>CP124710.1:118120000-123120000 GCA_031232105.1 Capsicum rhomboideum | reverse complement strand
GTTTTTAATTTATACTTCTCATAATAAATAATTTTTTAAAACAAATACTAAAAACTTCATTATAAAGCATTTAAATATAAACACTAAAAATACTATAAGTCTACTTGCTAGATTTACTTATTTTAAATATATTAAAAAGAAACATATTGTTGATAATTGTCAAATTAGTTCTAAGGCCTAACTCACACACTAGGTTTCACTGTCCAGTCTTCCACCCTCGCAGATGTCCATTTCCTGAGAACTCACATCAGGCTTAACTCTAATATCATATCAAAAGGTAACTCAAAAAAAGAAAGAATGATCCAAGCCTTATAAAAAGTTCTGGATTTCATTCATTCACCGACGTGGAACAATGGTGAAGTCGAAAACCTAATCCTTCAAATCTTTGTTGTGTCCATTCATCAATACTATATATCTGAAAAGGAATAGTACAGTGGGGTGATTCTTCATTAAAAAGTTATTGAGCAATGTAGATATAATGGACGGAATTTTGAAAAGGTTCCTAAAAGTTAAAAGATGAGCAACTTACTAGAATTAAAAAGGAGACTAAAATATTTTTTTTTAAATAAAGCGCAGAATGATTTTGTTTTTATAATGATTTATGTCTTATATTCCATTAAGGCTAAACACAGAAGTTTCTATAGCCAAAATAATTCATCTTTTATTTTAAGGAATATTGTCAAGAAAAGAAAAAGTTGATTTGTTTCAATCCCAAAATGGTTCACCTTTCCACTGCAAACCACATTGTAGCTTCCACTAATTTTATGTCCAAAAGGCATATTAAGAGGATCTAAATTAGGAAAAATTATCTATTGGAGTATTTTTTATAAAATATTTATTGCTTTTAAATATATTTTTTATTTATTTTCTAGATATACCATATTTAGAAAATATTTACCATCTATAGCAATTGTACTATGTATTAAAAGTGAATTATGTATGCAATATAGTTGTATTAAAATGTATTATACTTGTTTGCGTACTACGTATTAAAAACGAATTATGCATGCAATATAGATGTATTACACTATGTACTAAAAATGAATTATGCATGCAATATAGCTGTATTATAAGTATCTTAAACGTATTATGCTTGTTTTGGCAAAAAATCTACACTCTGTATTAAAAGTGAATGATGCATGTATTAAAATTTTATAGCTATAAATGGTAAGTATTATTTTCTAAATGTGGTATATTTAGGTACATTTCCCATCAAAATTATGCCTAGACCGAAAAAAAATAAATATAGACAAATAGTGTATGTGCCAAACGATTTTTATATTTCGTATATCAAACTATACAAGTAATGAATTCATGAGTTGCTTCAAGCTATTTACGCATTGTATTTCTTTACTTTGATATTGAAATGCATGACTATATATTCTTGTGACGCTTATGATGGAGGATTGGTCGATCACAAGGAAAATAACTGATAGGTTTTTAGGTTGTTCCTAAAAGAGATACATATATTGGACAACTCCCAAATCATATATAATCGAAGTTCACATGATACTTATATTTTTGAGCTTAATGCATGATGATAGCATAGCAGAAGGGACAAGTCCATGAAGTCCATTGGGCCAAGCAAATAATACGCTTCATGAACTTTTTGAGTCGTGACAATTCTAGAGAGTAAAATCTTGTTTCCTTTGAACACATTCAAAATTATTTAACTCATGATGAGAATATATACTACAAATGAATCAAATATTTTCCCATAATAATTACAAGAGAGGGAATATATTCTCTCAATGAGGAACTTGAGATTCTGAATGGTTACATCTCAAGTTCAAACCCCTACGGCGTATTATTTTTTTATCCGATGCAGCAACGCATATCACTCTTTTCATTTCCCATGTGCCTATCAATAAGTATTAATAGTGATGTTTTCCTTTACCTAAAAATAAGCCTAATCCCTAATTCCCCAATTCCCCAAACGTGCCTAATCCTTATTCCCCAATTTCCCATAATTCCCCAACCCATTAATCCCTAATTCCCCCTTATTTCCCAATCCCCCTACAAACCCCTTCAGCATAAAGAAAAAAACAAAAAAACGCAGCCTCCAAGCAAAAAAAAAAAAAGGCCCATCTCACATCAACCAAAAATTTATCAAGTTTGTTCTTTGCTCTCTATTCTCTACTATCAATCTTTTATATATACAAATTGTGGTTATTTTTTATTTCTTCAACTTAAAAAATCTTTACTACTTAAAATTGAAGAAAATTACAATTGATTTTCACTTCAATTTTCGTCACTTTTTTTTTTACAAACTTTCAAAATTCAATTGCTTACAATAACTCTTACTTTTCTAATGAGACTTTTAATTCGGCAATATAGGTTCTAAATTCAATGAAGAGATTTTTCACTCCGGTATCATCAAAGTTGCCACAATCAAGTTTATCTGCTCAAAATACTCCTCGCATGGAAGAAATCTTGAATCAATTAGAAGAAAATCATTATTCTGCTAAAAAACAAAAGCAAGGAGTAGACTTGAATTCTTTACCGGTAGATCCAAAAGAAAGAAAATTCATTTGGGGCTATCATTCGAATGATTGTGATGAGATTAGGCGAGCATATATTCAAAGAGGTCCTCATCAACCTTGAGTTCGCGAGTTTCCTCAAATATATATTTCTGGATTAAAACGTCGTTTTAATCATAAATGGTTTAAAATATATGATGATTGGTTGGAGTGTAGTGAGATTGAAGATGCCGCTTATTGTCTGTGTTATTGTTTATTTCAAGATGAAAGCATTCATCAAGGTGGAGGTGTAGCATATTTAAGTATAGGGTTCAGAAGTTGGCACAAAAAAAAAAGATTAGATACGCATATTGGAGGGCCGAACAGTGATCACAATCAGGCAAAGAAGAAGTGTGAAGATCTAGTGCGACAAGAACGGTCAATTCAAGCCGCATTTGTGAAGCCATCCAATCAAACCAAGCTTGAATACAAAATTCTTTTACAAGCTTCTATTGATGTGGTGAGACTCCTTTTGAATCAAGGATTGGCATTCCGTGGACTTCGTGAAGATGAATCATCATAAAACAAGGGTAACTTTCTTGAAATTCTTTCATGATTTGCAAATTGGTGTGATAAAATTAGAGATCTTATGTTGAAAAAGGCTCCAAAAAATAATCAGTTGACTTCTCATAAAATTCAAAAGGATATTGTCACTATATGTAAGTTTGAAACAATTAAAGCTATTATGGAGGATCTAAATGGTGACTATTTCTCATTGCTAGTTGATGAATCTTGTGACGTGTCACGTAAGGAGCAAATGGAAATTGTTTTGCTATATGTTGATAGGGGAGGATCTGTTGTGGAACGGTTTATAGGGATTGCCCATATTCATGATACTAGTGTTTTATGTTTAAAAGAAGCTATTGTTAACTATCTTACTCAGCATTCTTTGAGTTTATCTTGTATACGAGGGCAATGTTATGATGGAGCAAGCAATATGCAAGGGAATCTAAGTGGTCTTAAAGTTTTGATTCAGCAAGAAAGTAGATCAGCTCATGCAATTCATTGTTTTGCTCATCAACTTCAGTTGACTCTTTTTGGTGTATCTAAAAAATGTCTTCGAGTTAGAGAACTTGTATTGTTGATTTTCAATATCTTAAATGTAGTAGGAGTTTCTTTTAAACGTATAGATGAACTTCGACAAGCTCAAGCTGAAAAAGTTCAAAAGGCGCTAGATATGGGCGAGGTTGAAACTGGTAAGGGCTTGAATCAAGAACTTGGTCTTGCTAGAGTTGCTAATACTCGTTGGGGTTCACACTATAAATCGTTTAAGAACTTTATTAGTATGTTTGGTTCTATTACGGATGTCCTTGATACTATTGTTGATTCTGAATCTGTTGAAGAAAAAGCTAGGGCAACATGATATTTCAGAGCTTGTCAAGCATTTGAGATTGCTTTCATATTGCACTTAATGAGAGATATTTTAGCAATCACAAATGAGCTTAATGAATCCTTACAGAAGAAAGAACAAGATATTGTAAATGTCGTTCTACTTGTTAAAGTGGTGAAGAAATGATTGCAAGATTTAACGGATGAAGGATGAGATCCGCTTATCAAGAATGTGTCTGCATTTTGTATCAGGTATGATATTTTGATACCCAATTTTAATGAGTTCTATGTTATTTTTGGAAGATCTCGACACAGAGTTGCTGAGTATACCATCTCACATCACTATCGCGTGGAAGTATTTTTTAAGATTATTGATTGGCAACTTCAAGAACTCAATGATCGTTTTAATGAGGTGAGAACAAATTTGCTTATTGGGGTTGCTTGCTTGAATCCACACTACAACAAAATGTATCTATAGTTATGAAATCTAAGCTACGAATTCAAAATTCGTAGCTATTACCTAGTAACAACCATGACATTTAAAATTTCGTAGCTATCTACAAATCCGTAAAATTTCTTAGCCACGAAAATTAAATTGACAAAGCTAATTCTTTATTTTTGCTATAATTGCTCACTATCGTGGCAATAATTACTTAAACAGCTACAACTTTATTGCTACGATACAATTTTGTAGCTGATCATAAGTTTTTGCCACGTGATAAAAGTTACTGTAGCAATAATAACCTTTTAGCCACAATAAATTATTTGAAATAAAATATTGTAGTTGAATAAATATGTTGCTTCAAGTTATAAAAAATTGTGGCAATAGTTAGATGATATAGCCACATATTTTTTTCTATAACAAAATTTTGTAGCTAATTATTAATTTAAGCCACAAATTAAAATTTTTGTAGCAATAGTAATCTTTGAGCCACGATAAATTATTTGGAGGAAAATATTGTAGCTAAAATTTATTTTTTTTGCTTCAAGTTATAAATAATTGTAGCAATAGTTAAATTATATAGCCACAAATATATGGATATAATAAAATTTCGTAGCTAATTGCTAACCTTTGCCACAAATTAAAATTTATTGTAGTAATAGTGACCTTTTAGCCACAATATATTATTTGAAACTAAATAAATATTTTTGCTCCAAGTTATAAAAAGATAGTGACAATGGTTGACTTACTAGCTACAATTATTTATCATGATGAATGTAACACCCCGTACATGTTTACCTTAGTTTTGAGGGCCAAAAAAAAATAAAAATTGGGTGGGGCGCGCCCAGGGGCGTGCCACGCTGCTCTGGGCTGAAATTTTCAGTCCAGAGGCAGTAAAGGGGTGCGCCAGGCAGCGTGCCACGCCGCCCCTGCGCACCTTTCAAAAGTTGAAAATTTTGTTTAAGTCCCAAGGGTTCCCGGGGACGTTTTGAGCCGATTTTTGCCACGATTCTTCTACAACCATGAGAATATACATGAAATGAGTGAAATATTATATTGGTATGATAAAATTACTCGAGAACGAATTTGGCGTCAAAATGACGATTTTACCCTTTTGGTCAAAATGGGTCATACGTGGCTAGAATCGCTTGTTTTTGGGATTGAGGCTACAAATATAAATCCCGTGAGTTGGAATATTGTTGTAACGCGTATGAAATGAATTAAACATGAGAAATTACGGATTTTGTTGGATTAAGTGAATTGGGCTCAAAAGAGGCCCAAAAAAATAAGGCAAAAGTCATGGGCCAAAAATGGGTCAAATGACCCATTCTTGCTTTGACAAGTCAATAATTGATTTAAGTGGCTAAGCATGACTTCAAAGGTCTATAAAAAGGGGTCAAAAATCTGATTTTTAATTCAAAGGGAGACACTACACATTTCTAGAATTTTCTCAAGTTTTCTCTCATTTCTCAAGAACCCTAAGCCAACTCTTTGGACAAGATCATCATTTGGCAAGTCTTGGTAAGTGTATATCCTTATGATTTAATATCTTATATGCATGAGAGACTATGTAGATCATGTTGGTTATGCTTGAAAGTGTTGGATATGGCACTTGTGGTTTTTGTAAAAAGATGTGTAATCCTTGTGAATTAAACTTGAAAAAAAGAACTTGATGTTTTGATGAAAGTGAATGGTGTGGATGATATCTCAACATGTATGGGGTTGTTATGTCCATAACTTTCTATTTTTCTACATGTGTAAATTATGGGATTTGGGCCGATATGTGCCATGAAGTGTATGAAGGTGACTTGATGGATTATTTGTGATATGGTGGGAATAAGAAAGTGTAAAGTAGAAGCTTTGTGGTGAAATGCTATTGGTATGCAATGTTGTGGTCAATGTATAAAATGTTATGGTATTGTTGGCATGAAAAGGGCCATGAATGGTATTGTGAAGGGTGAATGAGGAACTCATGTAACTTGTGGTTGTCTTATACATTTGAAATGTAGCTTGTGGTCAATGTATGGCATGAATGGGACATTGTTGGTATGTTGATGCCGTAAATGGTATTGTAGAGAAGGAAATTCCATTTTAAATATAAACATGTAACTCAATGTTGTCATATGCCTTTGTAAGGTAGTTGGTGGTTAATGTTGGTTCCATTATGTACTTGTGATGTAGAGTGAAACGTAAAGAAGGAGCGGAATTGTTGCGCTCACGTATTGGATTGTATACTTACATTGGGAAGATAAGGTATGTAAGGTTACTCTATCCGTATTTTTCTGCAGCACATAATATTCATCATGACATTTCACTTGTCCTATCCCGAAATATGCTAAGGTATCTCATTCGGATTTGGTATATGTTGTTATCCACACGTTTCTTTTTCATTGACCGATTGGCATTCATATGTCTCTTATTCATGGACTGAAATTCCTAAAGCTCTCATAATTTTGTTGTTCATGAGTTACCTAATTATGAGCATGGGTCCAAAGTCCTCATAATAGTATGTTCCAACGGAGTCATAACATTGTGATTCTAGAATAGTGATCTCAAGGAGGGTAAGATGTAAGGAGAAGCTAGTTATTCTTGAAAAGCATTCTCCAATCATGTCATGTTCCAAAGTTCAATATGATTATGAATATCTTTGTACCAATCTCATAAGGTAAAGTGCGAATTAATATATCTATTCCTCACAAGTAAGCGTATCACTCTCTTGAGAGTAAGGAAGTGAAGTAAAGTATAGAGCGTGTTTCCAATATTAGCATGATCCTTAAAGTATCAATCTTTCATAAGTGGATGTATTAATCTCTCAAAAGTTGAAGTATCAATCTCATGAGAGTAATAAGAGAATTGATGTGCAAGTTAGTATAATTAGTCCTCATAAGTAAGGATGTCAAGCTCATGAAGTAAAGGAGTGAAGTGAGATGTGTATATAAGTGTGTGCTTTAATGCCATGATCTTTAGCGTGTCATGTTCATAACTAAGTAGAGGGTATAGGATTGTAAAGAGGTGATGTACGTATGGTTACTATATGTTACATGGGGTATGGATCACAATCTAAAGTGGAGGCCCGGTATATTATGCATTTATTTATATTATCCCACTAAAGTGGAGGCCCGGTATTATGCATTTATATATATTATCCCACTAAATGTGGATGTCCGGTATTATAATTATATATGATAGCCCACTAAATGTGGATGTCCGGTATTATAAATTATATATGATAGCCCACTAAATGTGGATGTCCGGTATTATAAATTATATATGATAGCCCACTAAATGTGGATGTCCGGTATTATAAATTATATATGATAGCCCACTAAATGTGGATGTCCGGTATTATAATTATATATGATAGCCCACTAAATGTGGATGTCCGGTATTATAATTATATATGATAGCCCACTAAATGTGGATGTCCGGTATTATACTTATATCTTATAGCCCACCAAAGGTGGAGGCTCGGTACTAACTCATTGAGTGAACAGTAATGAAAATAGTGGTAAAGAGATGAGACTATATTCCTCACGTGCATAGATGTAAATAAACATAAAGACGGTTATAAGAAAGTGACAGTGACGCGACTGATTGATTAAGTAATGAAACTAATAAAAGTAAAGAACATGGTTCCACATATTCAGGACGGAGGTATATCCATATTGATTATTCTCGTATGCTTAATTTCTTGGAAGTGCTTATATATTATTAGAGTTTCACATGGCCTTACATACTCAGTACTTTCTTCGTACTGACCCCTCTTGGGGGATTTACCTTACATGCTGCAGGCACAGGTGTTAGTAGATCTCCACAGTAGGCTGCGGATTTTATACAGGTCTCTGGTGAGCTCCAGTTGCTTCGGGGCTTCCCAAGTCACATGTGTTCATCTGGTTTTGGCATTTTATAAATATTGTATATACATGGTCATGTATCTATTAGAGGCTTTGTAGACATATGTGGGGAGATGAAAGTAAAAGATGTACATTCATTTTGACGTAATGGCCCTAACGGCTAAGTTTCATATATTGCACATATTGCCATGACTTCCGACATTGATATTTAATTTGAAATAAAATGATATGCATACGCGAACATACACATGAGAGTACATGAGCAAAGATTGGTTCTCTCGGGCCATATCAGCTTCGGGTGCCAATCACGCCTCGTTGGGACTCGGGGTGTGACAAAGTGGTATCAGAGCAGTTCGTTCTAAGGGTGTCTACAAAGCCGTGTCTGAGTAGAGTCTTGCTTATGGATGTGTTGCGCGCCACATTTATAAGTAGGAGGCTACGGGACATTTAGGAGTTGTTTCATTTCTTCATTCTAGATCGTGCAATAGAGCCATTGTCATAGGTGGGATTACATCTGACCATTGTAATTGGTTTTCTTTGATATAGTAAAATGCCGATTACAAGACAATGTATGGGCAAAGATAAGCAGGTAGATATGCAAGCGGGAGAAGGAAATAGTAAATCACCACCTAATCCAGCTAGTCAATATGGGGTTGAAACTGAGTTTACATCACGGGCACCTTCTCCTCCCCCTTTTCCAGGGAGACCACAAAGGAGGGAAATATCCCCAGAATCGCCTGTTAATGTTACTAGGCAGGAGCTGATGGATTTGAAAAATGCGGTGCAAATGTTGACTCAAATAGTTGTTGCCCAAAGTCAAGGACGAGTTGGTCCGGTGACAAGTGATGATGGTGCGGCTAGGATAGCTAGTCGGCGGACACAGGATTTCCTGAAATTGGATCCTCCCACATTTACCGGATCAGATCTTAATGAAGATCCGCAAGACTTTATAGATCAAATTCAAAGGGCTCTCGATGTGATGCATGTAACTGGTATAGAAACAGTAGAGCTTGCAGCATATAGACTAAAAGGAGAGGCTATACTATGGTACGAGGATTGGAAACGATCCAGAGGTATCGGTGCAAATCCAGCTAGTTGGGAGGAATTCAAGGTGGCATTCCTTGATCATTATCTTCCATACGAGGTCCGCGAGGCTCGAGCGGATCAGTTTTTAAATCTTCGTCAGGGAAATATGAGCGTCAGGGAGTACAGTCTTCAGTTTAATTCATTGGCTAGATATGCTCCTCATATGGTAGCAACTATGGCCGCTAGAGTTCATCGGTATGTGGACAGATTGGAGCCATATTTGGTAAGGGACTGTACTATTGCTGCATTAAATAAAGACATGGATATAGCAAGAATGCAAGCCTTCGCGCAAAAGATGGAGGATCAAAGGCAAAGGGGAAGGACACAAGAATCTGAGACAGGGCCGTCAAAGCGTGCTAGACCCATGGGACAGTTTATGGCATCCCAAGAAGGATGTAGGCCTCGGGTTTTCCCTAGACCACCTAGACCATCATTTTCCTACCCTACAGCGGGTACTCCACCTCCATTTCGAGGATCTAGAGGTAGTCAGGTTGGGCAGAGTAGTGGAATACGGGGTTTGCAGACAGCGGGATCTTTTCGTTAACTGTGCCAGCGCTGTGGAAAGTTTCATTCAGGTGAATGCTGGTTTGAGATAGACGTTTGCTTTTGGTGTAAAAAGCCAGGACACGTGAAGAGAGACTGCCCACAGAGGACCATGGGTAGTATGACACGACCTACGGGGTCAGCAGAATTCGGAGGCTCTCCTTGATATGGTGACAGGTACGTTATGTATATGTTTACCTAATGAATATGCATTAATCGATTTAGGTTCTACCCTATCATATGTTACTCTATTGACTGTGGGACAATTTGAAGGAACACTAGAGTTAATAGTCAAGTTAATTGGGGTGTCCACACCATTTGGTGAAGTCATTATAGCTAAAAGAATATGTCGCAAGTGTATAGTAAATGTTCTGATCGCGTTACAGTGGTTAAGTTTACTGAGATGGATATGATAGATCTTAATGTTACCATGAGCCCATTTTTCCCTTTCCACAAAGAAATTCCCTGAATGGAAGGGTACATATGTCGTTAGTCAGAGTGAAGGATACCAAAGTTAAAGCTACTAATGTGCAAGACACTAGTCTACACTCGTAGGGTGTCCCAGTGTAAATTGTATCGACAAGGGACGACACGTATCGGATATATATGTGAGCTAAAGAAATGCATTAGGGTAACGCACACCATTCACGATATGCTATTTAGTAGGGAGTAATCAATATGTATCATGATTGGGAAGCGGCTTATTGATAACACTACATGAAAAGAATATTGTGAAAGTTATACTTCGGTAATCGAAGTGATAACAAGTAAAGGTAATGTGTGTGGAATCTGAAGGTTATTGATTATGTAGAGATTCTTTTTAGTTAGAAATAGATGCGATGCCATATGGGTCATACTTGATGGGCTTGCCAAGTTAACACAGTTGTAGAAATGTTTTTGGGAACCCAAGTGAATGCAGGCAGGGTTTTCGTCTTGACAGAGGAACAAACAAACCGTACTGTTTAAGCATGAGAAGTTAGTTCTATATAGCGTACCTTATAAGGTGGCTCGAGGATGTGGTCAAGTTGTATATGACGTTGAGGTATCCCAAGAACTCTTTACAGTGCATGCAGTATCTCATATGCGATGCTTTAAAAGTATGTAGGAGATTATCCCATGTTGTTCCCAGTGGGAAATCCACTAGTTATGGAAAAAAATCTCATATGTGAGGAAGTACAGCTTACTATTCTAGCTTGACAAGCGAAAGTAATAAGAAGTAAAGAAGGAGTTTATGTAAAAGCACAATAGGAGAAACGAACACAGGGAAGAAGTCACAAGGGAGACCAGAGAAATAATGAAATCTAAAGTAATCGTAAGTCTTGGACACGAAAGGAAAGTGCAGGGTATGGAATGAGAGTCATAATAAGTAAGTCTTTACAAGTATGCTGTGTGTATATGGTAATTGAAGGATTCATTTCGGCTTAAGTGTTACAATGAGACAGTGTTACTAACATTCGAGGACGAATGTTCCTAAGGGGGGAAGAATGTAACACCCCGTACATGTTTACCTTAGTTTTGAGGGCCAAAAAAAAATAAAAATTGGGTGGGGCGCGCCCAGGGGCGTGCCACGCTGCTCTGGGCTGAAATTTTCAGTCCAGAGGCAGTAAAGGGGTGCGCCAGGCAGCGTGCCACGCCGCCCCTGCGCACCTTTCAAAAGTTGAAAATTTTGTTTAAGTCCCAAGGGTTCCCGGGGACGTTTTGAGCCGATTTTTGCCACGATTCTTCTACAACCATGAGAATATACATGAAATGAGTGAAATATTATATTGGTATGATAAAATTACTCGAGAACGAATTTGGCGTCAAAATGACGATTTTACCCTTTTGGTCAAAATGGGTCATACGTGGCTAGAATCGCTTGTTTTTGGGATTGAGGCTACAAATATAAATCCCGTGAGTTGTAATATTGTTGTAACGCGTATGAAATGAATTAAACATGAGAAATTACGGATTTTGTTGGATTAAGTGAATTGGGCTCAAAAGAGGCCCAAAAAAATAAGGCAAAAGTCATGGGCCAAAAATGGGTCAAATGACCCATTCTTGCTTTGACAAGTCAATAATTGATTTAAGTGGCTAAGCATGACTTCAAAGGTCTATAAAAAGGGGTCAAAAATCTGATTTTTAATTCAAAGGGAGACACTACACATTTCTAGAATTTTCTCAAGTTTTCTCTCATTTCTCAAGAACCCTAAGCCAACTCTTTGGACAAGATCATCATTTGGCAAGTCTTGGTAAGTGTATATCCTTATGATTTAATATCTTATATGCATGAGAGACTATGTAGATCATGTTGGTTATGCTTGAAAGTGTTGGATATGGCACTTGTGGTTTTTGTAAAAAGATGTGTAATCCTTGTGAATTAAACTTGAAAAAAAGAACTTGATGTTTTGATGAAAGTGAATGGTGTGGATGATATCTCAACATGTATGGGGTTGTTATGTCCATAACTTTCTATTTTTCTACATGTGTAAATTATGGGATTTGGGCCGATATGTGCCATGAAGTGTATGAAGGTGACTTGATGGATTATTTGTGATATGGTGGGAATAAGAAAGTGTAAAGTAGAAGCTTTGTGGTGAAATGCTATTGGTATGCAATGTTGTGGTCAATGTATAAAATGTTATGGTATTGTTGGCATGAAAAGGGCCATGAATGGTATTGTGAAGGGTGAATGAGGAACTCATGTAACTTGTGGTTGTCTTATACATTTGAAATGTAGCTTGTGGTCAATGTATGGCATGAATGGGACATTGTTGGTATGTTGATGCCGTAAATGGTATTGTAGAGAAGGAAATTCCATTTTAAATATAAACATGTAACTCAATGTTGTCATATGCCTTTGTAAGGTAGTTGGTGGTTAATGTTGGTTCCATTATGTACTTGTGATGTAGAGTGAAACGTAAAGAAGGAGCGGAATTGTTGCGCTCACGTATTGGATTGTATACTTACATTGGGAAGATAAGGTATGTAAGGTTACTCTATCCGTATTTTTCTGCAGCACATAATATTCATCATGACATTTCACTTGTCCTATCCCGAAATATGCTAAGGTATCTCATTCGGATTTGGTATATGTTGTTATCCACACGTTTCTTTTTCATTGACCGATTGGCATTCATATGTCTCTTATTCATGGACTGAAATTCCTAAAGCTCTCATAATTTTGTTGTTCATGAGTTACCTAATTATGAGCATGGGTCCAAAGTCCTCATAATAGTATGTTCCAACGGAGTCATAACATTGTGATTCTAGAATAGTGATCTCAAGGAGGGTAAGATGTAAGGAGAAGCTAGTTATTCTTGAAAAGCATTCTCCAATCATGTCATGTTCCAAAGTTCAATATGATTATGAATATCTTTGTACCAATCTCATAAGGTAAAGTGCGAATTAATATATCTATTCCTCACAAGTAAGCGTATCACTCTCTTGAGAGTAAGGAAGTGAAGTAAAGTATAGAGCGTGTTTCCAATATTAGCATGATCCTTAAAGTATCAATCTTTCATAAGTGGATGTATTAATCTCTCAAAAGTTGAAGTATCAATCTCATGAGAGTAATAAGAGAATTGATGTGCAAGTTAGTATAATTAGTCCTCATAAGTAAGGATGTCAAGCTCATGAAGTAAAGGAGTGAAGTGAGATGTGTATATAAGTGTGTGCTTTAATGCCATGATCTTTAGCGTGTCATGTTCATAACTAAGTAGAGGGTATAGGATTGTAAAGAGGTGATGTACGTATGGTTACTATATGTTACATGGGGTATGGATCACAATCTAAAGTGGAGGCCCGGTATATTATGCATTTATTTATATTATCCCACTAAAGTGGAGGCCCGGTATTATGCATTTATATATATTATCCCACTAAATGTGGATGTCCGGTATTATAATTATATATGATAGCCCACTAAATGTGGATGTCCGGTATTATAAATTATATATGATAGCCCACTAAATGTGGATGTCCGGTATTATAAATTATATATGATAGCCCACTAAATGTGGATGTCCGGTATTATAAATTATATATGATAGCCCACTAAATGTGGATGTCCGGTATTATAATTATATATGATAGCCCACTAAATGTGGATGTCCGGTATTATAATTATATATGATAGCCCACTAAATGTGGATGTCCGGTATTATACTTATATCTTATAGCCCACCAAAGGTGGAGGCTCGGTACTAACTCATTGAGTGAACAGTAATGAAAATAGTGGTAAAGAGATGAGACTATATTCCTCACGTGCATAGATGTAAATAAACATAAAGACGGTTATAAGAAAGTGACAGTGACGCGACTGATTGATTAAGTAATGAAACTAATAAAAGTAAAGAACATGGTTCCACATATTCAGGACGGAGGTATATCCATATTGATTATTCTCGTATGCTTAATTTCTTGGAAGTGCTTATATATTATTAGAGTTTCACATGGCCTTACATACTCAGTACTTTCTTCGTACTGACCCCTCTTGGGGGATTTACCTTACATGCTGCAGGCACAGGTGTTAGTAGATCTCCACAGTAGGCTGCGGATTTTATACAGGTCTCTGGTGAGCTCCAGTTGCTTCGGGGCTTCCCAAGTCACATGTGTTCATCTGGTTTTGGCATTTTATAAATATTGTATATACATGGTCATGTATCTATTAGAGGCTTTGTAGACATATGTGGGGAGATGAAAGTAAAAGATGTACATTCATTTTGACGTAATGGCCCTAACGGCTAAGTTTCATATATTGCACATATTGCCATGACTTCCGACATTGATATTTAATTTGAAATAAAATGATATGCATACGCGAACATACACATGAGAGTACATAAGCAAATATTGGTTCTCTCGGGCCATATCGGCTTCGGGTGCCAATCACGCCTCGTTGGGACTCGGGGTGTGACAATGAACTAATCATATAACCATGGATTTATTATTACGATAAAATTCGTAACTATACTATATGTTATCATGAGTTGAAATCTATTATAGCAATTGTAATCTTTTAGTCACTTTAAATAACTATTTTTCATACAATTGAAGTTACTATAAAATTAATAATAATATAACTACAATAAATAAGTTGTGACAATTTTTTATAGTTTGGTGAATATTTATAAAACTATATACATATATGCTTTCTGAGAAATTTCTACATTTTGATAGGTATAATTGCTTGCATAAATATGTTCTTACATGGCATTCATAGAGGTAAATACATAGATAAATTCATAAAACAAATGCATAAAGTAAATCAAATAGACAAACTTTGTGATAAAATACACAATATGAGAAATAATTATTAAATGCCGCTTCATGACTCTGACCTTTCTATCGAACAATACCGTTATCGAGTTAGCATAATTGAAGATATTTATCTTTTTATTCGGTTCAATTTTACAAGATATTAATTGTAAGTTTCAAATATAATTTAAATAGATAGGAAATTATGATATGTATAATTAACTTTGATTAGTTAATTATATCAAATTTAATAAAATCAAGTTCACTAATCCAAACTCAAGCTTCACCTAGGTCAGGTGCTTCGAGAATTGTTATTTGACTTGAACCTATTCTATTAAAACAATACAAATACATTTTAGTGTAATTATACGTGTTTATCGTCTGATTCGATTCAATTTTACTAACATGTTTGTAAGTTTTAAATTTAATTTCAGCACAAGGTGGTTATATCTAATAACCTTAATTTTATTAAATAATTATATCTAAGTTAAAGTACAAAATTGCACTAAGTTTCACTCCAACTTATCTTGATAATTATTATTAACTTGTTTGATCGAGACAATATTTTTATCAATCTGGTGTATTTAGATGTTGATCGTTTATTTGATTTAATTTTACATGATCTTACTTGTAAGTTTCAAATATAATTTAAATTTAGAGTTAGATACATAAGTAAATTTAATTGATTACTTAAAATGGATTTAAACAAAAGCTCACTCAAGCTTCTTCATGAACATGTGCTTCAAGAATTGTAATTTGACTCGTAACTTATTATTGAAATAATATTTTGATCGATCTAATTAATATAATTAGATGCTCATAAACAGTTTGATTCGATTTAATTTTATGGGATTTTATTTGCAATTGTAAGTTTTAAATGTAATTTAAATAAATAGATAATGATGTCTAAATATCCAACCCAACTCAAATCCACACAATTCATTAGAAAATAACACATCAAAATAATAGATTCATCTGAGATGATAAACCATTTTGAATGAAAAAAAGTTTAATATATGTTTGAATTGACATTTTAGATCCGGAGATATCATCTCTTGTAAATTTATAATTTATTATTTTGTATTTTTAAATGACCACCAATTGAATTTCTTAATTATATAATGAGAACTAGCCATTGACATGAACTTGATGCGGCCAAAAAATTGAAATACGATGACATTTATTTAGTGATATTTGAAATAAATATCGAAAAAATATTTTATTTACCGACATTCATGAAAACATATCATAAAAACAAAGACATTTAATGCAAAATATTGTCAAAATAACAACATTTGATACAAATATTAAAAAATATTAAATCTCTTATTATTATTTGCTAATTTATCAATATTTATACCTAATGTTAAAAATTTAAATCTCTTTAAATTATTTCAGTACTCTTTATATTTAACTCTAGAAAAAAATTATTGATTACATAAATATTAATATAGTACTCCCTCCATTACTTTTTATTTGCTCCCCTCTTTTTCCGTGAGTCAATTTGACTAAGTTTCAAAGCTAAAATATATTAGATTAATTTTATTTTTTTAAATTAAAATTTAGATATTAAAAAATTAGATAAAAAGTATTATAAATTGTAATTTTCCTTTTTTTAATTTGATTAAGAAATATATCTTAAAATTTTGATCAAAGTTTTTATCGTTTGATTCTAAAAATGAAAAGAAAGCAAATAAAAAGTAACGGAGGGAGGGAGTAGTACTATAAAGAATGTGTTTGGGACAAAAAATTGTGATTAAAATTATTTGTCTAAATCTTCCCTCCCAAATCTCCCTCTCCAAATCTCCCAAAAAGAACCCTACTATCTATTCTCCCTCTTAAAAGTAGAAAATTCAAGTTCATCCCCCCCTTCCCCATGTTTTCCATCTCGTCCAAATCCCCTCCACTTCAATTGAATCTCAAGCAACTTTCAGAAATAGCATATAAAATGTACTGTCTTCTTGTTTAACTTTTTTTTTTTTCCTTCTCTTCATCTACCTACGACATTGGAATAATATCGGGTTAGCATTTTTTTTTATTGGATTCGAATTGTTTCTCTTTCTTGAGTGCGTTTTGAGTTTTGATTTTACAAATGAACTAAATCATGTTTATTTATTGTGCATTTGTTTATCACGTGTTTACCATAGAAGAGATGAAGTCTGTTTATGTGGTGTTGTAATAGAGTAGTGATTAGGAGATGGGTTTGTTGAAGAAAGTTGTGTATGGGTGATATTACACAATATACTAATGTGAATATCATATTCACAGATTGTGTCATATAGTTGTTTGATGAAATGCCTAAGAGAGCATCTTAAATACTACGACTCTCTTTATTATTTATTCATTTTAAAATATAAACTAAATTGACGAGGTCTCTTGAATTTTTGTCTGATCCAGTAGTGTGCAGGTCAACAACAAAGGATTCGTCAAATTCTCCATATTGCACAACTTATGTGCCACACCAATTGGACGAAAAGCTAAAAACAACTTGTTGTGAGTATTGCTGCATCTTATTAATGAGTGTTTTCAAGCTTACAAACTTATAATTCATGTGCAACAACTTGTTTTAGAAATAAAAAACAATAACAAAAAATTGTTTCGTTCAATATATTGGGAATCAAGAAATCAAAATTCTTCTCTATTCTTTATGTGCTGTATATTTATGTGTTTATTTAAGTTTATATGGTTAGAAATGGTCTTTGGGAAAAAATTAACAGCTTCATTGATAATGATGATATGGAACCTCCTAAGAGATTGAAATTAACTACTACTGTGGTTGCTATTTTATATTTTTCCCTTCTAAAAAATATGTAAGTGAGCATTTGATGAAAACAAGCATGGACATTGATTTTATTAGTACTTTGACTTGTTGGATGATTTAAAAAGACATTGTAGCTTTGATATTTTTGAGTGAGATAATTTCTTTTGTTTGAGAGGTGGTAGAGTTATTAGTGATTATGATGGGTTGTAAGTGAATGTTGTGACAATTCATATGTTAGGAACGTGAATATTAGTCATAAGATGCTAGACTTAGACATGAACTGGCTGGGGCGGATCTAGAGGGGGCCAAGGGTGTTCACCTGAACTTCCACGGCAAAAATTTACAATATATATATATATAAGGTGATTTTTTAATTTTTGTTATGTATATATATAAATTTTAATCTCTTGAACACAAGAGTAGATGTTGGCCTAGTAGTTTAGGAGTTCAAAATTCACCTTGAGGTTCCAAGTTCACATGATATCTAGACTTGTTGATGGGATTTGTCCTAGTACCCACTTAACCCACAATGTGTCCTTGCTGTATTCATTCCAGAGAAGTTTGCAAACCGTGGCTTTATTCCACACAATGATATAGTCAAATTAAGGCCCCCAGCAGAGAATGGACACCACACTATATCTTAGGGCCTTCTTTGATGCCTCTGTTGAGCCAGTCCATAAGAACCTTCGACAAATCCCCTCTATTGTCTCCAGAAGCTTTTTTGGTAAGACAAACATTGCCACCCAAAAGTTCTGTATGGTCATTAGGACACTTTTGAGCGACTGAGCCCTGCCCGCGTAAGATAAAATTTTTGTGGTCCATGTAGTAATTTTACCCAACATTTTTTCTATCAGTGGTTGACATTGGATAGGGACTGTACCTTGGGTTTATACCATAGTGTGTTGACTGTAGGGGTGAAACTAGTGAGGTAGCAGCTTGAATTTTGGAGCAGTTGTAGGAGCAAAGGATCAACATATGTGGGGAAAAGTTAATCTGATAGAACCTATTCGATTTTGAATCATTCAGCATCTTAAGCCTTGAGCAATAACTTGCTCCATGATGGAAAATCTGAGGTTTATCCGAATGATGCTCTTATTTATCAAATTCCACCACATCAATCACTTGATACTATGGTGTTATCTTACAATATGGGAAATATAAAACATTGTTGTTACTGCTTTTATTTTTAAATTTTATTTGTAACTTGAGATCAGCTGAACATGTCTTACTGTTAATATGTTGATATATGTAGTGCCTTTGTGGGAGCAATAGGTTTATGCGAGTTGTGTATGTGTCTTTGTGGGAGAAATATTTTGACACCCACTGCAACTATGCAGCAAGGCCATAATCCAAGGGAATGGATCCCGTTGGCCTTGGGACACCAAGTCAATACCAAGCTTGTGCTAGTACAAGAATGCAACATACTCTTTCTTGGTTTGGTCTCACAGGAAATTCATGGTATAGATCAACATGTTATTGGAACCAATACACAATTATTGTTGTCTCAAGCTTTCACAGGTTCACTATTTAAAGAAGTGAAGGCAGAGATGAGTTTAGCGGATTTTATTGTTAAAACTAGAGTTATTTTGCTATTCGCTCAAGTGTCCTTATGGCCTATGAAGTATTCAAAGGAAATGTCGGACATATCTTATTATGTTTTTGAATGCAGAATCAACTAATCAATTAAAAAGGCAGAGTTGAGTAAATGATGTGAAGAAAAATTTCAAGTGATGGTTGTAGCTCAAGGTGGACAATCAAATGATGAAAATCTAATTGTAAGTAGCTTATTTATATCTTTTTTATATTACTTCTTTTAAGAAAATATTCATATTAACAAATAAATTTTAATTTTTTAATTGAATATTTTATTATATCATTTTTTAATTTTTTTTTTTAATTATTATTGCAGCTTGTGGTGGAGTGATGATATCAAAATCAACGGAGACATGAATAATTATTATTTTCTCTTGTAACATATATATTAACATGTTTGAGTAAAATGATGTTTCACTATTTTGAATGATATTGTTGAACATTTATTAATTTTTTTCTCTAATATATTGCATTTATTAAACAATTTAAGATATTCTGCTGCAATTGTCTATAAATTTAATGCCAAAATGAATTCTCAGATATATTATATGAATTATTGTGGCTAATAATGCCCGGGTCTATACGAATTGTAGCTATGAATTTTAGTTGTAGCGAGAGTATATTCCTATAATTGCTATGTATTAAGAGCATAGCTAAAATTTCACTTTCCGTAGCAAATGTAGATTTCTTAAGCTATAATGCTATACATTTCATGGCTAAAGATGTCGATTCTTAGCTACAATATGTAAATATTTGTGGCAAATACTTAAATTCATAGCTACGAAGGTTTTAAATTTGTAGCTAAGTATGAGTACTATTGCCACAAGATTAAGCAATGAAAATAGTCACAAAATTTAAATTTACATGGCAAACAATTAAATCTTTTGCTACAATACAATAGCTTGTGGCTACAATATAAAAATAGCTACAAATTTTGTTTGTCATGGCACCAGAATAAAATCACTAGCCATAAGTATTTTTTTTTGTGGCAGAAACTTTTTACCATTTTAGCTACAACACAATTTTTTTTGTAGCAGTAAGTATAAATCCTTAGCCATGGACCATGTAAAGTTTGTAGCTAACTTGTAGCCACGCTACATCTTGTTACGAATGCTACGAAAAAAAATATTGTAGCTAAAGTGTTTAGCCACGAAAAATTTCATATTTAGCTACAACATACTTTGTAGCAATACATGTCTTGTGTTGTAGTGCCAGTTGACTCATTTTCTAGTTTTGACATCAACAAATTATTGAGAATGACTAAATTATATCCTGATGATTTTGGTGAAAATATAATGGTTACTCTCAAGAATCAGCTAAAGACTTATATTGTTGATGTTCGTGACGTTGATGAAAGGTTCTCTAATCTAAAAGGACTTGGTGACCTTTCTAAGGAGCTAGTTAAGACAAAGAAACACTTTAATTATCCTCTTGTGTTTCGTCTTGTAAAGTTTGCTCCTGCCGGTTGCCACTGCTACAGTTGAAAGAACCTTTTCGACAATGAAGTTGATTAAGAGTGAATTGAGAAATCGAATGTAACATATATATGTTTTGTTGGAGGACATCACCTTGCTCTCTATTTTGTATAGTTTATGCCGACCATTTTTTTCCTTTTTCTTTTATAAAAATCAACACGTTTGGTAATGACGTTGTTTGTTTGAATGTTTCTTAATTCATAAAATAATGATTGTTATAGAGAGGCAATATGATTGTATTTTCATGTAACATTTACGATTAATTATGTACCCAGAATTTTGATAAATGATATCAATAGTTGAAAAAATAATCAAACAAATAAACAATTTATTTGCGCATTACTCCTTAACAATTTGTCGATCCATATATTATTCGGGATGTTAACAATTTTCCAGCATAAGAAAACAATTGCAACTGTCCATATATTATTCGAGGTGTTAACAATTTTCCAGCATAAGAAAGCAATTGTAACTGTTTAACTTTAAAAAGTAAGGTTTCGTTTGGTAGAATGCATTAGAAAAAATAATGTATGTGTTAGCTTTGTGTATTACTAATGTCTTATTTGGTACACTTTTCCAACTTATGTATAACTAACACTCTATTGAGTATTATGCTATGCATAACTAATACATGAGAAACCACGGTATTAGCAATGTAAAGGACTTTAATGCATGCATTAGCATGAGTAAAGACACCAATAGCCCCACAAAACATTTTCCACATCATTTCTATTATATTTGTGGAGGGTATTTTTGTAAAAAAAAATTTAGAAATATTCAATGCAAGTTATTTTTAACACACCAAACCAAACACAACATAAGAAATAATCTCAGCACAACTAACACTGACATTACTATTACAAGCATTACTAATACATTATATTTTGCATTATTCCTATACACCTGACCAAACGTGGGGTGGGAATAAATTAGACCGGACATGGAAAGAAAATATATCCTGTGAGAGCTAGAAAAGGAAATTTTGAACGACAATAGATCCAAAATAAAAGAAAAATAAATTAAAAGAAACATATACTATAACATGGCTTGGTCAATTGACCTTTAAGAGGTGACAAGCAAACCTACTAAATAAAAGAGATTACAAATATATCGATCCAAAGGACTAAATTGTAAATATTGTACCTAAAGATAAAAGAAAGATCCTCAATCTATCAAGTCAAAAACCTCTATTTTCTTTTTAGGAAAACTAAAAATAACATACGATCTCCTTTTACTGAAAAGACCTCTATCGAATAAGGAAATAACATGGAAAAATATGATAATTTGCATCATGATAATTATTTTACTTAGACTAAATAAGAAAATCAGAACAAACTCTAGAACATGTTACACTAACTAAAACTGGCCATATACTCTTCGACCAGGACAAATCATTGATCTAGAGGGAATAGGTGGTGTTGCCATTGGTCTAGCAATTGAAAATTTTAATGTTTTCTTGTAGAGTGTGACTAAATCAGAAAAAAGTTTCACTGCATAATCTGCAATTTCCTCCGTCTCATACTTAACAAAGGCAAAACCTTTAAGCTTATTAGTTTCCTTGTCACGAGGAATGTGCAAGTCGATAACATGCCCTGCTTGAATTAAAATGTTATATAGTACGCGATCACTTACTCTTTCATCCAAATTTCCCACATAAACACTGCAAGTAGTCATGGTTATGGGATTGAACAATTTGAGAATTAGAATAAAAACTATTTAAACAAAGATGAAGAGAAGTAATTTAATTACTCAAAATATCGATCTCTCTGAATGATTTTTATAACTCTCTGTTTATTATACTAACAAGTAGGTAAAAGTATCTCTATTTATAACAGTGCGAAACTTACTTTAGTTTAACTAGAAATCGGAAAAGTAATATATAATCCTATTTAAATATGGATTAACTAATTAACACATACTAATCCTAAACGATTTTGGTTTCTATATGCTAATTTTGTAAGTTTAATTTCATCACCGACTTATGGTTTACTAAAATAATTTGCCGGTATACTTAACCATTCAGAATTGCTTAATTGGGTAGCTTTTGACTTCTCTAGCAAATTAATTATTTTAATATTATTAATAAGTTTTTCAATTTTTATAAAAAAAAATGTGAAAAACAGAATGCACTATCAACAAAGAGGGAAAAGAAACCAAAATAATCATTTTCTCTTTTTTGGCATTGTCCTAATGAAAACGGGAAAAGGCAAAAACTGCTTTTAATATTTGTAATTTGTATATGCCCTTTGTTAAACGGACTTTAGGCCTAACTCAATTTCAAAAATAAACTCAAGATAGAGAATTGCACTAGTCCATATCCGTTGTTTTATTTTCGATAGATCCTCAGTTCAATTAAAGCATAATAAATCAAGTATGAAATGGAAAATACATCAGTGAAGCAAGGCTGGCTGGAGGGTAAGGCTTCTAAAGCCAATGCTTTAGGCCCCAAGTTTTTGGGGCCTCATTTTTTTAATAATATGTCATATTTTTTTTTTAAAAAAATGAAAATACGTAAAAACAACAAAATTTACTCTTTTTCTGATAAATAATTGATGCGTTTCACTTTTTGAGAGTTAATTTGATTAATTTTTTTTAAGCTAAACTGGATTAAGTTAATTCAATATATTAAAATTAAATGTTAGATATTCATAAACCATATAAAAAGTACTATAAGTTGAAATGCTTATCAATACTAATATGATGAAAAAATACATCTTAAAAATATTGGTCAAAGTATATACAATTTAACTCTCTGTAAACGAAACATGATTAACATGTCGGGATGAAGCGAATGTAATAAAAAAGAAGGTTTTCGAAATTATGAACGATATTACTGTTGAAAAAATTAAGGCCTAATGTTAAAGTTTGGCTTTAGGCCACCAAATTTGTTGAGTCGCCCCTGCAATGAAGTTGTCATGCTTAATATAATGGATAACATAACAATATCAATAACATATAATACGATAACCAAAGCAATAGAAATAACAAATAATAATAAAATCAAAGAAAAAGATAATATGTGAGTAACAATAATAATAATAATAATAATAATAATAATAGACAACGCTCGACTATCTACTAATTTTCTACCCTGATTCTCCACCTCGATATGCTCCTATTTAGGGTCATGTCTTCAGTAAGTTGCAAGTGTCATGTACTGTCTAATCACTTCTCTCTGATACTTTTTCGGTTTATCTCTAGCTCTCCTCATACCGGTCATAGTCAATCTCTTGCACCTCTTCACTCTGTGCATCTGCTCTTCACATGTTCAAACTATCTCAGTCATACCTCCCTCATCTTTCCACCACAAAGTCACTCCCCATCTTATATCTAACATTTTCATTCTTAATCATATCTCTCCTCATACCCGTCATAGCCAATCTCTTGCACCTCTTCACTATGTGCATCTCCTCTTCACATGTTCTAACTATCTCAGTCTTGCCTAAGGGTGTCAAGTGGGCCGGGTTGACCCGATACCGGCCCACTTAGCCCGGCCCACTAAGCCACCGGACCGGACCCAGTATAGGTGGTGGGCCTGGCGGGTTTTTAGGGGGCTGGGCCGAACACGGTATTAAAACCGGTGGACCGGCCCAGTTAGAAAACCGGACAGGGTCCACCGGTGCACCGGCCCGGCAACTTTTTTTTTTAAAAAAAATAAATAAATAAAATTACTGGGCCGTTGGGCCCCAGCCTGCAAAGGCTGTTTTGGTCCGTTGAGGCCCAACGGCTATAATGCCGTTGGCCCAACGGCCAAACAGCCTTTTTAGGCTTTAATTTTTTTTAAAAAAAAATTTTCCTATAAATACATGCCATTTCAAAAAATATTTCCTACAATCTCAATTCTCATTCTCTTATTCTCTCTCAAATTTGCTAAAATTATCTCATAAAGTGTTCTATATATTTTATTATTTTGCAATTACAAATACTACGTTGAAGTTTCCAAAAGTACTCAATTGACCAACTTTCGAGTACTTCAAAAATTTGGTATTATCGTTCCATCTCTTACTTTTAATTTTTAATTAGTGTATTATTTGTTGAATATTTATTTGGATTTTTTTTGTGTTTTTTGAATAATTGTTAGTTTAATTGGTAATATGGATAAATTAAGGAAAGTCGGTAAAAGTGTTAGAAATTTTTGTCCCGGAAGTGGTAGTGGTAGTGGTAGTAAGAAACAAATTGGTTCCGGTAGAGGTAGTTCAAATACTCGATATACTCGTGTGCCTCCGGTACCAATTAGCAAACCATTTGAGAATGAAATACGTGTAGGTGCTCACGATATGAATTATTTTGAGGCTCAAGAAAATTAAGGTATAGAAGAAGAGAATGAACTAGACTCTGTTGATTTAGATGAAAATGATGATGATGATGATGTTGATATTACACCCGAATCTGGTAATGTTAATGTTCAATCTGAATCAGTTAATCTTCCTCCCCGGCCCCCTGTAAGATCTCGTAAAAAAACTAGTGTTGTGTGAAATTTTTTTACCCGAATAGAAGGAACCACTAAGGTTGAATGCGATCTTTGTCAGAAACAATACGAGCATAAGACCGGGGGTAATAAAGGAGGTACGGGTCAGTTGTCGAGACATTTGAAGGAGATCCACCCAATAGAGCTAGCTCAGGTAACTGGTGGTGGGACAGTTGGGGGCCCAAGTCAAACTAGATTGAACCCAAAAACCGGTCAATTAGTTAAGAATTATAATAAAATGAAGGATCGTGAAGAAATAGCCAAAATGATAGCTGTGGGTTGTTTGCCTTTCTCTTTTGCTTCTTCTGAAGCTTTTATTCATTATATTCAGGCAATTTATAATCCTATGTTTGAGGGTATTCCTAGAAGTACTTGTCGGTCCGACATTTTTAGACTCCATGCACAATATGTTTACTATTTATCTGCATTATTAAAAAATCTTTCATGTAGAGTTTCTTTAACTTCTGATCTTGGTCATGCTATTAATAAAAATGATTATTTAACAATTACTTGTCATTGGGTAGATAGTAATTTTGTTATGCAAAAACGTATTTTAGCATTTTTGTATGATGAAGACCGTAGACACACTGGAAAATTTATTTCTGAATCTATTACAAAAGTTGCAAGATATTATGGTATTGACCGTAAAGTTTTATGTATATCTTTTGATAATGCATCTAACAACAACGCTGCTATTGAGTTGTTAAAAACTGAACTTTCTCCACCGTTACCCGAAATATTTCATGTTAAGTGTGCTTGTCATATATATAATTTAATTGTAAAAGATCATCTTGCTTTTTTTGAGCCTGCTATTGAAAAAGTTAGACTTGCAGTTGGCTTTATTCAAGGAAATAATAGAAAAATCAGACTTACCGAATTTAAAAGAAAATGTCAGGAAAATGGACTTAGACCGAGATTAATGCCTGAAGAAATAGATGTTAGATGGAATTCTACGTATGATTTCTTAAATACTTGCAATATTTATAAAGTTCCTATTACTATGACTTTTAACCAATTTGCTAGTGATTTTCCCAATTGTATGTTACAAAATTCAGATTGGGCTGAAATTGATGATATTGTTAATTTTTGCAAAAATTTTATCTAGCTACGGTTGAATTTTTTGGAGCTTATTATCCTACTGTTTGTAATATTTTAGCTTATTTAGCCGATATTTCTTTATTGCTTAACGAGTATAAGTCTAAACCAAGTTACAAATATGCTATTGAGGCAATGATTGATAAATTTAAAAAATATTTTTTTTCGCTTCCCCCTATTTTCTTAGTTGGTGCTATAATAAATCCATATATGAAATATAATACTATGTCCGAATTTACTTCTCTTATTTATTCTGCTTTAGGAGTAAAAGCTAATGAAGAACCTTCTTTGTTTACGGCTATGTCTGATGCGAATAGTTACATGAGCACATTATACAATCATTATGCTGATTTACTTGACAATGCTTTACCGTCACACATTACACCGACCCCCGCTCCCCATCCTTCTGAGGAACCATCATCTTCTAAAAGACAGGCACATAATATGCCTGCTTATTGTGTTTCTGATCTATCTGTTTGGAATAGATTGCAGCCTTCATCGCATAGAACCGTAAGTCGGGAAGAGCTTAAGTATTATCTTATGCAGCCTACAGAGGATCCTAGAGGTAGAATCAACACGCTGGAATGGTGGAAGAATAATGAAAGACAATATCATGTACTTTCAATGTTAGCTAGAGATATATTGAATGTTCCAATGTCAACCGTTGCATCAGAGAGCGCTTTTAGTCAAGGACGGCAGCAGATTGGAGACAACCGACACGCATTGGGAGGCAATGGCATGAATGTTTTAGTTTGCCTTAGAGACTGGATTAGAGCAGAACGAAGAAATCAAGGAATGTTCGTGGAGCCGGAAGACGAAGAAGATCTTGAAGAAATAATGACTTCAAGAGAGAATTCAGCACAATCAAGTCCAATGCATGGCTTTAGTGCCATTGATTTTGACAATCCACAGCCAATTCCCATTAATGTTAACAGGCGTGAATTGGAAAAAATGATGAAAAATTTGTAGAATTTACAATTAATCAATTGAATTTTCATTTTTCAATTTAACTTTGTGAAATTAGTGAAATGTAATTGCAACCTTGTAACTTGTAAGTTTTCAAACATTTTGCAATCAATCAAATATTAAATTCATTTACTCTTTATATATTTTTTTCATTTAAAATTTAAATTGAATATCTTGTATGAATTCAATACTTTTAATATAATAGTATAAAAGTATATGTTGTTGAATATTGTATATATGTATGTATGTTCTTTAAAATAGTATATAATGAATGTCAATACATGTGTATATTTTTTAAAATAGTATATATTGAATGTATATATGTATGTATATTCTTTAAAATAGTATATATTGAATGTAAATACATGTGTATGTTCTTTAAAGTAGTATATATTGAATTTATATATGTATGTATATTCTTTAAAGTAGTATATATTGAATGTATATATGTATGTATATTCTTTAAAATAGTATATATATGTATGTATATTCTTTAAAGTAGTATATATTGAATGTACATACATATGTATGTTCTTTAAAGTAGTATATATTGAATGTATATATGTATGTATATTCTTTAAAATAGTATATATTGAATGTACATATGTATGTTCTTTAAAGTAGTATATATTGAATGTATATATGTATGTATATTCTTTAAAATAGTTTATATTGAATGTAAATATGTGTGTATGTTCTTTAAAGTAGTATATATTGAATGTACATACATATGTATATTCTTTAAAGTAGTATATATTGAATGTATATATATATGTATATTCTTTAAAATAGTATATATTGAATGTATATATATATGTATATTCTTTAAAATAGTATATATTGAATGTACATACATATGTATGTTCTTTAAAGTAGTATATATTTAATGTAAATACATGTGTATATTTTTTAAAATAGTATATATTGAATGTATATATGTATGTATATTCTTTAAAGTAGTATATATTGAATGTACATACATATGTATGTTCTTTAAAGTAGTATATATTGAATGTATATATGTATGTATATTCTTTAAACTAGTATATATTTTATGTATATATGTATATATATTCTCTAAAGTAGTATATATTGAATGTACATACATATGTATGTTCTTTAAAGTAGTATATATTGAATGTATATATGTATGTATATTCTTTAAAATAGTTTATATTGAATGTAAATATGTGTGTATGTTCTTTAAAGTAGTATATATTGAATGTACATACATATGTATATTCCTTAAAGTAGTATATATTGAATGTATATATATATGTATATTCTTTAAAATAGTATATATTGAATGTATATATGTATGTATATTCTTTAAAATAGTATATATTGAATATAAATACATGTGTATGTTCTTTAAAGTAGTATTTATTGAATTTATATATGTATGTATATTCTTTAAAGTAGTATATATTGAATGTACATACATATGTATGTTCTTTAAAGTAGTATATATTGAATGTAAATACATACGTGTATTTTTTAAAATAGTATATATTGAATGTATATATGTATGTATATTCTTTAAAGTAGTATATATTGAATTTACATACATATGTATGTTTTTTAAAGTAGTATATATTGAATGTATATATGTATGTATATTCTTTAAAATAGTATATATATGTATGTATATTCTTTAAAATAGTATATATTGAATGTAAATACATGTGTATGACTGTATGTTCTATAAAGTAGTATCTATTGAATGTATATATGTATGTATATTCTTTAAAGTAGTATATATTGAATGTACATATATATGTATGTTCTTTAAAGTTGTATTCTAAGTAGTATTATATTAAAAAATAATCAAAGTTCAAATTTTTTTTTTTAGTCGGGACCCGGCCCGGCCCATGTAAAATGCATTAATGGGCCGGTGCTGGGCCTTTTGGGCTTTAATTACTGTTGGGCCCGGCCTGGCCCGATTAGAGTGAGGCCCCGACCGGACCCGGCCCAAGCCCGGTAAAAAATACCGAACCGGAGCCGGGTTGACCCGGCCCGGCCCGGTTGACACCCTTAGTCTTGCCTCCCACATCTTATCCACCACAAATTAAAGTCACTCACATTTTATCTCAAATATCTTTATCCCTAATTATATCTCTCCTAATTCATCGTAAAAAGTTAACTCAAGAAATTAGGTATGTATATTGTTATTTTTCTTACATCGATTTAATTAAATCTTTTTGTCATGAAGTGAAAATTGAGACTCCGTAAAAAAAAAGAGGCAGTCCGTTGTATTAAAGCTTAAGCACAAGCTATGTGTGCGGAAGAACCAAATCACAACTATCTATTATACGCAATCTTATCTTGCATTTCTGTCAGAGGCCTTCCTCGAACCCCACATAGCAAGAGCTTGAATGCACATTGAGACTCCGTAAGCCTTTTTCAAAAGCCAGGTATTATCTGACAAATTCCATTCTTATAGAAATAGGTTTAATTTAAACTGCATAGAGATTATACTTTTGGCGCAATAAAGTAAACTTATTATTTAAAGTTCAAAAGAGAAAAATAACAAGAAAAAGAAAAAAAAGAGCACATCATAAAGTTATAAGAGATTCTTATTTAGAAAATTTTTCCAGTACCTTGTTTCTTTCGAAACTCTCATTTTTAATCAAATCAATTTGGATTATTTTTAATTATATATTTTTTTTGGGAATAACACGTTGATAATATTCTACTAACTCTTTACTTAATGCTTTCTAGAGATAAGAATGTTGGGTTTACGAAGATCAAAGTAAGTAAAATTTTTTTTTTTTTTTTTTTTTTTTAAAAAAAGACGAATCATAAAGCATGAAAAGTAGTTCTAATTCTTTTGAGATTTATTGAATTTTCCTTTTCTCGTTCTTCTTGATCTCTGTCAAAGTGGAAAAGTTAATCCTCCTTTTGCATAACTCCTATGTTTTGTATCTCATTTTGTGGGATGATTTGCAAGAATAATTTTAATTACTAAGGGTCTCTTGAATTTCTTTTATGCCGCTTAATAAAAAAAGGAAAACTATAAGGGGTCGTTTGGTACGTAGACTAAATAATTTCGGGATTATAATTCTGAGATTATAATCTTGGACTATTTTATACCATATGGGAGGTGGTATAAAATAGTTCCATAATTTATGGGTTATACCATGACTAAATTTGATATTAACTTTATACCATATTTGGTTAATGGTATAAATTAGTCTCGAGATAAATTTATACCATCAACCAAACATGGTATAAAATTATCCATGGGATATCTCAAACTTGTCCATGGGATATCCCACCTTATACCTCCTACCAAACGACCCCTAAGGCATGACAAACATAAGCACTTAATTACGTTATTTAGCCTAAGTTTCAACTAATTACAATTCATAGCTTTTCTTGCTAATTAAATACAATCCATTACCTTTCTTCTCCGTCCCTCTGTCGCCACTCTCCTCCTTCTCTCCCAAAATCTCGTTCTCCCCCTTCCCCATCTCCCTCTCTCTCGTTGCCTCCCTCCCGCCATCTCTTTCTCTCGCTACCTACCTCTTAGCTCCCTCTCTCTTTCTTTTTTCCCCCACTGTTTTGCATTAGTTGTATCAATATGTATAAGAGAACCTGGAAGGGTAGATACTCGACTTTTTTAGAACATAGTTTGGAAAAAATACAAGAGTAAAAAGTTATATGATGAAAATATTGAAAACCGAAAATACTAACAATAAATTATTAGTCAATCGGAAAACATGTTCAATTGGCCACAATTTTTTACCTCATAAGTCATAAGCAAAAAAATAACCTATGTTGGTCAATTGTTCACGACTTATTTACGGCCATGCCATATAACATATAGAAAAATTCATCAAATTCCAAAAGAAGTTGGTTACCAACTCTTAAACTCGTTGTTAATAAGCATATATATACTTATGTTTCTTTCAAATGAAATAACAAATTCGAATTACAGTATGATTTAAAGACTATTTTTCTCTTTGATTAGTTAATTTTCAGTATTCATATAAATAATTAATTCTTGAAATGTTTTAATTTTTGTAAATACTTAAAATCTATCGGCTCAAAATACAATATTGTCATTATAAATATATATGAAACTTTGAGTTAATTCCTCAAATGATCATCAAATTTATAGTAATTTTTTAAAGTAAAATAACTAAACTATTATTTAACACTATAAAGTCACTCAACTTAATTTACCAACAAAAAAAAAGTCACTCAACTTATAAATAATTTCTCAAAAATAACTATGGCTAGAATTAACGTTCAGGTGCGTCAATCGATCGCTTTCTTTATTCTTAATAAAAGCTTTCCTTAATCCCTAAGCCAAAATGATTATGACTACTACATTTAGAATCTTACAAGAACATAATTATAGTCTCTTTTCTTTCTGATTTGTTCTTCCATATAAGCAAATAAAGCAAATTTAACAAAAAAAAAAAGTAAAAGAACATGGAATTTTGAACAAAGAAAAAGAAAAAAGAAGAGGGGGGAAAAAGGCAAAGGTCAAAACAACAATACTTTTACTTTTGATCTGTAAAAAAACAAAATTTTCATAAGGAAAGTTTATTTGGAGCAAGTTGTCATCGAGCAAAATTTGTATTTTGCAATAAAAAGAAGGAAAAAAAAATGAGAAAAAATGTAGGTGACTTAATGAACTTAAAATCCTCTTTCTGCTTTTTCATGAATTTTAACATCCTCAGAAGCCAATGATTATCACAAGACAGAAAGCATCTCACAGCTCAAATCAAAGCAGAAGGGGAAAAACATAGTAAAACCCTAAAGAGGATTATAAGTTAGCGTTTGATCGTAGATTTTAGAAGTAGATTTTAAAAAAATATTTTTAAATATCTATTTGGCCGTGAAATTGATTAGATTTTGAAAATAAAATCTTCAAATATTTTCAAGTTTCCAAAAGACCAGCTCAAACCAGCTTGAGTCAATTTTTGGGTTTTTCGGAACTTTCATTCACAAAACTTTAAAATTTTTCAAGTAAAGTGCATGTTCAAACACAAATTCAAATTCCAAAAATCACAACTTCAAAAACTCAAATTTTCAAGTTTCAATTTCAAAATCTATGATCAAACGAGAGCGTTTAAATATATGATATTATTATAATCACCAAGAATATTTGATAACATTTTTTCATTCTTAATTAAAGATCTTAAATTCGAACCCCAATAATTAGTGAAGGAACTCCCCGTGGGGAGCATTCCCTATTCAAAAAATTAATTGTTGGGAGTCCAGGCGGAAATGTTATTCATTTTTTGTCCCCAATCTTTACATATACTGCAAAAAAAATAAAAAATAGACATGTTTGAATTCATGGATCAGGCAAATGTCATATATATTCATGCAGTATGATGGCTTTCACGACTTATGATGAGTCGATATGATTTGTGAATGCTTCAACAAAATAGTTGGTTGACATGAGCCACATATAGAGAATCAGAGATTGTCATGACTTGTATTATTTTCATTTTCTTTAATTTGTTCATAGATTTGAAATTATGACAATCTGATACTTACTCCATGATTTATGAGAATCTAACATGACAAGTCATACATGTTTGGTTGCATGCTACATACTTCTTAATTTGTTTATAATTTTGAAATTATGACAATTTGTCAAGTACCTAAATTGAATATAACATGAAATCGTAGCGATTTGTCATAATTTGCATGCCACACTTATATATTGGCATCACTCTATCATATTGATTGATCGCCTATTAAGGATATCTTAGTCTGAATTTTTTTCATTAAACTTAAAAAGGTCATTTCTGCACAAATATTAAAATTAAGGACACTATTTAAGTAGTAGTTTGAAAATATCCCTTTTGTGCAAATCACCCTTTTCTACTTTATGAGGTTTAAGCGATACGAATTTAAATTATACTGATGATGAATTTCAAACAACATTTGGATATATATATATAAAGAAAACTATGGTCAAGTCTTATCATTGAAATTCAAGTGATACATCAAATGAGTAAAAGGTGAGACATGAAAGACTTTACCATGATAATGTCATTATGTAATTCTTGGAGTACATCACCAACACTAATTGGTCCCAATGTAAATAGGAGAATGTTTCAAGTCTCATTATTGTCGTTGTAAAAAGGTACTACCTAGTTAGAAGCATAACATTTTATTACTTTTTCTGTACATTGTGATATGCTTGAATCATTCAGGGCAAGAACAGTAATGGAGAGGGTCCACTTCCATAAGTTCACTAAACACTTCTAGATAGAAAGGAGATGATGATACATTATTGTTTGCCTCTTTCAAATCATTCAATAATAATGATATCCAGCATTGTGATGATATCTTTAGTCTTTTTTTTTTTAAAAAAAATCATATGATATGCATTTAGACGGAGGTAAAGTCAGAATTTAGAGTTTATATAGGTTCTAAACTTGCTACTGAATTCATAGTCATCATAGTTAGTGACTTCACAATTAAATATTTATACATATTTAAAAAATTTCCTAATACACATATAGAATTTAAACAAAAAATACTTTATTCATTCAAACTCGTAACTAATACTCTCCCTCTGGCCCTGGATTAGAGGCAGATGTAATATTTGTAACATGAAATTTTGATAAATATAAATTTTGATCCTGTAATTTCCAAAAGTACAATGGGTTCAACGGTAAGAACATAAAAGTTGAACTCCTTAAATTAATTTAAACTTTGTATTCGGCTTTAATTAAATTGTTAATGCATTGAAAATTGGGATTGCCTATATAAATCTTTACCGGCCGTTTTACTTTGTCTAAACTTATCTTAGACTAATATTACACAAACCAAAAAGTATACTAGAAGTATTTTATATTTTCTACTGACATATAAATTTCTTAAACTGCTATAGTAGAAAATTGAACAAAAAATTCTTGGATAAAGAGAAGAAAACTAGCACTAAGGAATTGTATTGGAAGTTCTATTTACAAAACTTTAGTACAGAAAAAAAAAAAGGGTCAAATCCCAAATCCGATTCATTTTCATTCAACAATTTTTTTATACCAAATTCATCAACATATCCATTCCATTCTTTCACCTGTTCCCAAATCTCAATAACAACTCGAGCACTTGATCAAGAGTACACTAATCGGCAGAGAACGACGGATGATGAGGCTATTTGGAAGTTGAGTAGTAATGGGATATTTACTTGCTCCTTTGCCGTTGAGTGCCTTAGAATTTACAACTTCACTTGGATCAACGAAATTCCTTTCAAAATGTACAAATTCTCTCGCCATAGCTGCTATTGCTGCAAACTCAAAAATGGTGTTTCAATGGCGGTTGCGAGTGGCCAAGAGAGTGTTTCCTGGCGGAATTTCGCCGGTGATGCGGCGCTGGACGGAGCAGGGTGAGGTTATAGACGTGTAGTAGTGTAAGAGACTGATTTGGGATCTATTTGGTGGCTCGCTGATCAGGGTTTACTAGCGACGGTGGCCTGAGACAGAGACGGAGGGAGTTGGGGGTGGAGTATGGAGGGAGTTCGGAGATTCGTCAATGGAGATTGAAAATGATGATGTTAATTGAGATACATAAGAATGATGTATCTGTTAAGGGAGTTCGGAGATACATAAGAATGATATATTTGGTTGAAAAGGACAAGAATATACATCACGCGACTCTCTACCAAATGTACAAAAACTATGTATCTTACTGAATATTAAATTACAGATACATAAGAAAGATGTCTTTGGTTGAAAATCTAACAAAATCATGTATCGAAATGCTTTTTGTGCTACATAAGTCTTATGTATCTGAATGTATCTCTGTGATATTAATACATAAGAGTTATGAATCGGTACTTACGTATCAGGAAGGTTATGTATCCGAGCCTCAGTAATGTATCGCAAAAATTAAAATCTGAAATTTTATGTAATTATCAAAAGAGTGAGGATAGCATGTAATTAGCTACTAAATAATTGAGATTTATGAAAGTTGCCCTAATAATTAAATCCTAGTTAAAATTGGTTTGGGAAACAAATTTCTTGGTAACTAATTGGCTTGGCAGGCAAGCTACCTTGTTAGAGTGTCCTCTCAACTTGTTAAGAGTCAATTTTCTTAAGCTTATATAGCATATTGCCAAAGAAAAATCAACTGCAACTGCACATATAAATATCGCTCGAGTAGACAAGTGAAGCTTGTTCAAGTGGTTGAGCACCTCCATCATCAATTGGTAAGTTGAGAGTTCGAGTCAGACAGGTAAAAACACTATTGAGCGAAATTTATACCCTACAAAATTTATTTATTTATTAAAGAAAGATTAAAATGGTACTATTAATTACTTAATTATAGTGAGAAGAAGTATGTGTTTGACTAATTAGTTTTGAAAACATTTTTAGCAGTCAGTAGTGTTTCGCAAAAATTCTAGAAAGTGTTTCAAGTATATTTTCTTAAAAGTATTCTTCAAAAAAGTACTTTTAGGGAAAAATTAATTTTTTTAGCTTCTGAAAAATAACTTTTGCTTCTTTAAAAAACACTTATTTTCTAAAAGTTGCCTTATACCTCAAATTTTTTTAAAAAGGTGTCCGTCAGTTTTGATCATAACTTCACTTCATGAGGAAAAAGACTATTGATGTTTGCCTTTAAGTATATGTTCATACTTTTCCTAATTTTGCATATTTTTGTATATATCCGTTAAATGAGATCTATACGTTAAATGACACTACATATACCTAACAATACCTCGATATAGTAATCATGAAATTTTTAGAATAACACTGCACTATAGAGAGTTCTGACTGTACTTAAATATTTGGTACTTTTAAGAAAATAAGCTACTTATAAAATACAAATATAATAAATCAAAAAGGAACATTTATTTGATTTATATTAGGAGTCCACCGACTATAAAAGAGGAAAAAGGACTGCCATAAATTTTTGTAATATTACTATATTGTCCTTTTATAGTGTATTTTTTATACTACATTTTTTTAACACAAATACCACTTCAAGTATTCTCTAAGAATATAACAAAAAGACTTATACAAATATAAAGGGAGTGAATAACGTCAGTTTGTTGGTTATAAAGATTTCAAAGTTTGATAACGCGACCTTCTCGACATTAAAGCGACCAACATATTAATAGACATTTTTTGATGTAGTACCCGTATCTCGTTGAAACTCTTCATATTATTTTTACCAAAATGACGTGCAAATTTATATTAATAATAAAGTAAAAGAGTCCGTCAATATTTTTAATACCAACATTTATATTCATATTTTTTATGCAGGTGCCTTGCATGAGTAACCTTATCCGTTACTGAAAAAGTCAAATTTACAAATACCAAACTTTTTAAAATACATTTTATAAAATATTTAATAAATATCCGAAATTAAAGGAAATTGTTGCATTATGCATACTAACAAAGTGAGATGATATATAATTACAAATATTTCCTCTTTATTGCCTGTCTAACCCACTTGATTCCTTTTTTAAAATACAAACTAATTTTCTCCAAAAAGAAAAAGCTATTTTGGTAAAAAAAAAATTAAGAAAATGTCAATGTTACTCTTTTTTTTTCTTCAATCCAACTAACTAAAAATTGATTAATGGATGCAATGGAAGTCTCATCCTTACAAGGAACAAGAAGGGATGATCCGCAACAAAGTCTATCACCTCCTCTCTAGCCATTGTCATTGAGCACCCGACCATCATTGTAGCAACAGTAACAGCTGCATCTTGTGTACCTTTTACATTAATCGCTTCAATAAACGATTTCTGAAAAACTTTCAAGATTGCAAGAGGGTAATCGCCGTCCACCATCTCAGTGAGACCACCAACAAAAGGTAATGTGAGGCCAAGGTCTTTTAGTACCTCATAAGCTTCAATGCCAAAAGTTATTGTGAACTTAGGAATAAGAAACTTGCGCACTTTAACTTTCTGAAAGGGAGTACGTTCATCTAAGAGTCCAACCTTATGAATTATCGTAGAAACAAGTAATCTAGACGTTGTTAAAGAATATAGTAAAAGCTTCACATGTTGTAAATCAATTTTCTCAACTATATATAATTTAAACCATCAATACATCTCTACAAAGAAAAAAACATAGTAGATTACAAATTTTATTAGAAAGATCCACTAAAAAAGGGAATAATTAGCTATAAAAATCGATTGAGGGCATCTTCAATTCATCATCTAGCTGCCACATCTTCAACAATGGCTTATTAAAAAATAAAAGATCAGGCATAATGTTAAATTATCTCCGACCACCTCCAAACTTGATGACGACTTAATTATGAGGCATGTAACATATGTATTACAGATTAAAAAAAAAAGGAAAAATAAAATAAAGAGGCGAAGTATACGACCTCATGACGACTATTTGATCATATTTGTATGTGCGATAACCATTAGAACCTGTAAAAAAAAAAAAAAAAAAAGACAACCATTAAAGCTAATTAATAAACATAATGATGATATGCTAGATCTCATGATTTATTTACAATAAAATAACTGCATAAAATCAAAAATTTAAAAGAGAATTCATATAACGAAGAAGGCTAGAAAACCCTAATTAATACAAGTAGAAAACTTTAATTAATCATCAATCAAAATCAAAACAAAATTAAGAAGAAAACGTAGAAGTAGAAGAATCACACATATTTGCTTAGGACTCCCAACCAAAAATTTCACAGATTACATTTAATTCCTATTAGGTATGGAATTCTTCTATATATTTTTTTTCCTGTATTCTTAATATTTGAATAATAATTTAATGATAATTATTGGGGAAAAAAGTGAAAGACAATTTTGTCTATTGCGAAATGTTTTAATGAAGGACAAAAAGTTCGATTCACTTTTCTAAGGGTCTTTCACACTTTTAAGATACTGTAGATTTACTAAATATTTATAGATATTCCCTTTGTTTCGTTTTACTTGGCCTCTATATTAAAGATAGCTGTTTCAATTTACTTGTCTAATTTATGAAATTAAGAAAAATTTGTTATATTTTTCCCTTTCTATCTTTAGTATTAAATAACTACATAAAGTAATAATAGTCAAATTTAGAGTTCCAAAACATCATTAATAAGGTTAATTCAGTAAAATAAACTCCTAATTAAATTTTTCTTAAGAAGTGTGTCAAGTCAATATAACGCCAAGTAACATGTAACGGAGGGGGTATTAATTGTGAATCCAACGATTATAAATTAATTTGAGCTCATAAACTTTATATTCTGAATCTATCTTTGGATACCTCTTATACATTGACTAATTCCACCAGGGAGGTACCTGTTGGTACCTATTGCGTTCCACCATCCGTCAGCTTGCGCACCTCAACTAAGTTCTCCGAATACCTGCTACCTTCCGCCTTTAGCTTACGCGCACAACCAATTTCACTAGTTCACGAAGATCCAATAGCTTTAGCCATACGTTTAATATATATTCAAAAAATTTACTAAATCTTTATAAATATTTGATCGTGAATCCAAATATTCTTGTAAATTAATTTGAGACTACCATAGAAATTCATAAACTTTAAATTTTGAATCTGTCTTTGAATACCTTCCACCAACACAAGTATGACGTACCACAGATGGAACAAATCACGTAGTATTTTTGCCACCACTGAGATTTGAAATTGGAAGCGTTTGAAACTATCTTGAGCTTTCTAACTAATCACAGAATCTATATGAAGCTAAACGTCCAACAGATTTGAGTTGCTCTAGAGACAATGTGAGGAACGTTACTTTAAGAGGGTGCTTGGATTGACTTATTTTTCGGTGATTTTGGCCTTTAATCACTTTTTAATTTTTGAATGTGTTTGGCAAAAATAAAAAATATTTTTAAGCACTTCACTTTAGGTTTAAAAAGTATAAATAAAAGTCAAAAGCCAAAAGTAGGTAGCAACCTACTTTTGGCTTTTTACTTTTGACTTTTAGCTTTCAAGTCACTTAAAAAACGTTCATCCAAACACCCCTAACATACTAATAAATAGAATTATTTGAATGGTCTTTAACAAAAATGTCGTACTACGTTACTCATCAACACAAAGTAAGTGATCTGTAATCTGAAAAATGTTCCAACCTCCAAAACGTACATGTGTGTTTGATATAAATTTGAATTTCTGATCATGGATAAAAATGTTTCAATTTGTGATTAGTACTCCTCTTAAAGTTGAGAGAATGATGTAATGTAAACATGGATAGAGATAAGTGTTTTTACGTTGATGGACGAAAAAAAAATCAGCCACTGGTGCTGCGTCTACCTATAAAACTAATTGCCAATGAGTTGAAGCAAACGATTAAACAATAATACACCACCACCACTTAAACGAATAACGTTCTTCAAACCAAAAAGTACCCAGAAAACCAATTTTAGCTCAATCCATCTTTAATCCATCCAAATCCGCTCATTTGTCATCCGTACCATAAAAGTAAGGTATTGAGAATTACCAATTAGATGGTTAGGGAATTGCTCTTCTCCTCACCATCGAAAAAGTGGAATATATTTTCTACTCGCATAAGATCAGAAAATATATGAGAAAGGTATAATACATAAACATGCCTTTTAACTTGGACTCAACTGGCATCTACGACCTCCAACTTTGTACTCAACTGACATCTATGACCTCCAACTTTGTATGTGCACAAGTAGACATTTGTATAAAGTTGAACAACTCTTCAACCTTTTCTCACCGAGAACAATTTACACAGACAACATTTTATGGATACCTTCATGCCACACACGGAGGAGGAAAAACATAGAAGAAAAAGAGCAACCTTAAAATTTACAAGTTAGGCAAACGATACAAAACACAACCTGATATGTTTTTTAACACTGTAGCACATTTACATAAAGCTTAAGCATAAAACTAATATACTAAAGAAAACTAGCTGCATCTATCAACTTAAAGAGCCAAAACTGAGTCACCAACTCTACCCTTTCAACGGGATACCTGCACTGCAAAAAGAGAGGTTTCAGAGATATATCTCCATAACAACAACTTCTGCATCCAAAAGATCAAATAGATGCAGCAACCATACCAAACTGGTAGTGAGGAAAAATAAATTCTCATCATAGAGATGCACATTTCTTGCCTTAAAAGTAGTAGTCATGCCACAAATCCATTATAACATTACCAAAATCTTCAACTGCTTCTAGTAATCCAGAGAGGAAGTTGTGACAATCAAAAGCAGGTATATAACAAAGGAAAAAGGACTAAATAATGTAAGGATCTTCCCCCTCTTATTCACACGCATATGCATGACAGCACCATTTTACTTTTTTTTCTAAATTTGGACAGTTGAGCTCCTACAACGAAGTACTGCAATTTCAAGGCTTTTGAGTTGCAACAATTTCAGATCTTCCGGCACATAGAGCAATCCCCAACCCCCACTCGGGGAAAAAAAAAAAAAAAGCCAGACAACTAATTGAATGCTGGTTTAAAAGAATGTTGGCAGGATAATGAAAATCGCTACATTTCCAAGGATAGAAAAATAATAAAAGAAGATGGACATATTTCAAAAATTCCAATTTCGTCCATATATAACCCCTATCATGGAGGAAGGTGAGAAGACACTGAACCAAGAATTCTTCAAACAGAACGAAACTAAACTATGAAAATCCAACAATTCCTCACCATTAGGTCTCCATAGCAGATCTGACTCATCCCTGTGTGGCACCTGGCTCAGTATTCTTCAACCTTCTACACTCACGTCAAGAAAACCATTAGCAGAAACGAAGCAAAGGAAGGAAGAAAGGCGGAAGAAAATTTCAATCAACAAATGCCTCCCCTCCCCAACTAAAAAGGAAAGGAACTCTAAAGTGAACATTGCAATTACTGCATCAGAAAATGTGCAAAGGTATTCAGTAAAGATCCAGTGTATGACATTACAATAAACAAGAAATGGTCACATTTTCCCCAATCAACCCAATTCAACAGGCCACTCTGGATCAAAACATAGAATAACTAAACTCATTAGCTAAACATGAAACAAATGTCAAGGCTACAAACCTACAAGAAATAATTTATAGTCCCCTTAAAAAAGAGGTTACAAACAACCAATATTTTCTAATAAAAACATGAAGTGTGACATTTTAGGGAACATCATAATAACATATGGTCGATAAGAGGGGTTTCACTCGAGTGGCAGAGGAGAGGGAGAGCGTGGTATGTGAAGATTAGGCCATGCACATTGGTCCATTAATTCTCCCAAATTAGGACAGGAAATAGAAGTGACAAATTTTATAGGATGGAAGGAGTATGTAAATACCCACCGACCCATTTTTTCTTGTTATGTTCTTGTATTCTTCAGGTGACTCTTTGTGACATCCATTCATCAACTAATTCAAATTTTCTTTTGAGGAGACAACAACAGAAATTGGGAATGAAACAATCTTATAGTATTGAGATGTCTCAAACGCTAGATTTTTGCATCGAAACAGGGTATTTAACACATGTTCACAAATGGAGATGTTAGAGATGTTTAATAGTGACTAAAGAAAGATAACTTAGGAACCCTAAACAAATGCTAAGGGAAGATGAACCATTTTTCTTGTTATGTTCTTGCATTCTTCAGGTAGCTCTTTGTGATATGATATCCATTCATCAACTAATCCAAATTTTCTTTTTAAGAAGACAACAATTGAAATCGGGAATGAAACAATCTTAGATTATTGAGATGCTTCACTGCTAGATTCGTGCATCAAAACAAAGGTATTAACGTCACATGTTCACATGTTAAACAGTGACGTTAGAACTTGAAGTTGGTATATAAGAAGAAAATAACAACAATTTGAAAGACAATGAGTTTATCTTGGTGGTACTTAGGTCAACACTACAGAAGCAGCAGATGAACTGGAACTAGCTGTAGCATCTGGTTCCCGGATGAACTTGACCACCTTAATTGATTAGAAAAGGCTATCCAAATTATTTTTGAAAGACTGTGAATTTGATTGGACTGATGAAGCTGCAACTAAAACTTTGAAGGCACGCCTAACTTGGTTCAATGTTAAGCGGGTGCGGGTGTTGGGAAATTATCAAGTTTATCGCTAAAATTGGACGAACCTGATCAATGTCGAGCATGGTTTGACTAGTCATTGGTCAACCAAAACACACCCTCCTCATATCAGCCTAAGATTATGGAAGAACATATCATCTCCGTGGGACTCTTTTGATGAACATGCCACTTTACAGATAGGGAATGGAAGAAAGATTAGGTTTTGGCAAGACTCTTGGTTAGGCCATACCCCTTCGAAATTCGATTTTCCCCATCCCTCTGCAGTTGCATCACACTCCCTGATGCAACCATTAGAGTTGATTATGAGTTGTTATATACGCAAGTACCTAATAAGACGCTATGGTCAATGATATTATCTCACCCGGTCCATGTGACTGACCCCTCTTCATTTTTTCCCCACCCAGGTTGATACTTAGATTCAGGGCGAGTGACAAACGAAACTGAAGGTTTATCCAGTAAGCCATGCACTTGCTTCGCGTGGGCCATACGTGTAAGAATGTTATTTGTACTTTTTCGTTTGAATATTAACAATGAACAATGTTGAATTTCAAAAACTTATTACTAGGAGCAATGTTCAAAAATGATATTGGCATCATGCTTTGTCTTTAAATGGCCATCCTACTCAAGAAGACCCAATTCAAGTATAAAAACCAAATGAATTTGAGCCTAACTACAAAAAGGAGATGAAAGAGTACAACTCACATTGCTATCCCCTTAGAGGGTGCGAACAAAGGATCATCAGGAAGAAAATACTGAATGTGCTCCACGTTCACATATAACATGGACTTGTGGACATTTTTGACCACGGAGAAGGAGGCCATGGCATATAGATTGTTTTCAGAAACAATCACAAGGAACTTTCCATTTGGCAGGCCAAGTAAAAAGGGGTAAAGAGGAGGGTAATGGGGAGGATTGACTTTGATTGGGGGCAATTGCTGTTGAAGGCATTCAGATTGGAGCCATGTACACCGAACAGTATCAAATCCGTAGAGCTGTAGTTGGTCGGTGAACCAATAGAATGTGTTCATGTGGAACACTGGAAGTGAATTACGTGCAGTAATGAATAATTCGAAGGGGCAGCTCTTCCACGAAAACATAGAGGGTTTGGGACCGCTTCTGGCCTTTATAGAACCAGTAGATGCATCCACAAACAGCATAGAACCCTTATCCATGGAATAAAACACAATGTTATTTGGATATTCCACAACAGTAGTCGCTTTATCGTTAGAAACAAAATCCATTATGTCTGAATTAGCATAACTCAAAGACTGGGTGTCGAGGTTGTACAATTCACCAGACCATATCCAATCACCATGCACCACGTTAGGCTCGACTGGTACATCAGTGCCGGCCAGAATAGCTATCCTTGTACCAACAGCAGCAAGGAAGGGAGATTCACGGGGAATGTTCAAGGAACACACTCTTTCCCAAGAAGAGAGGTTTTGATGATGAACGTTATGCTTAATCAAATCCTTATAAAGGATAACTTTCATAGTCAATGGGTCATCACGGCATCCACCAGCCCAGTATATGTCGTCACCAATAACAGTCCATCCTCCATTAAATCCGATCCTAGCAACTGGATAAATGGTTAGTCTTTCCTTTTCCCTTTCGTCAAACTGTTTCTCAGCGGGGAGAGAAATTATTAGTGCTTCCAATTCGCTTAGCAAATCTTTGTCAATTGTTTGTCCTTGCTGGCCTCTTGTATTTTTCCAAAGCCGTTCAGAGAGTAGTGGGCTCGGGCTCGGGCTGGTATCAAGAACGACCCGATACCACACATCCCCAGAATGACTACTACCGGTGAGATACACCACAATCTCCTCATCATCCATCGCTGCTTCCATACAGATTGATTCCTTTGCTGCTTGCTCTCAATCTACTCGGGCTCTCTCTCTCTAATTGCAAATTGTAAATTCTTCAATTCGATTTTATTCTCTTTAAAATAAAAATCTATTGCATGTAGAAGTAAACTATTTATAATTAAATATTTTTTATATAAAATATTTTTTTAATTAATTACATTAAATATCCTTTTTTTTTGTAGTCTTAATTTTTTATCTTTTTTTTTATTTCTCCTCTTCTTTTCTTTTCTTATTTTTTCTTTTATGCTTCTTTGTATATTTATTTTTTTATATAAAATCATTTTATTCTTTATTTTTTTTCTTTTTACATCATAATCTAATTCAAACTCAATTTTTATTTTATATGCTTTTTTCTTTTTGTTTTTTCTTTTTTCTCATTTATTTTTTCTCTACTTTTTTTTTCCTGCTTTTATTTCTTTTTTTTTTTTTTTTAATTTATTGATTCCTTTTATTTTTGCATTTTATTTTCTCTTTGTTTTTCAATTTCTTTATTTGCTCAAATGTAAAAGGTTTAAAATGAGGTCACAGTGCAGTAAATTGAAACTTGGAACATTTTCTCAAGACATAGGTGTATATATAATAGGGTAAGTTTAAATTATTTTCTGTGTGTATATAATAGGTATCGAAATCTTTGACGTCTTTGTGTATTTACTTATTTATATTTTGAATTTTATTAGTGAAAATCCGATCCCAAACTATATTTAGTTATAAAAACTCCAATAATAGAATCCTCTCAACTTGTTAGAGCCAATTTTCTTAAGCTTATATAGCATATTGCCAAAGAAAAATCAACTGCAACTGCACATACAAATATCACTCGAGTAGACAAGTGAAGCTTGCTCAAGTGGTTGAGCACCTCCATCATCAATTGGTAAGTTGAGAGTTCGAGTCGGACAAGTAAAAACACTATTGATCCTTCTTGAAGAACAAAACAAATCGCTCGATTAACTCAAAAATGTAGGAAAGAAAGGATAATAAAAGAGCAATCTAGATAAATAACACGAATTATCAAAGTTCTAAATTTGCATTGAACTAAACTACTAAATTATTACAGAATTAGCACCTCCTCTATTTACAATACCAATTTTGAGTGTGTTAGCTCTGACTATCCCTTTCATATACTGAAGCCTTGACTGAAGCGCTGATGTCACGCTGAAAAAAAAAAAGAAGACGAATTAAGCATTTCGAGTAATTATTTAAGGAGGCATCAAAGTAAAGGAGCTTAGGAGCATGTGTGTGGCGTACGCAGAATTTTTTGTAGACAGTGTCGATAGTTGAAGAAGTGAATAAATGAACAAATAATTATAACATCATAATAAAGAAAATAAAAACACAATTCAAATTATATGAACAAAACACATTCAAATACTCTTTCCATTCCTTTTTACTAGTTCAATTTTTAAAAAATATTTTACTTTTGTTTGTTCATTTTATCAAATAAAGATTTTTTTTTTTCAAATTTAAACTCTTATCATGTAATTATTTCCCAATATTTATTAGAATACTACTCCCTCCGTTTCAAAATAGTTGACCCTCTTTCTAAAAATATTTGTTTAAATTTAGTTGTCTAATTTATGAAATCAAGAGAATTTTTTTATGTTCTTCCAATACTAGTCAATCATTAAATGACTATATAAAAGGTAGAAATTCAAATTTATATTTTCAAAGCATAATTAATAAGGTTAATTTGGTAAAATACGCTCCTAATAAATATTTTCTTAAGGGGAGTGTCAAGTCAATAAAGGTCAACTATTTTAAAACGGAGGGAGTAGTAATCAAAGTGATTTTCAAATCCAAATTAATGTGTATAGCTTAGTAAAATAAGTGTATTCATAAAAGATTTTTCAAAAAGTATACAAAGAACTGGAAAATATCAAAAGGTAAAAATAAATTCTACCCTGATTCGAACCAATGACATCACCTAACACAGGTATGCGCTCAACCAAGTAAGCTAGAAGTGCTTTGTGTACGGAAGGTGGTTATTATTTATACCATTTGGTATTTTTTTATTTTTTTTTCATATTAATTAAATATGTATATTTAGTAAAAAAATTCGAAAGCGGTGTCGGATGACACCTCTTGCGCCTATGTGCGTCCGCCCAGATGTGCGTGTGATTAGTTTGCTCCTTCTGGGTCAACTACGTGATTTTCCCTTAACAACACTGTCTATCATGTGATTCACTGGCTACCAAACTTTGGTTTTTCTCATCAACTTCATTTGAGGTAGTTCACTAACTCTGGCACTATCAACTGTATACACAACATGCGAACACTTATTATGACAATGCAAATCTAGTTCTGTACACACGAGAAGACTACGGAGAGAACATTGGTCTGTTATAAGGAAACGTCAATAAAAATCAGGACCTCATTTGTAATTAGCAGCTTAAATTGTGTATTCAAAAAACAAGCTTTGATACACCTAAATTTTGGTGTGAATTTTTATGAATGATGCAGTTAATGCTATGTATCGGCTCTTAGATGTTTATATGAATTTGTCAAGCTCGACAGATGTTCATTAGGACCACGCATGTGTAACGGGGTTTCGCTAGGACAAACTATGTGTTCTATACTTATGAAAGGGGTCTAGAAGTAGAGTAGTAGACAACATTTAGGAGCTTCCATGTGTTGCCCCAACAAGCCATACGACATTCTATACAGTAGTGTTGTATTTGTTCACAAGTCAAATATATAAGACATGTATATAGTGGTGGAACTTGAAACCAAACTTTGTTGGATAAAGGACGTATATTAGGATAATGGATCAGTTAGTTGTTCTAAGAATATGTGTAGCAGGCCAGCCAAAAAGAATTTCAAACGACCTTCAGTAGAATAAGCAGCAATTATGTCAAATATCAATTGGAACAGTCACAGTTCTCAATAGAGTTTAGTAGCAACTTACTACCAATATTTAGAACTTACTGTTGACAGAAGATGGGTATTTTGTTTGAAAATTGCAGTTTCTTCGTCTTCACCTAGAAGCTTTTTTTTTTTGGATGTATTCATGTAAGATCAGATCACCCACTCAATATGAGCTTCATCTTGATCCGTTGCTCCTAGCTTTATCTACAGCAACGGAAATAAAAAAACAGCCAGAGCTAAATTAGCATGTTGACAACAACGGAGGCCATCAATGAAGTATCAGAAACTTGGTAAAAGCAAAAGCTACCACACGTTTTATCAAAGACCATAACAGACTATGTTAGCAAATACATTGATAAGGAAGAGTTGCAACCCAATACAGACTCTACATCGTTTTACCACGGGTTGACCAATGAATATATACCAAACAAAGCTCTTCCAAATTTCAAAAGCTGGGAGCCAATGCTTGTATAAGTGGATAACTCTAAATAGTAAAACAAGAGAAACCCGGAGATAAATATTTGACTTAGCAATATGGATCCCAACGTGACCTATAGACATCTAATATCATGAGGCAGATTAGGAGTTGCAGCAATTCTGTCTTCTCTAACACAAATATATTAATTTAGAGACAGTGGTCTTGCTAAAAACACTTTTAAAAAGTGTCATGTTACTACAGTTGCTTTCTTTGATAAGGTACTGTCAGGTTATTACAGTTAAAGAGCCATACAGAAATATCAAGGAAAACAGGACTGGTATATAAACTTTTTTGAATTGAAAATACCTGATGGAGCTGTAGTTCAAATCGAGGACCAACCTCCTTCAGCTCAATTGATTTTGGACCTCCATGCCTTTCGTAGATGTGATGTCTGCATGTTACTATCAAATTTAGCACAAAGATTGAAAGAAGCATTCTTCGGCAAACATTACATCTAAATATTGTCTAGCATTCCTTCCCTGACAGAAGAAAGACCTTTTTAAGTTGGTTAGCAGGTCACAAAGAAAATAAGATTGAAGCAATCAAATTACAGCAGTTAATAGACAATTGAAGCTATGCATTAATATGATTCTTGGGAGGAAAGAAAACATCGTTTTAAATACTTCCAGTAACTACTTTATTAAGATTCTGGCGACAAAACAAACAATCAAGACTCTTCATTCATTACAGCTATCCACTTGTCATGGTTTCATGCTACTATGAGGTATAAATTTCAATAAATTCCACAAGGATAAAAAAAGTTTACAGGACAAAAAGAACCAGCAATTCAACTACTACCAACTTCAGATGGTGTCTTTGCCACAATGGACAATGCGTGTAGTCCATTCTGCAACTCATCTTGCAGTAAACCATAAATCATCCTATGCCTCTTAACCAAACTTTTACCTTCAAATTCCTTAGACACCACTTGTAAATTAAAGTGTGTCTCTCCATCACTACCTCTTCCAGCATGCTGATAAGTGATAACATATACATATATCTTCAACTTCTCCTCAAACCAGCAGCAGCAGTTACGTTAACGCCACGATTGGCAACGGACTCAACATTTCCACTACCATTAACATCGTAGGATGAATCCTCAATCGAGGAGGAGGCAGCATTTGATAATGGAGAAGGGAAGAAGGAATTTTGATGTTGAATTCCATATTGCAATCCACTTCCCCTACCCCCACTTTTCAAATATATATATATATATATATATATTTCACATAGCTTGTAGCACTCTTATTTAAAATAGGGAAAAAACTCAAATATGTCATCGAACTATTAGAAATGGGTCATCTATGTCATCCGTTATAAGTTTGGCTCATTTATGCCATCGGATTTAGAAGTTTGGCTCATCTTTGCCCTTATCGTCACAGAAAGGTTTATTTATGTCGTTATTTTGCAAAATCATTTTTGCCACATGACTTCTTATTAGAGGTCCACGTCACTAAATCTAAAACAACCAATATTACTTAAAATCAAAATAAAAAATTAGACTCATTAAAATAAAACCCGACACAATTAATGAGTCGGATTTTTATTTTTAATGAATCTGATTTTTATTTTTAATAAGTTCAATTTTTATTTTAATGGTATGGATCGAATTTTATTTTAATAGGTCTGATTTTTAATTTTGATTTTGAGTTGTATTGGTTGATTTGGATTTGGTGACGTAGATCTCTAATAAGAGGCCACGTGGCAAAAATGGTTTTGCAAAACTATCATTTCAAAATAATGGCACGAATGAATCTTTCTGTAACGACAATGACATAAATGAGTCAAACTTTTAAAGGCGATGGCATAGATGAGCCAAACTTATAACGGATGACATAGATGAGTCATTTATAATAGTTCAATGACATAGTTAGGCTTTTTCCCTTTAAAATAATATATTCAATCTATTTAAAATGTAGCCACTTCCGGCAAACTTCAAATTGAAACTGATGTTGCCGCAACTTCTTCTTTGATGCCAGAACTATGGGTTTGAAGTTAAGACAATTAAAGCCTAACTTCATACCCAAAGGTTTAAAATTTGAAAACTCGAGCTCAAATTCAAACCTGAGATCTGAAATTAGTATTTGACAAAGTCAAATTTGAACTTGTAGATCTTTGAAACTTCAGAATCGTATGTCCAGAATTACTTTTGAAGCGTCTAGATTTTAAATAAATTTTTAAGTTATTCTTTAAATATGAATCCTGAAACTGGTTATTTGTGAACTTTGTCCGTAAAATTACCTTATGGTTGGGCTGAGTTAGTATTCTGTAGGATATTTTGGGCTCGATACAGAACCCATTAACTATTAAGTCCATTACGTTGCAAGTCACCAAATTGGTTTCATTTGCATTTTTGCTCTTATTTTGTGCTGATCTTTAATTTATGCTTCTCATAATAAATAACTTCTTAGAACAAATACTAAAAACCTCATTATAAGCATTTAAATATAAACACCATAAATCTACTTGCTATAGAGTTACTTATTTTAAATATATTAAAAAAAATAGAGTATTAATAATTGTTAAATTAGTTCTTAGGCGTGCTCACACCAGGTTTCACTGTCTAGTAGTCTTCAACCCCATAGATGTTCGTCCACTTATTGGGGACTCGCATCAGGTTTAGCTCTAATATCATGTCACTCAAAAGGTCACTCAAAAGGTAACTCAAAAGAAGAAGGATTATTCAAGCTTTATAAAAAGCTCAGGATTTCATTCATTCACTGATGTGGAACAATGTTGAAGTCGAAAATTCAATCCTTCAAATCTTGTTGTGTCTATTCATCAATAATATATATCTGAAAAGGAATAGTGGAGTGACTCTTCATTAAAAAGTTATTGAGCAATGTAGATATAATGGAGGGAATTTTGGAAAGGTTCCTAAAAGTTAAAAGATGAGCAACTTCCTAAAATTAAAAATGAAAATTAAAATATATTTAGAAAAAAAAAAAAACGAAGAAAGATTTTGTCTATATAATGATGATGTCTTATATTCCATCAAGTCTTCACACAGAAGTTTCTATGGACAAAAGAATTCAACTTTTATTTAAGGAATATTTTCATGAAAATAAAAAGTTGATTTGTTTCAATCCCAAAATGGTTCCACTTTCCATTGCAAACAATATTGTAGCTTCCACTAATATTATGTCCAAATTATGCCTAGACCAAAAAGAATTATTTCCTCCCGATTTATATTATGTTGTTTGATTGGTCACGAAGTTTAAAAAATATTGAAGATTTTAAAATTTGTGGTCTAAAATAAGCCATAGAGGTTTATGTGGTTATAAATTATCTCATTAAGGGTGAAATTGACATTTTAAAATTAAATTGTTACTAAATATACAAATATGTTGTTTTTTTTGAAACTGAGTACAAAGAAAAATGTGTTATATAAATTAGGACATATAGAGAATATAGACTAATAGTGTATGTGCCAAAAGGCATTTTTATATTTTCGTATATGAAACTACAAGTAATGATGAATTCATGAAGTTCTTCAAGCTATTTACGCATTGTATTTCTTTACTTTGAGATTGAGATGTATGACTATATATTCTTGTGACGCTCACGATGTAGGGTTAGTCGATGTCAAAGAAAAGAACGAATAGGTTTTAGGCTAATAAACTCCTGAAATAAATATATACTGGACACCTTGTAAAGCATATATATAACAGAAGTTCACATGATCATACTCATACGTTTGAGCTTGATGATAGCATAGCCTAAGGGACAAGTTCATGGAATCTATTGGGCCAAGCAAATAATACGTTTTATGAACTTGAGTCACTCGCGACAACTCTAGAGAGTTGTGCTCCATGAACTGATGATAGTAATATCTTGTTTCCTTTGAACACAATTTAAATTATTTAACTCATGATGAGAATATATACTACATATGAATCAAATATTTTCCCATCTTATGAGAGGGAATATATTCTCTCAATGAGGAACTTGAGATTCACTATAAACTGGATAATTACCTAACTCAAAAAAAAAAAAATCTATACTATAGTTTTTCCAAGATTCGGTCATAGCTAGATTTTCTGTAAAATTATAGAAAAATAAAAAATAATTGTGCCTAGTAAAACTTTTCATGTGTCTAAATTCCATTGGGCTAAAAAGCAGATGTGTGATGAAATCTCATGTGCTTATTTTTCTTACACAAAAAAAAGTTCCTTTTGCACGATGAGAGGAATAAGAAAGTGTTCTTCAAGTTCATATATCTTTATAGTATTGTATATGTTCTTTGATAAATATCATTAAAAGGGCAGATTAGTGCACAAAGTATTCTGAGATAACAGGAGTTCGACAAGGGCCGCAACTCAAGGGATGTGATGTAAACAGTTTATCCTAATACAAACATTGGTGGTTGTTTCTACACAGTTGAAACCTATGATCTATAAGTCATACGGAGATAACTCAACCGTTACTCCAAAATTCCTAACTCAACCGTTACTCCAAATTCCTCTTCCTTTGATAACTATCATTATCATCATATAATTTTTTAATTATTATTATTATTATGATAAGATGATGAAAAGTTGAGAAAAGGTAATGCCTTAAAGGTACAAAAAAAGGTGCATAATAAATAAAAGTATAGTGTCATGAGATAAGAAAAGTTTAAAAAGCTAACAACTTTTTTTGGTGTTAAAAGGGCTGTCCACTTTCTGCAATAATAATACTTTATAAAGAATATTTCAGTCATTAATATATATACAGTATGTAGTTCATGCATGGTGGAGGATCTCATCTCACTTTGCTTCTCTACTTTTGATGGATTATCTAAGATTCCATAAACTCTTTCACATCTCCAATATACAATATGATGGATATATGTTTCCTGGGAGGACATCACCTAGCTCTCTAATATTTGTATAGTTAACGTCGACCATTTTTCCCTTTTTCTTTTATCCTCAAAGCTATCTATAACGTTGTTGTTTGTTCGAATATATTTTGACTGTTAATTATAGCGAAATGATGTTATAGAGAACATATAATATAACATAACATGAAAGTTAGTTTCAAATTAGTAAAGCTGACCGTCAAAGTGAAATGACGATTATTATAAAGAGGTCTGATTATATCTTCATGTAACCTTCACGATCAATATAATTACTATGCTTCACGATCAATATAATTACTATACACATGCAGGATTTTTCATAAGTGGTGCCAATAGTTATGAAAAATCAATCAAATAAATGAAACACCTCAATAACAAACAAATTGTGTCACTTTTATTTTGTTTATACCCAATGTTGTTATTTTATTAGTACATGTATTATTTATATAAATATATCTAGTAAAAGATTTTGAGGAAGCGTTATCCCATGACAGCGCTTAAAGCAAGGTACGAGATCCTCCGGTTTAGCTCTTTTAGTTAAGACACCCAGGGAAGCATCCGCGAGAGGTCTTGTGGTGCATCCATCTAGAAAAACTCTCAAAAAGATCCAAGCAGAGATCTCACCAGCGATATCTGCCCTGTTCATGAGCAGGGGAGTTGATGAATAGGGGTCAAGGAAAATGACTGGATGCAAATCTTAAACAATAATAAATCAAAAACAAAAGAAAAATATATCAAAAAAAATGTACTATCATAACATAATTTGCTCAATTGACCTACATTCATACTGAAGGTGATGACCAAAAATCTACTATATATAAAAAGAAACTACAAAAATATTGAAACTGTGACCCTAAATGACTAAATTGTGGGTATATGTTGTACTAAAGCTAAAAAGAAAGATCATCAAGTCCAAAATCTTTAGTTTTACTTCAATGAAAGATTAATTTCGTTCCAGCAAAAGTAAAACACCACTATTGGCTAGGGAAATAACGCGGGAAAACGAAAATTCAAATTAGGTAAAAGAAAATCAAGACAAACCCTAACACGTAGAGCGTGTTATACTAACTAAAGCTGGCCATATACGCTTAGACCAGGACAAATCCTTGGTCTAGGGGGAATAGGTGGTGTTGCCATTGGTCTAGCAATTGCAAATTTCAATGTTTTCTTGTAGAGTATAACCAAATCAGAAAAAAGTTTCACTGCATAATCTGCAATTTCCTCAGTCTCATATTTAACGAAGGCAAAACCTTTAAGCTTATTAGTTTCCTTGTCACGAGGAATGTGCAAGTCGATAACAAGCCCTGCTTGAATTAAAATGTTGTATAATACTCGATCGCTTACTCTTTCATCCAAATTACCCACATAAACACTACAATTAGTCATGGTTATGAGATTGAGCAATTTGAGGATTAGAAGAAAAGCTAATTAAACAAAGATGAAGAGAAGTAATTTTCTCAAAATATCGATCACTCTGAAGGTAGCCTCTCTGAATTCTTGGCTTACTATACTAACAATTAGGTAAAGGTATCTCTATTTATAATTGTGCAAAATTAACTTTGACTAGAAAAATTGGAAAAATTATAATCCTATTTAAATACGGATTAACTAATTAGCAAATAATAATCCTAAACAATTTTGGTTTCTATATATGCTAATTTTGTAGGTTTAATTTCATCACCGACTTATGGTTTACTAATTTAATTACTTAACTATTCAGAATTTCTTAGGTACTTTTGACTTCTCCCATGAGTAAAGTTCTACCAAGCAAATTATGATTTTAATATTGTTAATAAGTTTTTCAATTTTTATCAAAAAAACAAAAAAAAACCAACAGAATGTCCTATCAACAAAGAAGGAAAAGAGACCAAACTAATCCTTTTCTCCTTTTTGGCATTGCCCTAATGAAAACGGGAAAAAGTGCTTTTAATAATTGTAATTTGTATATGCCTTTGTTAAACAGGTTTTGGATCTAACTCAATCTCAAAAGTTAACTTAAGAGAGAGAATTGGCCTAGAAAAGGAAGCTCAAGATCTTTAGCATCACCGATGTGAAATTCTTTTATATTGTTTCAGATAGACCCTCGACTCAATTAAAGTAAAATAAAATCAAGTATGAAATGGGTGATACGTAGAAGTTGTCATGCTTAACGTAATGGATAAGAGAACAATAGCATTAAGCAATATCTTTGTAAATATAGTAACTTTATATTGTATATCTATTTTTGTAAGAGATGTGATATGGTAGGAGATATTATAGGAATATGATATTCTCAAAATATGATATTATAGGAATATGACAACCCAGGAAACTTGATCACGCAAGTACAACTGCAAGTAGAAAATTATGAAGAATGGGCCCATGCAATGCATACCTCGCTGCGCACTCGAAGAAAATGGGGATTTGTTGATAGAACCATCACACAACCAGAAGAAATGTTTTCTAAGTTGGAGGACTGGTAGACAGTTCAGTCCTTGTTAGTGTCATGGATTCGAAATACTATCAAACCAACTTTGCGTTCAACCATATCATATATGGAGAATGCAAAAGATCTTTGGACAAAAATTAAGAAGTGATTTTCTATTGCTAATAGGCCTCGGATTCAACAGTTGAAATTTAAGCAGAATGTAAGCAGCGGGGTATGAAAATTATTGAATACTATGAAAATATGAAGGTTGTACAGGACGAACTAGCAAATTATGAACAAATTCCTATGTGTACATGTGAAGGATGCCAAATATAACATAGGAGCACAACTAGAAAAGCGACGGGTGGAAGAAAAAGTGCATCAATTCCTTATGGGATTGGATAACACGCTCTATGGTACTATGAGGTCCAACATGCTCTTTGCAGACACGTTACCGACTCTAAATAGAGTTTACTCCATTTTAATCTAGTAGGAGAGGGTGAATACTATCTCTCGTTCAAAGGAAGAACAAAGAGAGGTCATTGGACTTATAGTTTAGACAAACAGCATGACAGGGGGACGTGGAGAAATGAAGGACAAATCAATGACTTGCACCCATTGTAATCGTTCCGGACATGCCACAGAATTTTGCATTTAGTTATCGATTATCCAAACTGGTGGGGTGATCGTCCTAGAGGTGAAGGATGGACTAGTGGCAAGGTTAAGGGGCTGCTACAACAACAATGAACTAGAGCAGGCACTGGACTTGGTCGAGGTAGAGCAGTACGTGTTAATTCTGCTCAAACCGTTGCAGGAGGTATTGAAAAATTCGGAGCATCTGGCACAGTAATTGACATGGCCAATGTTGGCTTGAGCAATGAATAATGATTGATTTTGCGTGATATGATGAACAACCAAAAAACTGGTGTGAGTGAAAGGATGACAGGTAAACATGACAAAATCATTTGGATAATTGACACAGGGGCAACAAACCATATGAGCGCAAACTTGAAGTGCATGACGAACTTGCGTAAAGTGGCTGGATGTCCTGTTGGACTTCCAAATGGTACAAATACAGTGGCAACAAAAGAGGAATCTATAAAATTTAGTGAGAACTTGAAGCTTGAAAATGTTCTCTTTATGCCTCGTTTAAAATGCAATTTAATTTTTGTATCGCAATTAATAGATGAAGTCAATTATATTATTCAATTCACTAGAAGCTTATATGTTATGCATGGCCAAATTTTGAGGATGCTAATTAGTGCCGGTGAATGAAGAGATGGACTCTACTATTTCCGAATGGTACCGCAAGCGATGACATTAAGCAGGACATACATACTCTCTTGATCTTTGGCACAAGCTTCTGGGAAATTCTTCTTTAAGGGTTACCAATTTAGTTTTCAATGTAGTTCCCACTAATGATAGTGAGATTATGAATAAAGCTTGTGATGTTTGTTAACTAGCTAAGCAGCCTAGAGATAATTTTTCTTTAAGTGAAAATAAAGCTTGTGAAAAGTTTGGACTCATTCATTGAGATTTATAGGGTCCATATAGAACTCTATCTTCATGTGGTGCTTCGTGTTTTCTGACAATTGTAGATGACTATTCTCATGCAGTATGGATATTTTGTTAATTGATAAGAAGGAGATATCACATATGATGTTGAATTTTTTTGTTATGATGGAAAGACAATATAATAAATAAGTTAAAACTATTCGGAGTGATAATGGAACGAAATTTACTTGCATGAAAAATAATTTTCTTGAACAGGAAATTATTTTTCAAAACTCTTATACCGGAACTTGTAACACCCCGTACGTACCAAACCCTACTCGATGATGTTGGACAATGGATACTTAAGTGTCGGGTGTCAAAAGTATGTACCTTGTAAGGTTATTGGTGAGAGAATTGATATTGGGCATAGTGCAAAGGATTAGACCCTCGTGGAAGGTGTAACACTCCGTATGTTGCCGAACCTATACGACTACGTGTACCTTTATGGAATTAGTAAAATATGGGAGATTTTATGATTTATACATTTATTTGTGGGCATGAATAAATCTTGCACCATTGGGCCCAAAGTGAAGCCCAATATTGTAAAGAAGACATGGCCCAAACACATAATTTTTGACCCATTCTTCCATATTGCCCATTTGACCAACTCAACATTGCATTAAATGCAAAGGAAAAGATAAGGGAGACATGAGGGACTATATATAGAGAGAAATAGAGAGAAAAATCAGATTTTTATCACTTGAACTCTCATCCTATTTCTAGAATTTTCCAATATTTTCCCCTTTGCTCTCAAAGAACCCTAAGCCACTCTTTTGGCCAAGATCATCAATTGGTAAGTGTTTATTATTATGAGTTCATATATTTTATGCATAACACATGGTTTATATTATGTTGGTTATGTTGGTGGAATGTTGAGAAATTTACAATAAGTGAAAGGTTACATGTTTGCTTAAATCGGAGGGTGATTTGTCTTGTAAACATGGTGATGAACTTGTGGTTGTGAAAGAAGTGAATTTAGTGGAGTAAATATTGACATGTGAGATGTGATTATGGGCTTACTTTGTTTCATTCTTGTGCATAACATTTGGAATTGGTATTGTGAAATCGGTTATGGTTTTGGTGTCGTGTTGGCCGTGAAATGTGGTTTTGGGTGTCGTTATGTGTGTTGTGAAGTTATGACTGCATGTTGGCATGTTAAATGATCAAATATATGTTAAAATGAGGTTGGTTATGATCATGGACCATTCATGGCATTAAAGACCCAAAACGGAGCCATTTCGGACCAAACGGGCATCCGCCCCCGCAGACGGAGGCACCTGCGTGCGCAGATGCCAACGCAGATGCCTCTGGCTGCTGCCAGAGGGCACATGCGCACGCACCTTGCCACCTGCGGGCACAGGTGGCAGCGTAGGTCACTTCCAGATCTCAGTTTCGTATGTTTTCGTACCCAGTTGATCCCCGAAAGCCCCGATACCTGTTATGGATATAAATAGCAACTTGTGATTTCGTTTTAATGACTTTAAAGTGTCATATGAAGGCATGTTGGACTGTATTAAATGTGTATGGTTGTTCATATGTTGTTGTGAGTCAAATTGAGAAGCGTAAATGTGACGGAATGATAATGGGAAGGCATAAAGGGTAAGTGTGATGCGAAATGATATTGTTGAATGAAATCTTGGTCACTGAGTGGAATGTTATGGTAGTGTTGGCATGTTGATGTGATAAATGACATTGTAAGAAGGCGGAATGACGTTCTAAAGTCACTATGTGAGTCATGGTCATCTTGTGCACTTGTAAGGTGCTTGGTTGCTAATATAAGCTTCGCGATGTACTTGTATTGTAGAGTGAAACATAAGGAAGCAGCTGGACTGTTGTGTTTAAAAGGTATGTAAGGTTATTCTTCTATTTCCTTCTGCAACATATGGTGTTCACATTGTCATGGTATTCATTTGATTCCGAAATACCCTAAGGTATTCCGTATCCGAGAATTGGCTAGAGTTACTCATATGTTCCTTATTCATTGGTCAATGGTGAATCATATGACTTAGGACCATTGGTTGAATTGTGTTCATTGGCTAACATGTCAAAAGTTCCAAATGTTCTAAGATATCCAAATTCTGGTTACCTAGGGTAATGGTCTCATATTTCTTCCACAGTGCTCACTTGTGAATCACATGTCTCATATGCATTGATAAGGTTCCAAAAGCTCAATAGTGGTTATGTTCATATGTCTTATGTAGTGCTCATTGTCCTAAGGTTCCAATAGTGTTCTATTCCAAGGGGGTTCTATAGTATTCCAACTAAGATTGATATCATGTTATTCATATATGTTTTACTCCTAGGCGAATCATGACCCACTTAGTTCTTATTCATGAATGGAAGTTCTTAAGTTGTCATATGTCGTAAGGTTTAAGAAAACTATCGCAACGAGAGTAAGGAGGTCAAGAGAGCTTGTTTAGTTGAATAACCTTGTTCCCATCATGTCATGGTCTAAGTTCCAATAGAGTTATATACGTGTCTCATATTCATTAGCAATGTTCCAAAAGTTCAATGAGGTATGTTCCAAGGTTTCAATAGTGGTTATACTCATGTATCTTGTTCATTGATCATGTAACGACCCGTACGTTTCTGAGTCTAGCTGGTTACCCGAATATTGACGGAAATAATGAAACATGAGAAGTTTGGTGAATTAATGCATTAAATGTGAGTCTTGTGTTAGTTGGGCCAAAGGAGGCCCAATAAGCAAGAGAAAAACATGGCCCAAGATGGATTTTTGACCCATGTTTGTCTAGTCTTTCACTTGACCAAGTAAACACCACTTGTGTGGATAAGGACCACTTAAAAAGGGGATATATAAAGAGAAGAAAAATCAGATTTTTATCCAAAAGGATACTCATGCCTTTTTAGCATTTTCTTAAACATTTTTCTCTCAAGAGACAAACCCTAAGCTCTCATCTCTTTTGGAACAAGATCACACTTTGGTAAGTATTTCTCTTATGGTCATGTATGTGATGTGTTCATGATGGTTTATAAATTATGTTGGTGGTGTTGACACAGTCTTGGACAGTGTGCTATGTGAAAAACTGTCTATTTTTGCGATCGGAGAGTGATTTTGTCTTGTAAACTTGCATATGGACTTGTGGCTTTGTAAGAAATGAACTTGATGGGATACATGTTGACATGGGAGGTATGATTATAGTCTTACCTTGTTTTATACTTGTGCATGATGTTTGGAATTGTTAGGGTAAACATTGGTTATGGATTTGATGGCGTATTGGCCGAGAAGTGTCGTTTTGAGCGTCGTTTGCGCGTATTGTGAGACCATGACTGCTTGTTGGCATTCACATGATTAAAAATGTGTTCAAATATGTTTGGTTATGATCATGGAACATTTATGGCATAAAAAGACCCAAAAAAAGCCATTTCGAACCAAAACGGGCACTGGCTCCGTAGACGGAGGCATCTGCGCGCGCAGATGCCAACGCAGATGCTCCTGGAATCTGCCAGGAGTCATATGCGCATGCATCTCACCACCTGCGGGCGCAGGTGGCAGCGCATCTCACTTCCAGAACTCGCTTCGTGTGTTTCCGACACTAGTTGATCCCCGAAAGCCCCGATACCCTTTATGGATGTAAATATCGACTTTTGGTGTTGTTGTAATGACTTTAAAGTGTCGTATGAGGACATGATGGACTATGTTAAGTATGGATTGACTTCAATATGTGGTTGTGAAAGACGTTTGGGCGACGTAATGACGTAAATGTAGCATAGTAGTGAAAAGGAAGTGTAAAGCATGCTTTTGGTGTGAAACGTTGGTAATGTGTGATATCATGGGTGTTATGTGACTCATTATGATAATGGTAAAGCTGTACATGATATTTTATGAAGGTGAAATGGCGTTGTGTGACAACTGTGTGCCTTATTTCCATGTTATACGTTTGCAATGAAGTAAGTGGTTAATGCAAGTTTCGTTATATACTTGTGTGTAGAGTAGACATAAAGGGAAAGCTGAAGTGTTGTAATTGCGAGTGAGATTGTTTATTCGTATTGAGGAAGTAAGGTATGTAAGGTTCTCCTTTCCGTATCTTTCTGCAGCATCTAGTGTACACCTTGATAGGGTACTTACTCATTTCCGAATTGTCCCAAGGTATTTCATTTTGAGTTATCATTTATTGTTAATCACATATCTCTCATTCTTGGTATATTACCAATCATATGTCATATAATCATAAACATGGTTCAAAGTTCCTATAATGTTATTCAAAAGTTCCCAAAATGGAAGTAACCATTAATTGAGCTAATCCAAGATTAAAGAAGTAAGGTTATAAAGAAGAGAGAGTGTTTCATGGGTGGTATCCTAGGGGTTAAATAACCTAGCATGGGTCGATCCCAATATTTACGGATGGTATTCCAGGGGTGAGAAGAACACCTAGCATGGGTCGATTCCGCTACGGGTGGTATCCCAGGGGCAAGGAAAAGCCTAGCATGGGTCGATCCCGATCACTATTGATGTCACGCCCCGAATCCCATCGAGACATGATTGGCACCCGTAGCCGATAAGGCCCGAGAGAACCAACCTTTGCCTATGCTCAATCATATGCATATAATATTCATAACCACCATTGCATAATATTATGACATACGAATAAAGGAGAACAAGGGACATATTTAGGCATACATATGAAACTTGGCCGTTGAGGTCATCCAGTCAAAACAACATGTGTCTTTTACACTATTACACCCACATCGGTCTACAAAAGCCTCTAACAAGAGCATTTACCAAAATGAACCATAAGTCGGGACAAGTCCCCGCACAACATGTACAATAGCAAAACATATATACAATTTGACTCGGAGAAGCCCCGAATGAGCGGGAGCTCACCAAAGAACCGCTAACACTGGTAGTTTATTGAGGAGGCCTACTGGGACCTGCGCCTGCAGCAAGTAAGGTAAATTCCCCGAGAGGGGTCAGTACGAAATAAGTACTGAGTATGCAAGGCTCAGATGAAACTATACAACACATGAATAGTTCAATGAATATGTCAATGAACTCAAAACATATGAATACTCAATGTGAATAAGTCACCATGTTACTCTTTGGAAACCATGTGGATTGCTTTCATTATTTTCATTACTTCCTTTATCTCAATGCTCACATGTCATTACATCACAATGTACCCGGGCCCCGACTGATCAGTGGGTCTTTCATATCATCATATAGGGATCGAGTCGAGCTAGGCTTATGCCCCTAGACTTGCCACCCTCGGGATCGAGTCGAGCTAGGCTTACGCCCCTAGACTTGCCACCCATAAATCCAAATCTCGGGATCGAGTCGAGCTAGGCTTACGCCCCTAGACTTGCCACCCGTACTTGATCATTGACCACATTTGCATTACTTTGTTCATTACTTTGAGATTGATACTTTGATAGTCATAACATCACTTTGGAACTTTGGAACACAACATTGTTGGAAACTTTGAATCATTGACCAATGAGTGAAGGACATATGAATAAATATCAATGAGAAATATAACATTACTAGCACCATGATACCATTGGAACCATTGGACAATAATCCATGAACAAGAGACACAAGTATAGGCACTATTGGAATATTGGAACATAGCCTTCTTTGAACTTTCGGAACATTAACCATGAATATGAGAAATGAGATTCACAATTGATCAATGAGTAGGAAATATATGACAATGATCATAGATAAGTGCATATGGGATACCTTGGTACATTTCGGAATAGAACTAAGGAAATGTCAATGTGAACACTATTGGCCGTAGAAAGATACAGACAAAATAACCTTGCATACCTTGGATGCACAATACGAATAGACAACCTTCGATGCGTATACAATGATCCCTCTCCTTCACTCTACAACATACATACATAACGAATTCACGTTAACCACGAATTACTTTACAAATGCATGCAATGTCAATGAATTACATGTTTGCCTTTAAACATGTCATTTCCTCTTGACAAAACCATTGATCATACTATTATTTCAAAAATTCCATAATATTCCCAACATTGACCAATACATGAAAATCAATACATTTCACCATAATACTTCTCCTCTACACTTTCTTGTCCATAACACATCACAAATAATCCATCAAAGCACCTTAATTCAACTCATAACACATATCGGCCAAAATCCCATAATTTTCACTTTTAGACAAGAACAAGTTTTATATCAAAAATAACACCATACATGTTTATATTTTGTCCATACCATGCTTTTTCTTCAAAGGCACAAGGCCTAATTCACACTTGAATTCCATATACCACAAATCTCATACAAAATCACCAAGTACCATGACCAACTTTTCCAAGCACCACCAACATGATATACATATTCTTTTATGCATATAATATAGTAATCCATGACAATAATCACTTACCTAGGCTTGGAAGATGTTGATCTTGCTCCAAAGGTTAGCTTTGACCTCTTAGGGTTTGAGAGAAAAAGAAAGGGTTGAAAAAATTATCTACAAAGGCATGTGTTTTCCAAATGAATAAAATCAGCATTTTTGCCCTTTATATAGGCTCTCAAGTCCATGCTTAGCCACTCTATAGCATGCCATGTGGTGTTCTAGAAGTTTTTGCAAGAATGGGTCAAATTTCCCCATATGGGCCATGTCTTCTTTCCATTTTTGGGCCCTTTTTTGGGCCCAATTCACTTAACCCGATAAAATCAATAATTTCACGTGTTTAAGTCGTCTCATACGTATTACAATAATATTCCCACTCATGCTATCCATATCCGTAGCCGCCATCCAAAAATCAAGTGATTCTAGCCACGTATGACCCATTTTGACCAAAAGGGTAAAATCGTCATTTTGACGCCAAATTCGTTCTCGAGTAATTTTATCATACCAATATATTTCACTCATTTCATGTATATTCTCATAGTTGTAGAAGAATCATGGCGAAAATCGGCTCAATACGTCCCCGGAAACCCTTGAGACTTAAACAAAATTTTCAACTTTTGAAAGGTGCGCAGGGGCGGCGTGGCACGCTGCCTGGCGCGCCCCTATACTGCCTCTGGACTGAAAATTTCAGCCCAGAGCGGCGTGGCACGCTACCCAACGCGCCCTTCCCTTAAATTTTTCAAAAATTTCATTTTTCGACTTTTCTTCGCGGGTTTGGTTAGATACTTCAAATCCTATTCTTTCACTTACTTCTTAACCTTAACATACTTTGTTTAGAGGTCCTCTTAGCCTCGTTTGAACCCGACAAATGCTCCATGAAGATCGCAAAACACCTTCTACGCAAGGTTAAGCATATGTACAAGGCCAAATTTCAATTTTCTTGTCAATATCATTACAAAATACATTCGTGTGGCTCTCGACACTCAAGTATACATTGTTCATCGTCATCACATTGGGTTAGGAAGGTACGGGGTGTTACAATTGATTACCCACTGATCAGCTTGGGGCCCGGGCATTATATGAATGGATGAATGAGTGATGGATAAAGGAATGAGTGAATGAGCTTATGAGCTTACAAGTAAAGAAAGTAATCCATAATGTTCATAGCTCTTATATACAGACTGATGACTTGTCCTTATATTGAGTACTCATTGATACTTGATTTTATTGAAGCCTTGTGTATCATATAGTTTCATGCAGCCTTACATATTCAGTACATTATTCGTGCTGACCCCTCTTGGGGGCTTTACCTTGCTTGCTGCAGGCGCAGGCACTAGTAGACCTCCCCAGTGAGCTGCAGGAATCCTACTGACTTTTGGTGAGCTCCAGTTGATTCGGGGCTACCGTGTCATAGCTGTACATGTATTTTGATGTTGTAAATGTTATGTAAAGCGGGGCTTGGCCCAAATTTAAGTTGGTCATGTATGTATTCTTACTAGAGGCTTTTGTAGGCGTACGTGGGTATGTAAAGTAATGTAAAGGGGAAAAGAGATGTGTTGTTTGATTTGATGGCTATGTCGGCCAAGTTTCTCATATGTCTATAATATATCTATCTTCATGATCCATGGTTTTCGATGTGAGTCTGTTATACTCTATGGTGTTGATGGTGTTTCTTATGGCATGTTTACGTGTGAAGGTAAGTAGAGCTTGGTTCTCTCGAGCCTTGTCGGCTTCGGGTGCCAATCACGCTTCGATGGGATTCGGGGCGTGACAGATCATTGTCCAATGGTTCCAACAGTATTATGTTTTCATGAAGGCTATGTTTCCAATACTGCCTATTCACATGATTCTCACTCATTGATTAATGTTCCAACCATGTTCCAAAGTTCTATAACATTGTAACTACTAAACTACCAATCTCTCACAAGTAATGAAAGAAGTAATGAACAATCAATGTACCTATCCATCACGAGTTGAGATGTCAATCTTACAAGAGTAAAGATGTGAAGTAATGTATGTTTGTGTTCAAGTTTCATGAATGTTTCTATCATCAAGGTATCACTCATTGAATGAAAGAAAGAGTAATGAATTAATGAAGCAATGTGTAATGGGTGGCATCCCAGGGGTTAAATACCTAGCATGGGTCGATCCCAATAACACGGGTGGCATCCCAGGGGCGATAAACCTAGCATGGGTCGATCCCGATACATCGATACATCCCAGGGGCGATAAGCCTAGCATGGGTTATCTCATGACATCCCAGGGGCGACACGAAAGCCTAGCATGGGTTCACACACGACATCCCAGGGGCGATAAGCCTAGCATGGGTTCACATATGACATCCCAGCGGTCAAAGTACCTAGCATGGGTTCATCTCATCCCAGGGGCTACAAAACAGCCTAGCATGGGTAGAATAATAAAGATGAATGAATATGAAAGCAATGAAAGCAATGAAAGCAATGAAAGTCATACACATGGTTCCCAAATGCAGAATGGTTACTTATTCGTCTGTTTATTCATTGAAATACTCCTGTGTTATATAGTTTCATATTGAGTTCATTATTGTTGTTATTATGAATGATGATTTCTTATGAGCCTTACATACTCAGTACATTCTTCGTACTGACCCCTCTTGGGGACTTACCTTACATGTTGCAGGTGCAGACATTAGTAGACCTCCTCTATAGACTGGGGATCATTTGCAGAGTTTATGGTGAGCTCCACTCGGTTCGGAGCTTTCAGGGTCATAGTTGTGTATTTGTTTTGATATTGTAAATATTGTATAGACATGGTCATGTATCTGTAGAGGCTTTGTAGACAGTTGTGGGAAGACAAATGTACGAGGTGTATATCCATGACGACTTGATGGCCCTGTCGGCCAAATTTCACATATGTATATATATTTAGCACATGTTTCATGAACGTCGTTATTAGCATGGTAAGTTCTCACATGGTAATGATATTTCTTATGGCATGCATATAAACGAACATAAGTAAAGGTTGGTTCTCTCGGGCCATATCGGCTTCGGGTGCCAATCACGTCCCGATGGGATTTGAGGCGTGACAGAACTCCACAACAAAATGGTAGAGTGGAGAGGAAACATGTAACACCCCAAAAATCCGAGCTAAGATTAGCACCATGCTTCAAGTACTTATAGAACCAAACTTCATGTTTTGGTAGTATGGGAATTAAATTATATATGTATTTAGGCCACAAGTAACTCCTAACTCATAGCCAAGTTGAAATCTTTCTTACCAATAGTTTTTTTTATGAAGAATCTTGCTATAGTCAACTTCAAATGAGTATAACTCCTAAATTCTGAGGTATTTCTGAGATCAAGACCCACCAAATAATAGATATTTGAATTATCTTTCCAACGCATTCAGTTTCTCCTTAATCCGAGTCCGGAGCTAAGAGTTATGGCCATTTTAGTGAAGCACTGTCTAGCAATGAGAACCTACGAACAGAAACCACGACTGTGGTTAGAACCCACGACCGCACCATGCTCCCGTCTAATCGAAACAACCCCAAAAACCTGCAAGATCTTGGCTCTTAAAGTTGATCCAGCTTGAACTTTCAACCTATGAACCAAGGTACGATCGTAGGTGGGTCCCACGATCATACCAAGGCTCGTCTGATGGAGTCCAGAGAGCCTCAATTCATCCACCCAACCACCAGCACCACCCACGATCATAGATGAGACCTACGATTGTGGGATGGCTAGTACTTCGGGTTCTGCAGTTTTTTCAGTTATGTTTTATAAGGGACTTTCCAATTTTTTCCCAATATTTAAACCTCTAAATTACGTCTTTTAAGCTATGTCAAAGCTGAATTATAAGCCTAAGTTTACCCTAAGTCCCTCATTACTCAAAAATTAAGTTGATACTTAACGAGAAAATAAGAAAAGAGGCGATTTTCCTTCTTCAAGGCATAACTAGGGTTCATCTTCTTCAAGCTCCAAATTCAAAGGTTTCACCAAGGTTTTCATCTCCAAGTATGTGGGATTTCATCAGTGGGTATTCTTTCACCCATTGAGTCCTAAAATACATTCAATTCCTCAGGTAATTCATGATCTCAAAATTAGGGTTTTCATTATAGCCATGATTTTTCTTGTACTTTAGTTCCCCATAACTAGTAAACTATAAATACATGTTTCTCCATGAAATTCAGTATGTTGATAGTATCATGTCCATGAACCCTAAGTATAATGATATTCCATTATTTTTGGGCTTGTATTATGTAATTTCATATTCCATTCATATCATAGAAGTTGTCATGAATAGTTGCATTCTTCAGAGATGTCGGGTTATAAACACCCGATGACCTAGGATCACATGCATTGTTAATTAAACACTCGTTTCTCTTGGTTTACATGCTTCAGGATAATTTCAGATATAGGGTCTGTTACTCAGTCTCAGTTTATCCGTACCTGTTACTGACCTGCAAAGTGTTTTCAAATAAAGTATATTCTAAATGGTATTTTCAGATAAATTCACCCTACTTGACTATTAGCATCTCCATGAATCAGAATTCAGAGCTCAGGTCCAGCTTTATAATTTCCTTCTAAATCTTAATCCTTATAGGGTTCCTTTATGCATTTACTCCAGCCATCTCATGTCTCCCATAGATTTACAAGTCACAGTATTCAGAAATACATGATTTATATACATATGAGTTCTCAAATCATAATCAGGAGCTTTGGCTCATAACAATATGATATATGACATGCATGATATCCAGATATGCCATCAATGCTCTTGAACAATCTTTTCTAAAAGTAAATTCCCGATTAGTATGGTATCCAGAATACCATCAATGATCGTGGAACAGTTTTCTTATAAAAGCAAAGTTCACTAGTAGTATGGCAGTCAGGTATGACATCCATGATCATCTCAGGTTGACATCCAAGTATGTCATCTCGTCTAGCTACCAATTATGTTTAGTTAGGAGTAGTACTTAGCATCGAGTTGGACTAGCATTCAGCAAGTAAAAATCCTAGCCCTAAAAGTATGTACCATCATAGGATTATTTATACCACATCAGATCAGCTCAGCCTTTATACCCTAGCAAAGTATATTGGGCCCTCTTTGATGAGGATTATACATCGAACTCCATGTTTATCTCACATGGTTATATGTCGGTTAATAGTATCTTCCACAGTCTCACACTTTGGTATTTGCATGACCCTCAGTTCAGTCTATTTCACAGTATCTCAGTTATATCAAAATATTTATGAAATCGGTGATTGTGATTATCCAGATGGGTTTTTGCATCTTAGTATACCGCAGTAATATGTAATTGGTTTAGATATTCTATCGTTAGGATGTCAGTTTGTATGCCTTTTATGATATTCAGAATGTAGTTCGGACTTAGACATTGCATGACCTTGTACTCAGTTTATTCAACATATTACTATTGTTCAAATAAATGTTTATTCACTTGGACATTGCATCAGTTTACGTTTCTCATTCCATGTTTAGTTCATATTCTCATGATCAACATGTATAGTGTAGCGCATATCTCACATGCTCAGTACATTCAAAGTACCGCATACTCTCCTTTACGCTATATTGTCTTATAATATAGGTTCTGACGTTCAGCCTCCGGATCTCGAATAGTACGATCTCCTACTATATCAGCAACAGTACTTTGGTGTGTCCTCATCATTCGAGGACTAGTTACCAGTATTTTTCATTTATGCCTTTTCAATTTTCAGACAGTTAGAATTAGCTAGGGGTTTGTCCTAGTAACTCATCCTAGTAAAGGCTTTCAAACATACATTTAGATGGGCAGCTGTGTGGTTTTAGACCCAGCCATGTTATTGATTTTGATTATTATTTTATCATTTAGTTCAGCTTCCGCATAATATTTTTATCAGTTACTTTAGTATTATTAGTGTCATGCCAGACAATGGGTTAGCTTGGGGTCACTTGTGACTCTAAGCACCGTGTTACGACTAGGGGTAGTCTCGAGTCTTGACAAAACATAGACATATCTTGAATATAGCATGAGCTTTACATTTTCAGGGACATCTTCAAATTAAATTTTGGGGAGAATGTGTGTTGATTGCAGGTTACTTGATTGATAGAACTCCTTCAATTTTAAATGAAAAAACTCCATATGAGATTTTACGTAGAGAACCTCCTTCTTATGAGCACTAGAGGGTCTTTAGTTCACTATGTTATGCTCATAACCAAGGAAGAAAAGGAGATAAATTTTCAAGTAGGAGTCGCAAATGTATTTTTGTTGGGTACCCATATGGGAAGAAGGGTTGAAAACTGTATGATCTCAAGACAAATGAATACTTTGTTTCTAGAGATGTCATTTTTGTGAGAATGATTTTTCGTTTGTCCAACAAGTTCCCAGTTCTTATGAGAATATTGAAAAAATTATTGATAATGGATCTGATGATGATGATTTTGATGGAGATGTTGGAGTTGGGCAAGGAGAACACCAACCATTGGTGACAATTCCTGATTCACAAGTTAATGATGTGCAAGATGCTCAAGAAATGGAGGGAGGAGACATGTCTGCCACCAAAGATATGAAGGGCAGTGAATTCAAAATAATAATCCTTAATTGGGTCGGGGAAAACGAAGAAAACAACGACCTGCTTGCCTAAGTGATTATGTTACTAATATCATCCGGAAATTGAGTCCTTCCACTAGTTCATCTGCTCTAGCGCATACCTGAGGTACGCCTTACCCAATAGCACACTATGAGAATTATGACAAATTTTCTTCGCAATGTCAAAATTTTTTTGTAGCTATTACCATAGGTCATGAGTCATTATCCTTCTCGGAAGCAGTAAAAGATAAAATGTGGAGAGAAGCAATGCAAATTAAAATTGAGGCTCTTGAAAAGAATGAGACATGAGTAATTGAAAAACTACTACCAGGAAAGAAAGCACTCGGGTGCAAGTGGATTTATAAAATAGAATATCACTTTGATAGTTCTGTGGACCGACTCAAAGCACGACTAGTGATATTTGACAACCATAAAAAAGAGGGAATTGACTATAACGAAATATTTGGTCCAGTTACCAAGATGGTTACAGTGCGTACATTTTTAGTTGTAGCTGCAGCAAAGCAGTGGGAGTTGCATCATTGATGCCCATAACGTTTTTCTACACGAAGATCTCCATGAATGAAGAAGTGTATATGAAAATGCCTCTGGACTTCAAAGTAAAACATTCTAATATGGTTTGTAGACTGCAAAATCACTGTATGGATTGAAACAAGTCCCAAGATGTTGGTTCACGAAGTTATCAACTTCTTTGAAGGAGTGTGGTTTCATGCAATCCTACTCTGACTACTCATTGTTTACTCTACAAAAGAATGATGTTCAACTTAATGTTCTTGTTTATGTGGATGACATGATAGTTTCTAGAAATGATCTTGATACTATCCAAAAATTCAAAAGCTATTTGAGTGATTGCTTTCACATGAAAGATTTAGATGCCTTGAAATATTTTTTGGGTATCGAAGTTGCTAGAAATTCAAAAGGTATTTTCCTATGTCAACGTAAGTATGCTGTAGATATCATTTCTTAGGTTGGATTACTAGGAGCCAAACCTGCAAATGTTCTTATGGAGTCAAACCACAAGCTAGCACTAGCTGAAGGACATCCACTTGCTGATCCAGAGAAGTATCGACGATTGGTAGGTTATCTTATATATTTGTGCTTCACTAGACCAGAGTTATTGTCCTATTGTGTGCATGTACTATCCCAATTTATGCATTGCCCACAAGAAAAATATTGAGAATTAAGCTGTACTACGGGTTGTTCGATTTTTGAAAGGGAAACCTGGACAATATATTTTATTGAGCAATGCATGTGATTTAAAGCTACATGGATGATGTGATTTAGATTGGCAGGTTGCCCTTTAACGCGAAAAACTTTCACTGGGTGGTTTATTCTTTTAGGCAATTCACCAATATCATGAAAACCTAAAAAGTAGCAGACAGTGTCCAGGTCATCCACGGAAGCTGAATACAGATCCATGGCCACCACAACTTGTGAATTGGAGTGGCTAAAGGGAATTTTGTTCAGTCTAGGGGTGACAAATCTACTTCGATAAGATTATATTGTGATAGTCAATCAGCGCTGCATATAGCAAAGAATCCAGTATTTCATGAAAGGAAGAAATACATAGAAATAGATTGTCATTTTCTTCGAGACGAGATAATGAAGGGCAACATTTCTCTAGCTTCTATTTCCTCTAAAGTGTAGCTCGTTGATATTTTTACAAAAACATTAGGAAAGAATCAGTTTGACTATTTTCTTCACAAGTTGAGCATTCAAAATCTTCATGCGCCAACTTGAGGGGTTTTTTAAGCAATATTTTTGTAAATATTGTAACTTTATATTGTGTGTCTATTTTTGTAAGAGATGTGATATGATAGGAGATATTATAGGAATATGATATTCTCAGAATATTCTTAGGAGAGATTTTAGGGGTAGTAGATTAAATTCATGTATCTATAGATATATATATTCTTCTTTCTAGTAATGAGAAGGCAAGTCAAATTCTTCAAAGCTATTCTCTGCTCTATTAATTAGCAATAACGCATAATACGATAATCAAAGTTAATGAAACAACAAGTACTAATAAAACCAAAGAACAACATAGTATGTGAGTAATAATATTAATAATTTTGATCATAAGGAAAATTAGACAATGCTCGACTACCTACTAATCTTCTACCTAATTCTCCACCTCCATATCCATATATTTAGGGTCATGTCCTCAGTAAGATACAAGTGTCTTGTCCTGTCTAATCACTTCTCTCCTCATACCTATCACAGCCAATCTCGTGAACCTCTTCTCTCTGTGCATATCCTTTTCACATGTTCAAACTCTCAATCTTGTCTCCCTCGCCCACCACAAAATCACTCTCATCTTATCTCAAATATCTTCATTCCTAATCATATCTCTCCTAACTTACAGTAAAAAGTTAACTCAAAAAATTAGGTGCGTATATTGTTATTTTCTTGCATCAGTTTAATTAAATTTTTTTGTCATGAAGTGAAAATTGAAACTTCATAAAAAACAAAAAGGCAATCCGGTGCATTAAAACTTTCGATATGCGCAGAAGAATCGAACCACAAGGATGTATTATACGCATACTTATCTTCCATTTTTGTTAGAGGCCTTCCCCGAATCCCGCACATAATAGAAACTTTAGAGCACATTGAGACTCCGTAAGTCTTTTACAAAAGCCAGGTATTATCCGACAAATTCCATTCTTATAGTGATAGGTTTAATTTAAAGTACATATAGATTATACTTTTGGTGCAATAAAACATATATTATTTAAAGTTCAAAAGAGAAAAAAAAACAAGGAAAAGGAAAAGGAAAAACAGCCCAGCTTAAAGTTAAGAGATTCTTCTTTAGAAAATTTTACTACCTTTTTTCTTTCGAAACTCTCATTTTTAATCAAATCAATTTGAATTATTTTAAATAGATTTTTTGGGAATAACACGTTGCTAATATTCTACTAACTTTTTACATAATGCTTTATAGAGATAAGAATGTTGGGTTTACGAAGATCAAAGTAAGTAAAATTGATTCTTTTTTTTTTCTTCAAAACGAATCATAAAGCATAAAAAGTAGTGCTAATTCTTTTCCTTTTCTTTTCTTGTTCTTCTTCGATCTCTAACAAAGTGGAAAAGTTAATCCTCCTTTTGCATAACTCCTATGTTATGTATCATATAACATATGAATCATATATTTTATGGGGTGATTTGCAAATGATCTTCCTAAAGGTTGGTCTTGAATTTTTTTATGCCGCTTAATAAAAAGATTTAAAACAGTTTTTGCTTAGAAAATTTATTATACTTTTTGATAGAATGGAATGTACGTAGACTTTACTCTTGTCTTTGTGAGATAGAGAAATTATTTCTGATAAACACTTGACTTTTTTTCAGAACATGGTTTGAAAAAAGTGAAAGATCAAAAAGCTATATGATATTAATATTAAAGAAAGAAAAATACCGACACTCAAAATATTAGTCAAAACATGTTCAATTGAACACAATTTCTTACCTCATAAATAAAAAGGTAACATATGTTTGGTCAATTGTTCACAAGTTATTTACGGCCATGCCATATAACATGTAGAAAAATTCATCAAATTCCAAAAGAAGTTGGTTACTGACCCTTAAACTCGTTGTTAATAAGCATATGCATACTTATGTATCTTTCAAATGAAATAACAAATTCGAATTGTAGTATGATTTGAAGACTATTCTTTTCTTTGATTAGTTTTCAAAATTCATATATATAACTTCTTTTTTGGAACCCTTTGGAAAACCACCAATATCTGTCACCATCTCTGCTTTTTGTGATAACATGTTTTCTGTGCAATAGCTCGCAAACCGCACAGGAGATGTAAACCGCACTAGGCAAGTCTCATGCGACGAGCTCATGGCTGAGTGGCAAACGGAGGTTGTATTCAATTCCAGGTCTCCCACATGGGAGACCCACCTTCGAACCACTCAACCATGCCCTTGAGGACATAAATAATTTATTCTTGAAATATTTTATTTTTAAAAAAAAATAATTAAGATCACTCAAATTTCAATGTTGTCAATATATGAAACTTTGAGTTAATTCCTCAAATGATCATCAAATTTATAATTTTTTTAAATATAAATATCACTAAACTATTTTTTATCACTATAAAGTCACTCAACTTATAAATAATTTCTCAGAAAATAACTATGGCCGGAATTAACGTCTAGATGCGTTAATCAATCAACAATAACAACAATAACACACCCAGTAAATATTTCCTAGTCTTGATGGATAGAGTTACCTGATATCTGTTGCTTGTGGGAGGAGGTGGCAGATCCCATGGATTTAGTCGAGGTGCGCGAAAGCTGATCCGAACATCGTGATTATCAAAAAAATAAATAAATAATACACTCAGTGAAATCTCATAAAGAGGTGTCTGGAAAGAATAGAGTGGCATACACAAACATTCTAAATAATCTATCGCTTTCTTTATTCGTAATAAAAGTCATCCTTAATCCCTAAGACAAAATGATTATGACTACTACATTAAGAATCTTACAAGAACATAATTATAGTGTCTTTTCTTGCTGATTTGTCCTTCCATATAAGCAAATAAAGCAAATTTAACCAAAAAAAAAAAAAAAGAAAGAAAGTAAAAGAACATGGAATTTTGAACAAAGAAAAAGAAAAAAGAAGAGGGAAAAAAAAAAGGCAAAGGTGAAAACAACAATACTTTTACTTTTGATCTGTAAAAAACAAAATTTTCATAAGGAAAGTTCATTTGGAGCAAGTTGTCTTTGAAAAAAATTTGTATTTTGCAATAAAAAGAAGGGAACCATACCCTTTTTCTTTTATTTCCAAAGTTTAGAAATGGAAAAAAACAAATGGGAAAAAATGTCGGTGGCATAATGAAATTAATTTTCTCTTTTTGCTTTTTCATGAATTTTACCATCCTCAGATGCCAATGATTATCACAAAGACAGAAAGCATCTCACAGCTCAAATCAAGCAGAAGGAAAAAAAATTAAAGAATTACTAAACATTATTATAACTGTTAGTATATGGTCGTATTATAATCACCTAGAGCGAGCTATGTTTGACATTCTTTGCTTCTTAATTAAAGATCTTAAATTCGAATTCTGATAATTAATGAATAAACTTGTCGTAGGAAGCATTTCCTATTCAAGAAATTGGTGGGAGTCCCAACAAAACTATTATTCCTTTTTTGTCCCCGTTTTTACATATGCAATAACAAATTATCATGACTTGTATTATTTTTCTATTTTTTGTTTGTAGCTTTGGAATCATGAGGATCTGATATGATTTATGAGCAATTTAACAGGACAACTAGGTTCAGTGTAGCACAAAGTCATACATATTTGGTTGCATGTCACATTTAATTTGTTTATAGTTTTAAAATCATGACAATATAATATGATCTGTGAGAAATTCAAACATCCAGGTTGAATATAACATGAAATCATAGCGATTTGTCATAACTTATATGCTACAGTTATATATCAATATGGCATCACTTTATCATATCTATCGGTCGCTTATTAAGGATATCTTAATCTGAAATTTTTCATTAAACTTAAAAAGGTCATTTTCGCACAAATGTTAAAATTAAGGGCAACATTTAAATAGCAGATAAAAGATATTCCTTTTGTGCAAATCACCCTTTGCTACTTTATGAGGTCTACGCGACACGAATTTAAATCAAATTGACAATAAATTTTGAACATGTATCAGATGGATATATAAAGAAAAGGTTGAACACATAGACATACAATATTTAAAGTTGGCACAAAGTTTTATTTAAATATCTCAACTAAAATTTGTACCATTTAAATACTTGTAGTAGAATTCGACTGTGCTATTTTTGATGCTTTTTGGTAACTATTGTCACGTCTTGTCAAATTCAATTGATACATCAAATGAGTAAAAGTGAGACATGATAGACTTTACCATGATAATGTCATAATGTCATTCTTGGAGCATCACCAACACTAATTGTTCCCAAAGTAAATAGGAGTATGGTTCGAGTCTCATTATTGCCTTTGTAAAAAAGATACTACCTAGTTAGAAGCATAACATTTTTATTACTTTTTTCTGTGCATTTGTGATATGCTTGAATCATTCAGGGCAAGAACTGTAATGGAGAGGGTCCACTTCCATAAGTTCACTAAACATTTCTAGATAGAAAGGAGATGATGATACAATATTGTTTGCATCTTTCAAATCATTCAATAATAATGATATCCAGCATTGTGGTGATATCTTTATTAGTCTTTTTTCTTAAAAAAAAAAATTCATATGATACATTTAGACGGTAGGTAGCTGAGTCAGAATTTAGAGTTTATAGGCCTAAACTTGCTACCGAATTCATTGTCGTCATAGTTAGTGGCTTCACAATTGAATGTTTATATATCTTTAATGAATTTCCTAATACAAATATAGGGTTTAAATAAAAGTTACGTTAGTCGTCCAAATCCGTAACTAATACTCTAGCTCTGCCCATGGACTTAGAGGCAGATGCAATATCTGTAACATGAAAATTTAATAAATACAAAATCTTGATCTTGTAATTTCCAAAATTACAATAGGTTCAACGGTAAGAAGATAAAAAATGAACTCCCTAAATTAATACTCCCTCCGTTCCAATTTATGTGATATACTTTGACTTGGCACGGAGTTTAAGAAATAAAGGAAGACTTTTGAAACTTGTGGTCTAAAATGAGTTATAGATATTTGTGTGGTTGTAAATCATTTCATTAAGGGTAAAGTGGGTATTTTAAAGTTAAATTATTTCCAAATATAGAAATGTGTCATTCTTTTTGGGACTGACTAAAAAGGAAAGTGTGTCATGTAAATTGGGACAGAGGGAGTATAATTTTTGGATTTGTAATGCACTGTAAACTGAGATTGGCTATATGAATTCTCCCTAATCGTTTCACTTCGTAAAAACTTATCTTAGACTAATATTAGACAAACCAAAAAGTATATTAGAAGTATTTTATATTTTCTACTGACATATAACTCTCTGAGACCGGCCACCATATATAGTAGAAAATGGAACCAAAAAGTCTTGGATAAAGAGAAGAAAACTAGCACTAAGGAATTGTATTGGAAGTTCTATTTACAAAACTTTAGTACAGAAAAAAAAAAAAAAAAAAAGGAGGGGTCAGAACTCTTTGACCTACTATTTGAACATTACAAGAAAAAAAAACAAAGAAAAAGTGAAGAAATTAAGTAAATCATATCATCAACACATAATGTAAAAATCCTATTCTACTGTGGTTCTTGAATTTTGGAAAAAGATGCATCTGTCAACACTTTGAAGAAGTCCAATATCATCATCAATTGGCAAATCTTGATCACCACTTCCATATTGATCATCAATAGAAAGATTCAAATCCAAAGAAACACATCTAGGTCTTGTAATTTCTTCAATTTTTTGCTTCACATTAGGTGAACAAGCTCTTGATAACTTAGAACCAAAATTCTCACAACTCAAAATAATAATAGCATCATCAAGACTCACTTCTTCACCACTTGAAGAGTTAGTAATTGTCCCTCTTTCAATTGCCTTCTTGATTCCCCTTAGTGAACAATAGTCAATTTCCTCCAAATCCTCTAAGTAAAAAACACAATGTGAATTACAAGAAACTGCTTGAGCAAATTTGTCAATGTAGCTCCAACTTTGTTCATCTCTTGACCTTTTGTTCCTAAAATTTGAAACAAAATTGCTTAGACCAATCGACACGAAATTCGAGTATGATCCAAACACAACATTGGCCAATTCTCTAGCAATTTTCTCCTTGGCATGAACATCAGGACCTTGGAAAAATAGCCAAGTTTCTTGTTTTGCTTCATTGATTGGTGATTTTTCTTTTCTTCTTATCATTCTTGACCTACATTGCAAAATTGTTGCAGCAATTTCTTGAATAACAATTCCCTTTTGCCATGGGACAACTTCTTCCAATGCATTGGACAAGATGTTCAAATTTTCAGAATTGAATTCTTTAAATTTTGGAATAGAATACTCCATCTCCATGATCAAATCACTTGAATTTGAAGCAGAATTAGGTGTACTAGAGTTTGTCTCACATGTTTTTCTATTGGCCCAAAATGGCAAATGGCATGTTGTGTTCCACTTCTTGTGCAAATCTTTGACTGGTACACAGTTCTGAATTGGGAAAAGAAAAAGTTAGTTTTCTTGAAAAAAGAGAAAGGAAAAGATGAAGGAATTGTTTCGATGCGTTGCTCCGACATTCCTAAAATGTTTTCACACTTGCGTGGGATTCTCCAAAAGTACTGTATTTTGTGGCATTTTTGAAGAGTTCGAGCACCATAGGATATGTGGAAAGCTAATAAAAGATTGGAATATAACCTGATCATTATGATGATTAGTAGTAGTAGTAGTATAGTGTTTTTTTGGCCTCTCATCTTTAAGCCATGAAGGTAGATTTGACAATTGCAGCTTCTCCTCTCCACATGAAAATTCACCTTCAAATGTCTTACTTCTGAGTTCAATTTGTGTATCACTGTTTAGAAAATTCACAAACAAAATTGAATTATATGAGTTGATATAAACATTGCTATTAAGAAATTTAAAACATGAAAGAAACTAGCTTTTGAGGAATATAATACTTGTACAGAAGTAATAAACTAAAGAAAGTATTGCTTTTGTTCTTTCTCTTTCTATGTTTCACCACAAAATCATTGAGTTGCTCACTTTATCAAAAGAATAAAGAATTCCAAGAAACTAGTTTCTATCAGTATCTTTGGATCTATGTTGCTCGAACTCATTAAAAATATTGTTGGATGCATGTCAATCCTTCAAAAGTAGAACATTTTTAAAGAATCTGACACTGGTCCGACAACATTTGGAGAGTCTAAGCAATATATAGCTTTGGATGCAAGGCATACTCATATAGAACAAGCAGGGTATAAAAATCCAAGAACATTTGGAAAATACTGAACAATATTACAAGTGAAATAGTAATGATTTTCATTCACAAAACTTAAATTCAACTTTTATTTTTCAAATGAAATTCATATTCTAACACAACTTCAATTTTCAAATAGTATTTTTCAACTTCAACCAAAATATTCTCCAAACACCTAGTCCAATCAAGACTCTAATCGAAAATCATGTCAAAACAATTCTTTTCAATATGCATGAAATCAATATCATGTCTAACAAGATTAGCCTTCCAACAAGGTAACTCGAACAATGCTGAAATAAACAGTTTTACCTGTCAGGGTTGAGACTGAGGCACAAACTTCCACCAGGCACAGTAACAGGATGCAAACCCCAAACAGATTCCAATGAATTGTTACCACTTTTGCATCTCATATAACTCTGAAAAGTTGCAATTCCCACAAGCCAAAATTTCTCATTTTCATAAAAACTACATACCAATCTCCCAATTTCCATAATCATATGCTCCACAGAACAATAATAGCTAATAATTCTCCTTTCCCCATAATTAGCTCTATAATCAGCAACCCATTTAAGATCTCCTAAGTACAAAACAACTCCTTTTTTCACTAAACTCTTAATAAGACAAGTCAACTCTCCTATTCTTTGGTCAACTTCTTCTCTTTGGATATTACCAAAACTCAAAAGTGGTAAACTTATGAACTTAATTTCCTTCAAATCATCAGGCACATCTTTACTTTCAACTTTATTCATCACCCCTTTAATCACACCTTCTAAATTATCAATATTTTCACTAACCAAAACAATATTTTTCCTATTTTTGTTCATCAAACTTTCCACTACACTCATAACATCCTCATTGTTAACACAAACAGGACTAACTTTTTTGTGGGGCCCTTTGTTATGGTCAATTTCTTTAGAATTTTGAGAGCAAAGTTCTAAAGAAACAACTTGTTCAACGTTATTTTTAACTTGAGTACTATCAAAACCAGCTTCCCTCATGACTCTACTAACACTAGGATCATCCAAGATAGAAATGATAAGTTGTTCAAGTTCTATTTTCACAGCTAAAAGAGGTTGTTGCTGATTCTCAAGCGAGCCCCGCCTTTGGTGGGCTTGGGCTCGCTTGAAGGCAGCAACAAGCGCGTTAGAAATAGAAGGATACTGAGAATGATGATTTGGATGTTGATGTCCCAATAACATGGGGCTAGAAGAGGAAGCAGGGAGGCGATTGAGTGCGACGTTGAAGCAAAGCTCTAGGGCTTTACATTGGAGAGGATGAGAATGAGATTGAAGGCAAGCTGTTTTGAATATACCATTTGAAGAAGCTGAAAGCATGGTGTTTGCTACATGGAGAGGTGTTACTTGGGCATGGCCTCGACGTTTCGCTAGTGTAACAGCTTGTTTAACAACACTTGCTGCATCTGTTGTTAGAGCTTGTTGTATTGTGCAGCCTCCTGTTCTCATATTGTTGATGATGAATTATTCTATGTCAAAGAAGGATAAAAGAAAGTAACTAGGAAAATTATTGGATTAAGGAAGTGAAAATAATCTTGGTTTCATGTGTACTAAGTTAGGAGAAGCAAAAAAGAGAAAAAAAGTAGCTAGAAAAACTAAAATAGTTTGTGTTGTGTTTGAGTGGAATTGATCAAGAAGAGATCCAACAACTCAAGAAAACCCTAATAAGAAGCCTTTGGGAAGTTATACTAAAGAAGAAATCTATTTTAGGATTGTATAGAGAGAGAGAAGAACATAGTGGAATTAATATAAGGGAGTGGGGGTTTTCTTATATGTATACTCACTCAATCTCAATTTATATGGCAATATTTGACTGAACATGAAAATTTTAGAAAAAGACAAGACTTTTAAAATATGTAGTGTAATATAAGTGTATAGTTATAAATTAATTATCTTTTCGAGAAATGAAGATAAATTATGTCTAAATAAAGAAATATGACATTTTTTTGAGATAGACAGGAAAGAGTAACACATAAATTGAACGGAAAAAAATTATTTTTTCATTTTTCTTTTAAAGTGGAGGTGGGGGGGAAGGGGGCTGTTCTTTTCTTGTAAGTGAGGCAAAATTTTGGGGTTGAAAGGAAAATATGTAGTGGAATGCATGTGCTGACAAGGAGGAGGAATTGTAGCAGTATTAAAGGCAATTCAGCTTTACCTCTGTTAGAATATGTGTGTATACCAACAAATTAAATCCCCTTTTAGGACTATATGGAATGTGGAAGTGGAACTCTCCCTTTCATGCAATTACTATATAGTATTAGTCTTTTAGCTATTTATTATAGTTCATAAAAGCTGATATATAGTACTATACTATTCGATATATATCAACGCATCTATTTTACATTTGGAATAGCAAAATCTTGGTCCACGATCGTACCTCAATTCTTAGTGGTTATATATACTGTATTGATAAATATTTATTTGCTTCTAATGTTTACATCAGACATATACATATAACTTATTGATTGTTAATAATGTTATGTATATTTATATATGTGACATTGCATTCATTAGCTTGGTGTAAATATCTGATGTGAATAAATTTTTACCGCAATATTTTTAACATGCATCTAGAGAAAAAGGTGCAAGAGGACTAAAATTGAAACTAGCTAGACTATAGAGTATAGACATAACTGTTAAACTCAAAAGACGGAAATTCCTCCAAACCACTCCCTTCTAAAAAACAAAAAAGAATATATCAATCTCAAAAAGAAATATGCTTTACAAAATATATCTGAAGGAAAATAACCAATTGAGAACAGAAGTTCATCCCGAGATTCATTATATTTGTATCACTAGTTGGCAGTGTTAGGATTTGTCCTGAATTTCCTAGTTTACTTGAATTTTACCATAATTGGTGTTTTACTTCAAAAAGGTTTTCTTTGTGGAAAAGGTTTTCTTGTAGAAAAAGATCTCTTTCATAATTAGTTAACCTCTTTTTTGGAGGAAAGGTTTTTTGAACCTCTATAAATAGAAGACCCCTCTTCTCATATCACAATACAATAGCATCCACAATGTAGTCATCAAAGAGTCTTGTTTAGGGGGAGATTTCTCCCAATAGATTTTTATGCTTTTTTTAATATTAGGTTTTCATATGTAGGCCAATTGGCCAAACCCTATCGATAATATATTTTTAGTATGTTTTTATTTGTCGTCTGAATCGTTTCTATGATTTGCAAACTATATGCTTCCGCATGAGGCCCTCTCAATTTCGAACCCAACAGGCAGTGTAATCACTTGTAATAAACACGAACTACACCGTAAAAAATCACAATCTAAGTCATACCTATTACAGAAAATTGCTCCGGTATTTGGTGAAGATCGCTTTCGTCTTCATAGAAATCTACCATTGTAGTTCTTAACTAAGAAGAAGAGAGTTGTATTCTATGTTTCTGGAGAGAGACGTATTTCCTATGTCTTATTGTCTGAGAAGAAAAACTTAAGTTCTTTTCTTGTTAAGAGTTCCTAACAAATAGGTTTTATATTTCTTAAGTGACACAACCCTTTAAAAATGACACAACCCTTCAGAAGATACTGTCTTTTCTCTCCTTTTATTATTAATATTATAATAATAATAAATATATAATACATATATATTTATCTACTTAGACATGGATCCTGATTTGACCGACATGGGTGATCCAATTCTAATTTCCAACAATATCTAGTATATATGTTAACTTTTTGAAAAATATTCTGTGTTTCTCTGTTCCATTTTATATTAACACTCTTTTGCTTAATATATTCTAAAAAAATATATATATTTTTACATTTAAAAATAATTTAATTTTTAATTTTAAAATTTACCTTTAATGGCATGATTTTAAAGTCACATAGTAATATTTATAACCTATTTTAAATTACTATTTTTATTAGAAAAAAATCTTTCTTAAAGCTTCGTACAAAGTTAAAGGCTTAAAGCTGAATTGGTAGATATTTAGGTCTATACATTACATCAATTGTAATGTATATGTATAGCTATAGATATTTTGGGGGAGGAAATTGAAACTGCCATGTAATAAGTAGTCAATTACTGCCAACAAAGAATGTGGTGCTACGCATGGGTTGCGAGATTAATCAGATGTTTTGGTTTTGAAATTTAGGTATGGAATTTTTTTTGGTAGGGAGTGATTTTTTCGAATAGGTCGTTTGCGGTGTGAATCCGGATTAGTCGAACTCCAATGCAGAATGATTCTTTCGAATGGGCCCTACGTAGTACGGATCCGAATTAATTGAGCTCTAATGCAAACATTGACACCGAATTGAATAAAAAAGTAGTTAGTTACTATACTAGTTGAAGCCTTTTTATTCCTTGTCCTGAGTTTAAATCTAGAGCATGTAAATTATGAATCTGATCTGTCTATCCAATACTATACTTGGTTAAGGGTCTATTGGAATATTGTTGTATATGTTCATTGGACCGGGTTGATTCACCTGTTTCATTTCCATGTATATTCGTCTGCTGCAGTACATAGCTTGGGCCAGCGTTGGTTTCAGCAGCCTCAACATATTGATTTCGGCCAAAATCAGAAAATCCATATATATTACTTATATATTATTTTATTTCTTTTTGTACACCCTAGGTAAATCTTATACCTTATTTAAGAGTGTATCCTACCTTATTTAGGAGTGTATCTCTTTATTATTTTATACCTTATTTAGGAGTCTTAAGTCGGTTTAAGGCTGATTTCGTTTCATCACTTGTATAAATAGGGCATTGTACCTCAATTTTATTTCAATTGAATATAATCAATTCAATTCAATCATTCGTTCATTCAATTATTCAATTCAAATCATCAATTCAATTACTCATTCAATTCAATTTTTCCGTAATCTCTTTCAAACTTCAATTCAATTTTTAACATGCTATCAGAGCATTTGATTATCTTGTGTCAATTTTTGTGTTTTCATCAATATGAAAAACACTTCTCAACTTTCTGATTCATAATGTTTGGAACATGTCTACTGACATGGTCCGTTCATATCGACTGCACTCGTCACCCTCTCTCTCATCACAATTATCATCATCTTGGTAGTATTCAAGATGGTACAAGTCTACTACCGATTCATTCATCTTGGTAGTATTCACAATATTTGGAACAAATCTACCGACATGGTCCTTTCATGGCGACAGGCGACTGCACTCGTCAATCTCATTAATTATCAAAATCATCATTCAATTCAACCAGCATCAATCCCTCTCCCTTCAATTTTTTTAAACTCAGGGTTCTCGCTATGGTTGTATTTTCTCCTTTCACAATCACGTCTTTTATATTTTTGATTTTTTTTCTCTTTGTTAGATTGTATTTTGAATCATTATGTTTTTGGCATCTGAAGGTTTTTTTAGCGTCCTGGTAAATACCCCTGATCCTGTTCATCTTCACTCACCAATTCATCCCAAAAACAACACAATCCCTCGTTCTCTTCCTATTGTTTCCCCTAAAATATCCAATTTTTTTGAATTCTTGGTGGTATTTTTTTCAAAAGAATCAAACTCACCAATCATCATTAATATTCTCATTTTTTTAAGGTACTTCATTCTAATTTTATATACCCGTTGTGGTATTTGTTCATATTATTCCCATGAATTTTCTCATTCCAATTTTAAATCCTCATGGATTTTCTTATATTTTTTCCTCAAATTTGGTGGAAATAAGTAGTGATTTTCCCAGTCAACTCATCAACCATGGAAGACCTTTCCTATTTCAATTCATCGATTCCAATTCAACAGTCATTCATTGGACCAACTGCTTCACTCACACCATATGCATGGTTGATATTAATTTATTTATTTTTTAGTTTGGTCGTCATCTCTAGTGATGGCAGTATTCCTGCTACTGTTACATTCACATGTTCAATCTTCTTCTCACCGATCTTCTTCATCACAATGTTATGGGTAAGTTGGGTGTCCATTCGTACCCTCCAACTTGTATAAATAGGGCACATTGTACCTCAGTTTTATTTCAATTGAATACAATCAATTCAATTCAATCTTTCGTTCATTCAATTATTCAATTCAAATCATCAATTCAATTACTCATTCAATTTCAATTTTTTCGTAATCTCTTTCAAACTTCAATTCAATTTTTAACAGGCTCATTAATCCTGCTGAGTTTTCCTTAATTAATTAAGATGGCTTCATATGAAACTTTTGTCTTTACTTTTATCTTTCAGTAATTTGTTTACTTACTTAGCTTGTGTAATATTTTCAGTAAAGAATATCTAATCAAATAGTACTAACATCCATCAACCGCTGTTTAACAAATAATATGTATTAGATATTTAGATTTGATATTTTCCAAATAAAGGATAAGTTGTGTTTAAAAGTTTTGATGGATATAGCTTACGGAAATTGTGGATAATTCCTTGCTAATATGTCGCTTAAAAGTTCTTAGCTAATTGAATTTTTTTATAATTCTTCGCTAATCCGTAGCTAAATAAAATTAGCACGGAATTTTAGATGTTTACCTACGAAATTTTATCCATCGCTAATTTCTTATTTTTTTTAGTAAGTACTTCTCAATTAATCCTTAATTGAAGATATGGATTCAAGCTATAATACATAACTGTTTTTGGCCGAAAATACTTTACCTCCAAAAATTGTCAACGTGAATTTGAATTAATTGGATTACAAAATCGAGTACATAGGGTGAAACAAAGAATAAGAAAGTTTGCAGGGGCGATTTTCACTTTTATGATCTTGGACCATACCATAAGTTAGTGGTCTTATTTTTTCAGCGTGAGATATGATCATATAAAGTAGAGCTATATTCCACATCGAATCCAACGCATATACCTTTGCTAAAACCAATAGAGAAATAAAATCAACACATATAAATTAAGATTAAAATGTCTAGTAATACTATGTATTTTTTGTACACAATTAACGAGAGATCTCCTATAAATCCCTAAAATCATCTTATTATTTCTGATAAAATATTGCCTTTTGTAATCTCCAACACTAAAGTAATTCAGAGAAGGGGCTTTTCTTTGGCTGATGTGTACCGATATTCGATTTGGTACCACCATTTAAGTCATATTCGTAATGTTTAAAAATTGGTAAGTTTATATATCCATTCAGAATAACTTCAGAAGCTGCGTAACTCTAGATAAAAAATCTAAATTTCATATTGTTCAAGTTCAGGCATATATGATTGAGGTTAATCATTTTTTCATTAACTTTAGGCACATATGGATGACATTCAACCATTTTTGCCTAAACTTCAGCCATGTGGCTGAATTCAGTTATTTTTGTCAGAACTTCAGCTAGTAATTGTTGGGTTTTAAGTGAAATGTGAATGAAAAATGGAGGGAAAAAGTGAATTGTGGTTTCACTTTAAAGAAGAGTATTTCTCCCACATTGATGGGAGAAAGGAACTTTCTTATGCTTATACTGAGAAGCATTCCTTCATATGGATAGTGAGGCAAGAAGTCACAACGCACCTCGAAGAGACGTGACCCTTCGAGGCACTGTTTGAGGACGAAAAAACCGACCTGACTGAGCAGGTGGCCAGCGCAGATCGTTGGCAGTGTTCTGGTTTGTGCCGAAATAAGCACCTGCGGATGCAGGTGGTCGCGTCTGTACGAAATAGTGCATCCTTTTGACAACCATTGCTTCCTTTCTGAAGTATCACCTTTTGGCTATAAATACCTGAATTTTTCCTCTGGTATAGGGACAAAATTTTGAAGTAAAAAACACCTTCTTCTTGATAAAAACTCAAGTGTGATTTATGAATCGTTGAGTGCGTTCATAGTTCGACAAGATTTGAGGTACCGCCATTTTGTCGAAGTGATTCATTTTATCATGGGAGGATATATTCCATAACCTCGAGTACTTGAGGAGAATAATTTCCTTAAGGACATACCGTGAATTTGGTGGATTTGAATCTTCTAATCTTCATCTCTTTCTAAACGATGGTTTTGCTATTTTCCAGAAAATAGTTTGAACTTCATTTTGTTGATGTTCATAAGTTGGGTTGAACTTGTTATTGAAGTTCAAAGTTGTGAATACAGAATTTATACTTCATTTGATTGTTCATTCTTTAGTTTGAACATGTGTTTGGAGTAATTGTTGAAAAATATAGATATTACTAAACCCCAAAAACAACAGTAACGTCTCAACTTCAACCATATGTAATAATTTTAGATACTGCGTATATGAAAATGTTCAAACGTACAAAAACATTCATAAAATTAATCAAATTAAATAGCAATATTCAAATGGAATACTCCTGAAACTTTTACCTTTTCTTTCATTTTTTTTTTTCCTGAAAATAATATAAACTGCCCCAAAAAAGAGTTCTTCTGGTATTCTTTTTCCTTTTTTGTGGGCTTTTTGCTACAAACCCTTTTGAGAGTGACAAAACCCAAAGAATGTTTGTGGGTATATTTTGGGGTCCCACGAAGAATGTTAGCATTTCAAAATGACTTGACATAAATTGACCTTGTCATGAGTGTGGAATGTCTCCAAATTCCAACCACCTTGCCCTTGTTCCTCTTTGTTTGAGCCATCTTTACATACTCCGTTCATTTTAGTTCATCTTTTTTCTAAAAATATTTATTTTAATTTAGTTATTCTATTTATAAAATTAAAAAAAATTATTATATTTTTTTAATACAATCTCTATCATTAAATGGCTACATAAAGTGTATATACTCACATTTATATTTTTAAAGCATAATTAATAAGGCTAATTTGATAAAATAAATTCCTAATAAATATTTTCTTAAGAGGAGCGTCAAGTCAACAAGGGCCAACTATTATGAAACGGAGGGAGTATGAGAGAATATTACTCCTCCTTTCAATCTATGTGTTTTGCTTTTCTTATTAATTTGTCTTTAAAAAAATTATTTTCTTTGTTTAACTACAATATTCTTTCTGTCGTTTACTTTTATTTGTCCAGCATTTCAAAAATAGATTTTCATTTTTACTTGTTACTTTTAACATATCAAGAAAAGATAATTATGTTTTTCTATTTTACGCTCAACATTAGTTACTTATTTTCCAAATTATTTCTCAATGCCTAAGATTATACATTAATTAATATGATATTGGGGTAAAATATTCATACTAATCATTGTTTCTTAAGAGGCGTGCAAAATCCAAAGTGGACAAATAAAAATGAACGAATGGAGTATTTAAAACTAACATCTGAGACGAGGAGAAAAGGGGCTCTGCGGGAAGAGGAGTGTACGATGAGAGAAGCAAGAAGGTCAACCTCTTTCAAATATACAATATGGATTTTGGCAATGTAGTTGGACTCTCATATCGATCCAAATGAATCGTCCTTTCCCCGGACCTGCATGTTTAAAACCACAAAAATTTAGAAATTTTTGGTACATTACATATATCTTTAATTTAAGATCAATTATAAGAGTCAAACTATTCTTTATTATGTGACTATATCCGAATGTCACTAGAGGTAAAATAAGAATTTCGAAGAGTTTTTCAGATATAGAAAAATATATCATATAGTAAAATGTTCTCCAAAAAGAGAAAGAGTATTAAAGCAAAAAAGCCTGGCAACTTCATGGCTTCTAATTTCATGCAAGTATAGTATGCATGAAAGCCAATTTTTCTCCTTTTTTTTTGACCCCTGGACCATGGCTCATTGTAGTTATATTGGTAAAGAGTACCATTTAGGGAAAGTTAAAGTATAAGAAAACAGAAACTTTTTTATTTGAGCTGAGAATCTATCGAACACAACCTCTTTACCTCCATAAAGGTAGGAGTAAAATCAACATACATCATACATCTCAATCCATGGACTCCAATGCCAAATCCCACCCTTGGAACTACGTACACTAGATATGTTGTTGTAGATATATATAGAATTATGTGTATAATATTTATAAAGCCCCGTTTGGCCACGAGAAATATTCACTTTTCTAGAATTTTTTTCACTTTATTCAAAAAATGATGTTTGGCCATAAAAACTCCAAATACAACTTCAAGTTGTATTTGGAAAAATAAAAACAAGTTTCGGCCTGTTTTCACTTTTTTAACTCTCACTTCTCTCACAAAAATTTAAAAAACAACTTTAATTTATATTCATGGCCAAACACAACTCCAACTCCAACTTCAACTTCAAAATTTTTTGGTTTTCATGGCCCAACTCCTACAAAATGTACTCCAAAAAGAGAGAGTATTAAAGCAAAAAAGCCTGGCAACTTCATGGCCTTCTAATTTCATGCAAGTATATGCATGAAAACAATTTCATACAATTTCATTATATTGCAACTATCTTGGTGAAGACCATTATGGGAAAGTTAAAGTATAAGAAAACAGAAACTTTTTTACTAGATAGTAGTAGTAAATTAAATGGTCCAAAAGCTGATCAAAGAAAATTTATCTTCTTTCAAGAGGATCAACCTAATATATATACCACATTTCATATAGTCAAAAAAGCTTTATAATCTCTCCCCCCCCCCCCCCCCCCTCTCTTTGGTGGCCTAAAAAGACATACAAAGGTTGTTTGAATGAAAAAGTAATAAAGAGAATATATAGTACTCCTGCTGGAAGCTACAAAAAGGAATGTTTGAATGAAAGCAAGTAAATTTTTTTGAAAATTAATTAAGCGCACACTAACAAATATCACCCATACATAAATGTACTATAAGATTCATCTCTTAATTATACAGATAAACCAAGTGCTATTAAAAGTCACCCCAACAACATGTTGGTTGTTTTGGGCTAAAATGAATCCAAACATACTCTGAATATATATGATGTGATATTGTCCGTTTTAGGTTAAGCCTATATAAAGGGCAGTCCGGTGCACTAAAACCCTCACTTTGGGTGGGGTTCGGAGAAGGGCCGAGTCACCCGGATTTATTGTACACGTCTACATTTCTGCAAGAGGTTGTTTCTACGCAAGTTAAGCCTATATGATTTTCGTAAAAGGCTTCACGCCATTAAGAATAATTTGCCTATACATTGTATAGAACTTTTTTTTTTCTTTTCAACTACCGATATAAGACTTTGTTCGCACATCCAATATGTGGTTGTTTATAGTTGGACCACTTGGAGATCTGTTAGGCCAAAGATATCTAGGGACCTTACCCCTTTTTTTTTTGTTCTTTTGATCCAAGAAATGTTGCACATTAATAAACCTACTTTGGACTCACCTATGTTATATAAAGTAGGAAAGCTGAGTTATTCTCCAGATGGGAGATTGATTATAGTCTATTACAAATGATTTTCTACAGGAGATCAGCAAACTATGACATAACTTTATTGATAACTAAAACATAGAAGATCTATATGGGGTCATAATCTTCGATTCAAATTGTAACGGGTTATAAGAGATCATATATTTATGTGAGATTCAAATTATTAGTACTTTAAAAATTGTCCTAATGAATATGAAGCGTTTAGTACCATGTATAGTACAACTACGTACTCCCTCAGTCCCAAAATACTTGTCATGTTTGGTTTCTCGATGATAAACCTTTGAAGCTAAATCTAATTAGATTAATTTAATATTTTAAAATTAAAATTTAGGTATCCAAAAGCTACACGAAAAGTACTATATATAAGATCAAAGTTTGACTTTCGAAAAAAAAAAAGTGACAAGTAATTTTGGACGGAGGAAGTACTAAAATGTAGCCCATTTGGGTTAAAAATCATATTTTATTTCTGGATTTCAGGAAAAAGATCAAAAACAAAAATAACCATAGAAATATTTCACAAAACGTCTTCAAAATGTTCTCCCCAAAAGGGTAATCCAAAATCCAAATTAACATTCAATTTTCCTACAAAATCACTTTTCTAAATCATTTTCAGTAGTATGTATAGAAAAAAATGAATGCCTATATATGCATTTGTTTGTCAATTAAATTTCTTTTGATTTTTGTACCACATGGTCAAGACGCGTTAGCGAAGCTCAAAAGTACAAAAAGAATAGCTCTTTTGAATATATAATACTATATACTCCCTTCGTTTAAAAAAGAATGACCTCTTTTGACTTGACACGGAGTTTAAAAAAATAAAAAAAGACTTTTGAATCTTGTGGTCTTCTTTTAAAATTGTGTCAAATGTACCAAAATGCCCTTTAATCTTGTGGTCTCAAACATGACACGTGGAAAGTTGTAATTAAAGTGTTGTCAAAAAAGGAAAAGAATCATTCTTTTTAAAACAGAGGGAGTAGCATATTTTTTTCCTTTAGGTGTATGCTTTATCTTAGAGAACTTTAATTAGAATCAAAAGAAAAAAGAAGCCAGAACTAGTTCTAATAATTACTAGCAACTTGTACTTCAGTAAGAAGATTTCTCTTTAAAAAATTGTTGCTTTGTGAACAATACTCGTCATATCTTCGTGAAAAATTTAAATATCGCTACTTTAGGCTTGAATCTTTATATTAATTAAAGGAGATTTAATTTATAACGAGGACAGCCAAATAAGTAGAAAGTGTAAGTAGGAGGTCGAGCCAGATTTTAAATTTTTTTGAGTTCTAAATTCTAAGATGGCAATATTAATTGTTAGTATGTAGCTTTCTTAAGACTACGAGGTTTGAATTAAAGTTATTGTTACAGACTTACAGTTGAAATTGTAAGTAACCTTCTAGTATGCCACTCAATGTAAGATATGTATGTGAGTTGGTATTTGTGTAGTTACGTTCGGTTTTATTGCGCATATGGATTAATCTTGTATAGACACTGATAGTGTAAACAAAAGATTATTTATCTTATTTTCTTAATATCGTACTTAAGTTTACTCATTATAAGTAGTTAATATTTAATTATAATTACCTTTTATATTTTTTTCTAGTATATTGAAGTTAAAGAGGGGATGTGGGGTGGGGGAGAGGGAAAAAGTTGCTCCAATTTTGACATGACAGCCTTCTTAAAACGTTAAAGTTGATGGAATTACGTATATATTACATGATGCTTTTTCAAAAAAAAAAAAGAGTTTGATTATTTTAATTTTCTATCCCACTATTTTGTGGTGACCAAGCTTACGTTTCCATAATTAATTTAATATTGAGAATATAATTAAATGGCAATAGTTGGCTCTTATACTCTTCAAAAATTATCTTTAGAGAACCCTTGCCCTTGCATGGTTGGTTGGATTGTGCTTGTTTTTCTGTTCTTATTTTTTCTTTTGCTTTGGGTGGGCCTGGATTGTTAATTAAGTTTTAGCTAGTGTTTCAAAACTATTAGGGGTCGTTTGGTACATAAATTAAATAATCTTGGGATTATAATCCCTGGACTATTTTATGTTATATGGGAGGTGGTATAAAATAGTCTCATGGTTAATAGGATAAGATGAGTTATACCAAGACTAAATTTGATACTAGCAGCGTTAGCCATCTATTTTTAATTTGAAAATAAAACTTTTATAAAATTATTCATAAGTAAAATACGAAAAACTCTTGAAAACTTTTATTAGAATTAATTTAAACATTGAACTCTACGAACAATTTCTAGAATTTGAACTCCACATATCGATCATGGAATTTGAAACTCCATCAAATCTACGACTTAAAAAAAATTACAATTGAACTACCTTCTCTTTTCATACAGAGCAATACAACAGTAATTATATATTAATAACTATGCAGTACAAACGTATCCTTTTCTTTAACAAATCTAATAAAAACTAAATTACATTAGTGTAAAAATTAATTGAAATCGTCAAGATCGATAACATCTTTATTTTATCAATTAAACTAAAATAACCTGTTTGTTCAAGCTTTCGAAATTTGTTTATTTTGAAAAGTGTTTTCTATTAGAAATGCCTTTCCAACCAATATGGGTTGTGGTAGGATGACTTGGGATCCCTCCACCCTTAATCAAAGGTCTTGAGTTCGAGCCCTTGATACGGAATGCATCCTATTTGGAGCGCCGCTCCTAAATAAGCCTTGAATGCTCGAATTCGGATGTCTAGCTCCAACACGAATATCGGACAACGAGTGGAAAATAAAAAAAAAAATAAGCTTTTTGTAAAAAAAAAAAAAATGGAGAGAATAGTAGTTTGTGTTTGGCTAATCAAAAAATAAATTTGGGTACTCAAAAAAGTAGAGGATCAAAATCCAAAAACTTAGACAAATCAACCTCCTTTGCAACATTAACTCCTCCATTCACATCCACTAAGCTCTCCAAGTAACTATAACCTTGAAATGGTAGACGAAGCTCATGATTTTCAATAATCTCAAAAGCTCCATTAACAACATCATACAAATATAAATTTGTCTCACCTTTTGTATAAACATATTCTCCATTTTCATCAAAACTCATTTCTTTCCTCTCTTGTGCAACCATTGCCTTAGAATTCTCCCAAAATCCACCTTCTAATAAAAACCCTTGAATAGGTTCAACTTTAAACCTTTTATTCCAAGTCTTTTTTTCTTCATTCAGCACCCATAAATCAAATCCATTATGCATCCATATATCAACTTTTTCAAGATTTGTTGAATAAATCAATGCCAATGATTCATTTAAGTTGAAAAGTCTTAGGGTAATTGCTTCCCGTAGGTCAACCACAATGCCATGATGTTCAATTGGTGGCAAGATAAAATTCAACTCTTCACTATTCATTTCCAAAGAAACAATAACACTACACATTTCTTCATTTCTAACTTCAACTCCTACCCAATAGGCAACCCCTTTTACAACGATCATCCCGGGTGCCATTGGCTTCCAGAATGGTCGTATCACTAGTAAAACACGTCCATCACTAGCTAATTTTCTCCAGGAATTTGTACTCAACGTATAAATTTCAACCTCATACTTTCTCCTAGACGTAGCAACGTTTAGGAGACGAACAATCATGTAATCATCGTTCCTAGGGTGATAACCAAACCCTAAATCCGTTACAGTGAGTTTACCTAGGGTTGATACATTTGGAGATTTTGGGACTGGCTTGAATGTCTTAGTAGCAGGATTCCATATAACAATCGCGACGCCATTATGGTTATTTAAATTCAAGCAGACTAAGCCATTGGCAGAGCCAACAATTCTTGTTTTTTCAGAAGTATCACCAAATGGCATGTCGAAATGTAGAGGAGGTGTAATGGCATCGCGATGGTTTGTTAGAGAATTAATTAAACGTAATGTGACTTCAAGAGTTTTGTGATGACGACCCATAATTAGAAGATTGGGTGGTGTTTCTTGTGTAATTTTCGCGATATGTTTGGAGATAAAATTAGGGTTGTTGATTAAAGAACAAAAGGGTTTTGATACGGATTTGAATCGTAACAATGACTTAACTGGAAAACACAAGAGAATGTCGATGACAATGTCCCCTGGAAGAAAGGAACAAAACATTATTTCTTGACCAAATTGGTCCGAATTCATGATTATGATTAGGAAAAAAGGGGAAAATTTTGATTTTGGAAGGTAAATAGATCATTTGTAATTTGTAATAACAATATGAGAAAAATGAAAAGAGATGTTTATTATGTGTTATACATGTTTAAGTAGGGTGTCAAATTGTGCATTGACCTTTGATAATTTTGTTTGGTACATGTTAGTTTCTTGAACTTGTGGGGCATACCATAATCTAAAATCCAAGTAATTAGGATGTTAATATCCATTTGACCTTTAATCATTCTTTGGTTAGTGTTTTCTTGATCTTGTGGGGTATTCAATAATCTTGGAAAGTTTCTGATTTTATGCATCATTCATCCTATTTAATGGTTATTATTAAGAAGATTTTAAAAAGTAGTTGAGATTATCTAGTGACTAGAACAGGATCAGAAGATAAAGGAGATTTTAAGGCTGAAATTAGGGCAGCTAATTAGGATTAAGGGAATTTAAGCCGTTTCCGTCCCTTTGTTCTCTCTCTCTCTCTAACAAAAGCACACAACACAACACCCCTTTTCATCTTGTATAGGAATCACTCCCTCCGCTCCATTTTAATTGTCGCTTTAGTTCAAAATATTTGTCCAACAATAATTATCACTTTAAAATTTCAAGACTAACATTGACAATTGTTTTTTTCACTATCCTTAACATTGAAGACGTATGCACAATACAAAGTGGCTAAGTGGCTTAGTACTTTTTTTTTTTTGGGTTTCCCACCCGATGTACGGTACACATTGGAGCCCCGACTAATTCGGATCGCGCACTGCAGGGCTCATTCTGGGGTGGCGCTCCCAACAAGATTTTCTCCATATCCAGGGCTCGAACCCGAGATCTCTGGTTAAAAGTACAGCAATCGCACCACTGCACCACAACCCATGTTGGTAAGTGGCTTAGTACTTATTATCTACATCAATTATTAGCTTAGTGTCTGCCAATAATTTGAGGAAATGACACGAGATCTCTTGGCCACATGCAAATGAATGGAAGAAAAGGACTTTTTCATATCTCTCATGTGTAAACTTGAAGATTTCTTGTAAAAAAAAGTCATAAAACTTTAAAAAAATGTAAATGGTAAATGGCCTACAAATACCACTAATTTTTAGAAGTTATATGCGTCAATTTCTAAGTTTTATGTGGTATATTGGTTTCACCAAAAGGCCCAATTTCCTAGCCCATAACAGATCCTACAAAAAATGTCATATTACAGGATTTGTAAATGGGCCACCGTTTTTTCCTTCATTCTATTGGTTTATCTACTTCATCTGTAACTCAATACTTAAGGGCACATTAAACATTTGATCGGTTAGCCAAAAACAATTACATTCACTAGTTAAGTATATATTAACTATATACTTATCATGTATAATTTATATATATATCATATGTATGTTATATATCAGCCGGCTGCCTATTAGTTTGGATGACGATTATACTGAAAATCCCTGTTTTTAATTCCACAGCATTGACCAAATAGCCTAATAGACCATGTCCATTTTGAAGTACAAATTAAAGCATGTCATGATTTGCACTTTTTGTAGCCTTAAAAGATCATCCGAGGAAAAAATTTCAATAATTTGGCTTCTAAACTTGGTTTGTTTGTTTTTTTTAATAAAGCAAAGAGAAGATACTTGGACCCCCCATTCTTGAAATACAGTCCCTATATATTTCACTATTCTAATCAATAAAGAATAACAAGTTTGATTTCAGATCATTTTGACAAAGATGGACAAGATTATCCCCCTTGCGACTTGTGAAAATTAAATTTTTCGCCCGATATTCAATACTTGTTTAAGGATCGTGATTAGTTCGAATCGCGCCACGCCTATTAAAGGGCTGGAGGAACAATCCATATTTGCGTTTTTTCCACTCTCAATGATCGAACTTGAGACTTTTAGTTTAGGATTAAGGAATCCAGTTCATTCCATCAATAATCCTGAATGGTATTCCTACAACTTTTAGTACGTAGAGGTTAAATTCTTTTGTAAATGTAATACATATAACCATCTATATTCAAAATTTATAATCCAATTTATCTGGATTCACGGTTCATATGACTCTAAAGAAAAAAATTGGAAGATCTAACAAAGCACCTCCATGGTCTATTATGAACATGTGCATAGCTTTGGAAAGACAAAATGACAACAGAAAAAAATTCTTTTAAAAAAAAAATTGCACGTTGACAGTTGTGAAAATTTTGTAGTATAAAGCATCTCTAATAGGTAATTAATTAGTAATGCTATCCAAGTAGTGTAACAACTAATTAAACAGATTTGATAAATTCAAGAATCTCCACAAATATTTGAGTACTACTCTTCTAATATATCTTGTGAACTGGATTGGGTGGCACTAATAAGTCATTTTTCTTAGATCTTGAGTATCTTATAATATCTAGTTTAACAACATAAACTATTGATGGCTTTACTAAATTATTGTTCACGAGAAATTTTAATGATATATCCAAATTAAAATGGATTCTGCTGTCATATTATAACCACTTAGGAATCTTGTGGACCACCGCCAATAATAACGTATTCAGTGTAATCTTATAAGCTATAGAGTCCGTAAAACATGGGTGTGTACAACATAGCCTTATTCTTATCTTATGTAAGTAGAGAGGTTATTTCTGATGTGGATCCTCGGTTCAAGTAAAACATAACAAAATCAGTATGAAAAGAAATTACAGTGCGACATAGAATATGATAATTGGAGCAAAGAAAATAATTTGCTTATTCCGCAACTTGCTTAAACTTTTTTTTTTAGACCAAAAAGATAGTATTATATTTGTTTTTATGAACACCAATTCAAGATTTTTATTTTATTTTATTTTTGCTTATTCCTTGGTTGTTCCTTTGTGAGGTCACGGAAGTGGCAGAAAAAAGATCAATTGAAAGTGATACTTAGATTTTTCAAGTCTAATTTAAATTGTTGATATGTTGATACTAAGATTATTTTATAACTTTTAAAGAATCAATTCTTATAAAATGACCCACAAAATCAAGTCCAGATGTTTTCTCAATTTTTAGTTTATCTTAAATGTGAATAAATGGTTCCTTTTTTTTTGGAGGTTGAATACATACGCTGGACGTGAAGTTTCACGTATATGTGTTATATACATTTGGTGGAGTCGGAGACTAAGATATGAACTCAATAACTTTGACCTAATTCTGTATTTGTTTTAGAAGTCTATACAATATGTAAAATTATAAATTAAGAATGAGTTTTAACTTGAAAAAATTATAATCATGAGCTTATATAAATTTTAACTTTTGATTTCGCTTTTGCTTATCTAGAACCCGGCTTATGTGGTCTGTGGCGGGTCCCATAGCCGGTACACTATTACTTTGCCGGCGATTTCTCCCACGAGTTTCCCACGGATTTGACCCATTAAAATTATTGTACGTCGGAACACTATCTTCACCTTCTTTTTTTTCCTTTTTTTAAATATAAATATTCCTTTCGTTTAATATATGCTATATGCTATACCTCTTTTTTGAAAAAATTATATGAGCCCAGTACCCACATTGGAGGCCGACTAAATCTGAATTCACCTCTAAAAGTCCCACATTGGGGGATAAACTGCTCCCTAACAAAGGCGACTTCGTACCCAAGGAGTCTCGAACCCGAGACCTCTAATTAAGGATGAAGGAGTATTTACCACTCCACCACAACCCTTGTTGGTGAAGATTCATTGAAATACCAAGAATCAAATTGTAGAATCTTAAATTTCGATGAGTGATACTACTTGTTTCTAGCTAGAAATTGTCCTATATTATCTTGATACGGGCATAATCTCTAGTTTTCACAGTCCTCTATTAAAAGTATACAAATAAACCTGTTTTAAACAAGGGATATTGTATTAAAATTACCAAAAATCTATAGGGAACAATTTGTCTACCTTATTAAGATAATTTTATATAGTATAAAATATTAAACTCATGAAATAATTTTTAATTACTCCATCCGTATCAAAATAATTGACATGTTTAAGTTTTGCATAACTCTTTATAAGAAAAAATTAACTAGAAGTATGATTTAACTAATATATTTCTTATTAATTCTTTAATCTTCATCTATTTACGAGTCTCTTAATTCTAAAATAATTAATGGTAAGGGTACAATTGAAAAAAAAATAATTATCTCTTAATTTTTTAAATATACCAATTATTTTGAGATAATTTTTTTTTTAACAAACACATCAAGTAATTTGAGACGGAGGGAGTATCTCATGTCATCTCGCATATCAAATACTCCCTCCGTTTAAAAAAGAATGACGTAATTTGACTTGACACGGAGTTTAAAAAAATAAACAAGATTTTTGAATCTTATGATCTTAAATTAAATATTTGTCAAATGTACCAAAATGCACTTTAATCTTGTGGTCTTAAATATATCATGTGGAAAGTTAAAATTAAAAAGTTGCTAAAAAGGAAAAGGAATCATTTTTTTTAAATGAATTAAAAAAAAATAGGTCATTTTTTTTTTAACGGAGGGACTACGACGGTTGATGAAGGATGGAGGGAGTGATTAGTGGGTGAAAGGTAAATGTAATAATTGTGAACTTTCACGTCTTCCTTATTTTCTGGCTTCATAAAGTCTTTGACGTCTGATATTATGTGAAGTGAGAAGGGAAGGAGGGTGCAGTAATTTCTTGCTCTTCTCAATGCGAAACAGAAAGAAAGAAGGGTGTGTCAATCAAAATCCAGCAGAAAACACAATCATTGCCTGTATTGTCACTTCTAATAGATCAACTTCCAATATATTTAAGGGCGTGTTTGGTATGAAGTTGTAACACGCTAGGCGAATCTCGATCGACAAAATATGGAGAGATGTTAAGTAGTACGTAAGTAAACAAGTCTTGGACCATAATGACGTATTTTAAACTTGTGCGGTTTAGATCTAAAGTGAACAATATCACTAATGGACTCGAGCTGTGACAAATATGTTATCAAAGTCACTCCACATACAACCTTGAATTATGGTGGGGTAAACTTCAGCGGGGACGTTGAGTTCCTAAGGGGGAGTATGTAACACCCTAGAGTCCTAGAAGAATTCTATATGGACATAACATGGGAGAAATGCTGAGTATACAAGTAAAAAAGCATTAAATCCTAATGGTGTGTGTTTTAAATTCGTGCCGGTCTAAGCCCAAAGCGACAGTGTCACTAGTGGGTTGAGATGTGACAGAAGTAACGTTTGTTCTCAGTAGCAAACACACCCTTGGAATAATTTAATAACTGATCTGAAACTGAGTTATTCATGTGTAAATAATAATGAGTAGATTTCATAGAAACTTAACGAAAAAAATTAAATAATCGGACTATCATAAGATTAATCAAATTTCAGAAACAACATACCATAAAACCAAAAATAAATAAGTAGAGCAGAAATTTAACCTTATAAAATTACACCAAACTTCTCTACAATTTACCAAATTTTAAGAGAAATCGAAAAAATAATTAAGTAATGTTGAATGAATTAGTTTACTAATCCAATAGGATTAAGCAGTTGACGCGGCCTTGTTGGTTCACATGTGAGCTGCATGCTAATAGAAAAAAAATATTAAATAATTTTATCATGCTAATTATGTGCCAATTACTTTTAATGCTAGTTGTATGTAGAAAACTCTTTATTAATTGATGTTTAGTTTATCTAAAATTACCATGTCATAAAGTGGGCAATTTTAAGAAGGATATGTAAGTGGTGACGTCATAAGGCAAATTATTAGTTTAGAGCATTTTGAGTTTAATAGAGTCTAAATGGCAGATATACACGTTAATTTACTGATTCCCGTGAACTCCATAGTTCTAAAAATTTTATATGTATATTAATAAATTCTTTAAATATATATTTGATTCTAAATTTAATTATTATTATATATTATTAATTGCTTTGCTTAACTTAAGATCATGGTAAAATGCATAATTTTTAAATCTTCAATCCATTTTTGATTCTCGACACTAAAAGTATATATCATATGATAAATTTGAACTCCCTTCATTCCTTTTTACTTATCACAGTTTTCTTTTTGAGTTTCAAACAATATGAACATTGATCAATATTTTATGATGTATTTTTTTTATCATATTGATATAAAAAAAAGCAATTAAGTAGTTTTTGTATAATTTTAAATATTCAAATTTTAATTTTAAATTATTAAATTAATGTACTCTAATTTAGTTTTGAAAATTAGTTATTTTAACTCTTGATAAGAGAAACGTCACAACTATTTCGAGGTAGTATCTCTTTGATGGGCACACATATATTTTGATTCTAGAAGGTCAAATCTTTTATGTTAAATTTTTTCTTTTCTTAAAACAGATCAATTAAGAAAGGGAAGAAAAGATTATGCTTCATAAAATCTTTTGCTCATTAGAGTTTATAATAATAAAAAAATTGGAAAATGTAGGTCGGGGAAGTGGAGATTATCCTGTATAATTAAATATGTTTAAAGTGGTCAATTGCTTGGTTAAGAAGGTAGAGATGAAGACAGAAGAATATCCTAATTGATTCCATCAACATAGACAGACTTTTAAACAACTTTAACAAGTAAGCTTTTTATGCTTTGTGTTCCTAATATTATGGCTATTAATCATTTAAGAAAGGATAATTTTTGTTGCTTCCCACTCAGTATTCGATAATTGCTTTAGAACCTAATTAGTTCGGATTTGTATATTGCAGGGTTTATTTTTGAAGGCAAAACTTTTTATAGATCTTTTTTGTTCATTTTTAGAGATTCATATCTGCAATGTTTGATTAAGGATCAAGAGATTTTTAATCATCTAACCACAATTCATAGTGATTAAAAAAGGAAAGACAATGAAGAACATTCTGAAAGGACCAAGTTGACAAAAGGAGTTATGTTTTACTTTCCCGTCCATTTTTATTTATTTATATTTAATTGATACACCCCTTAAATAGCACGTAATACATAAATGATTGTAATTTTATTATATCATCTTTAACTATTATAAGTCATCTCGTTGATTGAAAAATGAATTTAAATTTACTAGTACTCTCTTCGTCTCAAATTATCTGTCGTATTTCTATTTCACTTGCTCCATAAAAATATATTAGAGTATTAATTAGGAAAAGTTTTGACTAGTTTATCCTTATTTATATTTTAAAAATATAATATCTTTTTATTAATTATTTATTTTATTAAGTTATTTGTTATTTTTAAAAATTAATTACTACTAAAAATAATATAAAAAATAATTATTTTATTTAAAAAGTTTATATTACTAAATAATTTAAAATAATTATTTTTAGAAATCACATAAATATGAACATTTCCAAGAATGTATGTACTTTTTTTGTCTGTTTGTGAGCAAAAAGAAGGGAGAGACAAAATTTGTAAATAATAATACTAGTACTCTATTAAGTAGTACATTGTTTAGCCAATAAGACAATAATTATGTAATATAAAATCCATAAACTAAAATTGGCAATTACACTGTTTTTTAATTAGCTCTCAGCTGAACGAAGGGTCTATAAAAGTAGTCCTTTTTCCTTGTAAAAGCCAAAAAAGGAACTTGCAGCTTCTTCATTTCTCATTTCCTATTAGTTCCATTTTGGTCTCATTTGGTAAAACATACAATATACATCTATAGAGAGAAATTTGGAAAAATAAAAAAAGAATGGAGGAAGAGAGAAATTCAAAGTTTAATAGAATTTGTGTGTTTTGTGGAAGCAGTTCTGGGAAAAAAACTAGCTATCAAGAAGCTGCTATTGATTTAGGCAAACAACTGGTAACTTTTTTATACCCTTTTCTTTTATCTTCATTTTCTGTTACCAAGAAGTAGAAAAGTTTTGTGTTTTTCATGAAAAAAAAAAAAAGATTTTTAAGCCCTTCCAAATTTTTTTTACCCCCATATTTTTTGTTATTATGGTGACTCGAACTTGCAAGAAACTCCGTTTCCCTTGGACAAGAAAGTTTTGTACTTGTCATGGAAAAATATGATCTTTTTAAGCCCCTTGTGTCTCTTTTCAACTTTTAACATTTTTAATCTGTTCATATCAGATCTTGATCTTCATTATGTTCATCAAATAAAGGCCTAAAGATAGCTAAAATCAAGAGCCCTTTTAGTTTTTTGATAATTATATTGATTGGGTCAACTTGTGTGCACCTCTGACTAGTTTCACAGTATACATGACACCTTCCATCAGGAACGAGTATCAGATAACTCTATTGTTTTTTTGTCTCCGCGGGCAAGAAACCATTTTTATTACTTGAAATTCTTTCAATCTTTCCCTTTCTAAAAAAAGTTTTCCTTTTTTTTTCGTCTGTATCTTTTTGTTGATCATTTACTGTTATTCTTCTTTTTTTCAGTTGATTTTCACATTTATTTTGCTTCAAGAACCAAACTTTTTTAGGTGGAGCTTATGATTGTGAAGGAAAATGTTTAGGATTTTATCTATTGTTTAGCATGAGAAAGAGAATTAAAGCATGTCATTTTTGTGTGTTAAAACCAAAAATAAGGAATTGCTAGCTGTAGCCTGCCTGTAATTAGTTGAGCAGTTTTCTTGCATGATCTACTATTTTTGAAAATTTCCATGCTTTTCCATAGGGAACAGAACGTGTCACCTTGTTATCATGACTATTACGAGTGTGTGTTAATATGTTCAGTCCTTATGAATATATGCACATGCATAAGAAAAAAATTAAAATACAACTCTCTGGCACGTCTCTAGAACTTGTATTCTGGGATTTTTTAAATCTAATTATATAATGCTTTGTGTATTCCTGTTAATGATTACATGTTTTACTGTATGTAAAAATTTGGAGAAATTGTGTAGCAGTGTTTTTTTTAACTAGATGATAGTTTGCTAATGATTTAATGTGTGTTGGATGAAGGTGGAGAGAAGGATTGATTTAGTATATGGAGGTGGAAGTATTGGCTTGATGGGTCTTGTTTCTCAGGCTGCTCATGATGGCGGGCGACATGTTCTAGGGTAAGCGTTAGTTTATCGTTTGGTTCGTGGGATAAGTGATAACAATTCCGAGATAAGTTTGTGAATAACCAACCTCTCATGTTATTTTGTTTATGTTCATTGAGTTTAAATTCTATACGCTGAGGGTTGTAAAAGAATTTTACGCACTAGTTAGACAAAAATAAGGTCGGTAACCTGTTGCAACGAGTTACATTATTAAACTGATAGCGATTTGATTCTTGATATTTTTCGTGTATAAACCTGTCTTCCCACTCCCTCACACACAAAGGAGAAAGGAGAATTTTTTTTGTCTACTTGGTTCCATCTAATGGACCTGATCTATCATGTTGCACGGACTCTACAGAACCATTATTGCATCCGTGTCGGATCCTTCAAAAATGTACTACTTTAGGAGGATCCGACATGCAGCCGTCGATATTTTTAAAGTTCCCGAGCGATATACTATGTAAGATTGTTTTCATATTTCTGTAATCTCTTAAAGTTGAGATTATTACTGTTTTAATACTATACATGTTGTCAGTTTATAAGTAGCAATTTAGTGCTGAGCACCTACATTGTTCCGACTCTAAAAATGCCGATAGGTGCATGTCGGATTCACCAAAAGGAGTGCCTTTTTGGAGAGCATTAATTTTGGAGTATTCAATCAACATAGCTGAGCACATGAACTTCAGCTTAGTACAGAGACTTTCTTTTCGGACAACTGAACTATTACTACTGTGTTACCATACATGTTATCAGTTTGTTTAATTAATTTTGACTGTTAATAACCATATTCTTGAATGTGTTTCCTATTGCAGAGTGATTCCGAAGACTCTCATGCCAAGAGAGGTAACCATTCACAACAAACTTCGAAATCATTTTCACTAAGTTCATTTCATGTTTTAGACATGCTAAACTTCTTATTATGTTACTTAATGTTGTAACAGTTAACCGGTGAAACTATTGGAGAAGTGAGAGCAGTGTCCGGTATGCACCAAAGGAAAGCTGAAATGGCTCGACAAGCCGATGCTTTCATTGCCCTCCCTGGTAAAAGAACTAAATCATCAACACTTGTCCTTTCCCCTGATTAGTTGCTGCTGCAGTGTTCATGTCGTATACTTAAGTGACATCAATTTTTTTTAATGAATCGCTGTTCTGTTTTCTTAATTTTTAGGTGGCTATGGTACACTTGAAGAACTTCTTGAAGTCATAACATGGGCTCAACTTGGAATCCATCAGAAACCAGTAAGAAATCTACATTTTTGTTCAGATTACTTTACTTTACATAGAAAATATGCATATTAGAATTTGGTAATGGTGGTAGGTCTTGACTTATTAAGGTCTAAATGAAACATTCCAATGGAGGACCCATAAACATTCTCAACTAAAAAGTACTATGATAAATTAGTATTTAATGACGAAAAGTTTGACCCTAAATGCGTTCCCTTGGAATTAAAGGAAATTGCGGAATTAATGAAATCTTTCTTGTGAAGATGTTCATTGCTTGAGCTTTTAACCTTTTGACTAAATGCGCCATCATTCTCCAAAGACCTCTAGAGTGACTTTTGTTTTGCAAGAACGGGCATCTGGTCAAAAATGTTACCGCACCTGTGTTGGTCAAACACATTTGTTGGCATTTTGAAGAGTCCGAGCAACATAGCTTTTAGCTTTTCTACCAGCTTTCCATTTCTAACTGATTTAAACTCTTACGCAGTTGCATCTGGATTAGAAATTTGATAATATTCAAACCGACACTAGAAATTCTATATTCTGAAACTGTGTTACCTTTTTCACGACATAGCTTATTTTATAGTGTTCTTACATGTCTAAAGAATTAATCCTGCTTTCATGTCAACAATCCTTATCAAAATAAAAATGAAACTCGATAAGGTATCGAAGCACATGGTCCTTATTAATGTTGGTTCACATGGAAAGATTATACAAGATTTACACGTCCTAATCATCGTCATGCTTCATAATCCTGTTTGATGGCAAGAGAGTGCTTCTTAAGCATTAGAATAATGTCAAATTGGGTGTTTTATCGTTGAAAGTATAAATAATTCAACTATACTAATCTAATCTACATCTAAATTATGCAGGTGGGGCTGTTGAATGTTGAAGGTTACTATAATTCGTTGTTGTCTTTTATCGATAAAGCTGTTGATGAAGGATTTATCTCTCCAACTGCACGTCGTATAATCGTGTCTGCTCCAACAGCCAAAGAGTTGATCAGAGAACTTGAGGTATGAATATATTCACACTGTTAAGACTCTCTTTTGTTCTTTTTCTTCTTTCTCCTTCCGTTTCAATTTGTTGGATCGGTCGGTTTTGACTTGGTACGGAGTTTGAGAAAGTAAATAGACTTTAGAATTTTCTAGTCTCAAACTAGAGATAGGTGGAGTGTATCAAAGTGTCTTTTAATCTCGTCGTTTTAAACATGCCACGTAGAAAGTTGGAAGTAAAGAATTGCCAAACAAAGAAAAGATACATTCTTTTTGAACGAACCTAAAAGGAAAGTAAAACAAATAAATTGAAACGGAGGGAGTAGTATTTACTAAAATAAGCATTGTAAGTTGTTGCAGCATCCTAATTCTTTATTTGTTTTGTCGAAAGTATAACAAATATAAAACTAGTTTTAAGTTCTTTGAACAGTTCAACTTGAAAAGCATCATAGCACTAACATGCTATTTTATTAGTAAAATGTTGTGTCCCATTTGAGGCCTTTCATATATAGAAGCTTCTCTTAATATTTAATATCATATCTTATAATTTATTCCTTATTCTTTTGTTAATATTCTAAGCTTAATTCTTTTTTCTTGCTGTTACAGGAACATGTACCAGAGAAGGATGAAATAATATCGAAATTGATATGGGAGGATGAAATTCAAAGATACAATTATACGCCTGAATCCAGCGTTCCTACTTAAAATGTGCTTGTTTTTTTCGTTACATACTGTTATTTTTGCTTCTCGGGTATTTTAGAAATTTCAGTATACGTAGTATTATACAAATCTGGAAGGGAAAAAAAAGAACGAAAATGTAGTACTCAGTTTTTGTGGATGTGTAGAGGTCCATTTTGCTCAAGGCATTATGCTTCAAAAATCTAAAGTATCAGTTTTTGTGGATCTATGGAAGGTCCATTTTGTTGTGGCATTATGCTTTTTGTATATGATTACTATAGTATATGCTCTTTTTCTTGTAAAGTTATTGGTGTTCTAAACATGTATGCTCTTTTTCTTGTAAAGTTATTGGTGTTCTAACTTTTAAAAGTGTGGACATTGTCCTCTTTCTATTTCCTTTAGTAAATGTCGAATCACGAGTTGATTTGTACTATAATAAATTATATTAGTTTGGTGTTAACATGAGTGTATAAGAATTTATCGTGTTGGCTCCTCGTTTAGTTTTGAAGTAGCTTGAATTACTAAAGATTTCGATTATTTATAGAACATATACCATGAGAATGTAATAGATAATATGAATGTTTCTTGAGGTACATAGATGGAGGTAGGTGAGGCAGCAACAATTTTGCTGACTTAGATTACAACAGACAAATTATACAATCGACTTCAATTTTGTTTGGAGAAATAAATTGCAAGACGAATTGCATGTTTAATAAATTAATGTAATTATGAGATTTTAATTATTGCTTCATTATTTGTTAGGTGATTCATGATCCATTTGATAGTTATATGATCAATTCTTTATTATCTTGATTAATTGAATGTTATTGGTTGTTAACCATCCCAATGAAATAGTTGACTCCAAAATATGTGGAATCTTCGAATAGAAAATATCATTACTCAATCGAAGGATCTTATTGGTCGTATTATTCTCATAAAATATACTTGAAACATGTGGTTGTAGACCAAGTCTTTGTCGAATTATGAGTTCATACGTATATAATTGACTACAACAACAACATATCAGTGTATTCCTATGAAGTGGGGTATGGAGAGGGTAAAGTGTACGCAGTCCATAACACTACCTCAAATGAAGTAGAGAGGCTGTTTCAGATAGACGCCGGCTCAGGACATACGTATATAGTTGGCTAATATACGTTGGTTGTGGTGAGGTTATGCATTACAGATATATAAACGATTATATCTAATAACTTAAATTATCATAAAGTAAGTTGCCATGTGATGGAACATGTCAATAAAACCTACAGTTGATTGAAAATTTATTTCCATTGCAACCCCATGTATAATGATAGTAAAATTAAGATTTTATTTTCCATTGTGTCTAAACCCGTGGGGTAGATCTAAATTGTATTCTTCTTATGCAGACCTAATGAAAAAGTTCTTCAAAAAAGGTTAATTTCCGTTTTATTATTTCACAATTTGGGGAATGAGAAAGTTATAAAGAGACGTTAAAAGTAATTCTAGAAGATCTTGCAGCAAAAGAATAAAAAAACGAAATCTTGGTTATTCAAGTAAAAGCTCTTTAAATTTGTCCCACTAAGATGGCGAGGAACCTGAGTATCGAGAAGATAGCATTATTTTCTCTTATGGGGCAGATGACATAGTATCAAAGCGGCTGTTCACTTGATTCAGGTTCTTCTTGTTGATGACTCGAGGTTTAGTCTTCTTTGTTCAAAAAATGTACGGTTAAAGGGATGCTAGTTTGCTCCTCGAAGTTGTAACCCAAAAAAACAAAAAATCTGAAGTGATTCCTTACCTATCCTGCAGTACAAGTAGCTACTGGATTTGCTCTGACTTTTTACTACCGTCCAACCGGTTACTGCACCTCTTACGGGTGGTGTCCTGTAATCTGTTAAGACCCTAGGGCAAAACCTGATTATTTGTCCAGAACTACCAATACGTATCATGAACTTGGGTTGTGACGTTATTTAAAGGTAATGGTTTTCAAAGGCAGAATACATGAGTGTACATTATCTATTCTCAAAAATGCCAATAACTCAACCGCTACCTTAGAAAAAATGTTAAAAAGTATTCTCTCCAGCTTCTCTCAACAACAAACTAGATGAAAGCAATTTCATTCATCTCTTCATATGGATGCAAAGTATTCTTTGCTGCCCTTGGGGTCAGGCTTCATGGATTTCTCCCCAGGCTTCCATCCAGCAGGGCACACTTCGTCTGGGTTCTCCTGAACGTATTGCAACGCCTGTTTTGCAAACCCGAAGCAATTATAAGCAAAAATGTAGTAGTACTTTGATTCTGGTCAAAGAAAACGAGGCTGAAATGCGTACTGGTAAAAGACTGAATATAATGGTCAATTTATACCTGAAGAGTTCTCAATGTTTCATCGACACTCCTACCAATTCCAAGGTTGTTAATGGTTGAATGTTGAATAACTCCTTCCTTGTCAATGACAAAAAGTCCTCTCAATGCAATCCCCTGAAACAACACCAGAAAAATTGTGGGAAGCTGATTCCATTACACCAGAATGAAAATCACAATCTAAAATGACACACATCTTTTGGGAGATAGAACCAATTACGAGAGATGTACACTAAGGATCAGAAAAAAAGGTCTACTGTAAGGTATAACTAGTTTTCATCTCGTAAAATACAACTTTAAACATATCTTCGACAGAAACAGAAGTGGCCTTTTCAACTGGAGGCAAAACCTAGCTCCTAGAAGTAAGCTCTACTTTCCATGATATGTCCACAACCACAGCAAGAGCAAATTTGCACATTCGCCTTCTAGTCAAAATTAAGTTATAAGGCTGAGGTGAAGGTGAATAAGGTACGATAGCAGAAGGGATGAAGTTATGAAGCGAGGTCAATAACAACGCAAATTCTGTGTAAATATTATTGATACAACTTATTGTCTACATTTTAATACATATGGTTGTGCATGTGTACTAGCACTTCTAGACTAGAAGTTAACTTCATTCCAAGAGTAATTATTTTTGTGCATAAATACAGCTCTCCGAGAATGACTATTTCACTAGTTCCACATCTAGTAATAGTAGTTTACAGAATGTAAATAACTCGGGAATGGGATTGCCAACCAACATCAACAAATAATGCTCAAAGTTAAAAGGTGGGAAACAGAACGACATACCTGGTCGGGGATCAGTACATTGTATGCCTTTGAAATTGACTTGGTTATGTCAGAAATTAATGGATAATTCAGATCACCTAGACCACCAGACTTCCTATCAGTTTGGACCCATGCAAGGTGGGAGAACTGCAAGAGCAACAACATGAAATCAATAATAAAAGATCAAAAAGGTACTCAAGAGACTACCAACAAAAATCATTGGATATTACAATTGAATAATGGCAAACAAGTCCATAACTTAGAAACCACAATTTTACATTCTACAAAATAATATAAAAGAGTCCACATGTTTACTCTTTTCTACTAATTAATCATAACATAACAACAGAATAATAACAATATCAGGTAAAAAGTTTGAATCACTACTTAATGATCTAAAATCTTATATACTCCAAAAAAAACCTCGCTATTTATCTTACACACTTTTTTGGAGTGTATATAAATTTCATAGTACAAGAGTTCCTCATAAGTCATAAGCTATTTCAGCGACTGCTGCAGAAGAAGTGGAAAAGTGTTGAGAAAATTCAACCACTCTGCAATAACATCCCTTCAATCCAGAGATTAAGCTGTTGGAAAGTTAAACCCAACAAGCAGTGGCCATGGCGGCCAAGGGTTCCACTCTGAGCAATGGTTTTGCTTAGCCCAGGGTTTTTCTAACCAAGCATACATGACTCTCCAGGTCAACTAATCCGAACTTTGAGGAATTGAGCCAAACTTGGCTCGAATCCAATAAGTTGAGCTGAACTACCAACCTGGCCCCCATCCCTACTTAAATCAAATGTTATATCATTATCAATCCTAAGCCAATTGTTTATTCATATTTTTCTTCTTTTAAAGGAAAAAATTCTTCTTTTATATCCAGAGAAGAGATTCTTTCACTAAATATTATGTACTATATATTTTTTAAAGTAATGATTTTTGTTTTAAAATTTCCATGATCCACCCCCGCGCAACCTAAACCCACCCTATCACCCCTGCAAAGCGAAAAAATAAGTGATGAGGAACCCTTGCACATGTCTATACAGATAAACTAGATGTTAAAGGCTTCTGCGTAAAGTCATACATCACAAAGATACACAGAGTTGCAAACAAGCGAAAGAGGCATACTAGTTAGCACTTGGCAGCACAAATGCAACATCACAACAAATCATTTAGGTACAAACTAACCCTTTATAGGCATTTTAAAGAAATAACAATTAAATTATCACATTATACTGAAGTAAGCATATGAAATGCACAAACTGAAAGCATTGTGCACACACATACAAGTTGATGAATTTATAACTTCATAATAGAAATTTGAAGGAAGGAAATACTTACCACACTGTCTACGGAAACACCCAATATTTCTGTGTTCACCTTTTCAAATTCTGCATAACGGTCACTGAAAGCAGTGATCTCTACAGTAACAGAAAAAGATATCAAATTAAAACAACACATTCAGCAACCAAAATTGTCAGTGCAGACTAATTAGAAGAATCTGAAATTGGCGGCAGAGAGATTTCAGGGGCAAAACCAACCGGTAGGGCAAACAAATGTGAAGTCTAGTGGGTAGAAAAAGAGAATCACGTATTTCTTCCCGATATACTCAGATAATTTAACCTGCATAAAAAGGGATTATTGTAAACACAAACAGCAGATGCAATCCATAAAATTCGATTAAATAATGTAAAGGTCTAATAGTTCCTCCAGAAGTGAAAGTAAGAATAACCATATCATCTCAAACTTCATATAACTAAGGATTAGCAGGAAATGTTGCATATTGAGGCGTTCTTTCGATGTCCTCATTTCCTTCACCAACTGCAATTTGATGAGTTAGCATACAATGTACACTTCCTCGAGGTTTCTAATTTACTAATGGTGTTTATTCTTAGCCAGCAAAGTAGTGCAACTTAGCTGACACAGAGTATTTTAGAATTGAGATTTGATCGATTGACTAATGTTTATTACTTTATCTTTTGGTTAATTAGAGGAACCTCGCTAGAAACTTAGGCTTGCAATACTTACCTTCTATGTGGTTTTAAATATTATTTTTACATCCCTTACTCTGCACTCTTCCAACAAAACTCTTATAGAGCAGTTGGAAAAAAGAAAAAACTACTCCCTATTTAAACATAAATTCATATTTCATGCACAAACTTTAACCTTTAAACCATAAATCTATTATTCTTATGATTGTAATGAAAATTTAAGCAAAATTGGGAAGGAAAAAGACAATACAGACCAAGCTGTTAATTAGCGAAAAATACAGTGATAATATCAAATATTTATGATTTTATTGTATAGAGTCATAGCTTAAATCCTTACATACAGAAGTATAATATATCATTCACGTTTTGAAATCTAAAATTAAGCACATTCTTTGAACGGAATTAAGCATTTTCTCCAGTTACAGGTAAGTAATAATAACACCAATATATTACCTTGATGAATTCTTGGTCAAAAACAGCTTCAGCCTCAAAGTCTGGTGCTTGGTTTCCAACAAGTGGGAGTTCGCTCTATAGATGAAAACATACATGAAACGACATTAGATAGCTGAAGCCTGATCTTAAAGAAGCACAAGCATTACAGAGAAACTTCAACATACTATACCCTTTTTCCAAAAACATTCAGAATGTGACATAGCCAATCAACTGAGCAACTAAAATTCCCGTGAAGTGTAAAAAGGAAACTTTAGCCAGAATTAAAGTGAACCCATTTTCCAAAAACATTCATAATTTGAGATAGTAAACTCAAAATGAAATACTCCCTCAGTTCCGTTTTAGATAGTATTTTTTCATCGAATTGATATGTCACAAAAATTACACCAAGTACTTTCCGTATAGTTTTATTCATTCAAATTTTAATCCAATCTAATTTAACTTTAAGAATTAGTCAGTTTAACTCTGGATAAGCGAAACGTGACAGACTATTTCTAAGCAAGAAAAGAAAAGGGGGTGAAAGATAAACTTACAGAGGCAGAGACAGCAAAACGACGGCGCTGTGACTGAGCAACACGAGTATAGAGCGAACGAGCTACCCGAGAAACAAATGGCTTACCATTGAAAGAAGAAGAAGGAAGAGAAATGGGGGCTTTATATTTGGGGGAAATGGCAGCTCTACAAGTGGAAGAAAGAAGAGCAGATGTTGTTGAAGAAGCAGAAGCAGAGCAAGCCATTTTGGGATAGAATGAAAATAGGTACTATGAGTTGTGAATGGACAGTATAGAAAAGGGGCTATTTGTGATAAAGATAGGGGACTTGTTTCCCTATCTAGTGAATTTGAAAGGTTTAAAGGTGGAGAAATAGCTATTGGTGTAGGGTTTGGTAGATAAGTTGATTCATGGGTTGTGGTAAGGATTTTGGCCTTTGGTGAGGATGAATTTGCTTCTTGAAATCTATTGGAATAGGACAAAAAATGGGAACATATGACCCAAAAATGTTACATAAAATGTATTTTAAGGGTCATAGTGTACATGATATATTAAAAACAACATGCGTAGTATAATTCATTAATCTAGTCAATTTGGAAGGTTTAAAGGAGAAGAAATAGTTATTGTGTAGGGCTTGGTGGATAAGTAGTTTTGTAGAAGGATTATTCAAAATCGAATCGAAATTAAAAATTTGAACTAAAAAAAGTTATTGATTTAGCAGTTTTAGTAACGAGTTTGATTTTTTTTTTTATATATCGAATTATCATTCTTAACGGTTTGAGATTTTTTCTTAACCTCTCTTGTGAAATTGGAAGGTTTAAAGGTGGAGAAATAATTGTGTAGGGTTTGGTGGATAAGTTGATTCATAGGTTGTGGAATGATTTTGGCCTTTGGTGAATGGTGGTGAGGGGGAACCTGATTCTTGAATGTAAAGACTCCATTAGGGTCGTTCAAAATAGAATCAAAACTAATAATTCAAACTAGAAAAAGATATTGGTTTATCGATACTGAATTATTGGTTTAGCAATTTCAATAACGGGTTGACTTTTCTTTTTTATATATATAGGATTATCATTCTTAACGGTTTGAGGTTTTTTGGATTAACTGCTAACACGATAGTAAATTAATGAATTAATGAAAATTAGATAGTATGAGTTATGAATGGACATTATAGAAAAGGGGCCATTTGTTGTGATAAAGATAGGGGAATTAGGAGAAAAAGCCCTCATCTTTGTGATATTACTCAAAGTCATTCTTATTTTTCGCATGGAACACTAATAGTCCTCCAGGTTTGTAAATTGGTGCACTTTTGATTTTCCACCAAACTTTTGTCTGGTTTTTAACGTTGATTTTGTCCACAATTTAGTTGTATGGAATATTCGGTTGCTATAAGAGAGAAGACGAGAAGAAGAGTGTTCCTTGTTCTGTTCTGTTTAAATATCATTGCAGCTAAAGAATCTGTCTTTAATTTTCGAACTATATCAGTTTATTATAGACAAATGACATTATAAGAAAGAAAATTTTGTACAGTTGCGCGTGGAATCAAATGTGATGAATCTCCAATGTCTAATAAAAAAGATAGAAGTTTGAAGGCAGACTAAAAATGAATTATTAATACTATACACATGAAGGACTATTAGTGTTTCAAGCGAAAGAAAAAGGATGATTTTGGTGTAAAGTTAAAGATGAGGGATTATTTTAAACTTTTTCACAGGAGCTGGAGAAGAATTTGGTGTTGTCTGGTTCTCTCTCTCCCTATCTTTTTTTTTTTTTGGTTTTCCACCCGGTGTCCGATATCCGCATTGGAGCCCCACTAAATTCGAATTCGTGCAGGAAAGTCCCACATTAGGGGGTAAAGCACTCCCTAACAAAGGTAACTTCGTACCCAGGGAAACTTAAACATGAGACTGCTGGTTAAGGATGAAGAAATACTTACCACTCCACCACAACCCTTGTTGGTCTCTCTCCCTATCTATCTACTCAAATTGGAAGGTTAAAGGTGGAGAAATAGTTTAGTGTAGGGTTTGGTGGATAAGTAGATACATAGGTTGTGGAAGGATTTTGTCCTTTGGTGAATGGTGAGGGGGAAATGTGCTTCTTGAAATCTATTTGGAATAGGACAAATAGTGGGATCATATGACCCCCAAAACTTCTAAAATGTACTCCAAATGTATCATTTACTTTGGAATGAATACCATTAAAAATTGTTGCAACTTGGTAAGTAATCTTTGATTCTTAATTAGAGTTTTTAAATTTGAATTTAGAAAATGCAATTATCTTTAGTAGAAAGTGTTTTGCGTACAAAAGAACTTTTTTTGGTACAAAATCGTATTGATTTGTACCTGAAATATATATTTATTGTCCCAAATTAGTTGCCATGTTTTGCTTCTCGGGAATTTAAACTAATCTTCTAGGCTAACTTGAATTAGATCAACTTAATATTTTATAATTAAAATTTGAATATTCAATAAGTATATATGAAAAGTATTATAAGTTGTAACTTTTCACATGTCAATGTAGCAAAAGAATGCCTTTTAAATGTTAGTCAAAAATTATCTAAATTAACTCTTAAGAACTAAACTTAACTACTAATTTGAGATAGAAGAAGTATATCGAAGGCCGAGTGAAAAAAGTAAAGAAATTCAAACGCGTAGAAAAAGGGGGAAGAGATATTTGCAAGGTGAATCAAATTTACCTAGCATTTGGCTATAGATTTCGTGTTCAAAATATATTCAACATTGATATCTTCAAAATAATTCATCAATCTTTATATATCCTCGTAAGAATATCTATTTCTCAAGATATTGTCATTTTCTTTTAATTTGTAACATTTGCATCACATTATTTATAGCTAATACAATATAAATTTGTATTAGCCAATCATTTTATAATTCTTTTTTCAATATCGCTCATATTGCTAGTGCTTAAACGGCTATAATCTTTCCCTTCGCAGTAAATAAAGAGCACATTACTCTCTTTATCACTTCACATCGATCTATAACATTCAAAAATATCTAACGCATTCAGTTATAACCAAAAGATTTCATTGGGAAAATCGAACAAATGGAAAAGAAAAAAAAAATCATTCAAAAATATTTTGCACCAACTTTTCTTTTTTACAATTGTAAAAAAACTTTCTGTTATTGTGGTGACTATTTGGCAAACTGATCCCTACAATAGTTTGGTCTTGGCAACATCAAGATCATTGTCTTCAAAATTATCAGAGTCAGTTGGTTCTGGTGATGGTGATGGTGGTGACACGGGTGATGACTTCCTGTCAGTTGGTCGTGGTGATGGTGATGGTGATGACGATGAAACGGGTGATAGCCTCTTGTCAGTTGGTCGTTTATTATTCCTCTTGAATAATCCGAATGAGGTGTCTGGTGACGCTTCGCTTGAATAGTTAGACTCATCTTTGTTCTGCAAATGAATTAAGTTGAGATTTATTGGTAAGAGAAATTAAAATTAATGTCGATGAGGTGAGAAAATGATTAATTAATAGTATTTTTCAAGTAACATTTGATTCTTTTCATAATATAATTTTTCTAGAACTATTTTTATTGAATTGTCTGAACATTTTATTTAAAATATTAACAGTTAAAAATAATATACATTTAGTTACTTAATTATATTATATCTCAAACAACTTTAACTTACTAGTAGTACTATTATTTGTTTGACATTCTAAACGGTCACCAATCTTATGAAGTGCACATGGATGTAGATTATAGAGGGGCTATCAAATGACAAATAGTTCAGAAGATAATAATTAAAATTACGAATAATTTAGGTATGCATCTCAATTCTCACCTAAGAATCTAAAATGTTAAAAATAACATACTTCTAATTGTTTAATTTTATCATATAATTATATCTCGATAATTTCTACTTACTAGTACTATATTTTTTTGTTTAGCCATCCTAAACGATTGTCAATTTTGTGATGTCCACATGGATATAGTGGTGTTATCAAATAACCAACTTCAGAAGGTAATTAAGAATTAAGATTACAAATAATTTAAGTATGCAACTAGGAACACATGTCAAGTTACGGGGTTTTAGGTATTGTATCATTATCTAATGGGAAAATGCTCAAATATGACATCAAAATATTAGAAATGACTCATCTGCATCATCCATTAAAAGTTTGTCTCATATACGTCACTGTCATAAAAGTTTGACTTATCTATGCCACTGCTGAAATAGAAAAGGTTCGTTCGTGCCATTATTTTTTAAAGGTAATTTTGCAAAACCATTTTTCCCACGTAGCCTCTTATTAGAGGTCCTTATTACCAAATTCAAATCAACCCATATTACTTAAAATCAAAATTAAAAATCAAACCCATTAGAATAAAAATCGGACCCAATTAAATAAAAATCGAACCTATTAATTGGGTAGGGTGTGGGTCGGGTTTTATTTTAATGGGTCCGGTTTTAAAATTTTGATTCTAAGTAATATTGGTTGATTTAGATTTGGTGGTGTGGACTTCTAATAAGAGGTCATGTGGCACAAATGGCTTTGCAAAATCATCATTAAAAAATAATGGCACGAATGAATCTTTTTTGTAACTGTAGTGACATAGATGAACCAAACTTTTACGGCAGTGACATAAATAAGCCAAATTTTTAACGAATGACATAAATGAGTCATTTCTAATAGTTCGATGACATATTTGAGTCTTTTCCCTTATCTAATTATAAAAAAAATATATCAAGACAATACCTCATAATTGGGCTGTGTTCCTCTTTTAGATTGAGAAGCCATATACGCAAGCAACTGCCAAAACTTTGCTTGTCCAATTTGTGTGCTATTTTGCCAATAATAAAAGGCCAAGTCCCATGCATTGGCTCTAAATTCCAGTAAACTCCTGTCAATATCTGTTTCATGCTTTGCCACAAATGGCTTCAATATGGTGTCATAGATGTAGGTTGTGCCTTTTGTTTTTGAATACCATAAGTAGATGAAAAGTGCCAATTTTGCCTGACCATATATTGGTAACCTAAAACAACAATGTAATATATAGCTAGTGTCATTTTTGGTTAAAATGTATATGGAGCTTCATATATATCAAGTTTTTTTTTTTTCACTTAGGAGTCGTTTGGTGTGAGGTTTATATGAGGTATAATAATAATCCCGAGATAAAATGCAGGATAATTTTATCCTGCGTTTGGTTGAATGTATTAGTTAGTTCCGAGATTATTTATCCCACCATTTATACTTAGTGATGGGATAAGTTATCCCATATATATAATGGGATAACTTATTTCGGGATAGCAAATCCCGAGATAATTAGTCCCGGAATAACTTGTTCCCAACCAAACGACCCCCTTAAGGTCATACCATGACAAGAACAAATCACCAAAGCTTTCAAAGATTCTCAATGCAGCGATAATGATCCTGCAAAAATCATTGTTAGCAAATTATCCCAACATGCAATTATGGAAGGGATCCCATTTTGGAATGATTATTGAAATATGTCTAAAAATAGTAAATTAACGGATGATCAAAGCAAGGGAGACTAAGTAAAATTAATTGTTTTAATAAAAGGCCTTAAAAAAATTATAGGTGAATTCATAATTTCAAGTGTAATTAAGGGGCTTAAAACCTACAAAATTAGCATATCAAAACAAAATTTTGAATCTATTTCTTAATAAAGATGGGATGGTGTGACCTATCATAAATGTTGCAAAGCAAGATTTGACTTATTTAACCAATTCCAACAAACTTAATCCTCTGATTTAACATCTAAGAATGGATTATATGATTTAAAATTCACTTGTCTTTTTTTTTAACCCTCCGTAGGAGCTCCCATCTTTTTGCTCTCTTGTGACTCGAACTCACAACTTCAGGGTTGAAAGTAAGGGGTGCTTACCATCCGAGCAACTCCCTCTTGTCAATAAAAATTCACTTGCCACGACTCTCATTACGCTTAATATTTTTCAAAATTATTTTCCTAATAAAATAGTAATTTCTAACAATTGCTTACGGTTGATTGACCTAAACTCATCAAAATAGACACCCTTTATAATGCATTTCATTCAATAGATACAATTTATGATGTATAATAAACACATCTAATTTGTAAAAAGTGAAATCATTTTCGTCAAATTTGCTCATACATTGTTCAAACCCCATTCCAAAGAGAAAAAATTAATACAAATCAATTTTGATGAATATAATAAGATGATTAGATGATCAAAGTGTGTTAATTTTACCAATATTTGCACCAAAATCTAAGTTCATCAATCTCCATTTTGTTCTTCTCAATAGTTTTGAAACATTCAAAAGCAGGATATGCATATCCAAGAACCAATCTGCAAATCAACAAAAGCCATAATCCACAAGCCAAAATAAAGATTCACAAAATCCACAAAGGAAAAAATAAACTCCAAAAGAAATGTAGAAGAAAAAAAAAATACATACACAAAACCATTGATAATGAAGTTTCCCAACATCTTTTACCCAAAAAAAAAAAAAAAGAGTCAAAATAGAATGATGAATAACGATCAAGTAATTGAAACCCTTTTTGTAACCATCGAAACAAAATTATTTTAACGATTTTTGTTGAAATTTTTTGAGGCAAAATTTGAAAAGAAGTGTGGGGTTATTGATAGATTAATGAAATTATATGTGATTCAGCTATTGAATGATGAAAGGAATTAAGAAGATAATAGATACTTGAGAGGATTTGTCGGAAAAGAAAAAGAGTCGTTTGATACGAGGGATAAGAAATAATAATATCGGGATAAAATGTATAATTATCTTATGTTGCGTTTCATTAGAGATATTAATTAGTCCTTTAATTATTTATCCCACAATTTGTACAATAATAACAGGATAAGTTATCTTATAAAATATACAAATCTATAAAATTACTATCCCATTCTCATACCAAACAACTCCTAAATGTGTCAATAACTTTTGAAAGAATATAATTAAAGATTGTCATGGTTAATAAGTAAACCTTCATCATTAATTAGAATTTTCAAATTCAAGCCTGAATTATAAAAACATATCTCCTAGAAAGTGTTGTCTACTAAATAGCATATTTTGGCACGAAATCATATTAATTTGTACCTAAAATAGACTACTCCATCCATTTCTATTTACTTATCACCTTTTTAAGTTGCACATCTCTTAAGAAAAACATTAACTAGAAGGTAATTTGACTAAATTATCCTTATTTATTTCTCATCTTTATTTAATACTTCTCTTTTTTGCACTTTATTAATATCTCTCCATATTTATGACTAATGGTAAAGATGGAAACAAACAACTAATTATGCTTTGATTTTGTGAAATGACAAATATTAATGAATATCTATTTTTAGTAAAGACGACAACTAATTAGGAACGGAGGGAGTACTCCTTTATCTCAAATTAGTTGTCATGTTTTGTTTTTCGGAAGTCAATTTGACTAATTGTTTGAAGTTAACTTGAATTAGATCAATTCAATATTTTACAATTAAAATTTAGATATTAAAAACTATACGAAAAGTACTATACGTTGCAATTTTTGTCATGTCAATTATTTAAAGAATACATTTTAAAATATTGATCAAAATTTGCATAGTATAACTATCGAGAACTAAACATGACAACTAATTTAAAACAAAAGAGCATATCGAATGCCTAGCATTTCGCCGTAGATTTCATGTTCAGAATATATATAAAATTGATATCTTCAAAATAATTCATCGAACTCCGTATATCCTCAGAAGTATATCTATTTCTCAAGATATTATCATCTTGTTTTGCAACATTTACATCATATTCTTTATATCTATTAGTATATAAATCATTTAATATCGCCCAATAATTGCTAGTGCTTAAGGGTGTGTTTGGCACAAAGAAAATGTTTTCCTATTTTCTCATGTTTGTTTGGTTAAAATTTTTAGAGAATATTTCAATAGGAAAACAATCTCCTCTAAATAAGGAAAATGACTTCCTTACTAAAAGTAGAAAAAACAAGTGACATTGTCTAATTCCACCCCCACAACCGCCCATGGCCCACCCCCACCACCAAATGCCACCCATTTGCTCCCCACCCCCAACACAACCACCCGTAACCCTACTTATACATATATATTTTCATTGTATTATGTTAGATATATGCAAATAATTTTAGAATAATATCTTTGTACTTGCATACTAAATATAAGAAAAATAAAATAAAAAATAACTTGTTTTCCTAAAAGTGTTTTCGTGGAAAACTTTTTCTTACATACCAAACACACCTTAAATGGTTATGATCTTCCCTACAGTAAATAAAGAGCACATAATTCTTTTATCACTTACTATTACCACAATGATTTATAACATTCAAAAATATCTAACTTATTAAGTTAATTATAACAGAAAGAATTTCATTTCTTATGTAATTCTAGTCAAAACTGAAAAATAGAACAAATGGAAAAAAAATTCAAAAACTATTGTACAAAAACTATCCATTATTGTGGTGACTATTTTGGCTAACTAACTGGTCCCTTTGTTGAAACGTCTTAGTTTTGCCCTAGCAGCATGAAGATCATTGTCTTCAAGACTATCAGAGTCAGTTGGCCGCGGTGATGGTGGTGGTGACGATGAAATGGGCGATGACCTCTTGTCAGTTGACTGTTTATTGTTCCCTTTGAATAATTCGGATGGTGTGCCTGGTGGCGCTCCGTTTAAATGGTCAGTCTCATCTTTTTTCTGCAATTAATGAATAAAATTGAAATGTATAAGTAAGAGAAATCAAAATTAATGTCGAGGAACATGTGATTTTTTACACGGACCATCTTATTTAAAAATTTAACGGTTAAAATTAACATACTTTTAATTATTTAATTACATGATATCTCGAACAACTTTAACTTAATTACAAGTTGTACTATTGTCTGTTAGGCATTCTAAATAGTCGTCAATTTTTTGAGGTGCACATGAATATAGAGAGGCTATCAAATATTCAAGTTCAGAGGGTAATTAAGTTTATGAATAATTTAAGTATGCATCTACGGACGTCAATTTTGTGAAGTCCACATGGATATAGAGGTCCTATATATTAGATAGACAAGTTCAGAGGGTAACTAAGATTACAAATAGTTTAAATGTGCAACTAATAATTATACAAGTCAAGAAAAAGGTTCCTTGAAATTGGGTTGTGTTACTTTTATAGACTGAGAAGCTATATATAAGTGTGTAACTAATAATTATACAAGTCAAGAAAACGGTACCTCGGGTTGTGTTACTTTTTTAGACTGAGAAGCTATATATGCAAGCACCTGCAAGAACTTTGCTTGTCCAATTTCTGTGCAATTTTGCCAATAATAAAAGGCTAAGTCCCATGCCTTGGCTCTAAATTCCAGTAAACTCCTGTCAATATCTGATTCATACTTTGCCACAAATGGCTTCAATATGGTGTCATAGATGTATGCTGTGCCTTTTATTTTTGGATACCATAAGTAGATGAAAAGTGCCAATTTTGCTTCACCATACATTGGTAACCTAAAACATTAACAATGTAATATACAACTAGTGTCAATTTTTGGCTAAAATATAAAACAGTACTTCATATATCAACTGAAAAAAATGCAGGTTTTTCACTTAAAGAGTATCATACCATGACAAGAATAAATCACCAAAGCTCTCAAAAATTCTCAACGCCGCGACAATAATCCTGAAAACGATCAATTTTTTAGCAATTATTCAAAAATATAGATTAAGATGATTGAAATTCTTCACACTTAATTAAGGGCGTAGCCAAGTGGTCAACAACTTTGGTTGAGTCCTAATATAGACACAAGATGAATTCTTCTCATCTATTAAAACATCGATGGACAGAGTTATTCGATATCTATACTGATGAGTAATGGCATATATCTAGAGAAATTACTTGGTCGACACAAGGATAGTTGACTTAACCAATCCCAACAAACTCATGAATATCTTATTATATTTAAGGATGCATTAAATGCTTTAAAAGCCCCAAGTCATGAATCTCATTAATTATAGTTCAAGTTCTACACACCAATCGTGTGAAAAACATTTACACATAAAGTAATTGCTGGTAATTCTCTATGATAAAATGAGAAAATGATAACTAACCTAATATAATAGGTTAAACTACGCTACTATCGTAAAATATATAACTTTAATCCATCTCACTTACTAGTTATTCTTCATGTTGTTCTCATGATATGGAACACTACAAGTCTACAACTATGGGCCAGTTATTATGCTACATATTGAGCACATATAACAAGTGACTATTCGAGACCTAATGTTTCTGCAAAAGCAATTTCGTCAAACGTTGCTTCCAGATTGTTTGAACTGTCCCTACGGGAACATCCGGTAAAATTGGAATGATACAGAGAAGATTAAAGTGGTCAATTTTTTTTTGAAAAATAAACTACCGTGATGAATAAGATGATTAGAAGATTAAAGTGGTAAATTTACCAATATTGGCACCAGAATTTTAGTTCATCATTCTCCAATTTGTTCTTCTCAATAGTTTTGAAACACTCAAAAGCAGGATACCCATATCCAACAACCAATCTGCAAATCAACAAAGCCATAATTCAATCATCTACACTACTAAAATATGTAAAAAAAAAAAGGGGGGAAGAAGAAGAAGAAGAGATTCACAAAATCCAAAAGTAACGTAGAAGAGAAGAAAAAGAAAAATACGTACACTAAACCGCTGGTAATGAAATTTCCCAACATCTTTTACAAAAAAAAAAAAAAAAGTCAATACCCCAAAAATGATGAATAATGATCAAGTAATTGAAATCCTTTTAGTAACCATCCAAACAAAATTAATTTCAACGATGTTAGAAGAAATCTTTTTGAGGGTTATTGGTAAAGTGATAATTATATATGATTCAGTTATTGAATGCTGAAAGGAATTAAGAAGATGATAATAGATATTTGAGAGGATATATCGGAGAAAAAAAAGGGGTGGAAATAAAAAAGAGAGACTAATCCTATAGGAAACATGAAAATAGAATAAGTTGGTCATGCTAATTACTATATTATTGGCAAACGTGAGAAGCAGTCCTACCTGTTGTTTTTGGCCAGCGTAATTAAAAGATTATTTTAAAAAAATAACATTACATTAACGTGATTTTAAATTATACGAGTATTTAGCAAAAAAATTAAGTTATATACACTACTATATATTGTATATTATGCGGTCTGTTTGTAATTTTAAAAATTAAGACAGATTACTTGTTACACTAGGTATAGGTTATTTAATGATGTACTTTTTTTTTATACATAGTGTCTACAGTCAAACATCTCTATAAGTATGTCGTTCGTAGGATATTTTTTTGTTGTTGTAGTGATAAATTTTTACAAAGGACATATAAAATAACACAACATAAAAATAAGCTTCAAAGAAAATATGTTTATTATAGTAAAATATTGTTATAAAGAGGTGTGACGGCGTGAACCAAATAATTCACATCTATTTTATGTGAAAGAGTTTCACTAAGAGTCTAAGACACTAGATTATATTATGTCTTGGTAGCACAAAAAAATTCGAATATTAAGTTAAGGAGTTCTATATAAACTAAACTTTTTTGTTTTAATGAGTTAAACTTAATATTATATGTAATTTATATTTTTTTAATGATTCAATGACTATACACATAAAAGGGTGGCGACGGTTTGGAATGGGTAGAAGTTACAAAAGTGAGGACATTTTTTTTTTTTTTTTTTTTTTTTTTAACCCTTAAGAATAGGAATTTGTTATTTTACACGTAAATTGCAGGGAAGTTAGATTTCTTTTGGGATTCTGCGAACGAGTTCTACGTTAGATAGTTAGGGGTCGTTTGGTAGGGTGTAAGAATAGTGTAAAATATGATGTATTAGTAATTCTTGTATTAATAATGTTAGTATTAGTAATGCTTGCATTAGTTATGCTGAGTTTATTTCTTATGCAGTGTTTGGTTTGGTGTGTTAAAATAACTTGCATTGTATATTTTTAAATTAAAAAAATTATCAGGTTTTGAGGGGCTATTTGTTTTACCCTTGCTAATGCATGCATTAAAGTCCCTTGCAGTGCTAATACCAAGAGTTTCCCATGTATTAGTTATGCATAATATAATACAAAATAGAGTGTACAGAGCTAATGCATGCATTATTTTTTCTAATGCATCCTACCAAACGACCCCTTATATTTTATCTTGTGGAAGGGGTAGTTTTGTCATTAACACAATTTCTCAGTTGGCTTTCATTTTGTTCTTTTTCATTTTTTGGAGAAAAATAAATCTGGACTTTGGAGCAAATAAAAACAGGTCATTTGACTTTTGCCCCCATGTTGTGCCAGATTTTAATTTTGTCCCCTAAGATAAATAACTTTTTCGGAGGGCCTGAGTTTATATTTTTGCATCATAATATCAACAAGTTATAGTCCATTAAAGAGCTCATGCCCGCTAGACCATGAAAGAAACTTTTCTTCTCTATTTCTCTCTGAAGATAGAAACCAATATTTATACAAGACATTACTAGAAATCTAGAATACACAAAGAGAAAGGGTACGAGAGGTATAGATATCCAATACTTCTAGTTGTCTATCCTAGTTAGAGTTAACTACGTTTTCTCCTATTTAACATTTACTAGAATACAGAAAGAGGAAGGATACCAGAGGTATAGATATCCAATACTTTTAGTTGTCTATCCTAGTTAGAGTTAACTACGTTGTCTCCTAATTAACATTTTACTAGAATACACAAAGAGGAAGGATACAAGAGGTACATATATACAATACTTCTAGTTGTTTATCTTAGTTAGAGTTAACTACCTTTATCCTTTATATAGATATAAGTTTTATTTCTAACGACAAAAATTAAAGACTAGTCAATTTAAAAAAGTAAACCTTAATATTAAGTGAATAAAAACAGCAAAACACAGACGTGGAGAGAAGTTTCACATAATAGAAATAATAGAATCGTTGGAGGGATTTTATAGGGGTTGAGTTGTACATTCTTTGTTTAGTTTTTTTTTTTTTCTTTAAGAAAATAATTTGTCTGTTCGTTGACCCAAAAAATAAACTAGTCACTTTGGCTTTAATAGAAAACAGATAAAGAGGGGGGGGGGGGAGGGGGGGAGTTAGTTTTGGCACGTATTAGTTAATTTAAAAGGCATGTTAAAATCAAATAATTTATTTTACCACTTAAAGGATTTAATGCAAAAAAACTTCTTCATTCATAAAAAAATGTACGTCTAATACATTATGATGTATTAAAAATATTAGTCAAACGTTGGTTATTCTTAATTTAATTCATGCCGTCGTGAACATGAGGGTCATACTTGAAAGGCGGTTCAAAGGTTAGGCTAGTAACGCGTTTGTTTTATGTCCCCAAAACCTTGAGTCCTCAAAAATTTTAATAGTAAATTTTATGATTTCACTTCACTTAAAATAATAATGAAGATTGTGAAATACGTTTTAAAAAATTATATTAAAAAAAAAGAAAGAAAGAAAGAAAAAACTATCTAAATTTTACCAGAAATATTTTAGAACTTCGAATTAAGCAACTCAAACTTCATATTAATAAATAAAGTTTTAACAACAACATCCAAGTTAATGTATTGCAAACAAATGACTAGTATCTTATTAACTAGAATTAATCCTTATTTTTATTAATACTCATATTAATTATGTGTCTTTTGAAAATACTACACCAGAAACAACTAATATGCAATAACAAAAAATGAAACTCAAAATTATTACAGTATTATTTTTATATGTGTGTATGTATTTAAGGTCTCTTATTGAAATTTGGCTTTAAGCCATTAATTTTATTGAGACGCCCCAGCATACTTGAATTGTATTATGCGTGATACGGAACACACTTAATATCATGTGAGATGTAAGTTGCTGAACATGAGGTGTTAGATAGTTTGTAACATATAAACATCTTAAATTGAACTGATACATTTATTTGTGAAAACATAAGAAAAATCTGCAGTATAACATGAGCTTTGTGTATTTTTCTCAATCTGTATATGGGCAATATCTCTTTAAGGAAAGTCGATTCTTTCATGCCTCAGAGTCATTTCTTCTTTGATTATGTTTATCTATTTTTCTAACAAGAGAGTAAAAAAAGTTAATTTATAAATTAATAAAATATTATAATAATACAAAATAAATTAAAAAACAAGTTTAAGATCAAAGAAAAAAATTGAAAATAAATAAAAAACTTGTAGAAAATAAAATATCTAGAATGTTTTTATAAATATAAACGATACGATAATATTAAAGATTTTATGGGATGAGGTACAAATTAAGCAAAATAATAAAAGTCATAATCTGAGAGAGAGATGTATAGAACTAACACATGAAAATCAGTTGAAAGTGAAAATATAAATGTCGACTATCTATTTGTAGGAAAAAAAGTGTTCTATTGATGTTCACTTTTACAATGTTCTCAGTCAATAAATATGTAATATTATGGATTGTTATTTGAGTTGATTACTCTCAATTTTCACATTTTTATAAATAAACAACTTCTTTAATTTATCATTCATTTAATTTGAGGAAGAATTTAACACATGAGTTGCGTAGCAATTGTTGGCGAGCTTCAGAGAGTTGACCAAGATTATTTGTGTTTAGAACTTACAGTTGAACATTTAGTACTTACAAATTACAATGAGTCTCGCAACGTTTTACAAGTGTCTCACCCAAGTACTGGGTCGGCGTCAGCTCCCATACATGATTTTACTATTTTGCTGAGGCAATTATTAAATCTTGAATGGAAATTTCTTTAATCTATTTCTCTAGGTAATCTATTATTGACAAGAAATTCGAAACGCTCAGCTAAATTATAGTACATGGTACTTGTTAGATCAGAAAAGTTGACTGATTTAATTTTGGGTAAAACAATCCATTTGTGAATTTGTGATGATGATGACTTATCGGCGTTTATTTTTGGAATTTATGATTTTGCAGACTATACATGGACCGCCTATGTATGGGATACACAGATTTCTCATGATTATAAATATTGTCCTCTGAAAATGTTTTTATTGCTCCATTTTTGTCTTTGCATTTATGACCTCTTTGGATAATATCTACTACCTATTGTATGGTGGTATAAATTGGGAAAAAAAACTTATTGGTGTAAGTTAGATTTAAGTTATACTCTATATGTTATGAAGTAGTTTAATTTTATTTATTATAGCAGATTATTATTGTTTTATCATGTTACTAAGTAGTACTAGAGTACGTGTCATTACTTACTTCACATGTGATATGATTGTGTAAATATTGTTTACATCATTAATGCACATGCACAGTACTTAAATGGTTTAGCAGCTGGATTTAGACCACATTTTTTGTTATGTTTATCGGAAACACCCTCTCTATGACTCTATCTCACTTTTGACATAGTGATACAAACTAAATACACTCTATCTTTTTCCAGACTCCACTTTGTGGGGTGCTGGGTATGTTGTTGTTTCAATTCTCACATTTTGTAATGTGTTCCAACTTTCACACAATAAGTTCATTATGGGTGTGTTCGGCATGGAGGAAAACATTTTCAATTTCTATGTTTGGTTGGTTAATTTTTTTTATTTTTGTACGAAAACAAGTTTCTTAAAAATGAGGAAACAACTTTCTTAATGAAAGTAGGAAAACAGGTTCCACAAGTAGCACTCCATTCATGTGTCCTACAAGAAAACTCGTCTTCATCCCATCCCGTAGCCCCCATCCCTACTCCTACCACACCCACCTCAGGCTCAACCCGCACCTCATAGTATTTCTCTAGGTTATATACAAATGCTTTTAGAATAATGCTTTTTGCTTATATACCAACAAGAAAATAAATATGAATCCACTTATTTCTTGCAAAATATTTTTTTAAAAAAACATATTTAATGAAAATCATTTTTCCTTCGTACCTAACACACCCTTGATCTCATGTTTGTCGACTTCAAACAAAAGACGCTAATTAAGGTTTCCTTAATTAGAAAAGATGAGGGACCATAATATGGATGGCTGTCATCATTATTAGTCTCCCATATGGTTGTTACTGTATTAATTAGTTTACTCAAGTTGTGTGTTAGAGTGGTGGTAAATATCTAGGCTGTTAGAGTAGCAAAGTGAGAGAACAATAAGAAAAGTTATTCACACATAATGTTTGCTAAATAAATAAATGCATCATGTACTATGTCATCTAAATTAAATTAATTTTGGGTTTAAGTTGTGTGAATCTGTAAAAAATGTTACTCCCTCCGTTCATCTTTACTTGTCCACTTTTCTATTTTGGGATGTCCAATAATACTTGTTCAGTTTGGAAAACCAATACATAATTTACATTTTTTTCTATTTTACCCTTGATATTAAATATTATTCATCCCTCATTGCATTTTTCAAAGTAAAATATTTATTATATTCAAAGGGTGATATAGTAAAATCACCCCTCTATTTATTGTTTTTTAAGGTATGTGTCAAGTCAAAAGTGGACAAGTAAAGATGGACAGAGGGAGTAGTACTTAACATAATCAGATCATTTATGAATATAATTACATATCAGTTTTTATCAAATCATTAATTGATAACCAGATTAAAAGAACAATGCAGTAGTTGACGATGTGTTGGTGGTAATTAACAGCGGTGTTAGTTGTGACGATGAATGTGGCTGGTATTAGGGATTGACCTCATTGATAGTGGTGACTGATAGATAGTGGTGGTGGAGGTGGTGGCGACCAGTGGCGTAGTCACATGAAGTAAAAGGTGGCCAGTCGAACCCTCTTCGTCGAAATATTATACTACTATATAATAGGTAAAAAGTTACTTTTCATATGTATATATTAAATCTTGAACACCCTTAATGAAATTTTATCACCAGTGGATATAATTATAATAATAAAAGTAATAGATATGATAGCAACTGACAATAATGACTGACATGCATGCAGTGATGATAATTGTCACTTGTCAGTCATAATAATTATGATGACAAAGATAATTGATAATTTGCGACAATAATTGCTGATAATTATAAACAAAGTAATAATAATAATTATCCACACAAAAACATCATTTAGATTCAAAACTCCTCCATTAATAGAAGCAGCCTAAAGTGTGATACATCATACAAGTTCCCCGCTAAGATATACCTCTTTATTTAATGCAGTTTTTTTCAGTTCACATGTAGAATTTATGTATTCCATCACTTCCTAACTTCGGTCCACATGTACTCCCTTCGTTTCATTTTCCTTAGCCCCTATACGAAAAACAGTCAGTAGTTTATTAGAAATTATATGTTCCATCACTTCCCAATTTCAGTGCACCTCACTATTCACTACCTTTTCCTAATTAAACAAAATCCTACTGCTCTCCAAAATCCTCTCACTAAAAAACTCTGCAATGTCGACCAACAAAAAAAGGTTCATTTCGCGCAGTGTTACAATAAAACTAGGCTGCAGTAGCAGCTGCATACGGCCAAAACTTTCCAACATCTTCCACCCTAAACCTCGCCACCGCCACTCCACCTTCCACCACCAACAAAACACCGATAAAAAACCCAATGATTACGCGGACTCAGAAAAAACAGTTGAAGGATTCGGTAGAATAGGCGGAGAGAGTGTGGCTGTCGAAAAAGATTCCGATGACCCTTACGTAGATTTCCGGCAATCAATGCTACAAATGATACTTGAAAAGGAGATTTACTCTAAAGATGAATTAAGAGAGCTTCTTAATTGTTTTTTGCAGTTGAATTCTCCATATTATCATGGCATTATTGTTAGAGCTTTTACAGAGATATGGCATTGTGTTTTTTCTGTAAATCCTGGAGTCGCCGGAGCTGACTCGCCGTTCTTACAGAGCGGTGGTGGCGGTGGTGGTGGTGATGGTGGAGGGTGGTGGTCACGTGTGTGACACTTTTTTTCTAACTCAGATGCAGAACTAGAATATTAGTTACGAGTTTGCTCAAATTTGGTAAGTTTGTCTGAATTTTATAGTTATCTTAAAAAAAATTTATTTAGTATATATAAATTATTAATTTAAAATTTAGTGTCAAAAGGTCTAAAATTTCTATCTATACGTTTCAAATTCCGTCTTCGCCTTTATACATTTATATATATGTAGCCTAGATCAAGACGAAGATGATATTTGAAGCTTATGATTAAGAATTTTAGTTCTTTTGAATTACCGAGTTTTATATTAATAACTTATGTATATTAAATAACTTTTTAAGACAAATATAGAAGTTGAATTAAAAATTTTAGGTTTGTCCAACTCGTTTCTCACCGTCTAGCTCCGCCTGTGTCCGTAGCAAAATTAGGGAGTAGTATGAAGATATGAAACCCACAACTATTTTTTGGGTCCCATAAATATCATATTTTCTTGTTCTAATTTGTTTTAGCTTTCAAGGGTTAGGGAAGGGAAGAGGGGGAGGGTGGGTGTGTGTAATTTAAAGCAAGATGATGTTTTCACAGCCTTTTTTATTACAGTATATTTAGGAATTGGTGAAGAGAAAAACTGTCGAGAAAATGCTGTGAAAATTGTAATCTCTTACTTCTAGTAGTACAATATGAGGTTTTCATTCTCTCTTGTCAGTATATAACTTCCTTTTTTATTTCACATTAATACATGTTACTTACACAACTAAGACAAGAAAGAAACAATGACGGATAAATTTTATAGCTAAGCAGTAAAATTCATTGTTGATCTTAGCTATAGATTAGCGATGAATTATTAAAAAAAAATTTATCCATTATATTATTAGTAGATCTCTTTTTTGGTTCTTTCTTAAAAGTCACTAATTTATCACTTTATCTACACGTAGTAGAATTTCTTGTTCTTTGTTTCTTGATGTCCATAAGGTAGCGATTTTGAAAAGATTCAATAGTGGTACCAACTTTTCCTTTTAATTTCTCCTTTCATTTAACTTTTCCTCGTTCTCTTTTCGTGACAAACGAAGCATAAAGCAAGTTTAATAGGGTAATTTTATGAATGGTAACTCAATCGACTCATTAGTTATATCTGATTTATTTACGTGGCATTGCAAAATGATACCCAAATATCGTATTTATGTGATGAATGTTTATATAAAGCAACTATAAAACAACCACTCTACCAAATATGATATTGGCTATGATAGTTTTAATATATGATAATATGAATAACTCTCTTCCTAATCAACAATCAAACGACTCTTATTATAATAAATGAGCTATATGGGACAGTGGCAGATTTAGCGAAGGTGGTGGCTGAACTTGCTGCAGAGTTCTAGAGACAGCAGAAAGCCACTTGATTATAAAGATTCTGTGAATTTATCATAACAAATTATTTTCGGCTCGAACTATTATACATATATACCTAAAAGAAATTTTATGCATGTAAGATAAATTTGCTTCTTATGTGGGAGGTTTTCCATTCTCTGTACTTTGGTCAAGATTCTTGCGGAGTTCCGAGCTACAATCTTCTTGTTGTGAGGAAAGTAAGACTTTGGGATTTGGAATATGTTAGCAAAAAATTACAACAAAATTAATCAGTATGGCAAAATTAATTAAATAATGACAACTTGATACTTGATTGAAGTGTGTCTAATGCAATTTATAGTGCCTAATTTAATTTTGTTTCATTTTAGGAGTTGGCTCATGCGTAAATGTGCGTGTCCGGGCAGTTTAGATTGGGTATGAAAACTTTGGTTTAATTTTTGATTTTTGAATTGAAAGAATTACATTTTATATAAGCTTGAAATGGATTGAATTTTTTTTAATTTCAATTTGGATATTTTGAATTTTTAGTTTTGACTTCTGAGCTTTTCTAAAATACGTCATAACAATTGACAGTCTCAATTAACCTGATAGTTTACTTCTTGAAATGTATACTTTTCGAAGGTTAACAAGAATTGAAATCATTCTGCCACACCCATGTCGTGTAATTCCATATCTGTCACGCCCCAAATCCCATTGAGGCGGATTGGCACCCGTAGCCGATAAGGCCCGAGAGAACCAAGCTTTGCTGCTATTCATTCATATGCATGCCATAAGAATCATCACCGCCTCATAAAGACATAAAATGCTAAGTGCGGAAAGCATGGAGCATTATATATATATATATACATATAAGAAACTTAGCCGTTAGGGCCATCAAGTCAAGGTTGACATACATCTCTTACGTTACATACCCACATCGGTCTACAAAAGCCTCTAATAGAAGTACACACATAAACATCTTAATTTCGGGACAAGTCCCCGCTTTACACAACATTACAGTACCAAAACAAATGCACATAAGAGACCCGGAAAGCCCTGAACCAACTGGAGCTCACCAAAGATCGGCAAAAGATCCGCAACCTACTGTGGAGTTCTACTAGTACCTGTGCCTGCAGCAAGTAAGGTAAATTTCCCCAAAGGGGTCAGTACGAAGAATGTACTGAGTGTGTAAGGCCATAAGAAACTTTATGATACATCAATACTTCAATGGAATCAAATATAATTAAAGAACCAATATGGATGAGTCATCACTCTATATGTATGGAACTATGTACATTAGATGGATTACTTCTTTTATCATTACGCTCATTCGTTCCTTCACCACTCACCTCGTCATTCAATACTCATCCTTCCATTCTTACAATGCCCGGGCCCCAGCTGATCAGTGGGTAATCAACAGTTTTCGGGATCGACCCATGCTAGGCTTTTCTTTTGCCCCTGGGATACCACCCGTAGTAGCGGGATCGACCCATGCTAGGTGTCCTTTTCACCCCTGGGATACCACCCATAGTATTGGGATCGACCCATACGAGGTATTTTAACCCTATGGGATACCACCCAAGAACACATCACTTCTCTTCACAACATTACTTCTTTAATCTTGGGAAAAGTTCATTCGATGATTATATCAGTATTGGAAAATACATAGATGCTTACTTTATGCCTTTATGCTCGTGAAATTGATACTTTTGGAGTTGTAACATTATTGGAAGCTTTGGAACATGTCTATAAGTATGACTCACATGAATGACAATAGCTGATAACATGAAATGAGATGCCTTAAGACATTTCGGAAAGGAGTACGTACAATAACAAGATGTACACTATATGCTACAGAAAGATACGGAAAGAGTGACCTTACATACCTTAATTCCCTAATATGGATACCCAATCTTACTCGTGAATACAACACTTCAGCTTTCCCTTTATATCTAGTCTACACACAAGTACATAACGAAGCTTACATTAACCACTTACTTCATTTCCAGTGTATATCATGACAATAAGTTACATAATTGTCACACAACGCCATTTCACCTTCGTACAATATCATGTACTGCTTTACCATTACCATAACAAGTCACACATCACCCATGATAGCATAAATCACTAACATTCCACACCAAGATCATACTTTACACTTCCCTTTCAATACTATGTTACGTTTACGTTATTACGTCGCATAACCGTCTTTCACAACAACACATTAAAGTCAATCCATACTTGATATAATTCACCATACCTCCAATGTACTCCTTTAAGGTCATTCATAAGTTAATAATTGCATCCAAGAAGGTTAGAGGGGCTTCGGGGATCATTACGGGACAAAAGCATGCAAAACGGGACCCTGGGTGGTCTGGAGGGGCCACCTGCACGCGCAGGTGGGTGACCTGCTGCCGCAGGTGCCCTTCTGGACACTTCCAGGGCCACCTGTGTTGGCATCTGCCCCCGCAGGTGCCCGTCTGCATGGGCGGATGCCCAAATTCGACCACCGGGGTTCGTTTTTGGGTCTTTTTGTGTACTAAATGATCCAAGGCCATAAGTAAGCTTCTCTTAACATATTTTAGGTCACTTAAACATCAACGAACAACCATGGTTTCCACACGCACAAAAACATTACCAATACGACACTTTCCCTTCACTTACGTCACCTATTCCATGAACAAATTCACCGTAACAATTCCAAACATTAAGTACAAGGACAAAACAAGTTAAGGCCATAGTCACATCTCACATGTCAATATTGAATCCATCAAGTTCACTTTCATCAAGACTACAAGTTTATTTCCAAGTTTACAAGGCAAAACCCCTTGCCGATTTAGCAACCATGCAATTTTACACACAGTGAATTCTCAATACATCACCAACATAACCAACATCATATAAGCAACCTCCCATGCACATAATATATTAAACCATGAGCACAAACACTTACCAAGTCTTGCAAGTTGATGATCTTGACCAAAGGAATGAGGGCTTAGGGTTCTTGAGAGCAAGGAAATGTTGTGAATATTCTAGAGAAAGCATGAGAGTCCAAATGAATTAAAAATCTGATTTTCTTGCTTTATATAGCCCCTCAAGTCACTCTTATCCCCTTCTTAGCATTAAATGCAAAGTTTGGTTGGTCAAATGGACAAATATTGAAAGAATGGGTCAAATTTCCATGTTGGGCCATGTCTTCTTGTTAATTTGGGCCAATTTTCAATCTCATTCACCAAGATGAATTAAATCCAACAATTTAATGTAAAATTCATCAAAGCTCTCATGTTTCAATATTTCCATGAATGTTATGGAAATTACCTAGGTTAGGTTCGGAAACCTACTGGGTGTTACAATATCGAACTTAATATTATAATGAGATAGAGTCGTGGAGTACTAATCTATTAGGCTTTTGAAAACTAGACTTATTAGTATTGGACGATCAACACATATAATATGGATATGACTGAATATACGACATAAATATATCAAATTTTTGAATACACAAAAATATGTACCATCGATATTCAATCTGAAATCCTAAATTTTAAAAATAAAATTAAAAGTCTTATCTATAATCTAAAAATCCAAATCAAACATCCAAAAAGTTTAAATTTCGATTTTAATTTCGAATTGGTCCAAACTACGCCCAACCCTACTTATGTGTCTCTTAAAGGTCTGCCTTAAACTCAATGGGTCCTCATGTCTCCTGAAATGTAAAAAAAGCTCTCTCTCTTACATACAACTATTTAACTCTTGCTAGCAATTTCTTTACTGGCAAATCCTAAATGGACATAATAAATTATGAAGACATTGAGATTGTCTAGGAAAAGAGTTTTTATTTTCTGGTTGTTGTACTCCCTCCTTGTCACATTTTGACTTGACACACCCATTAAAAAAATAATGATTGGTATAGTGATTTTACCATATTGCCTCTATTAATTGATGTCTAGTAATAGATATTGGAAAATGATTTGGAGAATAAGTAGTTAATGTTAAGGGTAAAACATGAAATTTTTTTGTCTTTTCTTGATTTGTCAATAATAACAAGTAAAAATAGAAATCAGATTAGAAAAATAGTGACAAGTAAAATCGAACGGAGGAAGTAATTTTAAGGATGTGATGCATCCATGGTAGCTAGGTGATCCATAACTTAACTCATAAATGAAGTTATAACTCCAAGTGACCACCTAATTAAAAGAAGAAGAGTTATGAAACTCTTCGACAAAATGGAGGTAGGGTTAGCTGTAAAATTATTCCATAAAAATATGATCCATTCAATTTTGACATGTTAATAAATTAGCTCAGGTAAACATAACTCCTCCAACTTGCCTAAGTTTGGTCGAGTCATTGCTTTGTTCATTTACTAATTTTGTCCATCTAAAATTAATTAAGCTGATATATATTCTAAATTGATTCATGAAAAATATTGTCACAATACTTTTTGTTTGATATATTATATATAGTCATAATAATGATACAGTTTTTATAAAGTAATTAATAAACTATAAAACAAAAAACAAAGAAATTAAGAGTTAGGAGTTGGATTATGACCAATTGTTTAGCTCATCTCAGTCCAATCCATTTCGTTCTAGTAACCTTTTGGGCGAGTTAGTTATCTGCCCAGTCATTAACTTATCTCACTTTGATCAATTTAACTCAGTTCATCCATTGACACCTCTAATAGGAGTTAAAATATAAAACTCTAATAAAATTAAAGCCAAAGAAGATATAAGCTAGCATTATTCTACTATAAAAGGAGTGACTTGAGGCCTTTCTAGACAGCACTTTGTGAGCAATTTTTTTTTTCTTTTTCAGTTTAAACAAAGTGTTTGTTATGAAATTTTTACTAGACTTCACCAATGATTGAAAAAACCAATAAGGCAATTTATAGCACTGACACACATTCCATCCTAAGCTTCATATGGCTAAGTTTGCATAAACCTCAAAGTGCTTAATTGGTTGGTAAAAAAGCATCATATAGATGTGTTTCTTCCATCATTTTATGATTAAAATTTAGGAGATAATTTTCACTAAGAGATATTATACGTCAAAAGATTTGATAAAAATATGATGAACGCTCCTATTTTCAACTGTGTTATCTCTTCACAATAGTTTGTTTTAGAGTATCGGCCTTTTATCATTGAAAATATCTTCTCGAGGGCTTTCAAGTTATATATTATTTGTAATGTTTTGATATCAAATGAAGGAGATATGAATGTCGCAGATTAGCGGCACGAGAGGGAGTTATGCCCAAGGTCTAATTTCAGAAAATGTGTGACCCAATTTGCATCAGCCCAATTCAAATACAATGACACAACATGAGAAGATCCAGAGAACCCCAGTCCATATTTATTTTGTTCATATCTAACCATTTAATTACATATGTAGCCTATTTTGTAGCATGTTCTCCCTCTTCAATCCACAGAATTTGACTCTTTCCTTCTCTATTTACGTGTCTCACTTTCAATTTTAGTCTATTTTAAAATGAAAATACTTTTTATATTCTATAACTTTCTAAATTCAATATTTCATGTAGTACGTTTAAGATTACTAGTTCTAGGGGTATTTGATACATTATATACCTATTTAGTTTAAGGCCACAAATTCTATAATTTCATTTATGTTCTTAAACTTTACGCTCAGTAAAAATAAGGTTAAGTAAATTGAAACGGGGTAATACTAATCATAGTAATGACTAAAGATTCATAATCTAACGAAAGTTAAATTATTTATTTTCATATTCAAATAAATAAATTCCATTAAAAAAACCTTCTTTTTCTGAAAAACTACATCTCGAAACGTGATTAAAAAAACATACTACATAGTTTATGTAGTGTCTTAGTGCTTTGAACCCCAAAACCTTATAACATACAATTGTTTAATTCAACCTTGCATTATCATAAATTAATTTAACTTCGTTGATTAATGTGAAATATGGTATTAAATATTAATTTGGCATAAAATTAGAAGGTTCGTTGCTCAGACAAGAATCTGGGCTCTGAGATTAAGGCCATGATCATGTATATAATTTATTAATTTTATTTCTTAATTAGTCAAAAAAATTAATCTGATATAATAATTCTTTTAGCATAGTTTTTCGATATAATTTGCATGTTTGTTCACCATATTACAAAATGAACGAACTCGATTTTAGGTCGAGACAGCACAAAATGAGGAGTATATTATGCTAGGGTGTCTCCAAGAAATTGCATTTTTTTTTTGGAATCCGGAGAAATCCGCAGCTGCTATCCTTCGGAGTGCACATTGGGTAAACCCGCTCCTATGCAATAGGTCGCACACCACATATTTTGTCATCCTTTTTTGACGTGTTATATGAACATTTAATCTATCAAGTATCATCGCTGAGTTATTTCCTTTTTTATCATTTGTTTTTAAGTATATGTTGTTGTTGTGATATTCATTCACTGATTTTTATGTGAATGATCTACTTTAATTTGCCACCTTAAGTAAATGTTTTAAGTGTTACGAGTGACACGGAACTAGAATTTAAATTTTATGAGTTTTTAGTTATAGGATAGCGACATTATGTGTTAGTAATTAATTTAGTTCTTAGGTTAATTTTCGTACATATTTAATAAATTTCTTAATACAAACACAAAATTTAGACAATTAAATAACTTATCGAGTTCGCCTTAACCAGTACAAACGTACTATCTTCTTCGCCCCTAGTTACGACTTACGAGTTGTGAGTTTTGATATGATTATAGAGCCTAGTCAAGCAAATGGAGCTTAAAAATTTATACTAGAAATGAAAAATGGATTACTTTATTTTATTTTATTTTGTAAATAAGAGAAATCAAAGTGTTATTCATGGACATTGTAAATAATATTCGCAGCCAATCAAATTACATTCAAGGATACTGGATATAAATATGTGTCTACGCGTATTTTTCTCCTAATTATGATTAGGGGAAATATATTTTCACTTTAATTTTTAACTATTAAGGTTAAGTTGTCGAATTTGATATCATATATGAGGACAAAGTTTGAAAATATTTTCAATTAGGACCACAAATTCATGTAGTTCAATCTTTTGGCAGTGGTATTCTCTTCTTAACCTTGAGAATAATTTAATTTCTTGTTTTTTTTTCCTCCGTGTTTTTGCTGCTTTTAGACAGTGTAGGATAAAATTTGGAAGTTTTTGCATTCTTATATTTTAAATTTAAATTTTAAAAAAGAAAACAACATTTTTTGTTTTTACCTAGAGCAAGTTATATGGCAGGTGGAAACCTCTTCATACTAAAAGTAAATACAATTTGCTCAAACTTTAAAAAGACAGAGACAATAACCATAAAGATACAAAAGAAGAATAATTATTTACCTTTCTCAAATTTTGAGTTAATTATACTTTTGCAGTGAAGGACCACAAAAAAATTCAGGCCTAGTAGTATTGTTGCTATCAATTGATAATAACCCTTGTAATTTTGAAAAAATACGATTGTCATAATTAATTATCAACTTATGTGTTTGAACATGAATTGATTGACATTAAATAAATAGTATTTGAGGTTACGCTAAAACGATATTTGGAAGTTAAATAGTATTGTTAAAATGAAAAATACATTTATGTCCCGTTTGACCATAAATTTGGAGTTGAAGTTTGAAATTTTGAGTTTTTGAAGTTGTGTTTGGATATGTATTTTATTTGAAATTTTTTTGAAGTTTTATGGGTGAAAGTGTAATTTCTCCCAAAACATGGTAAATTTACATAATCGAATTGAATTTCATGGTCAAACAGTTAGTTGAAGATAAATTTTCAAGATCTTATCAAATTTCATGGTCAAACAAATGTTTAAAGATAAATGTTCAAAATCTAATCAAATATTATATTCAAACAAATATTTAAAGATGAATTTTTAAAATCTGATTCAATCGAAATCTAATCAAATATTATAGTCAAACAAATATTTAAAGATGCATTTTTAAAATCTGATTCAAAATCTAAAGTCAAACGCTAGCTTAGTTGAGTCGTGAGTGAAAATTGGTTGATTTCCATATATGTTACCCCTTTTAGGTCACCATTTATGTTTTGTCCTTATTTTTAAAAGTTATCTAAATATAGCTCTTTAAAAAATTACCCTTTCAGACAATGTTAGACTCGAGTCTAATTTTCCTCATACAACACTTGGCCTTACAGACAAACCGATACTATCATTTAACCGTTTGTAATAACATACAATTTTAGATCATGAATCGTGATTCAATATTTTTCATAAGATTTTCAGTTTGCTTAAAAAGAATTATTAGAATGCGATCCAAAAAGGACAACCAACAAAAAAAAATTTCCTCAAAACTACAAAAAACATGTTTTCCAAAATTTTAAATTCTATATTTTGAGTTTGAGGTTGAAATAATTTATGATTTAATTTAATAAACCATAAATACTCATTTAAAATAATATCCAAATATTATTTCAAATTTTTGAAATAAAATCTATAGACAAAGGGCTCCATTAATGTACGTGTAAACTGCAATTTCTGCAACATCTGGGGCCTATGAGTATATGTTTTTTGTCATTGACTAGACCATAGGTTCTGCAATATTAAAGTCAAATTAGGACAAGTGTAGAAATGTGAATTGTACTATTGGATAAAAATATTTATGATTATGTACCCCTAATATATTTATTACCCAACCATATAAGTATTTGAGCATTAATAACAGGGTGTGTTTTAAGCAAATCTTTTTGCTAAATTTACTTACTCTCACAAAGGAAAATAATTATTTATTTTTGAGAAAGAAGATTTTGCACAACTTTTAACCAAAAGTTTTTTTTGGGGGGTTCATTGATTAATCACCATAATAGTTACAGAGAAACTTTTCTTATTGTCTTTAATTTATTTTATAACTTTACCTTCTTAAGCAAATAAAGAAGCTTCGTTAGACCCGTAAATTAACAATACTGGATATGTTATTGTTATAACGAATAAATAAACAAATTATACATCGTAAAAGTTAAATAAATAGAAAAACGTTAAATTACAATGATTTTTACTCTAGGTTAATAGAAGTTAGGCATAAACTAAGTTTTGTATTACACTAATTATTGATGTAGCATATAAGGTCAAAGTATATATGATGAAAAAATTAGGTCAAAGTAATTAGCAATACTACTCTTTTGCTAATTATATTACTCCAACAAACAGACTGACAGAAAAGTACTAAAAAAAGAATTAGCGATGGATAATTTCTATGGTTAAATGATAAAAATTTATGTATTGTTAATATTGTTTAATAGTAGCAAATTAACAATGGACTAACAGAAAAAAAATATTAGCAACGAACTATTTAAGTAACACAACAAACATTATCAAGAAAGAAGAAAGAAAGTATGAAAGAAATATAAATTTTCTTTTCTCTATTTCTTTTCTTTCAAACATATGAATATGAAATACTATCAACATTTCTCTCACTAATATCATTCTAAGCTTTCTGCTTCGGAAATATTTCTTTTGAGTCTATCATCTATCAGAAATTATATTTTGACTTTACAAAATGTCGCAGTAAAGTCTACATATATCCTACCCTATCTAAATCCCACTTATGAGATTACACCGAGAATCTTCTTGTTATTGTAATCTCATCCTCCTCGGCTTCTAACAAAGACAAAAAAGGAGGAGGACTAGCAGAAATACTAGAATTAGAACAAAATGAGAATGGAGAATTAGTGAATGAATGGCTACAAGTTGTAGTATTTGTTGAAGAAGTATAGCTATTCAACAAATCAAAAAATGCATCAATAATATACCTATGATTGTTTTTCCCATTAGACTTCAAATACCAAATCAATAGCTCTTCAAGACACTTCTCACAATCTTTAGTTATTTCTTCATTTGCTTCCAACATTTCTTCCATTGATTTCTTGAAATCCTCATAGGGGTTCATCGAAGCCATCATCGCTATAACAGATGAGTCATTGAATGGTTCAAACTCGAGCCCATTACTACTATTATTTCTCTTTGATGATGATGCCACTTCAAGAATTGAACTAGTTTCAATCTCTTGATTTGCCTCAACCATTTCTTCCATTAATTTCTTGGAATCCCCTAAAGGATCCATCGTTGTTACAACAGATGAGTCATTGACAAATGGTAGAAACTCGAACCCCTTACTACTACTATTATCACTCTTTGATGATGATGCCACTTCAAGAATTGAACTAGTTTCAATCTCTTGATTTGCTTCAACCATCTCTTCCATTGATTTCTTGGAATCCCCAAAAGGATCCATCGAATTCATCATCGATATAACACATGATGAGTCCCTAAATGGTTGAAACTCGAATGTGTTACTACCACCATTATTCTTTGATGATGACACTTCTAGAATTGAACTAGTTTTTTCCCCTCCCTCAAAAAAAAGCCTCTCTTTCTCTTTTTTAATGTCTTCAATCACATTCTCTACTATTTCATCATCAACATTGTTGTAAAATCTCTGAGAGTTGAAAATGTTGTGATTATTTTCAACTCTAAAAGAGAGAGTTTTGAGGTTTCCACAAGGTGTAAATGGACATGTTTCTTGGATTTTGAAGAAAGAAGGGAGCTTCATTTTTTTTTAATAAAGAGGAGAAGCATTGAAGTTTGAATGGTAAAAAAAAATTGTTGTGACCTTTTTACTTTATATGTGGAGTTATATAGTTGTTGGGGTTTGATAGTTGGGTAAGTGAATATGAATGTAATTTTCTCAAATTTATTTTGGTTTGGAGAGCAATTAATGCTATGACAGAGTTTGTTGTTTCAAATTTAAGATTTTAAATGAAGGTTTGTGGGGAAGGGTAGTTCTAATACTCCTACAACAAAACGAATTTTTGACGAACGTTCCAGAAAAATATGACATTTTTGGCGAATTATTCTTTTCTGATGAGTACACATAATGTAATTACACATAAACCCCTTAAGGAAATATTACTTCTAAATAATCTGGTAAAATAATGTGTAATCTGATATCAAATGTTAAATACAATGGGTATTTGACTAAACAAATTTTAAAAAAGACTTGTTTGACTAGACAGAATTTTTTTTAAAAAAAGATCTGTTTACTGTATATCAAAAGTATATCTAACATAACATTAGTCTTACTTACATTTATGAAATATAGTTTACATTTATAGAGGGACAAATATAATTAAATTATGAATTGACTTAAAATGTAGTCTCAATTTCCCTCTTTCAAATCAAAATAGAAGTTTGAATTTTTCTTGGACTTCGTATTGCTGCTACACATGTTTTAAATTTTTGGAGTTATTCTCATAGTCTGTCCAAAATTTTGGACTCCAAATTAATTAAAGCCCCCCAATCTACATTGTTGTTGGATTGTGATGGAATTAAACACTCCAAAATTTTACAAAAAAAAAAAAAAAATTCAAATTTCAATTGTAAATTTTAAACACTCCAAAATTTCACAAAAAATTAAAATTAAACTTTCAATTGTAAATTTAAATTTTCACTAGATTAATACATTGGGAATTGTTTGAGAGCAGTAAAGATGAAAAAGAGATAGAGTTCTAGTGTTGTACTGGTTTTGGAGAACAAACGGTCATTTATAAAGTACGACTATTTTGAGTTTAAAACTTATATGGCCAAAGTACATATCATATCAGTATACTAACATATAGCATAAATCCTATAAAACAGTAAAACAAAGACAAGTATCAAGCTAGGAATCAAATCAATATAGAGTTGATAAACCAAAACGGTTGAGAAAGCAATAGGGTTGTAGCTAAACATAGTTCTATTCATTGTTAAAGTTCTTTTATAATATATAATATTTTATTTTAAGTAGGATATTATTTATTTCCTGAATTATGAATAGGAGTGTTTTAAAATCGTCTTTATGAGTATGAGTTTTTAAAACGTAATTTTGATAATAATGATACAACACCTTTGTGCTTTTAATATTAGAAACAACCCACAAGTAAGAAAAGAAAGTTTCTTTCAAAACATGTACATCCGCAAACAAATAATTTTCTTTCTCTTAACACTCCAACATTGTTCAAAGTTAATTCCCTATCCATGAAACAAAAAGTTCGCCTAAAATAGTAGATCAATGATTTTCCTAAATAATAGATCATATCATGTCACAAAGAAAGTCATCAGTATTAAAATAACGAAACAACTCCGGTAGCACTTGTGCAACTAACTTAACAACCTTATACTTACCAAAAAAAAATCTCACACCAATAAAACTTGAACATTCTTGTAAAACTAAACAAAGAGGGGCTCCGATATTTTCTCCAAAGAAGAAAATGTCGGCAAGGCAAAATTACTAATATATTATTAGAAAATACAAATTACAAACTCGATCCATTTTTGAATACGTACATGGAATCAATTTATGGAAAAGGATTCATGTTACATAAGGATATCCATTTTAACTTGATTCATGTTAGGACTCTCTTGAATTGCCATATTTAGAGTAAGTATTGTCCTTTTTGGGGTTTCCTATAGTGTTTGTGTAGTGGATCAAAATGTGTATTGAGATAGTATCGTATATATTCTGTATTCGTTAATGGCCAACCAACCCCTTTTTAGTGCTAAGAAAGGGTTGAAATAAGGAGATCCTTTGTCTCCATATATATTTGTTGTTTTGGCAATGAAATATGTTAGGATCGAGAACCCGGTTATTTCAGAATTTAGCCAAACAATGTTATAATGACAATAACAAAGACAATAACGAGTTGATAATAATGGTAATTAAAGAAAATAAAGAAGACACAAATTTAACGTGGTTCGGTCGGTGTGACCTACGTCCACAAGCGAAGAGGAGCAATTTCACTATATCAACAAGAGTACAATAAAGAGAGTACAAAATTAGAGTAGATACTCTAATTAACCCAAAAAATCCCAAGAGAACAACCTCACAAGATCACTCCAAAAAGAAGGGTTCACACAAGTGTTTCCCAACACCCACTCTATAACTAAAAACTCTAATAGTAAGGGAGAAGAAAGACAAGAGAATGAAAGAAAACTCTTGAAAATTGATGTGTTATGAATGAGAAAAAGCTCCCTATTTATAGAGATGAGGATGGGCTTGTTGATGTCATCCATGATGTTAATGGAGGATACAAATTTCAACATTTTAATGTGAATGAAGAATATTCATCTCTAAAATTCTTTGGTAGCACATTAACTTTGACAATGGCAACAAACAACCTTCTTTAAACCTTGGGCTCTCTTTTACCAAGTGTGAACCAAAGAAAAGTAAAACAAAGGCCACATTACAAAATATTTATGTAGATTACCGCAACCTTTGAAGAATGAGCCAGGATTTAAATTTAAATTCAGATGTGCTAAACTTAATCTAGTGCAACTTGCTAGGTAATAAGCGCTCTGCACTAAGAGGAGTAGCTATGAACCCTGCAGAACATTTTCATGGGGTGGTGAAAAGAGAGCCTCAATTGGAAGAAAAAAAAACCATTTAACCCCTTGGGGTTATAATTATGTACTTCGAAGAACAAGTAGAAAAAATAATACATATAGTGATAATTTGATGCTTCGTCGTCGTAGTAAATTGGAGAGAAAATTGAAACTTTTTCTGAGCCGGTGTGTTGGTGACCCATAAATCCTATTCACTCCTTTTTTTTTTTCTTTTGAAACCTGCTGACAGCCATGTTCTTATATTTATTGTTCCGTACTAAATTCCTTTGTTCACCAATCAATTAGTTGTAGCAGCACCTGCGACTGTCACAAACGCGAAGGCAGGATCTGAGGTTTATGGGTTCATATAAGGGTTGTGGATGGGCGGATCGAGTCGGATATGAATGGATCGAAAATGAGATGAGTAAAAACGAATAAAATATCTGACCAACTATATTTGATATGGATAAAAAAAAAAGAGTAAATCAATGAATAAATACATACTCCTACTGTCCTACATTACAAATACTTCTTCTTTTTCTCCTTTTAGGGTGTATTTGATAGGAAGGAATTTTTTTTTATCTCTTTTTGTAATATATATAACCTCAATTTAAGAAAATCTGATTTCGAAATTAGGTTTGTGAAACAATAAAAAGAAAGGAATGATAGTCCCCTTTGATTGTAGAGAGATGCTTTTCTTTCTTTTTTTTAATTAATTTCATGTTCAATTTTTTTAAAATAAATTTTTGAAAGAAAATTTGTATGTATAAAGGAAAAACTATAAAACATACTATAATTAAAAATGGAAAAGAAGCTAGTGCGTTTACCCGTCAGCGCCACAAAGCTTTAGTATAGCTATATGGACGAAAGTCTAATGTAACAACCAAGGATTTCTTAAGTTGGAAGTTTATTATTTGGCTTGTGGCTTATGGTCAAGAGGGATGTAAATGTTACTCTTGAGTATGGGCTGTTAAAATGAATTCATTTTTGCGGGGGAAGGACATAAATGTTACTTCGCCTAAAACTATTTTCACGAAATATCCATTGATTTTGCACTTTCAAAAGCTAGCCATTTTAGGCCTTTTTATCGCTGCTACTGCCTTTTTTTTTTCCAGTTCATATACCATAATGATACAGTCCCCATGTCACATTCATATAGTTTATACAAAAAAACATATGCATATATAATTCATATACCATATTGATACAATTTTGATACCATATTGATACAGTCCCTGTACCATATATATCATATTGATACAACCTATATACCATATTGATACAGTTTTGACTGGCCATTTTTTAAATTAGTTTGGGCCGACTGGCCATTTTTTTAAATTATTTTGGGCCGACTGACCATTCCATGTCCAATAACTCAAACATGAATCATTTGTTTTTTGATGGGTCATGTGGTGTCCTTTTCCCTAAACTTAATCCACCTAGTCTGTTCAAATTTTTTTAAGATGAATACAAAGTGATTTAAAATTAGTTCAGTTTTGAGCCCATTTAAACTTAATTCATTTAAAAAATAATTCTCACTTCAACTCATTAAATACCCACTTCAACCCGTCAACCTGTTTGGGCCCAATCAAGTCTTTTTTGATAGCTAAACTAAATATTTTTATGTTGTCTTCAAATTAAACCTGTGATGTATTCAAGCATGTGTGTCTTTTATCGGTAGATTTTCTTGGTGTAATTCAAGGATCTGGCCATCTTTCTCTCTTCCTGTAGTAAGAGTTCAAGCCTCTCACTATCAACTCTTTAATATTTTTATTTTTTTTGAATTTCAAAGGTTCATGCTTCAATGAATATTAGATCTTTAGCTGATTTCTTGTCACTTCTATGCTAATTAGAGGTTTTTTAACGTTGGATTTTCATTAATTTTTTATGGGTATAAAGTTGGAAACTGGATTGTTTCCAATTTGATATGAAGATGGATTTGTGCCTTTGTGAGAACTAAGTTATTTCCAATTTATTTCTAAGTTGTGTCTATCAATTTAGTGGAACCAATATAATCAGATGGTGTCTAGATTTAATAGATCTACCAAAAATAGCAGGTAACTTAATGATTTTGCCCAAATAGATGGCCATTCTTCTACTGTTGTTTTTCTTCATTTTGATATTTAATAAATTTTGTATTCTCTTATTATTTTATGTCTTTTTTTTGATAGGCTTTGTCACTTGTTGTGGATAATAACGATGAAACTTCTATTGGAGAGGCTCAAGAGAGCTTTACAAGTTCATCAAAATGAAAAAATAGAATTGAAGCATGAAAACTTTTTGAGCAGTTGCCACAAGATGACAATGAAGATAATAATTACGAGCAAAATGTAATAAATGTGGACTTATCCTGTTGACTAACTCGACTTTGAAAACTTCAAATTTAAATTGCCATCACCTGAAACATCTAAAAAATGAATCCAAACAAGGTACATCAGTAAATCACAAAGCACATTGTGAAAAGATTGCTAAGGCTATAGTTAGACATAATTATTCATTTAACTTTGTGGAGCATGAAGGGATTAGAGATATTCATGTTTTTAAAATTCTTGTATTAAAATCCTTTCTAGAAACATGGCAAGAGATGACGTTTGTAAGTTGTATGAGATTCATAAGAAAATAGTCAAAAATGAACTTGTTGGTATTCCTAGAAGAATATGTTTGACATCTCATTTATGGAGTTCAATCACCACTGATGGTTATATGTGTGTCCCTGCATATTATGTTGATATAAATTGAATTTTACAAAAGAAAATTTTGATATTTCGTCATGCACCTCCTCTCCATAGTGGTGTCGTTCTAGGTCCAAAATTGATCAATATGCTTCAGCTGTATTTGTGTATTTCTAAAATAATTTTATAGTTGAATTTGTATGGATTGAGGACATATATGCTGATGTAGCCTGATTTTGAATCATAGAAGAGAACTATCAGTATTCATCTTAGACATACATTTCCTTACTTTTGGTCATCAAATGTAAACAAGATAATTCAGTAGCATTTTTTTACTTGCTTCTTAACTTGTGATCATATTTTATTCATATTTTTTAGTTATCCTTAAATTATCTGGTGAATTTAAAACTTATAAAATTTTTGAATTATTTTCTTGGACTTTGGAGTATATACTAAGCTTTGTTTAGTAGGAATTTGTAGCCTTAAAGATTTAGAAAAATGTGCCACAATTTGTTCAAATGGAGTAATGGATGAAGTTTAAAGATGTATCAGAGACGTCTTCTAGGCATGGCGGTGTGATAAATGTTGGCCCATTTTTCATTCCCCAGCTTTCAAAGCTCGAGGAAAAAGTTTCAAGTTCTATGGTCTTTTGTTTAGAGGCTTGCTAGCTCCTCTTACTTGCTTTTTTTAAGTGTGATTTGTGAATAGTTTGCTGGTTCAAATCTCTTTTGAGAGAATATGATTGAAATATTTTGTCTAGACTAGGTGAATCACTATTAAAGCTCCTACTAGTTGAATCACTAGAAGTGGGGCTTATAGTGCCTTTTTTGTGAAAAAAAAATTAAATTAGTACTTGATAATTTCTTTTCCACAAAAGAAGGCACTATAAGTTCTATAAAAGGCCCACTCCCAGTGATTCAAATAGTGGGAAACTTTAACAATGATTCACTAGACAAAATATTTCAATCACGTTCTCTAAAAAAAGACTTGAATCAGCAAACTATTCACAAACCACACACTAAAAAAAGTAAGTAGGAGGAGCTCACAAGTCTCTCAACAAAAAAACATAGAACTTGAAACTTTTTCCTCCAGCTTCAAAAGCTAGGGAATAGAAACTGGGCCAATATTTGTCAAACCATCATGGCTAGAAGACGTCTCTGATGCATCTTTAAACTTCATCTGCTGCCCCATTTAAGAAAATTGTGGTGCACTTTTCTGGATCTTCATGGCTACAAATTCCTTCCAAACAAAGTTAAGTATAAGCTCCAGAGTCCAAGAAAATAATTCAAAAATTCTATAAGTTTTAAATTCAGGAGTTAATTTAAGGACAACTAAAAGTATGAATAAGATATGATCACAAGTTAAGAAGCAAGTTAACAGAGGCTATTGAATTATCACGTTTACATTTAATGACCAAAGATAAGGAAATGCATGTCTAATATGGATACTGATATTTCTCTTCTGTAACTCAATATCAGGCTACATCAGCATTCATATGTCCTTTAATCCATATAAATTCAACTTCAAAATTGTTTTAAAAATACACAAATACAGTTGAAGTATATTGATCAATTTTGAACCTAGAACGCCACCACTATGAGGAGGAGAAGTATGACGAAATATCGAAATTCTCTTTTGCAAATTCAATTTATATCAACATAATGTGTAGTGACACACATATTTCCATCAGTGGTGATTGAACTCCCTAAATCAGATGTCAAACATAATCTACTAGGAATACCAACAAGTTCATCTTTGACTATTTCTTTTATGAATCTCAAACAACTTACAAACGTCAGCTCTTGTCGTGTTTCTTGAAAGTGTTTTAACACAAGAATTTAAAAATCATGAATATCTCTAATTCCTTCATGCTCCACAAAGTTAAATGGATAGTTATGTCTAACTATAGCATTGACAATTTTTTCACGATATGTTTTGTGATCTACTGGTTTACCTTGTCTGAATTCATCTTTTAGGTTTTTCAAGTGATGATAATTTAAATTTGAAGTTTTTGAAGTCGAGCTAGCCAACAGGATAAGTCAACATTTATTACATTTTGTTCGTAATCTATTATCTTCATTGTCACCTTATGGCAGCTGCTCAAAAATAATTATGTTTCATATCTCTCTTGAACCTCTCCAATAGAAGCTTCATCGTTATAATCCATAACAAGTAATAAAGTCTACAAAAAAAGACATAAAATAATAAGAGAATACGAGATTTATGGAACATCAAAAATGAAGAAGAAAAATAGTAGAAGAATGGCTATTTATTTGTGCAAAATCATTAAGTTACCTACCATTATTTGGTAGATGTATTATATCTAGACACCTTCTGATTCTATTGGCTTCTCTAAATTGATAGACACAACTTAGAAACAAATTAAAAACAACCTAATTCTCACAAAGATTCTAAATTGATAGACGCAACTTAGAAACAAATTAGAAATAACCTAATTTTCAAAAAGGCATAACCCTATTTTCGTATCAAATTAGAAACCGCCTAGATCCAGACTTTATACCCATCAAAAAGTAACCAAAATCCAACATTAAAAACCTCTAATTAGCATAGAAATGACAAGAAATCAGCTAAAAATCTAATATTCATTGAAGCATTAACCTTTAAAATCCAAAAGAAAAGAAATATTAAAGAGTTGATAGTGAGAGGCTTGAACTCTTACTACAGGAAGAGACAAAGATGGCCAGATCCTTGAATTACGCCATGAAAATCTACTGATAAAAGACATGCAGGTTTGAAGATAACACGGATTTAATTAAAAGACGACATAAATGGGTTTAGTTTAGCTATCAAGAAAGGACTTGACTGGACTCAAATGGGTTGAAATGGGTATTGAACGGGTTGAAGTGGGAATTATTTTTTTAAACGAGTTAAGTTTAACTGAGCTCAAAACTGACCCAATTTTAAATTAGGACAAATTACATAATACCACAACTTAACTTATTATAACTACTTAAAATTTCAACCCTTTTAAATAATTACTTAAATTCCTGGTTTTACTTTTTCTCTCTAAAAGTGTCGGATACATCCCAATTTCCCCCCATTCTCGCGTACTACTCCTAATTTCTCGCCCAAACATTTGCTAATTAGCAGATATATCTTATTCTTCTTCAGATTTTTCGTTATCATATATGTATCATCTGATTGACCTTTTGACAGATTCTTCTTCAGATTCTTCGTTATCATATACTTTCTCTCACTCAAATCTTTAATTCTTCTTCTTTTTTTTTCCCAATCTATTTGAGAGAGATTTGACCCGTGAGATTGTTGTGTGAAATATTGAGAGATAAAGTGATTTGAAATCTCCAACTATCTCTAGTATGTCCCCCACAAAATTGTTACTTGAAAATTAATGGAGATGAAGAAGAGTAGTGTGTCGCGGATTTCATGAGGTATCCGTCATTAATGGCGGAATGGTATTGTTATAGAAGAAAGATGGATCTTATCAATTTTTTGACTCTACAATGACGTATCGTAAGTACACATACAGTAATGTATCATAACACTATGTATCAGGTAATATCTATGTACCAACTATCGAGGATATATCATGAACATTACTATTTTACGATGTATCGTAAATAGTTATACATATCTCAAGATAAATTACTCATGATATATTACTATAAGATATATGTATCTTTTAGTTATTTGCTAATATCCTTGGTGATTTTATAGTGGATGCTTATTAACTCAAATTCTCTCATCTTTTTTTTTTTACAAAACATCTAATAAGCATATGCAACATATGATACATACTGATTTTAACCCAACATATACATTTTCATCATCTGATACATACTGATTTTAATTCCATATCTGATACATATGCAACATATGTACCTGATTTTAATCCCTCATCAAATATATATGCATCATCTGATACATACGATTTTACATCTGTTACACATGATATATACTGATTTTAGCTGATACATCTGATACATATTGATTTTACATTTTATATAAACATATGTATCTGGTTTTAATCCCATCACATTTGATACATCTGCATCATCGGATACATACTAATTTTACATCTTATACAAACATATGTATCTAATTTTATAATCCCACACAAATTGACTTTTCTTTTGTTTTGTGTGATTGAGAAGGATAATATGTATCAGTATTTCAGTAGCCTCACAATCAAAGACTTTTGCTTAATAATACTGAGATGTTCATGAAAATTTTAAAATACCTGGATGAAAAAATCAAAATTGAATTGATAAATGAAGAAGAAAGGAGTTTGGAAGAAATTTAAGGAATTCAATCTGTTAAAGCGTAATTTTCTCCCTAATTAATGAGATTGTTGTTACTTTCCTTTTAAAATTACTAAATTAGTTGGCAATGTATCAGTGTCACAATGTATCGCGACAATAGTAATGTATCGCGTTAAAGTTTTTTTGAAATTTTTAGTAATATTGAAAAGAGTTGAGATAGGGAGTAATTAACTCCAAAAGTGATGAAATTTATGTTGTTTACCCTTTTAAATTACTCTGTACCCAACTCAAAAAAGATTGGGCGAATTAAGTTTAAATGAGCTCATTTTGACAGCTCTACATGTTAGTATTCTTTAGATTAAGCGGGTCAAATTGAGCGGGTCAAGACCCAACCCAATTTTTAGGTCATTTGAACCCAACCCATTTAGATGGGTCATGACCCAATCTGATTTCTAATTCAAGCCATTTAATATCTTCAATCTCAACCCAGCCCGCCCATTTGATATCCCTAATCTTGAGTGTCCTTTATGCACGTTGAATGGGGATTCTATTAATCACCTCTTTTTTGATTGTTCAGTTGTTGGACGCATATACAGTCAGATACTATACTCACATGAGATACAACGAAGAGCCATGATGTGGAGGGAGGTTAGTATAACACTTTCTGGCGTTATAATATTGTATAAATTCCTTTTTCAAAAAAAAAAATATATTGTATAAATTTCGAATTACGTGGCATAATATTGGCAAATCGCATCAAATTAAATAGTCACTAAGGCTTGTATTAGAATAGATTATCTGCATTATATTCCTTATTGTCTTTCTTCGGACATGCTAATGCGTGATGCTTTGTGCATAAAACTAGCTCTCAATCATTGTAAAGGAAGAAGTCGAGGGCTGATATATATCATATTGCCTTAGCAGCATCAGTTTATTAAATGTAGCAATAAAGAAATGAGAAAATCTTTAAAAACAAGTCAAGGACCGAAAATGTGATAGTTCGAGTAATTATCCAGGAAATATACTATAGAGCTGATGAAAGAGCACTTAGTCTTGTTAACTAACTCTATTTGATCAGCTCTTTCAAAGAAGTTTTCATTTCTCCAAAAACTTCATGGATTTACTTTTGAGCTCATGGGTGGAGCCACCTTAGACAAAGGATGGTCTAGTTATTGAAAATTATATGTTGTGCGGAGGTTAAGTATTAGCCATTATGAGTGTATATTTAATTTTGTACACTCTTAACATAATTAAGAATAAAATTTTGGGTAAACAACATAAATCCTGACAGTTTGATGCCTAATTACAGAAAATCCCATTTTTTGGGCTATCGAGATACATAATTTGTTCCCGATACATTCCGTTGAAATACATAATTACCCACACTGTAATCATTCAAAGATACATAGTGTATGTATCTTTTAAATAAAACTCACACTGATATACACAGAGATACATGATTCTTTCTCGATACATTCTATTGAGATACATAACTGATAGTTGAGATTTTTCTAATTACTTTGTAAGAGTGGGATTTGCGTAAATATGATAAGTTAAGGTGTATATTTATATTATTTATCCTAAAATTTAGACATCCTTTACTAAATTTCTTGCTCCGCCACTGATTGAGCTATTTAGTCCCTACACATAGGATCTATAAATCCAGAGAGGCTGAATGCCTATCTCACGTAATCGATAGCTGGAATTTTGAAATATTGAGGTGAGGGAAACTGGCATGGGGCATGAGGGATGGGCTGGGACAGCTTAAATATTCATGTAGGAATCTTTTTCGTGTTAGTTTGTTTCTTTCTTCTGTGAGTTGTAATCTTCCCTCTTTGGTAATAAATAAAATTATTAACTTACAAAAAAAAATATTAATTCTAAATTTGGTTCATTCTTGAAAGACATGTAATCAAACTTTGGGAGAGAAATTCTTGTTGATGAAGGAACTAATGAAACCCTTCATTAATAAGTTGAAATTTTAGAACTTTTCAATCTAAATAGGGAAGGATCTGTATAAGTCAAATTTTTCAAAAATTTGATTTTAGTGTTCTAAATATTATGAATTCCTACTTAGTTCAACCAGGTAATATTTAATAACTATTTCAATTACTTTCAAAGTCCTTTATATTAAGATAATGATTAAATAATTATTATTTGAGAAAAATAGCAAATGATAATTTTATGTATTGTATAATTTTTTTAGTAAAAGGGCAAAGCTAACGAACCGAACCCCCACCAATAACTAAGATTGCTCGGGGTTGGATAATCTATCAAATGCTGATTAAGTGTGGAGGATATAGGTTTAAGAAGAGAGAGTCGTTGGTTCCTTATAGTCATTTATTTATTTCTTTTTTCTATCGTGACAACTCTTGTTCTCCCAAGGGTCAATCAATATTTGTAAGAGTCTTCATGCTTTTGATATAGCTGTTTGGTGTACGTATATTGCATGTTAATATAGCATCATCAATGTATGGCATGCGAAAAAATTTAATTATTATGAGGAGCATAAATTAATGATTAATGCAAATTAGGGTCAAAAGCGTAAATGACCTAAAAAAAGTTGTTTCCGATAGACTCTCGATTTAAAATAAAATCAATCTAGAAAAAGACGTAATATATATAAAAACTGGAAGCAATCAGTAGTATCACAATAACAGATAATAACCATTACCACCAAATAATTAATACTATTTCCAATCTACCCGAAGCAACAAACATCATTACAACTCCAAGAACAAGAAACTACAATGCGTAGCACTACTACTACTACTGGTACAGACAAAAAGCAAAGCACACCTTCCTACTAATCTTCTACTCTAATACGCGTCCTCCATACCTTCCTATCTAGGGTCATGCCCAGTAAGATGTAACTGCTCCATGTTCTATCGAATCACCTCCCTCCAATATTTCTTTCGATCTACTTCTACTCTCTTGAAACCTCCATAGCTAAGTTGTGTTTTTACTTTGGGCACACCCTTTGAGAAACTATGTATTTTTAGAAAACAAAAGGTGTTTTTTTAACTTACCCTTAATAAATACATTGAAAAACATGCAACTCTTTAATAGCTTCTTGATTATGTAAAAAAAAGATTAAGAAGAGTAAAATTGGGAAAACATCACTAATGTCGTTTTGATTATCCAAAATATCATTTACTTAGGAACAAAATGAAAAGAGACAAAAACATCACTTATTTAGTAACGGAGTAACAAAAGATTTGCATTGTTTTCATATTAATAATTTCTGATACTCCCTCCATCCCATTTAAGTGGGCACATTTCATTTTATACGGTAATTAAGAAATCATAAATAAAGTGATGAGTTTTATTATTTTACCCTTTACTCATATTAATGATAGTTATTGGGCATAAGAATGGACATTAAAATTGTAATTAATTATAGAGGTAAAAATGAAAAAAAGTTAATTAATTTTATTTTGATTTAATAAGTAATCAACTAATATGAGATATTTATTTTTAGTGAAATAATCAATTAAAATGAGACGGAGGGAGTACTATTGAACATTTAATTTTTGACTGCTTTTTTGGTCTGAAAAGTAGAGTGTAACAGTGTAAGATAATCAATGTATGACTGCTCTTTTGGTCTGAAACGTAGAGTGTAAGTAACAGTTTAAGATAATTTAATTTGAGAAAAAGAAGGTGCAAAAAGGTCTTTATATCAACTGTTTATACTGACCTTACTCTCTCAGAATTCGGTGATTATATATCTGATTGCGTGGGCTTGAAAAGATTTGGAGCCGCCTCAATTTAATGCTTTGTTGGACCATTCTTAATAGGCGTTTGGCCATGAATATTATTAATAATATTTTAAAATATTTATTTAATTATAAATATTTTAGAAGAGGTATTTTTATTATTTTTAGATTTATTTTTTATACTTTTTAATTTATTACTCAATTTTCATAAAATTCTAATTTTTAAAATTTGTTTTCACTTTTTATATTTTTTAACTTCAAATATATCCAATTTCCAAAATATTATGGTCAAACATAACTCCAACTCTATTTTCAACTTCAAAAATATCAAATAAAGTGAATATATTTTTAATTTTCATGGCCAAACGAATCCTTATTAGTCTAATGTATTTGTATAAGTTAAAGGCTTTAGGTTTTCAGCTAAGAATTTATTCGTATTCAACACTTATATCGAAGTTTATAGATGTAAAATATAAGCGTGAACCACGACCATGATCGAACTGGACAATGATAGTGCCACATGATGAAGTCCATTGTGACACTATCCCGTGGTTGCTCCGCCACTGGTAGAGGTTTCAAAAGTACACCGGACTCTTTGTTTGCAAATAAGACAAGTCCTCATGTAGCCTTCGATCTCCTCTCTCATTTGCGGCCAATTATTTGCCTACTCCAAAGTGCTCGCATGCCTTATTGCCCCAAATAACCAGCCCATTTTGTATCATGACATTCGCCACAACATATTGTCCCGGACTCATCGCTTTCATCATACAAAGGAATACCAAAGTCCAAAGTCGATAACGATCAACGCTTTTCAATTCATAATACGACTAGTAATGCTTCTAATTTCTCAAGTACTCCTTCCAATCTTCATCTCCACTATAATACTCCCTTGGTTTAAAAAAGAATGACTTATTTTGACTTGACATGGAGTTTAAGGAAAAAAAAAAAATCTTGTGGTTATAAATTAAAGTTGTGTCAAATGTACCAAAATGTCCTTTAATCTTGTGGTCTTAACCATGTCATGTGGAAAGTTGAAATTAAAGTATTGCCAAAAAAGAAAAGGGTCATTCTTTTTTAAACAGACTAAAAAGAAAAGTAGATCATTTTTTTTAAATGGAGGGAGTAATATTCTTCATATCTCGTCTATTATAAAGCCTCTCCTTTTTGTCCAACGATTTAATTTACTCTCATGATAAAAAAGTTTTTATTAATTTCATTCTAATACTAGTAATTCTTTTGCTAAGGATCGGGATTTCAAGACTCATCAATTTCTTTATAGTTCGAATAGTAATGGTCTCTAACTCTACTAGAAACATGAGCCTGTGCCAGCACAGATTCAATATATGTTACTTTTTTTGTCTCAATTTATATGACACGTATGAAATTTCAAGGCTCAATCAATTTTTTTTAATTATTGTTATGTTTACTTTTATATAATTTTCAAATATATAAATTTCTTTCGAAAACAGCCTCTCTATCTCATTTCTGAGGTAGTGGTATGGACTGCGTACACTTAGCACCCCCCCCCCCCCCACCAAAACCCCACGTAATGGGAATATATTGGGTATGTTGTTATTGTAGTTCTATGACCGAATTCATAGTCAAAATTACTGGATAATCCCTCCGACCACTTCAAATTGATTAAAACAAATTATGTCACAAAGTATTATGCATATGTTTCACTAAACGAAATATGTGACACAATCACTTTATAGAGATCTTAGAATTAAAATTGCTAAGTTAAGCAAAGTATTTTTGATAACTTTTTAGCAGAAGTCCGATTGATATGAGTTAAGGAATCGTAGTAGCTGAGTTGATTTGCTATTTGATTTCTTCTTCCCTAAAAGTTAAAACTAGTGTATAACTTTTTGTACACTAAATTTCAAGTGGAATAAATCAATTACATATAAAATAATTTTAGTTCATGATTCATTGAAATAATCCCACATAAGTTTTAAAATAATTTTAGTAAGATACATAGAAATAATCCCACAACTTTTAAAAGAATCGAATACCATAATATAAACTTTATAGTACATGAGCATGTAGTGTAACTGAGAACACAAAAAAATAAATAGAATGGTCAGTGAAACTAAAAGATGGGGTCCATACAAGTGAAAGAAAATCCAAATCATAATAACTAATAATTTAAAATATTATAAATATATAAAAAATTTGATTGATTCTCTAAACACTATCACAGTTATATAAATTGAGACAGAAGGAGTAACATATATATATTATTTGAAACTTAATAGCAAGTACTATAAATTACAATAATTAACAACTCAAAATATGTAAAAATTATATATAAAAAATTCGATTGACTCTCTAAATTTCATCTGTGTCACATAAATTGGGACAAAGCGGGTAACATATATCATCTTAAAATTATGTAAAAATATTATAAAGCACAATAATTAACAACTTAAAATATTTAACAATCATATAAAAATCTAAAAATTATATAAAAAATTTGGTTGACTCTCCAAATTTCATCGGTGACATATAAATTGAAATGACGAGAGTAACATTATTATCTAAATTTATATAAAAAGTATTACATATCACAATAATTAACAACTTAAAATATTTAAAAATCATACAAAAAATTGATTGAATCTTCAAAATTTATTAGCACGGGCCCAATATATATTACTTTTTCTTGTCTTATATGTGACATAAGAGAAATTTGGAGAGCTTATCAATTTTTATACGTTTTTAAAAATACTTTAAGTTGTTAATTATTATGATTTAGAGTACTTTTTACGTTATTCTCAAATAATGTATGTTACTTCCTTTGTCTCAATTTATGTGGCGTAAATAAAATTAGAAGAGTCAACCAATTTTTTATGTGGTATTTAAATATTTTAAGTTGCTAATTATTGTGATTTATATTATTTTTTACTTAATTTTTAAATAATATATGTTACTCCTTTAATTCCAATTTATGTGGTTTAAATGAATTTAGAGAGTCACCAAATTGTTCTTATTTTTAAAATATTTTAAGTTGTTAATTATTACGATTTATAACACTACTTTTTTTTCTAATTTTCTTAGTAATATTTTATTGTTTACTTTTCTTAAAAAAATAATAATGTTTAATATTATTTTATGAATAGCGGATGATTTTAAAGTGGCGCAACATAGCACCTGAAATACTCATATCAAGTGGGCCCACATATATTTACTACTTACTATATAACACTGCTACACTGGCAGTGACTAACTAGACAACCAATAAATTCACAATGTTCTTATTACCATCCAAAGGTCCAGGGTTCAAGGTTCTACTAATGTTTATCGTAGTGAGTGCAGCCAAATCCACAGTGCTATTGACACAATTTACCCAGGCAACAATTTCGTTTTTTGTTTTTTTTTCTACTTATGGTAAATGGAGAGACTATTGCAAGAATATTTTGTTTTAAAAGTAGAATGCATACTTCTTTTGTTTTCAATGCTTTCTATGTTTCGTCTTTCTCATAAATGACCAAGTATAGTAAACACTGGGATACTACTGTATGATCTTGGAAGACTAGGATTATACGAACTTCTTCCCGATAAAGATTCACCTGAACCTGAACAAGATAGATTGTTGCCTTCTTGCCTTAATTGAATCTTTGAAATTTCACTACTACTATATACAGAGGCGGATCCAGGATTTGATGCCTACGGGTGCCACCATCACTAAAAAGTCACATTTTTTAAGAAACAAAATTTATATACGTCATCAATTTATTATTCTGTTAAGATAATTAATAAACGCTATCAAAAAATTAACGAAATTATTTTTTTGTTTTCAAATATTCTTAATGAAACCAACGATCGAACAGACGAAAGTTCGTCAATTAATTTTACGCAAACATGCGCGAGATTATAATTTTTTGCTACTACTATGGAGGCTATCGGAAAAAAAATCAAGCTAATCCATCGTTTTCTTTGTTCCAAGATGATAATTCTCAAAAAATAACTACCTGCCCGATCCATTTTGAATTAATTTAGTTTGGTTTAAAGCTTTTGGTGCAATTATAAAATGTGATTTCAAAATCAACTTAATTTTGTTTAATTAGACTAGTTTTCTCAATACTATTAAATTATTTGATTTAAAAATATAATATAGGATGAAACTTTCAACAAGAAAATACACCACTTCAATCTACATATAACTAAACTAATATTACGTCTCGACATCATCACTCAAAAAAATTTCGAAAATTAAGTGTAACATAAGAAGGATAAACAGAAAAAAAAATGATTAGAATTATTTTTTAATAAGAATTTCAAGATTCAGAAAAGAAAACAAAACAAATAATACAATAAGCTTGTGAAAGAGAAAAGAAAATGAATAAAAAGGAGAGGGAGCGAGATTCAATCTCACGGTCAGCAACAACAAAGGCTGGCGCCTCAGCCACTGCACCAGCAGTCCACTTGTGTCTGTGGGTGGCACTCTTTATGTAATGTTATATTTCTATATAAAATATCAGTACGTATATTAAATTTTTCCCGAGCGTACGGGTGCCGTGACACCCCCAACACTCTACATAGATCCGCCCCTGACTATATAAATATTAAGTTTTACTTCTTTTTATTTAACCATTTGTTTTGTCCACATGACTCTCGTGTATCCTTTTCTAACAGTAAGTTCTAAAGATTCCAAATAAACAGGCCCCATATGTCCACTAAATCAGTTATACTATCATACTATTCATATATAACAATTCAATGCTTTTCTTTTTTCACAGATAAATCGCTTCATGATGATAACTAAACTGGTGCTCCCTTCGTATTCAAAGAACATTTTGATACATTACACACATCTTTAATTTAAGAAGATAAAATTTAAAAGTGTTCTTACTTTCTTAATAAACTCCTTGTCGAGTCAAACTAAGACAAACAAAATGACAAAATTACCATATAAGGATCAAGTGTAATTGCCTTGAATTATTCAGTTACAATTTGTTTCTTCTGTAAACACAGAAAACAGAAGAAGGGATCCAGTCCATAAAACAACAGCTACAATGTACATGCCTTCCAAAAGAGAAGCAAACAAGAAGAATGCATGGTAAAAAAATAACATAAAAGAAGATTATCTTCATATCAAGAAATTTTCAAATTAAGCAGCTAACAACAAAAACTTCCAATTGGAAAAAAGCTAATACCTACCAAGCAAAGTAAAATCATCATCATCCAAAACTTGGACATCTCTTTCCCCTATAAAGTTTTCCCGTCCTATATCCTTAACAATCGTCACAAACTCCTCTCTCTTTGCCTTTGTAAGTGGAACATATGGAAGGCGAAAGATGGGTCTCACGACTCCGAGTTGAGCTAAAGCTGTATTTAGAGCAATGGGGTTTGGCTCATGAAACAACCATTCAACCAATGGCAGTAGCTTTAAGTTCAAAGCAGGGTTCTTTCCTCCAAACATGAGTTGACGCATCAGACCGGGAACCAAGTTGCTGGTGACGGAAATAACTCCCATAGCACCATGATCCCACCTTGAGTCGTGGCATTCATCATCATTCCCACTCCACACGACCAACCCATTACTTGTATACTGCTCCACTCTATCATTTCCAACACACTCTTTGACACCGGCAAGGTTAGGGCTCTCTGCTAATGTCTGAATTACACATGGGGGAATGTCTTGACCAGTTCGTGATGGCACATTATAAATGATAGTAGGGCCCATAGGGAGCACACTGTCAAAGTGAGAAATCATACCCTCTATGGAGGTCTTCCCATAGTAGGGATTAATGTGAAGAGCTGCATGCATACCTACAGCAAATCCTTGTTCTGTCGCATGGATTGCTTCTCTCGTGGAGTTACTTCCTGTGTTTCCAATGACTTTGATTGATCCTCCAAAACAATTCACTGTGTGACCAATGAGCATGATGTGTTCATCCCAGCTCATCAATTGACCTTCACCTGTAGTGCCACCAACAATCACACCCTCAACGCCATTTTCAATTTGCAAATTTACTAAGGCGTCATAAGCCTCAAGATCGAATCTTCCATCTGGTAGATATGGGGTTTTGATTGCAGTAATTAATCGAAGTGCTTTTATGTCCTCGGCAAATGTCCTGCATAAGAGAAGGTTGAATGAATTCATGTTAACATTGGGTTGGGTATATATCTCTAATAAATTTCCTTGATGCTGAATTGCTGATATGCACTTAATAGCTTTTTGTCTTAACTACAACAACAACAACAAAAACATACCTAGTATAGTCCCACAAGGTGGGGTCTGGGGAGCGTAGAGTGTACGCAAACCTTACCTTTACCTCAAAGGTAGAGAAGTTTCCGATAGAACCTCAGCTCAAGCTGTTTGTATTAGAAACTAAGAGGGAAATAATTGTCCATTTCCAATGCATGCATCATCGATTGCTGCTAAAGCAAAATTGCATTATCTACTACTATTAAGACAATGCTGATGGTCAACATATTTTTTTTTAAGTAAAATTGGTGAATATACCATATCCTTCCTTCTATCATCTCACCTAACACTTTCCTCAAATAGGAAATTAAATTTCCTCTACTCTAGAATCCCCAACAACTTGTGGTTTTTCCTTAACATTTCGCCTTTGACAACTCTTGCAATAATCATAGTTGCCACGTTGAGGTTTACTTGTGTTGAAAAACTTAAATTAACCCCCAAAACACCACTACATTCCAATTATACACAAATAATCAAGTTGCTATTTAGCACTCTTGTCTGAAATCATACCCATGCAAGCAGCATAGCAAGTGGCATTATTCAATACGCACAAAAGACCAGGCAACAGAACAGTGTGCACTTCAACCAATCAATTGAGCAACACCTAACTACATGTGACTTCCTAATACCAAACCAATTCAGAACAGTAAGAGTACTGAAGGAAAAGAAATACTTCTTTATGTCCGAGATCATATTAACCCCAAATCAACTCTGTAAGCGGATATTACCTATTTTTAACTTCATAACTGCGCATTGGGAGGTGGAAACTTGGAATTACTGCTCCTCTTGGGGACCTCCATATTGCATTTCTCCTGCTAACAAACAGCAGGAACAATAATCACTCCACAGTACATAATTTGTCATGCAAATTATGGCTTTTTCTGAATGTACAAGCTAAAAGCTTGTACCACCATTTGCAGCGAACAAAAAGATTTGATGATAAAGCACAAAACTTTAATGAAAATGATTTTATTATTGGTCTCTAAAAACAATCATCTTATCAATCAGCTGGCTACCAAGCAATTGGTTATACTTATTGATGGTCAGCATATTTTTTTTTTTAAAGTAAAATTGGTGAATATACCATATCCTTCCTTCTATCATCTCACCTAACACTTTCCTCAAATAGGAAATTAAATGTCCTTAACTCTAGAATCCCCAACAACTTGTGGTTTTTCCTAACATTTCGCCTTTGACAACTCTTGCAATAATCATAGTTGCCACGTTGAGGTTTACTTGTGTTGAAAAGCTTAAATTAACCCCAAAAACACCACTACATTCCAATTATACACAAATAATCAAGTTGCTATTTAGCACTCTTGTCTGAAATCATACCCATGCAAGCAGCACAGCAAGTGGCATTATTCAATACGCACAAACTACCAGGCAACAGAGCAGTGTGCACTTCAACCAATCAATTGAGCAACACCTAACTACATGTGACTTCCTCATACCAAACCAATTCAGAACAGTAAGAGTACTGAAGGAAAAGAAATACTTCTTTATGTCCGAGATCATATTAACCCTAAATCAACTCTGTAAGCAGATATTACCTATTTTTAACTTCATAACTGCGCATTGGGAGGTGGAAACTTGGAATTACTGCTGCTCTTGGGGACCTCCATATTGCATTTCTCCTGCTAACAAACAGCAGGAACAATAATCACTTCACAGTACATAATTTGTCATGCAAATTATGGCTTTTTCTGAATGTACAAGCTAAAAGCTTGTACCACCATTTGCAGCGAACAAAATGATTTGACGATAAAGCACAAAACTTTAATGAAAACGATTTTATTATTGGTCTCTAAAAACGATCATCTTATCAATCAGCTGGCTACCAAGCAATTGTTATACTTATTGACCTCCAGCATCATACCTCTTTGTTCCGGCACCTTCAATACAGAAATGGCAGTGACCTATAATTGAGGATGACATTTCTCCCTGTCGAAGATGTAAACAGAGAAAGAGAAAGAAATGGCCGACAGTGAGAAAACAAGAAAAGAATAAAGTGAGAAATCAACAAGGTTTTAACTATGTTGACAGTCATTCTAAGATACTTTCTCATTCAAAATTTGGATTTCTAAAGAAGCACACAGCCGAAGCAGGTTCAATTAATTGGATCAACTTTAAAATTTAAGTGTGAGGAATAAACTATATTGTTAGTCAAACAATCAACCCATATCTCCCATTAAAGTACCATTTTAAGTATACACAGAGGCAGAACTCTTGCAAAAACAATCAAACAACATAACCAGTGTAATCCCACAATTGGGTCTGGGGAGGATAGCGTACGCCGACCTTACCTCTTCCTTAAAAGGAAGAGAGGTTGTTTCCCATAGACCCTCGGCTCAAAACAGATTGAAAATCGACAACAGCAACAAGCAGAAAGAACAACAAAATACAATAGACAAGACAAGGAAAACAACCAATAGCAATAAAAAGTATGAAAATACAAGACTACTCTAATAATCTGGGAATGGGAAAGGAAAGCACTCGACTACCTACTAACTTATTATCTTAATTCTCAACCCCCACACCCTCCTATCAAGCGTCATATCCTCGGTGAGCTGAAGTCGCGCCATATCTTGCCTAATCACCTCACCCAATACTTCTTAGGCCTACCGCTACCCCTCCTCAAGCCCTCGACGGTCAACCTCTCACACCTCCTAAACAGGGCATCCTCACATCTCCCTTCACAGAGGCAGAGCACTTGGTGTAAAAAAAAAAAAAAAAAAAAAAGAAAAAAAAAAAGGAAACGATAACAGGATTTTAACTAACTGCTAAAAAAATAAGAGAAAAACTGCAGATGTTTAGGGCATGGAAATCACTCTGAATAACTGGGTTGTATCCCACAGATTATTTCTACGGAACATTGAGGGAAAGAGGGGAAATCTTAAGGAGTTATTAAATTTAGCAGATTTGAAACTCACGAAAGAAAACTTATAAAACAGAAATTTCAGGAAGAGGAGGGGTAGAAGCATAGATTTTAACAATGCAAATGTTATAGACTTGTAAAGATATACTAGGAACAAATAAAGCTAAGTGGCTGGAAAGGAGATTAAATTTAAATTAAGGACTATTGTAAAATTATATTCTAAATTTCGCAGAATGCAAGCAAATAGCACTAAACTCACATTACCACCCTAATACAAAATCTAAGCAAACACGCCAGATAGAATTATTATTCTACATATGGACGACCAATTAACAATAGAAAACGATATAACACAGAACTTATGGCACATTTCGACCTATAAAGGGAAGGGAAAAGATATCAAAAGACACACGATTTTTTTAAAGGAAGAGAGAAGCTGAATTATATAGAAACAATTTGAATTCCACATACTAAAACAACGCATCCTAAACTTCAGCAACTTGAATTTCTCCTTTTAAGGAATAGATGGTTATAACTTAAAAAAAACGAAACTCCTTATTGCCCATATTGTTGGCATGGACTAAGGAAAACACCATGTAATATACCGTAGAAAGCTGACTCCATAACAAAGAAAATGGAATTTTGATAAAAGAAGATCATAACTCCCAACAACAACAACAACATACCCAGTGTATTCCCACCAAGTGGAGTTTGGGGGGAGGGGTAAAGTGTACGCAGTCCATACCACTACCTCAGATGAAGTAGAGTGGTTTCCGATAGACTCCCGGCTCAGAATAGATAACAATAACAAACAAAAATTATAAAAACAAACAACAAAACGAGATAATACATCGCTAGATAATAAAAGAAGCAAGACACCTACAGAGTAATACTATAAACTATTTATTCGAAATCACAAACATCACCAAAACACCACGAACAAGAATCTGCCAAAAAACAACAGGCACAGATACAAACAAACACTCCTTCCTACTAATACGGACGCCTTCATACCCACTAACCCTCTACCCTAATCCGCGTCCTCCACACCTTCCTATCAAGGGTCATGTCCTCCGTAAGCTCATAACTCCCCCGAAATTTAAATGCATAATAGCCTCAAACGTGAACTTTATTCAAAACATTGAATATAGGGAACACAAGCTACTATGTATTCTAACGCATAGCTATAGAGCTTTAGGAACTAAACCATATCAAACAACACACAGAAAAACTTAAACACTCAAAACAACAAATGACACAAAAATACAAAAAATGAAGAAAGAAATGAGGGAATTACCTCTTGTTGTGCAGAAAACAGGGACGACTAGTTTGAGGAGCTTTTCAACACAACACCCGCAATTGTGCTTAAATAGGAATGAAAAGAGAGTTAGATTTTAGCAAGAAAATTGTCCTAGCACCTCAAACATCCCACTCAATCCATGGTGAATGAATTAAAGGGGTTCTATAAATACATAACCTCCAAAAAGAGCAGTCTGGTACACTAAAGCTCCCACTATGCACGGCTCCGGGGAAGGGCCGGACCACAAGGGTCTATTGTAAGCAACCTTCCTTGCCAGAGGTTGTTTTCACGGCTTGAACCCATGATGTCCTGGTCATATGTCAATGACTTTACCAGTTACTTAGAGGTTCCTCTTCAAAATGGTAAGAAATCAATGAATTTTTTTACGTCGGACTAGTGGGATAAATCCTTAATGGGTCATTTGGTAGGATGTATTAGATTCTCTAATACATGTATTAATCATGGTATTATTTAATCCTTTGTTTGGCAAGATTTTACATGTATTAGTTATACATCCTATTCAGTATTATAGGGTATATAACTAATACATAACAAACCATGGTATTAGTAATACATGGACTATTAATACGGGGATAAGCCTGAGTGAACAGGGGCGGACCTAGGTGGGTGCCAGGGGGTTCACCCGAACCCCCTCGACAAAAAATTACGTTGTATATATATAGGGTAGATTTTCTATATTTCTGTACATATAATAATTTTGAACCACTTGAACTAAAGACAAGAGACAGCCCAGTGGTACATAGTCCACTACATGGGCGCTGCCTCTTCCCACGTTGCAGGTTCGATCCCTGCTGGGCGCGCGTAGCTGCATTTTTTTTAAAAAAATTCTCTGCTGGTGCTGTACCTTGTAACTGTACAGCTGCTAATTAAAAAAAAAAAACGCTAAAATACCTTAAAACCCAAAATTAATGCTGAATAACTTAAAACCCTTTTTTCTTTTTCCAAAATTAAAAAACCCTAAACCTCAATTGAAAAACAAAGCTAAAATAGGGATTTGGCCTTTGGGAATTCACAAAGTCAAATCCCAAAATCACTTTCTTGTTTTTCACGCAAAGTTAAAACCCTGTTTCTTTTTTCTTCTTTTTTTCCATTTTTCTTTTGAAATTAAAGTCACTCTTGTAGCCACCATTGTTGCTTTTATTCTAGAGTCAATGAAGAGATATTTTTCTGAAATATCAAATTCAAGTTCTGTCGCTCATAATCAACCTAATCGGAAAGAAAATGTGAATAAGTTAGGAGTATCATCGCATTCTTCTCAAGAATTCGACTTAAACTCTTTAAAGGCTGATCCGGGTGAAAGAACTTCAATTTTAGAATTTCATCCAAATGATCATGATTCGATTAGAAGAGCTTATCTTTTGAAAAAACCTTGTCAACCTCAACTACAACAGTTTCCTCAAACGGAGATTTCTGGAGATATGCGTCGTTTTAATCGTAAATGGTATGATGAATTTCCTGACTGGTTGGAGTATAGTGTAAGTAAAGATGCAGCTTATTGTTTATATTGTTATTTATTCAAGGGAAATAACAATCGTCAAGGTGGAGGTGAAGTATTTTCGAGTACGGGTTTTAGGAGTTGGAACAAAAAGGCTAGTTTGGAATCACATATTTTGATACATTGTGTAGGGCTAATTTTTTGCTCTACGAAGCACCTTAGTTTTAATTGACACATTGTAAAGGACTAAGTTTTTGCTTTACTTAATTACTCATATTTAATTTTAAGTATTTTGTATCTATAGACTATATACTATTGCACTCCTTGAAATTGTATTTGTTGGCTTATTCACATATTATATTTTTATTTTTCGAACCCCCTGAGGGAAAATCCTGGATCCGCCACTGTGAGTGAAGACAGAAAACCAAACAGAGGATAGAAAATAATGCCCGCATAACTAATCCCAGCATAATTAATCTCAACATAACTAAGTCCAGCAATACTAATTCTAGCGTAACTAATCCCAATATTACTAATTCCAGCATAACTAATCTAAGCATTACTAATGTAACACCCCGTACGTTCCTACGTTTAGCTGACAACCGTAACATTTATGGAAAAATGAAAACATGAGAAAATTGTTGAATTATGCATTCAAATGTTGGTATTAATAAGTCTCACACAATTGGGCCCAAAATGAAGCCCAAAAACCATGAGAAGACATGGCCCAAAAGAATTATTTTTGACCCATTCTTCCATTTTGGTCCATTTGACCAATCAACAAGGCATTTAATGCTAAGGAAAAAGATAAGGGAGACATGAGGGACTATATAAGAGAAAAATCAGATTTTTAATTCCATTAAACTCTCATCTCATTGCTAGCGTTTTCCAACAAAAACTCCTTTGCTCTCAAGAACCTTAAATCACTCTTTGGGCCAAGATCATCAATTGGTAAGACTTGGTAAGTGTTTATTATGATGGATTAATATAGTTTATGCATAATATATGATGTACATTATGTTGGTTATGTTGGTGGAATATTGAGAAGTTCACAATAAGTGAAAGGTTACATGTTTGCTTAAATCGGAGGTTGGTTTGTCTTATAAACTTGGTGATGAACTTGTGGTTGTGAAAGAAGTGAATTTGGTGGAGTAAATATTGACATGTGAGATATGATTATGGTCTTACTTTGTTTCATTCTTGTGCATAACATTTGCAATTGATATTGTGAAACTGGTTACGGTTTTGGTGTCGTATTGGCCGGGAAATGTGGTTTTGGGTGTCGTTATGTGTGTTGTGAGACCATGGCTGAATGTTGATGTTTAAGAGGATCAAAAATATGTTCAAATATGTTTGATTGTGATCATGGACCATTCATGGCCTTAAAAGACCCCAAAAAAGTCATTTCGGACCAAAACGGGCATCCACCACCGCAGACGAGGGCATCTGCGAGCGCAGGTGCCAACGCAGAAGGTCCTGGAATTTTCCAGGAGCCATCTGCGCGCGCATGTCAGCCACCTGCATGCGCAGGTGGCAGCGCAGGTCACCTTCAGAAATGGTTTTGTATGTTTCCGACTCTAGTCGATCCCCGAAAGCCCCGATACCCTTTTTGGATGTAATTATCAACTTGTGGTGTTGTTTTAATGACTTTAAAGTATCGTATGGAGGTGTGTTGGACTGTATTAAGTATGGATGCTTGCTTATATGTTGTCATAAAGGAATAATTACGACGGAATGATAAAAGGAAAAGTGTAAAGGGTAAGTGTGGTGTGAAATGCTATCGAGATATGATCTTTTGGTCAATGTGGGTAATGTTATGGTGTTGTTGATATGAAAATCACGTGGATTGTATTGTAAAGGGGTGACATGATGTTATATGGTAGTTGCATGGTTCATTGTCGTCTTGTATGCCTTTATAATGACTAGTTGCTAATGTAAGTTCCGGTATGGACTTGTATTGTAGAGTAAGACGTAAGGAAGAAGCTGGACTATTGTGTTCGTACCTAGACTTGTGCATTATTCATACTTGGATGTGAAGGTATGTAAGGCTACTCTTTCTGTATCATTCTGCGGCACATAGTGTCACATTGTCCTTACACATGTTCCTTTCTGAAATGTCCAAAGGTATTCCATTCCCGGTTGTTAATCATTGTTACACACATGTTCCTTATGCATTGATCAAATGTAATTCACATGACTCATGTTCATTGATTAATGTTCCAATAATGTTCCAAAGTTTCTATAACAGTGTAACCACTAAAGTACCAATCTCTCACAAGTTAATGTATCAATCTCAAAAGTAATGAATTGAAGTAATGAACACTTGTTGAGAACGGGTGGCAACCCAAAGGGGCATAAGCCTAGCTAGGGGCGATCCCAAATGATTATTGGATACAGGGGGCAGCTCAAAGGGGCGTAAGCCTAGCTAGAGACGAACCTGCTTTATTGATTTATGGGTGGCAGCTCAAAGGGGCATAAGCCTAGCTAGAGACGATCCCAATATTATTTCCCACTGATCAGTTGGGCCCGGGCATATATGATTGATGATCACATGAATGATGAAGAAGTAAAGTAATGTGAAATGAAGCAAAGAAAGTAATGCACATGATCCCACACTTGTATACTATAGTCGTTCATTCATGTAACATGTTCACTTGTACTTGTTTTCATCAAAGCTCCTATATCTCAAATGTTTACTTATAGTCTTACATACTCAGTACATTCCTCGTACTGACCCCTCTTGGGGAATTTACCTTACTTCCTGCAGGCGCAGGTGCTAGTAGGCCTCCGCAGTAGGTTGCCAGGTGTTGCAGATCGTTGGTGAGCTCCAGTTAGTTTGGGGCTTCTCCGAGTCTCACTTGTATATGTATTTTGGTATTGTACATGGTGTATAAAGCGGGGACTTGTCCCGACTTTTAGTTTGCGTTGGTCAATGCATCTGTTAGAGGCTTTTGTAGACGCATGTGAGTATATGTATCTAAGGTGACTCATGAAGTCTTGTTTGATGGACTCAATGGCCAAGTTCCTCAAATGTATATATGTATAAATGTCACATGTTCCATGCTTTCCATTATTCGTCTTTCATGTTGTTACGTGATGATGGGGTTGCTTGATACGCATATGATGAACATAGGTAAAACTTGGTTCTCTCGGGCCTTATCGGCTACGGGTGCCAATCATGTCCCGATGGGATTCGGGGTGTGACAAAGTGGTATCAGAGCAGGTCGTTCTAAGGGTGTCTACAAAGCCGTGTCTGAGTAGAGTCTTACTTATCAATGTGTTGTGCACCACATTTATAAGTAGGAGGCTACGGGACATTTAGGATGTTGTTTCTCTTCTTTAATTCTAGATCGTGCAATAGAGCCAGTGTTGTAAGTTGAATTGAATCTGATATGGTAATTGTTTTTATAGTTAAAATGCCGATGACGAAAAGAGGTCGAGGAAAAAGTAAGAAGATAGATAGAATTTCTGGTGAAGGAACCAGTATACCACCACCTGATCAAGTTAATCAAGGTGATGCTGAGAATGAAATTGTGTCACGAGCTTCCTCCACTCCCTCTGTTCCGGAAGAGTCGAGTAGGAGAAGAATACCTGCAGATCCACCAGTAAATACTACCACTGATCAGGACTTAAAGGATGCAGTGCAGATGTTGACTCGAATAGTTACTGCACAGGTTCAGGGACAAGGTGGTCTAGTGGCGGGTGATGATAGCGCAGCAAGAGCAACTAGCCGCAGAACACAGGACTTCTTGAAATTAGATCCTCCCACGTTCACTGGATCAGACCCGAAAGAAGATCCGCAGGATTATATAGATCAAATCCAAAGGGCTTTGGAAGTGATGCACGTGTGCGGAGTGGAAACGGTCGAGCTTGTGGCTTATCGATTAAAGGGTGAAGCTATATTGTGGTACGAAGACTGGAAAAGGTCAAGGGGCATTGATGCACTCCCCGCTAGTTGGGAAGGGAAGAATTTAAATTGGCATTCCTTTATCACTATCTCCCCTATGAAGTCCGAGAGGCTCGTGCGGACCAATTTTTGAATTTGCGACAAGGCAACATGAGTGTTAGAGAATACAGCCTCAAGTTTAATTCCTTGGCCCGGTATGCGCCGAATGTGGTAGCTACGATGACTGACAGAGTTCACCGGTATGTGGACAGACTGGAACCATATTTAGTCCGAGATTGCACTATTGTTGCGTTGAATAGGGACATGGACATAGCTAGAATACAGGCCTTTGCACAGAAAATGGAAGATCAAAGGCAACGAAGAAGAACACAAGGGTTTGACGAAGGGCCGTCGAAGAGGGCTAGATCTACGGGACAGTCTATGGCGTTCCAAGGAGAGTTTCGACCTCGAAGTTTCAACAGGCCGCCGAGACCCTCATTTTCTTATTCCGCGGCAGGCACTCCATCTCAATTTCGAGGGTCTCGAGGCAGTTATGTCGGGCGCAGCAGTATGGTTCGAGGTCCACAGACAGCAGGATTTCCTCGCCAGCCGTGTCAGCACTGCGGAAAGTTTCATTTAGGTGAATGCCGGATTGGGAGGAATGTTTGTTATTTTTGCGGTGAGCCAGGGCACATGGCGAGAGAGTGTCCACAGAGGAGCATGAGTGGTATAGCACGACCTGCGGGGTCAGCTGTTGCATCATCATCATCCGTGCCTTTCTTAGGTAGAGGAGCACAGCTATGGGATGAGGTAGAGGTGCTAGAGGAGCAGCTAGTTCTAGCGGAGCTCAGAATCGTATTTATGCACTAGCTGATCGTCAGAATTCGGAGGCATCACCTGATATGGTCACAGGTATCTTGTCCATATTTTCACATAATGTGTATGCATTGATTGATCCGGGTTCTACATTATCATATGTTACTCCTTTGATTGCTGAAAAATTTAAAAGAACGCCGGAATTACTAGTTAAGTCAATTGAAGTAACGACACCGGTTGGTGAATCTATCGTAGCAAAGAGAGTTTATCGTGATTGTATAGTCACTGTTTGTGGTTATGATACATTGGCCGATCTTGTTGAATTAGACATGCTAGATTTCGATGTTATCATGGGAATGGATTGGTTAGCCTCTTGCTACGCCACGGTAGATTGTCGAGCTAAGAGAGTACAATTTCATTTTCCACAAAAGGATGTTTTTGAATGGAAAGGTAATGTGGGAGCACCGAGAGGCAAATTTATTTCCTATCTTAAGGCTAGGAAAATGATATCTAAGGGATATATATGTCACCTCGTGAGAGTGCATGATATTGAAGAGAAGTCACAAATTCCTGAATCCGTTCCGGTGATAACTGAATTTCTTGATGTATTTCCTGAAGAGCTTCCAGGTTTACCTCCGGAACGGGAAGTGGAATTTGGCATTGATGTGATTCCAGACACTCAGCCTATTTCTATTCCTCCATATAGAATGGCTCCAGCAGAATTGCGTGAATTGAAGGAGCAGTTGAAAGATTTACTAGACAAGGGCTTCATCAGGCCTAGTATGTCCCCGTGGGGTGCGCCGGTATTATTTGTACGGAAGAAAGATGGCACATTGAGAATGTGTATTGACAACTGGTAATTGAACAAAGTAACAATCAAAAACAAATATCCTCTCCCCAGAATTGATGATTTATTTGATCAATTACAGGGTGCGAAATGCTTTTCAAAGATTGATTTGAGATCGGGTTATCACCAGGTGAGGGTTAGAGAAGAAGATATACCCAAGACAGCATTCCGAACACGGTATGGGCATTATGAATTTTTAGTCATGTCATTTGGACTAACAAATGCACCTGCAGTTTTTATGGATTTAATGAATAGGGTATTCAAGTCATTTCTCGACGTATTTGTGACGGTATTTATTGATGATATTTTGGTTTACTCGAGATCACAAGAGGACCACGCTAATCACTTGCGGCAAGTGTTATAGATTCTTCGTGACCATAAATTGTATGCAAAGTTTTCTAAATGTGAGTTTTGGTTGAAATCTATGGCATTCTTGGGTCATATCGTATCGGATGAAGGCATACGGGTTGATACCCAGAAGATTGAGGCGGTGAAAAACTGGCCAAGACCTACGACGCCTACAAAAATTCGTAGTTTTCTTGGTTTGGCCGGTTATTATAGAAGATTTGTTGAAGGGTTTTCTTCTATTTCCGCACCATTGACAAAGTTAACCCACAAGGCAACTAAATTCCAGTGGAATGATGCATGCGAAAGGCGTTTCCAAGAGCTGAAAAATAAATTGACTTCCACCCCTGTATTGGTGCTTCCGGAGGGTACAGAAGGGTACGCAGTGTATTGTGATGCTTCCAGGGTTGGCCTTGGATGTGTATTGATGCAGCATGGAAGGGTAATAGCTTATGCCTCACGGCAATTGCGGCCACACGAAAGAAACTATCCCACCCATGACCTTGAATTGGCAGCGGTAGTATTTGCTTTAAAGATATGGCGTCATTATTTATATGGAGTTCATGTTGATATTTACACTGATCACAAAAGCTTGCAATATATCTTTAAACAGAAGGAGCTTAATTTGAGGCAACGAAGATGGTTAGAGCTGTTGAAAGACTATGATGTTGATATTTTATACCATCCAGGGAAGGCAAATGTGGTAGCAGATGCATTGAGTCGCAAGGCACTGGGAGACATTAGTGGCCAACCGACAGAAAAGAAAGAAATAATCAAAGACATATATCAGTTAGCCAGCTTGGAAGTTCACCTTATTGAATCCTCAGATGATAGAGTTATTGTGCAGAATGCGGCAGAATCCTCCTTGATAACTAAAGTGAAAGAGAAGCAGTTTGCAGATCCTGTGTTATTGCAGTTAAAGGAAAGTGTACAGCAGAATTTGACAAAGGCATTTGATCTTACACAGGAAGGGGTGCTCTAATGCCAAGGTAGATTATGTGTACCGGATGTAGACGAATTGAGGAAGCGGATTATGACAGAGGCACATCACTCGCGCTATTCTATTCATCCAGGTGCTACAAAAATGTATCATGATTTAAAAACAGTGTATTGGTGGGGAAATATAAAGAAGAACATTGCGGAATTCGTTGTTCAATGCCCGAACTGTCAACAAGTGAAAGTGGAACATCAAAAACCGGAAGGTTACATGCAATGTATCAATCTTCCAGTCTGGAAATGGGATATGATTAATATGGATTTCATTACGGGTTTGCCTCGTACATTGCGGAAGTTTGATTCTATATGGATCATAGTGGACAGGCTTACCAAGTCAGCGCATTTTCTACCGGTCAAAACGACCTATACAACTGAAGATTATGCGAAGTTGTCTGTGAAAAAATAGTACGATTGCATGGTATTCCACTTTCTATTATATCAGACAGAGGAGCACAGTTCACAGCGCACTTCTGGAGATCCTTTCAGCAGAGTTTGGGCACACAGGTGAATCTGAGTACGGCTTTCCATCCTCAGACTGATGGACAAGCAGAACGTACCATTCAGACACTTGAAGATATGCTACGAGCTTGTGCATTAGATTTTCAGGGCAGTTGGGATGACCATTTGCCTCTTATTGAATTTGCGTATAACAATAGCTATCATTCAAGTATTAAGATGGCACCTTATGAAGCTTTGTACGGAAGGAAATGTCGATCACCCATTGGATGGTTTGAAGCAGGTGAGACTGCTTTACTTGGGCCAGACCTTATTCATCAGACTATGGAGAAGGTTAAGGTGATTCAACAACGATTACAAACGGCCCAGAGTCGACATAAGTCCTATGCGGATGTGAGAAGAAGAGGACTTGAGTTCGCCATAGGTGATTGGGTATTTCTGAAAGTGTCACCAATGAAAGGGGTAATGCGATTTGGAAAGAAAGGGAAATTGAGTCCACGGTATATAGGCCCATATGAAATTATTAGAAGATTTGGGCAAGTTGCATATGAGTTAGCGCTACCTCAGGAACTCTCCACAGTTCATCCGGTATTCCATGTATCAATGCTTCGGAAGTGCATAGGGGATCCATCTCGTTTTAGACTCATGAAGTCTTGTTTGATAGCCTCAACGGCCAAGTTTCTCAAATGTATATATGTATAAATGTCACATGTTCCATGCTTTCCATTATTCGTCTTTCATGTTGTTACGTGATGATGGGGTTGCTTGATACGCATATGATGAACATAGGTAAAGCTTGGTTCTCTCGGGCCTTATCGGCTACGGGTGCCAATCATGTTCCGATGGGATTCGGGGTGTGACAACTAATCCCAACATTACAAATCCCAGCATAACTATTACATAAGGTATATAACTAATACATAACAAACCATGGTATTAGTAATACATGGACTATTAACACGTGGATAAGCCTGAGTGAAGACAGAAAATCAAACAGTGGATAGAAAATAATGCCCGCATAACTAATCTCAGCATAATTAATCTCAGCATAACTAATTCCAACATTACTAATCCCAGTGTAACTAATTCTAGCATAACTAATCTCGGCATTACTAATTCCAACATTACAAATCTCAGCATAACTAATCCAAGCATTACTAATCTCAGCATTACTAATCTAGTGTTACTAATTCCAATATTACTAATCCCAACATTACTAATTTCAGCATTACTACTAATCACAACATTATTAATCCCAATATTATTAATCCCAGTATTACTAATTCCAACATTACTAATCCCAGCATAACTAATCCAAGCATTACTAATCTCAGCATTAAAAATCTCATGTAACTAGCACCCAAGGGTGTGGCTTAGTGGTTAATGAAGTGGGTTGAAAGCCTGAGGTCTCAGGTTCGAATTCCAGCGGAGACAAAATATGCTAGGTGATTCTTCCCATCTGTCCTAGCCTTGGTGGACAGAGTTACTAGTGAGGAGGTGGCAGGTATCCTGTGGATTCAATCGAGGTGTGCGAAAGTTGACCCGGACACCACGGTTATCAAAAAAAAAAAAAAGAAATCTCGTGTTACTAATCCCAACATTAGTAATCTCGTGTTACTAATCCCAACATTAGTAATCTCGTGTTACTAATTCCAGCTGTCCAGCATTACTAATCCCAACATTACTAATTTCAGCATTAGTACTAACCACAACATTATTAATCCCAATATTATTAATCTCAGGATTAGTAATTCCATCATTACTAATATCAGTGTTAATAATCTCATCATTACTAATCACAACATTATTAATGTCAGCGTTATTAATCCCAGCATTACTAATCACAGCATTATTAATGTCAGCATTATTAATCCCAGCATTACTAATCACAGCATTATTAATGGTAGCATTATTAATCCCAGCATTACTAATTACAACATTACTAATATACCGTGTTCAATACTATTCTTATACACTATACGAAACGACCCCTAAGGGATAAGATTGCAAACTGGGCATGGTACGATTTCGTACGAATTTGAAATAAAAATAGAAAAATCGCAACAAAAGGGGAAGAAGAGAAGGGAAAAATACCACTCCTCGGGTTCGAACAGCCCAGTGAAATGACCAAAACAACCCTCAACAGTTGTAATCTTCTGCTTCTGGGCTTGAAATCAGCTAAGGTTAAAAGGGGAAATAATGGGGCGGCTTACAGAGGTTTAGGGTTCATTTGATATGTTGCTGAAAGAGAAAAAGGAAAGTAAGAGAAGTGGGCGGGGTTTGAGATGTTATTGGGCCAGAGTTTTTTGGGACCCAATATGAGTTGTGAGTTTTGGCTTTGGACTAATAAAGTGGCTGAAAAATATTGCAAGATATGGCCAAATGTGAATTAAAAAAGTAGTCAAGTTATATGACAGTAAGTCATATTTAATTAAAATTGTGATCAAATTTGGAGAAATTAATATTCTAATTAATCAATCAAGCTTCTTAATTTAACAAAATAAATAATCATTTCATTATTTTTTTTGGCAATTAAACAGGCTTTATTAATTACCGGGTAACAATACAAAACCAAGGAGGAACCCACCAGTTCTTCCCTCTCAAGTACAGACTACTAGACTTCTATACAAAACACTACTCTACCACATGTGAGGATTACTACAGAGAGCAAACAAACTGAAACATAGCTTTGCTATCTCTAATTCTAATACAAAGATTAGTCTTAATTGAGTGCATGATCATCCCCACAGGCTTGGCTTTGTTATGATATACTCTTTGATTTCTCTCAATCCACAAGTCATACACTGTTGCAGCAAATCCAGCCTTAAGCAATCTTCTTTTAGCACTCTTGCCCTTGGACTGCAGCACCACCCAATTCCATTCCTGCTCCCATTGTAGGGTACTTCTATGCCATCCCAGCCACTCCTGAATCTCTTGTCACACAACTCTTGTAAAGTCACACAAATAAATAATCATTTCATCATAGACTAATTATTGAACTAAGTTGTAATCACTTGATTTTGAAAACATTTTATCTCCATTCTAGATCAAAGCGTTCGTGGGAACCTCAATTATCCTCGAGATATCTGTGTTTGTGAAAAAAATAGTTTCTCAACTCCCGTTTTTTTTTTTTTCCATACATCTAGAGTTTTGCATTTTGACTTGCTTTAACTTATGCCTCCAACATTTCCAACGTTGAGATGTACGAAGCTTCTCATCTTCACATAATGCATCTTCATATAAAAACTGTAAAAGCAGAAAATACAATAAAGATTATCGTAGCAACAACAATCAATATGAAAATCGAAGGAAAATAAACAAGAAGTTGAATATAAGAGAATAAAGAGAGTTAGTGCCTTTGAAAGATAAAGGTATTTACCTTTAGGGCTTTGTCAGGTTGGAAATAAGATAGGGTGTCCAGTTGAGGAGAAAGCCAGAACACATTATCAAGAATGTCTACAACTGAACAATTTAGAAATCGACGTGGAATGTTTACTTTCACACAATTAGTTGGGGAGAAAGGAAGCGTTCTCTCATGTCTTTTGGTTTAACTAGCTTGTATTAGCAAAAAGAAACAACTTTTGAGAAATCCATAACAATTAATTAACTACCTAAAGAACCTGTGGGACATACATAACATACCTTATCATTTTTGCATGTTAATTCAATAGCCATGTAATGATTGAAGTTATTCTGAAATTGAATGAGTTTTAGAGTACCAATCACTGTTAGGGGTTTCGGCAAATGTGATATTGGCTTCCAATGAATCTAAAGCTTTTAGTTTCAATTGTGGCAATGGACCACAATCTTAAGTGAACCTAGGGGTGAATAAAATCGAACCTCAAATCGAATCGAATCGAGAAAAAAAATCCGATTAATGATTTAGTTTGACTTGATTTGGTGTTGGAAGAAAAAACCCGATTATAATTAGTTTGGTTTGGTTTCAACTAAAAAAAAATATAATCGAACCAATCTGATATTACATTTGAACAATTTTTAAAAAAATTTAATACATAAAAAGATTTACTATGATGTAATTTATAAATATTTCTTAAGCTTTTTCATTGTTTTTATCTTTCAATATATTATTTCAAGTTTATACTTAGAATTTTGAATGGTCCAATAAGTTTTATAGGTCATAAATATTAGTAACTCAAATAAAGTTCAAATCAATACTAATGCTAATAAAAATATTCAATTAAACACAAGGAATGACGATAATGTTGGATGTCTATTTTTTAGTTTTAGGTAAATACATACTCTAAATTTATTTTTCTATTTAATATTTAATGTTATTTTTTTAAGAAACACATAAGATAGTTGTATCTTGTTAGGACTAAAGAAATATTTCAAGCACAAGTTAATTATATGTTTGTATGAACACTTTACTGGAAAAAAATCCGAAATACCCGAGAAAACCGAAAAACCCAAATTTTGTTGGTTTGATTTGGTTTATAGATTAAAAATCCGACTCAAATAATTTGATTTGATATTTAAAAAATTCGAACCAACCGGTCATGTACACGAACCTTATTAAATTAGGCGTGTCTAATTCAACAGCATTCACAGTCTTGACAATTATATACTCTACGCTGTTTGAGCAGGAAGCTTGAGATCTTAATAGTCTTCAACATGTCGCAACGATATAAGTCAAAACTTTTCTAGATTTTGAAAGCAGGAAAAATATTTCGTCAAACCATTTTTGGGTCATGGCCACACCATTGAGAATGTACAAACTCTTAAGGGCTTTGCAGCAACCATTTAGAGTAACTACCATTACTTCCTCCTTACAATGTGTTTGGATGATTGTTTCATAATGTATGGTATTGTACGGTATTGTGTTGTATTATATGATACTATATTGTTTTAATGAATACAACATTTGGATAGATTGTATTGTTTCCTGTCGTTACATAATTTCACACATCGATAATTTGAATGATAAATCTACTAGAAAAGTAGGCTACGAAATAGAACAATTATAAAAAGGTAGGACAGAGGATAAAATAGGATTTATAAATAATAAATAAAGGTGAAATGAGAAAAAAATTCAAGATAACCATGCGATACCACCAAATTGGTGGTTACATAAAGTGAGGCTTTTCATGGTTGCCTAACCATGGAATCAAATCATACTATACCATATATTTTTAAAAACAATCAAAACAAATATGTACTCTTAGTAATGATATCATACTATATATCATCGGTAACCACCATCCAAACAAAGTCTTAAAGGTGTAGATCTCAAGGTCTTCAAGATTAGGTGCTCTAATATCACCTCTACCAATTTCAATTTAGGTAAACAAACTTGAAAACTGGTAAGTCCATCAACGCCAAAACCTGTAAATTGTAGCAGCTTGTGCATAGAACTAACATAAACTCCTCTCTTAAGAATGCATCATCAAAGTGAAATCCATTCAATTTCAGGACTTTTAGTGCTTTGGCATTAAAGATTGCCTCAGGCATCTGGTTGTATCCGAATCTAGATCTGGTACTTACTTTTAGGTTTAAGTCTTTGATATTACAATCTGCAAGTGTATCAATCTAATTGTATAACTACTGATATCTCCATTGAGTATTTGGTAATTGTACCGAAAACTTTTCTACAGAAATCTTGTTCTTTTTCCGATTTACTTGAGCTGGATGCACAACATTCACAAGGTTTTCTAATGGGATTGAATTGTATGCAATTTTCCAAGTCCTGACACTCCACTCATTCGTGCAGCCTCCTTTAAAGGAAGCAACGCCAAGATGTGCTCTAAAATTGGCTCTGGTCACTGCAAAATTTGACCCATATTACTTGGGACGAGGTAGGAATATTTTCTCCTAGTTCCAAGGGTTTGAAGCAGGAATAGTCTCTCCATATCTTTTCAGAGTTACAAGGGTTTAAAACAAAACCAACTTCTCTATCTCTAAGAGCTACTTATATTTTCTCAAAGTTCTAAGGGTTCGGAAGAAAAACACTCTCTAACTCTACGAGGTATGATGGATATTTTCTCAGAGTTAAAAGGGTTCGGAAGTATATATGTATGTATATAAAGAGAGACAACCAATTGTAAACCCATTAAAACAGTGAAAGATGAAAGCTGAAAAAAGAACCAATTGACATTTCCAGTGAACAAAGTGGAGGAGCTCTTGTGTTTTCCTCTACTGGGTTTTGTGGTGTTTTCTCAAAATCAACACCACACAAAGACAGTATGTATTAAATATTCTCATCACTATTCAACGTGCTTAACCTCAACCAGGGGATAAGCTCTTCAATATAATTGTTTGTCCTTTTTCGTAGGTTCTCACTTCTCAGCAATATAAAAGAAGGTTGAACCATTTACTACTGACAGTAGAAAATCTTCACATGTAGAGACAAAATACTCCTACTTCACAGGTAGTGTCCACCCTTATGCAGTGCAGGGTGATGATTATTTGAATGAACTGCAGTTTACAATTAACAGAGTTCTCTACAATATTGTTCCTGGAAAACATCTATTGTTGGTAGAAAACAGAAGACATGAACTTCTAGAGAGACCTGAATTTTCAAGACTAAAAGTGTTATCAAGATCCTTTTAGTTCTAGAGGCATGACAGACACATGAAAAGGCAGTTGATTAAGTCCTAAGTCTTCTGTTAACATTCCTCATGAAAGGGTGATTAAGTCCCAAGTCTTCTGTTAAACATTCCTCGACTCCCATTAAGCTAGGCCTCAACCATTAAGCTTATACATGAGTCCTACCAATCATGCTTCAATCATTACTACCCTGAGTACAGGGACTGCTGTTGGAGCTCACAGTTCATGAATACAACATCTACATCTCTTCCTAGTTTATCATTCCTATCCCACTAACTTGGAATTAATTCAATCTTATAAAAACGAAATTTTCACCTTCAGTCATTCTTTACATAGTCAATTCTTCTGGTTTATTTCGCTATCACTGCCTCAACTCTAAAATATTATCAAGTGTTGATCTCTTTCTTAAGAGTAGGTATTAGCTAAAGCATAAAGCTAGATAGTAAGCTAGCACAAACTTAGAACCTCCCATTCTCCATTTTTTGAACCACAAACATATCCCTTAAGTGTCACATATCAACCCATATGTATCCATTGAAATCTCATCGTATAAACATTTGCTGGTCACTAAGAATTATTCGTTGTAGCCTTTCCCACACATCTAATGAGATAATCCAATCACTAATTCTCTTTACTTCTAAAACATTATCCTTATGTCCTGATTTCCACCCTGTGCCTACTTTTAATGACCCCACAATAACACAATATAGACCTTGTTTTTGTCAATCTATCCGACCTTATCCCCAATATTTATGTAATATTTTCAAGCCATGGAAACAGTAATTCAAAGTAAGGCTGCATATAATACATTTGCGATGGTCTGGCCCTTCTTTGTACCTATTCATGAGCTTAGTGCACAGACTGCCATTTTATATGTATGACCAACTTGTACCTTGACTGATCCATCGAGCAGCCTACCTAAGGCCGTAGGTGAAGGAAGACTTCCAGCGTAATGAAAATGAACAACTTTAGGTAATTAAACACTCACTTTAGATATCTCAAGGTCTTCAAATTACGTTTCTGAGGTAGTGTTACAGAATGCGTACACTCTACTCTCCCCAAACCCCACTTTGTGGGAATATACTGGGTATGTTGTTGTTGTTGGTAGCTATTTATGACCATAAATAACCAATGGCAGAACATGAATGGATATTTAGCAAATTACATGTGTGACCCAAGTCAGAATAGTTAAATAGCAGTAGGATTGTAAAATAAGGTTAGACTATTGTATCATGAACTCTCCAGAATCCCTCACCTCACCTCCCTTCTCCGGTTTATCCACCCCATTATTGATTCTTCTGTCCCTCATCCTCTTTTCTATCTTCTTCAGTAATCCCTCTGACATTCTTTCTCCTTTTATCTCAGTTTTATTATCTGTAATAGCTAGTACTATCAATCAAATCAATCATTGATGTCCCTAAATTGAATCATAATTGTTACCAAATCTAACATTTTATCCCCCAATGGCCCTTCAACTCGGATTTACTAGCTACAAAACCAAAAGCAAATGACAGTGCACAAGCTTCCTCAATTGCTTGCCAACTCCAAGAGTGAACTAACTTGATAAGGGAAGTCACAGATATTGCCATCAAGATGAATTGATCTAATTAAAAAATGCCAAATCACAACATATTTTAATCAGGTACCCTTTTATCTCTGTAACCTTCATGACTTCCTCATTAGTAGAGAACAAGAAGAGCCGAAGATCTATCAGAAATAGCCTCTAAATACTGGCTTGCTCTGATTGCTTCTGTATAAAGAAAAAATTAACTACACAAAAGTAGGCAGAACAATGCTTTAGGTTTGAGAAGGCACTGTTCAACAAAATATAAGAAATCCATTCATTTTCTTTTACATTTTCTTATAGACTTCAAGTCAATTTGATTGTGAAAATTGATTTCTCTCCTTGACTACTACTCAAACTGCATTGCATAGGCCTTACCATTGATCCCAAAATTGGTATCAGATGGAAAGCTGTTAAAAGACTTTGGGACCGAATTCAAATTCTCTCATTCAGAAGTTCTTTTGAGACATCAAGTTAACGTGTACAAGAAAGCAAAAGGATAAAAGCAGAAAAAAGAAATGCATATCTTCCAATCTGTCCCTAGTACATCATCCAACCACGAGCAAATTTCTTCTAAATGAAAAATTAATCTGCAAAAGGGTAAGACTGGACACATTACCACATTGAAGAACAATGGGAACTTTAATATGAAGTACATTTATTCAAATAAGTACTTGACCTCAGCGCCATTCTGGATCAAAGCGTTCTGTGGGAACCTCAATTATCTCCGAGATACCTGCGTTTGTGACGAAATAGTTTCTCAACTCCTGTTTTTTTTCCATACATCTAAAGTTGTGCATTTTGACTTGCTTTAACTTATGCCTCCAACATTTCCAACGTTGAGATGTACAACAAAGCTTCTCATCTTCACCTAATGAATCTCCGTATAAAAACTGTAAAACCAGAAAAGTCAGAACTATTGAATAGGAATAAAGATAAAAACTGTCTTCATGAAGAATAATCATGAAACCAATATTAGAGAGGGTAATCAATGCTCGATCGATATCAACAATGTATTTTTTCTGAATAGATTTTTTGCAGCAAATGCAGTATGCACGACTGGAACAGATCAAAAGGAAGTGCAGTTTGAGCAGTTAAGAAGTGAAATTTTCAATCGTCAGTGGATACAAAATATCTTGCCCCTTCTTTCCTTGTCTTATCAGTTAATTCTTTGGTTCTGCACCAAATTTATTGAAGTTGACCAGCTACATATATCTTTGAGCCGAGGGTCTTTAGGAAACAGTCTCTCTACCTGACAAGGTAGAGGTAAGGTGTAGGTACAATCTACCCTCCCCAGACCCCACTTGGGGGACTATAGTAGGTATATTGTTGTTGACCATCTACATATAACTTCCGACTTATCTAATCAGAAGTCTTATCTTAATGTTCACAGATGAAGCACAAAAGAATAAAATTAATAGTTAAATATTTGCCAAATAAGAAAATGTGTCATTCTTATTAAGATTGACTGAAAAGGAAGGTGTCTCATAAATTGGGACAGAGGGAGTATTAATCAGTCAATAGAGCAAATATTTCCACATATATTGTGGATAAAAGATTTATATAAACAAATTTAAGGAGCTAAGAAGAATTTCATACTGGGCTTAAAATGACTTGCAGTCTTGCATTGGTTAGTCACTAAACACATTACGAGGACCTTGTTGCTAAACTAAGATAAAAGGGCACGTAAAAAGCGAAAGAAATGCAAGGGAAACCTTATATACATGAACAAAAAGCAGGAGCAAGGGAACCTTGGTTCATTTACAGAGTCATCTTTGAAAACAACAACAACAACAACAACATACCAGTGAAATCCCACAAGCAGGGTCTAGGGAGGGTGGAATGTACACAGCCTTACCCTTTGCCTTATAAGAGAGGTCACTTCCGATAGACCTCAGCTCAAGTAAAGAATATCAAACAAATAGGAAAAGGAAAACAGCAAAAAGAATACAAGTAGCAACAACAATCAATATGAAAACCGAAGGAAAGGAATCAACAGGTAATAGTAAAACCGAAGTTTAAGAAAGTAAGAGAATAAAGACAGTCAGTGCCTTTGAAAGATAAAGGTATTACCTGTAGGGTCTTTATGTCAGGTTCACAATAAGACAGAGTGTCCAGTCGAGGAGAAAGCCAGAACATATTATCAAGAACGTCTACAACTGAATAATTTAGCAATCGACTTAGAATATTTACTTTCACACAATTAGTTCCATAAAGGGGAGGAAGCAAGCGTTCCCTCACGTCTTTTGGTATAACTAGCGTCTGTTGTAGCAAAAAAGAAACAAATTTTGAGAAATCCATAACAATAACGTACAGATAACTAGCTAGCTAAAGAATTTGTGGGACATGCATTAACATACCTTATCATTTTTGCATGTTAATTCAATAGCCATAGAATGATTGAAGTTATCAAGAAATTTCATGAGCTTAGAGTACCAATCATGGTCAGGAATTTCTCCTGCTCCTGAGGCAAATGTGATATTGGCTTCCAATGAAGTTGAAGCTTTCAGTTTCAATGTTGGCAAAGCAGTGCAATCATACGATAACCTTATTAAATTAGGAGTGTCTAATTCAACATCAATCACATTATAACAACAATGTACTCTCAGCTGTTTAAGCAGGAAGCTTGAGATCTTAATAGTCTTCAACATGTCGCAATGATATAATTCAAACTTTTCTAGATTTTCAAGGCAGGAAAATATTTCGTCAAACCATTTTTGGGTCATGGGCACATTATCGAGGTACAAACTCTTAAGGGCTTTGCAGCAACCATTTATTCTAACTACCTTTAGATCCTCCTTTAAGGTGTAGTCCCTAAAGATGTAAATCTGAAGGTCTTCAAGAATAGGTGCTCTAATATCAACCAATTGTAATTTAGAAATACAAGATCCCATCAATTCTATCTTCTTCAGTTTAGGTAAACAAGTTTGAAAACTGGCAAGTCCATCAACGCTCTCCACAATCAGAACCTCTAAATTGCAGCATCTTGTGCATATAGCTTGCATGAACTCCTCGTCCAACAATACATGATCAACGTGAAACTCTCGCAAAGATGATGAAAACTCTATAGTGCCACTAGAAGTCAATTGAATGTGAAATCCACTCAATCTGAGCACTTTTAGTGCTTTGGCATTAAAGATTGACTCAGGCAGCTTGTGGTATCCGGTTGGCATAGTTTTTGTTGTTACTCTTACGTTTAACTCTTTGATATTACATTCTACAAGTGTATCAATCCAATTGTATAACTGACATGTCCATTTCGTACATGGTAATCGTAGCGAAAACTTTTCTATAGAAATCTTGTGCTTTTGCCGATATGCTAGCATTGGATGCACAACATTCACAAGTTTTTCTAATGGCTCGTAAAAGAAATAGCTCCCAAAATTTAAAGAGGACATTGAATTGTATGCAATTTTCCAAGTGGTCGACAATCCACTCATTCGTGCAGCTTCTTTTAAAGGAAGGGAAGACAAGATGTGCTCTAAAATTGGCTCCGGTAACTGGGAAATTCCATCCATGTTACTTGACATATTTTCTTCCAAGGGTTCGGAATTGTGTAAAAGTTTTCAAGGGTTTGGAAGTACACTCAAATTTTGTGAGACCAATCCTATTAGGCTTCTGGTAGGGCTTCCTAAACCTCCTAGTATTACGCATAGGATTCTTGCAAGGTATCCAAACCTTAAATTACCCGGATAACATATTCCGTAAATTATGTTTATCAATTCATAGAGAAGAATCAAGGGAGAACACAATTTTTTTATCAATAAAATTATGTTTATTCACATTTTATTAATTATATGTCATCTAAATATTGATAAATAAATCTATCCATACATAATAGGAGAGGCAAAAGTGTCAAGTGTAAGCACCTCAAAATTCCAATTTTAAAAATCAAAATCAAAATATAAATCAGGATAAAAGATCTTGAATAGTTAAATTTAAAAAAAATATGAAAACTAACCGAGTAACTAAATTTTTAAAAAATTCCGAGTTTAATTTTTATTTTTTTTAACAAACGGAAGATAACCTTATCTTGAACATATTTTTGAATTGAATTTTTTTTAAAGTGGAAATTAAACCCACTATTTTTGTAGTTTTTCAAAAGATAAACGTATTTTTAAATATACTTTATTTTCCTTTCTCTGTTTTGTTTTTCCTTTTACATTTAAGTTGATCCATAATTATTTTTTTAACATTATATTTGATACTTTAAATCAAATCAACTTATACATTAAATTTTATAACATATTATACTATAGATGTTTAAATTTTATAATGGTAGGAGTTTTCAAATTCAAAAAATTACCTTTTTAAAAAAGAGACATTATTTTAATCAAATAAAAAATCTAAGATTAAAAAAATTATTATCATACTCCATCTGTCCCATTTTATGTTAGACACTTTGACTTGGCACGGATTAAGAAAAAAATGAAGATTTTTGAAAATTGTGTCTAAAATAATCCTTGAATATTTGTGTGGTTGTAAATCATTTCATTAAGGATAAAAAGAAAATTTTAATTAAGGATAAAAAGAAAAAGAAAAATTTAATCAAGGATAAAAAGAAAATTTTAAATTTAAATTGTTTCTAATTATAGTAAGCTGATATTTATTCTGGGACGGATTAAAAAGAAAAGTGTGCCACATAGAATGGGATAGAGAGAATAAAAGTTTAAAATTTGAATAATCCTAGATGGTTACAACTTCTCCTCTTTATCTTAATTAAAGGATTAAAAAAATTAACTAACCCAACGTTTGCCTAACTCTTGCATTTCACATTTTCCTAACTTCTTCTCACACACACAATCACTCTCATAACCAGATCTGGTGGAACTTGATCTTTTTTGGTTGAAGAATAGAAGATAATGTTAATTGTTGTTGTTACTTCTTCTTCTTCTTTAATAATTTTTTTCTGTGGAACATATTATTATTCGTTAGACTAGAAAACATAGTGAGACTTTAGTTGATGTTTCTTCTTTTTTAATTATTTTCTCTCAGAAGTGGACGCATGGAAAAAAAAATATGTCATCAATTTATAATTATGTAAGTATTTCTTTTTTCTTTTAGTTACAAATTTGCAATATTTTGATTTTGCAGTACCTTGGTACGTTGCGAATCTTACAACGGCTTGGTGGTAATTTGTTTATGGAATAAAGAGAGAAATTTATGTTATTACCTACTTTCAATATTAGTACTTCATAATAATTTCAATGAAATTTACTGGTGGGTATTAATCAAGGAGCATCAAATATAATTTTGATTTGTTCATGGAATAAAGACAGGTAATTTGTCTCACATGAATATTAAGCGAGAAGTAAAAGTTTTGAAATTTTATTCCTGAACAGGTAATGCGTACCAAAATCAATTTTTTGTCGTATGAAGTTTTAAAATTTTTCATAACTTTTTGTTCTTATAGAGAACTAACATCTGTCAATATTCTCCAGCATGAGGAAACCGAAAGTAATTTGGAGCCAATTTGTGTCAAAAGCTTCAAGACTATGGAGTTGAATCTGACTGAGTTGTTCTATATGAAGAAGTTGAGTACTTCAGAATTTTTTCTATATGAAGAAGTTGAGTACTTCAGAATTTGATACTCTTACAGGAAAAAGGGAGCAACATGTATCCGTTAGTTTTACTTATGAACTTCTTTAAATTCTAATGGTAAGTAAGGAAATATCAACCACATACATTTCTAAGTATTCAAATATATTATTTAATATAATAGTGATTGAATAATTATTTCTAATGATCCTTCATTTTATGTTAAGACACCGCCTTAAAATGAAACATCAGAAACAATTTAAAAATTCGCATGTGTTTGACGATATTGAAAAATCAAATGGAAGAGTATTCTGTACATTATTTTTAAAATTTAATTGTAATAATTTTAATTAAAATTTTAAACTTAAAGTGGTTATATCTTCGCAACTTTATCTTTTTCAATTTCACAAGTGATAGACTAATTATGCAATTAATATTCAAGAATCTATAGACATATATGCTTAATTAACTTATTAATTCAATAGATGAATTATTTTAATTGGTTTTAAAAATAAAAACATTTCTATAAAGGAAAAAACTACAAGACAAAAAAAGAAGGGATACTGACCAAACAAAAAAAAAAGGAGAATAATAAACTAAATATAACTAACCTAGCAAAGCACGTCCCTTACCCCAACTTCCCAACTACATGCACGGTTTAAAAAAAATTAAATTCTGTAAAATAGGTTGTTTGGCTCCTTCTTTATAGCAAATTTTATTTCAATAAAAATAACACGTCTACTAAACTCCTATTCTTGTAGCATGTAAAATACAAGTTTTCGTCTCCATTCTTTTACTTTATTAACTTTATATTTATTCAAATTAATATCCAAAACAGATTAAATTTTTGAATTTGAAATTACTTATAATTGTTCCTCACAATTAAAGTTTATCATTAACGAGATACAATCGCTTTCAAAGTATAATAAATTTCAAACACACACATAAAAACATTATCTTGAAATGAATTTCAAATGTTTTGATTTGGGAAGTATAGTATAGAAATCAACAATAATGAATTATTTATCAAAGAAAAGTAAGTTTAGATAATATCATGAAATCACAATAGTACATTGCAACATTTTTTGGATAACAAGTAAAACACTACTGGAAAACCTAATTAAAATGTTATAGTAGAAAAAATATGTATACAGAAGTGAATTAGACAAAAAAAAAAATGACTTAATTTAAAAGATAAAATAAAGAGAAAAGTACCAAAATTATTATTATTAACAAATTTAAATAATAGAATTTTGAGAAATAGAATAAAGGTTTACAAATAATAAATAAAATATTAATAGTAAGAAAATAATATTTATCCATATTATAATAAATGAGAATAATGTGCCATAATATAAGTCTTTTGAAAAGATGCTAAAAAATCTAATCATTCCTCTTTTGTACTTGGAATTCACGCATAAAGCATTAAAAATAAAAGTAAATTTTTAGGGGAAACATAAATACTTCATCCGTTTCAAAATAGTTGTCATGTATACCTAGTATATACACCAAATCAATAGATGCATGTCATGTGTTCAAATTTAGAGTTCATGTTACTTAACCATGATTAACTAACATGTATTTTACTTCATTTAATCACTTAACCATGATAAATTACACTAGTTTGGTGTATACACCGGGTGCGGATAAATTTTTACTGTATAGATTTTGCATAACCATTAAGGAAAAATAATAAGTGGTGTAAATTGACTAATATAACCCTATTATCTATTTAATCTTGAATACATTAATCTTATTCAATTAATATGAGAATTAATTACTAAGGTATAGTTGAAAAAAATGATTAATTATCTTTTGATCTTTTAAACAGGTCAATTATTTTGAGATAAAATATTTTTGCAAACATGCCAACTATTTTACATTAGAAGGAGTATCCTTTAAACTATACCCGAAATTTCAATGATACACCTTATTTTTACGAGGGTCCTATTACCCCTTAAACCTTTTTTAAAATGGAATAAATACCATCCTAAAATGCTATAATCATATCTGTAGAGGCAAGTGAACTACACACTTGACACGTGGATTTGTCATTTAAATAAAAAAAATTCACTTTTTTACACCTTTCTTCTTCAACTTTTCCATTCTCTTTCACCATTAAAATCAAATTCAAATTTTAATATTCTTTCACAAGTATCAATTTTAAAATTTAATTAAAAAATTGAGTTTAGACAGAAAAATGTAAAACAAAATTCAAAAGTTTCTCAGAAAACCATTAAAGAAGCTTTAAGCTTCAAGTTTGGTTTTTTGGGATAATCACAAACGAACTCCGTTTCAATTGCATAATATCTCCAAAGAATTCATATCTAAAATTTGGATTGATTTCGTGAATATTTAGATTTGATACAAAGAAAGGCGGCCATTAATGAAGCTTCAAGTTTGAATTTCGGGGGTTACCGCAATTGAACTCCGTTTCGAATGGCTGATATCTCAAAAGATTCAAAACATTTTAAGGAACCCATATCTAAAATTTGGGCTGATTTTGTGAAAATTTAATGGATTTGGTTGAAAATTCAAATTTGAGGTTGAATATGAATTAGATTTCAAACGTTTTCCAGAAATAGTCACATTTTGATTTTCTAAAAACTTTTTTTTTTTGCGGGATCTAAAATATATTACTAATACTATTCCCAAGAAAAAAGAATGTGATAGTGGGAAGAGCTTAGATCAAGAGAAGTACTCTTATCGTTCTATTTAATAATGTGGATGAATTTTTTCTTTTTTCGTGTATAACAATGCTAAACTAAAAAAAAAATAAAAATTATCATGTAAATAAGACTAGAAAAAATGTACACATAGGGCGGGGATGAGGTGGAAATTTGAACTAATTTTTAGAATGTAATAGAGTATTTAGATAATACATATTACTATTCATAAAATTTTAAACCGAGGAGATGTGAATAATAGTGTAAGAATTTTAAAATAAAAAAAATCTGTTATAAAATAACTATACAATATATCAAGAACATAATAATTAACAAAGCTAGAAAAGTAGAGAAGAAATGTTTGTGAGAGATTTTTATTTCTTCACTTCTTGGTATCCCAAATAGGAAGGCAAAACTTCCTATTTATAGAAGATTTTGCCACTCAATATACAATATATAATAGTGCAAGTTGATCAACTTGATACAACTTGTATACAACTAGATATAACTAAATACAACTAAGATACAATTTGCAACTTTGCAAGTTGTATTGTTACAAGTGGTACAATTTACACTTTTAGTTGCATAATTATTAATAATACATCCAACTTGACAAAATAGTTCATAACACTCCCCCTTGGATGTTTAATAATAGATAATGTGTCTCGTTAAAATCTTAATAGGAAAAACCCAGTTGAAAAAGCCTAGTGAAGAAAAAGAGTACACACATCTTGTACGCCCTTAGTGTTGCCTCATTAAAAACCTTACAAGGAAAATCCAGTGGGACAAAACCTTGTGAGGGAAAAAGAGTACAACGCGTATTAACTCCCCCTAACGAGAACATCAATTTAATGACTTAAATCTCTGCATCCCAATCTTGTGCACCATCTTCTCGAAAGTTGCAGTTGGTAGAGACTTTGTGAATAAATCAGCAATATTGTCACTTGAACGAATCTGTCGCACGTCGATATCACCATTCTTTTAGAGTTCATGTGTGTAGAAAAGTTTTGGAAAAATGTGCTTCGTTCTTCTCCTTTTATGAATCCTCCCTTTAGTTGTGCTATGCATGCTGCATTATCTTCATATAAAATCGTGGGTACTTTGTCACATTTCAAACCACATTTTTCTCTAATGAGATGTATCATGGACCTCAACCACACACACTCTCGGCTAGCTTCATGAATAGCTATTATCTCAGCATGGTTTGATGAGTAGCTACGATAGACTGCTTAGTAGATTTCCAAGATATAGCAGTACCCCCACTTATGAACACATAACCTGTTTGAGATCGAGCTTTGTGCGGGTCAGATAAATACCCTGCATCAGCATAACCAACAAGATCGGGACTGCTATTGTTAGAATAAAATAAGCCTAGATCGGTAGTCCCTTTTAGATACCGCAATATGTGTTTGATCCCATTCCAATGTCTTCTAGTAGGAGCAGAACTATACCTTGCTAACAAATTAACCGAAAAGACTATATCAGGCCTTGTAGTATTAGCAAGATACATCAGTGCACCAATTGCACTAAGATATGGTACTTCAGGACCAAGAATTTCCTCGTTCTTTTCTTGAGGTTGAAATTGATCCTTATTCGCATCAAGTGATCTAACAGCCATCGGAGTGCTTAATGGATGTGCTTCATCCATATAAAATCTCTTCAACACTTTCTTTGTATAGGCAGATTGATGGACAAATATACTTTTTGTCAAATGTTCGATTTGCAAACCAAGACATAATTTTATCCTTCCAAGATCTTTCATCTCAAATTCCTTCTTTAAATAAGTAATTGCCTTTTGAAGCACTATTGGAGTTCCAATGAGGTTTATGTCATCAACATACACAGCAAGTACAACAAACTCCGATGTTGTTTTCTTTATAAAAATACATGGGCAAATTTCATCATTTGTATGACCTTCCTTAGATAAATACTCACTAAGATGGTTATACCACATGCGTCCAGATTGCTTCAAACCATACAATGATCTTTGCAATCTAATGGAATACATTTCCCGAGGTTTTGAAATGTATGCTTCAGGCATCTTAAATCCTTCGGGAATTTTCATGTATATATCATTATCAAGTGATCTATATAGATAGGCTGTAACCACATCCATTAAATGCATTTCAAGCCTCTCTTGGACAGTGAAACTAATAAGATAACATAATGTTATTGCATCCATAACTGGTGAATATGTCTCTTCATAATCGACACCAGGCCGTTGTGAAAACCCTTGTGCAACAAGGCGTGCCTTATACCTTTGTATTTTATTTTTCTAATTTCTTTTTCGCACAAAGACCCATTTATAGCCAACAGGTTTAATATCATTAGGTGTTTCAGCTATAGGTCCAAAAACTTCACGTTTGACAAGTGAATTCAATCCTGATTGAATTGCTTCTTGCCATTTTGGCCAATCATTTCTTGGTCGACATTCTGTGACAGATTGAGGTTCAAGATCCTCACTATCTTGCATGATTTTTGTTGTAACATTATATGCAAAGACATAATCCATCACTATTTCAGATCAATTTAAATTAGTTCCAACATCACTTGAATTTATGGTTAGTTTCTCATTTTCTTGAGTCTCAGGCTCATTGATTCCTTCAGGGATATCAAAATTGCTCAAATCTTGAAATTCCATATGAGGATCTTTTATAGTGTCATCTTGACCATTTCTTTTTCTTTTTCTAGGATTCCGATCCTTAGAACCCAATGGTCTACCACGCTTCAGGCGCGTTTTGGACTCATTTTTCATGACACTAGTAGATGGTCTTGTAGGGACCTCAATCCGAATTGGAACATTCTCTGCAGGTATATGTGATTTAGTAATTCTTTTCAAAGCTGTAAATGCGTCAGGCATTTGATTTGCAATTTTCTGCAGATAAATAATCTTTTGAACTTCTTGCTCACAAACAGAAGCACGTGGATCAAGATGAGACAATGATGGATTTTTTCACAAAATTTCTTTATTGATTTCACTATTTTCTCTCCCTAATTTTGGGAAAAGTGTCTCATCAAATCAACAATCTGCGAATTTAGCAGTGAACATAGCTCCCGTTAATGGTTCAAGGTAGCGAATAATGGAGGGTGATTCAAACCCAACATAAATTCCTAACCTTCTTTGGGGACCCATCTTTGTGCGATGTGGTGGTGCAATAGGCACATACACAGCACATACACAGCACATCCAAAAATTCTCAGATGAGATATATTAGGCTCTTGACCCAAAATCAATTGCAACGGAGAAAATTTATGATAATTTGTCGGTCTGAGACGAACAAGTGTTGCAGCATGCAGAATTGCATGACCCCAAACAGAGGTGGGCAACTTAGTTTTCATAAGCAATGGTCTTGTTATTAATTGTAAATGTTTAATGAATGACTCAGCAAGACCATTTCGAGTGTGAACATGAGCTACAGGATGTTCAACTCTTATCCAAATCGATAAGCAATAATCATTAAATGATTGGGATGAAAATTCTGCAGCATTATCAAGGCGAATGGACTTAATCTGATTATCAGGGAACTGTGCCCGTAATCATATTATTTGTGCCAATAATTTTGCAAACGCTAGATTGCGAGATGACAATAGGCACACATGAGACCATCTAGAAGAAGCATCTATTAGGACCATGAAATAGCTAAATGACCCACTAGGTGGGTGAATAGGTCCACAAATATCCCCTTGTATACGTTCTAAGAACGCAGGGGACTCAATCTCAACCTTAGTTGATGATGGCCTCACAATTAACTTGCCATGATAACAAGCAGTACAGGAAAATTAATTATTTGAAAGAACCTTTAAGTTCTTTAATGGATGTCCATTTGAGTATTGGAATTAGTAAACTTTCGGTTTACTATAGAATGTGCCTCAATCGAACTAATCTTTGTCCAATACAAGCCAGAAGATAAAGCAGGGAATTTTTCTATAACACATGTCTGCCCAGAGACATTCTTGGTAATACCAAGATATTCAAGATTCAACTCATCCATTGTCTTGATATGATAACCGTTTTCACGGATATCTTTAAAACTCAACAAGTTTCTCCGGGACTTAGGAGAAAACATAGTATTATTTATGATGAGTTTCACTCCCTTAGGCAAAATTATAATGGCTCTTCCGAAGCCTTCAATCAAATTAATACTATCAGAAATCGTAGTAACATTTATCTTGCACATACTTAAATAAGAAAAATATTTCTCATTTTTAAATATTGTGTGTGTTGTGCCAGAATCAATCAAGCAAATTTCTTCATGATTGGATGAGTTGCTTTGAGAATTATCCATATCTTCAAATAGAATAACATACACAAAATAAAATACATAAATCAAATATTTGTATAAAATAAAATCTAAGTAATATAACAATTACTCATAGTTATCTTTTGCTATGCAATTTACAAAAAAAAAATCTATTTAATCAAATCAAATATGTACATTATTTTGTGAAATTGATTTTGATTAGATCATTCATATTTAGATAAGGGAGTCTATTATTTCTTTGATACCAAAATAATATTCATCATAACTAAAACAAATATTAAAATATTATTTAACCAAAATGAGTTCATTTTACTAATGAACTTATGATAAAGTAATTAATAAAAAAAAATACTAATTAAAAGACTAGTACTCATGTAAACAACTACTATTACATGATCTTTGGTTTACTAATTACTACCATTAGAAAAAATAAAATAAAAAAACTTCTTTATTCTTCCATAGCTACAGAACCATCACCAATCAAGTGATCTATCTTTCCTTCAGGGTGCTCAAAGAAATCTGCTACATCCAAGTGTGCGATGTCAACATGATTTTCAGAGACAAAATTAGCTTCATGATTTTTTATTTTTTCTTTAGTGACGCTTGGTAAAGATCAACCAAGTGTTTGGGAGTATGACAATCACGTGCATAGTGTCCTTTTGCCCCACATCGAAAACAAATACATGCTCTAACTGCTTCACGTTTCTCATCCTTTCCTTATTCCTTTTGATGGTGTCCTTTCTTTGTTGAATGATTAACACCAGGAACATGATTTCTTTTGTGGCCATAATCACGACCACGTCCACGTCCATGACCAGGTTCGTGACCTTTTCCACGCTTAACATAATAGGCGTACACCTCATTCACTTCTGGAAATGGTGTAGATCCAGTAGGTCGATATTCGTGATTTTTCATTAACAAATTATTATTTTGTTCAGCCACAAGAAGATGAGAACTCAGTTTGGAATATTTCTTGAAACCTTTCTCTCGATATTGCTACTGCAAGAGCACATTTGAGGCATGAAAGGTGGAGAGTGTTTTTTCCATCATATCAACATCATTAATCTCCTCTCCACATAGTTTCAACTAAGAAAAAATTCTAAACATGGCAGAGTTGTACTCATGAACAGACTTATAGTCTTGAAACCTCAGATGCATTCAATCATATCGTGCCTTTGGATGGATGACCATCTTTAGGTGGTCATACCTTTCTTTTAGGCTATTCCACAAAACAAGTGGATCCTTAATGGTAAGATATTTAATTTTCAGAATTTCGTCAATATGATGACACAAGAATATCATAGCCTTAGCACGATCTTGGTTTGATGCTTTATTTTCAATTTTAATGGCGTCTCCAAGACCCATAGCATCTAAATGGATTTCAGCATCCAATACCCATGAAAGATAGTTCTTGCCCGAACTTTGAAGGGCAACGAACTCAAGTTTTGTAAGATTAGACATTTTAAAGGGAAGAGAAAGTAATACCTTTGCCTTCAAATTTTGAGACGGTAGAGTCTCGTGCTGATAACGTGTTATAAAATAATTATACAATATATCAAGAACACAATAATTAACAAAGCTAGAAAAGTAGAGAAGAAATGCTTGTGAGAGATTTTTATTTCTTCACTTCTTGGTATCCCAAATAGGAAGGCAAAACTTCCTATTTATAGAAGATTTTGCCACTCAATATACAATATATAATAGTGCAAGTTGATCAACTTGATACAACTTGTATACAACTAGATACAACTAAATACAACTAAGATACAATTTGCAACTTTGCAAGTTGTATTGTTACAAGTGGTACAATTTACACTTTTAATTGCATAATTATTAATAATACATCCAACTTGACAAAATAGTTCATAACAAAATCAATATAAACAACCTAATATTTTTAAATTGTGAACAATATAATAAAGAAAAACATGAAATATAATTTATTTATTTTTTACAATTACATGATTGTTTTTAGGGAAAAGGCTCAAATATGCCATCGAACTATTGAAAATGGCTCATTTATGTCATCCATTAAAAGTTTGGCTCATTTATTCCATCGCCATTACAAAAAAGGCTCATTCATGCCATTTTTTTTAACGATGGGTTTTAAAAACAGCTATGCCACGTGGCCTCTTACTAGAGGTCCACATCAGTAATCCAATATGCCATCGAACTTTGAAAAAAGGCTTATCTATGCCATCCGTTAAAAGTTTAGCTCATTCATGCCATATTTTTAAAAGTTCGATTGGGTGATTTTTTGCAAAATCATTTTGTACACGTGGCCAACAATGATTCGTCCACATCATTAATTAAATCAGCCAAATAAATAATCTAAAAAATTGAACTTTCTTCTCAAAGGTGAAATTAAAATTTTGTTTTCCACGACTCACAAATTTCTGGTACATCTGATTCTTCAAATCATTAAAATCTTCAAGTTTTGATTTTAATTTGATTTTGCTGAAATATTCTTCTTTTCTTCTCTGTAATTTCACCGATTATAGAATTCTTCTAATTTTTTCTTCAAGTATAATTTTTTAAGAATTTAAAAAATTGTGTTTCGGTAACTAATTGATTCGTTGTTTGAAATAGTTGATGTCTGTTTTGGGATTGAATTGGCCTTGAGATTTGCAGAATTGTGTTCGGCTATTCCGAAGAAATTGAAAATGGATGAGCTCTTTACGGTGCTATAAAGGAGTTACAAAATGCATAGAAATATTTTGGCCGGAGAAGTCGATATTTTCTTATTAGGAATTTTAAAATTTCTTTGGCTGATTTAATTAATGATGTGGATGAATTATTATTGGCCACGTGTACAAAATAGTTTTGCAAAAAACCACCAAACCGGACTGTTAAAAAAAAAATGGCATGAATGAGTCAAACTTTTAACGGATGGCATTTTCTCAAAGTTCGATGGCATATTTGAGTTTTTTCCCTTTAATTAATGATGTGAACGAATTATTGTTGGCCACGTCTACAAAATGATTTTGCGAAAAACCACCAAATCGGACTGTTAAAAAAATGGCATGAATGAGCCTTTTTTGTAACGGCGATGGCATAAATGAGCCATTTTCAATAGTTCGATGGCATATTTGAGCCTTTTTCCTTGTTTTTATTCATATCAATTTGGCTAGGAGTGGGAAGGGGGAATGGGCATTTTATTGAGAAATAATATGATTTAACAAGCTCAAACAAAACAACGCAATCTGAAATGAATAGAAATAATACTTTAATATTATCCGCGCATCGCGTGGGTAAGTATACGAGTAATATTTAATAACAGAAGTAAAATTATAGATAAAGATATTTCTCTAGGGGTCGCAGAGTAAAAATGCTGCGATGCACACAAAAACTGATCATGAAAAAAATTACTCGTAGAATTGTGGTTACGTTGTCACTACAACAAAAACAACCTTTAGCGGCAATAAGTATGCACTTTAACAAGGGTGCTAAAAATTTTACCAGCATTAGTTAAATGTCATTGGATCTAATGTCACTATAGGCTTTAAGGGCAATTTACAAAGAAAACTACAATGTAATTGTCACTATGAAATGCCACTAAAACACATATTTAGCGGCAATTAAGTTATTGCCATTAATTAATTACCGCTAAAGATCATTTTTGGTGTAGTGTGTTTCCAGTGCTGATTTACTTCTGATGTCCTTGAATAGGTAAATTTTGATGTCCAACGTTTTTAGCTGATTATTAATTATTATTATTCCCTCCGTCCCGTATTAATTGATCATCTTATTAAAAATAGTTGTTTTAATTTTAGTTGGTCACCTTGCTAAATCAAGAAATCATTAATAAAAAAAATTCCATATTACCCTTGCAATTAATTCTTTTTTAAAGTGTTCACACTTGTTTGTAAAGTTTCCAAAAAGTTTTTTAAGGAATGAATTAGTAAAATTACCTTTTTATTTATGATTTCTTGACATGCGTGTAAAAAATAAAATGACCCACTAATATGGGATGGAGGGAGTAATAATTTTCATAGATGTGGCTGTTATTTTCGAAGACTTCAAATTAATACTGTTTTTTTTCGTTTCGTTTTACTTGGTCTCTCTACTAAGAATAGTTATTTTAGTTTGTTTGTCTAAATCAAGAGATTTTTGTTACTACTCCCTCCATTCCAAAATAAATGAATTGTTGAGGTGATGCACACCTATTAAGAAAAATAGTTAAGGACATAAATTTAAGGCTACTTTCCACTATTACCCTTTTGATTATTCAACCTATTCTCCTAGAAAAATGTAAAGTAGTTAAGAACATCATTAAAACAAAGGTTAAATATGGAAAAAATCCAAACAATTCTCTTGAACTTTGAACAATTAAATTATTTTGAACTATAAAAAAAGTCTCAACAATTCATTTATTTTGGAATGGAGGGAGTATATTTTTTTCTTTCTACCTTTAGTATTAAATAACTACATAAAGTACGTAATAGTAATTGTCAAATTTAGAGTTCCAAAACATCATTAATAAGGTTAATTTAGTAAAATATTCCTTTCTTCCATCTTTACTTGTCCACTATACTAAAAATAACCGTCCAACAATACTTGTCCATATTGATAAATCAATAGATAATTTACCTTTTTCTACTCATTTTACCCTTAGCATTAAATACGATTCATTATCTAAAGAATTAAATTTGTTATATTCAAAGAGTAATATGGTAAAATTATCCCTATCATTTACTATTTTTAACATGTGTGTGATCAAGTCAATAATGAACAACTATTGATGGATGAGAGAGTATATCCTAATTAAAGTTTTTCGCATCAAGTCAAGGAAGGGGTTAAAACTAAACCAAAGGAGTATGTTACTATATTTAGCCCTGCTTGGCTCAAGCATCCTTCTCAATGCAATACTATATTCTATCGACATCTGAATAACATTCTGGACTTCTTTTTTGCTGTGCTAAATGGGGTTTATTTCGACACTTCCATATTATGTGAATAACATCACAACAATCTTTTACATGAGGCTTTGTATGCCAACCTAGTTCACATTCTTTTCTTTTTTCCTGTTGGTATTTGTATTTGTTCCCAGTCGAGGGTCCACAATTTTTGTGTGTGTTCTTAAGGAATTTAATCCCCTAATTATATCCGAGGTTATGAATTACTTTCTCCCAAGATAAAATGAATATTGCCTATTATTGGAGTAGCGGTACCTCAAACGCCAATAACTTCATCGAACTTAAAGTCAGCAAAACTGAGGCTAGTCCTCTGAATTTATAGCCAACGAAGAGGTGCTTATTGTGTCGTATCGGAAAAGTCACAACTTATCGAAAAAATCACAACCTATTAGAAAAGTCACAAACTATCGGAAGAGTCACAACCCATATTCGAAAAGGTCACAACTCACAACCATTCGAAGTGAAAAAGTGTCTTTTAACATATACTCTTTCTCTAGGTGTCTATTTGGAAAAACACATATTCATAGTCTATTCACGCCTCTTAAAAATCCAATAAAGTTTGTGTACACTCTACTCATCCCTAATACACTCTACTCATCCCTAGCTAGACCCCCACTTGTAGGATTAGAAAATGTTGTTGTTTGTTGTATTTGTAATTGTTCCCGCCTGTCCTATTGCTTAAAATTGATGAGCTAGTTGATGAGAAGCCACAACTCTGTCTTGTTGATCGATACAGATGAAACCAAAAAGGTTTGCTTTACTTGCAAATTGGCAGCGAGAGTACACCATGCATGGAACTTGGAAGACATAGTGGTTCAGCTGAAAAAGGTGATGACTTCTTGATTACTTCTTATTTAATTTTATAGAAAACACATAATAAAGTCATCATTAAAGTTGTCCTGAATTTGCAAGTAGAAATTTTAGGGATGTCCCATGACCCCCTGAACAATTTCATATTGATATTAATAGAGATAAGACACTATTACCCCCTCAAATTATAGCCGAAGTTGCTATGACACTCTTAAACTTCACGGGGTCCTATTACCCCCTAAACTATTTTAAAGTGTAATAAATACGTCTTTCAGTGCAGACGTGGCACCACAACCCAATTCAATTATTTGTAGTGTTATACAAGCGCCGCCATGCGTATAAATATTTTTTAAAATTTTTTTGTAGTTATTTATTCTTATTTTCTTTGTCTTATATTTAAAATAAGTCAATACAAGTAAATTTTTTATTTTCTTTGTCTTGTATTTAAAACTTTCTCAAATACATGCAACTTTTTAATTTTGATTTGCCTTGTATTTAATATTTTTACAAATACACGTAATTTATTAATTTTTTCTTGTCATCTTATTTTTTTCTTGTATTAATATTCTCAAATACACGTAATTTTTTTTTGCTTTTCTTCTTATTTTTTTTTTGTATTTAAATTTTTCTCAAATACATGTAATTTTTTTATTTTTTACCTTCTTATTATTTTTAATTACTTTTATTTTTTTTATTTTCTTTACTTTTTCTTTGAATTTGATTTCAAATTTAATTTCAATGCTTTGTATTAAAATAAGCTAACTTCGGACGGATAAAAGAAAAAGTGAAGTAAAGTAAATAAAAAATAAAATGTTAAAACAAATGAATTTTTTTTTTTTTATTTTATTTTTTCAAAAAAAATATAATTTTTTAAATTAGTTAAAATTGAAAAGATAAGAAATTAATGAAATAGAAAAGGAAAAAGGAAATAAAAGTTTAAAAGCGAGGAGGGAAATAATTTTCAAAAATAAAGAAAGGAAAATAATTAAATATATATAAGTTTTAAGCTTTATAATTATGTGTACTGACTAATTGTAAAATTGTCCAATTAAAAAGGGATATGTGTCCATTATTGATCAGATTTTTACCTTATTTTTCGTCTCTCACTTGCTTCCAATAGAGTGAACACACTCTCTGTGCCACATAAGCACTAAAGGATATATTTATTACACTTTAAAATAATGATGTAGTTCTTACACTTTAAAATAATTTAGAGGGGTAATAGGACCTTGTAAATTTAGATGTGTCATAGCAAATTCGGCTATAGATTAAAGGAGTAATAATGTCTTATCTGATATTAATATGTCATTTATAGCCATCTGGCATAGTGAGTGTAGCTCACTCTCCGCTCACTCTCTCAAGGAGAGTTCTCAAGGAGAGTGAGACAGAGATGAACCAAACAAAATATATAATATTTTATGTTTATTAAAATTATTCTCTACCTTTTCACCTTTTCTTTTTAGTTTTTATTTCATATTTTTTTAATTTTGTATTCAATTTTTTTCTTTCCCCTATCTTCTCCATTAAATAGTATTTTTTCCTTTTTGAGAATTTCTTTGTCCTTTATATTTCTTATATTTTCTTCTTTTTTTTGTAGTGATCATCATAGCTTTGTGTTGTATATATAGTTTTATAAAAATTTGTTTCACTTCGTTTTAATTATTTTTGTATTTATATATTAGTACATTTTTCTTGTAATATTTTCATTATATGTTGTATTTTGTGTCTTATTGACTATTTTGCGTCTAAATTTTGTATTACACCTTCTCTTTTAGTTCATCTTTCTTCTACTTCTCTTCCTAGGGCTCCTGGTAATTTATTAAAAAACTTTTTTCTAAATTTTGGTCAAACATATTTCCACTAATTGTATAGTAATAAAAATAATCATTCATAAATGGTTTTATATGTCCCCAATTATTGATACTTAATTGTTCTAATTTTATTAAAGAATTTCTTTGTAAAACTAATAATTCACTATTTGGGTTTTTCCCTGTTATTAAGCTATGTATTTTATTTGTGAAATTATAAGGATTTGGTCCCATAGCTACTAGCGTTTGGAACTCGTGTGGGAATTCTGATTTATATGCTTCCCATAATCCTTTAGCGGATTCTCCTAAGAAGGTTTCCATATATCTATACATGGTTTCCATGTCTGTTTCTTGGTAATTTTTAATATATATAGTCTTCTACTGCTAGACTTTTTCATACATCTATTACAACATTTCATGATTGCGGATCATGTGCCGCTATATTAAGTATTTTTCCTTTCCTTCCTCCTTCCTGAAGTCTAATCGGTTCTTCTATCGGCATTCTTCTACCTGTTGGCTTTACGTTTTCTGTTTGTACGTCTGGGTTTATTCTAAATACTCTATGTCTAGGTACATTTTTTGTATTAGTATCTATTGTGTGCATTGGCGTTGTTTTTTGAAAAGGGCTCGAACTAGTTGATTCTGATTTCATAAATTCTTTGACACTTTTATCTGTATCATCTTCTTCGTAACTTATGGATTCGTTATCGCTTTCTGTTTGCTCGTTGTTTCTATATCCGTAGCTATCGGTTCTTAACTTACATTCTTTAAAGTGTTCTTCCATTTGGGTTACGTTTAAACTTTCTTTTTTACAACCTTTACATCTGAAGATTTTGGTATTATCTATTGAGTACATTTCTTTTGCCTTTTCGATGGCTTTGACCAAAATAATCTATTATTTAAATCAATTCACCAAAATAGTACATTTTTTTGAATCTTTACAGAATTAGTATATACGTAGTTCGCAGTAACGTTTTAGGCTATATTTTATTAAAAAATAATCAACAGATCAAAAAATAACGGGCTAACACCGTTAAATAGGTATACGTTACTGGCAGTAACGTTTTTGGCCTAATTCATTACCAGCAGTAACGAAACTCTGCAACTCTGCCACCTCAGAATCTTTGTACAAAATCTGACATTAAAGTTGTTATCGTGACTTACGTTTTAAGGCTAAAACGTTACTCTGAGTAACGATTTATTATTTCGTTGTTATTTGTTGCATTTTGTTAATGTATCAATTGTGTTGCTATTTCCTTTTTATTAGCTACAGTTGTGTATTCTTCTTCCTTTTTATTAGCTACAGTTGTGTATTGCCAAAAAGAAAAAAGTATCACGAGGACAAAAAGAGTGATGACGGAATGAATTTGATTGTATAAGTGAAAATGGCCTTGTTTTTTATTTGTATGCTTCTTCTGTAACTATACTTAAGCTGACAAAATATATATTCTCAGTCACTGATCATGAAATACTCCTATTCCATTGTTTTTTGTGGAGATTAGAAAGGAAAATGTTTTAATGAATTATTTATTAACTCGTGCAAGTGTTTGGTCATAATTTGTGATGTGAAAGTAGAATAATGAAAGGATGCATGGAAAGTTTAAAGAATAATACAAGTTTGGAGGTATATGTTTGTTTGAAATGTTAGAGGGAAGGAAAGATTTCAAGTTTTCCTGGACACTGCATAAAACTTGTACAAATTTTAAGGGAGTTAAAATTGCATTAAACACAGTGAAGATAATTTGAATGTACAAATTTGAATAGGCAAAAGGCGTTCTAGTGAAGTAATTTTGCTGAAATGTGAAGGCAATAATGCACAGGAATAACTCACAACTGACGAAGAGCAAACAAAATTTTATCGAGGCTAAACAAACGCAGAAATTAAATTCTTAAAGGGAAGCAACTGATACATCAACTCAACTGTAGCTAATTGAAAGGAAGAAGAATACACAACTGTAGCTAATTAAAAGGAAATAGCAACACAATTGATACATTAACAAAATGCAACAAATAACAACGAAATAATAAAATCGTTACTCAGAGTAACGTTTTAGCCTTAAAAAGTAAGTCACGGTAACAACTTTAATGTCAGATTTTGTACAAAGATTCTGAGGTGGCAGAGTTGCAGAGTTTCGTTACTGTTGGTAACGAATTAGGCCAAAAACGTTACTGCCAGTAGCGTATACCTATTTAACGGTGCTAGCCCGTTATTTTTTGGTCTGTTGATTATTTTTTAATAAAATATAGCCTAAAACGTTACTGCGAACTACGTATATACTAGTTTTGTAAAGATTCAAAAAAATGCACTATTTTGGTGAATTGATTTAAATAATAGCTTATTTTGGTCAAAACTTCGCTAAATCTACTTCAAAATTTTCTTCTGGTATGATTTTAATATTCATCATTTCTGTTTTTTCTTCTAGTTCCTCTCCTTTTTCTTCTAATTCTTCATCTAAATCTCTCTCTCTCTCTCTCTCTCTCTCTCTATATATATATATATATATATATATATATATAAGTAGGGTAAAGTAGTAATTTAGCATATTCTTATTGGGTTATCGGTTTACCCAATAACCCAATAAGGAAAAACCAAAACCGAATCAACAATCCAATAAAAAAAATTATAAAATCATTAAAAAACGGTTAACCCAATAACAATAAATCAATAGCATTTTTATCGGTTCAATTTATTAGTCGGTTCGATTTTTGCACACCCCTAGATTAGATAGTATATTTGAATTAAATAGTCAAATTCTAAATTTTCTTTTCAAAAGGTATGATCAAACACAACTCTAACTTTAAATATTTTAAATAAAGTAAAAAAGTTAGTATTTAATTTCATGATCAAAGACAGATTTTTTTTTTTGAGGGCAGAGGGTGGGCGTGGGGGGTGCTGTGAATAAAAGTAGAGTGAATGGAGATGTGGTTTTAGCGCAATATAATTACTCCATATAGTACTTAATATAATGACTCCCTCTTCTCAAATTATTTGGCACAATTAAAATTTTTAGAGGCAATTATTTTTTATATTATTTAAATATTTAAATTGTTAATTATTGTAGTTTATAAATACTTTTGACGAGATTTCAAATATATAAAGTTAGTATCAAAAAAAATTACAATATTACATCTAAATTTACAATGTAAATTTTAAAATTTTAATATTTTAATTATACCACATGACTTGGACACAGGATATATAGATCCTCTGTTTTTACTTTCTAATGATTATAGCATGCAGGCTACGTAAACCCTCGTCAATTGCCTAATTTAGTCGTATAGTGCTGCTAGTTGTTCGTTCAACATTTCTTAATTAATACTCTTCCGTTTCTAAATACTTATAATCGTTAAGTATTAAAAATAGATATTTTATAATATTTTTTATTTTAAAAAATCAAGATACAGTCAAATGTTTGTTTCTATTTTAATTTTTCTCATAAGTCATAGTCATAAATATAAAGATATATTAATATATATTGCAAAAAAATTAAATAGAGAGAATTAATAAATAAGAATAATTTAGTTAAATTACCTTCTGATTATTTATCATATTTATCCTTTACATGTATTTTAAAATAGATATTCATTTTAATTGTTTCCTTGCTAAAAGTAATTATTTCAATTTACTTATCCAATTTATAAAATGGACTAGAATGTATCATTTTTTTTTCCAATATGACTCCTATCACTAATTGACCACATAATATATTAGTAGTCAAATTTTAATTTTTAAAACATAATTAATAATATTAATTTAATAAAATAAATCAATAATAAATATTTTTTTCAAAAGAGAGTGTCAAGTCAACATTGAACAAGTAAAAATAAAAGGGAGGAAAAAATATTTAATTGAACCCTCTTTAATTTGTTGAAATTTTAATGAATACTCCTTTCGTATCATTTTGCTTGGCTTGTTGACTTGACACGTTTTTTAAAAAAAAAAAGTTAATTTGAGGTGTATTTTATTTAACTAATTTTATTAATGATACTTTGAAATTTCAAATTTGATTATTACTCCTATTATTTTATGTAGATATTTAACACTAAGGGGTCATTTGGTGTGAGGTATAAGTTATAATAGTCCCGGGATAAAATATAGGATTATCGTATCCCATGTTTGGTTGAAGTACTAGTTACTCAAGGAATTATTTATTCCACCATCTATGCCTTAGTGATGGGATAAATTATACCATATATATGGTGGGATAACTAATCCTGGGATTAATTATTCCGAGATAACTTATTCCCAACCAAACGACCCCTTAAAGATAGTATAGAGAAAAAAAATAATAAAACCCTCTTAATTTGTGAAAATAAATAAATAAATTAAAACATTTATCTTTAATACAGAGCACAAGCAAAATAAAAAAAACTAGTACTTGGAAGGAAAATAAGTAATTACTCAGTAGAACTGAGACGGCAATGATTCTGTTTGATTTGATCGAATTTCCGTCTAGAAATAATTTCCCCAAACCCAAGAAAAATCAGGCGTGACAAGACTTTCTCAACAATAGGGGGGAAAAAGAAGGGAAAATTCACAGTTTACTGCATCAAAACAGCTAGCTTCATTCCTTTATCCATAGTAATAAGCAATTTTACATGCAATTATTTCTAAAATAATGATCAACGCTACTAGCTAAGATGAAGCAATTGCAACAATGAGACAAGAATGAATCCTATTTACAGCCTAATACACTTTTATGTAGGTGTATCTAAAATATCCAGAATCATCACATCCAGACAAGAATCCTATTCACAGCCTAATACATACATTTTTCTGTAATCCACAATCGATCATCGGCACATCCAAGAAAAGCTAAAAGATAATTCAGATCGATCAGGATTTACTCGTCCATTTCAGGGGACTCATGGAGGATGTTGCTGTATTGTGCCATGGCGGCCTCATCAGTGAAGTAGGAATCCCTTAGAGATTTGAAAATCCCCCATGTCAATAGACTATCCGAACCCGCATTGTGCTCCACCCCTACCCTAGGAAGGCCAAGACTGTTTGCCATGCTACTCAACCCGCCCTTAATATTCTTGGATGTCATGATATGTTTCACATCGAATATTTCTGCTTTGAAGTATATCTTCATTGTATCGAGGAATTTTGTGTAGGAATTAGGCAACTCTTTTTTCATTATGCTTTTCAAAAGATATGCGAAGTCGTAAATACCGTGAAAACAGATGTAGCCTTTAACCTTATCCCCCAGAATAATGCCGGTATACCCTAAGAGCATGAACAGCTTACTCGAGTGAACACCATCATTTTTTAATCTCTGAAAGTCGATTCCCTGCGTCTTGAGAAGATCAAGTGACTCCGGTGCACCATTGTTGTTATTGATGTCGAAATCACTGAAATTGATTTCCCATATCGCAAATTCTCCATCGATGACAGGCAAGTTTCCATCCTTATCCGTCAACGTCAATCCTAGTTGAATAATGTTCAATGACTCAACATTCGCCTTCACTAGATTATACTTGGTAATATGATAAACTTTGGAAGGTTTAATCACGGTTCCTGGGAACTCTGTATCCAAGGAAACGTATGAAAACTGTTGATTCAAGTGAGATCGGATGTGGGTAAATTCTTCAATCATGTTCTTGTGCCAGATTGAACGGACTTTCGTGGGACGTAATGATGAAGAAGAAGAAGCCATGGACTACCAAGGGAGTATTTGGATTCTTGGTTTTTCTTTTTCTTGATTGAATTGATGGACCAAGTATTTGGATTCTTGGTTTTTTCTTTTTCTTGATTGAATTGATGGACGAAGTAAATGGCGGCTAAAGAAGACTCTTTATAGACTTGACATAATACTGACGGTTTATACTTAGACTAGCTGAGTTAACTATTCTGATTGACAGTTGATACTTTTTAGACGTGGCATTAAGTTTGTTTTTTCTTATTTTAGCATTAGTTGTAATTATGTTTGAAAACACATCAATAGAATAAATATTCAATGAAGATAGATTATATTTATATCATATAAGGGTAAAATAATCAACATTATCTCTTAAATAATGTTTTCTTAAAAAGTGTATAAAAACTATGATAAATAAATTGTACTTTACTTTTTATTTTTACTCTTTTAGATATTATCAAACTAATCTTGAAATTTCAGTTATATTAAAATAAAGTCAATTAAGTCGATTGGACCTCATAACCTAGAAAGTGTAAATGAAAGGTAAAATTGAAAAAATTCCAACATGTATCTTGAAGAATGAACAATTCAATTATTTTAGACATTGAAAAATAGCTCTAAGATTCACTTATTTTGAATTAGAGGGAGTATATATTTGAAAGTTACATGAAAATTACTATAAATCACATTAATCAATAATTTAAAATGTTTTGTTATATATTTGAAAATCAGGTGGAAAATACTATATTAGGTCATATGTGTTTGAAGTCGGTCAATCTTTTGCATGCACTTATGACATGTAAAATTTTATTCGAATATCAACAATCCAACACATAATTCAAATTAAATTAGGATGACTCATTTTAAGCTCATGTGGTATATATTTCTTAGATTTTCTTAATTAAATTTTATGCCATACTAAATTTCTGGGAAGAATTTTGTAGGGTTTGATCACTTTTAAGTGATACTGAACATTGAGCATTATTTGGATGACCTTTAGGGTGTGTTTGGTATGAAGGAAAATGTTTTTTATGGAAAATGTTTTCATGGAAAATAAGTTGGTTTCTTACTTATTTTCTCATGTTTGGTTGGTAAGTGGAAAACATTTTCCGAAAAATATTTTCTAGTGTTTGGTTGGTGAATGAAAAACATTTTCTAGAAAATATCTTTTAGTATTTGGCTAGAGAGTAGAAAATACATTTTAGGAAAACAGTTTCCGACACGAAAACCAACTTCGACGATCGATTTGGGATCCGACCCCGACACCCGAACAGGGACCAAACCCCGACCCCAACTCTCGACCCAGGAACCGACCCCAACACCCGACCCGGGACCCGACCCTAACTCCGGACCCTGACACCCAAACCCAACTCTCGACCCAGGACCTAACTCCAACACCCTACTCCCAACTCGAGCACCGACCTAGACTCCCGAACCCGACATCCGATCCCGACTATCGAACCAGGACTCGATCCTAACATCCGATTTGGGACCCTAGCCCGACACCGAATTTCGACTCTCAAACCAAAACCCGACCACAACATTCAACCCCGACTCGGGACTCGACCCACCACAACTACCGACCGATACCCCAAATCGGGACCTGACCCTGGCAACCGATCTTGGACCCGATCCAGACAACAAACACCCGACCTTGACACCCGACTGGGACACGACCCTGACACCCCGATAGCTGACACCCGACTCGGGACACTACCCCGATACCCCAACACCGACACTTGAATCGGAACACGAACCCGACACCCGACCCAGACCCAGACACCCATCCCGAGACCCGACTCCCAACCCGAAACCTGACTCCCGACCCGAAACCCGACCCCAATTCTTGACCCAGGACCCAACCCCCACACCCGACCCGAGACCCAAAACCCGAGATTCGATCCAGACACCTGTCTCAAAACCTAACCCGAGAATAGGGACCGACCCCGAATCTCAATCTGGGATACGACCCCGAGATCCAACCTAAACTTTCGACTCGGGACCCAACCCCAACACCAGACTCTTGACCCCGACACCCTACACCCGAATTAGGACCCGATCCCGACACCCTAACCTGGACCCGACCCCAACATCGACACCCGACTCGAGACTCGAACCTGAACCCGACACCCGACCCCGACCCCAACCCCCAACACCGAATCCTGACCCGAGACCCGACTCTAAATCTTGACCTTAGACCCGACCCCCGCACTCGACCTGAGATCCGAGACCTGACCTCGATTCCCGACCGGACACCCGACTCTCGATTCGAGACTCGGCCCTGACTCTCGACACTAGACCCAACCCCAACAATCGACCTGAGAACCGGGATCGACCTGAATCTAGGTTCGAAACCCGACCCCGAGACCTAACTTTAACACCCGACCCCGGCACCGGTCTCGAGACCCGACCTTGACTCCCGAACCAAGACCCAACCTTGACACCCGACCCCAGACCCGAGACCCAACCTCGACACTCAACCCGAGACACGACCCCAACTCCCAACTTTAGACCAGACCCCGACACCCGGCCCTGACCCTCAACCCCGAGAATCGACCCCGAGACCCGAACCTGACAGCAGACTTGGGACCCTACCCTGACACCCGGCCATGACCCTCAACCCCGAGAATCGACCCCGAGACCCGAACCTGATAGCAGACTCGGGACCCTACCCCGACTCCCAACCTGGGAACCAACCCATGATCCAATCGCGACTCCCATCCCAAGACACGACCCCAACTCACGACCCCGACTCCCGAATCGAGAATCGGGAGTCAGGGCTGGGAGTCGAATCCCGTGTTAGTGTCGGGAATCGGTAACCAAGTCTTGGCTTAGGGTGGAAAGTTGAGGTGTGAGGTTGAAAGAGTTTTTTGAAAAATGTTTTCTTTACTTTTTGAAGGGAAGTCATTTTTCTTCAATTTGAGGAAAATAAGTTGATTTGGAAAACATTTTTCAAAACGTTTAAGCCAACCAAACATGAGAAATTGGAAAACATTTTCCAGAAAATGTTTTCCTTCATACCAAACACACTCTTAGTGAAATTAACCCCTAATTTGAGCTTATCTATTTTATAAAACTTTAAAGATGATCTGAAAATTGATATATATATATATATATATATATATAATTTTGTTTAACACTGTTCTTAATCAGAGAACAAGAATGAAAATTGAAGTAGAAGATGAAGATGAACAATGAAAAGTTAAGAGAGAACTCAGTAAAATTGTATTCTTGATTATGTGATGATTACAAAAAGGATGATATATATACACACACACACTTGTATTTTGAAGAGTAATGTAGATAAGAAATGTGATTAGTCTAGTCATTTAACTGCCTATAACCGACTTTGTGAATGGTGGTTATAACTAACTTACAACTAACTAACTATGAGAAGCTAAATAGTTTCCTTCTTCTTTTCTTTCAGCACTCCTCCTCAAGCTATGTGGTGTAAATATGTTTAGCACACCTAGCTTGGAATTCAAATACTGATGTTGAACCTTGTTGAGACCCTTTGTTAGAATGTTTGTAGGGTGCTCAGCTGTTGGGATATATTTTGTGTTGATCAAGCTTTGTTGAATTTTTTCTCTAATGAAGTGGCAGTCTATCTCAATGTGTTTAGTACGTTCATGATAGACAGGATTTGCAGCTATTTGTATAGCTGCTTTGCTATCACAATGAATATCAACAGGTAGCTTGTAATCAAAACCAACCTCTTTGAGTAAACCAAGTAACCATACAAGTTCAGATACTGTTGTGGCTAAGCTTCTATACTCTGCTTCTGCAGAGCTTCTAGACACTGTAGTCTGTTTCTTTGATTTCCATGAGACTAATGAGTCTCCAAGTTTGATTAGGAACCCTGTTACTGACTTTCTGGTAAGAAGGCATGCAGCCCAGTCTGCATCACAGTAGGCAGTAATCAAGTTAGACCTCTTGCTTGAAAGTAGAACTCCATGTCCTAGACTTTGCTTGATGTATTTAACCACTCTAAGTGCATCTTCCATATGAGACTTTTCTACTGCTGAAGGAACTGACTTAAAGTTTGAACACTGAATAAGATATCAGGTCTAGCAATTGTTAGATACAACAACTTTTCAATCAACCTCTGATAAGTAGTTTGATCTGCATCTGGATCATCTCTTAAGTTCTAATTCTTTACATGCTCATCATATTGTTTTGATGTAAACTTGATATTAGCATCTATAGGAGTTGATATAGGCTTTGATGTTGATAATCCAACCTCTAAAATGAGTTCCAAGCTGTACTTTCTCTGATTCATTAGCAGACCTGCATTTAATCTTGCAAACTCAATTCCTAAAAAGTATTTAAGTTCACCTAGGTCCTTCATTTTGAAGGTTTTGTTCAAGGCATCCTTTATCTCTTGAATTAGTTTAAGACTGTCTCCAGTGACTAACATGTCATCTACACATATCAGAACAATGACTGTACCTTCACCCGTCTTCTTGATGAATGATGTGTGATCATGTTGACTTTGTTTAAACTGAAAATCTACTAGAGTTGTAGATAACTTTGAATTTCATTGTCTTGGGGCATGCTTTAGTCCATACAAGGATTTCACAAGTTTACAGACTTTCAAACTTGAACTTGAATCTGAACTTGAACTTTGATTCTTCTCCTCCTGACTTGAAAAATCCTTATGGAAGATCCATGTATATTTCATCAAATAGATCACCTTGAAGAAAAAAATTGTAGACATATATTTGATGTATATTCCAACTGTTAGCAGCGACAAGTGACAAAATAGTCCTAACTGTCACCATTTTAACTACTGGGGAAAAAGCTTCTTGAAAATCTATGCCTTCTTTTTTACTATATCCCTTTGCAACCAGCCTTGCTTTGAACCTTTCAACCTCTCCCGATGGTTTATACTTGATTTTATATACCCATTTACAACCTATAGGTTTCTTTCCAACAGGCAGTGAAATAATTTTCCAAGTGTTGTTGTCTTCTAAAGCCTTAATCTCCTCCTGCATTACAGTAACCCATCTAGGATCCTTAATAGCTTGATGATAGTTAGATGGTTCAGTGTTGGATGAGAGATTAGTAACTAAGGCTTGATGTGAGACAGAAATGTCTTGATAACCAATGTACTTGTTCAGAGCATATGGAGTATCATTATGGCTATTAAGGGATACAAAATCCTTCATCCAAATGGGAGGTTGAGTATTTCTACTGGATTTTCTATTTTGAGTGTTTTAAGGATTAGATGAAGGTCTAGATATTTCAAGAGGTAGTGAATGGGGACCTTGTGGAGGTAAAACTGGTACAGCAGTGGGAGGATTAGGAGGTGTTGTTGTTGTAGATGAATCACTGGAAGGGTCAGAAATTGGTGTTGCAGACTCAATACTGATCTGGTGTGAAAATATGACTCTCAAGCTATTTGGCAACAGCATTGATCTCCTGTGCAGGCTTGGACCCTGAGCGTTGTGCAAATTCCATGTTAGACCCCATATTCTGATTGTAGACACTTGTGTTGTGACCATAGTGGAACTGACTGGGATAATAACCAGTTTCTTGATCATGTCCTGAGTGATACTCATTTCCTTGGATCATATTAGCATTGTATACTGCAGTTCCAGGTCCCTTTTTCTGAAATTTGGAATCAGTAGGGTATCCTACAACCCTATAACACACTTCTTTGGTATGACCTCTCTTCTTGCAGACCTCACACACAAGAGTATAGTTCTTCTTGTTTCTAGAATTCACTTGAGTAATCATCTGAGTATTGTTCTTGGCAAATAATGAAGCACTGTTGTTCTTAGCCTACATGGTCATCTCAAAGTTATGAACTACATTCCCAGTACCATTTGAAGAACCATTTATATCCTTTTGACTTTCATCACTTAAAACCATCGAGTATGCTTGATTAACAGTGGATAAAGGACTTCTTAACAGAATCTGACTTCTAGATTGTGTATATCCCTCATTCAATCCCATCAAGAACTGATATAGTTTCAGTTTCTGCAAGTAAGACGCAAATTATTTGGACTTCTCACACTCACAACTAGGAGGGGGCACTAAGGCCTCAAATTCTTCCCATAGAGTTTTCAATTTTGAGAAATATATTGAGACAGAAGCATTTCCTTGTGTTAGAGTTGCAATTTCCTTATGCAAGTTAAAAGTTATTGATCCATCTATTTTGTTAAATCTCTTAGCTAAGTCTTCCCAAACCAATTAAGCACTTGTAGCATACATGATACCCCCTAGAAGACTCTTAGACACTGAGTTCCTAATCCAAGATAGCACTATTGCATTGACTCTTTCCCATAAGTTTTGCAGAGATTCAAAAAATTGTTATTTCTTGCATGTAACATTAACAATCCCCAACTTATTTCTACCTAACAAAGTAACTTTCATGGATTGAAACCAGACAGGATAGTTCTCAATACCTGTCAATTGGAATGAAATGATTTGAATTCCACTAGCATCTGATGGTGACAAGAACAATGGGTGTTGATAATCTACTTCAGTAGCTTGATTTCCAGGATTTTTTGCAATTCTTTTCCCTGGAATCTGCTCTGCATCGTGAAACTCCATTGCCAGCCATTCTCGCAGTGGTTGAGTTTCTTCTAATCTACTTCAAACTAGCAACGGATGAATTATCAAGCCACACGCAATGGCTTTGATACCATGTTCTTAATCAGAGAACAAGAATGAGAATTGAAGTAGAAGATGAAGATGAAGATGAACAATGAGAAGTTAAGAAAGAACTCAGTAAAATTATATTCTTAATTATGTGATGATTATAAAAGGGATGATATATATATATACACACACACTTGTATATTGAAGAGTAATGTAGATAAGAAATTTGATTAGTCTAGTCATTTAACTGCCTATAACCGATTTTGTGAATGGTGGTTATAACTAACTTACAACTAACTATGAGAAGCTAAATGGTTTCCTTCTTTCTTTCAACAAACACTAACTTCTTTCATAACAGAACTAAAGAAATCAGATGATAGGACTAGGGAGTACGTACGCAGTTTCCCCGAAATTACTCTTTGGTTACTCCAATTATGAATCTTTGGAACTATTAGGGTGCGTTTAGTAGAAAGGAAAATGTTTTTGGAAAATAAATAATTATTTATTTTTTTATTCTGTATGTAAGTAAAAAATACTAATCATATCCTATAAGTATTTATATATATCAAAGACAACTATGAGGATGGGATAGGGGTACGGTGGGGGTAGGGTGATGGGTATTGTGGTAGGGGAGGGGGAGAGCGTGGGGTTGTAGGGGTAGGAGGCGGGGTTGGGGTTATGGGGTGGAGGTTAGACGGGGCAGGATTTGGGGTGGGGTGGGGTTGTGATGGTGGGGTGGGTGTTTGTGAAGGTGGAGAGGAGACAATGCGAGTGGTTTTCATTAGAGATGTCATTTTTCTTATTTTTAAGGAGCTTATTTTCCTAAAGAAAAACATATTCCAAAATATTTGATCAACCGAACACAAGAATATAGGAAAACACTTTCCACCGAAAACACCCTAAGCTTCTTATTAAGTTTGGGTTCTCGATAAGTTATCGGTGTAACCATGCATACAATATGCATATGCAAGAAAGAAGATAGAGGGCTCCAATTGCTCCAGACATCTCTTTTCAACCGAGGAACACAAAACAAGATCATTACACTCCATTTTTAGTAAAATAGTGAACGATATAAGACAGAATTAAGTTAATAAAATGCCAACCAAAAAGGGCGGAGAAAAAAAAGGCTGAAGAAATTATTCAGACAGCACAAGAACCTATTACTCATAATATTTGACACACATTAAAACTCATTAATCAAACAGCACACTGTGGCAAAGTTCATAAAGGATGAAAACACAAGTGATCAACAAGCCATTAAAGGCACCCCCCTTATAAATTTTAACTTCCAATGTCATGACACAGTAACACAATTTTTGCACACGGTTGATTGACCAGACCTATATATTGTTCTTACGCTAGAAAAAGGTGCCTTCCGGGGGCTGAACTAGCTTGCGATTGTGAGGAGAAGCCATTTCTTTTTTCAGCTGAACCAGTATGTCTTCCATGGTGTACTCTCGCTGCCAATTTGCAAGTACAGCAAACTTTTTTGGTTCCACCTGTATCAACGTCAAGACAGAGTTGTGGCTTCTCGTCAACTAGTTCATCAATCTTTTTAAGTAACAGGACAATAGCAAATACAAGTATTAAGATGGACAAAAGAATGTTAACTAGGTTGGTAAATAAAGTATCGTGTAAGAAATGTTTGTGATATTCAAACAATATGCAAGTGTTTAAATAAACACCATTTAGCACAGAAAAAAGAAGTCCAGAATGTTGTCAAGATCGAAAACTCTAAGCTGGAAAAGATGAAGGATGCTTGAGCCAAGCAATAAAAACTTGGGGAAATAAAACATAGAGTTAATTTGGAGTCTCTGTAAATAATTAAAAGCCACATCATGAAATTACTACTAATAAACGCTAGAAACATGGAGAGAGAAAATTTGGAGTCCAGCATCTCAAAGGACATCAGAAGTATATCAACAATGGAAACAATGTAACCAGAATTCTACTAATTTTTTACATGATCAATTTTTGTGTGAATCACAGCATCTTAGCTCAGCAACCCATAGAGATACATCCCTATCCCAGAGCATAATACATCTAATCTATACCTCCTATCTTCTATGATTCCCTTCCACATGGAATGTTATAAGCAGTGTTATCAAATGCGAAAAAAGCAAAAGAGCTCTAAGGCCTGTTGGGGTTTAAAGCGCAAAGCACAAATAAAAGTGTGGGCTTCAATGAAAAAAGGTGCAAAGGGAGACAAAAATACAAATATTTATGTTTAGTCCAAGACTAATAATTATAAGCATGAATGACAAATATATGAACAAAGAAATTGAAAAACAATTACGATAAAGTGAAATATCAATTGTTTAGTGCCGTCTCTTCAGAAGAGACAAATTGGCAAGTAAAAGCATGCCTTAGAAACTTGATGACGACAGTGAAGCGCACATAAAGCGAGGCGAAGTGCTCAACACATTTTGAGCCTCACTTTAGGGCTTAAGCGCACTTTAAGAGCGCCTTTGATAACACTGGTTATAAGAAGGAATTACCATGCAAGTTCTAAATTACGATAATGGAATTATTGTTATTATAATATGGATTTCCAGTTACCATTACGATAGTGCAGTGTCACATAAAGTTTCTCGATGACAACAGTGATGCACCCATTCTAGTAATATTGTAATGAATTGCTTACCACTCCTGTCTCATGGTTGACACATGTCATGTTAGTTCGAGAGTGGAATCGGACACTTGGTGGCTTCTCTGGATAATCTTTGTCACAGAATAACTTCAATTGATAAATGCGACCTTCATGAACAGACTGGAAACATGGAAAGTTAGCCTTTAATAGTTAAAAGAAATAAGAATACACCAAATGATTGGAGAAAAAGGTAATGTGATTGTAAACAAGCAATTCAGTAGTCCCAAGGAATTATACAAAACTGAAATAACTAGCATGCAATCACTTGAGTATAGCAGTTATTGTTTCATCAATCTCCTTGAAGCATAAACAAATGGCATCTTCGCTTTACAGAACATAATATAATATAAGATATACTACAGATTTTATTTGACTGCCCATACAAAGCCATGTTAAAACAAACTTAGATGATTGGAATTAGGAAAAAGAAAAGAATGCTAACATTGTGTGGACCAATAATGGTGCCAGTCCAGGAACGCATGTAGATATCATCTCCATCATCCATCCCATAACTCACAGTACCATCTCCAATACCCTTTTCACCACGTTCGAGTTCCTCAAGTAATCTGAAATTCCGAGGGACTGCAGAGAATAAAAATTTTGGTAAGTGAAGGATTTACAAAAGGTAAACCAAGAAATCATAATGTTGCAGATGCTTCCAACTACCACGTAGATGTACAGACTAAATGACAGTACAAAAAACACTATGAGGGTGGGATGGGGTGGGGAGTGGGGGTTCGGGGGTGGAATGTTTAAGGGGTGGATGGGGAGGAGACGATGAATATGAAATGCTTTTGGGATAATAATTTTTTACTTACTTACCAAAAACTAGAAAATAACTAAGACACCCACTTGCTTTCCAGAAAACATTTTCCATGGAAATTGGAAAGCATATTCCTTCCTACCAAACACATTCTTAAGCATCATCACCAATTCTCATTTCACTGGAGAATTAGACATTTGTGAATATATGGCAAGTGACCTGTATGAAGGTTCTCATTTTAACAAAAGGACTTACCCTGTGCATCAAATGCTCACGGCTAGACCAGAGGTAAGGCAAAGATGGCTGTATGTTGTTCTTAGCCTTCTCTTTGCACTGCTGCAAAGAGGCTTTTTGCAGACCTTGAACCTCTGACCAATTTACTGGAGAAACTTACCATTGTGCCAAGACCTGGCACAAGGTTAGTTATCTAACATCTTTAGCAAAATATTTAGGCTAGAACAGGTGAAAGTCTACTATGGGCAGTTAAAGCTCTCTTATGTTCCATTTGTAGTTTTTGTGTGAAGAAAATATTCCATTTTCTACAAATAGTTGCTGTATTTTTTAGGAGGCTTAACTTCAAACTTTTCAATTTATGCAAAGTGACATCACTGCAAAGACCATTAGGGTCTTATACTAATCAAGAAAAAAATAGATTGCAACTTCAATTTGCCATTCAGTGTAGTGTGCACACTGCATTGAAACCTAAATCTGCTCCCATGCGTGGATTCTCCTCCTCTATTTATATAAATCATTTGCATGGCTAGTAACCTAATTTAGTATAAATTGTTTCTCTCATACATAAGCGGAAACCTGCTGAAGTTGCTAAGAGATATCCCGATTGGCAGCCTTTGTTAGCTTTGCCACCTCAGAGGAAAGGAAAGAATAATATTTATAGTTTCTACTCATTTTCTTTCTGGCAGTCTCTTATTATCATTTTCTTTTCTTTGTGGACTTCCTGTAGTGAAACTGAAGAGCACGATATAATCAACTTGGATGGTGGGTAAAATCAACTTGGGATGGTGGGGCTCAATTATTTCCATGCAAATATGCAACCCCTTAGTTAGAAATATTTCCGTGCCAGCAAAATTAATAAAACATCTTTTTAATATACAGCTCCCAAGGAAGGAAGTTTTTCACTCTCAAGTAAAATATAAGGCACAGAACTCCAGATGGAGTTTAGGTGTCGAGCTGAGCCTTCATTCCCACATTTTATGAGCTCTAAAATCCAACAGTCGTCAGAATGAAAGAGTATCCACAGAGAAAATCAGATTCCAGCAAGTCTCTTCATAGAATTTTAAGTCCATATATGAGGCACATATCATCAAGATTAACAAGTAATTTTTATTGTTTAAATTATGTGTAATTGTACATAACTTTACACGATGGCTTTCTCAAGTTTCCTAAATAGCAGTCAAGTCCACAATTAGCTGATGGAGGATAACAAACTGAAGTGTTATCAGCTACAACTAAAACAAAGCAACTGAATGGTAGGAAACAGGACAGAACAGTCCACATAGGATCATTAGCATGTTAAGCCCTGGCAAGGATAACACGCACAACAGACAAATAGATCCACTATGCTTGTGAAATAACAAATTCTTATGAATGTCCTGAGCCCTCACACTCCCTCAGAGCGGGGAGGGGAACTTAAATGCTGCTGTGAAGGAGGAGCAAGTAAAATATCCATGACAGTTAATACCAATCAGACATCAACTTGTTTATGATGCAAGCACAGGAACAATTCAAGTACTATATGAAAGAACATGTATAAACTCATTAAGTTGAACTTCATATTTTTACGATATAAGATTTTTAACACTGGTCTGCCCTTAAGTAAGGACAACTGTGCCCGCTTCTTCTTTATGTATATATATCTTCTGTTTGTATGCATATATGTATAAATACGTCAAGCTAAAGGAAGTGTGATTTGAGTTTGTTGTTAATCAATTTTTTATGTCCACAGGCAATTAACATGAAATTTTTCATCGATTGAGCTTTAGTTCATGTGTGGTATTGGTAAAAGTTAGTTTGCTTCCTGCATGGATAACTCTATTTTGGTGTGTTGGTACATCTTTGACACTAGAATGGATGTTATACTCCCTCTATCCCAATTTATATGACACACTTTCCTTTTTAGTCAGTCCCAAAAGAATGACACATTTCTATTTTTAGTTAACTTTAAAATACCCACTTTACCCTTAATGAAATGATTTACAACAACACAAACATTTATGACTCATTTTAGACCACAAGTTTTAAAAGTCTTCCTTTCTTTCTTAAACTCCGTGCCAAGTCAAACTACATCACATAAATTGGGACGGAGGGAGTAGTAAATAGTGGTCAGTAAACTCATCATAGATTTGTTAAAAGGAATGCGTATTACAGAAAAATTCCAGTTACAGTTTGGAATTTCCAGATCATACAATGTTTGATTTTGGATTGAGTCTCTTGACAATGATAAGGGATTAATTTGTGTCAGTAGCATGGACAAGATAAGGAAGGCGAGACTGAGAAGGTTCAGATATGTGGAGAGAAGATGCGCAGATGTCTTGTGAGGAAGTGTGAGACGTTGACTATGGTGTGTCTGAGGAGAGGTAGAGGTAGGCCGAAGAAGTATTGATGAGAGGTGATTAGACAGGACATGACACATTTACAGCTTACTGAGGACGTGACCTTAGATTGGAGGATAGGGAGGTCGAGGATTAGTGTAGAATGTTAGTAGGTGGTTGAGCATTGTTTAGTTTCCTTATTAGTATTATTTTTATTACCCTCCTACCATCTTATTCTTCAATTTTTTATAACCGATTGTTTCCTTTGCTTCAGTTATCATATTATTTGTTGTTGCTACTAGTCTTTTCTTCAATATTTTCAGTATGACTTCTTCACTAACGTATTTGCTTTTCATACTGTTTTTAATATGTGTTACTTGAGCTGAGGGTTCATCGGAAACAATCTCTCTACCTTCACCAGGTAGGGGTAAGGCTGCATACACCCCACCCTCCCCAAACCCCACTTGTGGGATTACACTGGTTATGTTGTTGTTTCGCTTAGTCAGCCTTACCAATCCGTGCAAGGGCGGAGCCACGTAGGGATGAGGGGATCCAGAACCCCCTTTAGCAAAAAATTACCCTGTTTATACATAGTTAAAATTACTTGTATGTATATATAGTTGATGTTGAACACCTTTCGCCTTCTTCATGCATTTACTTCTCTTATTTGGAAATCCTTTAGTGAAAATTTTGGCTCCCGCCAGAGAGCCCTTGCACTGCACGGCATTTCGAGGTCCGAGAAGGGATAAAACACAAGGGTCCATTGTACAGTCTTACCCAACATTTCTGCAAGAGGCTGTGTCCACAGCTCGAACCCATGACCTCCTACTCACATTACAACAAGTTTGCTAGTTACACCAACGCTCCCCTTCGAAACTCTCCTTACTTAAAATCCTAAATCTACCTCTTTACAATACTAGGTGTTCCAATCAACTCACTATAATTACTCAACTCACTACACATCAATCAATAAAGACCAAAAAAAGAGAAACCCCACATAATTAAAAATCAAGATTTCACATAATAACACTCACATACACATAAAAACATGCATTAAAATGGAAAAATAAAAAGAACCCATGATCAGATTTGAGACAAAAATTTAATCCGATTGCTGGTGCGAAAGCTGGCACGGACATCACCGTTATCAAAAAAAATTAAAGCAGAAAAGGGTAAATTGACTGACCAACAACACTGGATCCTCCTGAACCGAGAGCCATAGCTGGCTCTTTCCAACAATGGGTTTCTTGGGATTTGTGCAGAGATGGATTTGGAAGGAGGAGAAATAGAAGAGGCGAAGTCAAGGGAAGAGGCAGAATCTTTAAATGGAGAAAAACGCAACAAAGGGGCTAACAAAGAAAAGAGAAAAGGGAATAATGAGGTGAAAATTATGATTGGTTGGAAAATTAATTTGCAAATTTCTCAAAAACTTTTACAAGAAAAGGAAAAAAGAGGAAAATTTGGGTAAAACTAAATAAAGGAGAGGAGAAAATTAGGCTAGATTTATAATGACCCGAGGTGTCGATCTCGAGTCTTGAATATGAAAAAATCCCTTATAGAAAGTGCTTCTTTCTAGTTGGCCTTACACAATGCTAATTTGTATTAGTTACGCTTCGATATGAGTATCGGACACTGGATGAAAAAAAAAATACTTGAAAACACAGAGAAAATGCATAAGTTAACTACTAAATTTGTCTTGAAAAATCATTTAATACTCTAAGGAGTTGTTTGGTGTGGGGTACTAGGTATAATAGTCCAGGGATACAATGCATAATTATTTTATCCTGCGTTTGATTGGAGTTATTAGTTAGTCCCGAAATTATTTTTCCCTCTATTTATACCATAGTGATGGGATAAGTTATCTCATATACATGGTGGGATAACTAATCTCGGGATTAATTATCCCGAGATAACTTGTTCCCAACCAAACGACCCCTAACTTAATTTGCAAATTGGAAGTATACTTTTATCCCTCTATTTTGGTCTAAAGTGAATATATTAAGGTAGTTGTGAATAACTAGAGGTCTCCGTTTCGAGTTTTGGTAGGGAATGCCACCCTCAATGGATCCTACCCGACGCACCTCTCCTCCCTCTTAATCTCGCTCGCATCTCTCCTCTTTTTAACTATTTAATTACTAGTATAAAGAAAATTAAAGCATAATTGTTTATATATGATTAATGGATTGATGGTGGGGAAACTTACCTAAATATACTGTATTTAGAAAACATTTACCATTTATAGCTATATAATTTTAATACATGCATAATTCAAAATGATTCACTTTAATACATAGTGTAGATTTTTACCAAAGCAAACATAATACATTTAAGACACTTATGATACATCAATATTGCATGCATAATTCACTTTTAGTACATATTGTAATACATTTATATTGCATGCATAATTCATTTTTAATACATAGTACATTTTTTTTACTAAAACAAGTATAATACATTTTAATACACTTATAATACATCCATATTGTATACATAATTTACTTTTAATATATAGTACAGTTGCTATAAATGGTAAACATTTTTTAAATATGGTATAGTTAGATAATAAATAAAAAATATATTTAAAAACAGTAAATATTTTATAAAAAGTAGTCAAGTATGTAATTTTACTCTGATGGGAAACTTACCATCCACCAAGTTAGAGACCAAACTAAAGTCCAAGAAGCCAGTTGCTTATCATCCACCATGACAGGCCCAAGATGAAGCCCAATATGAAAACCACAAAACCTTGGGTCAGCTTTTGTTGCATGTTCAGTTTGCTATCATAAGCTTGCTTGTACAAACAAATCAACAAGTAGACACATCGGTCGGTTTAATTCGGGTTTTTCATTTATCAAATTAAATCAATTATGTCAATTTTTAGATTTATAAATTAAACCAATAAAAGTTTTTGAATTTTCAATTTGGTTCGATTCTTTTCAATTTTTTTCAATAAAATCTCTACAATACAAAACATTTACTCCAATCAATACTTAGTATTTCTTCGCTCCTAGTAAGATACAATAAGTACATGATGCTTTCCAAGTAAATAACAAAATATCTGAAATGAGTCATGGCGTTATGCTTAATATAGTGCCACCAACAATAGAGATAATAAAAACTCATAATAAGATAAAAGATAATGAAAATGAACATAGTTTGATTTGAGTTACTAAATATCTATTTTCTATAATTCTATAACAGAGTTATTTGATCAACCAACTTTGTAAGTTCAAATTTGAACTAACTTGTTAAGAAACATAGAAAATGAAAAACCAAAAAGAAATACTTAGAAATTATATTATAATAAATACTTTAAAGAATTGTAAATACATAATGTAGGTGTGATTTTCATTTCAATTTGAACTTATTTTTTAGTTAAAATCAGAGTAAATTAATTACGGTTGATTTCTTTTTCCCAATATCAAATCAAACAACTAGTCAATCGTCGATTTTTCCTTGTATTGACTCAGTATCCATTTGCTGCTATTTGTCAATTTTCTTTGAACACCTGCATCAACAAATCTAAAAGGTTAGAAACTTCTACCTTCTCTATCCGTCTTATGTAAAGGTTTAGTAGGAACCAAAAGTATGGTTAACCGTCAACAAAATTAAAAATTAAAAAAATACTATAAATTATAATTTTTTTCATGTCAATTTTTTGTTTTAAAAAAAACATTTCAAATTATTAACCAAAATTTATATAGTTTAACTCTTAAAAAATAAAACATGACAACTAATTTGAAATATGTAATGTTGAAAATCTTATGAAAAATACTTCTTCACGAACACTTTTGAGAATTCATCGTAGCTTGAGTTGTGTTTAGGAACATTATTCTTAAGAATATTTCACCCGATATGAAAAGTGATAATATATGTTTGTTACTAGGTACTATAGAATTATGAAGGCTGACATGATTGATGAAAATTAAATAGTCATTTCATTCATATGATAGGACAAGTGTAACAGAAATACAACCTGACTAGTGACTACTTTCATCTCATCTCATCCTCTCTGTCCCATGATTTATTCTGGTTATAGTTCATTTCATCAACTTGCAAATAGTAGCATTTATGTTCCCCTATTCAATCTATGACTGGCCCAATCTTGACTATATTTACCTCGTATTAATGTGTATTTATGAGCTTCACTCTAAGGTGTATACAATCAAAGCTCTCTGCAATATCGTCATTTGTTCTGATATTTTCTGATTGTTGTAATTAAATGATGTTATATACAATATATAATATAACATAGTATGAAAGATTGATTTCATAGAATACATAATTACTTTTTTTTGGAACCCGGCGAATACATTTTGTTAATGTAAAATATATACAATCTTCGTACATGATCATTATAAAGATGTCTGATTGTACATATAATGTATAATGCAATCTCAAATTGTGATTTTTTGGGCTCCCCAGAGAGCTATACTTTTTAAAAAAGTCTTCTGTAGTTGCAAGCTTGCACATTAGTGTAGTCTTGATGGCTTCTACCAAAAGTTAAGATAGTTTAATTGTAGCATGTGAAGATATTGCTATTCTAGAAAAATTGGTGGGAGAAAGATGGGGATTGTTTTTTCCACATGATCTTCCATGTCTTTTTTTGAGCTTGATTAATCCAAATTCTTGATAGAATATCTTATTTTCAAAGTAATCAAATCTCTTTTACTAAAGTAATTTTATTTTCAGAACTCAAAAATTAAAAATTCTAATAAAAAAGAAAGGATATTAATATATATCCCATCACAAGTTCACAACCTTTAGTCACGAGGAAGAGTCGAAACAAAATTAAATGAGGGAAGGATTTAATGTCCAATTCAAGGAGAAAAAACTTGATTGAGTAATAAAATATATTTTTAAAAAAGGACAGCTTGGTGCATTAAAGCTTCCGAGAAAAAGTCGGACTACAAGGGTCTATTGTACGCAACCTTATAGTACATTTCTGCAAGGATTGTTTCCACGACTTGAATCTGCGACTCTTGATCACATAGAGATAACTTTATCAGTTACTTCAAGACTCCCCTTCCTGATTGAGTAATAAAATATAACCCCCCCAAAAAAAAAAGTAAGATGGCACTACGAGATGAATTTAACACAAATATTTAAGTTGTATTTATCATCTGAAGCAATAACCTCATTAATTATCTCAACTGTCTCAATTACTGTTTTCATTTATTTGATTTAAAATTTAGATGTTTAAACTTTGAACTATGATTTGTATGCGATAACATCATTAAAAAAAAAAACTTTTTTTTTTTAAAAAATAATACAGTCCCCTCCTATTTCTGCATGTACGTCGTGTTATCATCACATTAATTATTTGTATTTATATAATTATAAATACTAATTAATGACATATATATTATCAATCCTTTAATACACTTTAATGTACACCATGTTACTTCCCTATTGATGTTATATACATCGAACTTCTCACATCGACCCTCACATTATTCAACCCTACATTTTTAATTCTTTTAGAAATATATCGATCCCTTTGATCTGCAATACTTATCTTTTCTAAATTCTAAGAAAATATAGATTTTCTTGTGGTATATTCTCAACTAGCTTTTAGAAATTTGACCGTTTTAATATTTTCACAAGGATTAGACTAATCAATTGATGTTTTACCAATTTTTGTGGGCATCCATCAAGATTGAAAATTTGAAAGTGACAAGATTTTGAAATGCAAATTAAGGGTGGGCCCTTTCATTTTTACGACCGGTAAAATTCATTTAAATGTTCAGCTTTTGTAATCGAAAATTAACCACTATTACGGAATTACAAATTTCGCAAGTAAAATTTCAAACTATTAACATAAAAATTAGTCAACATCATAAGAAAGCATTTTTTAGAACTTCCAATAGTTTTTCTTTTTATAAGAAAACATGACCATTTTTTACTTGGCCATTTTACATAGTTTTCTTATAAAGATAGAACAAGAACATACCTTAAACAAACCAACACTAACCAAACACAACCTTCTACTTTTCCAACATTACCCCTTTCCTAGACTAGAAACAAACCTAACCAAGAACTTCAACCCATAAAAATAAAAATAAAACAATACATAGCACTATAGAAGCTCCAAATTTCCCTTCACCCACTTCATTTTTTCATTTTTTTTTAAAAAGTCAAAATGGAGCTCAAATAGTGCTATTTATAGAAAGTCGAAAATTAAAAGGATACAAAGGTTCTAAATTTCCATATATTTTTTTTTTTAAGGCGAGACGAGATTGATAAATTTAAATTTGATGGATTTGATCTTGATTTAACTGACGATCCTTCTAATACTTCTTCTTATTTTTCTCATAGATAACATCAAGCAAGCAAGTACTCTTGCATTTTGGGCACCTTTTGTCATTAACTTCCGCTAACATAACGTACATGAGGCACCTTGGACAACCAACCAACAGCATCGAAGTTATTTCTTCGGAGCTGTTGGATTGGCCCGCCGACGAATCATCCGATGACACGCATGAATTCGTCGGCGACATGGTCAACGACCTTGTTGGCGAATCCACTGGCGCCACGTGGTTCACTCGTGGTGGTGGTGACAAATTCAGCTTCAAGTCAAGCCTTGAACCATTTCCATTTCTCCTACTCATCTCTCCCCTGTAAAAAAAAAAATCAAATACATTGAATAACATTTTAAAAAATAAAGATTTGACTAGTATTATAAAGAAATTTTTATGATATCAGGTCATTTAAAAATTAATCATGGAGTAATTTTTTTAAAAGAAGTACGAATTGGAAACTTATCAAATATAACAAGTCATCTGTTAACAGGTAAAAGTACATTGATGATATAAATTTCTTAAATCGAAGACCCAAAAGAATAACAATCAAATACATTTTTTTAAAGAAAGAGTTTTAACTAATATAATAAATCTTCTGTTATAACAGGTAAAATTACATTGATGGTGTAACTTTCGTAAATCAAAGACCCAAGAATAACAATCAAAATACACAGTTAAAAACGTTTCTTAAAAGAAAAAGTTTTAACTAATATAACAGTATAAAGAAATTTTTATGTAACATCACGTCATTTAAAAGATGAGTACAAATAACTTTTTTTTACAGCTAGTATCAAAAACATAAAAAAAAATAACTTGTTACAACAGGTAAACCTACATTAACGGTGTAAATTTTTTTAAAATCGAATATCCAAAAAAATAAAATGATAAAAATAACAAGATTTTGTAGTACCTTCGGATAGGAAGGGAGGAATTTCTGTGATCGGAACGGTACGGCGGAGAAGGGCGGAGACACAAAGGGAAGTAACCGGAACCACCACTAAGATAAACAAGTAAGTTATACTTGTTTGTGGTCCAAGTTGATGATTTTGGACTTGTAAAAAGCCATATTATATAGTGGGAACTATTGATGTAGAGATGAGATTGCTTTTAAAGCTTAATTAAATTATAGACGAAGGGGTTGGAAGAAGTAAGACTTGTAAAGAGGGAGAGAGAGATGATAATAATCAATTGATTGAATTAATTGCAAGAGGAATAAATATTTTTTTGTTTGCCACACCGCACACGGTGTTCGATATTCATTTTAAAGCCAGATTACTCCAGATTCGTGCCAAAAAGATCCTATTTTAGGAGTAAAACGTTCCCTACTTAAGTCAACTTCATATTCAAAGCTCGAACTTGAAATCTTTGATCAAGAATTGAAGGATACTTACCCAGGAATGAAGCCAGAATTTCTAGTTTATGAGTTTAGAATCATAACTATCAAGCTTTTATTTGATCTGGAGGTCATGGGTAAAGTTGCTGACATGTGACCTGGTAAAGTTATATTTAACCGATAAAGTTGTTATCATGTGATCTGGAGGTCATAGGTTTAAGTCGTGGAAGCAGCCTCTTGTAAAAATGCAAGATAAAGTTGCGTACAATAAATCTTTGTGGTTCGGTCCTTCCCCAAACCCTACCAAACTCTGCACATAGAGGGAGCTTTAGCACACCGGGCTGCCCTTTAACGAAAATTGTATTTGAGCAAAAACTCTTAAATTCTACCAAATCCATAACTAAAGAGCTGGCTCCACCCATGTACTTACCACATCACCGAAATATTTTGCTAAATTAATTTGAGGGGTTGTAAAATTTATTAATGGTTGGGAAAATGGCAAATATAGATTACTGAAAAAGGAAAATTGGAGTAAATATTTGTCATTAAAACTATTAAGTGCATACAGTGCTGGGAAAATTAAATTAAAGGGGGGGTTGGGAGAGGGGAATTCATTCATTGCATGCTAAAGAGAGTTGGTCAATTATGAAAAAAGTGTATATAGTTATTTTCACTGTGTGTTTGTGTGTGTTTCTTGATGAATCTATACATACAAAACACAAGAAAATTTATAACATAGTATTTAAAGCTTCCAACTAAATTTTAACAAATCCAAACCTTACTCATATTAATTTTCAATAGCTATCTATTAAATTCTAGAGTTACGTATCATGATGGGCTTGCTAGTTATAATTTAATGAAATGAATAGTAGGTCATGTTAAACACACATTTGATTTTTTATTTTTATTTTTTTTTAAAAAGGTCATGTTAAACACATCTTCTCTATTCTTTTCAATTTTTCTTCTTCTTTATAATAATATTTTTCCTCTAATTAAATTGGAATCGATTATATAAATTCTTATTAACCATGTACTCCCTCTGTCCTTTTTTAGTTTTCATAGTTTCATTTTTAAGAGTTAAATGATATAAATTTTGATCAACATTTTAAACTACAGTTTTTCATCATATTGATATGAGAAAAATTGTAGTTTATAGTACTTTTCGTATAGTTTTTAAATATTCAAATTTTATTTTTAAAGTATTGAATTAACCTATTCTAATTTAACTTTAAAAATTAGTCAAATTTACTCTCGATAAAGGAAATGTAACAACTATTTTGAAACGAAGGGAGTAATGAAATGAATAGTAGGTCAACACATTTTCTCTATTCTTTTCCATTTTCCTTTACAAAAGTATTAATAATTTTCCTCTAATTAAATTAGGATCGATTATATAAATTCTCATTAACCATGTATATTCTTAAACTCAAAATATTTTGTTTTCTTTTCCCTTTTTTTCATTTTCATTTTTTAATATTTGACTATTCCCTCCGGTCCCTTTTGAATGACTTTCTAGCCTATTAAAAATAAAATTAGTGTCATGTAAAAAAAATAAAAACAAGAAAGCTTTATTCTCTTTTTTTTTAATCAGCTTACACCTGCTATAATAAACAACTTTCTTAAATCTCTTTTATCTGCTCTTTTTCAGGGAGTATAGGAATACTATATTAAAAATGGACTATTTTTTTCAAGGAAAATATAAAGGGTAATATAGGTTTTTTAACTATTCTATACATTTTCTAATAGGAATAGTATAAGTGGGAGTATTTTTTTAAGGAAATATAAAAGGTAATATTGTTAAATGACTTATTTAATTAATATAATTAACTAAAAAATTTAATAAATGCGGGATACGCTATAAAGTCATTTAAAAGGGACAGGAGGAAATAGATTATTTAGGTGATTGATAAATAAATATATATTTATCACTATTAGTCACCAGTTTTAAGAGGGTGGCGTGGCGTGATAATTAGATTGAAATAATTTATGGTGATTTATTATGAGTTACTGTTTTATTGAAAATCCATTTATATACATTTGTATCCCCACCAAAGTTTTGATATGAGCAGATTAAATATCTGTATCTATTTATACTGGTCCACTGTATTTTTCAAGTTGTATTCAGTACTATTTATTGCAGGTTAACATATCTGTTGAACTATTAGAGAGATTGTAGTCGAGTGGTAAATATTATTTCATTTTTAATTAGAGGTAGAAGAAAAATTCATTGGATTAATTGCGATGCTCATGAACCTTTATGATCTCTCGGTTAAAGCTAAGTATTTTATGTGCATATTTTCTAAATTTCTATAATATTATTTCGGTGGCACCCATGTTACAAGGAGGCTGAATCGTGCACTTGATTAAATATTGAGTTATTTATTTAGAGGAATAGGAATCAATTCTCACTTAGTACTCCCTCCGTTCAACAATACTTGTTCACTATTGACTTGACACATATCTTAAGAAATAATAAATAAGGGGTAATTTTACTACATCACCCTTTAATATAATAAATTTAATGCATTGAGTGATGAATATTATTTAATAGCAAGGATAAAATGGGTAGAAAAGCATAAATTATCTATCAATTTTTCAAACTGGACAAGTATTGTTGGACATCTGTTTTTACTATAGTGGACAAATATTGTTAGATGGAGGGAGTAATACATTTTCCCTCCTTTTTCTTAATTAGTGCACCCACATTCTAGAAATACTAGATTCGCCTCTGAGTCGAAAGTCTCGAATTCCAGCCATGCTGGCTATGAAGTCGCATTTGTTAGGAAATATTTTATTCTCAATTCGAGATTTTCTGACATAAATTCAAATTTAATCATGCGCTATTGATCCTTTAGGTAGAAAATATGTTATATTGAACTATTTTTAGAAGTATATTACACTTGAAATATTAGAGTATCGGTGCAAGTTTAGCATGAAAGAGATTAAAAGTGGTAATTTCAAGTAATTAAAGATTAAATGTATTTAATCAGATATCACAAGATTGAAATTATAATTTTCTTTTTTCCTTTTTCTATTTCTCCTCATGATGATTTCTTAAAATTAAGATAATTTTATTAAGGAAGAAGGGCCAAATTTATTTCTCTACTTTGAAAAATTGGCTAAATATACCCTTCGTCATATTTTGGGGTCAAATTTACCCTAGTTGTTAAGAAACTTTTCACTTGTACCCTTCCTTGTAACAGAAAAACCCAAATCAAAGTTAAATGTCCCATTTTTTAAAAATAAAACACATCCTAATCTAACCCGCCCGACCCACAAAAAAGACACAAACAAATATACCCCTCCCTCAGTTCTGTTGGTCGAATTTCCCCAACAAATATACCCCCTCCCTTGAACTAAACTTTCTAGCATGATTGAAATATACACTTCTATTTAGGGACCTTAATTAATTAACATTGATTGAATTACAGGGGACTGTGGAGCTGAAATAAACAAAAATAAAAGGTATTTGTTTGACGAACTAGACTTTCGTTGCACATTGAAAGAGGAGTATATTTGTTCGTTGAAAAAATTCGACCAACAGAATTGAGGGAGGGTATATTCCCTTATGTTTTTTTATGGGTCGGGTCGGATGGGTTAGATTAGGGTGTGTTTTATTTTTAAAAAATGTGGCATTTAACGTTGATTTAGATTTTTCTGTTAAAAGGAAGGTTACAAGTGAAAAATTTCTTAACAACGAGGGTAAATTTGACCCCAAAATATGACAGTGAGAATAAATTTGATCCTAAAATATGACGAAAAGTATATTTAGCTAATTTTTCAAAGTAGAGGGGTAAATTTGAACTTTTTCCCTTTTATTAAAACTCAACTGTTAGAACTTAGAATCATGAATCGAGATCTAGCAACCACCCATGGATTTGGTCGTAATCAATTTCGTTTTATTTTAATTTATTTTATCTAATTCCTGTTACTAATCTCATGAAAGTCAACTATTCATGTACTCGCATTTACTATTAGTTTGGATTTATTTTTTTTAATAAAATGATTATCATCTATATATTGAGGAGCTTCCAAGCCTCCAGAAACGGAAAAATTTATGTTGGAGGTGTCGTCACTATAATGGATATATATTACATATTGACATCTTTTGGCGTCTTAGCGAATTTATTTTTTTATATTTTGACACTTCTTTGTGAAAATTCTGGATCCTGTAATTTTAAAAGGTTTTTGACATAAAATATGATGAAAATGCATGTACTCCTTCCGTTTATAGAATTTGGCCTTTGTTGATCTGACACGTCTAAAGAAAGCTATAACTAAATGTGCATTTTACTAAAGCGAATTTACTTCTTTATATTTTGACACTTCTTTGTGAAAATTCTGGATCCTGTTTTAAAAGGCTTTTGACATAAAATATGATGAAAATGCATGTACTCCTTCTGTTTATAGAATTTGGCCATTGTTGATCTGACACGTCTAAAGAAAGCTATAACTAAATGTGCATTTTACTAAACTAATCTTATCAATGATGTGTTCAAACTCTAAAATTGACTATTATTACTTAATATGTAGTTATTTAATACTAAAGGTGTATGAAACAATAAAATAAAATAAAACTCTCTTGATTTACTAAAATGAACTAATAAAATAAAACATATATTTTCGATATAAGGGCCAAATAAAATGAAAAAGGGAACACAATATTGTATCACAATTCACAAGGGATATAAAAGGAAAGATTGAAGTGAACAACCAACAACTACACAATATACTTTTGACTCATTTGTATTTTATTTTATTTTTTCATTTGTATTCATTACCTTGAAGTTAATAAGAAGCCATGGTATAGTGTATTGTCATTCCATTTTTATTTTATTTGCATCAAATTATAAAATTATTTAGTTAATTTTACGTAAATAGAATCATGGAGGGCAACTTTAATTCAATAGCAACGCATGTGATATGGGTATCTGATCAGAGGCGGACCTACCTGAATGAGAGGGGTCATCGAATGCCGTTAAATAGTCATATATTCGTTAATTAGGTATCCTAAAACACGAAAATAAACTAGTTGAATTCAGCTTTTAGTGTCAAATCCATAACATTTTATTTCTTGATTATTATTGTTGTCACTTTTTATCTTATTCATATTTATTCATTAGTACATCAGTTTTATGTATGTTTAATAAAAAATTCGACCAAGTGATATCGTGTGGCACCACTTTGATTAACATTTATTTTTCCTTAATGATTCTCTTATCGTCTTCAAACTTTAGATCCGTCTCTTGATCTAAAAATCTATTTATGGAAACTATCAATCCGTTGACTATAATAATGGGCTTGTGCATAGTGCATACTATAACAAGTTGATTTTCAAAAAGTATAGTTACAGTAATCAAATACAACCAACATATCCAGCTGATAGAAAAATATTGATATTACCAAACTATATACTGACAAGCTGTAATTCAAATATACTCCCCCGTCTCAAACTTCTTGTCCGGATTTCTAAAAATAGTTTTCTCAAATTATTTGTCATTTTAGAAATTCAAATTTCCCCTTAGTAGTAATTGTTCTTGAAGATTACAGACACTTCAATTATGAGCTGATAAAATATAAATAGAGTAAATATTCAGTACTGAAGAAAGATAATATCTTAAGATGTAAATAAGGATAAATTAATCAAAACTTCTCCTAATTAATATTTTCTTAAGGGACATGTAAAAAAATAACACGAAAATAATTCCAGAGGAAATAATTGTTATGAAAAAATGAAAAACCACTGAGTATTTGAAATTTAACAACAACATATTCAGTGTAATCCCAAAATTAGTAAAATCTGAGAGGATAATATGTACTCAAACCTTATTTCTACTTTACGGAATAGAGAGGTTATTTCCCCTAGATCATAGGCTCAAGGATTTGAAATGACAGAGCAAATACTTATTGAAGAAAATCTTACAATTACGACAGTAAAACCTCTCTAAATTAATATTGTCGGGATCATGAAATATTATTATTTTGTAGAGGTATTATTTAATCGATAAATTAATATTTATTACTAATTTAAAAAGTATTTTTGAGATTCAATGAAGGTTAACTTTAATTACATCAAAATCATTGTATCTTATTAATTTATGTAACATATTTATTGAATTAATGTAAGAAATAAATCAATTATACATAAAGTACATTGTATCGACACTGCAAAATTCGTTTTGGGGATGAAGCCTTAAGAAATTTAAATGAACCCACTTATGAAAACGACATTCATGAACTTGATGTCATGATTAATGACAATAAAATGGATGTCAATAGCTCGTTGGATTACCCGAGTGAAAATGATACATGTTTAGAGGTCCAGAACTTAGAAGAAATTGTGGATACCATTGGAGAAAACAATGTTAACGATGAAGTTAAAGACTATACAATACCTTTGGAACCATTTGTGCATAAGGAAACACTTATCACGTTTAGAACTCTTCATAATTTTTTGGTGCAGTTCGAGAAGACAACACCGGAACTTTTGGATGCAATAAGAAAAGTTAGAGATGAGCTTCAACTAGATTTAAATTTTAACAAAAAACAAAAACAATATAATCATATTTCACTAAATTGTCTTAGATATTTTTGTAATTTTAAAGAATTATTAATTTATAATATTAATGGGACCATATATTTATATGGAGGTCTTCCGAAAATATATTATCTTATTATCTTATCGAAATCGGTAATTTTTTCCACTGGCCCAAGTCGGGATCAGAGAAAAATATTATCTTAGAGAGTTTATTAATTTATCGAGTATTAACTTACAAAGGTTTTACTGTACTCCATAAATTTGGTAATAATTAAATCCAAAATTACTATAACTTCCTCTGCAATATAATTTTAGGTAAAGGTCATCATGGCAAGATATACATGGATTTGAGTTAGTTTGGTATTAAACAATAATATATGTAACATAATGAGCTATTCAATGTTGACCTAAGTGTTGTTTAATTGGCCTCTTTAAGTCATTAGCACCTAACTTTAATTCAATAGCAATGTCAATATGATACATTCAATTGGAGCTAACTTTAATTCAAATGTTCGGTACTTGTTTTGGAGCTTCGACTAATTCGCAAGGGGATCTTTACACAAATAATTGATCTGGGGATTCTGTTTACTTTTTTGAATCTGTATGAATAGATCGTATACTGATTATACACATATTATATATGCCTATTTTTAGTTTAAGTAGTTCAATTAGTGGCTATTTAACCTAATTCTTCATGCGAATTTTCATTCTATAAGGCCCATTAAAAGAGAAAGAACTCCCTAGCTAATAGCTATCAACATTTTTTTTTTTTCCATTTTTAGAATTCGAACTCAAAACTTCCGATTATTTAGATGTTCAATTTCCCAGAATTATTAGAGCAATTAGTACGAATTATGTATTGTGTTTGTATTTCAAGTCCAGAATGTACAGTTTGTTAAAGTCTGATTAATAAAATACAGCGTACTTAGATCAAAAAATTCAATGGTATTTAGCAACAATTATTTCATGTGTTTTATATATAAAATAAAACAGAAGAAAGTAAATTTCCAATTGTTACTAAACCCAGAATTAGGTTAATTAAGTTTTTGCTATATAATCATAAATGTGAAAGTGTCAATTCAAACTTCTTGGATATTTGTTTTGAGTTTTTGGACTGGATTTTAAAATTAATGGATTTTGAATTGGATATCGGATTTAGTACTACGGATTTTCGAATATCCAAAAATTCAAACAAATTATGCTTTTTATTTATTTCTATTCATATCATATATGTCAATGCTCATAAATCCATTTTTCAAAATCCAAAGGTCGTACTCATTATAATATTAAGTCTAATATGAAATTACATGACATAGGCCGCACGGTGACCTCAATTCTTATTAATCGTAGAAAGTTTTACATTCTAAGGAGGAAACTATTAAGTGAAGATTGTTAATTATTATGGCCTGTCTTAAAGGCTCAAAAGTCAAAATCGAAAATTCGAAATACCTAAACCAATTAATTCAAAACCGAACATAAAAAGTTCAGTTTGATCCAAGCTTATCTAGATTGAATTTGAATTGTAATTTCTTCAATTTTTGAAAATTAAAATTTTCATATCTAATCCGAACGAACCGAATACCAACCCCTAGCTCTAATGCAAGAAATTTAAGCAGGTGACAGTGACATAAATGAATTATATGACATTATAAAGTACTCTACTATTTTTTTAAGCACTGGATCTTGGGGTGACTTGTTTCAGATATACCATTGATTATTATCCATTTATTCATTTTTTTTTCTATTACTTTTTTAAAAAAATAAAAATAATAAGAATAATTCCCTATTAAGTAATCTAATGAAATTATGACTTTGCCTGTATGATTTATTGTTTCTTAATTTGGTTTCTGCACCCACTTTCAATTTCGAAGTAAAAGTTCTGCAATTAAAAATTAAATGTTGAGGTGTCAATTGTGAACCTCTTTAATTACCAATAAATAAATAGCGGTCAGTGGACCCCACCTTCTCTTAAGTGAAGTCTTTGTAATAATTTTGAGAAAAAAAAATTTTAAGAAAATTTGGTCTGAATAATTTTGATAAGCTGCGTTCTTTCAACAATAATATTTGAGTTTTATTTGCAATAAATGAAAATATGATGTTACTCTTCTGTTTCTTATTACTCTCTTCGCCCCATATTATAGTTTTCATATTTCAGTTTTTGAGAGTCACATTATATGAATTTTAGCTAATATTTTAAAACATAAGTACATTTTTTATCAAATTGCTATGGAAGAGGTTGCAACTTGTAGGAATTTTTGTATAGTTTTTAGTATTTAGATTTTAATTAAAATATTTTGAGTTAATCTACTCAAATTTAGCTTTTATAATTAGTCCAATTAACTCTTGAAAACCGAAATATAACAATTAATTTGTGAGAAAAGGAGTACTAATCTTCTTTATTTGCACTGCCTTTAAGAAACTATTTATTATAAGCAATTATTTTACTAAATTACTCATGTTATTTATGCTTTAGAAATCTAAATTGACTACTAGTCATAATATTAGAAGAAAATAATAAATCTCTCTTAATTTGCTTAATTCTACCCTATGATTATATTTTGGTTCTTTATCATTGTTTGCAACAAATTTTAATCTATGAAATAAACATTCACAAACAAAATCTGAAGAAACAAGAATATTTTATTGAATAGATATAAGGGTACAATTCTGTTCCTCCCTTGCTTTTCACGTTAATTTGAGTGTCGTTAGCAGCGTATTCTCGAACATAGGAAGATTTGAACCTCGACAGTGTTTTGTTGCCTTGATCTCTTTATAAATATCCCAAAGTTTATGAGATTTCGAACATGCCTCTTTAAGAAAATATATTACCCTTTAAATAAACGTGATCTTTAAGGTATAGTAGCCTCCAAGCCAGAGTTTAGAATAATGTAGCATCTCTCTCTTTTTGTTTTATTCTTTGTCTGGTCCTCCTCACTTGGTGGAAATACACTAGGTAGTATTGTTGTTGTTGTTCTTTGTCCGGTCCCATATATGGGGGCAATTTTGAAAATTAAAACCCAATGCATTTGCCAGATTGGCTATGTAATAAATTGATCAATTACTGGCTAAGAACCAAGAAACAACAACATAATAATTTGACCTCCACCTTTACCGAAGCTTTACAATTTTTTTCGTATATTTATTTTCTAATAAGACCCTTAGCGTGTGTACAAGGTATTAGTGAGTTTGACGATTCCTTGAATGGACCGAATGTATGATTATTGCATTCATTTTGGTTATTGTGATTGTTAAATTGGATCCTTGTGTGGTCCAGACTGAAAATGTAAAGGAAAGGCTTATCATCTATTGATGTTTATTTACTCGTTTTCAAATCTAATTAAAGGAAGAGACAACAATAGTTCGATGTCTTTTATTTCGCGTAAGGACTCGTTTGATTAGTTGAATAAGGGAATTTAATCACTCAACGTTACTCATCCATCCATATTAGTTGTCAATTGTCATGTTGCACTTCTCGAAAATCAATTTACCTAATTTTTTAAGCTAAATTGAATTATTTTAATTTAATATTTAAAACTAAAATTTAGATATTTGTTTTGAGTTTTTGGACTGGATTTTAAAATTAATGGATTTTGAATTGGATATCGGATTTAGTACTACGGATTTTCGAATATCCAAAAATTCAAACAAATTATGCTTTTTATTTATTTCTATTCATATCATATATGTCAATGCTCATAAATCCATTTTTCAAAATCCAAAGGTCGTACTCATTATAATATTAAGTCTAATATGAAATTACATGACATAGGCCGCACGGTGACCTCAATTCTTATTAATCGTAGAAAGTTTTACATTCTAAGGAGGAAACTATTAAGTGAAGATTGTTAATTATTATGGCCTGTCTTAAAGGCTCAAAAGTCAAAATCGAAAATTCGAAATACCTAAACCAATTAATTCAAAACCGAACATAAAAAGTTCAGTTTGATCCAAGCTTATCTAGATTGAATTTGAATTGTAATTTCTTCAATTTTTGAAAATTAAAATTTTCATATCTAATCCGAACGAACCGAATACCAACCCCTAGCTCTAATGCAAGAAATTTAAGCAGGTGACAGTGACATAAATGAATTATATGACATTATAAAGTACTCTACTATTTTTTTAAGCACTGGATCTTGGGGTGACTTGTTTCAGATATACCATTGATTATTATCCATTTATTCATTTTTTTTTCTATTACTTTTTTAAAAAAATAAAAATAATAAGAATAATTCCCTATTAAGTAATCTAATGAAATTATGACTTTGCCTGTATGATTTATTGTTTCTTAATTTGGTTTCTGCACCCACTTTCAATTTCGAAGTAAAAGTTCTGCAATTAAAAATTAAATGTTGAGGTGTCAATTGTGAACCTCTTTAATTACCAATAAATAAATAGCGGTCAGTGGACCCCACCTTCTCTTAAGTGAAGTCTTTGTAATAATTTTGAGAAAAAAAAATTTTAAGAAAATTTGGTCTGAATAATTTTGATAAGCTGCGTTCTTTCAACAATAATATTTGAGTTTTATTTGCAATAAATGAAAATATGATGTTACTCTTCTGTTTCTTATTACTCTCTTCGCCCCATATTATAGTTTTCATATTTCAGTTTTTGAGAGTCACATTATATGAATTTTAGCTAATATTTTAAAACATAAGTACATTTTTTATCAAATTGCTATGGAAGAGGTTGCAACTTGTAGGAATTTTTGTATAGTTTTTAGTATTTAGATTTTAATTAAAATATTTTGAGTTAATCTACTCAAATTTAGCTTTTATAATTAGTCCAATTAACTCTTGAAAACCGAAATATAACAATTAATTTGTGAGAAAAGGAGTACTAATCTTCTTTATTTGCACTGCCTTTAAGAAACTATTTATTATAAGCAATTATTTTACTAAATTACTCATGTTATTTATGCTTTAGAAATCTAAATTGACTACTAGTCATAATATTAGAAGAAAATAATAAATCTCTCTTAATTTGCTTAATTCTACCCTATGATTATATTTTGGTTCTTTATCATTGTTTGCAACAAATTTTAATCTATGAAATAAACATTCACAAACAAAATCTGAAGAAACAAGAATATTTTATTGAATAGATATAAGGGTACAATTCTGTTCCTCCCTTGCTTTTCACGTTAATTTGAGTGTCGTTAGCAGCGTATTCTCGAACATAGGAAGATTTGAACCTCGACAGTGTTTTGTTGCCTTGATCTCTTTATAAATATCCCAAAGTTTATGAGATTTCGAACATGCCTCTTTAAGAAAATATATTACCCTTTAAATAAACGTGATCTTTAAGGTATAGTAGCCTCCAAGCCAGAGTTTAGAATAATGTAGCATCTCTCTCTTTTTGTTTTATTCTTTGTCTGGTCCTCCTCACTTGGTGGAAATACACTAGGTAGTATTGTTGTTGTTGTTCTTTGTCCGGTCCCATATATGGGGGCAATTTTGAAAATTAAAACCCAATGCATTTGCCAGATTGGCTATGTAATAAATTGATCAATTACTGGCTAAGAACCAAGAAACAACAACATAATAATTTGACCTCCACCTTTACCGAAGCTTTACAATTTTTTTCGTATATTTATTTTCTAATAAGACCCTTAGCGTGTGTACAAGGTATTAGTGAGTTTGACGATTCCTTGAATGGACCGAATGTATGATTATTGCATTCATTTTGGTTATTGTGATTGTTAAATTGGATCCTTGTGTGGTCCAGACTGAAAATGTAAAGGAAAGGCTTATCATCTATTGATGTTTATTTACTCGTTTTCAAATCTAATTAAAGGAAGAGACAACAATAGTTCGATGTCTTTTATTTCGCGTAAGGACTCGTTTGATTAGTTGAATAAGGGAATTTAATCACTCAACGTTACTCATCCATCCATATTAGTTGTCAATTGTCATGTTGCACTTCTCGAAAATCAATTTACCTAATTTTTTAAGCTAAATTGAATTATTTTAATTTAATATTTAAAACTAAAATTTAGATATTTGTTTTGAGTTTTTGGACTGGATTTTAAAATTAATGGATTTTGAATTGGATATCGGATTTAGTACTACGGATTTTCGAATATCCAAAAATTCAAACAAATTATGCTTTTTATTTATTTCTATTCATATCATATATGTCAATGCTCATAAATCCATTTTTCAAAATCCAAAGGTCGTACTCATTATAATATTAAGTCTAATATGAAATTACATGACATAGGCCGCACGGTGACCTCAATTCTTATTAATCGTAGAAAGTTTTACATTCTAAGGAGGAAACTATTAAGTGAAGATTGTTAATTATTATGGCCTGTCTTAAAGGCTCAAAAGTCAAAATCGAAAATTCGAAATACCTAAACCAATTAATTCAAAACCGAACATAAAAAGTTCAGTTTGATCCAAGCTTATCTAGATTGAATTTGAATTGTAATTTCTTCAATTTTTGAAAATTAAAATTTTCATATCTAATCCGAACGAACCGAATACCAACCCCTAGCTCTAATGCAAGAAATTTAAGCAGGTGACAGTGACATAAATGAATTATATGACATTATAAAGTACTCTACTATTTTTTTAAGCACTGGATCTTGGGGTGACTTGTTTCAGATATACCATTGATTATTATCCATTTATTCATTTTTTTTTCTATTACTTTTTTAAAAAAATAAAAATAATAAGAATAATTCCCTATTAAGTAATCTAATGAAATTATGACTTTGCCTGTATGATTTATTGTTTCTTAATTTGGTTTCTGCACCCACTTTCAATTTCGAAGTAAAAGTTCTGCAATTAAAAATTAAATGTTGAGGTGTCAATTGTGAACCTCTTTAATTACCAATAAATAAATAGCGGTCAGTGGACCCCACCTTCTCTTAAGTGAAGTCTTTGTAATAATTTTGAGAAAAAAAAATTTTAAGAAAATTTGGTCTGAATAATTTTGATAAGCTGCGTTCTTTCAACAATAATATTTGAGTTTTATTTGCAATAAATGAAAATATGATGTTACTCTTCTGTTTCTTATTACTCTCTTCGCCCCATATTATAGTTTTCATATTTCAGTTTTTGAGAGTCACATTATATGAATTTTAGCTAATATTTTAAAACATAAGTACATTTTTTATCAAATTGCTATGGAAGAGGTTGCAACTTGTAGGAATTTTTGTATAGTTTTTAGTATTTAGATTTTAATTAAAATATTTTGAGTTAATCTACTCAAATTTAGCTTTTATAATTAGTCCAATTAACTCTTGAAAACCGAAATATAACAATTAATTTGTGAGAAAAGGAGTACTAATCTTCTTTATTTGCACTGCCTTTAAGAAACTATTTATTATAAGCAATTATTTTACTAAATTACTCATGTTATTTATGCTTTAGAAATCTAAATTGACTACTAGTCATAATATTAGAAGAAAATAATAAATCTCTCTTAATTTGCTTAATTCTACCCTATGATTATATTTTGGTTCTTTATCATTGTTTGCAACAAATTTTAATCTATGAAATAAACATTCACAAACAAAATCTGAAGAAACAAGAATATTTTATTGAATAGATATAAGGGTACAATTCTGTTCCTCCCTTGCTTTTCACGTTAATTTGAGTGTCGTTAGCAGCGTATTCTCGAACATAGGAAGATTTGAACCTCGACAGTGTTTTGTTGCCTTGATCTCTTTATAAATATCCCAAAGTTTATGAGATTTCGAACATGCCTCTTTAAGAAAATATATTACCCTTTAAATAAACGTGATCTTTAAGGTATAGTAGCCTCCAAGCCAGAGTTTAGAATAATGTAGCATCTCTCTCTTTTTGTTTTATTCTTTGTCTGGTCCTCCTCACTTGGTGGAAATACACTAGGTAGTATTGTTGTTGTTGTTCTTTGTCCGGTCCCATATATGGGGGCAATTTTGAAAATTAAAACCCAATGCATTTGCCAGATTGGCTATGTAATAAATTGATCAATTACTGGCTAAGAACCAAGAAACAACAACATAATAATTTGACCTCCACCTTTACCGAAGCTTTACAATTTTTTTCGTATATTTATTTTCTAATAAGACCCTTAGCGTGTGTACAAGGTATTAGTGAGTTTGACGATTCCTTGAATGGACCGAATGTATGATTATTGCATTCATTTTGGTTATTGTGATTGTTAAATTGGATCCTTGTGTGGTCCAGACTGAAAATGTAAAGGAAAGGCTTATCATCTATTGATGTTTATTTACTCGTTTTCAAATCTAATTAAAGGAAGAGACAACAATAGTTCGATGTCTTTTATTTCGCGTAAGGACTCGTTTGATTAGTTGAATAAGGGAATTTAATCACTCAACGTTACTCATCCATCCATATTAGTTGTCAATTGTCATGTTGCACTTCTCGAAAATCAATTTACCTAATTTTTTAAGCTAAATTGAATTATTTTAATTTAATATTTAAAACTAAAATTTAGATATTCAAAAAACTATTAACATTCACTTTATTAGGTCACTTCCAATTAACACTCACTTTGTTAGGTCATTTACACATTTAGGCAAATTATAAGAGATTGTAATGTGAATCTGTCCAAACAAATAAAAGAAGGGGGGGGGGGGGGGGGTGGGGAAACACAACTATTGAAATAAATGGGAACTGTAATGCCACATAATAATAGTCACAATCATATACCAAAATTGCAAATAACAGCGGAAACCCGCGATCTTATTTTTGAAATTTTGGTGTTTGCAGTTGACAACTATCTATCTATATGGCATCACTCGATGACACAATTCTTGGATAAAATCTACAACAAAGCACTAGAACGTCCATGTTTTGAAAGACGATCCTTAGATGTGCAAATTTGTGCCGTTTCCCATCTTGCAAGCATCGAACTAAAACTCATAACAACATTGCACTGAGAACTTTGTGAAGCAGAAGGCATCACTCTAGAAAAGGAGAAACCAGATTTCAATGTTTCAAAGATGCCTGCACCTTCTGAATCTGCACCCGAATTAAACAAAATGTCAACTCAAATGAAACAAGGCGAAAACATTCTGATAACCAAGATATAATGAGCTTCATAGTGTCTTCAACCCCAAAGAAACATTTTTGTTTTCATTGCACCATCAAAGAGAGATTTATGATGAGAAACCGAAAGGGTATCAGACGGTGTATGTAAGTGAATACTTACATTGTCTGAGAGGCAAATATGTGAAGAACATCAAACAAGAATAACTCTCTACCTGTATTTATGGTCCATGCAAGATTCTTACTGATTCAGTCTCTCCCGTCTCATATACTATCTCAATCTGCATCAAGAGCGAACAAGTTAAGCATGTGTAGAGAAAGGACCACAAGGCCAATGTGAAGCTACGACTGGTATGTTAGAAGGATATCTGTACTCAATAATGAAGAGGCTAAACACAGAAGCACTAAAAGAGAAGGCATCCTAGACAAAAATAACATACCAATGTTCAAAAAGACAAATTATTGACTTTAATGCAATATGACAGCGTTCCCATCAAGTTTCTTAAGTGATATTCCCATGCAAGTGAGGATCCATGCAGGCTCCTCTTTCATTAGTTATATGCACAAAGAGAAGTACTAACGTCTATCTCATTCTCTTTATTCTCTTCATTGCAGCTATTCTGTTTGTAGAATATGATGTACAATGCAATGTACCTAGGTTCAATGCTTTGCGCATATAACTAAAGTTATATCAGATTACATCAAATATTGCAACGTACCTTGGATTAACTCTAAATATTGCAGACAATATTACATCAAAATCTACAAACAGAGTAGCTGGAAAAAACTCAAGAAACTGGCCAATTGCCATATCAGACAAGTGAAAATGCAAATAATTGACATATTAAAGAAGTGAAAAATGCAGATAAACTTATATGCAGATAACCCCCTTTCCCTTGACCCCCTGCTATGCCTAGGAGGAGGCCCCTCCCACTCCTTTTCTTCCCACACTCTACAGCAGCTGGTGGCGGAGATGGTTCGTACCTTGAAGGCTTTCTTTTGAAGTGCCGATCATCATCACTGCTCTCATAATCCACACTTGCAGTGGCACTCTTCCTTGATCCAGTAGCCGTTTTGTACTCTCCATGATATCCATTTGATGTGGCACTCCTGTGGCTCGCTGAAGAACTCACTGGCACTTCACTCGAGGATGGAACCTTTCGCTTCTTTGAAGTTGCTGCTGAATCTTCAGGTGGGTAACTGATGCGAGAAAAAACACTTGCCTTCTTCTTATCCAGAGACTTGGATGGCACTGCCAATGGGTGTTCAGATGGGCCTGTGGAGGATGGCTTGGCGCTAGCTGAAGATTCTGAACGGTGATGGCTACTGCTACTGCGATGGGCATGCTCGCGCTGATGGCGGTCCTCATGGTGGTCATGGCGGTGGCGGTCCTCATTGTGATGATCATCATAATCTTCATACTTTCTCTTGGAAGAAGGGCGAGGAAGTTCAGGGTCACGTGATCGACGATCTGGGGACGGCCTCTCAGGTCGGCGGTGATAATCAAGGTCCGGTGATGGTCTCTCAGGTCGGCGGTGGTGGTCAAGGTCTGGTGATGGCCTCTCAGGTCGGCGGTGGTGGTCAAGGTCTGGTGATGGCCTCTCAGGTCGGCGGCGGTGGTCAAGGTCCGGCGATGGCCTCTCAGGTCGCCGGTGGTGGTCAAGGTCCGGTGATGGCCTCTCACGTCGGCGGTGGTGGTCAAGGTCCGGGGAAGGCCTCTCAGGTTGGCGGGGACGGCTGGAGCTCGACAGCGGAGGAACAGCTTTCTGTGCAACCATCAATGAACATATTAATATCAAATATTGCAAAGAAAGAAAAAAATTATTTAGAAGCACTATAAAATGCAGATCTAAAGCCATAAAAAACATTAAAGAAAATTCATGCCACTACAAAAGGAGAGGATATTAAATTGTGCAACTTTTTTTCTTGAGAAAGAAATTTACAACTACTATTTTTTTCTGAGAACTGAGAAATTTACAACTCTTAATAGGTTGATTTTTCAAAAGGAATTCCTCAAGTTGTGTTCTTTTTCTTTGCACTTGCACTTGCTTTTTCTTTTATTTTTAAGAGGTGTAGCAAAATTTTAGAACTAATACACCTTAGTACATTTCAGGGCCAAATCAAATGATCTGTCACGCCAATTTTTATTATAAGATGATTTACACCACCCCATCCCTCACTCCACTTCAATGATTTTTTATTTTTTTTTTCAAGCCTAGAATACTTTTGGAGCACTGTCTACTTCATCATTTTTGCATGCTCTTAATGACTCGTTCATTCTGAAGTTCTTTGTCAAATAAGGCACAAATCTCCAGTTTCGTCATAAAACATTCTTGCAATAGCTAAATCTCGATGCTGTTGGGAAAAAGGTTTAAATTTTTTTGAAAATAAGGGAACAAAATCACTTATCACCACATCCAATGGACAGAAACCAGAAAAAACAAACTAATAAAAAATATAAACCGACATCTTAATGGGGACTATCCTGATAGCTCCTAAATTGAGCTCCAGTCAACCGCCCATTTTACTGAGGGCAAAAAACACCGCCACAATCTTTTGTCATCGAACAACATCAGCGTTCAAAAGGAGCACCAACTACAGTTAGTAAAGTCATATATCCCCTTTCTTGCAAAATGGGCAACGAATCTTCAATATGTTCAATTGTCGAGAACCCCTTATCAAGGTAATCATCCAAAGAAATGTGTCCTGTACTTGTAATCTTAGAAAATGATCCTAGAAATTCAGTCTCCAAGGCTGCTGCTTTTTGGACTTTACATGTAATTGAAAGATGAAACTGGAAACTAGCTGTTGGCTGCTTCTTGGCTAAACTAAGCCAAACATTTCCCGTAACACACAGCCTGTCTACTAAAACATAGGGACAAAATAGCCAAGAATATTTGCTAATCAAGATACATACAGATTTGGGTTTCAGGGAAGGACCATCAGCAGCGCTCCCAACTTCCCTTGCATGTTCCCTGTCTTTAGGAAACTCCCTGCTGGAAATATCAAAAGATATTATCAAATATCAAATTGTCATCCAAGGCGATAAAAAGAGTAGAAACAGAACAGAAAATGACTGTTGACGATAAAAACGTATCGAGGAGGACAAAATATGAGGATATGACTAGATTGTGCAAAATGACCGCAACATAACTTCCAAGTACAGAAAACTTAAGTTGTCAGACACACTTAAGATTAAACAGAGCGGAAAAACCTCAATACTCGAAGCGCAACCATTAAATAAAATTTCAATATCACCCACAAAGATGAAATGGACTATGGCATGGACATTCTTTGCTAAACCACAATGCACCATTGAGCATGGTTTTAACATCACCCACGGAAATAGCACCATTGATGTGTTGAGAATTAACAAGAACAAAACAAGAATGGTCAAATTACCTCTCTCCACGTCTCTCGATCTCACGCTTCCTTCTCAGCTCAGCCTTTCTAGCCTCAAATTCATCTCTGCTCATGATTGGTGGGCCAGTATTAAATCCCATCCCAAAGTCTGCTGCAAGGTCCCTAAATTTGGTGGCCATATTTAACCAGTCAGGTACCAATAGTCCCAAAGAAGTGAACAAAGATATATACAGATAAATTAATATAAAAGTGATTAAACTACAATATCCGAACCAGACCAAATGCCCATTACCAAAAACTGTTAAGAGAGAAAGGACCCGAAAAAATGTGAAAGGACTTATCGGAGATTAAACAGAGAGAAGTTTAGAATAAAATATAACGGAAGTTATACCTCTGCATTGGAGGACCGAAAGGCGGCATCATAAAACCTTGTCCACCAAATGGATCATGTGGTACGACAGGAGGCATAAAGGGAACATCTAGAGGACCCATCCCGTAAGGATTGTATGGCATGGCACCAGGATAAGGGGCTCCAAACCCATCTAGTCCAGGTTGCATGCCTGTCCAATAAGGATTATAGGCAGCAGGACCCATGGACATCATATAATTCTCAGCAGCAAGATCTTGAGCAGCTCTCCACTGCATCTCCGCAGCAGCAGCTGCGAGGGTATCAAGTAAATTAGGAACTAGAAAGTGTACAAAGCTTCACCAAGATCGCAGACATAACAATTAAAGTTTTATTTCAAAAATAATTAACAAATCTATCAATCCATGCACAAGAGGAAGGAAAATGAGTGCATACGGTTCAAAGGCAATCGTGCTTTCTTCTTCTTCTTTTTCTTTCCTGAAAACATAAAAGAACAAAATCTAGATCAGAACACTTTCTTATCCAAGGGATGTAAGAAACCAAAGTATTTCCTCTAGGCTGCTCGGTAAGAAAAAACCAACAGCTTACGAAGCCAAAAGGTAAACGAAGAGCCTTATTACCTGCCTCCCCAACTACAGGCTTTTGCTGAACTTCTTCCTCAGCCAATGGAGCACTTCCCTGGGATGCAGGTTCTTTAACATCTGACTCATGTGTGGCTTCAGAAACATCTGCAACCTTCAAAGTTCTTCCTCTCTCCAACATTTGCTGTGGAGCACTTTCATTCTGACCCTCTTCCGCGTTCTCCTGGGCTTTAGAATTGTCCTCCTTATGAGGAGGGGTTGGTGGTGGTGGGGTTGGTAACAGCTCTCCCTTTGAAGCTGCAGATTGTGCAGGAGATGGAATCTTAGGTGGGAGAACGCGTGCCGACTCCATATCTGGAAGATGTAACAAAGAAGGCAAGATCTGAGCCTTTTAAAAAAAATCAAACAGATAAAGGACTTGACCAGCAGAACAGTTCAGAGAATTAAAACTGATACTAACCTTGAACTTGAAGCGCACTACCCCCATGCTCTGCACTGCTATTATTTGATTCCAGTATTCTATTAATTGTATCCCTCAAAGTCTTGTTGGGTAACAGATCATCAGCAAGTATATTTGTGGCCCCACAGACGCACACCGATTTCGAGATGATATAATCCCTTATGCCTGAGGATCACGCTTACGATCAGTTTAAAATTCAAGAATACACAGCACACTAAAATTGAATAGTGAACACCTTAAATTCACCGTAGAAGCAAAAACACTACACCCACATTATACAGCAAACTCCTTGTGTTGTAAGCAAAAACTCTTTAAACAACACCGTGCTCAAATTAAACAGCAAGCTCCTTACATTTATCGCAGAAACTCGTAAAACAACATTTGCTTGTTAGCACTGCATCTTTCATTACTTCTTTACAGAAGGGACAATGAAGCTCTGGTGGAAGATCACCAACGGAACGTATAGAAGGCATCCCCTCAACTTCTCTTTCAAAAGCAGCCCTGCAATAAGTGGGTCAGTCATATGCATTCTTGTTCAAGCAAACACTCAACACTGCCAACATAACAAGAAATCTTACTCATTGGGCTTTAAAACTGCATTGGCGCCACTTGGTAAAGCATATGAACCATCTGGGGTTGCCATTAACATGGACTTCGGAATGCCAGTGGGGGGTTTCACTTTCCTAATGTCAAAATTGGGGTCACCATTTGTTGGGCAGTGCTGAATAAAATGCCCTGTAATGATTTATGTCATAATTGGATACAATGACTCAGCATGCTAATAGCAGATTTCTTATAGACAATGACCACCCGGTGGATGAAAAATAAGAAACATACCAGGCACCTTACAGCGATGGCATACATAGCCTGGTGGTGGTGTTTTCCGTTCCAACCCGCCACCCCAACCTGGAAGAGTAGCATCCAGTTTGAGCATAAATAAGAAAATAAAACAGCCAACAAACTCAATTACAATCAATAATTCATCTACCCAGTAGCAACATGAAAATTTAATACATACATAAAAGCATCCCGACAATTACTCAACCAACATGGCAAATCAAAGAAACTTAACCACAAGATCTAAAAAGTTTCAACTTACAATTAACTTCATGAGTTTTCTGTTATTAAATTTTACAAAAGAATGAAATGAAGGCACGTGGGATTGAGACAGGCTTAAAGGGAGCGACTTGGACAGTAAGGATTAATATAGCCCGCCGCAACTTGCTCTGATCGAGGTATAATGGTTGTAATGAAATGAACGCATGGAAGACTAGTATGTCAAGTTAGCAAAAACACAAGTAAACAATATCCTCCAACCCGACAGGGAGAGGACGATTCATAGTAGATTAACAGGACAAGTGAGAGTGAATTACCAAAGCCTCGCCCGCCACGTCCACCCATCATTCTTCCACCTGGACCTCGTCCATAACCTCTACCAGCACCAAAGCCATCAGAAGGTTGACTGCATTAACTTAAAGATCATCAGAATCATTTTCAAACCAATATCATCGGATATTAGAAAACAGTAACAGTTAACTTAATACAATAATCACACTCTAAGTGTGCATGAAAATTTAAAAAGAAGAAAAAGGAAATTTAAAAAGAAGAAAAAGGAAGCTTTCCCACCTCTGCCAATCTAAGGCTGGGGTGTCAATTAAAGCTTTGATCTTACTCTCCTCATCAACTTTACTTGAAGGAGGAGCATCCTGCACTTGGTGGCTTAACTGGACGGGTATTGTTTCAGGAATAGCGTACAAATCATTTCCAAATTCATCCCAGTCGAGATCTTCAGACTACAAATGGACATAAATATTTTAGTATGCTTAAGACCACAAGCTGTCATGACTACAAACACAAAGACACTCCTAAGGCATAGTGCCATGGACGCTTACATATTTGGTGGTAGATGACTCCCCTCCCACAAAACCACTTTTTACTGTTTGAGCCTCCTCGGATTGGTATTCTACTTGGGGCCTGCAGAAAGCACTTCTCGATCATATTCAAAATAGTTATTATGGCACAGCCCAAAAGACGAAAGCAGTACAAGGACCTATGATTACCACTTCCCACCCTGGGGGAAGGGGAGAGGAAAAGAACTTTGAAAACCATATTCAACAAAATGCAAATGACAGCATCAGCATTATCATATATTCTCCCCCTTATACCCCCGCACCCTTTCACCCACCTTCCACACAGGGCAAAGTCCTATACCCTACCACCTTTCTACAATCTTCCAAGCGAAACGGAAAGGGAAAAATCAAAGAAAAAGGATCTTGAGATTTAGTAAACACCCCACAACCAGCTCCGAGAAAAAGAGAAACCTGCACGCATATCTTTTCTATGGAATAATAAGCAAGGTAACCAATCCAGGTCAACTGTCTTTTTTCCACAGATTTTGAATTCTTAAAGATAAAGCAATATTTCCATTCATAAATCTAACAGATGAGAGTCAAAAGGATCAAGATAATACTCGTCTGGTTCTGTTACAGGTGCAGTTACTATTGGCATGCGAGGTCGTCCAGGAACGCGACGAATCAAAACACTAGTATTTTTGGGGATCAAGGTGTCCTCATCAAGATATTCTGAAATTGCAAAAAAGAGAAGACAAAAGCACATAAAGCCCTGTTACCTGTAGAGTTCAATACATATGAATGGAAATGCAAGTTATGCAATTAATTCCTATTGGCATGATCCACCATTCAAGCCACTTAATCTAAACAAACTATTTTTCAAGCACTATGTTCCTTACAGAGGATCACCTAGACATTGATATTTGCTATGTGACATCAACCTTGAGTGAAATAGGCTCCTTACATAAAATCTTTTGCCTCGGCAGCACTAGTAAGGCAAATATTTTGTGCCGGGTAGTAAAAATACATTGTAGTATCCGTTAAGTTCTTCAAAGACTATTATGAAATAACCAAAGGTAAATTCTATAGAGGACCATATGGTACTAGTATAGTATTACAAGCCCTAACACTAAAACATTAACGAATACACCACTCTCCTTCTAAATCAATATAATTACATAAAAAAAACCCCATTTTTAAAATGAGATACCAGAATTATATTTCACCAAAGACAACGAAAACTGCAATCAGACATTTTTACAATGCAAAGGTTCTTTAAAGAGTTTATGCACCATCCTTCTCATTAAGGATGCATAAATTAGCAACTCAAAACTAAATCGAAATCACTGTGATCATCTTTTATTTGATAAAAAACACTTCTTTTTTCGAAAATCTATGAATATAAGCAGCACATACTAAAGTACCTAAATATACTGTTAGCAAAGAGTTGATAACGATGACTGCCCGATTGAACAATGCCCGAGTTACGCTAAACCCCAAAGTCAATGTCACACAAAAACTAGCGCAATACTACTACAAATGCAACTACGAATGCACGAAGACGAAAATGACTAGCTGTATATTGGAAGCTAACCAACCTTCGTTAGTCTGGGCGTTGGTGACAACGAGGTCAAAATCTGTACCCCTGCCCAAATGCTTGGATTCAAATATTTTTTCTTTCAAGTTCCCAACAGTAATAAAGTGACCGTCAATTGCAATTGAATCATAATCTTTCGCACTTTTAAACTTAAAGTAAACTGACATAACTCCTTTTTTTTTCCTTAAAAATTCCTTTTTTTCCTCAAACAAATCAATAACAAGAACAACAATAAGAAGGCCAATCAAAAAATTATTAATAGGCCTGATATTGAACTCAACGAAAAATTGATATAAAGTACAAAAAAAAAATAAAAGTAGCTCTTTTGTTTTTTGCTATCTCACAAACTTCTCCTTGAATAACTCAAGTAAATCAGTCAATCAAACCAAATTCCTTCAATAGATCAGTTGAATATCCTCCAATCCGCAAGCTTCAACTCCGCAGTAATATCGAATCGATAATTAACCAAAGGAAATCCAATCACTGCTACCGCTACTCCTTCAACTGCAACGATCTCGATCGGATCGGATCTATCGAATAGCACGAAAATCGCTCGATAAGATCTATCAAATAGCACGAAAATCGAGGACGTATCTTTCAGCAAACACTTCAGGTTGATGAATCCATCTGTTAACGCCGGATTCTTCACAGATCGATTGAATTGAATCGAATTCAATCAGCGCCGACAAACCGAACGACCGACAATTTTTTCCGGTAACAAGAGAAAGTTGAGAGCTTTTTCTCTAACGGAAAACGTTAATTCATCATCGCGACCGGTGAACTCATCGGAAAATTCCGTTGAATCGAACGGAAAACGGAAGAGAAAAGCCGAAGAGAGTAGAGATTTTTATAGGGTGTTCGGAACTAGGGTTTCTTTCACGGATGAGGAACTGATAGATTGATTCGTCGGGGTGAATTTGGGGGAAAATTGTAGATTTTATAGTAGTTCAATAAGGACCTTTCTTGCAGATTAGTCCTTTTAGTTTTAGTATTTTCAATTTAGGTCCAAAGGTCTTGGTTCATTTGCAGATTTTATGCAATTCAGTAAAATTTACACTTCTTATCCCAATTTATGTGGTGCTATTTAAATTTCGAGAGTCAAGCAACTTAATTTTGAACGTGAATTCGAGTATGAAATATTTAAGTTTTCTAAAATAAAATTTATATATATTTGAAAACTATCCAAAAAATAGTATAAGTCATCATAATTAAAACAACATCAACATACCTAATATCGTCCTATAAAGTGGGTGTACAGAGTATAGAGTATACACAAACTTTACCTTTACCTCAGAGGTGAGATAGAGGAATTATTTCAGATAGTTGATGATTCAAGATATTTAAATGATATATGAAAAAATTACGGTTAAAAAAAGATTGTTTTGAATATCAAAATCTTAATGGTACCACATAAATTTAGATGAGAGGAGTAAAAATAAAGATCTCTCTTACAGATTAGTCCTTTTAGTTTGGGGCGTTTGGCCATGAGAATTTTTCATTTTTTTCTGAAAAATTATTTTATTTTAGTGAAAATTATAGTGTTTGGTAATAAGAATTCCAAATACAATTTGGAATTGTATTTAGAAAAATTTCACTTATTTTCATTTTTTTTCATTTTTACTTTTCTCATAAAAAGTAAAAAACAACTCCAATTTATATTCATGGCCAAACACAACTCCAATTCTTACTCCAATTTATTTTTTTTATTTTCATGGCCAAACACCTATTTAAGGGCCTATTTGGCCATGAATTTTTTTTACTTTTTTCTGAAAAATTATTTCACTTTAGTGAAAAAAGTAAAATTTTATGGTGTTTGATCATAATTTTTTTTTTTTTACTTTAGTGAATTTATTTATTTTTGAAAATTACTTGTTTTCACTTTTATTTCTCTCACAAAAAGTCAAAAAAACTCTAATTTATTTTTATGGCCAAACATAACTCCAACTTTAATTCTAATTTCAACTCCAACTCCAACTCTAAAATATTTTAATTTTTATGGCGAAACGCCTAATTAGTTTTCTCAATTCAGGCCTCGAGTTTTTGGTTCATTTGCATACTTTATACAGTCCAATAAGACCCCTCTAGGCAAAAAATTAAAATAAAATCTTCTATTACAGATTAGTCCTTTTAGTTTTACTATTTTCAATTTGGTCCCAATTCTTTTGTTCCTTTGCAGATTTTACGAGTGACGCAAGCAAGACAGCTGTGGACTCATTCTTTTGAGGAGACCAGTTGTTTTTGAATTGAAAATTCTCATTTGTTGTTTTTGAATTGAAAATTCTCATTTCCTTTTATCTTCTTCTTTTGTAAATTGTCCAATAAGGAGGTCTGGGATTGAATATAATTTTTTTTAGGATCAGTAGAAGTAGAGATGAACCAAACAAAAGCTGGGAAGGTGATGGAGAAGAAATGATATATTTTTAGTTTATGGACGACATGATTCTATAAAAAGTTATGGAGGTTGAAAATTAGAATAAAAGAGTACACAATAGATGGTCGAATATTATATTTCTTTTATTTGAGAGAGGCATTGGATAGTCTCATCTTCTCGTTTATTCCTTATTTAGCAGTATTAGTTAGTATTTGTGTGTTCTTTTATTTTTACTATTATATGTTGCTTTGTTCATTTTGCTATTTTGTTGTCCTTACATTTTTTCAATCATCTTGATTATACTTATTCTGAGTCGGGAGGCTTACACAAAAATAGTTTCTCTACCCTATAAAAATAAAGATAAGATTTTTCTCTATTTCATCCAAATCTCACTCATGAAATTGCATTAAATATGTTTTTGATTTCACAAATATTTCAATTGTTTCATAGTTCATATCTCTTTTCCCAAAGAAAAATCTTAAATGTTGCTCCTATTATCAATCTTTAACACTAAAAAAATTTCATCCAATTGTAAGCGAAAAGAATTAATACAATTTTCAAAACTATTTCGTATAAACCTCTATTAAATCTTCCTAAAAATATTTCTACTCACCAATCAATCACCAATTTTTTTAAAAATATTTATCAAAAAATAAAAAAAAGGAAGAAAAAACAGAACACATTTTATTTCTAGCAAACACACTTATCTTTGAGCCTACCTGCCTTTAGGCCACTATAACTTGGGAGTAATTAAAAGTGATAAATAAATTTATTAATTAAGTAGACGTTCTTTAAATTTTAAAAATTAGATTAAAGTGACAAAAAAAAATTAATTTTTTTATTTTAATATTTTAGGCCCAATAATGGTAAAAGTAGTCGAAACAACTATAGAAGTTATTTCAATAACTATAGAAGTTATCCCAATAATGATAGAAGTTGTTCGATAATTATGCGAAGTTATCGAACAACTAAATAGTTATCGAGATAATAGTGTAATTATCGAATAATTATGTATAGTTATTTAAAAGACTTGACTCTCTAATATTATGAGACCCACTCGTTCCTTACAACTCATTTTTCCCTCTACTTCTGGTTGTTTCCCTTAAAATATCATCAAACAGTTACTTGCTGCCACGTTTAGCTCCAAGGGAAGAGCAAAGTAAAAAAGCGAAAAGGGAGGGAGAATAGAGAAGAGCAGAAAAATGGGCAACACTCAGTCGAATTCAACGAATCCACGCTTTGCTTTAGCCAAAAGGCAATTGCAATTTCTCTACAACACCAACAAAATTATTACACACTTCAATATTTAATCAATTATGAACTCAAACATCATACGTTAGTCTGTTTTTTTTTGCTTTGCAGAGCCTTTACGGAGAAGAAACTGCAAGACCTAAAATCGTTATTCGATTCACTAGCTGCACAATCTCAAAGCAATGGACAATACGTTTCTCCTTCTGTTTTCAAGGTACTTATCAATTTTCTGTATGTCTTTTCAATTTTTTCGGGTTTTATAATGTAATTATGAATTGGATAATTGTGTAATTTTAGGTGTATATTGGAGTTGAAGGGCCGTTGGGTGATAGAATGTTCGATTTGGTCACACAGAAACGTAAGGATCAAAAACTTACATTTGAGGACCTTGTGATTGCTAAAGTAAGTATTTTTCGCCTCATTTCACTAGTTATTGAATGGGGTACCCTAAAGTTTTCTCATTTGATGGTATGCAGAGGCCTCTTTTCTTTCATTTGTCTTATAGCTTTTCCAATTATATAAATGTAGCCGGTAAAGTTGTTGCCATGTGGCACCCAATGGTGTGGCTTAGTGCTTCAATGAAGTTGGGTTGAGTACCATGAGGTCTCAGGTTTAATTTTCAACAGAGACAAATACTAGGTGATTTCTTCCTATATGCTCTAGCCTTGGTGGATAGAGTTACCTGATACCTGCTTGTGGGAGGTGGGAGGTGGCAGATATCTCATGGAATTAGTTGAGGTGCGCGCAAGCTGGACTGGACACCATGCAACAACAACAACAACATACCCAGTATATTCCCATCACGTGGGGTCTGGGAGGGGTAAGTGTACGCAGTCCATACCACTACCTCAAAAGTGAGATAGAAAGGCTGTTTCCGAAAGACCCCGGCTCAAAAAACAACAGTGTAGAAAAGAAATAGTAAGGGACAAGATACGAAATGTAAAACCACATCCAATAATAATATAAATAGGACCGGACACCATGGTTATCAAAAAAAAAAAGTTGTTGCCATGTGACTAGTTGACGTATTCAAGCATGTAAATAGCCTCTTGTAAAAATGCAAGGCAAGGCTGCATACAATAGACCCTTGTAGTCTGGCCCTTCCCAGACCCGTGCATAACGGGAGCTTAGTGCATCGGGCTATCCTTTTTTTTTCCAGTTATATTATATAACTGCATTTTATCTGGGTTTAGTATCTGAATTCACTCAATCCATAGTATTTTATTTTAAATTGGGTGTAGGGGAAAGAGTAATGGAGGAGGAGATTATAAGGTGAGGAATCGATCCCTCATCACTAATATAGGTGAAAGTTTAGGTAGCCAACCATAGTATTATATGTTGATGGACTATGTAAATTGCACCTAAGTTGGCCAAATACCACGGCCGTAAAGAAGGACAACCTGGTGCACTAAAGTCTAAACTCCCTCTGTTGTTCCAGTGAAGGACCAAACTGTAGTAGGCTTATTGTATGCAGGCTTAATTGCATTTATTCAAGAAACTGTTTCCACAACTAAAACCTACGGCCAATGTTATTGAGAAAAAACATTTTCCTTCACCTATCAATGACTTTTCGAGTACGAGCTCAAGAGTAACAGATGATCCACCTTCATTATTGTAACAATTTTCATACTTTTCCCTTCACTCTAAAAGAGCAACAACATCATGAAGATTAAACTACAAAGGAATTAAATAGACGTTTTTCCATTGCATTTGAAAAAGAAGTACATCTACAATATGAAAACTACATACAAATTTTCCACATATGCTCATATTATATCTATAGTTCCAAGTCTTGATGAAAAAAGATGGTTGTGCTAGGTTGATGACTAGAGTTTTTAAAAAAAATCAAGTGTGATGAATTCTTTTTCCTCATGGTTGTTCTCTCCTTAGCATGCACTATATTGACACTCGTTCGTGGCATTAAATCGTCTAGGGCTTCCGTTGTATTACCCTTGGGTGTTAAGGAGTATAAGCAAGGATTCTCACATCATGCACATGTGTGGGTAAAGAAATGAATTCCATCAAAATAGTACATGGATATGATGCTAGACAAGAAAGGATTCCCCATCATACTGGATGGATAGAGTAAATATGTTCGTCCGAGAGAGTCAATTTTAAATCGGTAGCAGTGCATAGGCTGATTGACAGGGAAATCAAAGAGTCCTTTTTGATAGGTACATAGAAGTAAATGCAATTAATGTCTACCTTAAAGAGGAGGAGAGGAACTATATTGCGTGTCTATAAGAGTCTTGGTGGAAAGGAGAGAAGGTTAGAGAGATTGTGCGGTTGACCAAACTAGGCATTGTTGTAAATTATGTAGAACTGACACCTAAAGATAAAGTTGTAGAAGTAAAGATAACTGTTGATAGAATTATCTTGTTATGATTAGTGTGGGAAAGAAAACAAAAAATATCATGAGCGCATAAACTTCACAAATAGAATTAGACGAGGAAACTAAAAACTAAATTTTGAGAAGATATAGGTCCTTTGGCACAAGGGATCTAGGCGACCAACAGATGGTTATAGGAGGAGATTTGAATGGATATGCGGGTAGATATGTGACACTTAGACAGAGAACATAACATATATTATGGTGTATGCAATGGAGAAAGGAAGATTTTAAAGTTTGCATTAGATTGTTATCTAGTTTTAGGCTTTCAACTAGCACCTACTTTAAGTAAGATAACAACAATTGATGATATTTTAGGAGAGGAGGCAACCATAATCAAATAAACTTCATTCTTATTACTAAAAGAAGTGACACTGTCACATTTCAGGACGGCAAGGATATACCGGGGGAAAACCTAACCATCCAAAATAGACCAGCAGTCTTGCATGTATAGTGAAAGAATGGAGCAAAAAAGGAGAAGAAAAGTATGCAACCATATTCTAATTATGGGCACTAGAAGACTCAAACCATAAACCATTGAACGGCAAGGCGGCAGGCTATTGGAAGATGAAGCACGGGACTTAGAAGTTGAAACAAGTCCTACAGAAGGAAATGCAAGCTACATCTTTAATGTATTTGAGCACAAATTCCATTTTTATAAGATTGTATTCCATGCTAGCACAGATAGGACCCCAAAAAGAATGTAAAATGATAAACATGGAAGAGATGTAGAGGTCGTCTCCATGAAGTATGTGAAAATACACCGGGGGTTGTTAATAGTGAGCTTTTTAAAATTAAACCACTGAGTCTAATTTAGTTAGACTGAAATTGAGTTCAAGAAGCTGCAGCAGACACTTGTTAGTTTTCAAGTTTAATCAAGTATTGTGGTAAATTTGCAGGAATGTAAAGAAGACGAGAAACTCTTATACCTGTTCAGATCATATATATTGTGCCTAGTCGAATCCCCTTGAGTTACATGGGAGTTTTATTAGGGACACTTTGAAGTTATTAATTTAAGTAAAACTTTTGTTGTTTTCCGGCAGTCACTACCAACATGACTAAGTTGAGTTTCACTAGATCACTAACGCCGAATACCACATTTTGGTTTTCACTCGATCATCAAAGAACGAAAGCCACACAACTCTCTTCCTTTTTTCTCGTTTTTTAATAACTGTGGTGTTCGGGTTAGTTTGTGTGCACCTCGACTAATTCCATGGGGTACCTGCTACCTCCCACCATCATAGGTGGTGGGTAACTCTATCCATCAAGGCCTGGACAGATGAGAAGAAATCACCTAGTGTTCTTGCCTCCGCTGGGATTGAACATGAGACCTCATTGTTCTCAATCCACTTCATTGACCACTAGGCCACACTCTTGGGTGCTTCATTTTTCTCATTTTTTACTTCACTACACTGAGGTACACTGCTATAATGCTTCAGAAGCATAAGAGAGCGTTTTCTAGAGTAAGCCGTGTATCTTCTTGGTTGATCCAGTTTCTTATCCTTGTAGTCTTCGCCTGGTCTCCTCTTTGACATTGTCTATTGCCTTCTTATGGAGAACTTGATAACCCAATCTTCACGCTTCATCTGAGAATCATGCTTTGATCTCGAGCCTGATTTGAACTGAATCTCGATAACTGTCTTGTTTTCATCTTGAATGTGAATTTGATCTCAAGGAACTTTTCTTTGTAGTGCTTAAAGTATTCTCCAATTTTGAAATAGGCCTTTTACTACTCATCAGGTTAGTTCCTTTGAGAATCTTCCTTAGATCAATGAGTTCATTCCTTGATATAATGTGACAACATTTTCTTCCCTTGCATAGGTAGTCTTGGTTGCCTTATGTGGGAATTTCATTCCTGGATTCTTGGCATCTGGATATTTAGTCAATCATATATTAATTCTCTTGGTAAATCTTGACTGATATGTACAGGATCTTCACTAGCATATTGTTGTACCTGCATTCAAAACTTCACTGTATTAGTGACATATCCTTTATAAAGCTAAATATCGTTCATCGTTGTCATCGTTAAAATCCTGGAAAAAAAGAACAGTATGATTTGCAGTCCCCATACTCAGATTGTTATGACCAAAGCTTGATTTGCTTACTTTCGTAGGGCTCACTGTATAAGCTTAATGACTGAACTAATTTATGCCCTAGCTAAATGGATGAACAGATGTTTTAACAGAAGACTTAAGACTTAATCGATTGCTGGCGTTGCTGCTTTCATGTGCCCATCATACTCCTAAAACAACTATGATAAATCTCTACTTTGTTATCTTTTTACTCCTTAAACTTGAGGTCTCTAGATATTTATGCCTTCTCCTAGTGCGTCATTTCAGTTTCTCTTCCAGCATATACATGTTGTCCTTCTAGACAGCCAGAGTGAAGAACACAATTGTAGAGAATGGTGTTATATTTGTAAACTGTAATTCGTTCAGATAATCATTACGATTTACTGCATAAAGGTGGATATGTATCTCTCTACCTTTGAAGTGAGGATCAGTCTGTCTTTGCCTGTGAAGTTTCTATTGCGGGTAATTAATGAAAAAAATATGAACTCATGATGTATGGTTCCCCTTTCTATATTGCAGGGAACCTATGAAAAAGGGACAAACGATGATATTGAAGAGTTTATCTATCAGTTGTTAGATGTTTTTGGTGATGGCATTGTTGGAAGGTAGAACAGTAATCCTTGATTTGTTTAAGGACTATAATAGTTTGGTCCCTCTTCTCAAAAAAAAAAAAAAAAAGTTTGGTCCTCCAGATTTAGTTTCACATGTAACTATGCTCAATTTTCAAAATATGTAAAATAAAAAGTCCAAACAACTTTTTGATAAAATTGACAATTTCACATACTCAAACTTTATATTATGAAAACAACCGGCAGAGGTTCTTACTGTAGGTTGGTTGAAGGATAGAGGGCTGTCGGGCATCGTGAGGGGATCAGGTTTTGGGTAAAAGGGTGGACTTGAGATCTTTGAAGATTTATGTGCTACACTACAATATTTTTAGCGAGACTCTCCTAAATGTACTAGGACTAAGGTGGTATTTGCCATTACTTTGGATTTAAAATGAATTTTTTACTTTTTTCCCTTACGTAGGTTCTATGCACTTAGTGAGAAAATCTAGGAGAGCATGTGTCATAAGTCGGTAACTAGAGCAAGTAAATTGTATTTTTAAGCTATTTTAAATTCAATTAACTTCTTTATCTTTTCTTTTCCAAGTTAAGTTTCAACTTCTTTTTTTTTAACTGAAAAAGTACTGCTTGGTGCAGTTGAGATAGTTTCTGCTATGTTTTTGCCCAGTTGGTTCCAGCTTTATTGTTCAATATAGATAACATAAACTCACCAGGTTGATTAATAAACATTAAGTAGCATGTACATACACTTAATCAAATGGGATTGACCATGCCTTTGGCCCTCTGAGGAATTTCCCATAGTCTCTTTCTGCAAAATAATGTTCTATAATAGAAGAGAAGTGGCCTCTTCGTTGCTTGCTTTCCACAACTTAGAACTTCACCCCACCCCCCACCCCGAGAAAGACCTAGGATCTCTCCTTGCAAGCTGATTTGGATACACAGAGGATCTAACACAGGTCAGTACATAGTAGTTGGAAAGAGCATGTCATCTAACATTTGATGGGTTGTTTCCTTTATTTCTATGTTGTCAGATGAAAGGTTCATTTCTTCCAGAATCTCTTCTTCTTTTTCTCTTTTTTTTTTCGGTATATGGGGGACACATATGTTCATGAGAAGCTCTTTCTTCAGTTTATGAACTAGACTATCTAAATTCGGATATCAAAAGGCTCTATTCCGGTTCTAGATCCACTCTTTCTTTTTCTTTATATAGATATCCATACCATTGAATACCAAAAAGAGAACGATAAAAGAAAAACCTTTGCCAGCTGTATTGTTTTCTCCTTTATGGTGGTAAATACATCTTTGGAATCAACTTGCAGATCAGATCTTGAAGCTGTCTTGACTGCAGCACTCAGAAATATATCTTCTCATGAGAGCCATCAATCTGAACCTAGTTCAGAGAGGGAAGTTCTTGACATTTTCCTCAATGCTGCAAATTTAACAACGGATGATAAAAAGTGCTCTGAAGGTTGTTTGTCTTTCGAGGAATTTAGAAGCTGGTGTGCCCATCTTCCATCAGTAAGGAAGTTTCTTGGAAGTCTATTGTCTCCACGTGATTCAGGTTTCTGCTTTACAGTCATCTTGTGTTTTCCACATTTTTTCTTGTAATTTAGTTTCTCTGAGAGGAATATTTTTTGTACATATTGGACATTACTTACTGGGTGAATTTCTGTGGCTTAAACATTAATCTTTCTATTTAGTTTCCATTTCTATAATCTTTGAAACTTCTCTGACAGTATGCATGATACTGGCTTTTGCACGTAAATAGACATTGCTTGTGTTTTTTCTGAAACTTATATGTTATTATGCACAATGCTGGAGCCCTGCAGCTGGTGTAATTGCTGTTATGCATGAGGATTCTCATAACTGTGTAGCTTTTCAGTCTGCCACATTTGTATGACAGGACTAAAAGTGGATACAGAGAATGAGGGAAATACACGAAGGTGGTAGGAAGCTCTATGGCTATCATGGTCGATGAAATAAGAATTAGGTAATGCTTGTTTGGATGTAGTTTTGTTACTCTCAGAGGGAAGGACATTATTTATATAGGAAGTGGTGTCAACATTACTGACATAGAGTAGAATTAAGGACAAGCTCATCATCCTGCTTTCTTAAGCTTGTGAAGGAATCAGCAAATATGTCCTACCCTTTATAGGCAGATTCCAGGAACAAAAACTTTAAACCTTTCAGAGAGGAGGACATTATTGATATAAGAAGTGGTGTCAACATTACTGACATAGAGTAGAATTAAGGACAAGCTCATCACCCTGTTTTCTTAAGCTTGTGAAGGAGTCAGCAAATATGTCCTACCCTTTATAGGCATATACCAGGAACAAAAACTGTAAACCTTCACCTGATTCACGATGAGTTTCGGTCTAAAGGGCCTTAACTTTTCACAGAATAGTATAGTACTTTTGAGGGATGTACACTGTTGTGCATGTTATCTTGTCATCATATTTGCTGTAGTTGAAGAGGAATTTGATAGTATAGGTTAACCATAGACAGCTTTATGATGTCAGTTTATAATGCCTTATACATAGATTTAATGCCTGCATTGCAAAGTTAAGGGACCGGGGGGATCCAGTCAGAACCATTTTCTTGTGTGTTGTCATGCTATCTTTCCTCCCTTGTAAAGTACTTTTTCATGTTTTGTTTTACTATGTGTACTAGAGTTGTGCGAAGGGTAGTCGCTCTTAAATCCGGATGAAAGAGGAGGTTGAAATAGGTGGACCACCCATGTAAATAGTCTTAACTATGTTGAATCCTGTGAAAACTTGGATATAGAGGATTCATTTAGCTTACCCAACTAATTTGGGATTTAGGGATAGTTGATTGATTGTCATGTTTCTTTGTCCGGAAACCTTATAACTATGTAAGTGGCAATATATTTCATGTACATTTCTTGTTTTGACTCACACACCTGCTGTTATTCCCTTGTTCTCCACTTGCGCTCTAATATCTTGTTTCATTTTCTCTTTTTATTTTGATTGGTTTTAAAGTTTCTTGTATAATTTTCGTTTTTTGTTGGACAATAAAATATCTCAGTAATTAAAAAAAAGTGGTAAAAGATTTCATTAATTGCACCAAAGGAACTAATATGTGCAGCAAAAAATGACTCTCGGATCCTTTTATTATGCATGGAGTCCACTAAGTTTCCAAAAGTATTTACACCACTAAATACTTCATGAGTCACTGGTAGGTTACACCACTAAAGTAATGTCGTTTGAATTCTAGCTTTTACATGAAGTAATGTTGTGTGTCTATCTCAACAAACTCTACTAATTTTTCCTTCCATAAACACCAAAATTATATAAAGGGACAATGTCCATATGTATTTGATTGCTTTCTAGCACATGGTCCTTCGACACAGTAAAAACAGACCAATATGCCTTAATTCCTTTTAAACAATATGAGAATTGTTAAATTAGATTGTCACACGTTCGAATCCTGTAACAGATAAAAGGAACAACAAACCCATTTTCCACTAAGTTTCGAACCGTGTGCCACCGGCCCTCGGGTATTTCTTGGTTATACCCCCAAAAAAGGAAAATTGTTTTAAAAAAAATCCCTATAAGAAGGAAAAAAAATGGTTAGATTGCTCCGGCTGAGCTTGCGTGCATCATAAATATATGCACATGGACATATACATTGCATTCTTTTATTAGTGTTTCATCAATTTCTACTGTTCTACTACCCTAGTGAATGGCCGTTTCTTTTGAAAATTCAAAAGTATTTCATTTATAGTCCACCAAGTTGTTATTAGAGGATAATGGAAATGAATGAGTGGCTTAGCAAGAGTCATTTATCAAATTTGTCCAACTATCTATGCACTAAGGGCTTCTCTCTTTACACCAAAGAAAAGAGTAAAATAAAATGACGTTTTTCATGCGTCCTGTATATTCTCACCATTTCCCAAACAATCTCCTATTAACCGTTACTTTTACGCCCCAGGGTCTTGGATAAATAATCAAGTGGTGATTTAAAATGACGAGGGGGTGGGGGTTTAATTATTAATAGGTAGCATTTTTTAAAAAAATAAATAAATTGTAATGTTAGCCAATAATGACAAATTTGGGTCATTTGGCTACCGGCAGGGTTACGAACAGGACACTTTTGAAATGGTAGGTAAAGTTGCACGATATCGAATACGTTAAGGGTACTATTTGGCCATTTTCCCTTTTAAGAAATTTAAGTTGACATTAAGAATTTGCTGTTATGCTGGCTGTTCGTTATATTTCTGCGCTCGTACTTACATGTTTAGGATGCAAGGATGACAATATGGAGTCAACTGACTAAATTTTTATAACATGGTTGTCTCAAAGCTACAATTGAAAAATTTTCACTCATGAAATTAAAGATTAAATTCAGTTTAAACAAAAATTTCATCGTAATAAATCTCTAATAGAACTCTCTATCTTGAACATTACATTCTGAAAATTAAGGTGAAAATTTTTCATTCCTTCATGAAAGAGCAATTTTAGTTTGAGTATTTTCTCGGTCATAATTACTCTTCTTGCTTTCTTATGCAGCTCCCTGGTATAGGTATAGGCCAAATTCTTTACTTATAAGTTATAACTACTCTAGAATATTGTTAGTTACACATCAGTTTGTGTATGGAAATCTAGTTTTCTATTCATAATTGTCATTCCACTTCCCCACCCCCACTCCTACAAAGGAAAAAAAAAAGCACGGTGAACTATTTTCACAGTTGCAAAACTGTAGTCAAGCTAGGTGGTCTGCAGTGTTTACTAATCTATTATTTCTTTTTGCAGGCACTGAGGTTCCTATGCTAACACACCCAGAAAATATTGATCCAGCTGTAATATTGTTAAGAAAGGAATATGCTTGGCATGTAGGGGGGGCCCTCTCAAAAGACGAGCTGCATGAATGGAGACTTTTGTATCACAGTACAGTACATGGTTTAAGTTTCAATACATTCCTGGGGAACATTTCGTGAGTGACTTCTTGCTAGATTAGAAATGGTCTTCTTATTTGAGGATTAACTATCTGTATCTTTGATCTCATTAAGATCTTTTAATTGAACCCTATCACAGGATTCACAGAACACCATATTGCATGTGGCCTTTATTTTTTGTAGTAGCTAATGATAAATTTTGGATGCACTCCGATGCATAAACATCACTTTTTTCGTCTCCTTACTGTGTCTGGCTGCTGTTCGTATCATTTTTTGAGCCAAGTGTTAAACTCTTTTATCCAAGTATTAACTCCCAACTTGAACTGCAGAAATGACAAAGGACCAACTTTATTGATAATAAAAGACAAAGAAGGCTATATTTATGGGGGTTATGCTTCTCAGCCATGGGAGAGGCATGCTGACTTTTATGGGGACATGAAGTCTTTCCTCTTCCAGCTATACCCAAAGGCATCAGTTTTCCGTCCTACTGGAGCGAACTCTAATTTACAGTGGGTAAGTTTCTGAACCTTTTGATATCATTTGACTTTATCCCATCGTAGCTATCAAAAGAAATACTCCCTCCGTTCCAATTTATGGGGCACCATTTGACTCCACATGATATTTAAGAAAAATGGAAGACTTTTGAAACCTGGGGTCTAAAATAACCATAGATATTTGTGCGACTAAATCATTTCATTAAGAGTAAAAAGGGGAATTTTAATGTTGAATTGTTTCTAATTATACAAAGGTGACATTCTTGATTGGACGGACTAAAAAAGAAAGGGTGCCATATAAAATGGGACAGAGGGAGTACTGGATTCATTTGGTATCGTGGAGAATACCTATTCTTGTTCAAAACTTCAAAAATTCCTCCAACTCTTCAAAACTTCATTTTCCTATTATCCTGTGGGCTGTTAATTTCTCAAGCTGCAACTCATTGCTACTGGTTACTATACTATACCTATTGCCCTAGAATAGAATACCTGGTTACTATACTGCAACTCATATGACTGCTTGACCAGCATCAGGATCCTTGATAGATTTTGGATTTCAAGCTTGACGTCAGTCATTCTTCTCTCGCCTTCTGAGGTTTGGGTAGGGACAGAAATGTATCAATAGTTTTGCAAGTCCTCTTAGTACGGTGGTGCTAATTTTCCTGGTTCATGTAAATTCCTTTAGCCTGGATGTTCAGATGTTGAAACAATAAATACTTGCTAATTTGGAAGTTTATTTATCTGCTATCGAACTACTAAGATGTTTAGGCTCTTATCTTTCTGCAGTGTGCTATAAATTTCAGTTCTGAGAGCATCCCCAATGGCATTGGTTTTGGAGGACGAGTGAACCACTTCGGCTTGTTCATCTCAGCTAACTTTGACCAGGGTCATACTTTCACCTGTACTACCTTTGGCAGTCCTAGCTTGTCAAAGACCCAAAAAATCTTCCCTGAAGTGATTGAATGCTGGGGAGTTGCGATAAAAAGAGCTCAAGAAGATAATCAGGATCGACTTAAGGGTACTGTGTTAGATAGATTTAGAGAGGATCGTCATATGCTTAACATGGTTGGACTTGCAAATTCAAGTGAGTGATGTGACTGCATCCACTCAAGACTTATCTGAAGTTGAGGTGCTTGCTGTCTCCTCCTGTACTTGCTTGCTTCTGCTCAATGAGCACGATTTGGCTTGCAAATTTGAGAGAGTATTGTGTTGTATGTAATTTAATGATGTATTGTGTTGTTACAATGAAAGTGAGTGCAAAATCAATAGATGCTCAACCCTGTGTGCGCGTAAATAGTATCTGGAGTGTAATTTAAGGTTTTTGCAATCATTACTATCCCTGGAGTCTTGACAAATTTCTTCAAGCCATTCTCCTATCATTGTTAATAGTAGTTGTCATTTTGATGTATTGCTGGCGTATGCAGATTCAACAAAATATTACACTTCTTAAGGTGATTTCAAGTTTTCAACATAGAAAAGCCTTAGACGTGCGTGCTGAAAAGTGCTTCAGTGGCCAATTTTTTTGGGTGTACAGAAAGGCCAACCTTGGAAACGGCTTTTTCGGATTCACCAATAGCTTGGATTTTGGGAAAACAGCGACCAATTCACATTCTATAGAATCTGCTCCATACGTTGCAATTTGTTTGTCATAATTTTGTTTGACACAAAGTGTTTTTAAAAAAAAGGAAAAAGATTCATGGCTTTTAGTATGTTGTAACATTTATGTGATTATAGAATCTTTTCAATCTTGTGATTTCAAATATGTCATAGCACTTGTATGATTTTAAAAACTTCTAATTAAGAAATTATAGGAATGCGATATTCTTTCTAAAATGGACTAATAAGAAAATAGTGTCAAACAAAATATATATAACTTTAAGAATAAATGGCTTGGACATGCAAAGAGAAGATATGACTTTCAAATTAAGTTCCTCATTAGCGATTGTAGCCAAAGGAAGTGGCGATGTCATTTGCAAAAGGGAAGAGACTCAAAGGCAAATAGAGTTTTTGCACATTTTCGTTAATCCATGACTAAGACGTATACATCTCGAATCTAAGAAAAAAAAGGAATTGGAATTGATTGATAGATTTCTCGAAACAAACAAAAGATGAAACATGATGAACATAAATCATGGATCAAATACGCTATAATTCTAGTACTGATATCTTCTGTTGAAGAATCTGCACAGTTTCCACGTCCATATCCCCATGATTAACCATTGCTCAAAAAAGTATGTAACATGGACAGAAATGGTACCAATGTAACACTAAAGGATCTAGTGATGTCTGATGGTTATATTTGAGTTCATTTCAACCTGCTGCAAGCTGACACAAGTAAATTCTATAATGCTTGGATAAGCAATCCTGAATGAACTTAGCAAAGTTCTATTTCACATAAAATTGGACAAGCTCTTAACAAGGAGAAGAGAACCATAACAACATTCCATTCATAAACAGAAATGCACATTACCCACAAGTTCAAAACACTAAGTAGGCGTTTGGACATGCGATTTCATCTCGTGATTTAAAATTATGAGATGAAATCAGCGTTTGGACATCCAATTTAATGCTGATTTCATATCATGAGATAAAATTTCAAATTCTCCAAAAAAACTTGATTTGAGATTTCATATCATGATTCGGGATTTCTTTAAATACAAAAATTGACCCACAAGTTTATATTTTGTAAAAAAAAAAAGACTTAACCATTTATTTCATATGTAAATAAAATTTATAGTTCATATTATTACCCTTTAAACTATTTATATCTCATAAAACCATTATTCTCACCAACATAAAATTTATTATTACTTCAAATCAACTCTACTTTACTATTTATTATTCACCAAATTCATTATTTTTTACCAAATTCATTGAACAACCAAATTTATTACTATTTCCAAACCAACGCTTAATATGAAAGGAATGATGAAATATTCACGGTATATGAACATGAAGATATAGTTGCTAATGATATTGACCAATAAATGGCTCAAAGTAATAATGTTGGTTCGTCTTCTCGGTCATTCGATCTAGAAATGCAAGCTCAATATGAGGAGATTGTCCGTACTATGTGGAAGAATTATATTAAAGAGTAATTTACTACAATTCATGTTCAATTTTACTGTTTTATTGAAATAAAATTTGATCAATAAATATTGTATTTTTTTAGAATAGCTTTGTGATAGTGTATTATATTTTTGTTGTAAACTTTAGTTATTTGATAAGATTGTATAATGAATTGGGACAATTTTGATTATTTTCACAACTTATGAGGATTTTATGTTTACGAAAAAAGTTACAATATGAAAAGTCCAAATTGCACGTCCAAATAAAATTATCACATATAATTTCATATCATGATTTCATCTCACATAATCAAACTATCCTTAAAAAAAACAAAATTGGTTCACAAAAACTCAAATTGAACAGATAAAATCAAGTCTACAATTCAGCAAAAAAGCACGCACTCAAAAACCAAACAGACCCATTTCAGTAACGACCGCCACCAAAACCACCAGCAATAGGTGCAGCAGCAATAGCCACTTGCTCGTACAACACCAGGTAATTCACTTATACCTAATTAAAACAAGCAAGTCAATAGTTTCCTTATCAACTTCAATCCTCTGGGGTCGTTTGGTGTGAGGTATAAGTAATAACAATCCTGAGATAAAATACAGGATTGGCTTATCCCGCATTTGGTTGGAGGTATTAGTTAGTCCGGGATTATTTATCCCATCATTTACACCATAGTGATGAAATAAGTTATTCCATATATATATGGGATAACTAATCCCGAGAATAATTATCCCGGGATAACTCTTTCCCAACCAAAGGACCCGTCTCAGTATTAATAGCAGATTCATTAGCAACAAAATCCATACGGCGTTCTCTTTCTTCCTCTTATAGCTTAAGTGAAATTCCCCTAACGAGACCTTTTTGAATACGTTGCATTAAGTGGCTAGAGAATCCAGCAATCTTGTTACGTAAACGCTTTGATAGTATGATAGCAACTTCTTCTAGAATCTTCTTGTTTGTTGGGAATGGAGGAGGAAGGAAGAAGAATTTGTGATTTAGCCAGATATACCCTGTGTTTATGGAATGGTGTATATATACCCTTTCTATTAATGGATATATAATTTTTTAATTAAATAATATCTATCTAATTTTTTAATTAAATAATATCTATCTAATTTTTTAAATTATATTTTTTTAACTGGTCTATTTATTTTTTAATTGACCTGACCCATCCGATTCAAATAAAAATAATAACACATAAATTTTCAATTTAGGGAACATCTGATGAAAATTAAAATAATTCGAAATAGTCCATATATTTAACCTGTAATATGAGTATTTTAATTTTCATTAGATATTTTCTAAATTGAAAATTTGTGGGTTACTGTTTTTATTTGGGACAGACGGGTCAGATTAGTTAAAAAATAAACGAACTGGTTAAAAATAAATTTATTTATCTTTTTAAATTAAAAAAAATAAGATAAATATTATTTAATTAAAAAAAATGCAGACCAGTTACTAAAAAGGATATATCTGCATCATTTTATAGACGGAGGAGATATATTTGCTCCATTTTTTTAACGGAGGATATATTTTTTCTAAATCGCAAAGTTGAGGGATATATTTACCCCTTTGCCTTAAAAGATTTGAGTGGAAGAGTTTTGGGGGAGGTGAAGTTACGAAAACGGGTTTTGGTTGTTTTGGTGATATGTTTTGGGAGTGAAAATGATAAAAATGTCTTCTTTACAAGTGAGATTGGGCAAGACACATGTACGCAGACCTTATCACTATCTCATGGAGATAGAGAAACTGTTTTCGAAAAACCTTTGGTTGTCAGGTTCAAAGTGGTTCTTAAATATATTTTTGAGCAATTTGGGTCATTTACGTGAACATTTTTTATCTTTGATAATTATTCAACAAATTTTGATTGTCAGAGTTAATGAAAAATTATGAAGAAAATAGAGTTTAACATGAACTTATATTTGGAGGTGGTAGTTGATGTGTACTAAAATTTCCTCACTTTTAATAAACTTAAAAGGATCACAACAACTCAAGAGTATATTTAACGGATCACTTCAAATCTACCCAAAACATGACGGATCATATTTTCATTTTACAATTATATTTTAAACGATAACTAAACTTTGAATATTAATAAAAAAAATGTGGCTAGCTGACTCAATGTTTAGCTTTGGAGGGAAGTGATAACCTATTTAGCCAAGCTTCTCGAAATTAAAAGAAAAAAATACTTATTTAAGATAATTGAAGTTATAGTGTTATACCTTGTTTTCTAGCATGTTTTGGTAATATGTTGTTGTGTCGAGGGTCTATCGAAAATAACCTCATTATCCGTAAAGTTACGGATAAAGTCTGCATATATCTTACCCTCTTCAAATTCTACTTATAAAATTACACTAGATGTGTTGTTGTTGAAGTATTTGACTAAGTTTTTAGAATAAAAATAATTAATTCTTTTCATTAAGTATTTTTGAAACTTTGATCTAGTGCACAGTATTGCTTTAATATTAATAAAAGTTAGTATTTTCAAATTAATTAGCTAAGTATAAATTGTTAATCTCAAAAATAATTTAAAAATTCTTCAAACAACAATAAGCTAACTTTGAAAGTTTGGTAGAATAGACTATCGGACTTTTTCGCTTAAAAAAGCCCAACTGTCATCACGGACAAATCCATCTCAAATGAAAGAAATGACATAATAATACATAAACGTGTCCTTCAATTTAGCATCAAGTGACATTTATATTTTTCAAATTTGAATATATATAAATAGACACTTAAACTTATATAAAGTTGAACAAGTAGGCACACGTGTAGGACATGACATCCTATGTGCATGAGTGACAACTTATTTATATTATGCCACATAGATTCTCTATATTTTTATGTTTTCTCTATAATAAGCCTGAAATTCTTCTTAGTTCCTAACCAAATTGTGTAGGCTTTTTCTACCAAAGCACAGCAACATATTCGATGTAATCACATAACGTGGAGTCAGAACCAAAATATTGTCATATATACCAAATGATGTTATTCTGAACCAAAACATTGTCATGTATACCAAATCATGTTATTCTGAACCAAAACATTGTCATGTATACCAAATCATGTTTTATTCCTTCTATTTTTTATGTGTCTAGTTTTGACTTGATATGAATTTTAAAAAAATAAAGAAGACTTTTGAATCTTGTGGTTCTTAAACTAAAGATGTGTAGAATGTATCAAAATATAAACATGTCATGTGAAAAGTTAAAATTAAAGAATTATCAAAAAAAAAAACATTCTTTTTTAAAATGGACTACTAAAAAGGAAAAAAGCCAAACAAATCAGACGGATGAAATAATTAATTTACTGAGATAACAAATACAAATTACTTACCGGTGATTGAAAAAGATTTCATGAAAACACCTAAAGTTAGGCACTTCTTACACTTTGATGGATACTGCAATGCAAGCAAGCATGGGACAATCAATGTTGGAGCCACATGTTCTCGAGGGATGTCAACCACATCCATTTGTCGAAAAATATAACGTAAACGTTTTTTTTCGTATATACATTACATATTGATATTTGTTGACTTCTTTGTAAATTAATTATTTCTTTATATTTAATTGACACTTCTTAGTGAAAAAATAAAATCCAGCTCCATCTATTAAATATATATAAATATTTAATTTGAATCATTAATTTATACAATCTATAAATATAAATTTAATAATAATTCAAAATACATAAATTCTGAATCTTGATTCCGTTGGAAATTCATTTGTGATCACGACACATAAAATTAATAATAATACTGTGTACGTGGGGTTTGAAATAACCTCTCTATCTTTTAAGAGATATGGGTAAAATTTATTTATATATTACTCTTTTCAAACTTTATTTATATATTATACTTAATTCGTTGGTATATTGTGCATGTGAGGTTTGAATAGTCTCTCGATTTTTTAAAAATAGAAGTAAAATCGAAATATACTTTATTCTTTTCAGACTTTATTTATAGATTTCATTGACTTTATTGTTATTCCCTTCGTTTTTTTTTAGTTGTCATAGTTTTTTTTTTTTTTAAGAATCAAACAATATAAACTTTGATCAACATTTTAAAATGTAGTTTTTCCATCATATTGATAAGAGAAAATTGTAATTTATAGTACTTTACTATCTAAATTTTAATTTTAAAATATCAAATTAATCTAATCTAATTTAATTTTAAAAATTAATCAAATTTACTTTCGAAAGCTGAAATGTGACAATTAAAAAGGAACCGAGGGAGTATTATTGTTGTACTGTGTACGTGGAGTTGGACTATGGAGCATGACTGGAGTATTAATGCACGATACTTGTTAAGCACCAATTAATACCAAATGCTCTGATTAAATATTGTTGCCTATTATTTAACTAGTTGGCTATAGTCCGTGCTATGCACTGGACAAATGTTGGTACTTGAAAACTTTAAGATATGCATAATTATATTATTTATAATTGATACAAGTTATGTATTTAGCCGTTCAATTAAAAATAATTACATATATATAGTATTTTGCATTAAAAATGTATATTTTATGTTTATCATACATTGATATACGAATAATTATATTTTAATTTTTTTGGAACCCCAAGATAACTCACAGCCGCTACAGCCTCTGCCCTTCGGGTGAGCACTTTGTGCGCACTGGGTAAATCCCCCACTGTGTAATAGCCTGCAAACCACACATGAACAAATTTTGTCATGACCCCTAAATGTAGGAATCCCAGGAAATCTCGATTTCAGCGTAATCAATTCGGATAACGAGAATTTCAAAAGAGTATTTGACGTAAACGTGTATGGATCTTGTCTCAGGGCAAAATATGTTGCTCGAGTTATGATCCCGACAAAGATAGATGTCATTCTTTTTACGTCTAGCTCCCTCTGTTTCCTCGGGCGGATCGCCACATTCATACACTGTCTCGAAACACACAATAATCGGTATTTGACTAGTGATGAAGCTAAGTTTGTTCGTTGAGTTAATCTTGTGATTGATGGAGGCTATAATACTACTAATACAACTTACATTAACACCATCCGATGTGTTTTATCTTCAGTGTAGTTTTTATTGGCCATGATATCCATATTCGTTTCGAGGCCCCATTAAATCAGAGTTGCATCACCTAAGAGGCATTGAAGAAGAAGATTTGTTATCAATAAATTTTCTATTCACAAGATATTACTATATGTGTTTTTTTTAACCTTTGTGGAAAAGAAGATTGTTATGACTAATGAATATAGAATGACATTGGTATGTGATATTTGAAAGAAATATAGTTTTATTACAATTTGTTACAAGTTTTAATATAAATATAAATTGTTAGTCTCTAAAAATTGAGACGAAAAATACTTTTTAAAATAAGCTAACTTTAAAAGTTATATAGAACATACTATCCGACTTTGTCGCTTAACCTCGGTTAGTCCGTGGGCTTCAAGGAATGGGCTGAGGCTGGCCCAAACCCAACTCCTACTCCCATAATGCACTTAAGAAGCCCAACTCCCATGATGGATAGATCCATTTCCAAAAGGAAAGACATGTATCACAATTCACATGTATGATGTATATCACAATTTTATCCACCAATATTTATAGAAACAAATGTTTTTTAATCTCTACTGGCAGATTCACTTTATTTTCAATTTTTTCTTGTAAATGTCAATTGTCATGGAATGTGTTGCATTCTTTTTGAATTAATCTGAACATGAGAAAATGATAAAAGTGGTTCTTTATGGTAGATTCAAAATAGTTTCTTAAGTACTTATGTAATTAACAATTTTAATTTTTTTAATTTGTCAAGAGTTAACACTTTTAGTCTCCGTCAAATATTTATAGAAATATGTCTCTTAGATTTGATAGACACTATAAAAAAAAAAAAAACTGACGGAAACTCACATTTAGGGTACAAGTGTTGTAGTTTATGCTATTTTAGATTTATTCTAGAATTTGGTGCAATTTTTTGATGTGTAATTTCAGCTATTTTTTATATTATTTTAGTGTATAGTATAATCTTTTGTGTTGCATATTTTAGGTTTTGTATAGGACTTTCTTGATGTTATGGTTACTACTTCCATCAAATCTGACGAACATAATTGTTAAATATTTGACGGAGACTAAAAATTTTAGCTTTGAACAAACTTAAGAGACTAGAAATGTTAAATGCATACTTAAGGACTATTTTAAGCCTCCCCTCAAATATAAGGAACTATTTTTATCATTTTCTCATCAAATAAATATCAATTAAGTCTGAAATTCCTTTTCAATTCCTAACCAAACTGTGCAGGTGTTTGCTTTTGCTACCAAAGCGCTGTGAGCCTGTGATATATATATACCAAGTCATATTGTTAATTAGTTTATTGAGATAAAAATACTTAGTAGGAGTATTACTTACTTATAACGATGGTTATATATATTTCATGTAAAACACGATGCATACTGGTAATGCAAGTAATATGAGGGAAAGATTTTTACTTACGTAGATAAGAGTATTATTTACGGGTTTAGATGATCTTAATAACATTTAATTTGTTTAGATTCTAAATTTGTATTAGAAAATTTATTAAATATATATAAATATTTAATTGTAAATCATTAACTAAAACGGGCTATAAATTTGGTACTAATTCAAAACACAACTTTTTAAATTTTAGTTTCGTTTGAAATTCATTGGTGATATTCATGACACACATAATTAATACGAACACTGTGTACGTGGGGTTTGAAACAACCTATCTACCCTTTCGAGGTAAAATTTGCGTATATTTTATTATGGTCGGAGTCGTCCTAGACAAGGGGTGATTCAATGAATATTTTTCACCAAAAAATTATGTGATGTACATAGATTATGTTAGCTATATTATGAATGTATATTTAATTTGCGCACTTTTAACACAGCTAAAAAGAAAATTTACATACTCCCGCAAAATTCCTAACTCTGACAACTCTATCATCTTCAAATCTCGCCTATAAAATTACACTGAATTTGTTTATTATTATTGTTGTACTGTGTACGTCGGGTTTGGACTTTGGTGCCTGCATGACTGGGATATTAATGCATGGTAAAATTCCTAACTCTGACAACTCTATCGTCTTGAAATCTCGCCTATAAAATTACACTGAATTTGTTTATTATTATTATTGTACTGTGTACGTCGGGTTTGGACTTTGGTGCCTGCGTGACTGGGATATTAATGCATGGTACTTATAGGCATCAATTAATATATATCACATGCTCTGATTAAATATTTTTGCCTATTATTTAATGTATAGATAAGTCCTACACACAGGCGCGGCTCTACCATTTGAGAAAAAAGGCGATCGGCTTGGACCTCCAAATTTGAGGGGCCTCATTTTTTTTAGCAATAATAAATACGTACTATTTATAAAAAAATAAATTGTTAATAAAAAATAAAAGAATTATTAGTAGAATTTTGATATATTTGGTGTACTATGTCTCAAAAAAGATTAGATGCATTGATTATATAACTAATTAAAAGAGAAATATTGAAAGAAAGCGATTACAGTATATAATTTTTAAAATAAACTTTATTACAAAAAATAATTTTTAAAGAGAAATATTGAAAGAAAGAGATTACATAATTTTTAAAATAAATTTTATTACAAAAAATAATTTTTTCTTAAAAACTTAAGGCCTCCGATTAATTTTGGCGTTAGGCCACTTAGTCGCCCCTGCCTACACATATACTTTTCTGTGCAGTACTGCCTCTGCCGACACTTGGGATAAATATATAGGTCACTTTTGTCGTAGAAATTTATTCGTATTCGATGTTTATATTGATAGCAGAGTCAAAATATAAAATTTATAAGTTTTGAACTGTTATTGAATAATGAATACTTTATCCTAGTTATTGGATTTGTAATTATTTTTTCATACATATTTTAATGAGTATTCTCATATAGATAGAGAGTTAAGCAAAATCTATATATTGAGGCCGTCGTTAAGTAATAGGCTGCTGCCAACTTTATATATATAATTATACTAAATCAATGAATACATGTACATTTATCTACATAAACTTTTAGTATTGTTGCTTATCATAATTAATCACGAAGGTTTCGTGATCTACTGTTGAATTTATTTTAATTCCAAGAGCTCGGATCGAATCGATATATCAATAATACCGATTTGATCTGAGCTCTCTTATTGAGAATGCTCATTGCCTTTAAGAGGACTCGAACCTCCACGCTCTTTGGCACAAGATTTTGAGTCTCGCATGTTTATCATTTCACCACCAAAGCATCTTAAAAGTGAATCGTATTCCATGAATATGATATCTATCTAGAGTGATGTATGGAATTATATATGATAAAGGTGGATCTATTGACCGGTCATGTCATAGACATTGCATTATATTATTTAATTATAATAATTACTACGAAAAAGGGTCAAAACTACCCCTGAACTATCCGAAATAGAGTAAAAATACGCTCCGTTTGTTTTTTGGCTCAAAAATACCCCTCCGTTTATTTTTTGGCTCAAAAATACCCCTCATTTTAACGGAGTGCCAAAAAGGGCCAAAACTACCCCTGAACTATCCGAAATGGAGCAAAAATACCCCTCCATTTGTATTTTGACTCAAAAATACCCCTCACATTAATGGAGTGCCACCAAGCACACCACGTGAAAAAAAATGGTCACATGGTTAGTCCACGTCAATTTCCCATTTAATATCCAACCAGCCCACTTAACCATATTCCAACTTAACAGCCATTTAATATTCGTACCCGATCCATCTTAAAAAAACCCCGACCCGTCCTCATAAGTAAATGGTAAAGATAGATCCACCCTTCATTTCACTTAAACTCTCCAAAAAAAAAAAATCGATGCAGACTAGGGATTCTGAGGGAAAAGAAAGCCCTTAGGGAAAAAATCAACCCATGTACTAAGAGCTTTCTTTTTCCTCAGAATCCCTAATCTGCATCGATTTTTTTTTTTGGAGAGTTCAAGTGAAATAAAGGATGAATCTATCTTTACCATTTACTTATGAGGACGGGTCGGGTACGGATATTAAATGACTGTTAAGTTGGAATATGGTTAAGTGGAATGGTTGGGTATTAAATGAGACACTGACGTGGACTAACCATGTGACAATTTTTTTCATGTGGTGTGCTTGGTGGCACTCCATTAATGTGAGGGGTATTTTTGAGCCAAAAAACAAATGGAGGGGTATTTTTGCTCCATTTCGGATAGTTCAGGGGTAGTTTTGGCCCTGTTTGGCACTCCGTTAAAATGAGGGACATTTTTGAGCCAAAAACTAAACGGACGAGTATTTTTGAGCCAAAAAACAAATGGAGAGTATTTTTGCTTTATTTTAAATAATTCAGGGGTGGTTTTGGCCCTTTTCCGTAATTACTAACATGTTTTGGGTGTCAACACGATACATGTAAGAATTTATCCACTTCCATCCTCCATTTTTCAGATGAGGCACATTTATGATTTATGTAACACATCATCTTAACCTCATTGAATATTAGTGTGTATTAATGCCAATTCTGCAATCCGCATGATCTTATGATACTGGCATTATTATTACTACATGTATGGCTCACAATATCTTCTCTGGATGTCATATCTTGTCGGGCTTTGAACAATATTTGATTTTACTTTGACTAATACTATAAAATAATTTTTTTATGTCTTAAATTCGACCAAATTCAATCTTTAATTTGACTAGACCAACATAAATACAATCTCAAAAATAGAGGAGTTAGTTCGAGTACTAAAAAGCTTATATAACTGTTCAATCTAATATATGTGGCAGGTGGTATTCCATAAAGGAAGTAAGAGATTGATTTCCCTTGCCAACGTCTTTTCATTTAAATTCGTGGCATCAGACTTATCTAGCTAGTGTGATTTAAATTTTCTATATGATTCGTGAGCTATTCCACAAGAATGGGTTTACGAACCCAATGTACACCTAAAGAATAGCAACGGCGCATTTTCCCGAAGTTTTCAATATATATATATATATTCCACAAAAGAAATTCAACATTTTTTTTCTATATTTAAAGGGGAAAAATGTCTTTTATTAGCTAGCAATTAACTTTTTTTTTAATCTTATCAAAAGTACTATATTTATAGGTTAGCCTTTTTAAAATATAGGGTTAATATGATCTTGCAAAAATTCTTTACGTAACCGTGTATGTACTAATTAAATAAAAATAGTTTGCTCACACTTGATTTGCATTAAATAAAAGGCTATACATGAAAAATCAACCAAGCAAATTGAAATAAAACTATATTTCTTCAAATATTACATACCAATATTCATTCAATAATCATAACATTAATCTTCTTTTCCACAAAATAAAAATCTTAAGAGAATATTTTTTGAATTAAAAAAAAAACTTATAGTAATATCTTGATAGAGAAGTTTCTTCTTGAATGAACCTTACATGACGTTACTCTGAATTGAGCTCTAAAATGAATACTAAATATTGTGGCCAAAAAACTACTCCGAAGATAATACCCTTCGGATAGTGTTAATATAAGTCGTATTAGTACCATTATAACCTCCATCAATCACAAGATTAACTCCACTAACGAACTTAGCTTCATCACTAGCCAAATACAACGCTGCCTCCGCCACATCCTCCGCCGTGGGCACCACCCCTTTTAAATTCGCCGACGAGCAAATTATTCCGTCCACCACGCTCTTATCGACCCCCATTGCCTTCACTAACAATGGCGTGGCCACCGCGCATGGCGAAACACTGTTGACTCTGATACCATGTTGTCCTAATTCAGCACACAAGTTTTTCATAAGTCCGACAACTGCGTGTTTTGAGACAGTGTATGAATGTGGTGATTCGCCCGAGGAAACGGAGGCAGAACTAGACGTAAAAAGAATGACACCTTTCTTTTCTGGGATCATAACCCGGGCAGCATATTTTGCCCCGAGAAATGATCCATATACATTAACGTCAAATACTCTTTTGAAATTCTCATTATCTGCGTCAATTATGTTGAAATCGAGATTCCCTGGGATTCCTGCAGGATGATAAAATTAGCTCATGAAAATATAATTTGTCTAAAATTTGAAAGGGAAATTAACTCGAATATTTTGTTGATCATCTCATTTTGAAGTTCAATTTATACACGTCTTTTTCAGTCATTAATAAGTTTGTCCATATTTTAAATGTTATGCAAATATAACACCTAAAAAATTACCCTACAAAATATGAGACTGTTTTGTAACATTTGAATTATAACTTGCAAACTTTTAAATTATAGTCTGACATTTTCTCATATGATTTTCAATTTGCTCAAAAAAATCTTTAAACCGTAGTCAAATAGGTTCATAAACCATAAGGGAAAAAAAAGAGGGTTGGGGAGGGTGGGTCGGATCATTTACTAAATATAGCTATCCAAAAAGGGTCAAGTGGTGAAGATTTATCTATTTAAGCCTGTTCAATTCAGTCCATAGTTGAGTTTATATGCATTGTTCAAACTGATTCATGAAAATTCTTGTTAAAATATTTTTAATTTTTTTTATTTGACATGTTATATAAAATCGTAACAAAAAATGTTTTATTAAATAACAAACAAATTATATTAAAAAAATAAACAAAAATAAAATAAAATAAAATTTGGTAAGAGTTGAATTATGATCCATTATAGGAATATTATTCAACCTATATTAGTCCTAGTAACCTTGGAGCAGATCATATTAACTCAACTCATTTTAACACGTCAAAAATTAACCAAACTCGCTCATTTGATACTCCTACATACCTGCATTATTGAACATGATGTCGAGTTTGCCATACTTGGAAATTGTTGTGTCGATGAGGATTTCAACGTCCGAGGCGTTTGTTACATCACAATGTATATATGTAACATCAACGTTGTTGTTGTTGTCATGACAATTGAGGAGATTGTTACAAAGGGATTGGCCTATTTCATCTTGAACATCTGCTATAACAACTTTTGCACCATTTTGTAAGAAAAGTCTCACTGTACTTTCTCCAAATCCACTAGCCCCTCCAGTTATAATAGCTACTTTGCCCTCTAATCTGCATTTCAAGAATTATCACATTAATTTGTAAATAGAAGGAACTTAAAAGTTTACGCTTGTGGTGGCGGATTGAGGATTTGAAGTTTATGAGTTCTTATAATAATCTCAAGATAATACCTAATAATATATAATTGGGTTCATAGTCAAACATTTGTAGATTTTCGACTATTTTCTTAATATATATACAGGTTTTGCGTAAAGATATTGAATTTAGTGAACCCGTACTTCATACTCTACATCTGCCACTGATATTCTGTAACAACTTAAACTCCTAAGTGAAATAATACACAATTAATCAGTATGGCATACAAATGAAGGTGGTCGATCCAAAAGTGTAGATGTGATTTCAATCAGTATGGTATCAAAATTAATGAGGGTACTGGTCGATTCAACAATATAGATATGAGTTCAATTGAATTCATATAAGTCATATTTTTTTTAAGTCTAGACCTGAATTTAATTGTATACAACTTATAAAAATTGCTGCAAATAGTGAATTATGAACCTAGAACTCAAACACGGTGAAGAGTCAGTAGTTGGAATCCTAGTTCTGAATCCGCCTCTGAGAACAAGCAGAAATCATGAGCTCAAATTTTATCACCACCTATTATTAAAAGAGAATTTTCACGTGCTTTATTCATGAACACCAAGTAGGTTGGTGTATAATGAAGAAGTATAAAAGACATAATTAAGTTTAAAAAATGTATATGAAATGACCCATAATTTCAATTTTCAGTTGAAAAGGGGAGTATAAAAGTAAGCTTACTTTCTGCTTGTGTGAGCTAGAGGACAGCAGGAGCCATTCATTTTAAACAGATTTCTTGAAAATATAACACAGGAAGTTCTGAGCCAATGAGATTTTATTGTCCAAAAAAAACCAAAGAAGCATTTTATAGAGAGCAAATGAGGTGATTTAATATCACTATATGTACACTGTACTAAGCCTATACAGTATAATAATACTCCCTCCGTTCGGATTTACTTGTCACTATTTTCCTAATTGAATTTTTATTTTTACTTATCACTTTTGACATATCAAGAAAAGACAAAATAATTTTTTCTATTTTACCCTTAACATTAATTGCTTATTCTCCAAACCATTTTCAAGACATACTACTCTAAACATCAATTAATAGAGATAATATGATAAAATAGTCATATCAATAATTATATTCTTAATGGATGTGTCATGTCAAAAACTGACAAGTAAAAACAAACGGAGGGAGTATTAATTACTTATTCTCCAAACTATTTTCAATACCTATTACTAAACATTAATTAATAGGGACAATATTGTAAACTCATTTTGTCAAATATTATTTTCTTAATAGATATATTATGTCAAAAAATGATAAGTAAAAGTGAACGGAGGGAATAGTACTAGTATAGCATTAACTTTCGTGTTTGAAAAGTAAAAGGGCAGTTTGACACCAAGATATTGGGCACATGGATTGCTACTATAAGTTTTGATGGCCACGAATTTATGTGAAGGTTATCGAATTGAATATTAAGTTTTTTTTTAAAGAAAATAATAAAAGATTTTATAAATATAAATCATTTCATTAATAATCTATTCGGGTAATATGTCAAAATTAACTTATTTTAAGAAGTAATTATAATAAAAGTATTTTGTGAGAACAACAATGTGGCTGACTAACCATTTGAGAATTGAAATGCTTTTGTTCGTTATTTTGTGTTTTCTCAATATTTTAAAAAGTGATCTTACGTGTCAAATTACGGAGAAAGGAAATTTATTAAGATAAGTTATTTGTTTTTTAGCTTTTAGCCTTTAGCTACAGCACAAAGTTTTTATTATTTAGTAAAAACTTGATCAAAGTCTTTCATTTTCTAAAAGAAATATTTTTTTTGTTTATGAAATAAACATTTTTGGCTTCTCGCGAGCTTGGCTAACCAAACTTTAAAATTAAATCATTTATAAAAATATATATAAAAATATTTTTTCAAAATAAACTAAAAAGAAAAGAATATAACGTCAATCACGTTAGAAAAAGTATATGTTAACAGTGCTCAATGAAGTTGGTATCCATGTGAAGAAACTTTTTTCCCTAAAACAAAATTTAATTTGTAGTCTGATATAATTGGATATTGGTTGGTTGAATTTATACATAGATTTATCAAATTAAAATGAGTACAAATAAAGAAAAAATAAGCCACGGAACACAAGTATAGCCCTTTTTATGCTGTTTTAAAGATCAATTTTCTTCAATAGATCGTACATGGATATTGAATAGGAAGGATTCTTTTTAAATGTTCTTTAAAAGAAAGCAAATAGATTCGAAACATATAAAATGCTGTTATTCTTATTGTGGACCAAGCTATTATTGTGAAAATTCTCAAACACAACCAATCGTCATTAAAAATTTCATTTTTGAACCAAAAACAAGTAAAAGGTGAACTGATAAAAGCGAAAGTACTTACCTAATAAAAATGTGATTTTGTTATTCTATAGACTTTTCCCTTTCTCTTTCAACGAAGGGTCATTCCATGTTTTTCAAATTCTAAGGTCCGTTAGAATTTTTTTTGGAGGATACTCTATCCTAAATTCTAACTCATACCTATAAAAATGGGTACATATTTCAGAGAAGAGAATCTCAAAAATCTCATAAACTCTTGGTATTCACAAAGAGCTCAACATTGTTTTCTTTCAAAGCTGAAGTGAACAAGAGGCGATCTTCAAGATTAATCGAAATATCGAAATACAATCTGATGTTTAAATACATCACAAGAAGGTCTAAATCATCCTTGTTTCGAGAAATATGCTACTAATGGCCTTTAAATAAAGAAGAAAAATTAGAGGAATAATTCAAAATTGTACTCACAATATTAATAAATAAAATCACTTTCTATTTGTTTGTTTTGTAATTACATTTATATCGTATTTGAGGAAATTTATCGAAAAAGGAAATTATCAAAACGCATAAATTTTAGATTTTGAATTCGCCTCATAGAAGGTTTTTTTTTTGTTTTTTTTTTTAAAAAAAAACGAAGAAACATAATCTTATTGATAAACAATATGGATATAAACAAATCTCTTTGTTTTCTGATTCTTCTCTCTTGATTTTCTCCGTAATTTGATGGCCATTAGTAGCAAATTTCTCCCTTGATTCTTCTCTCTTGATTTTCTCTGTAGGGCCGTTAGTAACGTATTTCACGAATATAGGATTAATTTGGACCTCCTTCCAATGTATTTGATTGCTAGAAAAGTCTGACAACGATTTTGATAAAAACATTATTTGATGTCTTTATCTCATTATAAATATCTCAAGAGTTTATTAGATATTCGAGATATCACAGAAGGGTTCAAATGTGAGCTGGGGATCAGATTGAGTTGGCAACAATTATTGTTGAAGTTAATGCTGGAACTAATACATGTAGAAAAAATTAAAGCAATACAAAGCAGATCCAACTACTACCAAAATTTTGGGGCATGTGATCTCTATACTCTATTGTAGCAGTAAGTAGACTACAATTTGCCATGTGCTGTTTGAAGACTAGTCTCTATATTACAGCTCTCTTTCAACCATGACATGTACTTTTCATTTGTCTGGTTGTTTAATTTTCAAATCAAATAAAATAATGAGGAGATGATCTCTTATTATCAGTTACAGTTTAAACACACACAAACAAAAAATAAAAAAATAAATTATACAATGATTCTTTTTAATATTGATCTTCTATGAAAAAATAAACATATACCTAAGAGAATGTTGAGGTTATGGGCCATTAGAGCACTTAATTAAGCAGTCATGTTTGCTTATAACAAAAATTATCACACTAACATCTAGATATTTTCTTATGAAGCCTTATTGGTAAGAATTAAGATGAATGAAATGAAGTTTCGCATCAGAAGTCTTGTGTGATAAGAAAAAGTTACCAAAATTTAAGACAAATTCTATAGAGTGATAGTTAGACCAACTATATCGTATAGGTGTTGGCCAGTCACGAACTCTCACGTTCAGATAAAAGTTGCGGAAATGAGGATGTTGTAATAAATGTATGGGCATACTAGGAGAGATAAGATTAAAAATGAGGATATCTGGGACAAAGTGGAAGTTTCTTCGGTGGAAGATAAGATATGAAAAACGAGGCCGAGATGGTTCGAGTATGTGAAGAGTGTACGGATGCCCCATTGTGAAGGTGTGAGAGTTTGGTGATGGATGATTTTAGGTGAGGTAGAGGTAGGTCGAAGAAGCTTTGGAGAGGTGATCAAACAATAAATGATACAATTTTAGCTTACCGAGAACATGACCTTAGATAGGAGGTTATTCTTCAATTTCTGTTACTATCTATTGTTTATTGTACTTTGATTATTCGATTGTTTTGCTATCGTTAAAGTTCAGAATGATTTGTTATGCTTTCACTTTCGTTATTCTTTTTCTGTATTGCTTTTGACTATTTTTTCTTGAGCAAAGAGTCTATCAGAGACAACCTCTCTACCTCTGAGATAAAAGGTAAAGTCTACATATACTCTATCCTCCGAAGACCCTACTTCGTGGACAGGGGCGGATCTACGTGTTGAGGTAAGGGTGCCATGGCACCCGCAGTTTTGGTTAAAATTTATTTTATATACGGAAAAGGGCCAAAACTACCCCTGAACTATTTGAAATAGAGCAAAAATACCCTCCGTTTGTTTTTTGGCTCAAAAATACCCCTCCGTTTATTTTTTGGCTCAAAAATGCCCCTCATTTTAACGGAGTGCCAAAAAGAGCCAAAACTACCCCTGAACTATCCGAAATGGAGCAAAAATACCCCTCCATTTGTTTTTTGGCTCAAAAATACCCCTCACATTAATGGAGTGCCACCAAACACACCACGTGAAAAAAAAATTGTCACATGGTTAGTCCACGTCAGTGTCCCATTTAATACCCAACCAGCCCACTTAACCATATTCCAACTTAACAGCCATTTAATATCCGTACCCGACCCATCTTAAAAAAAACCCTACCCGTCCTCATAAGTAAATGGTAAAGATAGATCCACCCTTCATTTCACTTGAACTCTCCCAAAAAAAAATCGATGAAGACTAGGGATTCTGAGGGAAAAGAAAGCTCTTAGTACACGGGTTGATTTTTTCCCTAAGGGCTTTCTTTTCCCTCAGAATCCCTAGTCTGCATCGATTTTTTTTTTTTGGGAGAGTTCAAGTGAAATGAAGGGTGGATCTATCTTTACCATTTACTTATGAGGACGGGTAGTTTTTTTTTTTAAGATGGGTTGTCCTTTCTTATTCTTAAACCACTTCCCGTTCAGTTGCTGAAAGATAGAGATCAGGCTTTCTAAATGAGTACGTATATTCAATGGCTGTTAAGTTGGAATATGGTTAAGTGGGCTGGTTGGATATTAAATGAGACACTGACGTGGACTAACCATGTGACAATTTTTTTTTCACGTGGTGTGCTTTGTGACACTCCATTAATATGAGGGGTATTTTTGAGCTAAAAAACAAATGGAGGGGTATTTTTGCTCCATTTCGGATAGTTCAGGGGTAGTTTTGGCTCTTTTTGGCACTCCGTTAAAATGAGGGGTATTTTTGAGCCAAAAAATAAACGGAGGGGTATTTTTGAGCTTAAAAACAAACGGAAGGTATTTTTACTTTATTTCGAATAGTTCAGGGGTAGTTTTGATCCTTTTCCGTTTTATATACATGTAGAATCTGTGAAAATAGGGTATATACATCGTGTGGCACCCAGATGACATAGATGATAAGTGGGTTCCATGGCTTAGAAATGAGATTGAAGTCCTTTTGTTACTTTGTGGATCCAAGATCTCTCACACAATCTCCCACACATTTTTTGGGCTGACATGATCTTCTTCTTTTTTTCCTTTTTGGTGCTCTTTAGTACTTGGACCCACTGCTTTTTCTCCATTTTATTTGCAAAATCTCTCTCTTCTTCTTTATTCAATTCATTTATATATAAATTTATTTTCAATTGTTATCTTTCATGAGAAACATCTTGGATAAATAATTTAAAATTGATTTTAGTTAATATACATTTTTTAATGACACATTATAAATTTATATATTCAAGTATAATTTAATCTGTATTTTATTAACTTTGAAAAAACATTGAATAGTTTAATATAAGAGACGCTTTGAATTAGTCTCATATATTAAAAAAAAAATCAAACATTTCGCTTTGAAAATAATTATAAAATAACTCAACGATTAATATGAACAAAATTATTTAAGAAAAATAAAAATAAATTAATGCAGTCAAACATAGAATGTGTAGTAATTAAGCTACTCTATTGTTTTTAAGCAATTTTTTTTTGTTAATTGGGGTGTTCTTTCATGGAATTTTTTTTTAAAAAAATTGTTTTAGAAATAATTTAAATCAAGATTAAAAAAATAACTACAAAAAGACTTGTTTGTTAATAAAAGACCTAATTGAATTTACTAAACATCAATCGTTAACCCTAATGATAGTATATTTATATATAAAATAGTGGCACCCGTAACCTTCAAATCTTGGATCCGCCTCTGTTCGTGGGACTACACTGAATACGGTATTGTTGTTGTAAGCCTTATATAGGCGACATTGTAGATCTCCAAAATGGGCCGTCAAAGCGGGTAAGCCAAGCTCTTGGGGCTGGATTTAGTACGGAATTTTGTTGGATAATGTCCAAGTATTTAGGGAGAAACTATGAGTAGTCCAGAATGGATGCAAAATCTCGTGTAAAAATCATAATCACTCTATTCAAATTTATGCGACAATCTTTTCTTTTTAGTTTGTCCAAAACTAAGCACATCTTTCTATATTTAAAACAATTTACTTTTAAGTACAATATAGGAATCACATATCAAAAAAACCAATAGAATAATGTGTCCTATGTTGCGTGAGACGCCACGTAGGATGGGTATGCCTACTTGTTCAACTTTGCACAAGTTTTAGTGTCTTCTTGTGTACACCCAGAGCTGGAGAGCTAGATGCGAGTTGAGCTCAAATTAAAGGGCATGCTTATGTATTATGCCTTCTATAAAGGTAATGATGGACATCACCAATCCTAAAATCATAACTGTGTATTTCCATCATAATTAAATTTGGCTGCTATGCAATATTTAGCCGAGGGTCTATCAGAAATAGCCCTCTAGTTGCGTACATCTTACACTGCCGAGACCTTACTTGTGGGATTACATTTGATATGTTGTTGCCGTTGCTGTTTTTATGCAACATTATTTATATAAAAATTAAAATTAAATCTCATTTATTAAGATTCTGGATACTTGAACATGCCTAGTCCTGGATTACATACAGTGAATCCCCCATCAATGAATAAATTGTGACCACTGATATACTGAGCATCATCACTTGCCAAGAATAGTGCTGCTTTTGCAACATCATCCACCCTCAAAGTTGCTCCTTTAAGGTTCCCAACCGCACTCATCGCATTCTCAAGCTCTTCATTTTCAAGCCCAATGACCTTCATCGCCATTGGCGTGACCATCGCGTAAGGCGACAAGCAATTCACCCGTATACCAAATTGCCCAAGCTCCACCGCCAGGTTCTTGGTAAGCCCCAACACGGCGTGTTTGGAGCTGCAGTATGCATGTGATGCTGCAGCTCCAACCCTGGAGCTTACGCTGGCGGTGGAGATGATGCAGCCACTACGCGTTGGGACCATGACGCGAGCGGCGTGCTTCATGCTCAAGAAAACTCCTGTCACGTTGGTGCTAAGGACCCGCTCAAAATCTTCTTTCGTGTTGTCGATGATTCTTGGCTTGGTCTCATCACATATGCCAGCATTGCAGATCATGATGTCGAGTTTTCCAAATGTTGCAATGGTTCTGTCGACAGCTTCTTGGACATGGTCTTCATTTGTGACGTCGCAATGGATGTAAATGGAGTTGGATGAGCCTCCAAGGTCTTTGCAAACTGCGTTGCCAAGTTCATCTTGGACATCGGCAATGACCACTTTGGCTCCATGTTCATAGAAGAGCTTCACAATTGCTTCACCGATGCCACTAGCTCCTCCAGTTACCATTGCTACTTTCCCCTCTAGCCTTCATATATAAAAAATGGAAGGTATAGTGGTCTCAGTTTCATTGTATCTTTTGCTTTAGAAAGAAAATCTAATGTCCAAACAATTTTCTCTCTGTTTCCTAAAGAATGAGGATTTTGAGGTCAACACATCTAACTTGCTATAGTTGAAAGTATTTTAAAAATTATTCGACAAATATATGAAAGTCAAAGAAAACACGGTTTACCTAAAGAGTAATAGTGAGAAGTCTTTAAATTTGGACGGAAAGAGCAACATCTTCTGCCTTTACTCAAAACTGCTTAACATTTTCCAGCGAGTTAATGGTCAAAAAGGCACCTAAAGTATCTAGTTTTTTTGGGGAGTGAAGTGTCCAAAACACACCTAAACTATCCTCTTTTTTTGAGTTTCATACCTAAACTATTGAAGGTTTGAGAAACACACCTAAACTATCACTCATTAGTTTGAGAAACACACCTCAAAATGAATAAAAATATCTAAAAAATGAAAAAAATGAAAAAAATAATGTGTTACTAAAAACAAATAAAAATATGTCACGTGGACTGATTTTTAATGGCTAGACACACCTAAATAGTTTGTAAGCAAATATTTGGTCTAGTCAACTTTTAGGTGTGTTTCTCAAACTAATAAGTGATAGTTTAGGTGTGTTTCTCAAACTATAAGTTATAGTTTAGGTGTGTTTCTCAAACTAAAAGTGATAGTTTAGGTGTGTTTCTCACACTTCTATTAGTTTAGGTGTGAAACTCAAAAAAAGAGGATAGTTTAGGTGTGTTTTTAACACTTCACTCTTTTTTGGGTTTGTGATAGTTCAGGTAGAAAACTCTAAAAATCAAAATACTTTAGGTGTGTTTTTGACCCTTCACATAATATGTGAGGGCAGCAGAAATTGATTTCAAATCTTTTTGAAAGATTAAAAAAGCATGGTATAACAAACATCGTCATAGTAATTTCCAGAATTACCCTTAATATAGGAATTTATCGTATCCAGGTTGGTCCATTTACAAACACTATCACAACTCACAAGCTTTTTGAAATAAGTATAGAAAGATTTAAGGATGGTTTTCCAAAGAAAAGCGATTGAATATTCATCCTTAGACTACATATGATGTTATATAGAGAGAAGAAGGCTGTGATACATACCTTTTGCCGATTGTTGAAAGGAATGAAGCAGAAGCCATAACTGGTGAGAAATGGAAAAAGAAAAAAAAAATAGCCTTGATTTAGGAGGAGAAATGTGAAGAAAATGCCCTTTACATTGAAGAAGCAAATATTGATATATACAAGGAGAGACTACACAGCTTTGTCTTTTTGCTTAGCACTTTAGAAAGCCTATAATAATAGAATATACTGCAAAATGGAAGTGCAGACAAATTTGGAATAAAAAACTTGTGTCTTTATCTCTATGGGAATCCATGAATTAACAATAACAACAACATACCTAGTGAAATTCCACAAGTGGGGCTTGGAGAGGGTGGATGTAAGCAGACCTTATCCCTACCTTTGCGAATTGCGAGGTAAAGAGGTTGTTTCCGATAAATTAATAATGCAAAAAAGTTATTCACAATTTTGTTTCCTCTTATTTGTTCCATTCCAACTTACTTATATTCATTATAAGGACAATGATATTTCAAGTCCATGTATCTGCATTTTCCTTTTGTCCTTTTTTTCTCTAGCTTCTGTAAATGAGTCGGCATAATTTCCTGATTTTTTCTTTGGAAGATTGGAATTACCTTAATTCTTAGTTCGATTCAAAAATATGCAACAAACATTGTGAAGATAATGGCAATAACTAACTATACAAATATAAGGTGCATAAACAATAATAAAGGAAACTTTTGGTTCCTTAGAGCAAACATTAAAAGTGTTCGGGTAAGCGAATAAGCACTTTTTGACTTATTTACGCGTTTGATAAATGAAGCTATATAGAAGGTGTTAGATCCTTAATCAATACTGATAAAGAAAACAAGTTTTTTGTTTTTTAGTTTGAATGAACCCCACAACAATATATTAACACAAATGATCCAAGTCCATTAACTAAATGCCATTAGCAGAGATAATACAACGTACAATCATTGAATGAAAATTCATATAAAAAACACAAGACATGTCATCGTCGAATATATTTTTCAAAGAAACAAGACCTCACCTTTTCTGATAGCCTAGAAGGAAGCTTTACTAAAAAACTCATACTAGACAAACGATCTTTTTGTTATATAATAATCCTAACACCACCAAACGCAATATTGAATAGAAAAGATATACTTTAAAAAGGACCGGAAATAGTACACAAAATAGAGTACAAATACGAAAAATTTTAATATGGGTGTGACTCATCCAACATTAATTGTGGGAGGCTATCCTAATTTTTTGATAAGTGTTTTAATGAGTCCCATTTGTCAGCCCACTTTTCTCTCCCCTTCATTTCTTACAAATTTTCTTTTGGTTGTCACGTTCTGTTCTTTTTTTTTTTTTCTTGGTAAATGTTTTTTTCTTTTTCTCTCCAACACCCCCTTTCCTCTTCAAGTATTTTAAATGTGACTTCAACATAACTAAAGGACTCAAAACAAGTTATTTGTGTTTTTTTTTCTTAAAATCAAAACCATATCTAATTATGTCAGTTTTTGAAATTAAAAATCTAATTCAAATCAAGTCAAAAGAATTTCTTTGATTTCTATTTAGTCAATTTTTTGACTTTATGTGAACACCTGTTACTCAATATACATTTTTCATTAAATTAAATTTTACCTTGATTTAATTAATTATTTTATATTTTCTACATCGAAATATATTGTATAGTTATTATTACATGCTATTTTCACTTGTATAAATAAATATTAGAGTTTTGATTATTATAAATAAAATTAATTTTCTCATTATGATAATTTACTTCATTATAGAACATCATTAGCTTATATACTTAATTAGTATTTCTCATTTTTTTCACCAGATAATGTTTATGTTTTATGAAAAATTGTTACATGAATTTAAAAAAATAAAAATATTATGATTTTTAAAGAAGTAAAAGAAAAAGAAGTTGATGATGAAAGGGTACAATAAGCATTTTAAAGATTTATGTAAGATAAAGGGGGGAGTTTGATTATTGTTCAACGTTGAAGGGGAGTTTGATTTTCAAAACAAAGTTGAAGGATGAAAATAATTTTTATCCATTAGAAAAAGTACTAAAGAGCTGTAAAAATATAAGTGAAAAAGGAGAAAAGACCGAGATAAAATAGAGATGTCTTGTTGAAAAAAAGAAAGAAAAGAAACAAATATTAATAGGGGACAGCATATATGTAAATGAAGGGAAATTTGAAGAAATGAAGGGGAGAGAAAAGTGGGCTAACAAAATGGGACTCATTAAAACACTTATCAAAAAATTAGGGTGGCCTCCCACAACTAATGTTGGGTGAGCCTCGCCCATATTAAAATTTTTCTACAAATACATCAACTCTATACTTTAAAAAGGACCGGAAATAGTACACAATATAGAGTATAAATACATCAACTCTATACGGTGTATATTATTTAAACTCAATAAAATATTATAAAAATTAATCAAAAACACATCAACTCTATCAGGCTGACAGTGTATATTATTTAAACTCAATAAAATATTGTCAAACTTAATCAAACTCAAAGTAAAGGTGAAAAGAAGATATTAGACACCAATATTTTAGCTTTCTTCCTATATTTAACAACGAGCTTCTCAAAACAAAAGTGAAATTCATCAGAGTAAAGTCAAAGCAGCATAGCAATAAAAAGTAGGAAAATAGGGAGAGTCAATTAGTCCCAACATATATTGTTCAAAAGGAATAAACACATTACAAGCAACCTACAAATTTTATCGAGCTGAAAATAGTGGAGAACTGAATGCTATATTAACTACAATGTGCATTCTAAAAAACATAGAACCTTAATATCTTGAAAGATTTGATAGGGGCAAGGATGATTCTGAATATCTTCCTTTCTAATTTAGTTTCATCTGGTGTGTAGTTGTATGGTGTCTCCTCCAATATACTTTTTTTTGGTCTATTGCTCTCTGATTTGTACAGTGAGAAGAGGAATGGATAGAAGAGAGGGAAAATAGAAGTCATAAGATCTTTTTCCGCTTAATACATAACGTGCCCTTTGACTTGGCCTCAGCTAGCATTTATGCGCTCCAACTTTGGGTGTGCACAACTAGGCACTTAAATTATTATAAAGTTGATCAAGCAGACACATGCGTTCTATGTAACGTCCTATGTGGCAATTCATGTGAGACGCCACATAGGACATGCGTGTCTACTTGTTTTAAATGTCTACTTGTGCACCAAGGTTGGAGGGTATAGATGTCAGTTGACGCCAAGTTAAATGGCACGTTTATGTATTATGCCATCTTTTTCAATATTATTGACCTGATAAACTTTATTGAAAATGAGTTACATGCGGAAAATGTCAAAGATAGAGAGTGTGTTTGGTATGAAGGAAAACATTTTCTAGAAAATGTTTTCCAATTTTCTCATGTTTGGTTGGCTTAAATGTTTTGGAAAATGTTTTCCAAATCAACTTATTTTCCTCAAATTTAAGGAAAATGACTTCCCTTCGAAAAGTAAGGAAAACATTTTTCAAAACTTTCTTTCAACCTCATACATCAACTTGCCACACTAACCCAGGTCTCGGGTATCGATTCCCGACATTAACCCAGGATTTGACTCCCGAGCCTGACTCCGGATTCTAGACTCGGGAGTCGGGGTCAGGAGTTCGGGTCGGTTCTCTGGACGGGAGTCGCGGTCGGGTTGTGAGTGGGGTGTCGAGCTGGGAGTCAGGGGTAGGGTCTCGAGTCTCGGGTCGGGTCTCGATTTGGGAATTGAGGTTGGGTTTCGGGTCGGGTATTGGGGTCGGTAGTCAGGGTCAGGTGTCGGGTATCGAGTCAAATATCGGGGTTGAGATTCTGGATTGGGTCTCGGATTGAGAGTCTGGGTCGAATGTCGAGGTCAGGTCTAAAGTCGAGAGTCAAGGTTGGGTCTTGGGTCTCGGGTCGGATGTCGAGGTCGAGTCTTGGGTCGAGAGTCGAGGTTGGGTCTAGTGTCGGGTGCTGGGGTCAGGTCCCGGGTCGGGAGTCGGGGTCGGGAGTCGAGGTTGGGTCTCGGTTTTGGTATCAGGGTTGGGTCCTGGGTCGAGAATTGGGGTCGGAGTCTCAAGTCAGGAGTCAGGCTCGGATCTCGGGTCATTAGCCAAAGTCGGGTCTCAAGTTGGGTGTCGGAGTCAGGTCAAACGACCCTGCTATTTGAACTCTCCCGCTACGCGATACAACAACAACGACATTTCCGGTATATTTCCACATAGTGGGTCTAACGAGGATAAGTGTACGCGGTCCGTATCACTACCTCAGAGGTGAGGTAGACCTCCCGCTACACGATGAGAAAAAAATATGTAAGTCTGATGATATCAACTTTCACCGTTTGAAACGTTTTTCAGTGTCAAGTTTTTTAAGTAGTAGAGCAGGTTTTTATAAACTTTATAGTAAATAGTAAACTACTGAATAATGTCTAGAAACTTTATATTTTTATAAACTTTATAGTAAAAATATTTTCCACTCACCAATCAAACATGAGAAAATAAGTAAGAAATCAACTTGTTTTTCATGAAAATATTTTCCATGGAAAACATTTTCCTTCATACCAAACACACCCAGAGGGAAGAAGAAATAAGGTGGAGAAATGGAAAAAAAAATTATGAGTTACAATGGTTGACCTTTCACTTTAGTCTTAACATCATTTTTGCATTTTTGTCTTCTTACTTTTCTTAAAAATAGAAAAAAAATAAAAAAATAAAAGTACTCTGGCTAACTAATTGAGAAATGAGAAAAAGAAATTGCTTGGTGTGAGGTATTAGAGAAAATAGTAATGGGATAAAATTTTGGTGTCTTTTAAGTGGGCGTTTGGTGTGAGGGATTGGATTATTTATCCCATCACTTTTGCCTTAGTGATGGGATAAGTTATCCCACATACATTGTGGGATAACTTATCCCGGGATTAGTTATCCCGAGATAGTTAATCCCGGGATAAGTTGGATCCCAACCAAACCACTCCGATCATGAGGTCTAAAATTTAAGTACTAAACCAAATTTCATAACATTTTTAGGAATAAAATAAAATAGAATGAAGATTAGAAAAGTCATGCATAATTATTTAATAAAACTTATGATACCTTAAACCAAAGCTAGATCTAAGAAAATAAAATGCTAAATCCATTTACTAATACATAGTACTCCATCCTTTTTTAACCAAACATCAAAGATGAATCAGGCCTCAAGAAGAAGAAAAATTGGCTGCTATAACTAACTTACACCTAAAAGTTAGGTAGAATGTTAGGCGTATACACTGATTAGTCAATAGCAATAACCAAATTGTAGCTGTACGAAATTTGTGTAATAAGCTAACAAGTTGGTGGCAGCAATTTCAAAAAAACGAACAAGTTGGTAGCAATAATTAAATTATACTTTACAAAAAGTAAGATCTGTAGTAACCTCATAGTAATAACTAAATTGTACCGTGTGACTTAATTAATCTGTTAGCAGTACTATAAGAATTATTAGCTTCACTAATGCACACCTTTCGGTGCTTGTTTCACTCATTTATTCCGTTCGTTGGGGAATTCTCACTCCTATTAAGTTTAGAAGGTGATTTTCATACCAAATCTCATCATATTCCTCTGTTACTAGCACTGTAAATTAATTCACAATAAACAGTATCACTAATTGTTGACAAAAAAACTAAGACGGGCTTTTCAAACTTGACATGATTTTTATTTCACATGTCTTCTCATTGCAGGCTTTTCAATTTCGCCGCACATAATTGTTGTTTGTAGTCAAGGACAAAACTTAGGACATGGATGGAGGGATATGGTGTATTGCTTCCTTTATGTTCAAAATCCATGAGATACAAAAAGTACTAGATCAGTCAATCCATATTACTCTTTCCAAAATACGATAGGCTTTTTTTTTTTCCTTAAAGAAATTTCAGGATCAGGCTATGCTGTTGCTTGGAGCAGCTTGCTTCCAAATAAGAGGGTCAAATTTAAATGCAAGAAGAATCACTACTAATTCGAGATGAAGTAACTCTCTAAAGCTTGTCTTCCAACCTGAAGCCTCTCAAGATATATTTGGCTTACATGTTTCACCATGTATGCCAATTGGTATTAATGGTTCAACACTTGGTCCTATTATGGTTAGCTCAGGAAGGTTTACAGAACCATTTGGTCCTATTATGGTTAGCTCAGGAAGGTTTACAGCAACAATGCAAGGGACTTTCAGCAACCCTGCATAAAAATAAGGACCTAATCTTTCTTGTTTCCGTGGTGACTCTAACAATCCAACTAAACTAGTCATCCAGAGCCCATGCAATTCCGTTTTCTATCCAAAGTTCTAAACAGTTAAAAGTAAAGGTTGGATAATTCTGAATCAGTAAGTCAATACTGATCTTATCTGTTAGTTTCCGATATGTACAGGGTGGTCTCTGTTTGATTTGAAGATGGTGGCCAAAGCAGGAAATATAATATCTGCAAGCGTAGAGTTGGTGGAACATTTTCATTCATGAAATTTGATTTGTTATTCCTATCTTGAGCTGAAAAAGGATTAAAGAAGTGTTATGGGAGATCGAGAGCATTTGTCAAGGATCTTAAGTCAACCACACTAATCCTCAAAATTCGGAGAACCTTTTTATCTTGCTTGAGCTCATTTTAAATTGTAGAGAAGTAGAAGAGAAGAAAATAGAGAGATGGAACAGGAGGAGACTGGCAATAATGGTGGTGGTTCGAGGATGCCACGAAGTACTAGAGAGAACATGAAATCAGAAGTTATGAGAAGGCAAAAGATGAGGCAAAGAACGAAAAGACAGCTATATAATTTGTATTTGTAACGTGTATGATACTATGATCATTGGTGTCTAATCCCTGGCCTGCGTTCAACAATATTTGAATTTGGTGAATCTAATACATGCTAAGAACATTATTTGTCACTCTGAAAGAAATTGCAGTTATTGAGAAGTGCATCTTTTGTAGAGAGATAAAGAGAAACGGATCATATATAGTTTCATGATGGTTTTATAGAGTAGGTAATCCTCAAAAAATCATGCTATTTATGTTCGAGAGATAGAAGAAAGGAAATAAGAAAATCTTCGAATTTTCACTATTTTCACTCAATGGTTGCTGCCTATCTCTCTCCCTCTCCCACCTCCATCCCAAGGTTTTGCTAGCAGTTTTGCTTTCTGATATATCGGTATCCAGAACTTACCTAGTTTGTTTGTGTTCTCCTATTGTTTTTCATTCTTTACTGAAAGTTTCTATTGAATGGTTTTGTCTCTTTATGAAGATATTTCAATCTTAGATTTAGATTCATTTTCATTGAGCTTGCCAAATTAGTTATTAAAACGGCTATGCCTGTCAGACTTGCAGCAACAACGATCAATCATATTTTTTTATAGGATATCTTTTTAGACAGCAGTTGAAACACAATAACACATGCAGTTTGCTGGTATCCAATTACAAGTTGCTTACACCCAAGGGCTTTGCTTAATTTTCAAAACTTTAACAATTGGCAGAAATGAATTTTTGGGACTAAACTGAAGCTGATACAAGTTTAATTGACCTTTGCACACTTCAGCACATACTAGATTCATAAATTTACCTTTCAAAGCTGGCAGTGAATAGGGTAGTTGTTGGCTTGTTGCTGTTGATGATAACTAGCAAACAAGGCAGCATTTGCACCACCATAAGTATTGTTACATAGCACAAAACCGAGACCATTTGTTCATGAACTTCGAAGATACAACCTACTGAAGTGAAAATTCACCGAGTTATAACATTGGGATTAGCATACATCAATAGTGAAATTTCTTGGCAGAAGAAATTGCTATTGTCAAGATAAAATTTTCTGTTATTGAGGCATATGGAGGGCCAGATACCTAATTCACATTAACTTGTTAAGAGATTTGCTATTAGTAGGTAAAATCTTAGCATCAGGACTGAATATTACTACTTTACAATTGTAATTGGTACTGACTATTGGATGCACAATTTTGCAAAACAGCAAAGCTGCTTAGACATTGTCAGGAAGTCGCACACAGTTTATCATATCAAGATACTTATAACACATCTATTTCTCTGAGTCGCGTAAATCGCTAAGATACAAAACTAGTAAGCTATGACATTCATGGCAAACCTCAAACATATCTTAGCATCGTACCAGCCTACTAATGGAGGGGGAGGTGGAGTAGTAACTCATCAAGAAGCTCAAAGCTTAAGGCCTTACATAAAAATTCCAGTAAGGTAATGAAATGGAAAACTCATAGCTGGCTTCCCCGGATTTCACAAGCAACGTAAAGGTGTTTATGAAGGAAACATCCTAAGGCCACTCTCTGTCTTGGACCATTTTAATCAATTTCTGTCCATTTGCAACCAACAGTGGCAACCAAATACTTCTGAGGTAGAGGTTAGTATGCGTACATTCTACCCTCACCAGACCCCCACTTTGTGCGACTACACTGGGTATGTCGTTGTTGTTGCAACCAACAGTGGCAACAAATACTTCTTTTTTTTCTATTTGATTTTACATATCTAATTTTTATTTTTTTAAAACAATTGCTTCTCTGTCAATACACTGGCTAAATGATTTGTAGCAACTAGAACAACAACATGTTATCTTTCTTTTTATATTTATTTATTTGGATTCCCCCACATTTTCAATTAGTACTACATTTTCTATTAGCAAGTATTCCACTCTTAGTCTTACGCCTTACTTCCAAAGACACAAAACTGTTGCTCCCACTTCCCCCCTCGAAGGAATAGAATATAATAGAGGAAAAAGACTTCCATCAAATTTTTAAAAATGTTAAATTGGTTTTTTAATCGTCCAAGTCGAAGTCGCCTTTTCTTGAGATCGAAAACAACCTCTCTAAGGTAGCTAAGGTAGGGATAAGATCTACCTATACACTGCCCTCTCCAGATCACACTTATGGTTATTCAATATTGTTTGTGCTAGTGAGAGATATGGATAAGTGTAGGGAAAAGAAAAATAACCCAATACACTAAAGTTTTCACTATATGCAGGGTCCGGGAAGAGCTGGATCACAAGATTCTTGCATTTCTGCAAGAGCCTGCTTCCATGACTTGAACTCGTAACCTCTTGATCACCAATTTTAGCAACTATACCAATTACGCCAAGGCTCAAATACATAAGTAAATTGAACTCCTTAGCAAGCCAGTAATAATTGATGAAAACCAATTACCCAGAGTCGGGCTTCAATGTAATGTTTTCGGGCCTCTACGCGGGCTTGTTGAGGCCCAATGTTGACATAAGATAAGTAGGCCATTCTTCTTTCTGTTTTGTTATTGAATTCTGCCGTTCAGATTGACTACGCTCTACAACTTGGTGAGACTACTTCTCCAAAAAAAAAAAAAAAAAAAAAGGACAGCAATTGTCTATTATGTTTGTGGATAAGTTTTAAACAGTCTACGGATATACTGGACTTACGCCGAGCTCTTTCAGAAACAACTTTTCTACCTTCACTCTATTTTTATAGAGATAAGATTTGTGTACACTCTATACTTTTCAAACCTCATATAATCTGGTACACTCTATTCTTTTCAAACATCACTTTTGAGATTACAGATATATTATTGTTGTAGTGTCTTAGATATATTATTGAGCAGTTTTTGATACTTCAAATTCATCAAAATTGAATATCTTTAATCTTCATCAATTTAATAGACTCCGACTATTAGATTTAACGAGAATTTTGAAATCAATTAATTAATCGACTCCGGCTACTAGATTTAACTAGAATTTTAGAAAGTAATGTTTTAATTAGGAACATCAAGAAAGTCATGTCAAATTTAAAAAATTGTAACCTAAAAAAAAACAAAACAATATCAAGCGCTAAAATGAACTATAATAACGCAAAAATAAGTAGGAATTGCACCTCAAATAATTACACCAACACAATAAATGTACAAAAAAAAAAAAAGAAGGGAAAAAATTACACAAACTACACCTTCACAAGTGATTCCTCACTACATCCTTTTACTTTTGATAATTTTCGATGAATTTAATAGATGGAATTCCTTAAATATTCAACGCAGACAAAATGTTCACTATGAAAAAGTTAAACTTAAAGAATCAGGTCCAATTATCATAATACCGGATGGAATATTTTAAATTTACTCCAAATATAATACAGTAGACATTTTTGTCATTTTCTCATTTTTGAGAAGCGAAACATGACAAATAATTAAAAAAATTTATATACACCAAATAAATACGTTTATTTCTAAAATCCATACAGTTTTAGGTTTTTCCATAGTTGGAGATGGAGAACAAACCAAAAACGATTTTACCACATTTTAAATTCATCGAATCTTTCTTGGTCTCATCATTATCTCCCAAATCTCACTTTTCTTTTTCTTTTTTCCCCCACTTTTCTACACCATCGTTAGGCTGTAGTTGGTCAAGCTTATACCCTTTTTTTTTAAAGCAATGAATTGTAATTTCATTTCATATAATAAGTGGGCACCCATTGACCACGTTTCACCTCTTACTTGTCATGGTGTGATCAAATTGTCGAAATCAATATCTTTTTTAAAAAATATTTTAAGAGAGAAGTAGTTTATACTAGGTATTATAAAATATTTGAAAAGGGTGTGTGTTAGTAGTTTGTGTTATGCTTAAGAAGGTATTTTACGTGTCGAATTACAATAAATGAACTTAGTTACTGGTTGTAGTTAATTTGTATTGTCTTAAAAATCAAAAACACTATTTAGAAGAAATTATTCTTTTCAGCTTCTGTTTAAAAGATGAAAAAATAGATTTTATTATTTTTCAAAAACACTTATATTTTTATCAATAATTTAACTAAAACTTTCATTCTTTAAAATAAAAGACATGACGGCATGTCTTTTAGAAATTTAGCTAAACAAGCTAATATTTAAAGTTGAGCAAGTAGAAAATTAACTTCCACGTCCATCACAAGGAAAATGAAAATCAAAATTTGCTTTATCTGGTATCAAATAAGAACTGTGAGCAAATAAAATATCTTTCAAGAGTATCAACATTGTCACATCAATCATAAATATATGAATGTGATGTATCAAGAAATCGATGGCTGCTAATGAAACTGGAAGAGGTGAAAACTACTTTCTCCGTCTCATTTTATGTGATCTGTTTTGATCGAGCACAGAGTTTAAGAAATAATGAAAGATTTGTTGATGTTTATCAAATTATCTTTTATTAAAAATGTATTACATGTTTATCAAATTATCTTTTATTAAAAATGTACTACTACTATTTTTAATTAAGTGGGACTAATAAAGTTAAAAAAGTAATTGTGCTTTTAAAAGGTTATCAAATAAAAAAATATAATATTCTTTTTGAAATGGAGCAAAAAAAAAAAGTAGGTCACATAAAATGAAATAGAGGGAGTACTTGAAAATGCCAAAACTATATCACGAAAAGAACCATACATGGTATATGAACATGTTTAGAAATGACATAGGAGTGGCTACCAAGAAGTAATAATTCCACCAACAGAAGAATATTCAACTACTTAAAGTGCAACCAATAATGTAATGAATGAAATTATAAAAAATGGACAACATTCTTTACAAAGAAAAAATTGGAGAACCACATATAAAATGACAAGAAAAACCAACTTATCATTACACAGCAAAGCAGCCATTGAGGAAGATACAGGTAAGCAGCAGACAAAGGCAAAACGGATAATTTGGTGCACTAAAATTTCCTATACAATTAATCCAAAAAAAAGTCGGAACACAAAAATTTATTAGATGTAGTCTTAACTTATATTTTTATCGGAGTTGTTTCCATAACTTAGACCGGACAAAGGCAAACAAAAGAAAAAGAAAAAGGAGAGAAGAAACATCATAATGGTACAGTGAAGATCATCCACAGAACAAAAAACCTCAAACAAAACTAAAACTAAACAGCAAACAAAAAAGTAAAACATTCTTTTCTCAGTAACAGCAGCAAAAGCTACTGTATCAGAATATTGATTAGTACTATACTAATAATTCCTCAGCACGTTATTAGCCTCACATGCACAGTAAACTCTCCTTTTTCCTTCACCCCACCGCCCACGCTCCTCACCCTGCACTAATCTATCTTCTTGATTTTTTGGTATTCGTTAGGTATTCTATATTCACATTAAAAAAAAAGGATAATTCAGTGCAGTAAGGTTTCTTCTATATGACTTCGAAGAAAGATTGAATTATATAACATGGTTTATTTTAGGTAATCTTATCCTATATTTTTATAAGAGATTGTTTTCACGACTTAAATCAGTGAGATAATCACATGGCAATAACTTTACCGATTATTTCAATGCTCTCCTTTGATATCCGCACTTGAGTTCAATTAAATTTAAATTTATGCTGAAATTTTTATAATAGAACTAAAACACTCCCTAATAAATGTGACAAAGTTCAATATAGAAATATGTGATTAAGAATAAAAGAGTATTTATTGCTAATAGCAAGTTCTTGTTGCTACTAATCAATCTTCCTATGGGTACACTTATGGCTACCATGTGATTACTGATTACTAATTGCTACTGATTACTAGTACAAAAATAAATGTGACACTAGTTACTGATTACTAGTACAAAAATGTATTAAAGATTTGTAATCAAAAGTCAAGCTGTCAATAAACTTTGCTAATTGCTCCTCTCTATATGCTTCATCATTTCAAATCAAAATCATATCAAAAGAATAAGCTAACACAATTTTGTCTCCCTTACCACTTTGTCCCTTCTTTTCCCTTTACCATTTTGAATTGTCATTATCACCTTAAGTGTAAAAAACTCAAATCTTTTTCAATACCCAAGTGATAAAATTCAATCTTTATCAATACCCAAGTGACAAAATTCAATCTTTTTCAATACCCAAGTTGAAAAATCCAATATTTATCAATACCCAAGTGACAAAATTCAGTCTTTTTCAATAACCAAGTGAAAAAATGCAATCTTTTTCAATACCCAAGTGAAAAAATTCAGTCTTTTTCAGTATCCAGAAGTTTTTTGATCAAGATCTTGAAAACCCAGTTGAAATATAACAAAATCTGGCAGTTTTTTTTGTATGTATTACACTTCAGATCATACAGATTTTGCTATAGGGGTAATTCTTGGGAAGTGAAATTGACAATGCCAAGGCAGAATCAAGCTGTGGTAGACGGTTTAGTACCCAAGATCCGTAAAAGGGGTTGTTCATCTTCATCATCAGCATCATCTAAAGTGTACAATTACAGATTTAAACGGGCTATTTTAGTAGGGAAATCAAGAAACGGGCCCGGTCCCGGGCTCAGGTCCGGGCTCGGGCTTAGAGGGTCTAGATCCAGTACACCAGTGCCAAGTTGGAGGGCTACTCCATTGAGGAATGTTGTTGAATCACCCAAACAGTCCCTTGGTGGTGGTGGTGGTGGGATGTCACAGCCAGTGTCAGCTAGGAAACTTGCTGCTACATTGTGGGAAATGAATGAAATGCCTTCACCAAAACTGGCTGAGGACTTAGGGAGAAAGATGATGAAGAAGGAGAAAGTTCGGGCTGGACATATGGGTTCGGGCTCTGTTTCGGGCTCTTTGCCTCCCCATTTGTGTGATCCATCTCATAGCCCGGTTTCTGATGTGAGCTAATGAGCTCACCCTTTTGTCTCTGTTATGTTATATTTTGCTAGTACTTAATTTAGATTGAATTCTTCTTTTGTAATATGTTAGTATATAGTCAAAAACACACCTAAGCGTGTTTCCTAACCGAAGTATCACCAACTTTTTATCAAAACACACCTCAACTATCGGTTTTTTTCTTTTCCAACCTGAAATATCAACATCATTGAGGTAGGAAAAGGGAACAATTGATAGTTAATGTGTGTTTTAATAAATTGTTGGTGATAGTTCAGGTGGGAAACTCTCACACATGATAGTTCAGGTATGAAACTCGAAAACCGGGATACTTTAGGTGTGTTTTTGCTTCACTCTATTATTTTTTGCCAAAGTGTTGTATCTTGATGTGGGAACTATATTTTGCTGAATTTAGTTTGATTGGTTTCTTGTGGTTGTTAGACATCCAGAGAAAATGATGTCTTTGATGTGTGTGTAAGTCAATTCTCATATATTAGTATAGTTTAGGTAATTTTCAAATACTAATATGTGGTTGATTGTAACTTGTAAGGTAGAGATATAGTGAAAGTGACATTTTCATTCCCTTAATAGTTAATTGTCCTGCTGATTGTTTTGTTCAATCCTAGAGAGAAAAAGATATGGATGTTGTATAATGCAGTTGCGTTGTATAATATTTGTCTTGCTATTACTGGCTTTACAAGACTTGGCCTTGAGGAGCAGTTTGCAAAGATTATGATTTGTTTTTTGTGTTCCACTTGATGGGGTGTACCATACTCGTTGCTTGAAGCATAATGACAAGTTGGGCAATCTTAGTTACTGAAGTTCGTTGTTGGTAACCCATACTTGCATTGATTGTGCAGAGGATGGATCGATCTGGAACAGGTAGCTATCAGAAGAGGACATCAACAACTTCCCGTAGACAAAGGACTACAGACCATAATGTTGGAATGTTAGATTCTTTAAGCAGCGCCAGTTTAATGGAGGTGGAAACCAATTCTTTCCCCTCAATCTTTTTATTGTTTTATGTTCTATTGTTCTTTATACATCATCAGCATGAAATTTAGTTAATATCTACTTTTAGTATTCTTTCAAACACCTTGTCTCTTTGTGTTTGTGCAAGTAAAAATGGAAATCAACGGTTAGGTGGTTGTATATTTGAAATGCATTGACTGGCTGTAAATACTTATGTTGCTAAAAAAGAGTGATGCTTTTTGTAACTGTGTAATGCAGCTTGAGACCAGGTCCCGCGCCCAGACTCCACGGGGATCAGTGGCTGGTTTTGGCAGCCGTCTGAAGGATGTCAGTAACGCTTTGACAACATCCAAAGAGCTTCTGAAAATAATCAATCGAATTTGGGCACATGCTGATCAACCTTCATCTAGCACGTCTCTTGTCTCTGCATTACACACTGAGCTGGAAAGGGCTCGCCTGCAGGTGAATCAGCTAATTCAAGACCAGCGCTCAGATCAAAATGAGATTAATTATCTCCTTAAATGCTTTGCTGAAGAGAAAGCGGCTTGGAAAAATAAAGAGCAACAGGCAGTTGAGACTGCAATTGAATCCGTTGCAAATGAACTTGAGGTTGAGAGAAAGCTAAGGCGGAGATTTGAGAGCTTGAACAAAAAACTTGGCAAAGAGTTATCGGATACAAAAGCATCATTCGTGAAGGCAGTGAAAGAGCTTGAAAGCGAGAAAAGAGCCAGAGAAGTAATGGAACAGGTATGTGATGAATTAGCTAGAGACATTGGTGAAGACAGAGCTGAAGCAGAAGAGATGAAGAGGGAATCCGCAAAAGTTCAAGAAGGGATTGAACAGGAAAGAGAGATGCTCCAGTTAGCTGATAGATTGCGCGAGGAAAGGGCTCACATGAAACTCTCAGAAGCCAAGAATCATTTCGAGGAGAAAAATTCTGCTATTGATAAGCTAAGGAAGCAGCTTGAAGGATTCCTCGGAAAGAAAAAGGCGAAAAGTAAGGGAAACGGTTCCCTAAATTTCAGAAATAATGAAGAGATGACAGCATCGTTGAGTAAAGCTCTATTAGGTACCCATCAGAATGAAGAAAAAGAAGATGACGGAGAAGTGGAGAATGTTGCAGACTGCGGGGAAGACTCAGCAGAAAGTGATCTTCATTCAATTGAATTAAACATGGACAATTCCAATAAGAGTTACAATTGGGCTTATCCATGTGGTGTAGTCCGTGAATCAAAACGAATTTCAGTTGATGAAAGAAGAGCAAGAAACCCCATCGCTGGTCAGCCCAGAAGAAGCGCTCCCATTCAAAGGAGCATTTCTGGTGGAGTTGTTGAGTATGTTAATCAAGCTGCAAATCTTCCAACTTCAGGAGATGGATTAGACAATGAACGACTTCATGAACTCGAGAAACTAGGCCAGCGATATAGTTATCTGGATGAAGCGCAGAGACTTAAAGCAGTGAAGGGCCTTAAGGATCATCTATTAGCTAGCTCTGGGACAGGTTCCAGTCCCATCCGACAGTGGGAGCAACCTTGGCCTTCTAGAGATCCGTGTGCTACAATTCAGGAAAGATCAAGCACTATTCAGGGGAGCACCACAAAATCAAGGCTAGGAGAGGGCCAAAATGTCAGAAGATCAAGACGGTGAGATTGTTTGAGTACGTGTGAACTTGTTAAGAAGAAGGCGCCCATGTCTGTCTCATGAAACCACGTTTAAGAAGAACAGGCCTCTTCTAATTATAGGAACTTGCTAAATTGGTTCCACTATGGCCTAAGTTTTCTCACCTAACAGTTCAAACTAAAAGAGGAGCCAAGATTGCGCGAATACATTTTGACTATGTCCAAAAGAGGTTAACATCTTGTTGATTACACTTCGGATGTCATTTTCAATTGTTTTCTTCTGCCAGTTTTTCGTTACATATGATTCCTTTTTGTTAAGGCGTGTTTGAATTAGTCGAAATCCCTGTAGAAAGTTGTGCTGATTTTAGCAAACTGCTCACTGTATAAAAAGTTCCCAGCTACTACTATAATGCTTTTCACCCTTGTATACATTTTCTCTTCTATGAAGGTACTTTTCCCTTAAAAGATGAAAACATGTGTCTATAAACTCTCTATCATATTTGAGCTTTATTAGCCAACGGTATTAAATTTGAGACATCTGTTATTTTGGTGTACTTCCGATATTCATTCTTTAATTTAATTGAAATGAAATTACAAATTCGTTTGATAATATACATAATTTGTACAAGTGAGTTTTCAGATTATGATAAAGATTCTAAGACCAGGGTACTTATAGTGTCTGGTGCAGTCAATTTAATTAATTTTTGAAATAAAACTAGTCACACTTTAACTGAATTTTTTTTACTTGCCAATATTTTTACTCGCCATCACATCTTAGCATGAACTTTAACAAACATGGAACATATTATAACACAGGAGTGGCAATATACTACAACAGCTTACCCAGAGGTCTGGGGATATACCCTCAGAGGTAGAGGTTGTTTCCGATAGACCCTCGATTCAAGGTGAAATGACACTATACTATCTCTGTAAAACATCTCACAAGAATATCAATAGCATCTCTGATAGACTGTCGGTTCAAGGAGGAATGGCAATATACCATCTCTGTAAAACAGTTCTCTCAAGAATATCAATAGCATCGGTGTCCACAAAAAAAAATAGGAGGAAAAAAACATCTGAAAGATCAAATAGACAAATACCATTGCTAGTTGTTTAGTAAAGAAAGACAGGACAGACCGCTCATTTTGTTACATGTGGTGATGTTGTTCAATATTTCATCTCAATTTATAACGTAAATAGAAAATACAATCTTAGTCCACTCAACAGTAGCTCCAAGGGCAAAGGACTAATCTAACACAATCAACTAAATCACCTAGTAGCAGTTCTTGCACTCATTGATGTATGATAATTGGTGCTTCTATCTTTCCTGTAAGAAGTGTAAACATCATCATATTGATTTGGTTCATTTGGATTAGCTGTGGCTCCAAGTCCTAATCGTCCTGAGCTATTCGATCCAGGTTTCTGCGGTACACTTCCATCAGCATAAGTTCCAGTTTCCGGGTCAACTTGAAGGTTCAGAGGTGGAGGAATGCAAGCCCCTCCCTTCCGGACAGGAGAGTCTCTCTCATAGTCATCATAATTGTTGGCTGAATCAGATTGTTTAATAGGTCCTTCTGATGGATTAACTTCGCCTATCTCTCTAAAAAATTTAGACACTCTTTCAAGAATTTCAGATTCGGACACAGTGGAGGGTGGTATGACGGTGGGGATATCCAAGGGGCTCATGGGAGAGTAAGGCACCCCACTACCAATCTGCATCTTCCTGACCATACCAGGAATAAGACCGGGAGGGAACAAGGGGTACGGAGGTAGTTTTTCACCTGCATTTGCTGTTGATGCTGGTGTCAGATGAGCTGCCGTCTGTAGGTTTGCTGGTGGAACAGAAGATGGTACAGGCATTAACCCAGGAAATCCAGTAGGAGGAACAGCACCAGGATGAAATTGCTGTGGTGCCACAGATGGTATAGGAGGAACTTGTTTGCCTGGATCAGCTAAATGTGCTAAACTTTGCTGGTCAGGCCTCCACTGTAAAGTACTCTGATTTGCTGCCTGGTGCATTAATCCTAGGAAACCACAAACAACACCGTAAGAAATAAGACAAGAGTTTGCAACTAACGATAAAAATGCTGTTTTATGAATCTCTGATGCTCCACAATTTGGTACTCCTGATTCCAGCTATAAAGGCAAACAATTACCTGCTGCAGCAGAAGTATCTGCCGTGATTAATTCCTTTGGAGGAACAGAAAAATTTGCAGGTTGCCCACCTATCATCTCATTCTCAAGTGCGCGAATAGTATCCTGATCATAAACTTCCTTCGTACCCCAAAACTGTAGAATTTTTTGAAGCCGAGATTGATTTTCTTCCTTGTTTTGAGGGTTGTGGTATATCCTCGCAAGCATGGGACCCAAAACAGGCTTAAAAGCAAGTGCTTCATTGTCAAGCTCAAGAGGATTGATTCGTCGCTGCAAGCTTCACAACTCAGAAAATAAAATGAGAATATAGTTGATTGTCATTTCCTTTAGTAAGGGGGTTTACCCGATAGTGAGAGGATCAAGTGTACTAAACTCAATGGTTCATTTGATAAAGTAATTTTTAGGAATACTTTCAGAAACCTCCTTTCTGGTTTGGCTTTGTAGCACAGACCTCCCTTGTGATTTGTTTACCTCTCTTATTCTGATTTCTTTGCAACATTCTTTTAATTTATTTATTATTAACATCAAATTGTGAGCCAACTGATTTACCCTTTCTGATATACTCATCATTTTATTAAGTCAATATACTATTTGGCCAAATGGCGCCTGTATACAAGGATACTAAAAAGTAGAAAACCTACAAAACAATATGGTTTTCTTCGCTCAACACCCAATCTTCTATACATAAAGAGAACAGTTCAGAGTGGCAAAAACGAATTGTGCTTCAAAACCAACAAACACCGAATATATCAGAATAAATGATGCCTACAGGCTACTCATCATTAAAAAAAGTGATGCCGGCAGGCTACTTTCTCATAGGGTTCCTACGTGCGCTCACCACCACCAATGCTACCTCCACCTACAAACTGGATATCATCCACTCAGACTTCATTAATTCTTATGACATTAAACTACAAATCCTAGCAAGATTGCTACCATCTAACGAACCCCAACTGCCCATACTACCACCTTTGAACCAATATCGAAACAGCAAAAATTGCTACAAGCAACTCATCCTAAACACCAGTGTGCACCATCTCCACTTCATTGAACTACTTTTGCTAAAACTATTATTCAGAAAATGGCAAAGAGATTTATAGGTTGGTATAGAGCAACGCATCAATCGCTAGAATTAGCCCAAAAGAATCTGTAATAAGAGGTAAAGGATGGTCCTTGTTCATTTTGACAATCAACATTAATTTCAAACTGTCTTCTTTTTATTCCAATTTACAAGAGGCGAGCATCTTAGCTACTAAGAGAAAGTCACAACATGCACCAAAGAAGCTATAAGAAATATTTTGCACTTGATGAAGTTTAAAAAGTGAAAGGGAGGTATAGACAGAGCGAAGGAGAATTCAGAATTAATATATCTAGGAGGTTGCAGTAAATCATTAAGCACTAAGATCTCAAATGTTACCTGTCAAATAAGATGTCGTTGGCAAGATAGACTACATGCAGTTGCCTCTCTGAATCATCTATGGAGAACACCCTGTCTCTGAGTGCCTCAGCCAAAGCAGGTACAAATGGAGATCTCTGCATAAACCAACTCTTGGCACCTTTAATTGACTCTTTCGTACCAGTAAGATTATTTATAACATTACTCAGCTCCATCTCTACATCTGATGGAAGAGGCCTAGATAGACCTTTGAAAGACCCATATGAATGATCATAATCTGCTCGGTTAAAAGGCTGAGAATGATGCGGATCATAAAATGGTGGGAAAGGAGGTCGATGCAAATGGGATGGACCTAACATTGCAGCAGAAGCATTGGGGGCATTATATGGAGGATTTAAGGGTGACGGACTCATCATAGGATTTGGTGGATGCATCATAGGCAAAGAAGAGGATGGGAAAGGAGGATTGAAGGCCCCACCAGGGGGCCGAGTAGACATCCAAAGCTTGTAGCGATAGTAATAATGGCCTTCGCCACCAAAGAGGAAACTGTAAGCAGGATTGTCTTGCTGCTTTTCACGGATCATGGCTTCAAAATCAGGACCATTCTTGACAGCATATTCAATTAATTTATCAATACGTTTTTGGAGTTCAGGATCAGATGGTGGAGGAGCAGGTGCTGGGGGAGAATCATACGGATTGAAGAAAGGTGATGGAGCAAGGTGAGGAGGCATGTGTGGCGGAAAAGCAGGAGGTGGTTGATGTTGCTGTTGAAGGTGAAGAAGATGTGGAGGGGGTGTATGAGAATGAAGTTGTGGTTGTTGCATAGGGCGAGGATAAGGGAACTGTGCCAGAAATGGAGGACCATGAATTGAAGGAGGAAATTGTTGATGTTGGGAATGAAAACCAAATTGTTGTTGCTGTTGAGTGTTAGCTGCCTGGTGCTGCTGTTGAGCAAACGCCATAGCAGCTGCATAATCAGGAGCTTGTCGATCCATCAGCAGTAACAAGCATTAGCAGGAAATGGATATTAGAGCTGTAGAGAATTCCCGGATAAAAACAAAATCAGCTAAACTAAAAATTATATAAAAACCAAACTTGACTGTAGCAGAGAAAATGAAGGGATGGAGAAGGTATATAAAATGAACAAAGAGATTCATTAGAAATAGAGCAATAAAAAATGCTTCCCGATTTCATAGAATGTGCAGAATAAATTTTTTCTAGTGTAGCATGAGCAATAATACAATACCTACTTCATTTTGTTATTTTTCGGAAGTAACATCTTAACATGGCCAAGCATCTCAAATCACTTCATACTGCCTCATATGAGTCTAAACCTCAGATAGAGGGTAAAAATAAAGGGTTTGAAAATGTTCAACCTAATAAGAAAAACATCCAGAAGGAGAATACTCAGTAATTCACCAAGCACAAAATGAGGTTTCTTTTATTGTGTCTTCAGGACCAAATTACGTAAGCGGGAAATTACAAATGCTTCACTTATTCAAAAATCCTTGCTAAGATGATCACACACAAGATGAGGAAAACTTCACAGCTGCAGAAACTACAAAATATCCAGCATATATGGTTGAGGTTTAACACACACAACTTTAAGTACTTGTTTTCATATTCATGAAGGATTCTTCTGTAGTTAAAAGAAATGAAGCACTTTATGCTGGACAGCTAATCAATTACAACTTCGTTATACTGTTTAAGCATTACGCTTAATGTGTCTTGAACCCTAATTCTTGGTGAACAGCTTGTAAATTTCCACATTTACAAAGCTTTCTCTCTGAAAATTTTTTTTTGTTCCATACACAAGGTTAAATGGAATTGTTTAGTATCTTTACTTTTTTGGTGTAAACAGCTTTTATAGTAGATGTAGATCAGCTTTTAGATTTGATAGGAAGCTTGTAATTGACACTCTTTGGAGGTGGCCAGCATACCCTTAATGCTGAGGAATACAATATTTACCAGTTTCAAAAAAAAATAAAAAAACTGTTGCTACTTAACCTTTGTACTTTATGAACCAGAAGTTGCTCTTATAAGTTTTATGTACTAGAGGTTTCATTCATAGACAGCATAGGAATATAACACAAACCCTTCTTTTTTTATTCATCGTCATCTTCTTCCTCCTTCGAAAGACATGTCACGGGCCCCCCTTGGCTTCCTTTTTCCTTTTTTACTTATTCTCTTGTTGTTGATAAGCAAAACAGTTAGGAGGCATTGGCCTTTTCCATTAAACAAATGATGCCGCCACTAGGCATTGGCCTTTTCCATTAAACAAATGATGGCGCCACTCTTCTAAGTACAAATGATGGTGTCACTCCTCTCAATTGGCATCCAACGACGGATGGGCAAATTCAATTCATGCATTCACTTATGCTGCATCACCTGATTGCCCCCCACTTGGGTTATAAGCCCATTCTATCAGGCCCAATTTCACATTCTTCTGTCGTCTCATTCTACTTCCCTCTCCCTTTCTTATTCTTCAAAACCCACAAAAGGGCGTATCCCAGTCAATTTCATTAAAAAGAAAATATCTACCAGTGAAATCCCTAACCCTGGAAAAACTGTGTCATCCCAAAATTTGGTTTTAATACCCCAACTTCAATCGCGGCCCCAATCACCCCCCTCCATAGTGGTGTCAATTATGCTCTAAAGTCTAAAGCCCCTGCTAAAGTTCTCTCCCTCCAGGCTCCAAGTCAGACTGGAGCAGAGGCTCACTTATTTTCTCACTCTTCTATCTTCCATTTATTCTTCTATCCTTTTTATTCTTCTTTGTTCTTTCATCACCTCAAAATCGTCTATTTCTTCTATTTCAATTATATTGTGTCTCTAATACATTTACACATAGCACACAGAAACTTTTCCAACTTGCTCTTACAGTGAAAGTTAACTATGTTACATAAACTCAAGTATGAATATCAGGTACAACTGTACAAGTAAAAAATCTAAACCTCCTGTCATCAAATTTTGGAAAGTCTGTAGTGTATTTTGAAGGATCTTCAGTGTGTAAACTTATTCATGGTACACCTGTCTCATGGAGGTATGTCAAGTTTAACATGAAAGCTCCTAAATAAGAATTTTCAAAAGTTCCGATTGCCACAGGTATGAAAGCTCACTTTTTCCCTTATTCTAATAGCTGCTTACCTGTTCCAATTTAGACACCATAACAAAACCATGTATATTGACATGAAAAAGAAGCCAACTCTTCAATTAAGAAATGTAAACATATATCAACTAAGCAAGTGTCAACATATAATCAAAAATAGCAAATTTACGAAGTATATTTTCTTCATAACAGCCCATTTCTTTGTAAATCTTAAGGGCTTTCGTGAAATATCGCCCCAGCACTAAGACTGTAAACCAATCATGAAAAAACATCTAGGTTTACTAAATCCGTATTGATGGCGGGGTAAGCAAGATGTACCCCAAAACAAAAAAGAAAAGAGCTCACCGGCCTTTACAGTGAGCTTGCCATTTTGTTAGAATTATAATGCTTTACTAACCTTGCATGCTTGCGTATGTCACACAAAATTAATGAAGTATAATACCCTCAATAATTACGAATAATCAATTTCTTCAACATCCAAGAGATACCAACTAGGATTGACAGTTAAATGACTTCCTTCATACTAAACACTTATAGTTGTTATTTAACACTCACATTGATCGAGTGCTCAAACATATTAAGCTGCTAAGCTTAATATAAGGTCCATGAGGAAACACTGGTGAATTTTAACAAAATCTTTCAATTCTAAATTGCAAATGCTTAGGTTTGGAATGTTCAGAGTAAAATCACTTGAGCCCCACTAATACCCACATAACTAATACCTGCATTACTAATAACGCATAATTCTAACTAGCTAACGAATGATCCCTTAAAAATTATGTCTTTCTTCCAAATTGAAGGAAACCCCAAAAAAATAATGATATATACTATTATATTTCATTTTTTATGGTCTTACTATCGTTTCCCTTTTCCTACTACAGAAAAATTCAGAAATTTAATTACAAAAATACGAACTACGGTATCAATACACAACAAATTTGGAGAATTTATCAAATTGATAAGCAAAAGGTCAAAAAAAAAAAAAAAAAAAAAAAAAAGTTCATATATGCTAGTAAAAAGAATTACTTAAAAACTAGAAGTAACTTACGGACTGCGTACACACTAACTTCCCCCAAGCCGACTTTGTGGGATTACAATAGACTCAATTTAGTCGCCGGAAGACGGAGTTCGCAGCTAAGAGAAGTGGTGGCTCTGTGACCCGAAGAAACTGAAATTGGAATTTGGGTCATTTGGAGCCCCATTTGTTTAAGTTAGAAGGAACTTGGGCCTATGAGCCCTTTCCTCCAACCGGCCCAAGTGTTTTCTTCTTCTTTTTTGTGTTTTACATCATTTGTCTAGAAAAAATTACGTGGAATAGAAAACATTAAGTCATTAGTATCAAACGTATCTAATGTTTAAAATAAATACTATTTGCATTTAAGATTTAGATTAAATAGCTAAATATACATTTCTGTTGTATTTGTATAATTCGGGGCTCATAACTAATCTCTAATTTCGAGGGGCTTATATACATCTGTATGTATACAAATTGAATTTCAGGGCTCATATACAAATCTCTAAAGTGAATTTGTACTTGTATATACAATCTCTAATTTGTATATTTAGCTATTAAACTGCAGCTACATCTTCTAATTAAGCAACTTTAGTGTCTAAATGTTAGCTATTTCTGAAATTTTGCCTATTTGCAACGGGACTCACCTAGTTTGGATTTCACATTGGGGTAAAATACTTCATGTCAAAGATGATTTCATATTCTGAGCTCGAATCAAAATCTATAATTAAAAATGAAGGACTACTTCCCCCTTTCATCTTATGGATAACCGGATATCAAGTTTAAGATAGTAATTTGGCTTACATATTTTATATTAATAATAAAAGAAAAAAATTATTATAACAAGAACGGTCAAAATTTTAGTTTTTTTACATTAAGGTTTGATGAAAACTGAGTTACATTGAATATGTTATTATTGTTTTCATTGTTTGAAAGTGGTGAAAAACATGATAAAATGGAATGATGTCTAATATTTCGAGACAACTCAAAATGGAAGGAGTATCATGTAGGTTGAAATGATGCATGAAACATTTTGTAGAACATAGCCATCTCTAGTTGAATTCTCTTTTTCCCAATTCAAAGTTAGGCATAGAAAGAATGTGACAGGTCTATTGCATGTTCATTTTTTTTTCTTTAGAATTTTCTGGAGCCAATTTTTCCACTATGGTTGGTGACTGATTTGTCCAATTCTTCAAAATGTTTGAATGAGAAAAGAGGAAGTCCAAATTTTGATGTGTAATTGGACATCTTGAAGACCCTCGTGCTTAGTTATTAATTTTTCTCTTTCATTATGTGTGGTATTGTATCACTAAATGATTCATGAAATTGAGTTTTTTTAAACTAGCAAGTGTTACACCACCAAAGGTTATAATGGAGTGGTATGTATTCACCATAGTTAATCAGAGATCTCGGATTCGAGCCTTCAGTATGGAGTCGTCTTTCGATAGGAAATGCTTTATCCCTCATAATGAGATTTCATGGCTCGAATCCGAATTTATCAGACTCAAATATAGATATCGAACGCCAGGCAAGTATTAGATAGACGAATGCATTTCAATTCTAACACGTGAAAGGCAGTCGGTGAGTGAAGAAAGATGATATTCAACACGCAGTTTATACGAATACAGAAAAGCCCAAATAGAGAATGGTCCTCCAATGTGGGCCTATAAAGAGGGTTGGCTTTGCTCATTGATCTTGTGGGCCCCCAATATGGGTGCTTTCAGTGGGCCCCAATACTTGAGGTCCAATTTATGGACAAAAGGGACCATTTCGAGCTAGGCCAAACACGTAGAAAAAGAGGTAAAAATACTGGCAACCGGCCATTTTTGGCCATATTTGTAAAAAATAGTCATAATCATGTAATTTCATGATAGTATTCTTGAGTTTCACTTGTAGAATTGAAATTTTAAGATGATAGCTATTTTTTAATCATCGGATTGATAAGTGAATGGTAAAATATTTTATGCGAAAAAAAGAAGACATTACTATTTCAGTACTCTTCTATTTAGCCTCAAGGCCTCAAATAATACGATAGGATGAATGCAATGTTTTCATTTTAAACCAAAAATATCGAATTTAAGATTTGGAATGGATGAGTTCCTGATTAAAATTCCATTTCCTATAAATGTGAAAATGAGATACTATACAAGTGATGAGATATGTGGAAGGATGGATATGTATAATTATATATATATATATATATATATCCATTAAATTTGCCGTCAATCGTAGTTTGAAAAATTTAACTTACCATCAATCATATATTCTAAAAAGTTCAATTTATCTATTAGTATAAACTATAAGCAGTATACAATTATCAATTAGTAGTAGTGATTATCACTACTACTTTCGGCCCTTATTGACAATTACATTTTGAAAATAGTTAGGATGGGAAAATCAATCAATTTCCTCCAAACGGGGGGAAATGATGAGAAGGAAATAGTGGTCCTACTACTTGACCAACTAGTCTTATATTGAGTAGAAATTGCCAAAAAATAAAAATTAAAAAGAGTTTGTATAAGTTGGTCGAGTAGTATTTGTGCATGAACTTTTAATTTGACCAAAAACTTATTTAACAAAATTAACTATTTGGGAGAAAAAAATTAGTATCTCACTTGAAATACACCTTTAAATAAGTTTTTTTTAAAATATTTTCTTAAATTTTAAAATCTGAAATTGTGATACCTATGGTCAAATAAACGATCATAGATATAAAAGTTCGTTTTTTACAAATACTGAAATATTCATTTTGTGGCATTGGGTGTGGCTGAACCATCTACTATGGAATTAACTATTTATGCCAAAACGAACTATTATTTTATTATTTAGCTATAATCCTCAGGATCGCCACGTCTTCCCCACCCCCAGCCCTCATCCAAATTTCAACGGGGTCCAAAATAACGGCTCGTGATTATATCAATTACTTGGAACAAATTATATAAATGAAAAAGTACCAAATTGTAGGAAGACAATTAAAATAATTATTCAATACTCTATTACTAAACTAATAAAAATAGGATGGTATTAGTAAAAATAGTAAATGAATATTTAAGAAAATTCAATAAAGTGCTTAAAGGTGAAGGAATTTTATTTTTTCCACCACATTCCTTGCGATAACATAACAATAGTTGTTAGTTGTTAACTTATTCTAATTATCGTTCAACTCTTTAGAACAAGGGTGGAAATAATTAAGTTCTAGTATAGTCATAGTACTTAGAAAATTAATTGTAGCACCCAATATGAGCTAAACAAAGTTAAATATGAACTTCCAATAATGATATATAATAGTTCTTTGACCCGTCTTCTAATTCTATGAGAGGCACATGTTATTAGCATATAAGCATAGCAGTTAGAAAATTATTTTTATAATACTTAATTAGATTCTAAATTATCTTGCACATATTATGAACTAGATTAAATTAAATATGGCTTTCAATTATGGAATTAATTTTTTTGACTTGTCTTCTAATTCGACTAGGCACATGTTATTAGTATATAAACATAGTCGTTAGGAAATAATTAATTGTACAATACTTAGATGCTACATATTATCTGCACACATTATGACTTCCAATATTAATGATAATAATTCTTTGACTTGATCTTCTAATTCGATGAGGCACCTGTTATTGCATATATAAACATAGTATGTAGTTAGAAAGTTTATTGTTTTTAGCATGTATTCGTCGTGACTATTGTATTTTTCGACTTGATTTTGATATATTTTACTTGAGCTGAGGATTTACCGGAAATAATCTCTCCATCTTCATAAGATAAGAGTAAAGTTGTGTACATACTACCCCTCCCTGACCCCACTTTCTAGGATAATTATTTTAATGCTTAGTGGTTGTTTGGTATGATGAATGGGATAAGTAAAAGTTTATCTCGTTGATTAGGATATTTCAAAGAACTAGTCATTCCGCCATATATATAAGATAAATTATCTCATCACTACGGTATAAATAATGTGATAAATAATTCTGGACAGCTGGACTAACTAGTACCTCTACTAGATGCATGATAAGATAATTCTTTATTTTATCCCGGGATTATTATCCCTTATCTCTCATACCAAACTCCTCTCTACTTCATTCTGAGGTAGTGGTATGGACTGCGTATATTTTACCCTCTCCAAACCCCACTTTATAGGAATACACTGGATATGTTGTTGTTGTATCTCTCTTACCAAACAACTCCTCAATATCATTAACATAATGCAAGATGCGGATCAAAATTTGTTTATGATTCATTGTTCTCAGTAGACATAATCTTTCGACAGATTTATTCTTAATTGCACTGCACTAGTACATATCTGAAACAAGCAATAATAAAATAATAAATTAATCATTTTTGGTTCATGGAATAATTAATAATAAAACTATTTTTAATTACAATATTCTCCCCTTTTTGCAATAATGCATTCAAATCAACTAAGGGAAACTTGGTCATTATTGTTTCACTTACCAGGCTACGTTTATAATTCCACACCACTTATATATTCATTTTTTTTATTACTATACATCGTCGGTACAATTTTTTTAATGCTTCTTTTTCTTATATTATTAGATTATTAGATACAATAATGTCAGAAAAATAAGTAGTAGTCAATATTTTGTGTGGAAATTGTCACAGATTGGTCTAGAATCTGTATACACAACAGATGGATTTTTTGACTTGGAAATTGGAGTCCAGATATGGAAGTAGTTCATTTGTGTTTTCCTTTGGGTTAATCTCATGGAAAGTCACTCGATTTTCATTTCATTACACAAAGTTAATAAATTATGTATATAGCGGGAATTGAACTCTATGAGATCGAATCTCTTGTTGTTCCTCCGTAGCTTAGTGATAGAGCGGTCGGGTGTTAACCGACTCGTCGTAGGTTCAAATTCTACTTGGGGAGATTTGATTGATACTGAATTCTTTAATTCAGAACAAAGGAACTCGCTTTGCCCGTTAACAATAAGTAACCTATATATATATATGAGACATTAATTTATAATAGTTAAAAAAAGAGCAATGTTTTAATTATAAAAAATAGTTTTGTATTTTGGTGATTCTTTGATAAAGTTGAGTAATTTTTCATCACAAAAAAAAAATTAGTTTTAGTGACTTTGGTATAATAATTAAAAGGGAACATATCATTTTTTTAACTTACCTCAAATATCTCACGAGTAATATTTAGTTAAATACATGGCAGATTCCTTACCTCTTATCAAACATTATTAAGAATTAGATCAGTTCTACAACAAAAACAACAACATCAAAAAAAATAAATGGATATCTTAATTATTTGGATACTCAAAAGTTTCATTTAGATTTTATTACGATAATAACACTATCAATATATGTTCGACGTTCGTTGTTTTACTATAGCTCCCACATGTATTCGCGTACCTATTTTTGGTACAAGCATAGTTGTGTGTATGTGTTTAAATAAAATCCGGTAAAAAGGGTGACTAGTCAAAACGAGACAAGTAGGAGTATCTGTCACGCTATATTCAGATAGAACAAACAGTAGTATACGCGTTAGATGCTTAAAAGAATTTAAGTAATCTGCATTGTGAGTAATATATAAATTAACACCGAAGATAATTAATTACACTAATATTCTCTGTAGAATATAAATTTATTTTCGGACATGATTCATAATATCTGTATATACATTTATTAATTTATTATAAGCTCGAAATTCTATAGATTGCTCGTGAATTGGAGCCATAGATAAAAGAAGGTGGTTTCTGACTTTTTGTTTTTGAATCAAATAGAAGTGGTTGGAAGGAAGGACATGGAGCATGTGAAATATGCATACATTTTAATGATTAAATTGATTGACATGATTACAATTTTACGTATCAAATCGGTAGGTTGGGCCGAATTTAAATAATCTGAGTTTATAAATAAATTAATTATTGGCTCATCAAAAAATTACTTGGATTGAAGTGAGTTAACCTGATATTGGCCAAAAAATGGGTCAAAATCTAAACCACCTAATTATTATTAAATTTCAATTATTTTATTTCTTAAGTTTTTTTAGCATCTAATAAAATTAATATTTTTCTTTGTTATAACACAGCAAATAAAATATGTCTTTTTAAAAATCTTATCAAAAATATTTTGACAAAATTTTTTGGGTTAAATGAGCTTAAATGAACTGATAAGAGAGTCAATAATCAACCCAAACTTAAATGAATTCAAAGTCTATGGTTTTATGATTTAGTTTTGCCACCTCTAATTAAAGCGATGAAACCAAGAAATTTTTCTAAAAGTATTCGTAAAAGATTATAAATATGGGCATCTATTATAAAAAGTAATATTTTTTTTCTTATATACATAATGTTATTTTTTTAAAGAAAGATATTCAGCTGACCACCTTTCATATATATATAGCTACGCGGTGGTGCAGCCAGAGATTTTACGAAGGTTGTTCGAACCTGAGCGCACTACACGTTGCCTTTATCTGAACAATTAGAGTCAATGACCTACAACCCCATTTGTTTCAAGGGTGTTCAAAATATAGTAATATTTAACCATATAAAATATTGTTTTACTTATACACGCAATATATTTTCAAACGAAGGGTGTTCGCTTGACCACTATAGCTCCGCCCCTGTAGCTACGCAACTATACATGAATATAAAGATATCAATATATTCCCCAACAACTTCAAATTATATATATTTGTCTGTTCCCAACATGTACTTTAAAAAACAACTTGGCTAACCTTTTGAAGGGCAGAAAAGGTTGAGTTTCTGAATCTACCTGGAAATTGGGGGTGGGATATATTTGTCTCAAACATATACACGCAAAATATAATGGCAAAATTCTTATAACAGGCACAAAAATTCTTCATGTTCTAATTTGAAGAGTTTGCTTCTGTGCTTGGTGTATAAACTTTTGTTATTTGTTCTACAGAAGTATTGTTAGGTGCATATTGGATTCATCGTAAATTTTTGAATAATTCGATATGAGTTTAATAACTTTTTTTAAAGAGTTCGAATAATATGTTGGTAATACATTTTTCGTGGACAACAAATTATACATGTTGATAATGTTTGATGGTACAAAATAATAACAACACTTAATTTGACTGTTTAAAGTCTTGCACCTCAATATTAAGTAAGTTGCTCTCTCCATTTCAAATTATTTATCATGATTTTTATAATTGTTATCTCAAATTATTTGTTATTTTAGAAGATCAAGCTAAAATTACTTATTTTTTTCTATTTTACTGTCTTCGTTCACTTTTATTTGACACATTTTGACTTGACACACCCATTAAGAAAATAATTATTGACATGACTATTTTACCGGACTACCCATATTAATTGATGTGTAGAGTATTATGTCTTGAAAATAATTTGAAGAATAAACAATTAATGCTAAGGGTAAAACAAGAAAAAAATATTTCGTGCTTTCTTGATATATATGTCAAAAGTGAAAAGTAAAAATGAAAATTCATTAAAAATAGGTGACAAGTAAAAATGAATGGAGTGAGTATCTTTAATAGTAATTATTCTTGATGATTACAAATACCTCAATACAATAAATATTTAGTGAAGAAAAATTATATCTCAAGGCATAAATAAGGATAACATAATCAAATATCCTTCTACTAGTATTTTATTAAAGGTGGGTAAAAGAGAAACATTATAAGTAATTTGAGATGAAAAGAGTACATGTATCAACATTATACGATTGTCCATATCGAAATTTCATAAACTTAAATTCCTCTTACACAAAATATTCCGAAAATATAAACAAAATTATTTTAAAATAAGTGATATGATATTATGACAAAAAGGAAACAAGAGGAGGGAATTAACACACCAAGGCAAAGATAAAATGATGTCTACTTGTTTGTTCCCATTGGACAAATCTTATCTCTTTATTTATTTTCCCTTGTGCCTATTGGAAAGTGAAGTAGATCTGGGGATTTCTCTCTTTTAAAATTGTCTCGTTTTGTTATTTTCCTCATACTATCATCATCATATTAATTATAGAACTATATATAGCAGCTGCCAAATGTCAATGATGTTGCTTTCGTACACGTGACACTATTTACCCACTGCAATTCGAATTTTTCATCCTATTGTTAACATTTTGGAGGAAAATATTTTTTACCCATGTACATGTTTACAACTACGAATCTAGTCATGTAATTCCACACGTGGAATTTGAGGAAGGTAATATGTATGTAGTTTTACCTCCTACTTTGTGAAGATAAAGAAGATATTTGCGAGAGATCCTCAATTCAAATAAAACATATCAAACTCAAATATGAAAAGAAAATATAATAATGAAGAAATTAATGATCATATGCCAAAGATAAAGGATAAGAACAGTAGCAAAATGACAAACAAGACATAATTGAAGCAAATGAACCATGTAATAAAATCGACGAATAAAATAATGGTAGGAAGAACTAAATAATGCTCAAATAACTACTAAAATTACCTATTTAGAATCATGTCTTCAATAAGCTATATATGTGTTATCTCGTCTAATCACCTCTCGTCAACACTCTTCGATCTACCGCCTCTACCTTTTCGCATATACCACTATATCTACCCTCACACACCTCATCAGTGACAATACGTGATTTACATATTTCTTTTAGGCAGCTTTTTTTAAAACGAACTTTTAAAATTGTTGAGTAAATGTATTAATACTACTAAATTTCTACAGGAACGTAGAAGAATTTTTATTTTATTTTTACAAGTAGATCTAGCTGTGGATAGTATACAATATTTTGCTTTACGATCAACGCGTGTAATTTTGAATAGTCTTATGATTATTTATGACAAACATATATGACAGCATCATCTTTCTTGAAGTTCTAATTTTGTTTGGTACTCTAATAGGTCTCTTACCAAGAAAAGAGGCATTTTGGAATCTATCTGCCCAAGTAAACTTTATTCACTTGAATAAATTTATTTTATTTTTATTTTTCCATCTAACCATGATCAGGGGTGTGTAAATTTCAAATTAATCGATAAATTGATTTAAGAAAAATGTTACAAATTTTTAATAGCTAATTATCAATTTAAAATTATATTGATCCATCAAATTCAATCGATTCTTCAAGTTTAATAAAAAGTTAAATCAATAACCAATAAAGTCCTATTAAATTAATCTTCTTATTTCTAATTATGTACATGTGGCTTTAGATAACCTATTCCTAATCTCCTGTTTTTCACTACACTCTCACGGGTTGTTTGATACGAAAGATGGTATATACATTAAGTTAAAAAAAAAAAAAAAAAAGGGCAGCTCAATATATTAAAAGTTCTCGCTATGTGCGGGATTGGTCGGACCACAAGGGTCTATTGTACGCAATCTCACTTCATATTCCTGCTTCCACAGCTTGAACTCGTAGCCTCCTGATCACGTGACAACAACTTTACCAATTATCTCCAGGCTCTCCTTCATACTCCCTCCGTCGATAAATAGTTGTCCACTTTCCTATTGACACAGGAATTAAGAAGTAGTAAATAATAGGGGTAATTTTATCAAATCACCCTTTGAATATAATAAATGTTTTGCTTTGAAAAATGCAATGAGGGATGAATAGTATTTAATATTAAGGGTAAAATAAGAAAAAAAGGATAAATTATGAATTGATTTTCCAAACTGGATAAATATTGTTGGACATTTCGAAATGAAAATGTGGACAACTAGAGATGGACGGAGGGAATAGTATACATAAAGTATTATTTTATGAAACAAGTTATTTTACCATATATTTAAGATAACTTATCTATTATAATACAAATAATGAGATAAATAATTAATATATACTCCACCTCTTAAAATAGAGTATTCAAAGTGAAGTATTTCCTATCCCAAACAATACTTTGTTGATACACATGCACACGACACAATATGAGGAGGCCCTCCCCTGCTTTGTTGATACTATTCTCAACTCTCTCTAGATTCCTCTATTCTTACTACTACTCCGTTAGCCTATTTGGTCATGAAATTTTTTCCTTTTTCCCCTTTTTTTTTTTTAACTTTATTCCAAATACAACTTTAAATTAGTATTTAGCTGTGAGCTATTCTAAATATAACTTGGAGTTGTATTTGAAAAAGTGAGAATAAGTAAATCTTATTTCCTCTTTTTTCACTTTCCTCACAAAAATTTTAAAACAACAACAATTTGTATTCATGGCCAAACACAACTCCAACTCCAAGAAAAATTGATTTTCATGGCAAACATGCACCTACTATAATTTATTTATTTGATTTTAAATTGCCACAACGTTCAAGAAAATAACAACAATAGCATACCTAGTGTATTTACACAAAATGGGGTGTCGAGAGCTAGGGTAGAGTGTACGCAGTTCATACCACTACCTCAGAGGTGAGGTAAAGAGGTTGTTTCCGATAGACCCTTGACTCAAGACAAAACAACGTTCAAGAAAAATAAAGAAGATTTTTAAGTTTTATTGTTTTTAACTAAAGATTTGTGGGATGTATCAAAATGTTCTTTAATCTTGTTATCTTAAATAAACTACGTAAAAAGTTAGAATTAATTAAAGAGTTATAAAAAAAATAGAGATATTTTTTTAAAAAACTAATTAAAAAAAAAGTAAAACAAATAAATTAAAATATAAAATTATAATACAAGAGAGATTTTACGGGAAGCCTTAATAGGATTTCAATAACGAGAAACCAAGATTTCTTGTTCATGTGATTCTGAATTTTCTTGCTTTCCTTCGGTATTCTCTACATTATGAAAGATATTATTTATTTTTAATATAGAGATCATATAAAATATAACGGAAGAAGTACAATAACATTTAGGGGTCGTTTGGTACGAAGACAAGTTATGCAAGGATAGTAAAATAGAGATTAGTAATGCAGGGATTGTTAATATAGGGATTAGTAATTCTGAAATTATTTTTTATTAAATGTTTGATTCATTATGTTAAAAATTAGATATACCATGTATTGTATTTGATTTAAAACTCTACAAAAACCTTCTTTACAATTATACCCTTGATTTTTTTGTGAGATTTTCTATTTCATTTAACTTAACAAGTTAATAATTAAAATATGAATAGTTCAATTCTTAATCCTTTTCACTTTGTCTGGGAAGTAAAAAATAGAATTGAAAGTTTGACTATGTGTTCATGCTCGTTAGTTTTTCACTGAAGAAGCAAAAGAATTAGGTAGCTGGCAACATATAATTGCCATTGATCCACACAATAGACATAGCAAAAGAAAATTGGCAAAATATAATGTAGCATACAACCGAACTTGTTGAGACGAGATTTAAAATGGAAAAAATAATTGCTATAGATTGTATAAAGAAATTGAGGGATAGTTTAGTCATTTCGTTGTCTTATCGATGTATTGTTAAACCTGATATTAGTAATCCTATGATTTTCTCTGCATAAGATAAGATCTCCTATGATGTATTAAGTTATCCATGTATTAAATGTGTTTGAGTTGAATTTAGCAACCGAACATGATATTGGGTAGACTAAATTTTAATACAAGAACTATTTTAATTAATACATCCTACCTAGCTAACGGGTCCTTCGAATTTTGAATTGGAGGGAGTACTTGCTAAACAGTAAATTGCACTGAATACAATGATTGATTTTTCACATCACACAAATAACTTACGTACGTACTGTTGTACCTGCATATCTCACTGTCTCATTTTCATCTTTGTGAAATTAATTTCTTGCTACTTCAAAAAATAAAAGGGGTCCTTTGGTTCCAACTTCCACACCTAAAAACATTAGGGAACACCCTTTGGTCCATAAGATAGTAATTTTGAGGTCAAATATGAGATTATTCAATTTTCTATATATTTGAATTTTTGTTTAATTGATATTATACAAAATTATTTCAAATTTCATTTTAAAAACTGCTTTAATTCTCTTATTACTATAATACTTGTTGTTGATACTACATTTTTTTCATTATCTTCGAAATGGCTTATTTGCTATTGTATTTTTTTAAAATCTGCTTTGATATTTTTTACTAGAGATGAGAATTTTTTGAAAACAATTTCTTTATTTTCACAAAACAAACCACAAGGTAGGGGACACAACACCATCCCAGATCTTATTTATGAAATTACACAAAGTATTTTATTATTATTATTATTAAATAATTTAATTATTTAAATAATTTTTTATATTATATGTACATAATTCTCTTTCTGTTCATTTTTACTTATCACGTTTCACTTCTCGAGAGTCAAACTGCATGAGAAAAATTATAACTTATAACATTTTTCATATAATTGCCGAACATCTAAATTTTAAATATTAAATTAATCTACTTCAATTTAGCTAATAAATTTAGTCAAATTTACTTTCGTAAAACAAAATTTAACAAGTAAAAATAAACCGAAAAAATATAAATCTAATACCAAACATAATCTTAGAATATCCTACCTTATCCCGCCTACGAAACCACCTAAAAAGGTCTTTTTAAATACAACCTTCCTACCTGTCCTCTTCACGTTTCCTGCGTCATTTATAAATTACCCATTGCTCTCTCCCCCTTTTTTTCCTATCTCTTTCTTATGAGACATGTCCATTACCCCTTTTTCTTCACAATAACATCTTCCCATCCCAGCAGAAGTTAATATTATTCTTCCAGTTCGCTAAGAAAAAGCGAACACTTACTAATCATGGAAGAAATTGTTGAAAGTCAGAAAGTACATTTATTCGAGAAGCCATTAACACCGAGCGATGTAGGGAAGCTAAATCGATTAGTTATACCTAAACAAAATGCCGAGAAGTACTTTCCACTTAGCAAATCGATTAATGATTCAGGTGAGAAGGGATATTTATTGAGTTTTGAAGATGAATTAGGGCAATTATGGAAGTTTCGTTATTCGTATTGGAATAGTAGTCAGAGTTATGTATTGACTAAAGGATGGAGTCGTTTTGTTAAGGAGAAGAAATTGGAGTCTGGTGATGTTGTTTTGTTTGAAAGGCATAGAGTTGACTGCGATCGACAGTTTATTGGGTGGAGGAGGAAGAATGGCGGTGGCGGTGGTGGTGGTGGTGGTGGTGCTGCGGTTGCGCAGCTGGGAGGTGGTGGTGGTGGGTGGGGATGTGGTGGTTCTGAGTATGTTTATAGGCCGTCGGTGGGTGTTCCGTACCAAACTGACTTTCCTAATGCAGGTATTATTTTCTTCTATGGTATAAGAGATGAGGGATAACTTATCTCGAGATTATTTTTGAGATAAGTTTATAATTTTATGTTTGATCGGGAAAAAACGTAGAATAATTTATACTGGGATTAATATTCTAAAATTGTAATGTTATTTCGATCGCACATTAAAAGTGTGATAATTATTTTGAAATAACTAATTTCGAAATAATTAGTCGTGGAATAACTTGTTTCCAATCAAACGAGCTACATATTTCGCATTGGAAACCTCTTTATCTTTCTGGGTTTTTTTACTTCATTTTTTCAGATTTTTTTACTGTACCTACATGCAAACAAATACTGCACGTATCCTTTTTTTTAAAAATGTGTTATAAGTGTAATTATTTAAGTAAAATTTGAGAAAATTTAGGGGTTTGCCATAGAAAAATGTGACTATTTGAAGAAAATAGTTTTTGTTTTTAAAGTGAAAAATGATATATGAAAGTTGGAATTGTGTTTGGCCGTGAATATAAATTGGAATTGTTTTTAAATTTTTACTGAGTAATTTAGAATGAAAAAAGTGAAAATAGCTTTTTGTGTTTTTCAATTTCGTGAACATTGAATTCTAAACTTTTCAATTGCAAGTTGAATTCTAGAGTTTTAATAGCTCGTTAGCTGTTCGAACTTTCATTTTTTATTGATGAGAATTCAATTCCTCACTTTAAAGTTTACTCCCTCATTTTCCTTTCCTTCAAATTTCAAAAAAAGAAATAAGAAAATTTAACTTGTACATCAAATCAATAAATATATGATTTGTGTCTTTCACATACATTTATTTTTATTAATCTCATCTTTTAACTGTTACGATTAAATTCATTTAAATGATGCGAATTAAACATGCACCAAGTACACACATTTGGACAATTCTGTTCTTTTTTCTTTATTTATTGATATGGTTTTTGTGATTATTAATACTAATAATATAGGAAGAGGAGTAATGCACAACCAAACAGCAACAAATGGGAACAGCACAAGGAGACAAGTAAGGTTGTTTGGGGTGAATCTAGAGTGCGAGGTCGATGACTCGTCTTCGTGGTCCGAGTCATCAACCCCAGATGGTTCATCATCATCGAACCATCACCAACAAAGTCACGAGTACTATCAGGGTCAAGCTGGTCAACACTATTACCAATACCAAGTCCATTGTTCCAATCCTCATGTTGTTCCTGCAGCTTCATCCTATAATAATTATTACCATCACAATAACATGGTACGCTCCTTATTTCATTAGTGAAAATTTCAAACTTCTTTTTCCAAAATTAGAGTGAAAAATTGACACGATGTTAACCAAATAAGTTAAAAGAAAGGTATTTTCTCTGTATCATTTTTAACTATCGTGTTAACTTTTTTTTACGCCCATTAAGAAAATATAATTATAAGTTGTAGTTTATTAAGTTATCCTTGGATAGACTGATTTTTTCTTCTGAAATATTGTACACATTTTTTAAATATTAAGGATATAATTAAAAATAATTAAGCTAGAATAGTATTGAAATGTGATTTACGTAATAAATTTTTAAGCTAAAACAAAAATTAAAATAAGTTGGCAATTAATCAGTGTTGAATATGTGATTGATTAGTCCAAATCCCCAGTTTGATTTTCCTGTTTCCTTTAGTGAGACAAATCTATACATACTCTACGGTCACCCTACTTAATATTTAATTTTTAAAATACAATGCACCTAGCTAATAGTTGCATTATTTAAATCATAAATAGGTAAGTAAATGACAAAGTACATTCTAGTTGAACAAGTAATGTTCTATTTTTGTGGTTGCAATCAATTTTGCTACTTCTTGAAATCATGTAAGCTGTTTTGGATTTTGGTGCTAGTTTTCTTTGCTCAACTAGTTAACTACCTTCCTCCCTTCTGTCTTTTATTAACTTTGTTTTTTTATAGAAAAAATTGAGGAGTTTCGTGAGATGAAAATATCTTGAATTGGGTAGGCGTTTAGACATGAATTGAGTGATATTAAAAAAATAAAATAAAGTTAAGTTAAAAAAATGATATTTAGAAATTAAAATTGTATTTGAATATGCACACTACACATGAAAAAAAGGAAATATGTCCAAATGGGCCCATATACAGTATTGATTAAATGAAAGAAAAGAAAACACTACGAGTATATTAAGCTTTTAAATGAACAATGTATAAATGTTTTCTTCAAAATGTCATTTCCAAAACTATTTATCCAGATTCCAGAACGAAGATAAGAATAGGTATGGACTCTGTAACGACGTTACCTGTTTTGCTATTTTTCGACTTCTATGACGCTATGTTGAGAACATATAATACAACATAAAATATCGGTTTCACATAAAATATTGCTGCTATAGTGAGATATTAATATAGAGGATGACTGTTATAAAAAAAAAAAAATCTGACTATAGTCTACCAAGGTCTTTTCTCTAATCTTTTCCTTTCCATTTTAACACAAATGAAAAGGATTTTCTCTTTCTCTTCTTTCTATATCCGTTGTGTTTTTCACATGTTAGGAGTCGTGAGAAAGGAGAACACATTGGGAACACATCAATAAAATGATTATGAAGAGTGGGCATATCTTTAATTTGGTCTGTGGTCCTAACTACCATAGTAGGCAACTTTCAAAAACTTAAAGCAAACTTCAACCTACCATATGATATTTTGGGTCAAATGAAAAAAGGCAATATTATATAGTCATCTTTGCTGCTAACCACTAGAGTCAAGACTTCTATGCTAGCATAACAAAGACTTGTGTGTATTCACTTCACGTGACACTATGAGGTCGTTTGGTAGAGTTTATTAAAAAAAATAATACTTGCATTAGCTTCGTATATTATCAATACCTTATTTGATATAGTTTTTTATCCTATGTATTATGGATACTTGCATTAGTTTTACACTCTATTTGGTATTAAAAAGTGTATTACTAATGCATGAAAATTCATGGTATTAGTAATGCAATAGATTCTAATGCATGCATTAGTATGATTAAAGTCATAATTTTCCTTCAAAATCTTTTCCACATCCGTTTCACCATATTTATGGAGGGTATTTTTGTAAAAAAATAATATATTTTTTTTTAGAAATTATGCAATTCATGTTAGTTTTAATATACCAAATCAAACACCGCAAAAGAAAAATGCAAGGATAACTAATGCAATACACAATATTCTGCTCTATTCGTATACACTCTACCAAACGACCCCTACATATTATAACTCATGTTCTAAAAAAAAGTCTTGAGTCGAAGTTCTTCCAAAAACAACCTTTCTACCTCTAAGGTAGAAGTAAAGTCCGTGTATGTTTTATCCTTTTCAAACCCCACTTTACGAGACTACATTGGATATGTTGTTGTTCTAAAAAAAGAGACATTTTTTATGTTTGAAAAGATTTAATTTAATACTTTTCTTGTTACTCCTAGTAAAATAATTTTATATTCACACAAATATTATGATATATTTAAAATTACAAATTTCAGTTTTTTTTTCTTCTAAATTTCATGTCTAATCGAAGAGATACACCTTAAATGAAATCGGAGGAGTATTAATTTAGCTTGGGAAGTGAACATCATACAACTTTTTGCCAGATTTGTGGAACTTTTTTGTAGTTGGTACCTAGGTAACACTTCTGATTTTTGAAATTGGCCAACCAATTTCCCCACTATTAAAGAAACACTTTATTGGGTCATTTAAGTTGATTATGACTAAAAAATAAATAACAGAAGTAGGATTATGATGTCCAAGGATTGTTTTTGTTTTGTAAGCAATTTGAATCACATGCAGTGTGTGACATAATTGATTTTGATCTTGTATATACAATGTAATTTTTCAATAAAAAAATTTCAAATGAACCTCTTCCGGTACCCTAGCTCCGCTCATGATTATTCATGATTATTACAAGTATAGCATACCATTTAGTGATGTATGGGTAAAAGTCTAAGTGCATGACGTTTTCCAAGCCTTTATCAAGAAGCAAAATACTATCGAAATTGCAATAAAGTTTGAATACTTTGCTATCTGTATCAACAAATAACCAGTGGTCCAGACAGGCATGGTCATATGTACACACACTACAACAATTCCTAACTCTTCTTTTAGTTTTCATGAAACATCATTTTTTTAAAAAAAATGTTATTGCTAATAATTGTACTGTATGGTCGTTGTAACAGGATATGGATTACTCAAGAGATATCAACCAGATGAGATATCATCAGGGATAAGATCTGTGGATGTTGACATAAGGATTGACTATCATGGGCCACTTGGAATATCAAAAACAAGCAATTTAAAGAAAATTAAAAAGGGCAAATCCCAGATTTTCTGGCTACTTGTTATCCCAGAAAGGTGATGTATATCACCTCCAAGTCCAGGGGGAAAGTAAATGAAAAGTTGGAACTTTGAAAGAGACATCAGGGTGTTTTTGAGGGGTGGGTATTTGGACAGCAAAGGTGGGTCATCCAAGTATAGATTGATGTAAACAAAGGTCCAAATGGAATAATATGGCTGTTTGTTTACAAAAATCTCGTCGATCTCAACTTGTTTGAACTGAGACATAGTCATTATTGTTTGTTTACAAGAATTTATAAATATATAGAGAACGAAGGTTTTTTTTTTTTTTTTTTTAGGAGGGAAGGGTGGGTTGGTTTACTATTGTAAATTTTCCTATGACTTCACCAAGAAGAAATATGCTGGAGATTAGTTTATTGGATAAGATGGCAGTGCTGTGTTGTCAGTGACAGCCCAATAGTGTCTTAGGAAAGCTATTTGCTATCTACTCAAGGTAACTTATACTCCCTCGGTTTAAAAAAGAATTGACCTAGTTTGACTTGACACGAAATTTAAGAAAATAAAGAAGACTTTTGAATCTTGTGGTCCTAAATTAAAGTTATGGCAAGTGTATCAAAATGCCCTTGAATCTTGTGGTGTTAAATATGCCACGTGGAAAATTGAAATTAAAGTGTTTTCAAAAAAGGAAAGAGGTCTTTCTTTTTTAAACGGACTAAAAAGGAAAGTAGGTTATTTTTTTTGAAACAGAGGGAGTACCAGTTTTAACCGTATTTTTTTTTTCTTTCCATATATTGGTGCTAAGTTCAATGGCAGAAATCTTGTTGTTCAACAGTGATTTCAGTTACGTGTGTGTTGATGCTTCATATGAAAAACTCATGGAAGACTCGTTAATCTAACCTGTGAACTCTGAGTTCAATTCTCAAGAAATCAGTCAAAGAGAAAATGACAAGATACATTATTAACAAGACCTTTTCCATCAAACTTTACAAAGAGTATACTAACCTATTTCATTCTAATTTGAACCTGTGACATCAAATTTTGGAGATTTACTTTCTATTGAAAGGTTGTAACTGCTTGAACAAACTAGTTTACGCTCAAGCAACACTCCGAACTTGTCTCATACTGACAATCTAGTTGATTGGATAGCAAAAAGAGCCGTTAAACCCTAGACAAACCTTTACCAAGTGACACTAGCTCAGGTCAGGCGACCCAAAAGGACCAAAGGTGCTAATACCCAGCCTTTTCCTCCTTTGTATTAGTGGTGATGTCAGAGTTATCTTGTGTATATTTAGACTATTTCATTATATACAAGTTACTTATTTAACTTTGACACAAGACTCAGATGGATAAGAAGAAACCACACTACCAATACGATTCTCGGGAATGCTTACACAAATGAAAATAAATCACCTACCACTTCTTTAACACCGTCAAATTCTTCTCAAATCTCACCTACTTAAGTGACCGTTAGGGCATAGCTGTGAGTGCAATAACCAACTCATAATATAATGAAAGTAATTGTCTTACAAAGTATGTTATCATCATTATTTTTGATAAACGAGCAATTGTATCACTTTAATGATTCAAACCAACCAACATCGTGTGATTTCACCTAGTCTTAGAATATAAGATAATACTATTATCATAATACTATACTTTTCTATGAAGAATAAAATAACCAAGCTAAAGTATTATAATGGATGTGTGGAAATCATCAGAGGCTTAGACCTGTGCTCCACGGTCAATTTACAGCCTAGTAGTGATGCTCATGCCAAGTCCCCATTGGCAAGGATTCACATGATAAAACCAGTTTTCTGGTGTTTATCATGCATATTTAGCTCAGATGCACCTCAACTACAGGTTGGTGTTAAGCTCTCTCCGCGTTAGATGGAAGACCTTCAAAAGATGAAAGTTTCGAGCATCTCACTGTGGTTTGAGCACATTTATGACTAGCTAGCTCTTCATTGTTCATATCACAAGGTAACTCATCCGTCCTGGCAAAACTATATCCGTAGTCCGTAGATTATAGAAAAACCATACCTGAGATAAATATTAATATCCTCACTGGGTAATGGAGAATGAGGTTGAGGGGAAAAACCAACATCCTTAACAAGGTTGAGCCCCAAAAGACAAAAGGGATAGATATCGACAAGTCAATTACCAGATAAAGTATATACATACATGATACACCTAAAGATGCACCAGCAAATAAAAAATGAAAAATGGCTCAAGAAAACTGAAAATTATCGGTTACTTAAGATATGGTACAGGCCATATCTTTCATTCAAGTCACACGTCCAATGTTTAGCACAAGTTGCAACCAGTTTGCAGAATTTAACAATAGGATTAACAACCAAAGATGCAAAGCAAGGTAGCTTTACCTCTGTCAAAGTCAACCGTTGAGAATTAAGACTGGAAGTTATCACCATTGACTTTGACATAGGGCTTTCGCGAATTCCCAAAGCTCCAGCAACCTGTGGGAAGGTCACAAATGTACATTAGAATTTAGACCTGGCGACCAATTACAAAATTGACTCCTTTCATAACAAAAGGTAACCAAGTACAGGAACAAATAGGAAGAGAAGTTTTTTCTTCCTTTGCTTCAATCTTCCTTAAAATTTATGCTCTTGTAGCACTTTCCTTGCATTTTATGCATGTGAGGGAAGCAAACAGTGTCTTTCACTATGACAAATTAATTGTGAAAGTAACATTAACAACTCTCAATAGAAAACATTTTATCCTGAAAAGGCTAATGACATTCATAGAAAGATGCAGTGTATGCTCCAAACAAGGCATTCATTATGCACCAAAAAAACCGAGTGATATGAGTAGTACTGATTGAAGAACAAGGACTATCAGAACAATTCCTGATGCTTCCTAATGGAGGAGAAATGTCACGGATATACCTATAATTTCTAGGACATCACAGGAATTATTTTGTGAAAATGTGCTCAATTGAAAACCAATGTACTTGACAGATTTCAGTAAAGCAACCCTCCATGACCCGGCCAACAATTACCAAATAAAGATGCCCACAAACAGGGTCAGATGGGCCAAGTATTGAGACCTATCTAAATGGAGGAAGTGATAGCCCCTACCCAAGATGGCATGGACTTTTTAAAATGTGCATGCTTCGTGATGGGAATTTCTGCAGCTTGGAGGCACATTGACAAATTTATTCAATCCGATGTCTCCCCTACTTCAGCCTCTCCATGTTGAATTTAAACCACACCCTCAATGGATAATATTAAATTTGCAGCATAGAGGTAGAGTTACCTTATGGTTTCAAGCAATGCATCAACAAGACTGTTAGAATAAGCAATGCATCTATATAGACACACTACAAAATATCTAAGAAAATTCAGGCATGAGACAAAGGCAGAACATTGCCAAACTAACTTCAAACAACAGAACAATGAAGACAGCAAAATAGAGCAGTGCCCAGAAACTGGTAGCATACCCGAGTATTGTTCATGTAAATACCATTCCTTATATCACCGCCATTCTAGTTATTTACAAAAACAAGAAATTGAAATCCTCATTAATATTATTGTCTCCACAGAAACAACGGAGGACATCGTACAAGTTCTTGCAGTTGGTTTTGCAAAAGATAACTCACAAATGGACCATTAGAACTCAAGTTGGTCCTTTGGAATTGGATGCATCAGGGTTTTTGGAAGATTTTTCGTCTTTAGTTTTCTCCATGGTTTGTTGGATACCTTCTTGATATCCTTGTATGAAACTTTTAAGTGCATCTTTATATGCAGAAGCTCTCGTCATGTAAACTCGTTGCAGTGCTGGTCGTAGTGTCTCCATTCCGCCTCTTGCAGCCACAGCTAGGAATAAAACGTGCAGTAGTTTCATAACTCAATTTAGAAATGATTTCAACAAAACAGAAAGGATTTATCTACTAATTAAAGAGACTACAAAAAATATACAGTGTGATAATTGAAAATTTTGTGCAATAGGTTATACGGTTAAGAGAAACTTTTAGATGGCTAAAGCAAAGAAATCTATGTTGATTTTCAGCATATATTATAGCAGAATTTTCAGGAAAATAAGATATCCAGCTTCTTGGCACATGTTATAACAGAATCGTAGCGGCAAAATCAAATCTCATGACTAAAAGCCTCTTTGGATTGGCTTTGGCTTTTGGCTTTTGATTTATAAGTCAAAAGCCATAAGTTAGGATTTCTAAGTTCTAACTTATGATTTTTGACTTATTTTAATCATTTTATAGCTTAAAACCAAGTGCTTATATAAGCACTTTTTTATTTTACCCAAACACTACAAAAGTGCTTAAAAGCACTTAAAAAAAGCCAATCCAAATAGGCTCTAAGTTCTCAAGAGGCTGCATGACTGTTAACCCCTAAAATACTAAGTTGAAAGAACAAAACTTTAAGTCAATCCAGGAATATATCCTCAAAGTTACCCAAGCTTTCTAAGGGTTCGTGGCTTAGATTTTTTGTGGATGAAATCAGTGGGAACATACAAGCTATGAGCCTATGACTATCTTTTATTTGTGGAGAACACAGTCTTAACTCATTCTGAGTTTCAAAAACTAGGACCTCAGAGATTAGGTTAAAATTTAACAGGATCAAAATTGAATAGACTTATTCATGAATGCTTACACACCCTACTTATGATTCCATCCAAGAAGACTATGTGGAGGGTCAAGAAACAAGGTAAATACCACTGGAATGAAAGACAAATTAAGAACCATATATGTAATGCAAGAAAATAGAACTATAATTGCAAACAACAATTGTGTGCTTCATTTAAGAAAACATGCATTTCACTTCTTACTTTTCGCTTCAACCCCTATAGACCTAGTCTCTTTTTTGCACTTTTTGCTTTTAAGAGCACTGACTCCCACCATTCATATAACGATATCAGTCACACCAGAAAGAAGTAGGAGGGATGTCCTGGAATGTATATACAGACATGTCGTTTATAATATGTTGAGTCAAAAAGTACTTGTAATGATCCAGCATCTCTGGTAGAGTTTCCATGTATGAAAATGAAAGAATAGCAATCGTATATGAAAAACAACTGGTAAGGAATTTTACCTAGATCCTCTAATGTTGAGGGTTCCTTCTCCTTTCCGTTACCATTTTCTCCGTCCAACTCGCTTTCAATCTCATGCTTTTTTTTGTAATCATTGGGACGAAGTTCAGGACCAATGTCCCTCACCCAGCTTGCGGCATAAAGCCTAGACGCTTCCTTAAGCACCTGAATCAAAATTACCAAGAACAGACGGTAATTACTGATTAATGCATCATCATAATACATTACCAAAAGATTTACCAGAAAGAAAATAAAAGAACACTCACAAGATAGCGCTCCTTCATAGTTAGCTTCCTACGTTTTTTGAAGTGAGGAGGGTCCGGTAAAGATGAAGGAAAAGCAATTTCCTTCAGATCATGTCGAACATAATCAGATACTTTCCTCCAAACTACCTTCAGCTTCATTTTGAGTCCTGAAGTACCCTTACATGTAATGCATAAACTCCAGGTTAGTACATGATCAAACAACAAACGTACATACATACAGGTGTGAGTGCTATATATATCAAAACTAGAGGAATTATTTCCTGGTATATCAGCCAAACAACTGTTCACAGGATGCAACATGTGAAATGAAAGATCTACAGAAAAATGGTTCTCTCGCAACTAGACCAAGAACTAGTTACTTTCCATAAGAAATAAAACTGAAGAAAGGGTACAAGACAGAGAGATTTTTATTTTAACTGTCATTGAAGGATCAAAACTATGCCACTAGACTTATAGAAAAAATCATGATGGATCAAAATACAACTTCTTGATCAAGCCGTCCTTCCTACATTCATAGCGAAAATAAATTCTAACCTCCTAAGGTCATGTATGAGGCTTATCAATAGATTGTTTGATGTTTAAAGTCTACCAAATGAAGAAAAGCATCACATGTTTGTGTGTGCGGGCGTGCACACAGGCACGCACTTCTGTTAAAATAGAGTGCAAACGGAACTACAAAGAGATAGTCACTTTGCAAGTTCAATCCATGTACTCATCGGGCAAGATACCTCAATCATCACAGGAGACAACTTTTCTTCTTTAACACTTCAGTCCTAAAAATTACTACTCCCTCCATCTAAAATACTTGTCACAATTTCCTTTTTGAGAGTCAAACGATATGAACTTTAACCAACATTGTAAGATTTATTTTTTCATAGATTGATATGAAAAATGCAATTTATAGTACTTTCAGTACAGTTTTTGAACATCTAAATTTTAATTTTAAAATATGAAATTAATCTAATCTAATTTAGCGTTGAAAATTAGTCAAATTGACTCTTGAATAGCGAAACCTGCCGTGGAAACAGCCTCTTGCAGATATGCAGATTAAGGCTGCATACAATAGACCCTTGTGGTCCGGTCTTTTCCCAGACCCCGCCCGCGCATAGCGGGAGCTTTAGTGCACCAGGCTGCCCATTATATTTTTTTTTTACTCTTGAAAAGCAGAACGTGACAACTATTGTGGAACGGAGTGAGTAGTAACATTAGTTCATGTCTGTTCATCTATCTTTTTATGAGATTCTCTTTCAGGCAAATTATCAAACACATTGTCGACAAGGAATGAAATCTACAGAATATTAATTCCAACGTGCATAATTGTTGCCGATTGTTGCTTGTCATTGGAATTCAATGAACGTGGACAAAGTTAGCTGATATTTTTGTTTTTACGAGGTGGCAAGTATTACGTGAATTTAGTCCATGTGTACGAAAGTTGGCCCGGACACCACCATTATAAAATTAAAAAAATTGAAGAACAGTATGCATTAGATAACTCACCAGTAGTGAACTCCGCCAAAGGAGATTGCGCGCGCGAGGATAGATGGATACTGGAATCTGAAATATAATGAAAAATGTTGAACTATATAAATCTAGAATTGAGTTATTTAGAGTAAAATTTGATAAATATTTATCAGTACACCCATTTCACAAAAGATCAAGCAAATTAACTTAGAGAGTAAAAATTAATGTTATGATATTTTAATAATTCTAATCAAAGGTCACAAATACACCTATATTGCACTCAAACTTGATGGTCTTCACTTTTGGCCCTTCGACACTTTTAAGGTAAAAAAAAAAAAACGTGGTTGAAAATACTTTTTGTTATGTAATATGAATGTCATGTGACATCTATATGTGTGAATGTCATTAATGAGAGATAAGAGTTAGTAGCCAAATTAAACTTGAACACCAAGATTACTTATTCAATTTGGATTTGAACTCCAAAGTTACTTGGTCAAATTGCCAAGTTATTGTCATGCTAAACATACTTAGGGAGTAAGTTTGGTGGCTTATAAATAGTCATCCTTTTGTACATTTTGTGATATACAAGAAGTGAAAACAAGTACTACTATTTTCATTCTCTAAAATTGTCTCTTTCTTTATTAATTTGATATTTTATCTTTATTTTATAACACGTTATCAGCACGAGACTCTGCCATCTCGAGCAAATACTTTTTCAGGTAATAAAGAATATATGGATACTCCTCAAATTTTATTTGGATCAATAATCGACCGTGAGGATATTTGTGTAATTGATAGTGGAACAACGCACGCCATTTTTAAAGATGAGAAATACTTTTCTCAGTTGCTTAGGAGAAAAGCCAATGTTACAACAATTTCTGGTAATTCAAAATTAATTGAAGGCTCCGGAAGAGCTACTATATTTCTGCCGAAGGGGACGAAACTTGTTATAGAAGATGCATTATTCTCTTCTAAATCCCCGAGAAACTTATTAAGTTTTAAAGATATCCGCAGAAATGGATATCATGTTGAGACAATAAATGAAATGAATGTTGAATATCTTGGCATTACCAAGAATATCTCAGGCCAGAAATATGTATTGGAGAAATTGCCAACTTTGTCTTCTGGCCTATATTATGCAGAAATTAGTACAGTTGAAGCACACTCTATCGTAAACCAGAAGTTTACTGATTTGAATACTTTTGTACTGTGGCATGACCGAATGGGTCACCCTGGATCAATAATGATGAGACGAATCATTGAAAATTCAAAAGGGCATCCGCTAAAGAACCTGAAGATTCTTGCAAGTAATGAATTTTCATGTGCTGCTTGTTACCAAGGCAAATTGATAACTAAGCCATCACCACTGAAAGTTGGCGTCGAATCCCCTCATTTTTTAGAACGTATACATGGGGATATATGTGGACCTATTCACCAATCCAGTGGGTCATTTAGCTACTTTATGGTCCTAATAGACGCATCTTCAAGATGGTCTCATGTGTGCCTCTTATCGTCTCGCAACCTGGCGTTTGCGAAATTATTGACACAAATAATACGATTAAGGGCGCAATTCCCAGATTATCCTATTAAGGCTATTCGCCTAGATAATGCTGGAGAATTTACATCCCAAGCTTTTGATAATTATTGTGTATCAGTTGGGATAAAAGTTGAACATCCTGTCGCTCATGTTCATACTCAAAATGGCCTTGCTGAGTCATTTATTAAGCGCCTACAGTTGATAGCTAGACCACTACTTATGAAAACGAAATTACCCACTACTGTTTGGGGTCATGCTATCTTACATGCAGCATCACTTGTTCGTCTCAGACCGACTCATTATCATAAATACTCTCCGTCACAATTAGTCTTGGGTCATGAACCAAATATTGCTCATCTACGAATTTTTGGTTGCGCTGTATACGTGCCAGTAGCACCACCACAGCGCACTAAGATGGGCCCCCAGAGAAGGTTAGGAATATATGTTGGGTTTGAATCACCCTCCATAATTCGCTACCTTGAGCCGTTGACTGGAGATTTATTTACTGCTCGATTTGCAGATTGTCGATTTGATAAAACAAATTTCCCGCAATTAGGGGGAGAGAAACAGGAACTCAAAAGAGAAATTGCGTGGAAAGTTTCGTCATTATCTCATTTTGATCCACGTACCCCTATATGTGAACATGAAGTCCAGAAGATCATTCACTTACAGAAAATAACAAATCAAATGCCAGATGCATTTACTGATTTGAAAAGGATAACTAAGTCACATATCCCTGCAGTGAATGTGCCTGTCCGAATTGATGTCCCAAAAGGACCATCCGCTAATGTCATAGCTTCTGAATCCCAAGCACGCCTGAAGCGTGGTAGACCATTGGGTTCAAAAGGATAAAAATCCTAGAAAAAGAAGCACGAAAAATGAGAAAAGTGACACTATAAAAGAACCTCACGAAGAGGCTCAAGATCTGATTAATCCTGATATTCCTGAAGAAATCAGCGAACCCGAGATTCAAGTGAATGAGGAACTTTCAAAAAGTTCCACCGGTGATGAGATAAATTTAGATCGATCGAAAATTATGGTGGATAATGTTTTTGCATATAATGTCGCACTGAACATTATGCAAGACAGTGAGGATCTTGAACCTCTATCTGTCGAAGAATGTCGACGAAGAAATGATTGGCCAAAATGGCAAGAGGCAATTCAATCAGAATTGAACTCACTTGCTAAACGTGAGGTTTTTGGACCTATAGTCCAAACTCCTGATGGTGTAAAACCAGTTGGCCATAAATGGGTCTTCGTGCGTAAAAGGAATGAGAAAAATAAAATTATAAGATACAAGGCACGCCTTGTCGCACAAGAATTCTCTCAAAGACCAGGAATTGACTACGAAGAAACATATTCACCCGTTATGGATGCAATAACGTTTCGATATCTCATCAGTTTAGCTGTACATGAAAACCTTGAAATGCATCTAATGGATGTGGTTACAGCTTATATTTATGGTTCACTTAATAATGAAATTTATATGAGAATCCCAGAAGGATTAAAAATGCCTGAAGCATATAGTTCAAAGTCTCGGGATATGTGTTCAATCAGATTACAAAGATCGTTATATGGTCTAAAACAATCAGGGCGTATGTGGTATAATCGCCTTAGTGAGTACTTGATAAATGAAGGTTATATAAATAATGTCATTTGTCCTTGTATTTTTATTAAGAAAACAGCATCAGAGTTTGTTATACTCGCTGTTTATGTTGATGACATAAATCTCATTGGAACTCCAAAAGAGGTCCAAAATGCAATTGAATATCTAAAGAAAGAATTTGAGATGAAAGACCTTAGAAAGACATGTCTTGGTCTGCAAATTGAGCATTTAGCAGACGGGGTCTTCATCCATCAATCTGCCTATACTGAGAAGGTTTTGAAATGATTCTACATGGACAAAGCACATCCATTAAGTACTCCAATGGTTGTCCGATCACTTGAAGTGAGTAAAGATCCGTTCCGACCTCCAGAAGAGAATGAAGAAATTCTTGGTCCTGAAGTACCATATCTCAGTGCTATTGGTGCACTTATGTATCTTGCTAATGCTACAAGACCAGATATAGCATTTTCTGTTAATTTGCTAGCAAGATCTTGTTGGTCATACAGATGCAGGTTATTTATCTGACCCACATAAAGCTCGATCTCAAACAGGTTATGTGTTTACATACGGAGGTACTGCTATATCATGGCGATCTACAAAGCAGTCTATTGTTGCTACTTCTTCAAATCATGCTGAGATAATAGCTATCCATGAAGCAAGTAGAGAATGTGTATGGTTGAGATCGGTGATACATTATATCAAAGAAAGATGTGGACTGAAGTGTGATATCAAGGTACCCACAATTCTATTTGAAGATAATGCAGCATGCATAGCGCAACTAAAGGGAGGATTCATAAAAGGAGATAGAACGAAGCACATTTCGCCAAAACTTTTCTACACACATGAACTCCAAAAGAATGGTGATATTGACATACGACAGATTCGTTCAAGTGACAATATTGCTGATTTATTCACTAAGTCTCTACCAACTGCAACTTTCGAGAAGATGGTGCACAAGATTGGGATGCGAAGATTCAAGTCATTAAATTAATGTTCTCATCAGGGGGAGTTAATACGCGTTGTACTCTTTTTCCCTCACAAGTTTTTGTCCCACTGGGTTTTCCTTGTAAGGTTTTTAATGAGGCAACACTGAAGGCGTATTACAAGATGTGTGTACTCTTTTTCCTTCACTAGGCTTTTTCCACTGGGTTTTTCTAGTAAGGTTTTAACGAGGCACATTATCTATTAATGGACATCCAAGGGGGAGTGTTATGTAATATGGATGTCATGTGACATATATATGTGTGAATGTCATTAATGAGAGATAAGAGTTAGTAGCCAAATTGAACTTGAACACCAAGATTACTTATTCAATTTGGATTTGAACTCCAAAGTTACTTGGTCAAATTGCCAAGTTGTTGTCATGCTAAACATACTTAGGGAGTAAGTTTGGTGGCTTATAAATAGCCATCCTTTTGTACATTTTGTGATATACAAGAAGTGAAAACAAGTACTACTATTTTCATTCTCTAACGTTGTCTCTTTCTTTATTAGTTTGATATTTTATCTTTATTTTATAACACTTTTATACTTTTAATATCGAAATAACAAGTAATTTTTGCTCAACATAAATACATATTTTCCTATCATATTATAGTACAAGTTATGTAATTAATTCCTACTAAACTTATGTCGACTGAGGTAAACGTTTAATTCAGAATCCATAAATTATATCATAAAAGATATAATTTATACTAACTAAAGCAAAAGTGCAGTGTCAGAATCCACAAGTTATGTCGTAAGAGGCATAATGACTTATGCTGAGCAAGACAAAAGTTCTTTAAATTTATGCTTAGTGAATTAGATACTACCTAATTTATGTCGAATAACTTAATTCCTACAAAACTTATATTAAATGAGGCAAAAGTCGCTAAATTTATATCGAGTGAAATTAGGGGCGGTCCATGCAAAATATTCGCTCCCTAGTGACATTCATGCTACGTAAGTGTAATGCAAACAAAATCCCACAACACGATTTTATGACACCTTAAGACTATTGCTAAACATGTGACACTCCTATTTTTATTTTTATTTATTTGTTTCTCACCCGGTGTCAGCTACACGCATGGAGTCCCAACTCGCACTGCAGGGTCCATTTTGAGAGTGGCGCTCCCAACATGATTTTCTCCATACCCAGGACTCGAGCTCGAAAATTTTGATCAAGGGTGGAGGAGTCTCACCACTACACCACAACTCATGTTGGTATGTAACACCCCAATTCGAAGAGACACATGACATTCGAAAATTGATTCATTTTAAACTTTAACCAAGATAGATGTACTAAGAAGATAAAAGGACAAAGAGAAATACAAAAGATAATGTAATTATGAGAGTCTTTGTTTTGGTCCCCTCTTTCTCCTATATTAATCTAGTCCAGAATTATATTAAATCTTGATTATTCAATAATGACATCTTTGGTACTTTAATCTAAAAAATTTGCAGCAGTATGAGACAAATTAATTATCTTATTTTCATTATGAGTTTTGCATTAGAGTTTGTTTTAGCCCATATGGACCACCTCCTTTGTACAACTATATATCTAGTAATGCATATCAATTATAACATTCCCAATTATTTAAAGAGCTTCTTTTCTTGTTGGTTTTTCTGGAAAATTATAGGTTAGATCTGTAAATTAATTCTCATTTAGATAAATGCATTTATCCGAAATAGCCACAGATACTAACAAAAAGATCATGAATTGATCACATTATTGCTTCGCATCTTTACAATTTTTTAGTTTTGGGCTTTTTTGCTTGAGATCCTTTGCGCATACAAACCTTATTTTATTTTAATTCCTAATATTGATAGTCCCCAACATTTCATTGATTTCGAGACTATTAGTTCAAATAATTTACATTTCATTGATTTCGAGACTATTAGTTCAAATAATTTTATTTCTAAATTACTTTCAGAGAAGGCAGCTCGACAGTGAATCCTCTTGTAAATCAGCATGAGAAGCCTAAATAATTAAGTGGGTTTCTTACTTATTATCTAGTATTTGGTATGTAAGAAAAAAAAAATAACCCCGAGAACATTTATATATTATTAGCAAAACACTATGGGAGTGTATGGGAGTGTGGAGTGGGAGTTTTGGGGGGTGGGGTGGTCAAGAGATGGACAACGAACTTGGAATATTACTTATGTAACGTGTTTTCCTCTACATAATATTTCTCACAACATTTTGACCAATAAAATATGAAAAAATAAAAAATACTTTCCTCCATACCAAACCCACTCTAATACTTTGTTTGAATGGTGGTTCCCCATGGTATGGTATGGTATGGTTACTAAGCGATTCATGTTTGTTTTGATTGTTTCTTAAAATGTATGGTATGATATGATTTGATTTTATGGTTTGACAACCATGAAAACTCTCACTTTATGTAACCACCGATTTGGTGATATCCCATTATTTCCTTATTTCTTTTTTCAATTATGCCCTTACTTAATATTACATAATTTTATTTTACCCTTCACCCTATATTATTTAATTCCACCCCCACCCCATCCCCACCACCCCAAAAAAAAAATTATTTTATTTTTTAAATTTGTTGTTTTAGAAAATTTCAAAAAAACAAATTCTTATCCCACCCCTATCCCGACCCCGACCCCCACCCCTGCCAAAACTCCACCCCAATTTTTTTTTTTTAAAAAAATTTATTCTTAAAAAAATTTCATGACTTTTTTCTTACCCTCACCCCCCGACCCCGACCCCCACCCCCCACCAAAAAAAATTTATTCTGAAAAATACAGAAACATTAATTTAAATTATTGTACAAAAGTAGTGATTTCATGAAATCATCCAGCTACTGATATTCGTTTTTGGATCTATTAATTCGAATTCATATTGAAAAATTCCATTTTGAGGTAAAACAATTCCTAGCAAAATTAGTTTTCTTTATAGGACTTAAATTTAAAGTTTCTGATTAAAACAAAAATATATATTTACTACCCCATCATATGCTTTTGGTAATAACTGAGCAAGAATTTGAAGCTTACGATCAAAAATTTTACATTTTAAATTATTGAGTTTAAATTAATAATTTATACATGCTAAAAAAAAAAAATTAATAAGCCAAGTGTAATATTTCAGATTTGAACTAAGATTACTGGGGTGTGTGAATCAGGCCAAACATGTACCTTGATGACTTGATCTCTATCACCGCCCATTATTGTTAAGGTAATTGTCATGTTACAGAGCCAAGGCCCAAGCTTTTTTTTTTTTTTTTTTTTTTTTTTGTTCTTTTGTGTTGTTTTCAGCTTACTTCTTATTTATTACGTACAATATTGTTATGTCATAATCTGTCCTAATAAAATATAATAATAACTAATTGACATTATTTTGCCAAGAAGTTGAAAAGGAAAACGATGGGATATGCTGGTTGAAAACTACTGCATACAACGAAATGTATGGCTAGCTTAAAAAAAAAAAAAAAAGGGTTGAGCACGTACTACTTCTACTTAATATTTTATTTTAAACCAAATTAATTAGGGAAAACGTAGTCAATTAGTATACATATTAATAAAATCCTGATGATTAACTATTCTTTAAAAATCGTTATCATGAAATCTTAGCCCCGTTTGGCCAAGAAAATAATAATTTTCAGGAGTTGGAGTGGGTGTTGTGTTTAGTCATGAATATAAATTAAAGTTGTTTTTGAAATTTTATGATAGAAATAGGAGTGAAAAAAGTGAAAATAAATTTTACTTGTTTTCACTCTTTCAAAAATAATTTTCATTAAAGTGAAATAATTCTTATGAGCAAACACTACTATTTTTATTACAGTAAAATAATTTTTCAGAAAAAAGTGAAATAATTTTTTTTAAAAAAGTAAAAATTCTCATAGTCAAATGCCTACTTAATACACGTGGAAGACAAAAAGAAGTGATAACTTGTATCTATACCCACAAAGCTGAGTTTTGTCACATCCGTTGTAATGTGTATGAGCAGCTTTTCGTACTGCTTTACCATTTTCTCTTATTACTACTATCTTCTTAAAGAGAATGTCATATTTAAAATTTAAAAATAGCTTAATTAATTAAAAAAAAAATTATACCACAAAAGTTACAGATATTTAATGAAATAATTTTAAAAAATTTATAACAACAACAATATCATAGTCAATATAATCCTACAAGTGAGATCTGTAGAGGATGGATTGTGTGCCTACCTTACCTATGAAAGTAGCATTTAGCACTTTTAGCTTGTTTAAATACAGCTCACTCTTCATTTTTTTACTGTTCCACTTTGATAAGACAGATATCTAAAAGTGATTTCTTTTAAAGAATTTAGTCAATTAAATTTTGAAATATGTTAGTTATAGCGTACATGTTCTGCCATTGGAGGTTCTCAATTGTTGACAGTCACTTAGCACCAACATTGCAATTGATTTAACAGTTCGGGAGTTTGCCCCGATTCAATATATAACTAAAGGCATAACGATTTCACTTCATTCATGAACAATAGCATTCGGGACTCATCCTTTTGAATGTCGTCTTGTCCACATATGCCACTACTGACATCCACTCCGTTGGGTTTAAGAGCAGAAAGAGCTTCACAAACATTCTCCGGATTAATTCCTCCGGCCAAGAGCCACCCATGTTTGCTTCTAATTGATGGTAGCTTAAACTGAGCCCAGTTGAACCCTTTGCCACTGCAAAAGTATGTTGATACATCGTAGTGAATTCAAAGAGAATAAATAAGCTTGTCGGGGAAAAGGGAAGGGCGGGGCGTTAAGAGGAGGGACTTGACATGGAAAATTTCAAACGGATCGTGTCTCGAATAAAAATTGAAATAACAACCACATTTGTATCGACAAACTTCCAAAAAAACAAAATACCCAACCAAGGAATTATTACTCAGCTGCTTAGACCTTATTTCATTTCAGTAAAATCATTCATCAGTTTTCACCTATAGACAACACGCAAAGAGATATTTCACAATTTACATCCGACATTGCTCAACCTTAACTTTGAAGTCATCGTACTCTAAAATGGTCAGTGTCCTCATTGCTACAAGTGCTATTCTTGTTCTCATTACAATGTCACTTTAGTGGTTTAATTCCTATCTCATTAGATTCAGTTGCTCGGTCGTGCTAAAGTTACAAAAAACAAGTTTGATCCAAAAAGGAGTTTAATCGTACTAACCAAATAGAATTACGTTTTTGTTAATTAGCTTCATATGGAGTGGAACCAAGTTTAGTGCAGAAGAGAGTGCATGATTACATCCAGAGCTATATCAATGGCAGGTATAGATATAAGGAAAAAACTGTACCTGCCACCTTTGGCACTATCCACTAGAATCCAATCAACCAAAGAGGACTCCTCATCTGAAATAGAGTTCAAAAGTTCTCCCTCTTCATTTGCATGAAGTACATATACTAAGCGTTTCTCCCCGACTAAAACTGGAAAAGCATCACGAGAACCATTTCCATGAAGCTGCTCAATTTGAACATGTTGTGAATTTAAGTACTGAAAACAAGAAAGTCAAAATGGTGAAAGGTGACAGTTCCTCACCTGAACCATTTCAAGGTCCGCTGCATCAGAGGCCCTTAGTATTGTGTCAGCATTATCGTCTACAAACACTCCAACTGGCTGAGCTCCATATTCCCACGCAACCTTGGAGATTTCCTTTGCAGTGGAAAGTGAAACGGAACGTTTTGAGTTAGGCCATATGATCATACCGATAAAATTGGCTCCAGCTTCTGCTGCAAGAGCAGCATCTCTAGCTGATGTAATTCCACACATTTTGACTAAAGTCCTACTTTCTGTTTGTTCTGCTTGAGGCGCCTGATTTAAGGTGCACATAAATCTGTTCCTGCTGGAAGTCCCCAGTCGTGCTCTATTTTTAGAATATATCAGGACCCCACGCATAGCGGGAGCTTTAATGCACCGGACTGCCCTTTTTGCCACTTCTACATCCAACAGGTCTGTAAAAAGAAGTTTCGTCAACCAAATGATGCATCATTTCTAACATATTGTACTTCAACCAGAACTCTGAACCAGTTTTAAAGAATCTTGGGGGAAAATCATAAATAAGTTACTTCCAAAACACCTATCAATTGCAAATTTGCATCTTTCCACATATTGGTTATAAGAAATAGAATAAGAGAAGGTCAAAAAGGAAAACTTTTCTCTGTAAGAATAAAAAAAGAACTCAAGAAAAATTAAATACTGGTAAAGCAAGCAATCAAAAGCCAAAGCTGAACTTATTATCTTTGAAACTACAGATTATTTCTTAAAAAGGGTTACTCTAGTTCTTCTTGTTTTCTTTTTCTGTTTCCATTTAGGACGGGGGTACTATAAGTGCAAAGGATGCACATATAATCCAAACTTTCACTTACCTTGATTTCTGGGAATGCCTATTACTCTTGGTTGAAGCTGAGTTCCCATGTTGAACACTGAAAAACACAAAACTATGGGTAAGACTACGTAAATAGTAGCATTAACCGACACAATGTTATGTGCTCTTACCACTCAAGCAAATTACTATTAAATAAGAAGGGCCTTAGGAATTGCCAGAAGTAGATTTTTGAGAACATTAGACAAATTGTAGATGCTAAATAACAGCTCCTAGAAAAAGTAAATATCATATTCTTTTAAAATTCAGATGAAAGATTGCATTGTACTTGTACTCTGGAAAATCAAAGCACTCGTACCGGGAATATACACATTTTGAATTGGATGGCCTAAATACCACATATGTCGAGTCCTTGATTAACAAAACACATCGGACAGGCCAGAGCCCCTGAAGTTTTTAGCATTAGCACAAGGAATTTGGGATTCTACCAGTACTTGTGATCTTCCTTTGGCATGTAAACCTTATGGTATTTGTACTTTTTCATAAGAGTGTTCTTGCATAAGGCTAATAAATAGAGGAGATGATTTGCTTTCTGATTGCACAGAAAATATAACTGAGGCATTTTGTGGAAATATCATATCCCACATGCTAGAATTACAAGGTGTTACTAGTTAATTAAGAAACAGTCCTTCTAAGGTCAATGTCAGCAAAGAAATATGTGTAGGTTAGAATCACGAAGTCTCAGGTTCAAATGTTTTCTTCTCATTTGCCCAAGCACAAAGCTACTAGATACTCGTGTTGATGGGAGACAGCATGTAACCGGTGGAGGGAACTAGTGAGGTGCATTCAAACTGGACCGGACATCAAATTAATAAGAAAAAATGGAATAGAGGTGTCAACTGTGTGAGTTGAACCAGACTTGGGTGGATTAGAATCAATTGAGTCAACAAATACTTTAGAGAAAATTACATGGCAACCCTTTCTCTCGCTGCTCCTTTGAAACAAATAAAGAATCAATACGTACAACAAGAGCAAAAACACGAAATTAGCACCACGAGAAGAGCAAAAATTATGATTTTGCAAAAAAACTAAACTGAGACAGGAAAAATACATAAACCAAACGATTTGGATTTGTTTTTTGAAGCTTCGTCCACAAAGAGATAAATAAGAGCCAACCAAGGATTTCAAATTATGATTATCTTTAACATAGTCATGTCAATTCACCTCTATAGCCGGACATGGGACGCCGAACAGCCTCTGCCGTGAACAATTTTCTCCACAACTTGTGCTGGATTGTGGGGGTGGCGTGGGGGCGGGGGAATGGGGCCTTTAGGGGCGGCAATCGGGCGGGTTGGGTCAAACTTGACGGGTCAAGACCGAATCCGACCAAATTTATTTGAATCAAAATAGGTTGGGTCAAAATTTGGTTAGAGAACGGATTGAATAAGTTTTAATTGATTTATTTATTCTTTTATAAGTTTTTAGTATCGAATAAAATTATTATTTTTTATTATTATGATTATAAATAACATATCAAACGAAAAAAAATCTTTTAAAAATATTTTAACAAGATTTCTCAAAAATTAATTTTGGTTACATATTAGTCCAAATTTTAACTAGTTAAAATAGATTGGGTTGACATGAATTGAGCTAATAAATGAATGAGTCAATAATCGATTCAAACTTAAACAGGTTAGGTTTGATTTTGCCATCTTTAGAGGCTTTTAGGACTTTTATATTTTTTTAATTTAAATGAAGAAAGGGGCTAAATTTTTTTATTTATTATTTTCTTTTTATATAAATTTTTTGGTGGCCATGATGGCCATTTTATTGATCAAAGAAAATTAAAAGATCCATACAAGAATCCAAAATAAAGAGCAAAAAATAATGGACTAAAATTAAAGAAAGGGGCTAAAATTTGTTTTTAATTAAACGAAGAAATTAACGTGGGGCCAGATGAGGTGGCAATTGGCAAGAAACAAAATTTAAAGGCAAAAAAAAAAAAAAAAAAGAGAGAGAGAGAGAGAAAAGCAATTTAATGGCAAAAAATAACGGCGTCAGCTTGGATTCGAACCCATGTTATGAAAAGGCAAAGACAAGGCTCTAACCAGTGCACACATGTGAGTTTTAATTATCACATCGCACATTTAATTATATGACCCTCCTTAAGTATCTATACATATATAATTAAAAAAATTGAAAAGTTACTGGGTGCACATGCACCCTCACGGGTCCATGTGGGTCCGCCTATGGACTGACGCATGCTCTCTCGTACTTACGAGAATGAGTTGTACACAGCCTTAATCGAGCCAGATTTTTAACAAATCGAGGCATCATAGAGGGAATTCTGGGTTCATTTGGTTTTGATTCTAGAAAATGAGGATGAATGAAGGTACATGGGAGAAAATAAGGGAATTTGGGTAAGTCAAAGTGGGTCGTAGGCGAGTTTGATTCATTGGGCAAAGGATTTTGCTGTTGAGTGCCGGAGCTCCGGCCACTTTCTCTGATCAAGACCAATGTTATCTCTACTGCCACAACGAGACAAATCCAATCATACAAAAAGTCCTAAATTTTCATGGCCAGATCTCGTGAAAATTGAGTCTGGATGTTGTGTACTGTAACGACATGTTCCGTTTAAAGACACCTTATTATGGGTACGGGTTACGAGAAATTTTCAAAATGCGATCTAGAATTAATATGGGATGCCACAACAAAAAAATAATAATTGGAATTTGAAATGTTTGGGTCGGGCTGACGTCATCTCGCTATAGTGGGAATTTTCCCGCTATAGCGGCATCACCATAGCGGTCGGCATACCGCTATAGCGGGATGACGGGACCAGAACCTCAGGTGCGATTTTAATAATTCCCTTTTCTCCTCTTCAATTGTAAAAAGGGTGAGGTTTGCTCTAAAACCCTTCCTAGGGTTACATCATGGCCTGTGAACAATGAAAAGGAGGAATTTCCTTTAATGGGGCAAAACCCATGGTTTTCTCACCAAATTCACGTTAGAATTCACTAGCACGAAGTCAAAACTTGTGTTCAGGCCTCCATAGCAGCTGCTTGGCGTCCAGGTAGGCTAGGTTTAACTGAGTAGCTTAGACCTGGGTTAGAAAACATAAGCATGACGAAGATTGACGGGAGATTGCATGCTTAGGCCTTCGGACACGGTGTTGAAATGGATAAAACGGATGAAAATCCGGGTAATTGAATGGAAAATTGTTGTTATTTGATGGTATTGAATTGTTCATTAATTTATGTCTTACCTTGTTATTATTCATCCTTGTACGATTTTAATGATGGTGTTGTACCCGAAATTTGGGTTTAACCTATTAAATTCCTAAATTAGAGGTGGTTAGTGTTGGATGGATTACAAAGAATCTATGGTGGTAACCAGAGGAATGGAAAATTGGTAATGTATCAATTGTTAGAATGAACAGTTTGGGGGTGGGTTATGGCACAAGTTATACTTGTAAATTATAGGTGATGGTTTTACGTAATCGGAATCCAACTTGAGTTAGGTATGTTTGCTAGCTGTTTTTGTATTGCTTGTTATAATGCATGTTCGAGGAAAGTGAATGAGTATCTAAATGTTATAAGCTCCAAAATTTAAATTAATGTTTTTGTATTTTTCACAGGGGCGGACTCACCTTGAGTGAAGGGGTGTCGAGCGACACCGCTTCGTCGGAAAATTTTACTAAATATATACACGATTATATGTTAATACTGTGTCGAAAGAGTAATATTTAAATAAATGACACTACTTGGCAAAGAGCTCCCCTTGGCGTAGTGGTCCAATGCCTTTTTTGTTTCTTAGAGGTCGGGTGTTCGAACCTCCTTTGATACTTTTTCTGCAAAATTTTCTTATTTTTTGCAAAATTTTCTTAAAATGGTGGTTAAGTAGTATTGAACCATGACCTCTTCTAGCTTAAAACTAGACTATACCAATGGGACAAAGATATATTATGTGTATAGTTATGGTAATTAAATTTTTATCCTTTCTTTTATAAAAAGCGACACTGCTTACTGAAAGTTCTGCGTACGCCACTGATTTTTCAGATTACTATTTGAACCCATGATACTAACACGTTAGGCCAATACCCATGCATAATGCATTGACCTTATGTAAAGACCATTATACCTTTATATATTTAATCAATTCAAAAATTTGCCAAGTTGAAATGTGTGAACTCAGAACTGTCACGGACAAATGCATGAACCAACAGGGTTCAACGCCCATTAACTTATAAAAATTATCACAAAAAAGACCCAAATAAACAGTCAAACCACTAAGTAATGCTTAAACGCAATTATATTATTTACAGTGTGATGCACGTCGAAAATGACTTTAAGATGTGATAAATTAACTAATAATCCAATATTGATTGGACTTCGAGTTTGACCACACAGCACTACTGCGATTTTATTAATACTCCCTCCGTTTTAAAATAGCTGACACTTGTTGACTTCACATTTCCCTTAAAAAAATTTATTAGAGGTTTATTTTATCAAATTAGTCTTATTAATTATGTTTTGAAAATATAAATTTGAGTATGTACACTTTGTTTAGTCATTTAATGATAAGGATAGTATTGGAAGAACATAATAATATTCTCTTGAATTCATAAAAGAGACAATTAAATTGAAACAATTTTTTTTAAAAAGAGGATCAACTATTTTAAAAGTCTTCGTCTTCTACTCTTGTCCACTTAAATATCAAAATTAATTCGCTTCATGGCTCAAACATATATTGACCAAGACATACAAATCCCTCATTCTTTGATAATAGAGCTATCCTTTGGCCTTCATGCACAATTAATTCTAATATAGTCACACATTATTACTTCCCCCGTTTAAAAAAAGATGATTTGTTTTGATCTGCCACGGAATTTAAGAAAATAAAGAAGACTTTTGAATCATGTGATTTTAAATTAAAGTTATGTTAAATGTACCAAAATACATTTTAATCTCGTGGTCTTAAACATGTTGCGTGAAAAATCGAAATTAAAGTGTTGGCGAAAAAGAAAAGAATCATTTTTTTTAAATAGACTAAAGTAGCTCATTCTTTTTGAAACGGAAGAAGTATATTACAAATTCTTCCCTTTTTTTAAAATTTGTTCCAAGAGAAAAGAAAGAGGGTTAATGACACCCAAGGATGTGGCTTAGTGGTTAATAAGGTGGGTTGAGAATTATGAGGTCTTATGTTTAAATTTCAATAAAAAATACATTGGTGAACAGAGTTACCTAGTACCTGTTATTAGTGGGAGATGACACGTATTTCATAAAATTAATTAAAGTATGTGTAAGTTGGCTCAAACACCATAATTATTATTTAAAATAAAAAAGGAGGAGGCGGGGGGGGGGGATTTACACAATTAATGCATTGGAAAAAGGGGTTACAACAATAGTATAATCCACATGAAGAATAACGATGTAGACTTTTTGATGATCAATATATATTACTCTAATAAGTATTATAAGATTTATATATGTTCATTAGTCAAATCATAGTTTAGACTTTAGAGGATAAAAAATACAAGGCTAGCGTTAAATCACCGGCAATTAACAATGATATTGTGGTTTCCTACATGTACTTTTATTATTATTTCATAAAGATCGTGTACGTAATTCTCCTTCCATTGGCTTCCATTCTAGGACCGCAAATGAAAGCTACCTCTAAGTTGATTTTTACTTGACATCGTAAGAGTCAAGTTAATTAATTATAATTTGAACGTAGATATTTACTTAGTTTGATGTTTTAGTTTTTGTAGGGGCGTTTGACTGAACGTAAAGTTTAAAATTTCTAATTAATTTACTTCATAAATAACTGATTATGTGATGTTAAAATCGTAAAATAATAATTAAAAATAGCGAAACCATCACATTAAAATTAAAATTCATCATGTATTGTATTTTCGCCCTTCTTAGATTTTATTTGTGGGGTCACACTAAATTTTTTATTGTTATGTATCATACAATGATTTTGATAGGTGATATTGTGATAATAATCTAATTAAGAAAAGAATTAAGATTACTTATAATTTAGAGGAATTCAAATAAACTACCCTAAAGTTAAGGGAGATATTTAGCAAATGAAAGCACAAAATTTCCGATCCACGAGTTCACACAAAATTGCAGTGAACTAAGAAATTCTTCACTTTTAATGTCGTATTTATGTCGAATTCTTCAAAAATACATATATTACTTTTGAATAATCTAACAAGTACCTATTGACATTTCTTAAGAGATCGAGCAACATTGAGGGTGCTTGAATTGACTTATTTTTAAGTGTTTTTCACTTTTACGTACTTTTAAATTTTTGAGATGTTTTTGGTTAAAAGCTAACTTTTAACTTTTAGCTTATGAGTCATTTAAAAAAAGTTAATACCTACAAACTAAATTTACGTAATTATTGAAAATACAAAGGGCTTTATTGGTTTTTGGCTAAAATTTTCACTTTTAAGGCAACTATAAATACACACAACTTCGAAGTTCAACCTCCCAACAAGCCAAAATTTCACACCATCAAGCAAATTAAATGACTTCCTCCCTCCATTATCCACCAATCACCACCACCACAACCACCACCATCGCGGCGGAGAACGGCCGCGCCACCGGTTTTCCCGATTTGCATCCGGATATCATCGAAGCTCATATCCTAACTCGCCTTGATGGACCATCTCTAGCTTCCACTAGCTGCTCCTCCACCACTCTCCACCACCTTTCCTCCGTAAACCACTTATGGTTGAGTGTATGCCACTCCACTTGGCCGTCCACAACCACTTCTCGTGTTCGCCACGTCATCTCCACCTTCCCCGACGACAGTTACCGTACCTTCTTCTCTCAGTCCTTCTCCTTACCTCATATCGAGGACGAGCTAATTCAGGATTCAGAGTCTGCGAGTTTAATGTGGACTCTGCATGCTATGTATGTAAATATATGTTCATGTTACTTGAGTCGAAAGCAACGGATTCAGCTGAACTCAATTTCATCACGACCGCGGGAATTAATATCCGCCGTTGATATACACTATAAGAATGAGGTGATTTTCAGTAATGTGCAAGAGAGTGAAACTACGTCGAGTTGGTTTCAATCCTCACCGTTCAGAATCGACATGATAGATCCAAAGGACGTGATTTCAACGACGATCAAACACCCGAACGATGACGACACGTGTACGGATTTGATTGAGAATATGATATTGAGTTGGATTTTGATTGATCCGATGGGACGGCGGTCGATGAATCTCTCTACATTAAGATCTGTTTCAGTACAACGGCATTGGTTGACAGGTGAAGTGCAGGTGAGGTTTAGTTCAATCCTGACCGTTGATCATCAAAAGAGAGGTCACGTACAGTGTGAGATAGTGGTCACGTGCGGTGGATCTGAGGTAGGAGAAATGCAGGTAAAGGAAGTGAGTTTGGAAGTGGAGGATATGGATGGAACACATTTGAATGGGAGGGAGAGTTTGGTAATTTTACAAAAGGCGTTGGAGGGTAAAAGGGGAAATAATGGAGGTAATAGAGGTGAAATAGGGAAGAAAAGGTATAAAGAATTTTTGGAAATGAGAAGGGAAAGAAAAGAGAAGAAGTTGAGGAGAGAAGGGGCATTAGATGTTTTATGTGTTGCTTTTGGGATATCAATTTTTGTTGCTTTTGGTGTTTTTTGTTTTGTTTGAGTAGATAAAGTGTAATTCACAAGTTGAGTCTAGAGAGGATGGTGTATACGCAGACCTTATTCCTAATCTGTGAAGATAGAAAGGTTTTTTCTTATAGATACTCAGTTTAAGAAAACATTTCAAAGCAGATGCAAAAAAGAGATACAGAAATTGACAAGTGGAGTCTGTGGAGGGACAAGTGGAGTCTGTGGAGTCTGTGGAGGGTCGTGTACACCCAAATCTTACTTTGTCTTGTGAAGATAGAGAAATTATTTTTGATAGACATTAGACTCAAGTAAAGTATTTCAAAGCCAAAAAAGAATATGGTAGTGAAGAAGCAAAAGGAAAAAATCTATTTACAAAAAAAAAAGTAGTAGTAAAAATACTTGTAATTATCATTTTAGAGTATATATTGTATATTTATAATGATAGGATGGGAAATAGAATAGCCAAGAAGGAAGTAATACTTGCTCCCCATGTTCTAAATTGTACCAAAAAAAAAAAAGTAAAAAAAGTCAGATTTTCTTATTTATAAATGATATATCTTTCAATTTTATTTTATTTTTAATGAGATAAATTACAAATTCCAAAAAAAATCTTTCTAATTCAGATACTATTATCCAATCAAATATTGGCACACTCAACTTATGTCACTATTGTACAATTTTCATAGAACATTGACATCAATTAATTGAAATCACATTTCTATCAAATGCTCAACTGTGAGGAGTATTATTTATGGACATGTCTGTCTCACTTCGTTGAAAACTATATACTATATATCACATCACACATCATTATTTCTCTATTACAATTAATAATGTTGGACAACTAGAAAGATGTTGCACTTTGAAAGTGAAAAGATCACCGCCTAATTAATGTATAGCATCAGTACATCACCAAGAAAATTTGTTCCTTTGCAATGACTCAAATCTGCATCTTTACTATTGTACATAGCATTTTCTCAAGAAATTGACTAGTATTAAGGAAGTAGCTTGTAACTTGTGAGTGCCTAAATGTTACAAATCACCATAAACTTTCATGTTCTCATAGTGAAGTAAGGTTTTTCCCCCTGTTTAATGTGGGAGGAAAATATGATTAAATTACAAAAAGAAGATTAGATTTTAGTGACACTTTATTCTTTGTACTTCTTAGAAGTTAAGCTCATGTTTTGGTGAAAGATTTTAAAGTTAGAAACTTAAAATTTGAAAATTTGAGTTTTTGAAGTTGTGATTTTTGAAACTTGACATATATTTTACTTGGAAAAAATTTAAAGTTTTGTGAGTTGAAGTAAAATTTAAGCTAGTTTTTCGTAACTTGAAACTACTTTAAAGATAAATTTTCAAATTTGATACAAAATTTATGACCAAACGACAAACGCTAGCTCAGTAGCTGTTTGAGCATAGATTCCAATTTATTTTCACTTTTTTAAAAAAAAAAATCACAGAGTTGTTTTTAATTTTACTTTTTGCAAAGAATATTTGGAATAAGGTTCATGTTTGAATGTACCTTAATACAATTTCAAACGTGGATAGGTAAGTTAGATAATAACTTATGAGCTATTTTCCAAATTTTAAAAAACTTCTTCAAATTGGATTTAAAATTTTCATGACCTAACATTAATTTTTAAATAAATTGAAAAATAATTTCGAAAAACAAGTGAACATTTTTTATGGCCACAAGGGTCTTTTAAGTCTGGTAAGTAGAATGATAGTTTCTTTGCCTGTACGAAACTTGTAAATAGATGCCCTTTCAACTCTCTCTTTTAGTAAGAGAACAGTACATTTCAGCCTTCATAAGTTCACATGGAATTTTGTTGAAGTCAAAAGTAGGACGTAACTAAAAGGATATAGTTGTGGAGAATAAACGAGTGAATTTATAGTCATATAATATGAGTTAATGCCCCTCACCCCACCCACCCACCCACCACCCCCGCCCCAAAAAAAGAAAAAAGAAAGAAAGAGAGAACCTTCAAGGGAGGATAGTACTGTACAATTCTCACCTGTACATACGTTCAATAATTTGATGGTAGATTAGTGGCAAATTAACTATAAATTGTTTTTCCAAATCAACTAATGTAACATTGTCATATATTTTCACGCAATAGTAGATATGAATTATAACATTATTTGGCACAGACTAATGACAGATAATTTTCATATTTGAGTCAATATTGCAGTCATTTCAACTGCAGCAACATTTTTTTTCACTCAAATTTGAAAAACCACCAACTGCTTTTGACTAGTGGTGACTTGCAATATATTCGTATAATTCTTAGTTGCTGGCCAAGTGCGAAAACGAACACTCTCCAGATTAATCATCTTGCAAGATCAAGGCTTGCAACTCCGGCAGCACACAGAGTCAGAGTGGTCTGTTTGATAACTCTCATTGTTCTATTGGTGGTTCTGGGGGACCTCGGGCTATTGGCATGCCGCCACTATCAGTTTTAGGCTTCGCATAGTCCACAAAGATAACTCGTCCATTAAGAGGCTGCACCATTCGTTGTACAAAGTTGAGCGATAATGAACATAATAATACACATCAAAAATAGATATAGCGATAATATGACATACCTTGCCATTCATTTCTTGCAAGGCCTTCTCTGCTTCATCTTCGGATGCATAGGTGACAAATCCAAAGCCCTTGGATCTGTCTGACACTCTATCCGTCACAATTTTAGCTGGAAAATAAAGCAAGGTTGAACTAAAGATGCTAAGTCACACTATATACACGAGAGATCAACCTATGTTATTTGCACACCTTCAATAACTTGACCATGTTGAGAAAATGCCTCCGACAGTCCCTTCTCTGTGGTGTAAAATGAGAGTCCTGTAAATAGCAATATTTCATAAGCTTGTTACGTTGGATAATGATCTTCTATATTGTTCATTTCTCTTCCATATCGCGTAACTAGGATGGGATTGTCAGACTAACACAGTCGCTAGTGCAGCTTGCCAACAACTAACATTTTTTTTTGGTGGGATAGTATCGCTGCTAACAACTTGTTTCTGCCGATAACAAAATAAAACTAATAAAGGGTGGCACATGTTTCTTATTTTTTCCATCTGCTGTACAATGATCGAGGATGAGGAAGCAGCACGTCAACAAATCCCGTGTTAAGTTGATCCATTGGTAATCGAACCTAAGACCTTAGGGTTCTTCCCCAATTCATTGACCACTAGGTCACATGCTTGGGTGAGGAATTTAACAGGATTATAACAAGCAAGATTGTAATAGGGGAAATTATAGTATACCAGAAATTCAAAAATGTGATAGCTAATACAGAGAACGGTGCATTGCTAACCTAAGCTATTGTTTATCTCTCATGTTATTGCCCATTTCAGGTAAAACCAACCAGATAAACAACTAGTGTTTGAATGGAAAGACAACACCCATTTAAGATAAAAGTTAACAAGTTTGGATTCTTTTCTTGCAACTAAGCGCCTATTGTTAGTATTTATTACCTATGTCCTTGTCAAACGCTAAGTTACATGAAACATTTTACAAAAAGATCCCTGAATCTTCATTTCAGCCATCTCAAATGCTTTAGTCTGTCCTTTGCCAGAATCTTATTTGAATAAGGATACTAATCATGCTTGCTTACATTTCTACTCAAAAGAGTAGAGAAGCTGTTAAAACAAACTTTTAGAATCTTCATTGTACGGCTATTTTTATATTCTAACTTAGCGATATCAGAGAGATTTTTCAAGGCAGCCTCTAGACCTAAAAAGGAAGAGAGATTGGCGGTTTTAACTCTAAAGCAGTGTGATCTTCGTCCAGTCCCCCTTCCAGATCATCCTCCGACTATCTATCCTATTTTATAACTAGGGATAACTCCCTTCAATCATTCCAGACGGAGGCCTTGCTTGATATTTGTTAATTCACTTTCTGTTTAACCAGGAACAAAAGCTATGCTTGTCAATTGAGTAAGTGATTCAAGATTAGCTCCTACTGGTTCTTTTCTCCTCTTACGATTGAACTCTCTTGTTACAATCAACAAAGCTGGTCAGGACCTCTTTGCGATCATTTTGACGTGGTTCAAATATTGTGATTTCTTCTATTGTACTATATTGACACAAACACCTATATTTTTCCAGTACTAAACTACTCCCTCCAGTTCAATCTGTTTATCTTACTTTTCTTTATAGTCCGTTTCGAAGGAATGCCTCTCTCCATTTTTTGACAACTCTTCAATTTCAACTTTCCGCATAGCATGTTTAAAGCTACAATATTAAAGAACATTTTAGTGCATTCCACATATCTTTAGTTTAAGACGACAAAATTCAAAAGTCTCTTTTACTTTCTTAAACTCCGTATCAAGTTAAAATCAAACAAACAAATTGAAACGGAGGGAGTATAAATTTTTCAATTGACCTTAACTTACTTCAGCACTAGTGTTGACCTGTTCATTTACTCACTAATGTCAAATCAATACTTTCAAAATCAAATCCCTAAATTTTTAATCTACATTCAACCCTTTTTTTACATCACCACAATTATATTTTCTCATATACAGACCCATAAACCCAAATAGAAAGCGTAAATACCTAGACAACAGCGCTAACAACAACATACCGAGTGTAGTCCCACTTTTTCTAGGAAGGGCAAAGTGTACGCTGACCTTACCTCTACCTCATAGGTAGAAAGACTGAGGTAGAGAGACTGTTTTTGATAGATCTCGGCTCATGAAAAACAGTCCAACACAGTCCCGAAAAAGAAGTAACGGAAGTACAAGAAACAACAAACAGTATCAAAGATAGCAGATAGTAACAAAGCGGAAGTAACACGGAAGTACAAGAAACAACAAACAGTACCAAAAATAGCACATAGTAATAGAACGGAAGTACAAGAAACAACAAACAGTACCAAAAATAGCACATAGTAACATAACGGAAGTAACGGAAGTACAAGAAACAACAAACAGAACCAAAAATAGCAGATAGTAACAGAACAGAAGTAACGCGGAAGTACAAGAAATAACAAACAGTAACAAAAATAGCACATAGTAACAGAACGGAAGAAACGGAAGTACAAGAAACAACAAAAAGTACCAAAAATAGCACACAGTAACAGAACGGAAAATACATCAAAACAATACAATGATTGAGGTACAAGAAACAACAGATAATAACAGAAACCGAAGGACAAAAAACTACGCTAGACAAAGCGCTGCCAAAATCGCTATAGGGGAAAAAATAATCCAAAAAATATCATCTTTTTAATCAAATAATTACAAATTCATTACAAGGATTAGCTCTTTAATATGAATTTTTTAAAATCAACCATCTATACATGTGTTATGAAAAAAATTAAAAGAGAAAGAAATACCTCCAACAAATAGCTTGGAAACTATGCCTCTACGAGAAAGGAAAATTGGAGAGGTTGATATTACAACACTTGTATTTTTGGGTAATAATATTTTTCTCAAAGCAGCCATTGCTTTGCTGTGTATATGGTAGAGAGAGTGAAAGCTGAATGTATAAGCGAGCAACGAGATGGACTTTGAAGCAATAGATTTTTGGGCTTATCTTTTTAGTATTTGAGAATTTGGACTTTTGGCCCCCTTAAAGTGAAAAAGGAAATCTTCACGCAAATAGCCAACCCGATGCGCTATAGCTCCTGTTATGTGCAGAATTTGAAAAAAAATCAGACCAAAAGTATCTATTGTATGTAGTTTTATCCTACATTTTTGCAAATGTTGTTTCAGAGTTTGAACTCTTGACTCCCGATCATGTAACAACAACCTTATCAGTTATTTGTACATGATTATATACATATTATAGTGTATTATATATTTGTGAATAATAACAATTCTCTAAAGGCAGTCATTGCTCTACTGTATAGATTGGTAGAGAAAGTGAGAGCTGAATGTCACAAGTGAGGAACAAGATGGACTTTGAAGCAATAGGATTTTGGGCTTGAATTTGTATTTGAGAACTTGGACTTTTGGCCCCTTAAAGTGAAAAAGAAAATCTTTACGCAAATAACCAATCGAATTTATTATTTATTTTAAATAGATATACATAAATTATATGTTGTTTATACATGACTAGGATATTTATCGTCATGTGACGAGGAGGTCATGAGTTCAACTCGTGAAAACAAATTTTGACAGAAAATACAAGGTAAGACTACATATAATAGATTCGGCACTTCCCTCGGCTCTGCGCATAGTGGAGTTTTAGTACACCGAGACCTTTATGCATGATTAGGATAGTTCGATGCACTAATCTTTATGTGTAGACTTTGGGAAAAGATTGTATCATAAGAATCTATTGTACACAATCTTATCCTATATTTTGCAAGAGATTGTTTTCATTGCTTAAACTCGTGACTTCCTGATCATATAACAACTTTATTAGTTATTTATACATAATTAACTATATTATACATATATTATATATTTGTTGGCTAGCTTCAATTAAACAATTTTTTAACCACTATATTTTTAGTGTTTTAATTTATAAAAAGTTGTAGTTTATAATGTTTTTATTTAGCTTATAATTATGTAATTTTATTTTGAAAAAATATCAGAAATTAATGACCGAATTAAGAACAAAATGGTGAATTTTCACCTTTGCACTTCGAACTTTTTTATTTCTTTTTTGAAATAGAAAGAGCAAGTATTATTCACTAATAGTAAGATGAACAGGGATGATTAATGAACAGGGATGATTTACTGTTAAACAGAAAAAAAGCCCTCCAAAGTTCACGATATATGAGGGCGTTTGAAGAATTTCTTTTTAATCATTTGAAGAATTACTTGTTATGAGGTTAACAATTTTTGAAGTTAATAAAAACACTTAAAATTGTAATCAATTGTGTTAGATGAGGAAATATTTCGTTACCAGCAAGACAAGAAATTTATTTGGGCTAGAGTTCAAATAGCAATCAACTTTCCTTTAATGTTATTTACTTTTCTGTAAATTACAGTATTATTAAAAAAGTAAATAATTAATACTTTATCATTTAAACAAATTATTATAGGAGTATTTACCTTTAAAATTACCTGATAGTGTAAAAAAGTGATACACTGACAGTGCACAAAACTTAAACTCTTTTTTTTTTATTCACATAAAGTCATTTAATTTAATTATCCTAAGTTAACAAAAAATAAATTTCACCTGAATTTTTTAATTTTGTATTGAAAAAATGATATGACACTCCAAAATAAGTTAATTACATTTGAAATAATTTTAGAAACTTGTCTCAATATTTCGTTTCTAAAACTAATCTTCGTTGTAGTTTGTGATATTAAGTTTGTTGCCTTTATTTTAATTTCTTTATGGTAAATTTAACTCATTATCATTAACATAAGAATATATAATTTAATTATTTTGGCCTTACTAATATGCTTATTTGATTAATGAATTTCGTAATCACATATTTTAATTAACAAAGATTTGTTCTTAGAGAATCAAAGAATTCAATGACGAACACAAAATCTACGATTTAGATATGGTCAATGACTTCAAATTTGTAGCAAAAAATCGAAATAAGAATGTTAACATGGTTCCATAAGCTTTTCGAGGAAGGTCTTTAAAATCAATTCACTACATTTAATATGTTTTGTTGAGCTAACTAGTTATATTGGACTATCATATCATATTTTCAATACCAAATAAAAAAATTCAGGTGAAATTTAAATTTTTGTTAACGTGAGAAAAATTAAATACTTTATGTGATAAAATATCTTTTAAAAAATGACTTTGATATGATAAACTTAAAGTTAAATGACTTTTATGTGGTATAAACTATAAAAGTGACTTTTGTGCAATAAATCCTAAAGTTGAATGACTTTGATGTAATGAAAAATAGAAAAATGACTTTTATGTGATAAACAGAAAGTTGAATGACATGGATAAATTTACTCCTATTCTTAATTATTGAAAAGTCTCTTCCTTTTAGTTTTTCTTCCCTAACGTCACAACGTTTTTAACTTAGATGATGTACTTGTGGTAGACATTCATGAATCATTTGTGAAATTAAAACAAATGCATCAAAGGCCTGTGATATTTTAGGCTTCTTATTTGAGGTATAGTTATCGACTTAACGATAGCAGTGACACAGCTATATAGATTGAAGGATGATTATTTGAACACTTCAAACAAAATTTCTAATTTTGCCACGAAATTATAGTACCTCAAAAAATTACCCTTTAAGCTTTATATTGCAAGTGCAAATGAGAGATCGATGATAGAGACCTTTAGTTTGTTTTGAACTTTTCTCCTGTTTCCATGCACTTTGCATATTAAACTTGATTAAAGATAAGAAAATGACATGTTTCTACGTAATTAAATTAATAAATCACAATTATCAAGATATTCCTGAGTCTCGTATTGTTAAAATGTTTCTCTAGGTGTTACTCCCTCCGTCCGTTTTTACTTGTCCACATTTCTATTTTGGTATGTCCAACAATATTATCCAGTTTGGAAAATCAATACATAATTTACCCCCTTTTTCCTATTTTACCCTTGATATTAAATACTATTCATCCCTTATTACATTTTTCAAAGCATTTTTTTTTATTATATTCAAAAGGTGATATAGTAAAATCACCTCTCTAGTTAGAGTTTCTTAAGATATGTACTAAGTCAAATGTGGACAAGTAAAGATGGACGGAGGGAGTACATCTTAAGTAAGTCGATTAAAATTGAATTAATGATCAAAGAAATAAAGTATATTATTTATAAAAAAAAAAATTAATATGATATATATAAATAATTACAAAATTAAGTATATAATTATTTATCGGTTTGGTTCGCCTACTTTTTAGTTATCTTTTTGTAGAACCAAAATCAAACTAAATATTGTTGGTTATTACAATTTAAAATCAAACCAAATCAAATGTCAGTTTTTAATCAGGTTGGTTTGGATTTCAGTTTGGTTTGATTTTTTTACCTAAGTCGTGAACACCAGTGGACAGGTTAAAGTAAATGGAAGAATTAAGTACATGCATCACATTTTAATAGCCAAACCATCATAAATTGTTAATTAATGAAAACTCTGAACGTTTCACTTCATTGTATAACACACCAACTATACAAAGACCACACAATGGAACGTATTTCACATATATAGGGGAAAACAAAAGAAGTACTTAGAAAAAAAAACTAATTAATGGCTTCTCTATTTGGCACCATCTTCATGGTTCTTTTCCTAGCACTTGTCTTATTCCTTAATAATTGCCCTAACCTCTGTTAATAATTGCCCTGGGAATGATGCTTTAGGAAATCTTATTCGAACAATTATACAAATTGTTAGGAAAGAGGTTGATTTGAGTAATTGATGGTCAGTCCATAGTCCATAGTACTTATCAGAGATTAAGATGATAAGCTTTGGACCACTAAAACTAAAGTATTTTTTTCAAGCTTCCACATGAATGTCATGATATATAATAACAATTGGCAAGTGTGCCATTTTTTTTCTCTATTGTCTCGTAACTAATTTTAAATGTTTCTCTAGGTGTTACTTATATCATATATACTTTCACTTGGAAACAAGAAAATTAACCAGAAATATGCAATTTATCAACAATACGTAGATTTTTTATAAAAATAATTAATACCTTCTTAATTTTGTAGAGTGTTGCTTATTTTGGATTGGACTTGTTTCGCTAAAACGATGTTTGAAGCCGAAGGATACATTTATATAACTTTTCCTAATCATAATAAAGTAAAATAGGAGTAGGGAGAATGTGAAATTAATAAAATAAAAACAAAGTAAACAAGAGGGAAGATTATTATATAGCAAAGACAACTTGGGAAAGAGGTGGAACCGTGGAAATTAAAATTGTAAACCTTGGAGCTATTAGGCATCGTTTACTATACGAACTAAATTATTTTAAGATTATAATTCTTAGATTATTTTTTCCTATTTGACAGATGGGATAAAATAATTTCAAGTTGGATGAGATAAAGTGGAATATCTTACGATTAAGCCTGGATTAAGATTTATACCTCATTTGTTAGATAGTATAAATTTATACAGTTTACCAAACGCGATATAAATCTTATCCCAAACTTAATCCGAAAATATCCCACCTTATCTCGCGTATCAAACAACCCCTAAGGCAACCTGAATGAAAAGATTATCCCCACAAAGTGTTGATATGGAAAAGGTAAAGGAAAATAAGTGAAACCCATAGTAGATTTGGTACATTAAATTTGGCCTAACGAGAGCTTCAAACAGGAAAGGATACATAATTAAGCGTTAGAAGGAACACCAAAAATACATAATACAAAAGAAAACTAGTGTAAACTTACTCCCCGTTCCAACAATTATTTTGATCACGACTCAATTAGAAGTCAAGTAGTACAAATTTGGAGTAGTGATTTCAATTTTCAGCTAACTACAAGTATAATGAAACATGTAAGGTTCGAGGAAGGTAAAGTATACACAAATTTTATTTCTATTATATTTTATGATGAGGTAAAGAAGATATATTCGAAAGATTCTTTATTCAAGTACGACAAATTCAAGTAGTTATGTAAAGAAAATACGAAAGTAAAGTGAATTTGCCAACCAATATAGAAAACATTACAAAGCATTCAGAAAAATAGTAGTACTTGATAACAACTACAAAATAGTGCCACAATCGAAATAAAATAAACAACGGATGGTAACAAATATAAAAAGTAATAACTATGATAGGTAATACACTGTGGAGTCGTTTGGTTGGGAAGCAAGTTATTCCGCGATTAGTTATCCCACCCTCATGGTGGGAAAAAAAATAACACTACTATCCTATTCTTTTAATCCCAACCTATCATTAGATAAGCTCATAAAATTAATCTCAGAATTAGTTATTTCTTATCCCTTGTATCAAACGATCCTTATGGGAATAAAATTAATACTACGACAGACATAGTGTTGTTTTCTGGATTTTGAGCAGAACTTTGATACACTACGCACACAGTTTTGTTTGTTCTAAGTCCACAGTTATACTGTGTCTCCTTAAAGAATCTAATCCCCTCACTATTGCCCGAGGTATGGATTAATTCTTCCCAGGATAAAATAGAACACTATTCTACAATATCGGCAATGAAAATTGTAGAACTTCATCGAACTCAAGAACGGAGTATTCACACACACTGACTGACTGTTTTAGAAGAAGAGAGTTTACAGAATTTCGTTTTGCTGAAAAAATTTTCTGAATACCTGATGAAGGAAAACACAGGTATTTATAGCCAACTATGCACTGTTTCGAAAGGATGCACTGCTTCGAAAAATTGCACTGTTTCGAAGCACTGTTTCTGAAACATTGCATTGGTTCTGGAACTGATGCATCGTTTCTGGAACGTTGCATGTTTCTGGAATGGTTGCATTGTTCTGGAACGATGCACTGTTTCTTGAACAGTCACAAACGTTGCAAAACATTTGGAACATTGCATCTGGAGGAAAATTTCAGACGAAATTTTTTCTGGAAAAAAAAATTTGTCCAAAAAGATAGTCTCTCGATCATTTTCCAAATCCAAATCCAAATCCAAATCCAAAGCCGAAGCCGAAGCCGAAGCCGAAGCCGAAGCCGAAGCCGAGCCGAGCGAGCGACGACGACGACGGCGCGAGGCTTGGTTTCTTCTTGGCTTACTATCCCTTCAAAGGAGTACTTCTTAATATAAAGGACAAATGATTTCTTTCTCCCACCAATGAGGGAGAAACTATTTTTCCTTCTATAAAGTGACTATTCACCTCCCTTTGTTCCCATTTTGTTCCACCATTTTCCATTCATCTTTCACCAAAACCCAACAATCCCCCACATGAATGGGGAATGGCTATTTCATTTTAGAAAAACGTGTGTGATCTACAAATAAGAATCAGTTGCATCTGGATAAGTAGGTTTCCCTTTGAACTTTCCATAGTGAACATACATCGGGTATCCTCGGTCAATCGGTAGATTTGATATCTTTGAACCGTCGAGCTTTTATGTATACCTAGACAATGTATGTCACACAACTAACCCTTAACCGTTCTTGGTTCTCATTGTTTTGTTCGTTTCAGCCATGAACACGTCCTGGTTTCATGAGTGCGTAGAGAATTGGCCTTTCGTTATATTCTCCTTGAAGCGGCTTACACTTCACACTCACATAGGTGATTCCTAAACGTTAAGTCCAATAGACAAAACTATTTGGTCATACCAGCCAAACTTAGGTAATCATTAAAGGTTTCACATCTTAAGCTCTATCCTTGTTCTCTGAACATTGTCTGCATCATGAGAATGGGTTGAGTTTAGTTGACAATGTTGAACCGTCAGTCACGACTTTGTTTGATCTCTTTGAACCTAGCTCTTGGGATCTCCAGTCTGCTAGGTAGAGTTACCGCCGTGATGACTTGTCCTTGGCCTTAAACCCATTCCCTTTGATGATTTATCAACCGCCTCTCTAGTTAGGCCTTTTGTTAGCGGATCCGACACATTATCTTTTGACTTAACATAGTCGATTGTGATAATTCCACTAGAGAGTAATTGTCTAACGGTGTTGTGTCTTCGTCGCATGTGACGAGACTTTCCATTATACATAACATTTCCAGCTCGTCCTATTGCCGATTGACTGTCACAATGTATACATATAGGAGCAACTGGATTTGGCCATAAAGGAATATCTTCTAGAAAATTCCTTAGCCATTCTGCTTCTTCACCGGCCTTGTCCAGAGCTATAAACTCAGATTCCATTGTAGAACGAGCTATACACGTCTGTTTGGAAGATTTCCAAGACACTGCTCCTCCACCAATGGTGAACACATATCCACTTGTGGATTTTATTTCAGATGATCCGGTGATCCAATTTGCATCACTATATCCTTCTACCACCGCAGGATATTTATTGTAGTGCAATGCATATTCTTGAGTGTATTTTAAATAACCCAACACTCGCTTCATCGCCATCCAATGAGTTTGATCGGGATTACTCGTGAATCGACTCAGTTTACTTATGACGCAAGCTATATCAGGTCTGGTACAATTCATTATGTACATCAAACTTCCTAACACTCGAGCATAGTCCACTTGGGACTTGCTTTGACCTTTGTTCTTTGTAAGAGCAAGATTTACATCAATTGGAGTCTTTGCGACTTTGAAGTCCAGATACTTGAATTTCTCCAATACCATGTTGATGTAGTGAGTCTGAGACAAAGCTAAACCTTGAGGAGTTCTGTGAATTTTAATTCCTAAAATCAGATCTGCAACTCCTAAGTCTTTCATATCAAATTTGCTATCAAGCATACGCTTAGTAGCATTTATGTCGGAAATGTCCTTACTCATTATCAACATATCATCAACATACAAGCAAACAATGACAACATGATTTGGAGTGTTCTTAATGTAAACACATTTATCACACTCATTGATCTTAAATCCATTTGCCAACATTGTTTGGTCAAATTTCGCATGCCATTGTTTGGGCGCTTGTTTTAGTCCATAAAGTGACTTAACAAGTCGACATACCTTCTTTTCTTTTCCTGGAACTACAAACCCTTCGGGTTGATCCATGTAGATCTCTTCCTCTAATTCTCCATTTAAGAAGGCTGTCTTCACATCCATTTGATGAATTTGAAGACCATATACGGCGGCTAACGCTATCAATACTCGAATTGACGTAATTCTTATTACCGGCGAGTATATGTCGAAATAATCAAGACCTTCTCGTTGTCTGAACCCTTTGACAACTAGTCTTGCCTTATATTTCTCAATAGTGCCATCATCTTTCATTTTTCTTTTGAAGATCCATTTAGAACCCAATGGTTTGTTTCCTGGAGGAAGATCAACTAATTCCCACGTATGATTATTCAATATGGATTCTATTTCACTATTGATTGCCTCTTTCCAATATTGTGCTTCCGAAGAAGACATAGCTTCCTTAAACGTTTGAGGCTCATTCTCTACTAAGAATGTCAAGAAATCGGGACCAAAGGAAGTTGATGTCTTTTGACATTTGCTGCGCCTTACACTTTCTTCATTAGGCGTACTTTCCTTTTCTTCTTCCCGAGGTCGTTTAGATTTTTCACTAGACGACTCACATTCATTCTTATACGGGTAAACATTTTCAAAAAATTCAGCATTGTCTGATTCGATTACCGTATTTACATGAATGTCAGGATTATCTGATTTGTGAACCAGAAATCGATACGCCTTGCTATTGGTTGCATATCCAATGAATACACAGTCAATTATTTTAGGTCCTATTTTAACCCTCTTGGGTTTAGGAACTTGGACTTTTGCCAAACACCCCCACACTTTGAAGTATTTCAAGGTGGGTTTCCTTTCTTTCCATTTCTCATATGGAATTGCCTTTGTTTTGCTATGGGGTACTCGATTGAGTATTCGATTAGCCGTTAAAATAGCTTTCCCCCACAAGTTCTGTGGTAAACCAGAACTTATCAACAAGGCATTCATCATCTCCTTTAATGTTCTATTCTTTCTTTCCGCAATTCCATTGGATTGTGGAGTGTATGGGGCAGTTGTTTGATGAATAATTCCATATTCCAAACATATTTCTTCAAAAGGAGATTCATATTCGCCGCCCCTATCACTTCTGATCATTTTGATTTTCTTATCAAGTTGTGTCTCAACTTCATTCTTGTATTGCTTGAATGCATTAATTGCCTCGTCTTTGCTGTTAAGCAGATAAACATAGCAATATCGAGTGCTATCATCAATAAAAGTTATAAAGTATCTTTTACCACCACGTGATGGTGTTGACTTCATGTCACAAATACCTGTGTGGATTAAGTCTAAGGGATTTGAATTCCTTTCAATTGACTTATACGGATGCTTAACATACTTCGATTCCACACATACTTGACACTTCATATTATTACTTTCAAACTTAGGCAATATTTCCAAGTTAATCATTTTTCGCAATGTTTTATAATTAACATGTCCTAAACGCGCATGCCACAAATTATTGGACTCAAGCAAGTAAGAAGAAGAAGTACTTTTATTGATATCAACAGCCATTACACTTAGCTTGAAAAGGCCCTCAGTGAGGTAACCCTTTCCTACAAACATATCACTTTTACTAAGTACAATCTTATCAAACACAAATACACATTTAAAACCATTCTTGACCAGAAGTGACGTCGAGACCAAATTCTTGCGCATTTCGGGAACATGAAGAACGTTGTTAAGCGTCACTATCTTGCCCGAAGTCATTTTCAAGCCAACCTTTCCTGTTCCTTCTATCTTTGCGGTTGCAGAATTTGCCATATAAATGGTCTCATCTTTTTCAGACACAGTATAGGAAGAGAACAACTCCCTATTTGAACAAACATGTCGGGTAGCACCCGAATCCATCCACCATTCTTTTGGATTTCCAACCAAGTTGCACTCGGACAGCATTGCGCACAAAAAGTCCATGTCCTCATTCAAGTTCGCTTGGTCTTTCTTTTTCTTGTCCTTCTTAGGAGCACGACACTCCGAAGCCATATGACCATACTTGCCACAATTGTAGCAATTTCCTTTGAACCTCTTCTTGTTTGGTTCATTCTTGTCTTCATTTGACTTTTTCCTCTTCTTGTTCTTTGGAGGAGTTTCAACATGATTTGCTCCCGGAATTGAAGACTTTGAAGTGGCTTTCTTTTCAGCAGCTTTGTTGTCTTCTTCAATCCGCAAACGAACAATCAAGTCCTCCAACTTCATTTCCTTTCGTTTATGTTTCAAGTAGTTCTTAAAATCCTTCCACAAAGGAGGCAATTTTTCGATAAAGGCTGCCACTTGAAATGCTTCATTTACATCCATTCCTTCAGCAAGTAAATCATGGATTATTACTTGCAATTCTTGGACTTGAGACATGACAGTTTTACTGTCAACCATTTTATATTCCAGAAATTTGGCCACCACAAATTTCTTTAGTCCAGCATCTTCAGTCTTGTATTTCTTGTCTAATGCGTCCCATAATTCTTTAGATGTTTTGCATACGCTATAGACATTATACAAGCTGTCTTCCAACCCATTCAGAATGTAATTTTTGCACAGAAAATCAGAATGATTCCATGCCTCCATTACTATGAAACGGTCTTTTTCCGGAGTGTCATCAGGGAAGGTTGGAACTTTGTCAGAAATAAATTTCTGCAAACTGAGAGTGGTTAGATAGAACAACATCTTCTGTTGCCACCTCTTAAAGTCAGTACAGGAAAACTTTCCGGATTTTTCAGTTGCTGTCAGTGCAGGAACAACACGGTTTGAAGAAACTGTATTTGTTTGCACAGAAGCAGAAGTCATTACAGCATCAACAGGTTCTGCCATTTCGGTTAGATTCTTTAAGCTTGTTGTTTTCTGGATTTTGAGCAGAACTTTGATACACTACGCACACAGTTTTGTTTGTTCTAAGTCCACAGTTATACTGTGTCTCCTTAAAGAATCTAATCCCCTCACTATTGCCCGAGGTATGGATTAATTCTTCCCAGGATAAAATAGAACACTATTCTACAATATCGGCAATGAAAATTGTAGAACTTCGTCGAACTCAAGAACGGAGTATTCACACACACTGACTGACTGTTTTAGAAGAAGAGAGTTTACAGAATTTCGTTTTGCTTGAAAAAATTTTCTGAATACCTGATGAAGGAAAACACAGGTATTTATAGCCAACTATGCACTGTTTCGAAAGGATGCACTGCTTCGAAAAATTGCACTGTTTTGAAGCACTGTTTCTGAAACATTGCATTGGTTCTGGAACTGATGCATCGTTTCTGGAACGTTGCATGTTTCTGGAATGGTTGCATTGTTCTGGAACGATGCACTGTTTCTTGAACAGTCACAAACGTTGCAAAACATTTGGAACATTGCATCTGGAGGAAAATTTCAGACGAAATTTTTTCTGAAAAAAAAAATTTGTCCAAAAAGATAGTCTCTCGATCATTTTCCAAAGCCGAAGCCGAAGTCGAGCGAGCGACGACGACGGCGCGAGGCTTGGTTTCTTCTTGGCTCACTATCCCTTCAAAGGAGTACTTCTTAATATAAAGGACAAATGATTTCTTTCTCCCACCAATGAGGGAGAAACTATTTTTCCTTCTATAAAGTGACTATTCACCTCCCTTTGTTCCCATTTTGTTCCACCATTTTCCATTCATCTTTCACCAAAACCCAACACATAGTACTCTAGAATATCATCACGTTACCCCACTGAAAAGCGAAACACACTCAACTACTTGCTAATCTTCTTCCTTAATTCGCACTCTCAAAACTCTTCTATCTAACATTATGCTCTCAATAAATTAAAAATACATCATATCTTATTTAATCACTTCTTTTTGAAAAATTTTATTTTGAAATTTTTTTCTGTTGCTACTTGTTAAACTAATATTAAACAAATTTAGTTAGTTAATTTTGCTTACTTTGAAGCATCGTTTGGTAGCTGAGTTATACAGATAATATTGCATCGTGTATAAAATAATAATACTTACGTTCAATAGCTGTTATAATGTATCAAATTAATATCATATTTAGTTTTCAATTTAAAAATCTACATAACTAATAAAGTACATACGTAAGTTGTGAGATAAATTATAAAAAAAATCTATATACATTATTTTAAATAGGACAGATGGTGAAATAAGTGACCGCATTTCCACTTTCATTACCATTTCCGATATCAACAGAGAATAGTATAAACCGATTGAAACTTTTGAAAAAATATACTTTAATTTTTTTTTTATTATTGCTACTGATCAGTGGTGAATTCAAAATTTTCATTATGGAGTTCAAAAAATAAAAAAGTAACGCTTGAACTTTGAACTTGGAATATCAAGGTAAATTTTGAACTCTCTCAACCATTAAACCAACCTCTAATCTTATGATCAAGAGGTTCAAAATTAATAAATATTATAAATAAAATTTTTAAAAAATATACTACTTCCTTCGTTCACTTTTACTTGTCACTTTTTGATATGTCACACCCATTAAGAAAATAATAATTGGTATAGTGAGTTTACAATATTGTTCCTATTAATTGATGTTTAGTAATAGATATTGGAAAATGATTTGGAGAATAAGTAATTAATATTAATGGTAAAATATGAATTTTTTTTGGTCTTTTCTTAATTTATTAAAAATAATAAGTAAAAATAAAAAATAAATTAAAAAACTAATAATAAGTAAATTCGAATGGAAAAAATATATATACAATAGTATAATTTTTTGGCGAGGGGATTGACCACCCACTAAATGCGCCTCTGCAGTAATGACTGCATGCAACCCCATAAGGTCGTCTGTGAAGCAAATATGAGTACACCAAATATGTAGGGAATATACATATTTTAAATTCTTATAGCTATCGTGTCGAGTTCATCTATAAGGAAATGCTAAAATTTTAATTAGTTCATTGACTTGCCCTTTTCTTAAGCCCTATACGATAAATTCAGAGAAAGGAAAAATGGAATTGGGAAAATTTTACTTCATTACTCTAGATTGAATACAAGGAGAAGAGTAACTACCTAAAAATATATACATCTTAGCTAGCTAATGGACAACTGGTAATGTGGACAACAGCTGGCAGTGTGTCCACATCATCTAATCTCTAACAAAATAACTAACTAATCAACTTGTATATAACCAATTGAGTACAAGATGAATAATTATTCTAACAAAATCAACTACCTAAATTGGTATCTTCAATACTCCCCCTCAAGCAAGATGTACTGAAAACATTGAAGACATCATGCTGAGACCTTCCCAAAGCTTTAGTCAACAGATCAACCTGCTGCTCCTTAGTGTTGATGTAGCTAGTTTGAATCAGTCCTTATTGCACTCTTTCTCTGATAAAATGACAGTCGATCTCAATGTATTTAGTTCTTCCATGGAACACTGGGTTTGCTGCAATTTGGATAGCAACTTTATTATCAGAATGTAAAGTAGTTGGTACATCCAAGTGCAACCCCAATTCTTTGAACAAATTTGTTACCCAAACTACCTCCGCAGTCAGTGCGGCCAGGCTTCTGTACTCTGCTTCAGCAGAGCTCCTCGAGATGGTATTTTGTTTCTTGGATTTCCAAGATATTAATGAGTCACTATACTTCAATAAGTATCTAGTACCTGACCTTCTTGTGTGTGGCCAGGCAGCCCAATCAGTATCACAAAAACCAGTCAAATGTGTCTGTTTCTTAGAACTCATAAGTAGGCCCAGTCCTGATGCACCTTTAATATACCTCACCACTCTCAAGGCTGCATTCCAATGTGATACCCTAGGTTTCTGCATGAATTGACTTAGGGACTAGATAGTGAAGGTAATATCAGGCCTTGTGTTGGTCAGATACAACAATTTGCCCATCATTCTCTGATATCTGGCATTGTCTGGAAAGAATGCATCAGTGTCATCATGATCAAAGTCTGCAGTAGTGAGTTTCAGCTTGCATTCCAAGGGTGTTGCTGATGGTTTTCCACTAGTCAAGCCAGCTTCAGAAACTAATTCCAAGGCATACTTCCTTTGATTCATAACAATCCCTTTGTCTGATCTGCAGAACTCAATGCCTAAGAAATACCTTAGTCCACCTAAGTCTTTTATCTTGAAGTGATGGTGTAGAACCTGCTTAGTCTCTTGTATAAGATCAAGATCATTCCCTGTGATCAAGAGATCATCCACATACACCAATACAATCACCAAAGCAAAACCTTTTCTCTTGGTAAACAATAAGTAATCCAGTTGGCTTTGCTTGTAACCTAAATTGGATAGAGCATCTGTTAGTTTGACATTCCATTGTCTAGAAGCCTGTTTAAGCCCATATACATACTTGATAAGTCTACATACTTGGTGCTCCCCCTGACTAGTAAACCCTTTAGGCAATTTCATGTAGACTTCTTCAACTAAATCCCCTCGCAAGAAAGCATTAAAGACATCCATATGGTAAATCATCCAATTTTCAGCAGATGCAATTACAGTGATTGATCTAACAGTTACCATTTTCACCACAGGTGAAAATGTTTCTTGGTAATCAATTCCTTCAGTCTGGTTGTACCCCTTGGCTACTAGCCTTGCTTTGAATCTATCAATCTCACCATTTGCCTTGTGTTTGATCTTGAACGCCCACTTTCTTCCTATAGCCTTCTTTCCTGGTGGCAGCTCCATGATCCTCCATGTACTATTATTCTCCAAGGTAGTTATCTCCTGTTTCATAGGCTCTACCTATCTTTGATCCTTGACAGCCTCTTCATAACTTCTAGGTTTTGTTTCTGCTGAGATGTCACTCAAAAATACTTGATATGTAGGAGACAAGTGTTAGTATGATACATAGTTTGAAAGTGAATATGGATATATAAAGTTAGTAACATGAGTTGTATAGTCTTTCATCCATGCAGGTGGATTAGAGACCCTGGTGGATGTTCTAGATTTTGTAGTAATCACAACATGTGGACCATTCCTTGAACTGTCTTCAATATTCTCCGCATGAATATCTGCTTGGTCTGCATTTTCAGCACCTCCCGCAGCATCATCTGAGTGTTGCATATCATCATCTATCATGCCAGTGTCAAACAAATCAGTTTCTGAAATGTTATTAGAATTATCTTCAGCCAGATGTAGCACAACCTCTTCATTACATATCTGTGTATTACTAACTGGTGCACTATCAAAAATGCCAACTCTTTGAAATGGAAAAAACTAGAGAATAGTTGTTCTTTAGACTAGTAAAAGGAAAACATTCTCCTTGAACACCACATCTCTGCATACTACAAAATTCTTACAGTGCTAGGTTGCACGAGATGTATCATTTCTGAGTAACTGAATAGCCCATCATAACACAGGCATCAGACCTAGAATAAAACTTATCATTCTTAACAAGCTTAGTTGCATAACACAGACAACCAATTGTTCTTAAATGATCAAGTTTAGATTTAAGCTTATGAACAACCTCATAGGGTGACCTGCCTTGTAAAACTCCAGTAGGCATCCTGTTAATTAGATACACAGCAGCCAATACACACTCTCTGCAGAATCTGATAGGAATTGAACCTTGAAACCTGATAGCCCTTGCAACTTCAAGGATGTGTTTGTGCTTCCTTTCCACAACTCCATTCTTTTGTGGAGTGTGTGGTTAACTGCTTTAATGCACAATGCCTAGAGATACAATCATTGAACTGCATTCTTTATTGAATAACTCAGTACCATTGTCTGATCTCATCTTCTTAACATGTTTATTAAACTGATTTTTTACCAATGCAAAGAAATACTTCAAGACAATAAAAGCATCACTCTTGAATTTTATCAAAAGCAGCCAAGTAATTCTTTTATTATCATCCACAATAGTAAAAAAAACATGTAACCATTATGTGTAATAATCTTATATGGCCCCCAAACATCTAAATGAATAAGATCAAAACATTCAGCTGTTCTAGACATACTTGAAAAAAATGACAGTCTAGTCTGTTTTGCTAAATTAGGACAAATGGGACAATTGTGATAGGAATTTGCATCAGTACATTTACTTTCTATTAAGGACAATCATTGCAACACCTTAAAAGAAGGATGACCCATCCTGTTGTGCCACAGTAATTCTTCAAAATCCACAGTCTTTGTCTTTGTCATTAAGGTTTTATCAGTACCTGTAGCACCTAGAGCTCCCTCTTGACAAGAGAGTTGGCTAGAAAAGTAGTATAGTTCCTTTTTATGCTTACCAATCCCCTTCACCTCTCCATTGAAGTGGTCCTGGAAGACACAAAACTCAGAAAAAAAAACTGATTGAGCATTTTAGTTGTCTTGTTAGTTGAGAAACTGATAACAAGTCATACTTAAAATCAGGAACTACCAAGACATTGTCCAAGACATTACCATCGGACATTATACAACTTCCACAGTGAGTAACTAGTGTGGTATGACCATTAGGCAAATAAACTTTTCTTCCTATTGCTTCATTAGTATCACCGATTTTTATTCAAGTTAGCAAGCTTAGATGTCATGTGGCATGTTGCACCTGAATCAACTATCCATTTATGCTCATTAGTTGACCTTGTGGCAGTTAAAGCTTTTGTGCAGGTTGCTTGCTCATTTAACACTGAAAAAATAGTGATATCAGTAGAATTACCTGCCATGCTAACTCCTTCTGCATTCTTTTCATCCTCATATAACAACTACATAATCTTCTGCTATTGAGTTGGAGTGAAAGTTTGTTGCACAACAAGTGTTTGCAGGTTGCTTCGAATTTAGTTTATCTCATGAGAGTTCTAAGGATTTGGTCCCTTATAGACTGATGAAAAGGCATCAACCTCTAGTTCTTTTCTACTTCTATCAACTTGAACATGATTAGCTATGCCTTTTCCTTTGTCTGAGGTATGGCCCTCTTTGTCTGCATATTGCCATGGAACCGATTTCTTCTTAAATTTCCAATCTGCTGGATAAGCAATAATCCTATAACAATTTTTCTCAATATGTCCATGTAGTTTGCAGAGATCATAGAATTGATCCAATTCACTTCTTCTTGGAACCAAAAGAACCTTTCCCTGAGTAACCACCTCTAGGGTTATAAGTGCCCTTTCCTGTATACAAAGCCACATTTTCAACCATGTCTCCACCTGGACGTATGCTAGAGGTAACTCTTTGACTTTCATCAGAAACAATCATAGCATATGTCTTGCTCATACTAGGCAAAGGGTTCATCATGAGAATTTGGCTACGAGCATGAGCATACATCTCATGTAATCCTATCAGAAAAGCAAATAGCCATAGATACTGAAAATGATCGACATATGTCTTGAATCTAGCACAGTTGCAAGTGGTAGGTAGTACAAGGGCATCAAATTCATCCCATAACAAGCGTAAGTTGGTGAAATATGCAGAAATAGTTGTGTTACCTTGATGAATTGTACATATTTCTCTATGAAGTTGATAAATTCTCGAACCATCCACTTTGTCAAAGCATTCCTTCAAGTCTGCCCAGACAGTTGCTGCATCTGATGCGTACACAATCCTACTCAACAACTCCTTTGAAACTGTATTCATGATCCATGCAAGCACAAAAACATTGCATCTTTCCCATTATTCCTCCAATTCCGGCGTGTAATCACTCCTGCGACAAGTTTCGAGTACAAATCCAAGCTTACTCTTAGCTCAAAGGTTGATTAACATAGACCGACTCCATAGTGCATAGTTCTCTGTCCCTGTAAGCTGAACAGTGGTAAGTATACTCCCCGGTGTATCCGAGGGATGGAGATATAGAGGATGATTCCTTTTGGATTCAATATCAACAAGTGTTTCAGTAGCAACAGATGGTCCGCCATTGTCGTCCACCATTGATAACGAAGCTCTGTAGCTTCAAGTTGTGATCGACAACGGAGAAATCCAAATCCAAAAATCAACTTCAGGAAGATGAATCAAACAATTGTTGACTCACAAGCTCTGATACCATAATATATTCAGAGAAAGGAAAAATGGAATTGGGAAAATTTCACTTCATTATTCTAGATTGAATACAAGGAGAAGAGTAACTACCTATATATATACATCTTAGCTAGCTAATGGACAGCTGGCAGTGTGTCCACATCATCTAATCTCTAACAAAATAAATTACTAACTAACCAACTTGTATATAACCAATTGAGTACAAGATGAATAATTTTTCTAACAAAATCAACTACCCAAATTGGTATCTTCGATACTATATTTTTAATATGTGAATACACCGTTATGGAGAGGAATCGGATCCATTGTTATGGGCGTTAAAGAAAGAAAGTTTTTTCACCGTAATATGACTGCATGCTCACCATGTCGTGAGGAATTTTGATTATCAATGATACGAGTTGCGATTGCTATAGATTCATTTTCGCAAAGAGAAACCCCGTAAAACTCTTAAGCTTATATTTATTAGATTAAATTACTAAAATTATATTATTGAATGATAGTATTACATTAATCTTAATTACAATCTGTGGAAAACCCTTGCAGCTGGTAATCGTATCCTTGGATCAGCTGTGAACATTCATAAGGTTGGGGATCTAAGTTTAATCCTTTATATTGTTTGGTTCAGATTGAATATATAATCTAAGCAATAATTGTTTAATTGAAAAAAATAATAATTGGATGTTAAGATTAGACAGACAACACAAAGATGAATATAGGAATTAAGTTATACAGGGTCGAAAAGTACCATACATTATGATACATAAAGTTCACTATGAAAATTACAACATAATTTGAAATATAAATTTCTTGAATTTACCAATTGATTTACAAGACGTTCCAAATTTCACCTTTTTAATAAAGACAGAAACACAAGATCCACACCTTAACAAAACAAAAGAAAGACATCAACAATAAGATCCAATAATAGCACTATTTTTTCCCCAATATACAACTATGAAATAACAAGTACTTTTCACCATTTTGACCAATTTCGAATTAAAGAGACGAGTGAATGAAGGCGTTGTACACAGTAACAAATACTTTTTTTATAAAGACAAACTTGTTCTTAGTGTCTTCGAAGAGCAGAAGCAGACAGAACCACCAGGAGGATCAAGATCACCACCGTAACAAAGGCGGCCACCACGGCTCCGCTGACCCTTTGGCAGAAATCGCCAAATTGTTGGCAAATTGCTAGCCAATTTGCATCTTGGTTTCCATTGTGAGCCAAATACACTATGGCTGCTGATGACCCTGCTGCACTCGTTGTCAATGCAATGATCACCTTCAAAATTGTCAAAAACACATAACAATTTTTTTAAAAAGTTAATCACTTACTGCAAAATTTTGAATATATTTACTAGAACTTGTAACCAGTGACAGAGACACCCTTTAATAAGAGGTGTCATTTGCTATCGCTTTGCAATAATATTTTCAATTCATATGATCGAGGGCAAATTTAGACTATTTTGCATAAATTTAAGGGCAAATTTGACCATCTTCCTTTATTAGAAAAGGTACATGAGTTGAAAGGTTTTCGTTGTTAATGAAGAAGTGCATATATTTGGACTAATCGTATAACACAACAAAATCATATTTGATCCAAACTATTAACAGAGGATAAATTTGAACCATTTCACAAAGTTACGGTGCAAATTTTGAACTTCTCCAAATTCTTGGGTAAAATACAATGGTTGCTTGAGTGCCCCGTAATCTAAATTTAGGTTCATCATTGAATAAACATTAAAATCACTCTCATGATAATAGATCGATACTGCTTACACAAAATTCTATATATACATAGAATTAATAAATTAGAGAAACGTTCATACCGTATCAAATATAATGAGAAGCAGCCGGGGCACAACTGCATGGGGTCGTACAATGCAAACTATAGAGAAAGGTACAGAGAGGACAAGGTATCCAACAACTATTGCCATACCTACCACAAAAAACCTGTAACATATAGCAAATTAATTAACTAATTTATTAATTCCCATATACATATATAATGTTGTATAATTATTTACATATCATGCACATAATAATTTTAAAAATTAGCCAATATTTAAAGTTTATTTATAGTCTGTTTGGCAAAGCTTCTAGGAAGCCAAAAAGTGCTAATCTCAAAGATTTGAGGCATGTGTTTTTGAGTAGTAGCAAAAGTTCAAAAAAGTAGTTTTTCCGCAGAAGCATTTTCGAAATCTTTATCAAACACAAATTGACATTATGATTGGCAAAAGTGATTTTCTAATTAATTAGCTACAACAGATAATGCATGCTATCATGCATCCAAAAGTTTTGTTTTTTTTCGAAAAACAAATTTTAAAACGTGCAGATTTTGAAAGTTTGGTCAAACGGGCTTATAATTTGCTCACGTGAAAGTTGGAAGATCCTCATAGCTAGCTTCGAACTGAAAGAACTGAGTGAAAAAGGGAAGAGTTTCTTCAGTGGTAGCCATAGCAACAGCAGCACCTAATGCGGACGCAAAAGCTGCTATTCTTAAAATGAGGTCAAAAATTGCAATGCCTCTTTTAGCACCTCCTTTTGCATGAGTAGCACTGGCAGCAGCTGCAGCAACAACAGGAGCAGCTTTTCCTAATAGTGGGGCTTTTCCTTTCTTTTCTTTGGTGTTCTCCACAACATCAACTTTGGTTGATTCACTTTTCTCCATTTTGTAAAGAAAGAAGAAAATTAGCACAGAAGTGGCTAGAATTTAAATGAAGTTTGTGATGTTATGATTGAGTGGCTATTTGATTGTTTGTGGTGAGAAAAGCAAGATGGGGGTAGAACTTATATAGGGATTTTTGTAGGGTGGACTTATTATTATACTAATGGCCATTTTTTAATATTTTGGTAATGGAGCAAGAAGAGTGGTTGTTTGGTTAAATACTTGCTCCGTTCCAATACTAAATAAGTGGTGTTTTAACATTTTCATGTTGTTCCTAAATAAGTGTTGTTTTAGATAATCAAGAAGATATTAGTGATGTTCTTCCAATTTTATCCTTTTTTAAATAAATAGAGTCTTACATAATCAAGAAATTATTAAAGAATTACGTCTTTTTCAATATTTTTTAATTGAGGATAAGTTAGTAAAAATAATTTTTGTTTTCTAGAAAAGTTTCTCAAGGGATGTGTTTAAGCTAAAACAACCATTTATTTACAAACGGAGGAAGTAGTGGTTAGTAACAAGGTGTATGGAAATGTGATTATTAATGATGTCAACTTTTGAATCAAAAAGCAAAAAGATGGAGATGATGGAGCAGATAGATTGGAAAGGATAGAAAATATTCTTTTGAAATCCTTGTGAGTTGTCAACTAAACAATAAACCTGTACCCTAATCCATTAAGTGGACTAATTTTATTTTCTCCCACTCCCCTAAACACCTACCCCAACTTTAGAAAGTCGAACCATTGTTTTAAAAGGCCTTTTTGTTATTCTTCCGAAGCTAGCGGGCACTTACAAAACGTCCTGAGATTTACGTGTGAAGCTTAGTTTTGTGAGGCTTATGTCACACTAATTTGATTGTGTGCTTTAAACATGTCTACTGTTGGAGCTTTGCTCAATAGTTCCTACCAAAATCATATGTCAAAATTTCTAATTAACATTGTTGACCTTCGCGCTCCCACCTTTTGAAAGACTGAATCAAACTAAATAATGTTCATTGAGTATCGGGGGGGGGGGGGGGGGGGGGAATAAACTGATAATGTCACTAATATTTTCATCATTTCTTTCTTAAGCAACCAATCTCCTTTCATTTATTTAACAACAAAATAATGGTGTAATTCGTTTTCTTCTCAATATTAATTTACTTGTCAAGAAGCAGAAAATTGTGAAAGCTATAAATATAAACATATAATATATAAATTTCTTCAAAATAAATATATGTATTAATTGTTCTAAAAGATGATATTTAATTTTATTGGTGATTGGGTTCGATTTCGACTTGGCTTTTTCTTCGTTAATATCAAATCAAATTAAATATCGTTGATTTTATTTTCAAAACCAAAACATAATAAGTTTATTATATCGTCAATTTAATTCGACTTATTGATTTGATTTGGTGTTTTGGTTTTGTTCGAAGAATCCTAAAGCTAACACCAATTTTCATCTGGAGTCAAGAAATGCAAGCTTTAAATTCAGGAGCGGAGTCAAGATTTTTAATTTATGAGTTCTGGATTGTAATTATAATTTTTTATAATTAGCTTTGATAAACAAATTATTTGTACATATTAAATGATTTTTAAAATATAGATACGCTATTAGATTAGTCCTCGACATATCAGATATTTTGTGACATTATTAATTTGTTATACTAATACATGGTATAATAGAACTCGTAGTCTCGTAGTTTGAATCTTAAATTTACAAATTACAAATTAGAAAGTTACTTCAAAAGAAAGTAATTAATCAAGAAAACAAATTACACGCCGCGTATTTAGGGCTTTCTTTTCCATATTTAATTAGGATTAGGCCTTACTTAATTACTAAGAATACAAACTTTAGAAATTAGGAAGTAAGATTCTCCTAATTCTATTTGGTAACGGCAATTGTACTGTAATCTATATATACTGTAAGAAGTAATTCACAGAAAGTACACAATTCTTTATTCTTTAACACATACTTCTAATTCTTTCACTCTCAAAATACATCTCTTTCCATAGTCCATCTTAATTCCTTTCCAAATAATTAAACTTTCTCAAAAAATTTATATTTGGAGAATCAATGGAGAAATCAACAAAGAACATCGAAATTGATGATCCAACCAATGACCCGAAGCACTATTATGTCTTCTTGGGGATATTTATTGGAATGGTTTTAGCATTGGGTGTTATCCTAGCTTCTTCGTTGATTAGGACTACTACAGAATTTCAAAACCCTAAGTTTCGTCTTATATCATCAACCTCACACCCTCCTAGTGTTATTATAACAAGAAATTTTATGGATGGTATGATGATCTTGCACAATCCTGATAGTTGGAACCTTACTTTCATGATCAAGAACCCTAATCATAATTATATTCTTTACTACGACGATCTTGAGGCGAAGATTACATACAATGATAACGTTTATTGGCAAGCCAATTTTTCTACTAGCTTCCATCAAGTGGAAAACACACAAACCATCATTGATGCAACTTTTGGTGCTTTGAATGATACTAATATTGATTATGTTGTTGACTACGTTATTCATGATGTTCATGTGGGTCGTCCCACTAGATTTTCTGTGAGTTTAAATGGGAAAGTTCAGATGACTCACCGTGAGACACATAATCGCTTAAACTGTGGGAAACTACAAGTTTCTTGTGAAGGTCTGGAAGTTGAGTTCTTACCGAATGGTAATATTGGAACGTTAGAGGTTACCTCAAACACCTGCGGCGTACTTTTGCGACCATCAAGTTGTTGATTATCATATGGCAGATCTAAAGGGTGTGTTGGGAGCTACAAAGGCACACATAGATGATAAAGCTAGCTAGTGACTTAGAATTTTATTTTTCTTTTATAGAGAATAATTTTTATATTTTTGTACTGAAATTTATGAAAATTATATACATATATTTTCTTTTGCAATACTTGTCTTCTTCTCTTCAATTACTTTACAATGAAAATTGAATACATATGTTTCCTTTTAGTGCAGTATACTTCTCTTCGATTGAAGTACAAATTAAATTGATAAGACCAATCTTGATCTAGAGTAAAGAAGTACGAACTTTGATACATATAGTAGATCACTGTAATATAGAAATTGAACAGATTAAACCATAAAAGGAAGTAGATATTGAAGAAATTACACGAGAAAGCGGATTCAGGAATTGATAAACTTGATGAATTAAGGATTAGGATGTTTTTAGCTTTAAATTTGTTATCCATATAAAAATTACGAGTTCACCTGAATTCATAGTCAAAAGGCTACATTCATCTCCGTTTTAATTAAGCTTCATGTTTTACACTTAACTATAAGTGCTCGACTTTCCAATATTTTGCAACATACCCAAATTTCAATCTATATTTTATGACATAATTCCTTATACCCTTACGTGCTGCCAATAGAGCTTGTATTTAGAAAATTACAAATTTGCATCAGCTTGTTAGAAAGTTACTTTAATTTTTTTAAAAAAATTGATTGACAAAAGGAATATAATACAAGTTATTGTTAATTGAGGAATACTCCATAGTCCATTCTTTACAGCAAAAGGTTCATAACAGACCCTACCCTAGGATATGTGGTATGCTTGGGTTAGGTTTTGGATTTTTACACTACACTATATCCCAACAAAACAATTTAAACCAATTGATCTTTTTCATGAAGAATAAATTTGAAGAGTATTAGAAAAAAAAACAAAAACAAAGTCGGGTAAGAGGACTCAGGTAATTAAGTGATCAGAAAACCGGATGAGTGGATTTATTTAATTGGGGTCAAAATTAAAAATTGCACCAGTAATAGAATGTATTAGACAAAGGGATAAGTGAACCAAAAATGTAATGAAAGGGATATTTTTTTAGCAAAATAGGTGAATAAAGGGTATATTTAGATTTTTCGTTGTAGTCCAGAAGTATTTTTTTATCCTATTCCGTAAAAGTAATCTGTTTTCACTTTTTTCAGAAATTTTATTCAGTATATACTGTATAATCAAGTATAATCGATATAAATCATATAAAGATGCTACATAAAATTATACATTGTGTATTTACCGACGATGACTACAAACAATCATAGTTAGGCGGGTGAATTTTCTTTTTAATAAACTGACTAAAAATATTAAGATCTCCTTATTTAAAGCATATATTTTGCTCAATTTTGACAGAATTGATTTTTGGTGTGTTGATTATTTCTACTCAAGAAAACAAATAGTGACTTATTAAGCAAGAAAACAAATTACACATCTCCTATTCGATTTAGGTTTTGGTGCCCGGTTTTCCATCTCCAATACGGATTAGGCTTTAATTAATAAGGTAACTAGCAATTATTAGGAAATAAAATAAACCTAATTTTAGTTGATAATGGACAATATTTCATCTATAAAAACAGCTAAACATACTTCCTATTCTTTCACTCTCAAAATACATCTCCTTCCATAGTATTCCCTACCTTATTAATTCCTTTCCAAGAAAAACTTTCTTAAAATTTATTTTTTGAGAATCAATGGAGAAATCAACAAAGAACGTCGAAATTGATAATCCAACCAATGAACCAAAGCACTATTATTTGGCCTTGGGGATATTGATCGGAATGACTTTAACATTGGCTTTTATGCTAATTTCTTTGTCTTTAGGGGTGTTACAGAATTTCAAAACCCTAAGTTTCATCTTATATCGTCAACCTCACCGGCTCCTAGCGTTTTTGTAAGAAGTAATTTTATGGACGGTATAATCTCCCACAATCCTGACAGTTGGAACCTCACTTTCATGGTCAAGAACCCTAATAATAATTATATTCTCTTCTACGATGATCTTGAGGCGAAGATTTCATACAATGACAACGTTTATTGGCAAGCCAATGTTTCTGCCAACTTCCATCAAGAGGAAAAATCTCAAACCTTCATTGATGCAACTTTTGGTGCTTTGAATGACACTAATATTGATTATATTGTTGACTACGTTGTTCATGATGTTCATGCTGGTCGTCCCACTAGATTTTCAGTGAGTTTAAATGGGAAAGTTCAAATAAGTCAGCATATGACACACAATCGCTTAAACTGTGGAAAACTACAAGTTTCTTGTGAAGGTTTGGGAGTTGAGTTCTTACCATCTGTCAACATTGGAACGTTAGCAGTTACCTCAAGTGCCTGTGACGTACTTTTGCGACCAGTAATTTGCTGATTATCATGGCGCGCAGATTTAATGGGAGTGGTGGGAGCTACATAGACACGCAGAGAGTGATAGAGCTAGTGATTTTAGGTCTCTTTTTTTTCTTTTATATAGATGATAAATTTGTCTATTTTTGTACCGAAAATTCATGAATATTATTTACATATGTTTTCTTTTGCAATGCTTATTTTCGAACTCGCATATGTTTTGTAAGTTCCTTTCTCTATTTTTAAATGTTTAGCAAATATACATTGGTGTGAACCCCTATTTTGGCTAAAGGTATGAAAGGTATGGAAGTTGGAACAAGCATTCTTAGTTAAGAAAAGGTATCTTGACATGATCTTATGGTGTTTCATAATTTCAGGAAGATAATTTTAGGAGACTCCAATAAAATTTTATGTTTTCCAGCATTTGCATTCCAAGATTATCAAGTAGCGCGTCATATTCATTCATGACAATATTAGGCAAGATAGCTAGCAGGGTCAGAGCATATATTAATATTGACCTAGCGATTTGTGTTTTTATGGGCAAAGGTTGAGGGGCTTGCATCTTAGGTCACAAATAAGCGAACTAACTATGGTATTTAAGTGAAGATGGGCAGAAGGGCAAACCCATTATCCCCGAGTTTCAGAGGTTGTGGTCGGCTCTAGACAAATTTCTATATTGCGCTTTCTTCACACTGGAATGTTTGCATCTGATAAGCATGACAACATATGATATTTCAACTCTATTAGAGCATCAAGAATCGTAAATCTATTTGGATGAACAAAGAAGAAGATTATGCTAGTGATTTAGATGCACTAGTGCTCTAAAAACCCAGTCTTAGCAGTTAGCACCAGTAAAAGGTTGAATATGTCGTGCTTTTACAGGGACCACTTAGCTTGTACAAGTGATGCATCAGCAAAGAGACATTCATGTGTTTCAAGTTTGATTCTTTCGTCTGATGATCGTGCCATTGCTCATGCAAACAACATACCTAATGTAATTCCATATGTGGGGTCCGGAGAGGGTAAAGTGTACGTAAACCTTACCTCCACCTCCAAAGGTTGTTTCGGAAAGAACCTTGGCTCGAGTAATGCACATTAATGCAGTTAAAAAGAAAACTACAGAAGTAAAAAAGGCATAACAAAAAATAGAGAAAGCATAGCATAGCATTCAAAAAACAAGAGCAATAACAATGACCAAATAATGCAATATATAACCGAAGCAGGGGGATGCCATTGCTCATGCATTGAAATCTGATTCCGGGTAATTTCTTTTACCAATCCATTATTTGAAAATATTAAGGGAAACAGTCAACGATTAATGTTCTACTACAGCACCAATGGCAAGAGAATCCAACGTCAAAGCTAGTGTGAAGTGCTTTGTGTCACCGTCAAGGTACATGATGCATTCAAGATTAAGCATAATGGAATTGGAACGAAAATCATGAGGAACCAAGATTCAATTCCAATAGAAGGAAAAAACAGCTAGGTGGACAGAGTTGCTTGGAATTTACACTAGTGATACTGGTGAGACGAAGAATTGATGAAGGTACTCGGCTAAATAGTGAATGTGTGTGCAAGTTGGTTGAACACCACCATCACCACCAAAAAAAATAAAAAATAAGATGCATGATATCTTCAGCTGTTTCAATTTGTTAGGGAACTGTTAGATAAAGGACAGTACAAAACCATGGTAAAAGCAGAGGATTTCTTGGAGGAACTACTGAAACTTGGCGAGATAGTGAGGGTGTGTGCAAGTTGGTTGAACACCACCACCACCACCACAAAATGGAAAGATGCATGATATCTTCAGCTGTTTCAATTTGTTGGGGAACTGCTAGATAAAGGACAGTACAAAACCATGGTAAAAGCAGAGGATTTCTCGGAGGAACTACTGAAACTTGGCGAGATAGTGAGGGTGTGTGCAAGTTGGTTGAACACCACCACCACCACAAAAAGGAAAGATGCATGATATCTTCACCTGTTTCAATTTGATGGGGAACTACTGCATAAAGGATACCATAAATCATGGTAAAAACAGAGGATTTCTAGGAGGAACTACTGAAACTTGATTCCTCCACTAATTCAGTTGTTGACACTTCACACATTGTACACTGGCAGCTGTTATTTACTACGTGTGGAGGGAAAGGAATCAAAGTCTTTCAGCACAGGAGGTGCAGTGGGGACGATATAGTGAAGATGATAATACAAGCCATTTCACTAGGGCAATCCCTACAAGCAAAATGCAGGAGAAGTTAGCACGATTAAATTGGTACCCGTAGTTGTGTCATTAGCTGCTATGCTTTAGTTGTGATTGAGCCTTAAAAGTCATAAACTGGGATGTGTCTACTTGTGCCAAGACAGTCATCTCCAGTACATATCTCTCCAGTTTGGTCCAGTGCACATCTAGTGTCACGCCCCGACTTCCAACGAGGCGTGATTGGCACCCGAAGCCGATAAGGCCCGAGAGAACCAATCTTTGCTCATGTACTCTCATATGTATGTTCGCGTATGCATATCATTTTATCTCATGTAATTAAATATCGTTAGCGAAAGTCATGGCAATACGTGCAATCTATGAAACTTGGCCGCTAGGGCCATCTCGTCAAAATGAACGTACATCTTTTACTTTCACGATACCCCACATATGTCTACAAAGCCTCTAATAGATACATGACCATGTCTATACAATACTTACAAAATGCTAAAACCTAATGAACACATGTGACTTGGGAAGCCCCGAAGCAACTAGAGCTCACCAATAATCTGCGGATATCTCGCCACCTACTGCAGAGATCTACTAACACCTGTGCCTGCAGCATGTAAGGTAAGTTCCCCAAAAGGGGTCAGTACGAATAAAGTACTGAGTATGTAAGGCCAGATGAAACTAAAATAGCACATAAGTACTTCCAAGAAATTAAGCGTAAGAGAATAATCAATATGGATATACCTTCGTATAAAAATATGTGGAACCAGGTTCATTACTTCTATTAGTCTCAATACTTGATCAATCAGTCGCATCATTATCACTTTCTTATAACCATCTTCATGTTTATTTACATCTATGCACGTGAGGCATATATTCTCATCTCTTTACAACTATTTTCATTACTGTGCACTCAATTAGTTAGTACCGGGCCTCCACCCTTGGTAGGCTATAAGATATAAATGTAATACCGGACATCCACCTTTAGTGGGCTATCATATATAATTATAATACCGGACATCCACATTTAGTGGGCTATCATATATAAATATAATACCGGACATCCACATTTAGTGGGCTATCATATATAAATATAATACCGGACATCCACATTTAGTGGGCTATCATATATAAATATAATACCAGACATCCACATTTAGTGGGCTATAATATATAACTATAATACCGGACATCCACATTTAGTGGGCTATAATATATAAATATAATACCGGACATCCACATTTAGTGGGCTATCATATATAATTATAATACCGGACATCCACATTTAGTGGGCTATAATATGTAAATATAATACCGGACATCCACATTTAGTGGGCTATAATATATATATATAATACCGGACATCCACATTTAGTGGGCTATAATATATACCCTTTTGATTTTTAATCCATTTTCAATGAACCATAACATAAAGTAACCATTTGTGCATTATTTCTTCACAATCTTATTTCTTTGACATAGCTATGAGAGTGATCCATTAGAGATCATGACACTAAAGCTCACATTTGTATACACATCTCACTTCACTTCACTTCATAAGATTCACATCTTCACTTATGAGGGATAATTATACTAACTTGCACATCGCCTCTCTTATCACCCTTATGAGATTGGTACTTTTACTTATGCAAGATTGGTACAAGGCTAATCATCATACTATCGGACTTTGGAACAAGACATGATTGGAAAATGCCATCCAAGATTAAATAGATTCTCTTATGTTATTATTCTCTTGAAAATAGGTCCTTTAGAGATTTCAACGTTATGACAACTTTCCTTGAAGCTTTGGATCATTAACCAATGGGTGAGAGGTATGTGAATAAACATTGTGAGAAACATAACATTATAGCAACATAACACTATTGAAACCATTGGACCATAATCCATGAACAAGGGACATGAGTATAACCACCATGGGAACCGTGGAACATAACCTTATTGGGCTTTTGGAACATTAATCATGAATATGAGACATGTGTATAACTCTATTGGAACTTTGGTTCATGGCATGATTGGAATAATGCTATTCAAACTCAACAAGTCCTCTTTACCTCACTACTCTTGTTGAGGTAGTTCTCTTAGGCTTTACAACATATGACAACTTAAGAACTTCCGTCCATAAATAAGAACTAAGTGGGTCATAATTCGTCTAAGAGGAAAACACATATGAATAACAATATATATCAACCTTAGTTGGAATACTATAGAACCCCTTTGGAATAGAACACTTTAGGACGATGAGCACTTCGGAATCAAATGACAATGTGAACACCACATGCTACAAAAGGATATAGAAGAATAACCTTACATACCTTGTATTCTTAATACGAATACACAATCTTAGATGCGCATACAATAGTCCCTCTCCGTTCCTGTGTTTTGCTCTACAACACAAGTTCATAACGAAACCAACATTAACCACCAATTACCTTATAATGGCATAAAATAATAATTAGTCACATGTTTAGCTTTAACATGTCATTTCCCCTTGACAAAACCATTGATAAAAGTATTATTCCAAAAATTCCATAATATTCCCAACATTGACCAATACATGATAATTGACACATTTCACCACAACACTTCTCCTTTACACTTTCTTATCCATACCACATCACAATTAATCCATCAACTTACCTTAATACAACTCATAACACATATCGGTCAAAATCCCACAATTTCCACTTATAGACAATAACAAGTTTAATACCAAAAATAACACCATACATGTTTATATTTTGTCCATACCATGCTTTTTCATCAAAGGCACAAGTCATAATTCAAGTTACCATTCCATGGATTTCACATCTTTTTCACAAAACCAAAAGTGCCATGTCCAACACTCCCAAGCATAACCAACATGATATACATAATCTATCATGCTTATAATATGTTAAAGTACAAGAATAAGCACTTACCCAAGCTTGAAAAAGGATGATCTTGCCCAAAAATGCCTTAGGGTTTGAAGAGCACCAAAAAAAGTGTTCTTGAGAATTCTAGAAAATGAGAGAAAAGCATGTGTGTGTACAATGAATTAAAATCTGATTTTTGGCCACCTTTTATAACCTTTTAAAGTCATCCTTAGCCATTAAGTCCATCATTGACAAGTCAAGGCAAGAATGGGTCATTTTGACCCATTGGGCCTTTCATGTTTTCTTTCACATTTTGGGTCCTTTTTGGGCCCAATTCACTTAATCCAACAAAATCCATAATTTCTCATGTTTAATTCATTTCATATGCGTTACAACAATATTCCCACTCACGGGATTTATATTTGTAGCCTCAATCCCAAAAACAAGCGATTCTAGCCACGTATGACCCATTTTGGCTATAGGGGTAAAATCGTCATTTTGACGCCAAATTTGTCCTCGGGTAATTGTATCATACCAATATAATATTTCACTAATTTCATGTATATTCTCATGGTTGTAGAAGAAACGTGGCAAAAATCGGTCCGGTACGTCCCCGGGCACCCTTGGAACTTAAGAAAAATTCCAACTTTTGAAAGGTGCGCACAAGCAGCCCGGCACGCTGCCTGGCGCGCCCCCTTGCTGCCTCTGGACTAAAAATTTTAGCCCAGAGCGGCGTGGCACGCCCCTGGGCGCGCCCCTCCTTAATTTTTTTCGAAAATTTTGTTTTTCGACTTTTCTTCGCGGGTTTGGTTAGATACTTCAAGTCCTATTCTTTAACTTACTTCTTGGCTTCAATATACTTTGTTTAGAGGTCCTCTTAGCCTCATTTTTTAACCCCACAAATGTGCCATGAAAATCGCAAAACACCTTTTATGCAAGTTTAATCACATATACAAGGGCCAAATTTCAATTTCTCCATCACTAACATTACCAAATACATACTTATAGCTCGTGACACCTAAGTAAACATTATTTAATGTCGTCAAATAGGGTTAGGAAGGTACGGGGTGTTACATCTAGTTTTGTGACATCTGTCCATTATAAAATCTAATGATCAGCATTTATTTTAACTAAAACACCCCTTAAACCATGGTTAATCCTCCTAGTTATCTAATTAAGTCCTTTCCTTTTGGGCAACTTCTGTTTAGGCGAAAATCATTTTACTCCTATCTCGTTTTACTTTCCATCTCTACATCTTGCTGACCATTTTCATTTTCTAAACACATTTTTAGGATTTTAGGATTTTCGAACTTCAATTTTTATTTACCATTTTCATTTTCTAGAGTTCCAGTAGCTCTTTTATTATAAGGATGAGTCTTTCATCCCTCTTAACATTATGTAGTGATTGATTTTAAATATCAGCAAAAAACTATATGGCATACAAAATTTAAAAAGTAACGATGAGCCTCATCCAATTTTTTTAAATTAAAAATTGATCCGAGCTTTTGTCTTTCGTAGTGATGAGATTTTGACGTTGACTCTACCTTGTTTAATAAAAAAGCAAAACGAATACGAATACAAAGACGGAGGCATAAAGATTCAACTAGCCAAATGCTTTCGTTAACACGAGAAACAAATAAAAACAAAGAAAGCTTCAACTAAGCCAAATGCTTCCGCAAATCCCAGAAACAAAAAAATAGAGACATAAAAAGCTTCAACTAGCCAATTTCTGCCGCTAACCCGAGAAACAAAAAAAACAGAGCCATAAGCTTCAACTAAGCCAAATGCTTCAGCTAACCAGAGAAACAAAAAAACAGAGGCATAAGGTTTCAACTTGACAAACACAAAATTATAATAAACAAGAGAAAGCTTCAGCTAACCAGGTGATAAAAAATAGAGCAAAACAGTGGCACAAGCTTCACCAAAACAACACAAAACTGAACAAATAAGATAGATGCAATTACACCTCTTTGTAAATATTAAAGGGTACTATGATTAATCACTCTCTGCTGGACGAAAAAGTTTCAGAATGCTGCATCCCATGAATACTCTATATATCATGTTCAATGTGTTTACTGAATTTTTACATTTCAGGGCTGGTAGTGAAAGTTAAGTTGCAACCTCGATACTAAAAAGGAAACAACTCTATTAACAGAGGATGTCAAATAGTGTTCTGCATTTTGAAATCAAGACTATGATTGCAGAAATCACCATCACCATAAAACCTCCGTCTTTTCAAAGTTGTCATAATCAACGTTGAGATCACTTGTTCAAATCATGAAATGAAAAATCCTGCAATTAGTTAAGAAAAAAAACATATATCAAGATGAGTAGCATTACTTATTAGAAGAAACGAAAAAGAAAAGCATCATAAACTTTGTTCACTAACTCTTAAGAGTTGAGTCAGACTTTCATGGGATGATCCTTGAGACAATTGTGAAGGGCACCATGAAGGAAAGCCACCCTATTATTTAAAGTACAAATATAAGTTCCTACGATATAATAAACAAGAAAAAATTAAAATGTCGTGAGATACCGTAGTCATTGATGCATCTGATAAAGATGGATAAGGGACTTGAAGAGATGGGAAGTCATCTAGCTGTTGGCCAGTTTGACTAAGAGGAAATTTTGGCAATGAACTCTTTTTTTTCCTCTGGGCTTTTTCCCTAAAACTCTTTGGCCGAGTATCAGAACGACGAGTTGATTGCTTCCTTTTTAACCCAGTCACCTTCGTGACATTTGTATTATCAACAAATATTGTCTCACTCGCTTCATTGTGGATATCATTGCTTGAAGTCAGCTCTTCAAGTGATTCATTTCTCTTCTTTACATCATTTAACTTTGTAATTATCTCGTTCGCACACTTTGCAGCCAATTCATACCCTTCTTTAGATCAGAAGCTTCACTTGAAATTTGGATAAAGGTTTGACATAAATGTCTATACCTCGCAATAACTTCAACTTTCGGATCAGAGTCTTTTGCTACTTGATTGACATCCATCTCATGCATGTTTGTAACATCTTTTGTCCACCTCTTTAGTATATAATGCTCAGGAATCATATCTTTCACATTCAGTACATCAAGGATCTTTAAAGCATGTCTGCATAGTACACCCATGAACTCAAACTTCTTATAGCTACAAGAAACTTGAGTTACTGATCGCTTGGCGATTATCGCATGCTCCTTAACACTTCCTTAAGTGCTAACATTGTATGTACACAAATCTCCTTCTTCATGAAAGTCCTTCACAAAAACAAATACTGATCTTTCTCATTCATGTTGAAACATGTCAAATATAGTTGGGGTGTATACATCCCTAGCATGAGTCAATAAAGGAAGTTTAACCTTTAAAATAGGTATTCTTTGGGTCATATCAAAATTTGACTTATTCTCATTGGTGCGCTTATCAACAACTGATCTTTGAAAATTGAACAATATCCAAATCAGATTTCAAATATCCCCTTAAAGGTCCATTAAATCTCTCACTTAATTGTGTACTTTGCATACTGCTGAAAATGTATTTCTTCCGTAAGTCATTGACCATTTCTCCCTTGTAGAAAATGTAGTTTTCAACCAATTATTATCCTCAAGATCATATCTCTCAAGCATGTCCTGCCATACACTTAAAAAATCGTCCTCATACTCATAACCATAAAGCAATTTGCTAAAATCTCTCAGAAATGATGAATTAGATATGATTAAGATGCTTAAAAGCATTTTTTTCTAAGTGCCACACACACAAGGGATGATATGTCTGGGGCATTACTGATGAGACAGCAGAAGCTATTGCGGGATCTTGATCAGTCATGAATGTTTGTGGTTTATCTGCAGACATAATCCTAAAGAATGCGTTAAAAAGTCGTTCAAACGATTTAGTTGATTCATCATATAAGAGAGTTGCACCAAATATATTCATTTCCCTATGATTATTCAAACCAACAAACAATGCCAAGGGTCGGTACTCTTTATTTGTCCTATATGTTGTATCAAAAGACACAACATCTCCATAGATCTTAAAATATCTTATCTTCTTTGCATCAGCCCAGAATACATTAGTTATCAAACTATCATCATCTAACTGTAAAGAAAATCGAAAAGCAGGATTTTCTAGTGTTCTTTTCTCAAAATAATTCACCAAGCTACGAGCCAACCCATGTTTCAAACTTTCTTGTCTTTTGTCCCTAAGATAATTCTTGTGATCCCTCTTTGTGTAACCTAGAGAAGCTTGTCCTCCAGTTTGACGAGCAACAAACTCAAATGAAGCTTTAGGACGTATTGCTGAATCATCTAATAAGTCAAGTTCATATGCTTGAACATTTTTTATCTTTCTTTGAGACGGTAAGATATGAGCTAAAGAAGAATCAACAAGAGGATTGTTGTGTCTCTTCAAATGAAGTGATGCGAAACACCCTGTCCTAGTTTCCTTTCTGTGCTTTTGAACCTTCGAATCTCGTTTGTCTGTGCCTCTGTAACCTTCCTTATAGCATGTAAACTTTTTTGAAGTCACATACCCTTGGACTCTATTTTTATTAGCATATTCTTTTCTAACACTAAAGCCAATTGAAGCTGCATATTCATTATAACATTCATATGCGTGCTCGTCTGAATCAAATTCCATCCCAAGTTTTATTGACACATTACATCCACCTTGAGATTCAGTTGGTGCGGTACCCATAAATCTACATTAAAAAGGTATAAATAAGACAAATAATCTTTAATCATAAATTCTAGAAAACAACATACTGAATGGAGTTCTAGTCTATTGACTTTCAAACGCAAGAATGATGTATGTAATAGTTTTCTTATATATTGAAACATCAAGTGAGTGAAGAAAAATCATTGGAAGACTTCCACTACAACAATGGATTCACTAATAAAAATAGTCGTCCTAACCAAATGTTCTGTTACTATTACATTCTAAAATTAGTAATCTTCATAATTTTTACACGATTAACAAACAAATACACTTTGTGTGTATCAAGTTGTAACTTTTATTGGAATTTTTACTTGTGCATTAAGTACTCAACTTTTCACTATGTTAAATATTTATTTTTTTCCTTAAATTCTCAAAGAACCTTAAAAATAGAGCAAGAACGAAGAAGAACCTGTTTTGGTATTATCACTCGATCTACGAAAAAACTTTTGTTCATCAATTGATATTCTGTTCTCTTGTGATTTTTGAGTATTATTGTACCATCTAGATGAGTTTATCTTCTGTTCTTGTTGAAAATTGCTGCGTCTTTCCATGACTTTTGAGGTAAGAAAGTATTTTTCAACCAGAGAATCTCGAGCAATATTTTCGGATGTTTGTTTTTGGCGGGTAAAATTTTCGCCTAAACGGAAGTTGCCCATAAGGAAAGGACTTAATTAGATAACTAGGATGTTTAACCATGTTTGAAGCAGGGTATTTTAGTTAAAATAAATATTGACCATTAGATTTTAAAATGGACAGATGTCACAAAACTAGATGTGCACTGGACCAAACTGGAGAGATATGTACTGGAGATGAGCCTCATCCCCCATAAGGAAAGGACTTAATTAGATAACTAGGAGGTTTAACCATGGTTTAAGGGGGTATTTTAGTTAAAATAAATGCTGACCATTAAATTTTAAAATGAACAGATGTCACAAAACTAAATGTGCACTGGACCAAACTAGAGAGATATGTACTGGAGATGAGCCTCATCCCTCCGTCTTTTGCTTTGTAATTCCTACTTTTGATGATAAATAAAAAGTTTATATACCAAAAAATAATATTAATAATAAAAAAAAATATTTAAAAAATATAGTACTAGTTTCTACGTACCTTGTCAATTATATAGCATTTATGTTAAAAATAATAAATTAACTTGCATATGATCACATAAAATTTAAATTTAAGATAGTTAAATATTGTCACAACTTTAAAGCAAATCATTGAAATATAATGACACTCCAAAATAAAAAAATAGTTTTTATGTGATGTCACACCCCTTTTTCGCTCGAGGGTCGAAGGAAGGGTTTTTCCAATTAAAGTGACAATATTGAATAGGGATTATTTTTATTTTTACGGAGTCGCCACTTGAAATTGAGTTAAGGTGTTCCAAGTCACCTTTTTGAATCCCTATTCAAAAGGAAATGACTCTTTAATATTGGTCTGCGAACTAAAAATCTGGGTAAGGAATTCTATTGACCGAGGGGAAGGTGTTAGGCATCCCTCAAGTCCCGTGGTTTTAGCACGGTCGCTTTATTGACTTATATTTGGCTTAAGTTGATTCTTGGATAAGGTATGTTTGATTGGTTGCTTGATTTACCTAAGGATTATGGGAGAAATTGTGACATATATTTTCGGCTGAGTAGCGTAACCACAACACAAAGCCTTGTAGTTACAGAGATTGATCAAGGAGCGTAACCACACACATGATAAACCTCGATATATTATTTACTTTCATTATTTTTGCATCTTTGAAGAATTTATCGACCCTTCCCATTTTTTCAAGTCTAAATAAACACCTAACGTGTTTAAAATCTATCCGTCCCCATTAAATCGACTTTAAAATAGTGGAGAATGTTAATTTTTACTATAACAATTAGTCAGTAGCAATATTTTCTGACTCAGTTGATTATCACTTATATTAAAACTTCTAACTTCTAAATTCTATGTGTAAAGAAACCAACTCGTTCTTTTGTAACTCTTTTCTCTCTTCTCAGACGCAATTAATAATGACTTAAATAATGCTTCTATAATTCATCTGCAAGGAGTGCAATCAAACAGGATAATGGAGAACGTCCCATGCATAATCCATACGCTAAAGGAAGTGAGTATAATTATGAGAAAATCTTTGAAATCAAAATACAGAGAAAAGGACGCACTTGAAATTCCTAGTAAACCTACTGCTAACCCAACATATTTAAGCATGGATTCACGAAATGGATTAAAGGGAAAGAAAAAAAAAATCCTAAAAACAGTTATATAGTGAAACTTTTTCTTTTAAACAAAATATGATTTTCTCTAATTAATTCAAAATCATGGCTCCTTTTGACAGTAAAGAAATAACTATTTCAAAACTTAGTTCTTTCACATCATCGCATTTAAGTTCATAAGGCAATCATCTTTATGTTCATAAGGCGAATCTTATTACAATAACTCAATCATGTAGAAAGTTACTCAACCAGTAATTCTAAAGTAATATCTACGACATTAACTAAGATCAACAAAGACAATAGATGTTAAAATATAACTGAAATAACAAAGGTAAAGAGGGACCTTTATATAGATGAACTTGAGACAATATTACAACAACTCAAACGATCGGAAAGCTCTTGACCGGATCATTTGCTGGTGACTTTGAAACAGAACTCGCGACTGGACATCTTGACGAAAATTCGACCTCTCCAAAATAATGATTTCTTGGAGAAAATGGTGGGGGTTAACAATAGCTAATTTTCAGAAGCCACGAACTTGGAAATACGAAGAAAACCCCAAACTCCCAACTTGGTTTCTCCTTCACTCTTTGTTTTTTCCTCTGTACATTTCCTCTCAGTCCCTTCTTTTCTTTTTTCCTCCCCTCTTCTCTGTATGTCTTTTCTAAGTGTTCCTCCCTAGTTCTATTCTCTTGTTTACTAGTCCTTTTGTTTTTTTCTCTTCCGTATTCTGTCCCCTCCTCTATGTATGTAGTGTTGTGTATATATCTAATGTGTTCAAGGGTGAGGGTGTGTGTAGTGTTCAGATGTGAGGGGTGGGAGTAGGGACGTGGGTGTGTGTGTGTTAGTGTAAAAGGTGGGGGAAAAAGGGAGGTTTTTGTGGGGTGGTTCAGGGTATAGTGGGTAGTTTAGGTTAGGATTTTTTTTTTTTTTTTTTTTTTTTTTTTTTTTAAAACAAAATAAATAAATAAAAATAAATAAATAAATAACTAAAGTAGTATTAGCTAATTAATAAAAAAAATATGGAAAAGTTAAATAGCTAGTCCTAAAATATTGATGAAGAAAGTATTTAAACCACTAGATTATTTATTAAAAATTAAAAGAAAAATATATTTTTTGAAAATTTTCTTCTTTTTTTTTTTTTTATAAGAAAAGTAAAAATAAAAGTTATCCTAAAATGTGACTCATTTATTGAAACCCTTTTTTTATAAATAAAACCTATAAAAATGAGATAAAAGCTAAAAATAATAATTAGACGTAAAATAAATATTTAATGCAAAAATAGGTTAAAGCTCGGGGAGAGTCAAAAATCACGTGTCTACATTTGCCCCTCTTTGTCTGTGAACACGAAAGAGTTTTCAGACAAAGAAGTAGACAACGAGACGAGTTTTGACCCAACTGTTATTTGAAATGAAAAAGGAAAGAAGGAAAAGATGCGACCGAGTCCTGGTTTTGGACAGCCTACATATCCCGGGTTATAAGGGAATCAGGTCCCATGTAGTTCAATGAGATGGAAGGATGAGACGATGAGTTAGAGGTCGAGTGAGGTCCCGTCGAGTCTCCGGTTCGCGGCTCCTAGTTTTACATCAAAATGAAAGACAAGAATAAAATGATCCTTCAAGTACAAGATCCAATCTATTCAGCTTCTATTGAGTCTTGACTTGAATCTTCACGCTTCTTTAAGTGATGATATGTTTGCTCTCCTCTTGAGTTGGACTCGACAGTGAACTTTCTTCAAGTCGATTTCGGTTATAGGAGATGCACTTGAAAATCGGCCCCTATTCTTCAAACAGACGTTTGCTTCTTCTGACTTTGAATTCAAAAATTGTCATGTTCTCCGGGCTGGCTCCCGAACTTGGATTGAAAATTGACCCTATTCTCCAGGTGGGCTCCGGAGCTTCAAAACTGAAAATAATCCCTGTTCTCCAAATGTGTTCCTGAACTCAAAATAAATAGTGAACTAGAAAAGTAAATCCCATTTTTCAGGAGGGTCCTGCTAAAATAAATCCCATTTTTCAGGAGGGTCCTGAGCACAAAATAAAGTCCCATTTTCCAGGAGGGTCCTGTTGATCCCATTTTTCAGGAGGGTCTTGTTGATCCCATTTTCCAGGAGGGTCCTGAGTTGAAAATTAAAGTCCCATTTTCCAGGAGGGTCCTGAACAGAAAAGTAAAAACCTATTTTCCAGGAGGGTCCTGAGCTGAAATATAGAGTCCTATTATCCAGGAGGGTCCTGAGTTGAAGAGTAAAGTCCCATTTTTCAGGAGGGTCCTGTTGATCCCATTTTTCAGGAGGGTCCTGAGTTGAAAATTAAAGTCCCATTTTCCAGGAGGGTCCTGAACAGAAAAGTAAAAACCCATTTTTCAGGAGGGTCCTGAGCTGAAGAGTAAAGTCCCATTTTTCAGGAGGGCCCTGAGTTGAAAATTAAAGTCCCATTTTTCAGGAGGGTCCTGAACAAAAAATAAAGTCCCATTTTTCAGGAGGGTCCTGAGCAAAAAATAACTCCCAAATAACACGAACAAAAATTTTGCCCCAGTTTTCACTGAAAAATTTTGTGAGTTATTAGCAATTGTAAACTTTATAAATAAACTCAGACCAGGAACTGTATATCCTAGGAGAAAAAGGAAAATAAGTGTCTTCGACTAGAAAATATCTATCCTAGGAGATGAATACGAAATAATTGTCTGCTACTAGGAAATGTTTATCCTAGGAGACGAATGTAAAAATAATTGTCTGCTACTAGAAAATGTTTATCCCAGGAGACGAATGAAAAAATAAATGTCTACTACTAGGAAATGTTTATCCTAGGAGACGAATGAAAAATAAATGTCTACTACTAGAAAATATTTATCCTAGGAGACGAATGAAAAAATAAATGTCTACTACTAGGAAATGTTTATCCTAGGAGACGAATGAAAAAATAAATGTCTACTACTAGAAAATGTTTATCCTAGGAGACGAATGAATAATAAATGTCTACTACTAGGAAATGCTTATCCTAGGAGACGAATGAAAAAATAAATAATAAATGTCTACTACTAGGAAATGTTTACCCTAGGAGACGAATGAAAAAATAAATGTCTACTACTAGGAAATGTTTATCCTAGGAGACGAATGAAAAACAAATGTCTACTACTAGGAAATGTTTATCCTAGGAGACGAAGGAAAAGATAAATGTCTACTACTAGAAAATGTTTATCCTAGGAGACGAAGGAAAAGATAAATGTCTACTACTAGGAACTGTTTATCCTAGGAGACGAATGAAAAAATAAATGTCTACTACTAGAAAATGTTTATCCTAGGAGACGAATGAAAAAATAAATGTCTACTACTAGGAAATATTTATCCTAGGAGATGAATGAAAAATAACGAATATATGCACGTAACAAAGAAAGAGTAAGAGTTTTTACTGTAATCCTATTTGCAAGTTCGAACCTCTGAAATTGCCTTTGTATCAACAAAATTGCCCCTATTTTAGAAATAGAAAGAAAAATTGTGAGTTTCAAAATGGTGGTCGGTTTGTGGTCTTGGCCTTGAGCGCAACAACCTTTTTCTTTTTGTTGTGTTTGACCTTGACTTCAACTTAGGCAGATTGTGCTAGTTGCTTAAACAACCTCATTGAAGAACCTCTAACTGAAGATTTCAGACCCCAATATCTGTCATATTGTCCTCGTTCTACGAACACTAGATCTTGTATTCATTCTCAAACTTGTCAACCACCACAAATTATGGTGCATATCATTTCTTCTCCAATCATATTACATTTGATGTGCGGGCCAGACTTTGCTTTGGCAATTGAGAAACTGATAGCGAATTTTGAAATCATTTCTTGCTTGTTTCGACAAAGACTGACTCAACGAAAAATGAAAAAGAATAAAGCGATCAAAAGAAGGAGTATTTGACAAAAAATATCCCTTTAGAAAACAGGGAGAAAGAAAGAAAAGACTCCTTCAAACGTGATAGTTACCTCTAATGATCGTGACATGCATTTTGAATTAAATGGCCTGATCTGTCAATCCAATCTGAACTTTATTCTTTTTGAACATTCAGACTTTGAAGTCATTCTTCTAAGTTGCGACCTTTGCATTAGACGCTCAACATTCAAGCGACTGGTGGTGCCCCAAAGAGTTTTCACCAACAAGTCTCTCTCATTTTTATTTTTATTTTTTTATATATCTCACTCACCATCGCCTTATGGTGCCCGCGAGGGTTTTCACCAATAAGACTCTCTCATTTTCACTTTCTCTCAATTCAATGGGGCCTTATGGATCTGTGGGACCCCCTCTGATAATGCTCTTTTATGCAAGGAACATGACATTGCTCCTCATGATAATCAACACTGAAAGCATACTTGACTTGTCATTCTTAAAAATTGATCAGAAGGTCTTTATTTGGACTGTAACATGGCTTTTGGGAAGGGTTAGAAAGAAAGGGATGGCATGAAGGCTCAAAAATAACACATATAACAAGGTTAAAACTTATAACTTTTGGAATCAACTCTTTTGACAAAATAAAACTTTTTTTTTTTTTTTGCCCCAGTTTTTGTGACTGGAAATTTTCAGGACTTTTCTTGGTTGGACCGAACCCTTGAGTAGCGCTGCCTACATATCTTGTCGTAGCAAGAATCAGGTCAAACGTAGTTCAAAACGTTTATTCTTTTGCTTGATTTTTTTTTTTTTTTTTTTTTTTTTTTGACTTTAACTTTGACTTCGTTTTTTTTTCCTTTGACTCTTTTTCTTCTTTTGGTCTTTTGATTCCTTTTTTTCTCTTGATATTTTTTCTCCTTTTTTGACGCTATAGATTCCAAAAGAGGGATATGAAGAAAGAAAAATATAATTAAGGCTTAAAAGGGATAGCAAAGGATGACACAATATTTGGATAGCAGAATAAAATGCCTTCGTCATCTCAATTCTTAACAACGACGTGTATAAGTATGCATTTAAGAAATAGCCGTGAAAATCACAGCATCTACATTGATAAACATGGATGCCCCTCTCCTTTCATGATCGTCCATTAGAAATCTTCATTTTGGCAAGATCTTCTCACAACAGATGACATGTGTCGGTTTAGATCGAACTTGTCCCAGAATTTATTTTGTTTTATTGAATCAATTCAAGCTACTGTTGTCAAAAATGTTTTAGTTCTCCAATTTCCTCAAATGTTTTCTTTTCATTTTTTAACTCTCTTGGCGTATTCATTCCATGACTAGATAGGATTTTAAGATTTGGCCAAAAATTCTGCATGCCTGTCACGTCACTAAAGCTAAAATGAAAAGAAATACATACCAAAAAGCGCTAAATGGAATATAAAATTGCATTTCATTGGGTAAAGATAGAAAGGTCTGACAATAAGATAACCAAACTGGACTCTAGGCTATGACCCTGAAATAACCAAACAACTAATTACGACAAGACTCACTAAAGTCATAAAATAAAGGGATAGGAGGGTTTAACTCAACTAACAAACAAAACAAAACCCAAATTGCATAATAGTAATGACGACAAAATAAACTACCCATACACTCCTTCTTAGAGAAGAAAAGAGTGACTTTCTAATTACCAAGCATGCCATCTTAGCCACTAGTTTGCACATCAGCCTTAGTGGAGCCTCCATCAATTTTAGTTGCCTTTTCTTGAAAATTGGGAGGATTGCTACATTCTTCGTCATCACATATCATCTCAATGAAGTGTACGTCATTATTTGCTGGCAGAGGATTCTTAGAAATGTTTGGTGAGTCACTGTCTCTAACTACAATCATTTTTGCCTGAATCATCCCTTCCACTTTTCTTTTCAAAGATCGACATTCTTCAGTACTGTGCCCTGGAGCATCAGAATGGTATTCACAACGTACAGCAGGATTGAAACCTTTTGAATGTGGATCTGCATGGTTCTGAGGGATAACTTCTACCATGTTCAAACTTTTCAATTTCTGAAACAAGCTTTCATAAGACTCTTCAATTGGTGTGAAATTATCCCTAGGCCCGTTATATCCTCCATATGCCTGCCTTGAACCAGGTTTGTAGGGAGATCGAACATTTGGAGAATAAGGACGAGGATTTTGATGTGTTGGTGCACGCCATTGAGGATAGATTGATGGCTGGACATATGGTTGTGCACTATTGACTGGATATTGAAATGGGACGACAGAGTAGTGAAGGTCTTGCGTGATCATTCCTGCATCAACATTGTTCTTCTTGACCCCAAAGTGTCCTGAGCCATTCTGAATTGCTTGAGTTGTAGCCTTAAGGGCTACTTGACTTACAATTTTTCCAGACTTGATGCCATTTTCAACCATTTCTCCAATTTTTATTACTTCGGCAAATGTTTTACCTACTGCAGAAAGTAGGTGGTTAAAGTAATCAGACTCTTGTGCTTGAAGGAAAACATCAATCATCTCTATCTCTTTCATTGGTGGCTTGACCCTAGCAGCTTGCTCTCTCCACCTAATAGCATATTCACGAAAATTTTCAGTGGTCTTTTTCCTCATGTTGGCAAGTGTGGTACGATCTGGAACTATGTCAATATTATATTGAAATTGCTGGATAAAATCTCGAGCCATGTCATCCCAAATATGCCAACGAGAGATATCTTGATCGATAAATCATTCTGAAGCTATTCCTGCCAGACTCTCTCCAAAATAAGCCATAAGTAGCTCTTCTTTTCCCCCTGCTCCTCTTAGTTGATTACAAAACTTTTTCAAATGAGCCAATGGATCACCGTGGCCGTCGTACTTGTCAAACTTTGGGGTTTTGAAACCTAGAGGTAGATGGACATCAGGGAACATGCACAAATCTTTGTAAGAAACACTCTTGTTCCCTCCTAGAGGTAGATGGACATCAGGGAACATGCTTTGCTCTAAACTTCTCATTTTTTTGGCCATCTCCTCTTGTTCCTCGTTCTTAGTCGTCTTTTCAATCACAATAGGGGAACTGTGAAGATGAGTAGGATTAGAGGATTCTGGGACCTTAAAAGTTACTCCAGGGGAGTAGAATTGATCATGGGGTAGCTCACCGACAGACTTCTGTATCAACTTTGGTCGAGGATCTACAGAAGTTTGTACTGCGGGAATGAAAAGTGGGTTATTAGTGAGAGATGGATTTGAAAGGCGCACGGTAGAGGTCCCAGCCGTGCTAGGCACGTTAGTATATGGGTCGAATCCTGGTGGGTAAAGTGGATCATCGGTTTGGGCCCGAGTAGAAATTGGGACAGTCATGTTCAAAAGTCCAGGAATTGAGGAAGGTGGTGCTTGCCCATTTATCCAAGCTTGATACATTTCTGTCATCTGTTGTTTCAATAACCTATTCTCTTCTATCGATGTAATTTCTTGTTGAAACAATTGATTTTAGTCTTCTTCGCTATCAGACTCTATCCCCTCTTTGCGTGTCATTTTGCCCTTTCCTTTGGATCTGGTATTGTACAGATGAGATGTCAGTGTAACCACAAACCAACCACCTTACAAAATTTTAACCTTTTCTGTGACAAGTGACAAATGGGTAAGTGTTGCACACTTAAAATTATGTAATACATCGTATGTTATGCCTCTAAATACATTTCCCATCTTGATGTGGGAGGCCTTATGTTTCATCCCGGCTTATCTAGGCGCATTTTTTTTTCTATATACATATATATTTTTATTTATTATTATTATTATTTTTTTTTTTAATTTTTTTTATATTTAGGGCCTGACTCTCGTCTAAACCAACACTACATGGACATTTTTCAAAGATAGACCTCTATATAATTTCAACAAGGAGTTTGGGGGAATAAGATGCAACCAAGTATTTTTTTTTAAAATAAAATAATAACAATAGTAACTTAGAAGAAAGACACAATTATTTTATATATATATATATATATTTTTTTTTTTGCAAAACTCAACTTCATGACCTCTAAAGGTTCATGTCTATTAGGATATATGTGTATATATATATATATATATATATATATATATATATATATATATATATATATATATTATTATTTTTTATTATTATTATTTATTTATTTTTTTTATATAAAAACCTAGCCTCACGACCCCTAAAGGTTCAGGGCTATTAAGATATATGTATATATATTTTTTATTTTTTATTTTTATTTTTATTTTTATTATTATTATTATTTTTATTTTTTATAAAAGCTTAGCCTCACGACCCCTAAAGGTTCAGGGCTATTAAGATATATGCATAAATAATAAATTTGAGGATAAGAAAATAGTAGTCATATTTTCAAAATGACCCTCAATCGAAGGGTGATCTTTTTTCCATTTTATTCCTCAAAAATATATATTTTTTAAGGAGACGGTTATAAAAGTTTAGAGGAAAAATTACTTTTTAAGTTGCCTAAAGCCGGTAAACAATCGAACAGGCCTTCCAAATAAATGTCAAAGAGCACATAGGATGCACATGTTGGTCATATAAAGAGGGACACCTGTCCTAGATGGACCCGGCCCCTGTGCCGAGTCCCGCTAAGTCAAATGCACATGATGCAGATAAAGCGAAGCCTAATAGGGATAGCCACGTCTGAGTTTCAGTTCTGCTAGGTTTAATCTGATGGAGATAGGTGTCTAGACTGGTTTTACCCGAGCGGACACTCGAGTCGGGGTGGGGCAACTTGTTCGGTAGCAGTGCTACTCCGCCTTTGTTGCTGGTCCAAACCCCGCCTAATATGTGTGACTAATAATCCTTCACCAGGTGCCTTGGCACTCTGGCTTCATCTCAAAAAAGAAAGTAGGATGCATACTTTGCATTCCTTCTACCCTATATTTCAGAGACTCAGAAGGGGTCCGCGAGAGAAGATAATTTATAGTACAACTCAACAATATCAAAGCAATAAATGAGCAGTAAGTAGCATATTAAGCCAACAAACACAATATCCAAATAGTTAAAATAAGTACAAGTCAATATCAAAAGCTCGAATTCTGGTTAGTCCCCAGCAGAGTCGCCAGAGATGTCACACCCCTTTTTCGCTCGAGGGTCGAAGGAAGGGTTTTTCCAATTAAAGTGACAATATTGAATAGGGATTATTTTTATTTTTATGGAGTCGCCACTTGGAATTGAGTTAAGGTGTTCCAAGTCACCTTTTTGAATCCCTATTCAAAAGGAAATGACTCTTTAATATTGATCTGCGAACTAAAAATCTGGGTAAGGAATTCTATTGACCGAGGGGAAGGTGTTAGGCATCCCTCAAGTCCCGTGGTTTTAGCACGGTCGCTTTATTGACTTATATTTGGCTTAAGTTGATTCTTGGATAAGGTATGTTTGATTGGTTGCTTGATTTACCTAAGGATTATGGGAGAAATTGTGACATATATTTTCGGCTGAGTAGCGTAACCACAACACAAAGCCTTGTAGTTACAGAGATTGATCAAGGAGCGTAACCACACACATGATAAACCTCGATATATTATTTACTTTCATTATTTTTGCATCTTTGAAGAATTTATCGACCCTTCCCATTTTTTCAAGTCTAAATAAACACCTAACGTGTTTAAAATCTATCCGTCCCCATTAAATCGACTTTAAAATAGTGGAGAATGTTAATTTTTACTATAACAATTAGTCAGTAGCAATATTTTCTGACTCAGTTGATTATCACTTATATTAAAACTTCTAACTTCTAAATTCTATGTGTAAAGAAACCAACTCGTTCTTTTGTAACTCTTTTCTCTCTTCTCAGACGCAATTAATAATGACTTAAATAATGCTTCTATAATTCATCTGCAAGGAGTGCAATCAAACAGGATAATGGAGAACGTCCCATGCATAATCCATACGCTAAAGGAAGTGAGTATAATTATGAGAAAATCTTTGAAATCAAAATACAGAGAAAAGGACGCACTTGAAATTCCTAGTAAACCTACTGCTAACCCAACATATTTAAGCATGGATTCACGAAATGGATTAAAGGGAAAGAAAAAAAAAATCCTAAAAACAGTTATATAGTGAAACTTTTTCTTTTAAACAAAATATGATTTTCTCTAATTAATTCAAAATCATGGCTCCTTTTGACAGTAAAGAAATAACTATTTCAAAACTTAGTTCTTTCACATCATCGCATTTAAGTTCATAAGGCAATCATCTTTATGTTCATAAGGCGAATCTTATTACAATAACTCAATCATGTAGAAAGTTACTCAACCAGTAATTCTAAAGTAATATCTACGACATTAACTAAGATCAACAAAGACAATAGATGTTAAAATATAACTGAAATAACAAAGGTAAAGAGGGACCTTTATATAGATGAACTTGAGACAATATTACAACAACTCAAACGATCGAAAAGCTCTTGACCGGATCATTTGCTGGTGACTTTGAAACAGAACTCGCGACTGGACATCTTGACGAAAATTCGACCTCTCCAAAATAATGATTTCTTGGAGAAAATGGTGGGGGTTAACAATAGCTAATTTTCAGAAGCCACGAACTTGGAAATACGAAGAAAACCCCAAACTCCCAACTTGGTTTCTCCTTCACTCTTTGTTTTTTCCTCTGTACATTTCCTCTCAGTCCCTTCTTTTCTTTTTTCCTCCCCTCTTCTCTGTATGTCTTTTCTAAGTGTTCCTCCCTAGTTCTATTCTCTTGTTTTCTAGTCCTTTTGTTTTTTTCTCTTCCGTATTCTGTCCCCTCCTCTATGTATGTAGTGTTGTGTATATATCTAATGTGTTCAAGGGTGAGGGTGTGTGTAGTGTTCAGATGTGAGGGGTGGGAGTAGGGACGTGGGTGTGTGTGTGTTAGTGTAAAAGGTGGGGGAAAAAGGGAGGTTTTTGTGGGGTGGTTCAGGGTATAGTGGGTAGTTTAGGTTAGGATTTTATTTTATTTTTTTTTTTTTATATTTTTTAAAACAAAATAAATAAATAAAAATAAATAAATAAATAACTAAAGTAGTATTAGCTAATTAATAAAAAAAATATGGAAAAGTTAAATAGCTAGTCCTAAAATATTGATGAAGAAAATATTTAAACCACTAGATTATTTATTAAAAATTAAAAGAAAAATATATTTTTTGAAAATTTTCTTCTTTTTTTTTTTTTTTATAAGAAAAGTAAAAATAAAAGTTATCCTAAAATGTGACTCATTTATTGAAACCCTTTTTTTATAAATAAAACCTATAAAAATGAGATAAAAGCTAAAAATAATAATTAGACGTAAAATAAATATTTAATGCAAAAATAGGTTAAAGCTCGGGGAGAGTCAAAAATCACGTGTCTACATGTGATAAATTAAAAGCTAAATAAATGCCGGTGAAACTTACTCGTCATTATGATTGAAGTGCTAGTAAATTATATTATCTTTATATTGAGCTAAATCTTTAATATAAAACATAATTCGATTTCTCCTTATTTGAGCCGTAATAGTAAATACTTTTTAGTCACGTAATATAAAACAAAATTGGGCTTATTATTTTAGTATACAACTTGAAAAACCTATCCAAAATAAATTAGGATACTACTTTATCAATTTTTTGCAATTTTTCCTTACTTTATATAACATTGTAAGGGCATAATAATTGATCAATATTTGAGAGATATTTTAATCGATCAACATTTAGCAAAAAATATTCGTTTATTAGCAACATATATTAAGTATTTACCGATGATGACTACAAACAATAATAGTCAGGCGGATGAATATTCTTTTCAACAAACTGACCAAATATATTAAGATCCCCTATTTTAAAGATAGATTAAAATTAAAGGAAGTCAATTCTTCATCATTACTTGGTCCTCTTTTATTTTGATTATTTTGACTCAAGAAAACAAATTACACATATCCTATACAAATTAGGATTTGGTGCTCGTTTTTCCATCTCCAATACGGACTAGGCTTAATTAATAAGGTAATTAGCAATTATTAGGAAATAAGGTAATCCTAATTTGAGTTGATAAAGGTCAATATTTCATCTATATAAATATAAACAGCTAAACATACTTACTATTCTTTCACTCTCAAAATTAAATCTCCTTCCAAGTAATCAAATTGTATAGGCACCGCTGGTTTTTTTTGTATTAAGAAGTAGAGATATTCCCCATCTTATTAATCCCTTTCCAAACAAAACTTTCTTAAACTTTATTTTTTGAAAATCAATGGAGAAATCATCAAAGAACATCGAAATTGATGATCCAACCAATGACCCGAAGCACTATTACTTGGCTTTCAAACGCAAGAATGATGTATGTAATAGTTTTCTTATATATTGAAACATCAAGTGAGTGAAGAAAAATCATTGGAAGACTTCCACTACAACAATGGATTCACTAATAAAAATAGTCGTCCTAACCAAATGTTCTGTTACTATTACATTCTAAAATTAGTAATCTTCATAATTTTTACACGATTAACAAACAAATACACTTTGTGTGTATCAAGTTGTAACTTTTATTGGAATTTTTACTTGTGCATTAAGTACTCAACTTTTCACTATGTTAAATATTTATTTTTTTTCCTTAAATTCTCAAAGAACCTTAAAAATAGAGCAAGAACGAAGAAGAACCTGTTTTGGTATTATCACTCGATCTACGAAAAAACTTTTGTTCATCAATTGATATTCTGTTCTCTTGTGATTTTTGAGTATTATTGTACCATCTAGATGAGTTTATCTTCTGTTCTTGTTGAAAATTGCTGCGTCTTTCCATGACTTTTGAGGTAAGAAAGTATTTTTCAACCAGAGATTCTCGAGCAATATTTTCGGATGTTTGTTTTTGGCGGGTAAAATTTTCGCCTAAACGGAAGTTGCCCATAAGGAAAGGACTTAATTAGATAACTAGGATGTTTAACCATGTTTGAAGCAGGGTATTTTAGTTAAAATAAATATTGACCATTAGATTTTAAAATGGACAGATGTCACAAAACTAGATGTGCACTGGACCAAACTGGAGAGATATGTACTGGAGATGAGCCTCATCCCCCATAAGGAAAGGACTTAATTAGATAACTAGGAGGTTTAACCATGGTTTAAGGGGGTATTTTAGTTAAAATAAATGCTGACCATTAAATTTTAAAATGAACAGATGTCACAAAACTAAATGTGCACTGGACCAAACTAGAGAGATATGTACTGGAGATGAGCCTCATCCCTCCGTCTTTTGCTTTGTAATTCCTACTTTTGATGATAAATAAAAAGTTTATATACCAAAAAATAATATTAATAATAAAAAAAAATATTTAAAAAATATAGTACTAGTTTCTACGTACCTTGTCAATTATATAGCATTTATGTTAAAAATAATAAATTAACTTGCATATGATCACATAAAATTTAAATTTAAGATAGTTAAATATTGTCACAACTTTAAAGCAAATCATTGAAATATAATGACACTCCAAAATAAAAAAATAGTTTTTATGTGATGTCACACCCCTTTTTCGCTCGAGGGTCGAAGGAAGGGTTTTTCCAATTAAAGTGACAATATTGAATAGGGATTATTTTTATTTTTACGGAGTCGCCACTTGAAATTGAGTTAAGGTGTTCCAAGTCACCTTTTTGAATCCCTATTCAAAAGGAAATGACTCTTTAATATTGGTCTGCGAACTAAAAATCTGGGTAAGGAATTCTATTGACCGAGGGGAAGGTGTTAGGCATCCCTCAAGTCCCGTGGTTTTAGCACGGTCGCTTTATTGACTTATATTTGGCTTAAGTTGATTCTTGGATAAGGTATGTTTGATTGGTTGCTTGATTTACCTAAGGATTATGGGAGAAATTGTGACATATATTTTCGGCTGAGTAGCGTAACCACAACACAAAGCCTTGTAGTTACAGAGATTGATCAAGGAGCGTAACCACACACATGATAAACCTCGATATATTATTTACTTTCATTATTTTTGCATCTTTGAAGAATTTATCGACCCTTCCCATTTTTTCAAGTCTAAATAAACACCTAACGTGTTTAAAATCTATCCGTCCCCATTAAATCGACTTTAAAATAGTGGAGAATGTTAATTTTTACTATAACAATTAGTCAGTAGCAATATTTTCTGACTCAGTTGATTATCACTTATATTAAAACTTCTAACTTCTAAATTCTATGTGTAAAGAAACCAACTCGTTCTTTTGTAACTCTTTTCTCTCTTCTCAGACGCAATTAATAATGACTTAAATAATGCTTCTATAATTCATCTGCAAGGAGTGCAATCAAACAGGATAATGGAGAACGTCCCATGCATAATCCATACGCTAAAGGAAGTGAGTATAATTATGAGAAAATCTTTGAAATCAAAATACAGAGAAAAGGACGCACTTGAAATTCCTAGTAAACCTACTGCTAACCCAACATATTTAAGCATGGATTCACGAAATGGATTAAAGGGAAAGAAAAAAAAAAATCCTAAAAACAGTTATATAGTGAAACTTTTTCTTTTAAACAAAATATGATTTTCTCTAATTAATTCAAAATCATGGCTCCTTTTGACAGTAAAGAAATAACTATTTCAAAACTTAGTTCTTTCACATCATCGCATTTAAGTTCATAAGGCAATCATCTTTATGTTCATAAGGCGAATCTTATTACAATAACTCAATCATGTAGAAAGTTACTCAACCAGTAATTCTAAAGTAATATCTACGACATTAACTAAGATCAACAAAGACAATAGATGTTAAAATATAACTGAAATAACAAAGGTAAAGAGGGACCTTTATATAGATGAACTTGAGACAATATTACAACAACTCAAACGATCGGAAAGCTCTTGACCGGATCATTTGCTGGTGACTTTGAAACAGAACTCGCGACTGGACATCTTGACGAAAATTCGACCTCTCCAAAATAATGATTTCTTGGAGAAAATGGTGGGGGTTAACAATAGCTAATTTTCAGAAGCCACGAACTTGGAAATACGAAGAAAACCCCAAACTCCCAACTTGGTTTCTCCTTCACTCTTTGTTTTTTCCTCTGTACATTTCCTCTCAGTCCCTTCTTTTCTTTTTTCCTCCCCTCTTCTCTGTATGTCTTTTCTAAGTGTTCCTCCCTAGTTCTATTCTCTTGTTTTCTAGTCCTTTTGTTTTTTTCTCTTCCGTATTCTGTCCCCTCCTCTATGTATGTAGTGTTGTGTATATATCTAATGTGTTCAAGGGTGAGGGTGTGTGTAGTGTTCAGATGTGAGGGGTGGGAGTAGGGACGTGGGTGTGTGTGTGTTAGTGTAAAAGGTGGGGGAAAAAGGGAGGTTTTTGTGGGGTGGTTCAGGGTATAGTGGGTAGTTTAGGTTAGGATTTTTATTTTTATTTTTTTTTTTTTTTTTTTAAAACAAAATAAATAAATAAAAATAAATAAATAAATAACTAAAGTAGTATTAGCTAATTAATAAAAAAAATATGGAAAAGTTAAATAGCTAGTCCTAAAATATTGATGAAGAAAGTATTTAAACCACTAGATTATTTATTAAAAATTAAAAGAAAAATATATTTTTTGAAAATTTTCTTCTTTTTTTTTTTTTTATAAGAAAAGTAAAAATAAAAGTTATCCTAAAATGTGACTCATTTATTGAAACCCTTTTTTATAAATAAAACCTATAAAAATGAGATAAAAGCTAAAAATAATAATTAGACGTAAAATAAATATTTAATGCAAAAATAGGTTAAAGCTCGGGGAGAGTCAAAAATCACGTGTCTACATTTGCCCCTCTTTGTCTGTGAACACGAAAGAGTTTTCAGACAAAGAAGTAGACAACGAGACGAGTTTTGACCCAACTGTTATTTGAAATGAAAAAGGAAAGAAGGAAAAGATGCGACCGAGTCCTGGTTTTGGACAGCCTACATATCCCGGGTTATAAGGGAATCAGGTCCCATGTAGTTCAATGAGATGGAAGGATGAGACGATGAGTTAGAGGTCGAGTGAGGTCCCGTCGAGTCTCCGGTTCGCGGCTCCTAGTTTTACATCAAAATGAAAGACAAGAATAAAATGATCTTTCAAGTACAAGATCCAATCTATTCAGCTTCTATTGAGTCTTGACTTGAATCTTCACGCTTCTTTAAGTGATGATATGTTTGCTCTCCTCTTGAGTTGGACTCGACAGTGAACTTTCTTCAAGTCGATTTCGGTTATAGGAGATGCACTTGAAAATCGGCCCCTATTCTTCAAACAGACGTTTGCTTCTTCTGACTTTGAATTCAAAAATTGTCATGTTCTCCGGGCTGGCTCCCGAACTTGGATTGAAAATTGACCCTATTCTCCAGGTGGGCTCCGGAGCTTCAAAACTGAAAATAATCCCTGTTCTCCAAATGTGTTCCTGAACTCAAAATAAATAGTGAACTAGAAAAGTAAATCCCATTTTTCAGGAGGGTCCTGCTAAAATAAATCCCATTTTTCAGGAGGGTCCTGAGCACAAAATAAAGTCCCATTTTCCAGGAGGGTCCTGTTGATCCCATTTTTCAGGAGGGTCCTGAGCACAAAATAAAGTCCCATTTTCCAGGAGGGTCCTGTTGATCCCATTTTTCAGGAGGGTCCTGTTGATCCCATTTTCCAGGAGGGTCCTGAGTTGAAAATTAAAGTCCCATTTTCCAGGAGGGTCCTGAACAGAAAAGTAAAAACCTATTTTCCAGGAGGGTCCTGAGCTGAAATATAGAGTCCTATTATCCAGGAGGGTCCTGAGTTGAAGAGTAAAGTCCCATTTTTCAGGAGGGTCCTGTTGATCCCATTTTTCAGGAGGGTCCTGAGTTGAAAATTAAAGTCCCATTTTCCAGGAGGGTCCTGAACAGAAAAGTAAAAACCCATTTTTCAGGAGGGTCCTGAGCTGAAGAGTAAAGTCCCATTTTTCAGGAGGGCCCTGAGTTGAAAATTAAAGTCCCATTTTTCAGGAGGGTCCTGAACAAAAAATAAAGTCCCATTTTTCAGGAGGGTCCTGAGCAAAAAATAACTCCCAAATAACACGAACAAAAATTTTGCCCCAGTTTTCACTGAAAAATTTTGTGAGTTATTAGCAATTGTAAACTTTATAAATAAACTCAGACCAGGAACTGTATATCCTAGGAGAAAAAGGAAAATAAGTGTCTTCGACTAGAAAATATCTATCCTAGGAGATGAATACGAAATAATTGTCTGCTACTAGGAAATGTTTATCCTAGGAGACGAATGTAAAAATAATTGTCTGCTACTAGGAAATGTTTATCCCAGGAGACGAATGAAAAAATAAATGTCTACTACTAGGAAATGTTTATCCTAGGAGACGAATGAAAAATAAATGTCTACTACTAGAAAATATTTATCCTAGGAGACGAATGAAAAAATAAATGTCTACTACTAGGAAATGTTTATCCTAGGAGACGAATGAAAAAATAAATGTCTACTACTAGAAAATGTTTATCCTAGGAGACGAATGAATAATAAATGTCTACTACTAGGAAATGCTTATCCTAGGAGACGAATGAAAAAATAAATAATAAATGTCTACTACTAGGAAATGTTTACCCTAGGAGACGAATGAAAAAATAAATGTCTACTACTAGGAAATGTTTATCCTAGGAGACGAATGAAAAACAAATGTCTACTACTAGGAAATGTTTATCCTAGGAGACGAAGGAAAAGATAAATGTCTACTACTAGAAAATGTTTATCCTAGGAGACGAAGGAAAAGATAAATGTCTACTACTAGGAACTGTTTATCCTAGGAGACGAATGAAAAAATAAATGTCTACTACTAGAAAATGTTTATCCTAGGAGACGAATGAAAAAATAAATGTCTACTACTAGGAAATATTTATCCTAGGAGATGAATGAAAAATAACGAATATATGCACGTAACAAAGAAAGAGTAAGAGTTTTTACTGTAATCCTATTTGCAAGTTCGAACCTCTGAAATTGCCTTTGTATCAACAAAATTGCCCCTATTTTAGAAATAGAAAGAAAAATTGTGAGTTTCAAAATGGTGGTCGGTTTGTGGTCTTGGCCTTGAGCGCAACAACCTTTTTCTTTTTGTTGTGTTTGACCTTGACTTCAACTTAGGCAGATTGTGCTAGTTGCTTAAACAACCTCATTGAAGAACCTCTAACTGAAGATTTCAGACCCCAATATCTGTCATATTGTCCTCGTTCTACGAACACTAGATCTTGTATTCATTCTCAAACTTGTCAACCACCACAAATTATGGTGCATATCATTTCTTCTCCAATCATATTACATTTGATGTGCGGGCCAGACTTTGCTTTGGCAATTGAGAAACTGATAGCGAATTTTGAAATCATTTCTTGCTTGTTTCGACAAAGACTGACTCAACGAAAAATGAAAAAGAATAAAGCGATCAAAAGAAGGAGTATTTGACAAAAAATATCCCTTTAGAAAACAGGGAGAAAGAAAGAAAAGACTCCTTCAAACGTGATAGTTACCTCTAATGATCGTGACATGCATTTTGAATTAAATGGCCTGATCTGTCAATCCAATCTGAACTTTATTCTTTTTGAACATTCAGACTTTGAAGTCATTCTTCTAAGTTGCGACCTTTGCATTAGACGCTCAACATTCAAGCGACTGGTGGTGCCCCAAAGAGTTTTCACCAACAAGTCTCTCTCATTTTTATTTTTATTTTTTTATATATCTCACTCACCATCGCCTTATGGTGCCCGCGAGGGTTTTCACCAATAAGACTCTCTCATTTTCACTTTCTCTCAATTCAATGGGGCCTTATGGATCTGTGGGACCCCCTCTGATAATGCTCTTTTATGCAAGGAACATGACATTGCTCCTCATGATAATCAACACTGAAAGCATACTTGACTTGTCATTCTTAAAAATTGATCAGAAGGTCTTTATTTGGACTGTAACATGGCTTTTGGGAAGGGTTAGAAAGAAAGGGATGGCATGAAGGCTCAAAAATAACACATATAACAAGGTTAAAACTTATAACTTTTGGAATCAACTCTTTTGACAAAATAAAACTTTTTTTTTTTTTTTGCCCCAGTTTTTGTGACTGGAAATTTTCAGGACTTTTCTTGGTTGGACCGAACCCTTGAGTAGCGCTGCCTACATATCTTGTCGTAGCAAGAATCAGGTCAAACGTAGTTCAAAACGTTTATTCTTTTGCTTGATTTTTTTTTTTTTTTTTTTTTTTTTTTTGACTTTAACTTTGACTTCGTTTTTTTTTCCTTTGACTCTTTTTCTTCTTTTGGTCTTTTGATTCCTTTTTTTCTCTTGATATTTTTTCTCCTTTTTTGACGCTATAGATTCCAAAAGAGGGATATGAAGAAAGAAAAATATAATTAAGGCTTAAAAGGGATAGCAAAGGATGACACAATATTTGGATAGCAGAATAAAATGCCTTCGTCATCTCAATTCTTAACAACGACGTGTATAAGTATGCATTTAAGAAATAGCCGTGAAAATCACAGCATCTACATTGATAAACATGGATGCCCCTCTCCTTTCATGATCGTCCATTAGAAATCTTCATTTTGGCAAGATCTTCTCACAACAGATGACATGTGTCGGTTTAGATCGAACTTGTCCCAGAATTTATTTTGTTTTATTGAATCAATTCAAGCTACTGTTGTCAAAAATGTTTTAGTTCTCCAATTTCCTCAAATGTTTTCTTTTCATTTTTTAACTCTCTTGGCGTATTCATTCCATGACTAGATAGGATTTTAAGATTTGGCCAAAAATTCTGCATGCCTGTCACGTCACTAAAGCTAAAATGAAAAGAAATACATACCAAAAAGCGCTAAATGGAATATAAAATTGCATTTCATTGGGTAAAGATAGAAAGGTCTGACAATAAGATAACCAAACTGGACTCTAGGCTATGACCCTGAAATAACCAAACAACTAATTACGACAAGACTCACTAAAGTCATAAAATAAAGGGATAGGAGGGTTTAACTCAACTAACAAACAAAACAAAACCCAAATTGCATAATAGTAATGACGACAAAATAAACTACCCATACACTCCTTCTTAGAGAAGAAAAGAGTGACTTTCTAATTACCAAGCATGCCATCTTAGCCACTAGTTTGCACATCAGCCTTAGTGGAGCCTCCATCAATTTTAGTTGCCTTTTCTTGAAAATTGGGAGGATTGCTACATTCTTCGTCATCACATATCATCTCAATGAAGTGTACGTCATTATTTGCTGGCAGAGGATTCTTAGAAATGTTTGGTGAGTCACTGTCTCTAACTACAATCATTTTTGCCTGAATCATCCCTTCCACTTTTCTTTTCAAAGATCGACATTCTTCAGTACTGTGCCCTGGAGCATCAGAATGGTATTCACAACGTACAGCAGGATTGAAACCTTTTGAATGTGGATCTGCATGGTTCTGAGGGATAACTTCTACCATGTTCAAACTTTTCAATTTCTGAAACAAGCTTTCATAAGACTCTTCAATTGGTGTGAAATTATCCCTAGGCCCGTTATATCCTCCATATGCCTGCCTTGAACCAGGTTTGTAGGGAGATCGAACATTTGGAGAATAAGGACGAGGATTTTGATGTGTTGGTGCACGCCATTGAGGATAGATTGATGGCTGGACATATGGTTGTGCACTATTGACTGGCTATTGAAATGGGACGACAGAGTAGTGAAGGTCTTGCGTGATCATTCCTGCATCAACATTGTTCTTCTTGACCCCAAAGTGTCCTGAGCCATTCTGAATTGCTTGAGTTGTAGCCTTAAGGGCTACTTGACTTACAATTTTTCCAGACTTGATGCCATTTTCAACCATTTCTCCAATTTTTATTACTTCGGCAAATGTTTTACCTACTGCAGAAAGTAGGTGGTTAAAGTAATCAGACTCTTGTGCTTGAAGGAAAACATCAATCATCTCTATCTCTTTCATTGGTGGCTTGACCCTAGCAGCTTGCTCTCTCCACCTAATAGCATATTCACGAAAATTTTCAGTGGTCTTTTTCCTCATGTTGGCAAGTGTGGTACGATCTGGAACTATGTCATTATTATATTGAAATTGCTGGATAAAATCTCGAGCCATGTCATCCCAAATATGCCAACGAGAGATATCTTGATCGATAAATCATTCTGAAGCTATTCCTGCCAGACTCTCTCCAAAATAAGCCATAAGTAGCTCTTCTTTTCCCCCTGCTCCTCTTAGTTGATTACAAAACTTTTTCAAATGAGCCAATGGATCACCGTGGCCGTCGTACTTGTCAAACTTTGGGGTTTTGAAACCTAGAGGTAGATGGACATCAGGGAACATGCACAAATCTTTGTAAGAAACACTCTTGTTCCCTCCTAGAGGTAGATGGACATCAGGGAACATGCTTTGCTCTAAACTTCTCATTTTTTTGGCCATCTCCTCTTGTTCCTCGTTCTTAGTCGTCTTTTCAATCACAATAGGGGAACTGTGAAGATGAGTAGGATTAGAGGATTCTGGGACCTTAAAAGTTACTCCAGGGGAGTAGAATTGATCATGGGGTAGCTCACCGACAGACTTCTGTATCAACTTTGGTCGAGGATCTACAGAAGTTTGTACTGCGGGAATGAAAAGTGGGTTATTAGTGAGAGATGGATTTGAAAGGCGCACGGTAGAGGTCCCAGCCGTGCTAGGCACGTTAGTATATGGGTCGAATCCTGGTGGGTAAAGTGGATCATCGGTTTGGGCCCGAGTAGAAATTGGGACAGTCATGTTCAAAAGTCCAGGAATTGAGGAAGGTGGTGCTTGCCCATTTATCCAAGCTTGATACATTTCTGTCATCTGTTGTTTCAATAACCTATTCTCTTCTATCGATGTAATTTCTTGTTGAAACAATTGATTTTGGTCTTCTTCGCTATCAGACTCTATCCCCTCTTTGCGTGTCATTTTGCCCTTTCCTTTGGATCTGGTATTGTACAGATGAGATGTCAGTGTAACCACAAACCAACCACCTTACAAAATTTTAACCTTTTCTGTGACAAGTGACAAATGGGTAAGTGTTGCACACTTAAAATTATGTAATACATCGTATGTTATGCCTCTAAATACATTTCCCATCTTGATGTGGGAGGCCTTATGTTTCATCCCGGCTTATCTAGGCGCATTTTTTTTTCTATATACATATATATTTTTATTTATTATTATTATTATTTTTTTTTTTAATTTTTTTTATATTTAGGGCCTGACTCTCGTCTAAACCAACACTACATGGACATTTTTCAAAGATAGACCTCTATATAATTTCAACAAGGAGTTTGGGGGAATAAGATGCAACCAAGTATTTTTTTTTAAAATAAAATAATAACAATAGTAACTTAGAAGAAAGACACAATTATTTTATATATATATATATATTTTTTTTTTTTTGCAAAACTCAACTTCATGACCTCTAAAGGTTCATGTCTATTAGGATATATGTGTATATATATATATATATATATATATATATATATATATATTATTATTTTTTATTATTATTATTTATTTATTTTTTTTATATAAAAACCTAGCCTCACGACCCCTAAAGGTTCAGGGCTATTAAGATATATGTATATATATTTTTTATTTTTTATTATTATTATTATTTTTATTTTTTATAAAAGCTTAGCCTCACGACCCCTAAAGGTTCAGGGCTATTAAGATATATGCATAAATAATAAATTTGAGGATAAGAAAATAGTAGTCATATTTTCAAAATGACCCTCAATCGAAGGGTGATCTTTTTTCCATTTTATTCCTCAAAAATATATATTTTTTAAGGAGACGGTTATAAAAGTTTAGAGGAAAAATTACTTTTTAAGTTGCCTAAAGCCGGTAAACAATCGAACAGGCCTTCCAAATAAATGTCAAAGAGCACATAGGATGCACATGTTGGTCATATAAAGAGGGACACCTGTCCTAGATGGACCCGGCCCCTGTGCCGAGTCCCGCTAAGTCAAATGCACATGATGCAGATAAAGCGAAGCCTAATAGGGATAGCCACGTCTGAGTTTCAGTTCTGCTAGGTTTAATCTGATGGAGATAGGTGTCTAGACTGGTTTTACCCGAGCGGACACTCGAGTCGGGGTGGGGCAACTTGTTCGGTAGCAGTGCTACTCCGCCTTTGTTGCTGGTCCAAACCCCGCCTAACATGTGTGACTAATAATCCTTCACCAGGTGCCTTGGCACTCTGGCTTCATCTCAAAAAAGAAAGTAGGATGCATACTTTGCATTCCTTCTACCCTATATTTCAGAGACTCAGAAGGGGTCCGCGAGAGAAGATAATTTATAGTACAACTCAACAATATCAAAGCAATAAATGAGCAGTAAGTAGCATATTAAGCCAACAAACACAATATCCAAATAGTTAAAATAAGTACAAGTCAATATCAAAAGCTCGAATTCTGGTTAGTCCCCAGCAGAGTCGCCAGAGATGTCACACCCCTTTTTCGCTCGAGGGTCGAAGGAAGGGTTTTTCCAATTAAAGTGACAATATTGAATAGGGATTATTTTTATTTTTATGGAGTCGCCACTTGAAATTGAGTTAAGGTGTTCCAAGTCACCTTTTTGAATCCCTATTCAAAAGGAAATGACTCTTTAATATTGATCTGCGAACTAAAAATCTGGGTAAGGAATTCTATTGACCGAGGGGAAGGTGTTAGGCATCCCTCAAGTCCCGTGGTTTTAGCACGGTCGCTTTATTGACTTATATTTGGCTTAAGTTGATTCTTGGATAAGGTATGTTTGATTGGTTGCTTGATTTACCTAAGGATTATGGGAGAAATTGTGACATATATTTTCGGCTGAGTAGCGTAACCACAACACAAAGCCTTGTAGTTACAGAGATTGATCAAGGAGCGTAACCACACACATGATAAACCTCGATATATTATTTACTTTCATTATTTTTGCATCTTTGAAGAATTTATCGACCCTTCCCATTTTTTCAAGTCTAAATAAACACCTAACGTGTTTAAAATCTATCCGTCCCCATTAAATCGACTTTAAAATAGTGGAGAATGTTAATTTTTACTATAACAATTAGTCAGTAGCAATATTTTCTGACTCAGTTGATTATCACTTATATTAAAACTTCTAACTTCTAAATTCTATGTGTAAAGAAACCAACTCGTTCTTTTGTAACTCTTTTCTCTCTTCTCAGACGCAATTAATAATGACTTAAATAATGCTTCTATAATTCATCTGCAAGGAGTGCAATCAAACAGGATAATGGAGAACGTCCCATGCATAATCCATACGCTAAAGGAAGTGAGTATAATTATGAGAAAATCTTTGAAATCAAAATACAGAGAAAAGGACGCACTTGAAATTCCTAGTAAACCTACTGCTAACCCAACATATTTAAGCATGGATTCACGAAATGGATTAAAGGGAAAGAAAAAAAAAATCCTAAAAACAGTTATATAGTGAAACTTTTTCTTTTAAACAAAATATGATTTTCTCTAATTAATTCAAAATCATGGCTCCTTTTGACAGTAAAGAAATAACTATTTCAAAACTTAGTTCTTTCACATCATCGCATTTAAGTTCATAAGGCAATCATCTTTATGTTCATAAGGCGAATCTTATTACAATAACTCAATCATGTAGAAAGTTACTCAACCAGTAATTCTAAAGTAATATCTACGACATTAACTAAGATCAACAAAGACAATAGATGTTAAAATATAACTGAAATAACAAAGGTAAAGAGGGACCTTTATATAGATGAACTTGAGACAATATTACAACAACTCAAACGATCGGAAAGCTCTTGACCGGATCATTTGCTGGTGACTTTGAAACAGAACTCGCGACTGGACATCTTGACGAAAATTCGACCTCTCCAAAATAATGATTTCTTGGAGAAAATGGTGGGGGTTAACAATAGCTAATTTTCAGAAGCCACGAACTTGGAAATACGAAGAAAACCCCAAACTCCCAACTTGGTTTCTCCTTCACTCTTTGTTTTTTCCTCTGTACATTTCCTCTCAGTCCCTTCTTTTCTTTTTTCCTCCCCTCTTCTCTGTATGTCTTTTCTAAGTGTTCCTCCCTAGTTCTATTCTCTTGTTTTCTAGTCCTTTTGTTTTTTTCTCTTCCGTATTCTGTCCCCTCCTCTATGTATGTAGTGTTGTGTATATATCTAATGTGTTCAAGGGTGAGGGTGTGTGTAGTGTTCAGATGTGAGGGGTGGGAGTAGGGACGTGGGTGTGTGTGTGTTAGTGTAAAAGGTGGGGGAAAAAGGGAGGTTTTTGTGGGGTGGTTCAGGGTATAGTGGGTAGTTTAGGTTAGGATTTTATTTTATTTTATTTTTTTTATATTTTTTAAAACAAAATAAATAAATAAAAATAAATAAATAAATAACTAAAGTAGTATTAGCTAATTAATAAAAAAAATATGGAAAAGTTAAATAGCTAGTCCTAAAATATTGATGAAGAAAATATTTAAACCACTAGATTATTTATTAAAAATTAAAAGAAAAATATATTTTTTGAAAATTTTCTTCTTTTTTTTTTTTTTTATAAGAAAAGTAAAAATAAAAGTTATCCTAAAATGTGACTCATTTATTGAAACCCTTTTTTTATAAATAAAACCTATAAAAATGAGATAAAAGCTAAAAATAATAATTAGACGTAAAATAAATATTTAATGCAAAAATAGGTTAAAGCTCGGGGAGAGTCAAAAATCACGTGTCTACATGTGATAAATTAAAAGCTAAATAAATGCCGGTGAAACTTACTCGTCATTATGATTGAAGTGCTAGTAAATTATATTATCTTTATATTGAGCTAAATCTTTAATATAAAACATAATTCGATTTCTCCTTATTTGAGCCGTAATAGTAAATACTTTTTAGTCACGTAATATAAAACAAAATTGGGCTTATTATTTTAGTATACAACTTGAAAAACCTATCCAAAATAAATTAGGATACTACTTTATCAATTTTTTGCAATTTTTCCTTACTTTATATAACATTGTAAGGGCATAATAATTGATCAATATTTGAGAGATATTTTAATCGATCAACATTTAGCAAAAAATATTCGTTTATTAGCAACATATATTAAGTATTTACCGATGATGACTACAAACAATAATAGTCAGGCGGATGAATATTCTTTTCAACAAACTGACCAAATATATTAAGATCCCCTATTTTAAAGATAGATTAAAATTAAAGGAAGTCAATTCTTCATCATTACTTGGTCCTCTTTTATTTTGATTATTTTGACTCAAGAAAACAAATTACACATATCCTATACAAATTAGGATTTGGTGCTCGTTTTTCCATCTCCAATACGGACTAGGCTTAATTAATAAGGTAATTAGCAATTATTAGGAAATAAGGTAATCCTAATTTGAGTTGATAAAGGTCAATATTTCATCTATATAAATATAAACAGCTAAACATACTTACTATTCTTTCACTCTCAAAATTAAATCTCCTTCCAAGTAATCAAATTGTATAGGCACCGCTGGTTTTTTTTGTATTAAGAAGTAGAGATATTCCCCATCTTATTAATCCCTTTCCAAACAAAACTTTCTTAAACTTTATTTTTTGAAAATCAATGGAGAAATCATCAAAGAACATCGAAATTGATGATCCAACCAATGACCCGAAGCACTATTACTTGGCTTTCAAACGCAAGAATGATGTATGTAATAGTTTTCTTATATATTGAAACATCAAGTGAGTGAAGAAAAATCATTGGAAGACTTCCACTACAACAATGGATTCACTAATAAAAATAGTCGTCCTAACCAAATGTTCTGTTACTATTACATTCTAAAATTAGTAATCTTCATAATTTTTACACGATTAACAAACAAATACACTTTGTGTGTATCAAGTTGTAACTTTTATTGGAATTTTTACTTGTGCATTAAGTACTCAACTTTTCACTATGTTAAATATTTATTTTTTTTCCTTAAATTCTCAAAGAACCTTAAAAATAGAGCAAGAACGAAGAAGAACCTGTTTTGGTATTATCACTCGATCTACGAAAAAACTTTTGTTCATCAATTGATATTCTGTTCTCTTGTGATTTTTGAGTATTATTGTACCATCTAGATGAGTTTATCTTCTGTTCTTGTTGAAAATTGCTGCGTCTTTCCATGACTTTTGAGGTAAGAAAGTATTTTTCAACCAGAGATTCTCGAGCAATATTTTCGGATGTTTGTTTTTGGCGGGTAAAATTTTCGCCTAAACGGAAGTTGCCCATAAGGAAAGGACTTAATTAGATAACTAGGATGTTTAACCATGTTTGAAGCAGGGTATTTTAGTTAAAATAAATATTGACCATTAGATTTTAAAATGGACAGATGTCACAAAACTAGATGTGCACTGGACCAAACTGGAGAGATATGTACTGGAGATGAGCCTCATCCCCCATAAGGAAAGGACTTAATTAGATAACTAGGAGGTTTAACCATGGTTTAAGGGGGTATTTTAGTTAAAATAAATGCTGACCATTAAATTTTAAAATGAACAGATGTCACAAAACTAAATGTGCACTGGACCAAACTAGAGAGATATGTACTGGAGATGAGCCTCATCCCTCCGTCTTTTGCTTTGTAATTCCTACTTTTGATGATAAATAAAAAGTTTATATACCAAAAAATAATATTAATAATAAAAAAAAATATTTAAAAAATATAGTACTAGTTTCTACGTACCTTGTCAATTATATAGCATTTATGTTAAAAATAATAAATTAACTTGCATATGATCACATAAAATTTAAATTTAAGATAGTTAAATATTGTCACAACTTTAAAGCAAATCATTGAAATATAATATGACACTCCAAAATAAAAAAATAGTTTTTATGTGATGTCACACCCCTTTTTCGCTCGAGGGTCGAAGGAAGGGTTTTTCCAATTAAAGTGACAATATTGAATAGGGATTATTTTTATTTTTACGGAGTCGCCACTTGAAATTGAGTTAAGGTGTTCCAAGTCACCTTTTTGAATCCCTATTCAAAAGGAAATGACTCTTTAATATTGGTCTGCGAACTAAAAATCTGGGTAAGGAATTCTATTGACCGAGGGGAAGGTGTTAGGCATCCCTCAAGTCCCGTGGTTTTAGCACGGTCGCTTTATTGACTTATATTTGGCTTAAGTTGATTCTTGGATAAGGTATGTTTGATTGGTTGCTTGATTTACCTAAGGATTATGGGAGAAATTGTGACATATATGATCTTGCACAATCCCGATAGTTGGAACCTCACTTTCACGATCAAGAACCCTAATCATAATTATATTCTTTACTACGACGATCTTGAGGCGAAGATTACATACAATGATAACGTTTATTGGCTAGCCAATGTTTCTACTAGCTTCCATCAAGTGGAAAACACTCAAACCATCATTGATGCAACTTTTGGTGCTTTGAATGATACTAATATTGATTATATTGTTGACTACGTTGTTCATGATGTTCATGTTGGTCGTCCCACTAGATTTTCAGTGAGTTTAAATGGGAAAGTTCAGATGACTCACCGTGAGGCACATAATCACTTAAACTGTGGAAAACTACAAGTTTCTTGTGAAGGTTTGGAAGTTGAGTTCTTACCGAATGGTAATATTGGAACGTTAGAGGTTACCTCAAACACCTGCGACGTACTTTTGCGACCATCAAGTTGTTGATTATCATATGGCAGATCTAAAGGGAGTGTTGGGAGCTACAAAGGCACACATAGATGATAAAGCTAGCTAGTGACTTAGAATTTTCTTTTTCTTTTATAGAGAATAATTTTTCTATTTTTGTACTGAAATTTATGAAAATTATATACATATATTTTATTTTGCAATACTTGTCTTCTTCTCTTCAATTAGTTTACAATGAAAATTGAATACATATGTTTCCTTTTAGTGCAGTATACTTCTCTTCGATTAAAGTACAAATTAAATTGATAAGACCAAACTTGATCTAGAGTAAAGAAGTACAAACTTTGATACATATTGATCAATTAAATATAGAAATTGAACAGATTAAACCATAAAAGGAAGTAGATGTTGAAGAAATCACACGAGAAAGCGGATTCAGGAATTGAACTTGATGAATTAAGGATTAGGATGTTTTTAGCTTTAAATTTGTTATCGTTATAAAAATTACGAGTTCACCTGAATTCATAGTCAAAAGGCTACATTCATCTCCGTTTTTATTAAGCTTCATGTTTTACACTTAACTATAAGTGCTCGACTTTCCAATAGTTTGCAACATACCCAAATTTCAATCTATATTTTATGACATAATTCTTTATACTCTTACGTGCTGCCAATAGAACTTGTATTTAGAAACTTACAAATTTACATCAGCTTGTTAGAAAGTTACTTTAATTTTTTAAAAAAAATTGATTGACAAAAGGAATATAATACAAGTTATTGTTAATTGAGGAATACTCCATAGTCCATTCTTTACAGTTTACAGCAAAAGGTTCATAAATATGTGGTATGCTTGGGTTAGGTTTTGGACTTTTACACTACACTATATCCCAACAAAATCATTTAAACCAATTGGTCTTTTCATGAAAAATAAATTTGAAGAGTATAAAAAAAAAAAAAAAAAAAAGTCGGGTAAGAGGGCTCAGGTAATTAATTGATCAGAAAACCGGATGAGTGGATTTATTTAATTGAGGTCAAAATTAAAAATTGCACCAGTAATAGAATGAATCAGACAAAGGGCACAAGTGAACTAAAAATGTAGTTAAAGGGATATATTTTTAGCAAAATAGGTGAATAAAGGGTCTATTTAGATTTTTCGCTGTAGTCCAGAAACATTTTTTATCCTATTCCGTAAAAGTAATCTGTTTTTCATTTTTTTCTCAAATTTTATTTAGTATATAATGTATAATCGATATAAATCATACAAAGATGCTACATAAAATTATACATTGTGTATTTACCGACGATGAGTACAAACAATTACAGTTAGGCGGGTGAATTTTCTTTTTAACAAACTGACTAAAAATATTAAGATCCCCTTATTTAAAGCATATATTTTGATCAATTTTGACAGAATTGATTTTTGGCGTGTTGATTATTTCTACTCAAGAAAACAAATAGTGACTTATTAAGCAAGAAAACAAATTACACATCTCCTATTCGAATTAGGTTTTGGTGCCCGGTTTTCCATCTCCAATACGGATTAGGCTTTAATTAATAAGGTAACTAGCAATTATTAGGAAATAAAATAAACCTAATTTTAGTTGATAATGGACAATATTTCATCTATAAAAACAGCTAAACTTACTTCCTATTCTTTCACTCTCAAAATACATCTCCTTCCATAGTATTCCCTACCTTATTAATTCCTTTTCAAGTAAAACTTTCTTAAAATTTATTTTTTGAGAATCAATGGAGAAATCAACAAAGAACGTCGAAATTGATAATCCAACCAATGAACCAAAGCACTATTATTTGGCCTTGGGGATATTGATCGGAATGACTTTAACATTGGCTGTTATGCTAATTTCTTTGTTCTTTAGGGGTGTTACAGAATTTCAAAACCCTAAGTTTCATCTTATATCGTCAACCTCACCGGCTCCTAGCGTTTTTGTAACAAGTAATTTTATGGACGGTATAATCTCCCACAATCCTGACAGTTGGAACCTCAGTTTCATGGTCAAGAACCCTAATAATAATTATATTCTCTTCTACGATGATCTTGAGGCGAAGATTTCATACAATGACAACGTTTATTGGCAAGCCAATGTTTCTGCCAACTTCCATCAAGAGGAAAAATCTCAAACCTTCATTGATGCAACTTTTGGTGCTTTGAATGACACTAATATTGATTATATTGTTGACTACGTTGTTCATGATGTTCATGCTGGTCGTCCCACTAGATTTTCAGTGAGTTTAAATGGGAAAGTTCAAATAAGTCATCGTATGACACACAATAGCTTAAATTGTGGAAAACTACAAGTTTCTTGTGAAGGTTTGGGAGTTGAGTTCTTACCAACTGTCAACATTGGAACGTTAGCGGTTACCTCAAGTGCCTGTGAAGTACTTTTGCGACCAGTAATTTGCTGATTATCATGGCGCGCAGATTTAATGGGAGTGGTGGGAGCTACAAAGACACGCAGAGAGTGATAGAGCTAGTGATTTTAGGTCTCTTTTTTTTCTTTTATATAGATGATAAATTTGTCTATTTTTGTACCGAAAATTCATGAATATTATTTACATATGTTTTCTTTTGAAATGCTTATTTTCGAACTCTCATATGTTTTGTAAGTTCCTTTCTCTATTTTTAAATGTTTAGCAAATATACATTGGTGTGAACACCTATTTTGGCTAAAGGTATGAAAGGTATGGAAGTTGGAACAAGCATTCTTAGTTAAGAAAAGGTATCTTGACATGATCTTATGGTGTTTCATAATTTCAGGAAGATAATTTTAGGAGACTCAAATTTTATGTTTTCCAGCATTTGCATTCCAAGATTATCAATTAGCGCGGCATATTCATTCATGACAATATTAGGCAAGATAGCTAGCAGGGTCAGAGCATATTGGGCAAAGGTTGAGGGGCTTGCATCTTAGGTCACAAATAAGCGAACTAACTATGGTATTTAAGTGAAGATGGGCAGAAGGGCAAACCCATTATCCCCGAGTTTCAGAGGTTGTGGTCGGCTCTAGACAAATTGTTAGTATCCTGTGTTCAAAATAGTAAACCAGAAAAATAAAACTGGGAAATAGAAAAGCAAAGACTTATTTAAAATATCCGAGTCCACAATTTTCTTGTGTGTACTTAAGGAATTTAATCCCCTCAATGTACCCGAGGTTTTGGATTACTTCCTCCCAGCATAAAACGGATATACCTATCGATGGAGTAGCGGTACCTCAAACGCCAACGACTTCATCGAACGCAAAGAACGGCTACAAATCACACATGACTCTATATTTTTTTGTTAGAAAATATGTAGAATATGTTCAGATTTTTTTTTATTTTTTTTTTATATATATATATTCTGAAAACTGAGGCTAATCCTCTTAATTTATAGCCAACAAAAAGTTAGCACGAAGAGGTGCTTAATGTGCCTTATCGGAAAAGTCACAACCTATGAAAAAAGTCACAACCCTTCGGAAAGGTCATAACGTATGGAAAAAGTCACAACCCACCGGAAAGGTACGTATGGGAAAAGTCACAACCCACCGGAAAGGTCACAACCATTCAAAGTGAAAAGGTGCCTATTCAAATTGCATCCTTTGTCTTGGTGTCTTTTCAAAGAAAACACTTATTCATTTCCCATTCACACCTCTTAAAACCCAACAATCCCCCACATGAATGGGGAATGGCTATATGATGAAAAACATGCATGAAAAAACTGTGTGATTAGTAAGTAAGGATTAATCGCATCTGGATAAGTAAGTTTCCCTTTGAACTTTCCGTAGTGAACATATGTCGGATATACTAGGTCAATCGGTAGATTTAATATCTTTGAACCGTCGAACTTTGGTGTATACCTAGACAACCATATGCCACACAATCAACCCTTGAACCGTCTTTGGTTCTCATTGTTTTGTTCGTTTCAGCCATGAACACTGCCGGTTAATAAGTGCGTAGAGAATTGGCCTTACAGAATTCCCCTTTAAGCGGCTTACACTTCACACTTACATAGGTGATTCCTAAATGTGTCATCACGTAGATACACTATTTGATATACCCCGTATCAAACTTAGAAACCATAAAAAATTCTTAACACTTTATCCTTGATACTGAACATTGTCTCATCACGAGAATGGACCAAAAAGTTATTTTTGACAATGTTGAACCGTCATCAATGACTTTGTTTGATCTTCTTGAACCTAGATCTTGGGATCTCCAGTCTTCTAGGTAGAGTTACTGCCACGATGACTTGTCCTCGGCCATAGTCCCACTCCCTTCGATGATTTTCAACCACTTCTCTAGTTAGCGCTTTGTAAGTGGATCCAACACGTTGTCTCTTGACTTTACATAGTCAATTGTGATAATTCCTCTAGAGAATAGTTGTCTAACGGTATTATGTCTTCGTCGAATATGACGAGATTTCCCGTTATACATAACGCTCCTAACTTTTCAATTACCGCTTGACTATTTCAATGTATGTCTACATGTGTCAAGAGTTTGATAGAATTTCTTTCAAGAATTTTGGAGCCATTCAACTTCTTCACCGACCTTGACTAAAGCTATGAACTTAGACTCCACTGTGGAGTAATTGATACGTGTCTGTCTTGACGATTTCCAAAACACTATTGATCCTCCACCAATGGTAAGAAAATATCCACTTGTGGATTTAATTTAGTCAATTCGGTGATTCAATTTGCATCACTATATCCCTTAATTAACTGCGGAATAATTATTGTAGTGCAAATCACACTTAGAAATTAGGATATATCGTAGACTAATGACTACACTCAAAGTGACGTCATTATACCAATACTTGTGGATTATTGACCTCAGTTGTGGCCACAACCTTTTAACAATATATATTTCTCAATCAATTCACTTCTTTTAAGTCTACTTTTTCAAATATCCAACTAATAGCACATTCACAAATGTAAAAATCCAAGCTATTATCGATTTTTGTTCTTATCATTAATTGTTCTTCGATTATAGACCAACGAACTTATTCATTCAATAAACCATTGTCTTTTCTCAGAATTGTCTTTCGACAAACACATCTTATCATGAAGAGTCACAACCTTTAAAGTGACATCCATTTACGAAATTAAAGAACACGATCTTTAATTAAAATACATATGATCAATCATCAAATGGCTAATTCAATCAAGTAGTCTTTTACTAAGACGAAACTAGTTAAGTAAGAAATTTCACTAACTACCATATCAATATCCACCAAAGACATATATCATGTGGTTGACATAATACACTAATTTCAATAAACCCACATTTTCTAATTTTATCAAAAATCAATATCCTTAACTATTGGTGACACTCTATATAAAAACACAATCAACATTTTTCGATTCTACTTTACCCTTTTGGGTTTAAGAACTTGCATTTTGACCAAAAATTTGACTTTCTTCCTTTCCATTTTTATATGGAATAGATTGTATTTTCTATGGGATACTCGATGAGTATTCTGCTATCTATATAGATAGTTTTCCCCCACAAGTTCTAGCATAAAGAAGAACTTATCAACAATATAACAACAATTCTCCTTGTTAAATTTAACATCGTTGATCATGCACACACTTGTTCCCATGAGTTTGCATTCTAATTATACCGCTTCAAGAACAGTTCTTGGTAGTACCACCTTTTTATTGCCAAGCGAGTATGTCTTGCACTTTCACTTTAATTGTGTCTTCTTCATTATCATTCCTTATTGCATCAATCCATATTGCAGAGGATGAGAGAAAGTGTGACGCTTTTGCATGGGCATAATACCAATTAGGCACGAGTGGTAATATGAAATTTTCACTTTGCAGACATGTAGACTGCAACAACCATCTCTTAGGAACAAAATCATATCCATACAAATAGTCGTCATATTTAAACAAATACAAAATGGAGTCTATTACCACATGCTTTACATTATTGAATACTACTTCCCTTTTTTTTCTTTGTCATTCATCCCTTGATATTTCTGATTTAATAATACGGTAAAGTTTTTATATCTTTAAACCGAATATAAACAAATAGATTTACTCGATGAAGTTTTTATATCTTCAAACCGAGTACAAAATGAGTAGAAAGTCACGAAGACTTTTATCTCAATAACAAAGTAAAAATCTGAATATTCGGATGATCATAACACTCACATTATTTTCCTTAAAAGAAAATCTCATTTCTCAAAGTGCAACACCATTTGACACTTTATTTCTAGGCAATCATTAGGCCTCCCATTTGCAAGAAGAATTAATGTCCATTATAGCATCGCCATCGGTATAGCCAATCGAACCAGAGTCTATCTCTGTTTAGACCACTGGCTGTCATTTTAGAAGGCCTAGGGTACTACTCTATTTTTCTAGCCCCAACCAGTTTGTCACCCATATCTAATGGATGACAATATATATGGATGAATAGACCAAGAAGTCAACCTTCTCACGTGTTATATTTAATTTTTGCCGAAATTTGATGTATCTTTCAATCAACAGAAACACTAAACTACATATACCAAATCAAATTCGTTAGGACATGCCAGATTTCGATGTTGCCTCCGTGCCCCAAATTCTCCACATTGAGTACTTACTTTGTAATATAATCTCTTTAAGAATATTGTAAAACAAATAGGTACGCAAACAATTGTAATTTAATAGTTGCATCTTTTCACGGGAAGTCACAACATTTCAAGTGACATCCTTTCATGAAAGAACATAATTCTTTTGAACAATTATATGTTCAATTATCCATTTGGTGATTTCATAAACTAGTCATATGCTAGTAACAGAATTCAATGACCAACATATCAAATATCCTTCAAGGATTTTGTGGGTTTGGCATAATACAAGAATGCCATTATAATTTCATTAAATTAAACACTAAGTTTAATATTGACTTTATCATAAGCCAAGAACCCCCACATTTTAAAATTATTTTCATGATCTCCAAAAAGTTCTTTTCAAGTATTAAAGTAAGCAATTAATCATGTCTCACTACCTTGAAAATAATCCTGCATATATTTCATGCATGCTACCAATAAAATTGTATATCAACTAATTTAATTTATGGCACACAAAAATAAAATACTTTGAAATCATCACATCATGAACATTTACCCTCATATAAATATGAATTAAATTCATAAATCACAGCAGGTAAATATAAATCATTTCTTTGTTTTCTCAATCAAGGTTGGAGAAATTTGGACAATCAGTCGCGTCTATTGAGTCAAGTAGGGAGAAATCACTTTCTCTTTAAATTGCATCAATTGAATTGACATGTACTTTGATCATTTCACTGAGAAGATCACATTAATGGGTTAAAAATACAAAGCCATCAAATATGTAGTTTTTAATTCATCCCGCAACTTGCAACTGATGAAATGGTAATTAATGTGCAATGCATCATTAAAGACAGACCCACTACGGTGTCAATGAGGATCATTACTTGACTTTGCCAAAAACATCCATTTGTTTGTAATTAAAATGAAATATTAACGTAGATATTGCCAAATGCCATCACGTTTTTTTATTTTTTATTTTTATTTTTATTTTTATTGTGACTACAGTTAGATCACTTCTTGCATACAGAGAATATAAGTAAAGATTTAATTTGTACCATTCCACATGTCCTTTGGAGCAATCAATACTTGAATGGAAACAATTCTCATATCCAAACAAACAACAAATACAAGCATCCGGATCATACCTTGTCCTTCTCTTTTCTTTTCTTTGTCCAAACCTATCAGTGGTGGGATCAGTACGGGTAAAAAAATTCCAGTGACGTGCATCATCACACAACTTAGCCTCATTCTCAAATGAACATAGAACATAAAAAATTGTTAAATTCCTTAAGATTGTTAGTATCCCGTGTTTAAAATAGTAAACCATAAAAATAAAACTGGAAAATAGAAAAGCAAAGACTTATTTAAAATATCCGAGTCCACAATTTTCTTGTGTGTACTTAAGGAATTTAATCCCCTCAATGTACCCGAGGTTTTAGATTACTTCCTCTCAGCATAAAACGGATATACCTATCGATGGAGTAGCGGTACCTCAAACGCCAACGACTTCATCGAACGCAAAGAACGGCTACAAATCACACATGACTCTATATTTGTTTGTTAGAAAATATGTAGAATATGTTCAGATTTTTTTTTTTTTTATATATATATATATTCTGAAAACTGAGGCTAGTCCTCTTAATTTATAACCAACAAAAAGGTAGTACGAAGAGGTGCTTAATGTGCCTTATCGGAAAGGTCACAACTTATAGGAAAAGTCACAACCTATGGAAAAAGTCACAACCCTTCGGAAAGGTCATAACGTATGGAAAAAGTCACAACCCACCGGAAAGGTACGTATGGGAAAAGTCACAACCCACCGGAAAGGTCACAACCATTCAAAGTGAAAAGGTGCCTATTCAAATTGCATCCTTTGTCGTGATGTCTTTTCAAAGAAAACACTTATTCATTTTCCATTCACACCTCTTAAAACCCAACACAAATTTCTATATTGCGCTTTCTTCTCACTGGAATGTTTGCATCTGATAAGCATGACAGCATATGACATTTCAAATCTATTAGAGCATCAAGAATCGTAAATCTATTTGGATGAACAAAGAAGAAGATTATGCTAGTGATTTAGATGCACTAGTGCTCTAAAAACCCAGTCTTAGCAGTTAGCACCAGTAAAAGGTTGAATATGTCGTGCTTTTACAGGGACCACTTAGCTTGTACAAGTGATGCATCAGCAAAGAGACATTCATGTGTTTCAAGTTTGATTCTTTCGTCTGATGATCGTGCCATTGCTCATGCAAACAACATACCTAATGTAATTCCATATGTGGGGTCCGGAGAGGGTAAAGTGTACGTAAACCTTATCTCCACCTCCAAAGGTTGTTTCGGAAAGACCCTTGGCTCGAGTAATGCACATTAATGCAGTTAAAAAGAAAACTACAGAAGTAAAAAAGGCATAACAAAAAATAGAGAAAGTATAGCATAGCATTCAAAAAACAAGAGCAATAACAATGACCAAATAATGCAATATATAACCGAAGCAGGGGGATGTCATTGCTCATGCATTGAAATCTGATTCCGGGTAATTTCTTTTACCAATCCATTATTTGAAAATATTAAGGGAAACAGTCAACGATTAATGTTCTACTACAGCACCAATGGCAAGAGAATCCAACGTCAAAGCTAGTGTGAAGTGCTTTGTGTCACCGTCAAGGTACATGATGCATTCAAGATTAAGCATAATGGAATTGGAACGAAAATCATGAGGAACCAAGATTCAATTCCAATAGAAGGAAAAAACAGCTAGGTGGACAGAGTTGCTTGGAATTTACACTAGTGATACTGGTGAGACGAAGAATTGATGCAGGTACTCGGCTAAATAGTGAATGTGTGTGCAAGTTGGTTGAACACCACCATCACCACCAAAAAAAATAAAAAATAAGATGCATGATATCTTCAGCTGTTTCAATTTGTTAGGGAACTGTTAGATAAAGGACAGTACAAAACCATGGTAAAAGCAGAGGATTTCTTGGAGGAACTACTGAAACTTGGCGAGATAGTGAGGGTGTGTGCAAGTTGGTTGAACACCACCACCACCACCACAAAATGGAAAGATGCATGATATCTTCAGCTGTTTCAATTTGATGGGGAACTACTGCATAAAGGATACCATAAATCATGGTAAAAAAAGAGGATTTCTAGGAGGAACTACTGAAACTTGATTCCTCCACTAATTCAGTTGTTGACACTTCACACATTGTACACTGGCAGCTGTTATTTACTACGTGTGGAGGGAAAGGAACCAAAGTCTTTCAGCACAGGAGGTGTAGTGGGGACGATATAGTGAAGATGATAATACAAGCCATTTTCACTAGGGCAATTCCTACAAGCAAAATGCAGGAGAAGTCAGCACAATTAAATTGGTACCCGTAGTTGTGTCATTAGCTGCTATGCTTTAGTTGTGATTGAGCCTTAAAAGCATAAACTGGGATGTGTCCACTTGTGCCAAGACAGTGATCTCCAGTACGTATCTCTCCAGTTTGGTCCAGTGCACATCTAGTTTTGTGACATCTGTCCATTATAAAATCTAATGATCAACATTTATTTTAACTAAAACACCCCTTAAACCATGGTTAATCCTCCTAGTTATCTAATTAAGTCCTTTCCTTTTGGGCAACTTCTGTTTAGGCGAAAATCATTTTACTCCTATCTCGTTTTACTTTCCATCTCTACATCTTGCTGACCATTTTCATTTTCTAAACACATTTTTAGGATTTTAGGATTTTCGAACTTCAATTTTTATTTACCATTTTCATTTTCTAGAGTTCCAGTAGCTCTTTTATTATATAAGGATGAGTCTTTCATCCCTCTTAACATTATGTAGTGATTGATTTTAAATATCAGCAAAAAACTATATGGCATACAAAATTTAAAAAGTAACGATGAGCCTCATCCAATTTTTTTTAATTAAAAATTGATCCGAGCTTTTGTCTTTCGTAGTGATGAGATTTTGACCTTGACTCTACCTTGTTTAATAAAAAAGCAAAAGAATACGAATACAAAGACGGAGGCATAAAGATTCAACTAGCCAAATGCTTTCGTTAACACGAGAAAAACAAAACAGTGTCATAAAGCTTCAACTAGCCAAATGCTTATGTTAACCCGAGAAACAAATAAAAACAAAGAAAGCTTCAACTAAGCCAAATGCTTCCGCAAATCCCAGAAACAAAAAAATAGAGACATAAAAAGCTTTAACTAGCCAATTTCTGCCGCTAACCCGAGAAACAAAAAAAACAGAGCCATAAGCTTCAACTAATCCAAATGCTTCAGCTAACCAAAGAAACAAAAAAATAGAGGCATAAGGTTTCAACTTGACAAACACAAAATTATAATAAACAAGAGAAAGCTTCAGCTAACCAGATGATAAAAAATAGAGCAAAACAGTGGCACAAGCTTCACCAAAACAACACAAAACTGAACAAATAAGATAGATGCAATTACACCTCTTTGTAAATATTAAAGGGTAGTATGATTAATCACTCTCTGTTGGACGAAAAAGTTTCATAATGCTGCATCCCATGAATACTCTATATATCATGTTCAATGCGTTTACTGAATTTTACATTTCAGGGCTGGTAGTGAAAGTTAAGTTGCAACCTCGATACTAAAAAGGAAACAACTCTATTAACAGAGGATGTCAAATAGTGTTCTGCATTTTGAAATCAAGACTATGATTGCAGAAATCACCATCACCGTAAAACCTCCGTCTTTTCAAAGTTGTCATAATCAACGTTGAGATCACTTGTTCAAATCATGAAATAAAAAATCCTGCAATTAGTTAAGAAAAAAAACATATATCAAGATGAGTAGCATTACTTATTAGAAGAAACGAAAAAGAAAAGCATCATAAACTTTGTTCACTAACTCTTAAGAGTTGAGTCAGACTTTCATGGGATGATCCTTGAGACAATTGTGAAGGGCACCATGAAGGAAAGCCACCCTATTATTTAAAGTACAAATATAAGTTCCTATGATATAATAAACACGAAAAAATTAAAATGTCGTGAGATACCGTAGTCATTGATGCATCTGATAAAGATGGATAAGGGACTTGAAGAGATGGGAAGTCATCTAGCTGCTGGCCAGTTTGACTAAGAGGAAATTTTGGCAATGAACTCTTTTTTTTCCTCTGGGCTTTTTCCGTAAAACTCTTTGGCCGAGTATCAGAACGACGAGTTGATTGCTTCCTTTTTAACCCAGTCACCTTCGTGACATTTGTATTATCAACAAATATTGTCTCACTCGCTTCACTGTGGATATCATTGCTTGAAGTCAGCTCTTCAAGTGATTCATTTCTCTTCTTTACATCATTTAACTTTGTAATTATCTCGTTCGCACACTTTGCAGCAAATTCATACCCTTCTTTAGATCAGAAGCTTCACTTGAAATTTGGATAAAGGTTTGACATAAATGTCTATACCTCGCAATAACTTCAACTTTCGGATCAGAGTCTTTTGCTACTTGATTGACATCCATCTCATGCATGTTTGTAACATCTTTTGTCCACCTCTTTAGTATATAATGCTCAGGAATCATATCTTTCACATTCAGTACATCAAGGATCTTTAAAGCATGTCTGCATAGTACACCCATGAACTCAAACTTCTTACAGCTACAAGAAACTTGAGTTACTGATGGCTTGACGATTATCGCATGCTCCTTAACACTTCCTTAAGTGCTAACATTGTATGTACACAAATCTCCTTCTTCATGAAAGTCCTTCACAAAAATAAATACTGATCTTTCTCATTCATGTTGAAACATGTCAAATATAGTTGGGGTGTATACATCCCTAGCATGAGTCAATAAAGGAAGTTTAACCTTTAAAATAGGTATTCTTTGGGTCATATCAAAATTTGACTTATTCTCATTGGTGCGCTTATCAACAACTGATCTTTGAAAATTGAACAATATCCAAATCAGATTTCAAATATCCCCTTAAAGGTCCATTAAATCTCTCACTTAATTGTGTGCTTTGCATACTGCTGAAAATGTATTTCTTTCGTAAGTCATTGACCATTTCTCCCTTGTAGAAAATGTAGTTTTCAACCAATTATTATCCTCAAGATCATATCTCTCAAGCATGTCCCACCATACACTTAAAAAATCGTCCTCATACTCATAACCATAAAGCAATTTGCTAAAATCTCTCGGAAATGATGAATTAGATATGATTAAGATGCTTAAAAGCATTTTTTTCTAAGTGCCACACACACAAGGGATGATATGTCTGGGGCATTACTGATGAGACAACAGAAGCTATTGCGGGATCTTGATCAGTCATGAATGTTTGTGGTTTATCTGCAGACATAATCCTAAAGAATGCGTTAAAAAGTCGTTCAAACGATTTAGTTGATTCATCATATAAGAGAGCTGCACCAAATATATATTCATTTCCCTATGATTATTCAAACCAACAAACAATGCCAAGGGTCGGTACTCTTTATTTGTCCTATATGTTGTATCAAAAGACACAACATCTCCATAGATCTTAAAATCTCTTATCTTCTTTGCATCAGCCCAGAATACATTAGTTATCAAACTATCATCATCTAACTATAAAGAAAATCGAAAAGCAGGATTTTCTAGTGTTCTTTTCTCAAAATAATTCACCAAGCTACGAGCCAACCCATGTTTCAAACTTTCTTGTCTTTTGTCCCTAAGATAATTCTTGTGATCCCTCTTTGTGTAACCTAGAGAAGATTGTCCTCCAGCTTGACGAGCAACAAACTCAAATGAAGCTTTAGGACGTATTGCTGAATCATCTAATAAGTCAAGTTCATATGCTTGAACATTTTTTATCTTTCTTTGAGACGGTAAGAGATGAGCTAAAGAAGAATCAACAAGAGGATTGTTGTGTCTCTTCAAATGAAGTGATGCGAAACACCCTGTCCTAGTTTCTTTTCTGTGCTTTTGAACCTTCGAATCTCATTTGTCTGTGCCTCTGTAACCTTCCTTATAGCATGTAAACTTTTTTGAAGTCACATACCTTTGGACTCTATTTTTATTAGCATATTCTTTTCTAACACTAAAGCCAATTGAAGCTGCATATTCATTATAACATTCATATGCGTGCTCGTCTGAATCAAATTCCATCCCAAGTTTTATTGACACATTACATCCACCTTGAGATTCAGTTGTTGCGGTACCCATAAATCTACATTAAAAAGGTATAAATAAGACAAATAATCTTTAATCATAAATTCTAGAAAACAACATACTGAATGGAGTTCTAGTCTATTGACTTTCAAACGCAAGAATGATGTATGTAATAGTTTTCTTATATATTGAAACATCAAGTGAGTGAAGAAAAATCATTGGAAGACTTCCACTGCAACAATGGATTCACTAATAAAAATAGTCGTCCTAACCAAATGTTCTGTTACTATTACATTCTAAAATTAGTAATCTTCATAATTTTTACACGATTAACAAACAAATACACTTTGTGTGTATCAAGTTGTAACTTTTATTGGAATTTTTACTTGTGCATTAAGTACTCAACTTTTCACTATGTTAAATATTTATTTTTTTTCCTTAAATTCTCAAACAACCTTAAAAATAGAGCAAGAACGAAGAAGAACCTGTTTTGGTCTTATCACTCGATCTACGAAAAAACTTTTGTTCATCAATTGATATTCTGTTCTCTTGTGATTTTTGAGTATTATTGTACCATCTAGATGAGTTTATCTTCTGTTCTTGTTGAAAATTGCTGCGTCTTTCCATGACTTTTGAGGTAAGAAAGTATTTTTCAACCAGAGATTTTCGAGCAATATTTTCGGATGTTTGTTTTTGGCGGGTAAAATTTTTGCCTAAACGGAAGTTGCCCATAAGGAAAGGACTTAATTAGATAACTAGGATGTTTAACCATGGTTTAAGCAGGGTATTTTAGTTAAAATAAATGTTGACCATTAGATTTTAAAATGGACAGATGTCACAAAACTAGATGTGCACTGGACCAAACTGGAGAGATATGTACTGGAGATGAGCCTCATCCCCCATAAGGAAAGGACTTAAGATAACTAGGAGGTTTAACCATGGTTTAAGGGGGTATTTTAGTTAAAATAAATGCTAACCATTAGATTTTAAAATGAACAGATGTCACAAAACTAAATGTGCACTGGACCAAACTAGAGAGATATGTACTGGACATGAGCCTCATCCCTCCGTCTTTTGCTTTGTAATTCCTACTTTTGGTGATAAATAAAAAGTTTACATACCAAAAAATAATATTAATAATAAAAAAAAATATTTAAAAAATATAGTACTAGTTTCTACGTACCTTGTCAATTATATAGCATTTATGTTAAAAATAATAAATTAACTTGCATATGATCACATAAAATTTAAATTTAAGATAGTTAAATATTGTCACAACTTTAAAGCAAATCATTGAAATATAATATGACACTCCAAAATAAAAAAATAGTTTTTATGTGATAAACTAAAAGCTAAATAAATGCCGGTGAAACTTACTCGTCATTATGATTGAAGTGCTAGTAAATTATATTATCTTTATATTGAGCTAAATCTTTAATATAAAACATAATTCGATTTCTCCTTATTTGAGCCGTAATAGTAAATACTTTTTAGTCACGTAATATAAAACAAAATTGGGCTTATTATTTTAGTATACAACTTGAAAAACCAATCCAAAATAAATTAGGATACTACTTTATCAATTTTTTACAATTTTTTCCTTACTTTATATAATATTGTAAGGGCATAATAGTCGATCAATATTTGAGAGATATTTTAATCGATCAACATTTAGCAAAAAATATTCGTTTATTAGCAACATATATTAAGTATTTACCGATGATGACTACAAACAATAATAGTCAGGCGGATGAATATTCTTTTCAACAAACTGACCAAATATATTAAGATCCCCTATTTTAAAGATAGATTAAAATTAAAGGAAGTCAATTCTTCATCATTACTTGGTCCCCTTTGATTTTGATTTTGATTATTTTGACTCAAGAAAACAAATTACACATATCCTATACAAAGTAGGATTTGGTGCTCGTTTTTCCATCTCCAATACGGACTAAGCTTAATTAATAAGGTAATTAGCAATTATTAGGAAATAAGGTAATCCTAATTTGAGTTGATAAAGGTCAATATTTCATCTATATAAACAGCTAAACATACTTACTATTCTTTCACTCTCAAAATTACATCTCCTTCCAAGTAATCAAATTGTATAGGCACCGCTGGTTTTTTTTGTATTAAGAAGTAGAGATATTCCCCATCTTATTAATCCCTTTCAAAACAAAACTTTCTTAAACTTTATTTTTTGAGAATCAATGGAGAAATCATCAAAGAACATCGAAATTGATGATCCAACCAATGACCCGAAGCACTATTACTTGGCTTTGGGGATATTGATTGGAACCATTTTAGCATTGGGTGTTATCCTAGCTTCTTCAATGATTAGGACTACTACAGAATTTCAAAACCCTAAGTTTCGTCTTATATCGTCAACCTCACATCCTCCTAGTGTTATTATAACAAGAAATTTTATGGATGGTATGATCTTGCACAATCCTGACAGTTGGAACCTTACTTTCATGATCAAGAACCCTAATAATAATTATATTCTCTACTACGACGATCTTGAGGCGAAGATTACATACAATGACAGCGTTTATTGGCAAGCCAATGTTGCTACTAGCTTCCATCAAGTGGAAAACACTCAAACCATCATTGATGCAACTTTTGGTGCTTTGAATGATACTAATATTGATTATGTTGTTGACTACGTTGTTCATGATGTTCATATTGGTCGTCCCACTAGATTTGCAGTGAGTTTAAATGGGAAAGTTCAGATGACTCACCGTGAGGCACATAATCGCTTAAACTGTGGGAAACTACAAGTTTCTTGTGAAGGTTTGGGAGTTGAGTTCTTACCAAATGGTAATATTGGAACGTTAGAGGTTACCTCAAACACCTGCGACGTACTTTTGCGACCATCAAGTTGTTGATTATCATATGGCAGATCTAAAGTGAGTGTTTGGGAGCTACAAAGGCACACATAGAGTGATAGCACTATGATTTAGAATTTATTTTTCTTTCATAGAGGATAATTTTTTCTATTTTTGTACTGAATTTATGAAAATTATAAACATATATTTTTTTTTGCAATACTTGTCTTCTCTTCAATTACATTACAACGAAATTGAATACATATGTTTTCTTTTAGTTTAATATATTTCTCTTCTATTAAACTACAAATTTAGAGTCCTAATGCTAAGATCAATCTTGATCTAGAGTCAAGAAGTACAAACTTTTGATACATATAGGTCAATTTAATATAGAAATTGGATTAAACCATAAATTAAGTATGTAGATGTTTGAAAAATTACATGAATTTTAAAAAGTATGCAAAATGTATAATTTCATATACAAGCACTGAAGTATAGTTTATCCTTAATTCAAGCACATAAAGTGGATCCAAGATTCCAACTTGATGAACGAGTTCACCAGAAAAGTTCATAGTCAAAAGGATATTTCACAACATACCCAAATTTCAATTTATATTTTATGACATAATTCTTTATACTAATACACCAATTAAAAAAAATAGGGACAGCCCGGTGCACAAAGCTCCCGCTATGCATAGGATCCGGGGAAAGGCCCAACCACAAGGGTCTATTGTACGCAGACCGTTGCATTTAGAAAACACCAATAGAGCTTGTATTTAGAAAATTACAAATTTACATCATGTAGCTTGTTAGAAAGTTACTTTAATTTAGAATAAAATTTGATTAATAAAATGAATACAAGTTACTATAAATTGAGGAATATTCCATTCTTTACGCAAAGAGGTTTAGAACAGACCCTACCCTAGGATATGGGGTTTGTTTGAGACTTTGAGTTAGGTTTTGGATTTTTACACTACACAACATCCCAACAAAATAATTTTAAAAAAATATTTTGTTGAAAAATAATTTTAAAAATATTTTTCGTGAAATTGACTTCCGGAGGTCGATTTTATTTATTTATTTATCTTTGGAGGCCAACTTTTTTAGGAGAGAAGAATCAAGAGAGTTACAGAATTGTACTCACAAAATTCATCAATAAAATTATCTTTTTCTTATATTTATTTTGTTTGTAGCTAATTTTCAACACTACGAAAATTTATTGCGAATGCTGACATCCGGAGGTCGATTTTATTTATTTATTTATCTTTGGAGGCCAACTTTTTTTGCTAAAAATAAATTTGAAACTATAAATTAAAAAAAGAAAAAACCCTTGTAAGAGGGGTTGGGTAAGTCAGAAAATCGGATGAATGAATTTATTTGATTGAAGTAAGAGTTTAAAATTAGACCAGTAATAAAATGTCACGTGATTTTAAATAAACTTTTTTTAAAAAAAATAATCAGTATTGACTGTTAGTCTAACGGCATAAGTTAGCCAAAAATGTAATCAAAGGGACATTTTTAGCAAAACAGTGAAGGATATATTTAAATTTTTTGCGACAGTCCAGAGACATTTTATCCTTCTGCGTAAAATTAAGTAATCTAACTTTCATATCTCCCCCACAAATTCTAGTCAATATGCACTGTATAATTAATGTATAATTGCTATGTATATCATATAAAGATGCTAATTATATTATACACCCAGTATTTACTGACGATGACTACAAATGATAACAGTTTGGCGGGTGAATTTTCTTTTTGACAAACTGACTAAAAATATTAAGATCCCCTTATTTTAAGCATATATTTTGATCAATTTTGACAAAATTGATTTTTGGTGTGTTGATTATTTTGACCCAGGAAAATAAATAGTGACGTAAGCAAGAAAACAAATTACACATCTCCTATACGAATTAGGCTTTGGTGCTCGTTTTTCCATCTCCAATACGGATTAGGCTTTAATTAATAAGGTAATTAGCAATTATTAGGAAATACGGTAATCCTAATTTGAGTTGATAATGGTCAATATTTCATCTATATAAACTGCTAAACATACTTCCAATTCTTTCACACTCAAAATACATCTCCTTCCATAGTATTCCATCTTAATTCCTTTCCAAATAAAACTTTCTTAAACTTTATTTTTTGATAATCAATGGAGAAATCATCAAAGAACATCGAAATTGATGATCCAACCAATGACCCGAAGCACTATTACTTGGCTTTGGGTATATTGATTGGAACCATTTCAGCATTGGGTGTTATCCTAGCTTCTTCAATGATTAGGACTACTACAGAATTTCAAAACCCTAAGTTTCGTCTTATATCGTCAACCTCACATCCTCCTAGTGTTATTATAACAAGAAATTTTATGGATGGTATGATCTTGCACAATCCTGATAGTTGGAACCTTACTTTCATGATCAAGAACCCTAATCATAATTATATTCTCTACTACGACGATCTTGAGGCGAAGATTATGTACAATGACAACGTTTATTGGCAAGCCAATTTTTCTACTAGCTTCCATCAAGTGGAAAACACACAAACCATCATTGATGCAACTTTTGGTGCTTTGAATGATACTAATATTGATTATATTGTTGACTACGTTGGTCATGATGTTCATGTTGGTCGTCCCACTAGATTTTCAGTGAGTTTAAATGGGAAAGTTCAGATGACTCACCGTGAGGCACATAATCACTTAAACTGTGGAAAACTACAAGTTTCTTGTGAAGGTTTGGAAGTTGAGTTCTTACCGAATGGTAATATTGGAACGTTAGAGGTTACCTCAAACACCTGCGACGTACTTTTGCGACCATCAAGTTGTTGATTATCATATGGCAGATCTAAAGGGAGTGTTGGGAGCTACAAAGGCACACATAGATGATAAAGCTAGCTAGTGACTTAGAATTTTATTTTTCTTTTATAGAGAATAATTTTTCTATTTTTGTACTGAAATTTATGAAAATTATATACATATATTTTCTTTTGCAATACTTGTCTTCTTCTCTTCAATTACTTTAAAATGAAAATTGAATACATATGTTTCCTTTTAGTGCAGTATACTTCTCTTCGATTAAAGTACAAATTAAATTGATAAGACCAATCTTGATCTAGAGTAAAGAAGTACAAACTTTGATACATATAGGTCAATTTAATATAGAAATTGAACAGATTAAACCATAAAAGGAAGTAGATGTTGAAGAAATTACACGAAAAAGCGGATTCAGGAATTGAACTTGATGAATTAAGGATTAGGATGTTTTTAGCTTTAAATTTGTTATCCATATAAAAATTACTAGTTCACCTGAATTCATAGTCAAAAGGCTACATTCATCTCCGTTTTAATTAAGCTTCATGTTTTACACTTAACTATAAGTGCTCGACTTTCCAATATTTTGCAACATACCCAAATTTCAATCTATATTTTATGACATAATTCCTTATACTCTTACGTGCTGCCAATAGAACTTGTATTTAGAAAATTACAAATTTACATCAGCTTCTTAGAAAGTTACTTTAATTTTTTTAAGAAAATTGATTGACAAAAGGAATATAATACAAGTTATTGTTAATTGAGGAATACTCCATAGTCCATTCTTTACAGTTTACAGCAAAAGGTTCATAACAGACCCTACCCTAGGATATGTGGTATGCTTGGGTTAGGTTTTGGACTTTTACACTACACTATATCCCAACAAAATCATTTAAACCAATTGATCTTTTCATGAAAAATAAATTTGAAGAGTATAAAAAAATAAAATAAAACAAAGTCGGGTAAGAGGGCTCAGGTAATTAAGTGATCAGAAAACCGGATGAGTGGATTTATTTAATTGAGGTCAAAATTAAAAATTGCACCAGTAATAGAATGAATCAGACAAAGGGCACAAGTGAACTAAAAATGTAGTTAAAGGGATATATTTTTAGCAAAATAGGTGAATAAAGGGTATATTTAGATTTTTCGCTGTAGTCCAGAAGCATTTTTTATCCTATTCCATAAAAGTAATCTGTTTTTCATTTTTTTTCTCAAATTTTATTCAGTATATAATGTATAATTAATGTATAATCGATATAAATCATACAAAGCTGCTACATAAAATTATACATTGTGTATTTACCGATCGACGATGACTACAAACAATTACAGTTAGGCGGGTGAATTTTCTTTTTAACAAACTAACTAAAAATATTAAGATCCCCTTATTTAAAGCATATATTTTGATCAATTTTGACAGAATTGATTTTTGGTGTGTTGATTATTTCTACTCAAGAAAACAAATAGTGACTTATTAAGCAAGAGAACAAATTACACATCTCCTATGCGAATTAGGTTTTGGTGCCCGGTTTTCCATCTCCAATACGGATTAGGCTTTAATTAATAAGGTAATTAGCAATTATTAGGAAATAAAATAAACCTAATTTGAGTTGATAATGGACAATATTTCATCTATAAAAACAGCTAAACATACTTCCTATTCTCTCACTCTCAAAATACATCAACTTCCATAGTATTCCCTACCTTATTAATTCCTTTCCAAGAAAAACTTTCTTAAAATTTATTTTTTGAGAATCAATGGAGAAATCAACAAAGAACGTCGAAATTGATAATCCAACCACTGAACCAAAGCACTATTATTTGGCCTTGGGGATATTGATCGGAATGACTTTAACATTGGCTGTTATGCTAATTTCTTTGTTCTTTAGGGGTGTTACAGAATTTCAAAACCCTAAGTTTCATCTTATATCGTCAACCTCACCGGCTCCTAGCGTTTTTGTAACAAGTAATTTTATGGACGGTATAATCTCCCACAATCCTGACAGTTGGAACCTCAGTTTCATGGTCAAGAACCCTAATAATAATTATATTCTCTTCTACGATGATCTTGAGGCGAAGATTTCATACAATGACAACGTTTATTGGCAAGCCAATGTTTCTGCCAACTTCCATCAAGAGGAAAAATCTCAAACCTTCATTGATGCAACTTTTGGTGCTTTGAATGACACTAATATTGATTATATTGTTGACTACGTTGTTCATGATGTTCATGCTGGTCGTCCCACTAGATTTTCAGTGAGTTTAAATGGGAAAGTTCAAATAAGTCATCGTATGACACACAATAGCTTAAATTGTGGAAAACTACAAGTTTCTTGTGAAGGTTTGGGAGTTGAGTTCTTACCAACTGTCAACATTGGAACGTTAGCGGTTACCTCAAGTGTCTGTGACGTACTTTTGCGACCAGTAATTTGCTGATTATCATGGTGCGCAGATTTAATAGGAGTGGTGGGAGCTACAAAGACACGCAGAGAGTGACAGAAAGAACTAGTGATTTATAGATTCTTTTTTTTTTTTTTTTTTTTTTTAACTTTTATAGAGGATAAATTTTTCTATTTGTGTACCAAAAATTCATGAAAATTATTTACATATGTTTTCTTTTGCAATTCTTCTCTTCTAATTCGCATATGTTTAGTAAGTCCCTTTTTCTATTTTTAAATGTTTGGCAAATATACATTGGTGTGAGCCCTTATGTTGGCTAGTGGTATGAAGGGTATGGAACAAGTACTCTTTAGTTAAGAAAAGGCATGTTGACATGATCTAATGGTGTTTCATAATTTCAGGAAGATAATTTTAGGGAACTCCAGTAAAATAGTAAAATTTTATGTAGACCTTCTAAAAACTACTTTGCAGAGGGCGGATATCATGCTCAATAGCACTAGACTTTGCCATGTCAATAGGAGTCGGCAGAGAGAAATTAAGAAAGAGAACAGCAAGAGGCAGGTATGATCTTTTCTGCTAGCCTTTTCTCTTTTTAGTATTAGAATTTAGCTCTTCATTCAATACGGGGAATCTCGGAATTTTTGATCAAAATAAGTCATTTTTTAAATCAATTCACCAAAGTAATATGTTTTTTGAAAATTTTACAAAACTAGTATAAACGTTGTTGGCAGTAACGTATTAGGTTTTAAAAAAATTAACGGACCACGAGGAACGGCAGACGGCGTTAAAGTAGGAATTGTTACTGACAGTAACGTTTTTGGCTTAAAACGTTACCAACAGTAACGAGACTCTGCAACTCTGTCACATCAGACTCTGCAGGGTCGGAATATATATCAATACTGACCTATATTGCTTTTTGTTTTTGAGAGCAAAGGTTGAGGGGCTTGCGTCTTAGGTCACAAATAAGTCCTACGCCAAGCAAACTAACTATGGTATTTAAGTGGAGATGGCGAACCAATTATCCCCGAGTTTCAGAGGTTGTGGTCGGCTCTAGACAAATTTCTATATTGCGCTTTCTTCACACTGGAATGTTTGCATCTGATAAGCATGACAACCTAACATATATATGGCATGTTCGGCCTACAAAAATCAATCAACTGCATTTCAACTCTATTAGAGTATCAAGAAATCTTAAATCTATTTGGATGAAGAAAGAAGAAGAAGATTATGCTAATAGATGCATTAGTGCTCTAAAAAACCAGTCTTGGCACCAGGAAAAGGTTAAATATATATGTAGTGCTTTTACAGGGACTACTTAGCTTGTACAAGTGATGCATCAGCAAAGAGACATTCATGTGTTTCAAGTTAGATTCTTTCGTCCGATGATTCTGCCGTTGCTCATGTAAACAACAACATAGCCAGTGTAATTTCCTATGCCGGGTCTGGATGGATAACGTGTGCGCAAATCTTACCACTACCTGGTGGAGGTAAGAGGTTGTTTCTGAAAGACCCTCGGCTCGAGTAACACACATCAACACAGTTAAAAAGAAAAATACAGAAGCAAAAGACGTAGCAAATAATAGGGAAAGCATAACATGACATTCAAAAAACAAGAAGCAACAACAATAACCAAATAATGCAATAACCGAAAAACAGGAGTGCCTCTGCTCATGCATTTGGATCAAACTTCAATCATTGAAGTCTGATTCTGATAATTTCTTTCACCTTCCTCCGACCTCCATCATTTGAAATCAATGCAGACAAATCACAAATCCATGATTAATGTTCTAATACAGCTTCAATGACAAGAGCATCAAGTGTGAAGTGCTTTGTGTCACAATCACGATACACTATGCATTCAAGAATATGCCTAATGGAGTTGGAACGAAAATCACGAGGAACAAAGAATCAATTCCAGTAGAAGGAATAAATAGCTAGGTGGACAGAACCACTCGAAACTTACACTATTGATACTGGTTAGACAATGAGAAGATGAAGGTACTCAGGCGAAATAGTGAAGGTGTGTGCAAGCTGGTTGAACACCACCATCGCCACAAAAAAGAAAGGTGCATGCATGATATCTTCAAATGTTTCAATTTGATGGGGAACTGCTGGATAAAGGACGGTATAAAATCATGGGAAAAGCAGAGGATCTCTCGGAGGAACTTCGGAAACTTGGCAAAATAGTGAAGGTGTGCAAGTTGGTCTGAACACCATCACCAAAAAAAAAGAAAAGAAAGATGCTAACTTCCATCAAGAGGAAAAATCTCAGACCTTCATTGATGCAACTTTTGGTGCTTTGAATGACACTACTATTGATTATATTGTCGACTACGTTGTTCATGATGTTCATGCTGGCCCCCTCACCAGGTTTTCAGTGAGTTTAAACGGGAAAGTTCAAATAAGCCATCGTATGGCACACAATCGCTTAAACTGTGGAAAACTACAAGTTTCTTGTGAAGGTTTGGGAGTTGAGTTCTTACCGACTGTCAACATTGGAACGTTGGCAGTTACCACAGGTGCCTGTGAGGTACTATTGCGACCAGTAATTTGCTGATTATCATGGCGCGCAGATTTAATGGGAGTGGTGGGAGCTACAAAGACACGCAGATAGTGATAGAACTAATGATATAGGTCTTCTTTTCTTTTATAGAGGACAATATTTTTGTACTGAAATTCATGAATACTATTTACATATGTTTTCTTTTGCAATTCTTCTCTTCAATGACACTGCAATGAAACTTAAATATTCCTTACATTGCAATATACTTTTCTCTTTCTCCTCGATTGCACTACAATGGCCGTTTGCAGTGAGATATATATCAATAGAACTTGCATATGTTACCTTTAACAAATTAGTTTGGCCCTTTTCTATTTTAATGTTTGACAAATATGCATATGTATAAATATTATTCTACTTGACTAGTATACGTTAATATAATCACATTGGAATACAAATTGGTGATACCATTATTTTGGCTAGTGGTATGAGGGGTATGGAAGGAAGATAATTTTAGGAAACTTTTTTTTTTGAGGTAAAAGGTTCGAGGGTCTTGCGTATTAGGTCATATGACTCATGAATCAAGCGAACTAACTTGGGTACGTAAGTAAAAGTGTAGAGGTGCAGACTCATTATCCCCGAGTTTCAAAGGTTGCGGCTGGCACAAAGCTCGGCAATAGATGGATCTATATTGCACTTTCCTCACACTATAATGTTTGCATCTGATAAGCATGACAACATATGGCATGTTCAGCCTGCAAAAACCAATCAACTGCATTTCAACGCTATTTGGACGAAGAAGTGCTTTAGATGCACTATTGCTCTAAAAAACCAGTCTTGGCACCAGGAAAAGGTTAAATATATCGTGCTGTTAGAGACGCTACTTAGCTTGTATAAGGATGCATCAGCAAAGACACATTCATGCTTTTCAAGTTTGATTCTTTCGTCCGACTATTGCATTGCTGATGCAAACAACAACGAAATACTGTAATTTCATATGCGAGGGTCTTGGTAAGGTACATTGTGTGCAGACCATGATGTAGAGAGGTTGTTTCAAAAGACCCTCGGCTCGAGTAACACACATCAATGCAGTTAAAAAGAAAACTATAGAAGTACAAAGAACATAGCAAATAATAGAGAAAGTATAACATAGCATTCATAAAATAAAGAGCAATAACAATAACCAAATAATGCATTAACCAAAGCAAAGCGAGTGCCATTGCTCATGCATTTGGATCAAACTTCGGTCATCGAAGTGATTCCGGCTAATTTCTTTTTCCCTACTCCGGGCTCCATCATTTGAAATCAATGAAGAACAATCCATGCTTTGAAGATATGAACTAAGGGCAACACTCAAAGATTGATGTTCTACTTAAGCTTCAATTGCAAGAGCATCCAACGACAAGGTAGTGAGAAGTGCTTTGTGTCACGGACTCACAGTCAAGATACATGATGCATTCAAGATTGTGCATAATGGAATTGGAACGAAAATCATCAAGAACCGAGATTCAATTCCAATAGAAGAAGAAAACAGCTAGGTGAATAGAGTTGCTCGATATTTGCACTAGTGATATTGGTGAGACGACGAGAAGATGAAGGTACTCGGCAAAATAGTGAAGGTGTGTGCAAGTTGGTCTGAACACCATCATCACAACAAAAAAGAAAGATGCATGACATCTTCATCTGTTTCAATTTGATGGGGAACTACTACATAATACTATATATCATGGTAAAAACAGCAGATTTCAAGGAGGAACTACTGAAACTTGGTGAAATAGTGAAGGTGTGTGCAAGTTGTTTTGAACACCACCACCACAAAAAAGAAAGATGCATGATATCTTCAGCTGTTTCAATTTGCTGGGGAACTGCTAGATAAAAGACGGTATAAAATCATGGTAAAAACAGAGAATTTCTGGGAGGAACAGGGAACTACTGAAACTTGGCGAAATAGTGAAGGTGTGTCCAAGTTGGTCTCAACAGCACCGCCGCAAAAAAGAAAGATGCATGATATCTTCAGCAGTTCAGCTGTTTCAATTAGATGAGAAAATGCTAGATAAAGGACACTATAAATCATGGTAAAAAAAAAGGATTTACAGGAGGAACAACTGAAACTTGATTCTGGGAACCAGTCCACTAATCAGTCCACACATTGTACAGAAGGAGCAAAAGAAGTTACCTGAACTTCTAAATAATGTGTATGATTAGTCGTGATCAGCTATGGGGAATTTGACAGAGGAACTATCAAAAGAGGATAATATGGTACCGTTTAAACATGAACATGGCAACAATTTCACTATAAACATAGCAAAGATAACAGAGATCTTTGGTCTGAACACCACCGTCACTATAAACTATAGAGGACAGAGTTGTTCGAAATTTACACTAGTGACTAGTGATACCGGTGAGGTGATCAGATGATGAAGGTACTCGACAAAACAGTGAAGGTGTGTGCAAGTTGGTTGAACACCACCATCACCGCAAAAAAAAAAAAAAAGAAAGACGCATGATATCTCAGCTGTCTGCTACCTAAAGGACGGTATAAAATCAAGGTAAAAACAGAGGATTTCTAGGAGGAACTACTGAAACTTGATTCTGGGGAACCAGTCCACATATTGTACAGAAGGAGCAAAAGAAGTCACCTGAACTGCTAGATAATGTGTATGATTAAACGGTATAAGCTATGGGGAATTCGACAGAGGAACTATCAAAACAAAATAACATAGTACCGTTCAAAAATGAACATGGCAACAAACTATGAACTTTCACTAAGCACATAGCTTGGACTGAACACCACCATCACTATAACCTATGGTGGACAGAGTTTTACACTAGTGACTAGTGATACTGGTGAGGCGATGAGGTGATGAAGGTACTCCGCGAAATAGATGAGAAACTACTAGATAAAGAACACTATAAATCATGGTAAAAGCAAAGGATTTATAGGAGGAAGAACTGAAACTTGATTCTGAGAACCAGTCCACTAATCAGTTCACACATTGTACAGAAGGAGCAAAAGAAGTCACCTGAACTGCTAGATAATAAATATGATAAAACGCGATCATCTATGCAGAATTCGACAGAGGAACCATCTAACAGGCAGGCAAGTATCTATGAACTTTCACAATAGACATAGCAAAGATAACAGATATCGATATCTAAAAGCTAGACACTTTTTAACTAACAGATAATGAAGTGCATCCAACAAAATCATATAAGATCTAAAAAAAAACGATCTCGCATTAATATTCAAAGAGATCATTGCCCAAAATGTACATGTTGATACAACATATCACCATTTTTTTCCTAGATAATAACTTCATCTTCATAAAAACTGAAGAAATTCGTAAAAGCATTTCTTCATTTGCCTATATACATAATACTATAACAAAAGCATCAGGTTCTAGAGTTATATCAACATTTTATTGAGCACAATTCAATCCTGAAAACCTGTTTGGCGCCACACAGCATTGCGAACCTGACGAAGATCTCTCCCTTTAAGCGTCCTTCCTACGCCTTCCAGCACCGAGAAAGTAGTTCTAGGAGACCTCCTTGATCCTCTAGACACCATTTCATGCGGCGGTAGCATCTCATCGTCGTCAATTTCAACTTCATCAAGTTCGATCCGATTCTGTATCTTCTTCTTCGCCACCATCGGCACATTCACCGGAGCTGAATGCTGGAAAGTCCTGACCGGCATGGATTTTGAGTGAGTAAAATCATTTTTAACAGATTGACGCTTCGGAATCAAAGGAATCGCACGTGAAAATGGCGATTGCGGTATCGACTCCGTACTGGAAGGCGATGAAGAAATTGAACTCTTCCGGCGAACAACCGGAAAGTCAGTTGAGATTTTCCGGTGATCTTCCGGTAAAGCGGCGAGAATACCGAACTTTTCCGGCTGCCGGAAAGACTGACGGCAACTATTTTGTGAACGGAGTTGAGATTCAGTTAAGACCTTTTCAGTCCAGAACACGTCATCTTCATTAAGCTCATCGTCATCATCATCATCACCGATTAGAGGAGTAGCATCAATCAACGGCGGAGAGAAGACGCCGAGAAACCGATCGGAAGATGGAGATTGACGGTGACGGAAGGAAACGACGGCGTTTTGGTCCATTTGTTGTTGCTTACTCCTGCGTTTTGTTGCGTATGTGAAAAGTGAAAAATGAAAAATGTCAGGGATATAAATCTATTTAAGATTTTGGAGATTTATGGAGATATGGGTCCCACTTTTATATCGACGGCTTAGAATAACTCAAAAATGATCGAACGGTGGATGATTTAGCAGGTGGGGACATTACGTGGCGATAGGACGCAGAAACTTCTATCCAAAGGGAAATGTCATTATCTACTTTTTTTTTTTTTTTTTTTAAGTCATAACTAATATACGTACTCGTGCTGAGCTTTGATGAATAAAAGAAGAATTGGTAGAAATTCTCATAGGTGAAGCAAATCAAACCTATTTTTAGACAAAGAAGATAAAAAAAGAAAACTATAGTGGTAGGAAAGCTCCGGAGATTCTATGGGAAATTGAAAACGTCGAAGTAAGTTGTGGCTTATAAATAGGAAGATGAGGAGATAAGGGGCGAAGGATATTCATGATATTCGGAAAGATTTATGTTCATTCATGAATAATATTAAAATATTATTTTTAATTATTTTATATTGAATGTCTCGTTCCAACATGTTAAATCATTATTACCTTAAAAAAATTTAAGTATCATGTTATTTCTTAATAAAAAAATAATTAAAAAAAAACAAATCTACCCCATCCATCACCACCACCACCCACTTTAATTTCAAAAATAATAAATTATGAAATATTAAATAAATTAAGATATGTAATTACATTCTCTATTTTCATTTCAAATTTCAATTTTTATTTTGTCTATCAATTCAACTTCAACAATTAACTACACTTTTTCATAAAAAGATTTTATTTTTCAATTTCATTTCAAAAACACTAAAAGTAATTAATTGTGTCATTATAAAACCTCTAATTTCAAAATTTAAATTTCACCACTCTCAATTCAATAAAAAAAGTACATACAATTCATTATTTTTTTAAATTTTCAAACAAAGTTCAATTGTTCATAATTTTTTTATTGTTTGATTTTACTATTAATATTTTCAAGTATTTTATTTATACTTATTATTATATCTTCTAAATAAATTTTAATCCCTACCCCCAAACTCGCCCTCCCGGCTCCCCCAACAAATAAAAATTATTTTATTTTATTTTAAAAAAAAAAAAACTTTACATCACCCACCCCACCACAAAACCCCCCTCCCCCAAAAAAAAAATATTTTATTTTTATTTTTAGAAAACTTTTTTTAAAATCTTTTTTTTTCTAACCCAAATTTTTTTTAAACTCTTTAATTTATAATTTTTAAGAATCTTTTTTCCTATCACCACCCCAATTCCCACCTACATTTACCACCACCCCTACCCCTACTCAACTAGACCACCCCCTTACCCCGCCCCATCTAACCTATCCCATCCCATCCCGATCATATTCATCACTCTGCCCCTGATCATTTTTATTGCTTAATATTAGTAATAAATAAATGCTTTTATGAAAATATCTTTTATTTGAGTAGCGAACATAAAAAAATAAGTAAGAAACAGTTTGTTTTCTTAAAAAATATTTTTCATGAAAATTATATTCCTCTATACTGAACACACCCATAAAATCACTAAAAAAACCCTGTGATAAAAGATAAGAATGATGGTACACAAAATCTTGAACTTTTTTGGGGGGGAAGGGGGGGGGGGGGTAAATAGGAAATATTATATATAAATGATAGTACTTTTGTAACAATAATATTTATCAAACAAAAATAAAATATCAACAGTACTATTTTGTAAAATCAAATATATGTTTGTTTTATAACTTAAAATGATCAAGATCCGTGAATCTAGAATATATAAATAGATGAAAAGTACTACATACAATTATTATACAAAATATTATATATTTGTGATAGAACCATGAATATCCACATGTTGTAATTTTCAGATAGTTTAGTACACAACAAAGCATGTAATGCATGCATATACATTGTTCTAAACAGCAAAAAGTTGACTTTTACCAATTTAAGAAAAAATAGATTGATTAAATTGATGGATCTTGAACATTAATGGAGGAAGATGAGGATGCAAATGACATATTCTTCCTGCATATAAAAAAGAAAAATGTTAAATCAAAAATAGTTTTTAAAAGATGAAGAATTAAAGAATGCAGTAAATAAATTCATGAATGAAACTAATGATGTAGGAGTATATATAAGAGAGCCTAGGAAGCTAGAATCCTATTCCAATGCAAATTCCATTTAAATTTAAATTCAAATACTATTCTATTAATTTGTTAAAACAAGATTAGTTTGTTATTTTTCCTTATCCTTACTTTTCTCAAATGTAATATATATTTATCTTATCTATATATTTGAATTGAGATAAATATTTGAAATCAATGAGATAATAGTAATACTTTTAAATTATTATTATTATTATATGTTTAATATATAAATATATTTTATAACATTTAAAAAGGATAAATTTACGAATAGTTAAAGTTTATTTACTACTCTCCAATCATGATTTTCTAATTTTAAGCTGATGAAAATATGTTTTTTCTCTTCTAAAACCTTAATATTTTCACATTCAAATAATTTTTTTAAAATTATTATCATAATAATAATAATATTTTCTCTTCAATAACGTATTATTATTATTATTATTATTATTATTATTATTATTATTATTATTATTATTATTATTATTATTATTATTAGTAGTAGTAGTAGTAGTAGTAGTAGTAGTAGTAGTAGTAGTAGTACTACTAACACAACGTTTTTTTTTTCTAAATTAAGAAAGTACTACTACTACGTGTCTTCTACTACGACTACTACAATTATTATTGTTTATTGTTATTATTATTAATATTATTATCTTTTATTTAATATTTAAATATATTTTATAATATTGAGAGGGATAAGTTTGTGATAATATGTTTACTATTCAGATTAAAAAAATGATTTTTTTTGTTAAATATACCGTCCTAAACCTAATATTATGACTTCTACTGTTATTTATTAATATATTATTATTATTATGAAATAGTTAGAGTTTATTTAGGACTCTTCAACTATGGTTTCTAGGTTTAAGTTAATGGGAAAAAAAAATCTTCTAAAGCATTATTATTTTATAGTTCAAATATTTAGTATTCTTTAATTCAATTTTTTTTACTACAATCCTATTAAGCTTTGTCCTAAAACAGCAATGTGGCTTCTCAATAGCTTGTCACTTAGCTTCTTCTGGTGCTGCTACTTTTACTTTTATATATATACTAATATATGTACCCGCGCGATGCGCGGAATACTTTTCTATGATATCATTAAAAAAGGAGTACTATATATCTTGTTCATTTGAAATAATAAAATTAAATTTTAAAATATTTTACTGTATCATATTTACATATTTTAGATATTTTAATATGAAAAGAATGAAATTATTATTTTTATCAAATTTCGTTGATGATTTTCAAAAATAATAAATGTAAAATATTAAATGATTGTTATTTTATATATTTGTAACCAATTAAGATATGTGATTTCATTTTTTAATTAAGATATGTGATTACATTTTTTATCTGTCATTTCAACTTTTACGTTTTTATGTCTATTAATTTGAAATCAATAATTGCACTAAAAGTACTTATTTGTGTCTAATTCCAAAACTTCTTATTCCAAATTTTAAAATTCACCTCTCAACTAAAAACTAATTAAGCTCATTGAAAAAATTAAAGATTTTTTCTACCCCCATCCCCTACCCCAATCTCACCCCTACCCCAACCCCCCCCCCCCCCCAACACACCCATTTTTTTTTTAAAAAAAATAATTTTTTATCCTACCTACATCTACCACCCCGCATGCCCCACCCTACCCAACCTGCCCCACCCCCACCACAACCCCTGCCCTCTCCCTCCCAACCACGATATTCTTCACTTTATCCTTACTCATTCTGTTGTTTTGTATAATATATATACAAATACTTTAGGAAAATATTTTTTACTTGTGTACCGAATAAAAAAAATGATCAGAAACAACTTATTTTCTTAAAAAATATCTTCCTCCATACCGAACACATCCGCATAGTAAATTATTTCATACTATCGAGAAAAAATATTTAGTTAATCAGTAAAAAAAATTCAAAAACAAAAAGTAAGTAAAAAAACTCCATATTGGAATGTAAATGTGAAAAGAAAAAGATTCTACCCTACCCTCCATTTGCACCCCCACCCCACCCCTCACACACCCTCAATTTTCATTTAAAAAAATATTCTACTCCCCCCTCCACCCCCAACCCACCCTTCCCCACCCCCAATCGCCTCACCTCTAATCAAATCTATATGAAAAGGCAATCATGTAATTGTAAAAAAAGTTTTATGTTTCATACTTTTCTTTATTATATTATTCACAATATAAAAATATTAACTAGATTGTTAATAACCCCCCCCCCCTCCCTCCCCACCTCTAACCAAATCTATATCAGTAAAAACAATCATGTAAAAAAAACTTTTACATCTCATGTTTTTCTTTATTATATTATTTAGTGCTACAATTTATAGATTTCAAATTGCCAAGAACAATTTAAAATTTTATTCTATTGTCTCCTCATCTTTTCCGTCTAAAATTTATAAATATATATGTACAGTATTATCTAATTACGTTCATTATATTCTCAAAATTAGTTCAAATTTTCCTCTCCACCATCATCACACACACACACACCCGGCACCCAATCCCTCCACCTTTAATCAAATTTATATGAAAAAACAATCATGTAATTGTAAAAAAGGTTTTAGATTTCATATTTTTCTTTATTATATTATTCATAATTTAAAGATATTAAGTACATTGTTAATATCCCCCTCCCCGAATAAAAACAATCATGTAAAAAAAGATTTTATATTTCATATTTTTCTTTATTATATTATTTATTACAATTTATAGATTTCATATTGTCAAAAACAATTAAAAATTTTATTTTAATGTCCCCCTATCTCTTTCGTCAAAAATTTATAAATATATATGTATTATCTAATTACTTTTATTATATTCTCAAAATTAGTTTCCCTCCACCCCCACCCCAATCCTTGGTGTACATTTTATTCTACTGTATTTTAATTAAATTATTTTTTTTAATTTGACTTTGAATTAAATTATTTTTTTATGTTACACTCAAAAGGATTTTAGGTTTTTTCTCTCTTATCTCAAAATATAGAAATTAGAATAGATAAATTTTATTATACATAACAAAATAAATGCAATATAGATTAGAAAAAGACTCCAAAATAATCTAATTTGTTAAAAGTGAATATAATTTAAAATTCAAGTAAACACTTTCACACTATCGAAATATAATTTTATTTCATATTCTATGATTTATCTTCGTGTTCTTTATTTTCTTCTTTATATAATGAAACTAAATGATGCCCAAAATTACTAAAAAAATTTACACATAAATGTAAATTTGCAAGTAAAATTAAAAGATGATTAATAAATTAAAATATTTAAATGTCTATAAATCTGTTTTATAATCCTCCTAATAAAAGTAAATATGTGAATGTGATATTGATACAGAAATCAGACAATTATGAATTGCACAGAATTGAATTAAATACAGAAAAACTATGAAATAAAATAACATTAAAAAGAATAACATAAATATCAAATACATATTTTGAAAAACTTAAACTTTTCAACTACACCATCAAAATTTCTGTTTCGATCGTTATCTATTATTCTCTTCTCGATATTCCTTTTTATCTCTTCTGCAAGTCAACAATAGCAACAAAATTATCTCTAAAAAAATAAGAATAAACTCTCAAGAACACTTTTTCATAAATTAAATAATAGAAATAATATTAATTTGAAACCAGTTTACCGATTAATCTTTTATTTATGAAGTCGTCTTTTCAATCATTACCGGTTGATTTTTTCTCCTAATCTTATTGGGAGTTGTTACCATTTGTAGTGAAGGCGAAGAGCCGCAAGAATAGATAGAGATAACTTCAATGGATGTGGACTTGTTCCTCTTCGTTTACGTTAATGGAGGACAATGAAGATGTAAAAATCATATCGATCCTGCATATAAAAAAAAAGAAAAATATTAAATCAAAAATATTTTTTTATAAAATAAAAAATACAAAGAATGCAGTAAACAAATTCACCAATAAAGCTAATAATATAGGAGTATATATAAGAGACACTAAGAAGCTAGAGTCCATTCCAATTCAAATTTCAAATATCATATTCATTTGTTAAAGGAAGATTAGTTTGTTATTCTTTCTTATCCTTACTTTTTTTTCAAATATGATGTATATTTACCTAATAATTTATATATTTTGTCACGCCTCGAATTTCAACGGGGCGAACTGACACCTGAAGTCGATAAGGCCCGAGAGAACCAATCTTCGTCTATGTCCATTCATATGCATGTCATTCAAGAAGCATTATCATCATGTATAGATACAAGATGCTAATAGCGAAAGTCATGGAAAAATGTGATATATACATATAAGAAACTTGGCCGTTAGGGCCATCAAGTCAAAATGGACATACATCCCTTACATTCATATTCCCACATACGTCTACAAAGCCTCTAATAGATGCATACACATAACAAACTTAAAGTCGAGACAAGTCCCCGATTTATACAACATTTATAGTACCAAAACAAGTGTACAACTGTGACTCGGAAAGCCCCGAACCAACTGGAGCTCACCAAAGATCTGCAAATGACCCCCAAGGGACGTCAGTACGAAGAATGTACTGAGTATGTAAGGCTCATACGACACTGCATGATATATAAGTACTTCCATGAAATCAAGTATAAGAGAATAGTCAGTACAGATAAACCACCGGTCTGCATATGCGGAACCATGTACATTACGTCCTTTACTTCTTTTGCCTTTACATTTATTCATCTTTATCGTTCTACCCATGCTAGGCTTTTCTGTCGCCCCTGGGATGTTAGATTAACCTATGCTAGGCTTTGATATCGCCCCTGGGATGTTACTGTGATAACCCATGCTAGGCTTTTATATAGCCCCTGGGATGTTACTCAACCAAACAATTATACATTACTTCATATCTTTATTCTTATGAGATTGATACATTGGTGATTGTACATTCTTGAAACTTTGGAACATAATATTATTGGAACAATGGGAAGTTTGGAACATTAGTCAATGGACATGGGACATGTGAATCACAATTGATCAATGAGTAAGGAACATGTGATTAATAATAATTGATAACCGGAAATGGGATACCTCAGGACATTTCAAAATGGAACAAGTACAATGACAATGTGAACACTATGTGCTGCAGAAGGATACGGAAAGAGTAACCTCACATACCTTATCTTCCCAGTATGAATACACAGTCCCATGTGTGAATACAATAATCCAGCTCCTTCTTACGTGTTACTCTACAACACAAGTTCATAACGGAGCTCACGTTAACAACTAATTACCTTACAAGTGCACAAGACGACAATGAGCTACATGACTGCCATATAACGTCATTTCACCCTTTACAATACAATCCACTGCATTACCATACCAACAACACCATAACATTCCATACATTGACCAAGGCATCATAAACCAATAGCATGTCACACCAAGTTTACCCTTTACGCTTCCTTATTAACACTACGTCACAAATATTCCATCAAGTCACCTCAATACCCTTCATGACAACATATTAACAACACTCCATAAGTGATATAACTCAACATGCCTCTAAACTACTCCTTAAAGTCATTCAATAGGTATCATAAGTTGATAATTACATCCAAGAAGGATATAGGAGGCTTCGGGGATCAAAGAGAGACAAAAACACACAAAACGAAATTCTGGATTGGGCTGTGGAGCCACCTGCGCCCGCAGGTGGATGACATAAGGCCGCAGGTGCCCCTCTAGCCTTGTCCAGAGCCACTTGTGTTGGTGTCTGCGCCCGCAGGTGCTCCAGACGCGAGGGCGGATGCCCGTTTCGGCCAAAAAAGGTCTCTTTTAGGTCCTTTTTTTGTTGTTGTAATAAATGGTCCATAGCCATGAATAAGCTTCTCTTTCCATATTTTAGGTCAACTTGGATGCCAACAAACAACCACGGTTACACAACACACATGAACCTCACCAAAATGACATTTTCGGTCAATACGCCACTAAATCCATGACCAATTTCATAACAACAATCCCACATGTGTTACACATAAAGAGAGCAAGTTAAGAACATAACCACATCTTACATGTTGATATTTAATCCATCAAGTTCACTTCCTTCAAGACCACAAGTCCATTTTCAAGTTTACAAGGCAAAACCCTTTTTCGATTGCAAAAATAGACAGTTTTACACATAGTGAACTGTCCAACACTTTGTCAACATAACCAACATGATTTATACACCATCTTAAGCATATCATATACTAAACCATGAGAATAAATACTTACCAAAGCTTGCAAGAGAGTGATCTTGTCCAAAAGAGTGATGACTTAGGGTTTGTGTGAGATGAGAAATATTTTGGAAAAGTCTAGAAATGGCATGTGTGTCTTGGTGAATAAAAATCTGATTTTTGTGCCCTTTTATAGTCCCTTTTAGTCTCATCCTTAGCCAGACATTAATCATAAATGATATGCTTACTTGGTCAATGCCAAGAATGGGTCATTTCCACTCGGGACATGTCTTTTTGTCTAATTTTGGGCCTCAATTGAGCCCAATAGCACAAGATTCATTTAAGCCCAACAAATTAATGCATAATTCACCAATCCTCTCATGTTTAAATAATTCCATAAATTTTAAAGTAGTCTCATGAGTTCGGAAATGTACGGGGTGTTACATATTTAGATTGAGATAAATATCTGAAACCAATCAGATAATAACAACAACAACAACAACAACAACAACAACAACAACAATAATAATAATAATAATAATAATAATAATAATAATAATTATTATTATTATTATTATTATTATTATTATTACTACTACTACTACTACTCCTACTATTATTATAAACATTTTCGATAAAATAAGGGCTCAATAATAATTATTTACCTGGTATAAGATTCAAAACAGTCCAATTAGAACTCTTTTTATTACTATCTACTACTATTGATACGCGCCTACTACTCTTTTTAAAAAAATTATTATCATTATAAAAAAGGTTAAGTTGGATAAGATCAATTCAAATTTCAGAATCATGTTATCTTTTATGTTATTAATTTATTAAAATTACAATGAGAAATAATTGCTACTACTACTACACATAGTACGTACTAATACTACTACTATTATTATTATTATTTATTATTATTGTTATTACTGTATTATTATTATTATTATTATATTTTTATCTTTTATTAAATATTTAAATAAATTATATTCAGATATGTTTTATAACATTTAAATTTTAAAAGAGATAAGTTTATGAAAGAGTAAAGTCTATCTAGAACTCTTCAACTATGACTTTCTATTCTTAAGCTAATGAAAAAAATTAATAAAGGATAATGTATTTTCAAATTCAAATATTTAATATTCTTTAGTTCAAAAAATTTATTACAATACTATTAACCTTTGTCCTAAAACTGCCACATGGCTTCTCAATAGCTTGCCACTTGGTTTCTTCTGATGCTTCTACTTTTACTTTTATATATATATATATATATAGATATATAGATATATACTCCATTTTATAATTTTTTATTATGACTATCTTTACATTTTAACTTCATACAGATGTATTTCGCCAATATTTTAACTTTGAAAATACATCTAGACACTTTTAAAATGGAGTATTTTAGATATATGTTCTCAAAGTTGAGTTGTTTATGGGGTTAATCTAAATCAAATTGAGATATTTAAATGTGAATTTTGAAATTGAAAAATATTTCATTATAAGTTGAGGCTGAGTTAAAATGTATTATGTGTTTTTTAAAAACTTACGTATTAAAAATAAGGTAAGTGACTTGTTGTTGGTGGGAGGTGACAAGTATCGCGTGAAATTAGTCAAGGTATGCGAAAGTTAAATCGGACACCACGGATATAAAAAAAAAAAAACAAGGTCTGTGACATGCTTAAACAGATTAATGTCTTACATTTGTACATTGGATTAATTAATGAATAATTAACAAAATAGTCAAACATAAGGAGTTATTTATAAAAGCTCCCTTAACTTTAAATTAAATTAAAAAACATATCAGGGGCGCGTGTATTTTTGGTGTCGCTTGTAACTGGGACTGTGTATCTGAGACTGTGCATCATAAGATACACGCGACCCCAAAGATACACTTCCAAAAGTCACAAAAATAAAAAAATCCTTGGTTATTTCTTGTGTATCCTTGGTTATTACTTGTGTAACCTCTAGTCGCGCGTGTATCTCTAGATACACCCGATTTTTGCTTGTGTATCTCTAGATACACGCAACTTTTTGCAGGTGTGGGGTGGGTATGTCTTGTAATTATTGGTCAAACTTTCGATATGTTTTGTAATTATAGGCCAAATCTTCTATATTTTTGTTGTTTGCCCTTAATTAATTGGAGAAATAAGGGCCCATTTGCTTGGTATTTTTTCCTAATATAAATAATATTGCTATTAAAAGTGATTTGTTAATCAGGATGTTTGATTAGATCCATTTTTCTGGGACCAGTTTATTTAACTTCTCCACTTTTCCATTTTTTTTTTTTTTTTTGCACCAAGGCAGTAGGCTGACCACTGACAGCTTAACTGGAAAACTTCCTAGCTTTGAGAGTTGGAGAAACTTTCAGAAATTGTAAGCATCTTCACACCATAAAATGTTATGCATGGTTAACAGAGGGATTCAACTTTCAAGCCTCTGGTTCTGAAGGACCACTATCACCAAGCGCACTACTGAGCAATTCACGTATCACTTGATGTAGACGACTTTTGTTTTTCTCCTGGACCACAGTCTTGTTCACGTATCACTTGATATGGACGACTTTTGTTTTTTCGTCGGACCACAGTCTTGACCTCCGATCAATCTAAGAACACAAGATAGATAGGCGGTTACTGGTTAGGGGCGGAGAAGGTCGGCTGGGCCTGCCTTTTCGATCAATCTCCGGCCGCTCAATGCCCCTATTGGTGTATGTTGCAAGGAGTCTTACCATGCCAATTGCTATTAGTCTCGAGTCTTGACGAATGAACGAATAATGAGTTGTTTACTATGCCAATTGCATACTTCCTTAGTTTGCTTCTTATGGTGTTCCTGTTAGTATTTGTTTGGAATTTAACTTCAATAAGATACTGAGTTTTGTTTCAAATGACTTCTTTTTAACTAGCTAGTGATGATTTTACTATCCCTGCTGTTAAATGTGCTGTTTAAGTTCAGAACAGTTCACTTATGGCAAAATAACTTCATTTGCATTTAGCAAACAGCTAGGAAGACAAGAACTACATACAAGCAGGGACAGTTACTACCCTTGAAGCCAACAGGCATTTTACAAAAACCAAAACATAGTAAGTGGAGTACTAGGTAGTTTGATACCAAGAGTAGATGGACAAAAAAGTAGAAACATTATTGATCTAATCCCTTTCTTGATCACCATGATATGAAATCCTGTCCATTATATTGGACACCACCTCGTTCGACTCCTTGAGCAATTTCACGCTTTTTTTTCAGCCTACTGCGTTTCTCTGCAACCACGGTGACTCATCAAGCATTCTCTTGATTCCACCACTGCGAGGTGCCATCAGCTCCTGAACTATCTCCTCTTCCATGTCTTTGTTAATCATGTTTTGGATAGTGAACATTATGTGCAAGGCCATCGAATCAACCAGCCTCATCAAAATAATTTTCCAATAAGCAATGATACTCATCTTCATATCGAAAGCCTGCTGCACCAAACCTAGATGTTTCCTCAAATGACCAACATCGACTTCTCCAAGTCCTTTCAGGTTTACTACGGAGCCCTTCCCCGGATCGTTCATAATCTCCATAAACGCTTGTTGTTGACCCATAAGCTTACTGTAAGTTGCTAAATAGCCAGGATTACAAGTGTAATCAGTCTGCTTTTCCATACCGATGATTTCTTTTACCCATTCAACTGATTCATTCTTCTTATTTGCAATCAGGTTCTGAGCAACTCGTCTAGTAGAAGACTGAAGTTGTGGGTAGTTTTCACAGCGATGCATCAACACTTTCATAACAATTCTCCCTATGTAGTTCCACACTCTTCCCACAAAATCTTTCGGAACCGCAGCAACTTTCTTGACTCTTTTCTGAAATACATTTAGGAAAAGGTGTTGGGTTCTGAGTGAAAGTGAATGGAAAATGGAGGGAAGAAAAATGAAGGAAAAAGTGAAAATGTGTAGTTCATAGTGAGGCAAGAACAAGACAAGCCTCGCTCCGTCGTCGTCGTCGCTCGGCTTCGGATTTGGAATTTTTTCAAATGATCGATCGAGATATTATCTTTTTGGACAAAATTTATTTGAAACTTGAGAATTAATGATGTTTTAATGCAAAAATCCGATACGAAAAATATTCTCCATTTGCGGACGCACATGATGAAGTGCGGGCGCATGTCACAACGCACCTCGAAGGGACGAGGCACTGTTTGGGGACTGAAAAACTAACCTGCCCGCGCAGGTGGTCATCTGCGGGCGCAGGTGGCCAGTGCAGATCGTTGGCAGTGTTCTAGTTTGTGCCGAAATAAACACCTGCGGACGCAGGTGGTCGCGTATGTATGAAATAATGCATCTTTTTGAGAACCATTGCTTCATTTTTGAAGCACCACTTTTTGGCTATAAATACCTGAATTTTTCCTCAGGTATAGGCATGAAATTTGTGAAGTAAAAACACTCTTTTCTTCTTAAAAACTCAAGTGTGATCTTCAATCGTTGAGTGAGTTCTAAGTTCAGCAAATTTGAGGTACCATAACCTCAGGTACTTGAGGGGAATAAATTCCTTAAGGACACACCGTGAATTCGGTAGACTTGATTCTTTTCTGTTTCATCTTTTTTCTTTATGGTTTTGCTATTTTTCAGAAAATAGTTAAACTTCATTTTGATAGTTCATTGTTGTTTGAAGTTGTTTGAACTTCTTTGTTGTTCTTGAAGTTATGCTTGAACTTAGTGTAGAAGTTGATGTTATAATACAGATTTTGTACCCCGAAACAACAAAAGGTGTCGAGGAAGGAAGCTGGGAAATCCAATCCAGTTGGTTTCCTCTAAAGCCCTAATCTCTTCCATAAAAAAATCTTCTTTTCCATCGAAATTCTTCGCATGTAGCTCATTAGAAAATTGATCAAGCATTTCAACCAGTCTAGCTATGCATTCTTTTTCTTCAGGGTATTCATCATACTCCCCTCGTAGAAGAATTTTCTTCAACGGATTCTTGAATGAACTAAGAATACGCATGAAAGCCGTTAAAGCTTCAGCCATAGAACTTAAATGTTGAGGCATCCTGTTGAGTTCAACCAAATTTGTAGCAAGTTTATCATTGATTTTCCTCTCAATTTCAGGTGAAGATTTCGAAATAATTGTTGCTTGAATGCACACCAACTTTTGTGCCAAAACAGGATTGCCAACCATGGACTTATCAATCTTGGACAAAAGTGGATGGCTGTCAAAAAGCCTTGCCTCATTTTTCCTAGCTTCTTCATAAAACTCCTTCCTAATTCTATTCCTCACACAAATATAACCAAGTCCTATGTTCACTTCATCCGCGGTAACCTTCTCAAGCAACCCTTCAGGAGCTTTATCGGTTTTCGTCACAACAGCCAGAGTCCTCTCTCATAACAAAACTTTTTGAGACATCCTAATAGACTCACAAGTTGGGAAATCAACAGTAGCTGATAAAACATTCAAGATTATGCTTTCTTGAGGAGATATATACGTCTTTATACTATCAAAAATTTGTTCATAAATGTCTTCAGGTTGTCCCTAAACAGGAACACTAGTAATGCCGGGTAAATACACCATGGTCAAGTCAGGGACACCATTCTTTTTCACAACAAGTGTTAAGAGTTTGTTCGACATGCCCTTACCATGTCCAGCAATCTCATCAGTTGCATGAACGATGGCGTCTGCAATGCGAACTTCATCAACATCAACTGACTTCCCATTGTACTCCAAGCAAAGATGTGGTGCAGTACTGAATTTTGGATCATTCATGATAAGAGGGACTCTAGTGCAAATACCTTGTGATGCATGTACGCCAAACCAAGATAAAAAGTTCAAAAACTTTGAATTGAGTCAATACTTTGGAGGCTTGAAAGGAGTTTTTTTGGAACAAGGGATTGAAGCTTAGGATCGTGCTAAAATGGAAGTACAAGGCTCCAAGAGGAAGACTACTCAAAGAAAGGAAAAGAGGTTATGTACTCAAAGTGGCTATTATTTAAATGCAAGCCTCTTGACTAAGAAGAACCTTAATTCATTAAGGGTATTTTTGTAATTAGTAGTCTAGTCTATAAATAGTGGAGCATAGCTCATTTTAGAGGTAGATTATCTTGATGAATGTTTAATATTAAATACTCTTTTGAGAGTTTGAGAGCTTGTTGAAGCTTTTGATTGTTTCAAGTTTGAAAAGGAGGGTTGCTTGAGAATCTAATTCCCTTGAGGTCTTTCTCATAGGTTTAGGTGCTTATTTGGATATTTGAAGGAGGTCTTTTCTTTCTATAGAATTGGTTGCCTTTGATTCCACTTTTGTGTCTACCTTTCTATCCCTTTTATCTTTGTTTCCTTTGTTCTTTTAAGCTTCCGCGTCTTCTTTCTTGTATCATTTGGTATCAGATACAAGAAAGAAGACGCGGAAGCTTAAAAGAACAAAGGAAACAAAGATAAAAGGGATAGAAAGGTAGACACAAAAGTGGAATCAAAGGCAACCAATTCTATAGAAAGAAAAGACCTCCTTCAAATATCCAAATAAGTACCTAAACCTATGAGAAAGACCTCAAGGGAATTAGATTCCCAAGCAACCCTCCTTTTCAAACTTGAAATAATCAAAAGCTTCAACAAGCTCTCAAACTCTCAAAAGAGTATTTAATATTCAACATTCATCAAGATAATCTACCTCTAAAATGAGCTATGCTCCACTATTTATAGACTAGACTACTAATTACAAAAATACCCTTAATGAATTAAGGGTCTTCTTAGTCAAGAGGCTTGCATTTAAATAATAGCCACTTTGAGTACATAGCCTCTTTCCTTTCTTTGAGTAGTCTTCCTCTTGGAGCCTTGTACTTCCATTTTAGCACGATCCTAAGCTTCAATCCCTTGTTCCAAAAAAACTACTTTCAAGCCTCCAAAGTATTGACTCAATTCAAAGTTTTTGAACTTTTTATCTTGGCTTGGCGTACATGCATCAAGTTTATTCTTCAAATGATTGATAGGTGACGTTATATAATGAAGAAAAATGATACAATATATTCAAATAATATATTTATTAAAATGAAGTACAATATAATATACTAGTACAATACATTATAAAGTAATCTGTAACAATTATCCAAACAAAGCGTTAAGGAAGGAATGAAACGTCAAGAAAAGGAAAAAAAGAAATGGGTGTTACAAGTCTGGTTTTCTATTAAAGGATATGACTGATTAATAAAGGAAGATAGTTCATTGCAGAGGATAATGAGTGCTTGTTTGCAGAATATAATAATTGTAGACCTTCTGCCTTCTGGTCAATTGGAAAGAACAAAGTGTCGAACACATATAATTCTCACTCACTCTTGATTTAGAATATGAATTTATATTAGGAAATTCAGCTGCTTAATTAAATATTCCTTCCGAGGCACAAGTTGTTACGCCTTAACGAGCCATAAGTTCAGTCTTAGAATTTATGTGTTCAGAAGTTTATATTACTGAAATTTATGTCCAAAAACACAAGTTGTGCCAAGGCAAAAAGAAATTTCTCAAGGTACATGTTATGTCCTGTAAGTAGGGGTGGACGTGGTATGGTACGGTTGTTCGATATTTTCGGTCAAATATACTCAGTTTTTGAGTCTTTGATAAAGAATGCTTACTCCAAATGGACTCTATGCGGCACGTTAAATTAATCGAGTTTCAATTTGAATATCGGACACCGGCCGAAAAATCAAAAAAAAATTCCCCCAACTAACCAGAGGGTAGAAGCCAGAAGGTCTACTATTATTATACTCTGCAAATAAGCTATCATTACCTCTGAAATGAACTATCTTCCCTTATCAATCAGTCATATCCATTAATAGAAAATCAGATTAAAACACCTTTTTTCCTATTCTTGACTTTTCATTTCTTCCTTCAAGGTTAAGTACTTCACACTAGAGTACATACAAACGCAAGAACTAAAAGTAACCAAACACATTTCCAAAATTCAGTCAGAATCCCTCAAAATTATATCTAGAAAACATGGTGAAAACATCAACAAAACCTTTCAATGTTCAAAAAAAGATGACGACTCCTCTTCACAATCACTTGTAGTACTTGATGTAGCACCAACTTGTCCTCCCATTGTTGCATCTGTCAATGATAGAATCAGACCACTTCTTGATTGTGTTGATAGGCTCCATCACCTTAACATAATGCAAGAAGGAATTCAACTGCCAACCATCGTAGTTGTTGGTGATCAATCATCCGGAAAGTCCAGCGTTCTCGAATCCCTTTGATGTACCGTGGTTTCATGGCACTTTCGACGCTTAAAACAAGGAAAATATGTTATTCCAAAGGCTTGTTTACATAGATATGACGTTATTTATTTAGTTTTACAGGTAAACAGGGTTCGAAGGTGAGTGAATAAATGAAAGGAGAAATTTGCACAAGTACACATATAAAGGATACTGGGCAATGAGTCATTGGGTCACAGTACGAATCGTCGCCCTAGTCGTCGCCTGACCAGAGAGATTTTGGAGTTGGAGGACTTAACCACGAAGGTTGATTACGACTCGTCATCACACATGACGAGTCGTTGTATGAAGCCATTATGACTCCAGTGCATTTTAGAACTATGTCAACTTCAAGGACGATTAGAGTACGACAGGAGGCTACGACCCATTGGGTCACACGATGGATCGTCGTGATTAGTTGTCCTGAGCAAGAGATGAAAAGTTCTGAAAGAAGTGCAAAATAGTCCCAGTGGAAACGAGTCACCCTATGAGTCATAGGGTGACTAGACGAGTCATAGTCAATGAGTAAGAAAAGCAGGCAACGCCTGGAGGAAGACTGACAACGAGTCGTCCTCAGACCAGACGACTCGTTGTTAGAACCGTCACCAGCACCGACTTTTGTATTCCTGTTTTGTTTTGGATAGTTTCCTTTGTGTCTATAAATACCCAATGTGGGTCTAATGTTTCAGGTTACATTCTATTACTACTTTCAAAACATATTATTGTTTTTGCAAGTACAAACATAAAATTCTAGGGTTTTAATTCAAGTTGAGATTTCAGAGTTTTTCTTATTCTTGTAAGTTCATCCTTATGATTTTAATTATGAATTCGTCTTGTGTTCTTACAATTATGAGTAGCTAAATCCCACAATTAGGGTTGTGGGAACCATGACGGATTAAAGACATAGTGTTCAAAGTACAAGGTGATTTTCAAAGGGTAGTTGGGCATGTATTGTTGTTTCTTCTGGATTGATTGTTTTTCAATGAGTGCACACGTTGGGACTCATTCTATCCCTACCCTGGATTGTAGCAAGGGTAATCGGATAGGAATAGCGAATCAACAACAAGACTTGGAGTTATCTTCATTTATTAGTCTTGAGTCGGTAAACGGGAAAGGCTATATTGGGATCATAGATAGGGGTTAGTAATGCAACACTCATGACACATTAACCTTTGTGCTTAGGGATAGTCTTCTACAAGGGGCGTAACATAGTCGGTTAGATGATACATAACCTATCGATTCTGCATGCCGAACACCATGAGAGGTCACTAAAGTACAGAGAACCAATAGAGTTATGAAGTTATTGGGGAACACAACCCTAGTGCCTTTCTCATATTGATTACAAACCAAATAAATCAACACTTGTTACTATGACTCTTGTATTTCACAAAATCCCTCTCTTTTACTTAATTGCCAGTTACTTAGATAAACACTAGATAGAATTTTGACCTATTCCTTGTGGGATCGACCCCAACTTTGTTGGATTCTATATTTGACAACGACCGCTTTATATCTCATTGTGAGGTGTAATTTGGGCGACATCACCCTTGCTGGCATTAGTCTCCCTAAGGGACAAGGTGATTCATGTACGCCAAGCCAAGATAAAAAGTTCAAAAACTTTGAATTGAGTCAATACTTTGGAGGCTTGAAAGGAGTTTTTTTGGAACAGGGGATTGAAGCTTAGGAACGTGCTAAAATGGAAGTACAAGGCTCCAAGAGGAAGACTACTCAAAGAAAGGAAAAAAGGCTATGTACTCAAAGTGGCTATTATTTAAATGCAAGCCTCGTGACTAAGAAGACCCTTAATTCATTAAGGATATTTTTGTAATTAGTAGTCTAGTCTATAAATAGTGGAGCATAGCTCATTTTAGAGGTAGATTATCTTGATGAATGTTGAATATTAAATACTCTTTTGAGAGTTTGAGAGCTTGTTGAAGCTTTTGATTGTTTCAAGTTTGGAAAGGAGGGTTGCTTGGGAATCTAATTCCCTTGAGGTCTTTCTCATAGGTTTAAGTGCTTATTTGGATATTTGAAGGAGGTCTTTTCTTTCTATAGAATTGGTTGCCTTTGATTCCACTTTTGTGTCTACCTTTCTATCCCTTTTATCTTTGTTTCCTTTGTTCTTTTAAGTCTTCCGCGTCTTCTTTCTTGTATCATTTGGTATCAGAGCAAGGTTTGATTTTGTTCCAACAAAATCAATCTTGGGATTGTTATCTTGAAAATCAAAAAAAAAAAAAAAAAAAAATTTTGTTTTGATTTGTTGTTTTTGATACTTGATCTTGATTTCCTAGTGTCTTGTGAGTCTAGATCTCAAATTTCGTTCAATTCGGAGTTGTAGAATTGAAGATACCATTAAAGAGTTTTGAGCTTTTGAAACTTTGTGGATTTTGAAACGTGAATTTATTTTTTGGCTTGATTTTGAAAGCTAAAAATTAGTGGGGTTTGTTTGTGGCATTGAAAGGAACACGTGGGCGAAAATTTCATTGAATTTGGAGCAAAAACAAAGAAGTTATGAGCATTTGAAGATTGAAGTTTTTTTCTTGTGTTCTTGAGCATCTTCATATTGTTCTTGAAGAAGAAGGTAGAAAAAGTACACTTTGATCCAAAAATTTTGAGGTCAAAGTTGGTCAAAGTTTTTGTAGGTCCATTTGTGGGAAAAAAAAAATTAAAAAAAAAATGCCACGTCAGCAGCGCGTGTGGGACAGTTTCAGAGAGCTGAAAATGCAGGTTTTTGACACTTAGTTTTTTTTTGGGGTCCTAAAGTTTTTTGGACCTAAATTTTTTTCTAAGTGTTCAAATTTCGTGATTCTTTTTTTGTTCTCTTTCTCTTTCGATCCCTCAACTATTTAACAAGTAATTAACATCTTTAATCACTTGTTAACTAGTTTTAAACATCAAATCATCTACTTTGATCCTTCATACTAAGTAACAACAAGTAATTCCTTCTCTACTTTTGTTACTTTGTTTTTGAGTTCGATTTTTTTTCGTGCTACTTTCTTTTAGCTTTTCTTCTTTATTTTCTCTTGAAAACTTCTTGGTTCTCGTCCTTAGCTTTTGAAATTTCTTTCTCGAGTCAACAAAAATCTATTCTTGACCTCAAGTAGAGATTGGACTCTTGCAACTCATCGGACTAAACAAGATACAATCATTGGCCGAAGCAATTTGTGAGGCAAACAAAGGTGTGATTTCTTGAGTGATTGTGAGCTTTTTTTTTAAACTAACCTAATGTGTTTGCTTGCTTTGGTTGAGTGACTTCAATAGGTACCAATGGCGGGTCATGAAAAGAAAAATCAAGTTCCCATCGGGGAACCCACTTTGGGTGAATTGTTAAACTTGTTCACCACCCTCTCTACCAGAATGGAAGGACGGTTGGATCGGTTGAGTACGCGAATTAATCGATTGTAACTTATCTTTCCTACGCGAATTAATCGATTGTAACTTATCTTTCCACCAACTTTCCCTAATCCTCATCAAGGACTTGAAGAGTGTACCAATGCATTGAGGGGATTCTCATCCCAAGGTAAAGAAGACCTTTCTTGTGGGCTTCAAGGTAAAATAGCTAAACTTGACACTTTCGAATTTTCAAATGAACAAAATGTGAGTGATAGCTTGTCTTTATGTGAACTTAATAATTCTTTGCCACATAGTGATAATGTCTATGTTGAGAGTGTTCATACACTAGTTGATCCTATTGATGACCGAATTGATTCTTCTTGTGAGATCGATTTGTGTCCACCTAGTGTTGACACTTGTGACTTGACTGATAGTACATTGTCATGTGATTCTTTGCCATGTTTTGATAATGTGTTTGTTGAGAATGTGGATACACTAGTTGATACTATTGATGATCGAATTGATTCTTCTAGTAAGATCAATTTGTGTCCACCTAGTGTTGATACATGTGTTTTGAATGATAGTTCATTATCAAGTGATATTGGTATTGATCAACTAGCTTTTGTGTCTAGTCCACTACTTGAGGGTGTTTGTGATGTGATTAATGAACCTCAAGTTAGTGATGATGTTGATATCGTTGGTCAATCGAATAGGAGTGACCCTTTGAGCCTGCCTCTTAATGAAGATCCTATTGCTTGCTTGGCTCATAGGATGATCATGCTTTTGAAACTTTTTTGAAACTTATTGTCTTTTTGAGAGCGAACGTACATGTTCTAATCCTCCTTATTGGATTGACCCTTCTCTCTTTAAGTATAATGTCTTGTTTGAAGAGGATGAAATCACTCCTAGTCCGCTACCTAGTGGTGTAGATCATGTTAATGATGTAGCTCTTCTTGAGGGCTATATTCTATATAACAACCCACTATGGTGTGACAATATTCCTCCTAAAGATGGAAATCTCTTCTTGGAAGATGAGAGTACTCTTATGGGAATGGAATGTGAAGAAATAGAAGGTGCTTTTTGTGTCCCAACTATTTCTTCTTCTTTGAGTGTTCCAATTCTTGAGCATACTCTTGATAATGTTCTTGCACATAATAGTGAACATGTTCTTGAGGACACCTTAGAGGAAATCACTTTGCGTGACACCTTTCTTTACTCTCTATTTGCTTATGATATTGCCAATGGTTGTGTAGAGAGTATGTCTTTTTGTGATCGAGGCATCTTTAGGGAGAATGAGCATTACTTTGACTCATGTTCATGGATACTTCTCCCATTTGACCCCGGTGACCATTTGAAATGTGGTGGGTTTTATACCCCAAACTTGGTGTTTGGTCAAAAGGGTACATCTTTGTGTGGTACACATAGTAGCAACACTTCTTTTCCTTCATGTGATAAATGCTTGGTGTTACTACTTAATTATATTATGAGCTTAAATGCAATATGTTTGTTAACTTGTGTGGGGGATACCTTTGTATTTGACCCCGGTGATGATTTGGGAGTAATCCCATTCTTGGAGATAGCTAGTGTATTGAGTGAACTCTAAATTTGGAATGATCTTGTTCAAGACCTTGCACTTAGCTTTGGAAATTATCATGTGACTTTTGACTTAAAAGGGTTTTTGTGCTTGTTGAAACATAGAACCAATGTGGGTTTTTATGTGTGGTTGACTAATTGCCATGGTTCTTATGATTTTTCCCTTTGTCAAAGTCTTTTGAATGGCCAAGTAGCATTTATTTTATGGGGTTACGAACCCTTGATTGCTCATTTTGATGCTTGGCTATATGCTAAGTGTGTTCCTCCTTGGCTTGGTGATAAGTTTGATGTTGCTAACCCTAACCCTTCTGCCATGAGGATCTTGTTGTTGCTTGTTTTCCCTATGGTTTTTGCTAGGTTTGGATTTGAGGACAAATCCTTTTCAAGAAAGGGAGAATGATGCATGTACGCCAAGATAAAAAGTTCAAAAACTTTGAATTGAGTCAATACTTTGGAGGCTTGAAAGGAGTTTTTTTGGAACAAGGGATTGAAGCTTAGGAACGTGCTAAAATGGAAGTACAAGGCTCCAAGAGGAAGACTGCTCAAAGAAAGGAAAAGAGGCTATGTACTCAAAGTGGCTATTATTTAAATGCAAGCCTCTTGACTAAGAAGACCCTTAATTCATTAAGGGTATTTTTGTAATTAGTAGTCTAGTCTATAAATAGTGGAGCATAGCTCATTTTAGAGGTAGATTATCTTGATGAATGTTGAATGTTAAATACTCTTTTGAGAGTTTGAGAGCTTGTTGAAGCTTTTGATTGTTTCAAGTTTGGAAAGGAGGGTTGCTTGGGAATCTAATTCCCTTGAGGTCTTTCTCATAGGTTTAGGTGCTTATTTGGATATTTGAAGGAGGTCTTTTCTTTCTATAGAATTAGTTGCCTTTGATTCCACTTTTGTGTCTACCTTTCTATCCCTTTTATCTTTGTTTCCTTTGTTCTTTTAAGCTTCCGCGTCTTCTTTCTTGTATCAAAACTTACAAAGGTAGAGCTACTAGAAAAAGATAGGATACAACAACAATAACAACATACCCAGTATATTTCCACATAGTGAGGTCTGGGGAGGGTAGAATGTACGCAGTTCATACCACTACCTCAGAGGTGAGGTAGAGGCTGTTTCAGATAGACCCCCCGCTCGAGACCAAATAACGTAAGAAAAGACATAATATAAGAACAAGAAACACAAGGTAGTAACAAAACAACAGACAGCAGAAACAGGATTACCACCAAATAATACCACCAACAATCTACCCGAAACCACAAACAATACCCAAAAACTCCAAGAACAAGATACTACCCGTGAAACGCTACAACTACTAGCCCCCATCCTACTAACCTTCTACCATAATACGCGTCATCCACACCTTCCTATCTGAAGTCATGTCCTCGGTAAGCTGTAACTGCTCCATGTCATGTCTAAGCACCTCCCTCCAATATTTCTTAGGTCTACCTCTACCTCACCTGAATCCATCCATAGCCAACCTCTCGGCTCTCGTACCTCCGCACTAGGGCATTCGTGTCCCTCCTCATCACATGCCAGAACCATCTCAATCTTGTTTCACGCTTCTTGTTTTCTACCGAAGTCACTCCCACTTTGTCACGTATAACCTCATTTCTGATCCCACCCATCCTAGTAAACCCACACATCCATCCCAGCATTCTCATCTCTGCCATCTTCACCTTTTGAATGTGAGAGTTCTTAACTGGTCAACACTCTGCCCCATACAATATTGTTGGTCTAATCGTCAATCTATAAAACTTGCCTTTAAGTTGAGGGGGCACTTTCTTATCACACAAGACTCCGGATGCGAGCTGTCCTTTCACCCAAGTCAATCTCACCATTTCCCTATATCATAGACCCAAGATACTTGAAACTATCTCTCTTTGGAATGGCCTGGGTATCAAGCTTCATTACCACGTCCGTTTCATATGTCCCCTCACTGAACTTACACTCCAGGGTTTGTCTCCAAACCTCCAACTTAGCATTAACTCCGATCCTCCGCGAGTCTCATCAATCAAAACTACATCATCTACAAATAACATACACCAACGCACCTCACGTTGAACTTGCCGTGTCAAAACATCCATCACCAAGGCAAATAAAAATGGGATAAGGGACGATCCTTGGTACAACTCCATCAATATGGGAAAGTGCTCCGAGTCTCCTCCCACAGTTCTTACATGAGTCTTAGCTCCATCGTACATGTCCTTAATTAACCTAGTGTATGCTGCAGGAACACCTCTCCAAGAACCTCCATAGAACCTCCATGGGGACTTTGTCATATGCCTTCTCTAGATTGATGAACACCATATGTAAGTCCTTCTTCCTCTCCCTGTACTGCTCCACCAGTCTTCTAACAAGATAAATGGCCTCCATAGTCGAGCGTCCTGACATGAATCCTAACTGATTCTCAGAAATAGTCACGATCCTCCTCAACCTCAACTCCACCACTCTTTCTCAAACTTTCATAGTGTGGTAGGAAAAGATGGGATAAAAGATAAAATAAGATTATTAAATATTCCCTCTGTACCAATTTATGTGACATATTTCGCTTCTCGAGATTCAAACAAGATAAGTTTGACCATGAATTTGAACATGATATCTTCATTTTTTTTGAAGTAAAGTATATTTGGAAACTATGTAAAAAGTACTATAAGTCACAATAATTAACTATTCAAAATATTTGAAACATATATGAAAAAATTACGGTCAAACATAGAAATTTGAATCTCGAAAACCGAAATATGTCACATTAATTGGAATGGAGGGAGTAATAAGTCAAAATGAGGGGGAAAAGGTAACAATGGAACCTAATCGGTAGTTACACAAAATGAGATTTTTCATCGTTAAGTAACGATGATTTAACAACACAATAGTAAAATTTAAGTAAAAATCAAAACAAATCTATTGTATTTAAACTAACCATTAATAAATAACAATCATCCAAACAAGCTGTAAAAGTTTACTTCACTCGAGTATATACAAAAGCAACAATTAAGGAACCAATAAACACATTCTGATAAATCTTCTATATATTGCCAATTCTATAAGAACCCCTCAAATTATATCAAGAAAACAATGGTGAAAACATCATCAAAACCTTACAATGTTCAAAAAATGGATGATTCCTTCTCTTCACAGTCACTTGCAATTGATGTAGCACCAAGTAGTCCTCCTCTCATTGTTGCATCTGTCAATGATAGAGTCAGGCCACTTCTTGATTGTGTTGATAGGCTCCGTCACCTTAACATAATGCAGGAAGGAATTCAACTGCCAACAATCGTAGTAGTTGGTGATCAATCATCCGGAAAATCTAGTGTTCTTGAATCCCTTGCTGGGATCAGCCTTCCCAAGGGACAAGGCATTTGCACTAGAGTCCCTCTTAGAATGACACAAAATTCAGCAATGCACCGCATCTTTATTTGGAGTACAATGGGAAGTCAGTTGATATTGATGAAGCTCACATTGCAGATGTCGTTATTCATGCTACTGATGAGATTGTTGGACATGGTCAGGGCATATCGAACAAATTCTTAACATTTGTTGTGAAAAAGAATGGTTTACCTTACTTGACCATGGTTGATTTACCTTGCATTACTAGAGTTCCTGTTCAGGGACAATCTGAAGACATTTACGAGCAAATTTTTGATATTATTAAAACGTATATATCTCCTCAAGAAACCATAATCTTGAATATTTTATCAGCTACGGTTGATTTTCCAACTTGTGAGTCTATTAGGATGTCTCAAAAAGTGGACAAAATAGGAGAGAGGACTCTGGTTGTTGTGACGAAAGCTGATAAAGCTCCTGAAGGGTTGCTTGAGAAGGTTACCGTAGATGAAGTGAGCATGGGGCTTGGTTATATTTGTGTGAGGAATAGAATTGGGAATGAGTCTTATGAAGAAGCTAGAAAAATAAAGCAAGACTCTTTTCAACACATCCACTTTTGTCCAAGATTGATAAATCCATGGTTGACATTCCTGTTTTGGCACAAAAGTTGGTGTGCATTCAAGAAATGATTATTTCAAAATCTTTGCCTGAAATTGAGAGGAAAATCAATGACAAACTTGCTGCCAATTTGGCTAAACTCAATAGGCTGCCTCAGTATTTAAGTTCTGTAGCTAAAGCTTTAAAGGCTTTCATGCGTATTCTAAGTTCATTTAAGGATTAGTTGAAGAAAATTCTTCTAAGAGGGGAGTTTGATGAATACCCTGAAGAAAAAGAAATGCAATGCACGGCTATACTGGTTGAAATGCTTGATCGATACTCTAAATGAGTTGCATTCCAAGAATTTCGATGAAAAAGAAGATTTCTTGATGGAAGAGATTAGAGTGTTAGAGGAAACCAATGGGATGGATTGCCCAACTTTCTTTCTCGACATCCTTTCCTAAGTATATTGCAGAAAAGATTCAAAGAAGTTGTTGTGATTCCAAAGGATTTTGTGGGAAGAGTGTGGAACTACATAGAGAAAATTATTATGGAAGTGTTGATGCAACATTGTGAAAACTACCCACAACTTCAGTCTTCTACTAGACGAGCCACTCAGAACCTGATTCTAAAGAAGAAGAACGAGTCAGTTGATTGGGTAAGGGAAATCATTGGTATGGAAAAGTAGACCGATTACACTTGTAATCCTGGCTACTTAGCGACTTACAGTAAGCTCATGGGTCATCAACAAGCATTTATGGAGATTATGAACTATTCAATAAACCTGAAAGGACTTAGAGAAGTCGATGTTGGTCATTTGAGGAACCATCTAGGTTTGGTGCATCAGGCTTTCGATATGAAGATGAGGGTCGTTACCTATTGGAAAATTGTGTTGATGAGGTTGGTTGATTCGATGGCTTTGCACATAATGTTCAGTATCCAAAATATGATCAACAAGGACATGGAAGAGGAGATAGTTTAGGAGCTGATGGCACCTCACGGTGGTGGAATTGAGAGTATGCTTGACGAGTCTCCGTTGGTTGCAGAGAAATGCAGTAGGCTGAAAAAGAGTGTGAAGTCGTTCAAGGAGTCCAAAGAGGTGATTTCCAATATCATGGATAGGATTTCATCTCATGGTGATCAAGAAAGGGATTAAGATCAATAATGTTTGATTTCTGCTTTTGCTCGTCCGTGTACTTTTTGTATCAAACTACCTAGCACTCCCACTTACTATGTTTTGGTTTTTGTAAATTACCTGTTGGCTTCAAGGGTAGTCTCTAACTAGGGACTGCTAAATATTAGATGTAGGATGCCCATGTAGTTCTTGTCTTTTCCTAGATGTTAACTAAATCCAAATCAAGTGATTTTTACTCAAGTGAACTGTTCTGAACTTAAAACAGAACTTTGTGCAAAGTTGTGTGAATCATTTTTTCCTATCAAACTCATCCATTGATGAATAGACTGTCCAGCATAATATTAAACAACAGGGATAGTAAAATCATCACTAGCTGGTTAAAAAGAAGTCATTTGAAACAAAACTCAGTATCTTATTGAAGTTAAATTCCAAACAAATGAACAGGAAGAAGTAAATTAAAGTGCAGTATGCAACATAGGAAAAAAACACATTACCGTTCATTTGTCAAGACTCGAGAATAAGACTCCTTACGATTTGCACCAATAGAGGCACTGAGCTATTGGAAATTGATTGAAAAGGCAGACCAAACCAACCCTCTCCCACACACCCCTAACCGCCTCTCTATTCGTGATTGTAGCTGGATGGAGAGGTCAAGAAACCGGTGGAAACACAAAAGTTGTCTGTATCACTGAATTGCTCAATAGTACACTTAGAGGTAGAGGTCCTTCAGAACCAGAGGCTTGAATCCCTCTATTAACCATGCATAATTTATGCTACTTAAAATTTTCTACCCATGAATTCTTAGCTCAGAACTTATTTACACCGACAATATGAAATGATTTTCATTTGCTGAAGACAATATACAATATAGAATGATTAACACTTTAAATCTCTGGATCATGTTAATAATAATTGGATGCATGTTTCATATCATCTAATTGACAAACTGACTATTAATTCTTTTGTCTCATTTTTATGCAATAAGAGCTTGGGTTCTGATCTCAATGACTTGTTTTTATGGTGCATATGAAGACAAAGCATGTAAATTTTGCAGCAAAAATGAAGCAGAACTAATAAGCACATTCCAGAAAAGAAAAGTAGCACGAATTTAAGTTCAAAATAATTCACTTGAAAGAGTAAATAAGAGAGCAAAGAAACTTGATTTACATTTAGCTAAACAGTTAGAATTGAAGACAAAAACCACATACAGCAGGGGAACAAACACTTCAATTCCTACTGTAGCGATTCCACAACTAGGAGCTGACTGATATTTTACAAAACCAAAACATTGTACTACTAGGTAGTTTAATACTAGTAGAACTGCAGAAGAACATGAACTATAAGGACAAAGTTGTTCCACAGTTCCACTGCAACATCACGTAATATTTACACTCTAATACCATTCATGATCTCCATGAAATGAAATCCTATCCATGACATTGGACACCACCTCCTTGGACTCCTGGAGCAACTTCACACTCTTTTTGAGTATATTACATTTCTCAGCAACTAATGGAGACTCATTGAGCATTCTTTCAATACCACCACTGATAATCCCCAAAATACGAAAAGAGGAATAAAGTATGAAAACAAGAAAAATGATAGAACCAAAATACGGAAAGATAAAGGATAGAGATAAAGATAGATAGATAGACACAAGAAGATAAGAAAAGGACAACTGAAGGATATATTAAATCCAATGACCGAAAGGGAACGTAATGCCCTTACAACCACCGTTTCTAAGCAAAAGTCAACACAAGCTTTTCCAAGCTCTCATGCTCTCTCAAGAGTCATAATTCAATATTCATCAAAAACTAAGAAAATGAAATGGCTAAGGCACCTATTTATAGTATTTGCCTTTGCCCAAATAACCTATTACAAAAATACCCCAAAAGTGGCTATTTTGGAAATAACCCACAAGGGCTCTCTTTATTCCTTGTGCCATGGCTTCCCTCGGTTCCAAGCTATCCTCCACACGTGGTATTGAACTCTTAGGAGCTTGAATAGGGTCCTCCAAACGTGTCCTTGCATCCTTGTGATGATCGAGGCTTGGGTCCCTTTGTGTGGCCTTGATTTATAATCCTTAAATGGTTAACGCCGATTTGGCTTGTATCATCCTCCCATTCTTGAAAAGGATTCGACCTTGAATCCAAACCTAGCAAAATCATAGGGGACACAAGCAATAACAATATCCTCATGGCATGAGGGTTAGTGTTAGCAATATCAAATTTATCACCAAGCCAAGGAGGAACACACTTAACATATAGCAAAGAATCAAAATGATCAATCAAGGGTGTGTAACCCCACAAAGTAAAATCTACTTGGCCACTCAAGGGACTTTGACAAAGGGAAAGGTTAAAAGGACCATGGTAATTAGTCAACCACTCATGATAACCCACATTGGTTCCATGTTTCAACAAGCACACAATCCTTTTTAAGTCAAGGGTCACATGTGTAACACCCCGTACCTACCCAACCCTACTTGACGACGTTGAACAATGGTTACTCAAGTACCGAAAGTAAAAAGTATGTATTATGTAATGTTATTGATGATATAATTGATATTGGGCCTAGTACATGGGATTAGACCTTCGTGGGAGGTGTAACACCCCGTATGTTATCGAACGTATACGACTACGTGTACATTTATGAAATTAATTAAACATGAGAGAGTTGAAGAATTATGCAATTATTTGTTGGGGCTTATATGAGTCTTGAGTCATTGGGCCAAATGAGACCCAAAGATCATAAGAAAGACTTGGCCCAATGGGGCAAAACATGATCCAATCTTCCATTTGACTAATCAACCATGCATTTAATGTCAAGAAATTGATAAGAATGACTTGAGGGATCCATATATATATATATATATAAGGAATTATACACAAAATTTGGTGGGCTCAATTAACAATTTGTTAATGAGTTAAAAGAGGCCCAAAATTGGCATGAAGACATGGCCCAAAAAGGGCATAGTGACCCATTCTTGACCCATTCTTGCAAGACCAAGTTGTTATATGAGGATTGGACCAAGTGTTTGGTAAATAAAGGACCATTAGGGGACTATATATATGAGGGAAAAATCAGATTTTATTCATTTGGACACCCATGCCTTTCTAGAATTTTCTCAATATTTCCACAAACCCTAAGCTCTCATCCTTTTGGCCAAAGATCATCACTTGGTGAGTATTGGTAAGTGTTTATTATTATGGTTTAATATATTTTATGCATTGGAGATGGTTTATATCATGTTGTTTATGTTGGTGAAGTGTGAGAAGTTCACTATGTGTAAAACAACTTGTGTTTGCTAAATCGGAGGATGATTTTGCCTTGTAAACTTGAACATGGACTTGTGGTCTTAAAGGAAGTGAACATGATGGAGTTAATATTGACATGTGAGATATGATTATAGCATTTCCTTGTTTTTTCATGGTGTATAATGTTTGGAATTTCTATTGTGAAATTGGTTATGGTTTAAGTGACGTATTGATCGTAAAGTGTCGTTTTAGTGTTGTTATGTGTGTTGTGAGACCATGGATGAATGTTGGTGTTTAATATGATCAAAAATATGTCAAAATAAGTTTGGTTATGATCATGGACCATTCATTGCATGAAAAGACCCAAAAGAGACCCTTTTTGGCCGAAACGGGCACCCGCCCTCGCAGACGAAGCACCTGCGGGCGCAGGTGCCAACGCAGGTGCCTCTGGCTACTGCCAAAGGTCATCTGCGGACGCAGTTCATCCATCTACGGGCGCAGGTGGCTTAGTGGATCGGCTCATAACTCCAAATTGCTTGTTTTTGCATCCCTTTGGCCCCCCGAAACCCCTATACCCTTCATGGATGTAATTATCAACTTGTGATGTCATTTTAATGACGTTAAAGTGTCGTATGAAGGCATGTTGGACTGTATTAAATGTGGATGGTTGTTCATATGTTGTTATGAGGCAAATTGATAAGCGTAAATGTGACGGAATGGAAATGAGAAGGCATAAAGGGTAAGTGTGATGCGAAATGCTATTGTTATACGAAATCTTGGTCAATGTGTGTAATATTAAGGTGTTGTTGGTATGATAATGCAGTGAGTTGTATTGTAAGGAGTGAAATAAAGTTATATGGCGGTCATATAGTTCATTGTCGTTTTGTACGCTTGTACGGTAAATGATCGTTAACAAGAGTTTCATTGTGGACTTGTATTGTAGAGTGAAACATAAGGAAGAAGCTGGATTGTTGTGTTCATATATAGACTTGTGTACTCGTACTTGGAAGTAGAGGTATGTAAGGTTACTCTTCTGTATTCTTCTGCAACATATGGTGCTCACATTGTCATAGTACTCATTCGATTCCGAAATACTCTAAGGTATTCCGTATCCGATAGTTGGCTAGAGTTAAGCATATGTTCCTTACTCATTAGTCAATGGTGAATCATATGACTCATGTTCATTGGTTGACTCATGCCCATTGGTTGACCCATGTTCATTGGCTAACGTGTCAAAAGTTTCAAATGTCGTAAGGTATTGCATCTCAGGTTGGTGAATAGTTGACATCCACATGTATCGTATTTAGTGATCATTATCCTAAGGTTCCAAAAGTGTTACATTCCAAAGGGGTCCTATAGTATTTTAACTAAGGTAGACATATATTGTTATTCACAAGTGTCCTACAACTAGATGAATTACGATTCACTTATCTCTTATTCATTGACTGGAGTTCCTAAGCTGTCATAATGTTGTAAATTCTAAGAGAACTATCTCAATGAGAGTAATGAGGTAAAGAGGGCTTGTTTAGTTGAATAGCATAATTCCAATCATGTCATGATCCCAAGTTCCAATAGAGTTATACACATGTCTCTTATGCATTGACTATTGTTCCAATGGTTCCAAGATGTGGTGTTCAAATAATGTTATGGCAAGTGAATATAACAATCTCTCACAAGTGAATGAATCAATCTCTCACAAGTAAGTGTACCAATCTCTCAAAAGTAAAGAAATGAAGTAAGAATAAAGTAATGTATATTGATTGTGTTCATGGGCGTTATCCATGGGGTACAAATACCCGCATGATGATGTTAGTTTATCCATGGGGTGCAAACACCCGCATGATGATGTTCATTTATCCATGGGGTGCAAGAACACCTGCATAATGATATGATCTTATCCATGGGGTAAAAAGAATACCTGCATGACGATGATATTTTATCCATGGGGTGAAAAGAACACTTGCATGATGAGGGCCCTAACAGTATATTAGCAATGTAAAAGTAAAGTAAAGTAAAGGCAAGAGAAAGAAAGAACGTAATGTACGTGGTTCCCCACATACAGAAAGAGAGTTTATTCACATTTGCTATTCCTCTTATATTGGTTCTATGGTTGTTGTGATTGTGAATGAATGATCGTAAATGGCAATAACAGAAGAATTGTACATAATTCCACACATTGAGTAGTTTTCTCTTATAATTATTTCCATGGAAGTTCTTACGTACTGATGTAGTTTTCTTATGGCCTTACATACTCAGTACATTCTTTGTACTGACCCCTCTCGGGGACTTACCTTACATGTTGCAGGTGCAAGTATTAGTAGACCTCCACGGTAGGTTGACGGTATTTGCAGATCTTTGGTGAGCTTCAATTGGATCGGGGCTTTTCGAGTCAAAGTTGTACATTGATTTTGATGTTGTAGACGTTATGAATTGGTCGTGTATGTATTTAGAGGCTTTTGTAGACATATGTGGGTATATGGATGTAAGATATGTACGTTCAGTGCGACGTGATGGCCCCAACGGCCAAGTTTTATATATGTGTATGTATGTCATTTTACATTTCATCAATTACATGAAACAATATGTTATTCATTTGAGGTTATGCATACGAATGTTCATGAGCAAAGATTGATTCTCTCGGGCCATATCGGCTTCTGGTGCCAATCACGTCTCGTTGGGACTCGGGGTGTGACAACATGATAATCCCTAAAGCTAAGTGCAATGTCATGAACAAGATCATTCCAAGTTAAGACTTGACTCAATGCACTAGCTATCTCCAAGAATAGGATTACTTCCAAAACATCACCGGGGTCAAATGGAAGAAGTATCCATGAACATGGGTCAAGGCAATGCCCATTCTCCCCAAAGGTGCCATAATCACAAAAAGACATACTCTCCATACAACCATAAGCAATATCATAAGCAAATAGAGAGTAAAGAAAGGTGTCTCGCAAATTGATTTCATCTAGGGTGTCCTCAAGGGCATGCTCACTACTTTGATCAAGAACATTATCAAGAGTATGCTCAAGAATTGGAACACTCAAAGAAGAATAAATAATTGAAAAACAAAGACCACCTTCCATTTCTTCGCACTCCTTTCCCATAAAAGTACTCTCATCTTCTAAGAAGAGATTTACATCTTTAGGAGGAATGTTGTCACACCATAGTGGGTTGTTATATAGAATATAGCCCTCAAGAAGAGCTACACCATTCACATGTTTTACACCACTAGGTAGCGGGTTAGGAGTGATTTCATCCTCTTCAAACAAAATATTGTACTTAAAGAGAGAAGGGTCAATCCAAGAAGGAGGATTAGATCATGTAAGTTCGCTCTCAAAAAGACAATTATCAAGTTTTGAAAAAGTGTCAATCACAGGATCATAACTATGAGGCAAGTAATTAATAGGATTTTCATTTAAAGGCATGCTCAAACTGTCACTCCTATGCAAATGATCAACATCATCAACATCATTACTAACTTGAGGTTCACTAGTCTCATCACAAACAACCTCAAGTAGTGGATTAAATTCACAAGAAAGTTGATCCACATAATTTCCACAAGATAATGTACTATCATTCAACACAAAGGCTTCAACAGTAGGTGGACTCAAATCGAGCTTACAAGAAGACTCAATTCGGTCATCAATAGGATCAACTAGTGCATCCACACTCTCAACATGTACATTATCAACATGAGGCAAAGAATCATTAGGAACACATATAGACAAGTTATCACTCACACTCAATTGGCTTATAGCCACACAATGATCTTTCACTTTTACCATAGTGCAAGAGTTAGCTTTGTTACCTTGAAGCTCATGACAAGATTCTTCTTTACCTTGGGGTGAAAATCCCTTACAATCTTTGGAAACATCTAAGATTGCCCTCATCAATTCTTCAAGGGTAATCTCCTTTTTGGGTGTTTATGTTCCTCCATTCGCCATGTTTATACCTACATAAGAATCCTTACCAAGAGAAGGACAAACAACAAGGTTAGCTTGGGTTTGTGGTAACCCCCTCTCTTCACTCCTCACAACCTCTCATTTTTCCACTCTTGGGTTACCACTTTGCGCTTCCTTACTCCTCTCAATCTTTTGTCTCTCGTTGTTATTGGGTGGAACACCAAGAATTCCTTTTAAGGGAGCTTGCGTCTTCTTTTGGGATGTGTCTTTGATCCTTCTATACCCTTTTTCATTAGGTCTGAGGTAAGGATATATCATATGTTTCTTAAATGTTTCCCAAGAGACAAATGGATTTTCACATACTCGTTCGTAGTAATTCCCCCAATAAATGACAAGTCTCCATTCAAAGGTCTCAAAGGCCATTTCTATCTTGTTTTCTTCTGAGTAGTTGTAGCTAGAGAAGATTTCATCCATCATGAACTCCCATTTTTCATAATCTTCTCCACTAGACTCCATAAACAAGGTAGGAAGAGTGATCTCGATGGAATTGAGACTCATATCATTTTTCCCATAGTCGTCTTGGTTCCTATATCTTGACATTAGTTCATTAGAAGGAGACACATAGGATATGGTATTCCTAAATGGGGAGAAGGCATTCGACATGCTTCCTTATCGTTCCTTGTACCTACAAAATGAGCAAACAAGTTAGTAGTAAAAACTCCTCATCAACACTCGTAAGTTTCTCACCTTTGTGCCTCACAATTGGATCGGCTAGTGTTGAAGAGTGCTTATACTTCGGTGGTACACAAGGTGTCGATTACTACTCTTGGCCAGAGTGGATTCTTGTTTAAAGAAAGACAAAGAAAGACGGAAGACTCTATTATAAACAAAAGGACTTGAATCAAGAAGTTAACTACGAAATAAAACTAGCAAAGCACAAAAAGAAAATGGACTAAGAAAGAAAAACGGACTCAAAGAACTAATCATCAACTAAGTAGGATGATTACTAGTTGATAATTAGTTTAGGAATCAAAGAAATGAATTTAGGAATCAAGAATTGAAACTAGGAAGTTAGAACCTGAGCAACATGAGTTTTGAAGTCATTGAGGTGCGTTTGGATGACCTGCCCTCGCATGTCACGACCTGCCCTCACAGGTGAAGGTCGCAGGCCAAAGCAGTGTCATCTGCGTTAGCCCACCTGCAGTCGCAGGTGCCATCTGTGCGCGCAAATGGAGGGCGCAAGTGCCCTGGCAGCTAGCTAGAAGCTCCGAATTTTGTCCCTTCTGTGGGCCCTTTTGCACTCTCTCTACTATAATATTCCCTTTTCTTTTGGGATATTCCTTTGTACCAACACCTTTTCTTTCCTTTCTTCTTCTTTTCAAGATCAAACAACACCTTTTTGAATATTCCTCTTCAACAAGATATGAATGTCATGAAGAACACCAAGAACATGGATGAACTTTAAAATTTCATATCTTCTTCGTTTTAGCTTGAAATTCAATGAAATTTGAAATCTAGACTCTCTTTGATATGAGGAACAAGCCCCAATACTCTTCAACCCTCAATTCCAAGCCAAAATTTTCAGAATTTCAAACCCATTTGAAACTTCTTCAAGCTCCAAACTCAAAAATGGTGGATTTTTCAAAACTTCCCCAAATAACACCAACTTTTAGATCTAGGGTCCCTTTGATATGAGAAGCACTTTCCAACTATGTTCAACCCTCAAATCCACATCAAATTTGCAAGATCTAGAAACTCACTTTCTTTTCTCAAGAATTCAAACTTAACAATGGTAGATTTCTTCAAATCTTCTCAAAACACACCCAAAACTCAAGATTCCGACTCTAATAACACTAAGGAAACAAATCTAGTGTTGAAACAACAAGAAAACTCAAAAAAACAAAAATATTTTTCTTGGATTTTTGGTAAAAATGTTTTTTTTTTATTTCTAGATAACAAAACCCAAGATTGAATTCGTGGGAATGAACTCAAGCTCGGCTCTGATACCAAATGATAACCCCCAAAATACGAAAAGAGGGATAAAGTACGAAAACAAGAAAAATGATAGAACCAAAATACAGAAAGATAAAGGATAGAGATAAAGATAGATAGATAAATACAAGAAGATAAGAAAAAGGACAACCGAAGGATATATTAAATCCAACGACCTTCCTTAAGATTACCAACAAGCACCTAACTCTTATGATGATCGAAAGGGAATCGTAACGCCCTTACAACCACCGTTTCTAAACAAAAGTCAACACAAGCTTTTCCAAGCTCTCATGCTCTCTCAAGAGTCATAATTCAATATTCATCAAAAACTAAGGAAATGAAATGGCTAAGACACCTATTTATAGTATTTTCCTTTGCCCAAATAACCTATTATAAAATAGCCCAAAAGTGGCTATTTTGGAAATAACCCACAAGGGCTCTCTTTATTCCATGTGCCATGGCTTCCCTCAGTTCCAAGCTATCCTTCACACGTGGTATTGAACTCTTAGGAGAGTGAAAAGGGTCCTCGAAACGTGTCCTTGCATCCTTGTGATAATCGTTGCTTGGGTCCCTTTGTGTTGGTTTTGATTTATAGTCCTTAAAAGGTTAATGCCGATTTGGCTTATATCATCCACCCTGAGGTGCCATCAGATCCTGAACTATTTCGTCTTCCATCTGCTTGTTGATTGTGTTTCGAATGCTGAACATTATGTCCAAGGTCATAGAATCCACCAATCTCATAACATTATTTTCCAATAAGCAATCATTCTCTTCTTCAGTTCAAAATCCTGTTGCACCACACCTAGATGCTTCCTCAAATGACCAACCTCAATTTCTCCTATTCCGCCTTCGAGGTTTATTACAGAATACTTCCTATAATCTTTCATAATCTCCATGAATGTCGTTTGCTGAGCCATGAACTTACTACAATTAGCTATATACTCCGGATTACAAGTATAATCAGTTTGTGTTTCCATCCCAATGATCTCCCTTACCCAATCAACTGATTCATCCTTTTTCTTGGCAATCAGGTTTGTGCAGCTCTTCTAGTAGAACTCTGAAGTTGTGGGTAGTTATCACAATGATACATCAAGATTTTGATAACAATCCTCTCTACGTATTTCCACACTATCCCCATGAAATCCTCTGGCATTGTAGCAATTTCCTTCACTCTTTTCTGCAATACATTTAGGAAAACGCCCCAAGGAAGGAAATTGGGCAATCCAATCCCTTTGGTTTCCTGTAAAGCACTAATCTCTTCCATCAAGAAATCCTCCTTTTTTGCAAAATTCTTGGCATGTAACTCATTAGAGTATTGATCAAGCATTTCAACCAGCCTAGCTGTGCAGTGCATTTCTACCAGCCTAGCTGTGTGTAAGGATATACTATTAACCATGTGGTTTATGTTATAGCATTATATTTACCATGTAAAGACTATTTATTTTATTTACTTAATTTAATAAAATCTTTATTTGAATAGATCATTGTGTTAACATGCGTGTCCTTTACTTATACAGTAGACAATTTTGTGTATGGAGTATTTTAACTCATGCAGGGAAGATTAAAATTGTCAGTTCTTATAAGTTATAAATTAATGTTCACAATCAAAGATGAGGTAGGATAAACATCTTGATGATTGTAGCACTAGATTAAATATAATTTGATCTTAATTATGGGAGTGGTAATATTCCAACTTCTTGTGCTAGTACATTTCGTATGTATTGAACGAACCAATTAGAGGTGTTCGTTTATGTTCTGAATATTTAATAAACAACTTCTCTAGTCCATTACATGTACTTATACTCTTAATCTTGGTATAATTATTATGATCTATGTAGTTTGATTTATTATTTTAATCTATTAAAAGGTGAGACTCTATTATGAGTCAATATATTCCTAATAGATTGGGTAATGACAAATCACATTAGTGAAATAATAATTAGTTGATAGAACCATGTCTCGGACTTGAGATAGAAGATACCCCTTTATGGTTGCTTATAAGTTTTCACGTGAAAACCCTACAAGTGAATTTTATATTTGTCATGTGAAATAAGTTAAGCATAAAAATAAAGGATTAAATTAATTAATGAATTAAATTTTTCAGAAATTTGATTTCATTGATTGGTGTCGGTAATTCTAACATGGAGAGTTAAATAAGGTGTAATGGTAGATTTCGAAATTAAATCGAGGAGTGCAATTATAAATTTTTAATGGAATAATTTGTAATTTATTATGATATGATAATTCATTCATTTGCGAATTAATATCATAATTGGAAGCCCCGGTTAATAAATGTGCGGTCCCTACTATGCTTGATTAATTAAGCAATTTTTTTTAAAGAAAAGGAGTTTTACATATTTATGTGGGAAAAACGTTTATATATTTATGGAGAAAAACGTTTTTACATATTTATGAAAAAACGTTTTGTGATTTAATGGATGAAAAACATACGCTCTTACATCTTCAACTTCTGTTGAAAGTTGTGTATAAAAGAGGATATTGCTTTTCACCATAAGAAAAGATTTTTCAGATAAAAATTTACTTGCCCACACAAGTACCGATTTAAGAATTAGTAGAAGGCAGCAGACCTGGATTTCGTGGTGTTGAACGAATTTTGCGAAAGCTTCAAGATGTTAGTGCTTTCTGATTTTCGTTTTAGTTTATGTTATCTAGATTTTATGTAAGTTAGATTGATTCATGAGAATTGCTTCTGCTGTGCATGTTCTAACACTGTGCAGTGCATTTCTTTTTCATCAGGGTACTCGTCAAACTCCCCTCTTACAAGAATTTTCTTCAATGAATCCTTGGAAGAACTCAGAATACGCATAAAAGCCGTCAATGCTTCAGCTACAGAACTCAAATGCGTAGGCAGCCTGTTGAGTTCAGTAACATTAGCTGTGAGTTTGTCATTGATCTTCCTCACAATATCAGGCAAGCAATTCGAAATAATCGTTGCTTGAATACGGACCAATTTTTGCGCCAACACAGGATCACCAACCATGGATTTATCAATCTTGGACAAAAGTGGATGTGTTGAAAAAAGCGTTGCTTCATCACTTCTAGCTTCTTCATACATAAGTCTCATTCCCAATTCTATTCCTAACACAAACATAGCCAAGTCCTATGCTCACTTCATCGGCAGTAACTTTCTCAAGCAACCTTTCAGGAGCTCTATCGGCTTTCGTCACAACAGCCAGAGTCCTCTCACATGTTTTGTCAACTTTTTGAAACATTCTAATAGCTGATAAAACAATCAGCTATACCCTTACCATTCAAGATAAAACATTCTAATGTCTCAACGGTAGCTGATAAAACATTCAAGATTATGCTTTCTTTAGGTGCTATATACGTCATAATAATATCAGAAACTTGCTCATATATATTTTCAGGCTGGTCCTGAACAGGAACTCTAGTAATGCCAGGTAAATCAGCCATGGTCAAATCAGGGACGCCGTTTTTTCTCACAACAAATGTTAGGAGTTTGTTCGATATACCCTTACCATGTCCAGCAATCTCATCAGTTGCATGAACGATTGCATCTGCAATGCGAAGTTCATCAACATCAACAGACTTTCCATTGTACTCCAAACGAAGGTTTGGTGCTGAAATCTTTGTGTCGTTTTGCAGCCTCATGATTAAAGGGACTCTAATGCAAATGCCTTGTCCTCTAGGGAGACTAATTCCAGCTAGAGATTCAAGAACAGAACTTACCAGAAGATTGATCACCAACAACTACAATTGTTGGAAGTTGAATGCCTTCTTGCATGATATTAAGGTGGCGCAGCTTGTCAACACAATCAAGAAGTGGCCTTATTCTATCAGTGACAGATGCAACAATAGGAGGGGGTGGTGCTACAGCTGCAAGATTTGGCTCCTGATCATGATCATCAAGGACAGTTGTATGTGATTGTGATTTGTGAAGAGTCATCAGTTTTCTGTTGGGAAGATTTTGTAGATGTTTTCTTCATTTTTGACAGTACAGATTTTGAAGGTTTCTTATTTCAAAGGTGAATTTCTAGGTAATAGATTTCTTCCAAACTTGGCACTATAGATGAAGATCTATAGGTGTGAAGTGCTTAACATTGAAGGAAGAACAGACATGCATGCAAAAAGGTACAGTAATTTTTAGCTCATTACCGAGGAGGATAATGAGTGCTTGTTTGGTAGTTCATCATTTGTAATTAATGTAGACCTTAGCTTCTGCCCTCCTTGCATGTACTCCCGCCCGTTTCAAAATAGTTGGCATGTATAGATTTTGCACAATTTTTAAGAAAAAATAAATTAGGAGTGTGATTTAACTGATATATTTCTTATTAATTTTTTAAATATTCTTCATCTTTTTACGTACCTCTTAATTTTAGAATAATTATTACTCAGCGTAAAGATGAAAAGAAGTGGTTAATTGTCTCTTGATCTTTTAAACATGTCAACTATTTTGAGACAAATCCTTTTTATCAAATATGTCAAACTATTTTGAGACGGAGCAAGTACTCAATTGGAAAGAACAAAATGACAAAACATAGCTATTGGAATTTTAAGGAACCAACAATAATGATTGCAAATTTATATACTCTCTGGCCTCTGCCATCACTTTTACCTTTTCATGGTTTACTTTTCGAGAATTGTTTTTCGATCGAACTAACAGATTGTATTAAAAATCACATCGAAACGTTATTACAAATTATAGAATTGTACTCCCTCCGTTTAAAAAAAAAATGACTTGTTTTGATTTGGTACGGAATTTAAGAAAATAAAGAAGACTTTTCAAACTTATGATCTTAAATTAAAGTTATGTCAAATGTACCAAAATGCCTTTTAATCTTGTGGTTCTAAACATGACACGTGGAAAGTTGAAATTAAAGTTTTGCCAAAAAAGGAAAGCGTCATTCTTTTTTAAACAGACTAAAAAGAAAAGTAGGTCATTTTTTTTAAAACGAAGAGAGTAATATTTTTCGTATAGATTTTAAACATCTAAGCTTTAAATGTAAAAGATTTAATTATTTAATTTTAAAAATTAATCAAATTTCACGAAAGGGAAACGAAACGTGATAAATAAAATTTAACGAAGAAAGTATAGCCAAAGAATAATAATGTTGTAGACTCTCTGAGAGATCTGAGTACACTATACATTATAGTACAGAGTTGCTATCAATTGTTGAGTCAGAATAACATAAAATTTTACTTTTAACATAATGTGATATTATCTGCTCTAAATTAAATTTCCACTCTTTTTCTAAAAATCTGATAATATTAAGAGAACATTTTACATTTTATATATAATTTTTGTTCCTTTTCGATTATTAATATAAAACTTTGCTGTCACCTCAAATATTTTATTCTTAAGTACTACTCCCTCCGTTTAAAAAAGAATAACCTATTTTTCTTTTTAGTCAGTTTCAAAAAGAATGACCAATTTCCTTTTTTGGCAATACTTTAATTTCAATTTTCCACGTGACATGTTTTAGACCATAAGATTAAAGGACATTTTGATACATTTAACATAACTTTAATTTAAGACCACAAAATTTAAAAAAAAATGTTATTTTCTTAAACTTCGTATCAAGTCAAAAAAAGTCATTTTTTTTAAACAGATGAGTACTTCTTACTGGTGACGGACTGACATCCACTGCAATTTACTACTCTACATGAGAAAAGATTCAACCTACATTAACGATAGTCGACACAATGTATTGGACTATTGGAGTATCATAGTAGCAAAACCGATCTCACGGCGTTTCCCTATGTTGAGACTTGTCCAAAATACTCCTTCCGTTTTATTTTTCTTGGCTTATATTGACTTGACAATTTTCTTAGAAAATATTTATTAGGAGTTTGTTTTATTAAACTACTCTTATTAAGTATGTTTTGTAGATTTATATTTGACTACTAATACTTTATATAGTCATTTGATGATAGACATAATATTGAAATAACATGATAAACTTTTCTTGATTTCATAAATTGGACGAGTAATTAAAACAATTATTTTTAATAAAGGGGTCAAGCAAAATGAAATGAAGGAAATACACTTTATGATAATATAATATATTATGCTTGTTGCGTAATAATTGTCGGATTTACACTTCATACTTTGGAAGCATAGTTAATATTATTCTTGTTATGTAACAATTGTCAATGGTAATGAATTTTTGTGGTTATAGCTAACCTTTAAATTTAATCTAATTTGTTTTGTGTGCAAAGTAGTTTACGTTTCTTGGACATAGTATGAATTAGTAATATTTGGTACCTTATCAACATGTGACAGTTTGGCCGAGTGGTCTAAGGCGCCAGATTTAGGCTCTGGTCCGAAAGGGCGTGGGTTCAAATCCCACAGCTGTCATCTTTTTATGTGCATTTTGTAATTTTCCTTTTTAAAAACTTGTCTCCAATTTTTGCCATGGTAATTACATGAGCTAATGCCTATTATTTGAGGGCCTAAATTAATCTGCTGAATAAAATACTCAATTCTTTGGATGTGACTGAAAAAACAAAACGTAGATAAAATTTGACAAATTGGGGTAAGAAATTGTTGGAGAAATGTTACTGAGTTGTGTATATGCAAGATTATGGTGCCACCATGCAAAGTAGTAGCCAGGGTTATCAAATGGGCGGCTTTAACAGGATTTATTAAGCTAAAATGAGCTAAATAATAAGTAAAGCAGGTTAAAAAAGTTAATTTAGCTTAAATGAGTCGAAATTAAAAAATGTGTCATAGATCCATCACTACAATACTAATTAAGTTTTAATAGTACATATTTAAAAAATGTTTCAGATATATAGAATACTTTACGGTGAAAATTTTAAAAATTATTTTTAAATATAAAATCGTACCAAACTTTCCTAAGTGAATCAATACATAATTGAAGCATTAATTAGTGGATTACTATTTATAGCAGTTAAGCAAAGAACTCCAAAGCAGAAAACCATACCGATTAATAATGTCGATCATTTGCAGAACCAAACCGGTCAAGGGCCTTAGATTCCTGAACCGGGTTCTAACCACATCGACGCCGTGTATCCACCGGTCCAACCGCTCTATAGCCACCGTAGCTTTCGAAGAAATCCGGTCTAATCCGGAAAAACCTTACGATTTCACAGCTTTTATATTCCACGGCCTCTTAGGCTCCGGTCGAAATTGGCGATCTTTTTCTCGTTCTCTTGCTTCTTCACTTTCCGCAGGTAATTTAGTCAATTAATTAATTATGCTGGATTTCAAGTTAGTTAAATTAGTTGCTATTAGTGGAGGTGGTAGGTATCCTGTGGAATTAGTCGAGAAAAAATTAGTTGCGATTACTTATATCAAATCGTCTAAATTTATTTGTATTTCAATTAGTTTCATTACGGTACTGGTAACTAATTTGCGGATCTAGTGTGTTAGCTACGGGTTCATGGGATCAGTAGCTTTGCTCGTGTCGTACCCTACAATGGTCAAAAACACACTTAATTATACAGTTTTTCGAGTTTCATACCTGATCATCAACTATTTATCAAGACACACCTCAACAACTATCAGGTGTGTGTAAATGAGTATGTTGCAATAGATGTGTGAGCATAATAGGAGAGATAGGATTAGAAATAGTTGATGACAGTTTCCACTTGCTGGGAGAATACTGGGTATGTTGTTGTTGTTGTTGATGACAGTTTAGGTATGAAACTCAAAAAATTAAAATACTTTTGGTGTGTTTTTGATACTTTACTCTAATATATTCATTAAATGTTTATAAGTATGATCCCGGTTTTTGGAGATTCATACGTGAACTATCAGGCGTTCTAAGTTTTCTATCTAAACTATTACCATTATTTATCAAACACACTTTAACTATCAGTTGTTTCCTTTCCTGCCTAAAATATTACCATTGTTCGGGTAGGAAAACGGAACAATTGAAGTCGAGGTGTGTTTTGATAAATAGTTAATGATAGGTCAGGTAGAAAATTCAAATACCTGATAGTTTAGGTATGAAACTCGAAATTAGTTGGTGAGTAGGAAATTCACACACCTAATAGTTCAGGTAAGAAACTCGAAAATAGTTGGTGATAGTTGAGATAGGAAACTCACATACCTGATAGTGCAGGTGTGAAGCTCAAAAATAGTTGGTGATAGTTCAGGTAGGAAACTCATACGCCTAATAATTTAGGTATGCAACTCGCAAAACTGAGATATTTTAAATGTGCTTTTGACCCTCACTATAAGTATTTGATTATGAATCTATTTATTATTGTATATTAACTTGAAGTCTATAAACTTCAAATTCTGTATTAGCCTTTGTGTAAGGTTAAATTTGGCATACCCGTGGAATTAGTTGAGGTGCGCGCAAGCTAGCCCGGACACTATGGTTATTTTTTATTTTATTTTTTTAAAAGGTTAAATTTTACAGCTTATATGCTTTCTATGTGTGTTTGTTTTAGATGGTGTAAATATGAGGATGGTTCTTGTGGATTTGCGAAATCATGGGAAGTCAGCTGAAATTGAAGGCTTCGTGCCACCACATGATATGGAAAATGCTGCAAAAGATGTAGCTAATTTGGTGAATTCACAGGGCTGGGATTGGCCTGATGTTGTTATAGGGCATTCCATGGGTGGCAAGGTCGCCTTGCAATATGTTGAGAGTTGTTTTCATGGGGCATACGGCCAATCGCCTCGATTACCCAAGCAGGTGCTAGCTCTTTCTTGCAATTGATTGAAAATTTTATTTCTTAGATCCTGCTTTTAAACCTCAGTCGATATTCATGGATAGCTGATCGGATTATCAGTTATGGATTCATGTATTACACATTTATTTGGTGAAATGGTAGTTCAATTTTGCACATTCTTTTTCTGTCCTAGTATCTAGTGTAGCTTCTTTTTTGATGTGATATTGTTGTTAAGATTTTCTTGGCAATATGCAAGTTACCCCATTGCCTATTTAAGCAATGCGCACCTTCATCTATTGCAATCTGTATACAGGATGTTTAAATGAAGTTTTAGCTTATCCCTGATAATAGCATGTAAGGAAAGAACCTTGTTCTTGGAGATATTTGGAAGAACAAAAAAGTAAAAATAAAAGACATATACTTTAGCTCTCTCTTCCTCTCTATATTTACATTGTTCCAACTTTGTTTTGCTTCTTTGATCCAGTGCGTGAAAGCTGACCTAGACACCGTGGTTATCAAAAAAAATGAATATGTTTATAGAGAACTATTCTAACCATGAAGAAGCTACAACTGGATGGTTGCCACTTGCCCACTTGGCTGTGTATATATAACTTTTTAATAGAGGGGCCGAATTGAGAACCTGTGGAAGTTTCTTATGTAGGTTTTCTTTGTAGAAGTACCTTATGGTTCATCGTTACTATGGTTTATTGGCTTTCTGTTGTTGCCTTAAGACCTCTTATTGTCATTCCCTTGCACAAAACATAAGTGCTTTACTTTTGATGTAAGCTAGATCTATGTTGTGAAATGATGCTTAAAAGTTGTAAGTTTTTTTCTTGGAAATGCTTGTAATTTTGGAGTATCTACAGACTTACAAAATCAACATAAACACGGAAAACACTGCATACCGTCCGAGCTTAGGTTGTCAGCCAAAACACACTTCCAAATTTGGTATGCAGCCACTTTCCACAAACATTTCCAGTAAACCGGGAAATGTTGTGCAAAAGTAGCAATGTTTCCACTGAATATATTGGTTCCAGGAAAATCTGAGTTTCGACTGCTTTTAACTGCCTCTGATTGTTTCACTCGCATCGTGTCTTTGCTGAACTCTTATACTAATTTATAGTTCACTCACCTGATGCAGAACAGCTATGGGTATTGGATTCTGTCCCTGGAAAGGTGAACCCTGACGATAGCAATAGAGAAGTAGAGAAAGTTATGCAGACGCTGCAGAGCCTACCTTCATCAATCCCATCTCGAAGGTGGAATCTCTATTCCTTCTGATCACCTTTCTTTAATATGATATATACATATTTTGGTTGTCTTAAGTTATGCTCTAGATGTGTGTGTCATTTTGGCGTCCAGATTCATACTACATCATCTAACCATCTCGTTTCAATAATTTTTCATCCACTTGAAAATTCGTGTAGTAGTTGCTAACTCGACTTACTAATAGACTTTGGATGATTCAGCAAATAGTCTAGCTAATTGTTAACAGTTGGTCTGTAACATTCAATTGGACCAAGAAATCAGCAGGACTTGGAACGGGTGTAAACTCAGATATTATGTGGTTATTGCTGTAGTCTGACACTTGCAAACATTTATGCCTTCTATACTATGTCGTAAATAATAACTCTATGAGCTTGCTACGTGTAATGGTTAAGGCTCAACTTCTAGGAAGTTGAAAATACCAAGTGCTACTTGGCACACTCTACTTGCACACCTCTTTTTTGACGAGTTTAATCTTGCCTACCTGAATATTCTCATATTAGCTTTATCTAAGATGTTTTCTCATTATCTCTTACATGTATGCATTTCAGATGGCTGGTAGATTACATGTTGAAACTCGGGTTTTCTAAGGCATTGTCAGAATGGCTGGGCAGCAATCTTGAGAAATTAGGTGATAGCATGAAGTGGACCTTTAATATCGAAGCTGCTGTAGAGATGTTTGATTCTTACAGGTAAAACCAGATCCATTCTTCTTCAAGAAATTCTAATGATTGTACTCTTGAAGGTTGTTTACTGAAAGACTAACTTTTTAGGGAGAAAGATTATTGGCCTTTGCTGGAGTACCCACCTAAAGGGACAGAGATAGCGATTGTGCGTGCTGAGAAAAGTGATAGGTGGGATCCGGAGACTGTCCAGAAACTCGAAAGCATTGCCTCCAACAGTGGGAGTGGTGAATCTGAAGGCAAGATGTCGTATCATATCCTTCCCAACTCTGGTCATTGGGTTCATGTCGAAAATCCAAAGGGGCTTCTTGAAATTATAACTCCCAAATTAGCTTCTCTTGTTTAGCTAGTTTTTCTGGTTTCAAAGGCTCCTAATTTTAAACATTCTCACGAAATCTACTTCCTCTTTTTCCCTATTCATTCTCAGGGATTTGTTATATGCCAAGTGAAAGAGAACACTCTGTGCTAATGTGCTTACATTGTATCCTGCTTTTAATAATTGAAAAGTGATGAAGTTGCAAGAATTTGGTTTCAACAAGAGGTTGTCCTCTCCTTACAGTCAAGTTGCTTTTCGTTCCTCTCCCGGCCCAGTAGTTCGGCAACTACTAGTATTTACTGACAATAAGCTTTCCTTTAAAACTCCATGACTGCATGAGTGTTGCGTGTTCAATGCGTGAAAATAAGTATAAACTCCGGATGTCTCGTTTAGTTTATCATTCAATAGTTATAATTTCAGCAAAATACAAAGTTTATTTTACTCAAATTTAGATAATGGGTCCTTAAATGATGTTGGACTCTATATGAAGTTCCTTAATGATGGTGTCATTAGACAACGCAAAATGAACAAAGTTACTCATTGAAAGGTAGATAACTAACCAACGATCAAGAAGACGAAAAAGAAGAAGCAGCAAATGAGGAGCAAATGTTTTTTCTTGTTTGAAGTGGGGTTGTTCAAAATCGAGCCGAAATTGATAACCTGAATCAAAAGGATGCTATTGATTTATCGGTTTAGTTTAGTTTTTTTTTTCCGGGTTATAGGTTGGTAACTCTTTAAGATTTTTTCTTGATGAATTAATTGATAACCCGATAATAATTTTCAAATGTGTTTCTATTGAAGTGTGTCTTGTCTTTGACTTAACTTTGGCTCCTCTTTTCGACTTCATGAAGTGTGATTCTGTTGAGCAACTTTCAAGCTTGAATTCTACTACTACTTTGGAGTGTACCCTCCATACTCTAGTTTAGTTTTTTGTATGTTTTGGCAACATGAACATAACATAAGAAAATGGAGTTAATTTTTGTTGTATAATTATACAAAGTTATACTATATTTTTCAATAATGAGACTCTTGCTACATATTTTTACGAAGCTCTCCTTTTAATTATGTTGAGTAGGTTCCAATGATTATTTTCCTAGTGCGACTTACTTCATTCGTTCCTAAATATTTGTCGTCCTTACTAAAAATAGATATTCCATAATACTTGTCATTTTAAAAAATCAAGACATAATTAGTTGTATGTTTCCATCTTTACCCTTAGTCATAAATATTGAGAGATACTCCCTCCGTCCCATTTTAGTTGATCATCTTACTAAAAATAAATGTCTCATATTAGTTGATCATCTTACTAATAAAGATAGAATTAATTAATTTTTTTTCATTTTACTCCTTCAATTAATTACAATTTCAATGTTCATTCTTATGCCTAATGAATATCATTAATATGGGCAAAAGGGGTAAAATAGTAAAAACCATCACTCCATTTATGATTTCTTAATCATCGTGTAAAATGGAATGTGCCCAACTAAAATGGGACGGAGGAAGTATTAATATAGTGCAAAAAAGAAAAGTACTCCCTCTGGTGCAAGTCGAGCTTCATCAATATCATGGAATGTAGAGTTGAAGCTCGAGAATATGCTAAAGTGGAAGTACAAGGAAGAAAGGCGAAAAGGGGAGAAAGAGGCTATGGACGCAAAGTGGCTATTCTTGATATTCAAGCCCCATGCTAAAGAAAACCCTTATTTCATTAAGGGTATTTTTGTAATTGCTAGTGTAGGCTATAAATAAGAGAGAATAGCTCATTTTCGATTTCGTATTTTGATTATCTTAGTTTCTTTGTTTCTTTTGTCTTCCGCGATCTTTCTTGCATCATTTGGTATCAAGAGCTTGGATTGGGTTGTTTTTACAATCCTAAGTCTTGGGTTTTGGTATTCTTCAAAAAAAAAAAGTTTTGATTTGTTGTTTTTGACAGTTGACACTAGATCTTGATTCCCTAGTGTTTTTTGAGCCTAGATCTCGAATTTCGTGCGATTTGGAGGTGTCGAATTGAAGATACCATTGAAGGATTTTGAGCTTTTAAACTTTGTCAATTTTGAAATGTGGGTTTATTTTTGGCTTGAATTTGAAAGCTAAAAATTAGTGGGGTTTGTTCGTGGCGTTGAAAGGAGCACGTAGGTGAAAATTTCATCGAATTTGCAGCTGAAATGAAGTAGTTATGAGGTTGTGAAGATTAGGGTTTTTCTTGGTGTTCTTGAGCTTCTTTATATTGTTCTTAGAGAAGAAGATAGAAAAGGTACACTTTGATCCAAAATTCTCAAGTCAAAGTTGGTCAAAGTGTTAGTGGGTCCACTTGTGGAAATTTGAAAATAAAAAAAATTAAATTGATTTTTCACGTGGACTGCCACGTCAGCGAGTCAACGAGTCTGCGCCAACGCAGCAGCCACACGTCTGCCACGTCAGCAACAATCCAAAAATCTGAGAAGTCAGTGTCATAGGAAGGGTCAGACGCTTGCTGTGGCACCCAAACCAGTAAGCTTCTAAAGCTTAGTGCCCTAGGAAGGGCCGCTTGCTAGGCCGCTCAAACTAGTAAGCTTCCAAAAAAAATTTCTCAATGTTCAAACTTCGTGGTTCTTTTTTTTCTACACTTTCTTCCTTCTATTTCTCAACTATTTAATAAGTAATTAACATCTTTAATCACTTGTTAACTAGTTTTTAAACATCAAATCATTTCTTTGATTCTTCAAACTAAGTAACAACAAGTAATTCCTTCTACTTTTGTTACTTCATTCTTGAGTTTGATTTTCTTTCGTGCTACTTTTTCTTTAGCTATTCTTCTTTATTTTCCATTGAAAGTTCTTGGTTCCCGTCCTTAGCTTTTGAGCTTTCGTTCTTAAGTCGACAAGAATCCATTCTTGACCTCAAGTAGAGATTGGGCCCTTGCAACTCATCGGAACTAAACGAGTTACAATTATTGGCCGAAGCAATTTGTGAGGCAAACAAAGGTGCGATTTCTTGAGTGATTGTGAGTCTTTTTGATAAACTAACCTAACGTGTTTGCTTGTTTTGCTTGAGTGACTTAAATAGGTACCAATGACGGGTCATGAAAAGGAAAATCAAGTTCCCATCGGAGAACCCACTTTGGGTGAATTGTTAAACTTGATCACCACTCTCTCTACCCGATTGGAAGGACGATTGGATAGATTGAGTACTCGAATAAATCGATTGCAATTCATCTTTCCACCTACCTTCCATAATCCTCATAAAGGAACTTTGGATACTCCATCTCTTTGTAAGGACTCTTATGTAGGTACAAGCATGACAAATAGAGGAATACAAGGCAAAGAGGATTTTCTTGTGAGCTTCAAGGTAAAATAGATAAACCCAACACTTTAAAATTTGTCAATGAACAAAGTGTGAGTGATAGCTTGTCTTCATGTGAGGTTAATGTGTCTTTGCCACATAGTGATAATGTATTTGATTATTCTTGTAAGATCGATTTGTGTCCACCTAGTGTTGGCGCTTATGATGTGATTGATAGTACATTATCGTGTGAGACATATGTTGATCAACTTGTTTGTAATTCTAGTTCACTAATTGAGGGTTTTTGTGATTTGATTAGTGAGCCTCAAATTAGTGATGTCATTGTTAAAGTTGGTCATTTGAAAATGAGAGATTCTTTGAGCATATCTCTTGTTAAAGATCCTATTGTTTGTTTTCCTCATAGAACTCATGTGATTGAAACCACCTCAAAAGATTGTCTTTTTGAGAATGAGATTACATGCTTTAATTCTCCACCTTTCATTGATTCTCCTCTCTTTAAGTATAATGTCTTGTTTTATGATGATGAGATCACTCCTAGTTTGGTGCCTAGTGGTGTGAATGGTGATTGTAATGTAGCTCTTCATGAAAGCAATAATTTGTATGATAACCCATTATGGGATGTTGAGAAGGAGGGTGATGTGCGTTCATCAATTGCTACTTCTTCTTTGAGTGTTCTAATTCTTGATAGTATACTTGATATTCTTGAGTCTTCTAGTGATCTTACATGTGAGGACACTTTAGATGAAGTTATTTTGCATGATACCTTTCTTTACTATCTATTTGCATATGATGATGCTCATTCTTGTGGGGGAGGGTACGTTGTATGTTGATAGGAGTTTATTTGGGGCAAATAGTTGTTTTCTTGATCAAGATGCATGGGTAATCTTTCCTTTTGACCCCGGTAACACTTTGCATGTGTGGGAGTTGGCCATGGATCCATCTCAAAAATGATTTTGTCTTGAAATAGAGGATCGTTTGTGCTTTGTATATAGAACCAATGTGTGCATACCTAGTTGGTGTTTCAAACCTATTGGTTCTTTGATGATATCCTTATTTCTTGATCCTTGGACTAGCCAAGTACTTTGTGCTACATGTGAAGATTCATTCTTCATGAGACTAGTTGATGTTTGGTTATATAACAAGTTTGTGCATCCTTGCATGTTAGTGAATTTGTTTACCCTTTTGCTAACCCTCATGCTATGAGGCCCTTGTTTTTGTTTGTCTTCCTTATGATTTTGCTAGGTTTGGATTTGAGGACGAATACTTTTCAAGAAAGGGAAAATAGTGCAAGCCGAGCTTCATCAATATCATGGAATGTAGAGTTGAAGCTCGAGAATATGCTAAAGTGGAAGTATAAGGAAGAAAGGCGAAAAGGAGAGAAATAGGCTATGGACACAAGTGACTATTCTTGATATTCAAGCCTCATGCTAAAGAAGACTCTTATTTCATTAAGGGTATTTTTATAATTACTAGTGTAAGCTATAAATAAGAGAGAATAACTCATTTTAGAGGTAGATTATTTTGATGAATATTGAATATTAAATACTATTTTGAGAGTTTGAGATTTTGAGAGCTTGTTGAAGCTTTGATTGTTTCAAGTTTAGAAAGGAGGGTTGCTTGGGAATCTGATTCCCTTGAGGTCTTTCTTATAGGTTTAGGTGCTTATTTGGATATTTGAAGGAGGTCTTTTCTTTTTATAGAATTGGTTGCCTTTGATTCCACTTTTGTGTCTACCTTTCTATCCATTTATCTTTTGTTTATCTTGTTTCTTTGTTTTCTTGTTTCTTTAAAGTATTCGGCGATTTTCTTTCTTGCATCACCCTCCGTCCCATTTTAGTTGGTCATCTTACTAAAAATAAATGTCCCATATTAGTTGATCACTTACTAAATCAGGATAGAATTAATTATTTTTTTTTCATTTTACCCCTACAATTAATAGTATACATAAAATGTGAACAATTACAATTCCAATATCCATTCCTTTGCCCAATGAATATCATTAATATAGGTAAAGGGTAACATAGTAAAATTCATCATTTAATTTATGATTTCTTAATCACCGTGTAAAATGAAATGTGCCCAACTGAAATGGGACGGAGGGAGTATTAAATAAGGGTAATTTAATCAAATTATTATTTTCTAGTTAATGTTTTTCTTAAGGGGTGTGCAACTTAAAAAGTTACTCTCTCCGTTCGCTTTTACTTATCACTTTTTGACATGACACACTCATTAAAAAATCAATTATTGATATGACTATTTACCATGCTATCCCTATTAATTGATGTTTAGAGTAATATGTCTTGAAAATGGTTTGAAGAATAATCAATTAATGCTAATGGTAAGATAGGAAAAATTCTTGTCAATAATCAATTAGAAAAATATTGACAAGTAAAACCGAACGGAGGGAGTAACAAGTAAATATGAATGGAAGGAGCATCTTATCTATAATTTAAAATTTCACTAACGGCTAGACCAATAATTAATAAATCAATTATCTATATCATAACGCTTCTATAACGATTTAGCATATCAACAAACAAATACTGAATAAACCAAACCAATAACATTCAAAATCGAATTAAACCACCCGATATCACCCCTACTTTTAAGTTTTTGTCGATTGCGAGTACAAATTAAATAATTTGTAATATAGGCTATAGGGTGCAAAGAAGAGGCATTCACAGTCCAAAATAAAGAAGAGGCCCATTTATATACTCATACTTTCATAAACCCTAACTATATAAACAAAGGCACACACGTTAACTCCCCTTCCTCAGCTACTCCCACCACCACAAGAAGCTATATATTTTTTTTCCAAGCTTCAGTAGCAGCTCATCAGCAAATCAACCGAAGCCATGGTAGTTCTCTCTTTCCATAAAGCAATATCAGCTTTTAATTTAATTTTAATTACACGTACTGTGTTAACTAATTATGAAAAGTGAAGTTTAGTTTACTGAAATTAGATTTACCTTTGAGTATTTGTGGAAATGTACTAGCAATGTTTTAATTATTTAGCTGGATTTGTATGCATAGATTGAGATTTTTTAAATGTACTGACAGTGGTAAAGCCAGAATTCTCGTTATGAGTGTTGAAGATTTACTATGTATGTATGAAAAGTATATTTTTTGACATAGATTCAGTATGATTTATATATAGATTTGGCCATAGATTTTGAGAGTTGATTTTGTATATTTTGTGGTCCAGCTCTTCTCTGGACCCTGCGCATAGGGTGAGCTTTAGTGCACCAGACTTTCCTTTTAAATTTTCAAAATTTATCTTTAAATATTTTTCTATCCATGCAATTTGATAACCGGGTGTTTGGGACTTCCACTCACAAAACTTCAAAATTTTACGAGTAAAATGCAAGTCCACCTCAACTTCAAATTCCTAAAACCACAACTTCAAAAGTTACCTTTCTAAAAAAAAAAAAAAGAACCTCAACTTCAAAAACTCAAATTTTTCAAGTTTAAACTTCAGAATCTATGGGCAAATGGCGTAGTATAATTTTTCGATTAAGTGCCAACTGATCACCCTTCTGTCGATGTAGCTCCTTCACTGTATACTGATGGTTGTAGGTTTGGTGGAATGGATGGTTATTAGTGATGTCTATAGATTTATATTTGTTTCATTATTTTTATCTTTTGAAGTATTAGTAATTAGTTTATGCTGATGGATTGTATTGGATCGATAGTCGAGGAGAAAGACCAGGGAGCCCAAGGAAGAGACTGTTACCCTTGGACCAGCTACCAGGGAGGGTGAATTGGTCTTTGGTGTTGCTCACATTTTTGCCTCTTTCAACGACACCTTCATTGTGAGTTCTTGATTTTTTTTTACCACTCTGTACTTGTTTTGTTTCTTTATAGAATAAGCTCTATAATTGTTTTTTTGTACTGAATTTGTACTTGTATGCTAATTGCAGCATGTGACTGATTTGTCTGGACGCGAAACAATGGTTCGCATTACTGGTATGTACTCCGTAATGTGGGAGGTGGTTGCATTTGCTTCTGTGTGAAAACCTTAACTTTCACCAGCCAAAAAAGAATTTAACATCCCCATAATTCCCATCAATTTAATTTTAAAATTTTCATTTTATCCTTAATGAGTACAAAAGTTTAGCGATTTATTTTAGATTATAAGGCTTTTTTTTTTTAAAATGTAGAGATTTTATAAAAGCAGTTCTTTAAGTACTTAGAACTTTCCCTTTTGTTTGTTTAATCATTTGGCACATGAGTTTCACTGGCTCAAAGCTTAGATTTGCATTGTGTTACTTGTGTTCGCCATAGTTCTACCAAGGCCAGAATTTAAAAGAGAGGATTTGCCTTTTTGAAATTTCAAGCAACATGATTTTATCTTCAGAAGTTACAGTTGAAGTGTTGATATCTCCTTTTAATCATGTAATACATGAATAATTAAAATCTGCATAAATAACACATAGATTCCCTCGTAACTAATCTCTACATTACTAATTGACAGTTCCTATTTTAAATTCCCCGTAGAACAAAGATGACAATTTGCAACAATGATAACTACGCCTCCGTACCAATCCTCACCTTTTAAACTCATCTCAGGCAAATACTAACAAAATAAAAAAGTACTAGAAGTTGCTTATATTTTATAGGGAAAAGGGTCAAAGATCCCCTCTACTTTCATCTATTAGCTAAGTTTGTCCCTAGTTATACTATAGGGTCAAATATACTCATGTTGTTACCGAAGTATGCAAATATGTCCTTATTTTGGATGGAATCCCCAAGTCGAACAAAAATATCCATTCTCCTCTTTTAACCCGACCTGACCCTCTAAACTAAATAACCCATAGCTCAATTATAAACACCCGTCTTCAAAATTTTATATGAATTTTCTTTTTCTTTTCCTCTTCTTCTGAAAGAGTTTTTATATTTGGAGGAAAAAAAAAGCAGGGATTGTGTGTATCGGCATTGAGCTATTATAAATGCCCTTTGCTCGAAAGTGTTCTCTGCAAAATTGAATTTTGGGGAAGATGGGCAGTTGTGTTTCATCTGTTCACTGGAAATTTTCAACAATCATCTGCCTCACATCTTTGTTTTCAATTATGTTTTTTCATATTTGTGTTCATCTATTTGCTTTTCTCAAATGTGCATAGCTTTTCGAAAAACAAATTCTCCTCATTATTTGATTTGTAGATGTCATGTGATGGTACATAATTGCGTAAGTATTTTGAGTGAATTAGTTAATCTGTAATTCCACAAAAGAAAATTATAATTAAAATTAAAACAATAGATAAACATTGGAGATGTTTAAACAAATAAAAAATTACTCAAAAGACTGAAACTTAGATATATGAGGAACAATGATGAGATGAAACTGAACAGAGGAAACAGATAGAAGAAAACAGAGATAAAGACGGTAGAAACTTACAAGGACAGATTTAAATATTTAATGGAGTGGAGTGTTTACAATTGGGTTTTAATTTGATGGGTTCTTTAGTTTTATGCATTCGGTCGGAGTGGGTTATTTAGGGAAATCTGGTAGTTTTGTTTGATTTGGGGTATTCCATCCATCCAAATAGGTTGCATACTCTGGTAATGGCAGGGGCATATTTTGCCCTATAGTATAACTAGGTACAAACTTAGCTACTAATAGACCTCAAGTTGAGGGGTATTTTTGACCCTTTACCCTATTTTATACTAATGTACTGAAAGGCTAAACAATTCCTAGAAAAAGCATAGGAGTAAAAGTGTTAGCATGACTGAAATGTATTCTCAATTAATATGTTTGTATGGCTTTTCAAACTTCCCAAATTCAATTGATAAACACTACTCATCTTATCCCATTATTTAGTATTATTTATCTTCCTTAATTGGGAAACCAATTTGGAAGAGTCTTGGGTCTGTCTTTTCATTTAGAGTTCTTCTTTATAGGTGGTATGAAGGTGAAGGCTGACAGAGATGAATCTTCTCCTTATGCTGCTATGCTTGCAGCACAAGATGTTTCTCAACGATGCAAGGTCAGACATATATTACTCAGTCTGTTTTCGGAGTTATTTTCTTTCACCGTTTTTATGAAATATTAATTCACCATGCAATATATGCCTAGTTTTAAGCCACTAGAAGATGAAAAAACTTTGTTTTGTATCCACTTATCAGAGGATTACAACAGATTGAGCTTGTTACAAAAGATGATTACTGCTTGACATATTCGGGCCACGCTTTCAAGTTTTTGGGGGTTAATTAAATCATAGATGTCATTGTAAAAATCTAAATATAATAATGAATTTTTCGTACTATAGTCCAAGATGCTTTGAAATTTGTTCCCTTCTGTTGTACTTTTTTTTAAACATCTCTTGCTGTTAAACGAGAGAAACGAGAGTATTCGAGAGAAGTTGGGAGTGGCTTCGTTGGACGACAAGATGCGGGAAGTGAGGCTACGATGGTTTGGGCATGTTTTGAGGAGGCTCACGGATGCTCCAGTACGGAGGTGTGAGAGGCTGGCTGTGGATGGTTTTAGGCGGGGTAGAGGTAGGCCGAAGAAATATTGGAGGGAGGTGATTAGGCATGACATGGAGCAGTTAGAGCTTACAACGGACATGACCCTCGATAGGAAGGTGTGGAGGGCACGGATTAGGGTAGAGGGGTAGGGAGTAGGAAGACGTGCGTATTAGTAGGGAGGAGGGTTTGAAGGAGTGTTTGATTGTATCTGTGCCTGCTGTTTTTGGCAGAGTCTGGTTCGCGTGGCTTTGGTGATGATTGTGTTTTTCTAGCAGATCCTTGCTTCTTAGCGCTGTGTTATCTATTTTGTTGTTTTTTGTTTGTTTGTTTCGGTTTTTGTCGGCTATTGTTATCGGTTCTGAGCCGGGGGTCTATCGGAAACAACCTCTCTACTTCACCTGAGGTAGTGGTATGGACTGCGTGCACTTTACCCCCCCAGACCCCACCTGGTGGGAATACACTGGGTATGTTGTTGTTGTTGTATCTCTTGCTGTTAAAAAAGTGATATTTTGCTGATTAGAAAGTTGTATTTGGGCTTGGTTTTTGTAAGATATGCTGTCAAGGTCATAGGTGATGCTGGTAAACCTCTGTAAAATTGTGTGCAAGACCCTTGGAACATTATTTTACCTATACTCCTTATTGATATTGTTGTGTAGACCATGTCTAAGCTTGAGCCAGATTTTTAATAATCAAAGTAACACCAAATTGAATCTCGAATTTAGAGTGAAAGTCTAAGTAGGCGTTTGGACATGCGATATGAAGTGTGTAATTTGAAATCATGAGATGAAATCAGCGTTGGACATGTGATTTCATCTCATGATTTCATATTATGATTTGGGATTTTTTTAAATACAAAAGTTGACCCACAAGTTTATATTTTGTAAAAAAAAACACCCCACCATTTATATCTAACAACCATTTATTTCATATGTAAATAAAATTTATAGTTCATATTATTACTCTTTAAACCATTTATATCTCATATAACTATTAGTCTCACCAACATAAAATTTATTATTACTCATCAAAGATTGTCCGTAAAATGTGGGAGAATTATATTAAAGAGTAGTACACTACAACTCATGTTCAATTTTACTTTTTTATTGAACTAAAGATTAATCAAGAAATTTTGTATTTTTTTTATAATAGCTTTGTGATGGTGCATTATACTTTGTTATAAACAAGAATTGGGGCAATTTTGATAGTTTTCACAACTTATGAGGTTTTTATGTTCATAAGAAAATATACAAACATAAAAAAATCCAAATTGCATGTCCAAACGAAACTTCAACTTCAACTTCATCTCATAATGATTTGAAATCATGATTTCATCTCGCATGGCCAAACGGGCCCTAATTGTTTGATTATAATATTTCACATCAGATTGTACATTTTCAATGTCATTTCTAGTTTTCTACTGCCCTTTAGTGTTTTGTGGTTGACACAATAAAGTTGTAGTTTCATTGATCAGATTTTTTTCATGCGTCTATGAATTGCTTGGAAGTCAAGTTGTTTTACAACTCACTTGTTAACTTACAGGAGCTCGGAATTAACGCTCTTCACATTAAGCTTCGGGCTACAGGAGGTAACAAAACTAAGACTCCTGGTCCTGGTGCCCAGTCTGCTCTTAGAGCCCTTGCTCGATCTGGAATGAAAATTGGACGCATAGGTAAACCTCTTTAATTGTTGAATTCATCATCTGTCTGGTCTAATTGCTTCGGAATTCTATTGTATTGACAATGAAACCCTGCTGAAAGTACTTTATTTATTTTGTCAGAGGATGTCACTCCAATTCCCACCGACAGTACTCGCAGAAAGGGTGGTAGAAGAGGAAGGAGGCTGTGAATTCTTCTCAGCAACATACATGCTGCATGGCAGAATATTTTGGTTAAGGATGCAACTTTGTTTGTGTTTTACAACTTAGTTTTGAACATTTTGTAGCCAGAGTACAAGTCATTCTGACTTATGATCATTTGGAGCTTTTGCAATCTTGTGAGATGGAAAATATTTTTGTTGAGTCGGATTAGTAAGTTGTCTTTATGGTTAGTCTCGTTGAAAAGTGAACTTTTTTGGAGCTGCTTCCTTAGTTATAATATTACGTTTTAAGCTTCCCATACCAATATTTTTGTCCATAGCATATTTTATAACTAAAGAGTATGAATTGTTCTATATTACTTGTGATGTTAAAGCCCCACCTAGAATGGTTCCAAACTTTTAACTGAAATCTTCAAGTCCAAATTGAAGTTGAATTAGCCAACATGTATTTGAATGGAACTAGTAGAATCCATGATATGGTTGAGATTAAGCCGGTAAAATGAGCACACAATGTACCAGCTTTAATTTCACAAACAATGTTTGCAAGGTGCTAAAACGTTACTGCTGACGCCACCTCTGTTTAATGGAATCGATAATGCTCAGGTAGGTCAAGGTTGAAATTGTGTTGGACAATCAATTAATGGCTTGTGAGGTTCAACAATTATTAGGAAATTATCTTAGGTAGTGTAGCTATGAGTGCTATGGACAGTATAACGAGAGTGAATTGAAATGACTGACAAATGAGCTCCTATAAGTGTTCGGGGGAGCTACTCTGGAGCACATTTTTAATGTGCTCGAAGAGCCCGCTGATAATTTAGGGCTTGCAGATACTAGTACAATGTCTCCTATTCATAGATCAGCCCCGCCTAAATTTGTAGATTTGTGATTTTGAAGACTTGGGATAAAGAAGAGCAAGTCTCCAATCATTGTTGAATAGGAGATGTCTTTCATTATTAAGACAAACATAAGTGAAAAATGATTCCCCAACACAGATTAAAGAAGATGAAAGCAGATACAGAAAGCTTGTAAGAGTTACCAAGCTTGAAAACCAAAAGTGTTAAACAATTTTTTTTTGTCTGTGTAAAAATTCATAAGAAACTTTCTTAGGCTTGAGGATTAGCTTGAATTACTGGTTGAATAGCTTTTATTCAATAGCATTTAAGTTCATTTTCACTTGAAAGCAATACAATGCAAGAAACATTTTCCTACCCATGATACAAATTTATACAATACAATGCAAGTCTAATGTTTTACATGGCACGCGATAAGTTACACTAGAATTCCCAGTACGAGTTTGTTACACTGGATTGCTGATTGGCAAAGGCCGAGGGACTTGTGTCTTATATCACAAGTTCAGAATTCAAGTAGAGAAAGGTAGAGGGATGGGCTCATCAACCCGAGTTTCAAAGGCTATAGTTGGCCCAAAGGTTTGACTCCAGAGAGATATCTTGGTCATGATAAAAAAAGAAATTGCACCAGGATATTCATTCCATTCTTGATTCAAGAAGGCATTTGATCAATATATGGCAAGATTTTTATATTAAAAAAATTGCATCATTCATGAATAACTCCAAGTTAAATTTCTACACTATACTTCCTTTGAGACAACATATTGATTAATGAGGTAAAAACATGAATATTTTATCTTTTTTGGCCTAATTTATTCTGTTCTCTCAACGTTTTAGTGCAACTTAGCATCAGCCATGCTCCATGCATTTAGAGTCTCAATTGTAATTGCCTCCTTGCCATTGTTGAAGGCAAACAAATGTGCTTTGTCAAATACCGCCAACGTTGGATAAACCCTCGATGTAATGCATGTCTTTCCTCCGGCACCAAAACTTTCCACCACCGAGTTATCAATCTACAAATATAACCAAAGTGTCAAAACACTTGTAATTTGTAAAATGAATTAAGAAAGAATATGAGGGAATTTAATTCAATACACATTTGAGGAAAAGAAAAAAAAAAGAGAGCTTACCAAACTTCGAAGAGACAATTTCTTGTCTGCTAAATCTACATCCACATATCCAGCAAATGATGGTTTGAACATAGTCGTTTCATTCTTTAGGCTTGACCTGGTGACACAAAAGTCTTTGTTAGACTTTGTCCGGTTAAAAAATGTCACATAAATTGTGACGGAGGAAGTAGTTTATAGTGGGAGTGCAATGACATAACAAGAATGACGAAACTTTTTGTGGGTTGGAGGTGTTTAAAATGAAAGAACAAACCTTGAGGCGTCGGAGCACATGAGAACCTTGTATTTATCTTGAGCCTTGAAAACTCGGAAGAAAACAGGCGTGTATTCTTCTAAGTTCTTAGAAGCCAAAGTTAGGAGCCCAAAAGGGCCAAGGCCACCTTGGACCGTCGAGCCCTTCATGGCACATACATCTTGCGCGTAAAGATCAGCCCAACTAGGATCAAATGGCTCTGCCTTGTCCAAGCTTGCGAATTTGAAAATCACTTCAACATCAGCCTGCAATTTTCACGAATGGCCCAATTCGAACTTAATTTGCCATTCTACATCTCAAATAAGTATAAAAAATGAAAGAAAGTAAAAAGACATTAAGTCCAAACCTGTGCAGCTGTGATTCCTTTGATTTCAACCTTTTCTCCCTTGTTCAACTTGCGATTACTTAGTTGGACCTTTTTCCCTCTTAGAGTTTCTAATTCTTCAACTGGCCATTGAACCAATTGTTTTCCACTAGGATCAAGCCATAATTTGCGGGGAATAGGGTGAACTCCAGCCCATCCTTTCCTCACATCGTCATCAACAGTATCGGATTCATTAGCCCAACCCAACAAAATCCTTCTGTTCTTGCCAGTGTCAAAGAATGTCTTGGATGCATAATAATTACCATAGTCGAGTCTCAATCCTTTCCAGCCATCGATAGAAGTTTTATCCGGAATGTACCTATCTTTTTTGGTGTCATAGGTACCAACTGTGTAGTACTCAAACCTTGTAACGTCAAGGCTAACCTTAAGAACATGCTTAATGTTTTCACCATTGTATGATGTGTCCAAACCATCTGTATGTTTCAATGAAACTGGAAAAAAATCAGGACATTCCCAATTTCCAGTGTTGGTGGCTGAGTGGAGTGGGTGTTTGGCTTTGGTCCATTTCATGAAGTCCTTACTTCTGTACATTATTGCCTTTCCCCTATGATGCCTCACACTCCCAACCAAGATTCTCCAATGACCATCTCGGCCCATCCAAGCTGTTGTTGGATCACGAAATTGGGTTTTGTTGATGTTCATGTCACCAACAATTAATGGATTGTTATCGGGCTTGATCCACTTACGGAGGTATGGATCAGACAAGTTAGCTGGGATTGCATAGTTTTGGACTTGTGTCCTATTAGCATCTACAATCCCAGTGTAGAGGATAACAGGCTTGTTGCCTGGCATGATTGTGGCTGACCCGGACCATGTACCATACTTGTCGAATACTTTGGATGGGTAAATAGCGGGCTCAAGTGGGATCCAATTGATCAAGTCCTTTGAGACTGAATGAGCCCAAACAATGTTGCCCCATATTGCTCCTTTTGGGTTGTACTGGTAGAATAGATGGTAGACTCCATTGTAATACATTGGGCCTGTTAAGACCAAAAATGATAAAGAGAAAAAACAATTAAGTAAATAAAATTTAAATTTAATTATGGCTAGTATTAGAACCAAAAAAAAAAAAAATTCACTCACCATTTGGATCTGTTATTTGTTTGAAGCATCAGGAAGAAACCATGAAAAAAAAAGGAAACAATTGAGATTGATTAGTCAAAACACAATTAAATGCAATTGAGATATACTTATAGCAAAAAATTAAAACTTATTTAGATTTTAAAATCAAAACTTAAGGGGACCATATAAACAAATAATAGTACATGATCATTCAGGTATTAAAAAGGGCAGTTCGATGCACTAAAGCTTTCACTATGTCCAGAAAAGGGACAGACTATAAGAGTCTATTATACACAGAAATAAGAGGTGAGGCTGCATACAATAGACTTTTGTGGTTCAGCTCTTCCCGAATTCCGCACATAGCCGAAAGCTTTAATGCGCTAGATTGTCTTTTATTTTATTTTTTTGATCATCCAGCTATGTAAAAATTTAGATGAAGAATTAATGCACATTTTTTGAAGTTTTTATGGATGAGCTTTCACTGTCACTGAGCAAATTACAGATCAATCTAGGAAATGTAAAAAGATTAGTGGTCTTTTTCTAGTTCAACATAGAAATCTACCCTATTTTTCTTGTAAGTTATGAATGGAACTAAATCATGCAAGCCCCACAACCCCTTCTCCCAAGGAAAAAAAAAAGGACAAAAGTTGTAGTCCATAATATATGCGAATTCAGATTTACAGTTTATGAATTTCTACGACGATCTCAACTTATAATATTACAATAATATTTGACCATATTCATAATAAACTATTTATAAATATTTAATAGTAGCTTTCTTAATATATATACATGGTATGATAAAAATTATTAAATTCGGGTGAATTAAGCAGAATTCTCAATCCGCTTCTGATTCATAATTTACAAATTTAAATTCTAAATCCGCCTTCAGGCCAGACACACATCAAGTTCGAAGAGAAATATCAAATGAAGACAAGGACGAGCAGAAATTTTGATAACCGACGAGCCCAAAGACCAAAGACTTTCCTACTAGTTGCCAATGTTGTCCATGGTTATTTGGACTTTTCTTTATTCCTCAAATATAAACAAAAGAAAGTCATTTTCAGGTTCTTTTTTTCTATTTCTCATTATAGTAACAATTAAGATTATTATGTGACGAGGAGGTCACGAGTTCAAATTTTGAAAATAGATTTTGATAAAAGTGCAATGTAACGCTACGTATAATAGACCTTTGTCGGACTTTTCCCGAACCCTAGACATAGCGAGAGTTTTAGTGCACCGAACTGTCATTTTTAGTAACAACTAGCATTATATGTATAATTGTTATAAGTATTAAATTTAAATATTTTATATCTATCTTTTTCTTAAAAAAGATTAGAATCATACGAACTTGATTGTCGACAGAACAAACGAAATCTGAAAGATAGAGTCGTTTATGTTTTTAATTTAAATTTCTTTTTCAGCTTTACGTCGTATGTTTTGGCTCTATTTTATTTTCACGTACTTTTGGACCTTTTAGCTTCTGTATCACTTCATATTCACATGTTTTATATAATAGAGAAAAAATGATTGGCTACCACCAACCCACGTAACAAGGGTGGGTGTGGAGTTGACTATACTATATAAAATACTACTCCCTCCGTTTTATTTTATGTGACCTACTTTAATCAGGCATGGAGTTTAAAAAATAAGGAAAGACTTAGTAATGTTTACCAAATTGCCCTTTATTAAAAATGTACTACTATTATCTTTAATTAAATGAGATCAATAAAGGTAAAAGAGTAATTGTGTTTTTAAAAAATTATCAAATAAAAAAATATGATATTAATATTATTTTTTCTATTTATTAGAAAGATCAAAATTCAATATAGAAAAGATATCACATGCATTAAAGTCCATTTTCTCACGCTAGCCTCAAGTTGACCACTCCTTAGATGTCTCTAAAAACACATAATGTCTATAAGTAAAACATATGAGTTAGAATGACCGCTATTAATTGAATTGTAAATGTAAAAAATATTTATATAACCAATTCTCTCATCAATATCTTTTCTTTTAGCTGTCTACTCGATGTCGTCTGACATTTATATTGAAGCTTAGATTAATTCAAATTTGTGTTGTGTGCGACCTAGTGCTTCCTAATAAAATCTTTTTCATACTCAAAGCTTGAACCTAAAATTTCTAAAAGGCGAAGAAAGCCCTATCTATCCTACCACAATATTGCAATAGGATAAAACAGGTGATTTCTTTGGCACTTTAAGATAAAACCTTAAAATTAATTAATTAAATATTCCATTTGTGGTTTGAGAAAAAAAGTGATCATATATCACAAATCTTTTTTATTCAATGCAAACATATGTATATCACTTTTCTTTTCTTTTTCAACAAGTCAAATACGAGAAGCAATTTTGTCTATATCAGATGGTACAATTTATTCCTCGTTAAATGACATATGATTTTCTTTTTTCCAGCACATTATTATCTGGTCATTTTCCTATCACATTAGATTAAAATTTCAACCAAAAAAACAATTATTTATTTAAGTAGAAAAATACGAGCTGGCTCCTAAGTTTGACTAAGTTGATGTGAACAACCAAAAATATTTTCAATTCTTGTGAGTAGTTGCATATACTAATATTTATAGAACGGCAATATTAATTACTCCATTCTGTACTAATTATTAATATGTGAATCTACCCCTCATGGGCAACATGTAGTTTCATTAACTCAAAAGCTGTCAGAGTATTATTATTATTATAGTAGCAAATATTAAAATAGCTGAACATTTCCAGTCAACCTAACCAATCAGCTGGCAATAATAATTATTGAATAAACAAAATCTGGTGTCAAAAAGCTAAAATTTAGCTGAAAGAAAGAAAGAAAGGTTACTTTCATTTGCCGGAAACAAGAAATATTTCTAAAATTTTATCTCATTAATTGGAAAATAATAAATTTGATTATTACCATAGCCCAAAATTGCATGACAAATCATATAAAGCACTACAAACACTTAAGTTGTACGTATGTATATACTTTCAAAGATGAGAAAAAGCCACGGTAGGGTAAAAAGCGAAGTCAGAATTTAAAATTTACTCTAACTTTTAAGATGGGACATCATATGGTAATAACTGAATTTTAAATTTATTTTTAAATATATTTAGTTGATTTCTTAATTACATATACAAAAATTAAAACAAACGTACTGCATCCAGCCAAACCCCTATGACCATACTTAACTTTCTAGCTCCGCCCCTACAACAGACTTGGCAAAACTCATAACTTCTGACTTGAACATTATGTTCATATAATTATTAGAAGAAAAAAAATGAAGAGGATTACACACATATTTCAAAACCTTTTGTTTTCAACTCAGAACTCACAACGTCTAAATCTTAAAAAGACATCACAGAAATAAAAACATAAAAAACGTACCGTTGATCCAGTTTTTAGGAGGTTGAAAATGATAACCAGTTCGATGGACTTTGTTGACATCAACAGGACTAGTAGATTGCAAATGCATATAAACTTTGTGAGAAGCATCAACATGTACTACTCCATTGTTGAAAACAACTATGAAACAACTCAACAAAAGAATTGGCAAAGTCCAAAGAGAAGAAGACTCCATCTTTAATTTTTTTTTTGAGTTAAAGAGAGAGAAAGAGAAATGATATGAAGCATAAGAAAGGGTGTGAAGAGTATTTATAGAGGAAAAAAAAAGCTCATAGAGATGAATAGATAATTATGAAATGACTCAAATTGATTACATGTTGAACAAAACGTACATAGGAGTAAACGTTGAATATTAGTTAAATGTTTTAATTAGAAGTGTCAAATAAACAGGTAATTAATGCTGAATTGAGACGGATCAAAATGAACTGAGTTAATAAATGAGCGTGTCAATAAACTAATTGAGCTGAAACTAGTTAGGCTAAATTGTGGGTCATAGCCCAATCCGCACAATTCTGACTAAGTTCTAATTGTTTATTTGTTCTTTTATAAATTTTTATTACTTGATAATATTATTTTTTTTTATTATGACTATATATAAAATATCAAGTAAAAGATTTTTTCTTTTTGAGAATATCTTGACAAAATTTCTTGTGAGTCAATTTAAACTATATCAACATAACTTTTTATGGATCAAAAATAACTAAGCTAATAGTCAGAAGTAGTCAATAATCCATCTAAACTTAAACAAATTAAATAGATTATGATTTCATAAGCTAATTTCACCACGAATATAATTTTAATTAATAAACAGACTGAGGGGCCGTTTAGAAAATTCTCTGATGTTTCTCTTATCAATTTTCTTTTAGAAAATTAAATTTAGATCCTTCTTTCACACTACTTTCCTCCTTTTGTTCACCGTTTTTTTCTTCCACATGGCTTTGGCCATTTGTACGTAGCTCTCTTATGCAGGTTGACTTGGACTTTTTATAAGTTTTATTTTGTATTTCCTCCGGTTCATTTTACTTGGTCTCGTTGACTTATCACATTCCTTAAGAAAATTTTAATTAAGATTGTATTTTATTAAATTAACTTTATTAATGATACTTTGCAATTCTATATTGACTACTATTATTTTATATATTATTTAATATTAAGGTAAAAAAGGAAAAATTCTTTTGAATTTATAAATTAAATAAGTAAACTAAAATAATTATTTTTAATATAGGGGTCAAATAAAATGAAACGGAGGGAATATTTATTTTTTCTCCAAACATGTTACTGTCATTGGATCAAGGAATGTTACATTTAATATTTTTTATTTTTTTTGCCAACTGAGGTGTTTTATATATATATATATATATATATATTTTTATTTTTTTTTAGATCACTGATAAATGTTCTGGTCTTCTTTTACACTCCTTTGTTCCCATTTTAGTTATCAGGAAACGGTTTCTACTCTTTTGGTAAAAATATATTAATTAGGAGATTAATTTGACCTAATCTACTTTATTATATGTTTAATCCTTGAACACATTAATCTACTTTAATAAATAAGGAAATTTATCTTTATTGGATATACTTCCTCCTTTTCATATCTGGCACACCCTTTAAGAAATTTTATAAATTAGAGATGTATTTTACCAAACGAACCTTATTAATGATGCTTTGTACTCTAAATTAAACTATTACTAACTATTTAATACTAAGAGTGGGGAGAAAAAAAATAAAATTTACTTTATTTGCTAAAATAAACAAATAAAAATAAAATATTTATTTTTAGTATACTAAGGGTCTGTTTGGAAAGCCACTTGGTAGTTGGAATTGGTGTAATCACTAGGGTAGTAATTACCAGCCTAGTAATTACACAGTCTAGTAATTACGATGACCTATTTGTTTGTCACAATATAATTACAGTGTAATTACAAGTATACTGTTTAGTTGCACAAGTGTAATTATATGGTTATATTAAAATTTTAAAATAAAAGTAAATTATCAAAAACTAAAAATTTATATTAGACAAATAAAGTCCTTTATAAATGATATTAAATTAAATATCTAAAATATTTTTTGTCATTTGAAAATATATTAATCAATAAACATATGCTCTTAACTAATATTATAAAAAAATAATTAATTTATATTTTTCAAATTAGTATATTTTAATTAAATTAATCATAAAAACTAAAAATACTTGATTCTTAAGAACATCATGAAATGCATGTTTGACAAAAAAAAACTCTAACATTATAAATATAATGTCATAAATTATTAAAATATTTGACAAAAAGATAATCAATCAATTCTAACTAAAAAAATGAATGACTTGCAATGTGAAATATCAAGTCAATACTAGTAAAACAAATAAATTGAAACCGAAACTATAACATAAGTTCAAAATTCAAAACAAAAAAGTTAACATAATACTCTTATGTCAAATTTCAACACAATGTACATAAATCTGATTCAAAAGAAAAGGAAAACGTACGTCTATAACATTATTTAACAATGAATTCCACTTTAATTTAAAAATTAGAATACTAACAAAATTATACTAAATGAAAAAAATAAACATAAAAAAATTAAAAAAAATAGATAATGCGAACAAGTGCATGGAATCGCAAGAAGGAAATGAAATATAAATAGTAAAAATAACAAATATATTTTTAAAAAATATTAGAATAATAAAAATAAAAAAGAATTTAAAATAATAGAAATAAAAAAATAAATTAAAACAAAAAAATAAAAATAGAAATAAAAGAAAAAAATTAAAAAGTAACCAACTTGTAATTACAACATGTAATTATCATCAATTCACATCTTTCCCTGTGAATTGGAGAGTGTAATTACTCCTGTCAGTTACATCCAATTACCTGCTGACCAAGTAATTATCTGGCCTACCAAACATGTCAAACTGTGTAATTATACCTAATTACACCAAATTTAATTATTAGGTGGCTTTCCAAACAAGTCCTAAGTAAAATGAAACGGAGAGTAGTGACTATTAATATATCTCACTTCAAATCAGATTTTGTAGATGAGATCGATATAAACACTAACTCTAAATTTGACCAATTTCTTTTCGTGGAAAATGTACACTTAATGATATGTAGTCATTTTTTGTTTTAATTTCAAGAACAAGTATTACTTCTTTCCTGATATTAAAATGACAAGTATTTGTACTGCATCCGTCCATTTTTATTTGTCAACTATGAATAGATGTCCATTTTCATTTATCTGATTTAGAAAATCAGGAGATAATTTATCATTTTATACATATTTTACCCTATTATTAAGTACTACTCTATTTATATCACAATGCGTTTCTCAAAAATTGAATTTATTATATTCAAAGGGAGATATAGTAAATTTGTCATCATTTTATTAATCATTTCTTAAGGGATGTGTCAAGTCAATCATGACAAGTAAAAATGGACGGAGGGAATAACATACATGACGACTAAATATGACCAACATGGGTTGTTGTGGAATGGTTCTGGATCCTTCGCTCTTAACCAGGGGTCTCTGGTTTGAGCCCCTGAGATGGAAAAATTCCTGTTACGAGGCCGCCTTCAGAAATAAGCCTTGCAATGTGCGAATCTGAATTTTGTATGGCCCCAATATTGATACCCAACACCGAATGAAAAAAAAAAAAAAAGGATAATTAAATAGGAATGGAATATAAAAGAAATTCATTTCGTTAGAAGGGAAAATCGGGTAATGGCCTAATAGGAATACTACTAGACTATATAAGTCCCGAATAGTGATATCATATTTTACGCGACCAATTCAATTTGTTGTTCAATTGGATATATAATTTGTTGTCCCTCTGAGGACATTCAATAACAAAAATCAATTGAATATTTGTTAAATTGCAATTTTTAAATAACGTAACTGACTTTTTCACCACCACAGGTATTACTATCCTATGGTTTTATGTAATGTAAGTTCCATCTTTGTTATTTTATTGGCAAGAAATAGTTAAAATATTAACTTACTTGACTTTTAAATCGTATGATCCAGTTGAATTTTCTCTCGTGACCAAATGACTCTAGAAAACACGGAAACGTGAGAGACTTACCCTAATAGGTAAACAGTAAATTTTGGTCGAGAAAATAAAGGAAACTTGGAAAAATCAAAACAACAAATCCCATGAGATATTTGATGGTTGAACAACTCAATAGAAAATTCAAGAAAAACAAAGAACATACTCCCTCGTCCATCTTTATTTGTTCATGACTTGGCACATCCTTAAGAAACAATAAATAAAAGAATTTTAAATATTGGGAAATGAATATACTTACAAGGATAAAAATAGACACAAAATGACAGATCATCTCTTGATTTTTCAAATTGAACAAGTAAAATTGGATGAATATTTTTAGCATACTGAAACAAGTAAAGATAGACGGAGGGATAGTAGTAGTTAAATATTAGAGTACGTAATGACAAATTCATAGAAATGTTAATTTCTCCATGCATGTAACTATTGAAGATTTTTTTTTTTATAATTGTTGTTCAAAATTGCGGTGTGAAATTTCAATAGGTTTTTTTCTCTCAAACAATTTGATTATTAGAAAACAATTCAAAAATGATTACTTAAAGAGAGTCAAAAGTCAGAGGATGTAGAGTTAGAACTTAGAATAAGGGGACAATTCCAAGATTGGCTTTGATTTGTCAATCCTTTTTTCTTTTTTCCAATTTGCGCCCATAATCATCATGGAAGGACCAGTCAGCAGCTACCTATTTTAGCATGTAGTTTTATTTTCTTCAAATTGGATACCTTTAAGTTATTTTTATGTGTAAGTTTTGTTTTCCATCCAATGTTAGGTACTTGTATTGAGGACCATCTAAATTTGAATTCGTGTTAAAAAGTTCCACATTAAAAAGTGTTTGGTAGCTATATTGGGAACCCAATTAAATTTGAATTCGTGTTGAAAAGTCCCACATTTGGGAGGATTTCTTCAAATGCAACTCCATACACAGAGTTTGAACTCGAGACTTCTAGTTAAGGATGAATGAATAGTTAGCACTCCACCATAATATTTGTTGGTGAATTCATTGACTCGATTATTCCATATTCACATCGTAGAAAAGCACACTATAGGAGGTTTTAACGCTCTTTATTAGAGGAGACTTCTCTCCTGGGGCTCGAATTGGAGACCCTTGATTAATCAAGGGTGAAGGAAGAGGAATGAGTTGATTGTTGGTCAGTGGCAGATACACAACTCATTGTACGAATTTGATAGAATCCAATAGTTATCAACAAAATATATGCATATAATAAGTTGTGAACCTAGAAACACATTATTTAGGGTCCAATAGCAACTGAGAAATCATCAAAACCCATAAATTCAAATTTTAAATTCGTCTCTGTTGTTGCTTGATGCATTACAATCTTTAGCCTACAGTATGCCAATAAATCAGTAACTATAGGAGTTTTCTCCCAAACTATACACAAAATGTTGACAAGAATTGTGCTCGTGACATTCTTTATTATGACAATATATACTTTATGTGAATTCATTCATTTTTTGGATTTCACATATGCGTGGAGAAAGTGAGAGCCACATCCCTTTTTCCTCTTTCTCCTTATCCTCTTATTCTCTTATAAAAGAAGATAACATGCACTAACAATAGATTAAAATAACAATGGTAACACGTGAAATAGAATAAAGTAAAAAAAAAGTGCCCTATCCACATTTTTAATTATGAATCATGGGGAAAAAAGTAACTTGAACTTATTAGCGATAAGAATAAACTCCAAGGATTGAGTCATATGTTGTGGTTTCTATTTCTCATAGTAATAAATGCACAAGACATATAGGAAAAGAATTGCAAGTTCAACTAATTTCATGTTTGAACTTTGTTGTTGAGGGCACATACAAAGTGATTTGCTAATGCTAAAAAATATATCAATAACAATAATAGCATAATCAGTGAAATCTCACAAATGGGGTTTGAGGAGGATAGAGGTATACACATCACACCACTGCCTCGTGGAGATAGAGAGGTTATTTCCAAAAGACCATCAGCTCAAGTGCAATGATAAAAAATATAAATAAACCAAAAAAATAACAAAAGCTAAAATTGAGCAATTTCAAATAATAATACGCTCAGTAAATTTAGACCTTCGAAAAACAGAATTTAAATACGTGGCCTGGTATAATGGATTTATATTACACAAGTTGTGGGTGGCTAGGTGGCAAATTTACAGTTCATTCATTTGACTAGACCAAAAAAGAAAAATCATTTGACAACTAACATGATGCAACAAGATTTATTTTATAAAGTTGTATTTAGATCTACGTTCTTTTTGTCTTTTCTCTTCTTTTTTTTTCGTAATAAAGTATTAGTGTTAATTAAGGTCCTTTACAAGTTGACTATGGGAAAAGTGGACCCAAACGTAACGCCAGAAAAAATGGGGAAAACAATTAGTAATTTAAGGAGTAGTATTTAGTATATAGTTCTGTCTGTCTCTTTTCCTAAATATTCGCCACGTTACATTTTCCAAAATTCGATCTAAGTGAACTGTTACTACTAATAGTTTAAAGACATTCTTCTTCCAGATAATTCTGCATATTGAGCTTTAAGTTTTTTTTTGAAAAATTATTTCCGTCTAAATTGAGTTGACGCTTTATTGAAAGCAATCTCTTTATTCTCTCACAATGACAAAAGTAAAGGTTCATGTACATCCGATTCTTTCTGAACTCACTTATGAGATTACGCCGAGTATCAAATTGACTGTTGAGAACAAAGAATGGCAACTATATATATCTTCAATAATGTATTACCTAATTTATGCCTACACTTGATATTTATACCGGTCCAATTAATACATGATATATGTCTCTGGGACACCTTTTTATCACTAAATCATTGTAATATATATGTTTACTTTAATTTATGACTTAACAATGATATAATGATAAATTAGTATAATTGATGTAAGCATTACTTGATATGAGTTTTATTACCAAAGCGACTATATATGCATTAACCAAATGTGTTCTGTTGTTGTATTAATAAGTGCCAAAGGCATTTCGTACTTTACGTTTGGCCTGAAAAAGATTACATTGGATTATAAATTTTAATAAAGTAACTTTTATTTCTCAAACTTTTTTTAAAGAGAGGAAACTTCTTGAAAAATCTTCAACTATACCAAAGAAATCGTGATGTTTTGCACTGGATAAAAGGGCAAGTTACGTGATATCCTCAAAATGGATAAGGATAATATTTATTAACTTTAATTTCTAGATTTCAGATTAATATGCGTTGGATTAAGTTTTGCGGTAAGAAAAATTAAGTGTTTTTACCAGTTAACATAAGTTATTTTTCAGATTTTAAAGATTAACTTCTTACTAGAAATAAGTGTTTTTAATTTTTTAAGGACATGATTACCATATCAAAAATTCATATTTATCAAATTAAAATTAATAGTAACTTTTTATTTGTAATTTTAGATTCAGAATCACTTTTTTAAAAGTATTGCCAAACACAATTACCAAATAAAAAACACTTACTCAAATGTTTTAGCCAAACACAGTCAGCTATTCTCTCGGAACACTTTTTCAACATATTTTTAACAAAAATTACTTTTCAAAATAAACTAATTTCACTACAGCTTGGCCACAACAAATTATAACTTTTTTTTTTTCTTTGTTTTTTTGTCTTCTGATCAACTTTAAAATGTTAGGTTAAGATTTCAGACTAATAAATCAACATATTTTCGAGTAATCTTAGTGGTAATATACTAATGAAAATTTGGCAAAAACCTTTATTTCTATTGTCAAATTCGGTGTCTTAGAAAGTTTCAGGAAATAGAAAAGTGTTCTTTGTGTTGTTTTCCAAATAAGGCTTTAGTGCGTCCAATGGGACAGAATATTCTTTGAATTTTATGAGCACAACAAATTTGATGACTTTTAAACAAAAAAAAAAAAAAAAAAATAAAAAAAAATAAAAATTGATTCATTTTAATTGGCGTGCTTACTAAAAATAATTGATTTAAAATATTTTTTCCATCTATCTTTACTTGTTCTGCATATTAGAAGTAGTTGTTCAATTTTATTTGTCCTATTTGAAAAACTAAGAGATAATTAACTATTGTGTATCTATTTATAATACATCAAATATCTTTCTCGTATTTATAATACTAATTTTGGATCGAGTTTAGTTTCAAAGAGGTTGATATTTGAAAAGAAGTAAACTTTTTCTCCCACATTTATAAAGTTACTAAATATAAAGGAGTCCGTGCTAGCATGGACTCAATATATATCACTTTTTTTGTCTTAATTTATGCAATATATATTATTTTCTTTGTCTTAATTTATGTGACGCAAGTGTAATTTAGATAGTCAATCAAACTTTTAATATGATTTTTTACATAATTTTCGAATAATATATGTTACTCTCTCTGTCCCAATTTATGTTGCATTGATATAATTTCGAGAGTCAACTAAATTTTCTATATATCTTTTAAATATTTTAAGTTATTAATTATTTAAATTTATAGTTACTCCATTTTCATATAATATATGTTATTCCCTCTATTTTGCTAAGAATTATGTGGGATAAATAGAATTCGGTGAGTCAATTAAATTTCTTATAGTATGATTTTAAATTGTTAAATCATTGTGATTGATAGTGCTTTTTAGGTTATTTTCAAATTATAAATGTTACTTTTTTTGTTTTAATTTACGTGACATTAATATAATTATATAATATATAATAAGTAATAACTAATCAATATATAATTTACATGACGTCAGTCTATAGCATATTTTGGAACATTTATAAAATTATCAACGTAGACACAATATTTACACAAATACCGACAGTCATTAGAAGTAAAACATTACTCCCTCCGTATATCTTTACTTGTCCACTGTTTTATTGGAACAAGGATTATCAAATTTCGAAAATCGTCTTTTGTGATACATAACTTAAGCCTTGATACATATTGGTTGTATACATTTGAAACTAATCGGTTAGTTAAATAAGGAAATAATGAAATTGCATTTATTTAGGGGAGTAAATTACGTGAAAACGGTTTGGGCTCCTCCATTCCACTTTCTCCCCCAATTAACACCATTAACAATTAACAACACTCCCTCAATTCTAATTTTCAACAACTTACTGCTGCCGCCATCCTCCAATTTTCATTGTTTGCAACACTCAAAACAGAAAATTTTCACGACTGATTTCGCAATTCAATGAACTAGAATTTGGCTCAATTATTTACATCTCTATTAGTCTTTTCTTTTTCTTTAAAATTTTAATTTTTCTGATATTTGAATTTAAAAGAACAACAATATTGACGATTTGAATTTGCCGGAATAATGATTGTTCGACGATTTGGGTTTCGCCGGAATAATAAATGATTCTGATTTCTCCAGAATTGTGTTGGGTGATGGATTTGGTATTTTATGGCTGGCATCATTTTGATATTTGGGTGGCCGGCTTGGTGTTGGGTGATGGATTTGGTGTTCGTTTCCTCCGTTCAGACCGGAGACATCCAGATCTAAAAAAATGTATCAAAATCATAGTTTATCAAAAATATTAGTAATGTAATGTACAAAAAAAAATTGGTGAATTTTTTGTTTAGAGAATTGAATATATGTATCAGAAGTTATATTATGTACATGATACATATCAAAAGTATTTCATAAGATCTATGATGAAATGTGTTGAAAATGTGTCACAAATATATTTTGATACATTTGAAAAAGATATCAAAAACATGTTCAAAAGGTTCCAGATTCCTATTTGAATGAATTTTAGACTTACCTATTGCTATGTTGGATACATATGCCTTAGAGATTTTTTTTGTTGATATATGTTTTTTATACATATTTCTGATATATATGAAAAGGTACCAAAAACTATGTTGAAAAGGTTCCAGCTACATATTTGTAATCCATGTTTATGTTAGGAAAGGTACAATTATTATGACAGACATCTGATACATGTTTATGTGATTGACTTTATCTTATACATATTTATGATACATATATTGCATGTATTTGATACATATATATAGTATAATATCACTGCATGATATAAAATGTCAGAATAGTTGCACCATTTAATATGTATCAAATGATTTTACTTAATACTTATGTATCACTGACTTGTGGAAAAGAGTTATGCTTCTGAAATATATATCACTGCCTGATATATTATAGCAACATTGTTATTCATACACAAGGTTTCCCAAATGCAATGAAAGAAAATGTTACATATCATTCATTGAAAACATAGATTTATATCTACATATCATTCAAGGAGCTAGTAGACTATGTTACATTGGCATGCAAGTACATTCATATGTATCATGAACAAAAATTACATTCTTTTTTACCATAATACATATGCACAGAGATACATTTGCATGTTTCATGAACAAATACGAAGCTTCATATTACATATTAATTAGTAGACTATGATACATTAGCATGTAAGTACATTTATATGTATCATGAATAAAAAAATACATTCTTTTTTACTATGATACATATGCATAGTGATACATTCGTATGTATCATGAAATTTATTTTAATGAATTGATCTTCTTCTCTATCTTCACCACTACCCATTAACTCTCTCGACCTTCATTGAAAAGCAGCCAAATATACCAACAACTCCTCCACCACCACAGCCGCCTTTGCCGTTCTCATCGGCAACCTAGCATCATTGTTCAATTTCTCCTTTTTCTCTTAATAGATATTGGCTTAAAGGGTTGAAAAAAGATTCAAAATCGATAAAAGGTTGATGAATTAATGGTGAGGGTAGTCGACGGGTTGTTGTTTACAGTTAGTGTGGTGGCCAGAATTGGTGATTATCCGACGAGGGTCGTGGATCTATGCAACAAATGAAAATGGTGGAGTTGTTGTAAAGTAGATTTCAAATGGGAATGGCTTAAAGGAATGCTTTTTTGCTAATCTAACTCTATTTTCTACTTTCAGTTGAAATCGAAAGGCAAAAAGGGAGGGGGGCGGGAGGGGGGGGGGGGGGGAAGAATGGGCAAATGTCGTGCAAATGGAGATTATGATGGGAGAGAGTAATTGAAATTTTTTAGGAGGATTTTGGGCTACAATGGTGGAGTTGCCTGCATTAGATATGTATCAAGAGCAATTTTCAATTTCTGAATTTTTTTTGTAATTTTTTAAATGGTATGAGATTTTATATATTAATGACCTTGATGTTTGGGAATTTGTGTAATTTATTCTAAATTTAATGCTTTGAAAAATGCATTATATAATTAATCGTATTTAATGTTAAAAGTAAAAGGGATAGAAATAGATAAATTATCCATTAATTTTATAAACTGAACAAGTATTGTTGGATAATTCAAAATAAAAAAGTGAATAAGCAAAGATTAGCGGAGTACAACCTAAGGCCATGAGTTTTAAAACTAAAGGCTAAAAAGTTTAAATGGGCCCCACAATTTCAGATTAGTTGTACACTATTGTTTGGACATATGAGTAATTAGACCAAAGTGGGGCTGACTTTTTTGGTCTAGCAAGTAAACACACACATACAAGGAATTCAAGTACAATATCCTTAGAGCATGAAAATATTATGATACCGAAAATACCCCAAAGCAAATATAAAGAGGCAACTAAAATTTCCTGATAGCCAATTAAATTATGCCACAGCAGGCATGTCGACCTGGTGTGTGCTTATTGCCATTTATTTGATAATAGAAAAAAAATAAAAAACATTTTTAAAATTTCTAAATACATGTTTCTTTCCCTCTTTTTACTTGAAAAATGCAAGAAGCCTTATGCCACGTGGGTAAAAATAAATAAATAAATTAAACCCATGTTTTCTCATTAATTGATTTTATATAAATATTTCCTCCACTTTTTGACGTCAAAAATTGGGGGCGAGGGGCATATCAATTAACTTTCGAGTTCAGTTTGTCAAACCAACCAAAAGTGCAAGGTGGAGTTTTAGTTAGTGGAGAGTGTTCATGTTTAATATATGTATGTATAGAAAATAGTTTTTGATCTATATATGCGATCTAATTTTTTTTATATAAAGTATAATTTTTCGATGAAGGATGTTCTACTGATCAGTACACTTTATTCTATATAGTTTCGCCATCAATACTAGTGTCCGTTTGACTACGGATATATTTATTTTTTTTGAAAAATTATTTAGACGTAAAATTGTTATAATTTTCTGAAATTCAACTTCAATTTTTCGAAATCCAAAAAATTCAAAAAGCTATTTTGACAATTTTCCCTTCAAATCACTACAAAAATTTAAAACGGCTCCGCCGAGAAACATTGCATTAGAGAACTCTGTAGTGCGTGTGCGACCTCCAACTCCAATAGTATTATTTTCACATTGGTACAGCAAAATATTCACAACTTTCCTATTTAAGTCAAATAAAAGCAACCTCAATATTCACTCCGTCATTTTTATTTGTGACTTATTTCTGAAATAGATTTTCAATTTTATTTGTCATTATTGTCATATCAAGATTTTTTTTTTTTATGTTTTATCCTTAGCATTACTTACTTATTCTCCAAATCATTTTCTAATACATAATACTAAACATCAATTAATAGGGATAGTATGGTAAATAGACATATCAATTATTATTGTCGTAATAACATGCCAAGTCAAAATGTGACAAGTAAGGAGTATTTTTGCAACTTGCAAAATCTATTGGACTAGCAATTGGGTATGCAGTGTTCACATGTCATGTCCTTTAGTTATTCATAATCTTACTTGTTAGTAGTTGACTATATATATGTCCAAAGATGACCTTGGCAATGGAGGTACTTGATCAGTCTATGAGGCTATATACTCGAGGTATCAGTGTTTGTTCTTTTGCTAGACAATGAGCCAGCTTTTATCTTGATTTTTTTCATGTTTTTGGCAGTGTATGAAACCAGAATATAGTCTGCCCATCCAGTAGCTTCTTCCTATGTTGTTCGGAATTTTTAAAAATGTCATCGGGTACGTGTCAAATTATTCAAAAGTAGTTCTTTTTGAAGGATCCAACACGGGTGCGTCCACATTTTTGGAGAGTCGGAACAACTTAGCCTGGCTCTCTAATATTTGATGATCTCATGTATTAGCTAAATCTTGAAGTAACAGAAAACATACAAAAGCTCTGCTACAGCAGAAAAAAAAAATCCTAATATATCCTACTAGGTGTGGCAAACGAACGGATCGAGTCGAATATGAGTCGGTTGAAAACGGATTAAACAAAAACGGATAAAATATCCGACTAACTCTTTCATTATACCAATGTAAGGTTCATCGCTTCCAATTGTTCTTACCTTATACCAGTGGCGGAGCCACCTTATACCCAGGGGGTTCATCCGAATCCTCTTCGGCGAAAAATTATATTAATTATACATGGTTAAGTGTTTTTTTGTTTTTTTTTTTATATATAGTACACGTTGAACCCCTTCGATTAGTTCGTGTGTTTACTTCTTTCGATCTTGAACTCTCTAAGTGAAATTTCTAGTTCCGCCACTGCATTATACAATACAATCTCATACTCTTTTAATTTACGTACATGCTTAGCTAATTAATTAGTATCATAGCTTTTTTACAACTATATGTCTCTCAAAACACTGTGACACAGAAGGTCTAGTGTATAACAATCACCATATTATTCGTAGTATTTGTTATTGGATGTTTGGTTCGTCATATTATACTAAAGCATATATTCAGTTTTAAATAATTGTATAGATTTATTCGAATGATACCCATTTTGGGTAAGTATATAGTTCCTAACAATGTTGTTTCACTATATTGCTTGCAATATTGTAACTTGTTGAATTGTGTGATCGTTTTATCTAAAAAATTTAAAAAATTTGAGCGGGCAGGACACGCCTTTTATTTACTTAATATCATCTTCTAGAAGTATATACTTGATATACACCCTTCATGTGCAGACATGAATATGATATGATTTTTTCATGGGCCAAGCAGGTAAAATTTCTTTTGTTGATCTATGAAGAGAAAACAAATGCCTGCTCAAATACCATATAGAACATATCGAACTAAATTCACTAAGAATGTAATAGTCCAATATTTTCATATAACTCAAGTATTAATATTGACACCACAACTACAAAATTAATGATGAGAATTTTACCAAAACAAAAGCCAAAAAATAGCAACAAAATGTATCACCACAAAATAAGAGGTAGGGTGCACATCGGTTGGTTCGGTTCTATTTTATGTATTATCGGTTTGGTTTATTGATTTTTGATTTGTAAGCACGCTAAACCGATAGCCAAACCAATAAGATATTTGTTATCGGTTTTCAGTTAATCGTTTTTTGGTCCTTATCGGTTCGATTTTCGGTTTAACCGATAAGAAAATACTCCCCTAAATTTTTTTAGTTTCATGTATTCTCATTTTTCTACACTATCATCATGCATATAGTCTACACAAATTATAAGTATTAAGACAACAACTGTATATTACAAAATACAATAAGGTATGTATTTAAAATCTAAAGTTACTATTTTATAATTACGAATAAAAATACAATTTTAATACAATCTTATTGGATTATCGGTTAAACCATTAACTAAAACCTTAAAACCGAAAACCGAACCGATAGCCCAATAAAAAAAATTTGAAAACCGTTTAAAAACCGTTAACCCAATAACCCGATACCAATAAACCACGAATATTTTTATCGGTTCGGTTTGCACACCCTAATAAGAGGAGTGACCAAATGACCAGTTCATCTTAGGTTTACCCATGCTCCATGCATTCAATGTCTCAATTTTGATAGCCTCTGTGCCATTATTAAAGGCAAATAAATGTGCATTATCATAAATTGCTAACGTCGGATAAACCCTTGATGTAATGCATGTTTTTCCTCCGGCACCAAAGCTTTCCACCACTGAATGATCAATCTGCAAAAAAATATATAACGCAAAATTAATTCAACAAAATAGAGGATGAAAATATACATAAACAAATGAATAAATACACGAAGAATATGATAGAATTGAATAGATTTCCTAGGGAAATAAATGAAGAAAGCTTACCAAACTCCTCAGAGACAATGTCTTGTTTGTTAAATCTACATCTACATATCCAGCAAATGATGGTTTGTACATTGTCTTGCCATTCTCGAGAGTTGATCTGATTATAATTAGAAAGAAAATTAAATAAATCAAAGTTAAATATCGAGTTTACCAAAAGTAGAGATTTAAAACTATTGATAACCAGTTATGCCAATGTTGAACCTCCAATAAAAATAACCTCAACATATGATAGAAAGATATCAGATAAGTTATCACTATGAATCAAATTCAATATAATTTAATCAATCTTATTTTTTTCGTTAAGGTTTAAGATTGAAAAAAAACAAACCTCGAGGCATCAGAGCACATGAGAACTTTATATTTATCTCGAGCCTTGAAAACTCTGAAAAATACTGGTGTATATTCTTCCAACTCTTCAGAAGCCAAAGTTAGGAGCCCAAATGGGCCAAGTCCACCTTGCTCCGTTGAGCCTTTAATGGCGCATACATCTTGAGCGTAAAGATCAGCCCAATTGGGATCAAATGGCTCTGCTTTATCCAAGCTTGAAAATGAGAAAGTCACTTCAACATCGGCCTGCAATTCTTGTTAACACCCTAATTTAGATTTTTTTTTTTAATCATGCAACAATATGATACAAAATGAAAAATAATAAAAATACAAACCTGTGCAGGTGTGATTCCTTTAACTTCAATCTTATCTCCTTTGTTCAACTTGTGATTGCTTAATTGGACCTTTTGCTCTCTTAGAGTGTCTAATTCTTCGACAGGCCATTGAACCAATTGCTTTCCGCTAGGATCAAGCCATAGTTTACGTGGGATAGTTTGGATTCCAGCCCATCCTTTCTTGACATCATCATCGACTGTATCTGATTCGTTAGCCCAACCCCACATAATTCTTCGATTCTTGCTAGGGTCATAGAATGATTTGGATGCATAATAATTACCATAATCAAGTCTCAATCCCTTCCAACCGTCAATAGAAGTGTTATCTGGAATATACTTATCTTTTTCGGTATCATATGTACCAACTGTATAGTACTCAAATCTTGTAACATCAAGACTAACTTTATGAACATGCTTAATATTTTTCCCACTGTATGAGGCATTCAATCCATTGGTACCATGCAATAATACTGGAAAAAAATCAGGGCATTCCCAATTTCCAGTATCGTCAACTGAATGAAGTGGATGTTGAACCTTGGTCCATTTCATGAAGTCCTTACTTTTGTACAATATTGTCAATCCTTTGTTGCCCCCCACACTCCCAATCAAGGTTCTCCAAAAACCATCCCGGCCCAACCAAGCCGTAGTTGGGTCACGAAATTGGGCCTTGTTGATGTTAATGTCCGCGACAATCAAAGGATTGTTATCGGGCTTGATCCATTTACGAAGGAATGGATCAGACAAGTCAGCGGGGATTGCATAGTTTTGAACTTGGGTCTTGTTGGCATCTACTATTCCAGTGTAGAGGATAATGGGCTTGTTGCCGAAGATTGTGGCTGACCCGGACCATGTACCATACTTGTCGAAAACTTTGGATGGGTAGATTGCGGGCTCAAGTGGGATCCAATTAATCAAGTCCGTTGAGACTGAATGGGCCCAAACAATGTTGCCCCATACTGATCCATATGGGTTGTATTGGTAGAATAGATGATAGACACCATTATAGTACATTGGCCCTGTTTGGTATCAAAGATGATATGAGGAAAAAAAAAAAAAAAAGGTTATAAATAAGTAGATAAATAAATAAATATATTAAAATTGTCTATATTGAAATTTAACAAAGCAATTAAAAGGGGAAATTTTCTGACTCACCGTTGGGATCTGTTGATTGATTGAAGCATCCAATGGTGACCATGCAAAAAGGAATTTTGATTAGCAAATACAATTTAATGCAATTAAGATAATATATGCACGTTGAAAAACTAAATGGAAAAAATTGTAATCACCAATATCAAAGAACACAAATATGACATAAACAAGATGGCATTGATCTTTCAGGGAAAGATTTATATACTCGTCCGTCCCAATTTATGTGAAAGTGTTTGACTAGATATGATATTTACAAAGAACGAAAGATTTTTTAAACCTTCATGGAGGAATTTCACTGTCATTTAGAAAATTCAAACTATAGTCGAAAAACAGGTCAGGATTTGAAATTTCTAAGTTTCAAACTCGTCATTTTACATATAGACTATTTAATTATTGAGTTCACAATTAAATATGTATATATTATATATATTTAGTAAATTTTCTAATACAAATATAAAATCAAAGCAAAAGGCTCGATCATTCAAATGCGTATCTAATATTGTAGCTTTGTCCCTAACTTCTATGATTAGTTAATGAAAGATTAAGATTAGAATACAAGAATTTAGCTAATGCAAAGAGATCTTTTTTTCCTATTCAATATAGAATTCTACCCTATCTTTCTTGCAAGCCCCACCTTCATGTTCAAGTTGTAAATACTCCTCAACTACTAAAATTAAGGCCACACCCACTTCTAGCCAAAGCAAATAAATTCTTAGAAAAGGCTAAACAGATAAATATTACTCCCTCCGTTTTAAAAAAGAATGACCTATTTTGACTTGACATGGAATTTAAGAAAAGAAAGAAGAGTAAAAGACTTTAGAATTTTGTAGTTTTAAATTGAAATTATGTAAAATGTACCAAAATGCCCTTTAATCTTGTGGTCTTAAACATGTCACGTGAAAATTTGAAATTAAAATGTTGCAAAAAAAGAAAGGGTCATTCTTTTTTTAAACGGACTAAAAAGTAAAATAGATCATTCTTTTTTAAATGGACTAAAAAAGAAAATAGGCCATTTTTTTTAAACGGAGTGTGTATATATTCTAATAAATGTAAAATAGAAAAGCAACTTGTCCGCTACTAGCTAGTTTTGACTGTTGTAAAAGAAGCCAAAGAAATATAGTAACAAGTTAAGAGAATTACATCAAAATGAAGACGAACTTTTCCCATTATACAGGAGTATTCGTATTAAGTGCGATTATTATATTATTGTTGACATTACTATAGGGTAACAATAATAATATCTCATGTATGTTTACATCAACGATCGCGAATTTGGCACAATTTATGGCATGCTTTAGATTCGAACAAGTATAAATAGATTTTTAACAACATCTAAATTATGAATTTCTATCATATCCATATCACCTTTTTATCTTTTGAGCAAACTATGCATCGTACCCCCCCCCCCCCAACCCCCCACCTTAGGGTTTGACTAAATAATACTAGTACATTATTATCAATTGCATAACACACACACAAGTTGGCAGTGCAGCTAGCTGTCCCTATAAATGCATCAATTAAACTTACATGTGAGAGATATATTTATAATTAGTACATATTGAGAATCATTAGAGGAGCCACATTATTTTAAGGGGTGTTAATTGGCATTCTTTTATTGAAAAATTATACTGTTTAGCTAATTTAAAATTTTAATTTTATGTAAATACTATATGTTAATTCTTCTTCTTTCTTTTTTTACGTGTCTTATTTTTTATATTTTGACATTTCTTAATAAAACTTCTGACTCCGCTCTATTTAGTGCGATCTCCATTTACGTGAATGCTACTCATCGCTGAAGTTGCTGGCCACAACGTGATGGTTCAAAAAACAAGTGAAGTATCCATTTCCAGCAGTTCTTTTTACCTTATTTAAATACTTTATTGTGGTATAATTAAAAAAACATACACAGACAAGAAACAAATCATTGACAAACCTAATACTACCAAAAGTACTGCCAAAAGGAGAAAAAAGGTAGGGATGCAAAAATAAAAAAAATAAAAAAAAGGTATGGATATCACGTAGTTAATTTCCTTTTCTTTTCCTTATTCGATGTTCGGTATTCACATCAAGATATGATTAAATTCGTTTTGCACATTGCAATGACTCATTTCTGGGGCGATGCTCTCAACAAGATTTTTTTTATTCCAAGTGGCTCGAACATAAGATCTCTGATTAAGGATAAAGTAATCCCAACCATTCACCGCAACACATGCCAATAGTTCATTAACTCAAAAGCCGTCAGAGTAGGAAATTTAAATAACTGAATAATATTTCCAGTCAACGACCGATTATAACAGAGTAAACAAATTCAAGTTATTCAGAAACTCTGCAAAAAGATAAAAATCATGAGGTCTTTATTAGAATGCAATGATCTTATCTTATCTTATATGCACCACAAAATATTGCATGAACAAAAGCAGGCCAAAAAAATTACAATTAGGTAATTAATTAGAGACAATGACATAGCAAAATTTTCACTAAAAGAGAATCAAAATAAAAATACAAAGAAGTCAAGGGAGGGAAATTCAACATCATATATGCTAAAAGTATAATTTACTTATTGCATATACAAAAGGAATTCAGTTGAAACCTTGCACTCCCAGCTGCGCCTACAATTACAAGTATATCTCTATGATATAGATAAATCGATAACTTGATAAAATGATAACTAATCTGTTCTTACATGTTAATTAAAGTGTGCTATTGTACTAATGTCTAATAGTATAAGAAATCTTCATATTGTCAACATATATAACTCAAATTGTACCATATTATATAGATGATGGTTTGAAAACGTACCATTGATTCAATTTTTAGGTGGTTGAAAATGTATTATTGTAATAAGAAATCTTCATATTGTCAACGTATATATCTTAAATCGTACAACATCTATATAGATGGAGGTATGAAAACGTACCATTGATCCAGTTTTTAGGCGGTTGAAAATGGTAACCAGTTCTATGGACATTCTTCACATCAACAGTGCTTGTAGATTGCAACTCTGGAAAAACTTTGTGTGAAGCATTAACCTCATTGTTGAAAAATACAATTGTAGAGAAACACAATAAAAGAAATGGCAAAGGAAAAAAATAAGACTTTTTTAAGCCATCCATTTTGTTTTTTTCTTTCTTTTGGGCTTTGCTATATTGATATGTTCTTTATTTATGAGGAGAGAGGATATTTATATATAGAGAGAAACAACTAAGAAGGAAGGAGTGGAAATCTTGAGTTGATATATTTTGGATTTGTTTATTAAACAAATCAAATGTATGGAATATATAATTAATAAAATTTGGATAAATATTTCTCCAGGAAAGGCCAATTCCTTCTTTAACCTCTCCTTGGGGTCACTTATGGGATACTGACTACTCCATCAACTCAATTTTGTTGCATAAATGAGGATGTTAACTAGCCACATCATCATAGTCTGATTTTGAAATTTTTCGTAGGTTCATCTGGTCGATTGGCATTACAATCCCCTAGTTATTCATAGATTGTAGGCACTTTTAGTCATGGCCTATCGCCCATTCATGATAGACGCAATCCTTAGTCACTCAACGTACAAAGAATCGCTTAGCAAATTCTAAAGCACCAACTGACGATACTATCAATTTTTCGAACGTTAGTGGTGAAATTAGCTTGCGATAATGCTTAGATATTACTTGTCCTTCCTTTCCACTCCTTTCCCATTATTTATTTTTATTTGAGGTATGTGCAATATTGATGCACGTTTCAGAGATACAATAATACAATGCACGTTCCAGCAATACAATATCTTGCAATTCTTTTACAGAACCAATCCAAGATTCTGCTTGATTTTGTCAGAAACTATTTATTTTTATTTGATTTTGAGGGTTGTGGGGGTTGTCATTGTATTACAGTTAAGTTTTCAGTATTCAATCAATGAATATAATTTAAATTCAAAAAGAAAAAAATAATTAGTTTCATGGAAATGAAATTAGTGTAATCCTATAAGTGGAATTTGGAAAGAGTAATGTGTACGCAGGCTTGTTCTTACTTTGTGAGGGTAGAGAGCTTGTTTTCGATAGACCTTCGATTCAAGTAGAGTATATTAGATAACAAGTATGTAAAGTAAAAATAAAGACGAAGAGAACAATGGCTAGCAACACAAATAGTACATAATTGATGTAAAGAAAATGACAGTTAATGCTACAATCAAAGAATAATATAGTAGGATAGTAATACTAACAAAAGTGAAAGAGGAACTACACACTTGACTTTCTACTAGCCTCTTATCCTTATATTCAATCTCCATATCTTTCTATCTAGGGTCTCATGTATCCTCGATAAGTTGTAGGTGTGTTATGATGTCTTGTCTAATCTTCTCTTTCCAAGACTTATTTCAACCTACCTCTATCTCTCTTTATGTCTACTACAGTCAATCTCTCACACCTCCTCACCGGTATTTTACATTTTCTCCTCACATGTTCAAACCATCTCAGCATCGCCTCCCTCATCTTGTCCATCACGGAAGCCTTATTCCGGATATCTTCGATCTTGATCCTATCCCTCCTAATATGTCCATACATCCATATTTCCATTGCTCTCATCGTCTGAACGTGTAAACCCTTGACCGGCCAACACTTCATTTCATACAACATAGCTGGTTTGACCACTACTTTATAGAACTTACCTTTAAAGCTTGATGACACATTCAATCACACAAAACACGGAATGCGAACTTCTACTCAATCCACCCCGCTCTATACGATATGCAACATCATCGTTTATCTCCCCATTCTTGCATTTGTTTTAAAGAACCATTCCAAGATTGTGGTTGACTTTGACAGAAATTAATTACCTCTAGTTTCTTCTACCTAAATGGCTGCCTCAGTTAATTTTTATTTAATTTTAGGAGTTGTGGGGTCTCCAACCACTCAAACTTTAATATTTGTGATTTTCGCAGCCACATGTTTCATGACAGTATAAAATTTAAGTTACTAATGCATTAAAACTCTTCTAAACTATATATCCACATTTTTTCATTTTAATATTTAAACTTCTAAACTAATATTCACATTTTATCAGTTTAATATTAAAATTATGAAATATTTGTTATTATCCCTCTGAATTATAATATTTCATATCCAAATTATGAAATGTTTGTTGTTTAAAAAAAAAGTCTCTGAAGAAGGATAAATGTATCATTTTATTATTTTAGCCCCAGGTTACAAATTTCAATATTGTTGTTCCACATAGAATACGATATAAAAATACTATTGCGATTCTGATACAAACAATCATGAAATTGCTATATCAAAAAATATATCCAAACATGAAATGCAATAATCTATAATTTATTTTGAAATTATAATTCCTTATCGACCAAATCGCCCGAAAAAGACTGGCTCTCCCATTATATGTATTGACTAATTCATGGCAACTTTCTGGGAAAAAAAAAACTGCCCTTTTGAAGTTCTCTCTCTAAAACCATTTTTTCCATGACCAAATTTTTTACAAGTATAAAATAAAGGGGCAGTGTCATTGTCATAGCACTATCTGATATGTGTTGTATTATAACAATAACATATTGTAATTTCATAAGTAAGGTTTGATGATGGTAGGATGTATGCAAATCGTACGTCTATTTTTGTATGGTAAAGAGGTTGTATTTGATAGACTCTTGATTCAAAAAGAAGTATAATCAACATAGAATTGAAAGAAACATGATGATATAAAAATTATGAAGATGAACAAAGAAAATGATTATTTTGACCATTTTGACAATGACATGGAAACTATTAACTACCCAAATAAACAACAACATTGTTATCTATTTTTCTAGAAAAATAACATCTTGAAGATATCTGTATGATTGATTTGCTCAGCTTATAAGCCTCAAATAGGAAATTACTTTAAAAAGAAAGGTGAATAGATGCTGAATAAGCACATGAAGTGCACAGCACATCACAATTACATTCTGTATTAAACTTCCCACGATTCTAACGAATACAATCAACATAGATTTTAATACCTAAACTATTTCTATAGACGTTTTTGATAGATCGGGGACTAGGGTATAAGATTATTAGGTAACCGAATGTTGTCGTATTGTTTGTGGGCAATGATGAATTTAAGTGGGAAAGAGGGGGTCACGTGAACTTGTGATCTCTCCGTAAAGTTAGATATTTGATGTATATATTTTATAAAATTAATAGAATATTATCTGTTGGCATCTATACTATGAGAAGACTAAGTGGTGCATTTGGTTAAATGTTGAGTTATTTACCTAAAGAACTTGAGATCAACTCCCAATAAATACATTTTTTCCTTCTTTTCTTTGTGATGCATCCATATTCTACAAATCCTACATTCACCTTGTTTGTGGGAAGAGGTAGGGGGATCCTCTTCCCCTTATTAGCGTAGTCTCTTAGTTTTAATTGGGTATTGCTATATGTTGCTTTGTATCTTGCTATTTTGTTGTCATATTTTTTTTGCAATCTTGCTTCAACAACTTTTCTTCTGAGTCAAGGGTTTATTGCAAACAGTCTTCCTATCCCACAAAGATAGAGGTAAATTTGCGGACATCGTGCCCTCTTCATATCTCACTTGTGAGATTATACTGGATAATGTTGTTGTGTATAATTTTTAAAATTTTGGGAAGGACCATATATCTCAATGACTAAGTGGGTCATCCAATGTACACAAATATTCGTTTAATTTTCGGATGCCAAGTAAAAAGTATACCACAAATTTGAGGACGAAAAGAAAAATGTAAATAAACATGTTTTTGTCTGCTTAGTAATTTTGACAGTTTATTCATTACCTGGAAAAAACTAAAAAATTGTGTAGGATCTGTTGTAACTTTCATCTTCTTTTATATTCCCTTTCATGTTTGACCCATCTTACTTGACATTTTTATAGAAAAGAAGGGGCAAAAACAATATGAGAAATAAATTTCTAAGTTCTCCCATGTCAATGATGAGGGCAACCCGGTGCACTAAAGCTCCCGCTATGCACGGTCGCCCCACAAGAGTCTACTATACACAGCTTTACCCTGCATTTCTACCAGAGACTATTTACACGGCTTGAACCCATGACCTTTTGGCCACGTGACAACAACTTTACTAGTTACTCCAACTCTCCCATGTGAAGAAGCATAATCCATATATTGTCTAAAGGCAAGAGGAATCTACACAATTTTCAATTTTAATATGAAAGACTATAAGAAAAGAAGAAAAAAGTGCTTAATGGAAGTATTTCATCACATTTGCATAACTAGAATTGGCAAGATGAAAGTAACTACTACATATATTGATTAGTATTGAAGCTCTCAATGTTATTATAGAACTGTTACAAAATGGAATAGCCACTCTTTCTGAGTAGCAAAGAGCCATTTTTACAATAAATAAAGGAATGCCTCTCACTCACTAAATCAAATTCTGGAAACCATGATCAAAGCTTTCCTCATTTACAACCATTTCTAAATCCCAAGGCGGGATTATACTTCTTTTTGACAGAATTAGCTCGCGACATGCTACAATTACAGTATTACTTGTACACACAAAAATTACAGATACAGATCAGAGGATGACACACAAGAAAGAAACCAATCTGCTAATGGTTAATCTGTGATAGAGGAGATCGTGGGATTAGTGATGGCTTTACTTCCTTTACTTTAAATGACTCGAAAGAGTTACTCTCCCGAAATTCCTCCTGAAGAGATTCGATAGGCATGGCGCACAAAGATTCAATAGTCCCCTTGCTTGGAACATCTGGCTCAGACCTGATTGGTGTTGATCCAGTTGGCTCGTAATCCTGTGAGTCATTAAGCAAAAGACATCTCCATTCAAAGTCCTATTTGTTAACTGGAAACTCCAAGAGCCGTGGAAAAAACAAATACAAAGTTCTATTTTGTAAATAAAAATGCCAAATAAGATGCAAACGGCAGCATTTTCTGTTCTGTTCTTTTCAGCAACAGGAAAAGACATGCACATGGTAGCTCCTACAAGTTGTAATGGATTACGATAAACAACATACCATATATCTCTGTTGAAAAGTTTCAAGGGCCTTTTGTTCTATGGAAGTACACTGACTAGCGTGATCGTGCTCAAGTACTCCAAGGGTTTCTGAGTGAGTGTTGGCAGTATCCAAAATGCCAGATATAGATGCTTTCTCTTTCTCCGACAAGCCTGAGTTAGAATTTAAACCAGAAGAAAAGTTATGAAACCAGCAGATGTAGCTATTAATATAATATGCTGCTTTAGTAATTGTAGAAACTCTATTATACTTAGAACACACTGGTTAAGACGAGAAACATTTCCTGGAGATAAACGTAATCAAAAAGGAGGAAAATAAAAACTTCAAGAGAGAGAGAGAGCATGAATAGCACAGGAAACTTACCATCAACAGATTGAATGGCATCTTCACTATTCCTTGTTACGACTTCTTCAGCAGCATCCTTTGAAGAGTCAAATTCAGTTACATGTTGCTCATTATTGTCACACATATTCCTGACACCAGTAAAAAAATTAAAGGATTGTAATAAGAACACTTGAGAAAATTTAAGAACTTATCATTGCTATGTTTGTAGATAATTTACAAGATTAGTGGAAGTACGAAAATCCAGCAGAGTTGAGCAAAGATACTTATTGATATTTATTTGTAAACATGGGAAGAAAAAAAACCAACAACAAACAAAGAACACTGTGTCTCCATCGAAAATAGAATATCCTGTTTAACTTTCAAGTTGCTTAACCAAATCTCTTCAGAACAGACGAACAATAGCTCTTATCCATTAACAAAAAAAAGGCAACACTACATTGAACTTCCACTAACTTTACAGTTACCAACTATGTTGCTCGGACTCTTCAAAAATGTCATCAGGTGAGTGTCCGATCCTTCAAAAGTAGTGCATTTTTTAGAGAATCCGACAAGGGTAAGGCAACATTTTTGGAGAATCCGAGCAACTTAGGTTACCAATATATTTTGTATCTGCTCTTCAGCATCATGAAATCAGGTAACCCCATGCATATTAAAAACTAACCTGACAGCTGAATGCATTGTCAAGACATGTTGACTAGCCATGTCATTAACTGAATCATTTGTACTTTGCCACTGCTTACGAGATGTTTCAGCCGTGCTTACACTGGATATGAGAAACAAAAAAAAATTGTAACAGAAATAAAGAAATAAAAGAGAAGCTAAAATAATAATAATAGAAAGAAAACAAAAAGAAAAAGGAGAGAAAAATAGAGATCCAAACAAAAACAATAAACTGTCAATATTAAAGAAAGAAGATTCAATAGAGATCAGATGCTTAAAAAGAAAAAGGGCAGCCCAGTGTACAAAAGCTCCCGCTATGCCGGGGTAGGGGGAAGGGCCAAACCACAAGGTCTATTGTACGCAGTCTTATCGTGCATTTCTACAAGAGGCTGTTTCCACAGCTTGAACCCGAGACCTCCTAGTCACATGCTTAAATAAATAAAAATAAAAAACTGACACACAATAAGAAAGTCAGATTCTTACCACTTCTGCATAAGTAATTCCATCCGACAATGTTTAGCAGCTGAGAAATCAGCATTTTCTTTTGTGCTACTGCCGGTTTGCAGAGAATAATCATGCCATTTTCTTTTTGCAACTGTTGTAATACCCTCCATAGAGGATACATGCCCATCCAAGAATGTCTTGTTTCCAGTAACAGTTTCTCTAAGATCAACTAGTCTTGTACCCACCTGTTAACTACAGTATAAGGAACCCAAAGGAAGAGATACCACCAACAATCACATATTAAAATAGACGAACCAGCTCTTTTTGTCGATGCAGGTGATTGGAGACCAAGGTAGTCATATCAGCAATAAGCTTCTCTGCTTCTGCTTTTGATTGCTCCTGCAACAAACTCAAACATCAGCCACAGCAAGGAAAACTAATATTTGTTAGGGCAGAACTTCAAATGTATACCTCATATGTCGCCTCAAATTCAGAAATAAACTTCGTCTGGATCTCATCAACTGCTGACGCATGTCTTTCAAGTTTTTTTGATTCTTCCATAAGCTTATCAAAAAATCCTTGAATGATATCAGAGATATTCACCAAATGCTCTGTACTATCATGAAATCTCTGCAAAATGAGAAATCTAAGAATGAAAAACATGAAAGAAACCTCGAACGAATAGATAAAAGGCAGCACTTCTCCTAGAGATAAAAGTAAACATTGAAACCTGACGAAGTTCTCCAGCAAAAAGTGCCATTTCTCCTTGGTGAGTTGACAGAGTGCTCTGGAGTACATCAAATAGGGAATTTGCTTCCAAACCCTCCACATCTAAAAACTGCATCACAGTAGGGAAAAGGGAAGTGTTCAATCCCATAACTGCATTGATCATTATGATATACACAGACTGAAACACATAAAGAGAAGGAACAAAACCATCATTTCGTACTTCTTTAATGGAAATTGAATTAGAAGAAGCCAAAGCAGAAATCTCCTCCAGAGAAGCAACAGAACTAGCTTTATGCAGTTTCACCACATTCTGCATGGCCTCTAAATGAGATACATACAAGGCCCTTGAAGCTCTAATTTTCTTCTTCAAATCTACAACAGCCTACAAGAATTTTTTTTGCATTAACAGTTTAGAAAAATTGGATCTTCAATTATTCTGAAATCAACAATGTGAAGCACAGTATCAGCAGTAAAACCAAACAACTAGAAAGCTTATGATTAAGGAAATAAAAGAAGGAATGTCTGCCACTGGAATATGGTTATCACCTTGTCATGTGATTCAAGAAAGCTGTGACAGAATTTCTCAACACACTGGATGTGTTCATTTTGTTGACATACTGATGTTGCCACTGAGTTGGAAAGAAAACCAAGTTGCTTAGCAAGGTCAGTTTGGAAGTTGTTCACCACTGACCTATTATCAGCACTCAGCTTGTCTTCTCTGGCTGGAGAAAACAATATCAGAAGTAAATAATAACTGATCCCAACAAATCATTTCTACTTTTCTGCAGATTGTGATTTGACGCCTTACCAATTTTCAGAAATAGTGAAGCATTGTCTTTAAGTGATTTCTCCAACTGAGCCCGTAAAACACATGCTTGCTGAGCAAGGGCATTTTCTGTGAATATCAAAATAAATTTAAGATCGAAGTCCATGTGGCATTCAAAACCAAACGTCAGAAACTTTACCAGCTTTTTTCTGTTCGCAGATGATAAAATCCCGCTCCTTGAGGGTGTACTTGCTTTGTCTTAATTCTTCCTCAGCATTAGCCAACAAGGAGGTAGTTTGATTCAGGTGATTCTGCATGAAGCATCAATAGTAAGAGCTTTTGAACAGGATTTAAATAAAAAATATTAGAACAAAAGGCTAGAAACTCACCTGTGTAGCATCAAGTTTACATGTCAAATCTGAGCACTGATGAACCTGGTGATGATATCTACTTTGCAACTCCTCAAGTTGCTGAATTTAACAAACCAAAAATCGAAATCATATACTATACAAATGGAATACATAGACACTTGTCAACTACAAGAGTTTGAGCAAGCAGACCTTCAGCTGGTTTTCTAAGGTAACACCCATTTGTTCAATTTGATCAGACATAGCCTAAACATGGAAAAGGTAAGCATTGTTATCAAATGAATAGTGAGACAATAATTCAATAACAGGAAATCATACAATAAATTGATTATAATCCACTACTTCATGAAGCTAGCAGAGTAAATTTCGATATATTACACACTAAGATATCAATAAATAAAATCACTAATAGACAGCAAACAAGATGAAATATGGACAAAAACTAAGATGCACTACCTTCATCATTCATAGACAGAAAACAAGAGAAAATGTGGGCAAAAAACAAAGATGTGTTACCTTTCTCTCATTCTCCTCCTGATAATATCGCTCTTTTGGTATGTACACACCATTCTTTTCACGTGTAGCATACACCTCTGGAAGAACAAGAGGAACAAAAAAATGAACAATTATGTTACACAGTTTCTACAAAAAGAAAAATGATAACTGATGAGTTGATTTAGTCACACCACATTGACTAGAATAAAAAAGTACTCGCCTGCTTTAAGTCTGTCAATTTCACCATACAGATCCTTGATGAGGGTGGATTTCATCATTTTTTGATTCACCTACAGATTTAACCAAAAAATAAGATATAGAGACAACAGACGACCAAAATAATTCAGTTCTTGTAGGGCAAATTTAATTAACATGACGAGGTTATCTGGAAATTAGTATCGGATAAGGTGAGGTAGAAACAGATAAAGCAGTCATCTGATACAGATTAAGTGAATAAATGTTGAAACTTTGATTACTCAAGTAAACTGACCAATTTCCTTCAATTAACAATGATACTTTAGGAACATCAGATACGTTGCCCATTTTTACATATTAGCTCTGAAATCTTTATGCAAAAGTCAAAATCTGATAATCCATATCCACAAGCAGTTATATTCTAGTGAATGTGAAACATTTCAATGTATGGGTCAGTGAATGTGAAACATCTCAATGGATAGGCCATGTAGTGATTTCTGTTTCAACCCAAACAACAATGATATCTCTATTATTTAGAGGAAGAATGGCATAGTCAAAAAGAATATTAATCAACTTCGGAGAAACACCTCCATCCCGAGAAGGGAATTCATCCAAAAATTACTCCAAAAAAGATATGGTAAATTTAGGCAGGCGGTACTTGCCTAAAGCTGTTGTACTAAACCAGAAAATGAAGAATGTTCAGCTGGAGATGACAGAAGCAACATTGATTGATAAAACGACACATAAACCATCTGACAAGTGGAATGCAACAAGAACATGAATCACTAAGACTTGATTTACATGAGATTCAACATATAAAATAAAGCATTCATGTGAACAGTAGATGGACACTGATATTGCATGTGAGTCTGTGAATGTCAAACAGTAGAAGTGATCAAAGAATTATTGGCTTGTTTCTAGATAATTAAGAGTGGGAGAATCGTGAGATGATTCATATAAGAAACTGTTTTCTTACTCAAGTATTTTACCTCAGGCTTATTCTTAATATTCTTTGCCCTGTGAGCATAATCCAGTGTACTCAAGGTTTCCTCCAGACAGTGAACAGCAGGTGAAACTGTGGCAATAATACAGGTTTTTGTTCTTCCTCCCAATGAATCACGGAGCAAACGTGTGAGTTTGCTATCCCTAAATTTCATAGTAAGCATCATAAAGAAATGGCTTTGGAACATACAGATCTAAAAATAAATTAGAAAACAACTTGAGATACTAAGTACCTGTAAGGAACATGCCCAAGATGCTCAACAAGAGCACTAATTACTCTCCCTAGTGTAAGTAGACTTTTGTTTATTTCTCCAGCTTCCCTTGCACGCCCCTGACAAATGGTACAAGAGAGAGGGTTATAGTACACGGATTGAAGAAGCTGAAGAAGGAGGGAAAACAATTTAGACAGTAGAGCCTAAACTATTAAAGAGAGAACAAACAGATGAATTGTGTGTAGTTGACCAAACATGATCAAGAAACAACCATAGCAAAGAGTTTATAAAAGATAAGTGAACACAGTACCTCCCTAGCCCCAGAACGTGAAATATTCTCTGAACCAGCCAAATCGACTAAATTTAGCTTGCCACATTTTATGAGTTCTTCGCCTTCAGTGTTTGCTTCCTTGATGTGTATTGTTATGGAGAAAAGAGAATGTGAACGACTGAAAAAGAAAAAAGCATTGCTTCTAACAGATTGAATGCAACATAATAATAATGATGGATCCTAAAAACAGGCAAAAATCAGTACCTTGATTGCTTATTCAGCAAGGTTTCTGCAGTCCGACGTTTTGCTGATCCCCTTTCAAGCAAAGCGAATATCTCACTGGCACTTGTAACAATTTCTTCTTCAAGCCCCCTCACTAAAACTCCACCTTTTCCATCTTCCATAAGAGGCAATTGTTTCTTTTGCCTGTCTTCTATAGAAACTTTTGATAAATCATCAGGGGCTAACAAGTCAGTGATCTCTTCATTGTACAACTCCAAGAAAGTTACTTTCACACTATATTCTGCATTTTGACTCTCCAGCATATCAAAAATTTGCTTGACTGCTCTAGGTATAACTCCTGCTCCTGGGGGAAGCTCACTGTTATGCCCACTCTGTTACATGAGACAATCACAAGTTAGAAACAAAAATCGTTACATAAGCTTTTACAGTGGGATCGAAGCACAAGGCCTGTCAGCTAGTACCTTAGACCTCTTACATTCACCTTCCATGGTGTAAGTTTTCCCTGTGCCAGTTTGACCATAAGCAAAAATAGTACAGTTAAATCCCTCTAAAACTTCATTGACAATGGGGATAATTGCCTGATCATAAAGATCCTTTTGCTGAGCAGATGGGCCAAAAACCTGAACAGAACAGAACAGAAAATGATAGAAGCATGAAAAGACCATAACTTGAAACATAAGACAAACTATAGCAAAAAATTGACAATAAACATCTCATGGCTCTAATGTTTACAGCAGTTTGGATTAGAAATTCCACATGCTAATGCTTAGCGATAAAGAGTATCTTAGGAGAACATTTCCATATTTTAGCACTATGAACGATATCGAGCTTACTAATGATAATGGTAACTCACCCCAAGAAAGGGGGTATGGAATTCGCTACCACTGAACATAAAACAAGTGGGATCATATTAATTTTATATCGTAACCAAGACTAAAAATAACTAATATTTCAGACAAGAAGTAAAGCCAGAACTCCATTCTAAATTAAGGATGCAATTAAATCAATAAGATATCAGTAATATTACCTCTCTTTTAACATAAGAAGTGACACACAACAAATGGAAACAAGAAACTCTGGCTAAGTTGATATCTCACCAATAGTTATTGTAGTCCACGGTCAGTCTGATTATGAAATAGATGCTCGATCTGAGAGGACTGGTTGTAGTTCTTTTCTTAATTTAGAATGGTGCATAAGATAAATCTAAAAGGAGGATGTTGATGTCAAAGACAGAGATTGGCATGATAAAGGAGCTACAAGTGAGAAACATGGCAAGAGCAGATCTCTTGTCCACTGAACTGGAGGAACCTCAACCCTCGGCTTACTTTAAACCAAATCAACTTTGGTCTCGATGCCAAAACTAATTGGCATGCTCAATATAGTAAATAATAATTTATCCCCCAATGTGGATTAAACTAGTCAAAGAGAACCTGGAAAAAGGATCTTAGTAGCAAAGCATCAGCTTTGAATATTACTGAACTAATTGATCTGCCATGTTGCTGAACACAGTTTATCTCCTAATATTATCTGGTTTCTGGTTATAATCTTGAGAGAGCAAACATGAAGATAGGAAAAACAATCGCAGATAATCTCTAGAGATCAAGGCATCTTTTTCTTTTTCCTTCTTGTCATGCTCAAGCGCTTCGGTCTTCTATAAGATCAAAGATGCAGTTTCATCACTTCTTCAACCAAAGAAGAAACATGGAAATGGAGCAGTATTTCTTCTTTCATGGAAACATGGAAACCGCTTTCAAACAACAACATACCTAGTGCAATCCCACAGAGTGGGGTCTGGATGGGTAGAGTATACGCAAACCTTACCCCTACCTTGAGAAAGCGCTTCTCGTGTAAAAAATGTTTTATTCTTTCAGGTTCAGGTTCAAATACAATAGCAATACTCATTCACTAACCTAAATAGAGCCAAGGAAAGTAGATTTTAGGCTCTATGGTCTCAACTAGAACGTCTATCACTGAGATTTCTTCTTTCAGGTTTGTGTTCAAATACAAAAGCAAAACACCCAATACCATAGTTTAAAGAGGAATAGAAGGAAGGACTTCAAATTTCAAGTACCAATTAATAATCAATGCATAAGCAAACCAAAATGAACAACAAAATCGACTCCAGTAAATGAACAAGATTTCAAAAAAAAAAAAAAAGGAAACTTTTTTGTAAGCAAACAATAGAACCTAACCATTTCTGGTGTTGGTAATTTACCTTATCAAATGTAAAAACCCTATCTATGTGCTTCCCAGCAATGTTCTGTGAAACAGCTACCTCTCTTTGATACTCATTGCAAGTCACCACTTGTGGAGCATTATTCCGCACTTCATCCTCACTAAACGGCCTGTGATACATCAAACATTAACAACAACAATATACCAAGTGTAATCACACAAGTAGGGTCTAGAGAGGGTAGAGTGTACATAGACCTTACCTCTACCTCTTAAAGACAGAGAGGTTGTTTCTGATAGACCCTATGCTTAAAATAAAGCATATCCAAGCAGTTTGGACATCAAACATTAACCCCTCCCCCCTCCAAAAAAAAAAAAAAAAAAGCCCAGTGCACTAAGCTCCCACTGTCCACGAGGTCCGAGGAGGACTTGACCACAAAGGTCTATTGTACACAGCCTTACTCTGCATTTCTGCAAGAGCCAGTTTTCACGGCTCGAACCCGTGACCTCCCGGTAACTTTACTAAGTAATGCCAAGTCTCTCCTTCACATCAAACATAAACATCACAAAAAAAAAAAAAAAAAAAAAAATCACAAGTCATATACTGCAAAGCAATTAACAAAACTAACCCATTTTCGACTCAAACTAGTTACGAATACAGTCTTCACTGATCAATATTGAGCATTTTTTTTTTATTTTAAGAACCATTTCTCAATTTGTGGATGTCATCCTTACGCAAGGGTCATCTTAATCTCCTCTGTATTGTTTCAATTTTATCGGATGTCCCCGAAGAGACAAAAATTTCAAATTAGCACAGATAAATAACCGTAACAATTAGTACCTGCAACGAAGGAGAACTTGTACATTTACGCTTTTCTCCTTCTCATGGCGATTCCACATTGTTAGGGGCACTGTGTGTTTTGTGTGTGACTGTGTGTGAGGGAAAGTTAGAGAGAGAAAGAGAGAGAGAATAGCCGTTTGTGTTTAGAGAGATCTGAAAATGGGAGCGGGATGAAGAGGAGAATTTGAATTTTTTGGTAAGACGCTCTTGATTATCATCTGACCGTTGGTTTTGTGAGGATTGAAATGGACGGTTGAGATGATATTGGAAATATTTTTTTTCAGATGAGGTTGCTAATTTACGAAGTTATCCATCGGGTCATGTTCGATTTGCTGTTCGGGTTTGGCTTATTCTTGGGCTTTTCATGGGCTTGTACTTGACAAAAGCCCAATTGAAAAAGAAGGTAGTTAACTAATTATAATGATTATTACTCCTAATATTTTAATATTATTTCAAAAAAAAATTTATATATAATCTAGCAAAACACTATGGGAATTGGACGGGGTGGGGCAATGGCGGAGCCACATGTAATTGAGGGGTGTACCGACACCCCTTCATCAAAAAATTACACTATATAGCTAGGTAAAAAAGAATTATGTGTATATGTCACATATTGACGCCCCTTGACTTCTTTGTGAATTTAATTCTTTATATTTTGACACTATTTAGTAAAAATTCTGGCTCCGCCACTGGGTGGGGTGTGACCCAGTAGGGGTTGGGGGTGGCGGGGATGGAATGATCAAGAGGTGGGAGTTGGGTGCAGTGGCGGAGCCACATGTAACTCACCCCTTCGTCAGAAAATTACACTCTAAAAATATAATTTTTATGTATATATATTACATATTGACACCCCTTAGTTTCTTCGTGAATTTACTTCTTTATATTCTGACACTCCTTAGTGAATAGGGGGGGAAGAGACAATGAACTTGAAATGTTACTTAATAGAACATGTTTTCCTACTTTCATTAGGAAAGTTATTTTCCTCTCATATTAAAGGAACTTATTTTCCTATAAAAAATATTTTTCAATATTTTGACCAACCAAACATAAAAAATAAACTATACCAAACACACCCATAGAGTGTGGCGGGAGAATTGATTTTGTATTTCACTTACAATTTTATTTATTATTTTTTTATATAAATAAGAGATCTGAAATAATTATCTTTTTCTATTTATTTTATAGTAGACAAGAGATCTTAATTCTTCGAGTTGGTGTTGGTGTTTGTCCTGGTGGACTATAATAATCGGAAGCTGGGGCCTTCGGCGCATGGAATCAAACACTAAAGTTTGCGCTCCAACAAACATATATATGCAGCCTAGCTAGTAATTTAAGTACTTTATTTTTTGCTCATCTCATGATTAAAAGTTATTAAAAGTGTCTAATGTTTAATTAATTGACTAATGCATAAACAATGTATGATAATGCACCTATTGATGATAACGAAGTGAAATCCATAATTTTATTCTTTTGAATATTTGCAAACATGTTGATCTTGGGTAACAACGAGTAATCATCCCTACACGGCTACCGCCGGCCTTAACGAAATTGAAGAGGCAAAGTTGTGTGTGAAAGTTACATTTGTCATTCACTTGCTTGTCACTATAAATTAATTTTCAATACGTATATACTAAATCTTCAATATCTTTAACGAAATTTTTGACTTCGTCACTGCTCTATTTTAGTTTACAAAATAGGAATATAGTCTACGTACATCTTATTCTATCAAACCCTCATTTGTGGAATTACACTAGGTATTTTATTATTGTTGTATTACAATAGTTAGGGATAATAATATACAGGGATGGAGCTAGAGATCAAGTTACGGATTTGACTCAACTCATGAGTAACTTTGATCCAAATTCTATATTTATCTTTTAAAAAAACCCAGAAATCCATCTAATATGTGCAAAATTGTTAATTTAGAACCAATAACTTAAAAGGGATAATTAAAATCTTACACTCATACACTTCACATTCAAATTCTAGCTTCGCATTTGAATAAGATACAAGCTACATTCTTCTCTAAACAAAGTATACTTTAGAAAACATCCTGTGAACCTAGATTATAATATAATGATCATATTGCTATTACACATATTAATTTTCCCTCTATTCGAGCATTGCAAAATTATGGCATATGATTGCACCATTTGACTAGTAAAATGAATATAAAGATCCTGTAAATTATGTCATGAATTCAGTAATAAAACTATTACAAATCTGTGTGTTTCTTATATTGATCATCAAACTTTCCCTTCCATAGTCTACCTCATGGAGTAGACGAAAAGGAAGCTAAACCTACTAAGAAAATGAGTGTCTCAACTAACACAAAAATCTTATCTTACCAAATCCCATTCCGTACAAAAGAAGATATTAACAAAAACATTGAAATAATTAATTACCTCTTTTAGCTCATGAATCCTTGGATATTCATTTCTTCATGTCATATGATAACAATAATAATAACAACATACTCGGTATAGTTTAAAAAGTGGGGATATGGGAGGATGGGTGTACGCAAACCTAAGGTAGAGAGGCTATCTAATAGCAACAGACCCTCAACTCGATCATGCTATGGCCTATATATGATAGCACTCAAAAATGTGATCCAACTTCTAATTAAAATTTACAAAACATTCTATTTCCTATGCTATATTATCCATATAATATATATCTACAAAAACTCCTCCACCAACTCACCAAACTCAAACTTCCCATTGCAACATTCCACAGCATTAACCACTTCCTGAAATGCATTAACACTGCATGGCACCACCAATCCACCTGTTTGATCAAACCCAAACTCATTGTAAGTTTTATCCAACAAAATCTTGAACAATGGATGAGAAAGATAGCTCGTTGGAACGATGAATCGTTCTCGTTCTTCTCCCACATAGATGGCTAAATTCCCTGTTGGTGTTGAGGAATTAGGGCTAGCAAGGGACCACTCTTCATTATTGTTGTCCTTAATAAGAAAGTATTCATGAGTAGGATTTGTGGTTATTGCCTTAGCCTTCTTGGCTAGTTTCTTCATTGAAATAAACTTCTTGATCCCCATTTTAATTTTTCCTTTGAATAATTAGGGAAATAATTTGGATTGGAAAAATTATAAGAGGATGTAGAAGAAGAACATATATGGAGAGAAAGAAAGCTAAAGGGAAAGAAGTTACTTGACTAATATACATCCATTGGAAAAGGTTGGGTGGGGATTGATTTTTGTAGTGTGATAGGAGGTTGAGAATTTGTCAAAGAAAACTATGGTTGTTGTAGTTTATTAATTTACACATTAAAGATATTATTTTATGTACTTTAATTTGGACTTGTCAATAGTTTAGAGCAATTATTTGTAGATATCAATACTTGTAGTCATAGCCTATCTAACTAAGAAGACATTATTTATTGGATGGTATGACTCCAAAAATGTAAAGGGATAATAGCATTTTTGGACCTTCATTATTTATTGGTGAATTCTCATTTTGATCCTTGTGTTATATGATTCAACATATTTAATCACTAATAAATTAAAATGTGTGCTTTTAGTTTCCTTATTTAGAAAATATATTATATTTGGACTATTCTTAGAAGTATATTTTCCTCAAATACGGAGCAATAATAGAAAATTAATATTGCTAGCACATAATTAATTAAATGGTGGAATTAACGATTAATAATACTTAAAGATTGTAAATATTCACAAGCGCCGAAGGGATCAAAAGGTTTAAGTAAATGTGCTTAGTCAAATATTATAAGAATTAAAACTAAATTTATCAATATCGAGGGATTAAAAGTGCTATAGCACAAATACGAAAGTAGTTCGAACAACAGATAAAGTAAAACCTCTGTAAATTAATATTGTCGGGACCACAAAATATTATTATTTTATAGAAGTATTATTTAATCGATAAATTAATATTTTTTAATTTAATGAGTATTTTCGAGATTCAATGAAGGTTAATTTTGATTACATCAAAATCATTGTGTCTTACTAATTTATGTATCATATTTAATTATTTATTGAATTAATATAAAAAATAAATTCATTATACATAAAGTACAATGTATTATGTATGATTCATTGTAATGGGTGTCAAAAGCCTATTGGATTACCCGGGTGAAAATGATACATGTTTAGAGGCCCAGAGCTTGGAAGAAATTGTGGATATCATCAGAGAAAACAATATTGATGATGAAGTTGAAGACGATACAATACCTTTGGAATCAGTTGCGTGTAAGGAAGTACTTATCGAAGTCTAGAACTTTTCACAATTTTTTTATTCATTTCGAGAAGACAGCACCGAAACTTTTGGATGCAATAAGAAAAGTTAAAGATGAGCTTCAACTAGATTTAAATTTCAACAAAAAAACGAAAAACACTAGAATCATATTTCACTAAATTGTATTAGATATTTTTGTAATTTTAAAGAATTATTAATTTATAATATTAATGGACCATATATTTATATAGGGGTCTTCCGAAAATATATTATCTTATTATCTTACCAAAATCGGTGATCTTTTCCACTGGCCCAAGTCAGGACCGAAAAAAAATATTATCTTAGAGACTCTATTAATATACCAAGTATTAATTTAGAGAGGATCTATTACATTTTAAAAAAATAAACTAAAATTTCATTAGGTAAATGAATGGAGGAGATCAAGAGTTGGTTAAATCAAATACTTGTAACCACTAAAAAGGAGTCGTTAAATCAAAATATGAACAACTACTTAACTAATGGATTAGCATAAAAGAGAACTTGGATTAGTTATAACCAACCTATTCTACCAAAAATACAAAAATATATGACCGTTTTATAATTGAATGAAGAATCTAATCATGGTTTAGTTGAAGTGTTAACTTAATTCTTTGCCATTTGTCAATCTAAATAAAAAAAATTAAGGAGTGGGAATTTTCTAATTTCTATATACAAAAGCTAAAAGAAATCACTTAATCACCAACTCATCAATTTGTTGGACGGTTGTATGTCAAATCTAAGAAGCCTATGGAAAGTATATTTGTTATTAATATTATTTAAAACCCTTATTTAAAAAACCATTCCAATATTAGTCACTTAATTAGGTGAATAAAATTAGTCAAACTACCAAACATTAAAAATGAAAAAGACAAGAAACTAAACGTGCATACACATATTGTGTGGAGAAGACCAAAAACTTTTTTAAAAAAATTGGGCATATATATTAATGAGGGATTTGACTTGCTAAAAATTTACGGTCTAAAGATATGTATAATGGTCTAAGTCATCGATATGAAAGAGTCACATAACGCTCTTGAATTACAATTTTTATCAAGCGACGGGTACGTAGATTAATACTTTGAAGATGTTGATTTAAATTAGATGAAAGATATTATAAATGGCAAAATAATTTTCTTGTCATGATCCACTATAATTCAACTCTTTATATTGCTCCTATTTATATTTTTTTTTAAAAAAAATAAAAACTTGCTAAAGATTTTTATATATTACTACTGTAATTTAAACTATTATACTTAATAATCTAATAGGTAACTTATCTTCTTTTTCGTATGATCAATTAAGGAGTATTGATTAAAAAAAATCTTTTATAACTTGCCTATATAAATATCTTTAAAAACTAATATACATCAATGTGGGGAGAACGATGCTACTTTGCAACATGACAAAGACATACTTTTCAAAATAGTTGTTTATTTTGAAAGGTATTAGAAATACAGCTGTTTTGAAATTATTACTACTTTTTGTGTGTTGAAATTAATATCACTTCAAGACGATAGAAGTCAAAATTAATTAGAATATTCTTTGTTATTTGACTTCACTCTTTTGTATATTGATGCCTAACTCGTGTATATAATAATAATATAAAAAGTTATGTAATGATCAGTACGAAATTTGTACCTGATTCTTGGAAAATATCATTGCAGAAAATTCATTAAATTAATATAGAACTTTCCATAAGATTTTTCTTCACAAATAAATAAGTCGATATATAGAGTTCCCTTTGTGATTCGTGAACATGTCTTTTTTGATCGATTCAAAATTATTTTATATCATTCCAATATTGTCTCAAATAGTAAACAGTTGAAGTGCATACTGACATTCAATTGAATCTATAATTTTTGATGCATAATATGTATAAATTTATGTATAAAAAATTATTAAAATTACAATAAATAATTAGTAGATATGAATTCAACAATAATTTTCAAAAAATTGAACTCGCAAAATTTAAATTCTGAATTTGTTTCTGCATACCCTTTTGAGGCTACTACATATATTTTGCGTTTATTTTAAAAAATTTAACAAATATAATTCATGATCTGGTGGAAGTTTAAACTTTTAAACCCACCATGTGAAGAGGGGCTTTATGTAATCGCGTGAGCACGAATATATTCACTAGTATTTATTATAATTTTAAAACTCTTTCAATATTAGTTACTTAATTAGGTGAATAAAATTAGTCAAAGCACCAAATATTAAAAATGATAACGACAAGAAACTAAACGTGCATACACATAAAGTGTGGATAGAAAACCAACAAAAATTTAAAAAGTTTGGACATATTAATGAGGGATTTGACTTACTTAAGATTTAGTCCACTAACACATGTAATTGGTTAAGTTATCTCTGTGAAAGAGTCACTTACCAATTTCTATCGAGCGACAAACAGAATACTTTACAGATGATTTAAATTTATCACGGGGAATTATAAATAACAAAGAGATCATGAATTGTCACGATTCATTGTAGTTCACTTCTTTATCGATTTATATCTTTTAGAAAGAAAACTTACTAAAGATTTGATATATTATTATTGTAATTTAAACAAAGCAAACTAATAGGTAACTTAGATTGTTATAATATTATGAACAAGTATTGTTTATTCAAAGAAAAAAAGAAATCAAATGACTTGTTGGTATAAATATTTTTAAACCTCAAATTCATCGATGTGGGGAGAACGACGCTACTTTACAAGATGACAAAGACTTAATTTTCAAAATGGTTGCTTATTTTGAAATGTATTAGAGATATACAGCTGTTTTGAAATTATTTATTTGTTGTGTGTGAAAATTAATAACTCAATTTAAGATGATAAAAGACAAAATTGAATTAATTAGAATATTCTTTGTGATTTTGACTTCACTCGTTTGTATATTTATGCCTAACTTGAGTGTACATAATATAAAAAATATGTAATGATCAGTACGAAAATTTTGTACCTGATTTTTGGAAATTATCATTGAAGAAATTTCATTAAATTAAGTATAGAACCTTCCATGAATATTTATTCTTTCACAAATCAATACGTCAATAACAAGAGTTTCCTCTTGAGGCCTGCACATGAATAACTTGTCTTTATTTTAAAAAGGTTAACAAATATAATTCATGAGCTATACAATTGTTTACCCTCGAATCAACAAGTTAGAGTAACAATTGAATTTGTTGATGAGATTCAGGATACACAAATTATATATAGTGACTAAATAATAGGATTGTTTATTGTTAAAAGTAATTAAAGTAACGAAAGAAAGCAATGAACAGTAAAACAATTATCGAGATGAAAGTGACAAATATTACTAGTCTAGTCTCCGGTGTGTTTGTCCAGCAATATTATCTAAAAAGCAAAAATTCAGTAAACTTGAGAGTTTGAGAGCTTTGGTTACATAACTTGAAAGTAATAATCAGTGTAATGAAATTGCTATGGGATACAAGCGAAGGAAGGAATATATTTAAAGTTAAACCTTAAGAAACGTCTAGGGTAAGTTCCTATCACATGATGATTTATATTTGCATGTTATTTATATTATGTGTGGGACTATGTAACTGCGGATCAGAGGATCCCAAATTCTTCGAGAATGGTTAACTTTTGGTTTATCTTAACCGGCCATCAAAATATTCTTAATCTTATAGACTTCTTTATTCTTGGACCTCATTTCTTAATATTATTACTTTTTCATGTTGTGTCTCAAAAACTTTTTCAATACGATCCAAATTGCTAGACTGGGTGAGCCACATCACAAATGGGGTCCCTCGAGATTGAGCTCCCCTAGTATCCCTATGCTTGCTTGAACTTTGGAAAAAACATGATTACTAGATTGAGCTCCTCTAATATCCCTCTATTTGCTTAAATTTTTTGCAAGGTGATAATCCAAATTTATCTCATAACTACCTGATTTCGTAAAGTGGCAAATTAGTTTATTCCTAATAGATCAAAGAATAGTACGTCAAAGTATGATTAACAGTTAACACAATTCACATAAAAAAAAGTCTATTCAATTCATTCATCTTTCAAGTCTGAAATTCAAAACTTATTAGATCAAGCGCTTTTAAATTTAATTTTGCAGGAGCAACAGTTCTATCAAAAGGCTAGCAATCACTAAAATGGGATTCTTTAAGAGAAGATTACGTAAATATATAATATTAAAATATACTTTGCGGATTTTTAGCTAAAGTTTGATTATATCAATTATAGCCAAATCTTTATTATAATATTAGCATAATCCAAAGTTTGATTATATCAATTATAGCCAAATCTTTATTATAATATTAGCATAATCCTATTAAATTGCTAAAATATTCTGGATGTAAAAAATTAAAAAATGAAACTAATTTATAGCCCTTAATACAAGCCTAATAAATGAGTTTTCCCATTATCCCATATTATTTACAAATAAAACCTCTATTAATTAAGAAGTTGTGTCATATTCTTTAAAAAAATTAGTTTCCTTTTCTAATACCTTTTTTTTTTGGTTTCATTTTTATTTTTATATTAGAATTTTTTTATCTTTTCCTATTCCTAGTGTTCTATTTTTTTTAAAAAAAAAATTGTATGTTAATACATTTTTTATTTGTAATCAGTTGGTGGAACGGATCACTCACAGGATTAATAATGGATACTGTAGGGAGCTTTCCTATGCAGGTAGATTGCAAATCATTAACTCTGTGTTATTTGCTATCTATAATTTTTGGGGAGCAATCTTTGTTCTACCTAAGAAGGTGCTAAGGAAGTGGATAGAAGGTGTAGAGAATATTTGTGGGGAAGCAGCACTAAGAAGAAGAAAATAGCCTTAGTAGCTTGGGATAAAGCATGTTTGCCTAAGAAATATGGAGGTTTGAATATCAAGGGATGTAGGAACTGGAATATTGCTTCTGTAGGTAAGTTGATTTGGCAGTTAGCAAGGAAAAAGAAATGTTGTGGGTGAAGTGGGTGCATGAAGTGTATATGAAAGGTGAGAATGATATATGGGAGCATAGACCTTCTCCTACAAGTAGTTGGTATTGAAGGAAGTTAAACTCTATTAAGGTGCAAATGCTAGGATGGTATCAAAAGGGGCAATACACTCTGACTAAGTTTGGTGCTTATTCAGTCACTAACAATTATAATGCAATGTTGGGTGTGCATCCTAGATTGAGGGAAGTTGATCTGATATGGAGTATCATCATATTACCTAGACAAAGATTTGTTTTGTGGTGGCCTATCAGGGGAAGCTGTTGACAAAGGTCAGATTACAGAGGTTGAATGTACCAATTGAGGACACTAAATGTTCTCTTTGTGCCATTGATGCTGAGGAAACTCAAACACACTTGTTTGGGAATTGTTCATGGATAGCAGAAGAGAAAACTTTCCTTCTTAGCTGGCTCAATGTTCAGGTTAGAGAGGGAGATGTTCGAAAAACTACACAATGGATAAGTAGGAATCATTGGAGGCAATTCAAGAAGAAAATAGTTGCAGTTGTGTGGGGTGCTATGGTTTATCATACATGGGAAGCTAGGAACAAAAAGATTTTTCAACCTGTTAGAACTCAGACTAGTATAGTTACTGCACAGATACAGAAGGAAATCACAAAAAGGTTGGGTATACTTAGGGGGTCTAAAAGGGCTCAAAATTGTTAATACTGGATTCAACAAATATGTACATAGGTTGATTTATTTTTGGTAGTGATATATCTTAGGGTCTAGCTGGTTAACTTGGAAGGTTACCACTAGATGCCCTTTAGATTGTATTTCTTTTGTTAGTAATGATAATATTTCACAGTTATTGCCAAAAAAAAAAAACATAAATATTACAAATATTATATTAACATATTACCAATTAAATTGTTTTTCTTGACTCCTTATGTAAATGTATATATACATACATATATTTTGCTACTTGCGGCCACGTCAGCAAAAAGGAGCATACAAATATAGAAAAATGAGTTTAAGGGGGGGGGGGGTAGTTGGACCCCCGTAAAGTTTAGGTGTGTCATAGAAACTTCGGGTATAGTTTGGGATGGGTACTTGTGTCTTATCTCTAAAATGTGCTATATTTGTTACTTTTAAGAAGATGTATTATTCTTGTATTATATTTTTTACAGATTGATTTAGTATGCAAGAATCTCATTCCTTAAATTGAATATCAAATAACTAATTAATGGGCTCAATGCAGTGTACAAATAGCAAAGCATTATTCATTAGCACTAATTAATCAAATATAATAGAGCATCTTACTTAATTAGGCAACCTTAAAATATACATTACTGATTTTTAGCCAAAGATTGATTATATCAATTATAGCCAATTTTTATTATCATATTAGCATAACCCTATTAAATAGCTAAAAAATTGTGCACGTAAAAAATAAAAAATGAAACAAATATATATCCCTTAAATGTCGCCTATTAAATGATTTTTTTCATATTATTTGGTAATATGATCTCAATTAATTAAGGAGTGTTCCATATCTATACTATATTAAAAGTGTGAAGGTCATTAGAAATATTGTTTGAACATTTTACCCTTCATTAAAAGACCTTGCAATAGACAAAATCATCTTTTTTATTATTTTCCTAGTATTTAAGACTTGAAAATTAATTAAATATATATTAATAAAATCTTTCCCTATTCTAATTAAAAATATACATGTAGAAAGTCCGAAGTTTTAGAAGTCATAGTTAATGACAACTAATTCTAAATCAACTAAAATTGATGTTACTATAAAAATAAAAAAAATAAAAATAGAAACTTTCGTGGAACTCATATTAGATTTGGGATTCTTTATTTTTTTCTATATAATCGTTGGGAAATTTTTTGTGGAGATAGGAAGGAAAGTTAGATTTAGGGAAATACTTTGTAACACTCCAAAATTTTAGAACCTTCAAGAACCCATATATTTATATGAATTTAGGTTTAAGAAAAAAAAAAGGTTTCCGCGGAAGGACCCACGTGGCGTAGGTTGACCTACGGGACGTGGGTTGGTTTCCACGAAACCGTAGGTTCAAATCGTGGATCAGATTCTGCAAATTGAAAGATTTTCTGATTTCTACGACATGGACCCATGACACGTGCACTGTTCCACGGCACGTAGGTCAAGTCGTGGACTGATTTCGAGAAATTTTTTTTAGGGTCATCCTAGGGGTATTTTGGTCATTTTTCCATTATGAGATCCGATCTTTCACACTTAAAAACACCTCCCAGACCCTAGAAACATATTTCTTTCCCCAAAAACATACTCCATATCCTCTCTAAACACAAAGAGAAAAACCAACTAGGGTTCAAGCTTCAAGGTCCAAAGATTTAAGCTTTCTTCAAATTCTTTCCATCAAAAGGCATGTTTGAACACTCCCTATTTCAAATACTATTCTAAATTGTGATTATTATTTATTATGTATATTATGATGGTTATTTTGAAATTAAGGTTGGGGATTTTGTTAATAAAGCTTGATATGAATTTTCCCCTTTTCTTTATGAATAATGATTTAATCTTTAATTGGGGTTTTTAAAACTGAATTGGCTATTTGAAAATAATGAACTATTATGTCTTGAAGTTTGAATGCTAAATTGATATATGTTTAGCCATGATTTCTAGTCTCTTGAAAGCTTTGAAATTTCTTAAGGAATATAAATGTTTTCCCCGTCCTTTATATCATTGTAGGTGTTGTGTTGTTCAAAAGGTTTGAATTTTTTTTATGGGAATTTCAATTATGATTATGTTTATGATTTTAAAGGCGAGGTTTTGAGTCAAAAATGTTTAATGATAATGATTTGGCATGATAAGAGTGACTTGCAAGTTCTTGGTATGACGATACCAACATGTTAATGCCTTAATGAAAGACTCTATAATTGAATGTAATGAAAATGTTTTAATTGGGCTTAAAGAGAAGTATGTAGTTCACCGAGAAGGTGTAGTCCCTGTGACCAACACTGAAAACCGCGTTTGCCGACGTTGGGATGTCTTGTCCTGAAATATAGATGACCACTGTATACTTTCCTTGAGCAGTTGTATGCAGTTATGATTATGTTATGATTTGGCCAATTATGTTATCTCAGTCCATGCGGCTAACATGGATTGAGGCCCCGCCAGTTGGGGAGTACTGGACCCATATTTTTCGTGGGTTACTTAATGTCGGTGTAACTACATAATTCAGAACTAAAGAATTTCAAGTGATTGCTTTATTTTATATTTTAAATGTTCTTTACATCGTACGTCATTTATGACAGACTTATATTGTAAAGCTTTCCGAATTTTAGTTATTATTATACTATATACATTGTTTTGGATTCCCTTTCCTCGGGTTGCATGCCAGTACTCATCGTACTGACCGTCCCCGGACGCTACACCTTTTCATGATGTAAGTTCCGAAGCACTTACCAGAGATTCTGCCCCTCATTAGGATACATTCTGAGTTGCAGCTAGCCTGTGGTGAGTCATCCATCCTTCGGAAGGCATATGTCTTAGATATATTTTTCAGTTGAATTCAGACTATTTGGGTTTTCTGGTATTTTCGGGGCCATGTCCCGGCTAGAATTTTTATTCATAATATTATAGGCTTTGTAGAATCAAGTTGTCTATTGTTTTGAGGTTACATTCCAAGATTTTAGACTTCTGTTATCTTTTAGTTGAATCTCTTATTTTATGGGTTTATTTTTCGCAAATTTTTATTATGACTATGCTTATGATGTAATGCTAAGGGGTCTTCTTGGACCATCACTGGTTCGGAAAGACCGTCACATCCAGGGCCTCGGTTTGGATTATGACATACTTTTGGTAGCAAAATCAACAACTTCCGTTGCAACAGATTAAGGTACACAATCTGATTTTGCTCCGATTTACTTACAATGGTATCAGAGCCATGGTTAATTGCCTCGTTTTGCATGTTATTTCTCAAGTTTATGTGTGAAAACTCTTGAAAGTATTGAATGTGAACTCACCTGTTAGAAGGATATCTTAACCGGATATAGATCGGGGATTTAATCGATCTCGCAACCTTCTAATCTAGAATCAGATGCTCCACCATTGCGCCACGGATCTGGTTATAGATCTGTAGTTTCCTTTTGATTTCTCCATGATAAAGATCTGTGAATTTCTCGTTCCTTAATAGGAATTAACTTTTTGGAGAAGACAAGGAATCAGACAAATCTGTTTTTTTTCTTTCCCGTTCTGCCATTATAATTCTATGAAAAGGATTTAAAAAAATGGTGAAGAATGAATATATCTCTATGTAGGAGATGAATGGTGAAGCATGTATTTTTTTTCTCTTGAAAATATGAAAGTGCTAGTACCTATAAATTTAGCACTCTAGTATTTGTTCTAGAAAAGGTTTAGTAGGAATATGTGTGTTGAGTTGTTGGCATTTAATCATCAACTTTAATTAAAATAAAAAAATAAAAATATGAACTTATTGAAAAAGGAAAATAGTGCAGATGCACTTATGAGATAGAGTTCATGCTATTTAACCTTTTGGAAATAGAATCAAGACAAAGTTTGTTATGGGAATTGTGTACAACTTTTATTATTATTATTCTTTTATGGAATATAGATAATGGCATAGTATAATTATCTTTGATCTAGTTTTATTTATGGACTAGAAATTAATTGCGTTTTTGGCTATGATTGAAAATCATATATATTTTGGCCATTAATTGTGATAAGTGTATAAAATTCATATGTTTTTTGTCTTATTAAGTTCCTTGAGTCCCTTTAACAGATTTTGCCTTCTACAATTAATTGTGGCATAAGTTGCTACATTGAATGGTATAGCCATTCTGATTGTTTCTTTGTTCCTATTTCAGACATGGCTGAATAGGGAAAAACTCGAATCACTCCAAGTGGGAGTTCAGGATGTCGAGCAAAGAGACAAAGTGAAAGAGCACACCATCAACGAAAATATTTTCGGGTCGTGAGATCACACGAATTGGTGTCCCAAGGGCTACACAAAATCTGTTACGAAATAAGAGGATTATACGAAGGGAAAGAGAGAAGAAACTAAAAGAGTTCAAGTCTTTTAAGATGTCCCCTAGTATTTCAGTTGCTAATTTTATTCATTTGTATGAATTAAAACATATAGAACTGGAAAACTATGTAGAAATCTCGGATTGGGAAGCTTTAGCAATATTAGTAGACTCTCTCTGTAATCCTTGGGCGAGAGACTAAGTAAAGTTTATCACGAGGTTTGTCCTAGTGAGCCTTTTAGGGTGTATATTCGTCGTCTCGAATATTTGTGGGATGATTTTCATCTTTGAATTGATTTGTAACTTGAAGTTGTTTATTAACTTTATTATATATTATATTAATTAAGTTGTTTCTCTCTTTTGATATGAATTCCATTTATTTATTTAAGTTACTAAAACTTAATTGAAAGTTATCATTAAAATACGCATTAAGAAATTAACTTCTAATTTTGATCAAATGTTTAGTTCATAGATGATGATCGAATTCTTATGTGTCCTTTCGATTTTACACTAAACATGAAACCTTTATGTGAATTGATTTGCTTAAATGTGTAAGTCGTATGCATTATTGATAAATGTACTTGCGTGATTGTCTCTCAATAACAGACATGACATCAAAAAGCATTATTGCTGACTTGAACAAAGGTGAAAAACTAAATGGTGACAATTACGACATCTGGAATCATAAAATATGGTATGTACTGGAAGAGCAAAATGCTCTCGAAGGTATTAACCATGTTTTAAGTCAACCAGAAGAGGGTAACACTGCACAACACAGAAGAGACCTTGAAGCTTATAAGGCTTTGGAAAAGGCTGATTCCGTTGCACGTGGAATCATTGTTAGTTCTGTGGTTGATGACCTCATTCATGAGTGTGAGGAATTTCTTACTACTTATACCATCTGGGCACACTTGCGAGGAACATATGGGGGTACATCTGTCACCCGCCTCAGACAGCTAACTATCAAGTTTGACACTTATAAGAAGCGTCACGATCAAAACATCAAACAACACCTCAGAGTAATGTCTAATATGCTAGCTCAACTCAAAAATGCTAGTCATGTTCTCTCGGATGAGCAACAGGTTCAGGCAGTGATTCGATCTCTTCCCAACAATTGGGAACATTTGAAGGTTAACTTAACCCACAATGATAACATCAACACTTTTTCTGATGTTGTCCGTCATGTTAAACTTGAAGATGAGCGGCTTGGTGCTGCTAAAGCTGTTTCTAATGCCTTTATGACAGAATTACGTGGTAAGAAGTCTTCAGGCTTTAACGTAAGAAAAAATAGAAAAAGAACTGGAAGGGTAAGGAGACCGAAGAAGGACCTTCTGAGAAAAAGAACAAGCTAAATTTCAAGAAGGAAAAGTGATTTTTCAAGAAAAAAGACAAAAGCAAGATGAAGTGCTACAATTGCCAACTCGTGATTGTCCCGAGTAGAAAAGGGAGCATTTCTAAATGCATCTCTAAGTGCTACATATGTTTCTAGCACTGCTTTATTAACTGAATCTTATCCTGTGTGGATTGTAGACTCAGGAGCCACTGACCATGTGAGTCGTGATCGAGAAGCATTTGTGGAGTTTTGTCGAGTTTCACCCGGATGAAGGTGGATATATGTAGGAAATAATGCAAGACTTAAAGTCAAAAGGATTGACACTTGCAAAGTAGACTTGCGTGGTGGACGGTCATTGATATTGCATGACGTTCTATATGCTCCAGAGATTCAACGAAACTTAGTATCTGTGTCTGTTCTTTTAGATGTTGGTTTTGATTTGTTCTTTAGTCGCAATGGTGTTAGAATAACTCTAGATAATGTTTTTTTATGGTTTTGGACTTCGTTATGCTCGCTTTATCATTTTAGATTGTAATTCTTCAACTTATGACTATTATGTTGACCGTTGTGTAATGGCATGTTATTCTAGTAATAATGATGTTGATGTAATTACATGGCATGCTAGATTGGGTCACATAGATCAAGATCGAATGAATAGATTGGCAAAGGAAGGACATCTAGGTTCTTTTTCCAAAATTGAAATGCCAACTTGTGAAAATTGTCTTGCCGAAAAGATTACACGTAAACCATTTGGGAAGGCTAAAAGAGCTGAATTCCCACTATAATTAATCCATTCTGATATTTGTGGTCCAATGAATATGAGGGCAAGGTCTGGTGCTTTCTATTTCATTACATTTATTGATGATTTCACACGCTTTGGTTATGTCTATTTGATTTCTCATAAATCTGAAGCACTTGAATGCTTTAAAAGATACTTGAATGAAGTTGAGAATCAATTAGATAAAAGTATAAAGGCTTTAAGAACCGATAGAGGTTGTGATTATTTGTCAAAACAATTTGAAGAACTGTGTACTGAAAAGGGCATTATCAGACAGTTAACTACTCCTTATACACTTCAACAAAATGGTGTAGCTGAAAGAAGGAATAGAACATTGTTGGACATGGTAAGGTCTATGATGGCACATGCAAATTTACCAATCTCTTTCTGGGGGGATTTGTTATTAACTACGGCCTACATATTGAATAAAGTGCCTCCTAAATCGGTATCTTCTACTCCTTATAAACTATGGACTGGTCATAAATCAAACCTTAATGATCTACGACCTTGGGATTGTGCTGCATATATTAAAGATTGTTTTGGTGAGTTTGGTAAACTAAGTTCAAAAGGAAAGAAATGTATCTTTATAAGATACTCAGAACACTCCAAAGAGTATGTGTTCATTGGTGAATTGGAGGATGGAAGTACTACTGAAATTGAATCACGAGATGTCATATTTTTTAAAAATGATTTTCCCAAAAAAGATGAAATAAAGGATAATGAGCCTTTTTATGAAATGTTGAATTTCGATGATCAAATAATGTCGTCGGACATGCTTGATAATCCATTAGATCAAGAAATGGTTCTTGATCCAAGTGGGAGTTATGATTCCCAAAATCATATAGAGGAAATTGAATTTCAATTACGCAAGAGTACCAAAAAAGGTGTACCTAAACGATCTTATGAGATTGAGGATTATGTTTTCTTGGTATCTCCTACAGAATTGGATGAACCTAATTCTGTGACTGAGGCATTATCGAGCCCTGCAAAAGATGAATGGATGAAAGCGATAAAAGAAGAATTAGAGTCTATGAAAACCAATAAAGTCTGGGATCTAGTTGACCTTCCTTATGGGCGTAGAGCTATTGGGAATAAATGGATTCTCAAAGTTAAACGCAAATCAAATGAGTCAATAGAAAGACACAAAGCACGATTGGTGGCAAAAGGTTTCACTCAAGAAGCTGAAATAGATTATGGGGAAGCTTTTTCACCAGTTGTAAAGTTCACCTCAATGCGCTTAGTTTTGGCTATTATTGCACGTTTGAATTTAGAATTACACTAAATGGATGTGAAGACCGTTTTTCTCAATGGAGAACTGAATAAGGAATTCTACATGGAACAACCTGTAGGTTATTGTTAAAGGCCAAGAAAAGAAGGTTTGTAAATTGAACAGATCAATATATGGCCTAAAGCAGTCTTCAAGGCAGTGGTACCTAAGATTTCATAAGGAAGTGATTTCATTTGATTTCACCATGATCGATGAAGACCATTGCATCTATGTGAAGAAGTCTAATGGAATATTTGTGATTCTTTCCCTATACGTGGATGATATTTTATTAGCCGAAAATAGTTTGGAGTATGTGAAAATTGTTAAGTCTTGGCTTTCAAAGTCATTTGACATGAAAGATATGGGTGAAGCAGATTATATATTGGGCGTAAAAATCCAAAGAGATCGTTCCAGGAAAAATTCGAGTCTATCTTAAGAAACTTACATAAAGAAGATTTTGGAATGCTTTCGAATGAATAACTGCAAATCCATGGATATTCCTATAGCAAGAGGTGAAACTTTAAACCTTGAAGTGTGTCCAAAGACTAGAAAAAAAAAAGAAAGACATGTTTCGAGTTCTGTATTCTATTGCGGTTGGGATCTTGATGTACGCTATGATGTGTACTCGCCCAGACATTTGTTATGTCGTAGGTCTGGTTAGCAGGTATCAATCCAATCCTGGAAAAGATCATTGGAAAATAGTAAAAAGAATTTTTCGATACATGAAGGGAACTGCAGATTATTTACTATGCTATAGTGGATCTGATTTATTCATAAGAGGTTATACAGATGCTGATTGGGCTGGTGACCGGTATGATAGAAAATCAACCTTCGATTATGCTTTCTTACTAAATGGTGGTGCTATTTCGTGGAAAAGTAAGAAATAAACTTGTACAACCCTTTCAACTATGGAATCTGAATTTATGGCTTGTGCATCTGCAGTACAAGAATCTGTTTGGTTGAAGAGATTCTTTGAGCACTTGAACATTGCAAAGAATTCTAAGGATCCCATGATTTTATATTGTTATAGTCAAGCGGCTATCGCATATACGAATGATCCTAAGTATCACAACAAGACCAAACACATTGACATCAAGTATAACTTTGAGAGAGACATAGTAGCAAGTGGAGAAATAAATTTACAATACATTCCTACATGAGAAATGATAGCTGATCCCTTTACGAAGGCGATATCTAGAGACTTGTTTGAGAAACATGTTATGGCTCTAGAGGATATGATTATATTTATGTATTGTAAAATAACTTAATTGTTATAATATTATTATCAATATAAGACTCTTGAATTTATGTTCATATTTCATATGCATGTGATAATGTATTTTATTAATAAAGTGTGTCGAACAAGTCGCGAGATTAGCTCTCTCACACGAGCAGTCACATCTTACGTCGAAGAACGTAAAGAAATGAGTTCCACCATCATATTAGGACTTGTTTGGTAAAGCCAGATGTCAGTTTCTCTAAGAAGATGAATTTGAGGATTATTAAAGAAAGAAACTAAGGTTAGACATTTAGAGGTGTCTAAACCAAGATCTGTATGATGTTGAATGACTAAAAGAATAAGACACACACACCAATATATGGTGAGAACATCGTAGCACGTGTTTCATACCACGCTTGTTTAGCGACCAATGGGTTAATGGAAGAATGAATCCCTGCTTCTTCATTGTGTGAGACCATAAAAGTTATATTAACTTTTCATTGAAATACCCTTTGACCTTTGACTGTTTCTTGAAGTTTCGATCGGTGTTGCTACTTTAGCATGTTACTAATAGCCATGAGTAATTCGACAATGCAGTACATGTCTAGGAAAGCAGTTGATTTGAAACAAATAGATTCGAGCAGAAAGGAAAGACATAAAAATGAATAATTTAACTTGTCTACACAAGCCGACTATTACACTAACTATATAGATGTCGAGTGTAATTGTGTATGTAAAGTTAAACATGAACTCGAGTTCACCTCTTTAAGAGGATGAAAGATCGGATAAGTAACTACTAAAGTAGTGAATGATGTCTGGGGTATTGTGAGTATTAATATCCTCATATTAGTAGCGAGTTCTTACCACATGTGATTGGATTCCTTTGTGTAGCTTGTAAAACCTAATAGGTAAAGCTCTTGATGCTCACAGGTCACACAAACTATTTGTCGTATGAATTGAGTGTCTTGTTGATGTCGTACTGACTCGGGTCTTGTCCACTATGTGCGAAGTGAGAGCTGTAAGATTTCACGTGTCATGGGTCGCCAATGTGCACCGACTCGACCCGACCCATTTCACCTGTTTCATCCATTTTATTTTCTGAGAAGAAGATAAGATGGAGGTTACCTATGGATTCAAATTTTTTAGGGGGAACAGTTACATTGTAAATGGTAAACTGCCATCACATTCCCTTTAAAATTGATTGTTTCTTCATTATAAAAAGGTGACAAAAATCAGAGATCAAAAGCAAAACATCAACACACTACAAAAAGATATCTAGTTTGTGGTATTAGAACTTTGTTTTCAAGAGAGACGAAGTCGACTTGGGGTAATACTTTTGGTAGCAAAATCAACAACTTTCGTTGTAACAGATTAAGGTACACAATCTAATTTTGCTCCGATTTACTTACAACACTATTTAATCATGCTTAGTTTTTTGTTTTGCTTTAATATACAACTTATAAGTATATAGGGTACGGCCGTATTATGGTGCTCGATCCCTTCATTCCTTTTTATTTTTCATAGTTTTCTTTTTAAGATTCAAATAATATGAATTTTGACTAATATTTTAAGATATATTTTTTTCTATCATATTGATATGAGAAAAATTGCAACTTATAGTATTTTTCATATAGTTTTTTAATATTCAATTTTTTTTAAAAAAATATTGAATTAATCTAACTTAATTTAGCTTTGAAAATTAGTAAAATTGACTCTCGAGAAACTAAATGTGGCAACTATCTTGAAACGGAGGGAGTAGTAACTTAGCGTCTATCTGATTTTGACGATATCCTTTCAAGTCATTCCTTTCTCTTTTGTATTATTGTGTTAAAATTTTGAAAGGGTGAGTTTGCAATGATTGTAGGACCAAAATTTCCTAATTGAGCAGTTACGAGTACGCAAAAAAAGATGCATAGAGTTTAATTTGTTATTTTTTAAACACTACAAAAAAAAATGGTGAATTGTGAAGGCTAAGACTGCAATTTGTGGAGGTTTAAAACTCCACTATTTGCTGACAGCAAATAGCGAAGGCTTATAACCTCCGCGAATTGCAGTTTTAATCTCCCATAATTTACCCTTTTTTTTAGTGAAATATTATAAAAAGTAACAAAATTATTTAATTTTTAAATCTCAAAGGTATAGACATAGGAGCTCTAAGGTTAAATCCTAAGCTTACACCTTCTATAAAGAAGGAATTTTTTTTTAACAATGATAATATATATTCATATAATACCTTCTTTTTCATAAATAATGTATTACAATATCAAAATATTAGGTCAAAATCTCCAAACTTATTATTGGTAATCTTGAGTCTATTTCTATAAAGATGGTTAGTTATTATTTATCAAGAAAAAAAAATATAGTTGTTATAGAGGGATAATTTTGTAAACATTGTATTGTTATAAAAATAGTTGTTGTTCTTGTTGTTGTTGTTGTTGTACGTAAAAACTTGTATTAGAAAAGTAAAATATAACCTCAAAAATCAGCTTCAAGAAATACTTAATTGTTATAATGAGATATTATTACATAAGTATGTTGTTATAGAGAGGTCTTACTGTATTAGTAAATGGATTTTTCATTTACGTGTTTAACAAATACATTATATATCTATTTAATATATGCAATAAAACTATAAATTAGATATGAATGTCTTCACTAATTCATTGCTAAATTGCTCGTAGCTAATGATTTACTTTTTGATAATACGTTGCTAAATAGGATTACAGACTCACGTGCAACGCATGTGGGGTTAAACTAGTTTTTAAAAAAGATTAGTTTCCTTTTTTAGTGCCTTTTTTATTTTATTTCTTTTTATATTAGAATTTCAAAAAGAATTTTTTATCTTTTCCTATTCCTAATGTTCTTTTTTTAAAATTATTTCTTAATATATTTTTATTTGTTCTCTTTTGGATTTCAAACATAAATATTACAAATATTATATTAACATATTACCAATTAAATGGTGTTTTTGACTCCTTATGTAAATGTACACACACACACACACATATGCATGTATAATTACCAAATATATATTTTAAAAATATTTATAATTATTTTATTTAGTTACATATATTACATATACAATTCATATATTTGGTGTACTACATGTATGATAGTATATATTATAAATATATAAGCAAAATTATATATATATAAATAAATTAATCACAGTATAATATATTTGAAATATATTTAAAATAATTTTTAAAAACTGTCAGCATAAAAATAATATTGAAGAAGAAGTATCGAAAATTATGAGAGAGAGAGAGAGAGAGAGAGTAAATGTAATAAAGGTGCATTGATGAAAATAAATTCTTTAATTAATGAAAATTATGAGAGAGAAAGAAGAAATGACAAAAGTAAAATAAAAGACGTTATTTCTGAAAGGGAAAAGGCTCAAATATGCCATCGAACTATTGAAAATGACTCATTTATGCCATCCGTTAAAAGTTTGGTTCATTTATGCCATCGCCGTTACCAAAAAGGCTCATTCATGCTATTTTTTTTAACGGTGGTTTTTTAAAAAGGGAAAAGGCTCAAATATGTCATCGAACTATTGGAAATGACTCATTTATGCCATCCATTAAAAGTTTGGCTCATTTATGTCATCTCCGTTACAAAAATGATTTTGAAAAACCACCGTTACAAAATAATGGTACAAATGAACCTTTCTTAACGACAATGACATAGATGAGTCAAACTTTTAAAGGCGATGGCATTAATGAGTCAAACCTATAACGAATGACATAAATGAACCATTTCTAATAGTTCGATGGTATATTTGAACCTTTTCCCTATTCTCAATATAATTAGGCTTTTGTGGTCTATTTGGAATCAATGAAGATAGAGCCTACTGCCTAGGGCCAAAGACAAACTAATCCTCCATTATAATTTGGGATATTTGCACATTTTGTCCCTGGGTTAATGATGAGTTTTATCTTTGGTCCTTACAGTTTTTGGCTAAGTACATTTAATTTTTAATTAGCTTGGTCCTTATAATGTACGTGCTCTTTTTTAATTTCATTTTCTTCAATTCTTTTGACTGGGAACTTTTGTTTTAGTTTAATAATATAATGTTGGTCCAATTAAAATTAGTTGAAGGACCCTACTAAGTGGAGTGGAGCACATAAGTTTAGTCCCCTATTGGTGAATTTCCTAGTATTAAAAAAGCAACTCGCACTAAATTTTAATTCCCTATTGGTGAATTTCCTAGTATTAAAAAAGCAACTTGGACTAAATTTAAGTAGATTGGCTTTTGGGGACCCCCAAAAAATCATTTTTGTGAATTTCTATACACCAACATATTTCAGTATAATCTCACAAGTGACGTCTGGGGAAGATAGAATGTAACGACGACCTTATTCCTACCGCAAAAAGGCAGTTTTTGGTTAAAAAAGAACCTTGCATTTTAACAAATATTATTTCTTGTTCTATCAATATGCAAGTTGATTGTTGATGCAGAAATGTATCCTCATTCTTCTTATAGATCTACTTTGATTGTTAGATTATTTCATGTAGATATATTAATAGCCTTGTGATATGATAATTAATGAAAACCCATGTGACATGAACAAATCCAATGTATAAGCCAAGGAATCTAATCTATTGATAATTAACAAAATCCATGTCCTTGATAGTATTAATTTATACTCTAAATAACAAAGGTATCTAATTTTATAATTGAAGCAACTAAACTGTTTATGTAATTATCTAAACGAAAGCTGTAAACCAATTAATTTCTGAATACAAAATTCTAAACAAGAGCAAGCTAAAGGAAAGAACTAATGTCTACTGAGAAATATCATCATCCTCTTGATGTTTTGCAACAAATTGAAGAAGAAAGGGGTTCACTCTTGCTGGAAACATCGAAAGATCGAATCAATTTCCTTAAAGGGAGTTCAAATTCATTGATATTTTACTCAGTCTGCGTAGCTTCATACATGAATTTTACATGCTAGAGGTTATACAGAAACTGCAAGTTCTGTTTCACGATGCTGTAGTCGACCTTGGAAATCACTTGTACAGGCTCGAGCACGTTGGTCCTGATTTTGATCTCATATTATCTCAGGTGCAAGACAAGATTTGGACTACAAAGTTGGAAATGAGAGCTCAATACTATGTTCCGAAAATGTCATTTCAGCTTTCATCCAAGAAGAGCGGTGCTGCTACTAATCCCATATTTGTAATGGAATTCATCGATAGTGTGGTGGAGAATCTAGGCGATATAGTGAAGAATTGTGATTTACATTCATCACAAGTAGAAGAAGTCTTAAAGGAGTTGAATTTGCTGAAGACTTTTGTATGCTTCGTTTCAGACAGATGCATAGAGCCTCAAAGCCAACATGATTTCTTCACTCATGTTTTAGTTTTGGCTGGCCACACAGCGATAATTCCCTGGTTGTATTTACCATGCCATGCCAATGGAGATCAAGATTTGGCTCTAGATGAAATGAACATTTTGCTTTCTGAGCTCGTACGAATGAGAATTAAGCCCATCCAACCATGTATCTGCAAGATCTATGTTGAGGTTCTTCAAACTTTGAAGTCAATACAATCACGATGGTATCCCATTATCCGAATTGAGTATGCAGTTGATTGTGAGGCTAGCGTTGTAAAGAGTCTCCTACACAATCTGGAAGAGGTATCAACTATTAGTACCTCAAGTCGAATAGTTGCTTTAAAAGATCAGATGGCAACCCTTCAGGAGATGCTGAACCTCTTGAGAGCCAATCTCATCACTCTGCCGACACAAGATCTCATATTTCATATTCAAGATATAGACACTGCAATTGTTGATGCTGGACTTCTCATTTACTCGTTATATGATAACGAGGAGGAGAAGGAAGACATGCCTTTGGAGGAAATGAGTGAAGCACCAGTTCTTGATTTTCAAAGCAACATTCAGCATATCAAGGCAGTGATCTACCTCATCATAAGGAAGGCCTTCCAATCTAATTTGCCAAGGATTCATGGATTAGGCTATGTCGACTTTCTCTTAAACAACCTGAAGGAGTTCCAAGTCCGTCACTCAAATTCACTTGATTTTGTCAACAATCGCCTTCAAAGAATTCAAAACGAACTTGAGAGCATGCAATTTTTTCTCAAGGACGTTGCAGAAGAGCGACACAATAAGCAGGACAAACTTCAAGATTGTGCTACATTATTGATTGGTAAAGCATATGAGGTAGAATTTGTGGTTGATGCTTGTATAAGCAAAGAAGTCCCCGACTGGTGTCTTGTGCGTTGGTTCATGGACATCACAGAGGAGATTATACTTATCAAGACAGAGATAATGCAGATTCAAGAAAAGAAAATGGTTGAGTTTGGCTTAGTACTACATGACACTACTGCCACTGCTGATGCATCAACACAATTGGTTACGACTCCAATGATGAATCAAGACATTGTAGGCTTTGAGGATGTGATGGAAACGTTGAAAGAAAAGCTAATAAAAGGAACCAAAGAGCTAGATGTTGTCTCAATTGTTGGAATGCCTGGACTAGGTAAGACAACTTTGGCCAATAAACTTTATTTCGATGAGCTTGTAATATCTCACTTTGATATTCGTGCACAATGTGTTGTCTCTCAAGTGTATACGCGTAAGGACTTGTTACTAGTCATTCTGCGTGATGCTATTGGTGATATTCCTGTTTTTCATAAACAGCTTACTGATGCTGAGGTAGCAGATAGGCTACGAAAAGTTTTGTTGCCCAAAAGATATCTTATCCTGGTCGATGACATATGGGAAACTACTGCATGGGATGATTTAAGATCTTGTTTCTATGATGCTAATAATGGCAGTCGAATTATTCTCACCACACGAGATCATGAAGTTGCCATATATGCAAAATCTGTGAGTGATCCTCTTCAGCTTCGTATGTTTAAGGAAGATGAAAGTTGGAAGTTACTGGAAAAGAAAGTGTTTGGTAAAGAAAACTTCTCACCACACCTCACTGAAATTGGGCTAGAAATAGCAAAGAAATGTGGAAGGCTGCCTCTTTCAGTTGTTCTGGTGGCTGGTATTCTCGCAAAGACGGAGCAGAAAGAACAGTCTTGGAGACAAGTGGCTGCAGAATTAGGTCCACACATTCACAATGATTCGAAGGACATTATAGAGAAAAGTTATCAGCATTTACCTTATCATCTTCGGCTTTGCTTTCTTTACTTTGGCGCATTTCTAGAGGACGAACAGATTAAGGTTTCAAAGTTAACATTGTTATGGATATCAGAAGGATTCGTAAAAAGTGGCAAAGAAGAGAATTTAGAAGATACAGCAGAATGTTACTTGGAGAATCTAATTGGAAGAAACGTTGTGACAGATGTTAAGAGGAGTTCTACTGGTAAGGTCAAAACATGTAGGATCCATGACCTATTGCTTGATTTCTGCAAGGAAAGAGCTAGCAAGGAGAATCTTCTATTATGGATAAAACAGTAATACACATACTTTATTTTTCAAACTAATCAAGATTTCAGGTTATATTTGAAAGATTTAACTCTTACAGTTTATAATTATATCTTTACAGGAACCAAAATGCCAATCCTTCTTCTTGTATTTATTCTCACAAGCAGCTTGCTCAACGTCGCATGTCTATTTATGGTGGGAAGGATAATCTCGAGGCATGGAGTTCGTCTTGTTCACTTGTTGGTTCTGTATTTTTCAGAAATGATCAAAAAGGACGCATTACAATTTACCAAGCCTCTCACTTTTTCCGCAACTTCAAGTTTCTAAAAGTGTTGGATTTGGAGTTCATCTATATTGATTCTAACCCAACAGAGCTACCTTACTTGAGGTATTTTGCTGCAACAATGAATCGTGATATAGTTACCTCATCCATAGCTAATCTTACAAACCTTGAGACGCTGATACTTAGATCATATGGAAGAAGTTATTCACTGCCTGTTGAACTTTTGAAGATGGTTAAATTGAGACATCTGCAGACATACTTCGAAACTTATTTCACTTCACATATTGCAGAGGAATTACTTCTTGATAACTCCTCAAAGTTTTACGAGTGGGAAACTCTTCTCTTTTTGCGTTTTTCTCAAGCGGATGAAATGGAATTGATGTTGAGAAAAGCACCTAATCTCCGGAAATTGAAATGCTCATTGAATGATTATTCCAAATCATTCCCTGACTTGGACTTTCTAACAAAGCTAAAGACCATCAAGATATACTCCAGAAGGCTTCCATTCGGAAGAGATGCATACATCTTCCCATCAAATCTCAAAAAGTTGACACTATGCTACGCCAAGTTAGGCGGTCCTGACAAATCAAATATTGCAATGCTTCCCAACCTGCAAGTACTAAAGCTGAAGTCGATTGAGTTTTACCATAACGAATGGAAAGTGAACAGCGAGAACTCTTTCCCTCAACTTAAAGTGTTGAAAATAGTATATTGTTATTGGTTTGACAAATGGAATGTCTCGGATGATGCTTTTCCTTGCCTTGAGCATTTGGTATTGTTTGGTTGCAAATGTCTTGAGGAAATCCCTTCTCATTTTGAAGACAAACCTTCTCTGAAGTCCATTGAAGTAAAGGAATGTAAAGAATCTGTTGTGAAGTCAGCTATGGATATCCAGGAAGCACAAGTTGATTATATGCAAAATTATGGTTTCAAGGTCTTCATCAACTAGTAGTGGATAATTATCAGGTACACTACTGAGAACTACATTTTTGGTATGAGGAGAATTGTGTTTGTCTTACTTGAGAAATAATTTTTTCTAGTGAATTTGATGAGTACCTTGAAATAAAGATGTTCTATTGGAGAAAGTATTTTAGCAAAACTGGAAAATTACTTCCTCCACTAATAGATGTAAGTCATTTTGCTTTACAAATAGAACAATTTTCGCTCAGTCTTAAGATGTTTGACCCTAAAAATTATACATTTCTTTCCAAAATAATGTTCTACTTTATTTGGAAATCAGTGTTTGGCCATGAAATACCAAATTAAACTACTAATTTACCTTGGAAAAGGTTAACAAATGTGTTATCCTTACTGATTGTATGTTACGCAAATTGAAAGAGAAAGATCAAAGTTGTCTCTGTTTTTGGCTATAAGCCTATAACCATGTAATATCTAGTACCCACTCGTCTGTCTAATTCAGATTCATGCTGCTAGGGCCCATTTAATGGGAGGCGCTCTTCCCAGGGGTTTCTCCATTTTTAGCGCCTCAAACTCTAGACCTCTGGTTAAGGATGGACCGATCCCTTGGTTAAGTTTCATGTTATTAGTTGTAAATTGAGGTTCTCTAGAAATGCAGATTGCTTGCAGGAGGCATATGTGAAAGCACTGCGGAGAGGCTTTTCAGGTGCACCTTTCAAGACATTTACGATTCGTTTTGGAAGTGCTATTGGAGTAAGCTCTCACCTCTCTCATAATGCAATTGCTGAGGTATGACACGGTTACTTCTGATCTAGTTTGATTGTTAGTTCAGACGGGCTGATGTTGTAATGATGCACCCAATAGGACAGAAATGTTAGTTTTGGCACTATCTTGATGTGCAACAAGAAAGACATTTTTTTTCTTTCTATTTTCAACATTAATAAGATATTATTGATGCGAATGGTGATGAGTTCAACATGTCTAGAGGCAATCTGTGGGTTTAGCTGAGGTTTTGTAAGATTCAGCAAAAGAGAGGCCAAGCTTATAGAGTCATGTGTTACTTAGCCAAAATTTCGCTCTTGAAAACAGCCAGAATGCATTTTAAGCCTTGTCCGCTATGGGACTTTCCACGTGCAATTCTCTTACCTCAGTGTCTGATGCTTTTGTTGACACAAATACTTTCTTTCAGGCTTCTGAAATATCAGTGGGTTTGCTTGATGATCCCAGTAACCTGACAGGCAATTGGCAGTTTAAGCTCCTAGAATTGGACAGTTCTCATTATGCTGACATTTGCACTGAAAAGGATGTCACAAATGAAGGTTAGAAAAGTTCTTTTATACATGAATTATAGGAATGATTACAAAGAAGAATCATAAACATGTTGATTATTTTAGGTACTAGGAAAGGTCCTATGAAGTTAATGGTCTGGGACACAATTCCATTTGTTGAAGACAAGTGTGTTTCTGGAATAGAAGCAGTTCGTGTACTTTGTGGCTCGAGATAATACATACCAGAGGCGATTCTAGGATTTCTAGAGTATGGGTGCACTAATAAAAAAAAAAAGGCAAAAATGTATTAAGTGAGAATTGATCTTTGTTCCTCTTGGTGAATAACTAAGTTTTTAACCAAGTGCACCATCAAGTCTTTTTGTAGAATGGGTGCCAACGGGTAATATTATATCAATTATAGAAAATATGTACATAAAATATCTAGTTTTACGGAAAGAGCACGGGTTCCCGTGCCCCAAAATTAGCACATAAATTCGCCCCTGATACATACCACATGCTGCTTTCTCTGTTTCCAGCTTGAATTGGATATGCATGAAAAGAAATTCATTCTTCATCATGTTTGTGACATGATCCTATCAAATTCACAATCGCGATAAGCCAATTTTTATGTTTAGTTCTATCACCAAAAATCAAATCATTTATACTCTCTGCAACATTCTGTCCCTCGGACACAGACAGGAAGATTCATGCAGATAGATTTCATGATTTTAACCTACATTGTTTTCAAACAAATTGTCAAATCTTGATGAAACTGTTTTCAGCTTATTGGAAAGTCTTATTCCAACCAAATGATATTAGAGATTTTCTTTTTCCTCGGGTTTTAGAAAGTTATGCTACCTTTGATGGTTTCTTCGAGGGTTTTCAAACCAGTTGAAACAGCAACCTTTGTGACATTGTGCAGATCCTTTGTGTGTGTGTTTGGTTTTTCCAACCAAAACTTATTGGTTCTACAAACCAAAACAAATATTTCCTTCGTTCCTTTTTACCTGCCACACTTTCCTTTTTGATAGTCAAACGATATTACTTTTAACCAAGTATTTTTTCATCATTTTGAGATGAGAAAAATTTCAACTTATAGTACTTTTTGTATATTTTTTGAATATCCAAATTTTAATTTTAAAATATTAAATTAATCTAATAATTTAGCTTTGGAATTTAGTTAAATTGACTCTCGAGAAGCAAAACATGAGAGTTATTTTGGAATGGACGGAGTAGTTTTATAGTTGCAAAACCAAACTCCCCCTTTGATTTCTAAAAGCACTCGTCCAAGTGAAAAAGTCAAATTTCAAAAGACCTTCTTGTATTGACATTGTAAATTTTAAAAGAAAAAAAAAAAAAAGTCATTCGGGCAGCTAGCAGTGGGTGACTTTGGATTCGAATAATTTCTACCAAAAAGAAAAAAGACTTTGGAATATTTAATCAGTTTTCATCAACAATTCAAATTCACCAAGTGTCCAGCACCAAATTTTGGAGCATGGAAGTTGACTATATATTGGTTTAACAACCAATCAAATTGCACTTTACTATTCATATAGGCTTAATAGAGTTAAGTTGTATCGAGGGAATTACAATTTTAGTTGGTTCTACCTCTTTACAGAGTGATGACACCCGTAGTTGAGGAGCACAAATATATCATTTCTTAAATTATTGAATTTCAACTTAGAGCTTCTTCTATTCGAAACTTACTATATGTCCATTTGGAGCTTTCACAGTTAAAATCAAAGGTTTAATTTATTGGTGGTAATCGCCTTTTCCTTGTATTTTGTACCGCCAAAAAATAGAAATAGGAAAATATTTTCCCTAGAAATACTAGCAAAATTGGACCATATTAGTTGAATCTTAAATAGACATCATGTCAAGAAATAAATCTATTTATGTTAATGGGACCACTATTTAATTCTCAAGTTTTGAGTCTCCGGTCTTGTATTTTTTTTTCTTTTCCCTTTTACAAAGTCAACAAATAAGTAAGAAAATTAACTTGAGCAAATACAGTGAAGAAGTATTGGAATTAGGGGCGAAGACACTTTGAGTTGTTTGGTTTGAAATTAAGGAATTGTAAAATTTATAATATAGGAATTATAATATTGGATTAGTAATAATGATGTTATTTAGTGGATATATTTTTTATTTTGGTAGTTGTTGACAAAACCAAAATGAACCGCCAGCGTAAAAAAAAAAAAAAAAAAAGTGACAAAAGACTTAGCAATGTGGAGAATAAAACTTAAGGCTACACTCCATTGGATTAAAAATAGATACACAAAATATAATAAAAATATGTGTATGAGTTTATACTATACATAAATTTGGATTAAAATTTAATTTTCCATTTTAATCTTGGCCTTTTTAAAAGGACTTTTATAAGAAGAGCTTTCATAACTGCATCTTTGCTATTTCATTGTTTTATCTCAAGAATATCATCCCACCTTGAACGTGATATAAAAATAACACAACAACTAAGGTATAAACAATTCCAAAATTATTTATATCAAAATTTTTTAAAAAAATCAACTAAATATTTGTTATTCATCGACCAAACAACCCCTTAAAGGAAGCAAAATGGGAAAAATAATATAGTTCAACCCATTACCTAGTTCCTTAATATATCACCAATTGGAGAAAAGGGAGGGGTTTCTTTCGATATATTTATTGAATTCATTGGAACAGATAAGTAATGTTCTGACTAGTTATACAATTTTAAGAAATTACGAAGTCTTGCAAAAAATTATTTATTTATTTTTTAATTTTCGGATCAGATTTTTTTGATTCCACTCCAAAGTACTATCAAACAAGGGTGCATTGTTATCATATGAAAAATGATCAGATTGATCACACCATTTTGTACTCTTAAGTCTGTCCTCATCGAATGTGACTAAAAATTACAATAACTCATTATTAATATAAATAATTAAACATTGCTTAGTTGGTCTTGGATCCCATCACTCTTTCAATTATTAAATGGGTTATTGTTTGTAAATTGCTACTACAACTAAAAAAAAACATAAATGATTTAAGTTATATACATATATAAAAAAAAGATTTATGCTATTAGTGCAATGTAATCTATTACCGTCACCAATTACTACCTTTCTCCGTCCCCGTTTAAATGTTTAGTTTAGTATTTAGCCAGTCAAAGAATACTTTCTTTGATTATAAATTTTTCAAATCTTTTTTAATATTTTGAATTGTTAATCATTGTGATTTATAGTACTTTCTAAATACATAAATTTTATTTCAAAAAATTGAAGATTCTAGTCCATATCACACAGAACATTAATTGGTTTGACCGTCATATTTCAAATCAAGGCAATCTTTTTTTGGGACAGAGAGTATTTCTATTGTTTGAAACGAACGAAGTACAACTTAAACTCAAAAGGAAAATGGAGACCTAGGGCTAACTTCTAAGTGAAACAACATTATAGTCAAATGTCACAAATGAAATTTTTATTGTAAAAAGTTGACAAAATTGTCCTCCCTACCCTAGCTACTCCTTCCCCCTACCTTCCCTCCAACCACCCAACCCCTCCAAATTATCTTACAGCATTTAGTGATTTTTAAATTTAAGTTTCTACATCAAGTGGAACTATATTCAACACATGTATAGTAGAGTAGTAGACTGAAGTTGGAATTGTAGTAATATTATTGATGAAAAAGAGTGCAATTCAAAAGGGATGTGTTGCCAAAAATTACACTTATAAGGGTTTTGAGAGAATTGGTATATTATCTATTTGCACGGTAAAAGATGGAATATCTAATACTTGCATAATTAATACCCGTATAATTAGGGGTCATTTGATAGGTAGTTAGAGTTATGCAAGTATCAGTAATACATAGATTAGTTATGACTTATGAGAGAATCTACATATTATTTTATGCATGTATTAGTTATGCATGATTTAGTTATTCATGTATTAGTTATACATGTATTAGTTATTCCACCTTCTATTCTACATAAAATAATACATGGATTCCCTCATAACTTGTACATTTATTAGTTATGTGGGTTTCTAAATTGCAAATCAAATATCTTATGTGGGTTTCTAAATTGCAAATCAAATATCGTTTAATTTTATATATGAATTACCTCCTAACAATTACCAAACATGGTAATATTGCCTATGCAGAATTTAATATCTGCATAACTCACTTCCAAATCAACTACCAAACGATCCCTTAATTCATGATAACTAATATCTACATGATTCTAACACGCTACCAAACATTATCTTTGGTGATTTGTTACATTTTACTCCCTCCTTCTCTTTTTAGTTGTCACATTTTGATTTTCGAGAGTCAATTTGACTATTTTTTAAAGCTAAATTAAATTAGATTAGTTCGATATTTTAACATTAAAATTTAAAAATTTAAAATCTATACGAAAAGTACTATAAATTACAATTTTTCTCATATCAATATAATAAAATTATTTTTTAAAATATAGATCAAAATTTATATCATTGATTATTAAAAAGGAAACTATGACAACTAAAAAGAAACAAAAAGAGTAATAATTACTTTTTATTTAGTAGGCGTTTGACCATAAATATTATTCACAATATTCCGGAATACGTTTTTACTTTATTCCGAAATACTTGTTTGACCATGAAATAAAAAACGTATTCCAGAATACGCTTTCACAATTTTTGATTTTTTAAAAAACACCTCTTGAGGTGTTTTCACTTTTTTTGCACTCAAATTTTCTTATCACTTTATAAAAAAGCACATCCAAAGTCTAAAATATTTTTGAAAATACTATGGTCAAACACAACTCCAACTCTATTTTCAACTTTAAAAATATCAAATAAAGTGAATACGTTTTTTATTTTCATGGTCAAACTACACGTTATAAATTATCTACGAGTCCTTTTTAAAGATATATGCTACTCACAATTTTCAATTCACAGACTGAAAAATCCCCCTCATAGTTTGGAAATTTTCTTTCAAACTATACTTCTCTCTCTCTCTGTATTTCTCAATAATGACTCAACTTGATTTATTAGAATCACTAAGTTCCACCAACTCCGCCGGAAATAACGACCGGAAAATCGTATGTGAAACTCTAGCAATAGCCACCGCCTCCGTACAACCGGAAGAACTTCCGCCGGATTTCCCACCGGAATCAATCTGCCTTTCAAAAGAAGCCGAACTCGATTGGTTCGAGCGAAACGCATTTTTGGAGCGTAAAGAATCTGCAAAAGGTAACAGTTCACACACAATGAATGTAACTTCAAATTTGAATTTGAATTTGAATTCGAGCTCGCAACGAGTGCCGGTGACTTTGAAAACAAAAACTACTTTTTTCGGATTACCGAAGAGCAGTGGCTCCGTTGATCCGAAGAGAAAAACATGTAAACCGGTGAATATACGGTTTTTTCCGACGAAACGGTCTGAATCGGCATTGAAAGCGGTTGCTGAACCGGAACCGGTATCGCCAAAGGTTTCATGTATGGGAAGAGTGAGATCGAAGAAAGGTCGCAGAGGATCATGTGAACGGGGTGCAACAAAATGTGAAATATCTACATTAGAGAGATCAAAAAGCAGTAGAAAATCCGGTTCACGTAAAACCGGATTTTACTCACGTGTACTTTCGTTGTTCGGATTTAGTCGAAGTAATATCAAACCGGTAATGGCTAGTACGGAGAGAATGCATGATTTCGTACCTGAAGAACCACCGGTTCAGCCGAGAAAGAGCAATGCTGTGAGTGATGAACCGGGGATGGCTAGTACTGAAAGATTGCATGATTTTAAACAGGAAGAACCGGTTCAGCGTAGAATGAACAATGCCTTGAACATTCCGGTGAGTGTTGAACCGGCCGGTTTAGGAGGGATGATGCGGTTCACCTCGGGCCGAAGATCGGAATCATGGGCCGCCGAGGAGATAGATGCAGTGTTATCGGAGTTGGGTTCAGATCGGAAAATGGTGGGCCCCACTAATGGAAGAAATTGAATTCCATGTCAAAATTAGCGCGGGTTAAAATTGGACTTTGAAAGGTTGTTAGTCCGACGTGGGAGTAAAATTTACGATATTTTTACTTCTTTTTTTTTTAACATTTTCTTTTTGTTTTCAATTTTTGTTGGTTCAATTAGTTATATGAGAATTATAATGTAAATTTTGCTTGAACAAAGTAGGTAGTATGATGCATAAATACATGAATGTTATGTAGAGTTATGCACAACAATAACAATATTCATTATAATTAAGTGTGGTATGGAAATGATATACCGTATGCAAATCTTACCTCTACTTCATACAAATAGATAAGTTGTTTTCAATAGACCCCCATTTTCCAGTTTAACTAAAGCCTGCCAATCAGTTTGTCAATGAGGATACAGATATGGGAGCAATAACAATAAAAAAACAATGCAAATAATGTAAAATAGAGAGTACTACACAATAAATAAGAGAAAAGTAGTAATGACAATGAAATCATGCAATCATCGGAGCACAAAAACACCAATTGTAGTCAAAATCGAAGATCAAGAAACTACAAAAATAATATTGATACTACTAATAAAAAGAAAAGTCCAAGTACGATCATCAAAACTATCGTATTAATGTAGAGTTATGCACGTATCGAATTAATATGGTTAACAAAACGATGCTTTAATTACCTTTTAGACAATGAAAAGAAAATCAAAAATCAAACAACTCAAAATTTGGAAAGATTGGTATAATATTAAATGATATTTGAAGTAATATTTAACATGTTCAATTTACTGACATACTTCATAATTTACATATTTAATAACACTATATCTAGTACATAACAGAGAATCTATAGTTTCCTTACTTGGCCTAATTCTTAGCAAAGCAAAAGTTTCATAAGTTTAACATCATTATATTATACTATGAACTTTCACTTAATTAATATGGAAATATATAGATAGCAATAGCATCCAAAGAAACAAAGAGATAAGCTATTCAAATTCGAGCTTATGCTATAAAAAGTCATATTGTAAGTTTCTTTGGAGTTAGGACAACTTTGAATAATGTGGCATATGTTAAAATATTGATGTTGCATGTAGATCCAAGTATTGAAAGTGATTTAACTTTTACGCGCTCCGTTAATTTTTACTTATCAATTATTAATTTGATACATACTTAAGAAAAAATTAATTTACTATATCATCATTTAAATATAATAAATTTAATTCTTTAACAAATGCATCAAATAATAAATATTTAATAATAAGGATAATAGACATTAAATAGTGATTCTAGATAAAAATTATTGAATATCTATTTTTAGTACACAGAGAAAATATATAATTTTGACAATGTAAAAAGTTCACACTACAAATAATACCAATAAGTTAATGACAAGAGAAAAGGTATAACTAATACAGTATTATGATGATAACAACAATAATAATGTATTCAGTGTAATCTCACTTTCACAAAGTAAAATTTAAAAAATATAAAATATACTTAAATCTTACTTCTAACTTGAAGAAAACAAATATTGTTTTCAATAAATCCGAAAAACATGCACATGGGGAGAAGAGATTTGAAGCAATGGAAGCCAAAAAATCGTACTCTGTCGAAGACATAACTGAGCGTCATCACATGAATATGCTACACAGGCGCTGCTTCCACGTTGGTCTGATATTTTGTAAATAAACAATTTAAATCAATTATGCACAAAAAATAAATATAAAATTTAAAGGTTATGAATTATTTATAACGATTTTATTCATATACAATATTAATTGAATTTGTAATCAAATATTCTAAATCACCCGAAAAACATATTGTATGCTACGCTTGTAATTTTTTGTTTTTGAATTTTTATTGTTATTTGTTATTTCAGATAAATCATTGTAATATTATTTTGTTGTAGTATTATTCTGTTATTATCTATTGTTGTATTATTTTCTATCGCCTCTTGTACCTCTATTACATTTTTTCTAGATTGTATTTTTTTTTTTTGTCTTAAGCCAAGGGTTTATTGAAAACACCCTCTCTACACACCTCTAAGGTAGAGATACGGACTGCGTACACTTTATCTTCCTCAAATTCCACTTTGTAAGAATATATTGAGTATGTTATTGTTGTTGTCTCCTAAAACATATACTAAAAGATTTTGCATAAAAATTTCGAATTTCACGTTAAAATAAAACTAAAAAGTAATAATTCCTTAAACTATAGTATATATACTTATATGTTTAATCTGAAAATTTATTGGTCATGAACATCTTACGTTGCACGGATGTGGCAAACTAAAAAAGAACATAAATTACTTGGATGAGGTTGCAAAAGGAAAACAAATTCGAAAAATAATTATGGAAAGAAATATTTAATGTATAAATAAAAGATTTCAGATCACGAAAAGAAAAATAAGGACAAAATAAATGTCGCCATCTGTTAGTACTTATGGTAATAGGGTGGGGGAACAAGGGATATATGGAAAATCAAACGTTATTAGACTGTCTACTTGTTATCGAGCTCAAGTCTATCGAAAAAGATAATATACAGTGATAGTATCATCATCTTAGGATTACTCTTAAAGGTTGTAGTACTTATTTAAAGTTGTCGAGACGAATATCATACATATTTGGAGCAGTATTTTAAAAGACAATCTGAGGCGAGCCTCGGGGAGAGACGTAGCCAAAAATGCATCGAGTCGTTGTGGGGAGGCGAGAGTACTGAAAGGCAAACGCCCCAAAATTTGAGGCATTTATCTAAGCATTGGGGTGTTAGCCCAAGCGTGAGGCGCAAATTAGACGTAAGCCCAGAAAACTTTACAAAGTAAAATGATTTTTTCCTATTAAATCTCTAATTTAAACTTAATACTAAATATATGATTGGTAAATACATAAATACTCAAATCAAAAGTAAAAGAAAACTTAAAAGTCACACTTTCAAACGTATTTGTCGGTGGGTGTCGGCCGCGCCGCTACTCAAGAAAGTATTAGGTACACACTTTCTGTTGTTTTCGAGTACAAAATATGTATTTAACAACAAAAACTTCAACCTTAAAGTTCAAGAATAAGTTCAAGAACAATAAAGAAGTTCAAACACAAGTTCAACAACTATGAACTATCAAAATGAAGTTTCTATTATTTTCTGACGGATACAAAATTTGTATTTAACAACAAGAACTTCAACCTTAAAGTTCAAGAATAAGTTCAAGAACAATAAAGAAGTTCAAACACAAGTTCAACAACTATGAACTATCAAAATGAAGTTTCTATTATTTTCTGACGGATACAAAATTTGTATTTAACAACAAGAACTTCAACCTTAAAGTTCAAGAACAATAAAGAAGTTCAAACAACTTCAAACATAAGTTCAACAACTATGAACTATCAAAAAGAAGTTTATACTAATTTCTGAAAAATAGCAAAATCATAAAGAAAAGAGATGAAACAGAAATGTAGAATCAAGTTCAGCGAATTCACGGTGTGTCCTTAAGGAATTTATTCCCCTCAAGTACACGAGGTTATTGGAATATATCCTCCCAGTATAAAATGATTCACTTCAACAAATAGTGGTACCTCAAATTTGCTGAACTTCGAACTAACTCAACGATTGAAGATCAAATTTAAGTTTTTAAGAAGAACAGAGAGTTTTTACTTCACACATTTCGTTCTATACTTGAGGAAAAATTCAAGTATTTATAGCCAAAAGGTGGTGCTTCAAAAGAGAAGCAATGGTTCTGAAAAATTGCACTGTTTCGGAGCCGTCGGGACCACCTGCGCCCGCAGGTGCCTAATGGCACAAACCAGAACCATCTGCGCTGGCCACCTGCGCCTGCAGGTGACCACCTGCGTGGGCAGGTTGGTTTTTTTGTCTTCAAACAGTGCCTCGAAGGGTCATGTCTGTTCGAGGTACATTGTGACATACGTCCGCACATGCCATGTGCGTCCACAAATGGAGAATATTTTCGTATCAAATTTTTGGATTAAAACGTTACTATTTTTCAAGTTTCAAATGAATTTTGTCCAAAAAGATAATCGATCGATCGTTCCGAAGCCGAAGCCGGGTGAGCGACGACGGCGCGAGGCTTGTCTTATTCTTGCCTCACTATCCACATGAAGGAATGCATCTCAATATATGCATGAGAAAGTTTCTTTCTCCCACCAATGTGGGAGAACTTTACTTCTTTAAAGTGAAACTACAATTCACTTCTTTCCTCCATTTATTCTCTCTATTTTTCATTCACATCTCCACTAGAACCCAACACTTTCTTCTTCTTAGTTCCTTTCTTTTCTTTTAGTTCTTTTCAAGTCACATTGTGACTACTTTTTAATTTTTATTTTTTTTTGCTTTCTTTTAAAATACAATATATTTACTAGTGGGGGTTGATTAATTATATTGATCGGGTAATGAAAAGGTGGGGGTTGATTAATTATGTACTATTTTTAATACAAACTTGTGCTTTTGAGGACATATAATAGTTTATTATATGAAAAATTGACATATAACCATATGTGGATTTGGTTAGTTTTTTTTGTTTTTTTTTCTAAAACAGTTTTAGATACATATTCCACTTTTTTTTTATTTATAATTTTGATGTAGTTTTACTATTTTGGTGAGTTATCTCTTTTAAAAAAATATTTATTTCTAATTATATTAATCTATAAAATATTAAAAATTAAAGGATCCGTGGGGCTTACGCCTCGCCCCATACCAGGTAAAACGCCTCGCTTTACGTCGTCGCCTTTAAAAACCCTGATCCGTAGAAAGTCAAATAAATTCAATATGTAGACATTCTATCAAAAATGAAGATCATAAATATAATAAAATGCCCTTCACCTATTGAAAATAGTGCAAAAATGTCCTCCATCTACCTTTTGGCTCTATAATGCCCTTCACATCTATCTTTGGGTTCCAAAACTTTCACATCTACCTTTGGGCTCCAAAATGCCATTTATTTAACATTCTCAATATTAAATAAATAAATAAGATTTCATTAATAAAGTGGCACATTCCCATTGGTCCGCATTTTATTAATTAAAAAAATTAAAAATCCCTAACCCACAATGCCTTGCTTTGAAATTCATGTGATCGAGTACTTTTTTGTGGGTTGAAATTTATGTGATGAACAGCTAAAAACTTGTTATACACTCATCGAACATGTCATGGTTCTTAAAACAGAACAATGCTTACCACATGATTTTTTCAAGCTGAGATCCTGGTTATGAGAGCTTCAGTTTTAGAAATCTGATGGAGCATACAAAAGAAATGATGTTTTGCCTTGGGAACTACAATGGTATAGTGCGTGTAAATGAAAAGGGGTTTAGAAATTAATTGTAGTAGACCAGTCATTGATTCTGTCCGTCTTTAGTAATTCTAGACTTCTAGATAATTTTCTCTAAAGTGATAACAATGACGCTGAATTAGGGACGACTCAAGCACATTCGGGCCTAAGACCAAAATCAAACGGAGGCCTTAAATTTTTTAGAAAAATCAATATTTTTTTTTTTCGTGAAGTCTATTTTTTAAATTTCTTGAGATGCAAAGTTGTTAAATAAATTTTAGGGAAAATGGTTCGAAATATACCCAAACTTTGGGAAAATTTGTTGTTACACGCCCAAACTTTGCGGGGTTCCTATGACCCCCATGTACTATTTATTAGTGTATTTTTGTGACGTTTATTTGCTTAGCTGGACCACTTTTTTAGTCACGCGCTCAGCGCGTGTGTATTCACATTTGGTGCCAGCTGTGCAAATAAACATCACAAAAATACACTAATAAATAGTATAGGGGGGTCATAGGACCCCCGCAAAGTTTGGGCGTGTAACAGCAAATTTCCCAAAGTTTGGGTATATTTCGAACTCTTTACCCTAAATTTTATATAATCAATTTCTTCTACTAATTCTTTTTTCAATTAATAATATAGCTATGCATTTAATCTTTTTTGTAACAAAGTACTCTAGATATATCAAACTTCTTCTAATAATTATTTCTTTTTATATAAAAAAATTATTTTTCCTACAAATAGTATTTAGTATTTTTTAATAAAATATATATAATTTATTATTTCTAAAAATAAGGCCCCTCAAATTTGGGGGCCTAAGACGATTGCCTATTCTTGATAGGGAGGAGCCGACACTACACTGAATACAATATTTTTTATTTATTTAATATTGAGGATATTAAATAAAGGGCATTTTGGAGCTCAAATGTGGATGTGAAGGGCATTTTGGAGCCCAAAGGTGGATGTGAAGGGCATTTTGGAGCCCAAAGGTGGATGTGAAAGGCAATATAGAGCCAATAGATGGATGAAGGACATTTTGTACCATTTTCAATAGGTGAAGGGCATTTTAGACCCTTTTCCGATATAAAAATTTATATAAATATTTAATGAATTTTTAATATATAAGAATTTGAATTAAAATTACTTTGTAATCGATCAAATCAGTACGTCGGCTTCTAATTCCGCCCTGATACATAATATTGCTTTGAGGGTGCTACTGATTAGAAGATGGAAATTACAAAACATTATTATATAAATAATTGACTCAAATTTCAAGTCATGGGCATTTTCATTGTCATTTAGGATGAAATTATTTAAACAACACCAATTCATGAAGGGTCCAACGCGTTATCTCCCATCCTTTTCAAAATTTATGCTATTTATTTTTTTGGATTTTGTTAGATTTTCTTTCCAAAAATCATGTCAAGATCCTAACTTGTCCATCAAAATGAGAGTCTGATCAAAGTAACTATTAATAAGCATTAAGTGTTTGGAAATTAATTTTATAAATAAATATTTACGTGTTTGGATAAAAGCGTTGAAATTAATACATCAATAATATATTCAGTGTATTTTTATAAAGTGGGGTATGAGAGAGTAGAGTATACGCAATCCATACCTATAAATAAATAGCTACATGTTTTCGACAGACCTCGCTCAAAAAAAAAAACAGTTTAAAAAAAGTAAAATTTATGACTTTTGATTGATTTTAATTTATAAACACTTATAATATCAAAACACACAAATAAACTAAAAATACTTACTAATAAATTAGTTCGACCGATTTATAAGTCTATTGCGTGTTACACACATGCATACTGTAGTTTTGCTTGCTAGCTGTAAGAAAAGGTCATAATTAAGAAAGAAAAAATAACTCTTAATTTAGTCAATTTTATAAGTGTATACTTTTTTAATTTTGTGTTTCATGAGCTATATATTTCCTTGCTGTTGATCTAGGATTTGGTCAGTGGTCACGATTGATAGAATATACTATTAATGATGCTGATTATGTTATAGTATTACTCCCTCTGTCCCAATTTATATGACACACTTTCCTTTTTAGTCAGTCCCAAAAAGAATGACACATTTCTATATTTGGTAACAATTTAACTTTAAAATACCTACTTTACCCTTAATGAAATGATTTACAACCACACAAATATCTATAACTCATCTTAGACCACAAGTTAAAAAAGTCTTCCTTTATTTCTTAAACTCCGTGCCAAGTCAAAGTACATCACATAAATTAGGACGGAGGGAGTATATTTTATCTCATATAAAGATTATTTATATTATTTATTTAATTTATAAAGTTTTTATTTTGAATAGATCATTATGTTAACATGTGTGTCTTTTACTTATATAGTAGATAATTTTATATATGGAATTATTTAATTTATGCACGAAAGATTAAAATTGTCGGTTCTTATAATTCATAAATTAATGTTCACAATCAAAGATGAAGTAGGATAAACATCTTGATGATTATAGCACAAGATTAAATATAATTTGATCTTAATTATGGGAGTGGTAACATTCCAACTTCTTGTGCTAGTACATTTCGTATGTATTGAACGGACCAAGTAGAGATGTTCGTTTATGTTCTGAATATTAATAAACAACTTTTCTAGTCCATTACATTTACTTATACTCTTAATCTTGCTATAATTATTATGATCTATGTAGTTTAATTTATTATTTTAATCTATTAAAAGGTGAGACTCTATTATGAATCAATATTCCTAATAAATTAGATAATGACAAATCACATCAGTAAAATAATAATTAGTTGATAGAATTATGACTCAGACCAGAGATAGAAGACACCCCTTTATGATTGCTTATAAGGTTTCACGTGAAAATCCTGCAGATGGATTTAATATCCGTCACGTGAAATAAATTGAGCATAATAATAAAGGATTAAGTTAGTCAATAAATTAAATTTTCAGAAAATTTGATTTAATTGATTGGTGTCAATAATTTTAACATGGAGAATTAAATAAGATGTAATGGTAGATTTCAAAATTAAATCGAGGAGTGCAATTACAGATTTTTAGTGGAATAATTTGTAATTTATTATGATATGGTTAATTCATTCATTTGCGAATTTATATCATAATTGAAAGCCTCAGTTAATAAATCTGCGATCCCTGCTACGCCTGATTTACTAATCAAATTTGGAAAAGAAAAGGACCTTTATAGAAGAAGTGATATTGTTTTTATTTACTAGTCTTCTATAAGGAATAAAAGTGACTTTAATACTCATAAATATTATTTTAAAGATCTGAAAAAGTTTTGCACTTAATGTGATTATTATTAAGGCTGAAAACGTTTTGCACTTAATGGGATTATTAAGACTGAAAATATTTTACTCATTATGGTGGTATTAAGTCAACTTAAAGGCTGAAAACATTTGCCTCTTCTTTTTCCTTCTTCAATGAAAGACTGGGATAAATAGGGGTTGATTTTCAGAAAGACAGGACATTCTTTTCATAAAAAAATAGCTTGTCCACACAAATATTGATTAGAAAGGTTAATCAGGAAGTAGAAGAAGACTGCAGACTTGGATTCCGTAGCAAAAAATAAGTTTTGTAAAAGCCTCAAAAGATTAATGCTTTCTGATTTTTATTTTATTTATATTATCTAGATTTCATATAAATTAGATTAATCTATGTGAATAACTTCCGTTGTGCATCTTCTAACAACGATGATTGACTTGTAAGGTAGCTCATGGTTGAAGAAATGAAATAGCAATAATGAGACTTAAATAGAAGAAGTACATTTTTTCAAATAATGAGACTTAAATAGAAGTTGTACATTTTTTCAAATTCCATATTTTCTATATTGATAATATAATACTCCTTTCATTCTTAAGTAAGTGATATTTTTAGCTTGTATGTCCCTTAAAAAATTACTTATTTTTAGAAAATAAATACTTATTTTGTTCCAAATTATATGACACACGTTTTGTTTTAGTCAGTCCCAAAAAAGAATGACATATTTATATATTAAGTAATAATTTAATTTTAAAATATCAATTTTTTTCTTTATGAGATGATATTTATAGTCATACAAATACTCATGACTTAATTATTTTAGACCACAAATTTTAAAAATCTTCTCATATTTTTTAAATTCAATATCCAATCAAACTATATCATACAAAATTAGGACGAAGTGAGTAATATTTTTACTAACTCATGTCTTTCACATCCAGCTATAACAATGAGTAATTTTTTAATTTTTAAAGCACAGCTATTTAAAAATGGAGAAGTAGTAACTATATTCCTGTTCATTGATTGGAACGAGGCATTGGATACAGTATATCTTTTGTTTCTTTTGTTTTTCTACACACGCAAATAATCGCATTATTGGTACCTTGTTTTGTAGCAACTTGTTTTTGAATGGTTGTTATATATTGTATTAAGGCGTTGTTTGGTAGAGTGTATAAAAATAATATTAAATAAAATATATTAGTAATATTTATATTAATTATATTAGAATTAATAATATAGATAATATTTCTTACACACTATTTGATTTGATATATTAAAATAACATGTAAGGTATAATTTTTATAAAATAATATTTATTTACTAAAATATCCTTCATTTAGCTTTCTACACTCTTTCCAAGCGGAGAAAGAAGTAGCAACAACAGTTGCTGTTGTGGACAGAAACCTAATTTTCACTTCGTCTAAACCAAAAATCCTGGCAATGAAACCGATGAACTTTTCATTGAAAAAAAGAGGAAGAAATCAGAGAAGCCGTTACAGAGACAAAATTTGAGCAAGTGGAGAAATGTCAAGTTTCTTTCCAATTGTAAGTAAGGCCTATTGATACAAACCCTTTCAACATCAACTAGAATTAAGAAATATTATTTTCAGTGCAATGAGTGTACTTTTGGGACAAGAACGGAAAAGAAATTGGGAAAAAATTTGAGGGGTAAATTTGTCATTTAATAAGCTAATGCATGTGTTGAAAGCTTTGTATTACTAATACATAAAAAATGGTTGTATTAGTTATGTATAGCATAATACACAATAGAGTGTATAACTTGCATTAGTTATATATAGGTTAAAAAAATATCCCAAACAAAGTATTAGTAATACATAAAACTAATGCATTGTCACGATCCGAAATCCCATTCGGGCCGGACTGGCACCCCAAGCCGACATGACCGGAGAGAACGAATCTTTGCTTATGAACACTCGCATGCATCTCCTCATATGGACCTTATGAAACCCCATGCAACTATGCAAAAATCATGGATATGAAAACGGATATGAAAACATATGCCATATATATATATTTATATCAACTTGGCCGTTGAGGCCAACAAACCAAAATGAGCATACATATCTTACATTCTGTTCCCACATAAGTCTACAAAGCCTCTACAGATACATGACTATGACAATCCTAGAGTCGGGACCACACCCCGCTCTATACGCATATATAATACCAAAATGAATGTACATAGCAACTAAGGAAGCCCCGAACCAACTGGAGCTCACCAAAAGTCGGCAAAAGATCCGCAACCTACAGTGGAGGCCTACTAGTACCTGCGCCTGCAGCAAGTAAGGTAAATCCCCCGAGAGGGATCAGTACGAAGAATGTATTGAGTATGTAAGGCCATAAGAAACTTGTTATACATACATCAATAGAATCAAAATATAATAGGATAGGCAACATGAACAACTCATCGATTTGCATATGTGGAACAGTGTAGCTTACATAAATTAAGTTCTTCTCTTTATGATTTATTCCTCATTGCTCATAGCATAACGTACCCGGGCCCCGACTGATCAGTGGGTCTTAACATCACATCATGTGATGTTGGAATCGAGTCGAGCTAGGCTTATGCCCCTAGACCTGCCACCCATCGGGATCGAGTCGAGCTAGGCTTATGCCCCTAGACTTGCCACCCATAAATCAACACATCGGGATCGAGTCGAGCTAGGCTTATGCCCCTAGACTTGCCACCCATAAATCATAACCAACAACAAATGTGCATTACTTTCTTTCTTACTTTCGATTGATGTATTTGCGAGGAATCGATTCATCCTCTTATGAGAGAGTGATACAATCAGTGATGAGAGATTAACATATGTACATAGCCACAACATTCTTGGAAACTCAAGAACACAACATGATTGGGACTTTTGGAACATGTCCATAATTATGTAACCCATGAACCACAATAACTCATGAATGAGGAGTATAGGACTCAACAATAGATAACATTATTGGAATCATTAGACACAAGTCAATGAACAAGAGGTATGTGTATAGCCACTATTGGCACTTTGGAACATAACCTTTTTGGGCTTTTGGAACATTGACTAACGAATATGAGACATACAATTCCCAAGTGATCAATGAGTAGGGAATATGTGATAATAACCATTTCTACCCGGATATAGAATACCTTAGCACATTGCGGGATAGGACTAGCATAATGCCAAAGTGAATACGACGAACCGCAAAAAGATACGAACAAAGTAACCTTACATACCTTGTATTCTCAATACCAACACACAATCTTAAATGCGCATACAATAGTTCCGCTCCTTCCTTATGTTCCACTCTACAACACAAATACACAACGGAGCCAACATTAACCACCAACTACTTTATAATGCATATAATAAGTATAATTCTCATGTTTGCCTTTAAACATGCCATGTCCCGCTTGACACAACCATTCATGAAAGTATTATTCCAAAAATCCCACAATATTCCCAACATTGACCAACACATGATAACCAATAGCATGTCATGCCAAGTTCACACTTTTAACTCTCCATTATCACAATATCATAATTATGCCATCAATTTCCTTCAATACCCCTCACAACAACAAATCGGCCAAACTCCCATAATTTACACTTATATGAAAATAACATGGTTAACAACAAAATAACACCATACATGTTCATATTTTATCCATACCATGCTCTTTCATTAAGACATCAAGTCTCTTTTCACTTTCAATTCACAAAGATGGCACATCTTCCACCAAAAGAAACAATACACCCTTCACCACCTTGCTAACATAAATATCATGATATACATAATCTACCATGCATATAATATGTTAATCCATGAGAATAAATACTTACCAAGGCTTGAAATAGGATGATCTTGCTTCAAGAGTTGTCTTTGAGCTTCTTCGAGCTTCTAGGGTTTAAGAGAAAATATGTTGAAAAATAGACCAAAAGGCATGAGCTTCCAAATGACCAAAAAATCAGATTTTTGGTCCCTTTTATAAACATTTATGTCCATCCTTAGCCACTTCTAAAGCATTAAATGCTTGGTCTAGAAGGTCTTGAAAGAATGGGTCATTTGACCCATTTTGGGCCATGCATTCCTTTCATTTTTGGGCCCTTTTTGGGCCCAATTCACTTAACCCAGTAAAATTAATAATTTCTCGTATTCAAGTCATCTCATACGTGTTACAAAAATATTTCCACTCATGTTATTCATATCCGTAGCCTCGATCCCAAGAACAAGCGATTCTAGCCACGTATGGCCTATTTTGCCCAAAAGGGTAAAATCGTCATTTTGACCCCAAATTCGTTCTCGAGAAATTTTATCATTCCAATAGAATATTTTACTCATTTCATATATGTTTTAGAAGATACGTGGCAAAAATCGGCTCGGTACGTCCCCGTATACCCTTGAGACTTAGAAATTTCCAACTTTCGAAAAAGTGGAAAACCCAAGGTGGCACGCCCCTGGGCGCGCCAACTTACTGCCTCTAGGCTAAAAATTTTAGCCCAGAGCTGCGTGGCACGGTCCCAAACGCGCCCCTCCTTCAAATTTTTCAAAAATTGTATTTTTCGACTTTTCTTCTCGGGTTCGGTTAGATACTTCAAGTCCTATTCTTTAACTCACTTCTTACCCTTAATATCCTTTGTTTAGAGGTCCTCTGAACCTCGTTTTGAACCCCACAACTGTCCCATGAAAATCACAAAACACTTCCACAAAGGTTTAATCCCATATAAGAGGCCAAATTCAATTTTTCTCATCCTTAGCATTACAAAATACACTCGTATGGCTTTCGACACCTACATAATCATTGTTCAATGTCGTCAAGTAGGGTTGGGAAGGTACGAGGTGTTACATGCATGCACTATTTTTTTTAATACACTCTACCAAACGACCCCTAAGTATGTTGTATTGTTATTTTAAGTAAGTCAAACACATCGCCATGCCCCTTAATTTGACACGAACTTTCACATTGACACCTAAAGTGGATGTTGTTCATTTTAACCACCTAAACCAGCAACCAATTGTGTCATTTTGGCACTTTTTATACAGTTGGCATGGTGCGTGTATTTCACTCATCAAAGGCACGTAGAAGGCTTTTTTCGGCTGATGTGGCATCCAAGTTCCTAACAGTATTATTAACCCACCTCCATTAATTTATACCTTCTTCCTCATTTTTAGCCACTATTTTTCCCAATCTTAAGCTTCTTCAATGGTGAAAAATATTGAGAAAGATTTTAGAGTTGGATAGACATCTCTATATAGATTAGATTTGATTTGATGGTTAACTTGGTGCTAAATTTTGTACCAACGGTAAGGCTCAAAATTCACTTGAAGAAATCACATCCCTAAATTTTGTTCCAACAGTTAACTTGGTGCTCCATTTTACTGTAGTGAATGGAGTTTCAAGCTTAAAAAAAGAAATTTCAAACTTTGCTCTTGCCGCTAGATTTTTTAAAAAAAAAATCATAAACCCATTTTACAATTAAAACGGGAAGGGGGTGGGTAGGTATTGCAGAAGACGATTTAGGGGGGGGGGGCAACAAATGATTTTGGGGGTGGGGGTGTTGGAGAAGACGACTTGGGGAGGGGGGGGGGAGAGGTGCCAAATGTCATCGATTCATTGGCTATTTTTTTTTTTTACTCAAATTAATTATTTAAAAATTATTTTGGAGAGGAATGACAAATGTCCTTATTTAATTCGTCGCTTTACACGTCATCAAGCGAGTGGAACACACACATATATTTTTGCTGATTATGCAAAAAGTACCAAAATGACACAGTTGGTGGCTGATTTAGGTGTTTAAAATGAACAAAGTCCGCTTTAGGTGCCAAAGTGAAAGTTCATGCCAAGTTGAGGAGCCTGACGATGTGTTTGACCTTTTAAGTATAATATTTATTTTAATCATTTTTAGATTTTATTACATGGTATTGTTAAATTTATTAATATAGAATGGCGAAAAGTGTTATGTTTATGTAATGATCAATTTGATAATTCTGATCACGTCGCTATCTTTTTTTATTTATTTAGCGGCCGTACTTTTATTTAATAATCTTATTTTTCTCTTTACCATAACTTTTGTTTATAATAACTTTACCTTTTATCTTTTCTGTTGGTAATATTATAAGCTTATTCTTCAGATTATTGGTGCATGACATTACGAAACAAATGAGAAATGATACAATCTATTTGAATGTTATATTTTATCAGAATAACACAATCCAACACGATATGATACATTATGAAATACTAACGTAACAACTAACAACACATCCAATCAAGGTGTAAATGAACTCAGAAGAAGATTGGAGAAAAATGAGAAAACAGTTTAGCCAAGTGAATTTATGCCTAATGGGACATAAGTTCTTTAGAAACTGAAGTAATGTCCGTGGCATAACTTGTGAGATATTATGATATGAAAATATACTTATACTCCCCCAAAAAATTATTCATTATGACTTATGAGGGATATAAATTAAAAACCAACAAAGTATGGGGATAAAATTTGCAAATGATCACCCCCAATATCTGTGCTCTCGAACATTTGTACTCCAGTATTTGGATCTTCTAAGTATGGTACATAAGGAAAAATTAGAATCAGCTGATTTAGGTTCTCTACACTTATTCGATGAATTTATTCATATAACTGACTTCAACTTATGTGGGATTGAAGTGTAGCTATTGTTATATGCTTATTTGATGAACTGTTCTTTACGATAATTTTTGGTCCTGACAAAAGATTATGTGTGACAACTCAAAATCAAACATCTCATGGTACAATTTCATCTTCATTTTGATGGTGTAAGTTATAAGTCTACAATGGATTGTTGAGTACCTTTAATCTGTCTCTCTGGCAAAATTGAATCTAGTACTTAAAAATTTTGTACCAAGGCAATAATTCCCACCTGTCACTTTAGCATCTAGGCATAAGTCTAGGCAGAAGGAAATTAAAAAAATGGGACAAGATTATTTCTTCTCATGAAGCCTAATAAAAACTACATCTACTATTATCCCCACTTTTTGGTGTTCCTCCTTCTGCAAAGGTGTACCTCTCAATATCCCTCCGTATAGACTTACTTACACATAATCATAGTGTTTGGATCATCTTACGCACATTTTGATTAATTTCATCAGAAACTTACTATCTTCTACTAGCATATGTATTGACTAACTCTGTCGAAAGACTCGCTTACACATACTGTTGACTGTTGAGGACCTAATATAAATAAATCAATTACTAAACAAATATGTATCCTCTTAAGCAATTTAAACTTTAGGTGAGGTGATCAGATAATTCATTATGGTATCAAAGCATGTGGAAGTCCTAATTCAAGTCTCATCGTTATCTATTATCAAAAATATTTTGCATACGCTTGCCAGGATAAAAAGAAGCAACTTGGTTTGTACGTGAGGAAACATGCTTAAAACCTAAAAAAGATAAATAAATGTACCTTAAAACCGGGTCCATTGCATTTTGCATCCTAATGTGTGCTTTCTTTTTTAACTTGCACCCTATTCTATTTTTTTTTTAATGATTTACACCTCAATCTCTTTATTTCTTTACAAAACAAAAAACCACCCTTTTCATAATTTTTACACGAGGGTAAAATAAGAATAACAATAATAATGACTTTACATTTAAAGAGAGCTGAAACATCTCTCTAGTCAAAAAATTGATTGGGTTCTCCTTTGTTTTGGGATAAATATAATAGACCGATAAGTGTAATTCGTCTTAGACGATGCTGTCGAATTTTAAATGAATAAGTACTCTAAGGAGTTGCTATTTGATGTTCAACGTACAACCCAGCTACAACCAATTATAATTATAGAATTACTAGCCCTCTTAAGAAAATAATGCAACTCTATGCTTCTTTCTTATTTTTGGACTGATTTTGGGGCATAGCATTTCAATGGTATGTCACCAACCTTGACAATATAAGCATCCGGAGTTGGTTTAACTTGTATCCATTCTCCATCTGTCTTGCTTTTGACCTCGAGGCCTCCAACATCATCTTGAGCACAGTGGCAGAGTCAGGAATTTGATGAAGAGTGTGTTAATTTTTTTCTCAGTTGCGTTAAAGGTGTGCAAAATTAAATACACACTCATAATAGCTAACGTTTAGCCTATATACACAACATAATTTTTCGACGGAAATTGTGCACCTGACCACCCTTCGATATAGGTGGCTTCGCCCATGCAGTTGAGCAAGGACAGTCAGGGCAACTGAATCTTTGTGCCGGCCAACTCCCAAAGCCAAATGACGAATTGGGCATAGCGGAAGATAAGACTAAGCTTAGAGCAATTAAATCTAGCAACTTGTAGAAAAGTTTCCAACTTCACATGCTTCCTTGTAAATTCCAAACTACTCGATTAGATCATAGAACCATTTCTAAAAGCAGCTATGATTAGAAAAACTGAAAAAGGAAAACTGTCTTTCAACTTCAATCATATGAACAATTCTAGAAAAAAAATATATACCAAGATCATACGCATCGCCACTAAATAGGATTTTCTCCTCTTAAAGGATAACAATTCCTTACCAATGTATAATATCTTGTCATCTTAAACGTTACCAATTCGTTAACAATTCGCCACCCCAATTCGACGGCACCGTTCAAGATGAATTACACTCACCGATCTATTATTTTTATCCCAAAACAGAGGAGAACCCAATCAATTTTTTGACTAGAGAGATGTTTCAGCTCTCTTTAAATATAAAGTCATTATTATTGTTATTCCTATTTTACCCTCATGATAAAAATTATGAAAAAGGTGGTTTTATTATTTTGTAAGAAAATAAAGAGATTGGGGTGTAAATCATTAAAAAAATTTAGGATAGGATGCAAGTTACAAAAGAGAGCACACATTAGGGTGCAAAATGCAATAGACCCTTAAAACCTAACAACTTAAATAATCTAGACATACGCTATGAAAGTAGTTCGACTTGTAGATGACAAAGAAATAATTAATTATTATTCATAATCATTAACTTTTATTATAAGGTGTAAACACCTTTTTCTAAAAAGAACACATGAATGCATCTAAGGATGTGACCTATAAAGTGATCAATGAAGTGGGTCGAGCATCATGGGGTTTCAAGTTCAATTCCTGCTAGAGGTAAAAACACCTACGTGATTCTTTCCAACTGTTCAAGCCTTGTTGAATAGAGTTACATGATACCTTGTGTTGTTGGGAGGAAGCTGATGCCCTGTGGAGTTATTTGAGGTGCGCACAAACCGACCCGAACATCACGATTGTCAAAAAGAAAAAGCAAAAAAAACACATGAATTAGCCTATAACTTAATTAGAATCTCAAAATTGCAGAGAAACCTAACGTTTTGTAGAGCATTTGATACCAAAGCATTGATTTGATCAAGTTTAGAGACACAAGTTGAAACTTGCCATGTGCAAAACTTTGTTCCTTTTTGAATGATACTCAAGTTAAAATGATAAGGACCAACACTCTTAAGTTCCAATAGCATAAACGATTAGAGGGTCCTAATTGTGTAGCAATGAGTATCAAAACGATATCATATTCTCAAAGCTGAATTAGTTCCATAATGCTGCAAAATGTTTAGGGAATATTTGTTACTGTGGTCTCCGGACCAGCATGCACAAACCTTGATTAATTTCACAGGATATTTGTTATCTCCACCTGTGATGTCCTCACTAGATTGCACGCTCGACTACTTCCTCATAGACCTGTTATCTCCCACAAGGATAGGTTCTGGTTAAGAAATCACCTAGTATTTTTGCCTTCTACTCATCGAGGCCCGACCCCGACGACCGAGTCTAGGTTGCGTCCTTAAGCACCATCTATTTTTGGGGCTAGTTGACTCGTCAAGTGAGTTGTTAACACTCCTTAGCGGATTCTCATTAAGGACTTTAGATTGTACTCATTCCAATTATCAGACTCATAGATCCCGTTGTTATCATTTATTGTCACTACCTCCCTGTGTCATGATTGAGTAATTTGGGCACCTCCCGAGTTTTTAACTAAGATCCTATAATTCTCAATCCACTTTATTGATCACTACAACACATCCCTCAAATTTTAGGAAACATTTGTAATCCTATTCAATGAGTCTTTAATCCCAATTTTCCTTTAAGATACAAGTAACTACATTCATGAGTACTGGTGGACCATCAAAATTGCTAACTTCAGTCCATAAGTTGCTGCTCTACCTTGCATTATTTAGCACTGAACAGTCTGAACTCATTATCAAAAATTATAAGTACAAACATAATTTAATTTTTGAAAGTATAAAGGTGCATTTGCCACTAACTTATGAGCATAGTTCAAATCTCACAAAGACCTTAAGTTCCTCCCTTCCTTCAGAATTTCCCATTAAGTTTCAAGGTAGTTCTTTGGCTTGAATTGAAGTAGCGCCTACATATTACAAGTGGGCTTCTAAATTGGTGAACCCGTACCATCAAAGGTTGTGGTGACATAGATACAATTCGTCCACACTTAGATGAATAAAATTTCCTAGTTCGGAAATCCAAAGCGAGTACTCAACACTGGATAGGAATCTAAAGAAAAGTGATGCATTCATGGAAGCAAACATAATGAAGTGTTACTAGCTCTAATAGAATATATTGTCTCAAAGAATCTATTTAGTGAAAACAAGTAAAGCTTAACCATAAAAATATAAGATAGATGGATTTTCCTGTACACTTAAGAGTTAGGTCAAGACACCATTTTTTTGTAGGATTGAAATCTTACACTTACACCCCTCTATGAGGTATATTAGTAATTAAGTCTAAAAAAAGGGCAGCATGGTGAACTAAAGCTCCCGCTATGCGCGGGGTTCAGGGAAGGGCCGAACCATAAGTGCTTATTGTACGCAGCCTTACCCCACATTTATGCAAGAGCGATGTTGTTTCCACGGCTTGAACCCCTGACCTCCTCGTCACAAGGGTTTATTGTGCGCAACCTTACCCCACATTTATGCAAAATGTTGTTTCCACGGCTTGAACCCCTGACTTCCTGGTCACACGGTAACAACTTTACCGTTTACTTCAAGGCTCCCCTTCTTAGTAATAAAGTATATTAAAAGTAATTATTAAGAAAATTAAAATTATAAGTAAATAGTTTTCTGTCAAGATTCCATTTTTTGTCACAGTTTCTTTCTCAAAGCAACATCATAATACCTGTGACCAGCAGACCTTGATTCTTTCTTTTCTCTTTATAGCATAAGCAAAACAAAGACAAATATATCTCAAAGCATTAAAATGGTTTGGCAAATTGGAGGATAAAATCATAGATTATATGCATGTTGTTGATTGTTTAGGAGCATCTAAAAATATATTACTACTAAGTAACAAGCAATCTACTGTTCTTATTTCTGTATTAGTTGGAATCGAATAATATGAACACGAATAAGTTTACATCCCACAACTATGTTTACGATTAATTTTATTCAGGTCCATTTCATTTGAATGTGAAATATCGACCAAGAAATTCTTGACCTTGTAACGAGTACGACTTATGGCTTCAGTTTTGAGTTAAGATTCTAACATTCCCCAGAATCCAACTTTATATTATCCCTTTTCCTTGCAGGGAATATCATTCTGTGGTCATTTCTATCTTCTTCTTCTTTTTTTTTTTTTTTTTTTTCAAATTTTAGCCAATCATTGACTAAATGATTGATTCTAAATGCTCTTATCTTCCTTTTTTTTGTGAGTTTCATCTTGTTTTTTCAAAGTAAAAATTAAGTTAACCTCAAAAAGGAAATGGAAGTACAAGAAAGAACAAGAGCACATGTTCTCTTTAAAGTGGAGAATATATCATTTGCAAATAACACAATGGAAACAGTAGAGGATAATTAGAGGATGGTACTAACTCTAAACTGTATGTCCAAAGAGAGAAGCAGCAGTCATGGCTTTATGATAACACTGAGGATAAGTTAAGTAACTTTTGTTTCACATTCTAGAAAGTTACCCCGAGTGTGTAGGGGAATAATTTTTTTAATGTATATATATTGATGTTTAATCTTTAGCCGAGGGTCTATTGGAAACAGACTCTCTATCTCTTAGATAAGGGTAAGGTCTGCGTATGCCTACCCCCTCCCCAGACCCCACTTTGTGAGATTACACTGAGTATGTTGTTGTTGTAATCTTGTTAACACAAGAAAAGCTTTTAGTGTAGTGACAACATACAAAGGGGGTTCAGAAATTCCAATATGTGACATATGACGTTTTTTGAATCCTGCCTCCGCCCCTGCTTGAAAGAGACATGAAATGAAAGTTACGACATGGTTGTAGCGGTTATACTTTGATATGGAAACATAAAACAACTTATAAATCTTGCTTATCATCAATCAAAAGGTCATTGTTACGCTAACATAAGGGAAACTTAAAACATAACAAATAGAAAACAATTCAACGCTTATCAAATGGTAGGTTAGTTTGGCCGGATGAATAACATTACACACAATTTTCTTGAATTTGTTTACCTTGAGAGGAGAAAAGCTTCCCAATTTGCAGCCCTTTCTGCTCTTCCTTCCCCTTGGAGAAGCTGATGTGGTCAATTGAAAAATCAAGAGACAGTACTTAAGAAAGAATTCTTCTACACAAGTTCCTACATATATATGCATAGAAGCATATAAAAGAAATAGGAACTCTAGATGATTTATTTTGATATGTCTAAGCCTTTATGGACAGAGTCACTTCAGGGGCGGAGCTAGCATACAATGAGGGGGTTCGGTTCGGTGGAAAATTACACTATTTATACATGGTTAATATTATTTTTTATATATATGTAGTAGATGTTGAACCCCCTTCGGCTAGTTCGTGTGTGCACTTTTGAACCCCTTCAATGAAAATCCTGGCTCCGTCACTGGTCACGTGGTACATATGCTGATGAGAGGCAGTACTTACAAGTTCCAATAAAACTATATTGTTAAGTATCACTTTCGTGCTGCAAAAATAAGTCAGGTTATATCCAACGAAAGAACATCAAGACTTTGAAAACTCTTTAACATTGATCAATGATAAGAAGCAAAACCATAATCATCACATAAGTTATTTATCATCATAGCCAGCAGCTGCTCACATCCTTATTTCATTCCTACCATGCTAGCAAAATAGTAGAGATTCTGTTTGCCACTTTAAGTGAAGGTTGTTATAGATTCCTTTAAACTGCATCAAAATGCATTCCTCCAAACTCCATAAAATATTCTATCATATCAGAATCAACTTATTCTTTTCTTTTCAGCAAAAGTTCAACCGAAAAAAAATATGCATATCATTTTCAAAGATGAGGAGTTTTCACTTATTTTTTATCAAATTGTACCTAATTCAACATACATGACATAAGACTAACCAACAATATTGGATTTCTTAATTATGCAATGCAATAACCTCATTTTATTTACATTACTGCAGATTTTAACTTGTATTGTCAATAGCCATGGGTAAACCTAGGCTCCATTGTGTAGCATTCAAATTTATTCTGCATTGGTGGTTCATCAGTTGATAATATTCTTTCTTATTTTAATACACTGTATTGATATCCAGGATTTAATCCATTAGCCAGAACATGAAATGAAGGGTGTGGCATGCTTTTCAACTAACATATAATAGCCATTAAATTAAAATTAGAAGGACTGATCCAAGATAATGTTCAAAGTATAAGTGATCTCGAGGATCGATTCCTTGATGGAAAAAGATTACAAAAACAGACACAAGATTCTCCTTTGAAAAATTATCCAATGTAATCATCTATATCTATACGGTAGATTGAAACGCAGCACAACTCAATTTATACTAGACAGCTGCTTTCGGTATCAAGATATACACTTTTAAAACAAAGTAAACGAGGCAGAGAAGGGCAAAAAAAGTTTCACAAAATTAGGATGTCAAGTTTTAGAAGAAAATAGAACTATGAATTATAAACAAAGTAACCTCTATCTTTATATTGCGTATGGGCACGTTTTAACCCATAAATGGGCACAAAAGAATGTAAAAAAGTTATCTTGTAAGGCCAGGATATATAGATTCATCAAGGGTACTTCTAAAACCAATTACGGCTTAAGTCAGGTGAAAGGTAAATTGGGATCTTCCATTTGCGAGTTGTCATGTTTTCGATCAAACAAGTATGGAAGTACATTCCATTATTTCTTCTTTTCGGAAGGGGTCCCAATGCTTTGAAGATGGCCATTTCATACCAATAAAAGAATAAAAAACTTTTAGATGGAGGTCCTCTTCTCTCTATTTGTGGCTGTCCATATGGAATAAGTACCAAATTTACTGAAGGAGAGAACAAGTAAGTATTCTTCATTTGATTCCTAGCCTTCAGACAAAGCGAAGAAGCATCTCTCCACTATATTTTTTTAATTTCATTTCTTCTTCCCTTTTCAATATTCACATATTTTACAATAGCATAGAATGGAAAGAATGCTCAAGACATTCAGGAAGTTTCATATCACTAGGTACAAGCCAAGGTGTTGCACTAAAATCGCTAACCATCCAAAGCTGACATGCTTGCGCCTATACTGTGTAGAGGTTGCCCACCCCGTTTCTGATAAAAAAATCATGCAGGCATAAAATTAGATGATTTTTTCTTCACACCAGAAGTGAATATATGCAATTGGAAATCTAGGGAAATGGGGAAAGGAATTGAATAGCATGACATGGCTCGACAGACAAAAAAGAAGAAAAATATTAGTAGCAGAGGATTTGATACAGCACGAGGTTTAGAAAATCCAAGACATTAGATTATCTCCTTTTGCCAAAACAACCTATAGTCACTCGACAACAACGTCAACAACATACTTAGTGTAATCCCACGAGTAGGGTCTGGGGGGATGGAGCGTTCGCAGACCTTACCCCTACCTTAGGAGGTAGAGATACTGTTTCCCATAGACCCTCGACTCAAGGAAAAGCATATCAAAGCTATAGCCAATCTGGCATGATAAAATATGCATCCTCAACTAATTGCATGTACCACATGTCCACAACTAAACAAACTGAAACTAAATAAAAATGTACCATTTCTTCTTGTTTGGGTGCATTGTTCAATAGGAGAAGCATCTTAACCATTTTCCTACCTTTTTGCCTTTTCTTCTTTGCATGTATCTAATACCCGGTACTAGATGCTCTAGTCAACAGAATCTTCCATTTGAAATGGAAGATGGTTTTGTAGGTTTCAGGACATCATAGATAGTGGATTCCTCCAATCTACATCAGGGAAAAAATATTCCACTATTAGTTCTTGGAATATGGTTCCCAAACTTTGCTAGATAAAGAATATGTGTGCATAGGAAAAAGTCTTTCGTGGATCAATTCCTGTACCTATTGTAAGGTGTGTAAGTGTTTCAGGAACTTATAATGCAGAGGAATATAATGCATAGTGCCTTTCCCTTAGATTAGAAAGCGAACGTGCATTCAGGACCCACAAATGTGTAAAATTGGAAGGACAAGATTTTTTTTCTTAAGCTGGTTAGAGGCGAATTCAGGATTTGGAGTTGAGTTCAGAATGATTATATGCATATATTTTAAATGAGTTGAATCCACAGAACCTGCCCTAGATTCGCCTTATCTAGTTCTGCTGGACCTGTTCAAGATGCTATGCCTCATGGACCCCCTCCCTCTCTCTTCATTTGCTTATTAGAGCTTCTTGGGTTGGGTCTTTTTAGTGAATTTGGACAAAGAAAAACAAGGAGATATATAGAGCTGTAGCAAACAACTTTATTTAACCAAATGGAAAACAAATGTTATATACTGTGAAGAATAGTAAAGAATCATTACTTGGAATTCCAGAGTAAGACAAGACTGGAGCCACTGAACCTGAAGCGACATCAGATTCCCTCTTGGTACACGATAAATACTTTCAGTCACCCATCATGCCTATAAATCTTACCATAAGAGTTATTCACTGATAACAAAATATTCATATCCAAGGCCAGAAGATGTACCATCATCACCACCAAGCCGCCAACATGCACCCTTCGACAAGAATGTCTTTCCCTGAAAGGCATCTGTTCCTGCAAGGCGGGAATGCCAATGGAGACTCGGGGCTTGTTCTTTCAACTGATGCTAAGCCAAGATTAAAATGGACGCCAGATCTTCACGAGAGGTTTATAGAAGCAGTTAACCAACTTGGTGGGGCAGACAGTAAGTGTACACAAATATGTTAATTTGGATAAGCACAGATGTATGTTGTTTCTCACTGAGATAATTAAATATCCACCGTTCTTCTATTGCAGAAGCCACACCAAAATCAGTTCTGAAACTTATGGGGATCCAGGGACTAACCTTGTACCACTTAAAGAGCCATCTTCAGGTTAGTTTTTATTCACTCCATGGTTTTACAGCTATGTTGCTCGGACTCATCAAAATGTCGACGGGTGTGTGTCGGGTACTCCAAAAGTAGTGCATTTTGGAGAATCCAACACTGGTGCATCAACCATTTTGGAGAGTCTGAGCAACATAGGTTACAAAACTACATGTGAAGAAACTATACATTTCAAGAGAAAACAATCAGCCTTGAAAAACCTTCATAGCGTAGCTTCCACGCAACCATTCCAGAGAAAAAGCATTTGGTCAAGAGTGAAACACATCTTCTAAATCAACTGCAAAGACCTTTAAAATTGTTTTATGTCAAAATAACTGAAGAGCAAACGTGGCATTCAGGTACTTTTGAGTTTCAATTGAAAATCTAATCGTCTATTTTCGCTGGCAGAAATACAGACTAAGTAAGAACCACCATGGACAAGCAAACACTAGCGGGGCCAGTAAAGCTGGTAAGAAATCCAATATTTTTCAAGAATATATAATCCAAAAAGCTTCTTCTACTGTTCTACAGAGAGGGAACATTCCAAAATTTATTGTTTGTAAATCATTGTAGCAGCAACTATGGAGAAAATATGTGAGAGAGCTGGAAGCCCTACGAGCAATCCAAGCATTGCACCCCAAACAAACAAGTAAGAACTAATAAAATTGAGTTGTTAATATCATCCTACTTCATGTCTGAACCGAACCTCACAGTATAGCAACCGAATTTTTTCTTGTCCAGCAATATACCAATAAGCGAAGCAATTCAAATGCAAATTGAGGTCCAAAGAAGGCTTCATGAGCAGCTTGAGGTGAGAAACTGTTGCAAATTTTAACTTATATAAGAGATGTTAGAACCATAAATGCCTATACATTATGGTAATTTTATAAGGCATTTTCATTTTCATGAAAGAAAACTTCACAGGTTAATTGATAACAAGAAACATATTTCTCATAGTTGTGGAAAACAAGATAATAAAATGATAGCTTGATCATGTAGTTGAATAGTCCTAGACTTATGTAGTGCTTTTGTTATAAGAATTAACAATTTAACAATGTGACCCCTCCATAAGGTTTTCTACTAGCGAAACTTTACTATTACCGGTAAATTTTCGTTACCAGTTTTGAATGATGCCTAATTGAACTCAAAATGATACATTAAGCAACTTGTTTAATAGTCCTGGTCCAAGATAGTGCTTTCGTTTTAAGAGAACGATCTAAATTAGGACTCTGCATAGGTTTTCTTCTAGAAAAACTTTACAAGTCGATGAAAAGTTTTCCTTGCTGTCTTCTAAATTAGGCCTAATTGAACTGATTAGGTGCAACGACATTTACAGCTAAGGATAGAGGCTCAAGGGAAATATTTGCAGGCCGTGCTCGAGAAAGCACAAGAAACCCTTGGAACACAAAACTTGGGAACAGTTGGATTAGAGGCAGCCAAGGTTCAACTGTCTGATTTGGTATCCAAAGTATCCAACCAATGCCTGAATTCAGCATTTTCAGAGATACAAGAACTTTCAGGATTTCACACCCCACAAACACAAGCAACCCAGCGGTTAGCAGATTGTTCAATGGATAGCTGCTTAACCTCCTCTGAAGGCCCCTTGAGGGACCTGCAGGAAATGCATAATAACCAAATTGGGCTGAGGACTTTAAACTTTGGACCGTGTACAGAAGATATTGAAAATCAGACCAGGTTACAACAGACTGAACTAAGATGGCGTGACGACCTCAAGGAGAACAGATTGTTTCCCAAAATGGATGATGATACAGAAAAAGAATTTGCCAAAGAGACAAACTGGAGCAACTTATCAATGAATGTTGGAATTCAAGGAGGAAAACGAAATGTTAAGAGTAGCTACATTGATGGAAGACTTAATGGAATAGATGAAGACATCAAACTTTTTCACCAAGCTACAACTGACAGAAGTGATTCAACGAAACCAGAGAAGCAGGTGTCGCAAGAGTATAAGCTGCCTTACTTTGCTCCGAAGCTGGACCTAAACACGGATGACCAAACTGATGCTGCTTCTAATTGCAAGCAACTTGACTTAAATGGTTTCAGTTGGAATTAAGAGATCTCATCTCAACATAGAAGGAAAAACATGAGTAATTCCGTCTCAAACAGACGCCCGCATGTGGGAAACTGAGATGATGCTCCTTCTGGAAGGAATAAAATAACGTGTAACAATTAGAATTCAAGATTATATATAATACTGTAACACCATTGGATCTTCTGGGGTTCTCATTTTCTGGTCTAGTATCTAAGCTATTGAGTTGCATAGTTTTTAGTTGTACAAATATGCGTAATCTTTAGCAGTTGAATGTTCCATAGATCTAAAATTCTTGCACTTAAAAGTATTTGGAAGGTGTATGCAGACACCCATTCTAACCAATACATTGTATGCAGACACCCATTCTAACCAATACATCACATACTAAGCACTTTCATCAATTTGCTACTCCAGAAATATCACGAATACTTCTTCAGATCAAAGTAAATATCACATCTGAAGTCACTTTTAGTGAAAATCAAGTGTTTAACTCCACAAACCAACATAAGTTCTTTCAAATATGTCTTAAAGATATGGACAAACAATCTCTAGGATAAATGAAATCCTAGCCCTTAGGGGGTGAATATAGCAAGTAAATTTAAGAAATCTAGCCTTATTTCTCAATTCCGAGCTCTTCAACAAAGGTAAAAGAAAAAGGCCAAAAAAAATGAATTTTTTAGTCAGTTGGCAATGATAGATTCCTTCACGTTTTATACATAATGTTCTGTAAACCAACCAGAGACCCAGTCTAAAGCAGCTTTCTCAAGTATATATACACAAGAACAGCAACAACGTAACTAGAGTAATCCACAAGTGGGGTATGGGAAGGATAGAGTGCACGCAAACCTTACTCTACCTTCGGCTGTTTCCAAAAGACCCTCGGCTCAAAAAAAAAAAAAGAAAGACAAAGCATGCTGTAAACATAAAAATTCCCTGTAACTACAACAAAATAATAGGTTAATCGAACCACAAGAAACAACAGATAGTAACAGAAATTGAAGGACAAGAACTATAAGAGTAGTATGAAAGGAGAAGTTAGGCAACACACAACTACCAACTAGCCCTCTATCCTAACACCTGCCCTCCATAACCTCCTAACCAAGGAGTTATATCATCCTGACAATTACTAGTCGTTTGGTGTGATGGATAAGGTATAATAATCCCGGAATAAATGTAGGATTATTTTATCCTATGTTTGATTGGAGGTATTAGTTAATCCCAGGATTATTTATCCCACCATTTACACCTTAGTAATGGGATAAGTTATCCCATATACATGGTGGGATAACTTATCCGGAATAGCTAATCCCAGGACAATTAATCCCAGGATAACTTGTTCCCAACCAAACGAGGGCTTACTATGAAAGTTCATAAAAGTATCAAATGAATAATTGGTATTTTTCCAATTTCCATCATATTCTTTTTAACTTCAAAGTTTTCCTTAAACAGAGTGTATTAACAAACTTCCGGCATTTCATCAAATACCTAATAAGCATATGAAATTGATATCCTATATCTTGCAATTTTGAAAGGAGAATCAAAATACAAAGGGCAAAATGATACTCCAATAGAAAATGAAAGTAACACTGACAGTAACATCCTTAGGACATTGGTCATAAGAATTATTCACTTTTTTCCTGAAATCTTTTTTACTTTATTTGAAAAATTAATGTTTGATCATGAAAATTCCAAATACAATTTGAAGTTGTATTTAAAAAACACCCAATACATCATTTTCATTTTCAAACAATCAAATATTATTTGCAAAAATTATAACCAAACACAATTCCGTCTTCCACTCCAACTTTAATTATTATTCGATTATATGGTAGAGTTAGAATTTTGAGATTACTTTTAAACTTTGACCGTAAATTCAGACATGCATAGAAGCTTTAAGTTTTTTGAAATAAAATTTATATATTTGAAAATTACCTAAAAAGTACTATATACGAGTATCACAATAATTCATAATTTAAAATATTTAAAAGTCATATAAAAAGATTCCAATCAAAGAAAAATGTGATTCACTCTTGAAATTTCAAATGTGCCACATATATTGAGATGTAGGGAGTAGACTTCTATGGCCTAACGCCTACTTAATCTACAGACTAAAAAAGAGAATAAGATCCCTTGTTTTTTAATTTTTCCAAATTGATACTCGAGTGAACAGGAAATAAAAGGTGTAAGAGACAAATTCATTGATATGCTTCAGTGAAATTGATAAGGTATCGAATTTCTTTGCTTTTATTATATGATCTGCGTGCATGCATGCATGCATACCTTACCTTATATAAGGAAAAAGGAGAGAAATTCACATTCCCCATTTTCATAAGCTTTAATCACGTGATTTCCTGTTTATACTGATCTTTCACTTTCATTGAAATTTGACAGATTGATTTCTCGTATGATCATTATTATTTCATAAAGTCATATTCATTCTTGATTTTAATTTTCTTCAATAAAAAAGTAATTTTATCAGATAATAATAGTTGAGTGATGAAGGGGTGCCTTGGAGTAACTGGTAAAGTTGTTGTCATGTGATCAGGAGGTCACGCTTTCAAGCTTTGGAAACAGCCTCTTGCAGAAATGCAAGATAAGGCTGCGTACAATACATCCTTGTGGTGGGGCCCTTCCTCGGACACCGCGCATAGCAATAGCTTTAGTGCACCGAGCTGCCTTTTTTTTTAAAAAAATAATCGTTGAGTGATCATCTAAAAAATCAATTCTAAAATTGCATTGTTGGATTGGACAAAATTATTCTGGAATTATATAATTTTAGAATAATAATTTCTGAACTAATTTGTCCTACTCAGAGATGGTTAAAATGATCTCAAGTTGAATGAGATAAGAAGAAATATCACATGTAGATATAGTGTGTAAAGTGGAAATTTTACACGTTTGGATTCACTATTTATCCTTTTTAGTGAGTATACAAAGATTATACATCAATTATATACAATTATACATGTATTATACATTAATCAATTGTTGTTAATTTAGCCGATTGCACGCACAACTATTTAAATTGGGCTATTTGTACTTTTGTCCCTATTGTGTGTTGGTATTTAGTTTTTGCCCCGCAGAGCAAATAACTTGTTTTGCATGACATAATTTGCATTTTTGCATCGTACTATCTCATAAGTTATGCCCCCAAAACCTTAAAGAAGACAGAAGTTCAGTTTTAAAGAACAAGAAATAAAAATTAGCTTATTGAAAAAAGCAAAAATTAAAAACCAACCCATTTGAAAAGCAAACCGCACAGGGATGGCAGAATTGGCGAGACAAGACAACTGTTGGGTGGCCCATTCCAAGACTATTTATGAATTTGGGCCGAATAGAGGCCCAAATAAGTACTCTAGAGATGAAGTAGCATCTTTAATCCTCAGTGATCTTGTTTGCCTTAAAAATACTACTATACTGTAATAATATTTTTGTACTTTATATATCTTGAGAATATATAATTTCACATTTTTATATATCTTATTGATATACAACAATGGTAAGGTATACAAAACCTAACACTGGTTTTTGACTTTTTCTTATAAATAATATAGGAAGTGAACCTTAATAAGTGAATAGCTCCGACTAACAAGTTTCTATCTTTTTCTAAAGGAATGAGATTGTTAAATAATAGATGTCTTGAGATCATAATATATGTGGTAAAAATAAATAGTTCAGCATTATGTGTGGAACAAATTCGAACGAGGCTAAGTTAGAGATTATAGTTTAAGAAACTTTACTGCGAGAGAAAAAATAATTGAATATTTAAATATATAATTATAGGTCATCAAAGTCGTTCAATTTTGTTTGTCTTTCAAAAGTTATTCAACTTCGTTTAATAAGGTTCATGGTCATTCAATTTCATCTAGTTAATTTTCATGATCATTTTAGCTGGAAATATAATTTTCAATATCTATTTAATGACACGACAACTATAGTTTGTTCAAACACAAATATTTTAAAAGTAAAATCAAATATTTCAATTTAGTTAGAATCCAATCTACTTCAAATCAAACAAAATTCTTGATTTAACCTACTCCATTGTGATGAGCAAAAGTTGAGATGTTGTTGATGAAATAGTAACGAGCAAGTCCAAATGGCGGTGGCCGCCCACTATAAAGAAGACAAGTGTCAGTGTCTACTAACCAACAAATCCCCACTTCAATTCCAAAATCCACAGTAGTTGAAAAGTTCATAGAATATTAGATTTTCCAAAGGGTTAAAAATAACGACATAATACGCGGTGTAATCCTATAAGTGAGGCCTGAGGATGATAGAGTGTACACAGACATTATCATTGCCTCGTGGAGGTAGAAACACTATTTTCGAAAGACCTTCGACTCAAGTGCAGCAACTCCAGGTACAAAGAAGAAGGAAATAGTGAAGAAAATATAACAACTAATAAGGAAATAGGGCAAAGTCTACGAAAGAGAAATAAGAACAACAACAAAATAGTGCGATAATGAAAATCAAAAAGGTAGAAAGTAGAAACAAATTAGGTAAAAAGAGAAACTCAAAAATGCCTTCTTTTTAAACATGGGTGGCAAAAGCAGCTGTAGATAGTGACCTTTTTTTAGTTGGGAAATGATTTGTGAGGGAATATTTGTCTGATACAGTTTGAAAAGTATCTTCTGGATTTGGTCTTCCATTTTGATAAATTGATAGATAAATTATTCATTAATTCCCCGTACTTGGACAACCTTATTTTCGCACGATAAACAGAATGTTGCTTCTTTTAGGGTGTATTTGGTACGAAGGAAAATGTTTTTTTTTTCACGAAAAGTGTTTTTTTAAAAAACAAAAATTAAACGATTCTCTCACTTGAATTTTTCTTTTTTCTTTTCTTAAAGTTTCACTTGTATTTAGTAAGTAAATAAAAAATATTATCCTAAAAATATATTTATATTAAATCTAAACAAATAATATCATGATGAAGTAGGGATTGCCTAGAATGCGAACTACGGGTTCAACTGACCAGTAGTGTATGTTCAAACTTGTATTTCTCTTAAAAAATCAATGAACATGCATAAATTATTAAATTAAAATTCAATAACTTAAAAGAATTAAAATTCAAAAACTATAAACTTCAAATTCTGATTTGACCCTCAGCTAAAGTGGGCCATAGGAGATGTGGTTGTGGTGGGGATGCGAGCTAGCGGTGAGGGTGGCAAAAAGTCAAATCAATATCACTGTAGAACTTATTTTTCTTACTTTGTCATTTTTTATAATTTTTAGAAAACTTATTTGTTAAAGAAAAACGTTTCCAAAAATTTTAAGCAATTAACAGCGCGCCAAAAAAATAAACTCTCCATACCAAATGCACCTTAGAAGTCCATTTTTTTTCTTAGAATTACTTTAATCCAATGCGGAAAAACAATGTATATTGTTTTTAAAATAATTCTTGAGTGGGGCATGAGAGGCTGAGATTACATGATCCCAAGACATTGATCATGCACTTAGGGGTGTTTGATAGAGTATAAAAATAATGTAAAATATAGTATATTAGTAATATTTGCATTAGTTATACTTGCATATTAGTCATGCATGTATTTTTGTTATACAGTGTTTGGTTTGGTGTATTAAAAATAACATAAATTACATAATTTCTAAAAAAATATTTTTTTAACAAAAATATCCTCCATAAATATGGTGGAAATGATGTGGAAAAGATTGAGGGATAATTGTGACTTTAACCAGTGGCGGAGCCAGGATTTTCATTAAGGAGGTTCAGAAGTAACATACGAACTAGCCGAAGGGGGTTCAATTGTCTACTAATGTATGTTAACCATACTAATGTATGCATTAGAATCCATTGCATTACTAATACCATGCATTTCTATGTATTGGTATTACTCCTTAATCTCAAATAGAGTGTATAACTAATGCAAGCATAATAATACATAGGATGAAAAAATATAACAAATAAGGTATTAATAATATACAAAGCTAATACATGCATTTTTTCTTAATACACTTTACAAACGACCCCTTATAGATGTGTATGTGTGAAAAGAGACCATAAAGGAAAGCAAGATAGCGCATATAATTAATATAATCGTCATTCATCAAGACCACGAAGTACAACGTTGGATACACTCCCTTCGTCTCAATTTAGGTTGCCTCGTTTGACTTGGTAGAAAGTTTAAAAAATAAAGGAGAATTTTTGAAATTTCTGGTCTAAAATAAATCTAAGATATCTATATAACTATAAATCATTTCATTGAAAGTAGAAGAAAAATTTTAAAATTAAGTTATTTCTAATTATTATGGAAATGTGATATTTTTTTCGGGACCGACTAAAAAAGAAAGAATGTCACATAAATTGGATCGGGGAAGTATCATTTATACATTTGAAATTAATTTCAAATGAAAACATTGTCTTATTGATATGGTTTGTCCTGTATATATGCTAAGGAGTACAACAAAATTCAGTTTTGTTTAACTTTTGATGTTGGCTATACATACTATATGGTTACCCCTGAGCTTGTAGTGATCAAATTCCTTTGATACATCCCTTCTTGAGGCTTGAAGAGCAACCTTTTACACATCAAATGTTTTTTCAAGTCTGTCTAATATGTCAAAGGAATTCAGCTACAAACTTAGGGGAGCTAGATAAATTATGTGCTCAAAGGTGGATTTAGAAATCTGACTACTGGTTCACGTGAATTTTGTAGCTTTTGGCCAAATTATGTGTATACAAATTTTAAAAAGTATAATCAATATTTACAAATTATAAATATGAATTCAGTTATTATTGCAATATAAACTTGAAGGAGCGATAAGAACCCTATATAACTTCAATTCCTGAATTCTTCTTTTTATCTATTTGTGGCATAGAGCTATATAAGGCCACGAGCAAGAATTCCTTCTTGTTGAGAATAAGATGAAAGCATGCATCTTCACATTAAAGTTTAAACATTCTCTTTTAGGATCTCTAAACTGTATCTTCACTCATCAAAAATAACAGTCGATAAATTTATATCTTTTTATATATTTAACTAGTAAATGTAATTATTTTTTGTCGTCCGATCAGACCCAAATGTGTGAACTTTCCCATTTTCTTTTTAGTTAGGGTTTGAACAATGACTATTTGTTCATATCTTGAAGCTTCTAAAGTTAAAATCTCATCTAAATTAGTGGTTAAGTTAGTTTACAATGTACATATGGTTGGGGGGGGGGGGGGCAAGTGGGCCATACAAGCCCCTCCAAACTTCAAAAAAAGATCATGGTTTCTTGTAACTCCTAATTTAAAAACTATATGCATCTATGTGTTGTCTCCCTAAGTTGTTAAAGTATAAGCCCTCTCAAATTTTATTAACTTAATATAAATGAAATTTTTGACATGAAATGTGAAATGGCACAAGGATCTTAGATCCTCATGAAGACTGGTCAAATAGTATAAATCAGAGGGTGGAAAAGTACGATTTTGCTACAATTGTCCTCATGATAAAAATCGTGCCTTAAAAGGTGTAGGATATATTTTTTTATAACTGTGGTGTTCGGGCCAGCTTTCGCGCACCTCGACTAATTTCACGGAATACTTACCACCTCCCTCCAACAACTTAAAAGGTGTAGGACTATTGGACCAATCACCGTAATTTGTCAAGTTCTATTGGGATTTTCATAACGTAAGGTACAAAGCAGACAATAATAATAACATACCAAGTATAATCTCACAAGTACCACAGTTAGGAGAAGGTGATGCATACGCATACCTTATTCTTATCCTGAGAAAAAAAAACTATTTTCGATAGACTCTCCACTCAAGTAAAATATATGAAAAATCAATGTATAAAGAGGATGCAAGAGGAGACTAAACATGGATTACAATAGTAATCTTTTAGCAAGATTTCAGTCTTTAAAAAATAACATATGGGAAAAGTTGCATAAGAAACTAGAAATGCAATGATGGTTTTGCCAACCTCGTTTAGAAAATCATAGTCATAAAGACATATTGCTGCCAAAAAGAAACAAAAAAAGTGTGGACTAAAATAAAGAGGAGTCCAAAATGAGAGCACCATTATTATTTCTAGTGCATTTTTGTCAAAATCACTTAATTTTGCGTTAGTGGTCCTATTTTTATTTACTTTATTTATTAACAAGTAATAGTATTTGTATGTAGCAGTAACACGTTTATGTTTACTTTGTCAAAGAAAGAAAATAAGCAGGTCTGGTTCTATAGTGGATTGTATATCAGAAAAAAGTGTGAAAAGAAAATCTCAGAGAAATCATGATCATCACTATCAATATATGTTAGATCATGACCCCTCAATTGCACAACAACAAAAATCAACAAGGTGGGTCCAAAGTGCTAATATGCTTTCCACTAAAATTTAAATCCAACGTTTAAAAAAATAATTAACAACAGGCACGTAAAAAATAACTACAGGTAATCGTCTATAAAAATTAAGATTAACAACACAAAAAACTAGACAGATTGTCTATTACAACATGTTAAAATATACTAATGATAAAATTCGATATTGTTAGTACTATGCACTCCTCATATCTCATTTTATGCAGCATATTTTTCTTTTTACGTTATTCTAAAAAGAATGATACATTCTCATACATATAGAAACAAACTATAAACTTTGCTTAATGAGATACTGAATTTACAGTCACACAAATATTTGTAACTTGTTTTTAGTCTATAAATTTAAAAAAATTCTTAAATTCCATATTCAATAAAAAGATACACATAATACTGAGAAATCCTGGTGGCCCTTCCCATAGTTCTTTTTTCCCTTATAAAAGGAACACTGAGGTGTGCTCTAAACAAGCTTACTCAAAAACTCAACTTTGTACCTCAAACTCCTTAAAGTCCCTAATTCCTTAGAAACAAACAACACATACAGCAATACAACAATGGGAAATTGCATTATACTTTTGCAAAATGATAAGAAGAAGGTCCTTGAATATAATAAAGCTCCAATGAAGGTCCATCATGAAGTGTCACCTCTACAAGAGCCACAAACAAAACATGTGAAAAAGAAGGTGAAGTTTGCTGATGAAGTACTACTTAAGGAAAGTAGTGACAAAGGTTGTTCATCATCAGAGGTTGTAAGAATTAAAGTTGTTATCAGTAAGAAAGAGTTGCAAGCTCTTCTATTAAGTGAAGGAGAATTAAGAGTTCAAGATGGCAACATGGTTGTTCAATATCCTCTTCAGAAAGAACAAAGCTCTATTAATGAGACTAATGATTGTATAGGAAGGAAGATAGCTCTAGATAGTATACCTGAATTAGACTAGTTTATTCTTCTTTGGATTTAGTAGTAAGTTTGATTTCTCAGATTGTCAATCAACTAACGGTTATTATCTTAGGGAGTCGCTTTTCTTTCTAAGTTCAATTTTTTTCAGTAAAGAAAGTGATTTTCCAAGATAATAATTAGTAATTATTACTTGAGTGATCGTCTGAAAAATCAATTCTAGTTTCTTATAATTGTAAAATTGTACATTACTATATATAGTCAACTATAGTAAGAGGCAAAAATCTTGAGAGGTACTAAGAAAACAGGCTTTTGTTTTCTTCTAATAGAGGAGAGGAATTAATTCTTCTCTTTTTAGTTCTAGCTAGCAAATGAAACTTCACAAATTTTGTTGTCAATCTTTGCTTCTTGAACTTATTAACTTTAATTCTCATTTTAATACTCCATTTTTCTACATCTTGTTTGGATGGTTATTATTATGTATTGTATTGTATTTTGTTGTTAGTTTAAATGTAGTGTTTGTTTTGATTGTTACTTAATTTTTATTGTATCGTTAAATCCATCAGTAAGTAACAATGAAAAGTCTCATTTTATGTAACAATCAATTTGGTGTGATCGTATGCATCGTTACTTTATCTTTCTTTCTCATTTTATCTTTACTTATAACTTTTAATAATCCTATTTTATTTATCCTATCTCTTTATCCTAGCTCTACCCCTACCTGACTTTTTTTGTAGGTTTGTCCTTCAAAGTATTGAAGTGTGATATTATATAGCGACGTAAATCGATATAATCTATCAAATGTTGTGTTTATTTAAACAATACAATATGATATAATATTACATAACATAATACAATACATTATGAAATAATACGTAAGAACCATCCAAACAGAGTGTAAGATAGTTGACAAGAGGGAAAATCATCCCCTTATTCTTGAAGGGCGTGGTCGCACGAAGATACTCGTTGTGTTGCTTTCGCTTTTCACACGCCTTATATGAGCATGAGTAACTCAAGAGTGAAGTTAGTAAAACGGTTGATTTAGGTTCCCAAAATATTGAGGCCCTAAAAATTTTAACGTTGAATATAATGATTTTATTTTCACTTAAAACAATATTGAATATTGTAAAAAAAAAAAAGGTTCAAAATTTTGTATAAAAGAAATTACGAAAAATATTTTTGAACTTTCAATTAAATAACTTAAATCTTCGTATGAATAGATAAAGTTTTTACAACAACATCCAAAGAAATGTATTGCAAACACATCACTAACATCTTATTAACAAGAATTACTCCTAAGTTTTATATTACTACGTGAGTTTAACTAAAAGTTTTATGTCATTTAAGAACACTACAATAAAAACAACATGCATTTAAAAATAAAAAATACAACTGTAAATTATTTTTTAATGTGTATTTGTATATATTAAGGCCTCTGATTAAAATATTGCTTTAGACCACTAATTTATTGAAACACCATTGTATCTCTAATCTCTATCTCTAATAATATATAAAAGTGTGAAGGGCATTAGAAATATTGCTTGAATTTTTTGCCCTTTATTAAAAGACTCCGCTTTAGACAAATCGTCGTTTCACTTTTTTCTTATTATTTTACTCCGCTTTATACAAAATCGTCTTTTCACTTTTTTTTCTATTATTTTTATGATATTAAATATAGATAGGCTTGGTCCAAAAAAAAAAAATCAAAAATACCTTTTTCCCCAGCGTCCAAAAAAATTTTGGCGAAAAAATATTTCCGAACTAAAATAGGCTTGGTCCAAAAAAAATTCAAAAATACCTTTTCCACCGTCAAAGTTTTTTTGGCAAAACAACATTTTTCAACTAAAATAGGCTTGGTCCAAAACAAAAGGTTTACGTGACTTTTTCCAACTAATATAAAAACCATACTGATAATACGCTTTTGTTGTTCCACAGAAGAGTCGTGTCTTTAAAGCATTATTTCGTGTCAATGCGCACAATAGACTTGAGGTAACCTACAGTAACGGATTCAATTATCTAGTTGCTACTCCATTTTAGTTATGCATCAATTTGATAATTCTTCTGATGCTTTCGTGAGAAGCTTATTTATATAACCCCGACTTCTTAGGCCTATTGCAAAGTTGATAATGTGCCAACGGATGTTCTTATTAATGGAGTTGCAGCTCAAAACAGAGCCGTAAACCTGGTATATCTTTTATCCTTGATTAGTCATTTTTAGATGTCAGTTTATTTGTTGGTCGCTGAGTGTGCCATCTGCAGGATTACATTTTCTTTTCTACAATTTATTGCAGGTTGAAGGAGACATTGTTGTTGTTAAAGTTTCGCCTTCTCTTAGACCATGGAATTATAAAAATTTAAATTTGATGTCAGATTGTATGATTTGGTATACTTAAAAGATCTGTGAGGTAATTAATGTACCTTTTCCTGACGTTTTAGATAGAATTTTACGTTATTTAATATTTTAATTGATTTGAAGCCATTATCCGCTATATCCTTATGCATATGGTCACCATATATTTGTAAAGAGGCATTTGATAATGGTTCGAGCATGTGAAGTGGAAATGCACGGATGTTGAAGTGCAGATGTTTGAGAGATTGACTATGGGTGATTTTAGCAGAGGTAGAGATAGATCAAAGAAGTATTAGAGAGAGGTGATAGACAGGAGATGGCACAATTACAATTTACCGAGGACATGATATTCAATCGCAATAATCAAAATTTTCTTCCTATGATGGAATATGATTACATGTCTACTTTGTTTGGTCATTTTACTATGATGGAATATGATTACATGTCTACATTGTCTGGTCATTTTAACTTGATTGTATGCAATTTTAACTTGATTATAGCATCAGGTTTGCAAGATTTTTTATTTACCTCAACTTACGAGTGGTTATTTTTTTGCATTTTTTGATTTTTATTTTATAGCACAGACAAAGTTCAATGATATAAGTATGGTTTAAAGTATATCATTTATAATATAAAAATTTTATCATGTATTTCGGGATAAACGTGCGACGCACGTTCCCATAAACTAGTATTATAAAGTATAAGACTGACAGCATAATAGAATGAGCCAAATATTTTATTGATTGTAGACTGGGTATATATAGATTCTATACAACTTTTACAACAAACAGATAAACTAAGAAAATGATAAGACTTATCTAAACATAACTTAAATACAAGAAAGAATTTACAGTAGAGTACTAAAGGGTAGTAGCTACTAAATCTGAAATTTAAAAATATGAGTCTGATAGTATCCGTTATTACGCTCCCGTAAGTTGATGGTGTCAACAACACCCAACTTGAAAAATTTCTGGACAAATATTGTTCTGGATAAGTTTTTTTTATTTGACGCCCCTAGACAACGGGCAAAGCAAGAGAAGTATAATACCCTAAGAATGACCCTAGTTTTTCACGTGAATACGAATTAATCAAGTTATTGATTTTCGGATATGAAATAATTACAAAAATAAAATGAATTTACAAATAAGAAATAAATTCTTTTTTTCCCGTGGAAATTCCCTTTTCTTGTTAACTTAGATGACTCAGCCTATAGTTAGGTAGATAAATATGATGCATTTTCTTCCTGCTCTTTTTCGGTTAACTTGGATCACAAGCTTATTGTTAGGGCACCTAATACTAATTGATAAATATATAATGGATTAACTGTTACTAGAGCAGCTTGGTTACATCACGTGCATATGATATCTCGCCTATAACAATAAAAACGTGATTTCAGTGTTATATAAGTGTCCATTAATAATAAATTGCATTTTTTAAAAAAATAAAAATTGTATGTTAGAAGTGAGAAGAAGTGAACAGCCAATGCAAGGAGTCATCACAATTCTTCTATTTTGAAAAAGTTAAGATTACTGTAAATTCCGCATGTGCTTGCTCATAGTGCCAGTCTCAAACCATGCAAAGGAAGAGGATTTTAGTAAGTTAACAAGCAACCTAAAATAGTCCATATATGATAAATCAACCTTGCAATATATGACATAGTCCTTATAGAGCCCAATGAATATTGAGGATTCATGACGAGGGAATTGCTCGAATGGTAGACACCCCTCACTTCCAATTCTAAGATTGTGAGTTCGAGTCACCAAAGGAGCAAAATTGAATGGGACTTCCTACGGAGGGGTAAAAAATAAAAAAATAAAAAAGAGGATTCATAAGTCGATCCTAACTTGAATGAGACTAATGCCTAGTTATTGTTGCATTGTCATGATGTAGTATATATGCAATGTAGAAGCTAAAAGGAAAGAATCTGCAAGCTTGATAAGATAGTTGACAACTAAGTACCGAGGAGTACTCAGAACAATCCATGTCCCGAATACACTTGTACCGGATGCTTCAAAAATGCATAGCTTTTGGAAAATACAACGTGTCTTATTATTTTCAGAGTAGAAGCAACGCGGGAACTGTATATTCTCGTGCATGTACATAACCATGTGAGTTTTGACCAAAAGGCCAAGCAATCGTCTGACATGAATATATACAAGGAGTATATTAATACAATATATTTACACCATATATGACTTGTATATATACTGGTGAAGTTTGGCTTCACTGGTTCTATACATTAGTGATAAGATTTATCTGCAATATACTGCACACTGACTAGCTATTCCTGTTTCCTTTCAACTTCCAGGCTGATCTCATTCCGACGTGTGAACGGAAGAGTAAATGGTGGATTATACTGCAAGCAGAAGTACACAACTAGTAGGTTACTTTGGTTACACTAGGCCAAAATCTGTTCTCCAGGCGATATTATAAGTATTATTGAAATGGTTCTGCAAATATACCTGTGCAACTTCAACCAAGGCACCATCTTTTACCTGAAAGTCCGCATCTCCCTTTAGTGCAGCTCGAAGTCTTGATTCTCGCGCTTTAACTTCTTCATCATTCACAAAACCTTCCTCGAAATTGAATGAGAGAAGGCTAGCTAAATTAGGATACAAAACTTGAAATATAGAATTCCTAAATGTTTTCTCTTTTGAACTCTGAATATTCGTTACAGCAGGCTTATGGGACATTAAAGAACGAGACGGAAGTACAACTATGTGCAAGTTTCTGTCATATCATAACAAGTGAGTTCATTAATAAAGTACTAAGTAACTTTACCAAGATCTACTTCTATAAACCAATAAGACAGATCCCATCTTTCTGACTACTCAGACGATATCGAAGTTCAAGAAAACATAAAAGTCCATCTAGAACTTTATATTGATATGCTAAAACCTGAAGTCACCAACCTGAAAAAGCAACAACTGAGGCAATTTTCCTAGGCACCTCTTTGATGGTTACAGAGGAATCCTTTGGTAGTGGCAAGTCCGAACCATACTTGGAGGGCATGACAAAGGACATCCTCCACTTTTCCTGATCTTCCACCTAATGAAATTCTTAATGAGATTTGTAATTTGTTGTGAAAATATGACAGCAGGAAATAAATATAACAACTAGATACACAATATTCATCTTTTTTCTTCTGAATGAGGACGGGGTGTGGGAGGGTTAAGCACTAAAATGTAGGATCAGACATAAAGTGATTTTTTTTTTTTCTTGAATGAACGAATGCTAGTTTTGAGGTTTCTGGGAGCAAGAAATTCTTACAGGATGTCTCCACATACCATAACCAGATAGAGACACAACCAATCTATAAGGGAGTGGCTATTTTCACATAATATTGGTTTTTATGTTTCAACATGTTGTTTATCAGATATCAATTTATGAATACTACAAAAAATGTGCTATCGTTTGTATAGAGGATTAGGTGTGTGTATTTATTCTAACATATTATCTTTATAATGTGGAACATTGTTCTCTCGGACTGTTATTCCGTTCTTAACTTGTTCTGGAACTAAGATAGACATCTATACAACATGGACTAGCACTAGCCTATAGGCATATATCAGATGCGCGTGTGCAAGTATCTGATAGGGGTTCGTGCAGTTTTTTTCTATGTGCAGTTTTTCCTTCTAATTATTAGTGTACTTTGAAAATTTTGAAAGAAGTCCCCATACTCATGTCACATCCATTCAGCACAGGTACAGCAAGGCAAATGAAGGATCCATGCAACATCTATGTTGCTCGGACTCTTCAAAATCACTGTTGGGTGTGTATCGGATTCTCCAAAAGATACGCATTTTGGAGGATCCAACACAAGGTGCAGCAGCAGTATTGGAGGGTCCGAGAAACATAGTGCAACATAATCAAAATGTGGAATCTACGCTAGCGTTTGGCCATAGATTTCCAAATATTTTTGGCAAATCATTTTTGGGTGAAGTTTCACCATGTGTTTGTCCATAGTATTTGTGAAACACATTTCACTTTTAAAAGTTCCCAAAAAATGAAATTTGGCCCAAATACTAGTTTTTTCTAGTATTTGGGAATTTTGGATTATTTGCCAAATAATGGCAAATTATATGGCCGAACACGATTTGCCAAGTTTAATCCCTAAAACTACTTGGGAAATCTATGGCCAAACGGGTCCTACTAGTTTCCCGTTCTCCCAGATATGGGTTTGCAATACCATCTGAGTTTTCTACAGGTTCAAACAATAAGGAACCAAAATGTTTACCTGCTTTGGTGTATGGCCAGGCACAAAATTGAAAGATCCTCAAATCACATCTAAAATAAATTTCATGTTCTATCAAATCCACATCAATGTGTTTTTCCTTGTGAATTATGTAACAAGATGATGTTTTTTTCCCAATAGAATGTTTTTTTCCCAATAGAATCAGCAAAAATCAGCATTTCCATTTGGCGACATGAGGTCATTTTTAGAGTAGTTCTTCATTTATCATTTCTAAAGTTATGCAGTGACTCAACTCCAATATGTTATCTAAAGTTATGTAGTGACTCAACTCCAATATGTTATCACCTCAATACTTTTAGCAACACTCTGCATCAACATCCATGTTAGTAGTCCCTCTTCCAGAGTATCTCCAATTTCCCCAGAAAAATACAATATGTCTCCAAAAGAACTGAAAGAGTAGTAAAAAAGCATGCGCAATAGAGTAACTAAACCATTTGTCTCAATGACGCAGTAAATAGCACGCTGCAACAGGATTAATTGGGGAAAAGGAATGACCAGTTAAAGAGTTGTACCCTTTTAGTTATCACTGGAGTAATCATTTCCATCCTTTCCCCTTCAGATTGAGTTCTACGGGTGATTACGGGTGTCGTCATCGCCATACTCTCCTTCTTCGTGTTCTGGAAGTCAACAAGAATGAGAACAGAGCCAAAGAAGGCTGCCATCACAATGTGGTTCGAGGCGATCTAAGATTGACTCTCTATAAGTACTTTCAACTACCTTACCAAACAAGTACTCGGCCAATGTGTTGAAGGATTGAGATGCACCATTAAAGTCAAACCCATACTTGCTAGGCATTGTAACCTCGGCAACAAAGTAAGGCTGTTTAAAGTGATCACAATACTACTTTAGATTAATGGACAAAATTATAATGAAAAAGAAAGATGGCTAAAAGGACAATCAGGAAAAGATTAATAATTATCAACATGACAGCATAAAGAGATGTCGGTGAGTAAAGTACTAATAATACAACATGTCTACAAAATTGCAGACTAGTACTGTTAAGAAGAAATATATGCACCATAAATAACACAGTGACTGATGGTCCAGAATTCAGGTTAACTACAGAGGACTATTTGCCAAAATTTTATATCAATGACTTTCAAACAACAGGATCCACGGCTTCAATGCGAATGGACAGAGCTTATGACATGCTTAATTCTAGGAGATCAAACCAAAAGTTAGAACATAAGATGTTTTCAAGAAACTGCCCTCCGCGTTCTAATCATGTCCTAATACTGAGTCACTAACATGTTTCTCAAAATTGAGGAAATCCTGAGTTGTGATCACTAGTCTATTTCTGTCAGTTTCTTTCTGTTCTGGAATAATTTTGGATACCAGATCTCTTTGAGGTTCCTATTGTTTCTTTTTCTTTTATTGATCGACATGCTAACTCTTCACTATAACTGTAGTTCTCCAGTTGTGGCATATACATAATGATTAAACAACACTACTCTCCTCGTTCCATGTGGATTGTGCATTTCAGCTATTTGAAATCCTTTGATGGTTGCTTTTTATGATCATACTAAAGTAATCACATATATGAATAAAGGCCCATTTCTTCAAGAAAAAACATAGAATAAATTTACACCAAAATCTGCAAAATGTCTCCCTTCCCTTGTAATTGACATGACATAGTAATTTTCACCAACTAATGCTTTCTTGTATTAGTACCCTAGATTACTTCGAGAGAACTCACTATAATTACCATGTATGAGGAAATACTGACTAACGGATTCCTTGTGTTAGAATACGTAGCTGGTGTGAACAAATCCGAGGCGGATTCAAAATTTAAGCTTTATGGGTTCAACCTTATAAGGTTCTTAGCATTGAACTCATCATATTTTCAAAATTATGATTCATATTTACTTTTTATTGCAATTTTAATGAATTATTGTTACACATAAATTTATATCTTGTGTTGAAAGTACTCGGTTCATATGAACACCCAGTAACAACAAGTTGCATCCGCCTCTAGAACATATCTATTAGACAATGTATGTTGTCTATATTCGTGTCTATGTCAGTAGTATTCTAAAGGTTTTCTTATCAAAAGTTTCCCCTCTATTTTTTAACAAAGGCTTAAACTTTTTTTTGTCAGTCAAATATTGCTCCTCTCATCTAGAACCAATCCCCTGATTATAAGTTACAGAAGGGATGCATATAAATCTGTACTAAAAAGGCAGCTCGGTGCTCTAAAGCTCCAACTATGCGCGGGGTCCAGGTAAGGGCCAGACCTTATCTGTTGTACGCACAGTTACCTGCATTTCTGTAAGAGGTTGTTTCCACGGCCATATAAATCTACACTCAACTGGAAAAAAAAGAAGTGCCACCAAAATTAGTGGTTGATAAATAGAATGACAGTGCAAATACCTCAACTTCTCTTATCTCATACTGATCACTGCGTTTCAAAACCTTGAATTTCACCGTCTCCAGATCCGGCACTTCAAGAGAAAAAAAACGATACGAGCTAGTCATTCCGTGGCCCCATTTTAACCATCTAAAATTTCATCAAAGGAACAGAGAATGTAACAATCATAAAAAAATTGAACAAGTATACCAGACATCAGAGCTTCCTCCAAATTCCTACTTTCAAATATCCTCTTCGGAAACACGTATTTCGCCGTTTCACCCGCCAATTCCATTAGAACTGCCAACAATTTTAAGAAGGTTAACAATATAGCAACAATCAATCAAATCATTAAACATTTTTCTCATTCCTAAACTAGCTAGAGGACTAATTGACCAACAACAACAACAAACCCAGTATATTCCCACAAAGTGGAGTCTGGGGAGGATAAAGTATACGCAGTCCATAACACTACCACAGAGGTGAGGTAGAGAGGTTGTTTCCGAAAGACCCCGACTCAAGACAAAACATTCTACAGAAGGACCTAATAAGAACAAGACACAATAGGTAGAAACAAATAGCAGATAACAACAAAAAATAAGCCTACCACAAAGTAACTCTACACTCGACCTATCCGAAACAACAAACATCACCAAAACTCCAAAGACCAAGACACTACAAGCAAGTACTACGACACTAGCACGGATAAAAAGACAAAGCACACCTACCTACTAGTAGAGACTCACCCTACCTCCTACCCATCTACCTTAATTTGCATCCTACACACCTTTCTATCTAAGATCATGTTCTCGGTAAGCTGTAACTGCTCCATGTCTATTATGTACCAATTGTCCCACATTGGAAAAATAGAGAAATGTTAATGCGTTTATAGGTTGAATGGGTTCTTCCACTTATCAAACTAGTCTTTTGGATTGGGCTATATTTTGTGGCCAAACTTTCAAAATCTGCTTATTTGGAAAACGATTTTTGTAAGTGCTATTCCGGAAATATACATTTGTAGAGTAGCGGATTGCATCTGACTAATCAATTTGAAAGATACTTTACGAATATTAGAGCAGCAACTTGTGAATAATTAAGGTTCTAAAATCTGAAAAATAACATTTGCTACTACTCAAAAACACTTAGTTTTTTCCTAAAAGCTTTGTCAAACTGCTCAACTTTCTGAAATAAGCACTTTCAAGAGAAAAAAAAAAACTTTTAACTTCTCAAGATCAAAGAATATAAATGAATTTCTGCGAAAAAGTTACGTTTCTGAGAAAGAGAAGAGGTTTGGGAGGCGAGGGCGATGACGAGAGAAACTCGAGCTTCGAGAGCTGACATGTTATTTCTCTGCTGAGGCTGAGCGGAGCTGCTTCTGTCAACTGCCATGGATTTGATCGGAGAAGGTCTGATTCTGCTTATAGATGGAGGAGAAGAAATGGAAGAAGGCGACACCAGAAACATCTTTACAGTTACAGTGTTAGATTATAATTTCACTCTATTTGAAAATCTGTTTTAATGGTTGGTTGAAAAGGGACATTTGTGGTTGGACATTTTCCACCTCATCACCACTTTTCCATTTGGCACTTTCGATTTTCTAAAAAATAAATAAATATATACTTCCTCCATTTCAAAAAGAATGAACTATCTTAACTTGACACGAAGTTTAAGAAAGTAAAAAAGACTTTTGAATCTTGTAGTCCTAAATTAAAGTTATGGCAAATATATCAAAATGCCCTTTAATCTTGTGGTCTTAAATATGTCACGTGGAAAGTTGAAATTAAAGTATTGCCAAAAAAGAAAAGAGTCATTCTTTTTTAAATGGACTAAAAAAGAAAGTAAGTCATTCTTTTTTAAACGGAGAGAGTATATATATAAATATATCCATTTCGTTCCTAAATAAATGGCTAGTTAGCCTTTTCATTTTATTTCTAAATAAGTCGTATTTTACATAATCGACATTAATAATATTTTTTCAATTTTATCCTTCTTTAAATAAAGAGAGTTTTATATAACCAAGAAATTATCAAAGAGTTACTTTTTTCTCATGACATTTATTAAAAGTAAATTAGTAAAAGCATATTTTGTCTTATAAGAATCAATAGTTTCTTAAGGGTGTGAGTAAGTTAAAATAACCACTTATTTAGAAACGAAAATATTGGGTTGATAACAAAAATAGACAACTAAATAACTTACATTGTAAAAATATAGCCCAAAACTTATATTACAAATACAACAATATACTCGGTGTATTTTCACAAAGTGAGATCTGAGGAGGGTAAAGTGTATGCAGTCCATACCACTACCTCAGAAGAAGTAAAGAGGCTGTTTTCAAACGTACATTACAAATCTTTAGCCAAAAATGCAATCTGGTATACAAAAATATACATCAGTATGCAACAATATACCAAACTTTCATATATATATATATATAATTTTTTATAAAAATATTTAAAAACTTGATATACAATATTATACACCCAATATATAATATTATATAAATTACAAGAGATATTTATGCACACATAATAACATATAATTTTATACACGAAGTTATAAAATGGAATTTCGACAAATTTCGTCGGTTGATTTCTCTCGAACGACACGATGGAATCTTCTAAAGATTTGTGGAGAGGTAGATCTAGTGATGACCTATTATCCCCCAAAATGCGTGACATCATTAATCACAACAGAATTTGATTGAGAAATATTTTAAAAATTGACGACAGTTTACTCTTAAGATTTCACTACAATGATCATGTCTGTAATTTTTTATTTTCAGCAATTGTGGATGAAATTTTGGGATGAATTTTGTTGCGTTGGATTTGTCTGATCAAGGTCTATTATTTAATTCTGAGTTTGAATTTTTTTTTAGAGGTGGGGAGGGGGTTGTGGCACCTTGGCAGCCCTTTAAGGCCCTTAAGCTTCTCCTTAGAGCTAATTTAGTTAAGTATTAAAATCGTAGCTAAATTATGTAAAAGTAATTTTATTGGCTTCACTAGAATGTAATTATCTCAAAAATATTCATGGCTAAACAATCAGAATTTAACTTTGTTTTAAGAGAAAAGACATCAAATCACCCCTAAATTTGTCCACTCAATTTACTTTAACACTTTAATTTTACAGACATTTATATACCCCTCTAAATTACTTTGAAATGATTTAAACACCATCCTAAAATTGTAATACCACTCTCACAATGACAAGTGCATTATACACGTGTCATATCATTGTCATATCAGCACCATATCATTACTACATAAAAGTCACGTCAATTTATTTTTTTAAAAAAACTAACCCCACTAATATGTATACTATATCATTTTTAAAAAAAATAATAATAATCCACTTCCTTCTTCTTCTTCAACCACCCCCCAACCCCTTCCCAACCCCCGCCTTTATCCTTCTGCATCTCCACACCCTTCATTTTTTTTTTCTCTTTCTTCAATCCTCTCTTTCTCCTTCTACATTCACCCGCCTCCTATCCTTTCCACACTCTAAAAATTCAATCAATTTACAATTTAAAATTTTGAAAAAAAAAAAGTTCAACAATTACATCGTATTTGAAGAACCATAAGTACAACAATTTCAACAAAAAAAATTTTGAGCAGCCTTAGAGCAAAAAAAGATTAACTATTTCTTGTTTTTAAGAAAATTAAACATTGAAGATCATAAAAATTAAGAAAATTACTTGTAAAAAATTGAATTGGGTTTTAAAAAAGAAGAAATGATTTTTTTTTTCAATCGCAATTTTTTTATCCATATTTTTTTCTTTCTTGAAAAAATTGATGATGTGTGGTAGAGATAGGGGTTGGGGGTTTGAAGAAGGAGAAAGAAGTATCAGATTTGCAGAAGAAGCAAAAGACGTAGGGTAGGGATGGTGAGGTTCGAAAGAGAAAGAGTGTGGAGGTGGTGGGGTTTGAAGAAGAAGAAGGAATATTTTTAATTATTTTTTTTTATTATATATTAGTGGGACACATTTTTTTTATATAAAAAATGTGCGTATAATTTTTTTTTCTCTTTTTTAATATCACATCAGTATTAGAAGTGATATTAATTTATTTTAAATAAAATTAGAGGATAAATAATTATTGATAAAATTAAAATGTTAAAGTAAGTATTTCGAATACTTTTCTTTTTTATAAACCAACATCATAAGCGCATGCACGTGTCCTTTAGTTGACCGGATCAATCTTGGCCGTCAACCACCGGTTCAATTTCTTCTCCTTCTCCATAAACCACACATATAGTACTAGGGAGGGATATTTGGATTGTATTATTGTAATTAACTAAAAGGGCTGTTTTCTTTGTTCCCTTTTGTCCCTTTACTTTTGTATTGAGTAAAGTTTGGATATTTATTGTTATAAGTTCAATTGGGTTTCTTGTTGGATTCATTGAGTTTGACTATGGATGATTTAAGGAGAGCAAGAGGGGGGAAAATATTAGGGAGAAATAATTAGATAGGACATGACATAGTTTTAACTTACCGAGTACATGATGTTAGATGACCTTAGATAGAATTTCATGAAGAACACAAATTAAGATAGTTTATTGAGTACATGATCTTAGATAGGAGTGTGTGAAGACACAAATTAGGGCAGGAAGTTACTTGATAACAGTGTGTTGTCATGTCCTAGTCTTGTCTTACTGATAACAACCAGAATTAACAACAATCATCTGTCCAAACTCTTAATTCCTTTTACTTTTAACTGTCAACCCCCTTTAGAAATATCTACTATTGGTTTGAATATTCACTTTTGACGTATTTCTCGCCATATTCTGTGAGATTCGACCCCAGCCTCCTTGGATTTTATATTTGAACACGGACCGCTTCATACCTGTTTTAGAGGTATAATTCTGGAGTATCAAATTTTGACGTCATTGCTGGGGAATACTAGTGTTTAATTTTACTTGTATAATGGGTAAGAAATCATCAAGAAAGAAAGGAGTTGGTAAAACACCTGTTTCAATTACATTAAGAGAAGAATTAAGTGGGAAGAAGAAGAAACAAACCCATGTAAATGCAAAATCAATGCTGAAATTGGAACATATTAAGAATATTGCTACATGGGTCAGTGGAGAAGCTTTCATTCCTTCACTTGGTGCATTCTTTGGCCAGAGATTAGCTGCATCAGCGGAGTCCTTGGGTGTTCCTCCTGACCCTTCATTATTTACTTGTCAAAGGTTTGATCTTTTTTTAAATCTTGCGTTTTTCACTGTCGTTTTTCTTTTTATAACTACTTTGATTTGTTACACTGGGGCTGAGCATCGTTCAGAAACACCTCCACGAGGTAGAGGTACGGTCCCCCGGACCCCACTTGTGGGATTTCATAACCAGTTCTTGTGTTTTTTCCAGTCGTTTTTCCTTTTCGTAACTACTTTAATTTGTTGTGCTTGAACCGAGGGTCCTTTGGAATTACCTCCACGAGGTAGGGGTAAGATCTGGTTTCACTCTATCCTTCCTAGATCCCACTTGATTTCACTGGGTATGTTGTTGTTGTTGTATTTATCTTACATTCATGAATACAGACTGTTAGCTTTGTGACGGCTTAAAAAATGGATATTGGTTTGAGGAATGGATGTGTGGTTATAGTAGAAGAGAGAGGATTAGAAATGAGTATATTCAGGATGGTTTGGGTATGTGGAGAGGAGATGCAGATGCACCGATGCCTAGTGTAGAGGTGTGAGAGGTTGACTATGAAGGGTTTCAAGATAGTAAGAGGTAGGCCAAAGAAGTTTAGGAGAGAGGTGATTAGACATGACATCATGCAATTTTAGCTCACCGAGGCCATGGCCTTGAATAGAAGCTTGTGCAGGACATGAAAAATTAGGGTAGAAGATTAGTAGGTAGCAGTGCGTTCTCTTGCTATATGTCCATACTAGTAGTCGTAGTATTTAATTTCTCCCATAGTTCTTGTACTTCACTTTCTGATTCTGTCTGTTGTTTCTTGTAGTACTTTGATTTATGTTACTATTTGTTGTTTCTTGTACTTCAATTATCGCATTATTTTGTTGTAGTTGCGGTTCAGAATGCTTTGTTATGCTTTAACTTCCATTGATTCTCTTTCTGGACTGCTTTGAACTAATTTTTCTTGAGCCGAGCGTCTACTGGAAACAACCTCTCTACCTCTCATGTAGCGGTAATGAGCATTCAGCTAGTCTCAAGAAAATCAGTAGATTTAAAGCCTGGAGAAGTAGCTGCAGCCAAAACCAAGTAGACTGAATAGAAGTAGGCTGCATTTGTGCCCAAAGCTTCAGAACATTCATATTTGCAGAACGATGGCGGAGTGCTTTGTACGAACCAGTCTAGAAACAACATCCAATGATGAATTGCACTGGAGTAGCTAGCACACACCTCAAGATCTCTCCAACGCTAAGCATGTTGACAACTTTAATTTGTAGGCCATCCTTTAGATGAGGAATATACATCAACACCATGGAGGCCAGGAAAACAGAATAGTTAAGACTACGTTCCAGAGAGAGGATCGACACTACTGTTCAATTTCATCTCTTTTCCAGGATTCTTTTCCTTCCCCTTCAGGAAATGTCACTCTCTTGAACCATCCTGAACCAGTTGACTCGATTACTTGAATAAAATTTCAAGGTCCTGTGACATCTGATCTTTAAGAAAGGGATATCTTCTTCTGCTCCGTAGCCAATATCAAGGCCGGTGATGCATGTTTCGATACCCACTTTAATACCTTGCTTTTGTCTGTAGCAGGGTTCAAATTCGTTATGTGTGCCAAACCCACACATCATGAGCCACTCTTACAAGTTACAACTAGACCAGAGGCCTAGGGGCAAGCTATGACCAACTAGTTGGTATCACTAATATGGGTTTTTGCTTTCATCGTGTTCTAAGCTTAGCTAAATCTGCATGGATTTCTAGAGGTTGTATGAATAACTAAATAAATACAGAAAATAAAATACATAACTTGGTCTCATCTTATTATACCCGGTTGGTGTTTTTTATCTCTGGGATTCTGAAATATCGCTCGTGTGTTTTTTGAGTATTTTACATTTATGTGGTATATAATATCCTTCGGACATAGCATCCTCAATATTTCCAAATTTTCATTGCTATTTTTGACCTTTGGTAACAGCTATTTATGTCTGGAAAATAGCTGAGTACTAATATTCTTCTTTTTTTGGCCATGTTGTTCCTAAAGTTTCTCCCTTTTTCACATTTTGGGTGGAATAATGCACTTAGGATTTCAGTTTAAAAAAATAATGCACTTGAGATTTTTCATAAAGGGGGAAAATAGCAAAATGGGCGTTGAGCCGTTGATTGTTTCAGCATTGTTGTGCAGTGTGTGTGACTGAGTGAGGTTTCTTGATTAGGTGTACCAAGTTTTGTTCTTTAACCTAAAACTTGCTCTGTAGTTAGTGTTGCATGTTTGAATGGAGCTGCCCATTCTAGCGTAGTGTGTTTTGGGTGTAAAAGCACAGCTGAGTAATATTCTCCTTTTTTTCCCCATGTAGTTCCTAAAGCTTCTTGCTTTTTCACATTTGGGTGGAATAATGCACTTGAAATTTTTCATAAATGGGGGAAATAGCAAAATGGGTGTTGATTGTTTCAGCAGTATTGTGCAGTGAGAGAGAGTGTGAGGTTTCTTGATTAGGGGTGCCATGTTTGTTCTTTAACCAAAAATCTTCCTTGGTTTAAGCAAATCTGTTTTTATGGAGCTGCCCGTTCTAGCTTAGTGTTCATTTTGGGTGTAAAACCAGAGCTGAGTAGTATTCTTCTTTTAATTTTTCCTTCTCCCAAGAATGGCTTCATATGGAAGTGAATGGATATTGAGGATTATAGCTGACCCCGGCTAATTTGGGATTGAGTCATAGTAGTTGCGTTGTTCCTTCTCCTTTTCGATTTACTTTTAACGTCTAAAGGTTGGGAGCTCTACATTTGCTTGTATTCAGAATAGTTGTCAATGTTCTGTTTAAAGTTATCTTTTTTCTCACTTGTGTTATCTTTTACAAGAGAAATCAAATAGGATAAAGTTAGCTTTACGTACTATATGCATAGTGAAATGTCTAATTATTGTGCTTTCTCTATGAGACATTTTCTTACTTCTTTCTCACGAGGATAAATATAATATTTGGAAGATGTTTCATTTTAAGTTGTTTCCTACCACTCGGTTATGGAGTTAATTTACTAAAGAAATCTAGTTGATTGAACTTTTAGATTAGCTCCAATAATAGTTGGGATTCTGAAAGATCACTCTTGTGTTTTTTGAGTACTTTACATGTATGTGGAATAGAATATCCTTCGGACATAGCATCCTCAGCAGTCCAAATTTTCGTTGCTATTTTTCTAAGCTTTGGTAACAGCTATTTATGTCTGGAAAAGGCAGAATACATTAACCATCATCAAGAAGTAGCTAATTCCTGTGCACGTTGAGTTGTTTTTACTTCTTCCTTCTGATTTCTCCTTTTTTAAATCACAATGTATATGTGGAATTGATTTATTCTGCTTAAAAATTTGTAGTTGCTTTGAATTTTTGCTACTTCCATGTTGAATGAGTCATTGTCGACTTTTCATCCCTTTTTGTAGGCTTGCATACTGACTTATAATTGGTATTTTGCAGGTGTGAATCTATCCTTCAGGCTGGCTACAACTGTACAGCATGGATTAAAAAGAACAAAAGAAAATGCAAGACATCCGGTATTCCCCCGAAGAACTGTGTTGTATATGAGTGTCATTTCTGCTCACATCGGAATCTAAAGAGAGGAACCCCAAGAGGCTATATGAAAGATCTATATCCTGCCAAACCAACAACTTCAAGAGTTGACCGTGCTAAATCAGCAACCCGAAAGTCTGAACAGTTGGATACGTTAGTGACTAGTATCAATAAGGCAAAAGGTGATCCTACTGAATCAGCAAAGAGAAAGTCTGAACATTTGCATGCTTTAGTGGCTACTATCGATAAGGCAAAAGCTGATCCTACTGAATCAGCAATGCGGAAGTCTGAGCATTTAGATACGTTAGTGGCTAGCATCGATAAGGCAAGAGTTGACACTACTGACTCAGAGTTCCAAAAGCCTGAACATTTCAATGCTTCAAGGGGTAGTACCGATAAAGATAACAAGACAGATGTAATAGTTTCATCTGAAATAGTTGGAGATAGTCCTGCAACTCCAGTGTCAACAGTTGCGGTTACTTCTTTGTTGGATTCGAAGAGGAGGAAAAGAAATAGGACAGGGTCCAAGAAGAAAGTTGAACCTCAGGATGGTTCATCCATGACGGATGTTGAGAAGACTGTCCCAACATCCAGTACGCGAAAGAAGAAGTCATGGACTAGTTTGAAGGAAATTGCTGAAAGTCAGAGTAGCAATAGCAGGAAGTTCTCCAACATATCTGTTCCATTTATTCTTTAGTTAGTTGTAAGAATTGTATTGTTTTCTGTTGAGCATCCTTTAGTGTTGATATACAATCATACTCCTGTAAATTGTAACAGTAGTTTCTCTCCAATGTTTGTAGGAGTATCATTGTTTAGTTTAACAAATCATGTTGAAATCACTTTATATATACATTTCATTAGCTAAATGATATTCCTTACTAGGTTCTCCATGTATGTAATTGGTATTAAAATTGGTATCAAAGAAGTTTTCTTATTGTGAGGGTCTGGAGAGGGTAGAGTGTACGCATACGTTACCCCTACCTCAAAAGGTAGAAATGTTGTTTCTGATAGACCCACTCAAGAAAGAAGAAAATCAAAAGGAGTCCCGAACAAGAAATAACGGAAGTCCAAGAAACAACAGATGGTAACATAATAGAACTACAATAAAACAATACGATAATCAAGGTACAAGAAACGACAAATAGTTACGGAAATCAAGAAACTATAGGGACAGTACTACCACTGCTAGTCTGCTAATATAAACAGACAATAAGACAACGTACCACTGCTAATATAAACGGACAACAAGACAACGTCCTGCGTCCTACTAACATTCTACCACTATATCTGTATGCATTGAAAATTAAACAAAGAATGATCTTTTCAAATGTTCCACAGAATTTGTTTATCTTCAAAATGAAGAAACAGAAAAGGCCATATAGTGGAGAGTTGATTAGTGGGCTAGAGTACTTAATTGCTCATATTCATAAATGTTTTAGATGTAACACGAGTGAATTTCACGTTAATAGTACTATCAGGATAAAAATTTTTTTGTAGGAATAGAGTACTCAATTGCTCATATTCATAAATGTTTCAGATGGAACATTTGTTGCCCGGAAGATCGGCAAAAAAAATTTGGACCATTTCTCAATTTGTGCGTGTCATCCTTGCACAGGGGCCATGCTAATCTTCTCTGTATCGTTCCAATTTTATCAAATGTCCCCGAAGGGACGATTATCGCTGATAGGGTTTCGCTATATAAACTGCATAAAGCTTCTTTCTGTGAACGATGTGGGAGAAACGTAAAAGATATGAGTTTAGTAAATATCGTTTTGGGTCCTAAAGTTTCGAAAACCAAACATTTCGTCCTATATTAAGAACGTTTAATTCAACATCACCCGCTTAAGTATTCGTTCACGTAATGAAGTTCCTTCTGTACTTCTGAATATGTCAAAATTACCCTCATCTTTTTGCACTATACATTATTATCATATATTTAGATTTTTGTACCCTCATCAAGACAAATAATTCCTTAATTCTTGTTATTACAAATTTTCAATGAATTTTGATTAGATCTATTATAAATTAAGTGGATTATAGCACCGAGGAACGTGTTGAGATGGATAGGATTCCTTTGATCTTGTACTATATATCTCAATTTTAAGCCTTGAAGTTGATTTTTTTAATAGGGAGCACTTCTCTCGTTAATGAATCTTACGTGACGATAAATCTAAATTAGTCCGTCAAAAACGAATATTGGCAACCAATTGAAAAATGTTAATAACTGAGATTGACATTTCGTTGGGAAGATGGAGAAACTAGTCTCCACATAAAATTGTATATTGTATAATATTTTGGTTTCATTTCTACTTAATTACCACATAAAATTTAGTATAATTCATTGTATTATTTGGTTTGAATTTTTTTTATCTGTATTTATTATTCAAGAACTTATAAATTATTTCATGTGAAATACAATATAGAGATTAGATATATAAACGAAGATTACTAGCTAAATCATGTAGATTAATATTATATTTAGCTAAGACTTATTTTATTAACTAAGTAATATTTTTTTAACACAACATACTACCTCCTCCGTTAGCTTTTACTTGGCACATTCATTAAGAAAATAATTATTAATATAGCTATTTTATCATAATATTCGGTCCCTATTAATTGATATTTAGTAGTATGTCTTCAAATTAGTTTGGAGAATAAGCAATTAATGTTAAGGGTAAAATAGAAAGAATTTTTTTTTATTTTTTCTTGATATGTCAAAAATGACAAGTAAAAATAAAAATCCAATTAGGAAATAAGTGATAAGTAAAAGTGAACGGGGGGAGTAATAAACAATTTTTTAATTACAATTTGCATTGGTGTTGAAGAAGGATTAGGTTGAACGTGTTAGAGCGTACAATTCATACACACACAGCGGAAGCATGGTCATGGATCACAAACTTACATATTAACAAAATAATATAATCTTAAAACGAAATTCAGAAACCACATACATTCCTGTTGAAACTTTCACAAATCTCGTTCAAAGCCTTGCTCGCCAGGTCTGCGATCTTCTACTAATTCCTGACTAATTTTCTTCAACCAGTACTTATGTGGACAAGTTAAATTGTTTTCTGGAAAAAGATTTCAAAGATGAAGTTGAAGTTGTATGGGCTTCTTTTTTTTTTTTTTTGCATTTACTTCACACGTTTTTATTTTCATTAAGACCACCCATTTAATTCCAACATTAAGTCAGCCAAACGTTTTTCTTTTGTCCATTATGATCAATGTTTAATAGGTGTCATAATTTTTTTCATCAATAGGATTTTATTCCTATTAGAACAAAACTGTGTAAAACTTTTCTTACTTCTTTTTCTTTTCAAATTGGTTAATTAATCAGGTATAGTAGGGACCGCAGATTTATTACATGAGGCTTCCAATTACGATATTAATTCGCAAATGAATGAATTAGCATATCATAATAAATTACAAATTATTCCACTAAAAATCTGTAATTGCACTCTTCGATATAATTTCGAAATCTACCATTACACTTTATTTAACTCTCCATGTTAGAACTACCGACACCAATCAATTAAATTAAATTTCTGAACAAATTTAATTCATTGATTAATTTAATCCTTTATTTTATATGCTCAACTTATTTCACATGACGGATATTAAATCCACCTGAAGGGTTTCATGTGAAAACTTATAAGCAACCATAAAGAGGTATCTTTTATCTCAAGTTCAAGACACAGTTTTATCAAGTAATTATTATTTCACTAATGTGATTTGTCATTACCCAATCTAATAGGAATATATTGACTCATAATATAATAGAGTCTCACCTTTTAATAGATTAAAATAATAACTCAAACTACATAGATCATAATAATCATATCAAGATTAAGAGTATAAGTTCATGTAATGGACTAGAGAAGTTAATTATTAATATTCAGAACATAAACGAACATCTCTACTTGGTCCGTTCAGTACATACGAAATGTACTAGCACAAGAAGTTGAAATATTACCACTCCCATAATTAAGATCAAATTATATTTAATCTTGTGCTACAACCATCAAGATGTTTGTTCTACTTCATCTTTGATTGTGAATATTAATTTATAACTTATAAGAACCGACAATTTTAATTTTTCTTGTATGAGTTAAATGACTCCATACACAAAATCGTCTACTATAAAAGTAAAGGACACACATGTTAACACAATAATCTATTCAAAATAAAGACTTTATTAAAATAAGTAAATAAAATAAATTGTCTTTACCTTGGATGAAAATACAATACTATAACATAAGCCATATGGTTAATAGTTTCTCCTAACAGAACGAACTTATTTGTGTACTGCGTGACAGTTAGTTGGTATGGAAGAATTGTTGTACGCGGGAAATTTTTTAATTTTCGTACAAGTTCAAGGACGAAGTTTTAGAATAGAACTTCAATAGGCGAGACATATAAACAACATGGGAAAATGAGGTGAGAATGTCTCTCAAGTCTTCAATTAATTAAAAGGGACGAGTGAATCCCGCAATATTATTAAGTTAGAAAAGATAAAGTCGCTCAAACAACTGAAGATAGTTGTTCGGCAACTGCATTAGTTGTCCCAACAACTATTCAGTTCGACAACTAATGCAGTTGTCGAACAACTTCGCACAATTGTCGAATAACTTTGCACAGTTATCGAACAATTTCTATAGTTGTTGAGACAACTTTTACAGTTGTTGGGGCGAAAGTATAAAAATAAAAAACTGAATTTTTTTTTTCACTTTTACTTAATTTCTAAAACTTGAAGGACCCCACTTAATTAAAAACTTATTTGTCACTTTTAATCATAAATCTCCGATGTTGTGAATTAAGCGATCCCGATCTCAAACAAAACGGTTTTCGCTTTCCATTATCACGATATACCAAAGAAAAATATAACATGCTCTCATCTTTTTCTCCTTTCCTCTCACCTTATATTTGTAGTACAATAATAAACTTTGCATGAAAAATTGAAAATTGATGTTCCACCTCATGCATATTACTAATATTTTCTTTCACGTGTTAATTTCTTTTCATGGCAGTTGACATAATTGACTGATCGAATAAATTACACTAAAGATGTACATGCTTCCTAAGAATGGACAAACATTGACTAAAATCTTGACAAGAGACCCATGTAATTATCTTAGGATGTCGGAATTTATTTGATAACTTGAAGTTTGAAACATTTTATACGTACTATTTGTTTTTTTATTTATATTTAAAAAAAAAAAGAAAAAAAAAAAAGAGCTATATCATATAGCAAACTATTTTATTTTTTTTAAAAAAAAGAACTAAAATGTGGTCTATATTAGAGGCCAATCTACTTCACAAGATATACAACAACAATAACATACCCAGTGAAATTCCTCGTGAAGGTAAAGAGGTATTTCTAAGAGATCCTCGGCCCAAGTTTAATAAATCCAAATACAAAAAGAAGAAAAAAGAAAAAGAAACATAACAATTAATAAGAAAAACGAGCCTACACGAAAGAAAATGTGGAAATAAATAATCTAAATAGAATGGTGGTTTTGTAATTAAAAGGAACATGCGACATTGAATTCAAACTTCTCTTTTTCACACTACGATTGATCACAACTTTTTATTTCTGGATAACGACTTGTTCTTTTATTGGTTTTTGGGTTTTTTGTTTGTTCTGAAAGACTTGACTTGGGATATTCTATTGGGTCAACTAATGTTGTAATTTTCCCGTAATTAGAAGGTGCAAAGCAGTCCACGCCCCACCCCCACGTCCTCTCTCTTTTTTCATTCTTTTATTTCAACAAAAAAAAAAATGGTGTATGATCATCATAATATATCTAATGACAAAAGATTTAGGCGTTTGAACAAGAGTTGGATGAGATTTCGAAAAACTAGTATCTACAGTTGAGGTCATTGGAAAAATATATTTGGAAGTCGAAGTATTGTATTTGGACATGAAAGCATAATTGAAGTTTTGTGAGTGAAAACTTGAAAATTTTAAAAAACTTCTAAAACCTATTTTTCAAATTTGATGTCGAAGCAATGAGTCAATTTAATAAATAAACACTTATTTGAGTTAATATTTAAACACTTTGTGGAAATACACTGGGTATGTTGTTGTTGTAATATTTAAATATGTTTTTTCCAAAATTTGGTCGTGATCCTTTAAAATAAATTGATGAATTTAGTAAATCGTTTTGGGAGATTCTGATGACTGTAGAGCGAGTTCATTTAATTTTTACGATATGATGACGGTCTGTTTACCACTTAGTTATATGTATAATTTTTTTTTTGAATCAATATATCTGCAATTCATCTAACAATAGTTATTTTATGACATGACTCAATTAAAAAAAAAAAAATTGGTTTCCCACCTCCTTTTTTGTGCGTACGCTTGTCAAAAAAAAAATAAAAAAAATAAACCACTCGTGTTTCACAAATGTTTATTGGAAAAAATTGTATACCTAATATTCCTTGTTGCAATAAATAAACAAATATTATGTTGGTAATGCTAGAACGTATAAATCACATACGCAGCGGAAGCATAAACAAGGGATCATAAACTTACATGTCAACATGATAATATAAAATAAAAAAAAACTGAAATCCATGAAAAACTACATACCTCTTGAAGCTTTCACAAATGATGTTTAGATCCTTGCTCGCCAGGTCTGCTGCCTTCTACTACTACCTGAATAACCTTTTCTAAACAATACTTGTGTGGACAAGTTTTCTGATTTACTAAGGATAAAAAACGAATGATCCTCTTCTGAAAACCCAGCCCCTATTTAATCCTATAACCCCATTGAAGAAGGTAGAGGAAAGGGCAGAACGGTTTTCAGCTATTATGTCACCTTAATGCCACTAATGAGCTGAAAACGGTTTTCAGCCTTAATAATCTATTAAGCACAAAACGTTTTCAGCTCTTATGTCACCTTAATATCACTAATGAGCTGAAAACGTTTTTCAGCTTTAATAATCCATTAAGCACAAAATGTTTTCAGCTCTTTATTTATTGGTATTAAGTCACATTAAGTCACATTCATTCCTTATAGAAGACTAGTAAAACAATATCACTTCTTCCACAAAATCCTTTTCTTTTCAATAACTTTTAGTTAATCAGGCGTAGCAGGGACCGCAGATTTATTAACTGAGGCTTCTAATCATGATATTAATTCGCAAATGAATGAATTATCATATCATAATAAATTACAAATCATTCCACTAAAAATCTATAATTGCACTCCTCGATATTAACTTCGAAATCTACCATTACATCTTATTTAACTCCCCATGTTAGAATTACCGACACCAATCAATTAAATCAAATTTTTCTGAAAAATTCAATTTATTTACTAACTCAATCCTATATTACTATGCTTAACTTATTTCACGTGACGGATACTAAATCCACCTGCAGGGTTTACACGTGAAAACTTATAAGCAACCATATAGGGGTGTCTTCTATCTCAAGTCCGAGACATGGTTCTATCAACTAATTATTATTTCACTAAGTGATTTGTCATTATCCAATCTATTAGGAATATATTGACTCTCAATAGAGTCTCACCTTTTAATAGATTAAAATAATAAATCAAACTACATAGATCATAATAATTATATCAAGATTAAGAGTATAAGTACATGTAATGGACTAGAGAAGTTGTTTATTAATATTCAGAACATAAACAAAACGTCTCTACTTGGTCCGTTCAATACATACGAAATGTACTAGCACAAGAAGTTGGAATATTACCACTCCCATAATTAAGATCAAATTATATTTTAATCTTGTGCTACAATCATCAAGATGTTTGTCCTACTTCATCTTTAATTGTGAACTTTAATTTATAACTTATAAGAACCGACAATTTTAATCTTCCATGCATGAGTTAAATAACTCCATGCATAAAATTGCATACTATATAAGTTAAAGACACACATGTCAACACAATGATTTATTTAAATAAAGACTTTATTAAATTAAGAAGATGAAATAAATTGTCTTTACATGAGATGTAAAATAATACTATAACTTAAACCAACATGGTTAATAATATATCCTAACAGGTAAAGCAAGCAAAAATGGAAAATGGTAGAACTCAAGAAATGACTTGCTAGCTCTTTTTTGAATTATCTTGTATAGTAGTGAGAACTCTAACAAGTGCTCATTGTTTATTTGAACAAAACAATAGAATTGAAAATAATATTCCCCTGTTCCAAATTATTCTCATATTTCACTTTTCGAAGGTTAATTTGATCACTTGTTTTTGAAGTTAAATTGAATTATACGATTAACATTTGAATTTTCAATAACTCTATGGAAAGCACTAACATGCGACAACTTTTCTCATGTTAATTTGATTTTAAAAAAACTGTTAGCCTCCTATTTCCTAAACTAGTTGTCATATTCCGCTTTTCGAAAGTCAACTTAATTAATCTTTGAAGTTAAATTAAATTATACAGTTAAAATTTGGACATTTAAAACTCTACGAAAAGTACTATATGTTACAACTTTTCTTATGTCAACTTGATGAAAAAATATATTTTAAAATTGATCAAAATTCGAATAATTTACTCTTGAGAAGCGAAAAATGACATTATAATTTGATACAAGAGGAAGGAAATTTCGCTTTTTTTTTTTTTAAAGCTAATTTTGTTAATTAATGTTCCTATTTTGAAGAAGGGAAGATGTTGGGGGTTGGTAGATGAGTCAATTGACTCTAATAATATAAAGCTGTTGGCCATTCATGGTTTCCAAATTCACAAATGGAGTACTTTGCACGTGTGGAAGGATGGTACATTTTCCCTAGATGTGTACATTTTGACAATATTTTGGGTATGTTTGGTAGGTTGGAAAATGTTTTATACTCCCTCCGTTTTGTTTTATTCGTTACAAATTTTCTAATTTGATTTTCGCTTTTACTTGTCATTTTTCACTAATCAAGACAAGACAACTTTTATTTTTCTATTTTACCCTTAGCATTAATTATTTTTTCTCCAAATTAATTCAAGACACAATAGTAAACATCATTAATAGGGGTATTATAGTAAAATAGCTACATCATTAATTATTTTTCTTAATGGGTGTGCAAGTCAAATTGTGATAAGTAAAAGCGAATGGAGGGAGTAATTTTCATATGTTTGATTAGCTAAAATATTTTGAAATATATTTTATTTAGAAATAATAAATAAATTTCTTAAAAATGAGGAAATAACTTTCTTACGAGAGTAAGAGAAAAGTTTCATAAGTGGCATTACATATTGATTGTGTTTTGTCCGCTCTCTAACGCACCTCATCTTCGCCCATCTCCATAGCTATACCACCCCACTAGTCACCACCCCACATTCTACTCTCACCATCACCTTCCATGATATTTGTCTAAATTATATACAAAATATTTTTAGGATAATATTTTTTTAATTACTTATCAAACACAATAAAATAAATAAGAAACCTACTTATTTTTCTAAAAAATCATAAAAAATATTTTCTTGTATTTTCATGAAAAACTTTTTTCCTTTGTACTGAAGTTTGAACACACTTGTAATGGTAATGGCATCATCCAAATTGTGATGTGGCGATAAGTACCTTTTTATTCTTAATTAAAGATTTCAAACTTAAAAATAAAATCGTCTTTATAGAGAGCATTTCACCCCGAAGTGGAATATTTTGACATAAATCTAAATGAGTGAATTGAATTCTGAAATATTATTGGATTAAAAAGAAATGTTAATGGCCAAAAGATTTGATTCACCATGTGTGCATTTGAATTATTCATCCACTTTGTAGGAGTTAATTAATACTCCTCATGTGTGCATTTGAATTATTTTTTTCACAAGTTTTATTTCTATGCATTAATAGAGCTAAGATTTATTACATCACAGGCCTTATACAAACAAAAAAGATATGAGTGAAAGTGAAACTTAAAATCAGGCCTAAACTCAACCCATATATCTGCATACTTTGTCACTTTTTTATATTTGAATTGAATTGATAAGAACATTTTTATTAATTATTACTATTAGGCATTAGCAGCTGAGTATACAATTTATGAGCCGAAAAGAATAAATAGTTTACCATTTACTTTCTCCGTGAATTTTTGTTTCGTTTTATGTGACACTTAAAACTGTATTTTTATATTTGAAATATTTTAACTTTTAATTTATCACTTGACTCTTTATGACATGCTTTTATATAGTCTTACGAATCTATTATTCCATTTCAAATCGTTCTCGATACCTCCTATAAAAATTTTTGAATTTGGATCTCAAATTGACGGATTAGTGTGAGATTATCCATGCGGTTATGCACTCTTTGAATAGAAATTTGTTTTCTGAAAGATCCTGGCTTTCGTATATTGGTGGGTCTTCGAGATCCTTTCGATGACCTATGTTGAAGGGATATTTATCTAATTCGATCGATTACGTAAAGCCCGTGGTAGCAACGAAATTGGGGAAAGTATACAGAAAAGATAAAAAAATTTCTATTATATTAATATTTTCTATTATATTAGATGTATTAGGCTATTATATTAGATTAGTATTAGTTAGTGATCCCGACTTAGTGATCCTTTCTTCCGTGATGAACTGTTGGCATCAGTCCTACATTTTATCTCTGTGGATCAAGGAGAAAGGAGACTTGGCGGGAAGAGGAGTTTACCGTGAGAAAGGCAAGGAGATCAACCTGTTTCAAATACTTATACAATATAGATTCTGGCAATGTAGTTGGACTTATGACATGCTTCTAATACTTTTATTATTTTTTTTTAAAAAAAATCATGTCTAATCAAACATCATTACATAAATTGTACCACAAAAATATCAAATATTTCACACTAATTACTGTAGTTATTGTCTCATTTCAATTTGTTTGTCTTGTTTCTATTTTTAGTCCGTTTAAACAAGAATTTTTTTTGTATTACTCGTTATCTTCAACTTTCATATGATATGTTTAAGATCACAAGATTAAATGACATTTTGGTACTCTATTTGTTTTCAAATTATCTTTTAAAAATAATTGTTTAAATTTACTTGTCCAATTTATGAATTCAAAAATTTTTTATTATATTTTTCCTTCTAGCTTAGTGTTAATACATAAAACAATAATAATCAAATTTAGAGTTTCAAATATTTATCAATAAGATTGCTTTAGTAAAATTATATCTAATTAAAGCATTTTAAGAGGCATGTAAGATTCATGAGCCAAATAATATGAAGCAAAAGGAGCAATATGACGCCCGTCGTCCATTTTTACATATTCACTATATTAAAAATAGATGTCTAGCAATACTTATTTAGTTTGAAAAATCAATAAATAATTTACTCATTTGTGTCCATTTTATCTCTAGTTATTAACTATAGACTATAGTTATTATTCAATATATTTTCTAATGCACTGAATTTATCACATATTCAAAGGATAATATAGTAAAATTACTCATATTATTTGTTATTTTCTTAAGGAGTGTGTCAAGTCAATAGCGCATAAGTAAAGATGAACCGAGGGAGAATTATAAATGGATGGAAGGAGTATTTTGTATTTTTTAAAGTGTGCGTCAAGTCAATAATTGACAAATAAAGATTGACGGATTACTCCCTCTGTCCCATTTTAATTGGATACATTCCATTTTACACTGTGATTAAGAAATCATAAATGAAATGATGAATTTTATTATTTTACCCTTTACCCATATTAATGATATTCATTGGGCATAAGAATGAACATTGAAATTGTAATCAATTGTAGGGGTAAAATGAGAAAAAATTAATTAATTCTATCTTAATTTAGTAAATGATCAATTAATATGAAATATTTATTTTTAGTAAGATGACCAACTAAAATGAAACGGGGAGTATTTAACAACCATCCAAACAAAAGTGTTACTGGCAACTTCGCAGAAACTTTGACCACTGCCACTATATATAACTCCTAACTTACCACGAGGAAACGTCCATTCATTTCACATTTCCACATTTCTCGATGGAATTCGAAACTCACGCTCCGTCCACTTTTGATCTCAACTCTCTCAGCTCCCACTCTCCTATGAACTCCTTTTTTGACCCGAATGTTGCTAATGGCCGGAAATGCCAGGGGCCTGAAACCGCCGGAGATGATATTCCGGCGGATAAGCCGACGACACGTCATGCGGAAGCGGCAATGACAGTGCAGAAGGTCTACCGGAGTTACCGCACTCGGCGCATGTTAGCTGATTCTGCTTTGGTTGCTGAAGAACTATGGTTTGTTGTCTCGTCACTTAGGATTTTATTATTTTTTTCTTAGAGTTAAATGGTCAAAAACACACTTAAAGGACCTGATTTTTTAGTTTTTATCTGAACTGTGACCAACTATTTATCAAAATAAACTTTAACTATGTTCTTCCCCTTTACTATCTGAAATGTCACCATTGTTCAACTAGAAAAAGAGAACACTGTGGTTTGATAAATACACACTTAAATTTCGAGTTTTATATCTAAACTATCAGGTGTGCAGGATTTTTCTGTCTAAATTAGCACCAACTATTTATCGAAACAAAACTCAATTATCAGGTATTCTCTTTTTCTACCTGAAATATCACCTCTAGTAGAAAATAGGAACAATTGATACGTTGAGTTGTATTTTGATAAATAATTATTGATAGTTCAGGTAGAAAACTCACACACTGGATAGTTTAATTATGAAACTCGAAAAATTGAGATATTTTGATTATGTTTTTGATTATTACCTCTTCTTCTAATTGTTATTGTTAATGTTGTTATTTTGAAGGTGGCAAGCTATAGATTATGCTCGATTGAATCACAGTACAATTTCATTCTTCAATGTTCCCCAACCGGAGACAGCAGCTTCACGGTGGAATCGCATCACTTTAAATGCTTCCAAGGTGTTCTATTAATTTATATTTTTTTTAATCAATTTGTTTTTTTTTTCTTAAAGAAAATATTGGAGTGGGTGAAGGTAGGCAGCTAAAGTTTTCATTAAGGATTTTGAAAAATAAAAAGTAAACACTCGAAGTGGGTGAAGGTATGCGTAACAAATTAATTTTAATCATGTATAAATGATATGATTTTTCGCTGAAGGGAGTTTGTGGTTTGAATGTACCTCTGAGCCCTTTGCTAGCTTCGTCCCTACGTGAAGGAGAAATGAGAGAGACAATTATAAAGGTGGAAAATCGAGTTCTGCTAATAATTAATCAATTGAGCTATTGAAATTTTGTGTTGATTTGTTTTTAATAATTTCTATCGTCAGCGAACTAATTAAAAAATTATTTCTTCAATATAGGAAGTCTGTGGAAGTGCAGATTAGGTACACTAAATCCCATAAAAAAATGTTCTTTACTTTATGGAGTGAAAAATAATGAGCAAAATTTTGCAAAATATACACGTAAAAAAACAAAATAGGTATCTTTTCTATAGAAAGTGGATAGAAAGAGAAAACTACACTAGCAGCCAAGCCCAAAAAAAGAAAAAGAAACGAAAGAACTCAGCGAGGAAGTGTAACACCCACCAAATTCAGATAAGAAAAGGTTTTCCATGAAAAAAGCTATTCCCTCTGTTATTATTTATTGGATAATTTTTGTTTTTTGAAATTCAAACTATGTAAATTTTGAGTAACGTTTTGTAATGTATTTTTTATTATATTGACAAGAAAAAAATTATAATTTATAACATTTTTTGTATAAATTTTGAATATCTAAATTTTCTTGAATCGTGTGTCTATCGGAAAATAGCTCTCTATCTTCACAAATCAAAGTTAGGAAGCTAAAGGTATCACATAAATTGATACGAATGAAGGAAGGATATTTTGACAATTTTTATAGCTCAAATCAGCCAAAACTTTTGAATGTTAATTCTAAATAAATTCGTCAAATGGATGTATTCTTGGACGAAAATTTGACAATTGACACTAATGTTGGAGCCAGAATTTTCATCAAGGGTTTCAAAATATGAAAAAGTTAACACATAAAGTAGTCTAACAGAGTCAAACACATACACAATTTTTTTTTTAATCATATATAAATAATATAATTTTTTGTCCGGGGGGTTTTGAATAACCACCTGTCCCCAAGCTGGCTTCCCCTACTATTCACAAAACAAAGACAAGTCTAATTCTATTTACGTTTTGGCCAGGTTGGTAAAGGATTGTCAAGAGATGGAAAAGCCCAGAAACTAGCTTTTCAGCACTGGATTGAGGCAGTGAGTCACTTCCCACTGCTGCTTTATTTGTGTGTGCTCCATTAACATTATTGATGTTTGTATTTTTGTGATCTTGATTTTGTGGTAATTGTAGATTGACCCACGCCACCGTTATGGGCACAACTTGCATGTGTACTATGAGGAGTGGTGTAAAACTGATGCTGGCCAGCCATTTTTCTTTTGGTAAGAAAGCTGAATGCTAGAACTAGTACATCACAGAGTTTGTATGGTATATTTTGGAGATAGTAAATAATGAGGGATGGCAGCTCTATCCCATACATTTTTGGATTGAGACAGCAGTATTGTGTGAAGGGTGAAAAACACATCTAAAGTATCCCGGTTTTGAGTTTCATACCTAAATAATCAGGTGTACGAATTTTCTACCTGAATTATCACCAACTATTTATAAAAACACACTTTGTCTATAAATTGTTTGAGTTTCATACTTGAACATTTAGAAAGGAAAAATGAACAATTAATAGTTTAGGTTAATTTAATAAATAGTTGGTGATAGTTTGGGTAGGAAACTCACGCACCTTATAGTTCAGATCTGAAATTCAAGAAACGGAATACTTTAGGTGTTTGACCATTGACTCTTTTTTTTTACTGCTTCTGGTTGTTCCTCGTTTTGCTTTTTAGGAACTATTGCAAATTTTTGCTTTTCTCTTATTTCTTAATGGTGGAATTCATGACTAGCCTTGCTCATTACAAAAGGCGATGTGAGTTAAAAATATCATTATATTGCTTATGAATCTTACCTTTAGACTTTTTTTGAATAAGGTTCTAAAAAGAATTACAAAAGAGAAACCCTTTAGAAATCGAGAGTCATTTTAACTATCCCTGGGAACTAAATTGAGTTAGATTAATTTAATATTTTAAAATTAAAATTTAGAAATTTGAAAACTAATATGAAAAGTAGTATAAGTTGTAATTTTGTATTTTCAATATAGTGAAAAAATACATCTTAAATTGTCAGGCGAAGTTTATGTAGTTTGACTCATGATAAGTAAAACGTGACAAGAATTTTGGGAGGGAAGGAGTACTAATCCTAATAAAACGAATAATATTAAGAAATTAGTGGAATGGTTCGCGGCGATAAGATAAAATCAACATAAATGCAAATGAATTAGGACATAAGTGATTAAATCTTTACAGGAAGTTGAGACATTATCTTACTGCATAGGCGGTTGATTAATCTTGTGCCACTTCAGTATGAAGTCTAGAACATCGCGCATTGTTGGGTTCTGTTTTCATTTGACTGCAGTTTTTGTACAATATGGATAACTCAACAGTCAACATGATTTATGAAATTACTTGTAAGAAATAGTGAGAGTAACTAAATTTCTGGAACATGTTCAGGTTGGATCTTGGAGATGGCAAAAAGGTTGATCTCAAAGAATGTCCTAGATCTAAGCTTCAGAAACAAAGTATTAAGTATCTTGGACCAGTATGTGCTGAATCTTTTGTTACTTATTGCAATGCAAATCATAATGTTTAGCATCAGTATACAAATGGCATATCTAGTGCTGATGTTGGTTTCTCTTTACTGATACATATGATTCATTCTATCGTATACCATGTAATATTAATTTTACTTCTATTGCATGTTCTCATATGTACTTCGTCTACTAAGTGAGGGTCTAAGTGCTGCCTAATTTGCTTGGCTGCATGTTTAGTATCGCCATGCGCTCCTAATTACCCCCTTATATTTCTGTAATCAGCAAGAGAGAGAACATTATGAATATGTAGTGGCTGAAGGGAAAATACTTCATAACCAGACTGGAGATCATCTTGATACAACCAATGGGTTGCCAGGGGCAAAATGGATTTTTGTAATGAGCACCTCAAAGAGACTCTATGCTGGCGAGGTGAGTGGTAAAAGTTACTAAACAAATGCTTTTATGATGATTATTTTGCAATTGTTTTTCACTGTTAACACATAAGGTTTGTTCTTCTAATGCCTTTCAGAAGAAGAAAGGAATATTTCATCATTCCAGCTTTCTTGCTGGTGGAGCAACTTTGGCTGCTGGAAGACTAGTGGTAAAGGATGGGATACTTAAGGTAAATATCTGTTATATCGTTGTACTATCTTTAGATTGCATATGCCTGACTCCGAAACTAAGTCAAGATCTAAATGCAGTAGTCATTTCTTCTCAGCTTTATGAAACACTAGTTATGCATATGGATTTGAAAAACACTTTCTGCTCCACATTAATATACTTAAAATGTTCAATGAGATACCACCTTCTGAAGAATTTCTTAATTGCATATATAGAGAACTAGGGGTCGTTTGGTTGGGGGTATTGGGATAAATAATCCCGGGATAAAATTTGGGATAATTTTATCCCACGTTTGGTTGAGGGTATTAGGTTGCCTTGGGATTATTTATCCCACCTTTTATTCCTTAGTGATGGGATAAGTTATCCCACCTACATGGTGGGATAACTTATCCCGGAATAATTTATCCCGGGATAAGTTCTTCCCAACCAAACGACCCCTTAAAAGTTCTATGAAGGGAAAATTGCCATCCTTTTTGTTTCCATATCTATTTCTATTTTCAAACCCATTGTGATGTACTATTTATAAGAGAAAAAATGAATAATGCCACTTGAATCATAAGCGTGTAGCTTGAAAGACAAACCTCAGTTACTGCTTACTATGTTTAGGTTGCATACTGCTGTGCTCTGAAATTTTTTATTCGTTTCAGTCAATTTCAGCATATAGTGGACATTATCGACCAACTGATGATAGCCTCGACAGCTTTTTATCATTTCTGAAGGAAAATGGAGTCAACCTGGATGAGGTTGAGGTTAGCGATTTCCGAATCTTTCATACTTCCAGATTACATTCTTACTGATATGTTTTGGAACACCAACTAATCTGATCATTTTTATAAATTTAGAAATTAATATAGCAAAAGGCACAATGGCCATGCCAAATAAAAAGAAAGTACAATCTTAGTGAGACTTAAGGCTGCTGTTCCGTCAAGCGTGTCACCACCTACCTGCGGCTACTTGGTCTAATCTTATGTATAGGATTCTCAACTCCCTCAAATGACCCTGTAACTCTGACCATTCATTTCAGTTTAAAATGCTTAGTAACCGTGGTTTATTTCCTCTTTCCTTACCATGTTCAAACTAATCTGATCTAATGTAATGTTTTTTCCTCTTTCCTTATCATGTTCCATTCTATGGTATCTAATCTAATGAATGCTTCCCTCTGATGGAAAGGGACAGTGCTTATTGGGCCAAGTATCACGAAGGGCCGCATCTCCTTACCTTATAGTCTACTCTGCATATGATTTTACTTATGAATGGTTGTGATTAGTTATCCCATTCTGAAGTAAATTTGATCCACGTCATTTTATTTGTTATCAGATAAAAAAGGCAAAAGACGATGATGAGAGTTATGAAGACGGGCAGTCATCCGAGAGTCACTCCGTGTCTGAACTTTCAACTATATCAGAATCCCCTCCTCAAGTTGATTATCCGAAAGAAGAGGAAAAAGACTTCTCAGAATTAGTAAAAAGTCCACAAGCTGAAAACACAAGTAGCTATAAGAGAACACTCTCGGGTGGTCTTGAGAGCCCGAGAGCAGAGGTGCCAAAAACTGCAATACTGCAAAGGATTAATTCGAAGAAGTTATCAAAGTCATTTCAACTTGGTCATCAACTCTCCCTGACATGGTCAACAGGTGCAGGTCCAAGAATTGGATGCATTGCTGACTACCCGGCTGAACTAAGACTGCAGGCATTGGAACTGACGAACCTTTCACCAAGACCTCGTTCTGGATCATCAACTCCTAGGCCGATTGATGCTCTTGTATCACCTACTTGTGCTTCACCAGTTTTGTGCAATGGTGATGTAACGCGCTCCTGAACCAAAGTTTGTGTAAAGCCTTTAGTCATTTTCGAACTTTCCTGCAAACAAGCTGTAGTGAGTGCAAAGTAGTACTAGTTACTTCATTTTGGTCCTCCCTTGTTCCTGTTTACCAACCTGCTGTTAGTTTACTTTCTGAGTTTGTGCTGTCCTTGGTAGTTCATTTTGCCCAAGGATAAAATCTGCACAAGAATTTTATTAGCATTAACTACTCTCTACTTTGTATTCTCCCAAGCACTCACCAAGTGTTTGTTCAGTATGGTGGAAAGTATTTTTCAATTTACCATGTTCGGTTGGTCAAAATTTTGGGAAAATACTCTTTTAAAGAAAATTAGTTACTTAAAAATGAGGAAAATGACTTCTCCAATAGAAATAGCGAAAACAAGTTTCACTAGTGGTATTCCGTAGCCCCCCGGCCTCCCATCTCCATCACCCCACACCCCTGTCCCACCTCTTATATAATAAGATAATTTGTATAGATTATATACAAATACTTTTAGATTATAAGGCTGGGTTGATGTGTCTAACCGTTAATTACTTGAGCCTAGAAAATTTGATTGTTATAGTAAAATAGGGCTGCGTATTAGTCGGTTTGGTTTTAAAGTTTATCAGTTCGACTTAGCAGTTATAGGTTTGTAGACATGCTAAACAGTTATAGAACCATTAAGATATTGCTTTATCGGTTATTATTCGCTATTGGTTTAACCGTTAAGATTTCACACAAAACAAAAATTATTGAAAATTACTTAGAAACAAGGTGACAAACCAAATGAACCATAAACGTGAGTTGACAGGTTGCATCTCGCTTAAAACCTCAAACCGATAACTCGATTATTAAAAAAATCAATACCATAATCAAAAACGTTAAACCAATTACTTTTTTTTGGTTGCAGGTTGTTAATTTCGATTTGATTTTCAACTCTTAAAATGCGATGATAATGAATAGCTGTTATAGAAAAGCCTTGAATATATCTTAAAAACCTAACAATAACTTCCTTTCTTTTATAAATAAAAAGGTAATTCAATTTATTTTGTACATTGAGCTCAAGAGAAATAAAAATTTCTCTCCCCTCCAAATTCTTTGGTTGCATTTTTTATTGTTTTGTAAGTATCTATTTATTATTTGATAACGTCATGACTGATAGTTTTTCGTGGTATACGTAATATTCGAGTTTCACTTATTTGTAACTTAAATTTGCAACCATATGACTAATTTAAGAAAAAATATTTTATATCAGAAATTTTTTCTATCTCAAAGTTAAACCAAATATCTCTAATTAATGAGAAGAATTTTACTCTATCCATTCTAATTTATATAACATAATTTAGTTTTAAAGAGTTAAATTTTGATTGTGAATCGAAACATACAATTTTGAAAATATTGAAAAATAATATATATATTTAAAAAGCACATAAAAAATTAATAATTTAAAATATTCAAAATAAATAAATAAATAAATTGTGATAAAATTTTTTTTGCTCGACTCTCTAAAATTATATTATAACCATGTGGGTTGTGGTGTAGTGGTGAAACTGTTCCTTCTTTAACCAGAAATTTTGAGTTCAAACTCTGTGTATGGATAAAATCATGTAATAGCGTCATCTTCAGTATGGATCATATAATGTGTGATCTGAATTAATTGAGATTTTAATATGAGTATCACACATCATATAAGAAATCAAAAAGAGAGAAAATTATGTCATATGAATTGAAACGAGGGGGAGTATTTGAGTCATCAATCAGCTGATATGGTCAAAAGAAGCAAAATACCGAATCTACCATATGGACCAGATGATCTGCATGAAACACATGGCACTTACTGATACATGGCTTTTTCCTTGCGATACGTGTCTAAATATTAGGCAGGACACGTGTCAGTTAATCACTCCTTTATAGCTCTCTGCTTTCTCTTCTTCCTTCAACACACTCACTAAACGAGAAAAATGAACTATGAATATACATGCCAAACGACGCCGCCGTGCGCGGCGGCGGACGATAAATTTTCCGGCGACATGGTGGAATGTGAGCGGGAAGCGGCGGAGGCGTTAGCTTGTTTGTCCACCGGTGACGTTGAAAACTGTGCCGACGCAGCTGCTCATATTCGTGTATGTGTTTTATTTTGTAGTTATTTGCTCTCTCCGTCTGTTTTTACTTGTTTACTGTATTAAAAATTATTGATGTTTAATTTTACTTGTTCAGTTTGAAAAACAAGAGGTAATTTATCCGTTAGTTGTTACTCCCTCAGGGCTTCGTTGCTTTTTTACTTGTCACATTTTGCTTCACGAGACTCAACTTGACTAATCTTTGAAGTTAAATTGAATTAGAATAATTTAATATGTTAAATTTAAAACCTAGATATTCGAAAATTATATGAAAAATACTACTAAGTTGCAATCTTTCTCGTATTAATATGATGAAAAAGATATATCTTAAAATGTTGAAGAAAATACTATAAGTTGCAATCTTAGGGTGTGTTTTGATTCTGAGAAGCGAAATGTGACAAGTTAAAAGGAAGGAGGGAGTAATTTATGCTTTTTTCAGAATATTGAATTTATTACTTACTCTGTGTAAATTTATGTGGCACCGTTCGAGTTTTGAGATTCAAACAGTTTAGTTTTGAATGTGAATTCGGTCATTAAAAATAAAAAAAATTTTAAAAATAAAATTTACATATTTAAATACTCGTAAAAAATAGTGTGAGTTACAGTAATTGCCAGTTCAAAAATTTGAAAGATATATGAAAAAATTATGGTAAAAAAGATAATATTTGAATCTCGAAATTTGAATGGTGTTACATAAATTTAGACGGAGAGTATATTCATAAGGTGATATAGTAAAATTGTTACTCCCTCCGTTTAAAAAAGAATGACCTAGTTTGACTTGACACGGAGTTTAAGAAAATAAAGAAACTTTTAAATCTTGTGGTCCTAAATTAAAGTTATGACAAATGTACCAAAATGCCCTTGAATCTTGTGGTGTTAAACATGCCATCTGAAAAGTTGAAATTAAATTGTTTCCAAAAAAGGAAAGGGTCATTCTTTTTGAAACGGACTAAAAAGGAAAGTAGTTCATTCTTTTTTAAACGGAGGGAGTATTATATTTATTGCTATTTTACGTGATGTGCTAAGTCAATATATTATACACTGACTATGTGCCAAATGATTTTACTGATACAGTGTTAATGTATAGACTGACAATGTACCAATTTTAATTAAAAGCATTGCCAATTAGTTTTGCTTCAACTTCCGTGCTCATCATCCAGGTACGAGCTCTGGACATCTGTAATTATGCCTGCTATACATCTTTTTAGGGTGTGTTTTCTATGAAGCAAAATATTTTTCATCGAAAACAAATGAGTTTCTTACTTATTTTCTGATCTTTGGCAGGTAAATGGAAAATATTGTCTTGTCTCAAAAGCATTTTATATAATCTTAAACCTTCGACGTTGGGTGCATTTTGAATGTCGTGGACCACTGAGCTAACCTTTTGCATGTTGTTCAAAGGATTCAAAATTTATATACGTACATAAGCACAGAAATCTATCCTATATATAAAGTGTAATTTTTCGTCAAGGGGGTTCGGGTGAACACCTCCGGCCCCGGGGGAGAGGAGTATCGGAATGTGGGGCTACCTTTTTTTTTTTTCTAATTCAAATCCGGGTGTTGCCCAGGACTTACCCTTGGCCCCTAGGTCCTGACACAAGGTTAAAATTCTAGCCCTTCCATAGATGAGACAATGGGATGGGGTGGAGGGTGGAGGGTGGAGATGGGATGGGGTGGAGGGTGGAGATGAGACAATTAATTAAAATGTCAGTTTTAGAAGTTGTTTTCCCTATTTCTACTTGGAAAGTCATTTTTCTCATTTCAAAGAACTTGTTTTCCTAGCGAAAATGTTTTTGAAATTTTTTGACCTAATCAAACATGGGAAAGTTTGAAAATATTTTTCCAAAAATATTTTCCTCTGCAGCAAACACACCTTTAGTATGATTCCCTTATGGGTGAGTTGACTTAATTGAGTTGAGGATTATCAAGAGGGAAAAAAGGAATAGGGGACTACTCTCATGGGTATTGTCTCTTTATTTCTGTAGGAAATGAACTCATTATTCAGCATTGAGTGATCACACTCTATGTTGCTCGGACTTTTAAAAAATGTCAGACTGATGCGTGTCGGATCCTTCAAAAGTTGTTCATTTTTGAAAGATCCGACATGGATGCTACGTTCGTTTTGGAGAGTCCGAGCAACATAGATCATAATGTCTGATCTGGATGCAACATCTATAAATGATTAGTTTCTTTGGCATTTTAGCTTTTTAAGGGCATCCACTGTGAATTGTTTCCCATGCTAGTTTAAGATATGACAGTCCGAGCTGAATTACTCTATTGCGGGTTTTCTCAGTTGTCTAGGATGCAAAGGTTAGTTTCTTTTTCTCTTTTTGATATGGGCTTAATTTAACTGTTGATGGGATTTTAATTTTCATGTCACTCTTAAAGAGATAAAATTGAGTTCTTTTATCAATTACCATAATCTTTTAATGGAGGTTTAACTTTCATTTATATATGTTTGTGTGTGCATCTTTTGGCGTGTATGCATCTTTTGGCGTAACTGGTTATTCCTTACCTCGGGACCAAATTGGTTATTGGGCAGTACTGCAAATAGTAACAGGTGCCCCTGAAGCCATTTCTGTCTAAGCAGCTATGATTTCTTTCGTAATTCTGTTGCCCGGTCTTGTAACAGTCTTCAACAATTATAACAGGAGAAAGAAATAGCCAGAAAGTCTGAAGATGAGAAAGAAATAGCCATTCAGTCTGAATACGAATCTGAACTCAAAACAAGTTTTGTATTGGATTTAAATTATCCACCAGTTACCAGCAGAAAATCAAGCCAGGAATTGACTGAGGTGCTGAAAAATTACAGTCCTTTATACTTATTTTTAATGTTCCAACTTTCTTACTGAAAGCATGTTTGCTCAGGCAGAGAAGGAAGAACGAAGGATGCGCCGTGTATTAGCTAATAGAGAATCTGCCAGGCGGACAATTCGTCGTAGACAGGTATGCTCGTATGCTCATCCGAGCTATTGTTGAACACCAGTTTAATCAATGTCTGTTCTTGACTAGTTATATTTCAATGTCTGTTTCCTCGGACGTTCTTCCTTCTAGGATAATGTGTATGGGTGAATGTTAATGATTGACGCTTCTTTTGTAAGTTTGATGATTTTGACCTGCTTGTACTTGCTCTCCTTTTTTTGCATAGAGTACTTTGTTTTCGAGTCGTGGAAACAACCTCTTGCAAAAATGTAAGGTAAGACTACGTACAATATACCCTTGTGGTCCAGCCTTTCCCCGAACCCCATGCATCGCGGGAGCTTAGGGCACCGGGCTGCCCTTCTTTTACTTTGTTTCCATATCTGTTGCCTGCTGCTTTAGGAAATAACCTCGAGGATATTCGCAAAGCTAGTAAACTTTCCTTGATATTGTTGAAAGGATTTCTCCTCATAAGGTGTAGATCCTATTTGTCTACGGTGTACGCTGTGTAATTAATGCTGGTTTATTTTATTGCACACCATTCCTGGCTGAGTAGGAATGGCCTGTTTCTTCTTTTCTTGGGATGTCTTTTGTTTTCTAAAGGTGCAAGCAGCTGGTTTTCATTAAAATAGCTGCAAAATCTCTGTTTTCTTTGCTTGATGTCACCTATAAGTTTTGCATAGTCCTCATCATGTTCGTTTTGTAGTTGCTAACATCCATTGTCTTGGTTCTACATTACTTGGACAACTAAATCATAATGACGATAACAGAATGTAGCACGTCAAAGTCTAATAGTTTTTCCTAGGCAATGCAAGAGGAATTGAAAAGAAAAGCAGCTGAACTTGCACTGGAGAATGAATATTTGAAGAAGGTATGTGCAACATCTTTGCTCATATATTTCTTCCATTTGGAATCGGTTCCCTTTACCCCGAGAATAACTTGGTCCATTCATAAAGTTACTTCGTTCATTCTATTAAAGAGATTTGTGCAATCTCTGCCATACTCTTGATTTTCTGCTGGATGACATTTTTGACGAATAGAATAAAGAGCTTGCTGCTGCGGAGTACAATTCTTTGACGAACAAAAATATTAACTTGAGAATGCAGGTAACTTAGTTTAATAGGAGATTATCGACTTCGGGTTACATGTTTTACATGGATAAATTATATATGTGAAAATGACTGATTAATTGCAGATAGCTAAAATAGTAAAGGCTGAAGTGGAAGGAACAGATGATGATTCTAAGTCTACTCCTACTTCAACTACATCCCCAACTTTCCTGCATAACCAATCACCGAAAGTACCTCTCTTTCTGTCTACCGTCTTTCCACCTTTTGATGGTGTCGTATTACAAAGTGGTTGGCAAAGTATTTCTGGCATTACACCACAGATGCCTACATCTCTTGGAGGATTCAAACCATCTGATCACAAACTAGAAAGTTCCGTGATGATGAACAATCCAGGGGCTCCTCTATATATTGTCTCCTTCCCTTGTCAGATGCAATTCCATGGCAAAAGTAATCCATTTCATACATGGCCCTCATCATATCCTAATGACCAGCATAAGAGTTCTTTCATTCATGAATGTAGTACTTCAACTTCAAAAACCGCGGTAAAAATGGAAAATCACCAAAAAGCAACTCCTCTGAAAGTTGTAACAAAAACTCCAGATTCCACAGGTACTATGCCTAGAGACTTCATTCACGAAGATGACAGGGATTTTCTATCAGGGCTTCGCTCTAAAGGGCTGGTCCAGGTGACTTCTCCTTCAAGTCCTTTTGTACTACCAGTTATTGCTAGACAAAATGAGAGCACTCCACAAAATACTCCTGATGTCAAAGTTAATTATTCTGCTGTTGGGCGTGTATCAGGTGCCCCCACAGAAATGCATCAAGAACGTGTTACATGCTCTAACATCGCACCTGCAGATGCTATTATAGCAGCAGAGGATTGTAGGGAGAGGAAGGCAGGTATGAAATGAAAATCCAGTGTTGTTATCAGTTTCATTAGACTCTTTGAGATGCTGAGACATGAGGTTAGAACAAAAACAAAACACACCAGTGTTGTTATCAGTTTCATTAGACTCTTTGAGATGCTGAGACATGAGGTTAGAACAAAAAAAAAAAACACTTTTTGAATTCTAAGCTTGACATCAACAAGGTGCGTAGGCTCGTCAGTAGAGATAATAAATTAATACGTATATGTTCTTTAACATACCGGATGTACTTAACTTGGATGTACTTTTCTCTATGGTTTCGATTTTGAGTCTCATAAAAGTGATTAATTATGAAGAGTTATGTGTTTCAGTTATTTCCTTTTGCAGTTGAAACAACATATTCGAAATCTTGTTGAAGTGATCCTATGACTAGTTATCGCACAAACTCTAATACTAGCTGGTATCATATTACATGTAGAACTGAACAAAATCATCTCAGTACTCTTGTATGGATGAAGATATGTGTGTCATCTCACTCCTTCATTGACGACGATGAGATTATCTCTCAATTTGTTGGGCAAATGCTACTGGTGATGCGTAGTGGCGGAGTCCTTTTATCCAAGGAATGTCACTAGAAAATTGCAGAAATATATGGGTGTCGTTTCAATCATTTATCGATGATGATCGATGATGATGATAATTTGTGTTTTGACTTTATGTTTTCATTTAAAAATTTACGTACTTAATATGTATAATTTAAAAATTCACTGGACATTGTATGAATAACTTATTAAGAAATTCGTAAAAGAAATTCTGAACTTATAAACTTAAAAACTTTTAGTTTCAGTCTTTAGTATGGTTTAGTTCTCTTGCACTTCTTCGTGTGTTTATATAGAGTCATCTAGTTGCTAGTTCGTGAGTGAATTATTCATGTATTAAAAGCAGCAAGTTAGTTGCAACATATGGAATTCAACACACCAAGTACAGTCTTTGACTATAAATTATAAGATAGTTTATGCGTTATTTTATCTAGGATCGAAAGATGAAATAACTCATACTATAAATAATTAATTAAACCTTACATAACTGTAACTCGCAATCAAAAGACTCTTTGTTCTTTATATTTTAACTTTCCTTACTAAAAATTTTGGCAACAAACCACTCTTTCGTTTTTAATATTTGAACTATTTTTATTGAAAATTCTGACTTTATTGCTGGCACCCAATGGTATGATTAATTATTTTAGAGAAAATTACATAAATTTCCGAATATTTTTAACCTATTTATTCTCTCACTATTTTAAATTAATTATATAATATCCTACAATAATTTCAGATACACTTGAATAAATGTTATAATTACGAGGATATATGTTGTAATCCTTAGTTATATTTGGATACATGTTGTAATTTTTTAGATATATGTAGAGGTACATGACGTAGCCCCAAATACATGCAAATACCTGTGATGTATTTGGGACTGAACCTTGTATCTGGGACACTTTAATATGTATCTGGACGTCTTAACATGTATTTGCATATGTTTGAAGGGTTACTTGTCTACAATGTATTCGTGACTAATAATGTATCGCGACTACATGATATATATCCATGTAATTTTTAATAGTATATTATATAATAATAAAAACTTATGGGAGAGTGAGTAATTAGCTCCTGTTGTGAAATTTACATTGTCTCAGTCTCATCAACTAGTATATCAATTAATATCCCAAAAACACTACTAGTCTCATCAACTGAAAGGATAAGTGACGTTTAATAATTTTTATCTGCACTAGGGTTACTGCTAATGCACATGATATATTGTCCTAAATCTCATATTATAATTTATTTTTGCATCGTGATTCTTGCATTAATTAACGGGGCATTATGTTTATATCTTATTACTTATAAACTTTGTATCGTGATTCATGCATTATCTTATTGATACATCAAAATAATAATACTTTAAACAGGAATATTATATCCTATCCAGTAAATAAGTCTATTCACTAATTTTTTTAATTAATTAGTACAGTTGTAGCTGAACAAAAGAAATATCCAACTTATTCGAGAAAATGACCAAAACTGATTCTTTTGGGTAGGTTTAACATATGATAATTACAGTAGTATATCTATGATTTGGGACGTTCAAATTTAGAAAATAGTCAATAAATATACAGATCTTATACATTTAAGTATAATATACATATACTATATATATAATCAGTGTATGCGTTTTTGTATGCTTTGATCATATTGATAAATAAAATTGACTGAATTGGCATATTGACAGGTTTCCCCTTAAAATAACCCCTTAAATATATTTATAAGCGATTTTAGTTTTTAGATTTGTTAAAAGTGTGCACTTATGATATTTGTTAAATATAACAAACTTTTAAAGTTAGATTTACCACGTATTGCAAAAAAAAGAAAGATTAAACGTAAATTCATATTTGGAGGTGTAGCTTTGATTATGTAATTCTTGGTGTATTTCTAGTGTTTGCTGCAACTTTTAGCATTGTTTTTGAAATTTGTTTGGACTTTTCTGGTGCTTAATGATCATATTTTTTTCCCATGGTTTTAGCTAATTTAACAATCAGAGTTTATTAAATATTTGATTGAAAACGTGCTTATATTTGACAAATTTAAAGACAAAATATATTTAAGTATTTTATGTCTATTCCCAAATATGATAAGCCATTTTGGTCATTCTCCACCTTATTTTAACCAAAAAAATTATAATCAGATCTTCAAAGGACTGTTAAAAGAGATCGTACCAAAATCACACAATTAATATAAATATAATATAATAGTCAATTTAAACTGTTTATACGGGACACCTTTATTCCATTATCATAATAATATATTTACTAATTACTATCATTACATGATGATCAATCTTTATTAACTGACCTTTCGGCCTATTAAACGACTCATCAACAAATTACAAATAAACTAATTTTGGTTCCGTACTTGGTGCAACTTGCAAGATTATTAACTTTATTAAAAGTGATTATGAATTTTAAAATATTATTTAGGAGTATTATTATCGAACAATATATTTGCATTTTTCTTTTGTGTATAATGCCTTGGAACGAAGCTACTAATTAGGATTCTTGAAAGAAAAAATAGTGGGGAAACTCTGATTGATTATTACTTCCTTTGCTAGCTCCATGTTAAATCAGAAAAGGTAAATTCAAAGATACTCTTAACATAGTGTGATATTGTTCATTTTGGGTCAAGTTCGCACGTTTTTTTTTTCTTAAATGCCTCACAATGTTAAGAGATCCTATAAATTAGATGTAGCTTCCCAATCCTTTCAACTATCGATGTGGAACTTTTATTCGTAAACCCAACACACACGATCCACAAGAGATTCATTGTGTGCCACCACATCGTCTGAGTATTTATGGCAACTAAAGTCTGCAACTAGTTTCTTCTTGTGTGTGCATCTTTAAACTCGTAAGGGTAAGCAAATCGAGTCCCATACTCCATCACTCTACTACATTCTCATACTCATCTCGCTGAACCAGGGTTCTGATACTAGTTGTTGGGTTTAGCTAACTCAAAGATATTCTTACATAGTATGATATTGTCCGCTTTGGATCAAGCCCGCACAATTTTTCCTAAAAGGTCTCACACCATTAAAAGATCTTACAATCTTACACCTTATGTGTAGCTTCTCAATCCTTTCAACGAACAATGTAGGACTTCTGTTCTTACACCCAACGCATATCTATGTTCGATTCTTCATAAAAATCTTCCGACCATTTAGGAAGTGACAATGATAACATACACTTGAGATTTGTGGATCTCTGAATCCAACTTTTTAGCTACATTTTAGTACATTTCTGACAAAGTGTATGACAATATAGGAGTTAGGACAAACAAATGAGACAAAATATCAAGATGTTTTATTTGCATAAAAAGAGATGGACCATCAAAATATCAAAGAGTAGGGTAGATCATGAAAGTTGAGTGAGTGATTATTGGCTTTCTTTTCAATAGTAAATTGATTTGATCTAAAATGACAAGAAGTGTGTTTAGTTCTACCCCTTTTGATTTATTGTTGTCTTTTTCAACTTTGTTCACATGCTAAAATTAAAATGAAGATCTTATATAAACTATAATGCAGATATTATTTTATGCCTATGAATGTACCGACATGACAAGTGCAATCAGGGATGTCAAATGGGCGAATTGAGCTTAAATTGAAGATATTAAAATAAGTTGAATTAAAAATTGGGTTGGATCATGACAAACTCAAATTTACTTTGGGTTCAAATGAGTTGGGCTAAAATGGATTAAAAATGGAAAAATTACACAACATAGATAAATTTAGATCATAATTACATTACATGGTTAATGTTTAAAATAATTACTTTCTATGGTTAAAAGTAGTTGGAAAAGTAGTTAATTATGTGGGCCCTCATATACAAATAAATCAACATATACATCCTTTTAATTTAAATTAGAAAAAGATAAGAGAAAGTAATTAATTATGGAGTTCATCTAATTGACTACATTTTTGGCTGATTTTCAATTGAAAGGAATAGATAAGCTTTAGAAGATTTCAGAAATATTCCCCCCTATTCATCCGAGATTATGATCCCTAAATATCCGCACAAGATTTCCTTTGGAATAATCCGTCAATTGTTGTGTATATTTGATTTCCTTTGTTTTTTTTTTTAGAATTTTCTATCTTCTTCTTCATCTAATCACATTAATTTCCTTCCATTTTCCCATTTATACATATTTAATTAGGATTTTCCCATTAAACAATTTGCTTGATTCGATGGCTGATAAAATCTCATTTAAGAGATTGACGAGGCGTATTGAAATCTATTTATACAATCTTTAGAAATCTATGAAATCTATTTATACATATATGTATAATTGAATACTTTGTACAATATATAATAAATATACATATGAATATTTGAATAATTTACTTTTGTTGCCATCATGTTATACTTATCGTATCAAATTTATTTATACAATCTTTATATACTTTAGTTTTATGTATTTTACAAGAGTATAGATATCTATTTAGATATACATATGAATATTTGAATAATTGAATATACTTATATGTTCATATGTATAGTTGAATATTTTGTATAATATATAATAGATATACATACAAATATTTGAATAATTTACTTTTGTTGCCATCCTATTATACTTATTGTATCAAATCTATTTATACAATTTTTATATACTTTTGTTTTATGTATTTGATAAGAGTACACATATCTTGCATGTATACTTTGGTACATATATATATATATATATATATATATATATATATATATATATATATATATATATATTGATGTTGTTTTCTCCCCTTTTCTTAATTTTTTCAGCATTTAAAAGGAAAATATTGTGGGAGGTTGGAAATAATTAAGGGTCTTAATTACACTCTCTTACCTTTTAAATGGATAGATTATTCTTTTTGTAACTGATTCTTGAGAAAAAAAAATGACTAATAGATTTGTATAAATGGGTCTTTATACATTTCTTCACTAACTGTTGCCTATAAATTGTAATTAGTAAAATTTAGACTAAAAAGTTAGTTAGGAGGAAATTGTAGTTACAAGAGGTAAATATCAATATTTTCCAAGAAAATATTATCCATGAATTTTTTTTTAAAAAAAGTAAAGAAAATTAACTTTTTTTGGGGGGGGGGGAGTTTAGGGGGTAGGAGGGTGGGATGGAGGGGTGTGTTTTTGGGGTGAGAAAAAATATTTAATTTTTTTAAAAAAAATTAAATAATTTTTTTTGGGGAGGGGGGTGGGGGGTGGTTGCAGGTACGGTGGGGTGGGTAGGAGTTGAAGTAAGAAAAGAATTTAAAAAAAATTAGTTGTCACTTGTTTTCTCCTCTTTCATTAAGTAAATCATTTTCTATCAAATGAGTTGAAATGAAGATTGAGTTGGACTCAGTTGAAGATCTTTTTAAAATGGGTTGAGATTGAACCTAATTGTAAATTATCTTGAACCTAACCCATAAATATTGGATTGGGTTGGGCGGATTCACTTAATTTGGACTCACTTTGACACCCCTAAGTGCAATATATACCCCTGAATGAAAATGAAAGACTGATCGGCTTGTTTCACACTGTTCGTTTAGTCGAGAGTCTATAAAAAACAATCTCTCTATTTTTTCAAAGATAGAAGTAAAATCTGTCTATATTTTATACTAAGGTTTAATTGTGTACAATATGACATATGAATCTGATTCCCAGATCATATATCCACTATATTCACTACTAGAAGCAAAGACTTTTTATTTTCTACCGTGAATTAATGAAATATTTGTGCTATAAAGTATGATTTTTCCACCATAGCCCCACTGAATCAATTAACTGAGAAAATGCATGGGAGGAGAAAGATTCTTATTGAAATATTAGGAAGCTTGCTAATTTTTTCATGTGAAAATATTAAATTTTTTTCATTGATTTAATCAAAATATATGTAGAAATAGCCATTGAGTATTGTTCACTAAGAAATTTCAATGAGAAAATAGTAATTTTTTAGTAATGTCTCAATGAAGAAAATGAAAAATGTTAATGTCTGACAACTTACAGATACAATGAACAGTAAACAAAAAAGGAAGAAGTGTCAATCACAAGTAAGAGATATTCACCAAGGCTGCTTAAAAGGAAAAAAATCAACTATGAAAGTCAAGTTATTTTGTACAATTTCTCAAATCAAGCAATATCAAAATCAGCCCCTCCACATATGGAAGGAAGACTCTTTCTAGATCTCAAGGATCCCTATTTAGGAATATTTGGTAGCGGGTCATAGAACTTTAAGAAATTATATTTATGGTCCAACCTTATTTTTGGAAATAAAATATTTTACATCCAATTTCCAAGGATCAAATCTCTTGGGTTGCTTTTTATTTTCAAATCTTTCCAACGGCTACCTTGAGTCTTCTGCTATATAAAGGCATGGAAAATTAAGGAAGACATATACAACTTGTCTCAACCTTCTCTAACTCTTTGCTTTATTTTTATTAAACATTGTATTCTTCAAAAGTTTGCAGTGTATCCAAAAGAGAGGAGATAAAATAATATAGTTGGTGAAACATTGTATCAAAAGAGAGAAAAGAAATGAGAGTGTGAGTATAAGCCAAAAAGCTATACTTAAATCTTGTATTATTCCTATTCAACAAAGAAAGCTAGTAGAATCTCTTGCAACTCAAGAGGAATGGAGGAAAACCTATTCTGGGTCTTTATCAATATAAAATGTTTGATGTCAAATTTATATTTTAGCATTTTCATTACAGTAATTACCTTGCCTCCTTAATATTGTTCGTACAGTTGACTACCTGCTACATTGAGAAATTGAAAAACAGTAATTTTCCCCCTCATATACTTTCAAAAAATATTCACATATTCTTGCTAAATGTAATGGAAGTCATTGCTATATGATCTTGGAAAGACCACCTGCGCATCACATTTTTAGTAAAGCTAACACTCTGACTAATTTTTTTATATCTAAATATAGTTATATTTTAATGGTTAAAATTGTCTTACTATGTTTTATTTCCCTAACTTCACTCACATATATATGACCACTATGTTAATAACCTTCAAATAAGGTACAAACAAAAGGGTCATATTTCGTAACGACTAGTTAATACTTAATATATAAAATTATTTTTCTTCAACCAAAAAAAATAATATAAAATTATATATATCGTTGATGTTCTTGATGCATTATAAAAGTTGAATCGATCTAACTAACTAAATAAATTAAAATATATAATAAGTTATATATATGTCCCTCATGCTAAAATCCAATCAACAATAAATTCCAATATTATCAAACATTATATTAAGCATAATTTAACGTATATATATATATAAAATGTAATTCATCATACCTACCAACACGTTAGTCACAAAAGAAAAATAAATGCACCCTGTGAATATCGGAGGACTCATGCTCAGGGGCGAAGGGCCAGTGGAAATTTACATTATTTATACATAATTAAGATTATTTTGTATATATATATAGTAAATGTTGAACCACTTTCGACTTCTTCATATATTTACTTTCTTATGATTTGAACTTCTTAGTAAAAATTCTGACTCCGCTACTACCAATCTTTACTAAAAAAAAATAAAAATGGGCAAGTGCTTCTTGAGAACCAACACTCGGAGGTACCTCATCATGACGCTGAGATGATCTCTCTTTCATATCTTGACTTATAATGGCCAAAAGAAGAAACTAGTAATTAAATAAAAGCTACTTGTACATTAATTAATTAGTATATAGTACATGTTATAGTGTTGTAATGTACTTAAAAATACCTATAATATGACATTAGCTTCTTTAATTAAATAAATTATATTAATTTGAACCATTAAAAGAAAGAAAAAATAATGCACGCCTTGACAAGAAAGTTTAATTAATTTCCACCTAATGATCTCAACTGTCCTAACTCCTAAATGATGAATCATATTGACGTTAGCGTGGAGCTAGAATTCTAGTTACAAAATTATAAAATCTAGAAGTTTTGATCAAAATTTGTATTTATATATAAAAAAATTATTTAATATATATAAATAATTTATATAATATTTAATAAATTTTATCATTTTGAGAATCTAGAAATCATTATAACCTCAAAATTTTAGATTCGTTTCTGTCTGTCTAACGTATATGTAAAATACAATCTAAACAGTTGCTAAAATACAAATTTTTTTTCTTGTTTATTTGATGGGAAGGTAAAGAAAACAAACAGAAAACTGAGACCGACACTTTTGAAAATGACATAGTTTCTATCGATCATTCAAAAGTGGATTCACGATTATAAAAATAACTAAATTTGTGGTTTTGGTCAAATTTATAAGTATTTAATAATGGATTTCTCAATATATATACAACGTCAGAGTAAAAACTACTGAATTCACGTGAATTTGTATCTAGACTTTTAGATCCGCCCTGTAACCACTAACCAGCGAATAGTTAACTCTATCTTTGTTGAATTATCTTCTATGTGGACTTGATTACTTTAGTTATCTCATTTTATAGAACATGCTAAGCAAATATATTTGGCAGATAAATAAGTGGTTTAAATTGCTCCTATTTATTTCTCTTTTATATTTTTCCTCTAATAATCGTCTTGAGCAATTTCTCTTTTTTTTTCTTTTCAGATTGATCAATTTCTTAAACACGTGATAATTAAGCAAAACTAATTACCATTATCTGGATAAGATGATCAACAACTACAGTAAAACCTCTCTAAGTTAATACTCGGTAAATTAATAAACTCTCAAAGATAATATTTTTCTCCGATTTCGATTTGGGTCAATAGAAAAAATTACTGATTTCGATAAGATAATATATTTTCGAAAGACCCCATATAAATATATGGTCCCATTAATATTATAAATTAATAATTCTTTAAAATTACAAAAATATCTAAGATAATTTAGTGAAATATGATTATAGTATTTTTTGTTTTTTTGTTTAAAATTTAAATCTAGTTGAAGCTCATCTCTAACTTTTCTTATTGCATCCAAAAGTTTTGGTGTCTTCTTCTCGAACTGCACCAAAAAATAGTGAAGAGTTCTAGACGCGATAAGTGCTTCCTTATGCATAAATGGTTCCAAAGGTATTGTATCGTCTTCAACTTCATCATCAACATTGTTTTCTCCAATGGTATCCACAATTGCTTCAAAGCTCTAGAACTCTCAACATGTATCATTTTCACTCGGATAATTCAAAAAGCTATTGACATCCATTTTCTTGTGGTAACCGAGATCATTAATCATGACATCAAGTTCATGAATGTCCTTTTCACAAGTGGGTTCATTTAAATTCCTTGAGGCTTCATCCTCCAAACGTATTTTACAGTGTCAATACAATATATTTTATGTATAATGAATTTATTTTTTACATCGGAAAAGGGTCAAAAATACCCTTAAAGTATTAGAAAAGGCACAAAAATACCCTTCTTCCACCTATTGGCTCAGAAATGCCCCTCCATCCACCTATTTGGATCAAAAATGCCCTTAAGGTTAAATTTAAGCTCTAAATTGCCCCTCCTTTTAACATATGGAATAAATGAATTTTTAAATTAAATATGTGGCATTATTTTTATTGGTTCACATATAATTAGACTCAAATTCATTCACAATCCTACCCATTAACTCAAACCCAATTAAAAAACCCACCATTTCTCCATCTTCCTCCAACCTATGTTTGTTACAACCTCGTGCTTCTGCATACTCTTAAATTAATTCATTCCAATTCTCATTCTCCCTCTTTTCACATTCAAATGAAACTTAACCCTCAGTTTCTCAATACCCTTTTCTTTTCCTGCCTTATTTTTCTCTTCTAAAAATTTATTCTTTGACTATTTCTTCGTAAATCAGTTATTTCATTATTTTTGTTTCTTCATATTATATTCATTGAAATAAAAAAGTATGAAGGGAATATTGAAAATCCACTAGCTTTGAAACAAAGGAACAACTAATTTTATTTTATTTTTTTAAAAAAGTAAAAAAGAAAAACAACATATAGTGGATATAAGGTGATCCATTTGGATTCTTGTTTGTAAATTGCTCACTTATTTAAATCTGCTTACGTTTTTGATAAACATGCTTCGTGTCGGTCTTTTAATTGGGTTTGAGTTAATGGGTAGGATTGTGAATGAATTTGAGTCTAATTATATGTGAAACTATAAAAATAATGCCACATATTTAATTTAAAAATTTATTTATTCCATATGTTAAAAGGAGGGGCAATTTAGAGCTTAAATTTAACCTTAAGGACATTTTTTATCCAAATAGATGGATGGAAGGGCATTTCTGAGCCAATAGGTGGAAGGAGGGTATTTTTGAGCCTTTTCTAATACTTTAAGGGTATTTTTGACCCTTTTCCGTTTTTACATTGATTCAATAAATATGATAGATAAATTAGTAAGATACAATGATTTTGATGTAATCAAAATTAACATTCATTGAATCTCGAAAATACTCTTTAAATTAATAAATATTAATTTATTGATTAAATAATTCCTTTATAAAATAATAATATTTCATGGTCCCGACAATATTAATTTAGAGAAGTTTTACGATACACATAAATTAAATAGAGTCATCTTGATTATTTAAGAATTTTAAATTACGTTTGTGACCTTAACCGAACGAATTAAAAGAGTAGTAGGTAAAAGTTGTCGGTAAAAAGAAAAAACTAGAAGTTAAAAGGCTTTAAACACCTAGATTTAATTAAGTAAGATATCATCTTACCGCTAAAAGACGTATTTAAATAAATAAAAATGTGTTTTCTTCGATTGTTTAAATATTTAGATGAGATGATTACATATTTCAATATAGTATTAGACTAGACAAAGATTTTAGCACATACAAAAGGATCAAACTCACACACTAAGAAGACATGTTAAAGATCAATTAAATAAATAAAAGTATGATCTCTATAATATCCTAAACTTTTAGACGAGATCACATACCTCAACACTCGCAGAGAAAAAGTTATAAAATATTTTTCTTTTACCCTAATTATTGTAAAATGGAAAGCTAAGGATACACTTTTTACACTTGATTATCTATCTTATCTGAAACCCTCTATATTACGACTAAGCCTATGAAATTGATAAATTAGATCAACATGAATTATAATAGAATGATTGAAATTCTTTCATCTTTAATTAAAGATTTTTTATTTAAATTTTTTAGGATAATTTTTTTACTTGGAACGCTTCTCTTAAAATAAACCTAATAATGTAAATTCTAATTTAATTGAGACCTAGTGTAGATATCAAACATCAAACGGAAAATTAAAAATAAAAACAATTGATAAATTGGTTTATACGGCGCCGCGCTATAAGATGCTATTAGATAAATATTCTAGCACTTTCAATTAGACAAATTAGAATTATTATTTTTTTCTTCTTTAGCTTTCAGCTAATACAACGTAAAAAAAAAAAAGTTTTAACACTTCATTTCGTATATATTGAACACATACAAATTAACACATTTAGATTGAATTATCTAAATGATCACGTGATTTAATGGTTTGAAATTGAGGTTTTAGGCTGAATGATGAATGATCACACAATACAAGTTGTTAAATAAAAAAAACTACCATCAATACAGTGAAATGAATGAGATTCCTACCTTTATTTTCGATCAGAATGAAGGCTATTCTAGTAACGAGCATTTTTCCTCCCTAATTGGTTTTACGTACATGACGTGAATCTAAATTAATTAGGCTAGTAAATACAAATGTCGGATGATTTTAACATTAAACATAAAGAGATTAAAGAAAGTGAGACCTTACACTTTTCGAGTAAAAAAAAAGGTAGGAATTGGAATGGAAACTTTTTCCATTTAAATGGAGGAAAGAGTTGAAGACTTCTTAGCCCATACAATTCTCATTACAATTTCAATTAGAAATTTAGAATACCATGCAAATTAGGAAAAGTTCTTCTCCCTTGTCCTTTATTTTCCTTCTTCTTTTTTTTCCTTTTTTTTTTAATAACAGTGCTGTCCGGATCAGCTTTCGCGCACCTCGACTAAATCCACGGATACTTGCCACTTCCCACCACCAACAAATATCAGGTAACTCTGTCCACAGGATTTGAACCCGAGACCTTAGGTTCCCAATCCACTAGGCCACACCCTTCTTCCTTGTAATTTGTCTCCAACCACACCCTAATTCCACCTTTAAGGTATTTCACATTTTTTTTTTTGCGACCGAGAAATCCATTTGAGGTCATCAATCCTTAGATCAATCACAAACTCAAGGATAATGGTCCGTCTCTCTATCCTTCTCCACTTATATGTCAGGATTAATTCGAACACGCACCTATGACTTAAGTCATAAATCTTTCAATCTTTTATACTTGAACTACGTATTTCACGTTTTAAAGCTGATCAGATATTTACCAATCAACCGTATTTTTCAAAATTAGAACGAAATTAACATATTAAAATTCTAAAAACTGCACAATTAGGTAAAAATCTTTGTACTAATTAATCTAATTGCAACTCTAACTAGATTTTCAGATGAGGTACAAAAGAAGGAAATAGAAGAAGGAGTACATACAATTCATTGCTAAAAAAAATAAGATAATTTACAACATTTCAAGAAGCAACATATATATACATCTTCTACAATATTTAAAGAAGCAATACACATATACATCTTCTACAACAATTCAAGAAGCAATACATATGTAGAGAAGCTTAGCTTACACAAAATCTAGCTTTAATCAAACATAATTTGTATAATAATGGAAAAACCACTTTATCAAAAACCAAATACTATTTGGATATGCCATACAATTAAAAAAAAAAAGATCTTTGACTAAAGGAGGGAAAACTTCTTACTTGATATCTGAAATAAGGTTCATCCTCCATGAAATGGTTCAATTCCACAAAAAAGAGCTGCTAATATTGGCCTTCCAATATTAGGGTTGCTTGAATATGCTATACCACATATAGTTAAGCTACTACTTCAGCTAGAGCGAGTTCAGCAGGTTCAACTGAATTTCCTACTTTTGACTCGAATGATATATATACACAAGGAATTCTTTTGACTATATATAATCGATCATAATCATTTTGAATCCACGTTTGCAATTTATGGACTTATTTCTCGCACTGAAACCAATAAGCCACCACTGAAAGAGGCAGTAAGGCCAGGAGAGAATCGAGGGGTGTGGTGATATGGTTGAGCTAATTCGACATGAAATCGTCTTAGCAAAGAGAGAGCTACACTTTTAATCTCAACAAGTGCCATTTCTTTCCCCAAACACACCCTAGGTCCAGCTTGAAAAACTGGATACTTGAATGGATTTTCTTGGAAAAAGATACCATCTTTCAACCATCTTTCAGGTTTAAACTCCAAAGAATCACAACCCCACAATTCTTCCATCCTTCCCATAGCATAAGGATGATAAGTAACCCTTGTACCCTTTTTCACAAAAGTCCCATCAGGTAAAAAATCATCTTCTAAACAAAACTTTGAATCAAATTGGATAGGAGGGTAAAGTCTCATACTTTCATAAATAGATGCTTGTAGATAGTGAAGCTCATTCATTTGTTCATAGCTTGTAAGATCTTTATTTGGACCAAGAACTCGATCAGCTTCTTCTCTGATGGATTGAGCCACTTCTGGATGATTCAAGATCACATAGAAGAAACTTGTTAAAGCGGATGCTATAGTGTCCCTACCGGCTAGGAGAAAGCTTATGACAATATCTCTCAAATAAGTTTCATCACTTATTGATCCCATGAATCTTGAAAGAAGATCCCTATGATTTGAAAAACCTAATTTTCTCTTTTGCCTTATGACTTCTTGTGCTAGAATATTGATCACTTTTATTGCTTCCCTCAACTTTTTTTCACTCCCTATGTTTAAAAATCTCTTGGTTTTCCAAACTATAGGGGATGTAGTCATGGCCCTTTTAGCTGATAAATTTGATGCTAGGTCAAAGGAAAGAGCAAATTGTGAGATGGGTAGTGAAGATTCCAAACATTTAGGGTCCAATCCAAAAGAGAATCTACAAATACTATCAAATGAAAATCTTCTAAAAACATCTTGGAAATCAAGAATTCCACCTTGTTTATCAGTCAAAAGTGGAAGGAGTCTTTTGTCAATCTCATTTTTCACCACTTCAAATGCATATGATCTTATAGACACTTTTCCAAGTTCAAGACTTGACATTCTCTTTTGGAATCTCCATAATTCCCCATCAACATTAAATATTCCCCTACCAAGAAAATCACCCAAAATAGTAGAGAAAGTTTTCCCCTTTGGGTAATTCTCAAATCTTGTTTTGAGCATATACTCAACATTTTGAGGATTTGAAGTGATAATATTTCCAAGAGCGTGTATGTGTATTGTTTTTGTTGGTGATTGTTTTAGTAGATATGTGTACCAATCACACAAATTGATGAATTGTGAAGACCAACTTGTTGTGATATAAGCATGACAAATTTCACAATTGCACCAAAGTTTTATCCTCACTATATAGAAGATAAGAGAAAAAAGAGAAAACATGATAAAGATAAGAATAAAATAGACATGAAAAGACTTCAACCACCAAAAAATTTCAAGATGATCCATTCGGACAAAAAATTGGATGAATTTTTTGGGATAATGAGAGATGAAGGAAAAAGGAGAGATGAATTGAACCATATATATAATATTTCAATATTGTAATATAAGAATACACGTTCACACTTACTCTCTTACTATAATAATAATGCTAAGAAAACGACACATTATATAATATTCTTATTCTATAGTTTTTCCACTAACTATAGTATTAAAGATAAACAAATAATTGAACCAAAACAAGCCAAAAATAAAAATAAAAATAAAAATGAGAGCATAATTATCGCATGGATTGAAGAACAAGGCAGCTAGAAGACGCATCTTTTTTGAATCACGTATTGGAAGTTTGTCTACCCCCATTTAATCACGTGCTTTTATTGTTTTTTATCAATTAATTTGTAGGTAGTCCCACGCACTGCTACTCTATCCATAATCAGAGGTCTCAGATTCGAGTCATATGGATATAGAATCGCCTTTGTTAGAGAGCGTTTTATCCTTCTTAATGAGACTTTCCGATGCAAATCTGAATTAGTCGGACACCAAAACGAATACTGAAACACCTAACGGAAAACAAAAAAAAAAAGTATTGTGATTTTAAGAGACGGATTCAAGCTTTAAAGTTTATGAGTTTTTGCATCAGCCTCAAGTTAACATACAATTATAATTGAGTTCATATATAATCAAATATTTATAAATATTAAGTGAATTTCTTAATACATTTATAAGATCAGGGCAAAAGTTACTAAGCTCACTTAATCCATCCCTTGCATGTTAAATCCCCTATTATATTGTCACGTCCCTTCGAAGGAATAATATAATTTTAAAGAGCGTAAATATAATGTTTAAACATTAATACTTTTGATAAATTGAATTTATTGGTCAAAAGAATTTGAAATTCTTAACAAAAAGCCAAAAAGGTCATCTGTTAATTTTTCTCTTCAAATCCACTCAATTAATGGGGGTATTAATTATTTTAGATGTTTATAGAAAGATGAAGGATAGTTTAGATAAATATTATTATATTAAGATTATTCAATATATTTTTTAAAGAGCGTACAAAAAATATTAAAAGACATAATCTATAAACAGGATGATATGCTCAGTACTAGTATTTATTTTTGTGTGTAACTTGTGTTTCCTACTAAAAATAGGAATCTGAAGTCCTCTATATTTTTAAGGAGCTTGTTTTTCTAGCTAGAAAAAATATTTTTAAAAAATTTTGATCAATCGAACATGAAATTAAAATATTTTCCACCATACATATAGCACACCCTATAATATTTTTATTTAATCTTTATCTCTAACAAGAAGGAGAGCCGTGGAATAACTGATAAAGTTGCTTCCATGTGACCAAGAGGTCACGGGTTCAAACCTTGAAAACAGCATCTGACAGAAATGTAGGATAAGATTGTGTATAATACACTCTTACGGTAGAGTTCTTCCCCAAACACCGTATATAGCTATAGCTTTAATGCACCGGGCTGTCCTTTTATCTCTAACAAACTTGTGACTAGTACACAGGAAAAAACAAAAGAAGGAACAGGTCACATAAGGTATGATATAAAACGAACAAGATGAATAATAAAGGCAGACAAAGTGGTAGTTTACTCAGACCCCTCAATATTCTCATGCTATAAAAAAAAATATTTGTGGCTGCAGATACACTGATTCTTTTGGAAATGAAAACTATGGGCTATGAATGCATGTGTTCGTGTTATTATATATCTTATAAATTTTCTTTCTTAGGTGGGACAATCACGAAGTTGGAAATTTCATTAATAAAATTTACTATAAGATAAGAAATTAAAAACACAATATATGATATAATTTCACAGATAAATTTTAGACGGTAGATTAATGACCTTATTTTTACTTTGTGGAGGTAGATGATATTTTTGATAGAGCCATGTATCAAATAATATATATCAAAGTCCGTAGAAAATGTATAAATAATTTACTTATAATTTTTAATTAAAAAATGTCAATTAATTTTCTTTGGACAATAATAGTTCCCCTCTAATGGTGGGCTTGATTTTTGGTTAAAAAAAGAGTAGGTGCAGTGATTTAACTTGGTACTTTCATCAATAAAGAGAATTCTGACATTCTTGCCATTTTCCAGAAAGAAAATCAGAAAAAAATATTACTCCATCCATTTTATTTTACTTAACTTATAGTAGTAATTTAATAAAATATTTATTAAGAATTTATTTTACTAAACTTATCTAATTAATTATACTTTAGAAATCTAAATTTGACTATTAATATTTAGTCATCTAAAATAGGGATAATATTGAATGAAAATGATAAACTTTTTTTAATTTTATAAATTAGATAAGTAAATTAAAATAACTATTTTTTTAGTAAGGGTGTCAAGTAAAGTGAAATAGAGGAATTACCTTTTTGTAGTTGATTTAGTTCAAGAAAATAGTCCTGAAATAATTGTCATTTTATAATTTAAGATTAAAGTTGGTAATTATTTTTAATTATATTTTTAATGGCACAATATTTAATAAGAAGAACTTAATCTATTTCTATTAAATAGAATTAACTTAGTAAATTAAGCTTTGTAAAAAAAGCTAAAGCATCAGCTATAATGAACGAGAAAATACTTCTTTCTTGTCTTATTTTCCTTTTAATATGTTACTTTACTTTTTTTTAAGTAGTCATTTCTTATTTCAGTATTCTAAATGTTATATTAAAATTATAAGATTTAAAGAAAATTTTCATATATTATACTATTTTTAGAATAACACTACAAGATGTTAAAAAAATGTATTTTTAGAATAACACTACAAGATGTTAAAAAAATGTACTTTGCGATATCGAAAAACTTGCATATATTTATTATTCTCTCTTAAGAAATTACGAGGGAATAATAAACATATTTAATTTGTGGACAGAAAAAGAACGTTGCGATATCGAAAAACTTGTTTTTATATACATGCATAATATGGTAAATAACGAGGATTTCCTCTTTCCTATTCACTCCCTCGTGGAAGATAGCCAAATTGTAGTTGGTGGGCGTGATTGCTTTTTTGTTGTTGTTGTTGTTGCATTAAAAACTCTTAATTAATTAATAGTAACATGAAAATTTATTACTTATTATTATTTAATAGCTTATTTGGTCAAGCTTTTAAGCGGTTAAGAGTATTTTTTTTAAAAAAAAATGATTTTTTTTTTAAAAATAGGGTGTTTTACCAAACTTTTGCAAAAATATCATGCTAGTCCCATTTAGCTATTCCATAGCGACAGACTAATTAGCTATGAGCTATTTAGCTACAGATCAGCTAAGCATTATCGATAAATTTTGTAGCTAACTTCATGTTTTTTAGTAGTGGCGCTTCTGGAGACAATAGTTGGCTTTCGAAAGTTTAAAAAAAAAAAATCCCTAAAAACACTTTTGATAAAATTATACCACTTTTAAAAAACTTGACTAATACCACTTGCTAAATACTTTTAAATATTATTGGTCAAATACAAATCATTTGTCATTTTCAAAAAATTACATTTCAAAATAAACTTATTTTAAAAATTTAGTCAAACAAACTATAGTAAATCTGCTAAGAGCAATAACTTCGTAGCTTTGATCTTCTTTTCATATTAGCCGATCTCTGTCATATTTGTGACTTTTATTTACTATAATCTTAGCATATTTATTTGTCATATTTGTGGCTTTCTAAATATATACTAATTGTTTATTTAGAAATTCTTTTGAGCATTGATAGGCATCAATAACGTACTTCTAATCAGTTGACCTGAAAGAGCTCTTAATCATTCTCAGTCAATCACAAGACTGATCTTCTGGACTAGCTTTTGCCTTAGGTAATTAGGACTTTCTCGTTAAGGTTTGATCCAATATTCAATAATAATGAGAATATTTCAAGCAGGAACTTAACTATTTAAAGTTATTTGACTCAAAGTACTAATAATAAGAAATCAAAATGAAGCCATATATGATATATGCAGATAATAAAACAGTAATTTTTAGTCGTCTCGATGCATTCCCTTCTCTCTCCATGATATCCCATACAAAAAGAAAGAGCGTGGAGCCCTGACCCAACATGTACATTCGCTAATGTAAAGTGAGGAGTTGAATTTTAATTGGTAAACCGAAGTCACTTTCGAATTGGCAGATAACCGAGCAAAACTTCCTAAAAATATTTTGGTTAGCTTATGTAGTGATTTGTCTAGAATGGGTAATATTTATATTTTGTCATGTACTCTTCAGTACTGAAAGTAGCCAGGGACATTCCTGTGTAATGCTTCCATTGCTACCAAAAAATAGTACTTAAAGCAGTTTTAATTAGATGGCATAGACAGTTTAAAATGCTTTTCTTGAATATTAATTTTACATATAGTAGTATTTTAACTGAAAAATACTAATTTAAAAAGCTAATGGTTTCTCCTTTGCAAAAAGCTAGTCTGCAGTTACCACAACTTCTGTCACCGATCATCGAGAATTATCACAAAAAAGATGAATTTCCTTATTTCCACATATACTAGATATATTAGGTGATGCAAATTAAGTGTGTAGTCTCTTTTATAACTAACTCAAGTGTTGTCATATTATGGTGAAAAGATGATGTTCTTCCAATACTTATAATGGTGTATTTATACATTATAGGCTTGAATCGAGGGTCTATCAACAACCTTTCTACCTTCATAAGATAGAGGTAAGCCTGCATACAAATCACTCTCCCCAGACACCACTTGTTGTTTAGGCTAGGATTTAAGAGGAGAATGAACACATGTAAATGAACTAATTGGCTAACTAGTTTATCCTTTATTGGCCAATAGCTTTTTCCAATACATATATTACATCATGAAGTAGACATGCCAAAGAAAAACACTAAATTAAAGAAAGAAAAATGAAAAGCTTTAGGTGCAAGTGCATTTGGACTATTTTTTTGAAACATGATGGAGAACCACACATGTGCAGCTAGCTAGTTAACTGAACCAAGACATGAACTGACTATAAACTAATGACAAGAAGGCCAACAAATTGTGTCTATTCCATCATTAAAATACCAAATTACAAATGTTATTAGAATCTGCTTTCAAATTTCTATAATTATTTGGTAACATGACATAAAGTTGGTTGCCCACAGAATTTAGCAAATTTGGTCTATTAAAATTTTACTGTTTAACAATAAATTTCCTACATGTACAATCATTGAATAACATTTGTTACTGATGACCTTAGAATGTATAATAATTAATGTACAAATATTATAAGTAACTAATCATATACATACAACTTCTCAATAATGCACAAAAGAAAATTATCAACCAAATCTAGTGAATAACAACTCCTACAAATAAAGCAGTTTTGATGATTATCATAATGTAGATGATGTGTGGGTGTTATATATATAAAAGACCAAGCTTCCTTATTTTACTATACATTTTTACTACACAAATAAACACATAAGAATCTAGAGACATTGTACGTATTAGCACCTTTATATTATTTAAGCAACTTGATGTTTTTGCCTCAACAAGAACTAATGATATTTTGTCAATGGGGGATTAGTGTACAGCTGGTGGCAGAGCCAGAAATTTGCATAAGGAGATTTAAAAAATTTCTAGTATATCGTAGTTGTAATTTGAACATATGACCTAAAGCAATTCAACCCCTTGATCACCATACTTGAATTTTTCTTCATGTCAAGGGAATTCAACAACTCACATATAACCAAAAAGATCATTTTACTCTATGCTTTCCGAAGGAAGAGGTTCGGTTGAACCCCGTTGGCACTACTTAGTTCCGCCATTGTGTGCAACGGTATGCACAGAATTATTATTAAGCAAGTGTAAATATTTAAAGAAATGAATATTTAAATACAGTATTACGATTTTCTTTCGCGAATTTTCATTTTTTGAGATAAGTTTTCTAAAATATTACTTAGTATTAACGAAGTTGAAATAATATACTAATATATTATTACTATTGTCATGATCACAAACATAGTATTGTTACTTTTGTAGTGCAAAAACCTAGTTGACCAACTGGTTTAGTTGAATTTCATTTATGGAGGAGGCCACTGGTTCCACTCTCTATAACTTTAACCCAAAAAAGTGATGCATCTCTTATATAATTTTATTTGCACATTATGTACATAGGAGTATGTATAATATATGTACAGTATTTTAAATTTTTTATTTTTTTGACGAAGCAGTATCTCGTGACATCGCTTTTCTTACCATGGCTTCACCCTTCAAATATGTGCCTTGCGATGACAATTTTTTTTTTCCTCCGTAGATGTTCCCCAATATGCTACTCGATGTCTCGATCGACTGCATGAAATGATGACTTTCGTTAACTATGAGGGTGTGTTTGGTATTGAAGAAAATATTTTTTTGGAAAATTCTTCTAAATATTTCATGTTTGGTTAGTTAAATTATTTTTCTAGAAAAATAAGTTTTTGAAAAATGAAGAAAATGACTTTCTCAATGGAAGTAGGAAAAACATGTTTCATAAGTGACATTCCAAGCTCATTGCTTACTTCCCACCAGTGAAGGAGCCACATGTACTTGAGGGGTGTCGACCGACACCCCTTCGTCAGAAAATCACATCATTTAGCTAGGTAAAAATATATTTTTTTATGTATATATGTTACATGCATATTGACACCCTTTGACTTCTTCATGAATTTACTTCTTTATATTTTGACACTCTTTATTGAAATTCTGGTTTCGCCACTGCTTCCCACCCACCAAACCCCCGCCTCCACGAAACTCCCACTCCCCACGAAACTCCCACTCCCCACTCCCCACTCCCCACTCCATCCCACCCCTTAATTTTTTCTTTACTTACTCATCAAACACTAGAAAATAAGTAACAGACACTTTGAAAAAAACATTTTTCGTGGGAAAGGATATATGACGGGCTCACACCATGTGAGTTATCCACAAATCCTTTGTAAACAAACAAGTTGGAAGTTAACATAAAACATTAGAATTAGCTTATTCGAAAAGTTGAGTAATTAAATAACACGTTTCGTTTACCAATCACATGAATTATTAGTTGGTTTCAACAAGAATATTTAGACAGACAAACAAGGCTATAATATAATATTTGCAAATTTCTCAACAAAGAGACACGTACCATTTGTGTTCTCATGGTTGGTGATTTTTGAAAAAGAATACAAGACTCTACACATCATGTTTACGATCACCTAATTAGTCCTCCCTCCGTGTCAAAAAGAATGAGCTAGTTTGACTTGGCACCAAATTTAAGAAAATAAAAAAGACTTTTGAATCTTGTGGTTCTAAATTAAAGTTATGGCAAATGTACCAAAATGCCCTTGAATCTTGTGGTGTTAAACATGCCACGTGGAAAGTTGAAATTAAAGTGTTTCCAAAAAAGGAAAGAGGTCATTCTTTTTTAAACGGACTAAAAAGGAAAGTAAGTCATTCAAAACGGAGGAAGTAATACTTACCAATCAAGGAAATCTGATAGATTTATTTGCTCACACTTTTCCACCTCAAAAACTAATGAATGCTCACATCACAAGAAAAAAAGCAGTGCGGTGCACTAAAGCTTCTGCTATGTGTGGGTTCTGGGAAAGGGCCGGACCACAAGGGTCTATTGTACGTAGTCTTACCTTGCATTTCTGCCTGAGGCTATTTCCACGGCTTGAACCTATGACCTTGTGGTCACATGGCAACAACTTTACCAGTTACTCCAAGGCTCCCCTTCAATGCGTAGTGATTTGTTTTTTTTTTCTTTTCATTTTTTTTTCCGCTAAAGGGCCAAAAATACCCTTCAAGTATTGGAATTGGCTCTAAAATACCCTCTGTTAACGTATTGTCTCTAAAATACCCCTTCATCCATCTTTATGGCCCAACTTTACCCTTACCATTAACGGACCTAATTTAAACCTTAATTTTAAAAAAAATCATTTATTGCGTGGAAGCTTTCTATTGGTCGAAAATTAAATGAATTAAAATGTTATTATCCCTTATAACCAAATCCGAATTCAACTTAAATCTACCCGACCCAACCTATTAAAAAACCCTACCCAAAAGAGTGTGTTAAAGGTTGATCAAAGAAGGTTTTAGGGTTAAATTTTGTGGTGCCAGAAGACTTCACTAGAAAGAGATGAAAGAAGTAAAACAACCAAGATAATATTCTCTAGCCAAGCTCATCTTTCCTTTATACTTCTCTTCATATTAACAATAAATTCTATCCCTCCGTTTAAAAAAGAATGACCTATTTTGACTTGACACGGAGTTTAAGAAAATAAAAAAGACTTTTGAATCTTGTGGTCCTAAATTAAAGTTAGGGCAAAAGTACCAAAATGCCCTTGAATCTTGTGGTCTTAAACATGTCATGTGGAAAGTTGGAATTAAAGTGTTGCCAAAAAAGGAAAGGGTCATTCTTTTTTAAACGAACTAAAAAGAAAAGTAGGTCATTCTTTTTGAAACGGAAGGAGTAGTATATATTCACTTGGTTTTGTTTCACTCCATCATGGAGTAGGATTCTGTCAAGGGTAGATGGACCTGAACCTTCTGACATGATATTTTTTTAAGTAGTCATTTTCATTAAAAGCATTTTTTATTGGATTTAATGCTAATTACTAGCAAGATTAAACTGCGAGTTTAACCCAACGAGGTTCAAACAAAGAAGTTGTTCCAAATAATCAACACCAAGCATTTAAATTCATCATTGAACATTAGTCTGTTATGATTAATATTGTGCCAATATCTACCACACATTGAACAAGAGAAACCAAGAGGCCGGGACTTTAGGAGGTTCGTGGTCAGTTTTGAATATAAATCGAGAGGGTTATCTGACTCAACCATAAATGATTCATAGAGTTTAATACATCTTGAATTAGTAGGTTGGGTCGGATAGATTTAAGTTGGATTCGGGTTTGGCTATAAGGGATAATAACATTTTAAGTAATTTAACTTTTGACCAATAGAAACCTTCCACGTAATAAATGAAATTTTTAATTAAGGTTTAAATTAGATCCGTTAGTGGTAAGGGTAAAGTTGAGTCATAAAGGTGGATGGAGAGGTATTTTAGAACCAATAGGTTAACTGAGGATATTTTAGAGTCAATTTCAATACTTGAAGGGTATTTTTGATTATTTTTTTTTTCGGAAGCAATCTAGTACGACAGGTATGTGACGTGCACATATGACCAACAAACATTTAGCTGTACTTAAAACAAAGAAAGATAGAAACAGGTAGGGTCTTCATGGTTTGGTTAAACACCAAATCAAATCGACTAAAAAAATTGATATTTAATTTGGTTTAGTTTTGATTTTTAATAACTGATAATATTTGGTTTGGTTATGGTTCTACTAAGAAAAAAAAATAATCAAACCAAACCGATAAATTATATATATAAATTTTATAATTATTTGAATATTTGATATTAGTTTTTCATAAATAATTATAAATATTTAATACCTCTTAATCATTAATTTGGTTTTAGTCTACTTAATTCACATGCACTCCAACACATTTAAATAATCTTCGTGGTTTGGTTTGATTATATAATATTAGTTTTTCATAAATGATAATTATTGTCACACCCCTTTTTCGCTCGATCGTTGAAGTCGAAGGGTTTTTCCAATTAAAGTGACGGTATTGAATAGGGATTATTTTTATTTACAGAGTCGCCACTTGGAATTGAGTTATGGTGTTCCAAGTCACCTTATTGAATCCCCATTCAAAAGGAATGACTCTTCTTATTATTGGTCTGCGAACTAGAAATTCGGATAAGAAATTCTGTTGACCGAGGGGAAGGTGTTAGGCATCCCTCGAGTCCCATGATTTTAGCACGGTCGCTTATTGACTTACAATTGGCTTAAGTTATTTCTTTGATATAAATGCTTATGAGCCTAAAACTGATTGCGTCCCGCTTTTTGTTTATTTTTAACTTATTTTAAAACTATATTATTTTATTAATGTGTAATATACTGATAACAGTGTTTTCCAATCTTACCACAAATTATTTAATTTGTTCAAGATTGAGGCACAACTCATTATAATATCTTCATTCTTCCTATGTTAAAATTAACATTCAAACACTATCCTTGTGAACAATAACCCACTTATACTTCCTAACTAAACTTATTCAAACTTTACTCAATATCATTTATAAATCCAATACTATTCTCGTAAATAAATCACTGTACGAATAGAAATCAAACACACAAGAAGATAAAGGCAACTTCCAGATTTTAAAAGAAAATATAACAATAATAATATACATGATATTAGAACAGAAGAGTGAGGATATGCACTTGTATGATATATTTTCTTGTAATATTTTAAGACATATAATGATAAAATAGTTTGTTGCCTATAAATATAAAATAGTAGTTGATGTTTTATCAAACTAAACCGAAATAGTAGTTGATGTTTTATCAAACTAAACCGTGACAAAATGTGTTGAAAGAAAGAAAAAAAAAATAAACTCACAAATTCCCACATGATTATATCTTCTTTTAAGGTATTTATCATTAGAATAAATCCCAAAATAAGTCAATGCTATTTAAATGGCCTTTTCTGGAGTAAAATCACTAAGGCAAAGCCGTCTCCCCACATTTCTATATTCTTTTTTTTTAAAAAAAATAATAAAAATAAAATAGAGCTTCGACATAGCCTAAAATTGGAGTCGATATGATATATGATTAAAGCAAAATTTGATCTAACGTATTTATATTAATTACTAAAAAAAACATATTTGAACACAGAAAATTCGCAAGTAATAAGACTTAAGTGGAACCGAACACAAACAATTTCGGACAATAATTACATCAACATTCTAAAAAATTGATAACACTTAGAAGAATTCAGAGAAGAAAAATATATGAGATTTTCATCGTTAGAATAGCCTTGGTCAAACTTTCACTTGTAGCAAGAGAAATAAAAATAAGTACAAGAATAGTGGAGAGAACCTGTATGACGAACTAAACCTAGTATGGAAGCAAGAACGTTGTCACCGGATAACCAAAACAAGGACCAAACTTAAACTCAAACCCACAAGCTTTCAAGAATAGTTTCTCCTTCTCCCTTTCTACCTTTTTTTCCTCTATGTTCCCTTACTGTTTTCTATCCTTCTTTTGCTATTTTTTGCTCCCTTTGCTATTATTGTTCGTGTAGTTTTTTCTTTCTGTTTTTTTTCTCCTTTTTTCTCTTTTTCTACCTTTTTTTTTTCTATTGCTTTCTGTACGTTTTTCTTCCTCATATAATATGTTGTGTGTATTGTATATATAGTGTGTTGTGTGTGTCAGTGTAGTGTGCGTGTGTGTTATAGTGTGAGTGTAGGACGTGTGTGTGTGTTGTGCATGGGAAGGGAATGGTGTGAGGGAGTGGGAAAAGGTTAGTGGGGAGTGGGAGGAATGGGTAGTTTATAGGATTTTCTTTTTCTTTTTTTTTTAAGATAAAAAATAATAATAATAAAAATATTAACTAATTAATTTTTTATACCAATAAGATATAAGAAAAATTTATAACTAGACTAAAATAAAATATAATTAAGAGAATATTAAGATTACTAGCTTATTTATTACAAACTAAATTAAAAGAAAACACATATTTTTTAGAAATATTTTCTTTTATTTTGCAAAGTAAAAACCAGACTTATACTAAAATGTAATTATTTTTTATTTTTTTTTTGACATCTTTTTCACAATTTTTCAATGAAAACCTACTAAAAAAGAAATAGAAGCTAAAACAAAGATTAGGCATATAATAAATATTTAAAACTAAAATAGGTTAAAGTTTGAGGAGGGTCAAAAATCACGTGTCTACATTTGCCCCTCTTTGTTTGGGAACACGAAGAGTTTTCAAACAAAGAAGTAGACAACGAGATAAGTTTTGATCCGACTGTTATTTAAAATGAAAGGAAAAAGAAGGAAAAAATGTGACCGAGTCCTGGTTTTGGACAACCTACATATCTCGGGTTATAAGAGAATCAGGTCACGTGTAGTTCAAGGAGGTGGAATGGTGAGACGATGAGTTAGAGGTCGAGTGAGGTCCCGTCGAGTCTCCGATTCGTGGCTCCCGTCATTACATAAAAATAAAAGACGAGAATAAAAATGATCCTTCAAGTACAAGATCCTATCTATTCCGCTTCTGTTGAATCTTGACTTGAATCTTCATGCTTCCTCAAGTGATAATATGTCTGCTCGCCTCTTGAGTTGAACTCGACAGTGAATTTTTCTTCATGTCGATTTTGGTTATTGGAGATGAACTTGAAAATCGGCCCTATTCTTCTAGCGGACACTTGCTCCTTCTGACTTTGAATTTGAAAATAGCCATGTTTTTCAGGCGGGCTCCCGAACTTGAATTGAAAATTGACCCTATTCTCCAGGCGGGCTCCTGAGCTTCAAAACTAAAAATAATCCCTGTCCTCCAAACATGTTCCTAAACTCAAAATAAATAGTGAACTAGAAAAGTAAATCTCATTTTTCAAGAGGGTCCTGCTAAACTAAATCCCATTTTCCAGGAGGGTCCTGAACAGAAAATAAAGTCCCATTTTCCAGGAGGGTCCTGAGCAGAAAGATAAAGTCCCATTATTCAGGAGGATCCTGAGCTGAAAATTAAAGTCCCATTTTCCAGGAGGGTCCTGAGCGAAAAATTAAAGTCCCATTATTCAGGAGGGTCCTGAGCTGAAATGTAAAGTCCCATTTTCCAGGAGGGTCCTGAACAAAAAATTAAAGTCCCATTTTTCAGGCGGGTCCTGAATAGAAAAGTAAAGTCCCATTTTCCAGGAGGATCCTGAGTTGAAAAGTAAAGTCCCATTTTTCAGGAAGGTCCTGCTAATCCCATTTTTTCAGGAGGGTCCTGCTAATCCCATTTTTCAGGAGGGTCCTGAGCAAAAAATAAAGTCCCATTATCCAGGAGGGTCCTGTTGATCTCATTTTTTCAGGAGGGTCCTGAGCAGAAAGGTAAAGTTCCATTTTTCAGGAGGGTCCTGAACAAAGAATAAAGTCCCATTTTTCAGGAGGGTCCTGAGCAGAAAGAAAAGTCCCATTTTCCAGGAGGGTTCTGAGCAGAAAATAAAGTCCCATTTTTCAGGAGAGTCCTGAGAAAAAAATAACTCCCAAATAACACGAACAAAAATTTTGCCCCAGTTTTCACTGAAAAATTTTGTGAGTTATTAGCAATTGGGAACTTTATAAATAAACTCAGACCAGGAACTGTATATCCTAGGAGAAAAATGAAAATAAGTGTCTTCGACTAGAAAATATCTATCTTAGGAGATGAACGAGAAATAATTGTCTGCTACTAGAAAATGTTTATCCTAGGAGACGAATGTAAAATAATTGTCTGCTACTTGGAAATGTTTATCCCAGGAGACGAATGAAAAAATAAATGCCTACTACTAGGAAATGTTTATCCTAGGAGACGAATGAAAAAATAAATGTCTACTACTAGGAAATGTTTATCCTAGGAGACGAATGAAAAATAATGCCTACTATTAGGAAATGTTTATCCTAGGAGACGAATGAAAAATAATTGTCTACTACTAGGAAATGTTAATCCTAGGAGACGAATGAAAAATAATTGTCTACTACTAGGAAATGCTCATCCTAGGAGACGAAAGAAGACAAATGTCTACTACCAGGAAATGTTTATCCTAGGAGACGAATGAAAAAATAAACTGATATATGCATGTAACAAAGAAAGAGTGAGAGTTTTTACTGTAATCCTGTTTGCAAGTTCGAACCTCTAAAATTGCCTCTATATCAACAAATTGCCCCTATTTTAGAAATAGAAAGAAAAAAAATTGTGAGTTTCAAAATGGTGGTCGGTTTGTGGTCTTGGCCTTGAGCGCAACAACCTTTTTCTTTTTGTTGTGTTTGACCTTGACTTCAACTTAGGCAGATTGTGCTTGTTGCTTAAACAACCTCATTGAAGAACCTCTAACTGAAGATTTCAGACCCCAATATCTGTCATATTGTCCTCGTTCTACGAACACTGAATCTTGTATTCATTCTCAAACTTGTCAACCACCACAAATTATGGTGCATATCATTTCTTCTCCAATCATATTACATTTGATGTGCGGGCCAGACTTTGCTTTGGCAATTGAGAAACTGATAGCGAATTTTGAAATCATTTCTTGCTTGTTTCGACAAAGACTGACTCAAAGAAAAATGAAAAAGAATAAAGCGATCAAAAGAAGGAGTATTTGACAAAAAATATCCCTTTAGAAAACAGGGAGAAAGAAAGAAAAGACTCCTTTAAACGTGATAGTTACCTCTAATGATCGTGACATGCATTTTGAATTAAATGACCTGATCTGTCAATTCAATCTGAACTTTATTCTTTTTGAACATTCAGACTTTGGAGTCATGTTTCTAAGTTGCGACCTTTGCATTAGACGATCAACATTCAAATGACTGGTGGTGCCCCAAAGAGTTTTCACCAACAAGTCTCTCTCATTTTTTTTATTTTTTTTTTATTATTTTTTTTTTTTTTTATATCTCTTACTCACCATCGCCTTATGGTGCCCGCGAGGGTTTTCACCAATAAGACTCTCTCATTTTCACTTTCTCTCAATTCAATGAGGCCTTATGGATCTGTGGGACCCCTTCTGATAATGCTCTTTTATGCAAGGAACATGACATTGCTCCTCATGATAATCAATACTGGAAGCATACTTGACTTGTCATTCTTAAAAATTGATCAGAAAGTCTTTATTTGGACTGTAACATGGCTTTTGAAAAGGGTTAGAAAGAAAGGGATGGCATGAAGGATCGAAGATAACACATATAACAGGGTTAAAACTTACAACTTTTGGAATCGACTCTTCTGACAAAATAAAACTTTTTTTTTTTTTTTTTTTTTTGCCCCAGTTTCTGTGACTGGAAATTTTCAGGATTTTTCTTGGTTGGACCGAGCCCCAAGATAGGGCTGCCTACGTATCTCTTCAGCGCGAGAATCAGGTCAAACGTAGTTCAAGACGTTTATTCTTTTGGTTGATTTTTTTTTTTTTTTTTTTTTTTTTTTTTTACTTTAACTTTGACTTCCTTTTTTTTTTTTTGTATCCTTTGACTCTTTTTCTTCTTTTGGACTTTTTGATTCCCTTTTTTCTCTTGACATTTTTTCTCCTTTTTTGACTCTATAGATTCCAAAAGAGGGATATGAAAAAAGAAAAATACAATCAAGGCTCAAAAGGGATAGCAAAGGATGACACAATGTTTGGATAGCAGAATAAAATGCCTTCGTTATCTCAATTCTTAACAATGACGCGTTCAAGCATGCATTTAAGAAATTAGAAGTGAAAATCACAACATCTATATTGATGGACATATATGCCACTTTCCTTTCATGGTCATCCATTAGAAATCTTCATTTTGGCAACATCTTCTCACACTACTAAAAAAAGACCAAAAAACGACGGAAAAAAGCGACGGACCGCGTCGTTTTTTTGGTCAAAATCGACGGAAAAGCGACCCAGTCACTTGCGTCGTTAAAAGGCTCGATGATTTTTAAAAACGACGAACAGCGTCGCTTTTTTTACGACGGACAGCGTCGTTTTTTTGAAAAAAAAAAAATTAGAAATTTTTCCCGAAAAAGCGACGCTGTCCGTCGTTTTTTGTTCTTCATATGAAGAACACATGATGAACAAAAAGCGACGGACAGCGTCGATTTTTAGAAAACAATAATTTTAATTTAGTTCAAAAAATGCGACGCTGTCCGTCGCTTTTTTTCTTCATTTGAAGAACAAAAAACGACGGAAAGCGTCGTTTTTTTAGAAAAAAAAATTATTTTTTTTTTCAGAAAATGCGACGCTGTCCGTCGCTTTTTGTTCTTCAAATGAAGAAAAAAAGCGACGGACAGCGTCGATATTTTATTTTTTTTAAAAAAAAATAAACTGAAAAGCGACCGACACCGTCGCATTTCTAGAATATTTTTAAAAAAAATTCCAGAAAAGCGACGGACAAAAGCGACACGTTCCGTCGCTTTTCTGCATATTTTTTGGATGCAGAAAATGCAATGAAAATGCAATTTAATATGTACAGCCCCAAGCAACACACATTACGCATATAACACATAATACTAGTCAACAAAACTTAAACAATTAATCCAACAACATCTAAAACACTTAAAGAATCGTAAAGGTTTTCAAAAAGATATAAGTTAAGTTCAAGAATGTCTAAAAAGTGTCTAGAAGCATCAAATCCAACAACACTAAGGAGTAGCCCCAACTAACTCCTCGTCACTCTCTGTGTCTTCTTCGCTACTTGAATCGGGTGATGGAGAACGTTGACGACGACGACGAGCCATGCTAGCCATTTGTTTTTTAAGTTCCTCGACGGTCTTGCACGTGATATCATTTTTGAAACAAGTCTAGTGACATTGCATGAACGATAAAACCTCTAACACCATTAAGATATTGCGGTTTTAAACCCCCACCAGTTTCATAATCCATATCATACATCCACAAACGATGATCCATCTACAAAAATATAGATATTCAATTATAAATTTGCATTTCCAAGCCACAAGTTCACAATTTCAAATCACTACACTTAACAATTTTCAAAAAATAAATTCACAATTTCAATGCTTACACTTAACCATTTTCAACTCACAAGTTCACATTTCAAGTCACTACAATTAACCATTTTCAAAAAACAAGTTCACATTTTCAAATCACTACACTTAACAATTTTCAAATCACTACATTTAACAATTTTCAAAAAATAAGTTCACAATTTCCATGCACTACACTAAACCATTTTCAATTCACAAGTTCACATTTCAAGTCACTACACTTAACCATTTTCAAAACACTAATTCACAATTTCAAGTCACTACACTTAACAATTTTCAAGTCACAAGTTCACATTTCAAGTCACTACACTTAACCATTTTCAAAAAACAAGTTCACAATTTCAAATCACTACACTTAACAATTTTCAAAAAATAAGTTCACAATTTTCATGCACTACACTTAACCATTTTCAATTCACATGTTCACATTTCAAGTCACTACACTTAACCATTTTCAAGTCACAAGTTCACATTTCAAGTCACCACACTTAACCATTTTCAAAAAACAACTTCACAATTTCAAATCACTACACTTAACCATTTTCAATTCACAAGTTCACATTTCAATGCACTACACTTAAACATTTTCAAATCACAAGTTCACATTTCATGTCACAACACTTAACAATTTTCAAGTCACTACACTTAACCATTTCAAGTCACTACACTTAACCATTTTCAAGTCACTATATTAAACCACTTTCAAGAAACAAGTTCACGATTTCAATTAACTACATTTAACCATTTTCAAGTCACTACACTTAACCATTTTCAACTCACTAATTCACATTTCAAGTCACTACACTTAACCATTTTCAAAAAACAAGTTCACAATTTCAAATCACTACACTTAACAATTTTCAAAAATAAGTTCACAATTTCCATGCACTACACTTAACCATTTTCAATTCACAAGTTCACATTTCAAGTCACTAAACTTAACCATTTTCAAGTCACAAGTTCACAATTTCAAATCACTACACTTAACCATTTTCAAAAAACAAGTTCACATTTTCAAATCACTACACTTAACAATTTTCAAAAAATAAGTTCACAATTTTCATGCACTACACTTAACCATTTTCAATTCACAAGTTCACATTTCAAGTCACTACACTTAACCATTTTCAAAACACTAATTCACAATTTCAAGTCACTACACTTAACAATTTTCAAGTCACAAGTTCACATTTCAAGTCACTACACTTAACCATTTTCAAAAAATAAGTTCACAATTTCAAATCACTACACTTAACAATTTTCAAAAAATAAGTTCACAATTTCCAAGCACTACACTTAACCATTTTCAATTCACAAGTTCACATTTCAAGTCACTACACTTAACCATTTTCAAAAAACAACTTCACAATTTCAAATCACTACATTTAACAATTTTCAAAAAATAAGTTCACAATTTTCATGCACTACACTTAACCATTTTCAATTCACAAGTTCACATTTCAAGTCACTACACTTAACCATTTTCAAGTCACAAGTTCACATTTCAAGTCACTACACTTAACCATTTTCAAAAAACAACTTCACAATTTCAAATCACTACACTTAACCATTTTCAATTCACAAGTTCACATTTCAATGCACTACACTTAACCATTTTCAAGTCACAAGTTCACATTTCATGTCACAACACTTAACAATTTTCAAGTCACTACACTTAACCATTTCAAGTCACTACACTTAACCATTTTCAAGTCACTATATTAAACCACTTTCAAGAAGCAAGTTCACGATTTCAATTAACTACATTTAACCATTTTCAAGTCACTACACTTAACCATTTTCAACTCACTAATTCACATTTCAAGTCACTACACTTAACCATTTTCAAAAAACAAGTTCACAATTTCAAATCACTACACTTAACAATTTTCAAAAATAAGTTCACAATTTCCATGCACTACACTTAACCATTTTCAATTCACAAGTTCACATTTCAAGTCACTAAACTTAACCATTTTCAAGTCAAAAGTTCACAATTTCAAATCACTACACTTAACCATTTTCAAAAAACAAGTTCACATTTTCAAATCACTACACTTAACAATTTTCAAAAAATAAGTTCACAATTTCCATGCACTACACTTAACCATTTTCAATTCACAAGTTCACATTTCAAGTCACTACACTTAACCATTTTCAAAACACTAATTCACAATTTCAAGTCACTACACTTAACAATTTTCAAGTCACAAGTTCACATTTCAAGTCACTACACTTAACCATTTTCAAAAAACAAGTTCACATTTTCAAATCACTACACTTAACAATTTTCAAAAAATAAGTTCACAATTTCCATGCACTACACTTAACCATTTTCAATTCACAAGTTCACATTTCAAGTCACTACACTTAACCATTTTCAAAACACTAATTCACAATTTCAAGTCACTACACTTAACAATTTTCAAGTCACAAGTTCACATTTCAAGTCACTACACTTAACCATTTTCAAAAAACAAGTTCACAATTTCAAATCACTACACTTAACAATTTTCAAAAAATAAGTTCACAATTTCCATGCACTACACTTAACCATTTTCAATTCACAAGTTCACATTTCAAGTCACTACACTTAAACATTTTCAAGTCAAAAGTTCACAATATCAAATCACAACACTTAACAATTTTCAAGTCACTACACTTACCCATTTCAAGTCACTACACTTAACCATTTTCAAAACACTAATTCACAATTTCAAGTCACTACACTTAAACAATTTTCAAGTCACAAGTTCACATTTCAAGTCACTACACTTAACCATTTTAAAAAAACAAGTTCATAATTTCAAATCACTACACTTAACAATTTTCAAAAAATAAGTTCACAATTTCCATGCACTACACTTAACCATTTTCAATTCACAAGTTCACATTTCAAGTCACTACACTTAACCATTTTCAACTCACAAGTTTACATTTCAAGTCACTACACTTAACAATTTTCAAAATACTAATTCACATTTCAAGTCACTATATTTAACCATTTTCAAGAAACAACTTCACAATTTCAATTCACTACATTTAACCATTTTCACCTCACTACTTCACTTTTCAAGTCTCTACACTTAACAATTTTCAAAAAATAAGTTCACAATTTCAATGCACTACACTTAACCATTTTCAATTCACAAGTTCACATTTCAAGTCACTACACTTAACCATTTTCAAGTCACAAGTTCACAATTTCAAATCACTACATTTAACAATTTTCAAAAAGTAAGTTCACAATTTCCATGCACTACACTTAACCATTTTCAACTCACTAATTCACATTTCAAGTCACTACACTTAACCATTCTCAAAAAACTAGTTCACAATTTCAAGTTACTACACTTAACCATTTTCAAGTCACAAGTTCTCATTTCAAGTAACTAACCTTAACCATTTTGAAGACACTAATTCAAATTTCAAGTAACTCAACTTAACCATTTTCAAGTCACTAATCAACATTTCAAGTAACTAGACTTAATCATTTTCAAGTCACTAATTCACATTTCAAGTAACTACACTTAACCATTTTCAAGAAATAAGTTCACAATTTCAAATCGCTACATTTAAACATTTTCAAGTCACTACTTCAAATTTTCAATTCTAATATATGTAAAACAATTCAATAAAGCGAATAAGTAGAGGCGTCGCATGTCCCTCTCACATCATATAATCATCGGGCTTTCAAAGCCTTCTACAGCAAATAATCCCACCATAACACTACATTTAGGGACTTCAATATAAGAAAATATAGAGAAATCAACTTACCTTTACTTGGTTGTTGTTGTTGTCGTTGGTGAGAGAAGGAGCGGAGAGAGAATGTTGCTGTTGTTGGCTACTGTTGGTGGTGGAAGGAGGCGGCGGCGGAGGCGGCGGCGACGGCGGCGGCAGCGGCGGCGGTGGCGACGGCGACGGGGGCGGCTGGTGGGCAAGGGCAGTGGTTCGTCCTTCCGTCGGGAGCAATGTTGGTGTAGATTAGTGTGTGAGAGAGAGAGATTTGTTGAATATTTGAGAGAGGAAAAAAAAGAAAGAGATAGAGAGAAGAGAGAAGAGAGTCTTGAAAATGGTAAGAGAAAGAGCAAGAATAGAGTCTTGCCCTAATTATATGGGTGACTAAAAAGTTGACTAAAAAAGCGACGGAAAAAATCGACGCTGTCCGTCGATTTTTGCGTCGATTTTTTTAAAAAAAATATATATGAATTAATTTTTTAAAATATAAAAATTATTTATTTATTAATAAATTAAAAATATCAAATATCGACGGACAGTGTCGTTTTTATAAACTTTTTTTTAGAAAAACCGACTCTGTCCGTCGCTTTTAATAAAAAATAAAGAAAAATTAAAAATAAATTTAAAAAGCGACGGACAGCGTCGTTTTTTCTAAAAAATAATTTTCTTTTTTAAAAAAATAATAGCGACGCTGTCCGTCGATATTTGTAAAAATAAATAAATATTTAATTTAAATTAAAAAAGCGACGGACTGCGTCGCTTTTCTAAAATTAATTTTCTTTTTTTAAAATTAAAAGCGACGCATTCCGTCGCTTTTATTAAAAAAAATATTATAAATTATTTATTAATTGTTTGGCACAATAATCCGCGAAAATAAGCGACGGAAATTGAGACGCTGTCCGTCGATTTTAATAAAAAAATAAATAAAAATTTAAAATAAATTAAAAAACGACGGACAGCGTCGTTTTTTCCGTCGTTTTTCTGAAGCGACGCAATCCGTCGCTTTTTTGTCAGTCGTTTTTTTGCCTTTTTTTAGTAGTGTCATACCAGATGACGTGTGTCGATTTGGATCAAACTTGTCCCAAGATTTGTTTTGTCTTATTGAATCAATTCAAATTGCTATTGTCAAAGATGTTTCAGTTCTCTAACTTTCTCAAATGTTTTCTTTTCATTTTTAACTCTCTTGGCGTATTCATTCCATGACTAGATAGGATCTTAAGATTTGGCCAAAAATTTTGCATGCCTGTCACGTCACTAAAGCTAAGATGAAAAGAAATACATACAAAGAACGCTAAATGGAATATAAAATTGCATTTCATTGTGTAAAGATAGAAAGGTATGACAACAAGATAACCAAACTGGACTCCAGGCTATGACCTTGAAATAACCCAAACAACCAATTACGACAAGACTCACTAAACCAATAAAATAAAAGGAAGGAGGGTTCGACTCAACAAACGAACAAAACAAAACCTAAATTTCATAATAGCAACAACGACAAAATAAACTACCAATACACTCCTTCCTAGAGAAGAAAAGAGTGACTTTCTAACTACCAAGCATGTCATCTTAGCCACTAGTTTGTACATCAGCCTTAGTGGAGCCTTCATCAATTTTAGTTGCCTTTTCTTGGGAATTGAGAGGATTGCTACATTCTTTGTCATCACATATCATCTCAATGAAGTGTACGTCATTATTTGCTGGCAGAGGATTCTTAGTAATGTTTGGTGAGTCACTGTCTTGAACTACAATCATTTTTGCTTGAATCATCCCTTCCACTTTTCTTTTCAAAGATCGACATTCTTCAGTACTGTGCCCTGGAGCATCAGAATGGTATTCATAACGTACAGTAGGATTGAAACCTTTTGAATGTGGATCTGCATGGTTCTGAGGGATAGCTTCTATCATGTTCAAACTTTTCAATTTCTGAAACAAGCTTTCATAAGACTCTCCAATTGGTGTGAAATTATCCCTAGGCCCGTTATTCCCTCCATATGCCTGCCTTGAACCAGGCTTGTAGGGAGATCGAACATTTGGAGAATAAGGACGAGGATTTTGAAGTGTTGGTGCACGCCATTGAGGATAGATTGATGGCTGGACATATGGTTGTGCACTATAGACTGGATATTGAGATGGGACGACAGAGTATTGAAGGTCTTGTGCGATCGTTCCTACATCAGCATTGTTCTTCTTGACCCCAAAGTGTCCTGAGCCATTCTGAATTGCTTGAGTTGTAGCCTTAAGGGCTACTTGACTTACAATTTTTCCAGACTTGATGCCATTTTCAATCATTTCTCCAATTTTTATTACTTCGGCAAATGTTTTACCTACTGCAGAAAGTAGGTGGTTAAAGTAATCAGACTCTTGTGCTTGAAGGAAAACATCAATCATCTCTATCTCTTTCATTGGTGGCTTGACCCTAGCAGCTTGCTCTCTCCACCTAATAGCATATTCACGAAAATTTTCAGTGGTCTTTTTCCTCATGTTGGCAAGTGTGGTACGATCTGGAACTATGTCAATATTATATTGAAATTGCTGGATAAAATCTCGAGCCATGTCATCCCAAATATGCCAACGAGATATATCTTGATCGATAAACCATTCTGAAGCTATTCCTGCCAGACTCTCTCCAAAGTAAGCCATAAGTAGCTCTTCTTTTCCCCTTGTTCCTCTTAGTTGATTACAAAACCTTTTCAAATGAGCCAATGGATCACCATGGCCATCGTACTTGTCAAACTTTGGGGTTTTGAAACCTAGAGGCAAGTGGACATCAGGGAACATGCACAAATCTTTGTAAGAAACACTTTTGTTCCCTCCTAGTCCTTGCATGTTTCTCATGCTTTGCTCCAAACTTCTCATTTTTTTGGCCATCTCCTCTTGTTCCTCGTTCTTGGTCGTCTTTTCGATCACAATAGGGGAACTATGAAGATGAGTAGGATTAGAGGATTCTGGGACCTTAAAAGTTACTCCATGGGAGTAAAATTGATCATGGGGTAGCTCACCGACAGACTTCTGTATCAGCTTTGGTCGAGGATCTATAGAAGTTTGTACTGCGGGAATAAAAAGTGGGTTATTAGTGAGAGCTGGATTTGGAGGGCACACGGTAGAGGTCCCAGCCGTGCTAGGCACGTTAGTATATGGACCGAATCCTGGTGGGTAAAGTGGATCATCAGTTTGGGCCCGAGTGGAAATTGGGACAGTCATGTTCAAAAGTCCAGGAATTGAGGAAGGTGGTGCTTGCCCATTTATCCAGGCTTGATACATTTCTGTCATCTGTTGCTTCAATAACCTATTCTCTTCTATCGATGCAAATTCTTGTTGAATCAATTGATTTTGGTCTTCTTCGCTATCAGACTCTATCCCCTCTTTGCGTGTCATTTTGCCCTTTCTTTTGGATCTGGTATTGTACGGATGAGATGCCAGTGTAACCACAAACCAACCACCTTATAAAATTTTAACCTCTTCTGTAACAAGTGATAAATGGGTAAGTGTTGCACACTTAAAATTATGTAATACAATGTATGTTATGCCTCGAAATGCATTTCCTATCTTAATGTAGGAGGCCTTATGTTTCATCCCGACTTATCTAGGCGCATTTTCTTTTTCTATAGACATATATATTTTTTATCTATTATCATTATTATTATTTATTTATTTATTTATTTATTTATTATTATTTTATTTATTTATTATTTTATTTTTTTAGGCCTGACTCTCGTCTATACCAACCCCACATAGACATTTTTTTTTAAAGATAAACCTCTATATAATTTCAGCAAGGAGTTTGGGGGGAATAAGATGCAACCCAGTTTTTTTTTTGTTTTTTTTTTTTAACAAAATAATAATAATAATAATAATAGTAACTTAGAAAAAAAATACAATTATTTTATATATTTTTTGTAAAACTCAACTTCATGACCCCTAAAGGTTCAGAGTTATTAAGATACATGCATATGAAAATTTCATTTAAAATTCAACCTCACGACCTCTAAAGGTTCAGGGCTATTAGGATATATGTATATATATATATTTTTATAAACACTTAGCCTTATGACCCCTAGAAGTTCAGGGCTATTAAAATATATGTATAAATAATAAATCTGAGGATAAGAAAATAGTAGTCATATTTTCAAAATGACCCTCAATCGATGGGTGATCTTTTTTCCGTTTCATTCCTCAAAAATATATATATTTTAAGAAAAAGATTATAAAAGTTAGAGGTAAAATTGTTCTTTTCTATTTCATTAAGTTGCCTAAAGCCGGTCAACAATCGAACAGGCCTTCCAAATAAATGTCAAATAGCACATAGGATGCACATGTTGGTCATGTAAAGAGGGACACCTGTCCTAGATGGACCCGACCCCTGTGCCGAGTCCCGCTAAGTCAAATGCACATGATGCAGATAAAGCGGAGCCTAATAGAGATGGCCGCGTCTGAGTTTCAGTTCTACTAAGTTTAACCTGATAGAGATGGTGTCTAGACTGGTTTATCCAAGTAGACAACTCGGATCGGGGAGGGTCAGTTTACCGGTAGCAGAGCTATTCCGGTTCTACTGGTGATCCAACCCCTCCTAACATGTGTGACTAATATTCCTTAAACCAGGAGCGTAACCGAACACTGATTCATCTCAGATAGAAGGTTTTTGTGGAGCGTAGCCGCACACACAATAAATAGTGATAGGTATATTCAGAGACTCAGATGGGTGCGCGAAAGAAGACAGTTTATATTGCAATTCAGATAATATTAAAGCGATAAACAAACAAGCAAAGAGCACATTAGGCCAACAAACACAATATATCCAAGAATTAAAGAAAGTCAAAAATAAGGCAATATTCAAAGCTCGAATTCTAGTTAATAGTCCCTAGCAGAGTCGCCAGAGATGTCACACCCCTTTTTCGCTCGATCGTTGAAGTCGAAGGGTTTTTCCAATTAAAGTGACGGTATTGAATAGGGATTATTTTTATTTACAGAGTCGCCACTTGGAATTGAGTTATGGTGTTCCAAGTCACCTTATTGAATCCCCATTCAAAAGGAATGACTCTTCTTATTATTGGTCTGCGAACTAGAAATCCGGATAAGAAATTCTGTTGACCGAGGGGAAGGTGTTAGGCATCCCTCGAGTCCCATGATTTTAGCACGGTCGCTTTATTGACTTACAATTGGCTTAAGTTATTTCTTTGATATAAATGCTTATGAGCCTAAAACTGATTGCGTCCCGCTTTTTGTTTATTTTTAACTTATTTTAAAACTATATTATTTTATTAATGTGTAATATACTGATAACAGTGTTTTCCAATCTTACCACAAATTATTTAATTTGTTCAAGATTGAGGCACAACTCATTATAATATCTTCATTCTTCCTATGTTAAAATTAACATTCAAACACTATCCTTGTGAACAATAACCCACTTATACTTCCTAACTAAACTTATTCAAACTTTACTCAATATCATTTATAAATCCAATACTATTCTCGTAAATAAATCACTGTACGAATAGAAATCAAACACACAAGAAGATAAAGGCAACTTCCAGATTTTAAAAGAAAATATAACAATAATAATATACATGATATTAGAACAGAAGAGTGAGGATATGCACTTGTATGATATATTTTCTTGTAATATTTTAAGACATATAATGATAAAATAGTTTGTTGCCTATAAATATAAAATAGTAGTTGATGTTTTATCAAACTAAACCGAAATAGTAGTTGATGTTTTATCAAACTAAACCGTGACAAAATGTGTTGAAAGAAAGAAAAAAAAAATAAACTCACAAATTCCCACATGATTATATCTTCTTTTAAGGTATTTATCATTAGAATAAATCCCAAAATAAGTCAATGCTATTTAAATGGCCTTTTCTGGAGTAAAATCACTAAGGCAAAGCCGTCTCCCCACATTTCTATATTCTTTTTTAAAAAAAAAAATAATAAAAATAAAATAGAGCTTCGACATAGCCTAAAATTGGAGTTGATATGATATATGATTAAAGCAAAATTTGATCTAACGTATTTATATTAATTACTAAAAAAAACATATTTGAACACAGAAAATTCGCAAGTAATAAGACTTAAGTGGAACCGAACACAAACAATTTCGGATAATAATTACATCAACATTCTAAAAAATTGATAACACTTAGAAGAATTCAGAGAAGAAAAATATATGAGATTTTCATCGTTAGAATAGCCTTGGTCAAGCTTTCACTTGTAGCAAGAGAAATAAAAATAAGTACAAGAATAGTGGAGAGAACCTGTATGACGAACTAAACCTAGTATGGAAGCAAGAACGCTGTCACCGGATAACCAAAACAAGGACCAAACTTAAACTCAAACCCACAAGCTTTCAAGAATAGTTTCTCCTTCTCCCTTTCCCCCTTTTTTCCCTCTATGTTCCCTTACTGTTTTCTATCCTTCTTTTGCTATTTTTTGCTCCTTTTGCTGTTATTGTTCGTGTAGTTTTTTCTTTCTGTTTTTTTTCTCCTTTTTTCTCTTTTTCCTACCTTTTTTTTTTCTATTGCTTTCTGTACGTTTTTCTTCCTCATATAATGTGTTGTGTGTATTGTATATATAGTGTGTTGTGTGTGTCAGTGTAGTGTGCGTGTGTGTTATAGTGTGAGTGTAGGACGTGTGTGTGTGTTGTGCATGGGAAGGGAATGGTGTGAGGGAGTGGGAAAAGGTTAGTGGGGAGTGGGAGGAATGGGTAGTTTATAGGATTTTCTTTTCTTTTTTTTTTAAGATAAAAATAATAATAATAATAATAAAAATATTAACTAATTAATTTTTTATACCAATAAGATATAAGAAAAATTTATAACTAGACTAAAATAAAATATAATTAAGAGAATATTAAGATTACTAGCTTATTTATTACAAACTAAATTAAAAGAAAACACATATTTTTTAGAAATATTTTCTTTTATTTTGCAAAGTAAAAACCAGACTTATACTAAAATGTAATTATTTTTATTTTTTTTTTGACATCTTTTTCACAATTTTTCAATGAAAACCTACTAAAAAAGAAATAGAAGCTAAAACAAAGATTAGGCATATAATAAATATTTAAAACTAAAATAGGTTAAAGTTTGAGGAGGGTCAAAAATCACGTGTCTACATTTATCTAATTGTATATATGTGGTATGGTGTATTGCCAATTTTTAATTTATTTGCTAAGACATTCATCTAATCTTCAATGACTTGCCCCTTTGATTTTTTAAGGTTGATCATTCTATTTAAAGATCTATATTGTTTCTATGGATGTTAGACATGTGAAGTGAAAGAACCTCTAAAGTTATGCAACTTACACATGTTAAAACTTCAAAATAGTGCTGAAAAATAATAGAAGATTCATATACATTCATCTTGTGATAGTAGAGAGAAATATATTGATTCTTAACGTTCATTTGAAATAGTTGTCTCATGGCCCGTTGTTTTACTATTATTCAATTTATCATTAGCTAATTATAAACCGAGAAACCAAACCAAACAAAACCGAACTAAAACCGACAAGAACCAAACCGGTGATTTTATTTTATTTGGTTTTAAAATTTTTAAAACAGACTTAATTGGTTTGGTTATGGTTTTAATCAAAAATCGACCCAAACCGAACCATGAACACCCCTAGAAACAGGTGAGGAAAATGGCATCCACAAAAGTATTGAACAAAATAATGTTTACATGAGTGTGGACTGTGTGGAGGGATGTAGTTGAACGTCTTGGTTAAGAAGTTTAAACAGTTAGAGAGAGCATACATGAAATTTTTTATATATAATAACTGATGGCAGAGAGATCGCAGCGTCGGGCATCTACTTGCTCTAATATCGTATTGAAATGTGTGACAATTTCATCTAAAAAATTTGAAATATTTAAAAAGAGCACACTTTTATATTATGTCTCAACCCAAGCATATTCCAATTTTACTAGCTAGGAATACTTTTCTTTATAATTTCTAAGAGTTTAGTCATTATAAGCAAAGTTTACGCTATCATGTCATCTGCACTGTAGGGCGGTCAATTGAACACTCTTCGTTAAAAAATTATATTATGTATATGAAGAATTATACAAAGTATATAAATCAAAAATTATTTCGCATACATATTTATAAAATTTTGAACAGCTTTAATGAAATTTCTTATTTCGCCGTTGACTGCCTGTAGTGTCTTGAACAAATATGGGATTAATTATAATCTTTAAAATAAGATTCTTATATTAAAGGCATGCATGGACCTATACTCTTGAAAAATAGGCCCATTATATGCATGTTTTGTTCTGTTGGTGTTGAGTGGGAAAGGCTACATATACTGTTCTGGATATGGTAGATAAGATTATCTAATGTAACTGGTTATGCTTCATAATTATATTTTATAGCGGTAATTTTAAATAATTATATAATATATTGATAGTTTTATATTGTATATATAGCAGATATACATTGATACACATATCGTCTACACGTACATATAGTATATATTCTATAATTTTAAAAAAATACTGCTACATTTTGTAAAATAATAATAATAATAATAATAATAATAATAATAATATTGCTATTTTTAAAAAAGAAATAACAGTACTAATCGCACTACTTATGAAAGATTCCCTATATATAGTACTATAAATAAACAAATTGTCTTAAAACTTTTTTAGCAGGGAATTCAATTAGTTGTGTCAATAGTCTTATAAAGTTGAATATGAAATGATAATAATTGATGCAAATTCTTGCACGTTTTACATGCTAAAATAATTGGTAAACGTCAAGTATCGTTTGTCCATCACATCACACACAAAAAAATGTTGGCCACTAACAACTGTGGGAAATATATGTGTGGCATCAAGTGATCTTATTATAAATAGTTTGAAATATTTATGTGACTCAGCACAATAAATTTCCTAAATCCAAATGATTAGCAAATTGTCTGCCATAATTAAGATTAATTCAATTAGCAAGAAGATGAAATAAATACTAAGGTGTATTAATTAGAGCACTAGCTAGCTATATATGACCCCCACTTACATCAATACATCATAATAATGTGCCATTAATATTCTTCATGTTGCTGATTTGAAAATTGATGCAACACCATTTGTTTCCTTTCGTCAAATGCTATTTCATTCAACAGACAGGAAAACAACATTGAAAGTGATACATGGCTTGACGATGGTGTGTATGGAGTGAAATCCGGGCTTAATAAGTGAATCAATCGAAATTTGTTTTGTTTGGAGTGAAATCCGGGCTTAATAAGTGAATCAATCGAAATTTGACATGTAGAAGTACTGGCTAGATCAGAATTAGATATGTGATGACATTTTTTTGTCATGTCCTAATAGAAACGTCCTAGAGTTACTATCCCTGGTATGTCTTGGACCGATGTTATCCTGGTACAATCAGAACTCCTCTATGACCAAGCGGCCAACCGTACAAAGCCTCATATAAGTTTTCCCTGGTCATAACTAACTTTCCAGTTGGAGCGCACTCACAATAACTCCCTGTTTGACGACAATCAATCTCAAGCCCACGCCGGAGCTCAGACACGTGACGATACTTGACAATTATTAAATATCCTTTTCATATTGTTGTGTAGTTTTTTAATAATATAGCATATATATATATCTGGCTTTTTGGTCCATAAATAAGCCCTCTCACATAAAAGAAAGGTATTTTCATTCTCTTTTATAACATGGAAAAACACCATTGTTGAGATCTAATAATAAAAGACACTCCATCCGCTCCTTTCTCTATTTTTTTAATTATTTTTTTTTACTTTGTGCAATATACATCCTTTATTCGCTCACTACACCCTGTCGATTTAGTCAAAAGAAAAGAAGCTTAATACCATAATTTACTTGTTTTTAACTCTTTTTACAAAGTCAATTATTTTCCAAAATTTCCTATAAACAGATACATTCCCCCAAAACAATATATTTAGGATCTTTTCAGCCTTCATAATTTCAGTCAATTCAGGATTTAAATTATATATATTCTGATAATGTTAAAAAAAATTACATGATTAATTTATAAAAACTTAAACTCTTCAGTTAAAACAAGTTTTCAAATCACAAAGGAATTAAATCTTGGTTCCTCAGTTCTCAAATAGTCTTTGTGGAAATAAGATAAAGCATAAAAGAGAGTTGATCAAGTTCCAAAATTCAGTATTTTCTCCAACTTAATTATGGGGATCTTAGGTTTTTCCATAGCTTGTTAGAACGTCCTCAGGGGCCAATCTAGAGTGGCGGGAAGGTGTTCACCCGAATCCCCTTGACAAAAACTATACTATATATATGGTAAATTATCTGTACTTATGTACATATATAAATTTTAGATCCCTTGAAGATCATGTAAAAGATTAGTTCGATGATCCAAGCATTCAAAGTGCACCCGAGTGTCCGAGGTTCAATTCTCAAGCTGCATTATTTTGCACATTTATAATTTTTGATCCCCGTGAGTGAAAATCCTCGATCCTCACTGAATGTCCTCCAAGTAAATATGGCGCACTTGTGGTCAATTCATTATCTCATATAGTAACCCTCAATCATACGACATATGTGAATACAATATATTTTGTGAAGCTTCCAATCCAATTAATATATGAGCAAATAAAAGTTGTGAGTTCAAGTTTCACTTCTACACGTTACATGAAAAAAGTTTACCCGAGTACGTGAAGGAATGGGTTGCAAACCTAATTAAATACTAGAAGTAAGAATAACTCGAGTCACATCAATCGAAAATTGACTGATTAGTGAACACCATATTTAGACAACTAAGTTATTCACATAATTTTGTCTAGATGTTAACGAAACATATCAAATTATATATTGTAGATTGCTAAGGGCAAAAATTAAAGATCCGGTCCGTTTCTAAAGGCATCAATGCAATTTTTTCATTTTTACTAGCCAAGAGCATGACTAAAGGACGAATGTGGTCAATACAGGCACTTGCGGGCTATAAACTTAATAAAGGTATTGGGCCTTAAGTTGTAGGAGCAGGCTAAAGGCCCAAAACATATTCCACTCAAACAAGATTTGCCAATTTTTGAGAACTTCCAAAGAAAATTACAGCCAGAAACCTTTGGGCCATCTAATTTACCAAATATGTACATAGTGTACTAATCGTGTATACTTATCCTAATATACATATTTATACATATCTATACATATAATATACATACGTTTAGACAATATACACAAACCATATGCAATTGAGTATATATGCAGTGTATACTTAGTCATATTTGATAAACTAGGGGTGAACAAAACCGAACCGAAAGCCGATTCAAACAGCAAATCGAGTCAAACCGGAAAAAGAAAATCCGACTAATGGTTTGGTTTGTTTTGAAAAAAAAAAACCTCGACCATAATTGGTTTGGTTTTAACTAAAAAAAGTCAAACCAAATCGATATTACATTTATACAATTTGTAAAAATATTTAATACATAAAAATACTTATTGTGATGTAATTTATAAATATTTCTTAAACTTTTTCATTGTTTTCATCTTTCAACATATTATTTCAAGTTTAAACTTATAATTTTGAATGGTCCAATAAGTTTTATAACCCATAGATATTAATAACTCAAATAAAGCTCAAATCAATACTAATATGATAATAATGTTGGATATTTATTCTTTAGTTTTGGATAAATACATAACCTAAATTTATTTTTTCTATTTAATATTCAGTCATGTAATTAACACTTACTAGACTTATTTTAGCATGACTTATTATTTTTAAACTATGATTATTTTTATTATAACTTAGTAATATGCAATATTTATTTTATACGATTTTTTTTTTGTTTTGGTTGGATATTTTATAGTTATAACTCATTTCATATTTTGTGTTATTTTCTTAAGGAATACCTAAGATAGTTGTATCTTGCTAGGACTAAAATATATTTGAAGCACAAGTTAATTATATGTTTGTATGAAGACTTTAACGGAAAAAATCAAAAACCCCGAGAAAATCGAAAAAATCCGAGGTTGAAAAACCTGAATTTTATTGGTTTGGTTTGGTTTATAGATTTAAAAACCCGACACAAATAATTTGATTTGGTATTTAAAAAATCCGAACCACCCCGATCATGTACACCCCTAGGTAAACTAAATGCCGAATGTGTATCTCGACTTTTATCCATCCTATTACCAAATTTAGTTATCATTGAATTCTTTTGGGAGGATTTGCAACCGGTAGCCAATTTTACATGTATTATTTAAGCTATTTATTTAACTTAGAGCTAAAATTAAATTGATGAAATAATCTTGGTATCCTATTGTTCTAAGACCCGCTTAAACTTATTCTCCCTTCCCTCCAAAAAAGAAGCTACAGTGAATGAAAAAGGAGAAGATATACTATGATTATAACTAAGTTGGAGGACTCATGTGGAAATATGTTAAATTATATTTGGGACTCTGGGAAGTGTTTAATGTTTATATATAAAAAAGGGAAATAAAAGAGTGAAATAATTTATGACTAAATATGTTATGAAGTTCTATTTTTATTTCTTAGTTGCTTAGATTAATTTTGGAACCTCCCTCCGTTGTTCCTTTTTATTTTTTTCTTTCTTTGGGAGATTTATTACTAGTTTGAAGTAATTGTAATACTTTGTAGGTGAACTTTTATATTTGTATGTGTAGTTCGAATTATCCATTTCAATACAATATGGTTTCATTACAAGGTGCTTATAGAGAAACAAGTCGGTATAGCTCTTTTAGTACCACAAAGATATTTCCTCCATTTTAATTAATGTGACAAATATTGAATACATGACAAAATTTAAGAGAAAAAAATGAAGATCTTCAAAACTCGTGAATATAAACATGTCATAATATTTGAATCAATGTAAGTAAGACTTTTGAAACTTGTGCTTTTAAATATTTCATAACAGCTATGTGGTTGTAAAAACTTACTCCCTCCGTCCATAAATAGTTGTCCACTTTCCTATTGACACAAGAAAATGAATGGAGGAATAAATCACTTCTATATTTAAAAAATTGTCATTCGTTTTTGAAACAAACTAAAAAGAAAATGTCTAACGTAATCTGGAATTGGAGGAGTGTATATAATTTCTTCACTAAGGACATACACCAATGATAACAGATAAGAAAAATCTCTAGAAAAATGAAGAAACAAAGAGGCCTGTCCAAAAGGTTCATGCCACTGAACCTAGCTAGTAAAACTTCTTGTAAAATCAACAAAAACAAAACTAAATTACAGAGAGCTCATGCACATATGAAGTAAACTTCAAGCTAATCAAACCAATATATACACATAATACATATATATTATGTATATTGACTAGCAAATGTAAATATTTTTGATCGAGCGACCAAATTTGTAACTGCCCCTTTTTCTAGAGATACTTGAAAGGAGTAATCTTGATAACTAAGCCAGGGAAAACATCATCAGGATCATGAATATGTGGATTCTCTTCAACAATAAAAGGATCACCACATTTCTCACTTATTGTATGCAGTGTTTCTCCTTCTTTCACAACATATATTTCATCACATGCCATCTTCTTATAATTCTTCTGCATTTGCACTATGAATTGATGATCACTTTCACTGGATTCACAGCAACTCAACACCAACATAATTGCCAAGAACAATGCACAATACCATGAAATCGTCTCGGCTAAAATCATCGATGAATGAACACTAGACATTATGGCTAGAAATTAATGTTAATACTGTTTGTTTTTGTAAGTCTTGATAAAAAAATGTTGTAATTTTGGAGGGTATTTGTAGGGGTTTTGTATGAGGATTAGGAAGAGGGGGTGGGGTGGGGGGTTGTTTAAATGGAATTGAAGTAGTTGTAACTTGTAGGTGGAGTGGGTAATGTGAAATTGTTGGGAGTTGAAAGTATACATTCAAGGGGTATGTGGGGGTAGGTAAATGTCAGGGGGATCAAGAAATTGAAATTATGTATGAGAAGATAATGATGGAAAATATAATGTTTGTTCAACTGCTTTTTTCTCACTTCAATTTATGATAGTAAGAATTATACATGTCAAATCTTTGTCAAACCAAACAAAGTAAAGTAAAGAAGTTCTTTGTTTTGGTGTTGCAAGTTAATTTACAAAATCAAACAACAAACAACAACACAATTTATAGCTTTGACTTTGTTTTCTTTCTGTTTTTGCCTATTTTATCTTCGAGAGTACTCCCTTCCTTCGGTCTTAATTTATGTGATACTTTTTTCTTTTCACTTAATTTTTAAATTAATGACATTTTTTCTGTATTTAGTTGACTTCAAACTTCTATATTGTACCCCTAATTAGTGTTGGGTTTGAAATCGAGAGGGCGTCATGCGGAAGCTAATAGTTTGCAAACCATAGAGGCGATAATTCAGATGACAAAAACAAACATACTAAAAAACATATTATTAATATGGTTTGGTCAAACGACCTACATATTAAAAACTATTATTGAAAAAGCATAAAACCTACTGAGAGAAATATCTCCCTAAACAAGACTCTTTAAGGACTAAATTGTGGATGTTTTTGTTCTGGTATGAGAAGAAGGTCTTCTATTTATAGACGTCCAAAACCTTTCCTCCAAGAAAGAGGTTAGCCAAATATGGAAGAGTTTTATATTTTTCTTTTAGGAAAAGTAAAAGTAATTATGGTATTACTTTTATTTTTCTTCGAAGAAAAGTAAAACTTAAATTTGGTAGTAAAATCTGGACAAAACCCCTAACAAATAGATGACTTATAGAGATACAAATATTTATGACTTGTTTTAGATCACAAATTTAAGAAGTCTTCTTTTTATCTTTAAACAACACGTCGAGTCAAACACCACCACATAAATTGAAACAGATGAAGTAATAAATAAGTTCTTCCTCAAGGACACAGTTTAGAAGAAATTAAGAGGCTCTAATATTTGAGGAGAAATGAGACTCAGTTCCTAATTAGGATAAAAGTCTTGACTTTTCTTGAAATATCTAATGTCTATACTTCCTCCATTTCACTTTATATGTCACTAATTATTTGACTTAACACAAATCTTAGTGTAAACTGTGGTATGTGGTAGGTCAACAAGTCTCTTTCTCACCAAGTTCTTTTTGACGTTTATAGCAATACAGCTACTTGACCTTTTCGTTTCTCCTTCGCCGATCCGACTAATTCAAATTTAAACTATATAAGCTTATAAAAAATTTTCAGGACTTGAGTTCGAAACCTCTTATTAAAGAGAAATATTAACCATATCCTCGGGCGGTGAATGTATGATTTTTCAAAGAACATAGTTACAAATGGCTTTATGACGACTAATTTATTCATGTGTATTCTCATTCATCTATTTGGCTAGATAGAGAATTAATAAGAGGTTTTTTTAAAAAAAAAAATAAAAAAATCTTTGCTTGTTAATTGGAAAAGTAAATTAAAATTTGCACCAATATAATTCAGGAGGTAAACATGCAAATAAAGGTAAACTTTTTAGTTTGAAACTTCTTTTGAATCGAGGGTCTATCAAAAATGAACTATCTATCTCACAAAGGTAGAGTAAGGTCTGTCTATATCCTATCCTCCTAGACCTCAATTATAAAATTACATTGAATATGCTATTGTTCCTAGTTTGAAACTTCATATGGATATTTTTATTTCATTAATATTATACAAAATTAACCACGCTAAAGTTTTTTGATTTTCTTAAAAAAGATTCTTATCATTTGCTGTTCGTATATCAATTTTAAACAACTCGTTTCTTTCTTAACTATATCTTAACAAAGAAATGTATATTATTTATGGCAAAAAAAAAAACTAATGACTTTGCTAGAACGTAATTGTTTGTTATAAAAAGTACGTTAAGTGGTTACTATCAAGTTACTCCAGTTCCATCTTATATTTGTTACACGTGTCTAATTTATAAATCAACGAATAGGATTCATTTATTAATTGAAATAGCTTAACCATGGTCAAACATTCTATTCACATCCCCTCCTTTCATTTCAGTAACTGTTAAACCAAATATCTCAGTGGAAAAATCCTCTTCGCCTCCGCCAGCAAACGACCATTCTCAGTCCAGAATTTTGCAATCATAAAATCACATATTTGACTGTCATCATTTGCTGTGATTAATTTATTCACTATGTCCTAATTAGGAGTTAGCCCTACCAATCTTGCGGAGAAAGGATGTATGAATCATGAAATACAAAGAGGGCTAGTCCAACTTGTAAAAAATATATGGATTTGGCTCATTCATAGTACACTACAAACAGAAAAAGAGCTTTTAAAAGTAGTTTTATTTCATTTGTTGTTACCAATCGGCCGTTCATGGTGGGATTTCGCATCTTATTTTATCAGAGAACTAAAATCTTCATCTCGATATGGCAATTTTCTCCTTCTGTGTCTGAATTGAAGTCGTTGCTATAGTTTGATGATTTGATAATAGACTTTTCTTTGTGCAATTCAATTTACAAACTCTTTTGCTTTTGGATTTGATCAATTACAGTATCTTGAAACAAGGAAGACAACTTACTGATGTTCCGGCGGACTTTCAAGTTCGGCAAGATACACCTGCTTGTATGTTTAATTTGGCAGAATATACTCTATGCTCAGTAAAGACTATTTTAACTCTGGTTAGAATATTGTAGTTAGTAAGGTTAGATCAGATCCGTTGAATTGTTAAGTGGATACGTGTCAAAAATTTAGAGTAGAACTGGAGGAACTGGACAAGATACACACTGGAGGGGAGCCAACTCCCTTCTTGATAATGTAATTAGATAATAATGATATGTTATGTTTCCTAATTAAGAAAATTACAACCAAAATGTCTTTGGTCCATCTAGGTTACAAAATATACACACAGTGCATAGTAATGTATACTCTATATTAAACATATATACTATACATATCTATACAAAATATATATAACTGACGAGTATATATAGTGTATATTTCGATCATATTGATAAACTAGATGGCCGAAGGGTACTAACTACTAATTAAGTTTCCCATTTTTTATTCTATCATTAGCCTTTTCTTTAGATAAGACTTCAACTTATTGCTAACTAATTATTTGGAAATTTCATCCAAAATATAATGTTGGTGAGATGTGTCTCTATATATATAGCATCCTAAAAAGGGAAAAAAGTATAGAGCATGGCATACTTAAGCCTTAAATTAAGTTAAATAACAATACTTTAAAAAAATTAATTCATATAGGAGAAATAACAATATTTTAGTTAGGGCCCAACAATTAATATATGTAAAACATTCCCCCATTTTCATGCCACAGATTTTCGCACTTCCTTTTTTAGCTTTCTCTTTCATATTTTTTCATTTTTTCCCAAATTTTTAGCTTTCAATTTCTATAGTTTTTCAATTGTTGTCTATCAATTTCTACAATTTTTCAATAGTTTTTCCTTCCTTACTCGAAGTTCCACCATTAATGGCGACCTTCAAGCTCTAGCCATGGATAATGACGAAAAGGGCTAGATCTGGACACCCTATTCTCCTTCCCATTCATTTTCCGGCAACACCCAACGAACACCATCCTACAACCACCACCAAAGCTACCTCTTTTCCCTATCCTTACTCGAAGTTTCGCCATTAATGGTGAGCTTCGAGCTCTAGCCATAGATGATGACGAAAAGGGCTAAATCTGGCCAATATGTCAAAACACAAATAGGCTGCTAATTTCAACTCGGTTTGAAGAGTGAACCCTACAAATTGGAAGATGACGGAAGAAATCGTTGAACAGCTACACCAAATAGGCTGCTAATTTCAACATTTTTTTCATGTATTTGATGTCATAAAAACAGTCATGTATTTATATATGTATTTGTAGTTGTATTTGTATTTGTAGTCAACTGCATCATTTGTTTTGTATTTATATTTGAATTTGTATTTATAGTTGATTGCATCATTTGTATTTTTATTGTTTCATTTATTTTTATTTTTGTATTTGTAGTTGACTGCATCATTTGTCTTTTAATTGTTTCATTTATTTTATATTTGTATTTGTAGGTGACTGCATCATTTGTATTTTCATTGCTTTATTTGTTTTGTATTTTATATTTGCTTTTTTCTAGTTGAATGCATCATTAGAATTTTTAAATAATTGAAAATGAATTGTTGATTCTCTTTATATGAATACTTGTATTTGTATTCATTGATATGAATTGCATTTATTGATGCAAAACTGAACCATATAAATACAAATGATACATGTATATCAAACAATACATGTTTATACAACCTGAATCATAGATATACAAATGATACTTGTTTACATACAAATATAAATAATAAATTTGACATACAAACAATTTGTATTTGTATAGACTCAAGCAAATAAAAATAATACATATATTTGTTTGCATACAAATACAAATAATAAATTGTACATATTCACGGTTGAACTATCCAAATATAAATGATAATTTTATATAAAATGTATTATTTGATACAAAAAAATATAAAATATAAAAATATATAAAATATAAATATAAAATACAAAAAAAAAAATGAGAAAGAGAGAAAGAGATGAAAATATAAAAATACAAAGAGGGAGAGAGATGTGAAAATATAAAATACAAAAAAAAAAAAAAAAAAAAAAGAAGGAAGAGAAAGAGATGCCAGAGAGAGAAAGAGAGAAAATCAAGGATAAAACCTTTTAATGTATTCTTTAATACTTCTATTTGAAAACTGAATCTTCAATTAATTGATAGACGTGATTTAAAGGGGTTGAAATTATTGTTTGGGGTGGAAGATCACATTCCTTTTTTATCTCAACTGATACCCAAAAATCAGGGTGTTTACTAATTTGTATATGTATATTAACATAAAAAAACATCCTCAAATATAAATACAAGTTGCTATTCCAGGTAATTAACAACTTGTTGCTACGATGCACTTAGTTAAAGGATCAAATTTGCTATTTCTAAACTTTTTCGTTCTCAAAAATCATTAAAGCTAATTAAAGTATATGATAAAATGCACCAAAATTATACTCCCTCTGTTCCATTTTACTTGTCATCCTTATTAAAAATAAATGATCTAAAATAGTAGCAAGTCTTTGGCTTAAAAGGACTAATTTTCATCGTAACCACTCCGATGTCTTTTGTACTAATAAAATTTAATTTTCTGTTCAGACAACCTCTATAAATCAAGACCAACGACTAACGAGTTAATTGCTTGAATGGTCACTCAACTTGTGATAATTGACCAGTAAAGTCATCTGTCTTTTCTTTTTATCTCCCAAAAGTCATTTTACTTTACCTAATTAACCTCTATGGTCATTTTCCCATCACAAATCTGTTAAAGAAAGTTACTGAGCAATAAAAGATCATAAAGTCAGAGAACTTTCATCATCCAATATCCTGGACAAATTCTTTTACTTTCATCAACATAAACATGTCTAGATGAGGCATTTGCTGCCCAAATTTCAGTACATAATACAGTTTGAATGAGCAATATAACTAGAAAATACATTGCTCAATTTCAAGAATAAGTTTACTATGATACAAGGATAAAAATATTCATGGTTTCATTAAAGTTTTCTTGATATAATTCAGAACTTCATCCACATCAACTGTCCAGGCAACTGAAACTGGAGAATACCCTGTCCATGGATTGCTCGTATTCGGCCTGCATAATAAGATTTATCGTTATAATCCAAAGAAATGAAATCGGACTCTTAAAATTTGCACGAAATGATCAGTTGACGATGCTTACTTCTTTAGCCCTAGGTCCAAGAGTGTGTGCCCAACGCAAATGCCTTGCGTCTCAACCCTCACAACGCCTTTCTTGTACGTGAAGAGGTCAGGTCTAATTAGTGCTACAAAGGTGACAGGATCATGAGGAAAAACTCCTGAAATGAAAGTGAGCTCGGAATTACTAACGTGAGGTATCAAAGTAATAATGGACAAGAAAGAAACGAGGTAAGGGGGGTCAAGAATAACATATTTTGCGTACAAAAACTGTGTAGGAACAGCACAAAATACCATATACGCCATCTGACTTAACATGAAAATCTCGGTAAAATTTGCACATGCTGCCCAAAAATTTGGCATGTTTTCCTTCGGATTGCCTCAGTTCATCAAGGTCAGCATCTAAGACAAGATATATAAAAAGAAAAATCTCAAATCTCAACTGACAAATGAACTATTACATCTACACTAAAAATTGAGAAAATGGGTCTTGAAAAAGCACCTGTCAGCTTGACTTGTGTGGTAATGTTGATACCAACAACATCAATATTTGCTCCTGAAGTGAACACAATATCTGCAGCCTCTGGATCCCCATATATCTGCATTGTCGGAAAACTTTCTAAATGAGATAATCAAATCATACAAGTATTTCCGATTGGCACAGAGATCTACCTCAGCAGAAAAATACTAATTACACCATCTCACTGACTGAGTAAGCAATAGTATATACATGCCAAAAGAGTTGATCGTATAGTATTGTGCGTGTATTTAAGAGTATTGGCAAAAAAAACCCTTAAACTATCACATTTTTTGCGAGCTTCATACTTAAACTATTAGGTGTTTCTGTTACCCCCTGAACTATAACTTGCAATGGTTAAAACCCCCTGGCTTGACAACTGGCAAAGTGTTTTGAACCACCGGCCCCTAAGAGAAAGAAGATCATACATTAACTCATATGGCTATTGCGTCTCTGTCTAATTTCATTGTCAATATATCTTTAAACTGATTTCTGTGAAGTCAAACCAAGGGGAAAGAAGATCACACACATTTGCTTCTGCAGCAGGATTAACATTTCCCAAAGCAAAGAAGGAACCGCCAAGTATTACCACCCTCTTCACCTTGCTTGCGAAGTTTGAGTCTCTTTTAATAGCCTAAACCGAAAAAAAAACAATACAAATGTTACGAATTCAATCAATAAGAACTTGAAAAATAAGAAACTTTTGAGATACAACTCACCAATGCCAGATTTGTGAGTGGTCCCAGTGCAAGTATAGATACTTCACCGGGATATTCGGATACTTTGTCCACCAGAAATTCAGATGCAGATTTCTCAATTTTCTTAGAATTTGGAGGAGGCAAGCATAAGTTGCCCAATCCATCTGAACCATGAACAAAGTCTGCAACACGTGGCTCCCCTCTCTACATAATAATATCCAAATCAGGTGATAGAACACTTGAGAAACATTTGGACGAGAAATGATGAAAGCAATGGATCAACTCAATAGAATGACATAAAAGAGCTAACTGGCCAAGAAAAAATCCATCATGCCAGAAATGATAAGCGTAGAAATATTATTCCATATTTCTCGAGTCCTGACTCTCCTGTGATCGATAACTTAAGTAAATCTAGGAGTAACAAATAATTACCTTCAAAGATTCGAGGCTACCCTCTGCCACTGGGATATCTGGATATCCTGCAGTCTCACACTATCCTTTTGCAAATTAAAAAAAAGTGATTGATCAAGTGTCTGTTCTAGAAAACATCAAACTGCTGAAATTCTAGATAAATGAAAAAACACATACCAAAATTAATGCATTTCGTGTAGCATTTTTTGTAGTAGCATTTCCAAATATGGTAGTTAAGCCTAATATCTCAACTTCTGGAGTCTGGAATGCCATTAATATCGCCATGCTGTCATCTAGATATCAACAAAACTTAATCAGATCAATGAGAACAAATAGAACGGGAGTACTGTAATTGGCCAAATGAACAACAAAACAACCCAACCAGATCAAAATTTATCCCAAAATTGACAGAAGCTTCACATTTCATACAGTGGACAAGTTATTCTCACCATTTTACAGGATAGAAAGAAAAGAGTATCTCGAAAGTTTATCTAAATTCAGGTAACTCCTAATATATATATATTAAAAAGGCATATATTTTCGACTTTTTCTACAATGAAGTGTGTACATTTTCTACATCCCAGAAAGTTGTTTCGCTGAACAAGAAGGAGCTCCGCCAAGAAAGAATCTTCTAGCTTTTCAAGTTCCTCCATGTGGATGCTCCCGAAAATGCTTCTTACAAATTAAGAAGATCGTCAAGAAAGGAAGAGAATGAAGCGCGAAGTCTATTTCAACAAAAACGAAAGGATGAACTCATAAACCTTGCCTTACCTTGCTGTTTCTGGAAAAGAAGAAACCGAAAATAGAGAATACGAGCGACATATCCTTATATCAGAAAGGTATTTCCTCTTCTTTAAGGCCTCTTTTTTCTGATCTAGTGGCACTGTCCCAGAGTTCTGTTTCTGCTAGGTTCCGAGATTTACATTTACTTGGTGCATGATTGTTTCTTGGCCTCACAACCTACTTTTACTAATATCTTTTGTTGACTTTCAATATATCTAGCAATAAATACTGAGTAATGTTACAAGATGGAGCATTAGAAGGATTGTGAATCTTAGTTAAAAGCTAAAACTAGTGATTTTTAAGGTAATCTATTGGGTGTGCAAACAAAATTCCCATATTGGTAGTAGAAAAGATCAGGAAGCTACATACAAGTTGTAGAGATACTCTTAATGGTGTGAGGTCTTTTGGGAAACCATGCGGGCTGCTGGTTAAGTCCAACATATTCAAAGTTAACGAACAAGAACTTCTCCTAAAATTGTTGCCAAACAATTACAGAAATCATAAACGACATAAATATGATGTCTCAGCTAATTTTGGCAGTTGGCTTACATCTCTGCAGTATATCTTTTCTTTATTATGAAGGCAAAGCACATCTATTTTGAGAGAAATTATCAAATGTTTGTTACTACAATTGACTAGATGGAACTCTCTGAACTTAAGGAGGGTCTGTCAAAATCAAGGAACATGGTTTCTGTGTTGCTCGAACTCTTCAAAACTATTGCCGGGTACGTGTTTCAAGCCTCCAAGAGCTATGTATTTTGGAGGATCCAACACTGATGCCACAATATTTTTGGAGGATCCGAACAACATAGCATGGATCTAGAAGAGAACTCATAATATGCCACTATTCCAAGTCAACTTCAGATCTTCATCCCTATCTTTCTTTCTTTCTTTCTCAGTATCAAATCTCCTAGGATACATCAACTCAAACCTATAACATCAAAACACACAAAAACATATTGCTTCATATTAACAACAACAAAAATCCAATTTTCATGATGGTGGTGGTGTTCAGATCAGCTTGCATTTACATTAAGTATCCCGTTAAACTATCAACCTCTAGAGAAGATTGGTTCATACTAACCTAACGTTTGGTCATAGATTTTGAAAAATTATGTTCAAACATCTGTTGGCCATGAAATTTGATCAAATATTATGATCTTCAAATATTTCTAAGTTTCCAAAAACTGACTCAGACCACCAGTTTTTTAATCTTTTGGGACTTCCATTCACCAAAATTTCAATTTGATAATCATATCTTATCTGATCATCAAATATGTTTTAAGTTCTCAAAAACTGGCTCAGACATCAGTTTTCAGGCTTGTGGAACTTCCACTCACAAAACTTCAAAGTTGATAATCAGATTTTATGTTCAAGCTCCCAAAACTGGCTCAGACCACCAGTTTTTAGGATTTCGGGATTTCCAGTCACAAAACTTCCAAAATAAAATTTAAAAAATAAAATGCATATTCAAACACAACTTCAAAAATTCAAATTTTCAAATTTCTAACTTCAAAATCTATGGACAAGCGAAAAATATTGTGACCCACAACTTGTGGGGTACATACAAAGGTTCATTCAAGAAAATTGAATCCCACTTTCAAGGAAACAAAAAATTGCTCAAAAATCCTAAAGAACACAACTTTGAACAAAGGGAATCTTACCAATGCCAGGATCAGTGTCTATGATGATTTTTTCACGGTTTTTAGCCACCAATCCATCAGGCAAACTACCAGAAATTGACATTTTTTGCCAAGAATTATTGGCAAAATGATGGAACTTTGAGAAATGTGTAATATGTGGTGCCAATAATTCTTGAAAAGATGCAATAATAATAATCAAATTAAAGATCAAATTACAGAACGTGTAAGTTTAGGTAAAAAAGACAGAGTTGCATAGTCAGCTCTGACGATGAATTAACTGAATTTTCTATAACTCTTTACTTTCCCCCCACCAACTGTCTGTCAGTTTTATTTGGACTCTACTGTAACTGTGTTTTTTACTTGTTATGGTATTTAAGAAAAAATGAAACAATTTGTGATTTAAAATAAAGTTTAGATATTTGTGTGGTCATAGATCATTTCATCGAGGACAGAAGGATATTTTAAAGTTAGTATTGTTTGAAGGAAGTTTTGAACCTCTGTAATAGTTGTTAAAGAGTTCTGTTTAAAAGGAAAATAATATTATCTCAATAAGTTTTAGGATTCCTTTGGCCATAAAAGAATTTCCCTTTTTTTGGGAAATTTATTTCACTTTAGTGAAAAAAATGAAAACAAGTAGTGTTTGGCCATGAAATGTATTTCACTAAAGTGAAATAAATTTTCGGAAAAGTGAAAATAAGTTTTTCTTATTTTTACTTTTTTCACTCCTACCTCTCTCACAAAAAGTCAAAAAGAACTCTAATTTTTTTCATGGTCAAATATAACTCCAACTCCAACTCCAACTCCAACTTTAATTTCAATTCCAAAAAATTTAATTTTCATGGTCAAACGCCTACTTATTGCATGTACCCTGATTATTTCTACCAACAAAGCATACCTACAAAAATGTATAGGATAGGAATATAGATATAGTGCGTACACAAATGGCTTAGTTTTACTGGCAATACATATCTTATTTTATTCGGTTTGATCAGGACCTTTTCCAATAATTTCAAAGTGCATTATATTATTTTAACGTTCTTAGCTTGATTAATTCAAATTTACTCATAATAAATTTATTTAGAAGATAAAATGTCGTATTTAAAGCTCTCAACATGTAAAATAATGTAATCTTCCCCTAAAAGCATCTCAACAACATGCTTTCCCCTCAAAGCATCTCAACAACATGTTCATTCAACTATTACTCCTTTATCAATTAAAAAGTAAATTTAATATGAGAGGTGATAAGATAGGTGAATAAAAAGAAAATGCCTAACTTAATCAAGTTGGTAACTTAAAATTTAATATAGAAAAGATTAATTATTACTAATTAATTCTAATCTTAAGGAATAAGGAACATAGATTATTAGCAAGCACATTGTGGCACATGGAAAGCTGGGACAAATTATTTTTAATTTATCCACTCATAATTTTCCATGCACATCACGTGGATGCACGTGCCATTTGTTTCCACCCCAAAAAAAACACATTTTTGTTCAATCCGGCCCTTGTAATTGCAAAATGGTCTACTTTAATCCTTCTGTTACAAAACTGACACACATTTACTGTTATTTTCTTATTGAAATTAGGTTAAAAATACCTCTAACGTAATATTGTTCACAATACCCTTCATCTATCTTTAAATCGAAAAATACCCCAACCTATATTTTTAACTCAAGAACACCCAGAGGCGGATTCAGAATTTGAAGATAGCGGGTGCCATTAATTTATGTATAAAATATACTTATCACTAGCGACAACACTTGAATAGAAATGATGGTTCAGATGTCGGTTAATTTTTGGTTGCTGTATTGAGTTTTTTATTCACAAATAGAAAAATAAGTTCGATTTTAGTTCAGTTTTTAAACTTGATTTTAAATAATATTTTAGAATAAAATTGCCAAAAGAAAATTCTTGATAGAGCACCCGCAATAAGGAATTTTACTTTAAAAATAGCTTAATTACTACATAATTTTGGTTTGATTATATTAATTTGCCTTTATTGTTCGTGAACTAAATATTAATTGTCGATCTATATGGTTATTATTTCTAAAGCAAGAGGTTCAATATTTTAATGTATGAGAACAATTCAAAATGTTTATTATATCAAGTCATATAAGTTTTTTCAAAAGTCAATAAAAGTTATTAATCAAATTATACTCTAATATATAGATTAATAGTATATCATTTAAAAAAAGAGACATTTTATATTAACTAAAAGCATTGCAAATTATTTGTTGAAGAAACTACTCATGAACTAAAGACTTAAGGTATAAAGAGAGATACAATTGCATAAACTTTGAGAATGACAAAGGGAGGGAGAGATTTTGCAAATAAAAGTGAGAGAAAAGGGGAAAGAGAAAGAGGAGGAAAAAGGTGAGGGGCTAGTCCCTAGACGGGAATAAAGAGCAAGATATTGAGGGAAAAAACAGATGCCTTAGCTGGGATTAGAACTCGGGCCAATAGTCTCAGGAGAGGCTTCAAACGCGGATCTGAACCATGGCACCCGTATGCCCCTTGTGTTTTCTGGGTGCCACAGTCTCAATATATACAAATATTTGCAGATATATACATACATAATACAAATTTTCTCCAAAGCGTGCGGGTGTCGTGGCACCCCTACCTCATAAAGTAGATCCGCCCCTGAGAACACCCCTCAAACCAATGCCCCAAACCTAATCAGCTAGAAACTATCAAATAATTGCACAAACGATAAACGTGGGCTAAAAAAGAAAACCACTTTCTTTGTAATGTTAGCAGGTAAAATTCATAAAAAGCCACTTTTCAACTTATAATTAAAAAATAACTATTGTTCTGAATTGTCAAATCTACAAGTGAAATTTCAACGCATCAATAACTTGTAAAATTTGAAACTTTATGACGGTGATTACATTTTAAAGATGTGTTGAAAAGTGATAAATGTACACTATTTCTATGGAGTTAGTTGGTCAGTATCAATCCGGTTAATGGGCCACCTAGTAGCACCAGCCCATTTGTGGTCCATACCAACCCAGTCCACTGTAGTGCAGTTTTGGGCTGCTTGTGGCCCATCATTAATGGGCTCATCCGTAGCATTGTTCTTAAGTTTTGTCTATTAGTCTTAGCTGTTTTTAATGTTTTTTGCTGCTACGCTAGCTTACCTTGCATTTTTGGTCACGACCTGCTCCTAACTAAAGGAACTGTGGATTACGTTGTTCTTCAGATTTATTCTCGATCTCTGTTTTGTATATCGTTTATGTTATTAATCCAGTCTATTTATTCTCTTGCAAACTCACGTTACTAACACGAAGTCAAGACCGTAACGCTTGCTCTTGACCCACCTACAAATCTAACTATCTCAAAATCGAAGGTAAACACTTTTCCATAGATATTATTATAGAATTTTAAATTCCACATATCACAAGCAGTGTTTTAAAAGGCAATGTTGGGACTCGTCCCGAGGCTCCCCCTAGGTGGGGCACTGACAAAACGCCTCGGGGTTCATGTGTGAGACTTAGTTCTATGAAGCTTACGCCCTAAGCGCCCGACTGTACATCCTAAACACATCCAACGCTCGGGGCTCGCCTAATAGTTCTTACACAAATTGTGTCAAATTCCTTAGTCAACACTGTTGACCCTCATAATTCTCTACTAAATGAATGATGTTTAGTAGTTTTTTCATATGTAGAAATAATAAAATTAAGAGTAACTAGCTTATTTACTATTTGAGAATGTCGTGAGGGTAAATATGACTTAACATTTTTGTTTAAAATACATATCTGAATTTTACATCTTCACTTGTCATTGATTTCTATGTTTTTGTCTTATATTTCAAAATTATCATATTTTATTTTATTATTTGAAAGTATTTTATTTTTATTCATGAAATAGTTGATGTTTTAATTATAATATTAATAGTTTATTAATTATTTCTTTAGGGAGGAAAATTGCATAGTAGGATAGTCATATATTTTAAGAAATTGTGATTCTTTTATTGTTTGAAAGTTAAGACGTTAGGGTTGATTTGTATCTCATAATAGTTTTTATATTATTGCATTATTTCTACATATAAATGATGTTAAAAAAAAAAATTCTACGAGTTTTTTAATCATGCTTTAAATTTTTTAAACTTAAGAATGTATTTTTTGTATAATTTTTGTGTTATTATACTATGTTTATTATATTATAAATTACAAATTAAAGATCCATGAAACTTACGTCGCATATCCTAGGCTTACGCCTCGCTTTACGCTCACACCTTTTAAAACACTGATCACAAGTAAAACTCTACCGTTAATCCTACCTAACACTAGTATACATTAAGCCTATATCTACCGTTAATCCAACCTAATAACTCAAATGCATGGTACATTTGCCTCTATAGTTAACTAGTGAATTTAGCCGTGCTTCGCACAGTTATAAAAATAATAATTGAAATAATTTATTTTAAAAATATAATTGAGATCAAAGATTTTAAATAGCTTCTTATGTAATACATACAAAAAAATTTTATAAGTAATTAAATCACCAATAAATATTCTTAGTGATATCCATTGAAGTGTGTTATTTTCTATACTTCAAGAAGAATACATATGGTTACAAGCTGATTTTGAGGACATGCAAACATCCAAACTTTAAATTAGTTAATATGCATATGTGAAGATGCTATATATCTCTAAATCAAAGTTAGCTCTTTTGTTTCTTAAATAAAATTTGAGAGTTAACTTTTTTATAAAATATAATTGAGACATCAGAGATTCATTTCATGTAATTAAAAATGATATTTCTACTTATAAATGTTTTCATTAGAATCATATCTAAGATAGATAATATTTTTGCATAATTAGATTTTACTCTTTTTTTTTAAAAAAAAAAGAGATTTTCTTAAGAAACTTTTTTATACAACAACAACAAAAAAAACATTTCCTTTTACTTATGTATGTATGAGCCTGTAGCCTTTGTTAGTACAAACACTTTATTTCTCTTTGACCATTACATATTATATTTTTTATAGCGCTTTTACTACCTCTGTTCTCACTTAGTTGTCATGTATATTAAAAATAATTATTTTCAAATACTTTACCAACTCAAAAAATAAGAAAGAATTAATTATTCTTTTCAACTTGAACTTTAGCATTAATTATTATAAAATTAAGAGGCATAATATATTAGTTAAATTACAATCCTATTTAATTTTTATTTTTTTTAAGGATTGTGATGGGAAGGGAGAGAGTATTAGAAAGTAAAGAAAATAATACATAAAAAGTATAAAACTTGTAAACATGATGAAAATGAGAAATATTAAGCGACATGCAAATTATGGTGTTTATTCATTGAATGAAACAAATTCTTTCATAAGTCTATCTGATGTGAATATAGATTAGAGGAATTTTCAATGCGGATATCAAACACCAAATGAAAATTAAAAAAGAAACAAAAATAGTAACTATTCATTGAACGCACTTTGTTATCTCTTAATTTTTTTCTTTTCTTTATTATATCATACTTAATTTTTTTCTCCTCCGCGTTATTACGCGCCCGGGTTAGAAACTTTTTGTTTTTCTTTATTATAAATATCATACTCGATCTCAACCTGAATATTCATAACATATATCCAAAGTTCAATATGCAAGTCTACAAACAAATTTTGTCATTTAATTGAAAAAAAAAAAAGATAAAAGAAAAAGAAAGAATAAATCAAATACAAAAGTAGATTAAAAGAAAAAAAAGAAAACAAATAGATTTAAGTGCATGAAATAATCGATACTGAGTTCTTCTGAAATCTTTTAAAAATTTCATCTAAAAAATACCTAAAATCAATATAAAATAATCTATATTAATCAATCTATTAAACGAAGGAACTATAGTAAAATTAAGTTTAAAACTAAAGCATATATAAAATATAAAATAAAAAGAAAACAAAAGAAGATAATTAGATAAAAATTACATGTAATCTCCCCAAGTCCCAGCTACAGCCTCCCTCTTCCTATTCTTTCTTCAGAACTTGCAATTTAATGACAATCTTCTCTCCATAACCTGAAGAAAAAAAATTGTGTAAATGAGAGAAATATCAAATTTAAATATGTATATATTTGGTTAAAAAAACATGTGTATGTTTGTTTCTAGAAACTAAAAGAAAAAAAAAACAAATAAAGAAAAATCTGAGGACAATTATAGAAAGTTTAGGAAATAAAATATTCAGATCAAAAAAATCAAGCAATTACAACCTAATATGAGAATTCAAGATTCGAGCATATAAAAAATATATACAGACAAACAGAGAAATCGAATACTCAAACACAAGAACCCAATATCCATTATATAGATGCAGTTGTCACGTACTTTTCTTCTTATTTCTTTTATCATTAATTGTTAATTATTAATTAATACCAAGAAATTTGTATATTGATTTGTAGTGTGACCTTTGAATTTTCAAATAAAAACTTTAAACTTTTTTAGGACAATGTAAAATCTTAGGTTTTGCTTGTTTTTTTAATCGTTTTTTTTTAACTCTTGGTATCTTTATAATTTAATTGAATTGAATTAGTAGAGTGAGGAAACGTTTTAAACTCAATGCCTTTTAATATTCATAAATGCATGTTTTTTAATTGGAAATGGATATGGATTATTGTAGAATATAAAGTGATTTATTATGGAAACACACTCATACTTGAATATGAAAAGGCAGGAGAAAAGAAAGTAATATTAGGATAGAATTAGGCAATGTCAATAGTAGTAATTGGAGTTGCCATGTTTAATTCGATTAAATTCATTTAAAACAGTTGTTTCATCATTTATTAAATGAGTTGATTTTTGTTTTTTTAAGCATATTATTACAAATTAAAAAATAAGAAAAAGCTCAAAAAATGAGAAAAAAAGATAAATGAAAATTCTACCTTTTGAAAGGTATCACATTAACGGACTTTGATTCTACTTTATTATTATATATAAATTTCTTGTTTAGGGCCTACTTCGTACTATACACTGTATTATCTGCCCACTTCATGACATGAAATGTGATGGTTCAATTGGCTACGGGGTGTTGATGGTTGGTTACACAATGTATTATTATAGGCCCACTTCATGACAAAGATTTTAAATTTTTAAAAATTGTTTTTTGTTATAAATGTATTTACATTATAGTAAATATCTATCAAGATATAGTGAATATCTATTAAGATATTATAAATGTTTATCAAGATAGGAAATTTCTATCTCTTGGAGATATTAGGAGGAATTTTTTCCTATAAATAGAGGGATTTTATTCATTGTAATGCTTCTGAATCCATCCTTCATCCCTCAAGAGAAATAAAGAAGTCTCATCTCTTCTCTCCCTTATTATTCTTGTTCTTTTCTTATTAATTTATAACACGTTATCAGCACGAGACTCTACCATCTCGAGAGATATGCGTGCACTGCCCGAAGAAGTTGGTTTGATAGATTCAACGCCAACTATTTTTGCACTTACACCATTGTCTCTGGTAAGGCTTATTAATTAATAAAAGAAGTAAAAAAAATAAAAATCATCACATTCATCAAGTACTTGGGTCAATCCTAAAAAGCCAAGATCTGTTCGTGGTTAACGGTACTCTTTATATCCCATCTTTTGCTACTTTATTTTCTTTTACATAAATAAAATAGATATTGGTATATATCTAATTATCCACATACTTGAACATGAATCATGTTACATGATCTTCCGTTAGGATTTAATAACATCAATTTATTATGTGATAGGATTCTTAACAACTGAAAAGTCATCTTTTAATATGATGCAAATCTTACTTCATACTTAGCAAATCATGCATATGTTGTCTGTTGTCGTACACAAAAAAAAAGTAAATTTTGTTAGTTATTATGACACTAATCGTGTGAACTCCAGTAAAGTTCATAATAATTGTACAACCATCAGATCGAAGTGGTTATATATCTATGTTATTAGATATGTGGTATTTGAATATATATTTGGTTTCATCATGTGGATTTAACTCTCATTCCATTAAAAGGGTAAGACATCGGGTTAGAGTCCCGATGCACCATGATAATAAGATATTGGGTTTAAGTCCCATCGATTTATGCCTAAGACACCTTTATATGGATAAGACATTGAGTTTGCATCTCAATGCACTATATTGATAATATAATGATAGCTAAGACAAAATAATGTAATTTTGATGAAAAGTCATGAAGCTTGTCCCATTGACTATGCTCCATTCCCTAAAGTGAATGTGGTAGCAGTGCATTATATGTCTGAAAGCAGACAAGCAGTTAAAACTTCATAGTACTTCATAAGCTCATGAAGTAGTAATTACTTTGAAGTCTGGTAACTCTGAAAGATATGTTAGAGAAAAACTTTCATCATATGTATGCCTCGATTTGCTCTTGAAGTAGCAATATCTTGAAAGAGATTCTAAGCTATCATAATTTGATAGGCTTAAGGCACAATTATATTCCATTCCTGAGGGTGAATGTGACTGTATTTACTAAAACTTATAAATTCAAACGTGTTCTTGGTTGTAAAGATATCACAACCCATCTCCAAAAGAGGTAGAATAGTTGGAAGATTGAATATTTCTAAGTTACTATGGTAAGAAACATGAATGTGAAAAGTTATTATAGCATGATGAGGTCACATGCCATAATAAACTAAGAGTTTCTTGGTTATTGATACAAAATTCATATCATAGTAAATAAGAAGTTTACTAAAGTAAAAGGCACATGTCATGGTAAACTTGGAGTTTACTAGTATAAAAGTTCATAAGTTGACATGAACGATTGCGCGACATCCCAAAGATGTGCATATTGAGTATTAAACATATATTGAAGAACTAGAAAATTCTTCTTGAACTTTTAATGTTGTTTGTTCTCATGATAATTTGGTTGAACCAACTAATGTTGGGGTTGAATCCCCTAAATTCTGGAAAGTATTAAAGGTAAATAAGGGTCCGCTCACCTGTTATGTGCTTTATTAAGATGCATCGATATAAAATGATCACATGTGCGTTTATTGTCAACCTGCAGTTTGACATTCATAAAGTTACTTGCTCAATCTAAATTGAGTTAAGAGCATAATTTCCAGATTATGTAATCAAGACAATTCATCTTGATAAATGCTGGTTTGACGATGAATGCCTCCGATAAACAGCTGAATCATTGCTTATGAGAACAAAAAGCACTTGTATGCATTGGATCAATAAATTATGATTAATTCCTCCCTCTCAATTGGTTCAAGGTCAGGAACCAAATATTCTATCTGATAATTTTTGATGTGTAGTATATGATTAATAGATATACTATGATGCACAAAGATGGATTCTCTAAAGTAAATTGAGATGTATGTTAGTTTTCCTAACATAAGGGGGAGATAATAAGCAACTAAGAAAAATGTTGTGAATTATCAATATTATGATCCTCATTCAAAAGATAATTCAAGTTCAAATGCTAGGAGCATTTGCTGACCCAAAATTAATCTCATAGTTAGCTGTAAATGCTCCAATTGGTGTCCCTGAAGGACAAAGTCTATCATTGCATGAAGCATGGTAGATTAATCGGTTCCAAACAAAATAATCCTTGAAAAGGATAAGGAGCAAATGATCATAATAAGGAAGCAATGTGCTCTTGAAGAGCATACGACATAACACTTCATGAAACCTCATGAGAGGTTTAGGTACCTAACTAATTGAAGTAATGAGATCTCAAAATGTTATGTCACATTACGAACCAATATAAATGGTATCTCTTCGACGATATCTTTGATACAATATGGCGCAATATTGTAAAAGATTATGAGGATCTGAATTCTACATTTATTTAAGCATGCTGACGTAGAAATATTATCAAGTGACATGAAAGGATTCATCTTGGTAAGCATAAAGCCTATCCGATTTGCAGTCCAGACATTAGAAGATGTCACACATGAAATATTGAATATTGTCATTTGACAAAATCGATATGGAAATCACCAAAGGATTCAAAATGCCTGAAGCATATAACAGTTTCTGGGAAACTTATTTATAATCCTTATAAGGGATAATTTGATGATTTGAATATTATTGAAACTCTTGAAGAGTTTTCAAAAGCAATAGATTATTTGCTTAAATAAGAAACATGCAGAATTGGATTGGATCCTGAAGTACCATATCTTGTGCGATTGATGCATTTATACATCTTGCTACAACTATGAGTATGATAGAGTTTTACTCCTACATGTAGATAGTGAAGTAGATCACTTGCATATTGCAATTGAAAGCCCTTGTATGAATGTGTTTATACTAACACATATTGTCAAGTTTTTGAATATACATGTTATTCATATGATCGACATAATGGTTGATACAAACATATTACCTATTGTCGTGAAGGGTTACTGTCATACCATGTATACATGACATTCATGTTATGATAAGATGATAGTTATTCATAAAGCAAGACAAGAATGTATGTGGCTGAGGTCAATGATACATCTCATTCAAGAAAAATGTGGTTTGAATAAGACAAAGTACCCACGATTTTACATGAAGATAATGCAACATGCATAGCACAACTCAAGGAAGGGTTTATAAAAGGAGATAGAACGAAGCACATTTCGCCAAAGCTTTTTTGCATACATGAGCTCCAAATGAATGGTGATATCGACGTGCAATAAGTTCGTTCGAGTGATCATATGACTAATTTATTCACAAAGTCTCTGTCAACTACAACTTTCGAGAAGATGATGCACAAGATTGGAATGTGAAGATTCAAGATTCGAAATTGATGTTCTCATCAGGGGGAGCCAATACGCGTTGTACTCTTTTTTCCTTTCAAGGTTTTGTCCCACTGGGTTTTCCTTGTAAGGTTTTTAATGAGGTAGCTGGAATGCGTATTATTAGAAATATGTACTCTTTTTCCTTCACTAGATTTTTATCCCACTGGGTTTTTTCTAGTAAGGTTTTAACGAGGCACATTATCTATCAATTAGACATTCAAGGGGGAGTGTTATAAATGTATTTACATTATAGTGAATATCTATCAAGATATATTGAGTATCTATCAAGATATAGTGAGTATCTATCAAGATATTGTAAATGTTTATCAAGATAGGGAATGTTTATCTCTTGGAGATATTAGGAGGAATTTTCCCCTATAAATAGAGGGGTTTTATTCATTGTAATCATTCTGAATCCATCCCTTATCCCCCAAGAGAAATAAAGAAGTCTCATCTCTTCTCTCCCTTATTATTCTTGTTCTTTTCTTATTAATTCATAACATTTTTGATTTAGTTTTGATTTTATTAAAAAAATATCTAACTGACAAATCATATTAAATTTTTGAATGATTTTAATTTAAAATAAGAAGCATAGATTGAGAACCAACAGTTCCTTATAAGTTGGGTCAATGTTAAATTACGGGGTCGTAACATTTTCCTCTGATAATATATTTGATAAAAATGAATTTAAACTTTAAGTTATTTAATATCTCATTCATTATGTTTAAATCGACGACTGAACCATTAACTATCGATAATTGATAACTAATATCTTAATAGTTTAGTTATCGATTTACCTGTTCTACAAACCAATGAGCAGAAATGATAACATTCAAAAGTGAATACAACCACCCTAAAAGTAACCCTACATCAAAGGCAAGTAAGGTGAATATTTGCTCGTATCGAGTGTTTAAACAAAACTAATTCAATTTATCATGGTTATAAAAGATAAATCTTTTTTTAAAAAAAATAAAAAAATTAAGAGTAAGGGAAGGAAAAATGGGGGAGGGGATTACAAGGTAGGAAACTGAATCCTCACCCACTTGATGAAAGTTCATGTAGCCAATCAACTGAACTATTATTGTATGGGGAAAAACATAAATAGTCAGTTTTTAAAGAATTATTATACATACATGGCCACATTAATTAATTATCAATTATGGCCTATAAAATCTTTACTTCTACAACAAATTCTAACACTAAGTAGGCGTTTGGCCATGAAAATTAATTTTTTTGGAGTTGGAGTGGAAGTTGGAGTTGAAGTTATGTTTGGCCATGAAAAAAATTAGAGTTCTTTTTGACTTTTTGTGAGAGAAGTAGGAGTGAAAAAAGTGAAAACAAGTAAAACTTGTTTTCACTTTTCCGAAAAAAAATTTCACTTTAGTGAAATAGATTTTATGGTCAAACACCACAAAATTTCACTTTCTTCACTAAAGTGAAATAAATTTTTGAAAAAAAGTAAATTTTTTTTATGGCCAAATGGGTCATAAATTAGGAATATAACTCAATGCAATCCCTTAAAAAGAGAAGCAAAAATAGAGGATAACTTAATAACTTCTACAACTCCCTCTTTTTCCGGATGTTTATATTTATACATGATTTATACTATTACAATATTTTTCCATTATTGCTTCTCTTTCTTTATTAGGGATATGCATTGAGTTATATTCCTAATTTAATGTTAGAATCTGCTATAGATGTAAATATTTCATAGGTCATAATTGAATAATTCTTTAAAAACTGGCTATTTATGTTTTTTTCATCGGATTTGGTTTAAAGATTGAAAAGAATCTTTTAATTTAATGTGAATTGATAATTAGTTATAGCATCAAATTAGAAATTATAATTATATTTCCTGATTCTTTGAAACTGCTATATATGTAAAAAAAAAAAAAAAACATTTTTGTAATACTGAAAAAGGACTACAGTAAGTATTATTTATGTAGTCAAGTCTTAAAGATGGTCTTTCCATATAATTTTTCCCTATTATATTATTACCATTACTATTGATCTTATCTACCCCACAATCCCATAGGAACCTATTACAAAAGTCTATAAATAAACTTGAGAAGAGCCTAAACCTCAACTTTGAACAAACTTGAAAAAGCAACAACAAAAGAATGACTACTTCTCATTGTTCTCAACTTCATATTGCACTTCTTGCTTTCCCTTTTAGCAGCCATCCAACTTGTTTACTCAATGTTATGCAAAAACTATCTTCATTTTTACCATCAAACACACTTTTTTCCTACTTTAATACATCACAATCCAACACCTTAACATTCTCTAAATCATCAAAATCAGAAAACCTCAAAATTTACAATGTTTGGGATGGTGTCAAAGAAGGAAATGACACCCCTTTTGGGCATGATGCCATTGAACTCTTCATACAATCAACTCCGAGTAATTTTGAAAAATCAATGAAAGAGGCGGAGGAGGAAAGAGGTGTGAAATTTTCTTGCATATTTAGTGATGCATTCTTATGGTTTTCTTGTGAATTGGCTGAGAAAATTGATGTTCCTTGGATTGCCTTATGGATAAGTAGTTCTTATTCTTTATCTGCCCATTTGTACACTGATTTAATTCGATCGAACAAGGGAGCATCATTAGAAATTCCAGGATTTCCATCAAGTTTAAGGACCAGTGACATGCCACCAGAAGTAGCAGAGAATTTAGAGGGGCCAGTGCCATCTATACTTTACAATATGGCATTAACTTTGCACAAAGCAGTTGCTGTTGTAGTGAATTCCTTTGAGGAATTGAGTCCAACAATCAACAAAGACCTCAAATCCAAGCTCCAAAAGGTATACAACGTTGGCCCTTTAATACTACAATCATCAAATAAAGCATCTTTAGATGTTGATTCTGATGAAAGTGGATGCATCAAATGGCTAGACAAGCAAAATGAGAAATCAGTTGTGTATATTAGTTTTGGAACTATAACAACATTACCCCCTCATGAAATTTTGGCAATAGCAGAAGCACTAGAAGCCAAAAGGGTACCTTTTATTTGGTCATTAAAAGACAATATCGTCAAGATTTTGCCCAAAGTGTTTCTTGAAAGAAGTGAGGAATTTGGGAAAATAGTTTCTTGGGCACCCCAGTTGGAAATCTTGGCACATACATCTATTTGTGTTCATGTATCTCATGGTGGATGGAACTCGGTTTTGGAAAGCATATCATATGGTGTGCCGATGATTTGTAGGCCTTCGTTTGCTGACCAGAAACTGAATAGTAGATTGGTGGAGAGTGTTTGGGAGATCGGTTTGCAAATTGAAGGTGGGAGTTTCACCAAAAGTGGAACAATGAGTGCATTGGATACTTTTTTCAACGGCGAAAAAGGGAAAGTACTAAGGCAAAATGTTGAAGGGCTAAAAGAAAGAGCGTTAGAAGCTGTGAAACCAGACAATGGAAGTTCAACAGAAAATTTCAAAGTTCTAGCGGATCTAGTTAAGCATCACAAGCTCACTTGATAGTCATTTATATGTTATAATTGCAACATGCAACTATGTATTATCAGCTGGAACTTGTTTTTGTTTTAATAAGATAGGAATAGTATTTTACTGTAAAATACTTTTCTTCGTTTTTACCCCTTCCTGGGAGCTCCCTATCAGCTGGAACTTGCTAAGTGTATTTTCGTAGGAGTTCCCTATCAATTGGAACTTGCTAAGTGTATTGTTGAATAATTCTTGTTATTGCAGTAAGATTATTATAGGTCATGGTTATAATTTGGTCCTTCGTATTTGATGTATAATTTTATTTTACATAGTATGATATGTCTAAGTGACTCCAAGTGATAACTTCATGTTAGGCTCATCCATGCAATAGAAGTGAAAAGTTTGAGAAAGTCTCGGAACAACAATGCTTCAATCCCAATCAAGTTAGAATCGGCTATATCATTTTCCACTATCTCAGTTTTCTTATTACAAGATTAGAAACCAGATAAAGAAAATGAAATACACGAAGAACATCCTATTAACTATAAACGAAATGCACGACGACTTCAACCTCCCTCTTGGACCTTTCTGAAACCAAACTAACTCCTCAAATGGTCCCCAAACATTCTTGATTAGGTTCTTGCCAGTCCCAACAACACAAAGACAAGCAAAATGGCACTACAATCAGTCCATGGTTCAGCACATAAGCATGTCTTAAAATCGATTGGCACTTGCTTGCTTGGATGTCTTAATTCCTAAAATGTGATGCTTAGTATTCTAATTAACTGATATCTAAAGTTGTTAGAGCATGATATCTAGTTGTAAAGTAAACAAACTTAAAGAGAGCACCCAAGGGTGTGGGCTAGTGGTCGATGAAATGGCTGAGAATCATGAGGTCTCAGGTTCAAATCTCAAGAGAGACAAATACACTAGATGGTTTATTTCTATCTATCCTAACCTTGGTGAATAGAGTAACCTACTACCTATTTCTGGTGGAAAGTGGCAGGTATTCCGTGGAATTAGTCGAGGTACGCGAAAGTTGTCCCAAATACCACGGTTATCAAAAAAAAAACTTAAAGAGGATAGGGTTGATTAATTTAAACCGAAGGACATGGTAAATAACCATGGAAAATGAACTTGAAGTAGTTTCAGACAGAAATGAAGTGCAGAAAACTCTGCAGTTGCATTCCCTAAGCCTAATAACAAATGGAATCAAGCGGGAGCAATGCATAGTGATTTTAAGACAGGCGTACCTGGGCGCTTCCTAGTCAAATGCTCAGGACATTCTCAACAGCAATCATAAAAAAGGGCAGCCTGATGCACTAAAGCACCCACTATGCATGGGTCCGGAAGGACCGGAATACAAGGGTCTATTGTACGCAACCTTACCCTGCATATCTGCAAGAGGCTCTAGTCTAACTTATACATAACTACCACATGGCAATTGTAATTACGTCAAGCGCTTCCTAGTCGAATGCTCAAGGCATCTCAACAACAATCATAAGGAATACTAAATTGAAAGGTGGGTAGTCTAACTTATACATAACTACCGCACAGGGAATTGTAATTACGTCGATAAGGAACTGATCTGTTTCGAAGTGCAGAACTGTAAAGACATCCAAAATTCCAACAACTGTTTCTCGACAAGTTCAGGCTTATGTCGAGCAGAATTAACAAAAGAAAACTAGCAGCAAAAAGAGCAATGCATATTTGAATGAACATAGGAAAAAAGCATGTCTATAAAGCAACAAAGATACTAGTAATATATCACTGATATACCAAACAAGAATCAAATTTAGCTTCCACAACAGAGAAAATAAAACAAAAAATCTAAAGAGAAGGAGCAGCAACAATATGAGAGATTATATGGTGTTAGAAAAAAATCCCTTTGTATGTAAAAAATATATATATTCTAAAAATTAGACAAAAAAGGGGGGAAAAAGGTTTTTCTTTTTTCCATTTTTTGACATTACAAGTCAAGATTATAGTAAGCACAGGTGATTCGGGTTAGCTATAATAGGCAGCTCGGTGCACTAAACTTCTCTGGATGCACGGGATCCACGAAGAGCCAGACCACAAAAGTCTATTATACGCAGTCTTACACTATGTTTCTGCAAAAGACTGTTTTCATGGTTAGCTTTCAATTCTGCAAATAAATTTAACATAATCTAAAGTGGAGCAAAAGATTTTTTTTTTTCCTAGTGAAAATTCAAAGTTGAATATAAATAAATAGTTTAAAATGTAGCAAGTGAAAGAAGGGAAATGAAATTTTTACCTTATGAAGCAACTAATTGATTGGAATCATCTTGGTCTTCTTTCCTTATGAAAAAGGGAAGAATGGGAAAGCAAGAACATGAGATGATAAGGGAAACGGAGTCACCCTGAAATGGATTTCCTGGGAAAAAGTTTGGATATTGGAAGTTTGTTTTGGTTTATTTGGCTGAAGTTATACTCTTGTTCGTTCAACTATATTCTCCATGGTTGACTCGGCACATAAGCATTGAATAAAAGAATAATTTTACAGTATCAACTTTATATACGTATTATAAGACATCTACCTATTGGAAAATGAGTAATATTGAGTAACAGGTGCAAAAATAGATTAAAAAACAATAAATTATCTCTGATTTTTCAAATTGAATAAATAAGAATGAATCTATTTTTAATACAGTGAACAAGTAAAAGTGAACGAAAGAAATAATGAACATCTATTTTTATGAATCCTACAATGAATTCTGAAAAATACTACTCCGATCCCTCCGTTTAAAAAAGACTGATTTACTTTTCTTTTTAGTACATTTAAAAAAGAATGACCCCTTTCCTTTTTTGATAATATTTTAATTCCAACTTTCCACGTGACATGTTTGAGACCACAAGATTAAAGGACATTTTGGTACATTTGACATAACTTTAATTTAAGACCACACGATTCAAAAGTCTTCTTTATTTTCTTAAACTCTGTGTCAAGTCAAAACAGGTCATTCTTTTTCAAACGAAGAGAGTATATAATAGGTTGCATAACTTAATTCCTACAAAACTTATGTCGAACGAGACAAAAGTTCAATTTCAGAAGATAAAAAAACTCTAAACTTATGCCTAACAAATTATATCTGAATAGATAAGGATTCTTTGGTCCATAAATTTTTATTGGGTGAATAACAAGGACAAAAGTTAAACACTTAAAGATAAGAGGGGCAAAAATTAAACACTAGTCCATTCGATGGACAATCAGAACAAAACTTGATAGAAAAACAGACATTGAGGAGTTGTTTGATAGAGTATATAAGAATAATACTGAGTAAGACGTATTAGAAATATTAAGATTAGTTATACTGGAATTAGTTATGCATGGACTATTTCCTATCCACTGTTTGGTTTGATGTATTGAGAGCGGTTATGTCTTTATTCATGTATTAATAGCCCATGTATTACTAATACATTAGTTTGCTATGTATTAGTTATACATCCTAAATACATGTATTAGAGAATCTAATACATGTATTAGTTATACATAGACTCAAAATTCTACCAAATAAAAAATTAAATAATATTATTATTAATTCATGTATTAGATTCTCCAATACATCCTACCAAACGACCTGAGAGCTTAATTCTCAATCCAGTGCTCCGGTGTGTGGTTATAGATGTACGGATGTAATGAACTAGGCCCAGCCCACTTGTAGGCCAGGCGAACCCAATCCACTTTAGTACAGTTTTGGGCTAGTTACGGGCCGTCATAACGGGCTCGTCTGTGAGAGTTCATGGGCTAACTCACCCACTTGCAACATTTAGGGGTCGTTTGATAGTTAGTGAGGAGATAAATTATATCATGCATAAGTAATACAATGTTTGGTAGCTCATTAGAATTATGCACAAAATTAATAAGATGTTTGATTTGAATTTAAAAATTCACATAACTAATACACGTATAAGCTATGAGAGAATCTATGTATTATTTTATGCAGGATAGAAGATGAAATACATAAAATGTAAATATCCAAATCCTGCATAACTAATCCCTACATAAAATAATATATAAATTTCCTAATAACTAATCTTTGTATTACTATAACCTGTATAATTGTAACCAACTATCAAATAATCCTTATACAATAGAGTCGTGAACTAAATAGTCAAAAAAAAAAATATAATCCTTTCATTTCAATTAGTTTGACCTATTTTCATTTTTAGTACATTTCAAAAAGAATGATCCTTTCCCTTTTCAACGATTCTTTAATTCGAATTTTTCATATCACATGTTTAAAAACCACAAGATTAAGGTCGTCATTTTGTTACATTTGACATATTTTAAATTTAGAACTACAAGATCCAAAAGTCTTCTATATTTTCTTCGACCCCGTTTGGCCATAATTTATTTTTTTACTTTTTTTCGAATTTTTTTTCCACTTTATTCCAAAAATGGTGTTTGGCTATAAGAATTCCAAATACATCTTGGAATTATATTTGAAACTTGTTTTCACTTTTTTTTTTTCAGTACTCCTACTTTTCTCACAAAAACTCGAAAATAACTCCAACTTCAAAAAATTGTGATTTTCATGATCAAACGCCTACTTAATCTCTGTATCAGGTTAGAAAAGGTTAATCAATTTTAAACGGAGGGAGTATAATTATGAGTTTAACTAATATGCACTGACGGTTGTTTACACAATCAGATAACTTTGAAGTCTATTACAGGTAAGTTAAAGTATTTCTACTTTTTAATATTTAAAATTATAAAAAGGAAAAATAGTAATAGAAGAAAACTTGGACTCTACATTTATTCTACCTAAACCGATCATGTTACCAAGAATACATTTATTCTACCCGTCTTCATTTTCATTATCATCAAAAATTGTGTTAAATTAAATAAAAGGGTAAAAATCAGAAACTACAAGCAGCAGTGCTTTAAAGACCAAGAACTAGTTTCCTTCCTCTGTATAAGATGAATCAGGGTAGAGATGTGGTCATGAACAATTTTAGTGGCGTTTAGCGATGTTTAATTGTGAAATTTGAAAAAATTTATTTTTGTTTTCAAGATGAAAAATGATATTTGAAAATTGAAGTTGTGTTTGGATATTAATTGATAAAAGTATTTTACAATTAAGAAAATATTACACTGATCTAAATTGATCACGTGAAATTTATGTTCTTTAAAAAAAACTATGATTTAGAGTTCTAATGAATAAATAGATCTCTGAATATTTGATTGGGAGTTAGAAAGATGATCCAAGCAATAAATGAAAATATTAGAAGGGGCAAAGGGCATGATAAAGAATGGAAGAGTTAGAATGCAAAGAACGGATAGTTTAAAAAATAAAAAAGCAAAAAAAAAAAAAAAAAGAACGGAAAACTAAGATGATAAATAATGCCTACCTAGCTCAAAAGTTAAATGCATGAAGCATCGTCCATTCTACTTAATTCCGTGAGCAATATTATGCTTCATTATGTTAAATAATGATGGTTTCTAGAGGACCCATCAAGTGTAGGTAAGGTAAATATTTATTCGTATCGAGTGTTTACAAGAAGCTAACAGCAATAATATATTCAATATAATTTGTCAAGTAGATATAGAGAGTAATTAGGATGTACACAGATCTTATCTCTACTCTAGATTTACACGAAGTTAATTCAATGTATTATGATTAAATAATTTAATTAAGTGCAAATATGCATTAGTTAATCATATTGAACCTCTAGATTATATTATTCACGCTCTACATATTTGGCGTTGAATGTATCGAGGGATGTTAATGATGTCTCACATTAGTTGAGAGATATATTGTAACCATCTTATACGACTTGAAAAAAATCTATCGCATGGACTAATTTTTGAGATTAAATTATTCGCGGAATTCGTTACTTTACATCCACCCTTCAAGAAACAAAATCCCCATGCAGCAACCCCCCAAAAATGGTAGGTGGTATCTTCAACCTCCATAAGTAAATACAACATCATTCTTTAACCCCCAACAAAGTACAACCACCATCTTATATACCCTACAAAGTACAATCCCACATGAACCTTCAACAAAAATATTTAAACAAACTTAAAAGGGACCAAACCTTCACTTTAACAAACTCAAGAACAACAAGAAGAAGAAGAAATGACTACTGCTCAACTTCATATTGCACTTCTTGCTTTTCCTTTTGGCAGCCATGCAGCACCTTTACTCACTCTTCTCCAAAAAATCTCTCCACTTTTACCTTCAAGCACAATTTTTTCCTTCTTCAACACATCAAATTCCAACGCTTCCATTTTCTCAAAAACTCCAGATCAAGAAAACATCAAGATTTACAATGTTTGGGATGGTGTCAAAGAAGGCAATGACACCCCTATTGGTCGTGAAGCGATAGAACTCTTTATACAATCGACTCCAACTAATTTTGAAAAATCAATGAAAGAGGCAGAGGAGGAAACAGGGGTGAGATTTTCTTGCATTTTTAGTGATGCATTCTTATGGTTTTCTTGTGAATTTGCTAGGAAAATGAATGTCCCTTGGATTGCTTTTTGGACTGCTGGTTCTTGTTCTTTGTCTATTCATTTGTACACTGATTTAATTCGATCGAACGAGGAAACATTATTAAAAATTCCAGGATTTTCATCAAGTTTAAGGATCAGTGACATGCCACCAGAAGTTGTAGGACATAATTTAGAGGGGGCATTGCCATCTATGTTATACAACATGGCATTAAATTTGCACAAAGCAGATGGTGTTGTACTGAACTCTTTCGAAGAATTGGATCCAATAATCAACAATGATCTCAAATCGAAGCTCCAAAAGGTACTTAACATTGGCCCTTTAGTTCTACAATCATCAAAGAAAGTAATTGCAGATGCTAATTGTGATGAAAGTGGATGTATCAAATGGCTAGACAAGCAAAATGAAAAATCAGTTGTGTACTTAAGTTTTGGTACTGTCACAACATTACCCCCTAATGAAATTATGGCAATAGCAGAAGCATTAGAAGCCAAAAGGGTACCTTTTATTTGGTCATTAAGAGATAATGGAGTCAAGATTTTGCCTAAAGGTTTTCTTGAAAGAACAGAAGAATTTGGGAACATTGTTTCTTGGGCACCACAATTGGACATCTTGGCACATTCATCTATTGGTGTTTTTGTAACACATTGTGGATGGAATTCTATTTTGGAAGGCATATCATATGGTGTGCCTATGATATGTAGGCCTTTTTTTGGTGACCAAAAGTTAAATAGTAGAATGGTGGAGAGTGTTTGGCAAATTGGTTTGCAAATTGAAGGTGGGAGTTTCACCAAAAGTGGAACAATTAGTGCATTGGAAACTTTTTTCCATGAGGAAAGAGGGAAGGTGTTAAGGCAAAATGTTCAAGGGCTAAAAGACAAGGCATTAGAAGCTGTGAAACCTAAGGGGAGTTCAATTGAAAATTTCAAGGTTCTAGTTGAGCTAGTTAAGTGTCACAAGCCCACTTGAAAGTATTAACATGTTATAATTGCAATAGGGACTATGTGAGGAAGGCAAATCATTGCAATAGGGACTATGTGAGGAAGGCAAATCAATGTGCAGATTTTCTGGCGAACGAAGATCATAAGCACAAAGAAGATTTGATAATTACAAGTTGTATGAGTCAGTTCGAACTTGCTTCAGTCTATTGTAGAATAAGTTCCTGTTTAGTAGACTATAATTACACTGGAACAAAGTTGTGGTTTGGTTCTTAGGGATCATTGGCCCCGTAAGAGTACTACTGAATATAATGTACTAGTAATGTTGAAATTAGTTATATTAGGACCAGTTATGTTGGGATTATGTTTTATCCACGGTTTGGTTAGATGTATTAAGGACAATTATGTCTCTAACCATGATTATATATCTATTAATAGCCTTTAAATTGCTAATATCATAGTTTGCTATGTACATTAATTATACACCTTATAATACTGAATATATAGGATATATATAACTAATACATATGTTAATTATAGGCTAAAATAAAAGATTAAATCATAATTAATATATGTATATTTTTCTCTAATACATCCTACTAAATGATTCAGTATTTGATATAATTATATTTTGCATAGTATGACATCACTTGACTAAAACAACTTCATTTTTAAGCTCGTTCATACAAGAGATTGGCGGAGCCACCTTATGGCTAGGGGGCTCATTGAACCCCCTTCGGCGGAAAATTATACTATTTATATATGGTTAAAACTATATTTTATGTATATATAGTTGATGTTGAACCCCCTTCTACTAGTTGTGTGCTTACTTATTTCGATTTTGAACCCCCTTATTAAAAATTCTGGCTTCGCCAGTACTGATACAACATAAGTGAAAGTTTGAGAAAGTCTCTTAACTACTTATCATTATTAATAAGTGGTGATCCGTTTTGGACGACCAAACAGATCTTCACCGTCCACGTGGTCCGTCATCCGACGGATCTGATCCGTTCCTCCACCTCTTGGTCCTAATTAATTAGTTTAGTTCATTTCGGTATTAGAAAATTAATAATATTTAATTAAAAAAGGTAAATAAATACAACATGATGAATTAAGGGACGAACCCACCTGCTTCAATCCCGTGATTTTACTATATCACCCCTAATTAATTATTATAAGTCGTTTCAGTATTAGAAAATTAATAATATTTAATTTTAAAAAAGTCAAATAGACACAAAATGATAAATTACATTACGTACAAAATGATGAATTAAGGGACAAACCCACCTGCTTCAACCTGGTAATAAGTGGTGATCCGTTTTGGACGACCAAATGGATCTCCACCATCCACGTGGTCCGTCATCCGACGGATCTGATCCGTTCCTCCACCTTTTGGTCCTAATTAATTATTTTAGCTCATTTCGGTATTAGAAAATTAATAATATTTAATTAAAAAAGGTAAATAAATACAACATGATGAATTAAAGGACGAACCCACCTGCTTCAATCCCATGATTTTACTATATCACCCCTAATTAATTATTATAAGTCGTTTCAGTATTAGAAAATTAATAATATTTAATTTAAAAAAAGTCAAATAGACACAAAATGATAAATTACATTACGTACAAAATGATGAATTAAGGGACAAACCCACCTGCTTCAACCTGGTGATTTTATTATATCACCCCTAATTAATTATTATAAGTTGTTTAAGTATTAGAAAATTGATAATATTTAATCATCCCTTTTAATAAGTGTGGGTCTTTGGTATGACCAAAAAGATCTCGGCGGTCCACAGCCTTTGATGGGATGGATCTTATCCGTTCCTCCACCTCTTGGTCCTAATTAATTATTTTAACTCATTTAAGTATTAAAAAATTAATAATATTTAATTAAAAAAGGCAAATAAATACAACATGATGAATTATGGCGCCAACCACCTGCTTTAACCCTGTGCTTTACTATATCACCCCTAATTAATTATTATAAGCCGTTTGAGTATTAGAAAATTAATGATATTTAATTAAAAAAAGTAAATAAATACAAAATGATAAATTAAGGGACAAACCCACCTGCTGCAACCAGGTGATTTTACTATATCACCCCTAATTAATTATTATAAGTCGTTTGAGTATTAGAAAATTGATAATATTTAATCCACTTTCTCACTCATCTCAAAAATTATTTACGTATCGTGAGAAAATAATAATTAGACACCCGTGCGGAGCACGGGCACCTTTATCTAGTAGTTAAAATAAAAGAGAACAAGAAAATAAAAGGAGAGAAGGAGAAACCACTAGCAATAAGCAAATTGAAGTAAATAATACGAAATCAAAAAGTGTTTATGAAATAGAAACAGCCAAAAAAGAGTCATTAAAATGTTGATTAATCATTTAGGGTTTGTGAGGTTATAAACATTTATAAACATTATGAGGAAGAGTAGAGGAAATTATGACACATCTTATGGTAATTATGGAGCCACCTCCATACTTCTCTTGGCCACAAACATTTTGTCGCCTTGTCGACATGAGTATCATACGTACTCCATTCTAATTTATATGATTGTATTTAATTGAACATAAAATCTTTTTTTAGAAATCCGCTCATTTAAAGTTTTGGTTGATTTAGGCTAAACATATAATTGAAATTTGACACATGAGAAATTTTGCCAGAAGGAAAACTTTTTTTATTTGATATATTTTATCTAGCTACAATAAAGAGAGAAATGATTTTTTATTTTTTTTCATTTACTAACTAAACAAATTATAAAAACAAAACAAACCCAAAAAGAATAAAATTTAGTAAAAATTGAACGAATTGAACAATAATTCATTATTTAGGTTATTTTAATTCAGTTCTTTTCAACTCAAATAACATTGACCGATTTATTTATTAACTGAAATCATTTTAATTCATTCAACTTCACTCCAATAACCATGTGAATGTCATAGGCGATTACAAGAATTGGAGAACCATATTGTAGTGTCTGATCGACAAACATAACAATGAACTAATTCCTCCGTTTTAAAATAGTTGGTCCTTGTTGACTTAACACTTTCCTTAAGAAAATATTTATTAGGAGTTTATTTTACCAAATTAGTCTTATGAATTATGTTTTAAAAATATATATTTGAGTATATATACTTTGTGTAGTAATTTAATAATAGGGGTAATATTGAAAGAACATAATAAAATCATCTTGATTTCATAGATGAAACAACTAAATTGAAACAAATATATTTAGAAAGGATCAACTATTTTAAAATGGAGAAAGTATCAATTATTGATGCAAAGTGTTGGTTTGTGGCATTTTAATATTAAATAATATATTTTAGTGCCTCATTAATTATCATGGCAGTAAGTAGCCATAATAAAACAAAGGACATGTGGGAGTTTCTACTGTTGCATATTAACTTCATAATGGTGAATTACTTCATCCTTTTTATTGCTGAATTGTGCAGCACTTATTCCTCACCTTTAATGTCGTCATGAGCTTTTCATTTCTAATGTTATGGTGGACAGAATATGTGTTTTACTACTCATTATGCTGCTGCACGTTAGTGGTCTTTAGAGCATGAATTTGACCCTTGCTCTTCTCTTAATCACTGACCATTATTCTACCTCATTATTTTTGTAACCTTTGTAACTCTTGTAACCTATATGCTATTGATCTTCCCTCTTTACTATCCCTTGCTCATTCTTACTCATTATAAGGATGAATAACTCACCTATAAATAGAGGTGGTCTTGCATATTTTTTCTAAGTATAAGATAATATAGAATTCATAAAAATTAGTTAAAAAGAGAGTTTATTAGTTGAAGGAAGGTATTTTTTTTTGTGGAGCTTTGAACTCATCTCTTGTTCAGAGTTTGTTGAGTTGTACTTTATGAGAAGACTGTTGTATCCTGAAGGGACAAGTCAAGAAGATTACTGCTGGACCGATGAAAAACATTTATTGTAGTGGGCTTGAATCTCCTTAAAGAGAGCGAGATATCCGCGCTTCAGCCAAGAAGAAGATTATTTTATTTTCTTCATATTTTATATTTTTCAATTATAATTGTTGTAATATTTCACCAACACAGAGTGTAGAAAAAGAAAGTTTCCTAACTTTGATCAGTTTTATATACCTTCAGGTCATTAGTCATCCAACGAAGCTAGGAAATTAACTTTGTTTTAATATCTTAATTTCGAGTGAATCCCACTTTACTCCCTTAATAATTAAGGTTTGAGAAACGATATTCTCTTCATATATTGAAAGGAACGATAATTCTCTTATGTAATATTTTCCGGTGAGATTTTTCTTTTTTTGTATAAAGATTTTTTTTCTTTTACTTTTGAGAATTAAAATATGAAAATATATAACTTTTATTATTGTTTCATTTATTTTTCTATTAAAAATAATATTTTTCTTTGAAGATATAATAGTTGCTTGGAATAATGTATTAATAATTAATAAATTTCTAAGTTTATGAACAGACTCATGACAACAAAAAATTTAAGTTCTGGAAACATTGTTTATTTATTATTATTATTATTATTTTGACAAAATTAAATGACAACATCAAGCACTTAAAAACGCAACATCCAAAGTGATTTTGTAAAAAGAATTAGTCTTCAGTCTCTTAAAAATAATATGTGATATTTGGAGTTCTATGAAACTAGATGCGGGTTGAAGAAACGCCTACACTAGACATTGCTCTTGATCAAAATTAGACTAAACTACCAGACACATTAGATATCGGAATATGGAAAATGTGCTCACATTTGCAGTTATCAATTCTAATGGTTTTCTTGTGCTCTCCATGATCATCCAACATGATCAACTTTGGTCGAGAATTAAATGCATATTAAACTTTTACAAAAGGAAATTTGTCCTCTTCTTCTTCAATGAACCCAACAGGCTAGAAATTAGCTTTCTCATGGAGACTTTCAAAACTGCTTCAAAATAAACAACCTTACTCATGGTGTCATCAGAGTCTTATGTGCAACAACTCAAACATTCAGACACCAACTCTTGATCTTTGACATACTCAACATGAGTTCTACGATCGGAGCATAAAGCTAGACATAATATTATTTTCTATTAAAAATAATATTTTTCTTTGAAGATATAATAGTTGCTTGGAATAATGTATTAATAATTAATAAATTTCTAAGTTTATGAACAGACTCATGACAACAAAAAATTTAAGTTCTGGAAACATTGTTTATTTATTATTATTATTATTATTTTGACAAAATTAAATGACAACATCAAGCACTTAAAAACGCAACATCCAAAGTGATTTTGTAAAAAGAATTAGTCTTCAGTCTCTTAAAAATAATATGTGATATTTGGAGTTCTATGAAACTAGATGCGGGTTGAAGAAACGCCTACACTAGACATTGCTCTTGATCAAAATTAGACTAAACTACCAGACACATTAGATATCGGAATATGGAAAGTGTGCTCACATTTGCAGTTATCAATTCTAATGGTTTTCTTGTGCTCTCCATGATCATCCAACATGATCAACTTTGGTCGAGAATTAAATGCATATTAAACTTTTACAAAAGGAAATTTGTCCTCTTCTTCTTCAATGAACCCAACAGGCTAGAAATTAGCTTTCTCATGGAGACTTTCAAAACTGCTTCAAAATAAACAACCTTACTCATGGTGTCATCAGAGTCTTATGTGCAACAACTCAAACATTCAGACACCAACTCTTGATCTTTGACATACTCAACATGAGTTCTACGATCGGAGCATAAAGCTAGACATAATATTATTTTCTATTAAAAATAATATTTTTCTTTGAAGATATAATAGTTGCTTGGAATAATGTATTAATAATTAATAAATTTCTAAGTTTATGAACAGACTCATGACAACAAAAAATTTAAGTTCTGGAAACATTGTTTATTTATTATTATTATTATTATTTTGACAAAATTAAATGACAACATCAAGCACTTAAAAACGCAACATCCAAAGTGATTTTGTAAAAAGAATTAGTCTTCAGTCTCTTAAAAATAATATGTGATATTTGGAGTTCTATGAAACTAGATGCGGGTTGAAGAAACGCCTACACTAGACATTGTTCTTGATCAAAATGAGACTAAACTACCAGACACATTAGATATCAGAATATGGCTTAACCTTCTCTTTCAAAAACTGTAAAATGTGCTCACATTTGCAGTTATCAATTCTAATGGTTTTCTTGTGCTCTCCATGATCATCCAACATGATCAACTTTGATCGAGAATTAAATGCATATTAAACTTTTACAAAAGGAAATTTGTCCTCTTCTTCTTCAATGAACCCAACAGGCTAGAAATTAGCTTTCTCATGGAGACTTTCAAAACTGCTTCAAAATAAACAACCTTACTCATGGTGTCATCAGAGTCTTATGTGCAACAACTCAAACATTCAGACACCAACTCTTGATCTTTGACATACTCAACATGAGTTCTACGATCGGAGCATAAAGCTAGACTTATAAACCCTAGATTTTCAGATCGAAGCATAAAGCTAGACCCGTAAACCCTAGATTTTCACACTCTTTGGTGCTCAATTGCTCAGCTTTCGTCCACAAAATTCTATCAAGAAAGCACAACAATGCTACCTGGATCACACTCATCTCTCTCTCTTTCTCTCTCTCTCTCAAGACATGGTTTATGAAAACATGAACTTTGATGCTTCCTAAATTTCAGTTTATGCAAAAGGGTCAAATGCTCTAATCCTTTTGAGGTCCTTCACAACAACTAAAATATTTCAAGATGTTGCTACGTACTATTTTGCTATTTATATAATCCTTTTCTTCCTCGTCATTTCTCTATTTTTGAACTCCGAAGCAGTGCTAGGAATACACAAATTTCTAGCACAGACACAAACTCAATGACCATGTACATTCAATTGTTCCAAAACAAAAATACCTTAAATAAATATAACTATCAAAGATCTTAATTGTCAGAGAAATTGAATAAAAAAAACTATACTAATCCATCATAATTTGAACTATTAATCAACAAACATACTAGATGCAAATTCAAGGGCACGATCCCATTTTTACTAACACATTTTTTTTTTTAAGGTTTATGCAAATTAAAGAACACTTAAAATTTTTATTGTCGTGAGTCTATTCATAAAGCTTGAAATTTATTAACACATTATTTCAAGTAACTCTAGTTTAAATTTATTAGCAACGACCATATAAATTTGTAGATTAATCGTCAATCAACTTTAGTTCATTTCTCTATCTGAATCATACGTGTATTTAACCATTTTAGTTTAATGAACATTATACATTTTTTCACTTTATATAACTCCCCTCCCCGTCGCCCCACCCCCCGGAACCCCGGCCTCCCCTCTCACCCCAAAGCTAAAGAATGAAAGTCAAATTTATACCAAAAGAAGACAAAAAGGGCATGATAATGTATAAATGGACCTGCACGATAGTGACCTCCCATTTTTAGTTTTTTTTTTTTTTTTAAAAAAAGATTAACGATAAGAGCAGGATAAACACTTTTTTTAAGGAAACATTTATATATTAATAATACAGTGGTTGAACACTTATTCCTCCGCTTTGTCATGTTTTACTCTAGATTCCTTTTTCTAATTTTCCCTTCAAAAGAGCCGACTGAAGGAGCTTTGGAGTAATTGATAAAATTATTATTATGTGATCAAGAGATCACGAACTCAAGTCGTGAAAATAGTCATTGACAGAAATATAAGGTAATAATGCGTATAATTAACCTTTGTGATCCTGCTCTTTTTCAAATCTCGTGCATAATGAAAGCTCTAGTGTACTGTCCTTCAAAGGAGTCCACTATCATTATTTAATTTCAATAAATATTATTATCATTATTATTATAAGTACATTGACGTTTCCTACCTTTTTAAATGGAGAATAGTAAAATGGCAAGCGGGGACCTTTTGAAAAACGTAGAAAAAGGACATACTAGTGTACTCTGAAGCAAAAAATAAGTAATAGTATCATAAAGAAAGAGTGAAAAACCCAAGGATGTACACCTTGTTGTCAGCAGTGGCTCAAGCATATAAGAGGTCTAAGGTCAAAATTAAATGGAGGCTTTAAATTTTTTTATAAAGTTTATTTTTTAAATTTCTTGAGATGCAAAGTTGTTAGTAATTTTTTTGACAATCAATTTCTTCTAATAATTCTTTTTCAATTAATACTATAACCAATACATTTAATCTTTCTTCAGACATAGTACTTTATATATATCAAATTTCTTTTAATAATTCTTTCTTTTTTTATAAAAAATATTTTTTCTACAAATAAAAAAAGTGAATGAAAGGAGTAATAAGAAGTGAAAAGGACATAGACACTTCCCAACCAGAAAGCAAAGTTCCCACTGATGATATACTTAGTGTAACCGAGCTCTAAGATCACATTTTTAGAATAAAATTCATTTTTTTAATAAAAAACCTATATCTATTATTGCTAAAAAAAAAATATGAGGTTCCTCAAATTTGGAGGCCTAAAGCGCGGTTGCCTTTTCTTTTAAGGGGAAGAGCCGCCCCTGCTTGTTGTTTTACTTTAGGTGTTTAAAATAGTAATAGTAATTACGTAGAGTGTTCAAAAATTGACTTGAAAACATATGAATGCAGTTAAGCACACACGTGATTGGAGGAGAATACACAAGAGGACAATAATCACATTCATCCCCATAACTTAACCCATTCAACTTAACCTACCACCTAACCCACTACCCCCATCCCCTATCCTAATTCTTGTCTCTAAAAAAAAAATAACCATAATATATGAACAAACACTCGAATTTAGCCTTAGCTAGCAAGTAAACACTCCAACGTCGAATATGCATATTTGGACACCTCAACTTGTCTATATTGTGTTAGTTGAACACTCCAACTTACAAAATGATCATTTAAACAACTCCAAAATTTATATGATTCGTGAGACACATAGAGTGGGAATCCGTTGGAGTGCTTCGCTACCAATTAAGACCAAATTAAAGTGTCTAGATATATACTCTCAAAGTTGTGTGTTTACTTGTTAATTGGGGCCAAAAAAAAAAAAATTATTATACAATCGCTTAAAAAAATCTTTTTTCTTCTTTTTATCCAACTAGATTCTAAAATTAGTAATTTCAATTAGTTTCTACATTTATCTTTTCATATTACTTCATTCTCTTATCTAGATCAAGAGCAGTCTATCTGAGGGATGAGCTAGAATCACTTATACGACAATTACTTAATTTAAGTGTTGTATAAGTCATTAGTGCAATGTCTTGCAGGAATCACTCGTTAAATGCAATGTATTTTCTAACCCCCGAGAAATTGTTTTAATTTACTTGTCTAATTTATTAAATAAAAAAAATAATTATCATGTTCTTCTAATACTACATCTATTATTAAATGATTATATAAAGTATATAATGCACAAATTTATATTTTCAAAATAAAATTAATAAGACTGATTTAATAAACTAAGTCTTTAATAAATATTTTTTTTTGAAGTGTTAAGTCAACAACGGCCCGAAACGGAGGAGCATATCATAAAGAGATGATGGATCCCCGGACAACCAATAGGGGCCAATCATGATAAAGTTTACAATTCATTGATGTAAATGTAAGGCAAAGGGGAATTTTCCTAGTGAAAACAAATGAGTGGCTATGGTGATGGTGATAAGCAACACCTCATCCTTCTCTCTCCCTCTCAACCCAAATGTCCAAGGCAACTCACCCATTCTTCTCAAAATCTACCACTCTACACATTATCAATTTAACATCATTTATGGCCATAGGATAAGAAAATTAGTTGTACGTAACAACAACAATCAAACGGCTAAGGTCACTTCATCATCTTCTGATTCTGTAACTGATTTCGAGTCGTCGGCAGCGAGTGTGGTGAGGAAATTCTATGCAGGAATAAATACCCGCGATTTCGATTCTGTTGAACAACTTATAGCTGAGAATTGTGTGTATGAAGACCTTGTATTTCCTCAACCTTTCGTTGGACGTAAGACAGTTCTCAATTTTTTCAAGAAGTTCACTGATTCTGTTGGATCGTCTGATTTGCAATTTGTTATTGATGATTTATCCGAGAACGATTCATTAGCTGTTGGAGTAACATGGCATTTGGAATGGAAGGGAAGACCATTTCCTTTTAGCAAAGGATGCAGTTTTTATAGATTGGAAGTGGTGAATGGCCAAAGGAAAATAGTTTATGGGAGAGACAGTGTGGAACCTGCAATCAAGCCTGGGGAGACTGCATTGGTTGCAATAAGAGGGGTAGCATGGCTGCTGCAACAATTTCCCCAGTTGGCAGAGCGGTTGTGATCGTCAATGATGTTAGAATATAAAGAAATAAATTCACGAAGAAGTCTAGGAATGTCAATATGTAATATATATATATATAAGAAAAATATTTTTCCCTAGTTACATAATGTAATTTTCCAGTGAATGGATGTTGGTCGACACCATCAATGACATGTGGTTTTGCCACTGATTGAAATGTGATTGTTCTTAGAAGATTGAAGTTGATTTATGGAAAAAATAACCGTCAGTCCCAATTTATATTTCGGATTTTGAGATTCAAATAAGTTTATTTTTTATCGTAATTTCTTCATATATCTTTTACATATTTTGAATTGTCAATTATTGTGACTTACAGTACTTTTAACATAATTTTCAAGTATATAAATTTTATTTCAAAAAACATGAAGATTTCGTGCCCAAATTTACGATTAAACTTAAACTATTTGACTTTCGAAATAAGAAAAATACCACATAAATTAGGACATGGAGTATATACATATCATATCATTACTTGTAACATAACTCTACAGGTTTTATTAGTATGTCTGTAATGAATTTGTGCAATTAGTTGATGATATATAGAATTATTCATTTCAAAAAAAAAAAGGCAAAAAGGAAAGATTTTGTGAGACTCTAGTTGGCAAACAAGACGATTATTCATATAGAAATACTTTATCATGTGTCAATCAAAACATATCATTGTTAGAGTGTCTAAATGAAATATAACACACATTTAAGAGGTTATCGATATATTCACCCAAAAGTAGTTACTAACACCTAATATTTGCGTATCCAATTAACACATGACGCATTTCTAGATTGCTTAATCATGATTACTTTATATATGTGCATAATGCATCACTAATTATAATGATATAATATGGTTTAATATACACTCACTTTGGATTTTTTTTACTTCAAATTTTAACGGAAACAAAAATATAGATGTTTTTTTATTTATTTAATTTAAATGAAACAGTATATAATCAAAGTGTGCATAAATTGATTCAGATATTACAATCATATAATAATAACAACAATAATGTATCTAGTGTAATTCTATAAAAGTATTCTGGGAAGGATAAAATATATACAAATCATACCACTTCTTTTGTTTTTGATAGATCATCGACTATACAAGAGAAAACTAATAACAAAATAACAACGCACGTAATAAGCGTAGCAATCGATACTATAACCCACATTACAATTATAAAAAATGGGGCAAAAAAAAGTTTTTTTCAACTTCAGTTACCTATCACCTCAAACCACAATTCTCTAGCCACATGTCCTCCCCCACCATCCAATTACTGTTCATAACCAAATTTCTTGGCTTCCCTTCATTTGCTAGCTAGGCTACCCCCCAAAAAAATAATAAAAAGCTCCCTTCATCCTCTTTTTTTTGCCTCTTCCAGCCTGTTCTTTTCATATTTCTTTATTATCTTTCTCTAATGATTTGCCACCATTTTCATTATTAAAATTCCCCCTTTCATTTTTTTCCTTTTTTTGTCTCCTTCCTCTCTTCCTTCCTCCCTTCTCTATTATTTATTTACCTCAAATTTCTCCATTTGCTTTCCACATCTTCATATACAAAAAATCCTAGAAAATTGATCATTTTTCTTGTAGTAATTGTTTTAGAATTTTTACCTTTGATATCGAAGAAAAATCGAGATAACTATGGCGGAAGAACACGAAGTTGAAGCACCAGAAGGACGTATGTTATGCGCTAACAATTGTGGTTTTTTTGGTAGCCCTACAACGCAAAATTTCTGCTCCAAATGTTACCACGAAGTTTATCTAAAAGCAAATCAGAATAATAAATCCATTGATACTCTCTTTCCTCCTCCGCAGTTGCCGATGGAGATTTCATCGGCAAGCTCATCGTTATTGGCGATGTCGGAGGAGTCTGTGGCTAAACAGCCAGAGGTTGTGACAAAGGTTGTGGATCAGCCGACACTTGTTCAACCGAATAGGTGTTCGGCTTGTAAGAAGAAAGTGGGATTAACCGGGTTCAAATGTAGATGTGGGACCACTTTTTGTGGGACCCATAGGTACCCTGAGATTCACGGATGTTCGTTTGATTTCAAATCAATGGGAAGAGAAGCAATTGCTAAGGCGAATCCATTGGTTAAAGCGGAGAAATTGGAGAAGATATGATTCAATCACGGCCGTTGATTTAGATGATGATGACGTCATGTGAATTATTTTTATCAATTATGGAGGGCCAAAAATGAAAAGAGAGAATTATATTTGGGGTGTTCCATTGTTGACAAAAAAAAAAAGTGAATTAATTAGTGTATATTTCTTTTTTTTACTTTTTTTTTTGGTTATTTTGATATTTTTATCTTTTGCTTTGAAAATAATTTATGGTTTGGCTTTGTTTTGTAGATTTAAACTTTACTTTACTATCTTTGGAATTTGGATATTCTCCATTGAGGTATTCACCATGCATTATTGGTTAAATAAATAACAGATGATGACATTTATACTAATTTTTTATTTAAATTTCAAATTTCCCCAGATTTTCTATTTGTAAATTATACTTTATGAACTAATTTCTAAAGTCTTTTGATACTTCTTTATTTTCCAGGATAATTTAGTTAAACAACAATACCATATATTCTACAAGTGGAGTCTAGAAAGAAAAGAGTGTATGTAAATCTTATCCCTACCTTGCAGAGATATAGAGGTGGTCTATGCTGATAGACGCTGAGTAAAGCATCTCAAAGTGATTTAAAAAAGAGGATACAAAAATAAAAATAGTAACAACAACGAAATAAAAAAGCATCTCAAAGTGATTTAAAAAAGAGGATACAAAAATAAAAATAGTAACAACAACGAAATAAAGCATTATGAAAAACAATATATATCATACACAAAAAAAGTTACAATAATAAACTAGTGCGACAAGCCGACAATCGAAGCACAGGAAACACAAACGGTAACGACAATAGACGAACAAGAAACAAATCAAAACTTAATTTAATGTTACTAAGTAATTTTTGATGAATTTGTCAAAATTGGTGGGAGTAACTAATTGATGTGTGATTTGAGAAAATGTTAAAAATTGGAACTTTGTCACCATGCATGCCAACAAATCCTTTGAAGTTGCGTGCGAAATGATGACCAATTTAATCATCATTAAGAAAAAAAAAAAAAACCTTCAATTTGTATGTTTTGTATTTTAATTTATAAACATGACAATAAAGTGATTCAATTCAAAATCAAATAAAGGTCAACATTACTAACTCACATCATCAAATAGAATAATTTTAGTACTCCATCTATTTCAATGTACGTGACAACATTATATGCTATTTTCAATGAATTTTTAGATATGTAGGTTTTCTTTTTAAAAAATTTATATCTAAATTCGCATCGGTAAGTGAAACAGAGGGAATACAATTACTACTAACTCAACCCTATCTAAATCTTGCTATGAAAGACAAACAAAACTCATAAGTGAACTAATCCTCAATCTCGTGATAAATTATTTTATCCTACATATTATGATATTTGCTTTTACTTTAAGGTTCTTTATTTTTTAAAATTAATAATTGAGTATCAAACAGTACATCTTTTAACGCTTTGTAGTGTCGACATATGCATGACGTATTTATGACATATGTCCATATCCTTTACCTAAGAAAAAGAATACTAAGATTTAAGATAAAACCTTCTATAAGTGGCCATATGCTAGTATGAGGTGCGCATTTTCTCTTCCATGTGATTAAGAAAAAAATGATAAATTGGTATATTCAAATGGTAGAGGAATGAAAATGACTTGGCTTTTTGTTGGCATCTATCAATTGGTAGCATTTTTATTTAGGGGTTTTCCAAAGTTCTATTTGGTTGATGGCAATATGGCATGGTCCATTTTTTGTGGCTATGATCATCAAAAGATAAGAATAAAGAAGCACAAACATAACACGTAGTTTCTTCTCATTCTAAGTTTAAAAAAAGAAAAGAAAATAAGATCAAATATGCTTTCTGGACTATTAGAAATAGTTTTAAAATATCTTCCCTTTTTAAGCAAAAAATAATAATATATATCTTCCCTTTGAGTATCCGTTCAATTATGAATATTTGAGGATATTTTAAAACTATTTCTGATAATAGATAGAAATGATAATGGGACATCATTAAAAAAATGTGGTATGGTGGAGGGAGTTGTTCCTTCCTAATCACTGATATTAATTTTGAATTCGATAACAAATAGGGATTGTTTTCCAAATGGTCCTTATTCGCACCAAATTCAAATTAATCAAGTAACAATATAAATACGATATCCGAATGAAAAAAAAAAAAAAGAAGAAGAAGAAGACAATGGAGTAGTGTGGGTGTGGAGCAACGCGGGGTTGTGCTGGTCTAGACCTATGTGGGCCGGTCTTGTTTTAGACATGTGTCGGTCAAGACGGGAAACCAAGTAAAACTTCAGAGAAAAAAAGGTCTGAAGTTTGGTTTTGTTAAGTTCATACATTCAGTAAAAAATGTTCGAAGTTGGTTTTGACAAGTCATATCAAATCTCAGACAAAAAATTTGATGTTTGGCCTTCACAAGGCTACACTTCAGATGAAAATATCGGATGTCAAATGTGAATTTTGTAACTTCAGTCATCTACTAAACTTGTTCCAAAGCAGTAAACATGCAAACAAATTTTCAAAACAAGCACAAGTTAAACAGCGGTCCCAAAAACTAGTATTGATGCACTTCCAAAATATGTTTTTATCTTTCCAAGGGCTCGTTTGGTATAAGAGATAAGAAATAACTAATTTCGGAACTAATTTAAGATGAGTTTATTCCATATTTGATTGGGATAAAATCACGAAATTACTTATCCCAGAATTGTTATGTCATTTTTATCCCACATTGAAGATAAATATAATAATTCTGGGATAACTAATCCCGAGATAACTTGTTTCCTAACCAACGAGCCCTTAGAAAGATAAGAGATATAGCCTCGTCTTTAACGTAAGCCCAATTTGCATAGGATGACCCAAAGAATGAGAATTCTTGGGCCAATTCAAACCAATGACCTAGAACGAAATACATTTTGGGGTCGTTTAGTTGGAAACAAGTTATCCGTGATCAATTATTTTGATATTAATTATCTCGAGATTAGTTTCCTCATCCTCAAGGTGGGATAAAAATAATACTATAATTTCGGAATGAGTTATCCCATGTATTTTATCTCAACCAAACATGTGATAAGCTCATTCTAAAATTAATCCCGAGATTAATTATTCCTTGTCTCTTGTACCAAACGAGCCCTTACGGTCTTAAGTGGATGCACCTAATCATAGGAGGAACGTTCTTTCTTCTTTGAATTTATGGATACCAATTGATTATTTGTCGAATGCATTTTCAATTCTATAGACTTCCTTGTTGGAATAAGTCAAGTTTGAAAGATATAATTCTAATAGATTGGTTTAACCCTTGATAAATCAAGTGGACTCTTTGATATCACTACACACCAATTAGGTGGTCCAAATTGGTCTTTAGCTTAACAATGTGTAGTAATTAAGTATATTATTATTTTATCAGATAAAAATTTCTTATATTACAATCTATGTATAGGTCATATACTAATCAAACGACCCTGCTGAGTACTTAGGTGGCGAGACACAAGTGAAATTTCTTGTAACCTTTATCAAGATTTATAATTTAGTGGTATCAATAAAAGTGTCTCATTTAATAGATGTGAGTTTAATTCTTACTGTCTTCCTAACTTATTAATACTTTATAATCATGCAAGTATAATATGGAAAAAAAATTATAAGATAAAGTTCTGTGATGTGTCTCTGATGTATCAGGCTGCTAGTATCCATGTCCATTGTTTATTAGTTATTACTATAATTAATTAGGAAATGTGAGATAAAAATCTTCCACTGTGGTTTTTAGGTGGAAGCAAATTACTCTTCCAGTTTCAATTTGTTTATCTTAGTTATGGAGTAATAAATAATATATATTTTTGAATCTTATGATCTTAAATTAAAGATGTATGTAACATATAAACCAAGAAATATGTAAAACAACATGTCACTGATTAAAATGTACTAATTGCATAAAAATTATTTATACTATCAACACATAACTTATATAAATTAAATTCATATATATTTCATCGAGATAATACATCACATAAAGGTGATGATTAAATAATAGTAGTAGTATATATCATCAATATGGATTCCGGTGGAATGATTGAGGTTCCTACGCTCTTAACAAGAGATCTCGACTTCAGGTGCTCGAAAATGAAAAAAATCTTCATGAGAATGTTGTGCTCATAAATAGGTTTTGCAATGGGCGAATCCGAATTAATTAGTGGGACCTCAATATGGATCAATACCAAACACCAGGTGGAAAACCCGATAAAAAAAATCAAGTAGTAATATCCTTTGTTTCTTTGATAAATAAAACAATTTAAGTTGTATATTACTTTTTTCATAAGATAACCGAGTAACATTTATCAAGAGATTTACCTGTAATTACTTACTAAATGAGTTGATTGTATAAATATTTTTTCCCAATCGGCATCGAACGTAAACTCTAAATAAAATACTAGTATTACCTATGTTAGAATAATTTATATATAACTCATTACTTGTGGAAGATGCTTAAAAAGAAACTAGTTAAGATACATCAAGAAATAAGCAACTACCAAATATCTAATTAGTTTCTTAGATGGTTGAAGATTTGTTGAAGAGCGTTCTACTAATTAACCCATCTTCCACCAACCAACCACACAAATTCATAATATACATAACTATATTATATCTTCCTAAATGTCCCAAATTAAGCCACAAAACAATATGGCTCTTGTTGCCAATCAAGAACTCAAAGAAGAATACGAGTGTAATAAGAGCATCCGTCGACAGAAGAATCACCCTAAGATGATCGAAATTCTTATTGATCATCATATGCAAGAAGAGCAAGAAGAAGAAGAAGAGGAAGAGGAAGAGGAAGAGGAAGAGGAAGAGGAAGAGGAAGAGGAATTTTTTGAGATAAATTTGGAGTTGGTGAATAATATTTCAGCACCACATTATAATTGGGAAATTTATTTTACAGCAACAACAATAACAACTAGTTGTACTCTTTTGGCTAATTGTTTGTTGCCTATTGCTGAAGTTTCCAGTGCCATTCCTATCACAACTAAAGCTTGTGATGCCTTCATATCATGGCCATCAGGTGGTGATTTCCGGTTTTCGAGATTTTAAGTTTATGGGTTCTAGAACACAAACTTACTAGATTCTTGATAAGTGATTTGTTAGATGCTTTGTAATGTAGAGAGGTCTTAAATTGAATAGACTCATATGTTCGTAAAAGAACATGATTATTCTGAAAAGTCATTTCTTAAGTTCTATAAATATAAGGACTCTCTTGAAGTAGCATAAGAAAAATCTGCAGGTATATACATGGGCTATATTTCTTAATACAAAATATAGAATTTGGGCCAAAATTATTGTATTTTGCAGAACAAGTAGCTTCTACAATGAATTCACCCATGATGCTAATACGATATCTAGTACAGTCGAACCTCTCTATATATAACAACATTGTTTGCTCCGACAGCAATTATAGTGAAATATTGTTATAGAGAACATACTATAATATGCTACCACAGACAACACCAAGCAAAATAAAATGAATTTATCACGAGTGAAACACCAGGCCAAAGTAAACACCAAGTCAATCAAACTTTCACTCATTGAAGATACCACAAGTGAAACTCCAACTTCAGACAAAAATGTCTAAAGTTTGGTCGGAGAGAGTAGAAAAGTTAAGGTACCAAAGTGAAGAAAGTTCTCGAATCACAAGAACCAGTAGCTTTTGCACGAAGCACGAACCTTGTATATATAACAAAAAATTTACTAAACATCTTTAAAATATTTGATTGTGAACTCAGTAATCATTCTATATTAATTTGAGATAGCTAGCACTATAAGAATCCATACGCTTCAAATCTCAAATATGCCTCTAATCACTAGGCACCAAAGCTGCAACCAACATGTTCTTGGGTGATTATACGGAGTCGATCTTGCATGATAGACTTGGACTTATAAGGCGGAAAGCATATGCGGTAGAAGCAAGTTTGTGAAGAAGGTAAGTGATCATATGGCACTGAATTTTTACAGATGTAAAGTCTCGAATCCAAACCACCAAAACCATTTAGAGGCAGAGACTTAATTGAAGTCCAGAAGAAAAGGAGAACCTTTCTCTGCTCAACAGACATAGACCCGACTATCTGCACACAAAGAAAGAAAACAAACATGACAGAATGTCCTGAATAATGAACTTGTTAATTTGTCAAGGATGAGTCTCGCGAAATGATGCTTCAATTGTTCATTGCTAGGTTACATGAGTAAAACAAACTCCGTTTGTAATGTTCATGTTTGGAAAAGTTCTATTGCTCCACATGGATGTAATGAAAGTGAAGGACACACGACAATGACAGAACGTCATGAATAATTGACTCATTTGCCAAGCAGAGTCTCACGAATGACAATCATGCTTCAATTGTGTCCTTTCTATTAGTAAATGTTATTTAGGCCAAACATGAGCTACAAGTAGAGAAGCTGGTAAAGTAAAAAAAAAATCAATATGAACATCCCGAACTCCTAAAACAAATGCTACCTTTGAAGGAAAAAAGATGGCTGAATAGAGTGAGAGTTCCTTAAATATGGTCTGTTTTAATTAAGCACCTAAACACTTGATAAAGTGTTCCTATTAGGCACTTTTTCAACACATATTTTGAAAAAACAAACAAACTGTGTGTTCTCAAATGCTCGTTACATAGATAAGTTAATCACATGAAATATATCTTGAGTAAGAAATTTACTGCTTTACTAGTAATGAAGAGAAAAGGGATTAGAAGATAAGTAAAAAGTATGGAATTCTAAATATTTTGAAAACACAGTGACTACTAGCAGGAGACAAGAATCATGTACCTTCCAGAACCAGGATATTTGGCGATCATTTTTTTTTGTAGCCATAGTAATCAGTATGTGCTTTCCAATCTTCCACGGAAACATCACTTTCATTGCCATCAAGCATTAAGTCGAGATCCTCAAGATTAAGACACTGGAAAAAGGACCGGAGGGCACTTGATGCGGTTGTAATATCAGCAAAACCTTTCGCAAAATAGGCGACCTGCTTTGCAATTGATGTTACAAAATGATGTTTAATAAGAAGATTAACATATTTCTCCCGATTCATACTGTCCACAACGGTATCCTTCCCGTTGGGACAAAGCTCGATCCCTTTCCTGGAGCCCAATGACTCAGCTTCACAAAAGAACCTCAAGCCTAGAATATCTTGATCCACCGTCTCTGGATCCATATCCAGTATCTGCTTCCAGCTATTGTACAAGCATGGATCAGCATCCCTAATGTCTTCCAATGATTTGTTTTTCCCAGCCAATTGCAAAAAGAAGGTGCGATCAAACACAACACCGATTAGTACTTTATGCTTTAAAGCCAATGCAATCATCCTACCACAGAAGCAGAAATATTTAAGGTGTAACGAATTCACCTTAGATGCTGCAAGCAAAAATTGTAATACTGAGAGCAATTTTAACTTATGAATAATATTAACGATGAGATCTTTATAAGAAAGGTGCATTTGGAGGTGTGAAGTGAGGGGGCGCTTTGTGGTCGCTCCCTTTCCTTTCAGTCAAGTGACCTTACGCCTGTCCTTATCGAAAAACATCCATTCATATCGAACCAAATAACAAAATGAGAACCAAATCCTAGCCAAATCATGGAGACTTACGAGATCAAGTGAGAACAAAATGTCATAGTGCATAAATGATATAAAAGCTTACCTAGATTTGTGAAAAACCTTTTACGATCGTTTGGGCAAGCAACAAAGAGAGCATTCTGAGGGTTGAAGATCGCTTGGCATACCAATAAAAACCACTCCCTCAACACACCAAGTCCGGTAGCTTCTTCATGTTTGAATTCCATAAACATCCGGTAGCTTCTTCATGTTTGAATTCCATAAACAATCTGCCACGCAGATTTTCAGGAGAGGCAGTACCAGTGTACTCGAACGATTCTTCCAGCAATTGGGACCTATCAATTAGCATGTCGAACAGCTCCTCATTGTCTCCAACTTCTGGAAGCATCATCATTGCCAAATGCCTACGTACCTTAAAATTTGTTACCTCCTTGTGCTCAATAAGCCACCCGTGATCTTCTGATTTAGTTGCGAATTTAACTATCAGAAAGCACAATGAAACCTTCACTTCCCTCATCTTCTGCCAAAATACATTTTCCATGTCGGTATACAATTTTGATATATTATTTAACTCCTTTAGAATTGTAAGATACAAACACCACCAGGTCTGTACAACTTGCCTGCCTTCTCCTTCCTCTTTCAAACCCCACCGGCCTTCGAAAAGCCTTGAAGACAACACCATTTTTTCTAGCAAACCATAGAAAAATGTATGCAGCCATTCAATACTCTCTCTGTACTAATGTGCTTCACCGGTGTCATTCTCTATCAATGGAAAAGTTATTGGAAAGCTAAACAGTACTTGCAACCGTATGACATTCCGCACTGGAAGCATAAACGCAGCAAAATCACGCACAAGGCTAACGGATAATGAAAAATCAGTTGATTTCATAGTCGATTCTAATTCAACGTATAACTGAGCAGCTATCTGGTAAACAAACGGGAAAACATCCTGCAATGGTACCCACTTCTTTGTATTAGCCTTGCAACTCACGATCCCTATGCGCTCTATAATAGCCCCTAAACTACTCCGACAAAAAATATACAAATCATCTTCAATCTCTACAGCCTTTCCCAGCATCTTACAAAATTCTAACACTATGATAGCATATCTACTGTCTATTGATGTAACATAATCAGTCATAAATGAATTGATAATTTTACGAATGCATTCATAAGCAATAATTTTACCATTTAGATTCCGCGACATATAAAGCATTACCAGAGCTGCTGGAACAGAGGAGGAAATAAATATTTCGAGGTGTTCAGTGGCTCGATCAAAGTTATTAGGAGTCAAACTCAGAAACTTCGTAAGCACGCTTATTATATGATCCAAGTCCGATTGAAACAAATAAAATTTGCCTTTGCAGAAACCCGAAATTAGTGAATATAAGTCATTCATGAGCTGCCAAGTCTGAGGATACATTGTGCTCCTCAATCGACCAACGAGTTGTAACTCTGCTTCCTTTTCAATCCCACAATCTGATACCATTTGATCGAACTGAAGTTGTTTACCTCCGTAGATTAACCTCTGGTTAGATTTAGGAATTCCAGTGATCAACGTGATCTTGTCGTGAATTAATTCCACTGTGTCCGTTGGATAGACTTGAATAGCCAATGTTTTCCCAAAAAACAAACGGACGAAGAATTGAATCCGATTCGATGATTTTACATTGAATAAGGAGGTAACGAAGGCTGAAATTTGGTCTCTCTCCATCTTAGCGCGAAAACAGACGCTAGGAATTCAGGGGAAACAATTTGATATGTGTTGGGTGTGCCAACAAAAGTCACACATTGGTATATATATAATGGTGAGAGGTGTTGAAAATTGCTTTTAGTTACTGCAGTAGTTTTTAGCAAAATAAGTTATTTAATTTAGGATTAATTAGAATTTTGAATTTAAGTTAGGTTGTTTGTTTTGTTGAGACATTTTAGGTAGTTTGAATTTTAAATATTGCTGATTTTTCTATTGTAAGGTGGCTATTTAAAGCCCCCAATGCTTAGTAAAAATTATTGAAAGCTTGAAAGCCATTTCAATCCAAAGAGAGTCATTTTAACCCCTTTTTTGCTCCCCCATCTTTTTTAAAAAACCAACAAGAGGCTTATGGTGGGCTTGACCCAAAGCGGAAAATCGTGCGGGCTTGACCTAAAGTTTACAATATTACACCACGTAAGAGTGTCTTTGGGCTGGCTGAGCCGAAAATATGTGCCGAAGAAACTTGTCAATGGAGGTGCTGTTGCTGTTGGCGGTGGTGCTGCTGTTGTTTACGGTGGCGAATTGTTAATTGAATTGGAGAGGAGAGTACTGAGAAACAGAGAAATAATGTGGAGACAAAATTGTGAGGGAAAAAAAGTTCATTTATAAGAGGGGGAAGAGAAATATTTCAAAAAATTAGTCCCTTTAGTTTAAAGTCGTTTAAGTTCTTTAAGTTTGTAAAAGTAAAATTTTGGTCTTCCAATCGACCAATCCTAATAAACTATGGGAGCGTTTGATCATGAAAAATATTTACTTCTTCCGGGGTTGAATTCCGGAAAAACGTGTGTGGCTATAAAATTTTGAAAAATTCTGAAATTCAACTTGAAATTGAATTCTGGATTTGAAAAACAAATAAATTTTATTTTCACTTTTTTTACTCTAATTTACTCATAAAAATTTAAAAACAACTCCAATTTATATTCGTGGCCAACTCTAACTCCAACTCCAATTTGTATTTGATTTTCATGGCCAAACGCGTACTATGTCTATTAGAGTTTCTATAAGATTTAGGGACTCTTTTCTTTTAGAAGCGGTAACAAAAAGTCACTCAATAAATCGGTAGATCACATTTATATACAGGCAGTATCTTTTGAAGGAAAGTCGACTATTTCACGCCTCAAAGCCATTTACATTTTCCTATTTTTCTAACATAATTTATATGTATTGAGTGAATTTCTTTATACAAAATATAGAACTCTTCACCAAAACTACAAATACTCAGCCATTCTCTTGCTTTCACTAAAACTTTTTTCTCTTTTTGGTCAAGGAGAAAATTTTCATTCAATCAAGTATAATTCGTTACAAACCAGTCAGCTCTCTTTTGGACTCAGAGTTGGCTCCCCTATAGACTTTCAATACAAATCTTTGAAAAAGTAAGCTAAGGCATTTACAATCATTTGACTGCTATCTAGTCATTATGCTACTGCGGATATGTTTGTAGTTGCTCCAAGTATGTCTTCCATTTGGGTAGTCGTTGACCTTCAATATGCAATCGTATAGCTATTTCATGAATTCTCTTCTTGCTTTCAATCTTTAGTTTATTGAACCTGCGACCCTTTCTTTCAGTCCAAATCTGATACACTGTAGCTGCAAAACAGAAACCCAGTATTCCTGCACGTGGTCTATTGTTGCTGATTCTAAGCATCATCCATTGTACTTCCTGGTTCCAATCCCCAATGTGTCTGTCAAATCCCAACCATTTCAGCAGTGCGTTCCAAATATGTGTAGAATAGGGGCAAGCAAAGAATATGTGTGCAGCAGTCTCCTCTACTTGTGCACAGTACACAGTCAGGTGTAACATTTATCCCCCATTTTCTGAGTCTATCCACTATTGCTAGTCGACCATGCAGTGCTAACAATAACATGAACTATTGTCGTGGTATTTGACCTTTAACCCTAGCTAACTTACTCCAAGGAGCTTTGGGAAACTGTGGCCTCAGAGAAAGAGTCTTTCTTTATACTACCAGTGATTGGTGGAGTAGTCTGCCCAGTAACTCTATCATTCATCCAGTGTCTTGTATCAAAAAATTTCCTCATAATCCAGCAAGCTTGCTTTGGTGTTTGCATAGTCTCCAAGTCCTGTGTCTTTATATAAAAAGTGTGTGCCCAAAGTATCCATAGTTTGTCTTTCTTCAGTGTCACAGCCCATAGTAACTTGCAAATGGCTGCTTTATTCCATGTTAAGAGCATCAATAACATTCAGGGCCCCTGCAGACTTTGGCTTACACATTGTATCTCAGGTTACAAGAACTTTTCTAGAGGCAACATTGTTTCCAGTCCATAGAAAAGTTCTACAGACTGTATTCGTCATACAGATGATCTTCTTAGGCAGTAGGAAAACTTGTGCCCAATAGATTTGCATTTCAAACAACAGACTTTATAAGTTGCAATCTTCCACTATAGGACGGTAATTTTGAAGACCAACACTTGACTCTGGCAACCATTTCTCTACAATTGGCAGGCAGCCAGGCACTGGCTAATAGACAGCTTCCTAGTTGATAATGGAACCCCCAAGTACTTGAATGGTAAAGTACCTAGAGACAGTTTAAGATCAGCTAGTATCTTATCTTTAAACTCTGTAGATACTCCTTCAATGTACATTGAACTCTTCTCCATATTGGCATGCAAGCCTGAGACTTCTGAGAAATGCTTGAAAGTGTTAAACAACAACTTAATAGAGATCTCATCAGCTCTGCAACTCATCAACATATCATCAGCAAAACAAATATGAATAATACCCAGCTTATCACACCTAGGGTGGTAATTGAACTGAGGATTGTCTCAGCTGTTGAAGAGTTCTGTGCATATACTCCATTGCCATCACAAAGAGATATGGAGACATGGGATCCCACTTTTGTTAATGAGGAAACAATCCGTGAGACAATAGAAGATATTGGATTCCAGGCTACCTTTATTACAGAGGAGACAAATGAGAAAACTGCCCAAGTCTGCCAGATACGTATGAAAGGAATGACCTGCACTTCTTGCTCCACAACTGTTGAATCTGCTTTGCAGTTGATCCCAGGTGTGCAGAGAGCACGAGTTGCATTAGCAACGGAAGAGGCTGAAATCCAGCATGATTAACTACTTACAATCAGCTTTTAGAAGCCATAAAATATACTGGATTTGAAGCCATATTAATTAGCACAGGAGAAGACAGGAGCAAAATATTGCTGAAAATTGATGGAGTACACTGACAATTCCATGAGCATTATTGAAAGTTCTCTTAGAGCACTCTCACGTGTTGAAGACATTGATATTGCTCCTGAGCTGAAGAATTATAGAATTAATATCTTATGTTATAGTATCATATTATTAAATTTTTCAGTAGTACTCTGAAAAAAGTTTAATTACTATCCTATTTAAGTGAACTTCAGATAAAATATTTTTCCTCCGCTCATTCTACATCAGCTAAGGGACTTTTTTAAGGGGCGATATTTTTAAATTCGATCGATGTAAACATGATATTAAGTAGGCGTTTGGCCATGCAAATCAAAAAAAATTGGAGTTGGAATTAGAGTTGAAGTTGGAGTTGTGTTTGGCCATACCTATTCGGAACGACTTTTGAAAAGACAAAACGTGAAAACAAGTTGAGGGTTGTTTTCACTTTTCATATGGCCGAACATCATCTTTTGAATAAAGTGAAATAATTTTCTGAAAAAAAGTGAATATTTCTCATGGTCAAATGGGGCCTTATTAGTCTTTGTCGAAAGAGAATTCGGATGATCCTTCTCCTAAACGAAATAGAATGAAGGTACCATGAGTGAAACGCCAAGCCAAAGTAACACTAAGTCAGTCATACTTCAGGTACCATAAGTGAAACTCTAACTGCAAACGTCTCAAGTTTGCACAAACCTTGTATATATAGCAAAAAAATTACTAAACATCTAGAAATATTGTTGTGAACTCAGTTTAATTTGAGATAGCTAGAGCTATAAGAATCCATATGCTTCAAATCTTGAATCTTCCACTGGTCACGAGGAACCAAAGCTGCAACCAACATGCTCTTGGGTGATTATGCGGAGTCGATCTTGCATGATAGACTTGGACTTATAAGGCGGAAAGCATATGCGGTAGAAGCAAGTTTGTGAAGAAGGCAAGTGATCAGAAGGCTTGGAGTTTTTGTAGATGTAAAGCCTCGAATCCAAACCACCAAAACCGTTTAGAGGCAGAGACTTAGTTGAAGTCCAGAAGAAAAGGAGCACCTTTCTCTGCTCAACAGACATAGACCCGACTATCTGCACACGAAGAAAGAAAACAAGTATGACAGAACGTCCTGAATAATGGACTCGTTTGTCAAGGATGAGTCTGAAGAAATTATGCTTCAATTGTTCATGCAAGGTACTCCATGATTAAAATAAATTCCATTGTAATGTTCATGTTTAATTTGGAAAAAGTTCTATTTGATCCACATCAATGTAATGAGAGTGAAGGACCCACGACAATTACAGAATGTCCTTAATAATCGACTCGTTTGTCAAGGTTTCATGAATCATGCTTCAATTATGTCCTTTTTATTAAATATTATTTAGGCAAAACGTGAGCTACCAATTGAGAATTTGTCAAGTTGGTAAATTAAAAAATCAGTATAAACATCCCAAACCCCCAAAACAAATGCTACCTTTGAAGGAAAAAAGAAGGCTGAATACATTAGGAGTTCGTTAAATTTGCCAGTAAACTTCATTTAGATACTCGAAATATGGTTTGTTTCAATTGAGCATCTGAATACATGATAAAGTGTTCCTATTAGACACTTTTTTCGGCTCATACTTTGGAAAAATTTCTGTGTGTGTTCTATCGCGCTCATTGCATAGATTAGTTAATCACAGAAAATATGTTGAGAAATTTACTACTTTGAAAACATAATGACTAGTAGACAAGAATCATGTACCTTCCAGAACCAAGATATTTGACGATCATCTTTTTTGTAGCCATAGTAATCAGTATGTGCTTTCCAATCTTCCACTGAAACATCACTTCCATTACCATCAAGCATTAAGTTGAGATCCTCAAGATTAAGACACCGGAAAAAGGACCGGGGACTTGATGTGGTTGTAATATCAGCAAAACCTTTCGCAAAACAGGCGACCTGCTCTGCAATTGATGTTACAAAATGATGTTTAATGAGAAGATTAACATATTTCTCTCGATTCTTACTATCCACAACGGTATCCTTCCCGTTGGGACAAAGCTCGATCCCTTTCCTGGAGCCCAATGACTCAGCTTCACAAAAGAACCTCAAGCCTAGAATATCTTGATCCACCGTCTCTGGATCCATAGCCAGTATCTGCTTCCAGCTATTGTACAAGCATGGATCCGCGTCCCTAATGTCTTCCAATGATATGTTTTTCCCAGCCAATTGCAAAAAGAAGGTGCGATCAAACACAACACCAATTTGTACTTTATGCTTTAAAGCCAATGCAATCATCCTACCACAGAAGCAGAAATATTTAAGGTGTAATGAATTCACCTTAGATGCTGCAAGCACAAATTGTAGATAATATTAACGACGAGATCTTTATAAGAAAGGTGCATTTGGAGGTGTGAAGTGAGAGGGGAGGGGGAAGGGTTTGTGTTGCTCCCTTTCCTTTCAATCAATTGACTTTACGCCTATCATTATCGAAAAACATCCATTCATATCGAACCAAATAACAAAATGAGAACCAAATCCTAGCCAAAATCATGGAGACTTATGAGATCAAGTGAGAACAAAATGTCATAGTGCATAAATGTTATAAAAGCTTACCTAGATTTGGGAAAAACCTTTTACGATCATCTGGGCAAGCAACAAAGAGAGCATTCTGAGGGTTGAAGATCGCTTGGCATACCAATGAAAACCACTCTCTCATCACACCAGGTCCAGTAGCTGCTTCATATTTGAATTCCATAAACAATCTGCCACGCAGATTTTTAGGAGAGGCATTTCCAATGTACTCAAACGATTCTTCCAGCAATTGGGACCTGTCAATGAGCATGTAGAACAGCTCCTCGTTGTCTCCAACTTCTGGAAGCATCATCATTGCCAAATGCCTCCGTATCTTAAAATTTGTTACCTCCTGGTGTTCAATAAGCCACCCGTAGTCTTCTGATTTATTTGCGAACTTAACTATCAGAAAACACAATGAAACCTTCACTTCTCTCATCTTCTGCCAAAATACATTCTCCATGCCGATATACAGTTTTGATATATTATTTAACTCCTTTAGAATTGTAAGATACAAAGACCACCAGGTCTGTACAACTTGCCTGTCTTCTCTTCCCTCTTTCAAACCCCACCGGTCTTCCAAAAGCCTTAAAGAAAACACTATTTTTTCTAGCAAACCATAGAAAAATTTATGCAGCCATTCAATACTCTCTCTGTAATACTGTGCTTCACCGGTGTCATTCTCCACCAACGGAAAAGCTATTGGAAAGCCAAACAGTACTTGCAACCGTATGACATTCCGCACTGGAAGCATAAATGCAGTAAAATCACCCACAAGGCTAACAGATAATGAAAAATCAGTTGATTTCATAGTCGATTCTAATTCAACGTATAACTGAGCAGCTATCTGGTAAACAAACGGGAAGATATCCTGCAGCGATACCAACTTCTTCGTATCAGCCTTGCAACTCGCGATCCCTATGCTCTCTATAATAGCCCCTAAACTACTCCGACAAAAAATATACAAATTATCTTCAATCTCCACAGCCTTCCCCAGAATCTTACAAAATTCTAACACTATGATATATATAGCATATGTACTATGTATTGATGTAACAGACTTGGTCTTTAATGAACTGATAATTTCACGAATCCATTCATTAGCAATTAGATTCCGAGACATATAAAGCATCACGAGAGCTGCTGGAACGGAGGAGTTAATAAATATTTCGAGGTACTCAGAAGCTTGATCAAAGTCATTAGGAGTCATACTCAGAAACTCCGTAAACACGCTTATTATATGATCCAAGTCCGATAGAAACAAATGATATTTGCTTTTGCAGAAATCAAAAATTAGTGAACATAAGTCATTCATGAGCTGCCATGCCTGAGGATGTCTTGTGCTCCTCAATCGACCAACGAGATGCAACTCTGCTTCCTTTTCAATTCCATAATCCGATACTTTTTGATCGAACTGAAGCTGCTTACCTCCGTAGATTAACCTCTGGTTAGATTTAGGAATTCCAGTGATCAACGTGATCTTGTCGTGAATTACTTCCACTGTGTCCGTTGGATAGGCTCGAATAGCCAATGTTTTTCCTGGAAGCAAACGGACGAAAAATTGAATCTGATTCGATGATTTTACATTGAATGAGGAGGAAACGGACGGCGAAATTTGCATCTTAACGCAAAAACGGACGCTAGGAATTCAGAGAAACAGTTTGATATGCCCTGGAGAAACTCGTCAGTGGTGGTGTTTATTAGGACTCCTAGTCCAATATTCCTAGTCCAGTACTAGTAGGAGTCTTATAGTTGAATTGTGTTATATTACGTCTTTGTTGCTTTCTCATGAACTGGTTGGCTTTGTAGATGGCTCTATATCTACCCCACCTCAATTTATATGTGATGCATCTGGCAACCAGCAAGTTAACCACCTATATATCGTTCATGGCTCAGAGTTGATCAAAATGTAGTTCTTGGTCGTTTGCTACATTGTCCAGAGAGGTTCTTATTGACATTCACTTGCTGCTACATTGTCAGGCTAAATCGGTTGAACTCAAATGTCAACTTACTAATATGCGAAAAGCTGATTCCATGACCATTGATGAGTATCTTCGAGAGGCTAAAAAAATAGCAAGGATATTTTGATCGAATCATTGAGAAAAAGAAAAATAGTAGTGTGTTTTCACACTAATTAGGATATTAAGAACACAAATTTTCTGTTGATTCATGGTGAAAAAAGCCTCTGTGTCTATTAGTGTCAGAACCTAATTCCAAAGATGATCTTGCTTTCTTCCTCCAAAGTACTTTTTGTGCCGCTTCTCACACCAGTAGTATCCCTTGGGCGAGATCAAGCTTTCCACATACGTAATGGCAGATATATCCACATCCGGTACCACAATGTCTTGCATATTATCATTCTTAGGGTCGTATGTAACAACATTACAATCAATTCCGTTTATTATCAAAGTTAATTCTCCATTCGCGGTTACGGAAAAGGGCACTACAAATCCATAATGTTGTATCTCTTGATTTTTTATGAAAAATAAGGATGTCCATGATTCCTTTATTCCATATTCCTTCATGAGCAATATCTCAAGACCCCTATCATTTCCAGACGAGTAATGCAAAGGCATTCATTTAAAATCGGCAATTGTATTTCTCTTCTTGATCAGGCTCAGGGATGGGCAACATATGGAACTTTTCAGAGATAGGATCAACATATATTACCTTGTTATGTTGACCATAACGGTCCCAAACACTTTCATTATTATGTCGAGTCGATTCCCTTGCTGCCATCAACTCTCCAGTTCCTAATCAAGATTTTATAGACCATGTTCTTCTTGGGTTAGGCAGGGAGTATGACACATTGGTTGGCATCATTACTCACTTTCCAGGCCAGCTTAAGCTCTTGCTACATGAGCAACGATTGCAGAGCTTCAAGGACTTAGACTCAGTTGTCTCTCATCAAGCATTTAAGACTTTTAAATTCGTCATCAGCTAAGGGACATTTTTAAGGGGCGATAAGACTTTTAAATTCGATCGATGTAAACATGATATTAATTAGTCTTTATCGAAAGACACTTCGGTTGCTCCTCCTCCTAACTCCTAAGAGAAATAAAATGAAGGTATCATGAGTGAAACGCCAAGCCAAAGTAAACACCAAGTCAGTCAAACTTCACGTACCATAAGTGAAACTCTTAACTGTAGACAAAAACGTCTCAAGTTTGCACAAACCTTGTATACATAGGAAAAAATTTACTGAACATCTACAAATATTGTTGTGAACTCGGTTTAATTTGAGATAGCTAGTACTATAAGAACCCATATGCTTCAAATCTTGAATCTGCCACAGGTCACGAGGCACCAAAGCTGCAACCAACATGTTCTTGGGTGATTATGCGGAGTCGATCTTGCATGATAGACTTGGACTTGTAAGGGGGAAAGCATATGCGGTAGAAGCAAGTTTGTGAAGAAGGCAAGTGATCATAAGGCTTGGAGTTTTTGTAGATGTAAAGCCTCGAATCCAAACCACCAAAACCATTTAGAGGCAGAGAATTGATTGAAGTCCAGAAGAAAAGGAGCACCTTTCTCTGCTCAACAGACATAGACCCGACTATCTGCACACAAAGAAAGAAAACAAGTATGACAGAACGTCCTGAATAATGGACTCGTTTGTCAAGGATGAGTCTCAAGAAATCATGCTTCAATTGTTCATGCTAGGTACTCCATGAGTAAAATAAATTCCATTTGTAATGTTCATGTTTAATTTGGGAAAAGCTCTATTGCTCCACATCGATGTAATGAAAGTGAAGGACAAGCGACAATGGCAGAACGTTCTGAATAATCGACTCGTTTGCCAAGCAGATTCTCATGAATCATGCTTCAATTGTTTCCTTTCTATTAGTAAATGTTATTTAGGCCAAACATGAGCTACAAGTAGAGAAGCTGGTAAAGTAAAAAATCAATGTAAACATCCCAAACTCCCAAAACAAATGCTACCTTTGAAGGAAAAAATATGGCTGAATACACTGAGAGTTTCTTAAATTTGTCAGTAAATTTCAATTAGATAATCGAAATATGGTCTATTTTAATTAAGCACCTAAACACTTGATAAAGTGTTCCTATTAGACACCTTTTCAGCACATATTCTGGAAAAAAGTTTGTGTGTGTTCTCAAGAGTTCATTGCATAGATTAGTTAATCACATGAAATATGTCCGAGTAAGAAATGTACTGCTGTTACAAGTAATGAAGAGAAAAGGGGTGAGAAGATAAATGTGAAATTCTAAATATTTTGAAAACATAGTGACTAGCAAGAGACAAGAATCATGTACCTTCCAGAACCAGGATATTTGACGATCACTTTTTTTGTAGCCATAGTAATCGGTATGTGCTTTCCAATCTTCCACAGAAACATTATTTCCACTGCCATCAAGAATTAAGTCGAGATCCTCAAGATTAAGACACTGGAAAAAGGACCGGCAACTTGATGTGGTTGTAATATCATCAAAACCTTTCGCAAAAGACGCGACCTGCTCTGCAATTGATGTTACAAAATGATGTTTAATAAGAAGATTAACATATGTCTCCCGATTCTTACTGTTAACGACGATATCCATCCCCATGGGGCAAAGCTCGATCCCTTTCCTGGAGCCCAACGCCTCAGCTTCACAAAAGAACCTCAAGCCTAGATTATCTTGATCCACCATCTCTGGATCCATATCCAGTATCTGCTTCCAGCTATTGTACAAGCATAAATCCGCGTCCCTAATGTCTTCCAATGATATGTTTTTCCCAGCCAATTGCAAAAAGAAGGTGCGATCAAACACAACACCGATTTGTACTTTATGCTTTAAAGCCAATGCAATCATCCTACCAGAGAAGCAGAAAAACTTGAGGTGTAACGGATTCACCTTAGATGCTGCAAGCACAAATTGTAGATGTGCGTTAATTACATTCTAATAGTGAGAGCGATTTTAACTTATGAGTAATATTAACGAGGAGAATTTTATAAGAAACATGCATATGGAAGTGTGATCGGAAGTGGTGTACCACTTATAAAATGGTCTGGTGTGGATGGTGATGACAACGTTCTGGTCATGGATTTATTGGGTCCTAGCTTGGAAGATCTCTGTCTATTGTGATCGGAAGCTTTCATTGAAGACTGTTTTAATGTTGGCTGACCAGATGGTAACAACAGTTTTTCTTCAACACTTCTTTAACATTCATGCAGCTATCCTCATCAAAAAACATTGATGCAACTATGTTTCTGTATGATTATATTATGTCATGTCAGAGCTGAGGTATACCATTTTGACTTGGTACATGTTCCATGATAAGTGGAAGCTTGTTCCAGATTAAGATAAACTGAAATGGTCTTTGTTTAGGAACATGGCCTGTCAGCCACTTAGCTGCTTTTTCTACCTATTTGACTTTTCTCTCCTGATATTCTTATCCATTATGGCTCTCAGCAGCTTTAAACTAAAATTTTCAGGATACAGTCTAATAGAACTGCACCAGTGTCTTTTTTTGTTCTCTCTGATTTTTCATCTCACATAGATATTGGAGAAGTATTATATTTTAATATATATATGTGAACAACACAAGATGATTGGTGTCTTTTCAAAAGATACTTAAGACCTTTGGAAAGTATTGAGTATTTTTTGCAACATGGTCAATTTATTTTTGTAAATTTGCTTGCTGTTGTTTGGTCTCGAGCCGAGCGTCTATCGGAAACAGCCTCTCTACCTCACCTCTGAGGTAGTGGTATGGACTGCGTACATTCTACCCTCCCCATAGTGGGAATATACTGGGTATGTTGTTGTTGTATGCATATGGAAGTGTGAAGTGAGAGAGAAAGGATGTTACATGTGTGGGTGAGTGGGTGGGGGGTGGGGGGTGGGGGGTGGGTGGGGTGGGGTGGGGGTGGGGGGTGCTCCCTTTTCTTTCACTCAAGTGAACCCTACTTATCGAAAAACAACAACAACATATCCAGTGAAATCCCACTACCTCCATGAGGTAGAGAGGCTGTTTCCGAAAAACCCTCGGCTCAAGTGTAGAAAATCCAGATACAAAGAAGAGGAAAACAGTAAAGAAAATATGACAACTAACAAGAGAACAGTGTAAAATCTACCGGAAAAACAATAATCAGCCACAAAATAATGCGATAATCGAAATACAATAAACAATAACAATGATAGATATCTACGGCTAAACCCTAAGCTAACATACTTATCGAAAAACATCCATTCCTATTGAACCAAATAAAAAAATTAGAATCAAATACTGGCAAACATCATGGAGACTTATGAGATCACAAGTGAGAACAAAATGTCATAGTGCACAAATGAAATAAAAGCGTACCTAGATGTGGGAGAAACCTTCTACGATCGTTTGGGCTAGCAACAAAGAGAGCGATCTGAGGGTTGAAGATTGCTTGGCATACCAATGAAAACCACTCTCTCAGCACACCAGGTCCAGTAGCTTTTTCATGTTTGAATTCCATAAACAATCTGCCACGCAGATTTTTAGGAGAGGCATTTCCAATGTACTCGTACGATTCTTCCAGCAATTGGGACCTATCAATGAGCATGTAGAACAACGCCTCGTTGTCTCCAACTTCGGGAAGCATCATCATTGCCAAATGTCTCCGTACCTTAAAATTCGTTACCTCCTTGTGCTCAAAAAGCCACCCGTAATCTTCTGATTTAGTTGCAAACTTAACTATCAGAAAGCACACCGAAGCCTTTACTTCCCTCATCTTCTGCCAAAATACATTCTCCGTACCAGTATACAGTTTTGATACATCATTTAACTCCTTTAGAATTTTAAGATACAAAGACCACCAGATCTGTACAACTTGTGTGTCTTCTCCTTCCTCTTTCAAACCCAACCGGCCTTCCAAAAGCCTTAAAGATAACTCCGTTTTTTCTAGCAAACCATAGAAACAATGATGCAACCATTCAATACTCTCTCTGTAATATTGTGCCAGTGTCATTCTCCATCAATGGAAAAGTTATTGGAAAGCCAAATGGTACATGAAACGATATGGCATTCCGCACTGGAAGCATAAACGCAGCAAAATCATGCACAAGGCTAAACGATAACGACAAATCAGTTGATTCCATAGTCGATACTAGGTCATCCTGTAACTGAGCAGCTACCTCACCAACAAATGGAAAAACATCCTGCAACGATACTAACTTCTTTGGATCAGCCTTGCAACTCGCGATCCCTATGGGCTCTATGATAGCCCCTAAAGTACTACGACAAAATATATACAAATCATCTTCAATCCCCAGTCTCTATCAGAATCTTACAAACCTCTAACACTATGATAGCATATCTACTATATATTGGTTTAACGGGCTTATTCATAAATGAACTGATACATTGACGAATGCATTCATCACCAATTATTTTATGGCCTAGAGTCGGAGACATATAAAGAATTACCAAAGCTGCTGCAACAGAGGAGGAAATAAATATTTCGAGGTGTTCAGAGGCTCGATCAAAGTCATCAGGAGTCATACTCAGAAACTTTGTAATCACATATTTTATATGTTCCGAGTTTGACGGAACCAAATAATATTTGCTTTTGCAGAAACCCGAAATTAGTGAATATAAATCATTCATGAGCTGCCAAGCCTGAGGATGATATGTGCTCCTCAATCGGCCTACGAGTTGTAACCCTGCTTCTTCTTCAATTCCACAATCCGACACCGTTTGATCTAGCTGAAGCTGTTTACCTCCATAGATTAACCTCAGGTGAGATTTGGAAATTCCAGTGATAAACGTGATTTTATCGTGAATTACTTCCACTGTGTCTGTTGGATAGGCTGGAATAACCAAAGTTTTCCCGGAAAATGAACGGACGAATAAATGAATCCGATTTGATGATTTTTCATTGAATGAGGAGGAAACGGATGCTGAAATTTGGTCAATCTGCATCTTAACACTGAAACAGATGCTCGTAATTCAGAGGAAACAGTTTGATCTGCGCCGGGGAAAACGCTTATCAGTGGCGGTTGTTTACGGCAGTGAACTGTCAGATTCCGGCAAAATCGGGTGGGAGTTTTTGTTAATTGAATTGGAGAGGAGAGTACAGAGAGACGGAGAAATGCTGGGGAGTGTGAAAACTGTGAGGGAAAAAGTTCTATTTAAAAGAGAGGGGAAGACAAAATATGGCAAGTAATATTTGAAAAATAAGCCCCTTTAAGATGTTTTAGAATCGTTTAAGTTCTTTAAGTTTGTAAAAGTAAAATTCTGGTCTTCTGAAGTATTTACTAAATTATGTCTATTAGAATTGCTTTAAGAGATAGGGAATCCATTTTTTAGAAGGGGTAAGAAAAAGTCACTCAATGAATAAGTATATCAAATATTTGTGGACAAGGATTAGGTCATGTTCGACTCTTTAGAAAGTGTACAAGTGTTGAAAGAATGATGTATGGGGACAATAGAACAAGAACTGTGGAGAAAAGGATTTACATGTCTGTCAAATTTCAGAAATTGCAACCGTTAAAATCTACGCCAGATGCGAGAAATAGATCAATAATAGTAAAACGGCACCAGACATCAAAAATGGCACCTCTAGAATATGAGTTGTTAAATTATTTTGTTCATAGTTTTTGTTAAATAAACCGTCGTTAGAACATTCAACGATTATTTATTAATAAACTCAACATAAGGGACCTTTTCTAATTTTGTTTCATATTTTCGGGTATTGTAATCTGATCTAGTATATCTTTTAGTGTTTTAATCTGAATTTTAAAAGTTGTTTCTGGTATTATAATTTAATACAGTACAGATTTTCCTTTTTCAGTTTTATGACGCGATTTAGCATTACTTTTAATCTTTTTCCAGCATTGCAATGCAATCTAGTATGATTTTAATTTCTCCTTCTGCTATTGCAATCCGATCTAGTATATATTTAAGTTTTTTCCCAGTATTTTTGTTATTTATGAAAGGCAACGCGATATAGTAACTGTTAATGTAATGATGGCAGCAATAATAAAGCTACTGTAGTAAAGGGGAACAAAATATATACAAGAATTGTCTTACATCCATATCTCTCCTTCATTCAACCAATTGCATATGAACATAGAAAATAGCACCGCGGATGTGTTTCACCTCCTGCATATCTTCCAACTTAAGAAGTGAATTCTGATACTGAGAATGCCTGCAAGAAACTAGAAAATGCAAACCATTCCAACTTCTTGCCCAGATTTTCAAATTGAATGAATGGCGCAAAGTACATTTGCCTCCTATACTTTCTCCAACTTCAGGAGGTTCAAAAGACTACATTGATTCTTATTTTACTAGCAAAAAACGACAACACCAACAACAATATGCCGAGTGTAATCTCACAAGTGGGGTCTGGGGAGGGTAGAGCGTACACAGACCTTACCACTACCTCGTGGAGATAGAAAGATTGTTTCCGATAGACTCTTGGACTAGCAAAGAAAAACGACAACAAAAATAATTTCTACGTTGTTACAACCTTAGGAGAACCACACCGCAAAAGCTAGCTATTAAGGTGGGAGAGCCCAAGGCTATAAATACCCCACACCAATACTTTGTAGTATCGATGTGGGACTTTTTGCAATTGATCATAACAAACCACCACGCTCCGCATCCGTCGTCCTCGACGGCTCCACTCTGGGTAGCTTTCACTCTACTTTGTAGGTAGCTTTTTCCCAGGTAGCCCTTTTCGAGCGCCTCGATGGCTGTGCGCTAGAGATTACTAGCCCCGGCCGAACACTGTCGTACCGGCATCGCCATCCCAGGCACGGCGGGCACGGAAGGTGATGGGTGGCTCTAATACCACTGTTACGACCTTAGGAGAACCACACCCCAAAAGCTAGCTATTAAGGTGGGAGAGCCCAAGGCTATAAATACCCCGCACCAATACTTTATAGTATCGATGTGGGACTTTTTGCAATGGATCATAACATACGTGCCCCTCCCTTTTACCTCTATACTACTAGCTTATCCTTATATTAGTCGACAAATAGCTTATAAAATCAAAATAAGTCTCTCTTTAACATAGCACAACCCCACACGTTAGACTACAAGGACATTCACTGCCTCAATTCATTCTCCAGTTAAAAATGAAGCACAATGTTCCTCCTGCAACGGAGTGAATTGCCTGATGTAATTCAAGATAGTTGACTTCCTGTTCAGTATGATCAGGTCAAGGAGGAGAAGTCAATAAAGGCTCTCAGCAAGTATGTAGTTGAATTTATGCAGTATATATTAGAAAAGCTAAAACATGGACCAAAAAAGTACACTTTATTACAACCAGAAATAAAACATAAAAGCAGGGAAAAAAAGTTTTTTCTTGCACTAGGAATGGTGTGTGTCAAAGGCTCAAAGCATTAACCTAGTAACAATAAGAATACCACAACGGTGAACACTATGTGACCTTGAACTGAAAGAATAAGGTAAGTTACAATGCTGAAGCACAACTTTAACTAAAAAGGGAACATACTGGTATCCATGTAATAACAAAAACAATCACCACAAAGGATCGTGTACCTCCTGGAGCTATTGACATTTGACAAAACAAAGAATTCCAAGGCAGGGAGTACAGTTGCACAAATCTAGTCATATTCAAACTGAACATCTATCTTTGAATACTTCCTCATTAGCCTTACAATAAAGGATGTGAATTTGGCTAGTGTATTGCATTCTTCATGTGTTTTGGTTTCTGAAACAACCCCGTGGATCACCAACTTCCTCAGATTAGGACATCTTTCCAAAAGCCCTACTACCCATTGTGAGAAGAGGTCACTAATCACTGTCCAACCAAGCTCCAATACAACCACATTTTCCAATTGAAAAGAACCCTGCAATCCATACTGAATTGCTGCGTCTCTTAGTTCATAGCTCAAGGAGAGATGAGTTAATTGAGGAAAGCAAGCAGAAATTGTCTCAATATCAACAACCTCATCATCGTCATCAAACACAACTGCCCATAGTCTCAGTCTTCTCAGTTTTGATGATTTTGCTATCATATGATGGAACTTGGACCACATGATTGTGAAATTGCTGACGTCCACAATCTCAAGATTCTCCGCACTCTCACCAATATCAAGATGGATGACACTAACATCGTCAATCTTAAGGAGTCTTAACTTCCCCTTACTGACAAGCTCAAAAACCTCAAGCGTACAATCTTTTAGCTGCAACTTCTCAAGGCAATCAGCCTCAAGAATGATTTTATCCAAACTAATGGCTTCAACATAGATATCTTTCAAAGAGTTAGTACTCAGTTCCATTGAGGCGTGTGGATCAGACATAACAATATCCAGACTTATAAGGCTCAAGACCTCAACTTTCGGGCAGGCTGTGAGAAAAATACTGAGGTCCAAAGCTGATACACTGACATAGCTCAGTGAAAGAGACTTCAAGCAAGGAAATTTTTGGTAACTAGGTTCAACACCCGTAATTGTATTGTGCGCCAGAGCCAACACCTCCAGTCTTTGGCGACCACATATCTCAAGTATATTAATGTTTGGGGTGGTCCTGACATAATAGTGTAACTCACGCAAGGTTTCTCTCGTATACATTAGCCAAGCAATCACTGGAGCAGCAGAGAACTCATCCACATCATCCATCACAATGGAAAGACACTGCAGTCCATTAGTCTGGAATATTGTCTGGGTTACAATTATCTCTAGTCTGCTCCTTGTGAGCTCATGATAAAGAGGCCAGTCATTCGAATTAAACGTGAGTGTGTGAAGATGATTTCTCCAAGCCTCTCGCCATTTCCGGCAAGTAGAAGATGCAATCACAACATCTCGTGCAGCTCCTAACCGGGACAAAATGTTGCCAATGACCTCAACAGGAAGGTGCTCCATAGCCTTCATACAGAATAAAAAATCAAAAGGCCAACAGAAGAAAAAAAAATGCTGCTATAGCCTAACAAATCCCACTGAGCCACTAAAACTTCCTAATTTCACAGCTACATTATTCAGACATGATAATCTATCAATTTAAAGTCCATCATCTGCTTATTCTCAGAAACTAATTGAAAAAACAGACAAAAACCCCAATTTTCAAACTGAGAGTGACAGTAAATCACAGACGAATCTTCAGGGGAAAGTAGACCAAAAGATGAAATATCAAGCGACCTGAGGGTGCATTTGGCCATGACAGTTTTTACATTTTCCGAGAGTTGAACTCCACAAAACACGTTTGGCCATAAACTTCCGGAATTCAACTTCAAAAACACCAAAAATCTGTTTTCACTTTTTTCACTCCAAATTAATCACGAAAATTAAAAAACAACTCAATTTGTATTCATAGCCAAACACAACAAAATCATTTTTCATTTTTGAAAACAAAAACTATTTTTTTCTTCAAATACACAATTTTCACAGCCAAACACCCCCTTGAAGTGACCCAAAAAAACATAATCTACCAATGACAGATTTCTTGATTCCACAACTATCTAGTTCAAAACCCCAAATAAAGAAACACTCAAAAAAATTTCACCTTTTTGGGCATAGGCAACAATCCCATTAACACATTACCAATTTCCCATCCTGCAACAAAAAGAAAAAAACAAGAAAAAAAATCAACTAAACAATTCAAAATTTCAAGAAACACCCACAAATTCACATAGAAAAATACACATAAGAATTAAGAATTTGGCCAACTTACAACAAGAATCAAGATTAAGATCACTACCCAGAATCAAGAATCAATCAAAAAGGGATGGGTGGGGTGGGGTGGAGGGGTTGGGGGGTGGGGGAATTGGGTAGACAAGATGGTGGAAGAAAGGCAGCACAGACACACACAGTGAGTGGTGTGCTGTGTGCAAATTTTTGGAAATACGGGTGAGACCCACGAACCGTCAAGTCCAAATGTTTCAAGTAGCCAGTTATATTATGCCTAGTTGCCTACTACATAAACCACCGGGGCTCGTTTCGTTGGGAATTAGTTATTTCGGAATTAATTATTTCTAGATTAGTTATCTTGCAGTTATTATTTCATCTTCAATATGAAATAAAATAATAGTATAATTTTGGAATAATTAATTTTGAGATAAGTTATCTATTATTTTTATTTCAATCAAATATAGAATAAATTCATTCTAAAATTAATCTCAAAAATAGCTATGTCTAATTTCTCGAGTGCCAAACGAGCCCTTAATACATTATTATAAACCTTTTGAATAAACTTTTTTTTAAATTGTTGTGTTTATATTTTTAATAGAGTAAGACACTATTAAAATACTAATTGATCTAATATTATGTCAATGAAAATACAGAAATATTAAAAGATAAGTTTATTTGATGGTTGATGGTGGCTATGGATGTTGACTAGTAGTAGTAATTGGTGGTAGCAGTGGTTGATGGTAGTGATTATAGGTAATAATTTAGGAATTCTTGTATTTATTTATTTAAAAATGTTTAGCTAATAGTGATGGTGGTTGATAATGTTAATTAATGGATATGTTGATGGTAAGTTAGTGGTGATTACTAGTAGTTATGATGAATAAATATGACACATAATGGTTGTAGCGACTAAGTGATGGATGACGATATTTGATTGGTGCCAGATGATCGAAAGGATGACTCTCAATGGTCCTTTGGTGTTAAATTATTAAGGTAGTATTGTAGCAATGATGAATGATGGCGATGATTATAAATGGTGAGTGGTGATGACAATTGATTGTAATGATTGATGATAGTGGTTGTAGTTGAGGATGGTGGATATGGATAATAGCAGTTAAAATAATTAAAATCTATTAAAATAAGATGATCAATTAAAAATTGAAAGTAAAAAAGAAAAATTCATACATATTCACTTTTTATGAAAATGTATAAGAAAAAATGCCATTTACTACCTATTCAAACTAAATAATTAAATTTTAAGAATTATTAAAACAAAGTACAAGCATATGACTTAATGTTGGTTATGGTCCAGTTGGTTTGGAAGTGAATTATAATTATATATATATATATATATATATATATATATTTATATTAAATTATACATAAGTAATATTATGTTTGATAGTCGATTATGAGATAATTAGTTATTTTGATATAAAATTAATGTGCTATTTGGTTTACATTTTAGAAACCCGCATAATACATGTATATGTTATAAGGAAATTTACGCATCATTTCATGCAGGTTTGAAAGTGGAATACCTAATACATGAATAATGAACCCTACATAACTAATATAGAATAATACATAAATTCCTCATAATTAATTTATGTTTTACTAATAACTGCAAAACTCTAACAAACTACTAAATAAAGTGTTAAAAAAGTGTATGTACAAGTTACGTGTCTTAATTTGCTTGACGTAAATATCTAATACAACAACAATATATCCAGTATAATTTCACTACCTGAATAATTGTTTACCCACTTTAATTACCAGTAACACTTACTATTCATAGTATAATCCCAGTCAAAAATATGGGTTTGGATTACAATAGAAATATAAAATACTTAAAAGAAAGTAACTAAAGTTAGGGTGAGTCTCAAGTAATTCTTGTAAAGTATTTCACCAAAGTTTTTAGTATTAAATGTACAGATATTTATCAAATGGGCACTGAAATATGGAACAGAAATTGCCAAAATCCCTTCTTTTAGCTCACTGAGACTTGGCCTCTCTCACTGTAAATGCTGCGACTATTTCTGTAAGTATTTGTTTTCAAGAATCTCAGAGCAAACATAGGTGGCATTTTCTTTTTTCTCTTGCTTGCTCAAGTTTTTTTAGCTTTACTATTTGTCTTACAATATTGCTATAGTTTCTGTAATTATAAGGTTTTCAATTGTTTCATGAAATGTTGATAAGAGGGTTGCTCGGATGGTAAGGACCCACCATCTTTAATTTTAAGGTTGTGGCTTCGAGTCAACAAGGGAGCAAAAAGGCGGGAGGGGTAAAAAAGAAAAGTTCTATGTAGAAATATTTGCTTTGTGTCTTGAGAAAATGCTAGTAATGTATGCAGTTTTCAGCTTTCTCTGTTGTATTTCTGGTTTATTTTATTCTCCTGCTACAGTTTCTGCAATTTTAAAGTTTTCAATTCTATCTAGAAATGTTGACAAGAGGGGTTGCTCGGACCGTAAGCACCCTCCACCTTCAATCTTTAAGGTTGTGGGTTTGAGTCACTGAGAGTGTGAGCTTTCTATCTAGAAATGTTGACAAGAGGGATTGCTCGGACTGTAAGCACCCTCCACCTTAAATCTTTAAGGTTGTGGGTTCGAGTCATCGAGGAAGCAAAAAGGTGGGAGCTCCTAATGAGGGGTAAAAAAAAGTTCTATCTAGAAATGTTGATAAGAGGGCTCGCTTGGATAGTAAACACCCTCCGCGTTAAATGTTAAGGTTGTGGGTTCGAGTCATTGAGGGAGAAAAAAGGTGGGAGCTCATCAGGAGGGGTAAAAGAAAAAGTTCTATCTAGAAATGTTGACAAGAGGGTTGCTCGGATGGTAAGTACCCTCCACCTCCGGTCTTTAAGGTTGTGGGTTGGAGTCATCCAAGGAGCAAAAAAGTGGGAGCTTCTAAGGAGGGTTAAAATAAAAGTTCTACCTAGAAATGTTGATAAGAGGGGTTGCTCGGATGGTAAGCACCCTCCACCTTCAATTTAAGTTTGTGGGTTCGACTCATAGAGGGAGCAAAAAGGTGGGAGCTCCTAACGAGGGGTAAAAAAAAGGCCTATCTAGAAATGTTTGTTTTGTTTCAGGAAAAAATGCTAGTAATGTGTGCAGTTTTCAGCTTTCTTTGTTGTATTTCTGGTTAATGTTATCTTCTTGTTGCTGTTTTAATGTGTTTGTAATGTGGATTTTTTATGGATTATCTGTTTCTTGTTTTCTTGTTTTTTTTTTTTTTTTTTCAATTGACAGGTGCTGAAAGAAAGTTGTGGACTTAAAATTCAGTTTTGATCAAGTGGGGTTGTCATATTTTTGGGGAATTAGCAGGATTAAGTTGATTTCTTGATTCTGGGATTTTTTTGGGTATGGCTAGTTGTACATCAGCTGTCTTTATGCCTCTGGATACTGGATTGCGGAATGGGGTATTAACTGTTCTTGCAAGAGGACTTTGCCCTTTGAAAATGCAAGATGAGAAAAGTGGATTCTTGGGTGTTAACCAAAAGGGAATTTCAAGTTGGCCACAGTTCAAGTGTTTGGCTAATTCACATAGGTTCAATAATTATCAAAGTAAAGACTCATTCCTAAATCTGCATCCTGAAATTTCTATGCTTCAAGGTGAAGGAAACAATACTTTCACTACCCCTAGACAAGAAAACTCTAGTGGAAGTGTCACCGAGAGCTTAATGGACTCATCAAACTTGAAGAATTTCAATGAGGCTAAAATTAAGGTGGTTGGTGTAGGAGGTGGTGGATCAAATGCAGTTAATCGTATGATTGAGAGCGCTATGAACGGGGTGGAGTTTTGGATTGTGAATACTGATATTCAGGCAATTAGGATGTCGCCTGTGTTTCCTGAGCATCGATTACCAATAGGCCAAGAGCTCACAAGAGGACTAGGTGCAGGTGGTAATCCAGATATAGGGATGAATGCTGCCAAAGAAAGCAAAGAGGCTATTGAAGATGCAGTTCGTGGTGCAGATATGGTTTTTGTGACTGTAAGTTGAGCTTCTGTTTAGGACAACAAGTTTAAGGTGTTCAGCTTTATGCTAACTTTACTTCGATGCTGGTTAACTTTACTTTGATACTGTGTCCTATCTTCTTTTTTTTTCCTCCTCTCAGTTTCTCTGTTTTATGATGTTCTAGGTTTCATATGCTCTTGACTGTTGTGCAAGATTTTCTTATTTTCTCTTTCTTCGATATTACTGCTTTCGTGAGACAGTGCTTCCTTTCTGACTATCAAGAACATATGAAACTCATAAGAGATATTCTGGGTAGATTCAACTGAAATAGATTCTCTTAATCACATATACTCTACCTAGTAAATCAAGGATTATAAATTTCCAGGATGAGCACTCGACATTTCAACAAACCATCAATTTAAGTTCTCAATTTAAGAGACAAAGTTGATACCCAGCAGAAATGTAAATTAGGTGAACTTGATGCTGGAGAAGCTAGATTATCTGTGATATTTGACATATTTAGCCTTTAAGCACCTTTGCGATATGATTCCTCTTGCTTAAATAGGATGAGAAATGAATGGGGTTTGACTAGATCATCCATTTAAAAGGAAAAACTTTCAAAGAAGCATGCTTGATATCTTCAGAGTGCCTTGATGATCAGTCGGGTAATTCACTCATTAACCAGAAAGAGAAATATTTAGTTTTAGCTTAAATGCGAAATAGGGCCATCTTGTCCATGTTTAGCTTTTAATCCATATATATGATAGCTTCAACCAAACTATGCATGAGGGGATTTTCTTAAAAGTTGTATGTTGTCTGGAATTTACTGAAAGTCGCCAAGTATGGTGTTGTACGGCTTAAGTGAAGGGGAAACACTGAAATGTATCAGGGGTATAAAATGGTGAATTTTTCTCTGAGGGACTTAATATCAATCTGCATTTGTTTTCTTATTTTATTAAGTTTAAATGGTGTCCAGAAATGAGTGAAATTTCTTAAATTGAACATATTTACTCTAGGGTACCGATCAAAAGGAATATCTTACTCTAGAATACGATGTCATTTTCTGTACTTCCGATTTTTGGTTCTGAGACTTTTTAACTTCACGAGTTATCCTTATGAAACTATACTCATGTAAGATAATTGATGCTATCCATCACAGTGTATATTATCCAGAAGCTTTGTAAAAGCTAAATACGGCTGAACTGCATAGTGCTGTATTCAGAATTAAAGTTCCTTTACATTTTTGGTCTTGTAAAAGGATTATTAGTTTCATTTTCCTCCCCTGTGTGAGCTTCAAAATGTTATTTGCAGGCTGGAATGGGTGGAGGAACGGGGACTGGTGGGGCTCCAATAATTGCAGGAATTGCCAAGTCAATGGGTATCTTAACTGTTGGTATTGTCACAACCCCCTTTTCTTTTGAGGGACGAAGAAGAGCAGTTCAAGCCCAAGAAGGAATTGCAGCTTTGAGAGAAAATGTTGATACTCTAATTGTCATTCCTAATGACAAGTTACTGACTGCTGTTTCCTTATCAACCCCAGTAACTGAAGCTTTTAACCTGGCTGATGATATTCTTCGGCAAGGGGTTCGTGGTATTTCTGATATAATTACGGTACGAACGCTGAGTTCTCCCACTCTTTTGTTTCTGTTATGCTCTCTGCATTGTTTGTCAAGAATTTGAAGTTAAGTATTGGGGGGAGGGGGAGGACGTATCTTGTCGTGGTCACATGGGGTCTTCATGTTTGTGAATTTGATTTTGCTTTTCTTTTGGCAATTACTATATCGTTTACTCAATTCTATGCTAGCAATATCAACATTTACTCAATTCTATGCTAAAAACTGTAGTTTCATCTAGAGTAGGTGATCATTTACTCAGTTATATCCTAACAATCCATGTCTGTCCAGTGGAGTGCATCTTAATTTGTTTTGATTTAGTGACACCAAGTAGGTTATAAGACTGAAGCGCTTATAAGCTGTTAAATATAACTTTAAAGAATGACATTTACATCCAATTTGGGATACTTGCTTTCTAAGTATGAGATGAATCTAGCATATTTACAATTAAAAAAGACCTTATTAATGTTACAAGGATTCCAAATTTAACTAAGGTTTCTGCCACTACTACGTACTTTTCTTTACACCAAAAATAAAGAGTACCCTCCATTCAGTTTGTTACCAACAATGTAATTTTCTATGCTTATGTATCGCTTCAAGATTCTGAATCATATCATATGATCTTTGTATGGATTTGTAGAGCAATGAGTCTAATAAATTTTTGTTTGACTTGCCCAAGGATGATATATCTGTTCCCAGATGTCCATTCATCTTCTTTTCATGCATCTGAATCCCGGCAGTGTAATATGTAGCTTTGTTCTCAGTTTTGATATTTTCATCTATTCTTTGCTTATGGATGAACTGAATTCACTTTGAAACCAGTGCTCTTGTTAAGTGGGTAAATATGTTGCTCTGTATTATTTATTCTCAGTATATCTACATGAATTCAGATTCCTGGACTGGTAAATGTGGATTTTGCTGATGTGCGTGCTATTATGGCAAATGCTGGTTCCTCGTTGATGGGAATAGGAACTGCTACGGGTAAGTTCAGGAAGCTATTTTATCAATTGTGGGCCATCACTTTTTGTTGGTACCATTTAATTCATAATTTTGTGTAGATGTAAGGTGACTGTGAATGTGATGATGTGGCCTTATGAGACGCATATGGAGCCTATACCTCTGATATTATTATCTGCACTCCTAAAGTCAAAAGGGATTAAACAAACAAAAAGTGGATGTGTTGTAGTTGTTCTAAATCTAATCACCCATCTAAGAGTTCCCTGATCAGACGGCAGTGCACTCCTATAGAGGCTTTTTCTTGCCTAATATGCTGTATACACTTCGAATGGAATGACAGAACCATCTGTTGCTCGATAAGAACAATATCATTAGATCACTTGTGCTCTCATTCGCTCTTTCCCTTTAAAATATACATATCCACTCTCCTTATTTCCTTTCAATAGTTGGACTAGTGTGCCTCCGTAAATGAATAGCAATCCAAATTCTGGATCACCGAATCACTTGTTTCTTTTATCCTAATACTTTCTTACGGTTCCTTGAGTTAAGTTTCCTGAGATGTTAGCTAGCTATTATATTCCCTAAATAGCTTTAGCCGATGACGGAACCTATAATCAGAAGTCATATTATAGAAAAAGCCATACTTAACAACTTAAAGAACTACAATGTTGGAAATATGAAATGAAAGTTTTCTGTTGATCTCATTATTTCATTTATCTTCCCCTTCCAATTTCAGCAATGTCTTTTCCAGTATGATGACAAACATTGGACTACAATATTCTGTGATAGTTTTCCCTATGAATAAATATCTGGCTTCCTTGACTTCCGTGGGTCTTATGAATATAGTTTGCTGACAGAAATTGTAAGCTTGATCTCTGCTGGACTTGGTTTCTAGCCTTTACTTGTTTCTGAAAGTGCAAATTTTTATGCATGTTTCATTGTTGTTTTGACCAAGATCCAAAAGCATTTCATATCCATATTAGAAAGCAGTTTTATGAGTTCTAGCAGGTTACATGGAACAATATTCAGATTTAGATACCAGATATGTATGGCCTGTGGCCACATACGGTCCTTCTTACCTCTCAAGTAATTAGCTTTTTCCAGGGAAATTAGTTCTTTTGAGAATGTATTACAGGACATGTCATATTGTTGAGTTGATATTGCAGGGAAGACCAGAGCCAGAGATGCTGCATTGAATGCCGTGCAATCTCCTTTGCTGGACATAGGCATAGAGAGGGCTACTGGAATTGTGTGGAATATAACTGGTGGTAACGATTTAACATTATTTGAGGTACCTACTGCGGTGCCCTCCACCACCACCCGGAACTTCTATGTTGAACATATCATGTGTAGATAGTTATATAAGTCCTTTTCATTAATTTCCAGAGTGATTGTTTTCTAGCAATGGAAAAAATCAAGGAGAATCTTTAATTAATGATGCATGAGTGCGGTTTCTCTAGAAAATTAAATGGTCTATGCTTCTGGTCTCCCCGTCTGCCCTATTTGCTACCTCTCTTCAGCTGTGATGACTGCTTTTCAATCGAAATTTCATATGGCCACATGTCCATCATTGCATCCCTTTCATGTTATACATAGTGATGGTCAGATGAGTTATTTTCTCACAATTATGGCATCAAAGCATTCCTACTTGGCATAATACATAGATTTGCATACAATAGACCCTTGTGGTTCGGTCCTTCCCCGGAGCCTGCATAGCGGGAGCTTTAGTGCACTGGACTGCCCTTTTAGACGCTTTAGTTTGACCTCCACTGCCAGTTGAACACCCCAACTTTCATTGTGACCATCTAGTCACTTCAACTTGACACATGTGCGTCTCGCAAACACCTTAACTTTGAAAATGCACATCTAGACACCTTTAAGGGGTTGCATTCTAGATGTGCATTCTCAAAGTTGGGTTGTTTATGAGGCCAACTTAAACCAAGTTAAGGTGTATAGAATGCATTTTCAAAGTTGGGTTGTTCAGTTGCCAGGTGAGGTCAAGTTAAGGTGTCTATCTATGTTTATGCCTTAGTACTTCAGATGTACCATTATTGGTTTTGAACCATCAGATTCACAGAAAGCTATGTGTGTATTCAACATTACCTTTCTCAAAAAAAAAAAAAAAAAAAAGAGGAAGAAAGCTATGTGTGTATTGAAATTAGGCTTTAATCGGTAGCATTCACAATATTTTATGCTCGTAGACTCATGACTTATCCAATTTTTGATGTCTTCTCTTACATTTGCTTGTTCCTCTGGCACTTCTCTAGGTAAATGCTGCAGCAGAGGTTATTTATGACCTTGTCGATCCAAGTGCTAACCTCATTTTTGGAGCTGTGATAGACCCATCATTAAGTGGACAGGTACATTAATATCTCCTATCAGCAGGATAATTTTGCTTTTGTTAAGATGATACTATGCTGAAATAACTAGCAAAGATCTATATGTTTTATAATTACAATGGACCTGTTTAGACTGAAGCTTCTAATACTTGAAACAGCAAAAAAGAGGTCCGACCAAAAAACCCGAACTGTGAGGGATAGTAACGGTTGATTTCCTTTACCAAGAGAAACATTAGCAGTTGATTTCTCTTGCATAATAAATATAATTCTGGCTTTACTTTTGAGATTCTTCTTTGGAATTATGAAAAGGCATACTACTTAAAATATCAAGGAAAAAAAGGAAATTAAGAAAAGGCAATTGGTCACAGTAGAACAACTTGAAAGAATTTCTCATGCAAAGAATGTACTTCCAAGAAACAGCTTATCTTCTGCAGAAGTCAAACACTACTAAGTATAGGGAAGGCTTTCTTTCTAATTGGTAAATCAAGTGTTTAAAATTGGACAGAAACAAGATTGTCTTGTTCTTACAACAACAAGAAGATACCCAGTGCAACCCCATAGGTGGGGCGTAGGGAGGGTAGATTGTACGCAGACCTTACCCATACATCGTGGAGGTAGAGAGGTTGTTTCGGGTAGATCCTCAACTCAAGTAACGCATATCAAAGTAGTTTGAAAAAGAAAAATACAGAAGTAAAGAGGACATAACAAATAATGGGGAAAACATTACATAGCATTCAGAAAACAAGGAACGGTAACAATAGTCAAATAATGCGATAAGTGAAGCACAGGAAACAATGGTTAGTAACAGAAATCGTAGGACAAGAAACTAAAAGCAAAATGCTACCACTAGAAACAGGTATGATGCAAAACTAGTGCTCCAATGGATAGATGCATCAGTTGTGACATTGTCTTTGCTTTTCGACACCAAATGCTTGTCCGTATAGTTCTCTGGCAAACACAAATAGGTTCCGGTAATGTTACAGCATTCAGGAGGATTGTATTACTTGTCAGTATGCATTACTCATAATCTATTTACTACTAGTGAAAACTCTCTTTCCCCGAACGCTTGACCAATATTATCTTGGATCATGTTTACTCACGTCATTATTATCATGATGCAGGTCAGTATAACCCTAATTGCCACCGGTTTTAAGCGACAAGAAGAAAGTGATGGGAGGCCCCTCCAGGTATTCCTCTCTTCCACTTCTCTTTGCATGTTCACTATTCATGTAAATCCTGTGTATTGGTGGGCATCTTGTATAACTTGTTTCCTGGTGTTACAGGGAAACCAACTAGCACAAGGAGATGCCAACCTTGGAATTAACCGACGACCTTCATCCTTCTTGGAAGGTGGTTCAGTAGAGATCCCTGAGTTCCTCCGGAAGAAAGGAGGCTCTCGCTATCCTAGAGCTTAAGTCAGTCCTTGCTTTTCTTGCATATATGTTTGTCCTTTGTTTCCTCTCTATCTTTTGATGAGATATTGTTTTCTATGTACAGGATCTCGGGTATGCTTCAAATAGTGACCATCTCAGTAGAAGTGTTTTCCGACTCTCTTTTCTTAATACATAGATGTTCTGTTTTTCACTAGTCATGCCCGTATATATATCACTTACTTCATTGGTATAAGCTGGAGTTTTTTACAGCATGATATGGAAACAGTCAGTTGCTAGCCTTGTCATACATGAAGTATACTGTTAACATATTTGATGTGTTGGGGTGTGTGTGCGCATGTGTGCACGCTTGTTCTAGGATCAATTTTTCATCGGTAAGTACGTTGAATGCTTCCTATCTCTATTGTTGTCATTTATGATACGTTATGTTTAGTGTGGAGGTGGACCATTTTCTTCATGGCAGCAATGAAGACACCAAATAGAAGTCCCTAATCTAAGCCATTTTCCTTTGTAGTGAAAGGATTATCCCCTGTTAGGGAGAACTGCAAAGTTGAGATGCTAGTAAAAGCCAATATTTGTGAAAAGATCAATTGTACAACACTCTTTCCAGTGCAAGTTATCAAAGGGTGATTTTCACTAAAGGGATACTTTTATGCTACTATTTAAATATTATCCCCAGTTTTGACATTTGTGTGGAAAAGGCCTTTTTAAGTTTTATGAAAAAACTTTGGATTAAGATATGTTAAGTTGAACGGCAAAGATGGTTAAGCGATGTCCGCAACTATTATGGCATACAAGTTATGACATCGGTATGACTTTACATTATATTCAACTTAATTATTCTTTGGAATTAATTACTCACAAATCATATCGATTCGCCATGATTTTAAAGTTACAAACAAATAAAAATTATCTGTGTCTTGATACAAGATTCATGTATTCTCCTTGTATGCGGATGTATCAATAGACTAATCTTTTTTATGAAAATGGAAATAAACAAAAAGCAATTGCTGCCAAATGCTAAAGTTTTATTCATCGTGTTTCTTTACCAAATATCACAAAGGAAACTATAATGTGGTTTAGGAACAATTAATTAGATAAGTGAAATTGATGATCAGTTAACAGAAAGTTGATAAGGTCTCATGCTCAAATTTAGCGGAGACAAAAATATTAGGTGATTTTTTCTTATTTGTCCAAGTCTTATTGGATAGAGTTATTCAATATTTACGCTGATGAGAGGTGGCAAAGTACCTCGTGAAATTAGTCGAGGTGCGTGTTAATTGGCCTTAGTGTTGGTGGAAGATAGCAGATATCTTATAGAATTGATTGAGGTGCCGGCAAGCTGACTTGGACACTATACAACTACGACAATAACACATTCGGTGTAATCCCACAAATGGAGTCTGGGAAGAGTAATGTGTACGTAGACCTTACTCCTATCTTGTGAAGACAGAGGTTGTTTCCGTTAGACTTTCGGCTCAAAAAAAAAATAAAAAAATCAAAGCAATTATAGAAAAGAAAAATGAAAGTAAAGAAGCCATAACAAATACTATGAAAAATATTGACATAGCATTCTGAAAGAAAGTAGCAATAACAACAATCGAATAATATGATAATTGAAGTACAAGAAACAACAAGTGGTAACAAAAATCTACGAATAAAAAACTACACTATAGTACTAATACTATTGGTAAAATGTTAAGTACTTTATTTCATCAGAGAAAGTTGAGGACAAATTTCTTTATTTCACTGTAATATGACTTTATATTCAACAGTTAGGTAGGTAGTGGACCAATTCTGTATTTCATTTTCCCTTTCTTTTCCTGTCAGTCCCTTTCAGTATTGTGTATCCCTTTTCACCACCTATATTTTACTTTAAATGTTCCATAAGTCACAAGCCAAAAACATTAAATTCTCAATTAATGGACCACTGCAAAACTTTTTTTTCCCTTTTGAGCCTTCTAATTCTTCCCTCCCTCCCTTTTTGACAGATTGCCCAACAAAGTGAAAATAGAAATTTATCAAACTTAAAAGTACAAAGTACCAAACCCCAAAAATTAAATTGTCATAATTCAACATTACAGAGCCTTTTAGTTTTACCTACTGTTTATTAATGCGATTCATTAATGTCCCCAGAAAATAGTTGGAATCATGTTACTTCCACCGTTCATCTTTACTTTTCTGTGTTTGACTCAACACACTTCTTAAGAAACAATAAATAAAAGGATAAATTTACTATACTACCTTCAAATATAATAAATTTAATGTTTTAGAAAATGCATTAGATAATAACTAAAGCTAATAAGAAGGATAAGATAAACAGAAAGTTGTAAATTATCTCCTATTTTTTAAATTTGATAACTATTTTTAGTATACTGAATAAATAAAAATGATCGGGTAGTATCAAACTTCTCCCTTTTTCCAGTTGTCCAATTTTATATTAGTCATTTAGAAGTGTTTTCAAAAGTTAACAGTGGGGCATAGTTACTGTTGTGAAATAGTGATATTCCTTTTTAAATCGGGAAGGGACAATATAGATTTCAGAAAATTAAACATTTTGAATGAGAAAGTAGATTCTAATATACCATGCTAGGCCAAAGTGAAAAAAGGAAATTATCTAGGAATAACAATTGAATAGCTATAAGGGCTAATAACACTTTCGGTCCATCAATCATTGATAAATTCATATTTTAGTTTTTATGATATTTGATTAAGTATATTTGAGTTTAATTAATTTCAATGTATACTTTTTGCTCCTTTTTTGAATATTCACAAATATACCTTGATATCAATGGTTCCGCCTTGATTACTCATGTGTTATTTTAAACTTCTAACTGTTTCGATTAATTAAAGATTAAATACTCAATCAAATATAACAATAACTAAAGTCAAAATTCTCCAGTATTTGAGGGACCGGCAATGCTATTATCCCTAATTTTAATGATTGATCAAAGAAAAGAATCACAAACAAGAATTGTGATACAAGTAACATCTGGTTTAAATTTCAAACAGCATATTATTGGGAAAAAAAAATCTATTTTCATATAATATACTAATATTTATGGGAATCAAACTTACCAAATAAGCATATCAAAACCCATTGCTAACTGCTTTCCATGGCCCACAATATTTTTTATGTGATAAGTACTAATCAAGTTTATCCCTAATATTGTTTTGTTTTCTCAATTCTAGACCAAATATCTACAAAATAGAATCATTTATTACAAAGATTCTGATGTATTAGACGTAAATTTCTAATTAATATGTTCATCATTACACATTATTATTCAATCCATGTCTCTAATAAACTATCCAAGAATCAATTACTACAACCATTATTTTTAAATATTAGTCATTACTTAGATCTTTCCTTTGATCATATTGAGATTTTTTACTCAAAAGTACCTACCTACAGAATCAAAAATGATATTTACAAATGATTTCCTTTTCCTCTAATTAGCTGTCGATCGTTTATTTTAATACAACAAAGTATTCAACGTAATCCAACAAAGTATATCTTGGGAGGTTAGAGTGCGCATACCTTACCACTACCTTAGAGGTAAAGATGTTTTCGATACACCCTCAGCTCAAGAAAAAACAGTCTGAAGCAATATAGTAAAAGAAATAACAGAAATGAAGATAATCATGGCAAAATACCATAGAAAACCTGACAAATCATTCTAATCATTAGTCATAACAAGATAAAACGATAATCAAAGTGTAACAATTGCCTGTTTTAATGGTAAAAAAATAAATTATTTTGCGTGTGTTACTAAACCTATAAGCATTTTTATGTGAATTTTTATATCTTGAGAGGGGACCAGCAACAATATTGTTAAATACGGGGGAACAAACAAACTATCCTTTTCTTAGCGAAATTCCCACGAAAGTGATAGTTGTTCTACTTTTTCTTTTTCACAATTGACACGTTTAGGACCACAAACCACGACTTTTTCCATTTTTCACCCCAAATATTAGGTCAACTTGTAACAACCTTCGTAATAAATTTATATTTTTATGTTTTTTGGGATTACACCAAGTATGTTGTTGTTGTATTATCATATTCAAGATATTTACTTCTTTTTTTCTTACCTTTTATTAAAGTATTTTAGTAAAAATGACATTGTTTTCTTTATTTTTCTAAACTGATGTCTGGTACTAAGTACTCGCTTTAAAGCCTCACTATCGAATTCGTACCAATAAGTCCTATTTTGCAATGTAAAGTGATCCCTATAAACATGGGCCGATGGGCGTGTTTAGGTGGGTTCACGTGAACTCATGCTTTCCTCCTTAGATCATATATATATATATATATATATATATATAGTAGTGTTATATTTTTCTAAAAATATTTAAATATAGATGTGTGAATCCACACTCAAAGTATTCTCATAATAGTGTACTCATCTTCTTGAAATTCTGGATACACCTCTGCCTATAAAGAAAATGAGACGAATTTAAATTGAAATTTTTGATTAAAGACGAAGACCGAATATGTATCGATCTAATGCAACCTTTGGTAGTAAAAATAACTTAAACCTACGCCACTTGCATAATATCAAATTGAAGACAGCCGAGTTAGCGGGTGATTCTTATAGTATTTTTATGGATCATAGTCCCATAAATCCAATATACATAACCAGCCAAGTAGCAACCAACGTGGGTTGTGGTGGATGATTAAAATCTCTCCATTCTTAATCAAGGTTCTGAGTTCGAGCTCTATTATGAATAAAATCCTATTGGGAATGCCTCTCTAAATTAGTCGAATTTCAATGCAAATATCAAATAACGGATGAAAAAAAAAGAAGTTTCAACATACATATTACATATATACTTGTGGAGCTTTTTACTTTTGAATTTTGATACTTATGTATGTACATTTGACCTTCACCTCTAAGCCATGAAAATTTGAGCCACCGCGTGGCGGACTTCCCTTGGGATCAGAAATTCAGAGGAAAATAGAAGGGCGGAGCTAGCTTGAGGCCAGAGGTTAGTTGTACGTGATTGAAATTATTTTTTATGTATACAGTAAACGAACCTTCTTCGATTAATTTGTGTGTTTATTTCTTTATATTTTGAACTTAGCTCCTTAGTGAAATTTTTGGCTTCGCCGTATAGCTAAGTTTTTTCTTTCAGAAAATAGCTTTATTTTTTTTCGTTTTCCTATTCTTTTTGGGGTTTAAACATTGTTTTCTTTTTTGGTTACTTTTAGCACGGGCGATTCTAATTCCTTTTCTTGTTGTAGCCTCAAAAAAAAAAAACCGGGGGGGGGGGGGGGGGGAATGGTATAGGGGTTAGCTTTTCTAATACAAATGGTTATGGTTTATCGGTTTCTAGCTTCACTTTTTCAACTCTTTAGAGTGGTCCTAATTCTTGAACTACTGGTGGCTCAAAAAATACCCTAATCTTTTTTTATAAAGAGGTATGTTGTCATTCAACTCAAGAGGAATTTACTCCTGCTATTTTATTTATTTTTTGTTTTGATGAAAGCTGTTATTCTTGTTACAAAAAATTGATCTTTATTGCCTATAAATAGTATGTCAACATCTAACTCATAGTTTGTTTTAGTTATGTACGTATTGTAGTTTCTATCGGCACCTATTGATGGTGTAAAAAAATTTTACCATGTCATTTCACTTGCTATAACATGTCATTTGCTCTATTTTTCAGGCTACCAAATCATGTTTGTTATAAATAATTAGCTGTTAATGTTGCAGATAAGTTGACCTGGATGATATACATAAAAAATAGAGTGAAGTATCTTGATTTTTTTGAGTTTTATAATTGAACTAGTATCAGATATTTAAATTTTCTACTTGAACTATTACCAACTATTTATCAAAAAATACCTTAACTATTAATTATTCGGAAAAAGGGTCAAAAATGTCCTTAATGTATTAGAAATGGTTCAGAAATATCCTCCTTCCACGTATTGGATCAAAAATACCCCTCCATCCACCTATTAGGATAAAAAATGCCCTCAAGTTTAAATTTAAACTTAAAATTGCGCCTCCTTTTAGAAGAATATGATGTGGCATAAATAAATTTTTTAATTAAATGCGTGGTATTATTTCTATTGATCCACATATCATTTAAATTCAAATTTATTCATCCCTTAAAATGAGTCCCATGCTCTTTCCTAAATAGAACCTTCTTCCAAATCCCAACCCCTTCCCATTACACAACCCCATACTTTATACACATGCACACAAAATGGAAACAAAACTTGAGGTGAGGGAGCAAATGTAGACTCCAATTGGATATGATCAACTAAGAAAAGAAGATATTTTAGTAAACCAAAAACATAAAAAAGATGTTCTGAATTTTGCTATGTATAAGAGAAAACCCATATTTTTTGTATGTTAGGAATAAGATAGAGGAGGATAACAATATTCGTTGTAGAAAGAGAATTTTGAGAAATTACCTTGGTCCATAACTCCACACGTGCTTAGGAGAAGATATAAATTTGTGTACTCAAAGAAAAGGTCTGACTTTGTCCTCCATTAAAAGTTTGGCTAATGCATGTGATTGTTAATTTTGGCTAGAATTTACCTTTAGTCACTAATGACACACTTATGATTGACTAAACTTTTAACCACATGGCAACTATAATCTTTTTTCTATTTATGAGGGCCGCCTGGTGAAAAAGCTCCCGCTACGCAAGGAGTTGTTTCCACAACTTGAACTCATGATCTCCTGATTACATGGCAGCAACTTTACCAGTAATCCAAGGCTTCCCTTCAATCTTTTTTCTATTTATATATTAATTAACCTCTAATCTGTGTGGACTAAAATGCATTTAAGAAACAATAAGGACAAAATCTTCATGCCTATATATGTTAATAAATCTCTTCAATTAGAATATCACTAACTTACAAGTTGACAAAATGCAAGTAAACAATGTACTCTTCCATAAAAAAGAACTCGCGACCAAAATGAGCCATGATATGGTTAAAGTGACCAAAATAAGCCACTAGTTTATTTTGTTACCAAAATAAGCTAAACGCTATAAATTATAGCGTTTTATCGAGAAAAGTTAACGGTCCCGTTAACGTCTGTGGTCTTGAAAAAAATGTTGGAAAACGCTATAATTTATAGCGTTTTCCAACAATTTTATATCGTTTTCACAGTCTTTCCCTAAAAACTTTCCCCTCAGCCTCCGTCGGTCCCCCCCCCCCCTCAGCCGTCTCCATCGGTCCCCCCACGCGCCTAAATCGAAGCGTAAAAATTGAAGATTCAAAAATTTTCATCAACCGTGAAGATCACGCACTATCTCGATCCAAGGCAGAATTTGATTCCCTATTAAGGTATTTTAATTTTTAAAATGTCATTAAGCATTGTTTTATCTCATTAAACTATTTTTTGGTATTTGTTCATAGAACTTTAATCCGTAAAGTTCTCTGTGTAGGTAGAATAAAGTTATTCACTAATGGTATAACAATTTTATGCACCCAAAAAATGCATATATAGCTTTCTGAGGATTGTAAAATCTGTCCCCAAATCAAAGGAAAAGAAAATGAAGTAAAAATGGCTGTTTTGTGATATTTTTTACCCTTCACAAATAAGATGTATTGTTACCTTCTAATGTGCCATGTTTGAAAATTAATTATTTGAAAAGGGTAATTTGCAAACCAGTTAACATGTTGCCATCAATCCGAATGACTTGGCTAGCTCATGATTTCTGTAATGATTTACGCAATGCAGTTGTACTGTAATTTGAATTTAGAAGCAATATATATGTATAACATGAATTTGACAAAATTAGTAAATACTATCTAGCAGCTAACTTTATTTGTTTCTCCTGTAAAGCTAGCAATGATGTATACAGTTCGATAAAGAAATTTTAAGCTACCTTTTGTTTTTTGGTCTTGAATTGGGGTGGACTAAGACAATGATAAAACCTTAAATTATGGGTTAATTAGATTCCTCTATTATGACAAGTTATTATTGTGTCATTATATGAAGTTCCTTAAGAATAACTGGTGGCCTATTCTTGCTCCTTATATGAAGTTGCCTGCAAGCAATACCTTTATAAGTTGATAGGGCAAGTAACCCCGTTATGAATTTTTTTTAATATATGATTAAACTTCTTGTACAGGTTGTTATAAAAAATGAATACTGTTGTGAATCCTGGTCCTGTGGTTCGTACTCTACTCCGATTACAGAATGACCATCGGTCTGAGTATGTTTGGGATGGTCTTATACCATTTGGAGAGTGTATTACGCCTAAGAGGATGGACTTGGTTGCTTTGAGGTTATTTAGTTCACATCCGCCTCATCCTCGTATTGTAGAATATTTAACTGCTGCTGGATTATACAATGTTATAAAAGTTGGTAGAATACAATATGATCGTCCCCTTCTTACGGCCATGGTGGAACGATGGAGGTCGGAGTCTCATTGCTTTCACCTACCGTTCGGTGAGGCTACGATAACTCTGCAGGATGTGCAGGTTTTGTTTGGTTTGCGAGTAGATGGTCGCCCCGTTTATGTACCGGATGTTGCACAACGGGAGCAAGAGTGGGGTAATATGCTACGTGAACTCACTGGTTATGAGGGGCCACTTGAAGGCAGGACATTTGTGAATATGACAAAGCTTACGGACTACATCAAAGACGAGATCGAGTCTGATCCCATTGCAGTTGATACGCCAGTTCGTAGGGTTGAGAAGATTGCCCGTTTGTACATTCTTGTTATATTTGGGGGTATGTTATTCCCAAACAAATCGGGCAACAAGATTAGTTTGAGATTTTTGGCGTTTTTAGATTCCATTGCTGAGGTTGGTCTCTATAGTTGGGGCAGCGCAGTCTTGGCTTACTTATACAGGTCACTTTGTCGTTCATCTTTCCGAAATTCAAGTGACCTATGCGGATTTCTTCCACTCATCCAGGTAACTAAATTGCTTATCTGATTAAAATGAACGTTATTATTCAAATGACTTTATTATTCAACGTAAATATTATGGATGGATATATATTGTAAAGACTTTCGCACTTCAGCACTATTTCTTATAATTTTACTTATAAAAGTTTCAAACACTAAAAAAAATTGTGGAATTTTTATTTGTATTTTAGCTAAGGTTATTTTTTTGGAGTTATAGTTTCAGTCTTAAAAAGTGACTATGATTAATTAAATTGTAAATGATGGCTGCTAACATTTAGTTACAGAATAATATTTTAACAATAATAAGGAAATTAATTGTTATGATATACTCGTAGTCCAAAATAATTAAATTTTTGAGGTAATGCTCAACCATGCATTTAATATGGAGTAGAGGAAGTATATATCTAAAATATATTTATTTGATATGTTTATTTATTATTTTCCGTTGGAGTGTTTATTTTTTAAATATTTTATTTGGTTACTTTAAGGTATGGTGTTGGACGAGGATGTTGCCTTTACAACCCGGATTATATGATCCGGAGGATGATGACACTGCCCTTCCATATGCCAGTAGATGGACGGAAGGGATTGAGCGTAAAAATGAGGCACATCATCATCTTATTACGATCAGAGATCAGATTGATCGCATGACGGATGAGCAGGTAACCTTTACTGTTTAGCACTTTAAATTTGCAGAAGTTATTTTTTTAAATATAAAATATTTGAGTGGTTGATTGTTATAAATATAAATTATATTGCGATCATTGAAGTAGTGTCATAGTGTAGGACTATATAGTAATAATATCTGTTGTGTTCTGCTTACTTTATTTGTTTAAAATTGGTAAATTAGATGTGTATATGATTTAATATTTGTAAGTTTATCTATTCTATGTCTATTTAGGATTATACTCAAATTTATCAAGGAATATATTAATGTCGTCAATACACGGCTTGAATGTCCAGAAGACAAAGTTGAATACATCTTCATTAATGTCGTCATGCCGCTCTAACTTCCATTCCACCACAGTGCCTGGATTGAAGTGTTCCATAGCAGCCATGTACCTAGGCAACTGGCTGAAAGATCCCTCCCAAGTGCCATAAATCTTTTCAAATGCACGCTTGCGTCCGAGGTAGGCCTTTCTTCGACTAACCGTTTTTCCATATGCTTTTAGGATAGCTGTCTGGCAGTCCTTGATAGGAAACCTGAGATGTTCAAATGATATTAATTTCTCAAAAAAAAAGTTTTGAAAAACAAAAGAAAAATTATCTGTGAAAAAAAATTACCTCGGCGTTTTTTCTATATCAGTACAAAGAACAGAAGCAATCATTTCAACATTCAAATTGAAGTGTCCTTCACGACACGTACCCATATTACACGTATGTTCACCATTGTATGACCCAATTTTCCACATATTAACATCAGCAGACATATAAGCAGTGACCTTAAATCTACATCCTTGATCTACACGCCTACAACAAATTCGCCATGATGTTTTTGTCGACTTAATGACATGGTACTCCCTTGCCCACTTGTAGTGTAAAAGTTTAAGCGCCCTTTGCACATCCATCTTTGTCTTGAACAACATGTCTTTTTCAACATAAATATTACTATTCATAAAATCTTGTGGTTCACGCCACGTACCTTGAGATCTATAATAATCAGTATGGGTATCGACAAATACATCTGGATCATCTGGCACATGATCAATAAAAGGAATTTCACGATAAAAAAATTCGGGCATATGCAATGATGGTGATCTGGGTATTAACTGTAGCTTCGTCGGTGACAAAGATTCTTCCGCATGAACAGGACTCATGGACATTGGTCTTGGTGATCGATTGAAAATTCTAAATTCATCATCTCCGGATGACTCTTCAAATGGTAGTTCATCTCCAGATACATCAGCATTAGGCAAATCATCACTATCAACATGTGAACTTGATCGATAATTTGGCTGATCATTATAACCATCCATATTCGCGGGAACGTTGTGCTCATCAAGCGTAATTTTTTTTCTATATGTGCCAAAAAAATATAAATAGTTGGCACATATATTAAATTTAGTTAAATAAAACTTAAAATGGTACACGTACCTATAATAGTCAGCTGCACCAAAATTAGACGAGGCATAAATATTTGAGGATGTTCCAACATTTTCCATCAGCCCAAACTGTGATGACTGTCCAAAATAGTTATCTTGGCCATAACTTGAAGCAATATTCATCTCATTTTGAGTTAAACTACTTCAAAAAAATAATAATTAAAAATTAAAATTGATATTATTAAAATTTATTAGTAGAAACAACACAAATGAAAGGGCAGTACCAGTCATTTTCATTAATAGCTTCGTTCAAATCAAAATCATATCTGCCGGTATGAAGATTTTGGTATTGAACTGTGTGAGGAAAATCACATGATTGACTAACATGGACTTCATTAGGGATGTTACGATTTTCCAACTGACGATGGACATCATTCGGTAAAGCAGAACGCCGACGACGACTAATCCTACGCTCCGTCCTAACATAGACTTCAAGCACAGTTAGCTTGATTTGATCTATAAAGTCTGTCGGAGCGCTTAAAAAATCTCTCAACGAATTGTCATTGTTGATAATCCACTCACCAAAATTTACTTGGCCTTGTGATAAAAATGAGGTCGGATATTTTCCAATTATAATCAATTTATAATCGGTACTATCCAAAGCCATCCTTTTATAAAGTGCATCACATAATTTTTTAAATGAAAGATTAACTGAATACTTAACATTGTATTTTGGAGGACAATTATAATGTATGGTGTTTCCATCATATATAATTTCACCATCCCAGAAAAAAGAAACTCTAACTTTTGATTCTGAAGACATCTTTCAAATTGTTAGTGAAGAAAAACAAAAAAATGATTAATATACAGAAAGTGGTAGTTGAATTCGTAAGTGTTATCTTCTTATATAGTAGTGATTGGTGGAGTGGGGGGGCCCGAGGGAGATGTCTGGGGTTGTTGGAGATTTGAGAATGCAGATATTGGCATGACAAAACGCCATAATTTATGGAAAAGTTTTATAAGCAAAACGCCATAATTTAAGGCGTTTTACTAAAACTACGTCGTTTTAGTAAAACGTCATAAATTATGGAAAAGTTTTATTTGGAAAACGCTATAAATTATAGCGTTTTACTAAAACGACGTCGTTTTAGTAAAACGCTATAATTTATAGCGTTTTCCAACATTTTTTCTATGTAAAACGCTATAAATTATAGTGTTTTCCAATATTTTTTTCAAAACCACAGACGTTAACGGGATCGTTAACTTTTCTCGATAAAACGCTATAATTTATGGCGTTTAGCTTATTTTGGTAACAAAATAAACTAGTGGCTTATTTTGGTCACTTTGATTATATCATGGCTCATTTTGGTCGCGAGTTCCATAAAAAATGGCACATCGATATCATCTTCTATAATTTCTTGTTTGAATATTTATTAATTTCTTTTGGATTTTTATAGAGTCTATGGGAATACACACCGAAAAGTCACTCTCAATGCCTAATAAGAGTCCAAAATAAATTGTATCTGAAATCTGACAGACACCTCAGCTGCTACTTCCCACATGGTCCATTTTCTAATTTGTTTATGTATAGCACATCAAAATTTTATGAGCCACTCATGAGTTACTAGATTAAATTATTAAAATTACTTGTAAGAGATTTTTCTTCATAAAATTCCATATTGTAACACTCTTGGACAATGAGGTACTATCAAAAGAAAAACAGTAAACTAATTATTAAGTTTTGACCCTATAAAAATGACAATATTATCTAGTGTCTATCAAAATAATCTCGCTTCCTCTTAAAGGCAAAGTAGAATATGCATATATCTTACTTTCATACTCTACTTGTAAAATTGCATTGGCATATCGTTGTTGCTGTTGTAAAAATGACAACATTTGGAGTACAAAAATCAACACATATGATTTTTAAATGTGAATTGAATATCAATTTCTTGATTCTTTTATATTAAGTTTATATATTAGATGCTATATAAAGAATACTCTACTCTAATATCATTGTCTTTTTTTCTAAAGTAAGATATTTTTTTTAAATTGTTTAAAATAATTTTGAAATTGGAAAGCTGCATTGAGCCAGTAAATTTAAAGCACTGAAGTATTGTTAATACATGTTATTTTCAAGGATTATATTGAATATATTATTATTATTCTCAATAAGAATCTTAGAGGCCCCTAAGAAATGTTCAATATTGGATGAGAATGGTGTAAGTATATTATTCTTTAATTAATACCCTCTAAGAGAGTATATAAGATATAATTTCCCTTTTGTTTTCTGCTAGGTGTCTAGTATTTGCTTTGAGTTCGACGAATTTAGATCATATCGTATAAGAAAAACTTTGCTTTTTTTCATTCACATAGCTCGAATATGAAATTCTAATTAAGTGCTTAATATACCAATCAAGTTTAACTTAATTTGAAACTATAAGGATTTTCATTTTTTTTTAAAATCCATGATAGTATACTAATTGCCACGTGGGGTAAATTTTGTAATTTGCATTTATTAATTTAGAAGACCTTTATGACTAGTACTAAAAATGTCCAAATTTCAGCTTGTTGCATTTAATTGCATGGAAAGAGGTATCCGTAGACATAAAATAGAAAATATTGAAATAATTGTATATAATATGATTTGTGTAACGGATGTTTTTTTCTCTTTCAGATCCATTTTGCCGACAAAGGACTAAGTTCCAAATTTCACAAAATACACCTAACTTATTTGTCAAATAATTGTCCATTAAATGACATATATATCACACCAAAATTTATGGTGGGTGATAGTTAATTTGATTCATCTTTAATCAACATTTCAAATTCAAGTAGGTTATATTAATATGATTCACGCATCTTTAATCGAACATTTCAAATTCAAGTCTCGCAAATGAAATTTGTCTTTAACGAAAAATATTTTATTTTTAAAATGAAATTTTTAGGCTTGAATCCTAGTTAGTGGAGTTCAAAAATAAGTATTAATTATATACCAGATGGGAAATTTGAAAAAAGAAAAAGAAAAAGGAAAGACAATTATATTCTTATGAAAATAAACTATAACATGTTTGATTATTCTTTCAAAATTTATTTATTTTGAAAAATGATTTATTTTCAAAAGTACTTATGAACAAAAAAAAATTAAAAATTTGGAGAGTAGTTGTGTTTGACTAATCTAATCTGGAAAATACTTTTAATAATTTTAGATTAGTGATTTGTGGTTGGGCAAAAATTATTCTGCTACTACTTAAAAATTTAACCAAACATCTCAAGTCTCAACTTTTTAAAATAAATATTTTTATTTTTCAAAAATTTGACCGAACAGACTATATAACCTTGTTTGGTTAGGTAAGTGTTTCTTCAAATAATTAATCATTTTTAACTGTCATAAGTAAACCTTTTACTCCTTTGTCTCTCTAGTTTTTGATGTTTTTAATGACCTATGTCTTCATGTATGCATAATTCCCTACACAAAACTAAAACAAAATGTTGTATGTTTTTTCATAGTTAGCTTTCATTATTTAATTTATTGTCTTTTTTTTTTCTTTTTCTGTTGCATTGAATTAAGAAGGTTTTGGACATTTTCCATGGTCTCAAAAAGCGATAGACAGAGGCAAAAATGGCCTAATATGAGATTAATTTTGGTCAAGTGATTGTGACTGAAAACCTCTTTTTTTATATTTATTTATAAAAAATGTGGAGATTTGATTAAAGAAAAGAAGGAAAAAGAATAATGAATATTCTCTGGCTTAGCGAAAAAATAAGGTGAAAGAGTTATCGTTCTCATTCAAAGGGTGAAACAATATAATTTTCTAACTTTTAAAGGTTAAAGAGGTATAGTAAATTTTACTCTTGATAGTGAGCTGAACTCAATAACAACGTAACCATTTAAAAATTGTAATCATGATTTATTTAAAGTATAGTTAGCTGATTAGATAACCAAGCCAAGAAATAAACTAATTCTTACATCATCAAAATCGTTTAATCAGTGGTACTCTGCATTTTTACGGAGAATTCTATTATATCACATCTATTACCACATTCATGTAGAAAATAGTGGGGCGATCATTACATCATTCGCACAGATCGTAACGTATGCGACAAAGAGTTTCACTCTTATAAGGATTACATTTTACTCCTCGCTTGTCGCTACTTATGCAATAAGAAATATCGCTTCGTAAAGATCATACTTTTCACCTCCCTTAATAAATCTATTCGATGTGAATTAGAATTAATAGACAACAGGTTAAAATTCCGCTGATTATGGTGCTCCTGAAGTCCTGATAGAAGATGTTACTATTGCTCCAACCTATATCAACTTTTAGAATTAATTTTTTCAGTGCTAGTTTAAGCACCTAATCATTTTAATTAACGCAATTAGTCAAAGCTTTCATCATCATTATTGCTGTTGTGTTAGGCAACTATCAATTGATTTGCATTCTTCCTTTTTTTCTCATTCTACGTGATTATTACTCAATTTACTTTTTTAGTAAACCAGTAATACTATAGTAGTAAATATTGTACCCAAAATAGCACCTTTACAAATATTTCAACAACTAATCTTAATCGAATTAATCCTCCAAAATAATATATAACTTAGATATGTTACTGTCAACAACAACATATTTAGTATAAATCCATAGATGAGATCTCATAAGATGTTCGCCGACCTTATACCTATTTTTGTGGATAGAAAAGATGTTGTTTTCAAGGAGCCTCGACTCAAAAGAAATATTATCGAAGCAGGATTGCCAGAAAGATATGACAACCAAATAGCAAAATACACAAATGAAGTAGATTTTAAAGTTGAAACTTGAAATTTTGAGTTTTTGAAATTGTAATTTTTGGAATTTGAAGTCGTGTAATTTGGACATGCATTTTACCTGAAAAATTAATGGAAGTCCTAAAAATCCAAAAACTAGTCTGAGCCTTTTTTTTTGGGAACTTCCAAATATTTAAAGATCAAATTTTCAAAATATGATCAAATTTCATAGTTAAACAAATAATTAAAAGTAAATTTTCAAAATCTGATCCAAAATCTATGGTCAGACAAATATTTGAAGATAATATTTCAAAATTTAATCCAAAATCTATAGTCAAACACTAAAATAGTAAAACACCTAGAAAAATGAAAAACTATGCGATTACTAAATAATAGTACTATACTAATCGTCAAAAGAGTTTTAAGAAGGGGGCTAGCCCCCTACGTCTCCCACATATAATGCAACTCGACTGCCTATTAACCATATTATAATTCTCGACCTTCATACTTTCTTTTTGGGATATTGTACTAGGAATACCATTTTCTGTAAATGTTATACTACAATAGAATTAAATTTAGTTTAACAATATTAATTAAATCCGTAAAAAGAGCATAAATAAAAAGTCTTAAGCTCTTGTGCATTTTCATAATTGGATTCTTTACTGGCTCCATTTATTCTCTATTATTGAACTTTCTTTTCCTATTCTATTTTTTTTTGTATTCTCAAATTCAGGGAAGAAAAAAAAAGAAAAAAAGAAAAATGCCAAGGGTAGTCTCCATCTATTTGTAAGCCCAATAATTGCTTTTTCTCAGACCAATAATTGTTAGGTCTCTTGAGTAGAGTATTGTATATTCTGCACTTACTTAATTGAAAGTAGAGTATCATATTTCCCATCAAAAGTAAAGTGGATTAATTCTTTGAATTAAAAAACTTAAAAAATGTTACTTGTGAAAAGAAGTAATTGTCAGGCAAGAAAATAAGAAAACCATAAAGCATCACGCAATAATATTTAATTAGTGAAATTTTAGTACTCCCCCATTCCCGACAATACTTGTTCACTATTGACTTGACATATATATTAAAAAATAATAAATAATATGAATAATTTTACTATATCACTCTTTGAATATAGTAATAAATTTAATGTCTTAAAAAATGCATTAACTGTTGAATAGTATTTAATAGCAAAGATAAAATGAATAGAAATGAATAAATTATACATTTATTTTTTTCAAAATTGGAGGGAATTAGGGAGTACGTTTTAACATAATATTGTTTCATCGGTTTTATTTTATAATTTTATTTTTTTTAAAAAAAAAAAGAAACTCGTGGTTTTGACTGACTCAAAATTTAAGTAAAAATGACTTTTAGATTCTATAATTTTAAATTAAGAACAGTATAATATACTAAAATATCCTTTAATTCTTACTATATTTTAAATCTGTCATATAGGATGTTGGATCAAGAGAATTCTTAAATACAAAAAATATTTTTTAAATAAAAAAAATTAAGACACATATATCAAAACAGAGGGGGTAATAATTATGAGGCAATTAAAAGTTTAGTTTGATAAAAATATCAAAACATTAAAAGTCTTACCAATAGATATGACTCTCCTTACCAATAAGGCTGTGATTAAGTCATAAAAATTCTTTTTTCTTTAATCAAAAATCTCAAATTTGAATGTGAATGTGACATCATTTTTGTTGGATAGCATTTCACTTCTCATGCGAGACTTCCTAACACGAATTCAAATTTAATCAATAGTGTGAAACCAAGAAAATAAAATATGAAACTTCTTAATAGTTAATTATTGAGAAAAGACTTATTCTAGGATAAAAGAGTCTCTGGTTAACAAAATTTAATATAAAAAAGTACATTGAACTTAACATAAATAATTAACTAAAAAAAAGTTAAAGAAAGCAATTGGAGAATCCAAAGCAATTACTAAGATATGTATTAATGTAATTTTTTAGGCAAGATGTTACAGGTTAAGCACGTTGTAAAGACGTGCATTGTCCCCAGCCCAACACTGAATGAGAAAGTTTCAATTAGGTGAAAATTAATTTACTCCCTCCATTCTTTTTTATTTGCTCCCCTCTTTTTCCGTGAGTCAATTTGACTAAGTTTCAAAGCTATAATATATTAGATTAATTTAATATTTTAAAATTAAAATTTAAATATTAAGAAACTATATGAAAATTACTATAAATTGCAATTTTTCTTTTTTTTCAATTTGATTAAGAAATACATCTTAAAATATTGATCAAAATTTGTATAATTTGATTCTAAAAATGAAAAGGGAACAAATAAAAAGGAATGGAGGGAGTAACATTTAAAGAAAAACAAGGTGACACAACAAATCAAGGCTTTATATTCAAAACTATATTCATTGCTAGCTCCTGCTGCTTGTCAAGCAGTGAGGGACAAAAGGTGCGAATGATTCTTTGTATGCATGAAATAGAGGTAGTTAGCAAGATTAGGTGCTCTTTCATCACTAAGCAGCGTTGCTTTCTCACTCCATCCGTCCTTTAGTTACTAAGATATTTCAGTTTGGTAAGTTTTAAAAGTTTAAAGAGCGCAGACTAGCCACGGAGCTTGGATACGTTTTCCCAATCGGAGATTCATGGATCACAGATGGTATCTGGAGCGATCGTACGTTAAATTACCAAAGAAACTAGGATAAATCAATGTGATCATGATATTGTAGGTGATTGCGATGGGATAGATGCGATTTTCCTCAGTTGGTTTGGGTGTGAGTTTGGGAAGGTTAGAAGTAAACAAAGAGCAGTAGAAGAGAATAAAGTGTTGCGCCCATTCTTTTCTTTCATAGCTGGAGCAAATGGAAGGAGACGTCGTGCAAGCCGAAGACTTACAAACCATGCCAAACAGGCTAATCCCACGTGGACATTATTCACACAGATACAATTAGAAAGTGATATTTTGTACATTAATATACTTACCAAGCACGTAGATATAATGTATTTCACTATTGTTACGCGTACAAATACAATGCATTTTGTTGCAGAGATATTATATATGCACAAATACAATGCATTTCACTATTATTATGCCCGCCAATACAGTGTATTCCGTTATATTTTGAAACCAAAATATTGTTACGTTTTATAATTAAGCAAAATTTTGCTATTTTTCATAAATCTGACTGCATATAGCGTTATTACTACATTTTTTATCAATATTTAATACACTTCTAATAAGAGCATAATCTTTCCAAAATTATGCTCTTGCTATCCTAATTTACCTCGTCTCTCTTAACTTTTCTAAATTTGTATCATAACATTAACAGGAGTATTATTTTCTACAACTTCCATAATTTAATATTTAAAAAAGTTGTGTTTTATTATTATTGCTATAAATTGAATTTTGAAAAAAAATTAAAAATTTATAATTAGGAATTCAAAATTAGAAAAATATTTAATGTGGGACCCATTTCACTCCCATGAAGTGGAAGCCCACGTCCTCTATACAATCCAAGAAAGTACTACCATTTATGTTAGAAAAAAATTTACCTAGAAATGAGAAAAACTCAAACAACTCTCTCTCTCTCTCTTCCAAGCATTTGTGTTCACTGTATAGTTATTGAAAAAACAGAGTTTTTTTAGATCTCTATTTACATCATTTTTGAAGGTAAAAATGCCTTACTTTTGTTCATTTTCTGATTTGTTGTTGTGTTTTGCTTTGAACTTTGCTCATTGTTGATGGTCACTATGTGTTGAATCTTAATGCGGGTTTTTCTCAACTTTCTTGCAATGACTTTTATGTTAATCTCTTAATGAGTTAGTTTAAGTTTTTTGGTATTTGTATTGTACTAAAAATTGCAACTTTTTTTGGAAGTTGGGAGAAATGATGGAGGAATTTGAAAAATCTTACTTCAAATCTTTTGTTTTTACTATAAAGTTGTAATCTTTGATGTTGTTGAGTAATGGGGTTGTTCATTGAAAAATAATTTTTCCACTTCAAATCTCTTGTTTTTCCTATAAAGTTGTAGTCTTTGATGTTTTTGAGTAATGAAGTTGTTCAAATCTCTTGTTTTTCCTATAAAGTTGTAATCTTTGATGTTTTTAAGTAATGGGGTTGTTCAAATCTCTTGTTTTTCTTTTATAGTTGTAATCTTTGTTATTTTTTAGTACTGGAGTTGTTTTAATTGAAAAAAAGGAACAAGAAATCCCACTTCAAATCTCTTGTTTTTCCTTTAAAGTTGTAATCTTTGATGTTTTTGGGTAATGGGGTTGTTCTAATTGAAAAATAAACCTCACTTCAAATCTCTTGTTTTACCTTTAAAGTTGTAATCTTTGATGTTTTTGAGTAATGGGGTTGTTCTAATTGAAATGGATCTATGTATGAACTAAGTGTATCTCCATAGTTGGGTTTGGCTTAAGGTATGAAGTTCAAGTAGTTGATGTTTAGTTATAAACTGTGTGGATTCATACCTCATCTAGGGTTGTGTGATTTAATGGGATACTTCTTATTAGAAGTCAAGCAATATATACAACAACAACAACAACATTATGCCTAGTGAAATCTCACAAAGTGTGGTCTGGGGAGGGTAGAGTGTACGCACACCTTACCCTTACCCCGTGGAGGTAGAGAGGCTGTTTTTGAAGACCCTCGGCTAAGTGAAGCAAATCAAAGTAGTAATGGAAAAGAAAAACGGCAGTGAAGAAAAATGACAACTAAAAAGTCAAGCAATATATGTACTTTACAATATCCATTACATTGTTTAAACAGATATCATGGTATCAAAAGATTTACTATTATTGTTCATACAATGTTGGATCTCAAACTATAGTGAATGCTTTATTGTGGTCATTACATTATGTTCCTCTGCAAATTTAATTGGAAAATTTCATCCAACTTGAGTTTTGAGCTTTTCGATTGCATTCTCTGCTTCATGAAATGTTTTTTTAAAAAAAATAACCGTGGTGTCCGGGCCAACTTGCATGCACCTCGATTAATTCCATATGATACCTGGCACCTCATACCAACAATAGGTACCTAGGTAACTCTGTCCACCAAGGCTAGGATAGATTGGAAGAAATCACCTAGTGCTTTTGTATTTGTTAGGATTTGAACCTGAGACCTCATGGTTCTGTTTCATGAAATTCTTGTTCATTCATCTCATTATTCTTGTGTTGTTGGTAGTCAAAGAGGCAGTATTTGCCTCTTCTATATATTTATTTATTGTGGTTTAGTATATGTATGAGTCTGATTATTAGGAAGATAGCAGGTATTGCTTTGATTTTCTGATATGGAATTCTAATTAATCATTACAGGGGAAGGATGAATTTCAAAATGACTGAATCAGACCGTACTCGATAGAGCTCAGAAATTTTCGGTTCAGTGTGATGTATGATGCTTCAGGCATAGTCAGTGAGGTGTTTGACTTTTGAAAGATGGTTCCGATCAAGGTTTTATGAGTAAGCCATTTACCTTTGTAAGTGCTGAGTGCTTGCTGATTAGTCTACTTACTGCCAAGGCCCGCTGTGATGGGTTCATTTCGTGGTAATTGTGAAACTGTTGAGTCGAAGGATGAGGTTGAATTGTTCCAGCAGTCAGGAAAGTTAAATCAAGTGCTCAAACCGGACAGAAAGCAGAAGCCTCCTTTGGTTAGAAAAGGAACCGGTAAATACTTAGGAGATGACATCAATCAGCTTTTCGAATCAATCAATGTAAGAACATCAAAGAGTCTGGATTTGACAGATCATGTTAGAAGAGATGCCTCAAAAAGGCCAATGAGGGGTGGTGGGTCACACTCTCCGGTAACAGGGTTTTCTGATCCAGTTTCTCTAAAGCAGGCATTTCGGGGTCTATGCATATCTCAGGCAGCAGAAATGGCTGCAATGAAGCGATTTTCAAAGCCACCTGGTTCTCCTAGTGTTTTAGAACCTGGAAGAATTACATGTTCCTCCCGATTTGCAGGTCCTAGTGAGTCTGGTTTTCTTCGTTCAGAAAGACTAGTCCAAGATGAAAGCGTTTCAGGAGTTCTCCACAAGGTGTCTCATAATCCCCATGAACGGTATGTAAAGTCAGCAAACCATAGTCCCTGTTCTTCTCCACGATTTGCCATTAAGCCATTTAGCATGAGTCAGAATGGGAGAATAGTGCCAGTAGATAGCACGTCCAGCTCTGTGCCTCAGCACATCCAAGAGTCCAGGTTAAAGTCACCAGGTCAAAGTTCCCTTTCTTCTCCACGGTATGCTGGTAACCCGAGCATTAAGAGTACAGAGTCCATATCCAGACGATCTGAGAGAATATTGCCAGCAGAAAATGTACCAGGCTCACGTAAAAAGGATTTTCTACAGCCTCCCGAATCCAAGATGAGGTCAGCCAGCCAAATTGCTCTCTCTTCACCTCGGATTGGTGATAAACCAGTAATTAAGCAAGCAGAATCAGTTGTATCGCAAAATCAGAGGACAGGAGGTGCAGAAAGCATTTCTGGCTCTTTCATCATGATGCCTGAGTTCCGTAAAGAGTCCATGAAGTCCTCAAGCCAAGGTGCCATTTCTTCTCCTAGGTTGGTAGCTGCACAGGATCTACAGGTTACGACTTCCAGTCTCCAGGAAAATGAGAATGCACAAGCATCAAACCATCATGAGATCAAACCACTAAGAACTGCATCAACTAAGGAAAAAACCCAAACTGCAGTTCCTTCCTCATCTTCATGCGAGTCTAGTAATGTCGTATTGGTGTCTGGAACGAAAAGATCGCCAGATAATCAGAAGAGAAATGTGGTTACATCATTTAGAGTGGCAAACAAAGCAGCTCTAAAGCTGAGACGGAAAGGCAGGTCACAGTCAGTGCCTTCATCGAATGTAGTAAGAGGCAACAAGGAGACCAAATCGAGAAAAAGCACCAGTCGTGCCACTAAGCCTCCAGGCAAAAACAAATATCTTGTCAAGAAGAAATTGAAAGAGGAGGCAGCACTAGCAGCTGGAACTTTTAATCTATGCTATGAAATAAATGGTCCCACAGAATCGCCTAGTCAACTTATCTGCCAGAGATGTCAGTGCACTCTCGAGGGTGTGGGGAAGGAATCTAGCGAGAAACCTGCAAAGCAAATGTCTGGATGTATGACAGTTGGAGCCAGTGAAAATAGCATTAGCTGTGCTGCTAATGGCTATTCCAATAGTGGTCCTCCTGTCTTGAAATTCAACAAGGCATCAAAATCTAGGGAGCAAGGGGAATTCTCTCAGAGCTCAAAGAGTAGTATTGGTGATTATAGTACTAGCACAACCATCAGTGAAGAGAGCAACCTAAGCGGCTCGTTTTCTGGGAACAGACCACACATGTCTAAAGATGGCAGGTGGGAGGCTATCAATCAGGTGAGGAAACACTATGGATTCTTAGGATTAAGTCACTTCAATTTATTGAAGAAGCTTGGTTGTGGAGACATTGGCACAGTGTATCTTGCTGAGCTGCTAGATACCAACTGCTTATTTGCAATAAAAGTTATGGATAACGAATATCTGGCAAGAAGGAAAAAGTTGCCGAGGGCCCAAACTGAAAGAGAGATTCTGCGGATCCTGGATCATCCTTTTCTGCCAACACTCTATGCGCAGTTCACTTCAGATAATTTATCATGTTTAGTTATGGAGTTCTGTTCTGGTGGTGATTTACATGTCCTCCGTCAGAAGCAGCCAGGTCGATATTTTTCTGAACCGGCAGCAAGGTATGATGTTTTCCAATGCAGTAGATCTTACTCAACATTAATTGTGTTGACAGATGATGCTTTGCTGGGAAATACTTGTAAATAACGAAGCTTTCTTTTGAAATGATACAAGTTCATCATAAGCTGAACATTTAAAGACTTGTCTTTCTTATGACCTGCAAATAGATGTGAAAATTTTTTGTAACGATAAAAAGGCTTCTTTAGTCTAAATAGGTTATACTGTATATGGGTGAGTATTTATGCAGTCATTTTTAAAATGGAAAGGGAGAACTTTGGGCTACTGTTTTAAAATGTTGGCTTGCTTTGATAGCTGTATCTTTATACACTGTTAGAAAGATTAGATTTTGCTTGCTTTGATAGCTTTGTTTTTAAACACTGTAGAAAAGTTGAACCAGTTCTGCCACCTTCAGCATTAAAAAGTTCTTCCATTATCACAAGACAACTAGCTTAGTGTATAATTTTAATTCTTCTAGTGACCCAGAATTTCTGTGACTAGTTATATTAGACATGTTTTACCAACTTTAGGTTCTCTATTATGTGAGATATCAATTTTCTTCTCCATTTAAACATATGCTACTCGTGAATTGCCATGTAAATATATCTGTTTACCTGTTGGTAAATCAACACGACGAAAGACTTTCTTACTGTATAGATGGCTCCCTCTCTCCACCTCCTCACACTTTATTATCATGACCTGGTGGTTGTGCTTTTCCTAACTTGGCTGAATGTACATCAAAGTTTCAGCCGAGTTTTTATTAATACTAATAACTGTACTCTGTATCGTAAATATTTATTTATAATATTTAAGGGTAGAAGGGGAGCCTTGGAGTAACTGGTAAAGTTGCTGCCATGTGACCAGGAGGTCACGGGTTCAAGCCCTGGAAACAGCCTCTGGCGGAAATGCAAGGTAAGGCTGCGTACAATACACCCTTGTGGTGGGACCCTTCCCCGGACACCGCACATAGCGGTAGCTTTTGTGCACCGGGCTGCCCTTTTTTTTTAATATTTAAGGGTAGATGAATTAATTATTATCTTAACCAAGCTGAGAATGTAGAAATCAATTCCCGCCATGTTTTAATGGAAGCTAGCAACTGTGTTTTGTATACACTATTCAAATTAAGATGTGTCATACATCATGTTGTTACATCCGTGTATTCGGTAGTCAGTGAAACCTCTCTTATTGTAATTGCAGGTTTTATGTTGCTGAGGTCCTCCTTGCTCTGGAGTATTTGCACATGCTAGGAGTTGTATACCGAGATTTGAAACCAGAAAACATTCTTGTCCGTGAAGATGGTCACATCATGCTTACTGATTTTGACCTCTCACTCAGATGTTCTGTCAATCCCACTCTTCTACAGTCATCCTCATTGGGAATAGAAGCCCCACGGATCTCTGGTCCATGCGCTGGATCCAACTGCATTGATCCTTTTTGTGCGGGACCATCATGTCAAGTTTCTTGCTTTAGCCCCCGAGTTTTACCTGGCACTGCAAGAGCAAGAAAGCTAAAAGCTGAAGCTGCTGCATCTCTTAACAGATCATTGCCTCAGCTTGTGGTAGAGCCAACGGAAGCTCGGTCCAACTCGTTCGTTGGTACACATGAATACTTGGCTCCTGAGATAATCAAAGGTGAGGGCCATGGGAGTGCTGTTGACTGGTGGACACTAGGCGTTTTTCTTTACGAGCTTCTATATGGTAAGACACCCTTTAAAGGTGCTGGAAATGAAGAAACTTTGGCTAACGTCGTCATGCAGAACCTCAGATTTCCCGACAGCCAGATCGTGAGTTTCCAGGCGAGGGATCTCATCAGAGGTCTATTAGTAAAGGACCCCGAAAATCGCTTGGGAACAGAAACAGGTGCCGCTGAGATTAAGAGACACCCTTTCTTTGATGGCCTGAATTGGGCACTGATACGCTGCGCCGTTCCACCTCAAGTACCTGGAGTAACAAAAGTAGCACTTGAGGAAAAGAGCAAAAAGTTTTTAGAGTATGGTTCAACAGGAGAGCATCTAGAATTTGAGCTATTCTAGCAAAACTGATGTTCCTATTCGAGCGAGCGCCCAAACAGATGAGGCAAGAAGATCTTGATCGAAAGCTCCACTATTCTGTATAGTGAGAGAGAATGAAATTCGATCAAATTTGATGTCTGGTTATGACTTAATGATGTATTCATTGTTCCCACCCCTTGTTGATGCTGATGTCTAAATTATAATATAGATTTGCAAAGAACAACAGGGGGTTTCATATACCATCACCATAAAATTTTGCTCATTGAACAGCATGGTGGATGCTGTAGTTATAATTGATTATGCCATATTATATTTGGATTTGTTTAGCTAATGTACCTTGGAAAATTTCTAAGAGCCACAAGAACCTATAAGGCTGAGCAATAAATGCACTGAGTTATGCTGTAAATGGGAAATTGTTAGTTGATTGTTTTGGCTAATGTGCTGTGGCGGATCTAGAGGGTTAGTTACCGTGGCGGAATCAGGATTTTCACTAAGGGGTTCAAAATATAAAGAAATAAACACACAAACTAGACGAAGGGGGTTTGATATTTATTATATATACCTAAAAAATAATTTTAATCATGTATAAATAGTAGAATTTTCCACCGAGGGGATTCGGATGAACCCTCTGGCCTCAAGCTAGCTTCTCCCCTGGTTGTGGTTGGTTGTGGGTTTTTATAATATATATTTCAAGAAATACACTGATGTTTTCAAATATTGACTGTGAATTCAGTTATTACTCTCTCCGTTTCTAAATAAGTGGTTGTTTAACCTTTTTATATTGTTCCTAAATAAGTGGTGCTTTAGATAATCAAGAAGATATTACTGGTGTTTTTTCAATTTTACCCTTCTTTAAAGAAAGAAAGTTTTGCAAAATCAAGAAAATATTAAAGAGTAATAAGTAATATTCTTTGCCAAGTATTTATTAATAGCCTATTTGGCCAAGCTTATTTTTTCCCAAAGTGTGTATATTTTCTTAGAAGTGCTTATTTTTTTTACAAAAGTGAGGTGTTTGGTCAAGCTTAAGAAAGAAAATAAAGTGATTATGCGGCAGAAAAAACAGTTTTTCATAAGCTAAAAGAAGTAACTTTTCTTAAAAGCATTTTTTTTGAAAAACACTTTTGAGAAAAATACACTTAGAAGTACTTTTAAAAAGTTTGGTCAAACACTAATTGTTGCTCAAAAGTGTTTTTAAATTTTTTTGGTCAAACACAAACTGTTTTTCACCAAAAGTACTTTTTTGAAAAGCACTTCTGAAATAAACACTTTTTAAAATAAGCTGATTTTAGAAGTTTGGTCAAACTGGCTATAAGGCAAGTTAGTAAAAGTACTCTTTGTTTTAGAGGAATGAGTGGTTTCCTAAGGGGTGTGCCAGAGCTAAAAAGAATAAATTACGTGGAATAGAAAATATCAAGTCATATTTATCAGGCGTAGCTAATGTTTAAAATAATAACGAGGTGCAACTATGATTTAGATTAAATAGCTAAATATATACTCGTATTTCTTTTGTATTTATATATTTTGGGGCTCATATGCAAATCTCTAATTTCGGGGAGAAGGGGGGCTTCATATACAAGTATCTAAAGATTTGTATTTGTATACAAGCGAATTTCGAGGCTAATATACAAATTTCTAAAAGGAAATTTTTATTTTTATGTACAATCTCTAATTTGTATATTTAGCTACTACACTGTAGCTATGTCCTATAATTAGGTAAACTTTTGTTATATCGTCTCATTTATTGTCTAAATGTTAGCTATTTCTAAATTTTGCCCTAAAACCCTACTTATTTAAAAACAAAGAAAATAATATTTATTTGAGGTTACTCTAAGAACTCACGAACTTCAAATTTTAGAATTGCTTTTGAATATATCATGTTTAACCAAAAACTTCATATGTGACCCAACCTAACCGCAAAAGCCTCTCTATTCTCTAAACAAATGCTAAAAAAGGTTTAATATAGGAGTGACTCAAGGGTGAGATTAATAAAACGTTTGCTTTATGATCCAAAATTTGAGGCCTAAAATTTTTTAATAGTGAATTTAATAATTTTATTTTACTTAAATAATATTGAAAATTGTGAAAAAAAAATATAAAATTTATATTAAAAAAGAAAAAAAAATTATCTACCCTTTATCAGAAATATTTTAAAACTTTAAATTAAACAACTCAAAATTTTCATATTAATAAATAAAATTTTTATAATAATATTCAAGGTAATGTATCACAAACACGTACTAACATGTTATTCACTAGAACTACTCTTAACATTTAATAATAATATTATTACTATGTGAACTTAATTAAAGTTTTTATGTCATTTATAAATATCACTATACTAAAAACAACAAGTATGTAAATATAAAAGAGCAATTTTAGATTTTTATTTTTGTGTTTATTTTTATGTACCTAAGACTTCTTATTAAAATTTTATTTTTTAAGCCATCAATTTTATTGAGATGTCATTGATCCAAAATTACAAGGTTTGTATTACGAGTATTTATTTTGTTTCACAAGCCAAATGAATTTTAGGGAGTCTCAGAGCCATTGAAATCGAATATTAAGCAATTGTTCACTGCAGCAAAACAAACATCATATTGGCAGGGGAATAAGGTGTTGTTTGACGTACCTAGTGACTCAAGAAATTTAAATGCGTCACTTGATTTGAACATTATTGAGTTTAGTAAGTACCATATGTTTGCAAGGTTTGAGAAAAGGTCGCACACCGAAAGGTTTAATGTAGATAATAATAGTTGTTTCCACGACTCGAATTATCGTATAAAGATGAGAATAGTAACTTTATTTTATATTTATGCATAAAATGTCAGTAAATATGTTCAAATATTGTCAGAATCAAGTGATATAAAGTTGTAATATTTATAAAGAAAAATGCCTCCCGATTTGGAGAAAATATTTCAAATAATTTCAATGTGATTAAACTCTGAAAAATGATTGCATTAAGAAATAAAAATTATAGGAAACATATTTTTTCTTCTACATAATCACACCAAGTAATTTCTGATGTCAGAACAATAATAAATTAAGGGCGATTAGGTGTCTTCATTCAAGCGATAATATAGAAGATCGAAACAAAGTGAGAGTCTGGAGTTCGAGAAAAAAGTCGAGTTGATTATGCTCAACAACACTAAGCATCTCTAGCGGTATGAAAAAGGGGATCATAATGATATCATCTACGTCTGTATCGTTTCTTGAGAATCTTCTCTCTCCATCTCGACTATACTTTTTATATACTTTATTAAAAAAAAAGGGTATATATTTTACATATAGTGATATATATTTTACATACTAAGTATATCATTATTTTATAACTAAATTATTTGATACAAAAGAATTTTTCGCAATTAGCTCGTCACAAGCCTTCAGAATTTGTTAATCCATAAAGATAAACGTACTTGATAGTCAACTATATCTTTTTATATTGCAAGTAATGTACATTATATGTTCCAAAAAGAAAAGTAAACAACTATAGAAATGAAAGTCTCTTTTCAAGTTTGCGCTCAATTATTTACAAACAAATATTTATCCGTACTTGATATTTACACTGATAAAACAAGTTATTTAACTAATAAGAGTTATATTAAACTGAAATTTATATCACTTAAGCATACTTAAATTAAAAAAAAAAAAACACAGATGCAACTGATCTATTGTTTCTTATAACCATTTAACAACAGTTAATTAATTAATATTGTCACATTAATTTGTGACACTTCAAATCAAATTAGTTGACGTGGTACAAACATCGAACGTCTGAAAACATTTTCGTTGTCTACAATAGCGGTGAATGTAGCTAACAAACTACGAGTTCAACTGAAAATACTTTTAATACGGAGCTTAAATAAGTAAATTTACCAAAAGTTCAATAAACTTTACATTTGAACTCACAAGTTTAAAAGTGTAACACGTACCGTGGTAAAATTATAAAAAGTAAACCCATATGTTAAAATCCTGAGACATGAGGCAGATCGAAGTGGACCTAATTGTTACGAGCCAAGTTACATATTTGACCGATCGGCCAAAATAATAATGAAGTTCACCAAAATGCATACCTTTGGTATCAACTCAAACCAATAATAAACACACCCCATCCCATGCAAATTTGTACAGCTGATAGTTAGTAAATGCAAGAAAAAGAACAACGAACAACAACACGACCAAGGGAACAAAAAAAAAAAAAAAAAGCAACGAAATCCAAAAACACCTTTGTCATGAAAAAATTCAAGTGCTAATATAGCTTGCGTCCGACGTGCTACCTCGTGCCAACTGATGCAACACGCTAGTGGGGGATGAGTTAGTAGTCGATGACCTTAAGGCCTCGGCAAGTGGTCCACCCATTGAGGCCACTTGGTGACTCGTCCCCCATGTAGACCGTTCAACATTACTAACATGATGAGGCACCGAATCATAGTCATTCCCCGTCGATAGCTTCAACGAGAAATCGGACGAGGGGTTACCGCCTCCACCACCGGGCATCGAAATGGACAGACTGGTGGCAGCATTGTCACCTTCTTGAAGATGTTGTTGTTGTTGTTGGCTAGGCCAATCATCAAAGAAATGGCGCAGGATTTGGCCACTGCCAGATACATCTTTTTGGGCTTCTTGTGGTGGACCCTTGTTGGTGAACTCAGATGGCCTACAAATCAACATCATTGACAGCCCAGCCCAAATCAAGCAGGGGACAAATTGAAGAAAAAAGCTGTGAAAAACTACATAGGGGACCTTTGGGATGAATTGAATACATATTAACCACAAAACAACAAAGTACGAATTTTCACACTACACAACAATCAAACAAACCTCACAATAAATATTAACACTAATCTTCTGATACAAATATAAATTTTAGCCAATATGATAACTGTATAACCAGTGTATACATTGTATACTGATTATAAGCTTATCAGACAAATATAATATAATCCTTCTATCGCAATTTATGTGAAGAGATTCAGAGTACAGTTCAAAACACTTAATTTAACAATAACTTTGGGTATAGATTCTTCAATAGTTAACGATCCAAAATATTTTTAAAAAGAGTTGGAGAAAATTGTAGTCAAAGAAAAAATTGTTCCACTCTCCAAATAATAACACCTTCACATAACATGGAACAGAGAAGTTCTTGTTATACATTGAATATATACACCAATCATGCTACAAGTAATTATAACTAGGCGGGTGAAATTATTTTTTAGCAATGAAAAACAATTCTCTACACCACAAAGGCTACAGTAAGGTTGGCATACATCTTACCCTTCCCAAACCCCACTTCGAATGTTGCTAGCTGAATTTTTTTTTAGCTAGATGAATTCATTCAATATTTTTCCTTATTAGTGTACACATATATTATACATTAATCAAACATGGTTATACGCATATTATTCATAAAATATACAGTGTCAAGGGTCATTTAGGTTAATTCTTTTCATTGTTAACCACCTGAATAAAACTTTTAAAATCCCAGAAAGTGGGCTCCCTGCCAGAGCAAACTAGGGCTCCTAGAAAGAAAATGAAAGTGGGCCAAGAATATCTTCAATTAGATTCTTAAGATCCAAGAAAAATTCAATAAGTGGACCATGCCCACCTAACAAGGCAAAAAGAGAAAAAGAAAAGATAAGATAAAGGAAATGGGAAGATGGAACCCTTTGATCAAGGTTAAATTTATATTTTCTCCCTACTGGGAGACAAGTTTTAACTTATGCAAAGTTGTCTCTTTTTAGGAGGTAGTGGAAAAAACAGAACAAATGGAGGATATTTGTTGGCCCCTTCAAGGAAAAAAAAAGGTAAAAGTTCAAAGCTTTATTGTATAATTGAACTTGTTGTCAATCACTTTTGCACAAAAAAGAAAAATAACAGTGAAAAAAAGTAGTATCTGCACAAACACTTTGCTCTGAGAAATGAGTTATAGTGCTAAGAAGTATTTATAGAAAGAATAATGATTTCTGAAAAAAGGGCCAAACAAATAGAGTGTATATTCACTAGATTAAAAAGCCACTCAACTATAAATAAAGTGAGAACAGAAACATTAAGACAGTCCCTCCAAGAAATGCCAGACCAAGATTGCTTTTTTCTTCTCCCAAATACCAAAAGAACAAAAATAACAAAGACCTAAAATGCATATATAATGAGAATAACAAAAAAAAAAGTAAAAAGAAAAAGTAAAAAGAAAAAGATTTTAAAGTATATATACACTTAAATACAAAAAGAATTTAACACCATATGATAGAATAGGTAAGACGCCTTATTTTCCAAGTCAATGATTATATTTTTATGGAGGAAGTAGTTATCTTTTTTCTCAAATAATCGTAATGTTCGAGACAGCTTGCGCACACCTCGACTAATTCGATAGGCATCTGTTACCTATCATCAGCACAGGTACCGGCTCATTTAATCCACCACGACTCAGACAGATGGGGGAAATTCACCTAGTGTTATTGCCTATGTTGCTCTGACTCTTTGAAAATGCTACCACACCCATAGTTGAATCCTCCAATAATGCACAACTTTTGGAGGATCCAACACACATTTGTCGACATTTTTGAAGAGTCCGAACAATATAAGCAAAATCACTAGTCCGAGCAACAATCAACATAGGTTTTTTCCCTCAATCCGTTTCATTAACCGCGAGGCCACACCCTTAAATGCGACGACATAATCATCTTTTATATCACATGTTTATGTGTATACTAGTTAAACTCAGAACATGAAAAAAACCAGTATTCAAATATCTGAAAAAAGACATACCTTTGAGTGAGTTGAAGAGCTGCATCAGTGGAAGGTGAATGTCCAGATAGAGAAAAATGAGGAGCACGGGCAGCAGCAGCAGCATGGCCAGCCATTTTTGAAAAGGCTTGATGATGAGAAACAGTGTTGTTGTTTTTACTGCCATTGTTGGCAGGTGTGGGAATTTCCACAGGCTTTCTTGAACGGCTGCGGCCACGATGAACGTGGCGCTCGCAGTATTTCTGGCCAACCACTACATCCCTTGAGCACCTCCATTTCTTGCCATCAGTCCTCCTACACCTCCCTGGTTCTGGATCCATGGCTCCTCTTCCCCAGTACCCTGACTGCATCACTTCAAAAAAAATCCATATCATTGTTAATAAGTCAGTTAGTTCTGTTATCTTGGAGGTCAGGTAAAGAATATGAATAAAATGATTTAACTTGTATACATTAGACAGTTTAAAGAATTGTTATATTATCAGTGTGTTTTAACATGCCTTTTTGATACAACTGTTTTTTTTTATTACAAATCAAAATACAATCCTCCCCTCATTCGATATATGAAGCCCATTGACTCGACTAATATGAATTCACGCCGTTTAAGGCTTATTAAAGGGGAAAAACATTAAATGGCGTGAATTCATATTAGCCTTAATCAAACATTCATCCCACTATGATTTTAGTTTGCTCAAACTCTTCTGTGTATCAGATCCTCCAAAAGCTATGCTTTTTTGGAGGATACGACACTGGTGCATAATCATTTTTAGAAGGTCCGAACAACACAGCCACAATCTTTTGTGATATTTTAAGATGTTGCAAGAAGAAACCAATCTTCTTTATTTTCTAGGTTGTTAATCCCAGTTTTCATGGACCGATAACCGTATCATATTTTAGGTGATAAAAATACTTTTTTACCATCAATTTACTGAAGTGAAGCTCTTAATGAAAACATCATCTATAGTTCAACAACAAATGCCATCTAACAGATTTTCTTACAACAACAGAAAGACAGAAATATTCTTGGAATACAGTACAAGTACAGATCAGTTGAGCTCATTAACCTAAGCTTATAAGAATCTACCAAGAGTACTTAACCACATGAAGACATTAACACTGAGTCATTTGGTTTTGGTCTTATTTATTTAAAAAAAATGATCCAAAATTGTAAGGGAAATATTATTTTTATACAGTGATTGACTTCTGCTTCTAAAAACTTTGACAAAGGACTAGAAATACAGATCAAGAAGAAAACATTATGATGCAATTTTTCATTTGCCATAGTTCAAAGACCAGGAGCACCAAAATAGTCGACATATATATAAAAATAAAGGAGCCTGATGCACTAAAGCTCCAGCTATACGCGGAGTCTAGAGAAATGCCAGACCACAAGGTCTATCAGCGTAATCTCACAAGGGGGTTTTAGGAATATAGAGCGTACACAGACTTTACACCTACCTTAGAGACAAAAAGGTAGTTTCCGACAGACCCTCGACTCTAGGAAGAGACAGTAGACAGTAACAGAAAACGGAGAACACTTTCTATATAGACATCAAAAATGAAGGGCTAGCGCGCACACACACAATAAAAGATAACAACTTTTCCACAAACTAAGCACAGTGAAAAGTGAAAACTGAAACAAGAAAACAAAATAACTTACAGGTTTGTTGGTAGTGAGGATACTGTTGAAAGGGATGAGAAAAGTAATATGAAGGAGGAGTAGAAGTGACAATGCTTTTCTTAACAAGATGTAGTAGTTCAGGAGGAACAGAGGCACCAGCTATAAAATGCCTAAAAATCAAAGTCTGTAGTTCAAGTTCCTGCCACTGTGCCAAGCTGAAGTAACCACTCCCAATCCCTGAATCCAAAAAAAAAATCTTTAATACATACAACAACTCAAAATCTTAACTTGGACATAAAAACAAGAAAGTTGAAAAGGGTGTCTAATTCAAGAAAACCAACAAAAAAAAAGATCTTTAATATGTAAACTACTCAAAATCTGACCTTTTTTTTAATGGGGTTGGAAAAGATAAACGATTACAAGGAAATCGAATCGTCACCAATAAAATAAAGTTAACATTTAGATAGTCAAACAACTGAAGTTCTCCACTCAAAATCTGAACTTGGAAGCAAAAAAAACAAGGAACTTGAAAAGGGTGTCTAATTCAAGAAAACCAAAAAAAGAAAATCTTTAATATTTACAACCACTCAAAATCTGAACTTTTTTAATGGGGTCGGAAAAGAGAGGAGATAAACATGAGGAGAATCGAAATGTCACCAATAATGGAACATTCAGATAGCTAACCAACTAAACTATTGGTAGCAAGAAAAATAAGAAACTTGAAAAGGGTGTTTAATTCAAGGGAAAAAAGAATCTTTAATATGTATAACAACTAAAAATCTGAACTTGGAAGCTAAGAAAAACAAGAAACTTGAAAAGGGTGTCTAAATCAAGAAAAAAAAAAGAATCTTTAACATGTACAACAACTAAAAATCTAAACTTGGCAGCAAGAAAAACAACAAAGTTGAAAAGGGTGCATGTCTAATTCTGTATCCAACTTACTGGAAAATTTGGTGGTGGCAGTGGTTGTTGAATCTGACAACAATTTAGTATTTGTTGTTGTTGGTTCAGACACAAACAATGGAAGTGCAGAATCAGTAGAAGCAGACACAACAGACTGAAAGTCAAGGTGAAGTTTTGGTAACTTTGCAGGATGATGAGTTGTTAGTGATTCTTGATTTTCTGACTCACCATTCTGCTGCTGCTGGTTCCTCCATTGCTTCAAATTGAAGTCCATAGAGAAAAATAAAGATATGATTATTTTTTTAACTTTGGTTTACTAGTTGAAGGATGATAAGAAGAATATTAATGTGAGGGACAGTAGTAAGAACGTATAGCATATATGAGGGAAAACTGTGAAAGAGAAAGTTAAGAAAAAGGTTGTTTTTGCAGGGAGTTTTGTGGACCCTTTTTTATATCTTTTTGCAGTGTCTCGAGTGCGGGGAAACCTGCAAAGTTAAGTCTTTTGTGTGTGTCCTATCATCCCTTTATTTTACCACCAACAAGGCAATAACTACAACCAAATGATAGACCATTTCAACAACAACATAATCAGTAAAATCACGTAAAATAAAGTTTGAAGAAGATAAAATATATATGTGCGTAGATTTTATTTCCACTTTTTGAATCTTTAGAAGCATTTGTCGAGAGAAGCTCGTCACAAGTGAAGCAAATCAAAACAATAATGAGAAAGGAAAAATGACAATAAAAAAAAACTTGACATCTAATAGAAAAGTAATGTAGAGCATACAAGCAAGGACAAGTAACAAATGGTAAAATTTCATTCAATCTTTAATTTGAAGTGTTTTGAATTTGAGTCATGATAGTGGTAGCTGTTTGGCCGTAGCTTTTAAATATTTTTCGCTTTATTTAAAATTTACGAAATTGTATAAAATTATATTTTTTGCAAAAATATAATATCCATAGTTAAATATTCATAAATATAATATAAAAAATAAACCTCTGGAATTGAATTTGCATTCAAGAATAGACATACTAATGTTGACAGGAAATGTTTTTCCTCTTTATTAAATTCAAAGAACAAGGTGAGATAAGTGATAGAGTAGAATATTTTCTCTTTTTTTAAACTAGAGTTTGGATTTGAATCATGAATGAGAAAATAGTTATTTCTGCTTTACAACAATAATAACAGTATATTTACTAACCAAAATTATGATAGAGTGATAAATATTTCTTCATCCTTAATCAGACATCTCGAATTTAAGTCTTGACTATCAAGTTGTCTTTGATATAGAGCGTTTTACCCCTATATTGAAACTTTTCAATGCGAATACGAACTAGTTGGACTTCAATGTAGATACCAAATATCAAATTAAAAAAAAAACATTGTTTTACAACAAATATGAAATCTAAGAAGATAGGTTGTAGTTAAATTTTATCCCCATTTTTATAATTTTAAATTAATCAGAATTAATAAATTTTGAATAACAAATACATTAGCAAAATAAAATCTTGTTTGTGGTGGCCACTAAAGGACTGATAATATAGTCAGTGGGCACTTGAGAAAAAGTAAAAGAAGCTTTTAGGTAAGCTTGGCACTTGAGATAAAAAATAAAAATAAAAGAGAGTTCAGAGACAAGACAGTTGAGAAAAAGAAAACATGACAGACAAAAATAAATAGATTAAAAAAACAGTATAGGTTGTAAGGTTCTGCAGACTCTGTCTGTAGCTGTAAGTTTTTATTGGAAAGTGAACCCCCCACAGTTATGAGTAATTAGTTTGAATTTCGAGGTTCACTTCTCTTTGGGGCTCAAAAAAAAAAAAAATTGGTTACGAGTCAAAAAACTGAAGCATGAGATAATGTGAAAGAGAAAAAAAAATATTAAAATGCCTACTACTCCCTCCGTTCATAAATACTTATCTATTTTTAACTTAATATATACCTTAAGAAATAATAAATAAAAAAATAATTTTATTATATTACTCTTTAAATATAATAATTTTTTTGCTTTAAAAAATATAATGAGTGATGTATTGTATTTAATACCAAAGGTAAAATAGATAAAAATAGGTACATTATCCATTGATTTTATAAATTAAACAAGTATTCTTGAATATTTCAAAATAGAAAAGTGGATAAGTAAAGATGGACGGAGAGAATACTATAACGTATAGCTGGCTGACAAATGCAAGTTCTATTTCAGCAAAAATATCAGAGTTTGTCTTTAATTTTCATAAGAAGTTGCAAAGGTTTAGTCAGATGGAAGAAGATGTCAATTTTAATTTTCTTACTTTGTAGTTAGGACAAAACTGCTTATTTCACTGTATATATGTCTGAATTTACTTGTATGTCGCTGAATTATTTCGTTCATGCTTGTTATCTTTACACAAATTTCATCGAATAACTGCTACTTTTATTTGATGGTAAAGATAAAATTTTCACGATTGATTATTTTCTTTCTTTAGATTTTTCATCACGAAGAGGTTCATCATAACTTGTGCACATCGGAATTTATATATATATATATATATATATATTGAAAGTTGCCTCCGAAGAGAATTATCAAGTTCTTTATCTAGCATGCGCAATAGCGTAATAGGATTTTCAAATCTTAATTAGAATATTTATTTGTATAGGAAAATGTTACATTTTGGTTTTATGTTAGAACGAATCTTTTCTCGTTATTACATTTCATTTTTCTACTCTTATTAATTAAAAAGTCTTTTCTTTATTAGTTTTTCTACTCTAACGTCACACCATTTTTACTTAGATAGATGATGTTGTGGTAGACGTTCATGATCATTTCTGAAATTTAATTAAAATAAATGCATCAAAGGCCTGTGAATATTTAGGCTTCTTATTTGAGGTAATTATCGACTTAACGATAGTAATGACACACTTTATAGATCTAATGGTAGTCATTTGAACACTCTTAACGAAATTTCTAATTTCGCCACTGAACTATAGTACCTCAATGTGTAAGCGTTATATTGCAAGTAAAAATGAAAGAAATTTAAGAAGTTTTCGACAGGTTCTTTTTAGCTCGATCGGTGGAAGAGCCTCTAGTTTGTTTTGAATTTTTCTCCTGTTTTCATGCACTTTGAATATAAAACTTCATGAAAGATAAGAAAATGACAAGTTCTTTCTACGTAATTAAATTAATAAATCACAATTATCAAGATATTCCTGAGTCTGGTAGTAATGTTTATAAATGATTCTCTAGGTGTTACTTATCAGAGATTAAGATGATAAGCTTTGGGCAACTAAAACTAAGTATTTTTTTCAAGCTTCCACATGAATGTCATGATAATAGCAATTGGCAAGTGTGCCATTTTTTCTCTATATATTGTCTCGTAACTAATGTTAAATGTTTCTCTAGGTGTTACTTAATCATACTTTCACTTAGAAACATGAAAATTAACCAGAAAAATGCAATTTATCAACAGTAAATATTTTTTTAAAAAGTAAATACCTTCTTAATTTTGTAGAGTGACGCTTATTTTGGATGGGATTTTTTGCTAAAATGAATTTTGAAACTGACGGATACATTTATGTAAGTTTCCCTAAAGAATATACCGTATCCAAATAATATCAATACACTAGATATGAAACTAATATAAGAGGTAACTAATTAACAAGTCGGTAGGTTGTGAGGGAAGATTCTATAGGAAAGGTAACATGGGAAAGAGGGGGGAAATGGTAACCCCTTTGATAGTGGAAAAGGTAAAGGAAAATATTAAGTGAAATCCATTGAAGATTTGTTTTCATTAAAAATTTGGCTTAATGAGGCTTCAAACAGGAAAGGATACATAAAGTTAAGTGTTAAAAGAAACACCAAAAAACATAGTAATACAAAAGAAAACCAGTGTAAGGTCGAGAGTCATAGTTGTGGAGCTCAAACAGTTCAAGACTACTTTTAACAAGGTGCAATATATTGTCCATTTTGATTAAATCCGCATTTTTTTTTTTTTAAAAGCCTCATATGAGTTATCCAATGCCTTATCAATAATAACTCATTTTTTGTTTTCAACTGTCAATGTGGGACTTTCATGTGACATCAAACAATCTCCTCTTCCAACTAATAAGTTCCATATGAATCATTACCATCATGATTCACGAGTCCGATTTCAACGTGTGTATGTGCAAACTATTATCAGAATATTTATGAATTGAAACCCAAAGATTGTTATGTGTCTTCAAAGCTATGGATAAATGTTGTAAACCTGTCCATAGACGGGCAAAGGCACTAGGCTGAGCTCCATGATAACAATTATTGAGCTAAAAAGGCTAAAAATATATACTCTTAATAGGCAAAATAGAGAATTTCCCCTTATGCTTACTAATAGAGAAAATATTACAAAGCATTCAGAAAAATGACCGATAACAATAGCAAAACAGTATTGTAATCGAAATAAAATACAACATGAATGGTAACAAATATCAAAAGGTAATAACTATGATAGGCAATTCACTACAGAAAAGGACTAATGTTATGATATATGGAGACGGTGCTTAAGACTATCATCACGACTAGCCTTCCGAAAAGAGAGACAATACTTGACTAGCTACGAACCTTACTCTCTTAACCTGCGCTCTGCAAACCATCCTCTTTAAATCATGCCCTCGATAAATTGAAGATTTCCTCGACCTACTGCTACTACACAGTACAATTAGAGAGAGGGTAAGGAAGTAACTGGAAAGATGGCAATGAGTGGAAATATTAATAGATGCAAACACAAGAAAGAATGGTCAGAAAAGCAGGTGACGGGAAACAGAAAATGCAGGGTCTTGTCTATTTTTCTCTTTATATTTATGTTGCGTGCATGCACTTGATGTGACCAACTAACCTTTTCCTACTTGTTAAACTAATATTAAACACATTTAGTTAGTTTTGCATACTTTGAATGATCGTTTGATAATTGGTTTGGTGATTGAGCTACAGGCTAGTTAGGAGTTAAGTTATTTATGTATAATATTAATATGATGTAATAGATGTATTTCTTCTGTCTCAATTTATGTGATGTAGTTTGACTTAATACAGAGTTTAAGAAAGAAAGGAAGACTTTTGAAATTTGTGGTCTAAAATGAGTCATAGATATTTGTGTTGTTGTAAATCATTTTACTAAGGGTAAATAGGTATTTTAAAGTTAAATTATTACTAAATATAGAAATGTGTTATTCTTTTTGAAACTGACTAAAAAGAAAAATGTATCATATAATTTGGGACAGATGGAGTATAAGTTATGAGAGATCAATGCATTATTTTATGGGGGATAGAATGTGAAATAAGTAATACATGAATAACTAAACCGTGCATGCATAACTAATCCCTACATAAAATAACATATAGATTCTCTCATAATTAATTCATACATTACTAATAGTTGCATAACTCTAACTAGCTACCAAACGACCCTCAGAATATAATTAACCATTTTTTATTAATCAATTAATTAAATTAACTAGGAGCTTCTTTGTTATAAAATGTAAATAAAGGCATATTTTGATCAATTATTGAACGATAAAGTCATATGTAAATTAAACTATTAATGAGTGACATGTATATATGCTCCATTTTGAATACTTATATATGAATCTTCTGTAAACTATATATACAATACATTCCATTTTATCCTTATAAATTATGATTCAAATAATCTTATTTTAGTCAACTTATGTGAACAATTTAATAGTACCATAAGTGGTAATTAACATGTTATTAATCGATCGAAATTTTGGAAAAGTACTTCATAAAAATTTTGATAAATTACACAAATCCACAAACTTAAGAATCATTAATACATAAAATTCGTTATCTTTTAAAAAATTACTTAAAATCTCATTTTTACTATTTTGCTCTTGATACATATACACAGATCTTCTCATCCGCTTTATACTCCACTATTGACGCTCCAATTCACACATTTTATTTTTCAAAATTTTTCAACCCAAGAAAGTCGATAACTTCTCCCCAATTGAAACTTTCATCACTATTACTGCAACCTCCAACAATTGCCCACATTCAATTTCATTCGATTTAAATTTTTTTCAGTTTTTTTCGACAGGTAAGTGAATTGTTGAAGTAGATTGTAAGTAACTATTTCAGATATTACTTTAATAACACAGATTACTGTGGTGTTACTCTTTTTTTGGTCTTCAATGGTTAATGAAGATTCACACCCATTCAGTTTAGGTATGTCCCAAATGGAAATCAACAATTTTGTTCTTGCAATTAATGAAGTTGTGGATTTTTCTCTGAATATCTTTAATTACACATTTGACGATTTTCGCAAAAATAGGTCAAATCACCGCAATGACCCTGAAAAGATGAAGAGGATTAGAGAAGGTTATGCTGCAAGAACTCAGGACTCGGACATGCACATGACAGATCAGGATGAATTAGAGGAGAACCTGAATTCCCCACAGAACCACAAAAATTACATATGTGTCACATATATGAATCACAAAATTTTTATTGAATCACAAATATTATAAAGCCTTGAATAACCAACTACATTCTGGAGATTTACACATCAAAAATAACTGCAAGGGAAATTTTTTATATGCATCACATGTATGAATCACAAATATTATACAACATTCTGAATGACAAGGCTGTCAGATGCATCACACATATTAATTAACTAATTCAGAAAACAACAATGCACTGTAATAAATTCAAATGTATCATAAATATGAATCACAAATATCGTTGAAAATAGTAATCGATATGGTATGATTCAAAATTTGAACTTTGAAATTTGATTGACTATTTTTGTTGATTTTGGATATCTCAGAGATTCATTCATAAACGCATTTCGCGTGATTCACTCAACTTAATAAATGCAATTCCGTTACTTCCTTATTTAACTAACCGCTCAGTTACAAATGTATCACAAACAATATGTATCACAGCTTAATTTATGTATCATAAAAAATAATTTTCGAAATTTTATGTAATTGAACAAAATTGTGATAAAAAATGTTAGTACCTACTAAACTCATGGAATTTGTCTAAGTTACCCTAAAAAATTTACAATTGCTACTGCATGCAAACAACCCATTAAGGTAGTCTTTGAAGTTCAATCTGAGTATATAAAACCTTTCAGTTTCTAGTAGTAAATATAAATATTTGAAATTCTTTTGTGTGAGGAAATAGCTATTGAGTCGAGTTCATTCGTAAAATATGCTAAATGCTAACTAACCCATTGGCTTGTCCTTTTTTCTAAATCCTATTTATAACATGTAAATTCACTGCTCCCTCCATTCCAAAATAAATGAATTATTGAGACTTTTTTTATAGTTCAAAATAATTGAATTGTTCAAAGTTCAAGAGAATTGTTTGGACCTTTTTTCATATTTACCCTTTGTTTTAATGATGTTCTTAAATACTTTATATTTTTCTAGGAGAATAAGTTGAATAATCAAAAGGGTAATAGTGGAAAGTAGCCTTAAATTTATATCCTTAATTATTTTTCTTAATAGGTGTGCATTACCTCAATAATTTATTTATTTTGAAATGGAGGGAGTATTATGGTTGTTCAAAAAAAGAATTTTTTTCCATCGTAATATGACACACACTTCGCATCTTCCAAAGTATACCTCGACTGCCGACAAAAGAATCAATTTGCTAACAAAACCCCCTAAGTATCTAAAACTAGTAGTAGTATTGATTAGATTAAAATAGTAAAATTATATTGTTGATATTACATTAATCTTAATTTATAATCTGTGGAAATTCCTTGCAGCTGGTTATAGTATATATCCTTGGATCAGCTGTGAACAGTCGTAAGGTGGGATCAATAAAAAATAATCCACGTCACCTGATTGGCCTTATTTGCAATATTATTTGCAAGTTGCAAAAATATATTGTTCTAAACAAATTTAAAATTAATAATATGTACAACCCACATTGTTACAATATTTAAGGAAAAGCTCGCTCACAACTCACAAGTCTCTGAATATCCAAATACGTCAATAGTAGTAAGTAGGCATTTGACCATGAAAATTAAATTTTTTGGAGTTAGAGTTGAAGTTGGAGTTGGAGTTGGAATTGGAGTTATGTTTGGCCATGAAAATAAATTTGACTTTTTGTGAGACAACTAGAAGTGAAAAAAGTGAAAATAAGAAAAAGTTGTTTTCACTTTTTTGGAATTTTATTTCACTTTAGTGAAAAAAATTTCATGGCCAAACACCACGAAATTTCACTTTTTTCACTAAAGTAAAATAAAATTCCTGAAAAAAGTGAAAAAAATTTATGGCCAAACGGGCCCTAAGTTTAAGTTGTCAGGAAAAAATGTTAGATTTGTCGGTAAAATATTACTAGTCTGCTCACGTGGGTCCCCTTGAACTTCTTTTGTTTTTTTCTCGTTGGAATAATTGATAAAGTTGTACATTAGGAAGTCACGGGTTATCGGGTTTAAATCGAGGAAATAACCTCCAGCAGAAATCAAGGTAAGGCTGCACACAATAGATTCTTATGGTCCGATCTTTTTCCAAATTTTGCATATAGTAAAAGTTTTAGTACACCAAACTATTTTATTTTTAAGAAAAGGATAGTCCGAAGAAGAAAACACGCTTCGTTCATATAGATTTTGGAAAAAAACCGCATTCAAGGAATTTGATATACAAAGTCTTTCTTAACGCAAATATTAGTAATTATTTTTACGGCTTACGAAAATAATTTTAGCATTTGTTTCTCCTTTATTTCCTTCAAATATTTTTATTTATTATTTATTCCTCCTTTTTTCTTTTAAATATTAGAGTTCTTTTTGTGTATTAGAGAGGATTAAAGTACTGGCTTACCAGCACGCCACTAATTCCACGTGAGTACACGTGAGTTATATTCTCGAGTTTTTTTTTTGTTTTTTTCGGTCATTGTGACTTACTTATAATCTTTTTTTTTTTTTTGGTTAGAAATGCCAAAGTTGGATTAATTTTCTTTTGTTGCTTTATTAACTCACATTTGAAATGTACTGAATTAGATAATTCAAATTTAAGTCACTTAGAACTCATTTCTAGGGAAGAACTTCCTCTCGAAGTTTTTCTATTCTTAGCAGTGGCGGAATCAGAATTTTTATTAAGGGGGTTCAAAATCAAAAAAAATACATATACAAACTAGGCAAAGGGGGGTCAACGTCTACTATATATACATAAAAAATAATTTTAACCGTGTATAAATAATATAATTTTCCACCGAAGTGGGTGCGGATGAACCCACTGGCCTAAAGGTGGCTCCGCCACTGATTCTTAGGGCCCGTTTGGATTGGCTTATTTTAGGTGCTTTTAAGCACTTTTGAAGTGTTTGGGTAAATTTAAAAAGTGCTTATAAGCACTTGATTTTTGGCTAAAATGCTTAAAATAAGTTAAAAGTCATAAGTTAGGAATCCTAACTTATCACTATTGGCTTAAAATGCTAAAAAATAAATCAATAGGAATCCTAACTTATGACTATTGGCTTAAAATGCTAAAAAATAAGTCAAAAGCCATAAGTTAGAATGGCTTTTAAGCCGAAAGCCAAAAGCCCATCCAAACGGGCACTTAGCACATCGAATTCAAAAGTTTTCATTGAGAATAAGTCGTTCACATTCATCTGGTCATATTCTTTATAAAAAAGACATAAAGTCACCATCGAAGTTATCTCGAATTTGTTAAAAGATATCTTAAGTATGCGGGCGTCCTATTGCCCCACAAAAGTTATAAAAACCATAGTAAATGGATCATTTTGACCGAATTTCAGCCTATATTTGTATTCCATGCAAATGAGGCTCGAGAAGGAGAAAGATTGGTTGGAAGAACAAATTAAAAAATGCCACATATAAATAATTTTTTCAATTCTTTGTAAAATCCATCTTCTCTTCCATCTTTCCCAAATTCCCATTGAAATAGCAATTGAAGCTTTGGAAAAAAACAACAACAAACGTTGTCCTCAAAGAAATCAACCAAAAAAGGTAAGAATTTTTCATGATGGTGAATTTTATTGCGGTCGGTGTTTATTTTTCGATGAAAATGACAAAGTGATAAGAAAAATGGAGAGGCATCGTATGTCAACCATCATTTTTGCCGGCGAAAAAAGAATTTTCCGATGACAAAAAAATGACAAAATTTCGACTATCACTGAATTATGATAGTGCAAGAAATCATCATTAAAAGTGAACTGAAAATTTAGTGAAATTTCAGAAAAGAAAATTCACACACAATTATAAAATCACTCCATTTTCATTTCAAATGAGAGGATAAAAAATAAGTTATATAAGTTTTAAAATTATGTAATTTTTATTTTTTTAAATTAATACAATTATAATAACACAAAATGCTAGGGTTAGGACAGTGAAGGGAAGGGGGCTTAGTTAAAGAAGAAGAAGAAAAAGAAAAAGAATGTCCCGGGTGGGGGTTGAGGAGGAAAAATTGGAGGAAGAAGGGGAGTAGGAGAGAGAAAAATAAAAGGAAAAAGAGAAAAGTACAAGGAAAAATAATTAATTAAATTAGCACGTGTCAATTAGTAATTGGTGCGTGGCCAACACCTATTTTAAAAATTGAGTAATATATATTTGATTAAATTCATATTAATTTCTGAACTTAGACATATTTACTATACTTATTTCACGTTAATTGTCTCCTTTCCATACCCAAAACTTACCCCTGCCACCCCGACCCTTATCAAGGTCATTTGCACTTTTAACCTATTTTGTATTAGTTTTTAACTACACCCTCATGATAAATATTTTTTTTGTAGACATAAGTTTATATTTTCGTATCATAATGATACACAAATTATACCCTATTATGATTTTAACTTCCTAAAGAACTTATAGCTCACTAGGCATAAACTCGATTGCTAAAGGTCAAAAAATTTAAAACCAACCATTTGAAGCGCAAAACATGCAATTTTTACCTCTTATCCACCCCACCACGAGCCACTAACAAAGAGAGAAAGAAGAGTTTACCAACAAGGTTTGTGGTGGAGTGGTAAGTACTCCTTCTTCCTTAACTAGAGGTCTCGGGTTCGAGTCCCTCTGGGTACAGAGTCGCCTTTGTTAGGGAGCGCTTTACCCCCCAATATAGGACTTTTTGGCGTGAATTCGGATTTAGTCGGGCTCCAATGTGGTTACCGGTCATCGGGTGGGGAAAAAAAAAAGAAGAATTTAAAACTCTAGTGATTTAATGCAAATTCAAGTGATTTGAATATCCTAGGCCCATTTAGTTTTGCATGAAAGCCTACATCTTAAATGGACATAAACAAGCGCGGCCCATACACTTTCAGACGAACTGGAATAGCTCATGGGCTGGGCCATGACTTAATATATTGTAAATCCCCATAGTAGTTTTATTTATTTTTGAGTTAATTTTGAACGGAATAAATTAGATTGTGCGCAATGAGTGAAATAAAATAAAGATACCATGAGTGAAACACCAAGTCAAACTTCAAGTATGCCATGAGTGGATAAATTAGAGCCTAGTTTGGGTTTTCTTTCACCGGTGTGCCCATGCATAAGCACTAATGCATTTGTAATGGCATATTTAGAGCATAATTTAGAAGTTCACACGAATATAATAGTTTTTATTTAAACTTCGTATATATATATATTAACAAATTCATAATTAGTTATTACTATATGTTAACCTAAAATTGATATAAAAATTTATAAAACTTTATATCCTAGATTCACTTCTGACATGATTCATGATACATGCCATTGGTGTACAAATATACATTATGAATGGATTACTAAAATTTTGATCAAATATCTAAGACCTAATGATGAAGAAGAAATATGTATACAAATTCTGGAAAGATCCAAAAGTGTCATCGAGGGTCAAGTCAACAACCAGTTGGTTGACCAAATTAGGTCTTTAGCTTAAATCATGGACAAAAGCAGCTCAACCTCTATATATAGATGATGCAATTCAATTAATATATTATAGTTATTATAGTTAATTGATTGATGAGTCACCAACAATTTCTAAGTTTTTTAAATAAAAGAATAATGTTCGGTCTACTGAATATTTTTGATATAATTTAAAATTTCATTATGTTTTTTTAATAGATACACAATTAAAAAAATCGATCGCAAATGCTATAGGTGTGAGAGCGATCCTAATCGGGATACATTAGGACGGAGCCACATATATGGATAGCAAAAAAGGACATGAACTAGGGAACGAAATTAAAGGGTGTAGCAAAGACCCTTAGATAGGGTTAATCGTAGAAGAGAAAAAAAAAAATCTTCTAGATAGAGTATAAATAAAATGGTAGAAGATGAAGCATTATTATCCAGTGGATTGGAGGGCAGTTTATTTTCTCCCCCACTTCAATATATCTCTTTCGACTGATCAATCACTCTTTTAATCTAATTGATACAATCATACAATTGGTGAACCATGCAAGCTGGTTATAAGATGCTTCGTAGAGGGTTTGAGTGTAACAAAAACATTCTTCGATAGAAGGATTGTCCTAATATGATCATCTTGTGTCAATGTTATAGTTTCACATGATTATTATTTAGTGGACTCTTACATTTGATTAGAGAACTTAGTGGATTTCATGTAACACCAAAATAACTTATCTAAATTAGCTAATTAACTATTAGTGAAACCCTTTCATTGGTTCTTATGTATATGTTTTTATTAGCAAACAAATCTAATTTGGTACGAGAAATCATTTGTAGAGAAATAGGTAAACCCAAAGAATCAAAATTGGTCAGGTTATCCAACGGCAAACACCAGCAATAGAATCTTTTATTATTCTTTTTATTAAATGAAAACAAATTAAGTATTTAATTCAACTTGTCAAATTTATTACACATTATTTTCAGAGTTGCTTTCTGTTGAGCTAAGAGATTATGACTTCTTCTAAAAATATCTAAGTCAAAACCCTTAAAATTTTGGACCCCTCACCCTATTATTATTTTTTTAAAAAAAGAATCAGGAAATTAACATTATTAATTGTGAAAGTAGACTAAAATAATAAAGATCTAGGGACTTCCATAAGTTCCTTGATAATGAAGGTACATTGAGTGCATAGAGCACATACTGTAGGGTCAAAGGTCATTAAAATATCGAACCCACGGAGAGACGATTTTGTTCATGCTTCAGATATTTAGCTAATTTTATATATATATTATCTAATTTCTTTTTGTTATATATAGTTTTTTTGATCCATAATGAGCGTTTTTATAATCTTTAATAAATTTTCTTTGAGAAATATTAATTCTTAAAATAAATAAGTAGTCTGACTAACTTATCCTTAATTAAATGATTCCTAGGTAATATAGTTTCTTGATACATAAAACTCACTTATTTAAATTGGGGTAAATTTGAAAAAAAAAAATTACTACTTTCTTTATTATGAAAAATGACACTTGTTTGGGATAAAAAAAAAGAAGCTAAAAGAACATTTATTATGAATGAGAGGAATTTAGTAGGCGTTTGACTATAAATATTATTCACAATATTTCGGAATATTTGTTTGGCCATAAAAATAAAAAACATATTTCAAAATACGTTTTCACAATTTTTGTTTTTTTGAAAAACACCTCAAGAGGTGTTTTTACATTTTTTGCACTCAATTTTTTCTATCACTTTATAAAAAAACGCATTCAAATTCTAAAATATTTTTGAAAATACTATGGCCAAACACAACTTCAACTCTATTTTCAACTTTAAAAATACCAAATAAAGTGAATACGTTTTTAGTTTTCATGGCTAAACGGGTTTTTAGTATTTTTCAAAACCATAAATACATCAATCACCCTATTATCCACAAACCTTTTATTTTCAAAAGCAAATTTCTCAAACTCATAATAATCCAAACAATAATTACTTAGTACTTTTCAAAATCTATTTTTTCGACACGAGTGTTTTAAAAGTGTTTCAAATCAAAGTAGGAATACCAACCTGTGCTACTGCCAGACCCTCATATGATGAAACTATAGTTTTGCAATTCAAATATCAAGGCATTATAAAAAGAGAAAATAATAAAAATGGTCCCATCATTTGAAGGTAGGTTTAAAATAGTTTCGTGAGTATGCATTGGATAATTTTGATCTTTATATTTTATTTGTCGAAAACAAATATTTTCTGTCTCTGTTATATAATTATCTAATTCTGTCTAGTTATTAAATTTGATGAGAACTATGAGAAAAAGAAATTAGCATAACTCATATTTAGAAGTAATCCTAATTTTTGTAGTGTCCGCTATTTTTTAATTTATTTCTAGAGTCTAGTGCAACTTTTAGAGGTATAATTTCTGTATTTTAATATATTTTTTTAGTGTCTAGTGTAGTTTTTTGAGTTGCATATTTTAGAATTTGATGAGACTTTTTTTAACGTTTATGGTTATTTTTTCTCACAGTTTTTGTCGAATCTAACAAATTTAAATTGTCAAATATCTAGAGGAGATTAAAGTGTTGGCTTTTGCCAAATCTTAAAGAACAAAAATGTTAAGTACATACATAAGAAATTATTTTAAACCTATCCTCCCATATAAGATACTCCCATTTTTGTCATTTTCTCGTTATAGCATGCTAGAGCTATTTTCAACTGGAATTTAGGCCTTTTTCATTGATACAAACATAAAAGGCCAAAACATAACTTATGATTATTATTTTTTAGTTACCCTACTCTAATTATTGCAGTATATTTTATACTTTAGTTTGTTTTCTAGTTTGAACAAATAATTAGATTTAGTGACCAATCCAAGACAGTTGGTGAACTTCCTCCAATCCAAGCATGGATGTTTTTTGTTTTTTTAAAAGAAAATATAAGAAAAAGATGCACTGTATTTTCAGTACTTCAAATAAAATCCAAAAATTAAAATTTCTTTAATGCAGAATAAAAATATTAGAATTTCTCTAAAAGGTAGTATTAGTAGTTATATACAGCTTATTCCTTCGTTTTTTAGCCTTCTAATTTTTCCGAAAATCTTCTTAAATTGATTCGATTCCCTACTGATTATTTTTCCCAAGTTCCCTACATTTAAGTATTTTGCACAAACAAATAGGGTTAATTACAATATCAAAGGAATTCCATTTTTAGGTGAAAAGTTCACATCTTTAATGGCTAATGCCATGTTAATCAAATAATTTAGCAGGAGTAATCAATTGATTAGCATGCGAAAATCATTTCATTTAGGTGCATTGATCACCCACCAAGATGGCTCCGGCCAATACATAAGAGATGGGTGGCAAAATCTAAATGGAACAAATTAAGAGAAATGGTTTCTCTATCCTCACAAAGTAAGGGTATATTCAGCGCACACGTCACCTTTATAGACTCCACATGTTAGATTATGTTGAACATGTTATTATTGTTGTTGTTACAGTTTTTTTTATGAGTTATGCCGGTCAAACTTGACCTAATTAAAGCCCGTTAAACTGGAAAGTTAACCGGGCACATATGACTTAGTTTTGTATTCATTGATCCTATTATAATTTCATTAGATTTTTCCATATATTTCTATGATAAAATTGTTATTTTTTTAATCTTTCAGTTTCACACTCTTTCTAGGATTACAAATCACCGCAATCATTCAATCTCAATCGTCGATCATATGATATTTTTATATTATGATTTTGAATCTTGAAAGGTCAAGAAAAAAATGATCTCCATTATAAGAAGAAAGATTAAGCCCCATAATTAAATTTGTCGTTATATAATTTAAGAATATCTTATCTTACTACATGCTTGACCAAATCATACCAACCAATTATGTCTAGTAAAACAAATTGTAAAATATTTATATATTTCAAGGAAAGTGAAAAAAGGAAAAAGTGGTGACATATAGAAGAATAAAGTTTAAAAACTATAAGATAAGTGAGATTCTTATTCTTTCCCAAATCCAAATTGGAAAGGTGGACATATCTGTCAAAAAGAGTGAGCTACTAACACCCATTTTCATGCCCTTTTTTCCCCTTTAGAGTCTGCTTCTTCCTTAAGGGTTTTCTTTTTTACATTATTCAAATAATTTAGCCTGTGTGACAGGGTGAATATGACCCCCCACCCCACCCCTTTGCCCACTTCATACCTTTTTTTAAAAAAATAAAATTACAAAATAGCCTTTTTTTGTTTATTGAAAGAAACCTAATTAAGATAATTGAGTTTAAAATGTTAAAACAAACTTATGGACTTATAGTGATCAATATCATCTAACAAAGCCGGTATATCATCAGAAAGGATAATTGTGATGTCTTTTCAGAGTTTTTGATCAAAATAAGCCATTTTTTAAATCAATTCACCAAAGTAATATGTTTTATGAAAATTTTACAAAAACTAGTATAAACGTTGTTGGCAGTAACGTATTAGGTTTTAAAAAATTAACGGACCAGAACGGCGTTAAAGTAGGAATCGTTACTGACAGTAACGTTTTTGGCTTAAAACGTTACCAACGATAACGAAACTCTGCAACTCTACCACATCAAACTCTGCAGAGTTGATTTGGCAGAGTTGTAAAGTCTGATGTGGCAGAGTTGCAGAATCTCGTTACTGTTGGTAACGTTTTAAGCCAAAAACGTTATTGTCAGTAGCGATTCCTACTTTAACGCCATTCCCTGTTCCTTTTGGTCCGTTAATTTTTTTAAAACCTAATACGTTACTGACAACAACGTTTATACTAGTTTTGTAAAATTTTCAAAAAACATATTACTTTGGTGAATTAACTTAAATTATGACTTATTTTGGTCAAAACTTCGTCTTTTCATGATTGACGTTTATGGTATGAAGTCACAGGCAAGGGATGGCACAACTTTGGCCAGCAACATTCTGAGTTCGATCCACGCCTATATAAACATAACCGTCCACTTGAGGGTACCTCGATCCCTATGGAGAAAAATTGGTTCAAGTTCGATCCTAAAGTAGAAGTCGAATGGTTACTCAAATGAGAAGAGAAGCATTGCAAATGATTTGGACAGTTGTTACGCTATTGGAGATTGAGGATCGGAGTATATATACATGAAAGGTTAGGACAATGAGGAGCTACACAAGTATCTACATGTACGAGTAACTACATGCACTATATCGTCTACTATATTCTTATGGTAAACCAACTTTAAAATCGACTGAAAATCCACTTAAAAAAAAAGAAGACAAATTAAAACAATTTTGGAAAATCATGTGTTCACTAATTAAGGTTGTGTTTTGGAAAATGTAGTTACTAATTAAAGTAGAATAAAATATTGAAATGAGGGACATTGTCAGCAAATATACCATTTGTGGCAGACTGTAAAGTTAGTTAAGAGCCAGGCATTATAACAACTGAAAGAGAATAACAAAAAGAGTTTTCTGTACACTGGACCAATATTATTGTTCTTTCCATGTGATCTCTATGAAAAGTTACATTTAAGCAAAAGAAATGCATTCAATATGGAAGGACACTTAATAATTTATTGTGATATTCGAGTCACAAGTAAAATGTAAGACATATTATTTGTTTGTTAAATATATTTTCGACGAGAATTCAAATTTAATAGAGCCTAATTAGTTATTAAAACCAGCCTGGTGAAAAACCGAAAAAAGAAGATGTGGAATGCAAAAGGATAGTTAGTTGAGCAACCATAGGACATATGTACGACATCAAAAATCAAGAGTTGTGGTGGGATGATTCAGAATCTCTCCATCTCCTTCCGGCCCTGCGACACACAAACTACTCATATCGATCACATATAGAACCTCGCATTTAAGGAAATACAAAAATAGAACCCCATGATTAGAGAATAATGATAATTACATAGTCCTAGCTAGTTTAAGGTGTAACATCGATTTAGATTCATTCTTTTAATATGTTGGTACATGAAACTAGGCAGTGACGAAGCTACATGAACCAAAGAAAGATCAATTGAACTCTCTTCATCAAAAAATGAGTATATAATTTGGATAGAAAAAATACAGGAACACGCACAAAGAGAACTGTTTTCTAGATGGATAAAGGTACTTAGTGCAACTAAAATGAGAAAATCTTTAATTTGTCTTGTATGACATTGATTATTTAATGGTTTTTTGGAATATAATGCACATAAGTACAAACTGCAACAAGTAATGTCAATTCTATACTTAAAAGTGATTTAAAAAAACATTCAAAATAGCATAATCAAAACAGAAAAATTACACATGGTTGAGTTAGTGGAACATGTAGTATAATCAATTGAACTTGTTACACTGACTTATCTAATGTAGTTTATATTTTTTGTATGACTTGTGAGTTATCACAGAAGAGCGAGTTTAACCTGTGCACATCCAAAGAATAGTGACTATAAATTTTCTTCGGAAATTGTCAAAAAAAAAAAAAAAAGTTATCTAATTGTTCAAGTAATAATAGGTTGTATAAAATTGAGTTGTTAGATCATCAATACTTGTGATGAAATGAATAAAATTCAATCATAGTTATATAGAAATTTTGAGTTTGAATCTTGAATATGAAAAAATTCCAACAAAAAATATCTTATCGATATGAATTTCAATTAGTCGGCCACAAATACTAAACACTGAGTGAAACTATAGCAGAATACAATTACTTAGCTGTAAATGCATCTGAACCCAATATTTTTAGATAAATCATAAATTTATATATAAAATTTTACTAAAATTATAAATTGATAGTTATAGATTAGAACCATAATTTTGCTAAAAAAAAAACGTATAATAAGCATAAAATTTTTGTCTATGACTAATTCCTAGAGGGGTAGGGTGGGGCGAGGAGGGAGTGGAGACAAGCTTTGAAATTGAGTAGACAGCATGAAAATCCATGTTACTTTTTCAAGTGGTAGTGGTTGGGTCATTTTCACTATTTGTCTTTTCCAGTACCATCAAAACTATGTATTTACAAAAACCCTCCACTCAATTTTCAAGAATTTCCTCTTTAGTCCCTTTTGTGGGTCATAAAAGACGAAAAGAAAAAGTTTAGCTGTCCTATGAGAACGTGACAAAAATGACCACCTTATGTTTGAGGAAAAATTTACAATATATAAAGGATCGTTTGGTGGAGTTCATAATAATATAATACTAAATATAGTATATTAGTAATATTAGAATTAGTTATGTTTGAATTATTTCTTATTCGATGTTTGATTTGGTATATTAAAGATAATTAATATATGTATTAATTTTTCTAATACATTCTACTATATGATTCTTAAAAACCAAAAAGATATTATACTTTTATTCCATTGATAGAAATCTAACTAGAAAATGCCCCGCAGAAGCTTAAGCAGAAATGAGAGAGGAGCTTGAATAAATGGTAGTATTTACACTTCAAAAAGTCATACTAGGCTCCAGAAATAAATCAAACTAACACAAACTACAAAATTATACCTCTAAATATGAATTTTTGCTATTTTTTCTTTTTTCTTTTCATGATTCCCATCAAATCTAACAGATTGAATTCAATAAATATTTGATACAATAACAACATATTCAGTATTTAACAAAGTGGAGTCTGAAAAGAGTAGAGTACGGTATGAGAACCTTACATTTATCCCAGAGGTGAGGTAGAAAGAGTCGTACTAGGCTCCAGAATAAATCAAACTAACACAAACTACAAAATTATATCTCTAAATATGAATTTTGGCTAATTTTTCTTTTTTCTTTTCATAATTCCCAACAAATCTAAAAGATTGAGTTCAATAAACATTTGATACAACAACAACATATTCAATATTTACACAAAATGGGTTCTAAAAAGAGTAGAGTACTGCAAGAGAACCTTACATTTACCTCAGAGGTGAGGTAGAAAGATGTTTTCCGATAGAACCTCAGCTTAATAAACATTTGATGGAGACTAAATATGACAAAATTAAAAGAACCAAAATCGTTAAATACTCAGCCCGTTCCTAAAAAAATGATTGATTTAGACCTCATTTGTTTGCACTTAATGAAGGTCTGAATCTGAATGGTTCGGACTTCAGACCATTAAGTGCATTTATTTTTTATTAAGATTTTATCTCTTAGTAGGTCTTAATCATTCAGATCTGGACCAAGTCTTAATATTATTAAGAGGTATTCTTGTGTTGGATAATATTCACCACCACTCTATCCATAATCAACAGTCACCATCACTAATCATCTCTGCCACCACCACCCACCACCACCAACCACAACCACTAACCACCTCCACCATCACAACCACCATTAACAGCCAATATCGCTACGAAGCATTATTGTCAGCCGCTACCATACCTACCACCTCCATTATTCTAATTATATCCACCGCCACCGCACCATCATCAACCACTACCAGCCAATCTCTACTACCGACCAACTCATCTATCATAACTAGTATCACCGCTAACTATCACTAACACATCATCAACCTCCACACATTCTTCAACCACCACCACCATTATTATCAGTGGTGTGACCACCTCTACTACCACTTCAACCGCTAATATCGCTACAATCTATCTCTACTAACAACCATATCCACCATCACAACTAACAACGTCTCCAACTACCATCAACACATCGTCAGCCATCATGCATTCATTTTCCAGCCATCACAATCAACACCTCCAACTACTAATATCAACCAACTTCACATCACAACCACCAGCACCACTACCAATCACCACCATCATAACAGTCACTACAATAACAATTATCACCACCAACATTACTAGTCACGAACATCAAACATTGCTACCACCACCACCATTACAAACCTTCTCCACTATCACTAACAAACATAAATATTTTTTTTCAATCAAATAATAATTTTATTGTATTAAATTAAATATTTTTCTAGTGTACAATTAGTTTTTTATTTTGAATTGTATTTTTAATTATATATATAAATAAATAAATTTTACACATTCAGATATTGAAAACAAACAGTCTTAATCATTCAGTTTTCAGATGTAGAAACAACATCTTAATCACTTAGATGTGCATTCAGATTCAGACGTCTGAATCTTAATAAAAACAAATGCAGCCTTAACTTAGACACATCTCTTAAGAAATTACTCAATTATAGAAAATAAAGAGTGTTTTTATTAATTCACCCTTAATAAATATCTTCAATAATCTCATGTAAAACTTCTTTATTCAAAGAAGAATAAAATTAAAAAAGTTTTATTAATATCTTTTTTATTATCTAAAACATCACTTATTTAGAAGTAAAATGAAAATGTCAAAGAAACATTTATTTAGAAACGAATAGAGTACGTATTTAACGGACTACTTTGAACTTACCTCAAATATAAGGGATCATTTTCGTCATTTTCTCCTATTGCTGCCCTGGCCTTTTGTTGTTCATACTATTAAGCAGAAGCAACAGTAGAAAAAGAAAAGGTCCATTCCCATTTCCCATTTTCCATCATAACCAAACCCCAAAAAGCAAAAACCTAAAGCAAAAAAATTGCAGAAGCACAAGAACAACAAGGGTGTTTTACCTTTTTCAATTTTTTGAAGAAAATGCCGAATCAAAAGCAAGGAGGAGGAAGTGAACAACTACAAACACTAATGCAATCTGGTCAAATATCAGGTTCATTTAGCTTTAATGGTTCATTAAGTAAAGAAGATGAAGAGATGTCTAGGTCTGCACTTTCTACTTTCAAAGCTAAAGAAGAAGAAATTGAGAAAAGGAAAATGGAAGTTAGGGAAAGAGTGCAAGCTCAATTGGGTCGGGTCGAAGAAGAAACCCGACGTTTAGCTGTTATTCGTGAGGTTTGTGTTACTTTTTTTCTTCCATTTCTTTGTTTTTACATGAAATTGGTACCTGTTTTGCAAAATTAATGGTAATTTCTCTGTGGGTTTTTTGGTTTTTTTTTTTTTTTGTAATTTCTTTTCAATAAGCAAATGTAATGATTTTTTTTTTGCTTTTTAGCTAAGGGATTTAGATTTTAGATCTTTATAGTAGAACATCGTTTAGAGTTTAGAGATCATTTACTGCTAAGTTTTGATTTTTTTTATTTTTTTTTGAAAAAAAATTGGGGTTGTGAAAGGGGAAAAGGGAAAAGGGTGAGGGGATTATAAGGTGAGGGAGCCAACTTTCACTAACAAGGTGAAAGTTCATGTAGTCAATCAACTAAGCTACGGAGATTTCGTCTAAGCTTTGAACATAGTTTTGTATTTTTTTTTTTTTTTTAGAAGTTGTGGTAGGGAAAGGAGATTACTAGGTGGGGGAACCGAAACCTGAACAACGATGTGAAAGTTTGCGTAGTCAATCAGCTGAGCTACTAAGATTTTGTCTTAACTTTGAACATAATTTTGGTTTTTTTTTAAAAAAGAAAATTGGGGGTAGGAAAGGGGATTATAAGGTGGGGAATCGAAATGTGACAAACAACGTGAAAGTTCATGTAGTCAATCATCTGAGCTATTAAGATACTCTAAGCTTTGAACATAGTTTTGGGTTTTGATTTTTTCTTTTTTAAATAGATATTGGGGCTACGGAAAGTGGATTATAAGATGGGAAATTGAAACGTGACCAATGCCGTGAAAGTTCATGTAGTCAATCATCCGAGCTTCTAAGATTACTCTAAGCTTTCAAGATAGTTTTGGGTTTTGATTTTTTTTTTTCTTTAAAAAAAGATTGGGGGTAGGGAAAGGGGATTATAAGGTGGGCAATCGAACCCTGACCAATAACATGAATGTTTATGTAGTCAATCAGCTGTGCAATCAAACCCTGACCAATAACGTGAATGTTTATGTAGTCATGTGCTACTAAGATTTCTTCTAAGCTTTGAACATCTTTAGAGTTTTGGGTTTTGTGTTTTTTTTTGTAAAATTAGGGTTAGAACTATTAATTAGGGTAATGAAAAGCCTGATAATTGAAAAATTGATGTGTTAAATCTTAGGGAAAAGGAAAAATTTCCTTGCTATAAGCCAAATATATAGAGAAATTGCTTATGCCATACAAGGATTGCACTTCTTCTTATTTCCATCCAAATTTTTGCCACAAATCACACTTTTCTCTATGCTTTCTGGGTTTTCTTCATTTCTGTTGTTTGTTACTATGATAACAAGGTTTTCTGGGAAGAAACTGGAGGTGGGTTGGGTTTGGAATGATCTTTTTTGCTGTGCGGCTTTTCGAGCATGTAAATGAACTCTGATCTATGAAATTGGTCATTTTCAATGAGGATTTACGCTTGCTATTGTGATTGAAATTAACCCCGTAACAGACAATTAATCGGTTAAGGAAGATAATCATGTTTTTGCCACTTGGAAATTGAAGTGTTTGTGAGGTTAAAATCAATATTTCTCTCAGTTTCCACCAACCATATAGCTTATTATATTCAACTTAATTAACAGGAACTAGAAGGATTAGCTGATCCGATGAAGAAAGATGTTCAAACAGTTCGGAAGAGGATCGATGCTGTCAACAAAGAGTTAAAACCCCTGGGACAGACCTGCCAGAAAAAGGTAAAATCTTATGTGCCACTATCTTCTTGAATTCTTGTTCACAAATTTTCCCTTCCATGGATAATCTTTTGTCCCTTTCCATTAACTGTTCTTTTTTTGTTTTTTTCCTTTTTGGGGATTAGTGGGAGGTTGTTCTGTTAGTTTGTGAGATTGTGTATGATATAATAAGTCAAACCTAGTAATACATCCTCAGAGTTTAGTTAATCCCAGAGATGTGGTTGAAGTCTGGGCCGGAGTCAGGTAGGGCCGAGAGGTTCATTTTAACCACCTTCGGCGAAAAATTATGCTATTTATACATGATTAAAATTGTTTTTTATATATTATAGTAGGTGTTGAACCCCCTTTGGCTTGTTCATGTGTTTACTTCTTCATATTTGAACCCTCTTAGTGAAAATCCTTGCTCTGCCACTGGTTGAAGTGTTAACTTATCCATGGAGTTCATTAACGAAATGTCTTGGATCCGGGGATCTTGATCCATGGAATGCAGGAAAAAGAGTACAAAGACGCTCTCGAGGCCTTCAATGAAAAACACAAGGAAAAAGTACAGCTAATAACAAGATTGATGGAGGTAACTCTATAATTTACAAGAACTTTGTATTTGGAACTCTTCTCATCGTCGTTTGATCTTCATATTCTCAAGCATTCTTATATGTTCGTTGTACGTGCAGCTGGTGGGCGAAAGCGAGAAACTGCGGTTGAAGAAGTTGGAAGAGCTGAGCAAGAGCATTGAAACAATACAGTGAAAAACCAGTAAAGTCTTCCCTGACTAATTAGGCTTGTGTGATGTATTTAAGAAAGTTCTTTTATCTATTTATATATGTGTGTGGTGTTTGATTGTATTTCCTTTTTCTGCTTTGTTGTCGTCTGATCATTTTAGCTTTTGAGGGATGATCAGTGTCTAATTTTAGGTCTGTTAAGGGAAAGACCCTCTAATACAGGTTTGTAACTAAAACAAGTCTCAGAACCATGGATTCTTTCACTTTTATCTTCACATCTTAATCTTTTGTTGTGTGGTTGATGACTTTGTAGCTCTAACCAATTTGCATAGATATGTAGGGTTGGTTTGAATGTCTCTTTCAAGTTAGTTAGCTGATAGATTGTTCAATTTATGGTTCTTATGGCTTGATTTGCTCTTGGCTTGTATTTATCAACTAAACGCAAAGTCAACTTGTTGATTATGTTGCTCCTTTAAAGACCGTGTCTATCATTCTACGCACACATCACCCTCCCCAGACCCCACTTGTGGGATTACACTGGTATTGATGTATGTTGTTTACAGAAAATCAATCAAATTATATCCAACATGGTTTACTCAAGGGGCTGTGGTGAATGTTTACATTGATCCTAAACAATAGCAATAGCACGAATCCTAAGCTATTGCAAGCAAATAAATGGTTCCATGAGTCATGGGTTAATCTTAACAGATTTTTGAAAGAGTATTTACTACATCTACATCATTATCGATGAGCCCTTAACTTAATTTGTGGATAGCATTTTTGGATGATTGATTCCCCTTAGCTTAATTTGTTGATTTGTTTTTTTGGTTGACTGATTCTTGAAGACATGAATATGAACAGTGAGACATCCGTTTCTGCTTTCTTGGGCTACTCTAGGCTTGCTTCACTTCTTTCAAGCTTCGCCCCAACTTTCAGAAATGGATGCTAACGAGCATGAAAATGAATGCGCTATGTCAATGATTTACGTGTAGCTGCCATGTTTCTTGCTTTATGTTGGTATGCAACCAACCTTTTGTGTCCTATGCGCTAAGCTGGTCCTCGGAATTCCATTGACAAAGCCAAACTTAAACTAGCTTTCTTAAAGTCTAGTTTTCTAACTCTTTTGATGGACAAGTATAATAAACTGTTGTGCCTACTCTTTTAACATTAAGATGAAAATCGACCTTTTAGTTTTGCTACCAACTTGAAAGTGTACATGTTATAAGATAGTGCTTGTAAGGCATTCAAGGGTGTGATTTAATCATGGTCATCAACAACATACCATCCCATAATCGAAGTTTGGAGAGGATTGCGTTTATGCAGCGTTACTCTAACCTTGTGAAGGTAGATAGGCTGGTGGCCTAATCATGGTCAAAAGAAGTATAAAAATCATGGGAGTTGGCCTAATCATGGTCAAAGAAGGGATATTAAAATCACGGGATAATATACAATAGCAACATATCTAGTGTAGTTGCACAAAGTGTGGTTTTGGTAGGGTAAAGAGATTGTTTCCGATAATCCCTCGCTCGAAAGAAAAGAGACGTGGCCTCATTTATGATACAAATGAGTTGTAGCTTTTGCATTTATGCATATCCGTTGGCTCTGGCAAGGAAACGGTTCATTATACAGAAATTCTGGACACACAGCAAAAATGGCAGGGCTTGTCATACAAATGTACCAATCAAACACCATATTCCAAATATTTATTTTAGCTCAAACGGTAATATTGAGTGAGATCTACTTCCTCAGTACTATTATGTGTACGTTGCTACTTATTTTTTCTTCTTAAATTTGTTTGTTACCTTAATTTTCACCTCATTAAAGTATGTTGGAGTTCAATTCTCCACATTATAATCGCCTCTTTCACTTTCTCTCTTGCTTAGTACATTGTTTTTAAAAATCATCCTAGATTGATCTACATCTGCCCTTGTTCCGTTGCCATCTCTTTTGTAAACATTGTTTATTCATAAAATTTGGTCTGTTTTTGAGTGAAATTTCACTTCCACTCATAAACTTCATTTTTTTTTTTCCTATTAGAATGCATCTAAGCAGAACTTCAAATTCCAAAAACTATTTTCAACACAAATTCGATTTTTTTTTTTCTTTTCAAGTCTCAATAAATCTAGGATTGAACGCTAGCTAAAGATAAAGCTTCTGTTGGACATAAACCCAACTATCCAAATATAACAAAAAACCTACTATAAGCAACTGACTTACCAAGAAAATGGGATACAAAATTACTTTCAAAATGGTCCTTGAATTGACAACTCGCAAGAAATTGAGGCCATTCATTTCTTCTTATTACTCCCCCATCTCGTTTTAGTTGGTTATCTTACTAAAAATATATGTCTCAAATTAGTTGATCACTTACTAAATCAAGATAAAATTAATTAAAATTTTTCCATTTTATCCTTACAATTAATATACTCTTCAAAAGTTTAAACAAATTATTTTTATGTCCATTAATATGGATAAAGAGTATAGTAGTAATACTGATCATTTCATTTATGATTTCTTAAGCATCGTGCAAAATTAAAAATGCTCAACTAATATGAGACGGAGGAAGTACTCCCCTATTCACTTTTACTTGTTATGTTTCTCTTCTTGAAAATAATTTGAATAAACTTCAAAGCTAGATTGAAGTAGATTAATTTAATAGTTTAAATTTAGATGTTTGAAAACTATACGAAAAAATGATATAAGTTGCAATCCATCTCATATTAATATGATGAAAAAATATATCTTAAAATATTGGTCAAAGTTCACAATTTGACTCTCGAGAAGCGAAATGTGGCAACTAAAAGTAAACGGAAGGAGTTGTCGTTATCTACCTAAATTAACTCACTTTGTTCACCATGCCGTATCTAAATAAACTTAGGCAAACACTGTCTACTGAAAAAAAATTAAAAATCAAATTCAATGAATCAATACAAGAGCATATTTAAAAGAAAACTTCTAGTTATACAAAACTAACGTCCATATTTCAACAAATTACATTAATCGTGGCATTAATATTACTCCTTAAACTTGTGGACCCAAAATAAAAAGAAATTGTTTGCGTGCAAATTGACATGCCAACTATTTTAACCACAATAGCACGTTAGGGAGAGGTGCAATGGGACCAACACAATAATTAAAATTTCCCCACAAAGCAAAAAAAATGGTGACATGTGAATGAAGATAAGACAGTGCCAATACCTTATTCTCTAGTCATTGACAGATGGTCTGGAAATATCTGTTAGTTATTTGTGTACGATAAATATTTATTCATATTCGATGTTTATGATGAATTAAACAATTTAATCTTATTGGAGTAGTAAATTATAATTAAGTAGTGAAATTGTGTCTGCTTAATTCTACCATACAAACAACAAGACAAGGTCTACATCAGCAATCATTAGCTTGCTATTTACACGATTCTTTGTGGAAAGAAAAAGAGAATTGTTTGCGGCAAAAGATTTCTGGCCGTGAAATCTGCCCATAACTAGGTGATAAATAATAGTGAAGGGTTAAAAGTGTATGAACTATTTTGGTTTTGCAGTTTCATAGCTGAATTATCAAATGTGCGCATTTCTTATCAGAAAGTTCACCAACTATTTATCCCTATCTAAACAGTGTATTTCAGGTAGGAAAAGGGGACAATTGATACTTGAGATGTGTTTTGATAAATAGTTGCTAATAGTTCAGGTAGAAAACTCACACATCTGATAGTTTAGCTATGAAACTCGATAAATCGAGATACTTTAGGTGTATTTTGACTATCAACTCTAAATAATATCTTGTGATTTATCAACGAATTCAAGTAACATACATCGCCGGTGTAACTAATTTTTATTGAGTACAATCATGGCACGCCTTAAAAACTCTTTCATGATTATTCACAAATCACAAGACATTTGAATTTTTATTTTTTTGGGGAAGGAGAGATGGGAGAAGAAATTAGGGGAATCGAATCCTCACCAACAACGTGAAAATTTAGGTAGTATCTAATTGAGCGAGCTACTGAGATTGTTCAAATATTTGATATTTGATAAAGACATTCTTTTTCAACATATACATGAGCACCAAACTTTGTATTGGAAAAACAACTCTTCAAAAGCAGAAAATTACATGGGATGACCTCCATAGTGGATAACTTTGTTTTTTGTCCCCCATAAGAAAAGTCTTTAAAAATTAGTCTTTCTTCCTTTTAATGTATAGAACAAGTATATTTTTTCACCTTTGCATCTCAAGTGTCTTTACACTTTCTATGCTCATTTGTCTCTCAACTACTATTTTTTTCTTCTTCTTTTGTTTCTCTTTTTTATTTTTTCTTGATTTTTATTTTTGTCTTTCTATTTTCTTTTTCTTGTTTTAATTCATTTGTCTCAAATCTTTTTTTTTCTTTTTTTCTCTCAAACATAATTTATTTTTCATTTCTCTTTTAATTTATTTGTCCTAACCTTTATTTTTCTTTTATTTTTTTCTTTTCTCATTTTTTCTTCTTTTTTTCATTTTTCTAAAACTTTATTTTTATTTTTTTCATCTCATTTTTGTTTTTCTCAACCTTTATATTTTTTTTTTGAGTTTTTTATTTTTCTCTTTTTTCTTTTTTCTTAACCTTTATTTTTCTCTTTTTTCTCAATCTTTATTTTTTTTTTCTTAGCTCATTTTTTTCTTCTTTTTTTTTCTTTTTTCTCAACTTCTATTATTTTTTTGCTAATGAATACAAAGTTGGATAATCCGCAAAGAGAATCTTCTTTCTTTAATATCGAAGTAAACTTAAGGGCGTGATTGGAAGTCTTTTGGGATAAGTCTTGCCTCTAAGGCAAGAGTTATAGAACATCTCATAAATCATGACACAATATGGTAGTGTAACTCTTGCCCATGGGGTGTAACTTGTAGTTTTAAAGTCCTTGGGCTAAGTCTTGCCTCTAAGGCAAGAGTTATAGAGCATCTCATAAATCAAGACACAATGTGATAGTGTTAACTCTTGCCCATGGGGCGTAACTTGTTGTTTGAAAGCCCTTGGTCTAAGTCTGGCCTCTAAGGCAAGAGTTATAATGCACGCATCTCATAAATCAAAGCACAATGTGATAGTGTCAACTCTTACCCATGGGGCGAAACTTGTTGTTTGAAAGCCCTTGGTCTAAGTCTTGCCTCTAAGGCAAGAGTTATAGAGCATCTCATAAATCAAAACACAATGTGGTAGAGTCAACTCTTACCCATGGGGAGAAACTTGTTGTTTGAAAGCCCTTGGTCTAAGTCTAGCCTCTGAGACAAGAGTTATAGAACATCTCATAAATCAAAACACAATGTGGTAGTGCCAACTCTTACTCTTGGGGCGTAACTTATTTTTTTGGGAGGTCCTTGGTCTAAGTCTTGCTTTAGAGGCAAGAGTTATAGAGCATCTCAAAAAAAAGACACAATGTGGTAGTGTTAACTCTTGCTCATGGGACATAACTTATTTTTTTATGTGGTCCTTGAGCTCATAAATCAAGATACAATATGGTAGTGTCAACTCTTGACCATGGAGCGTAACTTGTTGTTTGAAAGTCGTTGGGATAAGTTTTTCCTCTAAGACAAGATTAATAGAACATCTCATAAATCAAAACACAATGCGGTAGTGTCAACTCTTGCCCATGGGGCGTAACTTGTTGTTTGAAAGCCCGTGGTCTAGGTCTTGGCTCTAAAGCAAAAATTATAGAGCATTTCATAAATCAAAACACAATGTGCTAGTGTCAACTCTTACCCATGGGGCGTAATGTAACACCCCGTACTTTATAACCTCACTTGATACCTTGGGATCATATCTACATAGGTGTTGAGATGCCATGCATATGTGTTTTATAGTGTCATTGGGGAAACATTTGATATCGGACGTAACATGTGCGATTAGATCGTCGTAGGAGGTGTGTTGTGATTTCATGGAGCATAAGAGTCAAACACTTCAATACACTCCTACATGATCAAATCACGAAAGGTGAATAGTGATCCAAAATGTCCAATGAAACCAAGGGCGACTAGAATGCCTATTTTTGCGATCGAAAGGACGAATGAGAATCTTTTAAGGGAATATTGTCGTGACCTTATGGAATTATATAAACATGAGAGATATGGTTAATAATGCATGAAACTTGTTGGGTTAAATGGATATGTCTTCTTGGGCCAAAATAAGGTCCAAAAGTGGAAGAAATCCATGGCCCAAATGGGTCAAAAGACCCATTCTTCCATTTGACCTTCTAGACATATTATTAAATGCCAAAAATTGGCTAAGGACAACATGATAGGCCTATATAAAGAGGCAAATCAGATTTTTATTATACAAGACCTCTCATGCCTTTAACACATTTTTCTCAACATTTCTCATTTCCAAACCCTAAAGCAAAATAATTCCTTGGGACTTCTTGGACAAGATCAACATATTCCAAGCCTTGGTAAGTATTTATTTTCATGGATTAATATCTTATATGCATAAAAGAATATGTATATCATGTTGGTTGTGCTTGGAAAAGTTGGTCATGGTACTTGGTGATTTTGTATAAGATTTGTGGTATATGGAATTCAAGTGTGAATTAGGCCTTGTGCCTTTGATGAAAAAGCATGGTATGGACAAAATATGAACATGTATGGTGTTATTTTTGGCATTAAATTTGTTCTTGGCTAAAAGTGAAAATTATGGGATTTTTGGCCGATATGTGTTATGAGTTGAATTAAGGTGCTTTGAAGGATTATTTGTGATGTGTTATGGATAAGAAAGTGTAAAGGAGAAGTATTGTGGTGAAATGTATTGATTTTCATGTATTGGTCAATGTTGGGAATTTTTCGGAATTTTTGGAAGAATGGTATATCAATAGTTTTGTCGAAGGAAAATGACATGTTTAAAGGCAAACATGTAATTCATTGACATTGTATGCATTTGTAAAGTAATTCGTGGTTAACGTGAATTCGTTATGTATGTATGTTGTAGAGTGAAGGAGAGGGATCATTGTATACGCATCGAAGGTTGTCTATTCGTATTGTGCATCCAAGGTATGCAAGGTTAATTTGTCCGTATCTTTCTACGGCCAATAGTGTTCACATTGACATTTCTTTAGTTCTATTCCGCAATGTACCAAGGTATCCCATATGCACTTATCTATGATCATTGTCATATATTTCCTACTCATTGATCAATTGTGAATCTCATTTCTCATATTCATGGTTAATGTTCCGAAAGTTCAAAGAAGGCTATGTTCCAATATTCCAATAGTGCCTATACTTGTGTCTCTTGTTCATGGATTCTTGTACAATGGTTCCAATGGTAGCATGGTGCTAGTTATGTTATCTTTTCATTGATATTTATTCACATGTCCCTTATTGGTCAATGATTCAAAGTTTCCAACAATGTTATGTTCCAAAGTTCCAAAGTGATGTTATGATTATCAAAGTATCAATCTCAAAGTAATGAACAAAGTAATGCAAATGTGGTCAATGATCAAGTACGGGTGGCAAGTCTAGGGGCGTAAGCCTAGCTCGACTCGATCCCGAGATATGGATTTATGGGTGGCAAGTCTAGGGGCGTAAGCCTAGCTCGACTCGATCCCAAGGGTGGCAAGTCTAGGGGCATAAGCCTAGCTCGACTCGATCCCTATATGATGATATGAAAGACCCACTGATCAGTCGGGGCCCGGGTACATTGTGATATGTCATGACATGTGAGCATTGAGATAAAGAAAGTAATGAAAATAATGAAAGCAATCCACATGGTTTCCAAAGCGTAACATGGTGACTTATTCACATTGATTATTCATATGTTTTGAGTTCATTGAAATATTCATGTGTTGTACAGTTTCATCTGAGTCTTGCATACTCAGTACTTATTTCGTACTGACCCCTCTCGGGGAATTTACCTTACTTGCTGCAGGCGCAGGTCCCAGTAGGCCTCCTCAGTAGATTGTCAGTGTTAGCGGCTCTTTGGTGAGCTCCAGCTCATTCGGGGCTTCTCCGAGTCAGAGTGTATATATGTTTTGGTATTGTACATAATATGTAAAGCGGGGACTTGTCCCGACTTATGGTTCATTTTGGTCAATGCTCTTGTTAGAGGCTTTTGTAGACCGATGTGGGTGTAATAGTGTAAAAGACACATGTTGTTTTGACTGGATGGCCTCAACGGCCAAGTTTCATATGTATGCCTAAATATGTCCCTTGTTCTCCTTTATTCGTATGTCATAATATTATGCAATGGTGGTTATGAATATGATTGAGCATAGGCAAAGGTTGGTTCTCTCGGGCCTTATCGGCTACGGGTGCCAATCATGTCTCGATGGGATTCGGGGTGTGACACGTAACTTGTTGTTTGAAAGTCCTTGGGCTAAGTCTTGCCTCTAAGGCAAGAGTTATAGAACATCTCATAAATCATGACACAATATGGTAGTGTAACTCTTGCCCATGGGGTGTAACTTGTAGTTTTAATGTCCTTGGGCTAAGTCTTGTCTCTAAGACAAGAGTTATAGAGCATCTCATAAATCAAGACACAATGTGATAATGTTAACTCTTGCACATGGGGCGTAACTTCTTGTTTGAAAGCCCTTGGTCTAAGTCTGGCCTCTAAGGCAAGAGTTATAATGCACGCATCTCATAAATCAAAACACAATGTGGTAGTGTCAACTCTTTTCCTTGGGGCGTAACTTATTTTTTTGGAAGGTCCTTGGGCTAAGTCTTGCCTTAGAGGCAAGAGTTATAGAGCATCTCAGAAATCAAGACACAATGTGGTAGTGTCAACTCTTGCCCATGGGACGTAACTAATTTTTTTGTGTGTGGTCCTTGGGCTCATAAATCAAGATACAATATGGTAGTGTCAACTCTTTCCCATGGGGAGTAACTTATTGTTTGGAAGTTCTTTGGGATAAGTCTTTCCTTTAAGGCAAGAGTAATGGAACATTTCATAAGTCAAAACACAATGTGGTAGTGTCAACTCTTAATCATGGGACACAACTTGTTATTTGAAAGTCCTTGGGCTAAGGCTAAGTCTTGCCACTAAGACAAGAGTTATAGAACATCTCATAAATCAAAACACAATGTGATAGTGTCAACTCTTGCCTATGGGGCTTAACTTGTTGTTGGAAGGAATCGAAGAAAAGAAATGATAAGATAACGGTCGGGAGAAAAAATTGAAGAAAAATAAAAAATAAAAGAAAAATAAAGGTTGATAAAATTTTTAAAAAAAATCAAAGAAAATAAAAATGAGAAAAAAAAAAAAAAGAAAAAAAAAATAGAAGTTGAGAGGAGAAAAGGAAAAAAATAAAGGTTGAGAAAATTTAAAAAAAAAAAAAAAAAAAATCAAAGTAAAATAAAAAAGAAAAAAAAAATAGAAGTTGAAAGATAAATGAGCATGGAGAGTTGTTTAAAAATATTTGAAGTATAGGGGGGTAAATAGATATTTATTCTATATATAAAAAAGAAGAAATACTAGTTTTGTAGGATTTTTCTTATGTGGGATAAAAAAGCAAGAGAAAAAGACATGGGCTGGTCCATGTCAAAATAAGTAGCCCATATTCGAGCTATTGGAAAAAAAAATGTCTCTTCGGTCATTTCATTTTCATTTTATATCCAACAAGTTTAATCTAGTCCTTGTTTGCTCAAACATGTATTTACTGTATGTTTCCAAGTGTCATTTCAACCTTTTTTCTCCTTCATGTTTTGCCTTTCTCTCATTGACTTATATCACCCTTCTTGTTCCTCTACCTCTAGCCCCACCAATTTTTCCTCAACTCTTCTCTCTGTTTCAGATTTGGCTTCTTTTTTTTTCTGGTTAAGAGGATTTTCGAAAGAGTTCTTTTTTCTTCAAGAAAATGATGCAGACTTTGATTCTTAATCTTCAACCTCAAAAATAGCTAAAATCATTGCTAAGTACATGCTCAAAAATAGCTAAAATCATTGCTAAGTACATGCCTATTGCACTAAGGCCTGAGGCTCCAACAAGTCCTGTTTTAAAGTTTTTTTCAAGAAAAGGCTTTCTCCATTATATCTACTTCGATTTGTTATTGTTCCTTTTATTCCAAAATTTCTTCTCTTTGTGTTCTCTGTTATAAGCCTTCTAATTACTCCATTTTTTTTAATAATAAAATATAATTTTCAGCATTTTTTATTTTTCTCATAATATGATGAAAATAGTTAAGGATGAAGAACCGATTTCGCTTCCTCTTTCTAATTTCTTCCTCAATAATTGGAGAGATGGAGGTTGTATAGGATGTGTATACAAAATGTATAATTGTTGTATAGAATATATATCTGTATTAAGATTTCTATAGAAAGTGTATAAGATGCGTATAAACTCCATATAATTAATGTATAGAATATGTATTTGTATAAGAATACTGTAAAAACTGTATAGAGTGTGTATAGACATTATATAATTATTGTATAAAATATGTATCTCTATAATATTTCTATATAAATAGTATAATTGTTGTATAGAATATGTATCTGAATAATTATTCCAGCAAAAACTTGTATAGGATGCGTATAGAAACTCTATAATTATTGTATAAGATGTGTATAGACATTGTATAATTATTGTATAGAATATGTATATGTATAAGATTTCTATAGAAACTGTATAATTATTGTATAAAATATATATCTGAATAATTATTCTAGTTAAAAGTTGTATAGGATGCGTATAGCAACTGTATAATTTTTGTATAAAATATGTGTCTATATAGGATGTGTATAGAAACTGTATTTTTATTGAATAAAAATGTATCTATCCTAGTTGTATTGTATTGTATTATATATATGTATTATATCGTATCAATATGTATCAAATATATAGTGTATTATATTGTATTTTATCAATATGTATCAATACTTTAGAATATTCAGATATGTGTTATATTGTATCATTATATGTATATATACATATGGAGGTTGTATCAATACATTAGAAGAGGAAGAAGAAGATTAAAATTTTTTTGGTTGTATTTGAAAAAATATTTTCTTTTTGTATTTAATTATTTTTAAAAAGAGCAACAAATAGAAGAGCAAAAAAGGTTGTTTTTTTTTTAAAAAAAGAGCAGTGAAAAAAAAGAAGAAAAACAGTGAAAAGAGGAACAATGATTTTTATTTTATTTTTTTAAAAAAAATAGTTGCAATAAAAGTTTTTGCTAAAAAATTAATAATAAATAAATAAAAAAGAAGAAAGAGCAATAGAAAAACTAAAAGAAGAGAAAATAACGAATTCCTAAGTCAAAGGCTACAAAAAGGTATTTAAATTTTTTAGCCAATTCACTGTCAATTGTTTCAGCCAAATGACTATTCTTGTTCTTTTCCCAAAAAATAAAATCACTCAAAAAGAGGGTCATTTCTATAGTTTACCCCTTTAAAAGCTTTCTAAAGCCCATGTACAACATTGCCAAATTGTCATGCTTATGTACCAATTTGTACGTTGGGGCCAATATTCTACTTACTTATAAAAGAAAAAGGGACCAATGAAATTGTGCCAACGCAGGCAGCAGGTCAACATGTCTGCTTTGACACAATTTCATTGGTCGTTTCCCTTGCCTCCATTTTATTTTATTTTTATTTTTATTTGTTTGTCTTATTTTTTTAATGTTATATATTTTCAAAAAAATACATAAAAAATACTATAAATCATAATAATTAACAACTTAAAATATTTAAAAGATATAAAATATTTGGCTGACTCTCGAAATTATATCAGTGCCACTTAAATTGGAATAGAAGAAAAAGTATTATAAATCATAATAATTAAAAACTTAAATTATTTAAAAAATATAATTGACTATCGAAATTGTATCAATGCCACAAAAGTTGGGACAAGGAGAGTAATATATATTATATGAAAATTACATAAAAAATATTATAAACTACAATAGTTAACAACTTAAAATATCTAAAAACATATAAAAAATTATGATTGATTATCTAAATTCTATTTGTGTCATATAAATTAAAGGAAAAATTACATAGCATAGATAAAAAGGATCCTTAATTATCTATTATGGTTAATGTTTAAAATAATTATTTGACATAGTCAAAAGTTAGTTAAAAAATCCTATAGTTTAAGTGGGCTTAAAAAACTATAGTTTAAGTGGGCCCTTATATACAAATATAATAGCTTGTATATCATGTAATTAATCTATCTCATCTAATTAGCTTAAATTTTGGCTAACTTAATTGAACACTTAATTTTATTTTTGATTTAATTTTGAAAATTGGTCATTTTATTTGATTTTTCTCTCTCTTCTTAAATTTTTCATTTATTTGATTTTTGTCTCTCTTCTTAAATTTTCCACCATCTTCTCCTTGAAAAGTAGAAACTATTGATACGTTTTGTTATATTGACTCTTAAATAATATATTTTTGTAATTTTTTTCAAAGATTTATTACATCAAAACAAGTTTCTTTAATTTTTTTTATGTATATGTATGTATACAAATAACCTTCATATACAATTAGACAGTTGTCATATGTTGACATATACACATATATATATATACACAAATAAAATATACATATAAGTTGTATAATCAGTTTTTGATTTGTATAAAATATGTTGGTTCATATTTTATACATTACATATAGGTATACAACTATCACGTATTTGTATATAACTAAATTGTATATTTTTGAAGTCGGTTTGTATAAACTATGTTTGTTCTTCTATTAGACATAGGTATATCTCAGTTTGTATAATTTATTATTGGTATTTTGTATAAACTAAAGGAAAAGGAAAAAAGTTTCAAGAATTCTCACTCCAAAGGGGTGGGTGGGTGGGTGGGGGTAATGACGTTGTGAATGGCTCGAAGGTATTTTGTATATACCCAAATGTATATTTGTATGAATGTATATACAATAGATATACGTATGTCTATATATCTTTTTTTCAGTTAGTTACACACAAGTATGTATACTAAGTCAATTTTTTAATGTATATATGTATACAAATAACCGTCATATACAATTAGATAGTTGCATGTGTTGGTATATGCACATATATACATATATAATATATTTTTATATATATATATAAGTTGTATAATCAGTTTTTGGTTTGTATAAAATACGTTGGTTCATATTTTATACATTACATATGGGTATACAACTATCATGTGTTTGTATATAACTCAAAGGTATTTTGTATAAATTATATTTAGTCAGAAAGTAAATTTGTTTGTATATTTCTATCAATGCGTTTGTATTTTTGTATTTATTTTGTTATGTTCTTTCACATACATTTCGAATTTGTATACATTTACACATTGAAATTTGTATATTTATACATATAATCTGAATTTATATCCATTTTATACTTTTAAATTTGTATCAATTCGTATTTATCTGAAAAATATGAGTTGTAAGCGTTTGTATTTGTATTTGCATGTTAAATTCAGACCTAATTTTCATTTGTATCAATTCTACATTTATATTTCTATTCATAGCTAATTTTTGTGGATAAATACATTGAATGTATAAATATATTGAAATTATATTTTAAATTCTGAAGCCATAAAAAGAAATCAGCAGAATTTTAGTTTGAATTCTACTTTTGAATTTCAAAAATTAAAGGTAAGCTATAATAGTCCATATGGAAAAGGAAGAAACAAAATATTTGAAAAAGATATGTTGGAGAGAATAAAGGAAGTGAATCACTCCCCTTTTCTTTTTTATATGTAAACATAAATGAAATAATAATAAAATTTATTAGTTAATATTTGTATACAAGAGTCCTAAATACATCTAATCACTAATTAAAATCTATAAAATGTAATTACTAAAACTTAAACTAAGAAGTTAGTTAAGAGGGGTATAAGTTGGCTATATGTGAAATAAAAAAGTAACATATATTGGGCTCGTGCTAGCACAGGCCCCTCGATATCTAGTCTACTGATAAATCCATATCAGTTTCTATTGGGTTAATCCATGAAAGTCAAATGAAATACTCTAGTTATGTCATATTGTCAGTACAGGTTAATTTTCAAAAAATATACAACCCAATGCAATGCTTTGCATCCACATAATTATAGTTATATAACTATATATAGTATATATATATAAATTGTATAAAGTATATAAAGATATATAAAAATATATATCCACTTTGTATAGAATTGTATAACCACCATGTATAAAATTGAATAAAAAAGTTGGCTGGCTGAAGAAGAAAAGTACATGTAATGATCTGGGCTTTCAAAATATGTACAACATGGGCCAATTCTGATAACAACTGAAAAACATGAATCACTTTGGGAATAAACTTGGGCAAGTTGATAGTGGGCGTAAAAATTTAAGATGAAATAGGTCTAGAATCGGACGTTTTGACATTCAACTGGATTGGTCTTTAATTTTTTCTTTGACATCGAACTTATGTCTAGTGGATGTACGTTATTTAGAAAATGAAGTTAGGCACAACATAACTTGTGGGATATTATGATACCAAATCATAAACTTATGCCCCACAAAAAAAATATTTGTTATGAGGGGCAAAAATTAAAGACCAACACAACATAATATAGAGGCAAGGTGCAAATGACCCCGTTAGTCACTTCCAACACATGCTATCAAATATTATCCACTTTAAAAATTATTTACATTTAGCCACTCTTTGACACAATAAAAGTTTTGGACAAAAATATCTCCAACTAAAACACGAGAAAACTTCAACAAATGATACTAGAATTCGAAGGAATAATAAGTGGAACCAAAAAAAGCTTCATGGGTTCAAAGTTAAGGAATGAACTATTCGGTTCAAACCTTTATAAGTTCTTCTGTTTTTTTTAAATAAGGTTATATCTCTCCATATTTTAAGTTAAGTATTTTTAAGAAAAGTAATAAGTTGGGACTGTTCAGTTTATTATTTTTGACTTATTTTAGCTTAACAACTGTTTTACTTTGATGGGCAAATAACAGAATAGTCAAACATAAGGGAGCTATCTACAAAAGTCCACTTAACTTTAAATTAAATTACAAAATATATCGGGGTCGCGTGTATCTTAAATACACAGGCTCGCGTGAATCTGAGAGTGTATATCTCAGATACACCCGAAATTTGGCCTGTGTATCTCAGATACACTCGAAATTTGGCCTGTGTATCTCTGATACATCCAAAATATGGCCTCTATGTCTGGGGCAATTACTTCGATATATCTTGTAATTAATATTAAACTTAGGAGGTGCCTTGTAATTAGGTGTCAAACCGCTTATGATGTTTGCCCTACTTTGATTAATCTACTAACTGTTTTATTATAAATAATTATTTTTATGCAATATAGATTAATCTCAATACTTAAAAAGTATTTTTAAGCCTTGAAGCTTAAAAACTACTAAATTCAGTCAATCAAAACGGAATATTAATCACATGCTATAGATTTAGATGAATCTACTTTCCACCAACCAGGAGTCCAGGACCACAATTTGTCTTTTTTATGTTGGCTTGGATAATCAAAATGTAGTAAATTAATTACTTATTAGTCTATATGTACATAAGGAAGACAAATGTTTAGAGCATAGAGTATTTAACATTACTAATCTTCTGGCATGGAAAAAGAGGGCCAAATAGCCTGACAGATCCTTTTACTTGTTGCGTTTTGATAAGTCGTACTCTTATAACTTCACGAATTTTCATCTAGTCACTTATAACTAAAAATTTCCTCTATACATTATATAGTATAATAAGGTCTAAAAAAGAATCAGTTTATTCGTTAGACGTTTTAAGTATGGTCTAATATATAATGTGATAATTGATTATTGGATTGTGCACTTTATGTTTAGCATATCTAGCCTAATATGTTAGAAAATCACGTCTCTTTTTGAGACTTTGTGTGTGGCCCACATATTTTTGGTAATTAAATATTAACTTGTCTCCCAATTAAAGTAAAAATCAGTCAATTAATTTTTCTCCAAGTTATGCATATATGGTTTTTCTTTGATGGGAAGAAATAACTATGAAAGTCCCTAAGGTTAAAGCTATTTGCCTAAGAGTCCCTAGCCTACCTATAAATACGCATGTGACTCCATCAGTTTGGCATACCTTCTGATAGGCATAGGCTAGAAGACTCCTAAGCTTGTTAAAAATTCTCTTTCAAGTTTTTCTTTCTTCTTACACTTGGACAATGATGGCTGAAGGTACGTTCCTATTTATTTTTCCGCTGCGTTTTGGCTCTGTGTATGTGTTGAAATTCAACATGTGGTATCAAGAGCCTACTTCAGTTATGTTGTTTAGTATCTAGTAAAACAGTAACTTGATTGCTTTTGTCTTTGTCGTCTATGAGTTTTGCCCCTAAGAAGTTTATCACTTTATCCTCCCTAAGTTAGAAGTTTACATATTTCAATAAGCTTTTAGTCTACTGTTGAATAGTAACATTAGTAGGTGTTGGAAGTTGTTTTCATTATTTGTTATATTCTAGTCCAATTATTGGTTTTCAACTTGTGATAAATAAATTTGACCATGATTGGAATATTCTGTTGTTAATGAAATCAAGTCTTTCAATTTTGTATTGAAAATAACTTTTTGACAGTGTGCAGTAATTCTTTTAACTTAGCATTCTGTTCGAGAAGGTTTGCTTGGGTTGTTTCACTCATGTTATTTTCATACTCCGTTATTACACTGATGATTCTTACTTTGATTGAATTAATTATGAAAAAATATGAATGGGAGATATGTAGGCACTGCCTATTCCCTTATAGTATGCAATCTATTATCACTATGGTTAAGGAATTACCGTTTTAACGAAGGATATGTAGGCTCAGCCTATTTCTTTGTTGTATGGTTTTTCCCCGATTAACATGAGATGCTTTATACATCGGATTGCTTTGATGTGGGCTATGCCTATTCAATCCGGTTTTAGCATTGTGATTAATTAACTATATGTTTAAGTTAATTATTAAAGTTAAATACCTTGAGATGCTTTATTACAAAGGATTGCTTTGATGTAGGGTCTGCCTATTCAATCCGTTTTAAGCATTTTAATAGTTAACACTTTGTTTAAGTTAATTATTAAAGGTAACTATTGTGAGATGTCATTTTGAGTTCTTTTTTATCATATCTTTGGGTTAGCCATAGCATCCTGAGTATATGATATAAAGAAAAACTAAATTCTTTAATCACATAAAGTTAAGTGATTGAGATATAATAATGACATCTAATAAAGTCCGATTATCTTTTCAAAATAGTAACCTTACCCCACAGGGAGGTAACTAGTTTGGTTAGATTAATTGGAATAGATAGTAAACCTTTCTGTTTAAAAAAATTATTCTATGCCCACAGGTATGGATTATTTTCTTGTTTTATCTGGTTTACTAGTACAATAAAGTTAAGTAATTCTATGCATGGGTTGCAACCTCTGCCCACAGGAAGGTTTAGAATTTACTTAAGAATCGGTATTTACGCGATTCACTTTGATGGTTATGTATTTCATAGCTTATGTATGTGTATCCTTGTTTTGCAGTTAACACAGCTTTTCCTACTGCTCTATTTAACGAAAATGCTCGAATTCCAATGTTGTCTGGTGACAACTTTACTGAATGGAAGGAGAAAGTCCTTCTCACTTTAGGGTGTTCGGATCTGGATCTGGCACTCCGTGTGGAAGAACCACCTAAACCCACGGAATCAAGTACGCCAGAAGCTAAGGCTTCTTATGAGCAGTGGGAGCGATCTAATCGCCTGAGCTTAATGCTCATAAAAGCTCATATAAGCCAAAACATTAGGGGTTCCATCCCTAACAATGACAATGTCAGAGCTTACATGAAGCAATTGATGAACAATTTGTAAGCTCTGACAAGGCGTTGGCCAGCACCCTTATGAAGAAGCTCTCAAGTATGACATTTGATAGAAGTCGTACAGTGCGCGAGCACATTATGGAGATGAGAGATATTGCTGCTAAACTCAAGTCCCTTGAGGTTGATATGTCTGCACCATTTCTTGTGCATTTTATTCTCAACTCTCTTCCTACGGAATATGGTCCGTTCAAGATATCTTACAACACACATAAAGATAAATGGTCAATCAATGAACTTCTGACCATGTGTGTACAAAAAGAGGAGAGGTTGAAGCATGAGATACCTGAAAGTGCTAATTTGGTGACTCATGATAAGAAAAATGCAATAAAGGGCAAAAGTGTTCCTATGAAGAAGAAAGGCAGTCTTGACAAAGACACTTGCCGTTTCTGCAAAAAGAAGGGACACTGAAAGAAAGATTGCCTGAAATACAAGAAGTGGCTTCAGAAGAAAGTAATTTTACCTTTGTATGTTATGAATCTAATTTCATTAAAGTTTCTGATAATACATGGTGGATTGATTCTGGTTCCACAACTCATATTGCGAAAATCATGCAGGGTTTTCTAACTCTAAGGAAGCCGACGCAAAGTGAACAAAATGTTTATTCTGGCAATAGGACGGCATCACATGTGGAAGGCGTGGGGACTTATAGGCTCATTTTAAAAGATGGTTTTCAATTAGATTTAGAAAACACTTTTTATGTTCCATCATATTCTAGGAATTTAATTTCTCTTTCTAGACTATCAATAGCTGGTTATGATTTTAATTTTCATTTGTCTACAATGAAACTTTTGAAAGGCAATAAAGTTTTTGGTTTTGGAAATTTGTATGAAAGATTATTTAAATTTGAGCTAGCCCCCACGACTGAATGTAATGTCTTAACTCTGCATAATAAAGAAATTGACACTAAACGATGTATTATCAATGAGAACTCATCAAGTCTTTGGCACAAGAGATTGGGACATATCTTTATTGAAAGAATCAAAAGGTTAGTTACTGATGAAGTTCTTGAAGCTCTTGATTTTTTTGATTTTGGAACTTGTGTGGACTGCATAAAGGGTAAGCAGACCAACAAATCCACTAAAGGTGCCAAAAGGAGTTCTAAATTGCTTGAGATCATACATACAGATATTTGTGAACCTTTTCCTACCCCTTGCTTGAATGGTGAGAGATATTTTATCTCATTTATTGATGACTATTCAAGATATATGTATCTCTATTTTCTGTTTAATAAATCGGAAGCACTTGATGCTTTTAAAGTTTTTAAAGCAGAAGTAGAGAAACAAATTGGAGCTCAGATCAAAATTGTAAAATCTGATAGGGGTGGAGAATATTATGGTAGGTACACAGAAAAGGGACAAGTTAAAGGTCCATTTGCTGAGTTCCTTGAAAAGGAAGGTATAATTGCTCAATATACCATGTCAGGAACGCCACAACAAAATGGTGTGGCAGAAAGAAGGAACCGAACATTAATGGATATGGTAAGAAGCATGATTAGCAGATCAAATTTATCTTTATCCTTATGGAGTGAAGCCTTAAAAACTGCTGTGTATATTTTAAATAGGGTTCCATCCAAAGCTGTCCCCAAGACACCTTTTGAATTATTTAAAGGATGGAAACCTAGTTTAAACCATTTACACGTTTGGGGATGTCCAACTGAAGTGAGGGTTTATAACCCACAGTTAAAAAAGTTGGATGAACGAACAATAAGCGGTTTCTTTATAGGCTATATGGTTAACTCTAAAGGATTTAGATTTTATTGTCCTTATCATTCTCCTAAAATTGTTGAGGCTAGAAATGCTAAATTTCTTGAGGAACATGAAGTAAGTGGGAGTGGTTCAACTCAAGTGGTGGAACTAAAGGAGATAAGGGAACCACTTATGGTGCCTTTATATACTGAAAACTTGAATGCAAAGCAGTTAAATTCTCATGAATTACTTGAAGAGCAACAAGTTGAAGAGCCACCACCACTTGATGAACCACATGAAGAGCAACCCGTTTTACCTGAACCCATTGTTGAAAGAGCACCTAAACAAATGAAAGTAAGGAAATCCTCAAGAGCTCGTAAACCAATAATTTCTAGTGACTATGTTGTATATCTCCAAGAGTCTGATTATGATATTAGACTAAAAAATGATCCATGTTCTTTTTCACAAGCCATGAGTGGAGAAAACTCCACACTTTGGTATGATGCCATGAAAGAAGAGATGGAATCTATGGCTAAAAATAAAGTCTGGAATCTCGTTGAATTACCTAAAGGTGTCTCTACTATAGGATCCAAATGGATTTATAAAACCAAAAGAGACTCATCTGGTAATGTTGAACGATATAAAGCTATACTTGTAGCCAAGGGTTTCACTCAAAAGGAAGGTATTGATTACCATAAAACTTTCTCTCCTGTATCAAAGAAGGATTCGTTAAGGATAATCATGGCATTAGTAGCTCACTTTGATTTAGAGCTACATCAAATGGATGTGAAAACGACTTTCTTGAATGGAGATCTTGAAGAAGAGGTATACATGCGTCAGTCTGAAGGATTTAGTGATAAGGATGAAAGTCACCTTGTTTGCAAGTTGAATAAATCTATTTATGGACTAAAACAGGCTTTCCGTCAATAGTATATTAAATTTCATAATGTTCTTTCTTTATTCGGATTTACGGAGAACATCATTGATCAATGTATATACCTTAAGATAAGTGGGAGCAAATATATTTTTCTAGTCCTATATGTGGATGACATTTTACTTGCGAGTAGTGATTTAGGGTTGTTGCATGAGACGAAATAGTTTTTTATCCAGAATTTTGAAATGAAGGATATGGGTGAAGCCTCATATGTCATTGGCATAGAGATTCACAGAGATAGATCTCAACGACTGCTTGGACTATCTCAAAAGGCCTACATTTAAAGAGTTCTGAAAAGATACGGAATGAAAAATTGTTCACCTATAGCAACACCTATCATTAAAGGTGACAAATTCTCATTGAATCAATGTCCACAAAATGCATTGGAACAAGAGCAAATGAAAGGCATTCCATATGCTTCACTTGTTGGAAGCCTTACGTATGCACAGGTCTGCACTAGACCAGATATTGCCTTTGTAGTAGGAATGCTTGGTAGATATCAAAGTAACCCTGGTCTTGATCATTGAAAAGCTGGCAAAAGGGTTTTGAGATATTTGCAAGAAACCAAGGATCTTAAGCTTACATACAGATATTCTAACTCATTGGAAATCATTGGCTATTCAGATTCCGATTTGGGTGGATGTAAAGATAGTGGTAAATCTACGTCTGGATACATTTTCCTTCTTGCTGGAGGTGCTGTGTCTTGGAGAAGTGTCAAGCAAACCATTATTGCAACATCCACGATGGAAGCTGAATTTATAGCATGCTATGAAGCTACATCACAGGCGTTATGGCTGAAGAATTTTACTTCAGGCCTTAAAGTTGTCGATTCTATTGCAAGACCATTGAGAATGTTTTGTGATATTTCAGCTGCGGTATTCTTTTCAAAGAATAATAAAAGTGGTAGCCGAAGTAAGCACATCGACATAAAGTATTTGATGGTTAGAGATCATGTCAAGAAGCAAGATATGAGTTTTGAGCATGTTAGTACTACTTTGATGATTGCTGATCCTATGACTAAAGGTTTACCAGCTAATGTTTTCAAGGATCATGTAACCCGTATGGGACTTAGTAAATCATTGTAGTCTTGCTCTATTCTCTAACAGTTTATCTAGACATTATCGTTTTTGTTATACATGAACGTGCACATTTTGATTTTCATGTATTATAAAGTGATCATTGGATCAAATAAAGTTGGACTGTAAATGACTTATATTAAGCTCATTTATAAAGTTGTTGGACACTTTATTTAGAACATATTGTACATTGTAATACATGGAAGGAAGTGCTTGATTAAGAGCATAACCGCCATGATTCTTGTATTAATATATTCTTGATAAAAGTGATTGTTGCATAACTATTAAGTTGAGTGAATATATGTTTATGGCCATGTTGTTTATTTTCACTCATAAAGGATTGTCTGATTTTCATATGTGGGTCAAGTGGGAGAATGTTAGAAAATCACGTCTCTTTTTAAGACTTTGTGTGTGGCCCACATATTTTTGGTAATTAAATATTAACTTGTCTCCCAATTAAAGTAAAAATCAGTCAATTAATTTTTCTCCAAATTATGCATATATGGTTTTTCTTTGATGGGAAGAAATAACTATGAAAGTCCCTAAGGTTAAAGATATTTGCCTAAGAGTCCCTAGCCTACCTATAAATACGCCTGTGACTCCATCAGTTTGGCATACCTTCTGATAGGCATAGGCTAGAAGACTCCTAAGCTTGTTAAAAATTCTCTCTCAAGTTTTTCTTTCTTCTTACACTTGGACAATGATGGCTGAAGGTACGTTTCTATTTATTTTTTCGCTGCGTTTTGGCTCTGTGTATGTATTGAAATTCAACATAATAATGAATGTAAGATTTTAACCTAACGTGCCATGTAATTGAAGTGTACATGAGGGTTTCATTAGCTCTTTATGTTACATCCTTTATCTAGCTCTTATATAAATATAAATATACTGTCACGATTATTTTATAATATCATTTGTGTATGGCTCCAACACATACGCAATTGTCATTTGTATTAATCTAGCTACATTCATTTTATGTGATAATATTTTTTGGTAATTAACTGGCATTTTTATTAATCGCCAAGTAGCTATACAAATCCAAGGGCATATATACCAACATCCTAGTAGCCTTTCATAGGCATCCTTCTATCCTCAAGATCCAGTCTAATACAGGGACCCTATAAAAAACTAATTACATAAAAAAAGAGCTCTATTCTTCCTAACACGTATACACATATATATTTTTTTTTTGGTTTTCCACTCGGCATTCGGTACCCACATTGGAGCTCGACTAAATTCGGATTCACGCCGGGAAGTTCATAACAAAGGCGACTCCATACTCAAGGGGACTCGAACCCGAGACCTTTAGTTAAGGATGAAGGAGTACTTACTACTCTATCATAACCTTCGTTGGTGTATACACATGTTTGTTTGTATTGTGTGTATTATGTTCTCCTGTGTTAATATTATGTTAATATTCTTACACACAATCCTTCATCGATTACTTCTGTTTTTTTCCCTCTAATTTATTATGGGGGGTACCTTGGATACTCTAGTGTTATACTGTTATAGTACAAATTAAAGTGCTAACATTTTCTGACAAGAAAAAATAACTGTTCGTGCTCAACTATTCGACAAAGACAGATAATAACCCATTGGAACGCCTACTTCATGGAGTAATAAATTTATATGTTTCACAAGGAAATAGATCATGCTTTTTGATTTTTGAAGACCAAGATATATATTGGAGTTGATAGCTTAGTCACTCGACTCGACTAATAGTTATTATCTTAGAAAATTATTTTTTTTAAAAAAAAAAATCTTCACAACAACACAGAAATTACTTGTGAGATAATAACTATTAGTTGAGTGACCGTCTGATAAGTCAACCTCCAAAGATTGACTAATTACTCTTACCGTTGATAGTAATAATTGAGTGATTATCAACTATTAATATTCAATTGAGCAACCATGTGATATTTTTCTTGATTTGCTTTAGTAAGTAACCTATTAAATATTGTGTGAAGGTTGACTTACCCTTACTTCTTTTTGATAGTCACAAGGGGAAAATTCTCTAAATTAGTAAAATTTCATGTAAAGAAATTCACATAAATCTCTAAATCTGTACATCTAATTTTGATTAAATCCAACTCATAGCAAGCCCCACTTTCACTAACACCACCACCACCCTAAAAAAAGAAAAAAAAAGACAGATATATAGTTGGTTTTTTAAATATGATTAGTTGATAGTGTTCACTAAAATGCTTTAAGGATCAAAAGGTGGAATCTATTTCTTCACAAGCAAACTTTAACATGGGGCAAAGACACTAATATTGGTTGTAGTACAGTGGGTGAGACTATTTGATCTTTAATTAGAGGTCTCGAGTTCGAGTTCGAGTTCTGAGTGTAGAGAAAACCCTGTTGGGAGCGTCATCCTCAGAATGGGCTATGCAGTATGCGATTTGGATTAGTCAGAGCTCAATACGGATGGCGAATACCAGTTGGGAAGCCAAAAAAACATGGGGCAACAACTGCTGGATTCCACTATCTTTTTCTAAAACTAACTTTTGTGTTTGGTGATTTTGTTGTTAATTTAAATTTTACTTGAATGGACAAATATAATATCATGATTGATATAATATAAGCTCCTCATACACTTTATTCCTAGTCTTTTTGCCTGCTTCCATTAAGCAATTATAAGAATTGCTAACTAAAAGCCCCACCATCATCATTATCCCAAAATTAATTCATAATTATTAGCCATTGCTTCTTACCAAAAGAAAATTATTAGCAAGTGCAAATAGACTTCACCACGTTCTTCAGAGGAATCCAAATCTATATTATTATACTCTTTCTATGTTGTAAATTTTTTATTTTAATCTTAATAGAAAGTTTTAATAGCTTTACCAATGTTATGCCATACATAAGACAAGATCGTTTGATTTGATGTATTATATTGCTGATATAGATATCATCACTTATATCAAGACTAATTTGACTTACCCCTCAAACAAAATGATTCTAAGTTTCAGAAGTTTTATAACCTAACAAATTCTATGGTATGTTTAAAATTTCACAATTCAAAAAATTCTTTTTCATTTGAATTCAAATCAAATCATGTTACGTAAATTAAGAAGGATGAAGTATCATTAATAGCATCAGTAAATAAATATGTTAGAACATCTAATCATCTTCCAACATTTTTGTATTTTTGTTGTGCTGGCCGACATTCTTAATTATATCAAGGACTTAATATTAAAAAATGACAACGATTAGTCACGATAATCTTAATTACCCCATTATTCAACTTTAGAATGCTTTGTTGTAGGTGAGTTAGTTCCCACATAATCATTGCTTAATTTTGTCTAATTTCATTTCCTCCATTGAGACTGTTTTGGAACTTCTATAATGGTGATCAAGGTGAATCCTAATTAACTTATATATGAACGATAATCTTAATTACCCCATTATTCAACTTTAGAATGCTTTGTTGTAGGTGAGTTAGTTCCCACATAATCATTGCTTAATTTTGTCTAATTTCATTTCCTCCATTTAGACTGTTTTGGAACTTCTATAATGGTGATCAAGGTGAATCCTAATTAACTTATATATGAACGTGTTAACTGGCTAGGAATTAGGATAACTGTACCCAAAAAATCTTAAATTAATCCTAATTAACTTATCAATGGGTGCAAAATAATTTATAAATAGTCATAACTTAAGGTGAAACTATTTCACTCAAGCAAAGTGAAATAGTGAAACTATTTCAAGTACATCCTTTACTTTAGATGTGACGTCCCTGACGAAGGACAAGTCTCTAATGAAGGGGTATATATTATATCTTAGGTAAATTTCACATCGATATGGAAGAAGAAAGTTAGAGACTTGACAAAAATTAGTTCGAAGTAGCTATTAAAACACAAAGGACACACAAATAGCTTAACAGTTGAATAACACCGTTACATTAGACAAAAAATAAATAAATAATATTCCTTGCTTAAAATCAAATCAAAGAATTCATTCTTTTTTATACGTAGAAAAGCTTTCTTGATCTTCAAGTTCATAAAAAGTTGCAGCAATCTTTATAAGTATATAGGGGAAGTGTATAAATTAAGCAGAGCCTATTTTTTTTTTTCTCTCTAAAGAGTCGATATTTGGGATCATGCATAAGATTAATTTATTTCTTTATAACATTTCATATTTTTCAATTAAGTGGAAAAAGAGCAAGTAAACTAAACACGAAAAAACTTCCAACAGATTTATTGGAGTTAATACTCTTTGTGAATTTTTTCAACGGATTTTTCAGTAGAAAATCCCAAATTCACAATAAAACGTCCATCAGAAATTCACGTCTTTCTAAGGGTGAGCTAAATGAATTAGCTCCTCTCCTAATTCTTCAACTAACAATCCAAATATAGAAAGAGCAAATTCTATCGCAGTTTCTTCTCTTTGCTCCTGAAACTTATTCCACTCATCAAACTCGATTTTCAAATCCGATTTTACCATCATATCGATGGTATTATTTGATTTTAATTCTTGCGATGAATCCAACCTCTTGCATTCTCTTCCAAAGACTGCTTCTCCATAGTTCAAGCTTTTAACGTCAGATTTTTCCTCAGAAATCAAGTTACTAACTTGATAGTCCTCTTCCTCTACACGATCCTCATTGTCATCGTCTTCTTCTTCTTCAAGCAATAGTTTTTCGAGTTCAATTGGATCTAACTCTGCCAATTTCTCGAATCTACGAAGCTTATGCAAAAGCTGTTGTTGTGCTCCTATTAAAAGTGCAACGCAAAAAAATAAATCACATTAATTTTAAACATCTTCAATAATCTTTAGACTTTTATCAAGACATTAAATTCAATTTGCAAATTAAAAAGAAAATTTCAGCAGCAAGCATGAATATAAAAGAAGAATTAACCCCAATAGTTATCCACTCAACTGCTTTAACTTAAAATAGCCGACAAATGTATAATATGTGTATACCGATTAGAAAAAGTAGACAATGTAACAATCAAGGTAAAAAAGAAAAAAAGCACCATAAATGCAATGAGTCATGCATTTGTGTAAGGACAAAATGAGGTCATCTCATATTCAGATCATGCATGTACAAGTACAGGAACCACACGTACAGCATTGTGATTAAGACATTTGATCCTTCTATATATGGATCCCACATTGTGTGTTTAAATAATTCACATATCAATATCAGCATAATCAATTAAAATATGATCATGAAATGACCTTATACTATGTTTATTTATTTATATACTAACCCAACATGCATATCCTGAATAAACCAGCTTTTCCATAACTATTGAAAATGACTTCACAACCGATTTTAAAAAAACTATTGTAGTAGTAGTCAATTAAATTCAAAGATAGTAGCAACAATGACATGAACGACATAATTAGTGTAATTTCACAAGTAAGATATGGAGATAGTTGTATGTACGCAGAGTTACCCCTATATTGAAAGGTCTCCAGAGAGTTTTCGATAGACCCTCAGCTCAAATTCAAAGATAGCACAGTTTTTATTATATTAAAAAAGAAATTCGAGAAAATTGAGATTTACGTACTTTGTACGAGTGCATAACTGCAATCAAGATCAGAATCCTCCTCCTCCTCCTCGTCCTCCTCGCCTCCATGTCCATCATCCTCCTCTTCCTCAAATGGAGTATCCAATACAGAAACTGGACTGCATTGATCTTTCTCATCTCCTTCTTCTTCTACCTTATCAATACTTGCCAACGCTACAATCGTTTCATAGGTTTCTTTGTCCTAAACACAAAAAAGTCAAATCTTCCACTTTATTTAGTTAATTAGAAACTTATTACTCCCTCTGTTTCAAAAAGAATGACCTAGTTTGATTTGGCACAGAGTTTAAGAAAATAAAGAAGACTTTTGAATCTTGCGGTCCTAAATTAAAGTCATGGTAAATGTATCAAAATGCCCTTGAATCTTGTGATTTTAAACATATCACGTAGAAAGTTGAAATTAAAGTGTTATAAAAAAAAAAAGTCATTCTTTTTAAAGAGAGGGTGTACTTTAATATAGTTATAGCTAGGTAAACTAGTAGTTGGATTGAGACATATCCATACTTCCTCCGTTCAATTTTAACTGTCCCTTTTTAACTCCTTTCACGCTAATTAAAAAAATATATTAGGCTGACTTTTATTCTAGGTAAGTTAAAATTGGTGAATAAGCATACGACCAGAATTTAATGAAATTTTGTCTTATTGTGGTTCCAATATTTAAAAATGACATTATCGTTTGTCGTTTAGGTGGCAAGTACTATTTTAGAGACAAGGCCTATTAGAAAAAGATTTTATAGTGGCAGAGGAGTGATCTCAAGTACACTTACCAAAACATACACAAATTTGTTTCTATATATGTACTGCTCCCTCTTTCTCCAGTTTTATTCATTTTTCATTTTTAAGTTTAGATTAATCTAAATTCATGTTGAAATATATTATTTTGAAGATAAAAAGCTTTTTATTAAAGAATCTTATACTAAAATAGTCAAAAATTTGAATCTGAGATCTCTGACTAAATTAAAAAAAGTATCTATCATATTACCACAATCTTTTGATGACATAAATTTAAATAAGCATATACTATTCAGTAGTACAATTATTCACTGATCACTCTTTACGCGAGTATTACTAACTTCTTTTTAATTATGTATCACTCGTTCTAATTTCATGGTACACTTTTTTGTTTGCCTGTCTAAAAAATATTTATAATTATACAATATATAAAATTTATTTTAAACCTTAAATAACAAAAAAAAATAAAAAAATTTGTGCCAAATCGGTGAGAATCATCGTTTTTAATATATCAACTAAAGTAAATTTAAGTGTAAAATAATTTCAGTCTATTATTTTGAGTAATAATGACTCACGGATGGTTACTGATAAAAGTAAAAAAGACTAACCTCTTTCTTGTGACAAACCGGAGAAGCTGCCGGAGATGTAAATTCCGGCATAACGTCGCCGGAGGTCGACGGGCATCTTTGAAGAGAAAATCTAAAAGGGCTTAACTCACACGAACCAAAATCACCATCATTGCTAAATGTTTCCAAATCCATAAATTTCTCTTCATTGATTTCACTGTTAACTCTGCTGTTATCGCAAGGACAAATCGATGTACATAAGCTCTCGTTATGCATGGGCTCCAGAAAAGAATCAGACCATAATATTTCTGCAAGAGTACAATTTCGGTCTTTGAAAAACGAACAGTCCGATACATTAAAACTCTCATTATGCACGGAGTTTAGAAAAGGACCTGACCACGAGGTTCTATTGCATGCAGTCTTACTCAAGATTTCTGCAAGAGTACTATCATTTCGATCTTTAAAAGGACAACCCGATACACTAAAGTTCTCATTATGCTCGTTTGCAAAAGAACCGGACCACGAGGGTCTATTGTACGCATCCTTACTCCCATTGCGATCTTTAAGTCTCTTCAAAATGGACCCAAAAACTCCAAACTTCACTTTCTTGATTTGTTTTTTTGTTTTTGATGAACTTTGTTGTTTTTGAATCCTCATAGCTGCTTCAAGAAGTAGAGTAGCAGTTCTTGGAGGTACATGAAGAACAAATTTTCCATTTTCCGGGCACTTCACTGGTGCCGGTGAAGGTAAATACAAAGGGGATTTTCTTAAGTCCGGTGAGTCATGAAAGGAGGAAAAGCAAATATTATTGCAAAATTTAGATGATGGGATTTGATTTATTGGCTTTTGAATTTTCTTGATTTGTAAAGAAGAGGTTTTAGGTGAAGAAAAATTGTGTTTTTTAGCAATGTAAAATGGTTCTTGATCTTCTTTTAGTAGCTCATGCAAATGCTTCTGTGCCATTGTTTAATACTCTTAGCTTAAAAATTGGATTGTTTTTTTTAATTAGTGATGAAGGAAATGATGAATTGAAACTTGAAGATTTGGAGATGGGGTGTGAGTTCTTGATGTTTAGAAAGGAGAATTGAAGAGTATTCAACATAAAAGGAGAGAAAAATGAGGGAGATATTGAAAAGGGAAAGTTGGACAGATATAGTAAGAGAGGAGATTTCTGATTTAACAACAAACAACATACTCATATAATATCATAAAATAAAGTATGAAAGATGATAGTATATACGCAAAACTTATCGTTACCTCAGAGATAGAGAGATTTTTTTCAATAGATGTTTGTTACAAGAAAAAATAGTCCAAAATAATTCAAAAAATAAAGTAACAGGCCGATAACTATAATAAAATAAAATGATAGTTGAAGTTAAAAAAACCAAAATAATAACAGAATTCAAAAAATAAGCAACTACGAGCAATACTATTACTATGGCTAGGAGGAGACCTTCTTATTCAAAGGTGGTACGAGTCGAATAAAATAGTTTAAAACAATTCAGAAAATGACATGCCAGTAGTTAGAGGTAGATGTATGAACTGCATACACTTACTCTTTCCAAATTTTTTTTGATAAGAATATACTGAATAGGTTGTTGTTGTATATGTTGGTAACTAAAATAAAATAAAATACAGTTGAAGTATCAAAAACACACAAAATTAATAACAGAAATCAAAGAATAAACAACTACGAGCAACTGCAATGCTACGACTACTAGCTTAGTGAGGAGACTTTCTGTTTCAAAGCTGGGATTTTCAAGATCGAGACAATTAATTAATGGTGGTAATAAACAAACAAAGCCTACATAAAAAGACAACAGGGATGTACTCAATTCAGAATGCAATTAATGCAATTAATTTGTGGTAAATTCATTTCAATAATTGAAATGGCTGTAACTGTAGCTTGTGTAAGACTGTGTTTTTGTAGGAATAGTAGCAGAACCAGATGGCAAACTTGTGACAACTAGTTGCATAGGGCTCTTTTTAATTAGCAGACAATTGGCTCTTTCTCTGCCTCTAGAATCATTGTGTGCGTGTGTGTGTATTTCTAGGAAGTGCAGGGATAAAGGGGTTGATTAGGATACACACGGGGTACATTGATGAGTACTAGCTGACAGTGATGGAGTCAAAATTTTTTATTAAAAAATTTAAAATATGAATAAATAAATTTAGAAATATGTCTAATAAGGGTTTAACATCGAATATATATATATATAAAAGATAATTTCAACCTTTCACTAATAAAAATTTCAAATGAACCCCTCCACTTTACTTGGTTTCGACCTGATCGCTGAATAGAGGATTTTCCAAATGAGGGTCTCAGATTCAAACTCTCTTTATGCTTTCTTGGTCGGGCTCATCAGACGAATCTTGCCTAGTGTGATTTTCTCTTTGTGTTTTATGCGCTATTACATTGGAAGGAGATTTATTCATGCTCACCCAAAGAATAACAATTGCGAATATTCTTATCATCATAATAATAATAATACTTCCTCCGTTTTAAAATAATTGACCCTTATTAGCTTGACACTCTCCTTAAGAAAATATTTATTAGAAACTTATTTTACCAAATTAATCTTATTAACTATGCTTTGAAAATATAAATTTGGATATATACACTTTATGTAGTTATTTAATAATAGGGATAGTATTGGAAAAACATAATAAATTTTTTTTGACTTTATAAATAAAACAACTAAATTGAAATAAATATTTTTAATAAGAGGACCAACTAAAACGAAACGGAGAAAATAATAATAGAATAATGCATAAATTATGTAGGAGGGAAGTAATCTTTAGCTACAGTGAATTTATTGCAGTTTTTGTGCAAAACGAAGACAAAAGGTAGACAGCCAGCGGCCAGCTAAGTCACGGAATACTCGAAGAGCGCCTCAACTTTTGTGGATCAGTTACACCCTGTGTTTCTTCGACTTTTTAAAAATGTCATTGGATGTGTGTTGAATCTTTCAAGAATGCAGAACAATTACACTCTATGCTGCTCCGCTCTTCAAAAATATCATTAAATGTGTGTTACAATTTTTAAAAATGGTGCATTTTTAAAGGATTCATATCAAATGTGATATAATTTTTAAAGAGTCCGAACAACTTAGGTTACACCTTTCACCGTAACTTGCTAGCACCAGCATCATCCTGCATTTTTATCTTTTGGTTACATATATTATCTATGTAACAACTTTTTACATATTTTTTATTTTGGGTCAATAAACCTCATGAATTTGTTATTGAGTTATGCCATCATCGAGTTTAAAAATATATATATATGCCAAGTAGGGGTGTTCATGATTTGATTAAAAATTAAACCAAATCGCAAATCAAACCAAACCGACTAAAAAAACTGATATTTGGTTTGGTTTGATTTTGAATTTTAAAAACCGACAATATTTGGTTTGGTTATGATTCTACTAAGAAAAAATCGAAAAATAACCAAATCGAACCGATAAATTATATATATATTTTATAATTATTTGAATATATAATATTAGTTTTTCATAAATAATTATAATATTGTATACCTTTTAATCATTAATTTGATTTTAGTCTACTTATTACACATGCACTACGACATATTTAAATAATTTTCATGGTTTGATTTGAATATATAATATTAGTTTTTCATAAATGATAATTATCTAATTGTATATATGTGGTGTGGTGTATTGTCAGTTTTTAATTTCTTTGCTAAGACATTTATCTACTCTTCAATGGTTTGCTCCTTTAATTTTTAAGGGTTGACCATTCTATTTAAAGAACTATATTGTTTCTATGGATATTAGACATATAAAGTGAAAGAACATCTACAGTGATGCAACTTACAAATGTAAAACTTCAAAATAATGTTGGAAAATAATAGAAGATTCATATTCATTCATCTTGTGAAAGTAGAGAGAAAAATATTGATTCCTAATGTTTATTTGAAATAGTTGTCTCATGTCCCGTTGTTTTACTATTATCAATTTATCATTAGCTAATATAAACCGAGAATCGAACCAAACCGAACCAAACCAAACTAAAACCGACATGAACCAAGTCGATGGTTTTTATTTTATTTGGTTTGGTTTGATTTTAGAATTTTAAAAATCGACTTAATTAGTTTGCCTATGATTTTAATCAAAAACCGATTCAAACCGAATCATGAACACCCCTAATGCCAAGTAAACTCATGTGCGGGGCGAAGTGAGGTAGGATCGACGGGTTTATTCGAACCTCCTCAATGGAAAATTACACTTTATGATTGTTTAAGTTTAGTTTAGTAATCTCCTCTCAATGATCATGTACAAAGTTTGGTATGCCAAACTCAAATTGTAACTTTTTGCATATCAATGACCAATGGAGCTTTTGAGCTAAAAAAAAAAGTCAAATTTTGTTAGCCTATTTAATTTTAATATTTTGAATCCCGTTAGTAAAAATTCTAGCTCCGCAATGCTCGTTATGCTTTATTATGTTTTTTTATTTTCCTTTTTTTTTTCAATGTAAAATCGCTTAAGCCTTAAGGTGTAAATAGGTCGCCAATCTCCTTTAACTATCTTATTTTCAATATTGTAGATTGACATTTAAAAAAGACTTATACATAAACATTTTTTGAATAACATGATAAATGAAACTTTACATATATATGATATAACAAATTCAAACGTAAAGCACTAATGTATGATACTTATTGATTTGATTATGAAAGAGTAATTTTCCAAATTTGGTTTAGGGTGATGTCAAATGCTAGCTACACCTCTATTATTAAGATCCCTTAAAACAAGGAGGGTGGTCATCATCACCTTAGCCACCACATAAATAACTACTATTTGTGTCCCAATAAAAGTGTCTCAAGTTGCTCGTGAGTCGTAAGTGCACCTTGATGAATAGCCTGTTTGATCAAATTTCTAAAATCAGCTTATTTTTAGAATTGTTTTTCAAAAAATATTTTTGGTGAGTAGCAGTTTGTGTTTAGCCAATAAAATTAAAAAATCACTTTTGAGCAGCAATTAGTGTTTGATCAAGCTTTTAAAAATATTTTTAATAGTATTTTTCTCATAAATGCTTTTTTCAAAAGTGCTTTTGGAGAGAAGCTACTTTTTTTAGCTTATAAAAACTGCTTTTTTTACTCCCTAGAAGCACTTATTTTCCTCCATAAGCTTGGCCAAACACCTCAATTTTTTAAAATAAACACTTTTGAGAAAAATAAGCACTTTTGGAAGAAAATAAGCTTGGCCAAACGGGCTAGAAGTCATGTAGCTTCAACAACCACTAGAGAATTGTTCAAACATAGAGATGGTTACAAAAAACACTCTATATTTAGTGACGATGGGGGCTTACCGTTTACGCCTTGGGATACTTCCGCCAAGAATAATGGAGTTTACACTAAACGATACTATCACCTCACACCCCAAATTGCTGCAATCAGAAGCGAAGCCAGAATTTGAAGACGCTTATGGGTCGGGGATTCTGGTCCTTTTAAGCTACTAAGTTTTAAATTAATAACTTGTACATATTGAATGGACTTCTCAAGACAAATACAAAGTTACTGTCTTCATCGAACTGGTATTTCGAAGGCTGGCTCCACCCATGGCTGCGATGCGGTTCTTACTATGCCTCCCCTCGGAACTCACCCCAAAAATTTCTTTTAAAACACTGGACCAAATTCTCGTTTTCAATACGAATGATTTTTTTAACGGAAAAAGACTAAAACTACCCCTGAACTATTTGAAATAGAGCAAAAATACCCTCCGTTTGTTTTTTGGCTCAAAAATACCCCTCCGTTTATTTTTTGGCTCAAAAATGCCCCTCATTTTAACGGAGTGCCAAAAAGGGCCAAAACTACCCCTGAACTATCCGAAATGGAGCAAAAATACCCCTCCATTTTTTTTTTGGCTTAAAAATACCCCTCACATTAATGGAGTGCCACCAAGCACACCGCGTGAAAAAAAATTATCACATAGTTAGTCCACGTCAGTGTCCCATTTAATACCCAACCAGCCCACTTAACCATATTCCAACTTAACAACTATTTAATATCCTTACCCGACCCATCTTAAAGTAAACCTGACCCGTCCTCATAAGTAAATGGTAAAGATAGATCCACCCTTCATTTCACTTGAACTCTCCAAAAAAAAAAAATCGATGCAGACTAGGGATTCTGAGGGAAAAGAAAGCTCTTAGTACACAAGTTGATTTTTTCCCTAAGGGCTTTCTTTTCTCTCAAAATCCCTAGTCTGCATCAATTTTTTTTTTTTGAGAGTTTAAGTGAAATGAAGGGTGGATCTATCTTTACCATTTACTTATGAGGATGGGTCGGGTTTTTTTAAGATGGGTCGGGTACGAATATTAAATGGTTGTTAAGTTGAAATATGGTTAAGTAGGCTGGTTGGATATTAAATGGGACACTGACGTGGACTAACCATGTGACAATTTTTTTTCACGTGGTGTGCTTGGTGGCACTCCATTAATGTGAGGGATATTTTTGAGCCAAAAAACAAATAGAAGGGTATTTTTGCTCCATTTCGGATAGTTCAGGGATAGTTTTGGCCCTTTTAGACACTCCGTTAAAATGAGAGGCATTTTTGAGCCAAAAAATAAACGGAGGGGTATTTTTGAGCAAAAAAACAAACGGAGGATATTTTTGCTCTATTTCGAATAGTTCAAGGGTAGTTTTGACCCTTTTCCCTTTTTTTTAAAGATAATCCTAGGAACAGAACTAGACATGAACTGTCAACTTAAAATGCCATTGATCTGGCAAAAATGTTCACACCTTGAAACAACAGTGACAAGTTCATAGACTTCTTATCAGTGGATATCTCTACTTATCAAAGTCCATTATTTATGCATAAAGACTCTGACCTATTATTTTGAATGAAGCTAAAGCATAATCTTGTTTTGGTTCAAAACATTGAGAAAACCACTTTCCTAAGGACCAAAATTTCAGTTGTGTAGACACATCAAAACTTCATTTGCAAAGTCTGAGCAAACACTGTGATCAACAGATATCAGCACAAGCCAATCTGTGTACAGTGCATTCTGCATACCAACCGTTTCAATGCATTAGTTCCTGGAAAGCCTCATTGAGAGTCTCCACTGCATATTCATAACCAAGACTGTCAGCTCGACCCCGGAATTCATCGACCTCACCCTGTGGAACTTGGATGCCGATTAACACATTCACACCAGTTTCTCCCTTTCAGATAGATGAAAAAGAATTACTCAAACTATAGCAGAAAAACTACATTATAGTACCCAAAAAGGAACAATGTGACAATGGAACTAGAAGAATGAGATTCCTAAAAGGTACCTGTACACGGTAATGTAATAGACTTATGTTCCAACGCGGGCTGAAAGTATCTAAAAACTTCATGAAAGCACCAGGCTTGTTGGGGAAAATGAATCGACCAAGAAGCTCATTGTGAACATTTGATGTACCATCCATCTGAAAAACATTATAGGAGAAAAGAGAGAGAGATAGGAAAAGTACGAGCCATCAATATCTAATCCATACAACCAAGTAGAATGACGAAAGAACAACATCTTATTTCTTAAGAAAGGAATTTGAAAACTCATAATTCTCTAAGAATTTAGAATCTCAAGAGACGAAAAATCACTAATCTGTTAATATAGTCTATAAGGATCTTAGCATACAACAACAACATACCCAGTGTATTCCCACAAAGTGGGGTAAAATTTTTCAAACAAATCATAGAATAACTAATCATGAGATACACACATATATTTACTGTTTTGGTCTAAGAATTAGATTCACATGATAAGGAGAGATTTGAAACACTACCAGATGCCTTAGATGAGCTTTGACCAATTCATTATCTGTAAAATTAATGGTATGCAGTTGTGATGATTCCATTCTGTCCACCATTTCTTCAAGTTCCAATTTAGTGTGACGACCAACTCTGCCATAAGAAAAAATGTCATAATGAATAGAACTGGCTTTATTTTAGGTTATAATAGACATGGATGGGAGGTAAATAACCGGGACAAATGATCCATTATAAACTACAAATTCTTATATGTCCCTTCATGGATAAAGTAATTTACTGACAAATAACAAAATCAACGTCAAAATGAGTCAACATTCTCTTTAAACGATCATGGAGACTTTACCTGTAAAGTACTCTAGCATTTTCTTTCTCAGAACTGTATCTAAACTTCAATTCAGTAATATTCATATGTTCCACCTGTAGTAAAAATGTTAATGGTTCAATCTTCTAGTCAGAGAAATTCCAGTAAGTAAAACTGCATATAAGTGCTTTAAGTGACCTACCATCTCATAGAACATCTTGAAGCTGCCTGGCTCTACAGACATATAAGTAGCGAGAACAGCTTCCCGCTGTCTACCAACATCCGCGAGTTCAGTTACAAATCTAAGTCTGTCGAAGTTCATGTTGGCTCCACTAGTTAGTGCTACAATATTTTCTCCCTTCAGGCCATAGTACTTACAGTATGCTTCAGCTCCAGCCAGGGCAAGTGCACCTGCTGGCTCCAGTATGCTTCTTTTCTCTTCAAACATGTCCTATTCAAAAGAGCAATCAACTGTCACATCATAAGATTCGAAATTCACGTACTAAAAAGCAATCTCATCGACAATTATTTTAGACCTACAACATAATGGATGTCATTTCTAAAGGCCAATTTTCATGACGGATAACTTGGCTACAGAAATTCTATGTTGCTTCAAGGGGCATTCTGCAGACCTGCACCTATAAAAGGGTGATCGAGTAATAAATCTAACATGGGGTTAGTGATTTTCTGAAGCAGCATCAAAGCTCCCACATAAACAAGACAAAAGATTGTTGTATTCGGTGAATCAGGTGCAAAATATACAGGAACTAGCAAACATCATGGGTTTCAAGGTGAGGGAGCTTGCTTCTAGTAGTAATTATTTGGGATTCCCACGATATAAAAGGTAAAAATCAGTGTGTAAATGTACTTATTGTATCCCAAATTTGAAATAACATGCAATATATTAGTGCTGGCTAACCTTTATCGATGCACATATAGCATCATGATTAACTAGGACCACCCCATCTATCAATTCCCTGCAGAGACGGAAACTTTCTTCACCAACCATTTTAATAGCTACCGCATCTGCAAAACCACCAACTTGTTCCAGCATTACTGGTCGATCATGGTGTAATGCCAACGCCATTGAATTTGAATCCACTGGCTCAACACCAATAATCTTAGTATCAGGAGAGACCTTTTTCATATAGGCAGCAATGCCAGCTATAAGACCCCCTCCACCAACAGGCACAAATATTGCGTGTATCTTATCTTTGAGTTGGCGATTAATCTCCATTCCAACTGTACCTTGCCCTATTATGATATCTGGGTGATCAAAGGGAGGGATGAATGTACGACCTTCTACTTTGCCCTGAGCTACGGCATATGCTTGAGCTTCTTCGTATGTGTCCCCCACACGAACAACAGTGGCACCCAATCTCTCAACTGATTTCCACTGCTCAGTGGAAAAGAATATGACTTAGAAAAATGGATAATCTTAGAAGTAAAAGAACAGGATGAATTCAAATGGAAGCTATAAATACCAAAAGAGTAATTCAACAATCCTAACTTTAATTTCTGGTGTAGTAACAGGCATCACAATCACAGAATTGCAGCCAAGTCTCTTGGCAGCTAATGCAACACCTTGTGCATGATTTCCAGCTGATGAGCATATAACCCCCTTTTCCAACTGCTCCTTCGAGAGTTTTGCCATCATATGGTATGATCCTCTGATCTTGAATGAAAAGACCTGCCAATATGAGTGTATGACAATGTTACTGAGTTTACTCCAATACAGAATAGAAAAAGGCACAAAATTAGATAAATCCAGAATTCATACAGACGTAAGAATTTGCTCCCCTTGGTTGAGGATACAGAAACTTATAGATGAGCTGAATAAGAAACTAGGCAGCTCACATAATCATAAACTCGAGTAAATAATCAGTGAAAAAGATCAACATGAATAGCAAATAAATTCATGTTCTGAATCCAAAATCAACTAGAGTTATCACAGCACGCACATAGTCAGTTTCCTTTTTCACTTTTCAACAGTAACTAATCTCATCAGACTCCAAATCATCATAGATTGTAACAAAAGTAGACCAAAAACAAAAGACTTATAGTTTAGAGTCATTTTCATCTTTGAATGAGGATGATATTTAGGGGAGCCAAATTCTCAAGCTTGGCTCTTGGTACACAGCTTCAAGGATCAATTTTTTCCAACACCAGCTGCTTGAAAGAATGGAAGAATCCTGACAGATCATTCTTAGACAATGAATTATAATAAAAACAAAGAGATTCAAAGCTACTTCAGCCATTTGATGAACTTTGAGTCAAGAAATAAACAAGAATAAATGAAATAACAAACTATGAGAAGCACTTCTTTTAACAATAAATTTCTTTTAATTCTATTTACATTTACATGACAACGACAACTAGGCTGCAATCCCAAACTTAAGCCTTCACCATGGAAAGAGTGACAAGCTCAACAACAGTTGATGAACCTAGCATAGCAAATAATTACTCCCCACGTTTGAATTTTGTTTGCCTGTTTTTGACTGGCACGGAATTTAATAACGTAAAGAAAACTTTTAAATCATGCAGTCTTAAAAAAAAAAATTATGTAAAATGTACCAAAATATTCCGTAATCTTGTGATAAACATGTCACGTAAAAAGTTGAAATTAACGAATTGCCAAGAAAAAAGAGGCATTCTTTTTTAAACGGACTAAAAGAAAAGTAAGACAAACAAATTGAAACAACGAGGGTAATACACATAGACGGGCTAAAAAAATCCACAAGAAAATACTACAAATATACACCAAAAATTGATACGAAAATGGACCTTTTGGCCTAACTTCCTCGCAAAAATTAGCTCATGAGGATTGGTCAAGTTCAAACCAAACAATCTACTCAACCAATGTGGGACTCTGACATCACCACACGCCTATTACTAGACATTAAAGTGTTGACAATATAATATGTGTGCCCTAACACCATGATAAGCAAAGGACCTTAATTTTAACAATTTAATACACGTACTCTAATACCATGATAAGAAAATGATCTTAATTTTAACAGAAAAACAGGACGTAAACTGCAAATTAACACCAACAATTCAAAATTTAACAATGTTTCCATAATGCTTGCAAAAATGAAATCGAGTAGCAAACATACCGGATGAAGATCTTCACGTTTAAGCCACAAATTTACCCCTAACCTATCCGAGAGCTTACTCGCAAGCTGCAGAGGCGTCTCTTCAGCTATTTCATACACTTTTGATGTCAATATTTCCCTTACGTACTTATATCCGATATCACCACGGGGATTATTCGGTATCAAATAACCTTGCTCGCATTGTAAAGAACTCGGATGTACTACCAGTGGCAATGCACGATCTGCATGATCCGGTTCCGGTTCCGGTTCAATCTGTACCGGTTCAGTCGCAGTCAGAATCGCCGCCGGTTTAAAAATCGTAGCACGTTTGAACCCGGTTCCTTTTGCTTTTCCTTTTCCGGTAGGTTTAACGGCGTTAGAGCGAATAACGGAGAATGTATTTCCGGTGAATTCAGGACGGTAATGGAAATGAAAATCGCGTGAATTTAGGGAGGTGAATCGGAGAACGTCCATTTTGTGAACGTCGGAGAATAGAGGTTGACTGCGGTGTAGACGGCGGCGACGGAGGAAGGAGGTGGAGCAACGGGGAAGTTGACGGAATTTTGAAAGCCGAGACCCCTGCAACCGAACCCCGCGAACAATTTGGATGATATGGAGAATAAGTAAATACTATAGAATGTGGAGTATTATACTAGGAGTATTTGTATCAGAAGAAAGAGAAAACTCACAAAATAAAAATAGTAAGCAATCGTTTCGCATAAGGAATAAGGGATAAGAGATACTCTCTCTATCTTAATTTATGTGATATAGTTTAACTTGATACGAAATTTAAGAAAAAAGAAAAGACTTTTAAAACTTGTGGTCTAAAATGAGTCACAGATATTTGTGTGGATTGTTACTAAATATAGAAATGTGTCATTCTTTTTTAAACTGATTAAAAAGGAGAGTATGTCATATAAATTGGGACAGGAGGAGTAACTAATTTTAAAATTAATTTAAAGATGAGCTTATCCATATTTAGTTGGAATAAAATATATGATATAACTCATTCCAGAATTAGTTATTTCGGAATTGGAGTGTTATTTTTATTTAATTATGGGATATCGAAATTAATTATACTTCTCTACCCCATCTTTGAGATAATGGTACGGACTGTATACGTTCTACTCTCCCCGAACCCCACTATGTGAAAATATATTGGGTATATTTTTGTTGTTGTTGTATAACTTGCGTTTCCAATCAAGGGTTATTTGCTTGATTGTATTTACTATGTAAAGTTTTGTATCCCTTTCGATCTATTTTACGTGATACTATTTGACTTGGCACATTATTTACGAAAAAAAACTAAGTAGGCGTTTGGCCATAACTATTATTCACAATATTCCAGAATATATTTTCACTTTATTTCGGAATACTTGTTTGGCCATGAAAATCAAAAACGTATTCCGAAATACATTTTCACAATTTATGATCTTTTGAAAAATACCTCTTGAGGTATTTTCACTTTTTTTGTACTCAATTTTTCCTATCACTCTATAAAAAAGCACATTCAAAGTCTAAAATATTTTTAAAAATACTATGGTCAAACACAACTCCAACTCTATTTTCAACTTCAAAAATACCAAATAAAGTAAATTCGTTTTTTGATTTTCATGGCCAAATGGGTCCTATGACTTTAGAAATTTTAAACTAGAAGAACTTTACATAAATATACCATCTTTAAAAAAAAAAAGACTTTACATGTGTTTAGCACAAAAAGTAATACTCCATCCGTTTTCGAATGAGCTACTTTTCTTTTTAATCTATTTAAAAAATGATTCTTTTCTTTTTTTAATAATATTTTAGTTTCAACTTTCCACGTGACATGTTTGAAACTACAAGATTAAAGAACATTTTGGTACCTTTGACACAATTTTATTTTAAGACCGGAAGATTCAAAAGTTTTTTTTATTTTTTTAAACTCCATGCCAAATTAAAAGAAATCATTCTTTTTTAAATGGAGGGAGTATTTTTTTTTTAATAAAACCACTTTTTTTGTGCCTTTTCTTATTTTGATTTTAAATCAACACAATTTTTTATTTATCTTCTTAGAAATTTGTATGATTGTAAATTATTTTATTAATGATAAAAAGAGAATTTGAAAATTAACTTAATTCTAAATATAATAAGACGATATTTTTTTTTTGAACAAAATAAAAAAAGAAAGGATGCGGACGGATAGAGTATTCTAATATATAGAAGCGGCATGTTAGACCTACTTGAGGTCAACATGCTTGCTTCATCACAAGCAGCAAAATGACCAATTCGCCCTTGCATTAAATTTCATGTTTGAATTTAATTAAAACTTCTACACGTATTACTACGGTAGGAAAATGGGCCCCACACGAATAGCTTTTCTACATGCAAAAATTTGCCGCCATTATATAGTAGTAAATATATGTGGGTCCACTTGATATGAGTATTTTAGGTGCTACGTTGTGCCACTTTAAAATCATCCGCTATTCATAAAATAAAGTTAAACATTACTATTTTTTTAAAAAAGGTAAAAAATAAAATATTACTAAGAAAATTAGAAAAAAAAAGTAGTGTTCTAAATCGTAATAATTAACAACTTAAAATATTTTAAAAATAAGAACAATTTGGTGACTCTCTAAATTCATTTAAACCACATAAATTGGAATTGAAGGAGTAACATATATTATTTAAAAATTACGTAAAAAGTATTATAAATTACAATAATTAACAATTTAAAATATTTAAATACCACATAAAAAATTGGTTGACTCTTCTAATTCCATTTGTGCCACATAAATTGAAACAGAGAGAGTAACATACATTATTTGAAAATGACGTAAAAAGTACTCTAAATCACAATAATTAACAACTTAAAGTATTTTTAAAAACGTATAAAAATTGATTAGCTCTCCAAATTTCTATTGTGTCACATATAAGACTACAAAAGGTAACATATACACGGGCTCTTAAATCTAATTTTCTTAGAATTACTCCACCATTTTATTTTACTTAAATCAAAGTTTGATGACTCTTATGTAGTACAAAATAGAAAAATAATTTTTGTGTAATACTAATTCTTAAAGTTGATTGACTTTAATGTAGCAAAAATGGAAAAGTGTTTTTTTGTAATAAACATAAAGTTGAATGACCATTTGTGAAATTTATTCGTGATATACCTAGGGAAAATTGGATATCATTAAAATAACGATTTGAATTAATTATTACTCCCTTCGTTCATCTTTACTTGTCCACTATGAACTTGACAGTTGACACACTCCTTAAGAAACAATAAATAGTAGGATTGATTTACTATATCACCCTTTGAATATAGAAAATGTATTGATTAATGACTAGGATTAATAACTAAGAGCAAAATAGACACAAATTGGTAACTTTATCCATTGGTTTTCAAAATTGGACAGATACTGTTGAAAATCTATTTTTAGTGATTAGGAAACTTTAATTAGAAATTATACAACAACAACATACCCAATGTATTCTCACAAAGTGGAGTCTGGAAAGAGTAGAATGTATGCAATTCATACCATAACTAATGCAATATTGAATGACAAAATTCATTAATTCCTATACGTTTCTTTTTTATTTGTTCAATTTATACTTTACACACTCCTTAATTAAGAAAACATTAATTAAGTCTTTGTTTTATTATTTTACCTTTATTAACCATGTTTCGGAAGTCAAATTTGCTTATTGGCACTCCAATAAGTTTGAAAAATAATTATTTGATAATAAGTGTAAAATTTTTTAAAAAAATCATTCTGTTGTGATTTGATAAAAATGAAGAAGTAAGAAGAAAAATCAGATTTTTGATATATTGGATAAGTTAAAGGAGTACTAAAATAAGTTTAACGAGATAAAATATGAAATAAAAATATGTGCATGACTTAGAGATCAAAATGCTCTTTCAACGTAAATAATGTGATGTATTAACAAATTTTTATTAGTATTACTTTCTTCATTTTATTTTATTTGGCCCGTATTGACTTGATATATTTTAGCACTCAAGGGTGTGGCTTAGTGGTTCAATGAAGTTGGGTTGAGCACGAGGTCTCAGGTTCAATTCTCAACAGAGACAAACACTAGGTGATTTCTTCTCATCTATTCTAGCCTTGGTCGACAGAGTTACTTGGTACCTGGTGTTGATGGGAGGTGACGGTATCCCGTGGAATTAGTCGAGGTGCGCGCAAGCTGGCCCGGACACCACGGTTATCATAAAAAAATAAAAAATGGACTTGATATATTTTTTAATAAAATATTTATTAGAGGTTATTTTATTAAATTAACCTTATTAATTATGTTTTAAAAATTTAAATTTGACTATTACTATAGTTATTCAATTATAAGGGCATTATTGAAAGAAAATAATAACAATTCTCTTGATTTGTTAAAATAAACATGAAAAAAAAATCGCCCTGCTTGTACTTGCCTCTAATGAGGATTTTATTTTTATTTAAATGAAAAGCCGCTCGACATTCTGTCTGGTGGTATAAATTTACGTTTAAAAAAAATTTAAAAAAAAGAAAATTTTAATTTTAATATAAGGGAGCTATTCAAACGATGCAACTCAACCACAAGTTTAAGTTGTTCACTATATAGTTACTAATTTACAAAACAAGTGTAACGATTTTCAAGCTTATCCATACAAAGCAATTTAGGAGAAAAAAGGGGAGGGAAGAATGAGTCAACAATCTATCCATCTACACACGTGCATGCATGCATGCAAATTCTAATAGTGAACTTAACTAAACAAACTGAAATTGGATTCGAGACTGAATAAAGCGTTCATAATAAAGACGTTTACTGATAGAATAAGGAAAGACAAAAATGGAAAGATGTGAGTCGAGCGGCGTTGGTTCGTCGTATGACGAAGCCAATTACGATTTCTCAGATGAACCATTCAAGCCTGTTCCCTTTGTTCGCATTCTTTGGATTGATAATTCTGGGATACATAGATGTCGTGTAAGATTAATTACTCTGCGTTTTTATAGCTTACACTTCTTTTGTTTTAATTTAATGTTATGTACTTTAATCAGTGATTAGTTAAATCTCAGCAGAACAAATAACCAAATGCAAGCAGAATATTATCCATTAAAAAAATGAAATACTGAAAGATGAAATGAGTAGTACTAATTAACTCGATTAGGATCACAAATATCTGAGTGAAACAATTTCAAAGTGTAAATCAAATGTGTCCATATATGTCCATACGATTCACATTTTAGAAAAGTACTCCATCCGATCTCTTTTACTTGTCCACTGTTTCAAAAATAGATTATCACTTTAACATATCAAGAACAAATAATATTTTTTTTTCATGTTTTACTCTTAGGATTAATTACTTATTCTCCAAATCATTTTTCAAGACGTAATACTAAATATCAATTTATATGGGTAGTGTGGTAAAATATTCATGGCTATCAAGTCCAAATATGACAAGTAAAAATGAACGAAGGAAGTAGTTCAGATAAAGATCCTCTTTCAATCATCGATCCTCTACTATAATCATACATGTGAGCAGGATCAACGTTACTTTTGGTATATATCATAGTGATACTTTTCTAAAATTATTTTAAAACAAGATTTACACATTTAAAAACTACTCCCTCCATTTTAAAAAAAATATTTTGTTTTGATTTGATATGGAGTTTAAGAAAATAAAAAAGATTTTTGAATCTTGTGGTCTTAAATTAAAGTTATGTTAAATATACCAAAATGCTTTTTAATATTGTAATTTTTAAATATACTATGTGAAAAGTTGAAATTAAAATATTACCAAAATTAAAAAAAAAAAAAGGCCATTCTTTTTTAAACAGACAAAAAAGAAAAATAGATTATTCTTTTTGAAATGAAGGGAGTACATAAAAAATACTCTTACAAGTCTACATACTAATAGTTCAAAATACTTTTCATAAATACTTTTCATAAATTGAAAAATTATAATTAAAAGAAGGAAAAATTAACTAAGAGATCAAACATATGCCCTTATTTATAAAAATTACAATGACTTTGGATTTTATCTGTTTTGCTCTATATCTGTTCGCTTGGAGCTTATTTGTATCATGTTATTAATTCGTTGTGATACAGAGTAAAAAAAAAAATATATACAACAAATTGATATACTAAATTATTGATACGTTTGGTAATTAGTCAAACTATAACTATAACTAAGTAGGTGTTTGGCCATAAATATTATTCATAATATTTTGGAGTACGATTTCACTTTATTCTGGAATATTTGTTTGGTCATAAAAACCAAAAACATATTCCGAAAAACGTTTTCACAGTTTTTGGTTTTTTGAAAAACACCTACCTCTTGAGGTGTATTTCCTTTTTTGGATTGGATTATTCCTCTCACTTTATTCTTAAATACTACCTCAACTTTTTATTTTGTAAAAAAAACACCAACCAAATTTTAATGTTCAGCTACAACGTCCAACTACAACCTTATAAATGTTCAACTATATCTGCCAACCAAAAATAATTGTCCAACTACAATCACCAACGAGAAGAAATTGATCACACAATGTGGGATGATTTTAGTAGAGTAGTTACTTACTAGTGTTATTGATTTGTGCCTTGATGAATATTTGTAATAGACTTATTTCATGCATGTATGTTGATTTTGGGTGGTGGAAGATAAGAATTTGGCATGGTGTAGATTTGGATTTATTGGTGATGTTATGGGAGATGGAAACATGGCTCCATGTGGTTGTTTTCAATGTTCAATAGTAATGTTGTTTACTTTTTGTATTATAGTGGAGTTGTAAAAGTTAATTTGAATTATTTTGCTAGTTTTAAAAAATTGAGGGTATAAATCATATTTATAAAAAAATACATCAAAAGTCTAAAATATTTTTGAAAATACTATGGCCAAACACAACTCCAACTCTATTTTCAACTTCAAAAATATCAAATAAAGTAAAAATGTTTTTGATTTTTATGACCAAACGGGTACTAATTATTGACACAAAGTCTCTATTTCTAAAATTCCTCTAGAAATTACTTCCTCTGTTTCATTTTACGTGGTACCGTTTCCTATTTAATCCATCCCAAAAACAATATCACCTTATTATAATTAGAAACAATTTAACTTTAAAATTCTTCTTTTACACTTAGTGAAATGATTTACAACCATACAAATATCTTATAATTATTTTAAACCATAAATTTCAAAAGTTTACATTTTTTGCTCAAGGAGAGAAAGAACAGAGGTCTCTGCCTTTTTAGGAATGCCAATAATCATAGGAACCTCAAAAGTTCCTAATAGTTTCTTAGATAAAAGAGGGAAAGTAGATAGAAACAGACTGAGGTTGAATTAGGCCTAAAATACAATTCTTTTATTTTCTATTATTATGGTATCAAAGTCACATCACCTGCCAAGGTAGAGGTAAGGTGTGCTACATTCTATCTTTCCCACACTCTACTTGTGATACTATAATGGATGTGTTGTTGTTGTTGTTATTTCACATCCATCCCAATTCATGATATGAGTTTTCGAATATATGGTGATGATATTCTCCTTAATTGTAGTATATTATGATTTCAACAAGCTTTATGTTAATTTGGAGATGGGGCAGCCTGAGCAACGGTAAAGTTGTCTCTGTGTAACCTATGGGTAACAGGTTTGAGGTAGAAACAGCCACTAATGCTTGCAGTAGGGTAGGTTGTCTAAATTACACTCCTTGGGATGCGTCCCTTTCCTAGGCCCTGCTAACGCGAGATGTTTTGTGCAGTCAGCTGCCCTTTACTAGATGATGTTGGACATTGGTTGGTATAACCACATTCTAGTCAAAACTGGGTTGAATTTGTCTCACTTATGTGCATCATTTACAGGTTATTCCAAGGGAACGCCTCAGTTTTGTGAAACAACATGGTATAGGCTTAAGTCCTGCATCCCTGGCTGCACTCAGTTCAGTATCTAATGCCCCCGCGGAGGGTACTAAACTCACATTTACTGGCATGATCAGAATTATTCCTGACTTATCAACCAGATGCAAAATCCCGTGGTGCGTACTACTTGAAACCTCCTGTCTATAATTAAGTACTTGATATGTTCTATTTTATTCTTCTTATGCTCCTGAATTTAAGTTTTGATTCTGGTTTATGTAGGTGTATTTACCGATTTCATTGATAGGTCATAAATAATAAGATTAGAAAAGACTCTCTTTCATTTGTTCAAATGCTAAGCTATGGGGATTTTGTCAACTTTGTCCATGCTGACTTCTCAGAAACAAATTAGAAGTTTTTCAATTTTGTGCTTCTGGTAACTCTTAGGACTATTTTCATTTGTTCAAATGTTAGCATATATATTGTACTGGTTGTAAGATATGCTATGAGAATAATATTTTGGATATATTTGGATTTCAAAGTTTGACAATAACGTCGAAGTATTGATTGTAGTGAGATTGATTAAAGTTGGTATATTTTTGAGGAAAAATGACCTCCACTCATCAACGGCAGATGTAAAATTGTAGTTGGTTTTCCTAAAATTGTACAACACTGATGTCCAACTGTCTTCGTTTTCTATTGGATGGATGTATGGACCTTAGTGTAGCAATGTTCAACGGAGATATCAAATTTCTCCTGAACTTGATCTGATTTATTTTTGGTTTTGATGTCAGAAACATTTGTAATCATGTTTGATGTGGAGGTGTATCTTTTGATCCAGGGAAAAACAACAGGAAATGACTTTAGCTGACATGTGTATTGAACCTGGTAAACCATGGGAATACTGTCCAAGAGAAGTGTTTCGAAGAGTGGTTAAAATTTTAAAAGATGAATTCGACTTGGTATGTCTAGTATCTTTCGTGCAATAGTTGAAAAGCCTCATTGATCTGATGCATATGTACATGTTTCAGGTCGTAAATGTAGGCTTTGAAATTGAATTTTACCTTTTGAAGAGTGTGATAAGGTATGTTATTTTGTGTTGAGTTTCTCATCTTTAAAATGTTACACTAAATTTGTATAAATAAATATAAAGGAATGGCAAAGAAGAGTGGTTTCCAATCGACAAGACCTCTTACTGCTCTACATCAGCATTTGATGTTGCATCATCTATATTGGAAGATATCGTCGCCTATCTTGAAACAATGAATATTACAGTTGAACAGGTAAGTTGCCATTTCCTTTAACATTTGCTTTGCGAATTTGATGTCACATTGTCTATGCACGGAGTGTTGCAGATACTAGGAGATTTTAGTTTGGATTTCTCTTTTTATATCTATAAAAAAGCTTGACTGCTTGTTTGACGTAACAATGTATATCTTAATGATAGAATTACATGTACCATAAGATATTTATACTGAAACAGTTCATACAAAACTACTTGGCTGACCCTGAGTACATATAGAATATTTATCACCTCAAGCTAAGCTTGACATGGGAGAACAGAGCTTTTTGTACAACATTGACGATCTCTGAAAGAAAAGAATCTTTGTTAACAAATCAAGTTGATCATTTGTTGGAACATCTCGCACTTATAAACCTCCCGAAGTAACTTTTTCAATGTATATATATTCTTACCCACAAATTTTCAATCCAGTAAAGATTGCTCACCTTGTTGTCTCTATCAAATATGAAGCTACATGCAGAAACTGGGAAAGGTCAGTTTGAAGTTGTCCTGGGATACACAGAGGCTAGTACAGCGATTCTCAGCTTAATTTATGCACGTGAAGTCATCAAATCAGTTGCAAGGCAACACGGGATGATGGCAACTTTTGTTCCAAAGTAGGTAGCAGTTCTGCTCACAACACTTTTAGGCGAATTTTCCTTTCTAAATTCAAGTTCTATACTGATGATTAAAAATATAATGAGTTTTACACAATCAGATCACTTAAAAGGTAATTATTATTAATTCGTTTTAAGAACAATTGATAACTTAAAATAGGGTAAATTTGCTATCTGATAGAACCAATTAAATTACACTGATATTGTAACTCGATTCCAATAAAATTTACTAACAACTCCATCATTCTTCTTTCCTTCACAAATCTTTTAACCGGATTGAGAGATAACAGTGTTCAGGAAGAGCTATATATATACATTGAGAATTGGAAAAAGAACATGCACTTTCTGTACTAAATGAAAGATTGAAGTTTTTCTCCGCTGGAGAAGGCGAGAAAACATACATGCCATACTATGTAGTTTACTATTTTGGAGAAGGTTCATAATGTTAAATGAATGCTTTTATTTGTTTTTCAAAACAGTTGATCAGAAATAAGTGTTCTTTCAGCATTACTTGCTGAATTTACTTCTCCTGAATAAATTCTCCTGAATAAATTCTCCCTACTTTTTGAATTAACTTCTTATTTCAAATTGATTTAAAATGCCTTTTTTAAGCTGAGGGTCAATCGGAGACAACCTCTCTACCTCGTATGGTAGGGGTAAGGTCTGCTTACACTCTATCCTCCCCAGACCCCACTTGTGGGATTACACTGGGTATGCTATTGTTGTTGAATAAACTTCTTGCTCTCATGTATTTTCTTCTAGAGATTGCTGTCAACGCCCCGTACCAAAATTTCTACTCTGTGAAATTATAGCAAGTGACTTATGTCCTCCTAGTAAGTGACATTTTGGACCTTTTCGTCTAGGTATGCAGAAGATGAAGATGGCTCCGGATCACATGTACACATCAGTTTGTCTAGAAATGGAGAAAATGTTTTTATGGCATCAGGTGATTCAAAATATGGGATGTCCAAGATTGGGGAATCATTCATGGCTGGGGTGCTAGACCATCTTCCTGCCATATTAGCTTTTACCGCAACACATCCTCTTAGGTTAGTAATTTTCTATAGATCAACCCATCCAAGGTTGGTCCACTTTTCATTACTATATAACTCGAATTGATCCGTAACAGAACTTGTTAAGGCATAGAAAAAGAAAATCCATATAATGTCATGTAGCTTTTTTTTTTTTTTTTTTTTTTTTGATGAAGTAGACCTTAAGATTTCTTGTTTCCCTCAAGCCTCTACGGTCATTCTGGCAATGAAACACAAATTCTGTCTCAAAGGTTTCTATGTTATGGATTTAACTAAGGATTAATTGAAAAACAGTTAGAATTTTGTACCTGTATGGCTTTCTAACTATTTATTACATGCAGTTATGAGCGTATGCTACCTAAGACGCGAAATGCAGCTTACCTCTGCTGGGGAAAAGAAAATACAGAGGCACCATTGAGAACTGCTAGCCCTCCTGGAATAGCAGATGATCTGGTAAACCATTTTGAAATTAAAGCGTTTGATGCTTGCGCAAACCCATACCTTGGTCTTGCTGCAATAATTATTTCTGGAGTGGATGGGTTGCGAAAAGATTTAAGCCTTCCACAACCAGTGGGTAAGTTAGACCATCACTCAGTATTTCCTCTATGTATTAGCCTTTTAGTTTGCCTGTTGTTCTATATGGTTCAGCCTGGTATGCCTATTCTATCCGTTGTGATGGTTCACCTTAAGAGGGCAAACTCATCATAACCTATAGACTACTTCTCTATTTTTCCTTTTTATTGTTTGCTACCAAAGGCTTACGCGGGGCAGCAGTTCCATTCATCATCCTATGATATATATTCTATAATATTATCTCTATTGCTGACCTTTTGGATATTATTTAGCTGATAATTGAACTCTACTTTTATAAATGCTGCATATAGCTTCTTTATGAGCCGAAACTATGTGAATCGAGAGTGTACCTACTATAGTTTCAAGATATTATGTCCCTCTGAAAAAAAATTCATGAACGTACGTACTCTTATACATCCATTAGAAAGATGGTAGTGTGTGACAATGCATCATCTTTCTAGTGCACCGTTATATCCAAAGTTTAGCTTGATGTCAAGTTCCTTTTCTGCAGGAAATTGATGTAGGACAGGCCATAGCTTTTGATCTAGGTGGAATTTGGCGTAGCTTAGATTTTTCTATTAGATTAGGCATCAGTCCAATAAAATGTTGCTAAATGTTTCAATTTTTTTGTCATCAACTGATCTTATTATTGTTGCATATTAAGTTATCATTTGAAAGTATTAATTCATTCTATAGTTTAATGAAGAGTTCTGCAATTCAGTCTACTGCTTTTATAGCTTTCAATCTTTGTACGCTCAAAGGCACATAGCTTGCAGCATTCATGAAATGCCTTTATAATTGATTCTCATCAGCAGAATGCTGCTAGCTGATATTGTATGTGAAACCTGAGGTGGCATTATCGGTGTTTTTTTGTTACTAATGCTCATCTCTTGTCGAATGTGAGTCATACAGAAGTTGATGACTCTATTTCCTTGTCCATAGTTGAAATATTCCTGCATTGTTAATTGACATTCAAATGATGTTTTGTCGTGAAACAGAAGGGGATTCTGATGTTTCTGGTGAAAAACCTCGAAGTGTACCAGATTCTATTTCTGAATCTTTAATTGCTTTAGCGGAAGATACATTGTTTTCAGAAGTGATGAGTGAAAACCTTTTGATCGCCATAAGAGGGATCCGAAAGGTACATTTCGGTTGTTGCTTACTCATAGTAATACATGAATATATTCCAGAGCTGGTTACTCACAAATATCATATATATCAGGTCTAACGAAAGAAGAAATAATGTTGTTTAACCACTAGCCTTTAACTTATATACTCTGTCAGTATAAATTGTTTTTGCAATATCATGTCATTTTAGAGTTAATTGTCTATGGTGAATACGAATTAAACTGTGACAAAGCAGGAGGGGGTTGTTTTAATTAACCTGTGTTACCCAGACACTTCAAAAATGTTGTCACACCCATGTTGGATCCGGCACATACTCATCGACAATTTTGAAGAGTCTGAGCAACATAGGTTTTAATAATTGTGAACATGCTGAGGATGATTTTGGTGTTGTTGCAGATGGAGGTGAAGAACTATTGTGAGCCAGAGAGGGACTACGGTCAGCCTGAGATGGATGCCTATAAGGATCCACTCAAGGACATTATCTTCAAATTTTAAGTGATCATATATATTCTTCTGAATTGATCGGACTCTTAGAAAATGTCGTTGGTTGCATGTCAGATTATCTAAAAATACGTATTTCTGGAGAATTCGAGCAACATAGATATTCGTGAGCAGATGGGAATCTAGAATTTATAGTCGGTGTGTTCAGGATGGACTAATGCACATGCACTTATCTTTTTGTGTCTTTTTTCTTTTGCTTCATCTATACACATGTTTAATTATATATACAGAATTATACTCATTGTAGTATCAAACAATAGTCATCATATATTTAGTACTCCCTCCGTTCCAATTTATGTGATGTAGTTTGACATAAGAATCCATACATAAAAGGTCTTAAAGCACGCATTTCTATCCACTAGGGGTCGTTTGGTTGGAAACATGTCATCCCAGGATTAATTATCCCGGGATTAGTTATCCCACCCTCAAGGTGGGATAAAAATAACACTATAATCCAGGGATAACTAATCTCGGGATGAGTTATCCATGCATTTTATCCAACCAAACATGGAATAAGCTCATCCTAAAATTAATCATTAGTTATCCCTTATCCCTTATACCAAACGAGCCCTAAAGGCTAGCTAATTGTGTGTTTATTTTACTTGAATGAGGAGTAAGTAAAAAGTTACCAAAATTGAAGGAGTAATTAGCAAGAAAAATGACTTTTTCTTCTCAATTAATTCTCTCTGCCTCTCTTTTATATTTGTCCCCTCTTAGATAATTAAGAAAGAATTAATTTAATTTGTTTACACCTATTTTTATTCTAATAAATATGGAGACTGATTATATGGTAACTCAACAACCGGAAAAAATCAATGAAAATGACTGGAAAACTGATGGGTGATGAAAAAGTGCAAAAGTAGCTGTCGCTTTGGAGGCTAAATGAATTATTATTATTATTATTATTATTATTATTATTATTATTATTATTATTACTATGTTAGAGGTTAATTTTCTTAGGATGTGATGCAAGGAATGTGATAGTTTTCGGTTTATCCTAATGAATAATGATACTGCTTAGGGAATATCTGTCTTAACCATGGAATAATGATACTGGTGTGAGGTACAAGTTATAATAGTATCGAGGTAAAATGCAAGATTATTTTATTTTATATTTGGTTGGAGGTATTAGTTAGTTTCAGAATTATTTATCATCCCACCATTTATATCACAGTAATGAAATAAGTTATCTCATATACATGATGGGATAAATAATCCCAGGATAACTTGTTCTCAACCAAACGACCCTTAGGTATAACAATCTTAATCTGATTTTTGTATATGTTAGGTACTAGGAGGTCAACCAATTGTTTGTTTGGGATCAAAAGAGAGAATTTATTTATTTGTAATTGTTTGGGATCAAAGAAGATTTAAAAGCGTAATTGAAAGAGAGTGTTAGGAGCATTGTCCCCCCAAAAAATGAATTTTACAATATATAAATTTAAATTTAGTTAAATTTTAATATAAATATTAAACATCGAATTAAAAATAAATAAACAAAGATAGTTAGGTGTACAGAACGTGTCTCACTCCCACATGAGTAGCCCTTGCCAATAATGTGCTTTGTGCCTGTAAAGTACCCTGTACGAAGACAGAGACATTAGTGGCTAAATTCATTCATATATAATGCTAATTATTGTTTCGTTTTCATACTTCGATTAATTTTCATTCATGCAGTGTGAGGTTCATTAAAAAAAAAAATGCTTTTTACTATTAATTTTCTAAATTTTTTAAGACTCGACCTCAAAATTTTAAGTAAAGGTTAAAACGTTATATCTCTCACACCACAACTCCCGATGACAATTATTTCTTTCACTATCAAAGTTTTTATGTTGGAGTCTTTTCCCTTTACCCTAAGTGGGGACAGTTGTTATCAAATTTGTGGTAACAATGTGGATGAACAGTAGAACCATCTACATATAACACCCATTTTATTTGATGAGAGACGGTCAACGAAGGTGATTATTAGACTTATTGTGGCGCTTAATCTATAATTATCCCTTATCTTGACTCCCTTTAACATTAATTAATGTCCCTCTTGCTTCTTTTTTTTACTATATATTATCCTAATGCACTTTGTTGGGACTTTGTACTACACTAAAAATTAAAATAATATAATTCCCTAGATTAGTATTTTTCTTATATGTCTGTTCTCCTTTAATTTATAAATTTAAGTCTTTCCATTTTGAGGAGTTAAAACATATTGTTGCCTTACAGTTACACTCCACTGCATGACTGCAGTAATCCAAATTATTATCAACTTTTTGTGGCAAATTAGCAAATAGCAACTCTAATTTTGAGTTAACAACACACTTTGGTCATAATTATAGTTTCTAACAAAAAAAAAATAAAAACATTATGAGGAACTTTAGTATGGGCATAATGAATACATATTTTTTCACAAAAAGGAAAAAACCACCTCTTACCTTAGTGGCGGGGATAGAGTTTTGAGTTTTTGACTACGAATTTAGCAGAATTCACTAATTTTGGTGTAAATTCTATATTTATCTTAATTAGTTTTATTTAATAATTATAAATTATCAATTTAGAATTCAGTTGTTCAGAAGGGCTAAAATTTCAAACACATATCTACACTTCAAATCCTAAAATCGCCCATGTGACTCTCCTCTCAGAAAGTGCTCTTAGAAATCTTTTAACAGTTCTCTTGAATTTATATTTCCTATACTAACAATCTAAAGATTTTTAACATTATAAAGTGGATCGTTTCTCAACATTAAAATCTTTCTCATTTCAATTATATTCTTCGACAATTAGGTAACTAAACTAACGTGATTACTTAATTAGCTATGTCAATGCATTTAATTAGTAACTGGTAAAGTGACATTTGACTAGGAGGTCACGGGTTCAAACCGTGGAAATTGTCTCTGACAGAAATGCAAAATAAGGTTGCGTACAATAGACTCTTGTGGTCCAGCCCTTTCCTATACCCCGTGCATAACAGCCACTGAATTACTCCTTCCGTTCATCTTTACTTGTCCACATTTCTATTTTGGGATATCCAATAATACTTGTCCAGTTTATAAAATCAATGGATAATTTATCTATTTCTACCCATACTACCCTTAACATTAAATACGATTCATTATCTAATGCATTTCCTAAAACATTAAATTTATTATATTCAAAGGGTAATATGGTAAAATTATTTCTATCATTTACTGTTTCTTAATTTCTGTGTCAATAAAAAAGTGGACAAGTAAAGATGGACGGAGGGAGTAATTGTCCACGTCAACGATGGAAGGGACACACAGGTGGGAAACAACATAATTTTGCACTGTAAAGCTGTCCACCCTCTTTGACACGGTAACAATAATTGGACACGTCAAATGCCAGTCTCATATATATATATCCTCCCCCCAAAAAAATAATTATATTTTCAGCAATTTTGTTAACCATGTAGTACATATTGTTTGCCAATATTTGGGTGCTTAATTCTTTTTTATTACATTTTGCCTCTTTTTTTAGGAGTTACATTGATTAATTAAGGTTTAAAAACTTGTAAAAACCATAAAGAATTCGTACGTAATGGTATTTGCTCAATGTAACAGTACTACTGGAACATTAATCCTGTTGATTTTAATTTTTTACTTATGCTTCATCCTAAATATTCGTAGTTACTATATCTATAGAATCCAAAGTGTTCCTAATTAATTTTTACGAGACTCTGGTTAAGGGAAGGGCGGAGCCACATGGTTGAAAAGGGTTCAATCAAATTTCTTCCGGTAAAAAATTACACTATTATATTCTCGATTCTAATTTTTGAGATAATAGCTATTATTTGAGTTACTATATTACAAAACTATTGAAGTGTTTGACCATCTCATCTAAAAGTTCAAGCTGTTAGAGAGACCACACTTTTATTATTTAATTATATTCTCAACAAAAACAACTCTAATTAATCAAAGTCTTTATCCTTTGTTGAAAACATATACGAATATATGTGATAATTTGACAATATTTTCAGTATTTTCACATATTATGAGCAATATTTATGTAGCTATTTTTAAGTGATTTAAAATTATTACAAAATTCGTTTATTGTGGTTTAATATTATTATAAAATTTGTTACAACTTATGTTGGAGTTAATATGCATCATCAGGGGTGGATCTAGGGGGCGTGATGAGGGAGTTCACTCGAACCCCTTGGTAAAAATTACATTATATAGATAAAATTGTTGACTTTTTAAATTCCTTGAACACAAGATTCGATGTTGGTTTAGCTAGTGGTTTATGATATTCAAATTTCAAGTTCAAAAATTAGACAGTGTATTTTTTTTTCGAAGGACTTGTAAGTTTCTTTCTCCTTCTAGTCTTTTGGGTGATGGTATCACCACTCTTTTATAACTCGTGTTGTATTGAGATCAGGTGAAGCCCCCCTTTATCACTTTTTGCGAATATATATATACCATTGGAAATATTTTCTGAGTAATTGAATTAAAAAAATATATAAATAGTGGATTATATAACATGGTTGGTTGGACAAAACACTAACTAGGTCAACGTTTTAATGATTCTAATTGACTAAGTTTTTTCCAATTTGATCATATCTTGCTCTACCTAACATCAAGAATCTTTGCTTTGCTGCTAATTCTTTTTGATTTGATACCTTATTAGTACATATTTCAAATCACTTTTAAAAAGAAAAAAAGTCATCTGCTAGCGCACTTTGCAACTCCAATAAAACCTTGATAACCGCCTTTCTTTTTAAAGTGTTAGTAGTTAATAAGTCCATACTCCATATAGTATGGTAAAGGCTAGTTTAGTACCAGGGATAAGAAAATAACTAATTCCGGAATTAATTTTAGGATAAGTTTATTTCATATTTAATTGGGATCAAAATTTTCAGGATTAGTTATTCCGGGATTGCAGTATTATTTTAATTATCCCATATTGTAGGTGGAATAACTAATCTTGAAATAGCTAATCCCGAGATAATTACTCACGGAATAACTTGCTCCCAAACCAAACGACCCCTAATAGTGCATACAAACAATAGGAAACAACTAGAAAAAACAAGTTACTCAAATTAGTAACTATACAAACAAGGCTGCTTTCTTGAGACTGCTAATTATTATTATGGAATCAAACATTCAAGAGTTTTAGTGCTATATATTCTCAAGATTTATTGTTATTCTCTCCGTCCCAGTTTAGTGACGATATTTTACTGAACACAAAATTCAAAAAAAGACTTTCAAAACATTTGTATAACTGTAAATCAACATCTTATGAATAATAAAATAAGAAGTTTAATAAAGTTGTATTATTTCTAAAAAAGAAATGCAACACTCTCTTAGAAACAAACTAAAAAAAGAAAGTACCAGCAAGTACTTTCATTGGAATAGAGTGGCAAAACTTAAATTAAAACAGAAAAAAACTACTTACAACAGTACCAGAATTCAAGAACATGCAAACACAAATCCTTCCCAATATTCTTTTTCCTGCAGGAGACTTCGAAGCTGAGGTTATTACCTTAGTCACTGATTTCCATTTTATTTAACTCATTATAACTAGTATATATTTATATATATAAAGGCAATCCAATGTACAAAGCATCCCGCATTAGTAGGGTCTAGGGAAATGCCGACAGTCAACCCTAGCTAAAGCAAGCATTAGGGTTTCCTTTCACGTCTCGAACCCTTTAACCTATAAGTCATGCGGAGACAACTTTACCGTTGCTTCAAGGCTCCCTTCAGAATGTTGAGATCAGTAGGATATACATATACTAGTATATATTTATATATAACATATAATATAAAAAACTTGAAAATAAGATTTTTAGCTTTATTTGTTGAGATGGAATTAGGGATAATTCCAGAGATTTTGGTCTGCACCACCAGTATTGTCATCATCTGCAGGAAGGTTGAGACGAGGAGGACTAAGTAACATCCCTTCAGCCATATTCATAATAACATTAGGCATATCAAATATCAAATCTTCATCCATAAAACCCTCATTATTATTATTATTATTATTATTATTCCCAGGCATCAAATAATTATTCTCCACTTCTCTAGTAACGGGTCTACTACGGGCGCCTACTAAAGCATCCCCGGCTGCCCCGAGTGCTGCGGCCGCACAGGCCGCAGCCGCCTGAATATCCCGGGACGAGTTGGTAGCCGGGACAGGCAACGAGGATACCGAGTTTGGAAAGTTGAGCTCGGCGTCCCGGCCCTTGAGAGCCAGTGCGGCCACGTCGTAGGCGACCGCCGCCATTTCGGGAGTCGGGAATGTCCCGAGCCAAATCCGGTTCGGGGACCGTGGCTCCCGAATTTCTGACACCCATTTTCCACTACTCTTCCTTTTCCTTATTCCTTTGTATACCTGGTGTCGGCCAGTGGAATTACTGGCTCCACCACTGTTGTTATTGTTCGCCCTAGAACTGGACATCTGAAGTATATGTTTGTTGATTGTACTAGATAGTGATTCGAGTTGAGTGTAAGATTCCATTGGATTACGGAAGCCATTTATGGAAGAGAGGCAATAAGCCTTGAGCAGCCAAAAAAATGGAAGAAGTGGTCACCAGTTGGGAATGATCTGCAAGAAAATTTGGGTGTAAGCCAGAAATATTGTGCTGGATAGATATATGGGTTGGAAGGAAATTAAAACTGCGCACACAACAAGTGTTAATTAGAATAGTGACCTTTTATAAGTTATTTCAAAAAAAGATTAGATGTAACAGTACTGTGTTTTCATAGTGCTAATGGAAGAATATTGTCATAGAATATGAGACGTTGATACGACATTGTTCATATGATGTCAGAATCATTCATTCATGTACTCAAAAGTAGGCATATTAGGTGTCTTACTTGATTATTTTACAAGTGTGTGCACATACACTACTCCCTCGATCATGTTAAACTTAATATCGTGGACCGGTGCAAATCTAGACACCTCAACTGCTCTCAACTAATAACTTAACACTCAAACTTATTTTTACTGTGTCTCGTGGACACTCGATGTTGACGTAGTACATAAATTTTGGAGGTGTTTTAGATGACCATTTTATAAGTTTGAGTGTTCATTTCATTGCACAGTGGAGAGGAGTTGAGAGGTGTCTAATTTGATATATGTATGCTCACAATTATTGTGCTTACTTATCAATGGAGACGAAGTTTGAATTTCTGTTTATGTATTATACATTTAGTTTAAAACTATGAAATTCAAAAGTCTCTCTTACTTTTGTGAAGAAAATAAAATTACTTGAACTTAACTCAAGCTGAGCCAACCCACCCCAGTCAAGCCTCGATGGCTAGTGGGTTTGCTTGGGCCGGGCTAAAAAATTTCGATCTTAGATGGGCTAAAAAAATCATAGGAGAACTTGTCATAAATGAAGAGCTAGGTTGGCCAGCCGAGTGAGCCAAACTCATATTAACGGCTCTATACTTAGGTCTAACTTAATCAAAAAAAGAAGTTACGTTCAAGAGTAGAGAATTTTCCAAAATCATATAATTAAAGTGAAAATTTTTAATGTTACGACCCTTTCTGTCGTTACGTATAAGCCTCTCGTTTAAAATTTCACACTAAAATTCTTTCCGGATTTAAAGTTATAAATTTCAGGCTAGGCTAGTTTCGAACGAAATCCGAGCGAGGTGTGGTCTAGAAAAATTTGAGAATGAATTGGTTAAGTGTGGTAGTGTTCGACTTGATTTCTAGTTACCTAAGACGATAAGGGACCCGTAGGATTTTACGAAATTAAATTTGGGTAAGTAGAACTCCCGGAATTGATCTTAGCATAGAGGGTATTATTTGGGATATATCGGATTTAAGGTGTGTTGTAAAAAAGGAAATTTCTGGGAAAAACAAACTTTCTGTCCCGTCGACGCCGCTATAGCAACATGTATGTCGTTATAGCGACATGCTCAAAAGCAAAAAAATTCCCGCTATGGCGACTAGTCAACGAGGTCGAGGGCCGTTATAGCGACTATAGTGATGCCGCTATAGCGACATAAATCGTTGTTTTATTTCAAAATCCCCCCAAAATGATTTAGTTTTTCAAGAAACGTTTGGGGCTTCAGCAGTGGCGATTTGGGATGAAAACCATCAGATTTTCATCATATTGAGTCGTTAAGGTAAGGAATTCATCCTCAGTAACTAGTAAAGTGATAATCTAGCCTTAGAATTGCTAGTTTACGTAGTTCAGAGAGGATTAAGGGCTGATTTTAGTTGATTTTCTGGTGCAAAGGAGTAATTTAAGTATAAAATCAATGGATTTTGGTTAATGATAGTTAAATTACCCTTGCAAGTCGTTAATTCCCTAATTTATCCATGACATTGGTAGTTTAGGGTGGATTATGGTAGAAAAAGCCCTAGAACGGGGAGGGAATGATCATGAACTTGACCTTAGGAGTTGGGTATGAGTTATAATTTCCAATGGGTTAGGTCATTTCATTAATTATATGTTTGTATGTATTTCTAGACCGAGATCAGGCGAAAATTACACGAAAAGGCAAAGCTCAAACTTAGTTGAGTTGTGCAAGCTTGGATTGAGGTAGGTGATGATATTGTATCTTAATCCAATTTGTATTATATGTGCATGTTAACTACTTCTTAGTATGGCTTGTGTCACGCCCCGAATCCCAACAAGGCGTGATTGGCACTCGAAGCCGACAAGGCCCGAGAGAACCAATCTTTGCTTCTATTCATTCGTATGCATGTCATAGGAAACACTACTATCACATAGAAACATGAGAGGCTAAAATCGAAAAGCTTAGAACATGTGACGTATATACATATGAGAAACTTGGTCGTTGTAACACCCCGTACCTTTTCGACCTATGTGATGATGTTGAACAATGGTTACTTAAGTTTCGAGACGCTATGAGTATGTATTTTGTAAGGTTGGTGATGAAAAAAAAATTTACTTCGAGCCTCGTACATGTGATTAGATTTTAGTCGGAGATGTCTTGTGTAATACCCCATACATTTCCAACCTCATTTGGTACCTTGGAGTCATGTTTACTTGATGATTAAGGTCACTACGTAAGTATTTTGTAGTGTTTTGATAGGGTATTGGATGATATGCAAGTGTTAGAAAAAAATGGCTGAAAAATCCAGCAGGCCACTGATTCAGAGAACCTTCAATTCCTGCGCCACTGCTGCAAAGCAAGGCAGTGGCGCAAGGCACAACATAATTGGCCTTTCCGAGCTCGTTTTGCGACGAAATGCAACGACGATTCTTCCATGGTTTCTTTTGATTCCTTGGAGTTCCTTTAGCGTTGTTAAGGCTTCAAATACCTCGATACACTACTACATACTCCTACATGATCAAACCATGGAATACAAGAATTTACCAAAATGTTCAAAGAAGCCATAGGTGACTAGAATTTCTATTTTTGCGATTGAGGCTACGAATGAAAATCTCATAAGTGAATATTGTCGTGGCATTATGGAATTAATTAAACATGAGATATATGATGTATTATACATGAGAATTGGTGGGCTAAGTTGAGACATGTTATTGGGCCCAATTTGAGGCCCAATATGGAATAAAAGACAAGGCCCAAAGAGGAAATGACCCAATCTTCCAATGTTGACCAAGTAAACATTGTATTAAATACCAAATGTGGCTAAGGATGCCTTGAGTACTATATAAAGGCTCCAACATCAGATTTTCTTTTATTCACACAAAACTCTCATATCTTTTTGGACATTTTTCACAAACATTTCTCATTTCCAAACCCTAAAGCAAAATAATTTCCTTGAGACTTCTTGGACAAGATCAACATATTCCAAGCCTTGGTAAGTATTTATTTTCATGGATTAATATCTTATATGCATAAAAGAATATGTATATCATGTTGGTTGTGCTTGGAAAAGTTGGTCATGGAACTTGGTGAGTTTGTATGAGATTTGTGGTATATGGAATTCAAGTGTGAATTAGGCCTTGTGCCTTTGATGAAAAAGCATGGTATGGACAAAATATGAACATGTATGGTGTTATTTTTGGTATAAAACTTGTTCTTTTCTAAAAGTGGGAATTTTGGGATTTTGGCCGATATGTGTTATGAGTTGAATTAAGGTGCTTTGATGGATTATTTGTGATGTGTTATGGATAAGAAAGTGTAAAGGAGAAGTATTGTGGTGAAATGTATTGATTTTCATGTATTGGTCAATGTTGGGAATATTATGGAATTTTTGGAATAATAGTATGATCAATGGTTTTGTCAAAGGGAAATGACATGTTGAAAGCCAAACATGTAATTCATTGACATGGTATGCATTTGTAAAGTAATTGGTGGTTAATGTGAATTTCGTTATGTATTTGTAGACACATAAAGAAGGAGTGGGATTATTGTCTACGCATCTAAGGTTGTAGATTCGTATTGCGAATCCAAGGTATGCAAGGTTATTTTGTCCGTATCTTTCTACGGCCAATAGTGTTCACAATTGACATTTCTTTAGTTCTATTCCGAAATGTACCAAGGTATCCCATATGCACTTATTTATGGTCATTGTCATATATTTCCTACTCATTGATCAATTGTGAATCTCATTTCTCATATTCATGATTAATGTTCCGAAAGTTCAAAGAAGGCTATGTTCCAATATTCCAATAGTGCCTATACTTGTGTCTCTTGTTCATGGCTTCTTGTCCAATGGTTCCAATAGTATCATGGTGCTAGTGATGTTATATTTCTCATTGATATTTGTTCACATGTCCTTCACTTATTGGTCAATGATTCAAAGTTTCCAACAATGTTGTGTTCCAAAGTTCCAAAGTGATGTTATGATTATCAAAGTATCAATCTCAAAGTAATGAGCAAAGTAATGCAAATGTGGTCAATGATCAAGTACGGGTGGCAAGTCTAGGGGCGTAAGCCTAGCTCGACTCGATCCCGAGATATGGATTTATGGGTGGCAAGTCTAGGGGCGTAAGCCTAGCTCGACTCGATCCCAAGGGTGGCAAGTCTAGGGGCATAAGCCTAGCTCGACTCGATCCCTATATGATGATATGAAAGACCCACTGATCAGTCGGGGCCCGGGTACATTGTGTTATGTAATGACATGTAAGCATTGAGATAAAGAAAGTAATGAAAATAATGAAAGCAATCCACATGGTTTCCAAAGAATAACATGGTGACTTATTCACATTGAGTATTCATATGTTTTGAGTTCATTGACATATTCATTGAAATATTCATGTGTTGTATAGTTTCATCTGAGCCTTGCATACTCAGTACTTATTTCGTACTGACCCCTCTCGGGGAATTTACCTTACTTGCTGCAGGCGCAGGTCCCAGTAGGCCTCCTCAGTAGATTGCCAGTGTTAGCGGCTCTTTGGTGAGCTCCAGCTCATTCGGGGCTTCTCCGAGTCAGTGTATATATGTTTTGGTATTGTATATATTGTGTAATGCGGGGACTTGTCCCGACTTATGGTTCATTTTGGTCAATGCTCTTGTTAGAGGCTTTTGTAGACGGATGTGGGTGTATGAATGTAGAAGGGATATGTCGTCCTTGATTTGGTGGCCTCAACGGCCAAGTTTCGCATATATGTACATATATCATGTTCCATGACTTCCATTGTTGGTCTTGATAGTTGATATGTGTTTATGGGTTTCTTATGGCATGCATATGCTTGAGTAAGTAAAGATTGGTTCTCTCGGGCCATGTCGGCTACGGGTGCCAATCACGCCTCGTTGGGATTCGGGGTGTGACAAAAGTGGTATCAGAGCAGTCGGTCTAAGGATGTCTACAAAGCCGTGTCTGAGTAGAGTCTTACTTATCGATGTGTTGTGCACCACATTTATAAGTAGGAGGCTACGGGACATTTAGGATGTTGTTTCTTTCCTTCACTCTAGATCGTGCAATAGAGCCAATGTTGTCAGTTGTATTGTATCTGATTTTGGTAATTGTTTTTCTTTGGTATAGTCAAAATGCCGAACACTAGAAGAGGAAGAGGAAAAGGTAAAAGTAAGCTGATCAATAGAATTGCTGGTGAAGGAACAAGTAGACCACCGCCTGAACAAGTTGCTCAAGGTGGGGCTGAAACTGAGTTCGCAACGCGAGCTTCTTCTACTTCTTCAGCTTCAGAAGAGCCGAGAAGAAGGGAAGTGCCCGTGGAACCACCGACAAATGCCACAGATCAGGATCTTAGGAATGCTGTACAGATGTTGACACAGTTAGTGGCGGCACAAAGCCAGGGAAGAGCTGGTGCTATGGCACATGATGATGATGAGGCTAGAATGGCAAGTCGCAGAACACAGGATTTCTTGAAACTGGACCCTCCTATATTCACAGGGGCAGATCCAAAAGCAGATCCACAGGACTTCGTGGATCAAATTCAGAGGGCATTGGAAGTTATGCATGTGACAGGGGTAGAGACAGTTGAACTTGCTGCGTACAGGTTGAAGGGAGAGGCAATATTGTGGTATGAGGATTGGAAGAAATCCTATGACATTGGTGCAGATCCACCTACTTGGGAAGAGTTTAAAGTGGCTTTCCTTGATCATTACTTGCCCTATGAGATCCGTGAGGCACGTGCGGATCAATTCCTAAATCTCCGTCAAGGAAATTTGAGCGTCCGAGAATATAGCTTGCAATTTAATTCCTTGGCTCGATATGCGCCAAATGTTGTGGCTACGATGACAGACAGGGTCCATAGATACGTGGACAGACTAGAGCCATACTTGGTAAGAGATTGCACTATTGCGGCCTTGAATAGGGACATGGACATTGCTCGCATACAAGCCTTCGCCCAGAAAATGGAGGATCAGAGACAAAGACGCAGGGTACATGAATTTGATAGGGGACAGTCCAAAAGGGCTAGACCTATGGGACCACCTATGATGTCCCAAGGAGGAACTAGGCCCCGTATGTTTCCTAGACCACCTAGACCGTCGTTCTCTTATTCCACAGGGAGTGCTTATCCTCAGTCTCGAGGGTTTCGAGGTGGTTCAGTTGGACAGAGTAGTGGGGGTCATGGATCACAGTCAGCAGGTTTTCCTCGTCAGCAGTGTCAGCACTGCGGGCGTATGCACACAGGTCCATGTCGGACAGGGATGAATGTCTGCTTTTGGTGTGGTATGCCGGGACATATAGCGAGAGAATGTCCACAGCGGAGCATGGGTGGTATAGCACGACCAGCTGGGTCGGCTGTTGCGTCTTCAGCATCGGTTCCTTCACAGGGCCGAGGGGTGCAGCCTATTGGTAGAGGTAGAGGTGCCAGAGGAGGAGCCAGTACTAGCGGGGTCCAGAATCGTACTTATGCTTTGGTGGACCGCCAGAATTCAGAGGCTTCCCCAGATGTCGTCACAGGTACATTATCCATATTCTCACATAATGTATATGCATTAATTGACCCAGGCTCTACATTTTCCTATGTTACTCCATTGGTTGCTGCGAAATTTGCAACGACACCGGAAATATTAATTAAGTCAATTGAAGTGTCTACACCAGTTGGTGAATATATTGTTGCAAAGAGAGTGTATCGTAACTGTGTGGTAACTGTGTGTGGTCATGATACGTTGGCCGATCTTATTGAATTGAACATGGTGGATTTTGATGTAATTATGGGAATGGATTGGTTGGCCTCTTGTTATGCTACGGTAGATTGCCGGGCCAAGAAGGTGCAATTTTGTTTTCCACAGGAAAATGTTCTAGAATGGCAGGGTAAGGTAGGGGCACCACGAGGAAGATTTATTTCCTATTTGAAAGCCAGAAAAATGATTGCCAAGGGATACATATGTCATTTGGTACGAGTGAAAGATAATGATGCAGAACCATTAACTCCACAGTCTGTACCGATCGTCAATGAATTTCTTGATGTATTTCCAGAGGATCTTCCAGGTTTACCCCCAGAACGGGAAGTGGAATTCGGCATTGATGTGATTCCAGGCACTCAGCCTATTTCTATCCCTCCATATAGAATGGCTCCAGCGGAACTGCGTGAATTGAAGGAGCAGTTGAAAGATTTGCTGGATAAAGGCTTCATTAGGCCTAGTATGTCCCCGTGGGGTGCACCGGTATTATTCGTACGCAAGAAAGATGGCACCTTGAGAATGTGCATCGACTATCGGCAACTGAATAAAGTAACGATCAAGAATAAATACCCCCTTCCTCGCATTGATGATTTGTTTGATCAGTTACAGGGTGCTAGGTGTTTTTCAAAAATTGACTTGAGGTCGGGTTACCATCAGGTCAGAGTTAGAGAGGAGGATGTACCCAAGACAGCTTTCCGAACACGGTATGGCCATTATGAATTTTTAGTTATGTCATTTGGGCTAACAAATGCACCGGCTGTGTTTATGGATTTGATGAACAGAGTGTTCAAGCCATTCCTAGACGTGTTCGTGACAGTATTTATAGATGACATCCTTGTTTATTCAAGATCACCAGAAGACCATGCTTATCACTTACGGCAAGTGTTGCAAATTCTCCGTGACCGTAAGTTGTATGCAAAATTCTCCAAATGTGAGTTTTGGTTGAAATCAGTCGCGTTCTTGGGTCACATTGTATCAGATGAAGGCATACAGGTTGATACCCAAAAGATTGAAGCAGTGAAGAATTGGCCAAGACCTACGACACCCACAGAGATTCGCAGTTTTCTGGGTTTGGCAGGTTATTACCGAAGATTTGTAGAAGGTTTTGCTTCTATTGCGGCACCATTGACAAAGTTAACTCACAAGGCAATTAAATTTCAATGGAATGATGCATGTGAAAGAGGGTTTCAAAACCTGAAAGATAAGTTGACTTCTACACCAGTGTTAGTTCTTCCTGAAGGCACAGAGGGCTATGCAGTGTATTGTGATGCTTCCGGGATTGGTCTCGGATGTGTATTGATGCAGCATGGCAGGGTGATAGCATATGCCTCACGACAGTTGCGGCCACATGAGAAAAACTATCCCACACATGATCTTGAATTGGCAGCGGTAGTTTTTGCTTTAAAGATATGACGTCATTATTTATATGGTGTTCATGTTGACATCTATACGGATCACAAAAGCTTGCAATATCTTTTTAAGCAGAAGGAACTCAATTTGAGGCAACGAAGGTGGTTAGAGCTTTTAAAAGACTATGACATTGATATTCTTTATCACCCAGGCAAAGCAAATGTCGTAGCTGATGCATTGAGCCGTAAGGCAGTCGAAAGCACTAGTGGTCAGTTGAATGAAAAGCGTGAGATAATCAAAGATTTGAATCAATTAGCCAGCTTGGGAGTTCGCCTTATTGAATCCTCCAATGATAGAGTTATGGTGCAGAATGCAGCAGAATCCTCCTTGATAGCTGAAGTGAAAGAGAAACAGTATGCGGATTCTATTTTATTACAGCTAAAGGAGAATGTGCAGCAGAATCTGACCAAGGCATTTGATATTACATCGGAAGGGGTGCTTCAATGTCAAGGGAGACTATGTGTACCGGACATAGATGAGCTGAGGACACGAATAATGACAGAGGCGCACCATTCGCGCTATTCCATTCATCCGGGTGCTACTAAAATGTACCATGAATTGAAAGAAGTGTATTGGTGGGGCAACATGAAGAAGAACATTGCAGAATTTGTCGCGCAATGCCCAAATTGTCAACAGGTGAAAGTGGAACATCAGAAACCGGGAGGTTACATGCAATGTATCAATCTTCCAGTCTGGAAGTGGGATATGATTAATATGGATTTTATTACGGGCTTGCCTCGTACATTGCGGAAGTTTGATTCCATATGGGTCATAGTGGACCGACTTACCAAGTCGGCGCATTTTCTACCTGTCAAGACGACCTATACAGCTGAGGATTATGCGAAATTGTATGTAAAAGAGATAGTACGATTGCATGGTATTCCACTTTCTATTATATCAGACAGAGGAGCACAGTTCACAGCACACTTTTGGAAATCTTTTCAGCGGAGTTTGGGTACTCAGGTGAATTTGAGTACGGCTTTCCATCCTCAGACCGATGGCCAAGCCGAACGTACTATTCAGACACTTGAAGATATGCTACGAGCATGTACGTTGGATTTTCAAGGTAGTTGGGATGACCATTTGCCTCTTATTGAATTTGCGTATAATAATAGCTATCATTCAAGTATTAAAATGGCACCTTATGAAGCCTTGTATGGAAGGAAGTGTAGATCACCAATCGGATGGTTTGAAGCAGGTGAAACTGCTTTACTTGGGCCAGATATTGTTCACCAAGCCATGGAGAAAGTTAAAGTTATCCAACAACGGTTACAAACGGCTCAAAGTCGTCACAAGTCATATGCCGATGTTAGAAGAAGAGGGCTTGAATTTGCCATAGGTGATTGGGTGTTTTTAAAGGTGTCACCGATGAAAGGGGTAATGCGGTTCGGAAAGAAAGGGAAATTGAGTCCACGTTACATAGGCCCCTATGAAGTTATTAGAAGAGTTGGGCAAGTCGCATATGAATTAGCCTTACCTCAAGAACTTTCCTCCGTCCATCCGGTATTTCATGTGTCGATGCTCCGGAAATGCATAGGAGATCCTTCACGTATTGTGCCCGTAGAAGATGTTCAAGTGGCAGAGGATCTCACTTATGAAGAGGTGCCCATTGCTATCCTAGATAGACAAGTAAAGAGATTGAGAAATAAAGACATAGCATCCGTAAAAGTCCTTTGGAGAAATCCACAAGTAGAGGAGATCACATGGGAAGCGGAAGAAATGATGAAATCAAAGTATCCCCACTTATTCCAAATGGACCAAGAAGTTCACAGTGCGGAGGTGGAACAATAACAAGTAAGTATTTAAAAGCATTATGTGAATGTTTATCGGTATGTTAGAGTAAAGATACATTGTTGTGTATAAGACATGTTGTTAACATTCGAGGACGAATGTTCCTAAGGGGGGAAGAATGTAACACCCCGTACCTTTTCGACCTATGTGATGATGTTGAACAATGGTTACTTAAGTTTCGAGACGCTATGAGTATGTATTTTGTAAGGTTGGTGATGAAAAAAAAATTTACTTCGAGCCTCGTACATGTGATTAGATTTTAGTCGGAGATGTCTTGTGTAATACCCCATACATTTCCAACCTCATTTGGTACCTTGGAGTCATGTTTACTTGATGATTAAGGTCACTACGTAAGTATTTTGTAGTGTTTTGATAGGGTATTGGATGATATGCAAGTGTTAGAAAAAAATGGCTGAAAAATCCAGCAGGCCACTGATTCAGAGAACCTTCAATTCCTGCGCCACTGCTGCAAAGCAAGGCAGTGGCGCAAGGCACAACATAATTGGCCTTTCCGAGCTCGTTTTGCGACGAAATGCAACGACGATTCTTCCATGGTTTCTTTTGATTCCTTGGAGTTCCTTTAGCGTTGTTAAGGCTTCAAATACCTCGATACACTACTACATACTCCTACATGATCAAACCATGGAATACAAGAATTTACCAAAATGTTCAAAGAAGCCATAGGTGACTAGAATTTCTATTTTTGCGATTGAGGCTACGAATGAAAATCTCATAAGTGAATATTGTCGTGGCATTATGGAATTAATTAAACATGAGATATATGATGTATTATACATGAGAATTGGTGGGCTAAGTTGAGACATGTTATTGGGCCCAATTTGAGGCCCAATATGGAATAAAAGACAAGGCCCAAAGAGGAAATGACCCAATCTTCCAATGTTGACCAAGTAAACATTGTATTAAATACCAAATGTGGCTAAGGATGCCTTGAGTACTATATAAAGGCTCCAACATCAGATTTTCTTTTATTCACACAAAACTCTCATATCTTTTTGGACATTTTTCACAAACATTTCTCATTTCCAAACCCTAAAGCAAAATAATTTCCTTGAGACTTCTTGGACAAGATCAACATATTCCAAGCCTTGGTAAGTATTTATTTTCATGGATTAATATCTTATATGCATAAAAGAATATGTATATCATGTTGGTTGTGCTTGGAAAAGTTGATCATGGAACTTGGTGAGTTTGTATGAGATTTGTGGTATATGGAATTCAAGTGTGAATTAGGCCTTGTGCCTTTGATGAAAAAGCATGGTATGGACAAAATATGAACATGTATGGTGTTATTTTTGGTATAAAACTTGTTCTTTTCTAAAAGTGGGAATTTTGGGATTTTGGCCGATATGTGTTATGAGTTGAATTAAGGTGCTTTGATGGATTATTTGTGATGTGTTATGGATAAGAAAGTGTAAAGGAGAAGTATTGTGGTGAAATGTATTGATTTTCATGTATTGGTCAATGTTGGGAATATTATGGAATTTTTGGAATAATAGTATGATCAATGGTTTTGTCAAAGGGAAATGACATGTTGAAAGCCAAACATGTAATTCATTGACATGGTATGCATTTGTAAAGTAATTGGTGGTTAATGTGAATTTCGTTATGTATTTGTAGACACATAAAGAAGGAGTGGGATTATTGTCTACGCATCTAAGGTTGTAGATTCGTATTGCGAATCCAAGGTATGCAAGGTTATTTTGTCCGTATCTTTCTACGGCCAATAGTGTTCACAATTGACATTTCTTTAGTTCTATTCCGAAATGTACCAAGGTATCCCATATGCACTTATTTATGGTCATTGTCATATATTTCCTACTCATTGATCAATTGTGAATCTCATTTCTCATATTCATGATTAATGTTCCGAAAGTTCAAAGAAGGCTATGTTCCAATATTCCAATAGTGCCTATACTTGTGTCTCTTGTTCATGGCTTCTTGTCCAATGGTTCCAATAGTATCATGGTGCTAGTGATGTTATATTTCTCATTGATATTTGTTCACATGTCCTTCACTTATTGGTCAATGATTCAAAGTTTCCAACAATGTTGTGTTCCAAAGTTCCAAAGTGATGTTATGATTATCAAAGTATCAATCTCAAAGTAATGAGCAAAGTAATGCAAATGTGGTCAATGATCAAGTACGGGTGGCAAGTCTAGGGGCGTAAGCCTAGCTCGACTCGATCCCGAGATATGGATTTATGGGTGGCAAGTCTAGGGGCGTAAGCCTAGCTCGACTCGATCCCAAGGGTGGCAAGTCTAGGGGCATAAGCCTAGCTCGACTCGATCCCTATATGATGATATGAAAGACCCACTGATCAGTCGGGGCCCGGGTACATTGTGTTATGTAATGACATGTGAGCATTGAGATAAAGAAAGTAATGAAAATAATGAAAGCAATCCACATGGTTTCCAAAGAATAACATGGTGACTTATTCACATTGAGTATTCATATGTTTTGAGTTCATTGACATATTCATTGAAATATTCATGTGTTGTATAGTTTCATCTGAGCCTTGCATACTCAGTACTTATTTCGTACTGACCCCTCTCGGGGAATTTACCTTACTTGCTGCAGGCGCAGGTCCCAGTAGGCCTCCTCAGTAGATTGCCAGTGTTAGCGGCTCTTTGGTGAGCTCCAGCTCATTCGGGGCTTCTCCGAGTCAGAGTGTATATATGTTTTGGTATTGTATATATTGTGTAATGCGGGGACTTGTCCCGACTTATGGTTCATTTTGGTCAATGCTCTTGTTAGAGGCTTTTGTAGACGGATGTGGGTGTATGAATGTAGAAGGGATATGTCGTCCTTGATTTGGTGGCCTCAACGGCCAAGTTTCGCATATATGTACATATATCATGTTCCATGACTTCCATTGTTGGTCTTGATAGTTGATATGTGTTTATGGGTTTCTTATGGCATGCATATGCTTGAGTAAGTAAAGATTGGTTCTCTCGGGCCATGTCGGCTACGGGTGCCAATCACGCCTCGTTGGGATTCGGGGTGTGACAGTCGTTGAGGCCATCAAGTCAAGATTTCATCTATCATCCTATACACATACACCCACATACGTCTACAAAAGCCTCTAACAGATGCATTGACCAAAACCAACTGAAAGTCGGGGCAAGTCCCCGCTTTATACACAATGTACAATATCAAAACATATATTCACTCTAACTCGGAGAAGCCCCGAACTAACTGGAGCTCACCAATGAACCGCAAACAGCTGGCAACCTACTGTGGCGGCCTACTAGTACCTGCGCCTGCAACAAGTAAGGTGACTTCCCCGAGAGGGGTCAGTACGAAATATGTACTGAGTATGCAAGGCTCAGATGAAACTGTACAATACATGAATATTTCCATGAACTCAAAACATATGAATAATCAATGTAAGTAAGTCACCATGTTGCATTTTGGAAACCATGTGGATTGTTTTCATTATTTTCATTAATTTCTTTACATTCAATACTCACTTGTCATTACATATGTCACAATGTACCCGGGCCCCTACTGATCAGTGGGTCTTTTCATATCATCATGTTGGGATCGAGTCGAGCTAGGCTTATGCCCCTAGATTTGCCACCCACAAATCAATGCATCGGGATCGAGTCGAGCTAGGCTTATGTCCCTAGACTTGCCACCCATAATTCCATACCTCGGGATCGAGTCGAGCTAGGCTTACGCCCCTAGACTTGCCACCCGTACTTGATCATTGACCACATATGCATTACTTTGTTCATTACTTTGAGATTGATACTTTGATAGTCATAACATCACTTTGGAACTTTGGAACATAACATTGTTGGAAGCTTTGAATCATTAATCAATGAGTGAGAGACATGTGAATAAACATCATGAGAAATATAACATTACTAGCACCATGACACCATTGGAATCATTGGACAATAATCCATGAACAAGAGACACAAGTACAGTCACTATTGGAACATTGGAACATAACCTTACTTTGAGCTTTCGGAACATTAACCAACTAGGAGACATGAGATTCACAAATGATCCATGAGTAGGAAATATATGACAATGACTATTGATAAACGAATATCAGATACCTTAGCACATTTCGGGATAGGACTAGTGACATGTCAATATGGACACTATTTGCCGCAGAAAGATACGGACAAAGTAACCTTACATACCTTGGATTCGCAATACGAATATATAATTCTAGAGGTGCATACAATAGTCCCGCTCCTTCTTTATGTGTCACTCTACAACACAAATGCATAACAAAATTCACATTAACCACCAATTCTTTTACAAATGCATACAATGTCAATGAGTCACATGTTTGCCTTTACACATGCCATTTCCCCTTGACAAAACCATTGATCATACTATTATTCCAAAAATTCCATAATATTCCCAACATTGACCAATACATGATAATTGATACATTTCACCACAACACTTCTCCTTTACACTTTCTTATCCATAACACATCACAAATAACCCATCAAATGACCTTAATACAACTCATAACACATATCGGCCAAAATTCCACTGCCCTCTGAATCAGTGGCTTGCGCCACACCCCCTGAAACAGGGTAGTGGCGCAAGTTTTCATGCTTTGCTGAATTTTTTGGCAATTTTTCCAACACTTGCGTATTGTCCAATACCTTATCAAAACACTATAAAATACTTACTTCGTGACCTTAATCATCAAGTAAACATGACTCCAAGTCACCAAATGAGGTTAGGATGTGTACGGGGTATTGCCCAAATGCTCCACGAAATCACAAAACACTTTCTATAAAAGGCTCGTCACATGTACAAGGCCAAATTTCAATTTTTCTCATCTTGAACATTATCAAATACATACTTATAACTCTCGACACCTAAGTAAACATTATTCACTGTCATCAAGTAGGGTTGGAAAAGTACGGGGTGTTACAGCTTGTTAGTGCATGTTGTTGGGTGTAGTCAATTCAATGAATTTACCTTGATTGTATGAGTTTGACCTCCCTTATTGTAATGTGGAATGTTTGGTACTTGAACATTCTCTCAGTTTATTGGTGATATAAGGTTGGAAAACACTTGTGTCTGGGGTTTGGTACATGGATGAAATTTATCCCCTACAGGTCATAACTAGAGGGTGGTTATGATACCTATAACGTGTATGTACAAGGTTCAGGTGAGTTTGACGGTTTCATGAGTGAACCGGGGAATATATTTATATGTTGCTTAACTTGTCTTGACTTGTTTTGACTTAGCTTGACTGAACTTAACTTGGTTGTAAATGTCTTGACTTGTTGCTTGTAATCCTGAGCTGCTTATTTGATACTTGTGGTGCTAGGTGTAGGTTAGAATGAGCATGAATTAACTTCTTGTACTGCGTTTTAGTTAAGTGTTCATATTCTCATCTTGGGTTGACTAAATGACCCTACCAGTACACTGATGTTTCTTTTGTGCTGGTACTAAACCTGCTCTTACTTTTGTTGAGTACAACGCATATTCCAACGGCTCCTACAAGACCTCACTTGTGATTCTAGCGTGTGATTCTGATTTCAAGGAGAGCAGCATTTTCGGGCTACCATGGAATCTATCTTTTATGATATTGTCCTTTGTTTGGACTTATGCATTCTTCTTAGTTTTTGGGGTTGCATCCCCATCTTGACATTCTTAGTATGTTTTGGTGCACCGACTTTCAGATTCTAGGGAAGTTTTTGTTTTGATATTTATTTCCGCTTTTCTAAGTTTGTAGACTGGATAATCCTTGAACTATTAATGGGATAGTTGTCTTTATTTCTCTAAGTGATGCTTAATGTTTCTGGGGTTGTTGGTTCTCCCACCGGAGAATGGAGTGTGCCACTCACGTCCATTTGGGTCGTGACATTTAATCCCATGCATTCACCGATATGCGATTACTAATAATTTTCTTAAACTTTATGTGCAATAAATTAAGACAAATAAAATTTAAACTCTATGACCCCACCTGGTGGGAATACACTGGGTATGTTGTTGTTGTAAAATTTAAACTCTATGTCCAACAAAATTAAGACAAATAAAATGAAACTGAGGAAGTATTGTATTTATAAATACTGAAATATTATTGCATGCAATCAACTTGAAATAAAAAATAATTAAAGTCGGAAAATCTATATGAAGAACATTTAAAATGAAATAGTTTTGATATTTTTTTGGTTAAAAAGAAATGCTTTCACTTCATAAAAGACTTGGAATGTGTGCTAACAAGATGTTGAGTATTTTACTCGAGAGATACGGTATTTAAAATTTGATGTTTTGATTTTTTATTCGGTGTCCGATGTTTGCATCTGGATTTCGAGTAAATCAAATTTGTGTTGCATAAAATCTATTAAAAGGGAAAATGCTCCTCACCTAGATATGAGTTTTTATAATTAATCGAAGGGTAGTTCTACAGGGAAACCTTGGCGTAACAGGTAAACTTGCTTTGATCATGTGATCATTAGTAGGTCACAGGTTCAAGCCGTAAAAACAACCCCTTGTAGAAATGAAAGGTATATAAGGATGCGTACAATAAATCATTGTGTCCGATCCTTCCCTGTACCCTGTATATAGCGAATGATTTAGTGCACGGATTGTCCTTTAATTGAAGGATAATCCTCCCTCCTCCTTCACAGAAAGAAAAGATTGTAAAAAGTCATGAATAAGAGTTGTAAAAGAAAAAACTTAATATTAGAAAGGACTGTTATATATCCCAAATTAAAATGGTTTTACTTACTTTTAGATGTAATGATGTAATTAAAGAATGGACTGTTTTGTCCCAAATTACTCGAATCGTAAAATTACAGAAAATATCTTCAGTAATTTTTATATTATCAAGATCTTCTTAGTGGCAGACTGGCAGTCTACAGCTGGAGCTATCAATAATGTCATTTTCATCGGTAAGCAGAGGCGTATCCAGGATTTCCAAAAGATAGGTGCACTATTATGAAAATACTTTGAGCGCGGGTTCACACACATCTATATTTAAATGTTAATAGAAAAATATAACACTACTATATATGATCTACGAGGGAAGAATGGTTGCACGTGATCCTGATGACCCCACCTAGATACGCCCCTGTCGGTAAGTTATCTTCACCAACTCCACCAGTAAGTTATATAATATATATATATAAATATAAATTTAAGTTATGAGTTTAAGTTTTATGCATTGATGGTACAAATAACATTTGCATAGTCAGATCATTTTATTAGTATAAACAAATTTCTTGATAAATATAATTGATTATTTGATAAAGATGGCAAGAGTGCAAGACTATCACATGTTTATTACCAATAGATGGTACAAACTAATTAGTTTTTACATTGATAGTGTATATTACTTAAATAAGTTTAAATTTTATACATTAATGGTCTAAAAGAAGTTACAAAATCAAATTACTTTAAAGTAAGCGGATTAATATTGTGGTTTTAACTTGCTATGTTTATGACAAACTAAACTACAATGGTAGTGTGAAAATCTTTCCTATGTGAGTAATAGTCTACATAATTTAAATCAATCTACTACGGCTTTTGTTTATTTTGTCATGGACATATAAGTTTTTCTCATATGTTCACTCAATTAATAGTTATTATCTGAGAAAGTTACTTTCTTTGTTTTAGAAAATTAGAATCATGAAGAAAAATAATTTTCTAAGATAATAACTATTAGTTGAGTGATCCACCTGAGAAATTAACTTCATAATCTCATCAACGGGTTTTCACAACTCAATAAAGCAACGTTCATGACCTAATTTAATATAAAGTGATAGTCCAACACTACTAATTAACCCTAAACTTTTACTTTTGTGACACACAATAAGTAGTACTCCCTTCGTTTAAAAAAAGAATGACCTAATTTGACTTAACACACAGTTTAAAAAAGTACAGAAGACTTTTGAATCTTGCAGTCTTACATTAAAGATATATCAAATGTACTAAAATATCCTTTAATCTTGTGGTCTTAAACATGCCGTGTGGAAAGTTCGTTATTCTTTTTTAAACGGAGGTGGTAACATATAAAAAGAAAGAGAAAATTAAGATTCAAAAAGGGGAATGATTAGATGAAGCAACAAATCAAATGGTCGTACTGAAAGGAATCTAGAAATTTTGATTCCTAAGAAAGAAATATTGGTGGGGGGTTGGGGGGGTGGGGTTGAACTTGATCCCAGTATTTTTCCAGAAATCACAAAGCCGTGTACATAGTAGTAATAGTAACAATAGCTATATGCAGCGTGTTGCCGTGCCGTGTGCGGCGTTTCCCGACTAGTTGCCATGTAATATGTTCACTATTGATGACTTACGTTTACCTTAGGAAATAATGATGATTTTATTATATCACTGTTTGAATATAGTAGATTTAATGCTTTGAATAATGAATAATATTTAATAGCAACGATAAAATTGAGATAAAATGATAAATTATTTATTGATTTTCTAAATCAGACAAGTATTATTGGACATCTATTTTTAGTATACCGGACAAGTAAAGATGGACCGAGGGAGGGAGTTATATCTAATCTTTGCTGCCTTAATTCTAAATTAGTTTTCACGTTTCGTTTTTCAAGCGTCAATTCGATTAATTTTCAATGCTACATTAGATTTAAGTAATTCAATATTTAAAATTTAGATATTTTAAAACTATACAACAAATACTAGCTATAAATTGTAATTTTTCTCATATCAATATGATGAAAAAAATATATTTTTAAATGTTGGTCAAAATTCATATCATTTGATTCTAAAAAAGAAATTGTGACAAGTCTTTTGAAACGGAGGGAGTATATCTTTATATAAATATAAAACGAACCACCAATGAGAGCTTACCACACTGTTTTTCACCTATTTGGTTTCTATAATTCACATGACACCAACATCTCAACCTTATTTTACAGCTTCGACTCAACTACTTAACATGTAGTAATACATTTTATAAACCTAAAATTACCTTTTTCTTTTATTTTTCTTAGATATGTGTAGAGAAATTGAATATAATTAGGTTTGTTTTAAAATGACAACCTATTTAGTGTAATTTCACAAATAGAATGCGGGGAGGATGAAGTGTACTCAATTTCCATTATTTTTCATTTTTAAGAAACATGCGCGGTTCAGAAACCAATCAGAGTACATAGTAGCGCTCTTAAATCAAACATGCAGGTTTTTTCAAAAACTAATTTGATAGGAAAAAATTATTTATGACGACAGGTCAAATTGGGTCAAATTTATAAATGGCTATTTTTTCAGTCTTTGGGATTGAAAAATAGCCTTTGAGAGGTGAAATTTCAGGATGGTATCATAGAATTTCACCCGCAAAACTTGAAACTCCATGACACTAGCTATTTTTCAAAGTTGGGACCATTTGGGCCGCAATTTCATCGTCAAATTGTGAGATTGACCCGAGAATCTAAGTGCAGCTGGGCCTCAAGTTCATATGGGCCGTTCTGAAGCCTGTACTGGATAATACTTACAAGTTACAATGTTGTGTCCAATTGAAAATAAAGGCTCACATTTTGTATTTGTCTATTGGTTCCATTTTCAATCACTTCGTCCTGACGAGAAGGCGAGTGGGAAAATTAATTAAGGGTGACAAAAAGATTTTAAAACTAAAAAAAATAACACAAGTGTTAATTATTGAGTAGAGGTGATAATTTTAAGATTAGTGTTAATGACACTAATCTTAAAATCCTCAAGTTTTATTAATTACACAAAGATTCTACTTTCCCCACCATGCCCCACCTCCTCCACACCTCTTCTGTCGTCGCCGCTACTGTCACCATCACTCCTCCTCCTACACCACCCCACCCACCCCCTCCACACCCTTTTTGTCGCTGCTGCCGCTGCCATCACCACCACCACCATTTCCTCCACCTACACCACCGCCGTCTATTCTTCTTCTTTCTCCTCCACCACCACCACTATCAACACCACAACAACCGTCACCTTCTCCTTTAGCATCACCACCACCTCCCCATTCACCAAAACTACCATCTTCTTCGTAGGCTCCTCCTCCACCACATCTTTTTCCAGAAATTAAGCAACAATCGAAGTTGCTACAACAACTACGATAATTGTTGTAACACAACAACTAATAGTAGTTGCTACAACAATTATCATAGTTGTTGCAGCAATTATCGCAACTGCTATAGCAACGATCGTAGTTGTTTAATTTTCTGCATTATTTCTTCAATCATTTAAAATAAAATCAAAATTTTCTTTTCAAAGTTCTCAAAAAAAAATAAATTAAACTATAGTCCATAAAAAAATTTTAAAAAAGGAAAAAAGACGGAGGAAGAGGAAAATCTGGAGAGAGAAAAAAAAAAAGAAGATGGGGGAAAAAGAAATTTAAAGAGAGAAAGAAAGATTAAAAAGATAAGGGAGGGGAGAAATTTAAATTTTAAAATTTGAAATGGGAGGAAACTCTTTTTAAGAAATTATAAGTTTTAAAAATTACACTCTACACTCCAATTAACTTGATCAAAATTTAAGTGAAGCTTTAACCTTAGCAGGTCAAAATTGTCACCATTTTTAATTTAAATACTTTTTTATCATCCTCCACTCAATTTTCTCAAGTAATTTTAGTGCAACAATTTCATGCCTTCAAAAGTTTATTTTAAAATTTGTATATGATGAAGTGTGTGAGCATTAAGAGGAAGTTACTCAACTAGTAAACACCTTCACTTTTAACTCTAAGGTTGTGAGTTCGAATTATCAAGGAAGAAAAAACGGTGGAAGTAGCTCTTCGAAAGGGGTAAAAGTATGATGAAGTGTGTGATCTAAGCACATGAAATTTTTTTTTAACAATTGATAGTGGTGAGATTCGAACTCAGAAACCTCAGCTTGTAAAGTGAAAACATTATTTATTTAATTAATTATGTCTTCAAGAATAAATATCGATAACTCTATTAAAGTGTAAAAAAAAAAAAAAAGGACAATCAAATGCACGAAGTATCACTCAGTCACGCAGAATTACAGGAAAAGCCACACTCCAAGAGAGTGTTATGTAGGCGATCTACCTTGATGCAAACATTAACCATTAATTTCACAGTTCGAACCAATGTATAACTTATAGGTCACACGAAACTAACTTTATCCTTACCTAGATTTTCATTTCAGTTTGATTAACAAAGCAAACACCACTGGACGAGCCTCTCCCTCTAAATTTGGAGATCCTGTCATCACTTTATTAAACCCTAATTAAGAGGTAAGCATAATGTCACCAGTTTGAATTTGATGACTTTAACACTATTAATCTATTATATGTTTCCCTTTTCTTGGAAAAAAATTGTTTGAGGTGACAAATACACTTTCTTTGTTTATTTTACGTGGCTTAATTTAAATGGGCAGAGAATTTTATGAAAAAATGAAAGAGACTTTTTAATTGTCTAATTTTATATTAGACTAAAAATATGTGTAATATATCAAAATATTCTTTGAATTTTATAATTTTAAACATATCATGTAATGTATTAAATTAAAGAGCCATAAAATATAAAAGTAATATTTTTTAAAATAGGATTAAAAAGAGATACATAAATTGAAATAAAGGGGTAGGAGATTTACGTTAGTGCCTAACTACCTATTTTCTTACTAACCCCCCACCCACCCAAAACATTTGTCGTGTTTTGCTTCTCACGAGTTAATTCGACTAATTTTTGAAGCTAAATAATTGAACTAAATTAATTTAATTTCTCAATAGTAGAAATTAGTATTTTTAAAACCATATAAAATGTACTATAAGTTGCAACTCTTTTCATGTCAACATGGTGAAAAAAATACATCTTAATATATTGATCAAAAAATTCATGTAATTTGACTCATGAAAAAAACGTGACAAATATTTTTGAACGAAGAGAGAGTAGGAATTAAACAAGAGAGCAAATAATTTACCATAAGCCTGAGATCACTATGCAATTAAACAAATCAAATTAGCCCGCGATAAGTTGATTCAAAACAAGTAAGAAAGGTGCTTACATTTTGGCAACTACTTACCTTAAAAAGGGAAAGTTATCGGATATATATATATATTTAATCAACTAATTTATTAATATGGTCGAAATATAGACAACATATACATAATTAGTGTATATGTTATGCATGTATTATACGTATTGTATATTTATATTTTATATAAAATATATTCAATCTATATATTTTATAAATATTTTGTAAATTAATTGACCGAAGTATTTAAAACCATTATTATCCTTAAAAAAATAATTCATTTAAGATTAGATCTTAAGTATGATGATTAAGTCTCATTTTCTTTTTTCCTATTTGGGGTGACAACTGATGATAAGACAACTTTAAAATACAATGAATTACACTTCACCAAAAATGGCTTACTAGAAAGGTGGGTAGGCAACCACTTTTTGTTGCGGCTGCTTTATTTCTGGCCAGCAATCAAATCTTGTTTTGTTGGTCATAATAGTTTTTTTTATCCAAATCAATTTTCGATTGTAATAGTATAAAATATAAGCTTAAATGAATAAATACACGCAAAATAAATGAACAAAGAAGATTAGCAGGGTTTCTGTGCAAGGATAACACGCACAAATTAAGAATCAGAGAACCAAATATTAAAAGAATCGGAGAAAAATAAATAAATAATCGAACCAGAGGAAGAGATCTCCTGTACAATTGTTGGCCCGAAGAATATACATCTTCTAACATTTATGAACTGTATTTAAAATCATTTAATTGGCAGAAGTCAAAATTCTAAAGCATAGAGTATGTCAATAATTTGATTCCTTGAAACACTTATAAGAAATAAAAGATAGGTCAGAGTGGGGAAAATACCTTGAGAAATATGGGGACGGATTGATCTTAGAGGTGAAGTTAAGATTTGAAATTTATAAATTCAAAATTTTAAATATTTTAAATTATTGGATTAATAAACTTATACATCATCAATGAATTTCTTAAAACAAACATATAATTTAGATCAGAACTACTGCATTCTATTAAATCCATAACATGTATCCGTATCCTAGCTTAAATCTCTTATATTTAAGAGTGAATGAACTTCAACATCCAGCTTACACAGGAGCCGACCTAGCCTTTAAATTACGGATTTGACAGAATTCAGTAATTTTGACATAGATTTGCAGTTGTGTCAAAAAATCACTTTTAAGTATGGTACAAGTAATTTATCAAGATTATCAGTAACTTTCATGAACCCGGGCATAGCAAAAATGTCTTTTCATGTCGAAGACACGGGTTCGATTCCCGTAAGGGATAGGTACTCATTCCTTCTTTTACGACGAGAGAACCGCGTCCGCATCAGTCGAAGTGGTGGTTAATGTTCTTTAAATAAAGCTCCGTTGTTAATACACCGGATTGCTCCACCTTATCCGATAAGTTACCTAACAGAATTTGAAACTTTGGCTCATTTTATTTATTCTTTTAACCTGGGTCTGGCCCTTATTCTCACTTCCCTTGTAATGGCTGTGAGTCACCTTTAAATTTGGTAATTATTCAGCTTCCATTGAAAGAATAATTAGAAAATTAAGTTTTATTCTGAATTAATGGGGTGTTAATCTTAATCCATCATGCAATTTGTACGAGAGGGTCCTACCAAATATCTTCGGATGAATCTGAATCAATCCATCGATCCATAAGAACTAAGATTTGTTTATTAGATTTAAACCCATTTCAATAAACATACTTATTGTTTTGATTAATTAGTAGCATCTTTAATTTGGTGGAGTCTTGATTTTGTGGGTCCTACGTATTTAGAAATTCTTAATCTCACGTGAATTTGGACCCTACAAAACATGTGTGATATACACCTGTCAATATATTACGCCTATAGTACATCTTACTTTTCTTTTTTTTTTTTTTTTTTTTACGCATGAAAGTGCGGCTAATTCGAATTCACGTCGGGTAGGACTCATATAAGAAAGTAGCACTCTCTATCAAAACTGTCTCGAAGCCAAAACCTTCGATTAAGGAAGAATCAGTCTCATTCACTGTGAATTGCGATGTCTATATGACACATCTGAAATAAACTGCTGTTGTTTAATTTTCTTTTCAGTCCAATTTGTGTGATACTATAATTCTGTTGAATTCGTCCAGACTTTTTTCTTTAAAAAAGTAGATTCATCAAATTTGTGGTCTTAAAATGGTATTATATTTATATGGCTATAAATTGAATTTTATAATTTTAAATATAAAATAATATAAAAAGTTTATTAATGATAAAATGGAAAGTGTAAATTAATTATTTTAACATTAAAAGTGTATATTATTCTATTTTTAATAAATTAAAAATAAAAGTATGTCAAATAAATTGAAAACGGTGCAAAGTATTTAACATAATGTTTGTGTATTAGTTGGTAAAAGGTTATTATGAGATATCTTTTTTATGTTTGGTCAATGATCCTTATCATTGTCATTATATTAAGGAGGACAAGGATCTTGATTAAACTCTAGATGGCAGACAAGGTCCTCCAATTTCTTCTAAAAATGATGAATAGAAAAACTTTCATGAGAATCCATATATATGCACTGAAGTTTCAGACGGTAAAAGAAGGCAGCTCGGTGCACTAAAACTTCCACTTTTGGGGAAGGACCAGACCAAAAGAGTCTAATGTACTCAGTCTTATCTCACATTTCTGCAAGAGGTTGTTCCACGGCTTGAACCCGTGTGATATTCCAGACTGCAACTTCAATAATAAAATGCCCAGATACTTCTTAATATCAACATAAATTTAGTCCAAAATGTGAATACATTCCACGAATATTGTGCAATATTCTTTTTCTAAATTTTCTAGTGTAAACTTTCTATTTTATTTTTAATTAGATGATTTATAGCCACATAAATATCTCTTACTTTTTTTCAGACCATAAATTTTAAATTTTTCTTTTATTCTTATGACCCGTTTGACCATGAAAATCAAAAACATATTCACTTAGTTTGGTATTTTTGAAGTTGAAAATAGAGTTGGAGTTGTGTTTGGCCATAATATTTTAGAGTTAAGATTTAGAATACAAATGTATTTTTTAAAAAATATATAAAAAGAGAAAATAAATTTAAATATTTTTAGAATTTTATGAAAATTGGGTTATTTAATAAAAATAAAAAATTTAGATATTTTTGAAAAAAATAAATTAAAAAAATATAAAAAGTGAATCCAAAAATAGTAAAAACACCCCTTGAGGTGTTTTTCAAAAATTCAAATATTGTGAAACATATCTCGAAATATTTATGGCCAAACAAGTATTTCGAAATAAAATAAAAACATATTTTGAAATATTGTGAATAATATTCATGATCAAACGCCTAATTAAATTTTAAGTTCAATCAAAAATCACCACATAAATTAAGACGAGGAAATAGAATATAAAGCCAGCTAATTAAGTGAGTAGGGAAGACTTTCCTATTATGCAAAAACAGGCACATAGCCCCCTCCCACAGCTTTCAAAATCCTTACCCTTTTTTGATCTTTATATCAACTTTCTATGTCAGGTAGTAGGCCCTCAATTATGCAACTTTATTACTGTATTATTTTTCATTAGCACCATCTTTGTACTATATTATTTTAAATTTCATTTCTAACTTTTAATTCTTTAACTATGGAAAAAATGTGAGGAGAGGTGGCAGGGTTTGGGCTGCTGGGGGTGGGATTTAGTTTTATATTGAAAAAGTTTTTTGGGAGAAAAAAGTTGTTTAGTGATAGTACCAAAAAATGAAAGTGAGAGTATTCCCAAAACAATCTTGTTATTACTCTGTGTTTTGAACAGTCTTTAATTAATAAATTAGTTTATGCTTTATGATCAATATACTAAATAAAAATTGAAACACAAATGTAGAAAAAGCAGAAAAAAGTATTCGCCCACAAATTACTTGTATGTCCATAAGGAATTATAATCGTCTCACTGGATTTGGGTTGCTTCCTATCACGATAAAACAAAAAAATGTGTTTATAATACTGACTACGCAAATTCAAATGGCGGAACAAATCACACGACACTTACGTTTTGTTTGTAAGTGATGCATAGAAGTAAATAAGAATTTCATATTTTCAGTGTCTTAGTAGGCGTTTGGACATGCGATATGAAGTTCGTAATTTGAAATCATGAGATAAAATCGGCGTTTGGACATGTGATTTCATCTCGTGATTTCATATCATGATATGAAATCTCAAATTTTCCAAAAAGTGTGATTTGAAATTTCATATCATGATTTAAAAAAAATTTAAATACAAAAATTGGCCCACAAGTTTATATTTTTGTAAAGAAATGTCCCACCATTATTACTCTTATCAATCTTTAAATCATTTATATCTCATATAACCATTACTCTCACCAACATAAATTTTTTATGTATATCAAATTACGAACTTCATAGCTTTACACAAAGCTATCTCATTTCCGTCACATGTTCAATTTTACTTCATTTTTAAGCTAAAGTTTGATCAATAAATGTTGTATTTTTTTAGAATATCTTTGTAATAATGTATTATACTTTTGTTATGAACTTTTGCTTATTTAGTAAGATTGTATGAAGAATTGGGGTAATTTTGATAGTTTTCAAACCTTACGGGGATTTTATGTTTATAAGAAAAAAAATACAACGTAAGAATCCCAAATTACATGTCCAAACAAAACTTTAATTTCATCTTATATAATTTCAAATCACGATTTCATCTCACATGACCAAACGGGCCCTTAGTCTCTAAAATCTGAGGCAAAGCCTCTGAATTTATAGAATATAAAAAGGTGAGATATTGAGATGAAAGGTGCAATGTAAAAAGTGTCTATCTGGTGCAATCTAAAAGGTGTCTTTTCTCATTTTTCATTCACACGTTAAATTTCGTCTTTGATTAACAAATATATTTTCGCATAGAATTTAAGTAGTTAGCAAAATACACATCACACATGCATTATATATGTGATCACTTAAGAATCAAGATCAGTGGGAGTAGTAGTATCCATTTGAGCCAGCTCAAAATGGGCATTTTCGACCAGGTACACTTGAATAACAATTCTCTCTTAACGATGAATGGAATAAGCAACGTCAAGTATGCAGTGAACAAGTAAAAATGGACGGAAGAAAGAATAAGAATTCCTAGTATGCAGTGACCAGTACTCAAAAGTAACTACTGATTACTTGTGCTAGCTTCAGTGTCTTCTGCAAGTTAAGCCTAAGTACACTATCCACATGTTTATCACTATGTATCTATAACTATGCATGTATGTAATGTAACACTTTCTCTTCAACTGCAAGTCATCAGATCTCTGTTCTACCAGTACAATGGTTGAAAGTTGAAGATCCAAACTCTCTTAATTCCCTCCATCCTCCCAAAGACATAGATAAGCTAGAGTTTTAGTTGGGAATTCGAGATTATTCAGTAATTTTGGCTAAAATTTTATACAATTAGATATAAATAATTTATTCAGAATTCAGTATAAATTTTGTTTTTTTTTTTTTGAAGTAGCTCAGAATAGTAAACTTAGTGGTCTCTGTTTTGTATTTATGTTCAGAAATTCACTTAATACTGGATTCCTATTTTATATTTATGTTAAGAAATTTATTTAATAATAGATTTGTGTTTTGTATTTATGTTTAAATAAAGTCACTTAATTAATACTGGATTCGTGTCTGCTTTTATATATTCATGTGGTCCAATCCAATTCTTTCTAAACCTGACATATAACTGAAATTTTAGTGCACCGGGTTGTACTTTCATGATGTGTGTGATGAGAGGGAGACAGAGGTAGCTTTTAGTACTAAACTTAGGTGGGTGGGTGGGTACAATTCGATTGGCCATGGATTGTGGGCGGTTTGGATTCTTTTAGCAAGTGGACATTGCCTTATTCTTTTAGAATTTGTCTTGCTAATGTCAACACTCCATAGCCAGAATTTTGATTTTTGGCTGTGATTCTTCGGTAGAGAAATCTTCTTTGGAGGGATTTAATTGGCCTATTTTAGGATCAAGCGTTTATTATAATGTCAAAAATTATAGTTTATAGCAAGGACGTGACTTTATCAAGCATCATATTCAAACATGACTGCGACCCGTGCCGACCGGCCCCCTCGTGAGCTTTGGCATAAACAGGATGTTAGAATTACCCAATAGGCCTCGATCTTGCAAAAATGCAGGGATAAAATGTAGAGATACAATTGTACATGTCAAATACCATTATTAGTGTTAGGTGATTTTAATGTAGTGTTACAAGAGACTGACAGACTTGGTGGAAACCCTGTAACTTGTCCTGAAGTAGCTGATTTCAAAGAGTGTATTGATGATTGTGAATTAACAGAATTGCCTACAAGAGGACAGAGATTCACCTGGAGTGATAGAAGTAATGGTAACAGAATCTATTCAAAGATAGATTGGATCTTCACGAACTCAATTTGGTTAAATACAATGTCTGCTTGTGGTGCAGAATATCTACCTGAGGGTATTAGTGATCATTGTCCAGCTAGGGTGTACTTGTTGAATCAGACTAGCAGGAAAGGAAGAATGTTTCAATACTGCAATACTTGGGTTTCACATCCTCAATTTAAAGCTATAATTAAGGAGGGATGGGAGTGCCAAGAGGAGGTATGTAAAATGTGGAAGGTAGTGAAGAAACTCAAGAGGTCGAAACCTACCCTGAGGAAGTTAAACACTCAACACTTTAGGAATCTAGTTGCAGATGCTCAGGATGATAGAGAAGCACTTGAAAAAGTGTAGAGGGAGTTTCAGGCTGACCCTTTGAATGTTGACTTGTGTCAGAGGTGTAGATACACATCTTATATGGCAGAACTATTTCTACAGCAGCAAAGTAAGGTTACCTGGCTGAAGTTGGGAGGTGATTACACCAGATACTTTTTTGCAGTCATTAAACACAGAAGACTCAGGCAGGCAATAACTCAAGTGAAGGATGATCATGGCAGTTGACAATATGATTAGGCAATTATTACTAACATATATTTGTTGAATTTTATAGGAGATTACTTGGAAGTGAATCTAGTATCAGAAGACAAGCTCATTTCTATTTTATCAGTAATGGATCAATACTTACTGCAGCTCAAGGTCAAGCAATGCTTGTTGGATTCTCAGCTAAGGATGTCAAATCAGCAATGTATCATATTCATAGTGCCAAGAGTTTTGGACCAGATGGATATGGTAGTGGATTCTTCAAAGCTGCCTGGGACATAATTGGTGAGGAAATCACTGCTGCTATTTTAGAGTTTTTTGAGAATGGAAAGCTTCTGGAGCAACTGAATGCCACCAACATAGCATTAATTCCTAAGACTGACTTCCCTGAGAATGCTAGTCAATACAGACCTATTGCTTGTGTCACGACCCGAATCCCATTCGGGACGGACTGGAACCCGAAACCATTGAGGCTCGAGAGAACCAATCTTTACCCATGTACCCTTATATGCATGTCTCTATATGAATGTTCTTCTATCCTATATAATAAACAAGTACCAATGGTGGAAGTCATGACATGTACAATATATGAAACTTGGTCGTTAAGGCCATTAAGTCAAGCTGGACATACATCTCTTACATTACTTATCCCACATATGTCTACAAAGCCTCTACAGATACATGTACGTAGCCAAGCTAGAGTCGGGACAAGTCCCCGCTCTATACCACATATATGCTATGCCATAATCAATGTACACTATGACTCGGAAAGCTCTGGGTTAACTGGAGCTCACCAAAAATCTGCAAATGACCCTCACTGTACTGTGGAAGTTTACCAGTACCTGTGCCTGCAACAAGTAAGGTCAGTTTCCCCCTAGGGGGTCAATACGAAGAATGTACTGAGTATGTAAGGCTCATACAAAACTGTATGACACATAAATAATTCAATGAACTCGAATATGAGAGCATAGCCCATTATGGGTAAGTCATCATTCTGTATGTGTATGGAACCACGTACATTACATTCATTACTTTACATTACTTTATTTGCTTTACTTTACTTTACATCATCCATCATCAATCATCAATCATCATCCATATAATGCCCGAGCCCCAAGCTGATCAGTGGGTAATCAATAGTAATCGGGATCGACCCATGCTAGGCTTTTCCTTTGCCCCTGGGATACCACCCGTAGCGGGATTGACCCATGCTAGGTGTTCTTCTCACCCCTGGGATACCACCCGTAAATATTGGGATCGACCCATGCTAGGTTATTTAACCCCTGGGATACCACCCATGAAATAGCTCTCCTCTTTACAACATTACTTTTTTAATCTTTGAAATAACTCAATCAATGGTTACTTCATTTTGGGAACTTTTGAATATAACATTATTGAAACTTGGAACCACGTTCATAATTATGTGTCACATGAATGACAATAGAACAAGAATGAGATATATATGATTAACAATAAATGATAACTCGAAATGAGATACCTTAGGACATTTCAGAAATGAGTAAGTACCATAACAAGGTGTACACTATATGCTGTAGAAGGATACGGAAAAAGGAACCTTACATACCTTGTATTCTCAATACGAATATATATAATCTTAGATGTGCATACAATGTCCCGCTCCTTCCTTATGTTTCACTCTACAATACAAATACATAACGAAATTTACATCAACCACCAACTACCTTACAAATGCATATAACGTCCATGAGTTACATGTTTTCCTTTAAAATGTCATTTCCCCCTTGACAATACCATTGATGAAATCATCATATCAACAATCCCACAATATTCCCAACATTGACCAAAATATCATAAAACATTAGCATGTCGCACCAAGTTTATACTTTCTACTTCTCCATCAACACAACATCACAATTACTCCATCAAGTCACCATAATACACTTCATAACAACATATCGACAATAATCCCACAACTTACACTTTTGGCAAAATAACAAGTTAAAGAACAAAATCACACCAAGTTTCTCTTTTACGTTTCTTCAATACCACCATGTCACAATTATTCCATTAATTCACTCCAACACATGTTATAACAACATATCGCCAACAATTCCATAATTTTCACTTATAGAAAAATAAAATAATAAGTTAAGGACCATAACCACACCGTACATGTTGATATGTCATCCATACCATTCATTTTTACCAAACCTCAAGTCTCCTTTCAAGGCTAAAAGACATAGATGGCACATCTTTCACAAAAAGCAAAAGTGCACTACTCACACTTTTAGACATAACTATCATGATCCACATATTCTCCCATGCATATAATATATTAATCCATGAGAATAAACACTTACCAAAGCTTGAGAGATGATGATCTTGCTCCAAGAGAAAGCTTAGGGTTTGAAGAGCCAAAAAAATATTCTTGAAAATTCTAGAAATGTTATGTGTGTTTATGAGAATAAAAATCTGATTTTTCCCCTTTATATAGACCTTGCATTCATGCTTATCTAGTCTTATATGTGTGTTTACTAGTCAATGGAAGAATGGCTCTTTTGACCCATTGGGCCATGCATTTTAATTCATTTTGGGCCTCTAATTGGGCCCAATAACACATCTCACTTATACCACCAAATTCCATGTATAATCCATCATATATCTCATGCTTAAATAATTCCATAACGTCACGACAATATTCACTTACGCGATTCACGTTCGTAGCCTCAATTGCAAAAATAGAAATTCTAGTCGATCATTGAACATTTTTGGTAATTACTTGTGTTTCATGATTTGATCATGTAGGAGTATGTAGAATTGTATTAAAGTATTTGAAGCTTTAACACTGCTAAAATAACTCCAAGGAACCAAAAAAAACCATGGAAGAATCGACGTGGCATTGCGTTGTAAAACGGGCACGGAAGGGCACACTTTTTGTGCCTTGCGCCACTTGCTGCAAAGCAAGCAGTGGCGCAAGAATGCACTTCCCTCTGAATCAGGGGCTTGCGCCACACCCCCTGAAACAGGGAGTGGCGCAAGTTTTTGCACCTTGCTGAATTTTCGGCCACTTCTTCCAACACTTGCATACCATCCAATATCCTATCAAAACAGTACAAAATACTTACTTATTGTTCTCAACACTAAGTAAATATGACTCCAAGGTACCAAATGAGGTTAGAAAGGCACGGGGTGTTATATCTTATGTAATATGCTTTACAAGTTTGTTACAAAGTTGATATGCATGAGATTAAAAGAGGATGTGTCCTGCATTGTGGATGACAATCAGTCAGTATTTGTACAAGAAAGGTCAATGCTACATAATGTTTTAATTTGCCATGACTTGTTAAGACATTACACTAGACAAACTTCTCTAAGATGTTTAACAAAAATTGACCTGAGGAAGGCTTATGATATGGTTAATTGAAAGTTAATTGGATATGGTTTTCCTGCACAGTCCACTGAGTATATTATGGCCTACATTACTTCTCCTAGCTTTACTGTGAAAGTAAATTGAGAGGGGCATGAGTTTTTTGTTGGGAAAAGAGGATTGAGGCAAGGTGATCCCATGTCACCTCTCATCTTTGTTCTTGTTATGGAATATTTGTCTAGGATACTAAAAAGTCTGAGTGAGCTTTCAGATTTTTATTTTCATCCCATGTGCCAGAAGTTTAAACTTACTCATCTTGTGTTTGCTAATGACTTGATGATATTCTGTAAGGGAGAAGTTCTTCAGTCACTAGAATCATGGAGGCATTACAATATTTCGGTGAAGTGATAGGATTGATGGCAAACATGGACAAGTCAAACATTTTTATTGCAGGAGTGAAAGAGAGCATTAGGAATCAGATATTACAACAGTCAAGCTTTAAAGAGGGATCTTTACCTGTAACACCTCAGGTGCTACGATCATATGAACATATACAAGAGTAGGCTAAATGAAAGAAAGGTGAAGAGGCATGTACTGGAAACGAGCATGCGAAGAAGGAAAGAACTGAGTCACAGAAGTGATTCACGACAGGACTCACGTGACGTGAGTCCCACCCACGTGACGTGGGTGTCTGTCGTGAACCAACTTTAGAGAGTTAGAAAAATATCTGATTTCCACGACAGGAGTCACGTGGAGTGACTCCCACTCACGTCACGTGAGTGGGTGTCGTGGATGAACTTCAGAGACTTGGAATTTTTGTCTGATTTCCACGACACCAACCTATGTGGCGTGACTGAGTGTATGACCCATTCACTATGTTGGGCTGGATTTATCTGATGTGTTTGGGGCCCAATTAACATGTAACAAGACATGGGCTTAAATAAGAAAGGAAATGATCTATTTAACATGGACCAAACATGTGGTCAAGGATAGACTTGACATGAGGGCCTATATAAGGGAAAAATTCAGATTTTTATTCATTAAAACTCTCATGTCTTTCTAGATATTTCTAAAGACATTCCCATCTCACAAAACCCTAAGGCAACAACACTTATTGGGACAAGATCATCTCTTTGCAACTATTGGTAAGTAGTTACTCTTGTGAATTAACATATTATATATATGAAAGGTGGTGTAGATCATGTTAGTTATGCTTGAAAGCGTTGAGTAGTGCATTTTTGGCTCTTTGCTAAAAGATGTGTCATCTTTGTGATTTGAACTTGAAAAAGGACTTGAGATTTTGATGAAAGTGAATGGTATGGAGGAGATACCAACATGTATGATGTAATTATGTCCCTAACTTGATTTCTATTTGTGTATAACTTGTGGGATTGGTGTTATGACACGTATTGAGGTGATTTGATGGATTAATTGTGACGTAAGGATAAACTTGGTGTGAAATGCTATTAGGTTATGATGTCTTGGTCAATGTGGGGAATGTTGTAGTATTGTGGGGGACAATATTGTAAAGGGTGAAATGTAACTTATTGTCGTCTTATGCACTTGTGTTGTAGAGTAACACGTAAGGAAGGAGCTGGATTATCGTATTCACATATAGGACTATGTATTCATATTGGAAGGCTAAGGTATGTAAGGTTTCTCTTTTCCATGACCTTTGGCCACACCTATTGTTCATAGTTTGACCGAACTTGATTCCACTCCGAAATATTGTAACATGTTGTAAAGCGTCTCATTTCAAGGTTAGTAGAAAGTGTATTCATATGACTATCATTTTCATGTCTCTCTTGTCCATTGACAAATGTTCCAAAGTTCCAATAACGTTATAACCACCAATATATTAATCTCACAAAAAGTAAGGAAATAAAGTAATGCATATGTGTTTGAGTACGGGTGGTAGCTTTGGGGGCGAAAGCCTAGCTCAAGCCGATCCCAATTGATTATTGGATACAGGGGGTAGCTCTGGGGGCGAAAGCCTAGCTCGAACCGAACCTGCTTTATTGATTTCTGGGTGGTAGCTCTGGGGGTATAAGCCTAGCTCGAGCCGATCCCAATATTATTTACCACTGATCAGTTAGTCTCGGGTATTATATGATTGATGATCGATATTGATATGAACGTAAAAGCAAAGAAAGTAATGAACGTAATGTACTTGGTTCCACATATACAGAACGGTGGTTTATTCATATTGTATACTCACTTGTCTATGATTTCATTGAAACTCCTATATTTCTTATATTTGCTTATAGCCTTACATACTCAGTACATTCTTCGTACTGACATCCCTTGGGGGACTTCCCTTACTTGTTGCAGGCACAGGTGCTAGTAGACCTCCATTGTAGGTTGCAGATCATTTGTCGATCATTGGTGAGCTCCAGTTGGTTCGGGGCTTTTCGAGTGTCATATGTACATTTGTTTTGGTATGGTAAATGTTGTATAAAGCGGGGACTTGTCCCGACTGTAGGTTGGTTGTGTATATGTATCTGATAGAGGCTTTGTGGATCATGGTACAAACAGACATAGAGGTGTCTTATCTTTTTTACTTGATGGCCCTAACGGCCAAGTTTCATTTATATATCATATATGTCTCCAAGACTTCCGCCATTTGCATCTTGTATCATGTAGTGATGTTCTTTGAATGACATGCGTATGAAGGTACATGAATGAAGATTGGTTCTCTCGGGCCTTAACGGCTTCGGGTGCCAGTCCGCCCCATTGGAATTCGGAACGTGACATTACCAATAAGGTATCTTGGCCTCCCACTCTCATTAAAGAAGTGGAGTAAGATGGAATGTAAGTTCTTAACAGAGAAAATTACATCCAGAATCACTAAGGTTTACTACAAGTAGTTATCTTATGCAGGCAGGCTGCAAGTTATAATTTCTGTTTTGTTTGCAATTCATAGCTTTTGGGGATCAGCTTTTATTCTTCCCCAAAGTGTGATTAAGAAAGTTGATCAGAGATGTAGAGAATACTTATGGGTAAGTACAGATGATAAGAAGAAGACTCCACTTATTGCATGGGACAAGGTGTGCATACCTAAGAAGTGTGGAGGCCTAAATGTACAGGGTTGCAAACTGTGGAATCTTGCCTCTGTTGGTAAACTTGTGTGGCAATTGGCTTAGAAGAAAGATATGCTATGGATCAAGTGGGTGCATGGGGTGTATATGAAAAATAGTCCAGATATATGATAGCACATACCACCATAAAACAACAATCGATACTAGAGTAAATTAAATGTAGTCAAGACTGATATGATGAACTGGTACTCTCATGGGACTTATGTGCTTACAGCTAATGGTAAGTACTCTGTTGGAGCTAGTTATGTGAAGATGTTAGGCGTTCAAAGAAGATTGAGAATAGCTGAATTGATATGGAGCAAGGTGGCACAACCAAGACACAGATTTATCATTTGGCTGGATGCTCAGAAGAGGCTACTAACTAAGGATAGACTCCTGAAGATGAATATACCAGTGAACAACTTAGAATGTTGTCTTTGCTATACACAGGCTAGGGAGAATCACACTGATCTGTTTGTTGAATGTGATTGGACAAAGGTGATAATTAATGGTCTGAATCAATAGGCTGGAGTGCAGTTCCCAACTAGTGATGTTCAACAAGTACTGAGCAAAGAGCAAGAATTGGAAGCAACTCCACAAGGAGATTCTGGCAGCATTGTGGAGCTCACTAGTGTATCATGTTTGGCAGTCTAGAAACTGAAAAATTTACAAGGAGAAAACTATGACCACAGATACTATACTTACACTAATCAAGCAGAGTTTTGTAGTTAGACTTGAGATTGTTAGACATATTAAGAAAGGCAGTAGATGTAGTAGTTTTATTTCAAAATTTACTTGTAACTAGTTGATGTTGGGACCTTACTTATTTCAACTCCTTCTTGGAAAGCAGGTTGTGAAGTTTGGTGCTCTTTAGGTCTAGATGTTGGGGCCTTACTTATTTCAACTCCTTCTTGGAAGGCAGGTTGTGAAGTTGGTGCTCTTTAGGTGTAAGTTTAGTTGTTTTTTTTTGATGTTAATGATAATGTTTACATTTGTTAATTACCAAAAAAAAGCTGCATACATTAGACTCTTGTAGTTCCATCCTTCCTCGAATCCATACATATAGCGGGAGCTTTAATGCGCTGGCTGCCTTTTAGTGAGGAGTAGCTCTTCTTTTTGTGATTCTTCCTTATCCTTAACTTGTTTTGCTATTGTTGATACTCCATTGTTTCTACTTTACTTGTTGTCTTGGTACTGTAACGCTTTAGAAGAAGTTTTATTACTCAATTTTGGGGGATAAATATTAACTGAACTGCAAGGAATGAAGAACAATATTATCTCATTAATTTCAAATAGTTTAAGGGCAAATTGTCACTTTCCATCCGATTTGGAGCAACCGTTAATCGGGAAGGCATTTTTGAACTACTTGGCTAATGATAAGAGTATTTTTGAGCTACTTGATTAACGATAAGGATATTTTTGTGTGCCAAAAAATGAAACGGGTGACAAAGTTATTCCCCTTTTGAACCATTAGGAACAATTTTGCCCTATTATAAATTTGAGAGAGCAAGGTCTATTGATAGCACTCATATTTTTATAGGTTATTTTGCTAGATAGAGTTACTTTAGATCTAGTTTGTGTATTACGTCTGCACGACATGTATATTCCTACTAGCAAGGACAACAATAACAATAATAACATATTCAGTATAAGTTCACAAGTGGGGTCTGAGAATGATACATAGGATGTATGCAGAACTGTGGAGGGACTGTTTTCGATGGATCCTCGGCTTAAAAAAAACAAAAAAAGAGTAATCAAAGCAGGAACTGAGAGTGTGAAAACAGAAGTGTTCCAAAGAAGAAATATGTTCCTACTAGCAAAAACAAAGATAGATGTACTCAGTATATGTATATACTGTTACGAAAGTTTGAAAAGGCAAAATTTTTTTGAAACCCAACTTGAAAATTAATGTTGTTATTGAAGAAGAGAACAAAAAGAATGTAGCTAGCTTAGCTAATTTGAATCCTGCAGCAGAAAGCCTAGAAATTTACACAAAGGTTTATCACTTTTGAAGCCTCAAAGAAGTATGCATCCATCTGCTACAGTGCAAATTAATGTATACAGGTGATCAGTCAGTGGTATTTAGAAGCATGGGTCACAAAAATCCCACAATAAGTAGCCAGTGCTCACTCTCCTCTCAATGTGTTTGTATTACTATTTTTTTTAGTCCGTTTTGAAAAAGAATGTCTTTTTTTTTTTACAACTCTTTAATTTTATTTTTTCATCTACATGTTTAAGACCATAAAATTAAAAGATATTTTAGTACATTATACATATCTTTAATTTAAAACGACAAGATTCAAATCTCTATTACTTTCTTAAATTTTGTATCAAATTAAAATCAGACAAACAGATTAAAATAAAAAAAAATAATATTTTTTAGTCTTCTATATTGACCGTTGTTGTCGTTTGTGAATATTGTTGATGTTATTGCCGACAGCGGTGTAAATTAAAGGGAGTACTCCAAATTACTCCCTCTCCCTCTCTGTTCCAATTTATATGACATACTTTTCTTTTTATTCAATTCTAAAAAGAATGACACATTTCTATATTTAATAATAATTTAATTTTAAAATACCCACTTTACCCTTAATGAAATGATTTATAACCGCACAAACATTTATGACTCATTTTAGACCATAAGTTTCAAAAGTCTTCCTTTCTTTCTTAAACTCCGTGTCAAGTCAAACTACATCACATAAATTGAGACTGAGGGAGTAGTAAATTACAGTAATTGTGTAATCAACTGAAAAGGCAAAGGGAAAGAAGGGCACATTATGTACATCAAGAAAGTACATCAGAGAGTAGTATTAACCGGTGTTTCTCGGTGTTTAAAAAACAAATTCAACATGGTTTGATATGGTGAATTGACATGTTATATGGAATTTGAGACACTTTTATGATGGTAGAAATATACATGAATTGATTGTATGATTATAAGAGCATATATGGATTAATAGTATAATGATAGGGACATATATGAACTGATAGTATAAGTGTACAACAAGAGGATAATATTAATCTTTTGAATATAGTAAAGAGGCAAATACTATTCATCTTTTTCTTCCTAAATTCAAACATAGTACTTAACTTTTTCGCCCTTATTTGTTTCTTAGTCCGTTTTGTTTTACTCTATCTTTTGTGTGATCATATACAAGGACACTACTACGTAACTATATAAAATAAGAAACTCTTGCCCTACCTTCAATTAATTATATGATCATCAGCACCATTAAAAGATGTGGTGCGGGGCTACTTTTTCTTTAATTTGAAGTTTTAGTTTCTAGTTTTGGTATAGAAAAATCTTTGGTAGGAAGAGTTTCTCCTGAATGAGCTCTACGCTGCGTGAATTCAAATTAGTCGAACTCTAATGCGGATACTAGATACCGGATAACAAACGAAAGAAAACATTGATCATCAGCTAGCTAGCTTCAAAACCCTAAGCATTTTCCTGGATTTCTTCTCCTTTATTAATAATAGGAAAACAAAAAAATTAAAAAAATTGGACATGGCCGAACAAATGCTCAATTTATTTGATGAGTATTGCATTAATATATATTCATGTAAATCCAGAAGCTACAAAAAAATATAAAAAATATGAGTGAACAAGCTTTTACATTGCAGGTGCCGTGAACAGAGAGAAATGGGTCCATATATATACCTTACAATGTTCCTTTTTATACACTCTCAAATACTCTAACCTTTTCTTTAATTTTCGGACACGATCCGGGTCAACCGCTTCTTTCATCATCTTCTCCTCTCTCTTCTACTATTTCAAATCAGATACTCGGTTTCTTTTTTTCTTAAAATTTGATTTTAGACCACTAATTTTAACTGTTCGTCTTCCATATTCTTATTTGTGTGCAGTACAACTTTTTAAAGTTGCAGCTTTTTTTGAAGGAAATGGAAGATCATCAGTATGGTATGATGGATCTAACACAGTACATGAACGGAAGGTCTCTATTTGCTTCAGTTCAACCACATCTCACACCGGATTTTTTATGTGGTCAACCTCAACATTTCGAAATGGTAATGGCTAGTACAATAACGCCACAACACGACAACTGTCTTTCTCAGCACAATCACCATCACGAATTTCTTCCTGATTGTAGCACCGTGGCAGCAGCTGCCACTACTAGAGCTAGTGTTAGTGGTGGTGGTGGTGGTGGTGGTGGTGGGTGCACGTTAAGCGTGTTGGACATGGGGGGTGTTGGTGGTGGTGGTGTGCACGGAGGAGACGGTGGAAATGGGCGGTGGCCGAGGCAAGAGACACTTACACTTCTTGAAGTAAGGTCACAACTTGATTGTAAGTTCAAGGAAGCTAATCAGAAAGGTCCTCTTTGGGATGAAGTCTCTAGGTACCCTCTCACAAATACTAACCTAAGTCTCTAAGCAAGAGATCTATTTTCTATATATCTCTTTTAACACTTTCTATGAACAAATTGTGTGATAGACTACAATTACTTAATTATATTAGGTCTTACTATTACTACTACTACTACTACAAAACACTCATATTTTTTATGGACTTTTCCATGAAATCTGTGAGAAATAGCTTGTTGAAACCAACCAAAATCAGGAATTTTGCTAAGGATACTTAAAATATACGGTAGTACGTGTATTGATATATGTATAAAAAGTAAATTTTGACCATATATCTAATTTAATTTTCTATTTACTTAATAATAGTATTCAACTGACTACTCTTCATTATATGAGGCTATGCTACTTCGAGAACTATTTCCGACCGATTTCCGCAGATTTTTGGTTGAACAACGAATTTAACTATATATAAAGTTTGCTTCTTCTTCTTCCTCCTTTATTTTATTTTTCTCTTCTCCTTGTGTGAGGATGGGATGTTTTATTTATTTGTTTGTTGATATATGGGGAATACGTACCCAATTTTCACATTGTTGAGAACATAATGAGTTTGTTTTATGTGAGGGTTTTCTAGATAGGCAGCACTTGTAAGCAACCTCCTGATGAGTAAATTAATAGGTTACTATTTTTTGTGTAAGAAAATGACACTTCATTGAAGTTCAGTTGAAGAATCTGGTGTTATTTTCATGTTTATTTCGTCACTTTGTGCTATTTCATTACCTGGCTTTTTCTGATAATTGATCAGCACATAATTTGAGAATGAGTAGTCCTATTAATTCAAAGGACACTTTTTTACTTCCTTTTAGCTATAGAATATATGGCAGGATATATTTTGGAGGGCCAAGTACCTATTTTATCGTGCTTCTATCAATATCATTTGAACTTATTGTAGTACCATTTAACTAGGGTTCCTATTTTACTATAGATTCGATTTTATAATTCCTTACAAAGTTTTCAGTTTTTATACATAAGAAATCTTCATTTTACAAATAAGATATCTGAAAATGTTATTTTGTTCTATTCAAATTGTAAGTGGTCATACAAGATTATTCCACCTTTCTTACTTCTACTTTATTTTTATTTTTTTCATCTGTTTTAATTTATATGAAATTTTCTTTTTCAATATGTTCTAAAGGAACGAAACTCTTTTTATTGTAAATGAGTAACTTTAGATTTCTCGTTTTACTCTTAATGACATACTCTTATAACCACGATCAGTTACTTCAATTTTTGCTTAAAATCAAAATTAAACCAAATTTCATGGGGCGTATTCTTAATTAATAACATGTTCTTATAACTATGGTAGGTCTGATTCGATTTTTTTCATCTTTTTTTTTCGTTGCTTAAAACCAAACAAAAATGTCAATTTTTTCCAGTTTGGTTCAATTTTTCGATTTTTCATGAACACCCCTAACTAGAGAGAAACATAATGACGTGTTTATAAGTTCTAACGGTACTGCTTTAACTAGTATGCACGATAAGTTTGTCTTTCTTTCTTAATTTAAACTTCATGTCTAGTCAAATACCGTCATATAGAATAAAAGAGGCGAAGTATTAATTACGTATATCTTAATATTCTATAACCATGCTAATTGTTTCCTCTTTTTTCTTACATTCTTAGGATTATGTATGAGGAATATGGATATCAAAGGAGTGGAAAAAAGTGCAGGGAGAAATTTGAGAATTTGTACAAATACTACAAGAAGACTAGAGAAGGGAAAGCTGGTAGACAAGATGGTAAACATTATAGATACTTTAGACAACTTGAAGCTCTCTATGGCAAAACAAGCAACACAATTGATACTGGCACCTTTCATCATTACAATCAAGAAGCTCATCAAGGTCCTAAGCTCTCCGACAGTCTCTATGATTCCTCTGATTCTGACTCTACTAATTCGTCTGATGATGAAAATAATGATTCAAAAGAAAAGAGGAAGAATAAGAAAAGGGGAAAAAGGAGTTGGAAAGCTAAGATAAAAGACTTTATGGATATTCAAATGAGGAAGTTAATGGAAAGACAAGAATTTTGGTTGGAGAAAATGATGAAGACCATTGAAGATAAGGAACAAGAGAGGATTTTAAGGGAAGAAGAATGGAGGAAAAAAGAGGCAATTAGGATAGAAAAAGAGCAAAAATTTTGGACTAATGAGAAAGCATGGATTGAAGCGCGCGACGCGGCTTTAATCGATGCATTGCATAAATTAAATGGAGAAGAAGTCATGAAGAGTGCTACTACAAATTATAATCTCAATGATAAAAATGGTTCAATGTTTTATTGCAACAAGAAGCAAAAGGACATGAATTCATTGAGTTCATCATGTTATTATAATTTCCAAATCAAGAATGAAGAAGGGAGATCATATTGTGAAACATCAAGACATGTGCCAAATGTTCATGAAACAATTGATGATGGGATGTTTTAGGCTATGTTGCTTGTATTCTTTAAAGTATTGATGGGTGCATTTCAGATCCTTTAAAAGTAGTGCATGTTTTAGAATCCGACACAGGTACGGCGATATTTTTGGAGAGTCTGAACAACGTAGGTTTTAGGTACTTAATGGAAGATGTTGAGGACATATAGTAGTTTTTGACATTCAGCACAAGGGATTTAAAGTTGCTGAAAAAACAAAGAGAAGAATTTGTGCTATCTAGGAGGTAAGTGGTTTAAATTTGACTATGGTATTTTTGTTTTTATTGAGGATGTTAGCTAATTAACTTCTCTTTTTGTGTGTGGAATTTAGAGGAGTTGAAGTTAACTGATCTTAGGAGATTAGATTTGGGTCTATTTATATCTTAACTTTAATTATTTCCAGATATTCTTTTTGTGATTTGTTTCTCCATATGTTGGTTTGATGTGCTTAATTTTATTTTTTTTCTCTCTTCAATTTGCTAGTTTCCTTCTGGCTTCTACTTGGCTTTGCTAATCATATAAGTAATTAATCATCAAATGCCTTGTAATATTCATTTGCTAACCTGAACATGCGGGAACAATTTGGTATTGACTTTTGTAGTGGTGATCAAACACAATCACATCTTAAAATAAGATCTGATTATCTATTACAATAGGTAAAGATGACATGATAGTATATATCACTTAAACTCCTTATAAGTACCATGATTTCTTAATAATCATAGTTGCATTCTCCTACCAACCCCTAGTGCAAGAGTTTTGATGCTCTACTAGTTTATATATGATTTTTTTTTATTTAAATGTTTTGCAAGGATCTTATTAGTAACATGAGTCTATCATGAATCAAAATTTAATCCCTCTCTACATTAATCCTTTATGCAGTCTATTTATCTTATTTTAGAATGACTAGATCAGACATGAATTCAAATTATTGTACTTTCTTCTTCTTTTCTCATATAAGACATGAATTCAACTGTCTAAATATCTTTTGGGCCATCCTATCCGGTGTTCGGTACTTGTATTAGACTTGACTATCCGAGATCGCGTTATGTAAAACCTATTGAAGGGAAAAAAGAAAGAAAAAGAAAAAAGAACGCTCTCAACCAAGATTTCCATTACCACAACTCAAATCTGAGACCTCTAATTAAATTGAAGAGATCTTTTTCATTTCAACACAACTGTTTAAGTTTACTTAGAAAGATCACTCATACAACAAATATTACTTTAATATATTCTCACCTTAATAAATCGTTTAACCATGATAAGTTAATATGATTTGATGGGGAGTAAACTTTTACCACTTTTACCCATATATTTATACTCTATATAGATCTATCAGCTTTTTTTATAATTAAGAGTGTGAAAATGGGATTTCCATATTTAAGGTCTGATGAAACCTCCTTAAGCTTTAAACAGAATAGTGGTCAGATTCTACAATTTGGATCAATGAGATGAAAACTAGACAAGTACTGGTAGTCTAGTACCTTTGTTATCTCAGTTACTTGTCAAATCAATGGCATCGTCACCCATGCATAATATTTCTTTTTTAAAAATACTAATAATTATAATTTGATGACACAAGAATTCATCAAAAATTTCATGAAGAGTGGTTAAATACTCCCTCCGTCCCAATTTATCTAATGTAGTTCGATTGAGCGTGACATTTAAGAAAAATGGGAATACTTTGCAATGTTTCAAAACTACCCTTAAAATATACAAATAAATCGTTAAATAGAAGAGTATAAACCTTAAAGCACTTCTATCAAATAAGTGGGATCCAAAATGGATAAAATGTTGATAGTCTCATTAAACATCTATCAAATAAGAAAAAATATTCTTTGTTTTTTTAAACTGACCTGAAAAAAAAAATGTGTCACATTAATTGGAACAAAGAAAGTAACTTGTTTGAAGCAAAGGTAGATTGCCTCAGAGAATTTAGAAAACATTGGAACAAGATTATATATATATATATATATATATATAAAGAATAACAATAATTTGATCTCACAAGAATTCACACAAAATTTTCATGAAGAGTGGATTTAATAACTTTTTGGAGTGAAGATAGATTGTCTAGGAAATTCTAGAAAACATTGGAAGACGATAAATATATATTTCATGAAACAGAAAACAAATAGAGAATGAAGATTGGAAACTGATAGATCAGTTTTCCCATTTCTGGTTTTTGTGACAGTTGAGTAAGGAAGCTTCTTTTATTTTACCCTCCATGAATAGTACCCTCCGTATCTCAATTTATATGACATATTAATCTTTTTAATCGCTCTAAAAAAGAATGAGATATTTTCATATTTGATAAATATTTAATGATATTATCAACACTTTACCCATGTTGGATTTGGCAAAAAGTTCATAAAGGTGTAATCTTCTATTTAAAAATTCATTTATTGCGAGGATAGTTTTGAAAATATTGCATAGTCTTCTCAGATTTATTAAATTCCGTGTTCAATTAAATTATATCACATAAATTAAGACAGAGAGAGTATATTATTGCTGGCAGACTACTGTTGGCCACAGGAAGACTGATCAGAAATGCTATCAGTAGTTCATTAATAGTAGTACTATACAATACTACTAGAAGACAATTCGAAGAAACCCTCCATGGGTCTGCCACATCTTATACTACTCAGAAACTCTGCATGCAATAAATTGTCTCACTATTCATCTTTATGTTTCTCGTGTCTAGTAGGTTTAGGAGTGTCAAATGAACGAGTTTGATTTAATTTGAGCGGGTTAAAATGAGTTTAGATTGACCTGCTTAAATTAAAGCATTTAATTGCATAGTTTGTTTTTCAAATGTGTTAAGTCTTTACTTTTTGCATTTCAAATGGCTGATCTTTAATTTTTGTCCTTAGCAATCAAACTTATGTCTAGCGGGAGGGGAAATCTTAGTTGGCTACATGAATTTTACTTTATTGGTGAAGGTTCGATTCTCCAGCTTGTAATTTCTTTCTCCATTTTCCCTTTTCCTGCCCCTAATTTAAAAGTACATATATATATACACAAAAAAAATGTCTAGTGGATTCATTTAAGAGCAAGGGACATAACTTGTGGATATCCCAAATAATTAATCCAAACCCACTATTCGATCCGGTCCCAATTAAAATCCAAGAGAAGCTTATCTAACAAACGCGTTTTTCTCACCTCTATAACGATATACACACGCAATACAGTAACACCCACTACTACCAATTTCAAAAAAAAAAAAAAAAAAAAAAAAATTAACCCATAACACCCAAAAACCACACCAATTAAATTAAACCCCTCACGTTTCAATTTTCAGTGAAATTCCGTCGGAAAAATACTACCCACCACTGGTCAACACCACATAGCCACAGTCTCCATCGAACCTAAAACACCCCACCGGCGAACCATCGTCGCACCCCTAGCTCCAGCCACCTCCTGCCTAATCTCCACTCCCTCCAACCAGTAAACACCAACTAGCAGCAGCGATCAATCACTGCAATTTGATTGGGGTTCACATTTAAGAGAAAAACAAAGGGAGTATCGGGTTTGGAATAAAAAATAGTGGCCAGGTCGAGTTGGTTGGAAATCGGATTCGATGACTTTATTAGGTCGGGTAGTGGGTTTGGGTTAATTATTTGGGATAAAAAAATTAAAACGAAAAAAGGACAAATATACTCTCGAACTATGATAAATGGTACGTATATACCCTCCGTCATACTTTGAGTATACATATGCCCCTACCGTTAGTGTGAGGGGCATATACGTATCATTTCATTAACGGTAGGGGCATATGTGTACCCAAAGTATGACGGGAGGTATATACATACTATTTATCATAGTTTGGGGTATATTTGTCCCTTTTCCGTATATAATACTGAATATCAAATAAAAAATATTTTTAAAAGGTATTTTGATGACAAGATTTCTCATGGGTCAGTTTCAACTGCATAACAACCTAATTTTTTATGTATTAAAATTGATTAAGTTAATAAATAGGCGGATCAATGATCAGCTTGATTTTGGGCGAATCATGTTTTCATTAGGCTGATTCCCCCCCCCCACACACACACACACACACACCTCCCTTAAATAGGATCTTCACCAGAAGATTCATAAATATTTATAAATAATTGATTTTATATATGGTGTAATATTCGATATTCAAATATCACTTAGTTCCCATATATTTGTAGCTAGCCTAAACACGTTGGTGATGAATGCTTGTATAAACTCTGGCAATGAACAAGGAACGGACTCTTTCACTAAAAAAGTTTATTGTAGTAGTATAAAAGTATTTACATAAGAGAAAAAGTAATTATGTGTACAGTAAGTGATTTGCTATAATAGGTTTTACATTGCACTTGTATTAAATTCTCTAAAAATATGGAATACTACTTTTGAAGAATTCGACACGCACTTGTTAAACATTTTTGAAAAGTCTAAACAACATAACTGGAAAAAACGAATTAGGTGTTTGGCCATGTTTCATTGTGAAAATAGAATAAAGTAGTTTTTTTTTAACTTAAAAAATGATATTTGAAAATTGAAGTTGTGTTTGGCCATGAAATAAATTTAAGTTGTTTTTGGATCTTTGTGAGTAAATTGAAGTGAAAACACCTTTTTTGTTGTTTTTGAAATTTTTGAATTTTTTTTTTAAAAAAAGTGAACAGAATTTTCTGAAATTTCATACCCAAACATGTTTTCCAAAGTTGGAACTCCGGGAAAAAGTGAATAAAAACTCATGGCCAAACGGGTCCGAAATCTTTCACAAGATGTAGATAATTTCTGAAGCTCGAATTAATGCGTACTTTTGATAAACAAATTTGAGGAAGAATCTGTGCACTTGGGCACTTTGAACAATGCAGTTCAGGGGGGAAAGTTTTACCAAGCGGACCCGTTTGGCCATAAAAAAATTTTCCTTTTTTCCAAAAATTTATTTCACTTTAGTAAAAACAAGTGGTGTTTGGCCATGAAATATATTTCACTAAAATGAAATAAATTTTCGGAAAAGTGAAAACAAGATTTTCTTGTTCACTTTTTTCACTCCAACTCCTCTCACAAAAAGTCAAAAAGAACTCTAATTTTTTTCATGACCAAACATAACTCCAACTCCAAAAAAATTAATTTTCATGGCCAAACGCCTATGTAACATAGAAATAACGAACTTATCGAGACAGTGTGCTACTTTGTTACAAACATCAACCAAATCTGCCTTTATATGATCATTGTAACACAACAATTATTTGAAAATGGAGCAACATAAGGATCATGCAAAACCGAAGTTCAATATAATATTACCCATCAACAGGGTTATATATATATATCCGATAACACAATCTAGAATAACATGCTAAAACAGACCCCTACGTCGTCACAAAGCTGATGTTTCTCAAGCTTTTATTGAACAAATCTTGCGACACCTAGACGGAGAAATAAGACAAAAAAGGACTAGAACACTATGACTGGTAACCGACACTTCTAGTAAACCATACTGCAAAACCTCATCATCAAAACAGAAACCAAAAAGAGGCAGAAACTGAATATTGTCCTAATACTTGTAGTCCTTGACGTGAAGGCTCTCAGAAGAACCATCGCCCGAGTTGGAACTGCCAGCATACTTCCCGAGGGTAGCCTCAGAGTTGGCCTTGCACCTTGTGAGGAGTGCAGCTTGGGCCTTCGCAACATTCTCCTCCTTTCCTGACCAAGCCTTGAGGGTGCTCTGCTGAAGAGCGCGCCCGAAGGAGAATGACAGAGTCCAGGGCTTCTTGGTCTGTAGCTTGTTCATGGCATTGAGGTTGCGGGTGGCCTCTTCCTCACTCTGACCACCAGACAAGAAAACCACAGCAGGAACAGCAGCTGGCATTGTTCGCTGCAAGGCACGTACAGTGTACTCTGCAATCACCTCTGGTGTAACTTTAGGGGCATCAGATCCTGGAGTGACCATGTTGGGCTTCAACAATGTACCCTCGAGGAGGACATGGTGGTCATTGAGAGCCTTGTAGCAAGCAGCAAGAACACGCTCTGTCACATCAGCACATTTGTTAATGTCATGGGATCCATCAACAAGGATCTCAGGCTCAACAATAGGGACAAGACCGTTCTGCTGGCAGATGATGGCATATCTGGCAAGGCCATTGGCATTGTCATTGATAGCGAGCTGAGATGGCTCGTTGGCACCAATCTTGAGCACTGCACGCCATTTAGCAAACCTAGCACCAGCAGCGTAGTACTTTTGGCAGCGCTCGGCAAGGCCATCAAGACCCTGGGTAGTTGTCTCACCATTGGTTCCAGGAAGCTCTACGGTACCCTTGTCGACTTTAATTCCAGGGAGGACTCCACCCTCCTTCATTACATCAACAAAAGGCTTTCCTGCAAATGCAAGTAAAAACAGTCAGAATATCATTATGTAAAATACCAAAGTACAATTACCAGATAAGCTGAAGATCATCAATCCATTTTTCGCATATGAAAATACACATTAGAATTCATATAAACATACCAGCTGCAGTCTTCTGATAAAGGGTTTCCTCAAACAAGATAATTCCACTAAGGTACTGAAGAGCACCAGGTGCACAGAAGAGCAGCTCCCGGAGAGCCCTCCTGTTTGACTCAACATTCTCAACATTAATGCTAGATAAACGCTTGCCAATTGTGCCAGTAGACTCATCAGCAGCAAGGATGCCCTTACCAGGGGTAGCTATGTATGCAGCATTTTTTATCAGCTCATCTGCATCAATTCCAATATTTGTTGTATGTTAGCAACAAATTAATACTAGCAGATCAGTTCATGATCAGTTCATAAATAAAAACCATTCAGAATAGAAAATTAAAGCATCAACAGCAAAAGATGGGCGCATTGACACTAATAAATCAGTTACTGAATAAACACCAATTAGCAGAAAATAACATTCAGGATTCAAGCATTCTTCATGAACAGGACAGATATTCAATCATTCCAAGAAACAACAACATCCCAGCGTAGTCCCACAATAAGGGGTCTGAAGAGGGTAGAGTGTACGCAGACCTTACCCCTACTCTCAGGGGTATAGAGGCTGTCGACTCAAGAAAAACAGTCCAAAAAGTCCAGAAAGAGAATAAACGGAAGTGAAAGCATTACAAAGCTTATTGAACAGTAACTACAGCAAAATAATACCCTAATAGAAGTACAAGAAACATCAACTAGTAACCAAAATTGAAGGACAAAGAATTTCAGATTAATAACAAACCAAGCAAAGAAATCTAACCAGCTGGAAATATGTAAAAACTGAATAGCGAGGATCAAAGATTGGAGTGAATGACTCAAAAACGAAACATAATCTGCTTGTCTTTAAAGATGTACAGAGACAAGATAGACAGACCTATCAAGGCACTTTAGTTTAATTGTTCATTTCCCTTATTTTCAACAATTCAAAAGAGGCAAAAGCTTTTTAGATCAAAATGCAACTAATTTTTGCTTTTATGACAACAGATTTTATAACAAGTCTAGAACAATCATTTTTTTCGAATTAAAGGTTGCATACAGGGCAGCTTGAGCACACCTCAATTAGCACAATCATTTGAGAAGAACATTAACAATCATTAGCTATAACTTTGAAAAATACAGAGCACATCCAATTTAACAAGAAAAAATGAAACAGATAATAATCATGCTGCCTCTTTATATTAGAAATTCGGGCAAGTTAAACTAAACTTATTCAGACTTTTCAAATAGAGTATACGCAGACATTACCCCTACCTCATAGAGATAGACATCCGTCTTACATAAAAGATCCAAACCGTTTTAAAAATGGGATACAGATATGGGAGCAATAACAACAACGAAATAATACAAAATGAAAAGCATTACATAACAGAAATAAGAAAAAAAAACAGTAACGACATCCAAATAATGCAACAATAGCAGCACTGGATGATTCATTCTATTTGTAATGATAAGAGTAGTGGGAAAAGTATCTAACACTCTTCTCACACAAGAGATCCAGTAATTGACCTCACTAATGAAGGGCTAGACAGGCAGATCAAACTTTAATAACAACAAAACACAACAGAAAAGCACATATAGAAATACAAAAATTGTTCAACCACCAAGATCTGCTGACCTTTCTAACCAAAAACCAAAAAATAGAGACCGATATGGGATCTATCAGCAGAGACAGATTTAGGATCAAAATAAGCAAAATTAAATAAGTATTAGATTATTTCAGAATGAGTGGGATATGTTACCAGCGTATTTGCCCTTGTAGCAAGACATGGTTATTTTGCTTGGACGAAGAGTATAGAAGAGAGGAGAAAGTTTAGTAGGCGAGATATTAAAGGCGAATGGGACAGAGGGGGGAAAAAAATTAGGTTTAATATAGTAGTGTGTGTGACCATCGGTGTTATCGCCGCTTAATTGCGACCCCTTCTCCACGAAACTAACCGCCCTTTTTACTCTTTTGCCCTCTACAAACATGAAGTGTTTGCCTCTTTTCTTTGTTTAGATGGCTTTGTTACACATTTCTAGAGGTTTGTATCAGTTGGTTCGATTCGATTTTATGTATTATCAATTTAGTTATTAATTTTTTATTTTTAAATATGTTAAATCAATAATCAAATCAATAAGATATTTTTTACCGATTTTTGATTTATCAGTTTTTAGTCCTTAACAGTTCGATTTTCGATTTAACCGATAAGAAAATATTCATAAAATAGAAATAGTAGCAACTAACATGAAAAGAAACTGAATCTTAGTTGCAGCCAAAATCCTACTTGATGTGTTTTAATTTACAAGAATCTTCAAGCTTGAACTGAATGTTAGTTCAAAAAACTGAATCCTAGTTGTTGAATCCTAGTCGATCGACCCTCACTGTCGTCGCCACAAACCCTCGCCTTCGGTTTACCAAAAAGGAAATTGAAAAGGATTAACTTTATGTCTTTATCGGATTATAGGTTTTCAGGAAATTGAATAGGTTTGTTAGTTTGTAGAAATTAAAGAGAAATTAAGAGAAATATATAATAAGTAATACATAAATATATAATGTAAGTAGGGGTAAAGTAGTAATTTAGTATATTCTTATTGGGTTATCGGTTTACCCAATAACCCAATAAGAAAAAATCAAAACCGAACCAATAACCCAATAAAAAAAATATATAAAATCATTAAAAACTGTTAACTCAATAACAATAAACCAATAACAATTCTATCGGTTCGGTTTTTGCACACCCCTACACATTCCTTTTTTTTCCACTTGGTGTTTGATATCTATGTATATTAGAGACTGATTAATTCAGATTTTTGTCAGAAAGTCACAATATGGGGGTTAAGCATTTCCTTTCTAGCTAAAGATGAAAGAGTACTTATCACTCCATCACAACTTTTGGTGATTGTTCAACATTATTTCACAATGCATCATATGTATTTGGATATAATATACTATGTTGTATTGATTAATATAATATTTGGATAGATTGTATTATTTTTTGTTGTTGCATAATGTCATGTATCAACAATTTGAAGGATAAATTTGCAAAAAAAAGTAAAGTATAGAGTAAAGTTGTTATAAAAAGGCACGATACATGATAAAATATGATTATCAAATAATAAGCAAAGACAAAATGAGAAAGTACATTAATGATGTAATCACATCAAATCAATCGTTAAATAAAATGAGACTTTTTAAAATTGTTATGTTATGTATAGTCATAATAAGAAAACATAGTTTTATTGTGTATTAGAAACAACAACAACAACATACATAGTATATTCCCACCAAGTGGTGTCTGGGGAGGATAAGTGTACGCAGTCCATACCACTACCTCAGATATGAGATAGAGAGATTATTTCCGATAGACCCCCGCTCAAAATAAAATAGTCTAGAAAAAATAGTAAAGGGACAAGAAATAATAGGAATTACCACACCCAAAATTAACAAAAACATAACTCATCAAGTAATTCGACAAATGATAAAACACTCTGAAATAATACTAGTACTATAGCTACAAGCACAGATAACAAAACAAAGACCTCCTACCTACAAATAATGACGCACCCTTCCTACTACCCTTCTACCCTAATTCGCCTCCTCCACACCTTCCTATATAGGGTCATGTCCTCAGTAAGCTAAAACTGCTCCATATCATGTCTAATCACCTCCCTCCAATATTTCTTTGGTCTACCTCTACCTCGCCTGAATCGATCCCTAGCCAACCTCTCACACCTCCGCACCGGGGCATCCATGCCCCTCCTCATCACATGTCCAAACCACCTCAACCTCACTTCCAGCATCTTGGCTTCCACTGGCGCCACTCCCACCTTATTTCAAATAACCTCATTTCTAATCCTATCTTTCCTAGTACACCCACACATCCATCGTAGCATTCTCATCTCCGCCACCTTCATCTTTTAGATGTGAGATTTCTTGACTGGCCAACACTCTGCCCCATACAACATAACCAATCTAACCACCACTCTGTAGAAATTGCCTTTGAGTTTAGAAGGCATCTTCTTGTCACACAAAATTCTGAAAGCGAGCCTCCATTTCATCCACCCTACCCCAATCCGGCGAGTGACATCCTCGTCAATCTCTCCATTCCCCAGAACCATAAACCCAAGATACTTAAAACTATCTCTCTTCTGGATTGCCTGAGTATCAAGTTTTACAACCACATCAGCCTCATGCGACACATCGCTGAACTTACACTCCAAATATTTTGCCTTAGACCTACTCAACCTAAATCATTTAGACTCTAGAGTTTGCCTCCAAACCTTCAACTTAGCATTAACTCCTCCATGGGTCTCATCAATCAAGACTGCATCATCCTCAAATAGCAAACACCAAGCACCTCGCCTTGAATTTGCAACGTCAAAACATCCATCACCACGACAAATAAAAATTGTCTAAGAGTCGACCCTTGGTGTAATCCCATCATGACAGAAAAGTGCTCCGAGTCCCCTCCCATACTCCTGACCCGTCTTGGCTCCGTTATATATATCCTTAATCGCCCTAGCATACACCATAGATACACCTCTAGCCTCCAAGCACCTCCATAAAACCTTCCTTAGGACTCTATCATAAGTCTTCTCTAAGTCGATGAACACCATGTGCAAGTCTTTCTTCCTCTCCCTATACTGCTCCACCAGTCTTCTTACAAGATGGATGGCTTCAGTAGTCGATCGTCCTGGCATAAATCCAAACTGATTCTCAGAAATAATCACAATCCTTCGTAACCTCAACTCCACCACATGCTCCCAAACCTTCATAGTGTGGCTCAGCAACTTGATACCCCTATAATTATTACAATCCTGAATATCACCCTTATTCTTATACAATGGAATCATCGTACTCCATCTCCAAGATTCCGACATCTTCGTCATCCTGAAAATAATGTTAAACAACCTAGTCAGCCACTCCATACCTGTCCCTCCTGTGCACTTCCAAAAATCCATCGGGATCTCATCTGGCTCAATCGCTCTACCCCTAGATATCCTATGAATAGCACCCTTAACCTCCTCAACCCTAACGCGCATACAATAGCTATAGTCGCGAAACCTCTCAGAGTGTCCCAATTCCCCCAACACAATGCCAGTGTCCCTTCCTTCATTCAAGAGCTTATGGAAGTTAGATTGTCATCTCCTCCTGATAAGAACCTCCACCACCAAAACTTTGTCATCCGCATCCTTAAAAAAATTATAAAAAAGTTAGTAAAAATTGGGTGAGTTGGGCTATGACCCTACTTTGTGTTTATTTCTGCCCAAGTAACTTTTGGACAGATCTACAACCACTCATTCATTAACTCAACTAATTTTAATTTGATCAAACTCAATCAAACTCGCCTATTTAATATTTCTACTATATAGTTTAAAGGCGATTTAAACTCCAAACTTCAAACAAGCTAAAGCGAGATTAATTACTAAAACTAATAGTAATCAATAGCTCAATATGCTTGAATGTTAGAGGCCGTTTGGAACAATTTAGAAGTCGAAGTCGGACTATGTGCACAAGAAGAATAAATAATAATGTAATACACTTGTAAACATTCCAGAAGCAGTACAATTGGAAGAATCTTTTTTGTACTTTTGTTTTTTATTTGCACAAAATATTGAGCATGTGTAGATTTCGGGTTCATAGTCAGATTTTGTGCACCAGAAGAATAAAGTGAAGATTTTAATAATATAGTAACTAAATCTTTTTTCTAGAAGCAACAAAGAACACAAGTGATGACTAATTGACTAGGATCCAACAATCACTCTTCACAATCCAAACAAACAACCCGAAAGGTATATTGAAGAAAGGACACAATGTTTATAATCCCATTATCATTGAATTTGAATGAGCATTCTCAATATTATATGTTGAAGAGAACTCGAACAGTCGTGTTCATTCGCACGAGATTTTGAGTCTTACGTGTCTACTATTTCACCATCAAAACATTTTAAAAGTGAATTGTATTCTATGAATATGAAATCTATCTAGTGTGATGAGGTCGTTAATCAGAAAATTACAAAAAAATCAATAATTAGGCATGTTTTTTGTGAACAAAATAGGGTCGCAGACCTCCAACCAAAAGAGGGAGGAAAGTAGAAAATTTACTAGCTACAGTATTAATTTTTAGTAGTTCTCCCTATGTATGTAAATAAAGTTATTTAGACAAACATTTTAGGAACTATGCTTGAAAGACATGTTCTCACCTGTAATATTACCAAATATTTTCTCGATTGTTAACGAACAATTTGGAAGTATATATAAATATCGTCTGTTTAACCAAAAAAACAGGCCATATACATAAAAGTCTCCTGAACTTGTCATAGTAATTTGAACTTTGTAATCATAAGTGTACACAACGAAATTTTATTGGATTAAATCCGTACGAAATTCCGATTATATTAAATTCAAGATATATTAGTTTAAATAAATATTGTGGATTAATATAATTAGATTAATTATTTAAATCCAATAAACATGAATTTAATTCAAGTCCAATTTTTAGTGAGTCAGTCCATTGATTTGGGCTTCAAATGACGAGCCCACTTCGCTACGCCCAAGATGTCATCTTATTCTAGAAGCTCAATTTGGTGCCACGTGTCAAATGACATATCATGTCAAGTCAAGTGAATGAGCCAATAAGATCACAGCACGTATCAAAATGATGCAGCTTGCCTAGTGAAATCAAGGGCCAATAAAAATGCACCATGTGTACAAGTTGACATGTTCCAACCAATCAAATATGGTCATGTCACTTCAATCTGATTGGTCGGAAAGAGTTTGTACTTACCATAACTCTCCCATCCTAAAACTATAAATAGGGGTCTCCATCCTTCAAAAAAAGGATGAGAATTCTAACAAGAAGCCAGAGAGAGATTGTGGATACACCGCACATTTCTCTACATGCTACAAGTTCAAGAAGTCAAGCACTCAAATTCAAATACAACTTAAGATCAAGACGAAGATTCAAGATAAAACTCAAAAGCCCTTGAACTCAAATACAAGTCAAATTCAACACCGTCAGATTCAAGATCAAGCTTAAAAGCCCTTGAACTCAAATACAAGTCAAGAGCAAGACCATCAGATTCAAGAATAAGCTCAAAAGACCTTGGATTCAAATACAAGTCAACCTCAAATTTATCAAGATTCAAGATCAAGCTCAAAGGCCCTTGAATTTATATTCGAAAGAAAGAATCAGAGGATTCATAGAGATTGTAACACTCACTATTTGAAATCAAATAATGCAATTGTTGCAATATTTTCCAGTCCCAATTATTATTATTTTCCCGACTTGAATTTGATTGTCCATAATAAGTTTATGCATTATTTTCAATAAAATAGAAGATAAATAAGGATAATTAATTAGATCGAAAACTTATAAGGACTAGAATAAAATCCAGAAGAGATTAAATTTCTTGAATTAGTTTGATTCTTGATGGCTCAAACTAAGAAAGAGAATCCAATTTTCTCTTTTGCTCCTGCTACAAATTCTTCTCATCTCGTCACATCCTACTGCGCAATCGACTTAATTTGTTGGTGTGTAATTACTCCTATTTCATATTGGTACTTGGTAGTTGAAATAAAAAGAAACTATACAAGAGGTGTTGGAATACTCTCGATTAATATAATTAATCGTGTGTGACTTTTTTTCCAAAGAAAGCATAGTAATTTAAATATGAAAATTTAATTTAAAATGAGCCGGATCTATCGGCAAAAACTTACCCGTAAATTTAGAGCTCATGTAAATTAATCACAATTAACTAATATGTATTTTACGTCATTTAATTACGTAATCATGATAACTTACATTAATTTAATGTATATATCGGATTTGGATAAGTTTTTACCCTATCACCCTATCGAACATATTGAGTGTGTATCTGAATTGAATAATGTTATGTGCCAATTGTCTTTGTTGGATAAATAGAGAAATATTATATCGGCTAAATGAGTTGAATTCAGTTTCCAACAAAAATTGTGGCGCCAAATTATATTCTCCTTTTATGCTTTTATCTTTAAATTTTCTTTCTCTTAATTGGCTGCGTCTTTATTTTATTTTGTGCTGTTTCTCTTAATTTTCTTTCTTTTTTTTTTTTGGTAAAAATCTTTTTCTTCTTCTTCTTTTTTTTTTTTTTTTTTTTTGGGGGGGGCGGGGGGAGGTCTATTTTTAACTAACTAGTTAATTTAAAGATAAAGACAAAAATATTAACCAACTATTTTTAAATTAACATAAATATAGGGAAAATTAAATAAAGAGACTACAACAAGAAATAGTAAAGAAAAATATTAAAAATTCACTAGCTTATCTAATAAAATCTAGTAGAAAATATGTTTTAACTTGCTAGAAATGATAAAAAAAAAAATAATAATAATAATAAGATATTCAAATCAAGCTTAAACTCTATTTGTCGTTTTTTTTTCTTTTAGAGAAATGAACTTGTCTTGTATGATATCATGTTAGTATATGACATATACCTTGTGATTATCATAATTATAAAGGATTGGTGAGTTTTTTTTATAAATGAGCCTTTGATAGACTTTTTTTAGTATATGATATATACCATACGAGTATTATAGAGTAGTACTTTTCTGAAGGAATGAATCTTCCATATATGATACTTATTGGTATACGATATATATTAGGTTGGAACATTGGGTATTTTTCTTGAAGGAATGAATGACGATCAATCATCTATGATATTCTATCATATATGATATATACAATATGAATATCATAAATGACTGATCTGAGGAGTGTTCTTTTAGAAGGAATATAATGAATATATCCCTTATGATATTCTGTTAGTATATATGATAATTGATACATATCAGGTTAGTATCATAGATGGTTGGGCTCTTATTTACAAAAAAAAAAAAAAAAAAAAAAAAAAAAGAATAGACAATTTTGAATAGTTCAATGACAAAATTGAGTCATTTATCCTTGTTTTGGAGCAATCGTTAGCAAGAAGGGTATTTTTAAGCTATTTTGTTAGTTTGAAGGTATTTTGAGCCTAAAATATAACTGTAAAGATATTTTTGAGTCAAAAACCTAAAAGTAAAATTGCCCATCTTAAATAGTTCAAGGTATATTTGACCCATTTCATTTTATTTGATAGGGTTGGGGCGTTGGGCTAACCATGAGGCTCGAAAAAATATTCATTATTCAAAAAAAAAATTCTAGATAAGTCAAAAAGGGAATTAAACTAATAGATAAAAATAATAGAAAAAGGAACATTCCAATTTCCAAGAAGTAAATCAAAGATTCTTTTATTATCTTTTGTAAGCTCAGTTTAGTTTCTTTAACTGCATTTTTATGATTTATGTCGAGAGGTTCAAGTTAATAAATTGGGGTGCTGCCTAAACTATATGTGTGAAGAGTTAACTATACTATGCTTAAATCATACATATCCAACTTATTAAAATTTATAACATTTACAACATTAGGTGAAAATCGTTTACACTTTCGAACTTTGTTTTAAAAATCAAACACATCCCTCAACTTTGAACAATAATCATTCTCCCCCCTTTATCCTAATTGACTTTTCAAAATACCTATTTTATCCTTGTATTGTTAACCTTTATATCTTTTTTTTTAAAAAAACATCCTTATAATCAATTTTTTTAATACATATAACATATTTTCTATGTAAAAAGTAAATATTATTTTTAGATGAAAAAATTAAAGTAGGAAATATTAACTGAGTATATAAGTTAATAATGTTCTATAATGAAATAAATGAGTAAAATAAAATTTTAATTTTATTTATATTAATCAAAACTCTAATATCTATTTATTCAAAAGAAAATAGTAGGTAATTAAATTTAAATAATTAATAAAATAAAGGTATATTTATAACAAATTAAATGATTGTTGTTGATGAATTTTAAATTATAATTTAAAAATAATTTCATTATTGATATCCAAAACTCGTTTATCTATACAGACATTACAGAATAAGAAATAATTAAAATATACATCTATAGACATAATTACATATATACATACATGCTTAATACATATAATATAAAACTACCAATCATAAAAAAAAAAAAAAAAAAAAGCGTTAGATTTTTTGAATAATTTATAAAAGAATTATTTTACTAATAATGTTAATGAATTTAAATAAAAATTCTAACTACCTATGTTAATAAATAAATATATATATATATATATATATATAAAGATATTACATAAATTGAAGATTGAAAATGTTAAGGGTAAGATAGGCATTACATAGGATAAAGGGGGAGAATGATTATTGATCAAATTTGAGGGGGGTGTTTGATTTTTAAAGTAAAGTTCGAGGGTGTAAATGATTTTCATCCTTACAACATTACATGGCCTAGTTTTAAGGGTGGTGCTTCCAATAGGATTTTTTTCATTCTTAAAACTCGAACCGAAAACCTCTAATTAAGAGCATAGTTAAGCAGAAAAATAATTTCCTCCAAAATAGACGACACATTAGGAATTATTTGCTCCATCCAGCTTAATTAACAATCTTTACAGAAGTTCCCCCAACATTTGCTGATTGAAACTTTCATTTCTAATACCTTGCTTGAACAAAATTTTCCAAATATTTGATTTTGTAACCAAAAAAATAAAAAAATAAAAAACAATTTGGGACGTTTGTTTGCTAGCGTTGTGAACCATTAGAAGATTTTCTATGCAAAACCTGATAATAAGATCGCATTTAATGCTAATAGAGTACAATATTCAGCGACAAAATGCTTGTCTGGTAAATTTATAAGTTAATTAATGGGCATCAAAATGAAAATATTTATTTACGTTTGCAATCGGAATTTGACGGTAAAAGAATTGAAATTATTTTGCGATACGGAAAAAACATTTTTTGGCACATACATGGAAAATACTTGTGTAAGATTGCCGGGTATAAATCATGTAAAGAGATATGGAAAACATTTTGCACCGCGAAAAAAAAAAAACTTTTTGTTGAGAGTGGGATTTGAACCCACGCCCTTTCGGACCAGAACCTTAATCTGGCGCCTTAGACCAACTCGGCCATCTCAACTTATTGGCTATAATTTCTCTTGTTATCTTTGTTCATTTAGAGTCAGTAAAACAGCGCCTTGCAAAAATGTAAAGTGAGGCTGCGTACAACAGACCCTTGTGGTTCGATCCTTCCCCAAATCCTGCGCATAGCAGGAGCTTTAGTGCACCAGGCCGCCCAATAGGCACAACAAGAAAGGAACTAAAATGCATATTGGAAAACTAAATGAAATTTTCAATATCTTTCGTATTAACACTTGGAGTTGATGTTCTAAAATGCAGGATGCATAAAATTAAAATCCTGAATCTGGCTCAGCTTGTTATGTGTACAAATCGTTGACAAATTTTAGACGACAAAAACATCTTTAATTTGATTTATGATAAGAAAGAAGCTTCGGAATGACTACTAATTAGCTTTATTTTACTATCATCAATTGGGAATTTTGTTCACCTGTCATGTTATTGGGACTATATTTTGTCTTTCATAGGAATAATATTCTAAAATCTAATATGAAAATTCAAATATGCAATGTATGTATTGAGAAAAAAAATTGATATGGTACGTTTAATCGCTTCAATTTCCAACCTATTTCTTTACTTTAACACGTAAGTATGTAGGAAAATTCTTTCGTCCATGTGTTTTTCCATGTTGAATCTTCTAGAAAGTGGTAAAAACAATTTATATCTCCACATGTATAAAGTTCTTTCAACTGTAGAGATATGCGTGACGCCTCTTATAGAGGGCGGGTTGATGATAACGGGTCAAGTAGGATTGGTAGACTTTTAGGATGACAAACTTCTGAAGATGAGTTGTACATAATATCTTAGGCGAATTTCACATCGAAATATTAGGAGAGAAAAGTGAAAAGTTTTATAAGGCATAACTCAAGTTCACATGGTACACACTCTTTTGGGGCTTAATATGACATAAACCAAAAGATAAATATATGTGAGCTAGATCCAAATGAATAATACGTGTCATGAACTTGGATCGTTACAGGTAACTACAATTCGAACTTCATGATTCGAGAATGAATATTCTCAATAAATTCGAAACGTCATCGAGTGTTCAACGTTAATAGGTTAATGGAATTCACCAAACCAAGGATTCTTAGAAAATTAAATATCTTATTCAACGAACAAATCAAATAATCTCGAGTCACAAAACAAAAAAAGCAAAAGTGGTTGTATAGAATTGTCAATGAGGGATCATATTATAATTACATACCCTTTTCCTTTTCTCAAACTTAATCTTTATGGCACCTTAGAATTTTAAGTTTGACAAATTGTAAGTGGAAGTCGCCCTAATTTTATTTTCTTTCAACATATTTTTAGCGGAGAGGTTAATTGTGACAGGAGTTAATTATGAATTGGAGAAGGTGATTAGACAAGATATGTCGTAGTTTTGCTTATTGAGGACATGACTTTAGATAAAAGATATGAAGATTGAGAATTACATTAAAAAGTTAGTAGATAGCCAAGTGTAGTGTGAAAACTCTATCTTGGACACGTGGAAACCGGCTAACCGTCAACGGTGCCTAACTACAAAGCATTGACTAGTCAATGGTCATGTCAACCAAAAATAATTGCATTTATAGTCGTCGGGAATGGATTATTTCTTAGTAAGAAGCATTTCAATAATTTAATGGACTTATTCGATGCGAATTCAAATAAATTTCGAATAATAATTTATTTAACAAAATGACTATATATAATGAATTACTTCCTCCGTTTTATTTTACTTGGTATTTTTTTACTTGATACATCCATTAAAAAAATATTAATTAGAAGTGTATTTTATAAAATTAATCCTATTAATTATGTTTGAAATACTAAATCTAATTATTACTATTTTCTTTAGTTATTTAATACTGAGGGTAGTATGGAAAAAAAGTAATAAAACACTATTAATTTGCTAAAATGGACAACTAATTTGAAACAAACATATTTAGAAAGAAGGTCAAGTAAAATGGAACGGAGGGAGTACTTGACACGTATCTGAATTTAACTTTATATCTCTATCTTGTAGAGGTGGAGAGGTGGTTTCCGAACTAATTATAAGGAAGAAAAGAGTTTTTTCAGTGCCATTATTCTTTTTTTCCATTATGTGACTTTTACCAACTCTTTAGTGCCATTCTCTCTAAATTCTTGCTCACTATTTATACAACTCCCTTCACCTTCACTACTATATTATATTCCTCTATTCTTCTTCAATCTTTCCATCATTTCTTTCTTTCAACTAGATCTCTCACACAAGAAAAACAGAAGAAAAATAATTCCAATGAAGCCTATGATAATTAATTTATCTATAATTTCATTTTTCATTACAGTATTACTCATTTCCCAATCAATATCTGCTCGTCTCCTTCCTACAAGTTATCGAGGTACCTTAGCTCGCAACGGGCAATTTATGAGTTAGCAACTAACATAGTATCTAATTTCTTATTTTTTTTGTGTAGTCCCTTTATTTAGTATGTAAAGCTTATAATTACGGTCCAATTATGGAGCTTCTAAGATAAATTCTTATTAGTGATAATTATGATTTTCATAGATAACAACAAGATTGAAGCTAATGAGATTATTCATTCAATTCCCACACAAGAAGAAGACTTCACCAACGTCGTAAGTCTTTTTTTTCTTTTTTCAACTTTGGTTTTGCGTTAATTGATTTCGATGTGTGTATGAATCTTCTAGCTCCCATTAATTTTGTTGAAACACATAATTAATTAAATAATAAAAATATGTCATCTCTAATGCTTAAGCTTTGGATGGTTATTTACACACTTCAACATGATATTAGAACTGATAAAGGTTCATGGTTTGAATCTCATCGTCATCCATTTCAAAAAGACGTCCACTTGATTGGTTCACGAAAAATAAAAAGAATATAACAGGTCTTATGTGAGGGTAGTATTTAAAATTAGCTTCTATTCCATAGATTTTGAAGTTGAAATATAAATTTGAGTTTTTGAAGTTGTGAGTTTTGAAATTTGAAATTGTGTTTGAACATGCATTTTAATTTACTTGAAAAAATTTAAAGTTTTCTACGTGGAAGTCCCAAAAACCCAAATTTAGGAACTTGAAAATATTTGAAGATTAAATTGTCAAAATCTGATCAAAATTCATGGCTAAACAGATATTTGAAGATAAATTCTCAAAATTTACTCCCAAAATATATGGCCAAATGCTAGCTTAGATTAATAAAAATATACTCTCTAACAGTTTAATCTTTTAAATAAAATGATCACGCACTTCTAACAAATTAAACTTTAATGGAACATCTTTCCTTTTTAGTAGTATTATTTTTTGATTTTGTCCTTTATTGGTTCTTGAACAGCTACTGGGACTGGAGGAATGTGAAGAGAGAGATGAAGTTTGTTTAAACAGAAGGATGTTAGCTGAAGCTCACTTGGATTACATTTATACTCAAAACAAACCTAATCCCTAATTAAAGAGGGATCAATAGTTTCTTAATTTGAAATTTTAACTATAGATTGAACTACAATACTTGTCTACATGTAAAAGTTTAGATATGAAAATTTATACCAACAAAATTATTTTAATTAATTTATCATCAGATGTACTATTAGTCTATTACTATTACTCTTCGCTTGGTACGAGAAATAAGGAAAATAATTCCAAAATAAAGTTTGAGATTAACTTTTTCTCATGTTTGGTGTGAAGTATCACTTAATCACGAGACTATTTTACCCCACCATTCGAACTAAAATAATGAGATTACTGTGCCATGGAGGATGGGATAAATTAGTCTCATGGGATATTTCTACTTGTCCCATCCAGTGTACCAAACGACCCTAATATTATCACGAGTGGTGAAATTTCCTATGCCAAGAACATGAAATCTTGATGACAAGCATGGTGATTTGAGATATTTCAGTTGGAAACATTTTCTGCCAATATTTTTAAGCTTTTTTTTGTTTTGTTTTGTTTAATAACACCCACTTAATCTAAACTCAAGTTACATTTATAAAGTCAAAATTCACATCTTCGAGCTTGTAAAATAATTACTTTAATACTGAAAACCTTAAACTTGTTATGGATGCAAACTTTTTGAAAAATGGTTGCGTCTTAAATGACGTCATGCAAATTAAATAGACTACAATATGAAATTACTTCGTGTTAAGGTCTCATGTTGATTGCAACGGAAAATAAAAATTAAATTCATTCTGAAACAAGCACGAGTACACCAACATAAATAAGTAATTTTCAAGTTTCAATATGGGTAAGATATATCGTATATCCCACATTCTCCAGATTTCATTTATGAAATCACCACATTAGTATATTATGTTGTTGTAGTTGGAAATTTCTAGACCCACTTAATCTTAATATCGAAAATGCTTGTGATATATTAAGAAGAAGAAAAAATTGTTTGATGAGCATTACAACTGAAGTACTAAAGATTTCTTATCACAAATTCTCAAGTTTCTTTCTAAATAAAATTTATGTCCAAAACGACTCTTAAAACCTTTAAGAAATACTCTTTTCTAGCCTCAAACATCTAATACTCGTGTTTTCAACTTTAACCAATTAGCTTCCAAAAACCTACTTTCTATGTCCCAATTTATATGACACAATTCCCACTTCGAAAGGTACACTTTTTAATCAAACATGAAATCTATAAGTTTTAAAAAAAAAAAAAATTACATATTGACAACTCAAAATATTTAAAAGACATGAAAAGATTACTACTTATAAAAGAAAACTTATTTGACTCTTGAAATCCAAATAGGATCACATGTAAATTGCAACCAACACCTTTTTAGCTTCGCAAATACTAAAACCAACTCAGTAGCAAAGGTCGGTATTTGCGAAATTATGCTTCGTCTTTTAACAAAATACTGGACAATTTTCTATAACTTTTCGATGCTTATGGACACATGCTATATTTCTTGGACATTGCTTCGCAACATAGACAAATTCTCAGTATCCCAAAGCAAAAGTTGGTGAATTAACAGCAAAATGATAGATCTAACATATATAATAAGAACTCATAATTACAACAACAAAATACCCAATATAATCTTGCAAGTGAAGTCTGAAGAGAGCAGTGTGCATGCCGACCTTACTCCTACCTTGGAAGGTAGATAAGTTGTTTCCAATAGATCCTCGGCTCAAGGAAAAGTATATCAAAGCAATTCGAGAAAGAAATAACACAAATGAAGAAACCCACAACAAAATACTAAAGATAGCACGACCAGACATTCTGAAAGAGGGGAACAAAAAAAAGGAACGGTAACTACAAGATAGTACTATAATTGAAGTGCTAAGAAACAACTGATAATAAGAGTTCATAATTATCAATAATCAATCAACTACAACACAGTTGCAACTAAAAGCAAGAAACATTAGATAGTAACAGATGATAAGAATTCATATATGAATAATCATCTATATTTATTTTGCTATATTCGGGTCCATAGTTATAGCACCATCAGCTTGAAACAGCATCCAGCAAGAACTTACAACAATAGTGCATCCGAAATTTAACTAAGCTTTCATCTCACATCCAAAATACACATAATACACCATCTATAATAAGCGATAATTGGACGAATACCCAAATAACAGAAGAATTCCAACTATTTTGCGATTTCTAATCAGTGACAAGATGTGATGCTTTACTTAACCTTAAATTCATAGCTCGTAGAGAAGGCGAAACAGTAGCTTGCTTCGAGCATACTCTGATGTTGAAGCTCAAATGGAAATGCAGCTCGATTTTGGTTCAATAGCAACAGTTGCTGCTCAGCAGAGGCAAAGCTCTGATTTCAGCTTCATGGGTTCTGAACTTTAGAACGACAACTTCAAGTGCTAATAACTAGGTTCTAAATTTAACGTGTACATATTTTATGAATTTCCTAACACAAATACATAGTTTGAGCAAAGGCTAATGCGTTCAGCCAAACCGCATCTGGGTTTCTACCTCTGCCGTTGCTCAGGATAACGTAAGATACAAAGGATTCAACCGAAATTGGATAAGATGATGCCAAAAATGTAAGGTTGTCATCTCACTATCACTTAAAGGAAAGCCTAGAAGAGGCCTAAACAAGGAAGATGCATAAGCAGTACAAGTAAAATTATACTGAGCCTGGATATCTTGAATTAACATTACCCCTGGGTGATTCCTTTTAATCCAAATCAAGAAATCAGGCTTCCAACTCCTGCGAATTGAAACAGTGGTATCAAATATATAAGTCAAGTAATGACGACTAATCCAATCAAGCAAGGAAGTAATCACAGTAACTTGTGCAAAGTCTGCTTTCACTGAGTTGAATCAACACAACAACTATCCTCATACACAGTACAATCAAGCACAAAAATGTTAAAATGTTATACTTACTATAGTTAATACAGCACACACTAAATCAGATCTATCACTAGGAGTTGAATCTACACAACCATCCCCATTTATTTTATAGATAAGACACGTCAAAGAAAAAACTAATGGTTACAACTAAGGGACAGATCCACGTACCAGTTTTATATCATCCCTAAGTATCAAATTTTGAGAACTTTCTGATATACAGTTCTTGTGGACTATAGGATTCTGAATACCGCTTTCATTCGATGAATTATTCATGTAAACAGCTCCTTTGAACATCCACTTGTTACTCTCTTCATCATAAGAATCTTCAAAAAAATGACCACACAAGAAACATATACACTGATCTTCATCAGCAGGAACCATAACCTTAGTGCATTCTGATAGTTTGCTAGAACATCCAGTTGATCCAGCCAACAGACCATACTGTGGGAGGCTACCGCTTCCAGTAACCCATTCCCCAGAATTTAAATACCACCTCCTTGAACTATGCAACGGTTTCCCATCTGGATTCCTTAATGCGTGCCATTCCAAGTGTCTATCAAGTCGCTCTCGGAGCTTAAGTCGAAGACCACATATGCCACATTGATGTGGAACGTCATCAAGAAGTTTGCTGATGACACCAGGATTGGACTCCCGAATTACACCTCGTTTAAATGTAACTTCTCTCTCTTCTTTGGTGGACTGAGGTAAGGCATCAGGGATTTTACCAGCAGGTCTAGAGAGAGACAGCTCATTGTTCAAAGATGAGAAAGTGGGTGAGGAAACTGGAGCAGATACACCAGGAGTTGAACTGATGCTTGCAGGAGGAGGAGTCTGGAACCGAGTTTGTGGAGGTGTCGGCGGAGGAGTTGAAGTTGGAGACTCCTCCTTTGATGCAGATATCAATCCCTTTGCCACCAATGAACTCAAAAGTGTTGCAACAGGATTAGAAGAAGAATTTAACCCATTTGGAGCCTTCAATGATGAACTACCTACCAGATCTGGAGCAGGACCAGGTGACAGTCGCGATCGTTCTCCATTTCTCTGGGAATAATTTGGGGGATTTGACGCATTTCTGTCCGATTGTACGCTCGCAACAGAAGGTGGCTGTGCACCGGCTTGGGATGACAGAGACCCCTTATCACGAATATTCAGTGGTGTGCCGACACTAGAGCTACTACCAAGTACTCCACTCTTCATAACAGCAGCCAACAAACTACTCATACTTGTTTGTCCTGAGGATGCAGACTCAGGGCTTTCTTGCTGGATACTTTGAGGAAAAGGGACATGATGCTCTTCTTGAAGAGATGTCATCAAGGAAGATGGATTATATCTTGGAGTCTGTGATATCTGTGAACTAACCAAATGAGCACTCTGAGATGTCATTGGCAGAGAGTCCTGGGAGACTTGATTACGGGGATCTAACTTTGACCTTCTTGAAAACTGAGACATTCTTGGATCTGCATGAGATTCAGTCTGTGTCTGATACTCTCTAGTGAGCCTGTTATCTACTTGATTAAAATTGCTAGTCGAGACTGATGGAGATGGAGGAAGCTGACGCATCGCTGACTCTAAAGATGGAGGGGCAGCTCCCTGAGTTTCTCGCGGTTGCATTATGGCTCCCCTGGATCCATTTGCAGTCTTGGCTATTCCCAAACTTGGTGTCCCCACATGACTTGAACCTTTCTGTGACTGGAAAGATTTCCCACCTATTAGATAACCTCTTTGAGGATCTGGAGTACTTCGAACAGAAGCCAAATGCTTAGCTTCATCTGACCACATCGATGACATCTGATTCTCGGAAGATGCTTGTCCTTTGTCTTCTCTGGAAAGCGAGTCACCTGAGCCTTCACTTTCAGCCTTTAGCCCAAATATGATTTGGGGTCTTGGATGTTGATTATTTAAGCCCTGTACATTCATGCAAATAAGAAGATAAATTGTCCAAACTAGCATACAGAGGCTATCTATTCACATTGCAGAAACACCGGACCAAACCACCACAAGAACAAGACAAGAACCCATGGAGGAGGTTCATTTAAAATCGGACAAACATCCAATAGTCAAATTAATAAAACCTCTCCACAATCAAATTAAAGCATGATTATAACTAAGGTAGCTAATTTTTCTCTGGGAAACTACTTAAGTATTCATCCTCAGTCCACCCTAGGTGAGAAGAAAGCTGATAGATATCAGATAATAAGTAGACTGGCAGGGTAGAGAGGTACACAAAAGGTGCTTTGACACAAGTATTGGCTGATATAATGCAAAATGACACAAGTGTAACATTTTGAATTGGAGTGTTGGCTGGTATAATGCAAAATGAAACAAGTGTAACATTTTGAATTGGAGTAAGAACTACACCAGTAGGTTAGATATTGCTGAAAATATTTGTAATTTTAAAAAAATATTGCTGAAAATGTTTGAGGATATAATCAGCAATTTTTTCACTTTAAAAGGGATACTCTATTAAAAAAAAAAAAAAGGGCAGCCCAGTGCACTAAAGCTACCGCTATGCGCGGTGTCCGGGGAAGGGCTCCACCACAAGGGTGTATTGTACGAAGCCTTACCTTGCATTTCTGCTAGAGGCTGTTTCCAAGGCTTGAACCCGTGACCTCCTGGTCACATGGCAGCAACTTTACCAGTTACTCCAAGGCTACCCTTCAGAAGGGATACTCTATCCAGAACAAAATCTACAAGGGAGATGCACCGCCCATGAAGTACAAATGGGTTGCTTTCTTTTTCTTTTGGGAGGGAAGGTGAGGGCAGAATCAGGTAAAAATTTACACTTACAGATTTATATGAATCTTCCGATGCCCGTTGATCTTTACCTGCACTATTGACATCATCCCATATATACTCCTCTTCATCAGAACTCTGCCAGCTTCGATCCATCAAATTACTACTTCGATTGGCAAAGGAGTGTGTTGGTTGTGGATATGCATCAGAGTTTGCAGTTCTCTGGGATAGACTTTGGACTCCATGCTTAAGGTCCAAACCATTTCTCTGACTTAATATTTTACCATTCGCAGAATTGTACCAAGATTTATCAAATCCCTCTTCCTTAAACTTTTCACCTGTTATTCTTAATCCGAAGCCAGAACCCCTTGACAAATCAGAAACATCTTCAGGATCTCCATATGCTGCACTAGTGGGTTTCTCGCGGATTCGCTCATTCAACTGCTCTTTCTGAACACACTGCATATATTGCAATATCAACTGGCTTAGACTCATTAAAAATCATGCATGCATATGTTAAAAACACATATATACCACACACCTTAGTAGAAATATCAACCCAAGATCTTCCAGACCCTACACTTGCTGCTCTCTCTGGCTTCTGTATGTCCACAGGAGTGATGTCATCAGCTGATCCTTTTGCCTTAATCATAATAAACCACATAATAAGGATAAGTGACCAGGAGATATGCTTAAGGGAACCCTCAGAGCATCATCTTATAAACATGCAAAAGCATTGAGACTACTTGCTTGAACCAGTTTACATGACAGGTTGACGAAACATAATTACAATGGATACACCATTCATATGAGGAATCCAGTATTGAAACCACTAAAATTTTTACCATCTAGACTCCACTGACACAAGCAGTCAATAGTTCACTTACCTAACAATTCATCCCACCTCCAAAATAAGATTAGAACTACAGGAGCTATCATAAGTGCTCCACAAACATAAACGCTCAGAAAAGAAAATCCTTTTTTTCTCCAGATAAGTGTTTCAAAAACATATCTGATAGTAAAATCAAACAGGATTTGCAAACTTTTTTCAAACCAAGCATAGGAAATACTAACTCTGGTTGGTTGCCGTAGGCACTGCCTTGCCTCCAAATACTTGGGATTTACATGAATACTATGTGCAGTCTGTTGAGCCTTTGGATCATCTCTACGTGCTCCTGACGAAGAGCCATTGATGCCAGTTGTAAATCCAAGCTCCTTCTCAATTAGTTGAAGTTGCTGAGGAGGGAATACTTTTCTCCAGGTTACAAAAAGACGCTGCATCCCAGAGTGTACCGAAGGTTCAACCTGTCTATAAGCCTTGCAGAAAACCTAAAAACATAAAAAGGAAAACTAATAATGATGAAAAACTTAACAGCCTATTATGCACCAATAAGCATGCTTCCGAACTACAGGAATTACTTCTAAAAGAGATGAGTAGACGACAGAATGGGTTTCATTTCTACATCTTCATCCATTCAGATGTGTGTTACATCATAGAGGGGAAATACCAAAAACCAGAAAGCCGACAAGAATATGCACCAAAGCCTTTCTCATGGAAACAGGCATGAATAAGAAACTACAAAATTTAGAGAGAAAAAACGGGATCTCAATGAACTACATATAAATCAAATTCTGACCTCAGGCAGCCTGGCAGCAAAATACTTAATATAATCCCTCCCAATGTTCTTCACAATACTGTCCAAAAGATAGAGAGATGGCAGCTTTTGCTCGCTAGGAATCTGTAAATGATGTTCAGGGTAGACTAACATGAGCTTGGCATAGCCATCGACAGTCAGGTGATACAGAGCAAAAGCAAATGGAGAGTATGAAAGCAAATTCTCTAAATGATGATAAAAAGCAAGCAGCAAGATAGACAGCATAATCAATCAAAGAAGTGCAGAGAAGACTGTCATGCCCCTTTTCAATGTGAAGTCACACAGGTCAGTCTAAAATGACGGAAGGAATTACTGGAAACTGATACATGTTTATATGATCAGCATAGAGAAACTGTGCAGTACCCTGGCTGAAGAATCACCATATACTATTTGAAATATTGCACTGTCAACAAGTAGCAAGATACAACTTCTAATATTCGGAAAGATGGACCCTATATGAATGGAGACTTCCTCATGTGAACGTAGGAAACAACTGAATCCACTACTACTACAACCAGAAGACCAACAACTATGCCTCGATCCTGAACTAACTAAAACTGCATGGTACACTAGTTTCAACTGCATCGTCCTTTATTTTCCCAATGCAATTTAATGTTTTTAAGGAGAATAACCATTCTAAGATTAAAGAACCCAATCCTTTTGATGAGCGATAGAGTAAGAAACCTGCCTATTGAAACTTGTCATGAAGCAGCTGCAACTTCTTTCAGACATAACTTGGACCATAAATAGGAAAATGGAAATAAAGATGAGAGAATCCTACTTTTATGCTAAGTTAGAAGACTTGAGACACCACCCAGAGATTGGACGAAGATTCTTCAAGACCACATCACTTGCTAAAAGGGTTATGGGGAAAACAAGATCAGAGCTGATAAGGGCTGAGCGTTCCTTTAGTCTTAGCCTTCTAATTTTGGCGGAAGGAATCTAAAAGTTAGCAATCGTTCAGCAACCAGTGAATCAGTGAAAAATGCTGAGTTGGAGGTGTTTTTCTAGGTCATGAGCCGTATCAGAAAATTAAAAAGTATTGTGAGATAGCATGACTGGAGGATGTAACAGAAATAATGACCCTCTTCATTGAGATGTTTAGCTGGTTAGGTAGCTATGAGGTTTTCTGTATTCAGTGAAAAGACAGGCGAAACTTAGTCCCGAGTGAAACTAAGGTTCTGAGGTCTCAATAAAACATGTACTCAGAGAAGATTTTCCGCAGTGAGACATTGATTATCATATGACATTGTCCCACCAAGATTCCTCTATCTAAGTTTGGTATGACATGAATTTCTCAGGATCAGTGGTGTCACTAGAATTACTTGAAGGTGCGCTAAGAAGTACAACTCCAACATAAGTCAATTTGATGTGAAAGATTTACTACCATGTGCCATAAGGCAGATGGAATTAGATCCCTAGTAACCCTATAAAACCCAAAGAACCAAGACAAACATAGAAATATTAACTTCTTTCAAAAATAAATGGCCTGAGAAAATTGCACAATTGAGAAAAGCAAAATTATTTGAGACATTATGCCTTTAACATGGAGAGCACTTCAATACTTTTTTGAACAAATAATAAAAGAAAAGGAATTTATCCTGCATACATCCTTCATAAAGGTTTAAGTGTGTAAAACCGGCCCCAATGATGCTCTACATAGCTGAATTATTTATAGACATGTTTCCAACAAAGTCAATTACTAGACAAGTAATAGGAACTGCTTCACATTTACGAGACTGGAGCATCCCTTTCACTGTTCTAAGTAAAGCAAGTCTGGAAGCTGCCTTTTTTCTCTTTTTGATAACCAGAGCTCTCTGGGCCAGCTTGCGCATACCCGACTAATTCCATGGGGTACTTGCTACCTCCCTTCAGCACAAGTACAACGTGCTTGGATATATGAAAAGAATCACTTAGTGTTTCTTGTTGGATGCTGCCCTTTCAATATCTAACAAGATTAATAGAGTTGAAAGGACCTTGAGTTGTCTAGATACCCAGCGGTGACGAATAGTACTTGGAATTCAGTAGATGAGATATCTTTTGAGCAAAACTCTAAATTGGATCCACAAGTGCTTACACAATTGATCACTGGAAATAATTGCATTTAAAATTTTGCATCTGCTCATCACTCAACGTTTGTAAACACAGCAAAAAAATCGTGAGTGACTACTGATATCATAATCATACCATCACAATCACCATACATAAACAACCATATAGTATCATAAAAGATCAAATTGTTTCCACATTCCACACCAATTTTCTTTCACTGCACGACGTATTTGTTACAAATTGCATACTCAACTTTTTCACTATGCACTCACATTTACACTGAGCCAGCTACACTAATCTAAATAACAATTAACATACACAGAACAACACTTAAACTGGAATATCACCTCAAGTATGTTCCCACAGATAACACCAGCAATCGCCTTCGCATCGCGCAAATTCTCACCAGCAATAATAGTCAAATTCGTAATTATTGGTTTCGAATTAATCGTGAGCTCAGCTAACGCTCTCTTATATTCACTAATAAGCTCCTCCTCCTGCTGCTGCTGATGGTAAGGTCCACGGAGTGAATCATTGTTCTCGGAATCTTCCCAACTTTCAATAGCCCGTAATCTCGGGCCAACAGAGGCCGAGCCCGAGCAGGAGCCCGAATTTCCGGCCCGTAGTGGGATGAAATTTGTTGTTCCAATAGGGTCTTGGGTTAATCTGGGCTTCTTTATAACTGATGATTCTAAACATGATCTACGAGAACTCTTCATCTCTATGACTTTCATTTAATAACCCTAAAATGTAAGCTATTTTACATGGATTACATCAAAAATTAGCAAATAAAAAACAGAAATTAAACAAAAATACACTAATTTTTAACATTATGTAGATATTAGATTACAAGAAACATATGTAAGGCAAATTTAAATTTATAGTATGGAGAAAATCGAAGGTAAAAGGCAACTCTGAGCTCGATCGGCGATTTAGAAACTGACCAATCGGAGATAATTGGGAATTTTTTGGGGTGGCGTAGGGGTGTGGGTGTGGGTGTGGGGGTGGGGGTAGGGATGGGGGTGGGAGTGGGGAGTTGATTGATTTGCTAGAGAGACAGGTTCTTATATACCACATGGGAAGCCCCCCTTTGACCAATGGACAAAAAGATAATGACGTGGATCACTAGTAATCCCCGTATTCGAAAAAGAATAACGAACAAAAATCTCACATTAGTAGTTGAAAAGACTGAAAAATTATACATTTCTTTAACTTGTGAGGCCTTTTGGGAACAATTACCCTCTCAAACTAAGTTACACATGGCCATCATCACAATTTGTGGGTCATCAAGATTAATTATATGTCACCCACATAGTCTAACTATTTTATGGCAAACAAATTCGGCAACTAGCTTCTTCTTATGTGTGTGCATCTTCAAGCTGGTAAAGGTAACCAAATCGAGTCTCACACGCCAGCATTTCGCCGCATCACCATACTCATCCGTTGAACCTAGACTCTAATATCAGTTGTTGGGCTCAGTCAACCCAAAGACACCCTTACATGTAGCCTTGTTTGGCATGTGTCAATTTACATGGTCACGTATATTTCTTGGAGTCGAAGTATTGTTATGTGGTAGTAAAAATTTGACCATTTATTATTTTATCTTTTATACAACTTAGGGTTCAAGCTTTGCTCCTATAAAAGGAGAGTATTTCTTCATCCCAGCCATCACATTTTGGTAGAAACTCATATTGAGTATTCTTTGTAATAAAGAGTCCTCTCAATATATTCAATAGAGTAATGTTGGGAAATATTTTGTGTGAATCTCTTCTTTGGAGTGGATTATGAGATTATTCTCTTGAGATATATTTTGGGATCATTAGAGTTTTATCTCTAACTCTGTGTACTTGCTTTTGTTATCGGTCGGTATAGTAAACTCGTTCTTCTTCGTTTTGTGGATGTAGGTCACGTTGATCGAGCCACATTAAATTTGTGTCTCCTTTTATTTTCTCAACTTATCATTACTATCGTCTTTGTTAGTGTGGTTATATCATTTGTTTGGCTTTATTTCTGCACTACCCGATTTCAAATCCTAACAATATCATTTAGAAACTAAAATCATGCCCGAACACAGTTTTTGAGATATCATAATACCAAAGTATAAACTTGTGTCCAAAAAAAGGAAAAGAAAACTTTACGTTGGAGTTTTACCATGTTTTAGTTAAGAATACTTTTATCTAAATTTTTGGGCAAACAATAGAAATAACGGATGTTTGACCCCTAATTACAAGGCACCCCCTAAGTTTCAACAATTACAAAAGATAGCTGAGGAACTGCTCAGATACATAAGTCAAAATTCGCATGTTTCTGAGATACACAAGGCAAAATAAAATGTATCTAGACCTCCCTTTTTTCTCCGGCGAAACAGATCTAAGAGAGGGAAGACAACGACGACTTTGGGTGGTGTTTGTCAGGTTTATTTTGTTGTTGGAGCTACAATAGCTCACCGAAAATAGTGATTGCGGCGGTGCGATCTGTAAACTCTAGCGGTGATGATGGTTGTTGGTTCACTGGCGGTAAGGAGGAGATAAAGAGGAAGAAAAGAGACTGGAAACTCCGATCACCGGATCCGGGGACTCCAGCCACCAGATTGATCTGGAAACTCCAGTGGTGATGACCGTGTATCTTTATGATTTTTGGAAGTGTATTGATGCACAAATACACAGATACAATACATACATTAAAGTTCTCTCGATTATTTTGATACTAGATACGTGGAATTGAGACTGGATACACAGTCCTAGATATATAGTTTTATATACATAGACACAGTCTCAAATACACTCGACTTAACCTGTCTATCAGAGATACACAGGCCTAAGATGCACGCGAGTTTCCAGACCCTGAGATACTTTGTAACTAATTTAAAGTTAAGGGAGCTTTTGTAGATAACCCCTTAATGTTTGACTATTTTTGTTATTTGCCCTAAGTTAATTTGCATTAGAAATGGCTAAACTACAAATAACGACGAAACGCTTGCTAAAACATTAACGATCCAAAAAATGTCTAATTTCCAAGACCCATTAGCTCAATATAAATGGGCCTAGGCCCACAGTTGAGAGCAGGCAATACCCGCACAAAACCCCCGAACGCACTTCTTAAACCCTAATAAGTATTTGCATCCATTATTTCTTCTTCCTCTCTTCACCAATTTTTTCCCCTTCTATTGGTAAGTTAATTGCTTAATTATTTTTTTTTCAAAGAATAAATTTGTGTTATTCATGTTGTTAATCCCATAATTGTTCTTCATTTTTTTTTTGTTATAGGTAATCATGATGAAATTCAAAACCCCACAAAAAGGAAGAATTAGGAGAGAGCTGGAAAAGCGTGCTCCGAAATTGGTGAGTTTGCTGAGCGGAATATTATTGGGGTTTTTGTGTTTGATTCATTATTGGGCTCATTTTCCGATTTTTATTGGCGTTACTCTAGTGGGATTTCAAAAGAAATATGGTTATAATTTGTAACTAGCGTGATTGGCTATATATTGTTCTTTGTGGGATTCGACCTCGACTCATAGTTGAGTTAATTATGTTACTTACAATCGTAAACACTTTCTCTTAGAGGAGTCGATTTGGATGTTAACGTAATGATATTTGTTCTCTTTGGGTTCATTAGTTTCGAGCCAGGCGCTCACCTTTTTTGTTTGGGTGGAAGCAGTTGGTGTTTTAAAGATTTTTTTTTTTTTGTGTGTGTGTTTTCTCCATTATTGGGCTCATTTTTTATTTGTATTGACATTACTGTAGTGGGATTTAAAAAATGGTGATAATTCGTAATTAGCTTGATCGCCTACATATTGTTCTTTGTGGGATTCGACCACGACTTGTAGCTGGGTTAGTTAGTTATATTGCATAACATCATAAATACTTTCTCTTTGACGCGTGGATATGGACGTTATCATTACTACTCCAATTTAGGGGTGGAGCTAGGTGTAGTTGAGGTGTTCATTTGAAGCTCCTTTGGCGGAAAATTACACCTTTTATACGTGGTCAAACTTATTTTGTATGTATATATAGTAGATGTTGAACCCCTCTGGCATTTTTTGTGTTTACTTCTTCATATTTTGAATCCCTTTAGTGAAAATTCTCGTTCCCGACGCTGGTACTCCTGTAACTTATTTAGTAAAATAGGTTCAGTTGTTTTTGCACTAGGCGCTCACTCTTTTGTCTAGGTGGAAGCTGGTGGGTTTTTAAAGATGAGATTTTGACTGTGTCGACAACTGTTTTTTGGCAGGTTGAAACTGGGAAGAAGACTTTGATACTACATGGTACGAAAACAAGCCAAGTATTAAATGATGTGATGACCGAAATATATCACTTGAAGAGGGATAATTCTGTTAAATATACCCGGAAGAATGACAACATTAGACCATTTGAGAGCGGGGGCGAGACTTCTCTGGAGTTTTTCTCCCTTAAAACAGATTGCAGCCTTTTTGTGGTAAGTGAGCAGACTGCAGAGGCTTTTTCTTTTGAGCATTTTTTTAAAAGGTTCATGGGTAGATGCTACTTTATTTCTAGTTCCATGCTAATCTGGATTTTTTTTTTTTGTGGCTTCCTGACTATAATGACTTGTTCCATATTAATCTGGATTTCTTTTTGTGGCTACCTGACTATTATGTTGTTTCTTTGGCTTGTTCTGAAACTAGACATAGCTGATCTTCTCCAACTATCTAGCAACACAGTACTAATTTGTTTTTCATGATAAAGAGTTACTTGTGTCATATACACACACACACACTCCCTCTGTTTCAGTTTGATATCTATACACACACACACTCCCTCCGTTTCAGTTTGATTGTCTAGCTTTGACTTGGTACAGAGTTTAAGAAATTAAAGAAGAGTTTTGAATCTCTTAGTCTTAAATTAAAGATATTTAGGATGTACCACAATGCCCTTTAATATGTTGGTCTTAAACAAACCATGTGTGAAGGTAGAATTAAAGAGCTGCCAAAAAAAGGGAAGAGGCATATTTTTTGAAACAAACGTAAAAGGAAAATAAGACAAACAAATTGAAACAGAGGGAGTGTTAACTCAAATACAGGAAGAAGAAATTAGGTGCAATATTGAGAATTTGTTACATCTTCCTGAAGATCTCCCCCCGTAACCCAGGCCAAAGAAACAGTGCTCATTTTGACGTGGAAGTGCATTATATTCTTAATTAGGTTAAGCCTCTGGCTTCTAAGAGACAATGAACAGAGACTAAGCCATATAACACTTTTTTGATGGGTAGCTTGCATACATTCATAACAAGAATGGCAGCTATCAGTTGCTGCCAAAGTCCTTCTTGCTACTGTAGCACTTATCTAGGGCCACTTTTGATCTTTAACTGTTTTATTATTTAAAATTGAAAAGATCATTAATGTTATTAGTTGCTAGATTTGCAGACACTAAATAAAGATATGATGGATATGAATGTAATATTTGATTGTCTGTGTTAAATTTTTTGGAGTGCAAATAGATATTGTGAGAGGGTTATGTCTGAATGGCAAAATCATATATATGTACGAGATGCCTTGACATGATGTTAATGGGTGATTAACATTAGTCTTCTGGTATGGTGTTGCTTGTTAAGGAGTTTGCTTTTACAGTGAGGGAGAGAGTACATTTAGAACTAAAGCATCTAAAATTTCTTCTTATATAAGAGATTATATTCTGTAGCTTTGGAGCACCCTGATTGAAAATGTATTTGGTTGATATTTTTAATCACTCCCGTTTTTAATAGCTGATCTGTGGCTTCCTGATTATAATGTCTGTATTGCTTCTAATCAGTTGCATTATATAATAAAGTTTTTTTCAATAATACTTTTTTGACGATGTTACTCATTTACTCTAGTAAGTTTTGTGCTTTGAGGATTAATACTCTGTCAAGACCAACACTTTAACATTTAGTGCTAGAAATTGCTAGTTTACTGTTTATGCTTTCTACTTGACGCGGTGTCTCAGGTTCTACATAGCACAGTTCCAAGTCCTTTTGCTCTTGTTAAAGCATCGATTACATTATTATTGATGGTAGATTTCAACACTTTAAGCAGATAAGTGACACCTACTGTTGGTCTGTTACTTTAGATACTCAGAATGAGATGAGTCTTTTTGAAATCTACCTACTGTTGGTCTGTTACTTTAGATACTCAGAATGAGATGAGTCTTTTTGAAATCTAGCTACCATGTCGTAAACCTTGATTTCAGCAATAGGCTATCTTTGTATAAATGGTTGAACCTACCTTTATCAGGAATGATTTTCTGATTTGACCTTTTTTATTGTTGCTTCCAACTTTTTGTTTTCTGTACCCACTGACCGTCTCTGGTTGTTTTTCAGTATGGTTCTCACTCCAAGAAGCGCCCTAACAATCTTGTTATTGGGCGAACCTATGATCACCACATTTACGATCTTGTAGAAGTAGGAGTGGAGGAGTTCAAAAGCATGAAGTCTTTCAAATATGATAAAAATTTGGCTCCTAAAATTGGGTCAAAACCCTTTTTCACCTTTATTGGAGAAGGATTTGAGAGTGTTGAAGAGTTGAAACATTTAAAAGAAGTTTTGCTCGATCTATTCCACGGCGAGGTTTGTTCTTTTTCTCAATAACTTATCCTCTTTGCTTCTTTGAATTGGGAAGGAGTACCATCAAGTTTGTGGGTTCATTAATGCAGGTTGTGACCAACTTGAACCTAGCTGGGTTAGATCGTGTATATGTATGTGCAGCTGTGTCACCAAATAGGGTTTTCTTCACACATTGTGCATTACGTCTTAAAAAGTCTGGCACAGTAGTTCCGAGAATAGAATTAGTTGAGGTTGGACCATCCATGGACTTAGTAACACGGCGACATCGTCTCCCTGAGGACAGTTTAAGGAAAGAATCTATGAAAACTTCTCTTGAAAAAGCAAAGAAGAAGGTTTGGCTTAGTTACTTTATCAAATTTTATTTTATTTTTAACGAACAGGAGTTGTGAGATACTGATGTTACTCACGGTCATTTTCAGGAGAAAAATGTTGTCAAAGATGCTATTCAAGGAAAACTTGGGAAAATTTACATTCCTGATCAGAAGGTAAGAAGACATTACCTGGTTGAGTTTTTCTTTTTATAAAATTTGATGCCTCTGTTTACCGGTGAAGAATTACACCTTTCTATAGGTTGGAAGTGTGGCACTGCCTCACAAAGCAAAAGGAGTTAAAAGGGAACGTCGAGAAGCTAAGTTGAAACACGGAACAGCCGAGCTACCTGAGGAAAAGAAGCAGAAGCTGGATTCGGAGTGATTTTTATTCGACCCTTCTGCAGTGTGATGCTTTAGGGGTTCTCTCCTGCTGGATCAAATCAATTTTGTTCTGTCTGCCTTTGCTTATATGATAGAGGCGCAACATATTTGGCTCTAACCCTCCTAAATGAAAGATCATAGCAGGTTTCAGATCTACTACGTTCCAAGTAATAGTCTAATCGCAGCCTTCTGTGAAAATCGAGCCGGGTGATTGTTGTCAAAAATATAATCTGCGAGCATTCTGGCCTCAGTCGTGTTATCACTGTTATTTTGATTTTTCTTATGCTTGATGTAATCTATTACATGAATGTTCCACCATTTCGTCTCTAGTTATTTGGAAACACAAGTACTGGAAAATTCCTATTTAGCTATTTAGTTCAATTTACTTGAGAGGTCATTTTGAAACTGTCTCTTCTGTAGTTTTTTTCAACCAAGTCTGTCTGAAATCTAGAAATACTTTTTGGTCTATGCCAATCAAACCTTATTTTCTTCAAGCTAATAAAATATTTTCCATGAAAGATACCATGGGCTTTTTGAGTGGATGTTGGTTGAAGATGATGAAAAGTGGTGAGGGATTGGGGTGAATATGAATTATGTTAGAATGTGGGGAGGACATTGATGTGAAATTTCACTTGTAAAACTTGCTTTCCTACTTCAACGGGAAAAGTTATTTTCGTCATCTTTAAAGGGTTTCAGGTTTTGCCATCAGTTACAAGCCATATACAACTGCGAGAAGGAACTCTCTTTCCCAAATTGTGTTTGTTCTCTGTTTATTCCTTTGAGAAGCAATCAGAACAAAGAAAAGCCAAATATGGAACAAATACAAGTCACCATAAAGCACACACGTTAACATGGTGTGATTTATGTGAACATTTCTATGACCCAAATTTCCATTATAATGCTTTTACATACAAAATTATACAACATGAATTCTGCACAGAAATTACAAAAAATTGACATTGAACAAAATCACTTGTCCAAACAATGGGTTCAAGAGGAAATTGACATGCCCAGTGTAAAGCATCTTCTGTAAAGCAGTGGCTGCGACTTGAACTTGCAAAGAAAACTTAGCTTTCTCCGCAGGCAATCTGAACTAATATGTTACATACATCATACAAGCCTGCAAAACATACAGACGTATCCATCAGACTTCACCACCATATACACGGTGCCTAGAAGTATCGTCATAAAACATTTGCCATTGAACTGCAAGAAAGCAAAGGGCTGCGCACCCATTTTATTGAAAATTTACTCCGATATCACTCAAGCTGAAGCTTGATAGTGGATTATTGGCACCTATATAGGTTCTTTAGGTTGGGCTTCTCAACAGAATACTAGCTGCTATAATGTCATGGCCAGTCTAAAGTAATGCTTTCTCAAATCCACCGAACAGTTCAGATGCTCCAGCAGTTTCCAAAGCATCCACCAAAACCCAAGAAAGTGTCATGGAGAGAAGTTATTCCAAATATTCTACAAAATTATTCTACTACTGTTCGCACCAATCACCTAGTGTTAACTTGCCTAAAATTGAACAAAGATGTGACATAGCTTTAAAATTCAGTATAACGAGGAGACAGCTTTGGAGAAAGACAAACCTGACATAATCCAAATATTCTTCCTCCCAGAAACATGGCCTGTAACAAATGCAAAATATGTGCAGAAACCACAGAGTTCTCACACGTATTCATGAAAGCAACTGCATGTCTGTGTGATCTGGTTGGGGTAGAGGAGATTTCAGTTGCGGTCTCAGCATATCCATGATAGTAGAAAAGGAGGGGCGTTTCCACGGCTCACTACAACATTATCAAAAGCAACTTTAAGATCAACACATTAAACAATAACTTTAAGATCAACACATTAAACAATCACGAAACTAAATGGCGTAAACTTGGAGAAAAGTAAAAGAAACACACTTAGCCCAGCAAGCCTCAATAATAGTCGCCACTTGAGGATTCAAGTCACTTGGAATTTCAAGCCTCTTCCTGTTAAAGCCGACAGCTGCTATAACCTACAAAGTCAGAATCATCTCAGGACATTCCATGCCATGTACGATATCACAAAAAAAAAAAAAAAAAAAGAGGGAACAGATCAATAATAATGCTAGATGGTCCTCTTATTTGATCTTCAAAAATAAAAATTGTTGCAGAAGCTTTAGAATGTACTATATCAAAGAGAAGCAGATTCAAGAATCGTGAAGCATGATATTGTATTGTCATTTCATCTTTCATAAATCAAACTTATCTCTTGACATCAATAATACTTTACCACTTCAAAACCAGCACTGAGAAAGTGTTGTGATTAGTGATTACATCCAAAAAGAGAAAAAGAAAAGTGAACCCTGGCCATCTATACAAAAGTATCTATGACCTATAACAGGGTTTCGGCATCCCCAATTACACATCCATTTTACACCAGGAAGAGACCGTAAAATACAATCAGGTTTTTAAAAAATAAAATAAAGGGCAGCCCGGTGCACCAAAGCTCCCGCTCGGGGAAGGGTCCGACCACAAGGGTCTATCGTATGCAGCCTTACCTTGCATTTCTGTCAGGGGCTGTTTCCAAGGCTTGAACCCATGACCTCCTGGTCACATAGCAGCAACGTTACCAGTTACTCCAAGACTCCCCTACAATCAGATTTAACTTTCCAAATTGAGTTCTTTTGTCCCTAACATCTCCTATTCCTCTCCTTCCAGATACTCCACCATATGCGAGCTGAGCTAATTCTATTTGCTTTGCCATCAACAAGTCTATTCCAACTACCTATTTGAATCTTACTCTCTTGAATTAACTTCTTTGTCCCCATCCTCTAACATGCAACAAGCTTTTCCTATTAGCACCACATTCATGTGTCAATGTGGTTGGACTAATTTCTTTACCCACACCTGTATATGGTGCAGGAAACTTTGCTTATATTTGCTCTCACGCTCTCACCTTCTTTTTATCAAGAATATTTGCTCTCACCTAAGGGGGAGACACAAAATATGAACTATTAAAAGCCTACACAACAAGTAAAATAAAACCTACACAGAAATGGAAAGTAGTATCCCTGGAACTCTCCATTCAATGGCCCATGAATGCCTAGCTTTCTACCTTAGCTACATGAAGAAGAGAGGTATGACATAAAGCAAATTGAAAGGACTCTTCCTGGAATGGCTCATCCCAAGTTGTGGTGCCCTAGTTCCTGGCAGAACCATATGAGACCAACTCATTTTCACATCCCAAGAGAATAGAGATAGCTATAGGTCCTTTCAATTGATATATTAGCTATTCATCTCTAGGGGAATCTTAGTAGCTCAGTTGGTGGTTGGCTACCTAAATCCTCACCTTGTAATCCCCTTTCCCATTTCCCCTTCCCCTACCCCCAAGTTTTTTTTTAAAAAAAACCCTCTAGATTGCATTGTTTAAATCACCATTTATACCTAAAATACTCTTTAACATAAAATACTTCAAACTAACAAAAACAAACCTGTGGTGCGTTCAATTTACTCCATGGTTGTTGTAGTGTTGCCAGCTCCCACAAAATGACACCAAAGCTGTATACATCAGATTTCTCATTTGATGGTTCATCACGAATAACTTCAGGCGCCATCCATTCCGGCTGTCACAATAAGTGCCAAATAATTTTTTTCATTCAATCATCGAGAAACAAGCCAAAGACCAACAGAACATAAAGGCACCAGAGTTGAATCAAGAATTTACAGTTCCAGCAGCAGTCTTTGATGAAAGGAATGTATTCGCTTTGAAACGAGAAAGACCAAAATCACAGACCTGATGAAGACATTAGACAAAAGAGAACATTTAGTACCTTTTACTGAACAGTGAGAAAGAATAGCTTCATATAATTATCCATATTCTGGCCAAACTCAAGAGGAAATTATAATGTTCACTGGCAATATTTTTTCTCATTATTAAGCATCAATCGCAACAAAAAGTAGAGGTTATATAAGAGATAGTAACACTATATTGTAGATACAACTGAGCTATAAAGGAAAGAGCCTTCTTAAAAATCACGGACGTTCCAAAACGCCTCCTCTTTCTCAAGCAAATTCTCAATCAGATCTCAAAAACTTGAACTTTTTTTTTTTTAAAGATCTTTGCTGGTTGGGTTTGAAAAGTCAAATTGAATGATCAAGTAATTATTTTTTTCCCTCGAGGATCCAAGTTGATTACAAGGAAGAGAACCAGGCACATCTCCAGAATAAGAGGAGACACATCCACCCTAAATATTTCTGGTTACGAAAGAATCTAATACACCAAGAGGTTGAAAAAAGAGAAGGTATATTATGGAAAAACACGAGAAGAAAATTCAATGACAAACTAAACTAGAAATAGATTCTTCCTTCTCATATTGACTCCTAAATTTCTTGAAACATGCTGGATCCATGGAGTTAGAAAAAACACTCCATAGATCGCATATATCTAGAAAACCACAAAGAAAGATTATGGACCAAACTTCCTCCAACATGTTAAATCTTGTGTAATGATTTTTCCTTTTATACAGAATTTTCAAGATATAGCCCCCATCTTATTGGACAACAACAACAACAACATACCCAGTATATTCCCACCACGTGGGGTCTAGGGAGGGTAAGTGTACGCAGTCCATACCACTACCTCAGATGTGAGATAGAGAGGCTGTTTCCGAAAGACCCCCGGCTCAAGACCCCCATCTTATTGGAAATTAACCCATTTCATGGAATGCAATGTTAACTCTCCATGGTCTTAGAAATCTGATAAATACTTGCAGGTTCACCACTTGCTTTATGTTCTTTAGCAAGTTTGATTAGTTTAGAAATATTCTGAAACTATGACTTCTATATGTTCCTCTTGAGCCCGGGAAAATGTCCGAAGAAGTAGGCATTGAAGACGCCTCTGAACTGGAAAAAAATGCCCTATGCAGAAAAATGTTTCCTTCAGACTTGACTACTCTTGACAGCCAAGTCTGAGAATATATCAATCATGACAAAGAGGATTGAACCTTTATGCTTGCTAAAGAAGTTCTTACTCTCACCTTCACTGTATATTTTTTGTCCACTAGCAGATTTGGAGATTTTAAATCTCGGTGAACAATGGGAGGATTGCGTTTGTGAAGATAGTTCATCCCATTTGCCTGCACGGGATCATAGTAAGAGATCAGCCCCAATTGAAAAAATAAAATGAGAAAGAGAAGGGAAGTAGGACACATTTATCCATACCACATCGTAAGCCATACACAGCCTACGCCTTTCATCCAACACCTCTCTGGCGCCAGGTTTATGAAGAAGTCTATATAAGCTACCTCTGAAATACATGATAACATGGGAAACCAGTCAGCCAAACTGGGACAAAAAATAATGCTTTCTCTAATAATCTGAAGGGAAACTAGGCTAAGACCTCGATAAATATTCTGTGACTATGGACAAATTTGGTGGCTGAATAACAGCACCCATAAAAAGTACAATATTTGGATGTCGCAATCGCTTCATAATTGCAACCTAGGCCAACCAAAAGTAACAGAATTAGAAGAGAGTAGAAGGTAAGACAAATAATAAAACTGATGTCAGCAGATCCTCAATCTCCATGCATCCTGGTCTCTTTCTTGTTCTTCCTAATTGCTAGTTAGAAGTTGGGGAGAAAGCAGACTTACCTCCCTCAAAAATTCCTTTAATCTCTCCACATGAAAATCTTGTTCCATGAGAATCTTCACGGCAACATCCTAAATGATACAACCTTCCATGAGATGCAATCAGGAAGGAATAAAACCAACGTAATATAGCAGGCTTCATATGGTTATATCTCCAATAGATAAAATATACTACCCCTCCTCCCCAACATAAAAAAGATAAAATCAGAAAGACAAAAAAAACAGAGCCAGTAAAAAATATTTGAGAGGGAGCTTCAGAGTTAACTTGTTTAAACCACAATACAGTTATGGTTTTCCCCCAAAAAAAGCACAATAGAGATGAAAAAAATTTACATTGCATAAATGAATCTCCAAAGTACAAGATATGTTGAGAAATTTTCCAGATAGAAGATTTCCAAAAACTGAGATCTAAATGGATAAGTATCTTACAGAGCCATGCCAATCAGCACGGTGAACAGTACCAAAAGACCCTGAAAATAGACAAACTGTGTTAGTTAAATCAAATAAGAATGTTACGGTACTATAGAATCCCAATATAACGTGTCCCTCAAGGGAAAAAAACATCAGAACATAACTAACATTTAACCAAATGACCACAGAGCTCACACTATTCAAATGGCTAAATGGCTAAACCCAGCAGATAGTGATTACCTGCCCCAATTTTCTCCCTCAGAACCAGATCATCCCATGGAATATTGAACTCTTCTACATCAAAAGCAAGTTCTTCACTTAGTATAGCAGAAACGGTATGACCTCCTCCAGCAAGAAACCTAGCATCTTTTACAGTATCTGCCCTTGCCATCGGTGGCTGAGCATCTTCTCGTATTGGAGAGACATGCTTCACAAGAACCGGGTACTTGTCCATGTTCATTGGGTTTAACATACTTGGAGGATTATACATTTTAGAAAGTTGAGATTCTTTATCCCGTCCCTTTTTCCATGCATTTAATGGAGGCAGAGGTAACTGAGAAATTTCATCACGATTACTTGAACCAGGGACTGCATTGTTTCTATCCATGCAACTTCTGTCTGATTGTCCTGCATCTCCATCAACTGCAGCTCCTGCGTCAAACACTAATCAATATGAATCCCTGAAACAGGACTTGATGGATCTAGTATATCAAGTCAGTTGTGTTTGGTGGCTATCCTCACACAATGCGTGTCTCACTCAAGCAAAACTCCAGAGAAGAGGTTTATATACTTTCAACAGATGCTTTTGTGCAACAACGCAAAGGAGAGCAGCAAAAACTTTTTATTACAGTGTCCTGAGACAAGCCAGATTTGGGTCCTTTTCTTCAATCTATAAGAGTTCAATTTGTAATGCCTTTCACAGCGAAGGATCTTTTGACAAGCTGGGGGACTAAGGTTTAAAGAAATCGGTAAGAAAAATATGGAAGACTTTGTCAAGTTTGTGTGTGTTGGGTTATATGGAAGGAAAGAAATGCTAGATGCTTCTAAGGGAAAACAGAGTCTGTTCCGAAGATTAAACTCAAGTGCTTATGGCTTTTTGGGTAACTTACAAGATGTTAAAGTTGAATATAGTATGTAAGAGTTCATAGATTCACCTTAGGAATAGGTGCTTATTCTGGTGGAACCCATCTTTTGTTTTTGTACAGAAGGGTTTCACACTTTGTAATTATCCAGGCACCAGCTTAGTGCCAGGTTTCTAACTCTATCCTATAATACACCACTTTACCTGTTCCAAAAAAAATAAAAGCACCTTGGAACTCTGGATTGCCTATAAAACCATGTATTTAATTATGATTTTGGTCATTATAGCATTGAATAAAGTTATAAGAAACAAGCTGAAAGTATACTCCATTCAAGTAAGACAAATAACTACATATACTGCCAAAGTTTTCAGGAGTTTCTAATGAGTTTGATAGATTATCAGATCCCAAACACTTTTGATCCAAAATGAAAGGAAACTTGGGACTAGGGAGCATTTTGGTGGAATGCAGCATGCCAGACTGAAGCAATTCTAAATTTGTGAATGAACCTGAACATCTCTCAACATATCATGGCAAAGGCCAAGTAAAATGCCGGGAAAAGGATAATTCAAAATAAACACCAATGGTGCATTGTTTTTAAGCAGTTAAGAGTTAAGATAATCACCAGCTGAAGAATCATCAAACAGTAGATTAAGTGATTGGCTATCCAAGAAATACTGTTTGGCCAGTGACCTGAAATCAATTGTAGGTTCAACTTGTCTGTATCTCGGAAAGCGCAAAGGTGAAGAAATTGAGATGGAAGATGGACCATTGAGCAAGGAATCCGGTTCGCATAACACTCCGGGCTTGCCAATCAAATCAACCAGGTACTCCCTGTATGGTCAAGATTTACATGTCAATACTAGCACTCCTTCCTACTATGAGGCTAACCAGATAGCACAGAAATGTCATATTTTAAGACTATATATATCTATCTTGTAACTGAATCCAGCAGAAAAGTTCCAACAGATGAAGATAACAAACATATCTAATTACTAATCTAATTCCAACTTAAAGTAGCAGTGAGAAAATAATTTCCTGTCATTCACTACACCATCGGCTTTCGATATCTGATGCTACTTGCTTCTAGTCCTTTGGTTCTTCTTCTTCTTCTCTGCATTTGAGGCTGCGCGGAAGAAGAGAAGGATCTTCTTTGCATTGGAATTTGGATCATGAATTTAGGATCAGAGTGATTAAGACTGTATCGGAAACAGCCTCTCTACCTCGTTCGAGGTATTACCCTCCCAAGACCCCACTTTGTGGGAATACACTGGGTACGTTGATGTTGTTGTTGTTGTTGTAGTGATTAAGACTGCATGACAAATTTAGGTACATTTCCTATCTCGTCAACAGTGGATCAGTTTTTTCAAAAAATAAAAAATCAATCTTTGCACGTCAGTAATGAACTGCCATTCCACTCAAATATCTTATTTCCAAAATCTCTAAGAATGCTGCAGTTGGTACTTCTGCTAGCGACTGAATCTTTAAACATATATTTTATCACATTGGAAAGATCACACACAAACATATACATTGAACTGCTTTTTAGACAAATATATCATATGTAGAACTTCTTGTTCTTCACTAGCTTTATGTAACCGAAGAAAGCATAAACCAATAGTGTTAAGAAAAAATGGAAGTTGAGCATAGCAAAAATAAAATACCAGGTAAAAGAACTTTAACCAGTACAGTCAAAAGGCAGAAAGCATTTATACAATGTTATCAGCAGATGCATAATAGCAGTAGGAAAGTAAATCTTGATCATTTCATACAATACACACGAGGGGTATTAGTGACAATACACATGAGGGGTATTAGTTTTCCAAAATAAAAGTAAGTGGTAGCATCAATACCATCTGTTAATGCCTCAACACGCCATTCCCAAAACTATACTTATCTAGCACAAAGGTATACAAAAGGTAAATTGAGTAGTCTTTCCCATTTTCTATCCTAGTAAGATTTTTTCTTCAAATGAACTAAAGATATGATATACACCATATGTGATCTGAATTTTTACCTGTCAAGTCCAAATCGAACTAGACATGAGGAAGCATCAGAGCTATTACAATATTTACATCCCTTGGCAATTCGACATGGTAAATCAACTATGTCAGCTAGCACCTGTAATGATTACATTGAAGTTAATGAAAAAACATCAACCTTGTACAGGACATCCAAGCAAAGACACTATGGATTGCGAACTATATCACTCTAAGCGCAGAAGAAATCAACAATATATACAATATCAGTAAGGTTTCTATTTAGTGATAAATACACCATTTGTCTGATTTTATTCCTTAGATTCCTTTAGAAATAAGATCTACTCACTTATAACAACACCAACTAAACAGGTACATACTTTAAAAAGCAAAGCTCGATGCCTGCAAAGCCCAACAGACAGGCTACCAATGGGAAGCACGATAGTTCCTAGACAATCCTTCAGGTCATCACTGCACTCCTTCGACGTGGACACCAACTCCTCTTCTCCAGCAGGAGCTGCACCCCTTTATAGAGAGAATAAACCTAATTACAAAAAGAAAAAGAAAAAAGGTGGGTCTGTTGGAGCTTCTAAGAAAAAACTTTCAGTGCGCACCCCATATGATCGCAAACCAGCTTGGCAAGCTGATCAACAGCTTCTTCTGTGTTGATGCAACTAGGGAATATGCTATGAATTCTATTCTGCAGTTCCTTCAAGCTGGGATCATTACATCGATCAATTAAAATCACTTGAACAGAGGGTGCTTTAGAGGGATCAACTGCCTTCAATGATTCAATTGATGGAATACGGCCACTTTCTTGCAGAACTGAGCAGACAGTCCAAACATATGGATCCATCCCATAAATCCAATAAAATCCATCAGGGACTTTGTCAAAGTACGACAAGCATCCATTTATCTGGCATAAAATAAAGAGACAGCCAAAAAATTGACGTTAAGAATGATGACCTGGAAAATCTGGAGACTGTCTATACAATGGGTGAGTATGACTACATCCAAAAAAAAATCATCAAGGTAAAGCTCCTATTCCCACAAAACATGAAACTAATAGAAGAATATGTGATCAACCTTATTTTTTATCGTATCATTTTCTAGGGTCTTGCAGAAACAAGGAAGGGGGTTTGTCAATGCGTAGATCACATTTTGACTATAAGAGGCTAAAAACTTTTGAGGTAGGGTAAACAGCTCAGCCTCATGGTATTTGGCGACAACGAAAGAAGAAATAGAAAAGCAGAAAGAAGAAATAAAAACGCCGAAAGAAGAAAAGAGGTGATCTAGATTAGCACTTTTGAGAAGTTTGACTCCCTCCATTCCCCTACCCAAGAGGCAAGAGCCCATCCTTGGTCCTTTCCTACTTCGCTCCTTTAGTGACTTGAACACCCAGGGGCGGATCTAGGAGGGGGTGAGGGTGTTCACCCGAACCCCCTCGGCAAAAAATTACACGGTATATATAAGTTATTTTTTTTATTTTTAGTGTATATATACATTTTGAATCCCCTAAACACAAAGACTCAAGGCTAACTCCGTGGTTTAGGGGGATTCAAAATTTATTTTAAGGTTCCAAGTTCAAATCTCAAGCACTACATTTTTATTTTTTGAACCTCCTGAATAAAAATCCTGGATCCGCCACTGCTTGAACCCCCAACCTTAAGAGTTCAAGGTGTGGATTACAACTAGGCTATCCTTCCCTTGTCAGTTGTCACAAGCAATCAATTATTTTTTACCTCCATATCATATTTTGACATTTAAGAGTCTTGACACATAATAGAAAAACAAAGATGCTGTGACTAAAATTATTAAGATCTCTTGCAATTGGGAAAGGAAGTTAAGGAAATGGACATTAGGCCTAGCTCCACCCAGAAGCTAGTTTATTCATTACGAATTATCTAAAACCATATAAAGAGAGTACAATCTATACTCTCAGCCATATGGAAAAATAAGACACCCACAGCTCTGCCCACACACTCAACCAATATGGAACTAACTTTCAATAGCATAGCCAGGATTGAACCTTTGGAGCATGGACCATGGATCCAACATCTTATATAGCTGGTTCAACCAGGCCCAACTACTGTTGAACTTTTTTTGGATTATGTCTGCTCTTTGATTATTTAATAAGTTCTTGTATAGGAAAAGACACCTTCTTTGGCTGTAATTGTTTGCCTTGCATCTTCTTGATGACTTCTAATGCAATTTCCTTAGTTCATCAAAAAAAGGGATTTGACAAGTGACAACTGGGAATTTATGGAAGAGCAGGATTACATATGTTAGTTGGTGCTTCATGTGTAAAAGTTCGGGCAAGACATGAATCACCTTCTTTCATATCACCAGATAGCTCTCCCTTTTTGTGGAAAATACTGTGTTGATTTGGTCTTCAATGGGTGATGTCAGGCACTGTCAAAGAAGCATTGTTTAGTTGGACCTTCAGAAGACGGAAGAGAAGATGAAAGGTACGGACTGTTGCTCCACTAACTCTTATGTGGACGGTATAAAGAGAGAAATAGGAGAGCTTTTGATAGACTAGAGAAAGATTTTGTACACTGGAGGAATATTCCTTATCCCTTATTTCATGCACCCACGAGGTCCTTGTAGGTATAGAAGATCAAGTGTCGTTCTTACATTATTACTCCCTTCGTCCCATTTTATGAAGCACACTTTCCTTTTTAGTCTGTCCCAAAAAGAATGTTACCTTACTATAATTAGAAACAATTTATCTTTAAATTCCTCTTTTACCCTTAATGAAATGATTTACAACCACACAAATATCTAAGGATTATTTGAGACCACAAGTTTCAAAAGTCTACCATTTTTCTTAAATATCGTGTCAAGTCAAACGGTGCCACATAAAATGGGACAGAGGGAGTATATATTTTTGTAACGGTTCTCTACTTTTTGATATACTTCTTGTATACAAGTATTTTTTCCCATTATTAATAAAAAAATTATTACTTGATAAAAAAGGGATGCGTCTGCATATGTCAAGCCAAGGATTATATGGGGAGGCCTTAGGCCAAATCTCAAGAGATTGAGGAGAAGTTCTTGGATATGGGGGCTTGGGGAATTAGTGGGAACGCAAATAGTATGTGAGATAGGACAGTTAATTGCATTAGGAAAGCAACTAGAGCGGTGTTAGGAGTCTTGAGGGGTAACCAAGGTGGACTAAGTAGATTGGTGGTGGAATGAAGAGGTCCAAGGAAAGGTGGACGCCAAGAAGATTGCTTACACTACGTTGGTGGAAAGTTTAGACGAGGAGACAAAAGGATGAATAGGGAGAGGTATAAGACGGCTAGGAAAGAAGTGAAACAAGTGATCACGATGGCTAAAAAGACAACATTTCAGTGCTTACATGAAGAGCTTGAGCGCAATGACGGGGATAGGAAGTTGTCTAGGCTCACCAAGGAGGGAGAGGATGGCCTGTGACCTGGACCAGGTGAAATGCATCAAGGACGTGAATGGTGAAGTGTTGGTAGAAAAGGCACACATTAGACAAAGACGACACACATACTTTCATAAGCTCTTGAATAAAGAAGGGGAAGAGCAACAGGGCCAGACGAGGTACCGGTGAGTTTTTTGAAAAAACGCAGGCGAGGCAGGTATGGAGTGACTGACTAGGTTGTTTAACGTCATTCTTAGGACAACTAAAATGCCATAAGAATATTTTACCGTCTCAAAAAAAATTGCCACAAGAATAGAGGTGGAATACAATGGTGTTGTTGTACAAGAACGAGGGTGATATACAAAGATGCAACTATAGGAGTATCAAGCTACAAAGTCATACTATGAGTTTGGAAGAGAGTAGTCGAGATGAGGATGAGGAGAGGTGTGTCTATCTCCGTGGACCAATTTGGACTCATATCAGGGCAATCGACTACAGAAGCTATTCATCTTGTAAGGAAATTGTTGGAGAAGTATAGGGACATGAAGTGAGACTTACACATGGAGTTCATTGACTTAGAAAAGGCGTAGGACAAAGTCCCTCAACATGGGACTCTAATTATGCGATTGTATTTGCATATGAAAAGCACGTTCATTGCCCGCTTAATTGCCTACTTTATGGCATAACGACATTTATTGTCTAAACCAAATCCTAAATTGAGTTATATTGTTGTCCTGCATAGGTTGTCTGAGAACTTCTAAAAGAGTTCAAACAGGTCCTGGATAATTTCACTTAAATGTCAAAGAATTTAGGTTGGATGATCAATTTTTTTCACATTGTATCAAAGTCGACATGTGGAACGTCCATCCTAGTAACCGTATGGCCATATTAAAGCTCATGCGTAAACCGTAAAAAGTTAGATCATGTGTGGAATGATATAGTCTTTTGTTGTTCTACATGATTATAAAAGTTTTGGCCATTTCACCTATTACCTTAAAATTTTGAGTTGTGTTACAAAATGACTATAGACACCTTTAGGTGTAGTGTACATAGCTAGCAAATATGTACGGATACAATAGGATATCTTCCGATTCTTTCCTTATTTAGCTTCCTTAATTAGAGCTCATTGTACTTGTATATATACTCTTGTTTAACTTCCCTAATTAGAGCTCATTGTATGGGTATATATACTCCTGTTTAGGTTCCTTAATGAGAGCTCATTGTATTTGTATATATACTCTTGTTTAGCTTCTTTAATTAGATCTCATTATATTTGTATATATACTCCTTACAGAAGGGAATAATAGATAAGTTATTCTCCATACCTTATGAATTACAAGTTGAAAACTCAGAGTACCTCACAAATCACAATCCATCACTTAATCCACCACTTAATCAGCTAAGACATTTGTAATCACATGTGGATCAAGGATTGATCCTTACGAGTTCGAGTTCAAAATTCTATCATAATTCAATTAATTTATCGAATTCGAAGTCTATCATTGCTAACCAATTCCTCTTATTAGTACTCTCTTACCAAATATAAACTGATCAAATGATTCCTAAAACATACAAATATCAAGCAATAAACGCCATACCCACAATCGATGCGACATTGTTTCAGCTGAACAATCTGAATCTCGAGATGTCAATACATCACTTGCCGGATCCAAAAAGTTCGGAGTATCCGCACATGTTGCTTCCGAAGCAAGCCGTATCGCCAACGCTAACTGCAGCTGATAACTCTCCTCCGTTTGCTGCGCCCAACTCCTTCCCACCGACGATCCACCACAACCATCATTTTTATACCCAAACGAAGTAACCTCCACGTAATTCTCCCCAGAAACCGAGCTATTATCACCGAAGCTTCCCTCACTGGATTGCCTCAACGACCCGATCGAACCGGGTACCGCCAATGAACCGACCCGATTCATCAAATCCCAATCAAATACTTTACCTCTATTCTTCTCGCCGGAATTAGACTCGTTGTACGGCGTTACACCACCAACTCCGGCGGTGAACTTCGGCGCCGGCAAGAAATTATCATCAGGAATTTGATTCAATAAAGTATAACTCCTCGATCGTCTACCAGACATGGATAAAATAGTCAATTCACAAATCCTTAGGAACCCTAGCAACTGCCATTACACTCTGAGGAAGGAGAAAATGGATGCATTTGTAATATTCTAGGAATTTTTATGGTGTAAAAAAGTATTAAAGAAGAATTGTTGGGGTATTTTTTAATTAATTATAACAAGGGGGGGCTATTTGGTCATAAAGTGAAAAGATGCATAGAATTTTGTGCGTGAATACATGAAGTTTGTTTGTTTTCCTTTTTTGGTGAGCTGAACTTAACCCATGGCTTTTGGACTCTACGTTGAATTATAGACAAATGCATGCTCTCGCTCTACTACATAGGCACATAGCTTAATGATTCATATTTTTTTTTCATTTTTTATAATTGTGGTGTTCGTCGAGCGGATAAGTAAGGGAATTGATCGTAGTTGAGTAAAAATAAATCGAGAACGAGTAGATAGGATATGATGAAGTCCATAGAGTGACGCATAATTGTAGTGATCAGCTTTGAGTTCAAGATTGATGATTGACAGAGCGTGCTTTGGCAGTTCGTGGAGTACTCTCTGGCATCTTGATTAATTTTATGAAATAACTATTTATTAACTGGTAAAGTTATTATCATATGACCAAGAGATCCCAGGTTTAAGTTTTGGAAACAAACCTTTATGATTTGATATTTTTTGGAAACAAACCTTTATGATTTGATATTTTTTCGAATCTCACGCATAGCAAAAACTTTATTGCAACGAATTATCCTTTTTAATTATATCTATTAAAGTTTGGACAAATAAAAAGAATCACATAATATATTTAAGTGTAAGATTTTAATTTTACTAGAATCTTCTTTCTTTTAAATTATTATTCTTTTTACTATTTGAGAGACTCACTTTACCAAAAGAAGAAATAGATATGATTCTTTTTGTTGAATTTCAACGTGAGCCACATAATCAAATCACGAAGGATGAAATATTTAATTTTATGTGGTATATTTTTCCCCCTCAAAGAAATTAATTTACTCACTTCTAATCACAAGTTGTTAGTTATGATGAACCGCTAATAAACTTACTGAAATGTGTATAATTAACGAATTAGACATTCATAATGATTTTCTAGACAAGCATATCAAGACACGAACTTTTTAAATAATGACATTCTAATTATAGTCATTTATCGTCAACATTTGATGCTTCAATTATTTACCTTATAATAATTAATAAGAATTTTATCTTGATCTTCTTTTAAGCCGAAAAGAGTCAACTAATGTAAACAATTTTATCTCTTTTTCTATCTATTTCTCACTTATTTATGTTGAAAAGATAATTACAAAAACAGAAACTTGTGGTTTTAGTTTGGTGTAATCATTAATGTTTAAAGAACTAAACCCTCTCATGTTATTCATTTAGTTACAAAGTCCTAATATCAAAAGTTTATTCAAGGATTTTTGTAAATATTAAATCTCCAACACCATTTCATCTACTATCGTTGTTAGTCGTTGCTAACACTTACAATAGTTATCAACTATTGTCATACCGTCTAGGGATGCAGTCAGGTAAGACAGACGAGGTTCATTCGGAACCTCCTGTTGGGTTCTAGTGATGAAATGTGAATGAAAAATGGAGGAAAAAAATGAATTGTGGTTTCATTTTAAAAAAGAATGTTTCTCCCTCATTGGTAGGAGAAAGGAACTTTCTTATGCTTATATTGAAAAGCATTCCTTCATGTGGATAGTTAGGCAAGAACAAGTCAAGCCTCGCGCCGTCGTCGTCGTCGCTCGCTTGGCTTTGGATTTGAAAAACGATCGAGGGACTATCTTTTTGGATAAAATTCATTTGAAACTTGAGAGTTAATGATCCGAAAATTCAATCTGACAACGCACTTCGAAGGGACGTGACCCTTCGAGGCACTGTTTGAAAAAACGGAGAGTGACCTGCGTGCGCATGTCAGCGTCTGCGGACGCAGATGACCTAACGCAGGTCACTGGAAACTCTCTGTTTGTGCCAAAATTGCAACCTACGATCGCAGTTGGGTAAACGGAGAGTGACCTGCGCGCGCTGGTCAGCGTCTGTGGACGCAGATAACCCAACACAGGTCACTGAAAACTCTCTGTTTGTGTCGAAATTGCAACCTGTGGTCACATGTGGGCCACCTGCGGGCGCAGGTGATCCCGACGGTCTAAATCAGTGCATTTTTTCTGGAACCATTGCTTCTCTTCTGAAGCACCACCTTTTGGCTATAAATACCTAAATTTTTCCTCAGGTATGGTGACGAATTTAGTGAAAGAAAAAACACTCTCTTCTTCTTGAAAAACTCAAGTGTGATCATCAAATCATTGAGTGAGTTCGTTGTTCGGTAGAATTTGAGGTACCACTATTCTACTGAAGTGAATCATTTTATCCTGGGAGAAAATATTCCATAACCTCAAGTACTTGAGAGAAATAAATTTCTTAAGGACACACCGTGAATTCGGTGGACTTGATTCTCCATTTCTGTCTTCATCTTTTTCTTACGATTTTGCTATTTTTCAGAAAATAGTTTGAACTTCATTTTGTTGATGTTCATAAGTTGTGTTGAACCTATTTTGAGGTTCAAAGTTGTGAAATACAAAGTTACAACTTCATGTGATTGTTCTTATTTAGTTTGAACATGTGATTGAAGTTATTGTTGGAAAATACAGATTTTACCAAACCCGAAAAACAACAATCTTAAGGAATTTACAAGGACTTGTTAATTTGTATAGTGTCTGATTTTATGGAGACTAAATCTTTTGATTTCTACTCCCTTGGTTTAAAGAATATAAAAACTTTGCTGAGAAATTGGGTTGTGAATTCGGTTCGAAGAATATAAAAACTTTACCGAATCATTGAACTCTTTGTATTGGTTTCTGGAGTTTAAAATCTATGGATTTTTACTCTGTTTGAATTTGTTTCTAATTTGAAGAATATAAAAACTTCTTCAGATTTCAAAGTTCATTCGGTTGATAATTTGAAGACATAAAACTTCATTGTTGACTAGAAACAAGTGTTTAAAGATTAAAGTCTTTATAGTTATTATTCAGAAATACTAAAGTATTTGTCAAAGCTTGACAAGAAAATGATGAATGAAACTGAACAACGAATTGATTCAGTTGTGATTGGTGTTGTCCCAACGACAACCAATGTTGTGTCATTAAGTCGTTCAGATATTGCTAAAGCAATGAAAACGATAGAGATATCAAAAAAATAATCTGGTGTAAACTTCAAAGAATGGCAGTAAATGATGTTCTTTTGGATGACCAAACTTGAAATGCAAATGTTCACAAGTAGATATCCTCATGTTCTAGAAAAAGGAATGTTTGATAACCAAGTATTTGGTTTAGAAATTTTTGTGATTCATCTCAAGATAGAAGAGGACATTAAGTTGCGTGAGAAATCAGCAATGATGTGTGTAAATCTTGTTAAAGATAATGTTGCACATAATATGAAGAGGAAGAATTCTTCTAGACAAGAGAAAGAGCAGAACAAGAAAAAGTTCAAAGGAAAGTATTACAATTGTAGTAAAGTTGGCCACAAAGCTCTAGGTTGTCAAGTTCTGAAAAGGAACAAGAAAAGAAATAAGATAAATATGTTGGAAGCAACTTGAAAGATTGAAAATCTGTGTGCAATGATCATAGAATATAATCTAGTTGGAAATTCAAATGAATGGTAGTTAGATTCAGGAGCCACTAGACAGGTTTGTGCAGACAAAGAAGCTTTTGCTACTTATGATACCTCTGGTCCCAAAGAAGTGATCTTCATGAAAAATAATTCAACAGCAAAGATTGAAGGAAGTGAAAAGATATTCTTAAAAATGACTTCCAGCAAGGTGTTGACTCTCAACAATGTTCTCCATGTTCCTACTATTAGAAAGAACTTAAATGTGTTGACTCGTTAAAAACGGTTTTAAATGTGTGTTTGTTTCGGAGAAAGTTGAAATAAACAAGAATGAAATGTATGTAGGAAAGGGATACTTCAATGAGGGTATTTTCAAACTTCATGTAGTGGCTATTGAAATGTATAAAGCTGAGTCTTCTTCTCACTTGCTTGAGTCAAATGAATTATGGCATGAACGTTTGGGATATGTCAATTACAAAACCTTGTGAAAACTGATTAACTTGAAAGTTTTGCCTAACTTTGAGTGCAGTAAATCAAATTGTCAAACATGTGTTGAATCGAAGTGTGCTAGGTATCCGTATAAGTCTGTTGAAAGGAATTTCAATTCCTTAGACTTAATTCACATAGACATTTGTGATATGAAGTTGACACCATCTCGTGGTGAAAAAAAGTATTTCATAACTTTTATTGACGACTGCACTAGATACTGTTATGACAATTTGTTGAATAGTAAGGATGAGACAATAGATGCAATTAGATAATATAAAACTGAAGTTGAAAATCAGTTGGATAAAAGAATCAGAATGATAAGAAGTGATAGGGGTGGAGACTATGAATCTTCTTTTGCGGATATATATTTGAAAACTAGAATTGTCCATAAAACTAATGCCCCGTACTCACGTCAATCAAATGGGATTGCAGAAAGAAAAAATCGAACCTTGAAGGAAATGATGAATCCCTCTTATAAGTTCAGGTTTACCGTAAAACTTGTGGGGGGAAGCTATCCTTACAGCTAATCGAATATTCAGTAGAGTACCCCATAGAAAGACACGATCTATTCCATATGAGAAATAGAAAGGAAGGAAACCCAACTTGAAGTATTTCAAAGTGTAGGGGTGTCTAGCGAAAGTCCAAGTTCCTATACCCAAAAGGGTGAAAATAGGACTAAAGACCGTGGACTATGTTTTCATCAAATATGCTACAAATAGTAAAGCATGTCAATTTTTGATTCATAAATCCAAACATCTGGATATCCATGAGAATACGGTAATGGAATCAGATAATGCTGAGTTCTTTGAACACATTTATCAGTATAAGACTAGACATGAGTTGTCTAGCGAGGGTCTAAATGACCTAGGGATGAACCAAGGGATAATGTACTTAATGAAGAGAATCCAAGGTGTAGTAAGCGACCAAGAACGTCGACTTCCTTCGGATCAGATTTTGTAACATTTCTTCTTGAAAATGAACCTCTAACGTTTAAAGAAGCTATGTCGTCTGCGGACTCATCCTTTTGGAAAGAGACTGTCAATAGTGAGATTGATTTAATCTTGAGCAACCATACTTGGGAGTTAGTTGATATTTCTCCAGGCAATAAACCTTTAGGTTCTAAATGGATCTTCAAAAGGAAAATGAAAACTGATGATACCATTGACAAATACAAGGCAAGACTTGTAGTGAAAAGCTTTAGACAAAATGGAGACCTTAACTATTTTGACACATACTAGCCAGTAATAAGGGTAACGTCCATTCGGATGTTAGTTGCATTAGCTGTGGTATATATCTTAAATCCATCAAATGAATGTGAAAACTGCAGTCTTAAATGGAGAATTGGAGGAAGAAATTTACATGGAACAACCCGAGGGTTTTGTGGTTCCTGGTAAAGAAAGAAAAGTGTGCAAACTTGTTAAGTCACTTTATGGACTAATGTAAGCACCCAAACAGTGGCATACAAAGTTTGATCAAACCATGTTGGCAAACAGATTTAAATTAAATGAATGTGATAAATGTGTTTACATTAAAAACACTCTGAATCACAAAGTCATTGTTTGTTTGTATGTGGATGACGTGTTGATCATCAGTAGAGATATTTTTGACATAAATGCAATAAAACGAATGTTTGAGAGCAAGTTTGATATGAAAGACCTTGGAGTTGCGGATGTGATCTTAGGGATAAGAATTCATAGAACTCCACAAGGGTTGGCATTGTCACAGTCTCATTACATTGAAAAGGTACTTGACTACTTCAAGTATTTGATTTTCAATATTGCCAAGACTTCATTGGATGTGAGCTATGCACTTTAAAAGAATGAAGGTAAAAGTGACTCACAATTAAAGTATGCAAGAGTGTTGGGAAGTTTGATGTACATCATGAATTGTACGCGACCAGATCTAGCATGCGCTATTAGTAAATTGAGTCGATACATGAGTAATCTCAATCAAATTCATTGGATGGCAATGAAAAGAGTTTTTGGGTATCTAAAATATACTCAAGACTTTGCTTTGCATTACCACAAATATCCAGCGTAATTGAAGGATATAGTGATGATAATTGGATCACCGGATCAAATAAAGTAAAATCCTCTAGTGGATATATATCTACTTTAGGTGGAAGACCAGTCTCTTGAAAATCATCCAAACAGACATATATTGTCCTCTCTATAATGGAATCTGAATTTATCGCATTAGATAAAGCCTGTGAAGAAGCTGAATGGCTCCAAAATTTCTTGGAAGATATTCTTTATTGTTCCAAACCTTTGGCACCTGTATGCATACACTGTGATAGCCAAGCTGCGATAGGTATGGCAGGGAGCATGATGTGCAACGGTAAATCTCGTCATATAAGACGGAGACATAACACCATTAGAGAACTTCTCTCTAGTGAAATTATCACGATTGACTATGTGAAGTCAAAGGATAATGTGTTGGATCCACTTACAAAAGACCTATCTAGAGAGGGAGTTGAGAGATCATCGAAGGAAATGAGTTTACGGCTTAGGACAAGTCTTCACGGCGGTAACTCTACCTAGCGGACTGGAGATCCCAAGAGCTAGGTTCAAGGAAATAAAATAAAATTGTGAATGACGGTTCAATATTGTCAATTAACTCAACCCATTCTCATGATGAAGACAATGTTCAAGAAACAAGGATAAGACTTATGGTTGGTAGTCTTTTAATGGTTTCTAAGTTTGGCAGATTTGAATAAATAGTTTGATCTATAGGATTGCAACATTTAGGAATCACCTATGTGAGGGTGAAGTGGAAGCCGCTTCAAGCAGAATGATAGTAAAGGTCTATTCTCTAAGCTCTCATGAAACCAGGTTGTGTTCATGGCTGAAATGAATAAAATCGTGAGAACCATAAATGGTAAAAGGCTGGTTGTGTGACTTGTGTTGTCTAGGTGTACACTAAAGTTTGACGGTTCAAAGATATCACATCTACCGATTAACCGAGTGCATCCGATGCAAGTTCACTACGGAAAGTTCAAAGGAAAACCTACTTATCCAGATGCAATTAGTTTTTGCTTGTAGATCACACACTTGTCCGAATATTTTTAAATGAAATAGCCATTCCCCATTCATGTGGGGGATTGTTGGGTTCTATTGATGAAATGTGAATGAAAAACAGAGGAAACAAATGGAGGAAAAAAGTGAATTGTGGTTTCATTTTAAAAAAGAGTGTTTCTCCTATATTGGTGGGAGAAAGGAACTTTCTTATGCTTATATTGAAAAGCATTCCTTCATGTGGATAGTGAGGCAAGAACAAGTCAAACCTCGCACCGTCGTCGTCGTAGCTCGCTAGGCTTCGACTTCGGATTTGGATTTGGAAAATGATTGATCGAGAGGCTATCTTTTTGTACAAAATTTATTTGAAACTTAAGAGTTAATGATCTAAAAATTCAATCTGATATTTCTCTATTTACAAACGCACATGAGGTAGTGCGGACGCATGTTACAACGCATCTCGAAGGGACGTGACCCTTCGAGGCAGTGTTTGAAAAAAATAGAGAGTGACCTGCGCGCGCAAGTCAGCGTCTGCGGGAACAGATGACCCAACGCAGGTCACTGGAAATTCTCTATTTGTGCCGAAATTGCAACCTGCAGGTGCAGGTGGTCCCGACGGTCTGAAACAGTGCATTTTTTCTGAAACCATTGTTTCTCTTTTGAAGCATCACCTTTTGGCTATAAATACCTGATTTTTTCCTCAGGTACGGTGACGAATATAGTGAAAGAAAAAACACTCTCTTCTTCTTGAAAAACTCAAGTGTGATCATCAAATCGTTGAGTGAGTTCGTTGTTCGGTAGAATTTGAGGTACCACTATTCTACTGAAGTGAATCATTTTATCCTGGGAGGAAATATTCCATAACCTCGGGTACTTGAGGGGAATAAATTCCTTAAGGACACACCATGAATTCGGTGGACTTGATTCTCCATTTCTGTCTTCATTTTTTTCTTACGATTTTGCTATTTTCCAGAAAATAGTTTAAACTTCATTTTGTTGATGTTCATAAGTTGGGTTAAACTTATTTTGAGGTTCAAAATTGTGAAATACAAAGTTACAACTTTATGTGATTGTTCTTATTTAGTTTGAACATGTGATTGAAGTTATTGTTGGAAAATACAGATTTTACCAAACTCGAAAAACAAAATCTCCTTCATCGAAAAATTACATCGTTTATATATGAGTTAAATTATTTTTTATGTGCATATAGTAGATGTAGAACCACTTTTGTTTCTTCATGTGCTTACTCCTTCATATTTTGAACTTAGTGAGAATCCTTGTTTTGTCATTTTCACGTCGTCCATCATTATCAACTATCATTACCCATAACCACATTTCTTGAGTGCAATAACTACCGTCGTCAATTGCTATTCTCAATTATCATCGTCACTAACCATTAATCGCAATCATCATTGCCAACAAATATTATCATAAAGTCATCAATCACTATTAATAATCACCATCATGATAAATCACCACTATTTATTGCCAACAATCGATATCAGTTATATTCCTGTTACTATTACTATCATCCACCATATTATCAGTCATCATCATCCACCACATATTGTCAAACACCATCTCTGCTAACTACAATTCAGAACCACCACCATTAGTTAACATCACTACCAACCACGACCCATGATCGACAATAACAACCATCACTACTATCTATCGCCGCTGTCAACCACCATTACGGATTGCCAACCACAACCTCGATTGTTAGCAATCATCAACACCAACTACCATATTTTTTAAAAAAATAATCTTTTATTGATTTAGTAGTAGAATAGTTCATATTTTATATGAATTTTTAGAAAAGTTTAATACATTTAGATGTTGAGATAAACAATCACTCTTAATTATTTAATGTTTAAATTTTAATACAATATTTTAATAGTTAAATATGTAATATGATTTAGACGTCTCTATCTTAATATACTTCTTAATATTGATACGTGTATTCAAATTTAAACCTCTTATTATTACTAAAAATAAATGAGGTCGGAGTAATATTTAGACCTTGTTACGAGTATTAAATCATCTAGATCTATTTAGACCAATGAAGTAGTTGTAATGTAAAACAAATCACTTGATGATTGAAATCTAAATGATCTATATTCAAATCTAAAAAATAAATGCACAAAATGACTAAAATCTAAACGGTTACTATTCAAAAAATAAATTCACAAAATCTGAATGGTTACTATTCAAACCCTCATTATGTGTAAGCAAGTGAGGTCTAAAAGTAGGATTAATGAGTCGAGTCCAAAATATTTACACCATCACGCATTACCATTTAATTGGCTTATATTCATTTTTCTTGAGCTGGCTTTTAGGGTTGAAATTTTTTGATTTTCACTTTTAGGGTGAAGAAAGAGGTACTCGTTGTTTTCAAATGAATGTCATCATTCTGATCGTGACTTAATAAAAGAAAGAAGAGAAGGATCTTGTACATTAGATTAAAGAAGAAGGAAATCATTGTTTTCAAATGAATGTCATCATTCTGATCGTGATTTGATAAAAGAAAGAAGATAAGAATCTTAAAGCACCTTTTTATGGAAAATCCTCGGTGCTAAAGGTTTGGATATTCTTTTCTTTTATGGCATATTACGTGTTTTGTGTTTTCAGATCTATCTGTCATATTTTCAGAGAAAATCAAAGAAAATGCATCGATCATCAATCTCTTGTATATGAAAACCTCTCGTACATATATTCATAGTCTATCTATTCAATAAATTTCTTCAAGATACTCAATAAAATGTGAAAAAACATAGAAGTTAGCATACGTATAAAAAAAAACTCAATGTCTGGAGACTGATGTATTCTTTTTTATCTCATTTTTTGACAATTTTGTATTTTCAGATCTAACAGAATTTAGAGGTCCTTTTAGCTGAGGAAATAAAAAAGTGACCCTCAACTTCCTTTCTCGACAATTTTTTGTCCCCCATTTTTTTGAAATTTCATTCTCTAGTTTTTCCTACTTGCAAAGATTATTTTCCTTTTTGAAATTTTGTTAAAGCTACTAAAGTCTATAATCTCCAAGAAATTTTAGCTACTACACTCTATGATCTCTAGGGAAAAGAGTTACCTGTAACCACTATATATTTATACTTCAAGTAATCATAACAGTCACGACTGTCCACTTCTAATTTTATATGGCCCTAGCACAATCCTTCTACTTTAAAATTGTACAAAAATTTGATATCAATGAATGCCTTTTTGATTTCTTTTATTAAGTTATGTAGGTGAGATAAAATTCATCCTTGCTATCAAGAGATTTCCTTTTTGTCTCTTTAGATCTATCATAACACATAGCTTTGAAAGTATTGCCTTTTTGGTAAGCATTGTGGCGTGTTTATCAATGAAAAAAAACTTCGATATATCTTTATGCAGTAAGAGTTGAATTCAAGTAAAAAAGGATGGCTCGAACTTCTCAAAGATTATGTTGTTGATATTTTTCTCATTCGAAAAAAAGATAATGTCACACTTTCTTTGTTTTATATCAATATTTAATGCAATTTAATGTGTCAAGTTTCAAGAATAATGGACCTAAGCTAATGGGATTGATGAGAAGTGATGGAGAAAAATACAATTGAAGCTTGAGATGTGTATTAAGATTAAGACGTATAAGAACATATTTAACTAGTAAAATGTTATATAACATTTGAACACCAATTAACTAACACCGTTATTTTATCTCAATATTTGAATACATAAAATTTGTCTTTGTTTTAAAAAGTAATAAGTATATAATATCATATCAACATAATATATTTAAATAATATAGTGGTTGATAATGATGATGGCTAATAAGGGCGATGATTTGTGAATGAGGATGATGGTTGGTAGTGATATTGACAGATAGTGATGACTAACAGTGGTAGTTATGATTTTCTACTGAGGGTGTTGGTGGTCGTTAGTGATGCTGGTTGATATTGGTAATGTAAATAGTCGTTAGTGAATATAGCAGTTGGCAATAGTGGCTTGCTATGGTGGTTGTTGACAATTGATAAATACGATGGATGATAATAATAGTGGTATAATTGTCAGCGGTTATTGAGATGACACAAATGACTGATGATGTTGGTGATTGTGATGAAATAGGTGATTGTGAAAGACTAGTAGTGAAAATTATCCAAATTAAAATATTGTTGATATTAAGATCATGCCCTTAATATCTTCATTTATAGTCTTATCTCTCTAGTATGTTTATACATCCATCAAAACATCCTCATTATCACAACTTTAATCTTTTGAACAGGAGTTCTTGATTGACCAACTTTTATCATTGTACTACATCAATACAGTGTGTAATGTCATCGTCAATCCATCTATTTCATTGGATAATAGAACCAGGAAGCTTAAATTTCATTTTTTTTAAATTTGGATAACTTGTTTATCAAACTTCATTTCAATGCCAACCTTATGCGTTACACCATTGAACTTGTACTCCAAGTACTTTGTCTTAATCATGCTAAACCTAAATCCTTTAGATTTTGGGGTCTGTCTCCACACTAACAGCTTAGAGTTAATTCCACGCGAGTCTCGTAATCATGTTATTCACAAATAACATATATTGATCTCTAGTGCAAACCTATTACAACTAGGAAGTGCTCCAAGTCTCCTTTTACTATCCTTATTCGGGTCTTGACTTCATTGTATATGTCCTTTATCGCCCTAGTGTACGCCATAAGGACATCTCTAGATCTCCAAATGACATTTTTTGAAACTTTGTCATTAATATTTTCTAGACTGATGAACACCATGTGTAAATCCATCTTCCTCTTCCTATACTGCTCAACCAATCTCATTACAAGATGAATGACTTTTGTAGTTGAGCATCTCGACACAAATTCAAACTGATTCTTAGAAATAACCACGCCCTTCTCAACCCTATCTCCACCTTCTCTCCCAAACTTTCATATTGTGACTTGATAGCATGATACCCATATAATTGTTGCAAATCAAAATGTCACGCTTGTTCTTGTACATCGAAATCATCGTACCCCACCTCCATTCTTCAGACATTTTTTTCCATCTTAAAAATAACATTAGACAACCCAGTGAACCACCATAAGATGTGTTTTAATGCATATATGGTGATAGTTTAGGTAGAAAAAGGCATAGATGGTGATAATTCAAGTAGAGAAGACATAGATGGTGATAGTTCAGGTTGAAAAGGGAACAACTGATAATTGAGGTGTAAAACTCGCGAAAAAGTGACAATTCAGATGTGTTTTTTGACCATAATTTCTTCAATATTTCGAAGTTTATGAGTTCTTATACTGATCTCATTAATATATAACAATAATTAATTTTATAATTAAATATTTAGAATTAATTTATAATTTTTTTAATATACATATAAAGAATTTAGTAAAAATTACTAAGTTCACAATGAACCCCAAAATTACAAGCTAGATCCTACCCAAAACTTCATTAGCATTTGACCAAAAATTCCCAATTTTTTTTTGGGAAATTGAATTTGAATGAAGTTTGAATTGAAAATTTAAAATATATTTGCCCATAGTTTTTGAAACACATTTCATTTTTTCTTTTTGAGAAACATGAAATATGACTTATACCCATAAATTCTAAACACTATAAAAAATACTCATAAGTTTGACACAAAATTATCATTTTTATAATGGGCTAGATAATACATTATCCTAAAATCATAACATGATATTTTAATAAAAACTACTAATAACACAATTACTAGCTACTACAGTTCACCAAATTACAATTAGTTACGAAGATCCATCAGTAAAAAAATAAATCACACGGAGTAAAAACAATGTGTAACTAGCTATTTTCTAATATAATCTTCCCATATTCTACAAACACTGCAATTTCAAGACCAGCTAATCGAAAATGATAGATAAAAAATAGTTGAGGTCATAAACAGATAATTTTTTTTTTATAAAATATAAAAGTGTGGGATAAATTTTAAAATTTAAAAAGAAATCAATAGCTATATTTTGACCCAAAAAACAAATTTTTATATTTTGCATTTTTGGGATTTGATTTTCAAAATTCTTGAGAAACTATTCAAATTCTATGTCCAAACAAAATTGCCAAAATTTTCTCCAAAAGATGCTTCCAAAATCCCTGTCCAAACGGGCCCTCCATCATTGCCTAATCGGGTCGACTTGGTAACGATTCGGAAATGCTGAATCAATGCAACCCAGACTCGCGCAAATGGCGCGTGTCCTCACGCACGGAGACCCAAAAATGGAGGGAACTCCAAAAGCTATAAGGTGGGAAAAATTTGCCCATAAATAAATGCATTTAAGACACACATACTCTGCATCTGTTCATACATTCTTCTCCCTCTCCACCCTTTACACACCAATACAATGTTCGTAACATTGAATCCGTTATATTTTTAAAGTTATGAGTTAATGTCTACTATTTATCGCAGTCGAAAGTTATCAGTTCAATTGAACCCGTACCTTTATCTGTCGCTCCGGTAGATGAGAGGACGGATGTAGATATCTGAACTAATGGATCGAGTTCCGAAGACGAGAGGATGCAGATCAGCAGATGCAGGTATATTTTAATACTGCTAGTAATTACTTAACATTTTATACTCTGTGTGCTATTTTGATATTGATTACTAATGTTTATTGATTATGCTTGATGATTAATGTGCAATTTGCTGTCAAATTGATGTTTTAATTTGCAACTTTTGCATATATGATGGCAGTGAATATGTCATTATTCATGATTGTGTTTAGTTTCTTTTGCAATTGTTTTGATATCTCGATTTAGTTGCTTTGTATTTTACTAGTGTACTGTCATTTTGTTTTTGGCAAACATGCTTCGTTTTCCTTTTGAATCTAGGATTTATTAGAAACAAATTCTCTATTCCACAAAGGTAGATGTAAGGTGTGCTTACATCCTACCCTCTATACTCTCGTATTATACAGGGTATGTTTTTGTTATTATCGTCTGGGTTATGTGCTTATGATTAAATGCGAAGCTTCATCTGAGTGAGTTGTTGATAATTTTGGTGCACATACACTTACACATCATTGTTATTGCTCTCATTTCGGTATTTCTTTTTCCAAACTGTTTGAAAATGCTTTGTTTAAATGTCTATCCGCAACCACCTCTCTATTTTTATGAGGTAGGGGCAAGTTCTGCGTACATTGGATATGTTGTTGCATATGCTTGCACATCATTGTTACTGTTGTCATTTCTATATTCCCTTTTTCAAACTGTTTGGAAATGCTTTATTTAAATCGAGTTTCTATTGAAAACAACCTCTTTGTTTTTACGAGGTAGTAGGTGAGGTCTGCGTACACCTCACCTTCCCCAGACCTCACTTGTGGGACTACACTGGATAGGTTGTTGTATTATACGCTTGCACATCATATATCAATATGTAATGTGTGTAGTAGCAAATCCAGCTAGGTTGAATATAGGTGCTTGTGTAGTATCTGTTTGCATTTTCAGAAATAGCCTCCCTAGCTCCTCGAGGTAGCCAGACCCCGCCGCTTATGAGACTACACTTGGTTTGTTGGTGTTGTAGTAGTAGTATCTGTTTGCAGTTATCACTTTGAACCGACTAATTGTAAATCTTGAACATACTTCTGTGATTGTTCAGGTTGAGAATTTGTCATCAAAGTTGCTGAAATTGTATGTAGGATTTTCTCAGCATACGTTAAGATACCATTTAGCAGGTGCATTCACATGCTTACTTTTGAGTATTACTTCATACTATGTGTAGTAAAGAACAGAAAATATTACAACTTTGTCTAGTTCAGGCTGTTATGCAACACAATATGGTGTTGTAGCTATCTGAAGAAAGATAATGGGGCTCTGTAAGTCAGTTATACAGGCCAATGTATAGATCTGATTTTCCTACTAGTGTCAATTTAGTTTTCTTTCCCTTTGACTTGAAAGAGAAAGGAACGTAAATTGCAGAATTCAAGCAAACTAAATGGGGATAAACGATTGAATAATTTAATAAATTGTTGCTAACTAAAGAAAACTCCATAACTCTTACCTACAAAAAATATTTATCATCTCATTTACAAGTTAGCTAGATAGATAACTATCTTCTTTTTTACCATCTGGTTTTGAACTGCATGATATTGAATGTTGTTAGCTTGTTTGGCTTTGGCATGAGTACCTGGCTAGCTATATTCAGGAGGCTACTCCTTTGTCTTCATTTGTTTTTCCATTAGTCTTATTTAACTTGCTGGCTGGAAAGTGAAACCTAGCCAATAGCGGTCGAGGTGCTCGTGTCTTCTGATCAAATCCTCGCACACAAACAAACCCTGGAAAAATAAGCTATTCATCAGAAAAACAAAAAGGTTTTGCGTCAGGGGACATCAAATTCTTCCTGTTAGCTTCCAAACTGATTAATACTCTTTTGTAATATCTAAATTTTACTATTTGTCCAAACGCTTGTGGAACGAAATATTAACTGGTATATACGTATGTAATTGTCAAAAATGGTGCATTTTTTACTATTATTGTATGCTTTTAGTACTTACCTCAGACCTTTTGTAACATATGTTCAAAACCAATGCCCTTTTTCAAATAAATCTTACAGCTACATATGTGGATTTATTTGAAAGGAGTCCTAGGAATGCGTGTTGTCCAAAGGGAGTGTCAAACTTTAAATTGAAAAGATAATGTTGAAAACAAAATTCTTGTTCATAAAGTGTAAGGAAGTCATTTTTGCATTAAAATCAATCATCACATGAATTAGACAAAGAATAGAACAACATACACCGTCAGTGAAGACTACCATGGTCCTAAGCTAAAAGTACAACTATTGTATATTCTAGCCCCTAGCCGGAGGGACTCTTTTCTTTTCTTTTCTTAGGGATCGGATTGGTGAAGTTTAGGGCCGGGGGACTCAATGTTGTGAGAGGTAGAAGGCAAACAGAAAACAAATAGGATTCTCAACAAAGGTGAGCATGTTGATCCTTGTTTCCTAAGTTTTAGGTTTGCTTCTGACGCTGAGTGGTTATATAATCCTTGTTTCCTAGGTTTTCTGATGCTTCTTTTCATTTTAAATTCTGACAATGGCATGCTAAATTTTAAACAGACTAGCTGTGATTCATTTTATCTATGTGTTTAACAGTATGGCATCTCAACATAAAGCTAGTTTAACCCATATGATTTTCAGGGATTTACTTTGTTGAAATGGATAAGAAGCAAGTTTTTCACTGCTAAAAACTGAAGGATTTTCCATTACATACCTCTCCAAAAGCAGTGTTGGATACTTTCTGTGTTTAGGCCTGATGAACACAAAAGATTTCAACATTAGTTTACTCCCAAAACTTTCTAAATGAGGTTTCATCAGTTTAGTGGTTCTTTCACCTTTGAATATCGTGGGTATTGAGGTTCCAAAGTAGACAGTCCGCCGTGGGAGATTCCACAGCCAATCCCTTGGGACATTGATTGGGTTAAGACTGGAGTCATGGTCCGCGAAGACCTGAAAGGTAATTTCTATCAATGAAAACCACAATATTTGACGTGAAAGCTAGTCTTTGACGTGTGAAACTGTAAATGAGCTAAAAGTTGGTTATATTCACCTCATTGACCTGAAAGTATGTACCATTGAGTGGAAAGCTTCCTCTCGTAGCTGTTCGACATGGTATCTATTGACAAGAACAATGATTAAACAAACTGTATGCATCTTTTTGGCCGTTTATTCATATGAAATGACCACTATTAGAGTCTCTAAGGATTTTCTTACCAGAAGAGTCCCTCTTACTGTTTGAGAATGTGCTTCACGTATGCTGTTGCACGAGGAACAAGTCTCATCTTCACATAGTTTGCCAGATTCTTGAGAGTTGCACTGAGTTTCTGGAGGTTGCATAGAATTTGCTGTTTCACCTGATATGAATTTGATACAAGCGGCAAAACGTCAGTGCTGAAATGGGGATACGAAAGTTAACTGATATTACCTATAATTTAAACTAACCTATGAGATTTGTACCCTATATTTAGCAATGTGATAGTTATATCAATAGTTCCTCAAGCATGACCTAGCTAATTCATTTATTTCCACGTTACTAGAAATAGTGGCAGGAAGCCTTCCAAATTTCTTTTCTTCCATATGCATTACAGTTCTTGTGATCCTACCTGGTGTCCAAATAGCAAGAAGATAGGAAGAAGGATCATCTGGTTCTCTTTTGTCCATCTGCAAAATGAAAAATGTAATTCTTGGAGGATTAGTTTTTAGATCTGTTTGACTGCTGGTTATATGCTGGACATAAAACTAATGTGGTACCACTAACCCCTTCCAAAAGAGGATGAGAATCTGGAAGTTCATAGCTGTAGGAGGAAAAGCAATTGATAGTTAGTATAAAAAGTTCTTTAAACATTGTATTACCTTGAAAAGTACAGTCTATCCTTGACTGCTGTTAGTGCTTTTTTGGCAATATAATTCTATTTTTATGATGTAAAATCAGGATTACTTACACTTGATGTTCAGTTCTGAGCCGGCTAACATTCTTAAGTTTAGGTGTAGGAATTGATGCAGCTTCTGAAGTTAAGGCTACTAAGGCATTCGACATTTCTACCTGATGGAGCTCCATGTTGTTCTCCACATACTTCTTTACATTTTGAGTGAACTCTGCCATATTCAATTCAATCATAGGAATTTCATTAGGATCTTCAAAGTCCTCTATGTCGATTTCTGGTGCTTGTATTTGCTCTTGCTCAGGCGTGGTAGGAACTTCAACAATGGGCTCTGGGGTTGCTGGCACTTCAATAATAGGAGCTGAATCGATCAATTTCTGATGCTCCACTGGTTGTTGATTACCCGGAGGTAATGGCAGAGGCAGGTGAGTGAAATTTTCCCTTGGATTGTTGTTAGCGGCTTTGTCTTCTGTTGCCTGCACAATGCTTTTCTCTTCTGATGCAGGAAGAGCAAGCCTTGCACTAAATGAGGCATTTTTATTAGGTCCAGTTTATGAAATACAATGTATCTGAATGTTTAAACAGATAAAATAGCATTCAAGTTTTATTGTCTCATTTAATGTGCTTGCAGTATGGATATCACCAATAAGCTGGTTAATTTAAGAAGCTATCTCAGAAATGGGTGCATCTAAAATTTTTTGCATGAAATTGCTTTATCAGTGACTGAAATTTTATTTTCTAGAATGTATCATGGTTGTATTTTATATATTGGTGGGTTAGCTTGAAACTAACAAGCGGTTCACTGCCACAGTAGATTTTTTATACCAAAAACATAGCAGAGCTATGATCCTGTGGGTTTGAGTGGAATAGTTTATGTACTAGAAACAAGATAGTTGGACAAACAGAACAGAAGTATTTTAGCTGCAGAAAGTATGAATAGTAATATGCTAACCTTGCAAATGCACTTGCAAAGTGTCTGCATTCTCCTCTCAGTGGACATGCATTGCAATTGGGTTTGCTTTTTGTACAGAAGACCTACATGAGTTGTAAGAGTGGCTTTAGCCTTTGATTGCAGATATCTACTACTTTTAGGAGATATCATCTAATAGTATTGACATACCTTCCCAAAGGTGATCATATGGTAATGTAGCTCATATCTGTAAGTAAGATCTTAAATTAATGAACCATTACTGATTGGACAACAACAACAACATACCCATTACTGATTGGAAGAAAAGGAAAATATCTAAGCAATCTTAGTACAAGTAGACAATACTTTCATTTGATATTACCAAAATGATTGTTATTGGACTACGTACTTTTAGTTACAACTCAGAGCGTAGATGCTACTTAGTACTTACAATGTTTTTTGGTCAAGCTTGCAGAGACGTGGCCATAGGTACTGTTGAATTGACTCCAGTATTGGGTACCTGTAGGAATACCACAGAGTTAGCCTTGCACTGTGTATGCAATTAGATATTTAGAGTCAGGAATACTCACAGTTCCAGAAGATGCAACTGTAGTGACTCAGGCAACGGCTGCAGGGGCACCCATCCTAGTCTGACAGCTATACGCCCTACATTTACGTCAACCTTATTGCAGAACACAGAAATTAGTATGATTGAATGGCTATTTCTCATATATTTAACTCTTCCAAAATTGGTTTTAGGTCTTACAGGGAAAGCAAGGTGGTGAAGTGTTAAAAGTCTCACACACTCCACGCTCTTTAGACCCAAGCCCCTTATGCTCAGTAGATATTCTCTGAAACCAGACATTTGAAATTTGTTATAGTTTACACAAGGGAGATTATTTGGAATAATTGCTGGCTTACTTTGCTTTGTCTGGTGGCACGTCTCTCAGCCATTCAAGATCAATGCTTCCATGGTCACTGACAATCCGGTCAAGAAAAGCCTGCAATAGCAAGTTTATTATTTTCCATAGAGCAATCATGGGGATTTCAAGCAAAATAAATACTGTAGATGTATATATTCTATAATATGCAAGGGAAGGTTGTGTACAATAGACTCAATGTGGTTCGGCCCTTATGCAAACCCCATGCATAGCAGGAGCTTAGTACAATGGGCTGTCTTGCATATGTTCTCTGGTCTTCAGATTTGCGAAAAAAAGTTATGTAATGCAATACTCATGCGTGTACCTTGATTCTCTCTGCCAGCTTGTTGTTCATTCCTCGTTCTCTAATTGTGTGGGCTACCTCATTGACATTTGCGCGCCTCACTGCTTCATAGTCCAGTGAATCCATTGTGTTTGTTGTCCTTTCTCTTTTCTTGCCGTTTGCGTGGGCCTGTAACCGTAAGCTGTCCCAATCAATGTTCTCTTTCTCCTTCCCAAGCCGTCCTTTTTTTGCTTTAGAGGGATTCTCATTTACTTTGTCTACTTTGCTGCAAACATGATTGCCATTTTTCAAGTTCGACTCCAAAACTCTTTGCTCAGACTTACATGAATCAAAAACTACACTGGCCCTTTCTGTGACATCTACAATGGTTTCTGAAAAGGTTGGGGCTTCTGGAACTTGCTGGACACTACAATTGCTATCTTCAGTTTGAACTTGTAAGTCAACATTGACTTCTGCATCATTAACTGTCTCTATGTCCAACTTCTTTTGAGGGTTCGTTGCGTAGACTGCTGAATGTGCAGATTCTGCCGACAGTCCACTTTGTTTCGGTGCACTAAGTTCTTTGCCAAGGAATGGAAAGTTTTCACCTTCTTGTAAATGTTCAGTGCACCTGGTTCCTTGTGCTCCTGAAGTTCCTGCCATCTGTAATAGCTTCAAAAAAGAAGTGGAGCTGCAAAAGTTGCTCGAGTCAGTTCCCTCTGAAGCTTGAATAACTGCCGAGTTCTCAGAAGAAACTACGGAACTCGGGGAAGAAGGTAAATCATTCAATTCTTTTCGATCTCGGAAACCCATAACTGTTGATTCATGATACAGATCTGAGCCTTCTCTCGAGGAATCTGATTGCAGAATGACACAACATTCTGCTGACTTTATGCATTGTGTGCTATTTTCACTTGATTCAGAGCCATTGACAGCTGCTTTTTCTTCACTTGAATCTGTATTGTAGACTCCTGAAGAATCCTGACAACCGGTTGACCGGTTTGGTTGATCTTCATACCATCTGATAGAAACATTGGGGTCTGTTGCACTCTCTTCGGGTTCTTCAATTATAATACCTGTGTTTCCTTCACGCTTCTGAGTACTGTCTGTCTTCAGAGGAAAGTGAGCAGCGAGTGACATGAATGCAGAGCTGTAAAGAGGATAAAGTAAGTAATTTTAGGGACAAAAGTGGGCTAGGTAATATGCTGGCACTCCATCTTTGAATGTTTAGGAATATGCTGGAAGACTGAAAAAATCCAAAACTGTAGAAGTTCATAGTTTCAGCTAACCTGGAAAGGTGATCGGAAACATTCTGTGTAAGATATACCCCAACCACGGAGTCCACAACAGATCCCTTCCAAGGTGAGAAGCGCCTGTCTCCTGACTCACCAAAAGAAAAAAAGATAAAATAAAATCTAGAGAAAATTACAGCCCAAGATTACAAAATTATGTACACAGTGTGTATAGGTAGTGTATACTTTCTACTAATATACATACAATATACATATCTATACATATAATATACATATCTATACATATATACGATTTTCAATACTTTGCTTACGTATACACAACATATAGAGTCATAGACACCATATAAAACCGAGTGTATATGTAGTGTATACTTCAGCCATGTTCGGTAACTGATCCTAAAATTCATGGTTATTACAATAGAGTAAGCAGGCCACTGACACTCTTTTTTCTTTTAATATGGCATGTTTAAACTCCGAAAGTATTCCTATGGAAAAAAATAGTAAGGGTACGTGGAATTTTGGTGTGCAAGATCAACATTTAGTTGATGCCTCTACTTTTCAATTGTTTCTATTACCACATAGTGAGTCACAGATTGAAGATATTAGCATTGCCATCTTATCTTATATAAACTAGCAATATTTTCTTCTAGCTATGATTTGACTTAGCCACTAGGAAAGGTCGAAGACTTTGGACAATTACCTTGGACAAGACGCATGCGTGCAATGAATGAGTCTGCTCTACTATTAAACACTCGACGTTCTTCATCCCACCATTTTGCTTTGTCTTCATCTGTTCCATCAATGCCTTCACTATTTATATCTTGCAGCAAAAGCTTCCATACCCTATCCGTCTCATCGTCAATATCAACTTTTGGCCGTGGTTTGCGTTTTCTAACTAACGAACTTCCAAAAGGGACAATACTTCCATCTCTTTGATAAAGAACAAGGGCACTCTCCCTTTGAAACATGGTGTGGTAGTTGATGATTCCATCTTGACCTTGATTTTGGCTGCTTTCTCTATTTAAATCAAGATGCCGCAAGCGTTCTGCAATTTCATCGATCGGAGACATGCCTCTCCATGTTAAAGCTGGCAGAGAACCTGCATTCAATGTTGTTAGAAAGTGCAGAGTTATGATATAATTGTTAGTTTTAAGTATATGCCTTTAAGTACCCCTTGCATTTTTTGTGAAATGTTGATGGATATGCATGTCGGAAGCTGCCGAGCTGACAAGGATGCTCTTCTTTGACTGCCTTTTTGTCTTAATTGCTGCTCGGGCATCCGCAATTGGAGCTCCCATGCATGCACTGGACGGATGAGATGTTTTATATCTTTCTCCAAATCCATATTGTGTTGCTTCTTTGGATGTAGAAGTTGGAAATTGTTTGTAAATTTCATGCAGAGATGCAAAGTCCTGTACTTGAGTTGCACCGTTTGATCTCCCCCTCCTTAACCTCTCTGCTTCCACAAACGCTGGCATAACATTGGAATACCACATTCCATTATAGCCTATATTGGTTGCAGAATTGTTGCTAGAGGATCCACGGATATTGCACTGAGAGGAAGGCATGTAGTTAGTTTCCCCAGTAAAAAGCTTAATGTAAGATGATGTTGAGCTCTGGCCCTTTTCTGGTCTCTTTTTCTTGTAAATAGCAGGAAAATGCATCCCTACAATACTATAAACATCAGGTTTATTTGCTGGAAGGATTGGTTGATAGGCCTGCATAGAATTGAAATACGCTCCTCTGGCATTTATGCTGTAGAATTGTGCTTCATCAGTTCTACATGAATGCTGTCTTTTCAAGCCTTTCCCATGTGGCAAGCATGCACTGCTGCTGCAGTTGGAACAATTCGGGCTCTGTGGTGTCATTTGTAGTATGCTTGCCTGTTTATCATAAGTTAAATCTGAACAAATGATTCTGCTATTTCCACTTGTGCTTTCATTTCGATTACCAACCATGACTTTGTCATGATTCCATCCAACCTTGTCCGGAGTTGGAGGAACAGGGTACTGCATTCCAGGCTGAGACAAGTAATTTCTCACTTCCTGGTTCCGGGAGCAGGTGATGTTATAAGTTATGCCCACTTCTGTCTCTTCACTTGTGGCTTCTTTACCTTGTCCATGCTGTACAGACTGTGCAGTTGACCCGGAATTATTTGCATGCAAATCCAAAGTTGAGTGCCTGTATGATGAATTCTCATCACTTGCTAGGCTGTCGAATTCAGAAATCAATGATCTCTTGCGGGATTTTCTAGAAAGAGAAACTTCTGTTGGATCAATTGTTCCACTGCTTCCCTCTTCAGAGGGTTTTCCTGTGCTCTTGTTAACTTTATTTCTTCTAACATTCCTTTTTCCTGTTGGAGTTTCTTCGGAACTAGGAGGCTTTCCCTCGTGACAAATTGTATTGTTTGCCTCTTCTGCAGGAGTGGCTGTAGGTCTGTCAATTGTTCCACTGCTTCCGCCTTCAGAGGGTTTTTCCGTGCTCTTGTTCACTTGATTTCTTCTGACATACTTCCTTTTTGCTGTTGGGGTTTTTTCGGAACTAGGAGGCTTTCCCTCGTGACAAATTGTATTGTTTACCGCTTCTGCAGAAGTGGCTGCAGGTCCGCCAACCTTGTTTCTTCGGACGTATTTCCTCTTTTCTGTTTTTGTCTCCTCTGAACCAGGCTGCTTTGGTGTTCTTGGTTTAGGAGTCCTTTTAGGTTTGCCTTCTACAACCACTTTGGGCCTGTGCTTTCTTCTTCTTGGTTTTTGCTCTGGTGTATTATTCAGTTCAGTATCCTGTTTGCCTTCCTTATCAGGTCTGTGATACTCCTGCAATTCTGATTGACCCAAGATCAGCTCTGACTGCTCTTTATTCTGTTGGAGTTCATTTGCTTCAGCTCTCTTTATTGTATCCTCATTTGACTGTATAACTCTTGCTGCTGTTGTCACATTAATATCTAGGTTTGATGCATTAGATGCTTGCCCTTCACTCTTGATCAGATTTGGTGTTACCGGTTCGAACTGGAACGGAATGTTGCCGCTCAAGGCTGCATCTGTCATTCTTGGTGGTGTATTCAAGTTGAAAGGGAAGCTGGAAAAAATAGAGCTTTCATCTGCATGATGAATTCACTTATGTCATGTTAGTTTATCAAGGACATTATCCAAATCTGAAGCAACAAATTTCTTAAGATTTTGACATGTCTGCTAAACCATGATACTGTTTGACGCTTAGCCGAATTGTTTTCATGGAAATGAAACTGAAACGCAATATGTTGAAGCATGTCTACCGTCGAATATGCAATTACTTGTAGATAACAATAGGCTAATTTGACTTGCAATGACACTCCAACAGAAGAACACTCGATCAGAGAAAACACTGTATCACAGGTCTTATGTGACCCCTTTTTTTCCACTCTGATTTTGTTCTAGGATACATTTTTTTAAGTTCAAATTGGAACTTCATTGAGTATTCATAGGGTTGTTACGCGAGCTAATCCGTGTGTGCTGTGCATTTAAAATTGTTAGTAGATGTAAGTTTCAGATTACCAAAGAATGACACTTAACTTGTTATATTTCATTGTCAAACATTTTGCAGGTTTTACAATGCACGAAGACACTCTTGTGTTAATGAGGCAGGTAAAAGAAACTCCTGACATATACATGGAATGCAATTATCGTAATCTGAAGATCCTCTAAGCAGTAAGGTCATTACAATTAGTAGTGACGAATGAATCAACAAATACTTCATTTGTCTACCTGCATTCTGAGAATTGATAAGCGGCTTGAAAGAACTCTTCACACCATTCACTGTTTCATCTGCTGGAGTGGTGCCACCGCCACCAGCTTGTGCCATCATTAACAGATCTCCAAAAGACACATTGCTCCACATGTCTACATTATCACTAGGGAAGTTATTGTACATATTTATACCACCACCATACATTTCGGACCTCGTTCCCACTGCTGCTTCCGAGGTGATGAAGCACTGATCTATTGTGACTGAACTTGTTGAACCACAGTATGCAGCTGCATTCTGTGCTTCAGCCGTGTCGCCAGCAGCATGTCCCAGTGCTTGTTTTCTCTGCAAATCTGACCAATCAACTTGACCTTGCTGATTTTCTTGCCTGTCACTGCAAATTGGTGGAGATTTTGCAAATCCTGGATTCCCCGGAGTTGCTGGGATCCATGAATCCATTCTGCAGCTCTGGAAACTGGTAAAAATCCAATCTTTTTTCCCTTTTTATTTCTTCAATTTGACATAAAGAATTTCTTATACCAAAACTCAACCATTTCCAGCATAGAAAAAGATACAGAACTTAGATAAGATTATTAATTCTACAGTACCAATTTTATTTTACCAAATTATCCTGCAAAAAAACAAAAAAACAATCAAAGATGAAATGACCCAGATTACGAAAAAAAAAGAAAAGAAAGTAAATTACAGGAACAAGATAAACAGAACATAACACTCTACAAAAAAACATAATTGATTAGCACTTGCATTCAAATTTGTGAATTTACATCAAATGATTCATTTTATAACAGATCCCCAAAGACCAAACAAGAATGTAGATTCAACAACAAATCAAGAAATCTCATTTTTTTTGTTGTCAAATTCAAGAAATGATTAGCAAAAATTCAGTCTTGATCAGTGAAAATTTCAGCAAACCGACAGAACAATAAAATCTGACCTCAAAATCCCATTTGTTCTGCAATTTTTCATGATGTTTAGAAATATTTTTTTCACTATATAGCTGGTCAAAGAAGGGTAACTAATTGTAGAAAACTCAGCTGAATTTTACTCACCTGAAAAATGGATCTTTGATGGGAGATCTCATAAAATGGAAGAGAGATATTCTGTTTAACTGTGGTTAGAAAAACTAGGATAGAAGCTAAAACTGAAACTCACAAGGCATTATTCATGGACTCATATAAAGGTCATTGAACCGATAAAACCATTTTTTTCTCGGCAGACTGTTAAAAAAGCCATTGCTTCCTCCTTTCCTAAATACTTGTCATTTTTTAAAAAACATAACTCCCTCCGTTCTTAAATACTTATCATTTTTACAAAACTAGATGGTCCACAATTAAATTACTCAGACTCTTCAAAAATATTATTAAATACATGTCAGATCCTTCAAAAATAGTACAGTTTTAAAAGATTCAATATAAATACGATAACATTTTTAGAAAATTCGAGCAATTTAGATCCATAATATCTGTCATCTTTATTCTTAGTATATGGTATAAAAGAAAGAAATATTAAATTAAAAAGAATAATAAATAAAAATAATTTAATTAAATTATTCTTTAATTAATATTTTTCTTAAAAAGTGTGTAAATAAAACATGACAAGTATTTAATAATGGAGTAACTAATTTAATTTTAGTGTTATTTTAATTGTATTTTTGTGTTAATAACCCACTGTTCAACAACATTTATTAAGGGGTTTGTAGTTAAAAGTAATTAACTTTGGTTAAACGATTAAAGTGCCGTGAATTGTCGAACTGAGGGTTGACCACGTGCCAATGGTAGGAGAGAGGGTACTGATGCGCATGTTTTTATGCGAGTCAGTATTGTTAAAAGTTAGCCGTTAGGGGAATGACAGTTATAACTGTCACGAGGCGAATTCAGAATTTAAAATATATATAAATTTTAATATTATTTTATATTAATAGTGTATATTGATTTGACATTTTTTATGTTTTAATGGATTTGTCGTACATGTACGTGATCTAGTCAAAGCTTATTGTAGGGATATTTGGCATGTGGTATTTTCTTCTTTTTAATTTATTTATTTGATTTTGATTTTATATAAAATTTTAAAAAGTTGAGATGACTTTTGACTGTTGATTATATTAAACTATTCTTTGATTTTGTGGTTTTAAACATATCAAGAGTTGCTAAAAAAAATATTTTTTTTGAAACACATTAAAAGAAAAAGTAAGATGAATAAATTAAAAATAAGGGAGTATATATGGGTAAAAATTTATTTTACGTCGGATGATTACAATAAATGAGATGCATAACATGTGTTTGTACATATAATTTTATCATTTAATTATGATAAATTAATGCATATTTTATTAAATTAAATCACTTAACTATGATAAATTGAATTAATTTTCTGTAAAAATTTGATACAAATAAATATTTATGCTATAATATATAGTTAGAGGCTGACCCATCTGTACGAGGTGGGGGATGCACGTCAACTTCAAAAAATCAATGTATATAATATGTATATACTTTGAGAAACTGATATATATTTAACTGTGCATCAATTATAAACAAAAGTGCACTTGTGCAGTTGGTGGAAGCTGTTGCCTGCGACTTCGGATCGAATAAGAAATGTCACCTTTTCATTATTATTTTTTATTTTAATTTAAAGGGCTTATAACAATAAAAGCGATGTATTCTGTCGGGGGATTCGAACTTGCATCAATTTGTATATTTTGCACATCTTTGATCACTAGCTATCACTCTTAATTATTTCTATAATGTTAAAGTCTATATAATATCTTTTTTTTTTATTCTTTTTTTGAATTGGAGTGACTTATATGATTTATTTATTTGTGTTTTTGCTATTACTTACGTCACTAATGACCAATTTAATATGACATTATCTCCCAATAGTCATTGAAATTTCGCTAATATCTATACTAAGACCACAATCTTTAATCTTTAGCACGCCTTATGTATAGTTACACAATAAATTGTTCGATTTAATAATTAAGGAAGTGAGAATTATAACTGTTGTATGAATGTTAAGCATGTGTATATGTTACAAATTAAATTTTTAAGAGTCAAACTATTGCATTTAGGAATGGGAATTTTAATATCAAAGTCATCATTAACGAACGTACTTCCTCTATCCCATATTACATGATCATCTTACTAAAAATAGTTGTCTCATATTAATTGTCCACTTTACTAAATCAAGAAAATATTAATTATATTTTCCCCATATTAACCTTGCAATTAATTCTTTTTGAAAGTGTTCACACTTGTTTGTAAAGTTCCCAAAAAGTTTTTTAAGGGTTGAATTAGTAAAATTACTTTTTTATTTATAATTTCTTAACATGTGTGTAAAAAGGAAAATGACGAACTAATATGAAACGGAGGGAGTAACAAGTTTGCTTCGATATTTTCCACCTAGCTTTTTATTTTTTTTGTTAATTTTACTTCTAGACTTTGGATTTACGAGTGATTTTTTATTGTATAGAAGGTTCTTTTTTATTTAAGTAGAAATTTGTTTTAACCAAATATTAATGTTTTGCTTTTCAGCAACCTTCAGTTATATTTTTGGGTATTTGATGTCACAATTCCCCGTTATTCTGTCGCCTAAATAATAGTTCATTTGACTAAGTTTTTGTAAAGTCAAAAATATTTGTTTCAGATAGTTGAAGTATTTGATTAAATTTTTACATTTTGTTGGGATGGTTTATGTATATTATTTTGATAATGTATCGTATTATATCATAATATTTTATATTATATTGTTTTGATAAATATAATATTTGGACAAATTGTATCATTTTTGTCGTTACATTACATAATGTCAGACATCAACAATTTGAAGGATAAATCTATGAAAAAAAGAGAGTAGAGTATGGAGAAAAACTCTCATAAAAAGGTATGAGGAAAAAAAAAAGAAATTAATTAGATAATTAGCAAAAACAAAATAAGGGAAAAAAGTAATAACGCGGTTACACCAAAATGATCATTACATAAAATGGGGCTTTTATTGTTAGATAACAATGGATTAAATGAAATAATATATTGTATTTAAGCTAACAACAAATATATGACAGTTTGCAACTATCCAGACAAGTTAAAGAAAAATAATTATTTTTTGAATAATACCATAAGTTTTCTAAAGACTAAAAGAATAATTTTCCCTCGTACATTTAACCAACATAAATTATTGTTCTAATGCCTATACAAATATTTTCCAAAATTGTTAATCGAACACAAATTATTACTCTTCTAAATGAGTATTTTTTCAAAAACACTTTTAATAAAGAAAAAGAACTTTTTAAATTTTGGCCAAAGTTGAGGCTATTAAGAAGTTTTGAGGGCGTTAATTTTTTTTTTCAAGTGAATTCCACTTTGCCCCCTTAATATTTATGATTTAGGAAATGATATTTTCCTCACATATTGAAAAGGAACGATGCCCTCCTTATGCAGTATTTTTCTGACGAGATCTTCTTTTGTTGAATAAAGATTTTTTTTTTTTTTTTTTTTTAAATTTAAATATAAAAATATATAACTTCTATTGTTGTTCTATTTAATATTAGGACAATTTAAAAATGTTTGAAGTAAAGAGAGTAGGAAATAAACAAATACAGTGATGCTTTATTTATTATTATTATTTTTAATGAAACGAGACCCCATAAGGCTATTTTATTAAAAAAAATTAAATATCAACATAAAGTTAAAAAGGAAAAGTGTAGAATTTCTAATATATATTTCATAAGAATTTCTAAGATTTTCATATAAGATAAATTAGTTTTGCATATTTTCTTCAATTTTATATATAAGAATATTTTTCTCTATTGCATAAATTTTAGTAATGATATCAAGATAATGAAAAAATTATTTAATTTTTGTAGATAGCAGGAAATACAAAATATCCTGTTAAGCTTGAAGGTCATAAGAAATTTTCAGATGAAATATTTTTGAATGAATCTGTATTTATTTGAAGCAAATAAATAGACACCCAAGAATTCAAAATTAAGAGAACATAGACAAGAAAAAGAAAAAAGAGATCAAGAGGTGTAACTTCTTGTTGTTCGATTGAAGGATTATGAATTCATCCGTAAAATAGATGAAGAGGAGAACTTTGGATCATACAATTGTAAGATTATCTACTTGTAAATCACTTTGTAAAATAAAATATTCTAAGAGTGAAAATTAAAAAGTGAAAGAATGTGTAGTACTCATCATGTGGAGCCTTAATGTTCACCGTAAATTTTTTTTGAAAAAGAGATAATCAATCCAGCAAAATTCATGATTTCTCAAATTGATGATACAATAATGTTATTTTATTTTGTTCTTTGAAGCATTAAATTTAACCAATAATATTACAAAAGGAATAGAAAATATATAAGTATATTGAAATTTATGCACAAATACAAAGTCTAAAGTATTATTACTCATCTTCAGAAATATGCCTCGATGAGATTACATAGGTTTAATTTTGAAGTCGATAAACCAAAAGCGATAATAAATATCAAGAATATATAATGTCAAAAATTAGGGTCAAAAAATTTTCCTCCAAATTAAGTGTTTTAGTGCTAAAAAAAGGATTAGGGGTTTAATTTTTTTATTTTAGTTTTTCTAAAAGAAATCTTTATTCAACAACAACAAAAAAATCTCACAGAAAAATATTATATAAAAAAAATATCGTTCAATTTTAATATGTGAGGAGGTATCATTTTTCAAATTATAAATGTTAGGGAATAAAGTGAGATTCATTCATTTTTTCCTTATCCTCTCTTTACGTGATTGACGGTGCCGTCAGTTTCGCCGTTTTGTGGTCCCGTTTCAGTAGTACAATTATACACGTAAAGAATTTGCTGAATTTAGTATATAAAATTTAATAAGATGATGGTGGGGCTTGTAAATTTGTAATCTACTGTATTTGCTTTTATTAGGTACAAAATACAATTGTGAATTGTCTATTACTTTTATAGGCAACTTGTTAGTTTGACGTCATATCATGGTGATACCCTCTCCGTTTCATAAATTTTAGTTAAAGGTTTATTTTATTAAATTAATTTATTAATAATACTTTAATTTTTAAATTTGATTATTATTATTTTATATAATTATTTAATATTGATGATAGTATAAAAAAATCATAAAATTTTTTTAATTTGTGAAAATAAATAAATAAATTAAAATATCTATATTTAGTATAAGTAACAAGTAAAACAAAATGGAGGCCGTTTATCTTAATGGTTCATTTCTATAAAATTCAGTTGAAAGTGGTAGTACAGTCATTATTATTGTCATTGTGATTGGATACAATCTATTTTCTTGGTTACTTGCAACACTACGACCAAAAAGTGACATCTTGTCTTATATTGTAACTTAAATTGAGATGTAAGTCTTGAAAAATTTATAAATATTTTATTATTTTTTTAGTTTTATAATCTTTCAAGATAAAAACTTTCATGTTTTTAATGTAAAGGACATGAGACGTATATGATGTTAATAAGAAAGTTAATATCTCGTACTTTCTGTGCAAAGGACAAGAAATTATGTATCGTTAATAAGAAAATTAATATCTTATGAAAATTTTTTACCTCAAGAAAAAGACGATATTTAGCAATTTATAAGTTCATTTTCGTTTCTCGCCTTGGGAGACACTATTTATAGATATATTCTTGTCATTTCTTTGAAGGTTAAATAATCCACGTTATTTAACAACAACAAGAACATATTAAATGTAATCTTACAAGTGATTTTGGAGAAGGTAAGTGTTGGGTATCGTCAACATCTTGCTTATGACAAGGCCCGTGAGGGGCTGGGGGTACGGGTCGAAGTCATGATCGAACATGATACTTGCTTGATAGGCGTAGTTAAGAAATAAAGTTATATTTTTGCTATCAACTATGACTTTTGGCATAAAGCTAAGTGCTTGATCCTAACAAGTGGTATTAGAGTCACAATTATGTTTGATTCCCAAGCGCAATATGCTACATGAGGTTGGTATTGGGTAACGCCAACATCCTGCTTATGGCAAGGCCTATGAGGGGACTAGGGGGCTCGGGTCGGAGTCATGATCGAACATGACGCTTGCTTGATGGGCTTAGTTAAGAAATACAGTTGTAGCCTTGCTATCAACTATAACTTTTGGCATGATGGTAAGCATTTGATAGCATGAGATAGAGAAATTGTTTCTGATGGACCCTCGACTCAAAAGAAAATTTTTCAAAGAAGGGTTATGAGAAAGTATAACAAGAAGATAGCAAAAAACACACCAAATGAAGCAACAAGTAATAATATTCATTGAAAAATAAGAGGCTAATACTACTAATAAGGATAAGCCTAGAGGAAGTTGGCACCTGCCTCTGTCACATAAAGTGCGACTACACTCGGCTGTCTTTACTAACTTTCTATCATAATTCGACCTTCATACCTTCTTATTTAAGGTCATGTTCTCAGTAAGTTGAAATTGTGCCATGTACTGTCTAATCACCTCCCCCAAATTCTTCTTTGGCCTACCTCTACCTCTCCTAACTCCTATTACAGCCAACCTTACACCTCTTTGCTGCTGTACTTATTCACTTCCTCTTTACATGTCCGAACCATATCAGCCTAGTTTCTCTTATCTTGTCTTTCACGAAGCCATTCCTACCTTGTCTCGTATAACTTTGTTCATAATCATCTCTCTTCTAGTATTTCCTAGTATGCTCACACATCTATTTGAGCATCTTCATCTCGCTATATTCATCTTCTAAATATGAACATTCTTGATTGGTCAGCACTTTGCCTCGTACAACAATGTTGGTCTAACCATCACTCTGTAAAATTTACCTTTAAGTCTTGGTAAAACATTTTTATCACATAATACCTAGACGCGAGACTCAATTTCATCCACCCCACTTTAATACTATATACGAAATCATCGTCAATCTCACCTCTCTTTGGATTATGGATCCAAGATAGTTGAAACTTCCTCTATTAGGTATGGCTTGTGCATCGATCTTAACTTCCACCACTGCTTCATACGTTATGTCATTGGACTTACATTCTAAGTTCTGAGTATAAACCTGCTTAACTTGAAACCTTTAGACTTTAGGACTTGTCTTCAAAAATTCACTGAAATCTCGTTTAATTTGGCCTGGTTGCTCTTCCCCCTCTTCATCGTACGAATAGTCCCATTAATCTCTGTGGCTTTTATGCACTTATAATACTCAAATACGACTCTCGAAATGCTCTAACTTTCCCAATACGGTATCCCTATCCCTTTCTCCATTCAAGAGCGTATGAAAATACGTTTGTCATTTTCGTTTAATGTATGCTATGTGCCTCTTTTACCAACACTTCGTCATTCTTGTGCTAGATGCACTTCACTTGCTTCAAGTCATGATCTCTTTTCTTTCTCACCTTGGCGAGTCTATGCAACTTGTATCCCCGCCTTGTACTCGACCCCTTCATACAAATGCTCAAAAGTTATCTTTTTACCCGTCGTGATCACTAGTTTTTGCTTCCTTCTTCGTCATCTTGTATTTCTACGTGTTCCTCCTCTTATCTCCCTTCGTTTAAGCTTTCCACTAACATTGTCTAAGCAACCTTCTTGGCTTTCACTTTTTCTTGGACATCTTCATTCCACCACCAATCCCTATTATGCCCATATGGGTTGCCCCTCTAAACCCATAGCATTTCTCTAACTGTTTCCCTAATACATTCAATTGTTCTAACCCACATATTATGTGTTCCCACAACTCCCCCTAGCCCCCATACTATTCACACAATTTGTGTAATAAAATTAATTTACTGAAATTTTGCGTTGATAGATTTATTTGTCATCATTTGACAATATTTTTAAGGATGAAGACATTACTTTTCCAAATTTATGTGAAACTTGCTATTTTTGGAATTGTGGACATTATTATTACATATCATATTTTTCCATCAAGCTAAAATTTGAATTATTAGTTAATTTTGTCTTTGTTATTCCTTTTACAATAGGGATAATTATATATATAAAAAAATACACATAGCAAATATACATCGCAATTTAGTGGCTAAAAAAGTATATTACATTTTTATAGCCCAAAATTAGGATTTGACCACGAAAAGAAAAGTAACTTTTTTTTATAACATTGTATACATTTGTATATTGTATTGTATATATAATACAATCTTTTTATTATATTACATAATGTTATATATACATTATTTAATAATATACATAATTATACAAATATACACATATGTATATATAATGTTTAAACAATGTATCTACATTGTATAAGTGTGTACAAAATGAAGAGGAACAAGAAAATCATCGAAATAAAAAGACTGTATTGTAGATACAACAATATGCAATACAATATAAAAATATATACAAAAAAACGAACTTCATCGTCTTCCACGAATCGTAGCACCAAATTCATCCAAAAACATTTCAAAACTACACCAAATCATCCAAAATTTCAGATTTGAACTCCTCAATACATAATCAATCTTTTGCAATCATACCTACTCGAAACAGAGCTTATTTACGAAAATTTGATTTTCAAATTTTGAAGCTGGAGCTTCAATAATGGTTAAACATCCAAAAAATTTGTGCTATAATTGTGAAATTATAATGTAAATTTGCTATATGCTTGGTCTACAAATTTTATTGACCTCTATTCCCTTAGATGTTCCTTAGCTGTAGCAATAATGAACAACTATGAAACATTTCACGAATTGTGTATTAAATGAGCGTTGAGCTACAGATTATAAAGTAATATTTTAGGCTTATACTATTGGACCGTTTTTGATAATGTAATGTACATTGTGCTATATTTTGTAATGTAACATTATTGGATGTACTTTTATATAATTTTTCCTTTATAATATGTATTTCAAATTTTATACTAATTCAAATGGTTTTAAAAGAAAAATATAATGCGCGAGGATTCAAATCAAAATTTTCGGACTCGATTAGTCATTTTGAGAAGTCTTAGTACTGTATTGAAAACAAAGCCTATGAAACTATTTAGTTAAGTTTCGGGTAAACTTCAAAATATTCCCAAGTAATATTCCATGTGCATATGCTCCCTACTGTTTTTTTTTGTCATTTATCAAAATCTTGATATCATTATCTTCATTGTGTGTTGATTATAGAACTAATTTGTTTTGGAGTAGCGATAAAATTGTCATTGTATGACCTATGAATCATACATTGGAATAATAGAAGCAGTTATTATGACTTGCATTAAAGTAGACTGTCGTCTACATCATACCCCTTGAACTTGCGACCCTTCTATGAATCCTATTAATATAAAATGCTTTTATGCACTAGGATATCTGTTGTTTTGTTACTATCTATTGTTTCTTGCTCTTATATTACATACTCTTTTTTTAGATTATTTTTGTCTTGAGCCAGAGGTTTATCGGAATCAGCTTCACTACCTCACCTCTAAAATAGCGATACAGATTGCGTATACTCTACCCTCTCCATACTTCACGTTGCAAGAATACACTGAATATATTGTTGGTACTTTTATGAACTAGGCAACCTTTAACTATAGAATTAATTGGCGAAATGATCCAATGGACCCTTGTACTTGTCTGAGTTTGTATTCTAGATCCTCCTACTCAATTCGTTGCCAACTGAACCCTTAAACTTAATAAAACGTAATATTTTCAACACTTTTTGAGTCGATTAGGGTGCGTGTAATACACCTACTACATTTGGAATTTCACGTCATTTTTTAAAAGATACATCAAAAATTAAATTTTCAAAAATACATTAAATCAAATATACCCACTTTTGCAAAATCTAAAAACTGTTCAACTACTATCTTCTCCATATTTGCTTACAAATTGAGCATGAAATTCATTTCAAATAGCTGAAACATTTTTCCATTTCACTTGAATTTTCAACTACAAGTTCACAAATACAAATCCAATGAACCCCAATAAAATTTTTGAATTAATTTCACAAATGTACATGACCTATTTGTTGTTTTTCACGCTTTCTCAAGCTTATTAATGGAGTTTTTTAATCTTTAAATACCCATTATCACTCCTCATACATAAACTCATACCCACAGCTTCTCTTTGAACTTTTGGTGTTGGAGGCAAGAAATTGACGGTTGATTTTTAGTCATATAATTTATGAAGATGGAAGAACACCATTTCTTCATTAATGGTGATAAATATTGTGCTTTTCTTTATGAAGATGGGAAGGTATGGGTGGGTGGGTGGGGAAGCGACAGTGAGGGGGAGGGGGACAGTGAGGAGGGGGCTGAAGGGGGGTGGGGTACTGTTGAGGGTGGGTGGGTGTTGTTGTGTAAAGAAAAAAGATGTTGTTGAAGAAGAGGGAGGGATCAGAGAAGTTTTTCAGCTTTATTTTTTTTATTTGATTTGTTTCTTCATGAATTTAATAATTTTTAATTAAATTTATTACATTCACGTGCTTTGAAAATAGATGATATCATGCACTACATCTAAATCAATAAAGATATATCACATAAGCTTGATCAATAGTTAGAAGGACTTAAAATATTATGTTTTATTGAGTTTAATAATTTAATTAGCAACGAATTGAATAGGAGAATTCAAAATATAAACTCAGATAAGTATAAAGATCCATTAGAAATTAATTTTACAAAACTTATCACGAGAAGATTTTATGGTAGGGAAAAGTCAATCGTGGGCCATTGGTAGGGCTATAGGTAACCGATTCTCTAGGTTGTTTGATGACAACTAGGTGGTGATACTTTAGTGATTCATTTCTTCTAAATAATTCAGTGTGAAAATATGATAATACAATCATTGTTGTTGTTGTTATTCCGATTGGACTACATCAATCTTCTCGGGTCACTGCAACCAAAAAGTGACATCTTGTCTTATATGATATAAATCGAAACAAAATTCTTAAACAACTTATATATATATATATATATATATATATTAATTTTATTTATTATTTTATAATTAATATACGTACCTGCATCGATCCATGATCAATATTAAAAAAAATAATTACGTTATACATTATGTAAGAATATGTATTATACACTTATTTATATAAAAATCATTTAAATTTGATATTGTCAATAGAAAAGTTTTCTCGTTTTGTATGAAAAGGATAAGAAATATATAACATTAAAAAGGAAATAAATATTTTGCACTTTTTATGCGAATGATAAGAAACTTACGTATTGTTAATAAGTATGTTAGTATTCCATAGACAATTTATAAGTTCTTTTTTCGTTTCATTTTCTTTAAAGACATGTACATTTTCATACCATTTATCATTTCTAAGGCTAAAAAAATTCATGAATTCCTGCGAGTAAAATTATTTTTCATTAAGGATTTTGTTATTGAGATTTATACATCAACAGTTGGCTGTGTTTTTTGAGGATGAAACTATCTGTTTTTTCCCAATGTATCTGAAACTTGCTATTTTGGAATTGAAACATTATTATTAAATTGTTATACGTTTTCCAATCAAACAAACATGTGAAGTATTAGTTAATTTTATCTTTTATTATTAGTTATGTACTGGAGTATTTATTTTAAATTTCATTCATATTCAAATAATGTGAAAAGTAAGAGTATTTAATTTGAAAAAATTAAAAATTTTGAATTCAACTTATCAATTTGATCTAAAGCAAACATAACGCAAATATTGATTTGTTTTTTAAAAGTTACCTGGATCTATAAATGTACGGAAAATTGTCTTATCCTAAAACTTATCACAATTATAGGCTACCAGTTCTCTTGGTTGTTTGGTGGCTACTAGTGGTGGTATTTTAGTGGTTTATTTATTTAAAATTCAGTTGAAAATGATGGTACAAATTATGTGTATGTTATTATTGTTATAACTGTCGCTATCAACCTTTTTGGTTATATTTATAACTAAAAAGTGATATTTTGTCTTATAGCTTGTTCGATCAAATTTTTAAAATTAATTCATTTTGAAAAATACTTTTTGAATATCTTTAGAGAGTAACAATTTTCTTTTCACTAATTAATTTAAAATTATTTTTATTAATATCAAACTAATAATAATTTATGTTTAATCAAGATTTCAAAAGTGCTTTTAGAGAAAATCAATATTTTCTAATTCTGAAAAAAATAGCTTATTCTACTAATTAAAAGTATTTATTTAACACTTGACCAATATCAATAACAACAAATATAGTGTAATCCCACAAGTAAATTTAGGGAGAATAGAGTGTATGTTGATCTTATCTCTTCCTTTAGAGGTAGAAATGCTATTTATGATAGACACGTTAGAAATGTTATTTTTGATAGACACGTCACTTATACATCACTATTGCGTAGTGAAATGAAGCTTTAGAACAATTTATACGTCATTCATGTTTTTCCACGCAAAGGATGAAAACCGGATGTAATGAAGAAAGTTAGTACTCCCTAGTCCCTCTGTCCCATATTAATTGATCATTTTTATTTTTACATGCTTCTTAAGAAATCATAATTAAAAAAGAAAATTTTACTAATTTACCTCTTACGATACTTTCTTTGAACTTTACAAACTTATTTTTACACTTCCAAAGAATATTAATTATAGGGGTAAAATTAGGGACGGCTCAACAATGTTTGTAGCGTAAAGTCAAAATATATTAAAGGGCCTTTACTTTATTTCGTAAAATTCATATACTAATTTATAAGGGCAACTTTCATAAATCTCAACTGTGTAGTACCTAATTACACTCTATCCCCACTCTTATGATAATTACATAAAATTTCGAATTTTAATTTTTGCGATACATTACTGAGGCTCGGATACATAACCTTCCCTGCACATAAGTACTGATACATAACTCTTATGTATTAATATCACAGAGATACATTCAGATACATAAGTCTTATGTATCAGTAGCATAAAAAACATTCTGATACATGATTTTTGTCAGATTTTCAATCAAAAACATCTTTCTAATTATGTATCTGTAACCTAATATTCAGTAAGATACATAGCTTTTGTATATTTATTGGAGGGTCGCGTGATGTATCTCCTTGTCCTTTTCAACCCGATACACCATTCTTATGTATCTCCGAACTCCCTTAATAGATACATCATTTTTATGTATCTCCATTAGCATCATCATCTTTAACCTCTATTGACGAATCTCCAAACTCCCTCCGTACTCCACCCCCAACTCCCTCCATATCTGTCTCAGGCCACCATCGCTAGTAAATCCTGACCGGCGAGCCACCAAATAGACCACAACTCAGAATAGACCCCAACTCAGTCTCTTACACCACCGCGCGACTATAAGTCTATAACCTCACCCCGCTTCGTCCAGCGTAGCATCACCGACAAAATTTCGTCGGGAAACACTCTCTCTGGCCACTCACAACCGCAATTCAAACACCATTTTTTAGTTTGCAGCAATAGCGATTATGATGAGAGAACTTCGAAACCCAGATTTTAAATCCCTCAACAATAACAACTAGGGCCCTTGTTAATATTAAATCTCGACAAAAATGCGTCAAGTGGAAAGTTATTCTTTAGGCGCTTCCACATAAAAAAAAAGTTCCTAAAAGGAATTTCGTTGATCCAAATGAAGTTGTAAATTCTAAGGCACTCAAAGACAGAGTAGCAAGTAAATATTTCATTACTACTCAACTTCCAAATAGCCTCATTATCCTTCGTTCCCTGCCAATTTGAGTACTCTTGATCAAGAGCCCGAATTGTTATGGAGATTTGAGCATAATCGAATGAGTATGTTGATGAGTTTGGTATAAAAAAAATTGTTGAATGGAAATGAATTGGATTTGGGAATTGGGGGTAGATGTGATGTATCAGACAATTTGGAGAGATAAAAAAAAATTCGAGATTTTTGAAATTACTTTAAGGAGTTGGGATTTTAGGTAATAATGGTAAGTTAAGCTGTGGTATTATGTAATTTTTCTAATTTATAATGAGATACAAAAGAATCACCCAATTTTTTGCCTAAAGAGCACGCATGTTACGTTTCTGAACTTTGTCGTAGGTAAAAGAATGATCATTAAGGGTAGAAAGGTAGAAGAACAAGTCTATTATCTACCATGTTTTAACATTGTGTCACTTTTTTTTCGTGATTTTCCGATTAAAAAAGATGACACATAGGAGAGCACAACTACTTTTTGCCAAATAAGTAGAATCCAACATGAATAAAATGCTGATAGTGTTCTTAAACATTTGTCAAATAAGAAAAATGTGTCATTCTGCTGACTATAAAAAAAAAATGTACCATAAATTAAGAAAGATAATAGTTTTAGTAATTTTGGGGCTTATATTTGGGGGCCTAAGGTAAAGGCTTCACTTGCCTTACCCTTAGGCCGGTCCTGGATAAAATGTGAAAATTTTAATTAATTTTATCTTGATTTAGTAAGTGGATAAGTAATTTGAAACATATCTTTTTAGTAAGATGATCAACTAATATAGAACGAGCGATTAATGTTTTTTATGCGAAAGTCAATACACATCTAATATTGATAAGAAAGTCAGTATCTCATAAAAATTAAATTTTGACTTCACAAGAAAATGACGATATTAAAAATGTATTTTTTTATTCTCACCTCACGAGACACTTCTTTATTCTCATTTCTCATACCATTTCTTTGAATGCTAAAAGTTCATGCAATTCGTGTAGGTAAACTATTTTTAAGTAGCTATAAATTATTTCATTGCGATGATTGTTGTCTGTTGAAAATGCCTAAAGTTGATAGATTACATTTGCAAAAATAATGCAGGTATTAGTTTTGTGTATTATTAATATCTTATTTGGTATAAAAATATTAGTTATATATGTATTCAAATCGTGAAAACAACATCTGACAGAAATATAAAGTGTTGTGGCGTATAATAGACCCTTGTGGTCCAGCTTTTCCTCGAATCCCGCGTATAATGGATCTTTAGTGCATCGGATTGCCCCTTCTTTTTATATTTGATATTAAGTACATTACCAACTAATACATGGGAATCTATGATATTAGTAATGCAATGGACTCTAATGCATGTATTATATGTTTAAAGACATAATTGTCCATCAAAATCATTTTCACATTCTTTCCATCATATTTGTGGAGGGTATCTTTGTAAACAAATATTTTTTAAAAAAAATTATACAATGCATATTAATTTTAATACACCAAACCACACACTAAATAAAAAATCTCAGCATAACTAATATTAATATTACTTATGCAAGTATTACTAATATTTATATTTTATATTATTTTTATATACCTTATCAAACGACCCCTTAGAATATAGGCTCGAAAAAAGCCAATAGTGGGCCATTATTGATAGGAGTATATGCAACTGATTCTTTAGGTAAGTTTAATGGCAACTAGTGGTAGTATTTTAATGATTCATTTCTTTAAAATAAAATTCTGTTGAAAACGACATCGCAATCATTATTGTTGTTTTAACTGTCGCATCAACTTTTTGGGCTATATCGCAACCAAAAAGTAATATCTTGTCTTATAGTCTGTTTTGTCAATCTTCTAAAATTGATTTATTCTAAAAAATATTTTTAGTCAATATATTTTTTTATTTTAATTTGTTTATTTTAGTTTAATTTAATATAAAATTTTAAAAAGTAAAGAAGATTTTTAAATTTTATAATCTTAAACTAAAGATATATATGATGTACTACAATGACTTTTAATGTTGTGGTTTAAATATATAATGCGAAATGATTTATTTTTTTTAAAAAAGTCACAATTAAAAAAAGATATTCATTTTTAAATAAATTAAAAAGAAAAATAATACAAAGAAATTAAAATAGAAGGGGCAGTATTTTTGGAGACGAACAATTTTATTTTTTTTGCGTAAATCAATTTGGAACCCATTTTTATTAATGCCAACAATATTTTATGTTTGACCAAGATTTTAAAAGTGTTCCCAGAAAAAAAATATTACTATTTTCAATTTTTGAAAAATAATGTCTATTATTGCTCAAACATACTTACTTTTTTCCTAAAAGCTTAGCTAAAAAAACTCAACATCTAAACTAAAGTTTTAAAAAAAATACTTTCAACTTTTCAAAAAATTAGCAAACAGACTATTATATTTGTACAAGTTAAAATGAGATGAAGGTCCTAAACAATTTATATGTATTTCACTTTTTTTATTCCATAATCTTTTCAAGGTAAAAGTTATCATGTTTTTATGCGAATGACAAATAATATATGTAACGTCAATAAAAGAAAAAAGTCAATTACTTATACTTTTTCTGCGAAGAATAAACAACACACGCAATCTTTTCAAGGTAAAAACAATCATACTTTTTATGCGAATGACAAAAAACGTATGTAACGGCAATAAGAAAAAAATCAGTTACTTATAAAACTTTCTCTGCAAAGAATAAGAAACACGCATAATTTTTTCAAGATAAAAGCTATCATGTTTATTATGCAAATGACAAAAAATATATGTAACGTCAATTAAAAAAAAGTCAATAACTCATATAATCTTTATGCGAAGAATAATAAACATGCACAACATAGGTAGAAAGTTAATATCTCGTGAAAACTGTTAAACTTTAGAAAAGAAAAATGTTAATATTAGGCAGTGATTTTTTTCTTTTTTTTTGTTTTGTTTTTCATTCCTCACCTAGTGTTTTGTATGCAAATAACAAGAAACATATGTAGCATCAATAAAAGAAAAAAGACTGTTACTTACACTTTTTCTGTGAAGAATATGAAATACGCGCATTCTTTTCAAGATAAAAATTATCATATTTTTTATGTGAATGACAAGAGATGTATGTAACGTCAATAAAACAAAAATGTCAGTTACTTATACTTTTTCTGCGAATCGGAAAGAAAAGCAACGACTGGAGTGGGAGAGTCAGAGTCGAAAAGGGGATTCAGTATGTCGTGAGACAGTTCGGTCCATATCCTGTGTGGGCGTTAGAGCATTGAGAGGACCTTTCCCTAGTACGAGAGGACCGGGAAGGACGCACCTCTGGTGTACCAGTTATCGTGCCCACGGTAAACGCTGGGAAATAAGATTTTCCTTTTCTTAAAAGAGAAAAAAACAAAATAGATCCACTTTCTGGGTCGGCTCGCCTACTCGGGTCTTGTATGGATATGCAGGAAGGGGTGCTCCTAGGTGTGTGTAGGGGTTGTGTTTGTTTGTAAGAAAATGACTGACTACAAGACCAGGTATACCAATTTGGAGAAAACCTGCTTGGCGGGTAAGGCGGAAATTGAGCCCAGAATTTGCCAGAACTATTCCAGTGAGTCCTCCTATGGTGAATAAAAAGATGAACCCTACAACAAATAACTTCTCTTAACAAAGGTAGGTTCAAGTCAAACTTTTGGCTTGCGGGGAATAAGAAACACGTGTAATCTTTTCAAGATAAAAGTTATCATATTTTTTATGCCAAAGACAAGAAACATATGTAACGTCAATAAAAAAAAAAGTCAGTTACTTATACTTTTTCTATGAAGAATAAGTAACGCGCGTAATCTTTTCAAGATAAAAACTATCATGTTTATTATGCGAAGAATAAGAAACACATATAACATTGATAGAAAGTTAATATATCTTGAAAACTTTTAAACTATAGAAAAGAAAAAAATGTTGATATTAGGCAGTGATTTTTTTGTTTTTCATTCCTCTCATAAGATGTTAGTGTCTGAACGCACGTGTATTTCATAATTTAACATTAAAAAATTTATCATAATCTTTTCAAGACAAAATCTTTCACATTTTGTGTGCGAGTGATAAGAAACATATGTAACATTAATAAAGATTAAGATTTTGCTCTGATTTTCTTATAGTATTTGACTTTTACTTTTTTGTCGAAAGAAATTTAAAGTATTGTCATAATTGTTTTTACTTGTTCTAAAAGAAAAATATAAATTTCTTCTATATTTGACTTTTTTTATCCTGAAAAACACTTTTGAGTATCTATTAATGAAAGAACCTTCTTTCCATACCAATAACATAATTCTAAATTCGTCGTTTAGAAAGTTTTGCGTAGGGAAAGATTTTTCTCTTAATAGTTTTATATTTTTTTAATCAGTCATATGTAGGTCAGTTGACCAAACCAATTCAGTAGATTATGAGTTTTTTTTTTTATAATTTCTCTTAATTATTGCCGTTCAAGGTTAATTGTTAGCTTCCGTATACAGACGTATTCTTTCAATCCCAATCAGTGGTATCAGAGACAATGGTTCAACGAGATTAAAGAGAGGTTCAAGGCAAGTTTGGATCAAGTTGCAACCAATTTTACAATATTATCTCGAGTACTATACTAAACAATAGATAGTAATAGAATGAAGAACAAGACACTACAAGAGTAGTCCTTCAACTACTAGTAAAGGCAACAAACAATACATTCCTACTTAATAATCTTCTACCCTTATTCGTGTCCTCCACACCTTTCTATCTAAGGTCATGTTCTCGGTAAGCTACAACTATGTCATGTCCTTTCTAATCACCTCTTCCAATACTTCTTTGGTTTATCTCTTATGAATCCACCCATAGCCAACCTCTCACACCTCTGCACTGAAGCATACGTGCATCTCCTTATTACATGTTTGAACTATCTCAACCTCGCCTACTGCTTTTTGTCTTTCATCGAAGTCACTCCCATCTTGTCCCGGATAATATCCTCATTTTTATTCCTATCACTCCTAATAACCCATAAATCCATCGCAATATCCTCATCTCCGCCACTTTTATCTTATGAATGTGAAAGTTCTTAACTGGCCAACACTCCGCCCATACAACATAGCTGGTCTATTGTTTCTTATATAATATATATTTTAATTTTTTTAAATTATTGAATCTTAAAATATATAATAATCTGTAAATATTCAATTGATTTTTAAGATAAATGCAGAATTTGAAAAAAATCTACGGAATTCGATCGAACCCATAGCCGACACTCTCCCTTCGCTCCTGAAATCAATTTGTAAAACCTATCTCGATTCCGATTTGCATAGAAACAAAATTTATGTACCAATAAGGATTGTCGTGGAATGAATTTGATTCCTTCACTTTTAAGTAGAGATTTCAAATTCAAGTTCTGAGTATTAAAAAGTTCATGTTAAAAAATATTTTCCTTTTTTATAAATTTTGTACAACACAAACTCAAATTAATTGAGATTCTAAAATATATATACCAAACACCAAACACCAGATAAGAAACAAAAGAAAAGGCGAATTTTATGCTTGAAAAAAAGTCAATAGTGGCCCATGATAGGAGTATAGGCAACCAATTCTCTAGGTAGTTTGATGGCCACTAATGGTAGTATTCTATTGGTTCTTTTTTCTTTCCAAATTTCAGTTGAAAAGGACAATATAATCATTATTGTTGTTATTGTTGTTGTAACTGCTACCTTTACTTTTTGGTTATACTATAACCAAAAAGTGACATCTTGTCTCATAGTCTTGTTGGTCAATTTTTTAAAGTTAGTTTATTTTGAAAAATATTTTTTTCGTTTATTTTTATTGTCTATTATATTAAAAAATATATTTTTACTTTTATTTATTATTTTTGACATATAAATAAAAATATTTTCTTATAATTTTTTAGGCTCAACATTAATTACTTATTCCCAAAATTATTTTTTTAAGATCTAAAATTATACATCAATTGATGATATGGGCATTATGGTCCGTAAAATACATATATTTGTCATTATTTCTTAAAGAGCGTGCAAAATTCAAAGTGAACAAATAAAAATGAACAAAAAAAAATATTTTTAATCTAAAATACATTTTAAAAAATTAGATTAACAGTTTATATATAATTAATTAATTTGAAAGTCACTTTTTTTAAAATCAAAAGGTTTTGGAAGTCACTTTTACTAGTATTAGATCAATTTTGTGTTTAATCTTCCTTATAAGCTTCTTGCTCCGCCAACATAATAACAATCCAAATTATTTTACGCTTCTTTTCACTGAGCAACCTCTCGACTTTCAATTTAAGGTTTGAGCAGCTAAAACTTCAAAAATGTTTTGGAGGAAAAGTTATTTTTTCAATTTTTAAAAATAATTTTTATTATTATTATTCAAAAACACTTATTTTTCTCTTAAAAAATTGACGAAACAACTCAACTTCTAATTAAAAAAATATATTCGTGGTAGGTAGGAGAGTATTGACTTGTTGTCCATTCTAGCTAGTAAGTCGTGGTATTACTCTTGTTTCTTGTTTTTTTTTAAAAAATTTTTGTTATTATTTTGGGTAGGTTGATTATAGTGTTGTAGTATGGTTCTGTTATTATTTGTTGCTTTATAACTGTCTGTTTTTTTCTTTTATTTCCATTACTTCCTTTTCTAGACTACTTTTATATTCAATTGGGGGTCTATCGGAAACAACTGCTCTATCTCTAAGATAGAGGTAGATGTCAGGTCTACATACATTCTATCCTCCACAGACCCTACTTTGTGGGACTACACTGAATATGTTGTTGTATAATCTATAAGAAATATTACCAAAAATTGACGTTGATAAATCTGTTAATCGTGACAGCTTTTGACAAAGTCTATAAGGACGAAGCCTATACGCCTTTTCCAAATTTGTGTAACACTAGCAATTTTTGAAGTTGAACATTATATTAAAATTGTTATTATAATTAGTAATTTCCATTCGTATTGCCCTTCTAATTATCAATTTCTTAACAAGAACTTGCTGGAAAGTATAATTATCTTCATTTATTATTTCTGGTAAATGTTGAACTAATCCATTTTCAAATTCCACTTTCCTGTTTGAATTCGAAATAATGAGCCAATTTAACAAATAAACACTTTGAAATAATATTTGACAGTACTATTTGTATCGCCAAATTTTATTCCTGAAAATTAATAATAAAGACAAGATCAAATAGTGACAAATATTGATTGATGAACGTTGCACATAACACGATCAATTCGATTTGATTTCAATACTTTATGCAAGTTACAATCTTTAATTTTTTTTAATTAAAATATGTAACTCTCTGATTCTTCTATTCTTTTCGTGATTGTTAATCCAAAGATTTTACTTGTTCTTAAATTGATGGACTAACTCGTTGGTTGAGTTTGACCACGAATGCGAGCATAACTAGGCTTTGATCATAAACGTAGAGGTATAGAAGACTTGCGGACCACACCACCGGAGATAAAGACTTTTTGATTTTGCATTAAACTTATGAATCACCATCAAAGAGGAAGATTTCTTGATAGGCGGAAGATTTACGAATCACCACAAAAGATGAAGCTTCTTGATTTGGAAAAGACTTATGGATTATTGCCAGAGATGAAGATTTCTTAATACGAAGAAAACTTGTGAAACTCTTGTATATATTTTTGCTCTTCTTGTAATGATCTTATGATTGTGGATGTCTTTTGAAATTTATGAATCCTCCTCTTCAATTTTGAATGAGCGAAAGTTATGTAGCACCCCTTATTTATAATTGTAGAGGATACACAGTCCAATAACATATGAGCTCTCATACTTGATTCAAATTGGTACTTATGAACCATTAACTCTATTATTAAACTATATGATAAAATTATGTTTGATTGATTAACATATGCCATTTTTGATGTTTGACAATTTTTGATTGATACTTACATTGAGGCATGTTGCATCATTTATGCATGTGACATGATTTTATGAATCCTCGTTTTAACTTGACGTATCATGTTATTTGACGGACCTAAGGCTTAATCGAACGAACCCATCATTTTGAAAACCAACACAATGAAATAAGGGAAAATTACATGGGGCAACAAATATAAGTCCCTAATTACCCTAAGTTTTGATTAATTATAATTCATAGCTTCTCTTTTTAATTTAATACAACCCATAGCCTCTCTCCCTCTTTCCCCATTCCCATAAAATAAATTAGTTAAAAATGGTCGTCTAGGGGGCCTCGAACCAGGGCCCTATGCGGCTAGCACTTCAAAAGTACCCCATTTGAACCAATAAGCCAACTATCAACATTGCTAATGGGTTCCTAATTTAACATTCTTATATGTTTAATAGATTTTTTAATAAAAATACAAGGTTAACGAAAATGTTTGAGGGTTCCCGGGCCCACCCCGAATGATAGATCCGCCCCTGCTCGCTGCTTCTCTGTCTCTCGGTATCTATTTTTTTTACACACTTCTAGGAACAAACTGTGAGGTGTATCAATTTGAATTTGTAATTGTATTTTGTTCTATAAAATACAAATTGTATTCATTGATACAAACTGATTGTATTTGTATTTTCTATCTGATTTATACAATCAAATTTTGTTCTATAAAATACAACTGATTCATGATATATTTTGTATTTGTATTTTAAATCTGATTCATGATATATTTGTATTTGTATTTTGTTCTATAAAATAAAAATTGTATTTGCTGATACAAACTGAATCATCCAAATACAAATGATACATTTGTCTTTGTGTATGATACAATTATACAGTTCTATAAAATACAAATTGTATTCGTTGATACACATTGATACATTAGTTGCATACAGTTGTATACATCAGTTCATACAATCACTGTATTTATATTTTATATCGAATATAGTCAATTGCATACAGTTGGTACATTGGCTATGAATGGTAATTTTTGAAACTTAGGCTACAACGACCTATTTAGCTGAAACATAGGCTACACCGTGAAATAACCCAATAAAATTAGACTTCACTACCCTACTTGAAATCCTTGTCTTAGACTTAACATAATTTAATTTTAATTTGAGCGTGATTTTTCTTGAACTCAAAAATTAGCCAAATTTAATATGAATTTGAATTCCACAAAATTCATGTCTACAATATTTTTAAAGATTTTTCAAAAAAAAATAGATAAAAAATATGTACGGATAAACGTGTAAAAAACGTTTTTTTTTTTCCAACTTTAATTAGATGTATTAGCCAGGTCTTTAGTGTTGTTAGCCAACTATTGGTGCCACCGCTTTTCGTGTTACTCTTGTTGTGAATCTGCCAAAATGGTCAGTTTGTTGCTCTAATTGTCAAAAGAGATGAACCTATTTTTCTCCTAATAACTTGACAAACACTTCACTTTTTCAAGAAATGATGAGTAGTTTTTGATAAAAATGAATATTTTGATCTTTTAAAAGTTTGGCCAAATAGAAAGTGGACCCTTTAGAAACCATGAGGGTTAATGGGTCTTAGGTTTCTACGAAGGTGTGCCCCTCACCACCCTGTCATGGCAGAACTCCAAGCACTCTGCAGAGAACTCATGTTGGCTGTTAAAACATCAGCTTACACCATTGGAAATCAACACAGATTCCACTGAATAATGATCACTCCTTATGCTTACTAACGGGAACCTAATTTATGCTAACATAATCATTGAGTGCAGGTCATTACTCAGGGTATTGGGACTTCTAGTTGATGCAGCACATATCTAGGGAGCAAAATGGAGTAGCGGATAGACTAGCTAAGCAGGCAGCCAGTGGAAACTTTGTTGGTGCATGCAGTACCAGTAGCAGATCTAGAATGTAGGGGTCGACTCGTGGGTGCTCGGGAGGTTCAAACACACATATTGACGTCCAAAGCTGTAAGATTCCATCCGAAAACTAAAACATCCAGCTATTTTCTTGGTTTACTGGGTGCTTTTCTAAATCTTATACCAATTTTTATACATTTTTGTATAATTATATCTAATTTGCGTCGAATTTAATGTATGCCGAAGTATCAAAAAATGAGCTATAGGTCCGCCCCTGGCATGCACCAACAATCCTATCAACTGCTCTAGCGTTCGTTCAAGAAGCACTAGATGTGGACATGTCTTTTAGACGATTAAGCCAAACTTTTATCGACCTATCTGACCAGGCTGTGGTCCAAAATTCTATCTCTCCCCACGTTTGGAACACTTAGTGCTATTACATAAATATCCATTTCACCAAACACTTAAAATATCTTGTTAGACAAAGCTTATTTCTTCCTAAGTGTTTACTTGTAAACAATGAGCTAGGTCTTTGACCAAGATTTTAAGAGAAAATAAGTGTTTTTAAAGAGAGTAGTAGAAGTCGTTTTTTCAGAAGCTAAAAAAGTAGCTACTTCTTAAACACTTATTTGAAAAGCATATTTTAAATAAATTCACTTTAAAATATTTTAAAAAAAATTGATCAAACATTAATTGCTACTCTAAAGTACTTTTAAGGGGCCGTTTGACCACTAAAATCAAATAAAAATTAGAGTTGTGTTTGACCATGAATATAAATGGGAGTTGTTTTTGAATTTTTGTGAGTAATTTGGATTGAAAATAAGTTTTTCCTGTTTTTCAAATTTTAAAATATCAACTTCGAGTTGAATTTCGGAATTATCCAAAATTTAATGGCCAAACGCCTTCTCCAGAAAAAAGTAAATTATATTCATGGGCAAATGCCTACTAAATTTATTGGTCAAACACAAACTATTTCTAGCCAAAAAAGTATTTTTGAAAAGCACTTTTTAAAAATAAGATAATGTTGGAAGCTTGACTAAATAGACTATTCTTATACACCCTCTCCATTTCTAAATACGTGTCATATTTTTGGTTTGCACGCCCCTTAAGAAAATATTAACTAGAGAGTAATTTGACTAAATTACTCTAATTTATTACTCCTCTCTATTTAATACTCCTCTAGTCCAAAATAAGTGAATTTTTGAGCTATTTTTCAATGTCCAAAATAAGTGAATTGTTCATTCTTCAAGAGCCATGCCGGAAATTTCTTCCAATTTTACCTTTCATTCACACTTTCTAGGTTATGAGTTTCAAAAGACTTAATTGACTTTATTTTAATGTGGATGAAATTCAAGAGTAGTTTGATAATATCTAAAAAGGTAAAAATTAAATGGAAAGTAAAGTACAATTTATGTCCTAGTTTTTTCCCTTAATATGTGTGCATTGAGGCAAAAACTCACTTATTTTGGACTGGAGGGAGTACTTTGTTAGGGTTTTTGCCCTGATTATACTTTGTTAGGGTTTTTGCCCTGATTTTCTTACCAAATTTGAGTATTAATTTTCTATTGAAGGAAAATAAAAGTAATACCATAATTACTTTTACTTTTCTTAAAAGGAAAATATAAAACTCTTCCATATTTGGCTAATCTCATTATTGTAGGAAAGGTTTTGGATCTCTATAAATAGAAGACCCTCTTCTCATACCATAACACAATAGCATCCCCAATGTAGTCATTAAAACGTCTTGTTTATGGGGAGATTTTTCTCTCATAGTTTTTATGATATTTTTATATTAGTTTTTATATGTAGGTCAATTGGTCAAACCACTTCCCCATTCTGGATCATATTAATATCTCTTTATATTTATGACTAAGGGTAAAAATGAAAACAATCAACGAATTATATCTTGATTTTCTAAAATGACAAGTATTATGAAATATCTATTTTTAGTAAGCATGACAAGTAAGAAACGGAGGGAGTAAATCAAAGGGAGTTTATAAATGAGTTTTTTCATCACATTATAAAGTATTACTCCCTCCGTTCATCTTTACTGGTCCACTATACTAAAATAGACGTCCAACAATACTTGTTCAGTTTGAAAAATCAATAGATAATTATCTATTTTTCTACCCATTTTATCCTTAATTATTAATTACAGTCATTACTCAATACATTTCTCAAAGCATTAAATTAATTATATTCAAAGGGTGATATGATAAGATTACTCCTGTCATTTACTATTTCTTAATTTGCGTGTCAAGTCAATAGTGAACAACTATTGATGGACGGAGGGAGTAAAAATTTCAAAGAATTGATAAATACGAGGAGAGTTGACAAGAAAGAACACTAAAAATGTCTGGTCCAACACCTAAAACGTTACACTGTGAACTTTGTTCTGCATTGGAATTATTCTGCCACAACTACCAAGCTACCTCTGAATAAACTTTTATTTTTTTGTCTAAAGCTTCAACTTCCAACAAGTCGAAGATTCAACAAAGGGTAATTATTTATTAAAAATAAAAACTACTCAAACTTTATGCAAATGTTGATTTTTTAGGCCAATTATTTATAATTATTTTTAAAAATTGTATAAATATAATTTTGAAAACTAATAAAACATTAGAAATTTAAGATCGTATTTAATGTTTTTCTAGTAAATTAAATTTGTTAAAAAAGTGATCTTTAAATCTAAAATGTCCATAATTTACGAGAGAAATAAACAAAATATCATTCGATAGTACTTGTAAGCCTATCCTGAAATCTGTGGTCCTAGACTCCTAGTAATGTGAGGGCAATCTTATTACTAGGACAGTAGGGTTGTTAAGAGAGCAGAAAATCAGAATCATCTTTATGTTCTTCCTTTTTTTTTTTCCTTTTTTGTGTGGGGGTGGGAGTGGGGTTATAATTCAGCATTGCTACATTATTATAAGCTCGAGTAATATTAGGTTATAGCAAAGACAACAGACGTTAGATAGCTCTTATTTGAGGAAGAAGGTTAAGATCACCACCCAGACACGAACTAATTTCAAATGTAGGTTCAGTTTTCATCGAATTTTACTGATCACCTTCTAAAATAAATTGGAATTCCTTCAAAATAGTGATGCCCATCTGCAAATCATAGGTCTCCTGCAATTTGAAGTTGACTATTTCTCGAGTCTGATTTTATCCCCGAAGCCTTTTTTCCATGTCTTCTGGAAGAGTCCTTGTGATTTTAAGATTAAAAAAGTTGTTAGTTGAGACGTCAATTCTTTTACCTAAGTTATGATTTTAGTGATGATGCTGATTGCTGACAAATGAGAGATGAACAACTCTCTAATTTGATTTAATTGACACAACAAAAACCATTTTGATCGGCTTAAAAACTTTGCTTGAAGGTGTTCTTTTAGCAATCCGTACTTAATTAATTACTTCAATATCAGAAAGTAATTCAAAAGTTAAATATTTAAAGGTACAATCAATTATCAAAAATTATTACTATAGTCTTATATTTAACAAAAGTTCTGCATATTGGGCCATAAGTTTGGACTAAGTAATAGGTAGGGGCCGCGCGAACGCAAGCCTCCTCTACCACAAATTATGACTTAGGCTCAACCACTTGGACCGACCTTAGGCTAGCACCTTTCCAAAGTGCAGTGGAAGTCACCAACCTAGGCCATAGGTCTTATTGATCACCCATTGACCCCATCCAGGTAAGTATGTTTCTCCGTTAGCCCAGTCCATATTTTATATCAGCATACTGCTCACCTTTTCCTGTTGTGTTTTCGATGTGGAATGAAATCATTGATATCTTTTGGAGGTGTATAAGATAAGAAAGGGTTAATTATAGACAGTTCTATTTAATTATTACACATCACTTCAGCACAGAAACTATATACATCGCATTTTCAGTTACTTTTAACAACTAAGTTCGTATTTTGGATCATATTAATTTTCATTAGTATTTTAGAGATCGTTCATTTCCTGAGTTCTCGGTGTGGAGAGTTGCCTATTTTTGGAGGAGGAAAAACGGATCACATCAATAGAAACATCATTATTCAATCAATCGGAAATTCTTTAGATTAGTATAGATTGAGAAATTGCATCTTTGCTATCTTCTTGTCTATTTTCTTACAATCCTGCATCGAATACCTTTCTTTTGAGTCAGACGTTTATCAAAAACGACCTCTTACAAACACAAAATCTGCACACATTCTACTCTCTCCAAACATTACTTTTGGGATTACAATTCTGCATCAGATACCTTATTTTTGAGCCGAGGGTATTTCATAATCGACCTATCTATCTCAAATGTAGGAATGAGGTCAGCATACATTCTATCCTCTCTAAACCCCATTTGTGGGATCACACTGAATATGTTATTGTAGTATATATTGAGAAAAAATGGGTTAAAAGTAATTATCCATAACCTAACTTGTCCAACTTTTACCTGAAGTGTAGTTAACTTCATGTACTCATTTGAAAATGCTAGTGAAGAAAATTGGTCCAACGGTGCACCTAGCTTGTTCCGCACCGAGTTCTAATCTGTTTTATCGCTTAATTGCAATTAAGTATAAAAATAAAAGAAAAGTTTTCTGAAGAGGCTGAAATGAAAACAAAGCTCCCAGTTTGTTGTGGACCTTTAAGAGAAGCAACTTATCTCTGGCTTGCTGATAGCAAGACCTTAGATAGAAGGATATAGAAGCTGCGGATTGGCCTGGAGTGTCTAAAGTCAGCCTTCCCAGATCTCTTTTCCTTCTATGCCAACCCTGATGCTAAAATTACTGAGAATTGAGATTTGGTCCCCTCAGGGATGGAATCTCACATTTAGGAAGTATCTAAATGATTGGAAAGTAGATAGATTTGCTGAACTTGGACTGGGTGAGTTCGCAAGCCTGACTCTGATGGTATGTTCTCTGTGGGTAGACTGTTCAAGAGAGATTATGTCTCACTCAGGGGAATTCCATGTCTATGGAAGCAAATATGGAAGTGCAACAGTCCAACTTCACTTGGCTGGTTTCCAGAAGGGCATTTCTCACACAGGAAAAACTCAAGAAAAGAGGCTTCCAGATTGTTTCCAGGTGTTTTTTCCTCGTGAGAAAGAGGAAACCAATGACCATCTTTTTCTTCACTGCAGAATTACTACTCAGGTGTGGTACATGGTTCTCAACATTTCTCAAGTGCCCTGGGTGATGTTAGTACTTCGAAATGGCTAGAAAACATGATTTCAGCCACCATTTCATGAAGATACAAGCCTATATCCACACAATGCATAATATTACTTTGGAATCATAATGAAAGAGAACATGCAGTGATCATTTCGACTACATGATAAACAAGGCTACAACAATGCAGTGAGAGGAACTGCAAAAGAAGCTTACACTGAAGTCTAGCAACTGCCACATAAAAATCCTGCTCTCTTCAGCAAATTTGTTCAACAGAAACCTCCAAACAACTTAAAGTAAACATGATTAAATACTGAAATAAACTCAACCCATCAGGTCATGAGGACCAGTACAGTTGCACACACCACTATTGTCTTCGAGGATATAAACCTGTATTACCTAACAAAGGATAAAACTCCAAAACAGAAAGTAGAACTTCATGGGTCCATGGACTTGGCTCTTCACTTCTCACCATCCCTAGCATGTTAAAAGTCCCGTGGACTCGTCTGCAGCAGAGAAAACCTGTATACAAGACCATTGTAAGCTGCTATGTAAAGGTAGGCACGACCACTGCAAAGCAGGAACCTTTTAACCTGCAAAACCTTGGAATAGATAACATCAAAATCTTATAAAAATGACAAACTCTATGTTTTATCCTGGAAAGAGAGAAGCCTCTAGACCGTAGACAACTAACAAAGCTAAGGTGGGTAGAATCATTTGAAGGGATGAGCTTTTAAATCACAATCACTTGATCAAATGCTTTCATTTTCAGGAAGAATAAACCAAGGAAAGAAAAGACCATTTGACCAGAAGCACCAACGTTAAAAAATGAAGGGCAGCCGGTGCACTAAAGCTCCCGCTATGTGTTGGGTCCTCCCGCTATGTGTTGGGTCCGGGGAAGGGCCGGACCAAAGTTAAAAGATGTTGTATCAATTAACATGTGCTATTTTACTGTTTGGCTGGTTCCCTAAATTAGAAATAAATAGTTGTCAACAGGAGACAGGAAAAAAGGACATTGGAAAAATTAACAAGAAAAATTGAGCACTGCAAGCTTCACTGTGCGAGCAACGGATGCATCAGAGTCGGGAAAAATGGCAAGTGTTCCTAAGTAGGCCTCACTATGATCCCTGTTTAACAAAGTCCTGTAATTTTATATTTGGTAAAAAGAAGACAATAGATGGATTATGCGTTTTGAAAAATCATAGGACAGTGGACCTGTACTCCACCCTGCACAGTGGAAAATGGACAGTGAGCTATACTTCTGCAATGTGCCACTATGATTGAAAGACATTCAAGTAAAACAATAAGTATGACGGAAGTACCACTAACCAGAGCAACAATACTATTAGTAGCCATTACTTCCATGTTCTACCTACTGCTGCTTCGGGTAATCATCATCAAACTGTTCTCCATAGTGATCACCATCATTCCTGCCATTATCAGTGTCAAAATTATTGTATTTAGCAGACTCCGTCTCTTCTTTCTCCCTATTCCATTGCTCAATCTTTGCCCTCCTCTCAGCACTGCCTTCCCTGTCTTCCCTACGTGTACTACCTCCATGATTCCTCCCAGATCCTGCCTCTTCCTTTTCCCTGTTCCATTGTTCAATCTTTGCTCTTCTCTCCTCACTTCCTTCCCTAATTGGACTTCTATTTCTCCTGCCCCCAGGACTTGGGCTGTGTCCACTCCTTCGTCCAGGACTTCTGCTTCTAGGCCTCCTCCCTCTATCATGGTAGCGATCACCGCCGCCTCCACCTCCTCTTCTACCAAAACCACGGCCTCCCTGTGGGCGCTCTTCATAATTGCGATTACCACGTGGACTTCGGCTTCTACTACGGCTGTGCCTTCGCCTACTACTCTTCCCAAATAATTGCCGCCTCAGCTCCCTTCAACACACACACACAACAAAAAAACAATGAATCAGCCACCAAATATCAAGATTAGCAAGATCAAAAGCACGGAGAGTTGGGGATGTCTGTGAATCGGGAGAGGAAGAGGAGGGATGGGGAGATAAAAACCTGCTTATCTTTTTCAAATGCATGAAGTTGCAATAGCCACCTCGGTTACATACATTTTCCTCGTACTGCCTACAAGTGGCTTCCCGAAAATCAGTCACTGGGGAGAAGTCCACAATGATTGGACGTCCTAAAATTTTCAAATTTCATGATTGTCAGCCATAGTGTTTGAGCTTTAGGCCCAAAAAAGAAACAAACGTAAATAACAAAAACGAGGATTTGATTTGTTCCTTCCCATTATAAATAATAGCATCAGCTTTGAAATAAACTATGCTCCCTGCAAAATAAAATATTCCATTGTCCAAAACCTAAATTTCCTTCAACATCGTTTGGGATAATATGCTCTAAAAACTGAAATAATATGTGCACACCATACTTTACAGAGACTGATCTTTGCCCACTTCGTTAGTCAGGTTATTGGCTTAAACACACTAACACGAGCAACAATCAGCATAATATTATATGTAATCTCTTCAGAAATTGAAGGCGATGAGGAAACAACAGTTTGAAAGATATCTGTCTAGTAGAGATACACTACTGGCCAATTGCGTCGTACTTCATAATGCACTTTCAAGCATGAACTTGAGATAAATATAACCAATAACCACCTATGTATCTCGATCATATATAAGATACACAATGAGTTCCTCGGGTTATTTCCACAGAACCAAAAAAAGTCAACCAGAAAAATCATACTAAAACTAACTGCTAAAACAATCAAACTAAAAACAAACATCATTCAACCAAATGAGTAGAACTAACCTGCGTAAAATCTTCCAGTAAGATTCTGAAGAGCACTTGCAGCATGATCTTCCTCTCTGAACTGGACATAAACATTACCAACCTGCGGAAAGAGGGACAGTATCACTCAGGCGATCAGAAGAGAGCAAATCACTATAGCAAAATTCATGTCCAGAGAAGTGGACCTACCATGTGGTCAGCTAAATTGTCACAGATGTTAAGGTTTTCAATCTCTCCATACTTGCTAAGCTCTTCAAACAAATCTTCATAGAAGTCCTGCATGTTCAATGGTGATCACACATATTTCATACCCACGAAATCAATAGGAAACACAGGATAACAAATCAACCTATTTCTACTCAGACAGGATCCCTATTAGAAACTTGAAAAACAAATAACCTATACATAACAAACCTCAAATTTCCTCAAAGATGTCACTACGCTAGAAAATAGAAGCAACAAACTGAGGGGACCAGTCTCTTAATAAAAATTGAACCATTTAAAGATTCAGTTACTTCACAGCACCAAAACCCCCATCAGAACACAAACATAAGAGATGGGCTTAAAGTTTTGTTTTGAACAACACACTGCTTTGGCTTTTCATTGTTCTAAGCTTTAAAAGCAGATGGAAACAGAAAATGCTACGGTCAATTATATGAGGTCTTCTGGAAACCAAGTTTACTTTTAACAAAACCCATTCAATTGACAACGTCAAACTTGTACATATTACACAACATGCAACACAATTATGAGTTAACTTTCATTTGCTTCACAAAAAAGTCTCACCCTGCACCCAGTGGATAGTAGAGCAGAATCTAGCAATAACCAACAAGAAAAAAGAAAATTTCCTCTTGAAAATTAGTTTGAAATTTCAGATTTTCTTTGTTTGAGTGTTTGAAGTTGTACTGCTGTAAGGAAAACAAATGCACCATCATTCAGCCAGTCAATTTCATTCAAAATGCTAATTGCATGTAACCTACACAGCTAAATAAACTCCCAAAAGTCTCATTGTCACAATCAAAAAGCAAACACATAAGAGGCATGACCTTAATATACAAAAGTAACTTGGAGGTGCTCAAGCACGCATGCTATCAAACTGAAGAGACTTCTAGGTTTGGACCAAATGTTCCCCTAATTGCATTCTCAAAGGATACTTTATGGTTAGTGTATGAAGAATACAATACACCCTGCAAAACTTAAGTGATGATTTTAATCGGTCCTTCAACTAGTTGTTAAACTTAGAGACCTCATTCACTGTTGAACCAAAAGTGACCCAAAAATATAAACTGGAGGACTCTTTATGTTTAGTTGTTCTCCTGGAGGACTCTTTATGTTTAGTTGTTCTCTCAAACATGAATTCACAGAAAGATTCCAATCTAAATAATCATTAAGCAGGTAAAACAACATAAATCCACACAATCTGCATATATTTTCAGGTATTCCCTGGATCTGCAAAAACAGAAAATGAAGAAACTCTGATAATTAGGTAGTAATCCAACAGATAATAGCAATTCGGCTTGGACAATCTATCCCTACCAAAAAAACTAAACAAGTACGTATCCACATGTACAGCAGCAGTAAAACACTGTATCATTGACACATACACGCCCACACACATAAGTATATGCTTTTTTTAAAGTGAAAATGATATTTGAAAACTAGCGTTGTGTTTGGCCATGAATACAAATTGGAGCTAGTTCTGAATTTTTGTGAGTAATTTGGAGTGAAAACAGCTTTTTGGTGTTCTTCAAATTCCTGACAATTCCGGAATTTAAAAAATTAATGACGAGACCCCCAATAATTGAATGATTTCTAATAGTAACTAAATCTTCAATTTCTTCTTCGTGTCTGAGCTAGCTTTTGTGCTTCCACCTTACTAGTATGTGCTCGTGAGTGTTGTATCTAAGGACTCAAAACTGGTTCAGTTCACTGGTTATACGGAGGCAGAAGCACAGGTACAACCAGTAACTTCAGCTCAAATAGTGTATGTTTATCAATAAAGAATCATTAAATCTTTACCCACTAAATTTACAACCAGCTATTAGCAGCAGGAAGTAACCCTTCTAAAATTCACAACCCATAAAATTGAAAATCCTGACAAATTCACCTCTCAGTATAACAAGATAAACAACCCCTATAGACAAGCCCATAGCCGATCTACCATGTCACGTGCAGGTTCAGACGACCCAATAACCTTTGCTCAAACTCTATATACGTATTAAAATATTCACTAAATATCTATAAATATTTAACTATGCATCCAATTACTATTCGTAAATCAACTTGAGGTCATTACACACCAATGGCCGATTCAGGATTTTCACTAAGAAAAATCAAAAAATAAAATCGCATTACTTTAAATTTGAACTTAGAACCTCAAGGTAATTTTTGTACCGCCTAAACCACTTTCTAATCTTGTATTCAATGAATTCAAAATCTATATATGTATATATATATATAAAAAAAAACTCATATATACACTCCATCTTTGAAGTAGGTGTAAGATCCGCGTACACCCTATACTCTCTATGTTGCTATTGTCTATTATATATACAGTGTAATTTTTTGCTTACGGCTTCAGGTGAACACCCTCCCGCCCCTGAATTAAACACACACGCACATATATGTACCTAGAAGTGGCGCTGGGAGCTAAAAGTTTGTTCTTCTAAATTTCAAAGCCCATAAAATCGAAAATAGATCCATTTAGCCAAACACACACACATTTATATAGCTCAAACTCTATATATATATATGTATCAAAATATTCAATTATTACTATCATATATCAACTTGAGGTCGTTATAGGAGCCCACAAACTTTAAATTACCTCAAAGTGTCGCTGGATCTGACGGGGATCAAGCGGCTGACCTTGAGGATCCACACCAGGAGTAATCATATCAGGCCGTTGATACATATTAGAGAGAACTAATGTAGGACTAATACTAGGTTTCGTATGAAGCCTAGAACATCGGTCACCATGCCGACAAGCACCGATCTTAAAATAGAAAGGACAATTCACCCTGTCTTTCTCTGTACCGAATATAGATGCCAAATGCTCCGCCATGTTGTGGCTTTGTTGTTCTCAGAGAGAGAAAAAGAGGAGCAGTGCACCGATTGGGAAATTTTTTAGGGTTTGGGAATTCGGCAGAGGAGGGTTTTCTAGTAGTGGATTTTTTTGGGGATGTAAGGGTAATTTTGTAATTATAGAAAAAAGATTGACAAATAATAATCTTTTCTGATAATTACAAAATTACCTATATATCCAAAAAAAACACTATGTTGTCAAATACTCCCTCCGTATAACTATATTTGTTCACACACATGTTAAAAAACAATAAATAATAGAGGTTGTTTTACTTTAGCTTTGAATGTAATTTATTCAATCCTTTAAAAAATATATTGGGTAATGATTATAATTAATAACTTAGGATAAAATGGATAAATTATTCATTATTTTATTTTTCAATCTGAAGTTGCACGTCAAATAATAATATACTATGTTGTTATCTTCTAGATGTTTGACAGAAAAGAAAAGGGAGGTGCAAATAATATCCTTTGGAGCAATTATATATAAATATATTTACTCATAAATAATTTGATTTTTTCTAAGGTCAGAGAATAAAAATGGCCAAATTTTATTCTTAAACTTTGCGAAATGGTTTATATTTGTGCTCCTTTAATAATTAATCGGATTTACCTTGTTATTATGAAAATGGATTGGATTTAGATTTCTCTTAGAATAATGCAAAATTGTTCAAATTTTTCGCTAAACTTTTGAGATACAATTACGATTCTAATGACAGTACCGCCATCTTCTACGATACTTAATACCTTCAATGGTAATGTATCTATCTTGTAACTTGTAAGCTCAAATTAACCTTATTCAAGTCCCAAACAAATTCAAAATAGAACTCAAACAATGAGCAATTACACATCAAATTGAATTTATGCTTCTAATGTGACTCTTACCAGTGTAACTCCATCACTGAAGCTTCTCATATCACCAATAGGATGCCAAAGTTCGACTTTCTAACGATAAAACAAATCCACATAGAATTCAACTCCTAATAAATCATGTGTAATAATATTACTACGGCCAAGGTGAGATTATAGTGGTTGAGAGCCGTTGGTCCTTTAGCGGAGGGAAATAGTGATTGTAGAAAATGGTAAAGATGAACTTGTGAGAGATATCATTTGAATGAATTTGTTTTGTTTATATAAATTTTTGTATGTTCTTTTGTTAGTGTTACTAGAGTGAGAAGTGGTTGTAGAGTAATGATAATCTTCAAATAGTGTTTTGTTAGTGGAGATATTATTACGGTGGTGACTAATTAAGAAGGACAATGGTACCAAGATGGATGGATTGTGATGAGTGGTGAGACTGTTCCACCCTTAATTAGAGGTCTCGGGTTCGAGCTCTGAGAATGGAGAAAATCTTGTTGGGAGCGCCAACCCCAGAATGAGCCCTGCAGTGCGTGGTCCACATTAGTCGGGACTCTAATGCGGGTGTCGAATACCGGATGGAAACCAAGAAAAAGAAGGACAATGGTGACAAAGAAAAATGATGGCCAAATCTAAACGTTTTTGCAAAGTTCAGGAGAAAATCTGAATCGTTTTGCAAAATTAAAAGTTAAATTTGGTCACTTTCCCTTATAAAAAGGCCCATGTGTTAATAATCAATAAGAACAAATCTAACTCATTCTAGTAACGATAAAGATAGACTGATCCCATGTTCCCAACGATGAAGGACAAGTGTGAAACATTTTTCAAAAATGAAGGGCAAATTTAAACTTTTTTCTATTTAATGATGAGTATTACAAAGGATCTATTTTTTCAAAAAGGTTTGATCCTAACATACATGGATACTTTCTTTTTATCAAGTCTCGTCTAACTACCTCAGTATCTTTGTTCTTTCATTTTCACAAATTAGATTCAGTAATTACCCCTAACCTCCAGGCTCCAACTGGAGGCTACAACTATCTCCATAGAACATTCCTTGGAACTTTATTGTATACTTGTTTTAGATCGAGGAACACTATCTCCATAGAACATTCCTTGGAACTTTATTGCATACTTGTTTTAGATCGAGGAACACCATATGAAGGTATTTTTTTCCTCTCCCTATACTGCTATACCAGTCTCCTTACAAGATGGATGACTTTTGTAATTGAGCGTCCCAACATGAATCCGAACTGATTCTCGAAGTACAAGAGACAACAAACTTTTTTTTTTCTTTTCAAAATGCTTCGTCATGCTTCCTATTGAATTTTACCATGATTTCTTCACTTTCATTATTTCTTTTTTGATCTGTTTTGATATGCTTTTCCTTGAGCCAAGGGTCTATCGAAAACCTCCCTATCTCCGTAGATAGAGTTAAAGTTTCCGTACACTCTACCTTTTCAGACTCCACTTGTAGTATTACGTTGGTATGTTACTGTTGTGAATGCCATAATAGCTTAAATTTATTCATTGAATTGTGAATCACGATAGTATTATACCATATAGTAACAGACAAAAGACATAAGAGAAGTGCAACAGTACTATTCAGCAAAAGTTTGAACTTAAGTCTAAAGATAGTTAACTACGCACGCAAAGATGCAATATCAAAATGTGTAGATCTTTCACTCACTTTTTGAATAAAGTACATGAATTCAAATGGCAAAATATAGCCAGCGAAAATTCAACTATTAGAGAGTCCAATTTGCTTGCCCAAAATGCACTTTATATAGCAAAGTGAACATTGTGGTATGCATGCAATACCAAAACCATTTAAAACATCAGGATTAGAAAATAACACAATCTTTATTTCTCGATAACTCGATAGAACCAGCAGTCAAAAATGAGACTTGCTATGGCCTATAGGAACTGTTTCTCAGTTCAACACTGTTATAAACCTCAGAACAAAAAACTGTTAAGAGTTGCTATTATTCAAAATGTTGGTCATAGACCATCTAAGATAAACTCATTTGCATGGTGATTTGTTCAGCCAAAGAGAGACTACATCACACAGTATCAGATCAAGTTTAGTAGGGCTCAACAGGTACACGGAAGTTTGCTCCAGCATAAACGGCATTTGATCCAAGTTCCTCTTCAATTCTCAAAAGCTGTGTGAAAAAAATAAAAAATCAGAACTGCTGAATAATTCCACAAAAGCAACTTGCATGATGGAAGTAACTAATAGGATAACTACTACCTGGTTATACTTGGCAAGACGCTCTGACCTGCAGGGAGCTCCAGTCTTGATTTGTCCCTGAAATTTCCAGGAAAGTAAGTGTTAATGCCAACAAGCTACAGATTGAGATATGTACGTAATTTTAGAATTTATTAATAACAATTTACCGTTGACAAACCCACAGCAAGATCAGCAATGAAGGTATCCTCTGTCTCTCCACTGTGCAAATCACCAAAAAATCATTAACCAGTTTCATGACCAAAAATAATATTTGATTTGAGTTTCCAACCATATTGCAGAGAATGATAATCTCCTCACCTGCGGTGACTGGTCATCACACCCCAACCAGCTCGCTTAGACATTTTTACTGCTTCAATACTCTCGGTTACACTTCCAATTTGGTTAACCTGCATGAGTAAGAAATGATGCAGTCCAAATAGCAAGGCTGAGATAGATAATTCAATGATACCTTAAGAAGTAGGGCATTGCAAGCCTTTCCCTCGATTGCCTTGGAAACCCTCTGCACATTCATAACAACAAATATCTAAGGCATAAACTCCACATAAAGTAGCTCAACGCACACAAGAAACTAGTGCTTTATACATTTCCTTTTAAATGGAAGCACAAAGCATACAGGTCTAAGCAAGCAAGCAACAAGTTCCCGTAAGACACTTCAATCTTACCTTAGGATTGGTAACAAGGAGGTCATCTCCCACAATCTGTACTTTCTTCCCAATCTCAGCAGTGAGCTTAGCATAGGTCTCCCAGTCATCTTGGTCAAATGGATCTTCAATTGAAACAATAGGGTACTCCGACACGAATGACTTGTACAAATCTTTGAGCTGGGTCACCTGAGATCTTCTGTGATCCGTTATTGTTCTGCAATGATTAAAAGAAACGAGCAAATATTAATGCCACTTGAGATTTGACTGCAAAAGTACCTCAGTAACTGAAGGGAAGTCTCTTCTGATGTCTTTGCGGGAAATTCAGCTCAGCGTTCTGCATAGAGATAAAACCCTAGACATAATAGTGAAAGGATGCACAGCGGATTTTCCAGTTCCGTTTACTCTAAGGGCATTGCCAGCAAGGACTTACCTCTTCTTTGAAGTTCAGGTCGTAAGTTTTGTCCTTCCCATAGAATTCAGATGCAGCGACATCCATTCCTATTACAACCTATACAGAAAATAATCTTAGCTTCCGAATTACTGGAGAGCATTTTCAGAAACAAAGAAGGGGAATGACAAAAAGGAATTGACAACTCACTTTTCCGGTATAACCTGCTGTCTTTAGCAATTCAAGACCCTCCTTGTTCTCCTGAAATTCACAAATCATTATATGTGAATGAATGAGGATAATCATTCAACCGAACTGCATGAACCAGCATAAGATGATATTCACCTGGATATTAGGAGCGAAACCACCCTCATCACCGACATTTGTGGCATCTTGTCCATACTTGTTCTTAATGACAGACTATTAGACAAAAGAAAATTGTAACCAGGAAAAAACAGAATAACAAGGATAAGGAATTCTTCAGGAAAGTTGCTCCATTGCCAGCCTAAATATTGCTAATCACAACAACTATGCCTCAATCCCAAGCAAGTTGAGGTCTTTTATATTTATCATCAATGTCCACGGCTACATTTAAGCCTGTCATGGTCCAATATTATAAATTATTGGTTTCCTTAGTACTAGAGTTCTCTACTTTTTCTACTAGCATATAGGTCTCTGACATAACTGACTCCTAGTGAACATTGGACCTAAAGTAACATACCAATATGACTGACTTAATCCCTACTAGTAATTGGTATTGTCTATATGGATCTTTTTTTTCCATGTTGTCGTTTTTCGCTAGGTCTGCATGAAGTCCGAGGGATTTTAGGTCTTCACAACTACCTTCCATGTAATTTTAGTTCTACCTCTTCACGTTTAACACTTTCAATCACCATGATTTCACACCTACATACCACCATGGTTCAACACCTACAGATCGGTGCATTTAGAGGTTGACATAGGGAATGACCAAACTGTTTCAAGTTTTTGATAGATTGCCAAGAAAAGTTCATTGGTGAGTGTTGCAGAAGAAAGGAATTCATATTAAAAATATAAACGATATAAAGGATATGTTTGAAGGAACCAATAAGAAAAAACACCACCCACCGTTCTGAGATGTCGCATATATTGTCAATGGACTGTTTGATAAAAAGACGAAGTTTTTAAGGCAAAAGGTGGAGAACTGTGTCAAACCTTCAAATGATGATATACTTCACAACCCATCTTCATAGCCTCCTTGAAACTAGAAGCTCCAACAGGAAGAATCATAAATTCCTGCAAATAACTATTAATGAGAATCTTTTATCCTAACAGCATTTAACTACATTATTAATGAATATAACATACCTGCATTGCAAGTTTGTTTCCAGCATGGGATCCACCATTAATCACATTGAAAGCAGGAACTGGCAACACCAACTTCTTGTTTCCGGCAAGGTCAGCAATATGCTGCAAATACAGGAGGCAGTTCAAATTGTATCATGATCAGAGACGAATCCGGTCGTTAGTAGACCTCTAATTTGCCCTATCATTAACAAAAAGAGGAGAACGTTTCTCCACGAATTACTCATAATCCAGGAGAAACACAGTGAGGTTAGTGATCTTATCATTTCGAGCAAACATCAACCACAGTACCAATTCACATAAATGAAAACAACGAATTTAAAAGTATAAAATACCGTCCCCCTATGAAGAGGGAAATAGAGGTCCTTTGCGGCATGGATCTTGCCTATTGGCTGAGGCTTCATTTGCAGACTTAAGGAGCTGATTACTGGCAGAATGAACATTAGTATTTATGAACATCATTAGGGAAATATACCTTATAAAGCGGAATGTTCTTGACAGCAGCACCAGCTTTGCACACTGCAAGCGACACAGCAAGGATGGCATTTGCGCCACGCTGGAAAAAAGTAAATGTAGGTAAATCCGTGATTGGTGACCTTCTGACAATAGCAAGTGAATTTAATGCTTAAATTTTATCCTCAAGTACCTTCTGCTTGCACCAACCCCACTCATTTTGAGTTCCATCAAGCTGATGAACCATAAAGTTATCAATACCAGTCTGGTCTGTTGGGTCCTGCACAATAATAATAGCTCGGATATCAGATACATTAGTTGTACAACATAGAAATATCCCACAGAGAAAGGAGGTTAGTGAAAGAAAGTAAAAACCTTGCCAATGAGAGATGGAGCAATAATTGAGTTGACATTGTTAACAGCCTACATGAACATAACAGAGGCAAATGAGTAATCAGCAGGGAACCATATAATCGCAAAACATGCACTTTGGAATGCAATGCTTACCTTCGAAACACCCTTGCCCAGGTAGTCGGACCCTCCATCCCTCAATTCGAGGGCCTCGTAGATTCCTATTAAATGAGCAAACAGATTGAATTCAAGGGAGTAAAAGAAGAAAGGGACAACAACAGAAGAAGAGATAACAATGGGCAGCCTGGTGCAAAGGGACAACAACAGAAGAAGAGATAAAAAAAGGGCAGCCTGGTGCACTAAAGTCCCCGCTATGTGCGGGGTCTGGGGAAGGTCTGGAAGAAGAAGAGACAATGAAAATAAATTAAACCCTGTTTAAAACAGAAATGAGGACAGTAAAATTTGCTGCCTCACCCAAAGTGAACTACTTAATTTGTGGGTCAATGCCACTAAAAAGGAACTTTTCCTATCTTAAAAGATGCTAGAACAATGATGTCACAAAATTAAGCTGCTGGAATACATTATTTGTCTTGCAACTTCCTTTTTACACGAGAGTGGTTTAACTCTTCAGAAGAGAGTTACTGGAAGCACGGATACTAACAAAATGCACCCACTAAAGAAGATAAAAGGCCGGTAAATTCTAATATCAGAATAGCCAACCAGGTAACCACAACAAGAATGGTAAAATCAATGAACTTGTGAAAGAAAGAGTACTATAACATGTTCTAGCAAGTAGAAACTCTCATTTCAATGACACAACCACCAGCAACCAAGGGTATGACCTATTGGTCAATAAAGTGGGTTGAGAATTCTGAGGTGTCAGGTTCAAATCCCAGCACACAACAAAACATTAGGTGATTTCTTTCCACCTGTCCTAGCTGTGTAGAACACCACAATTATCAAAAAATGACACAAACTCGATAATTAATATCAATCAATAAACTACACCGCAATTTCAAACTAGTTGGGATCAATTACCTATATGATTTTTTTTTTTTAATAAACCTGTTGTCCAAGCCAGCTTGCATGCACCTAGACTAACACTAGGGGCACTTGCTACCTTCCACTAGCACAGCTCCCGCGTAACTCTACCCACCAAGGCTCGAATAGATGAGAAGAAATCACAATCAACTACTATTTCAGCCTCTACTCGGATTTAAACCTGAGACCTCACAATTCTCAACCCGCTTCATTATACTCTAATTCAGGGCAATTTAGATACAAAACACCATAATCAGTGAACTACAAATACTCTAATCCAATATCAAAGCTAAAGAGTACAATGCACAAAACACAGAGTAATTAAATTAATATTATGATGCTTACCAGTAGATGCACCACTAGGAACAGCAGCTCTAGCCCAGACACCATTTGACAAATGTACATCCACCTACACATGTTATACCCAATCCAAGTACAAAAATCAATTATCCTTAAAAAACAAACAAACTAAGAATGCAATAACATGGGAAACATCGAAAAGGAGGACGTACGAACCTCGACCGTAGGATTACCACGGCTGTCGAAGATTTGACGGGCCTTAACGGATTTGATAGTTGCCATGATTATGAATGTGCTTTGGATTTGTGCTTACGTGTGTATAGAAAGTAATTTTTGTGAAATATATATATATATATATGACATGCAATTTTAGAGAAAAAAATGCAGGTTAATCAGAGCCGTTGAATGGGCGTGATTAATCTTAACATTGTTTTTGCCTTCATAATAACACCAGCAAGTTTGAATTATAGACATTTTCTTCCTTTTATTCTAGAGAAAAAAAGTCCAATTTGTCCTTAAACTTTATGAAATGGTTGGAATTTATCATCTATTATCTGTTAATAATAGAGGTCAAATATATGTCTCCACCGTTGTAAAGTTGGTGCAAATAAACCCTTCTTAGAAAGAGTTGATGTAGCAATCTTCTAGTAGGTTCTAAGCGGTGTTACTCTGAATTAATTGGACAAGTGAGTTTCAAAAACCAGACGGTTACAATAATAAGAAACTTCATGTTCACGGCCTCCATTACCCCGAGTTTCGAAAGTTGTGGTTTGGTCCCAATGATCCACCCCTAACGGATCTCTTGGTCAAAGAAGAAAATTTTCTGAAACTAAACAATCCTTAAGTGCAAGCATTATAATCACCACCTTTCACCTACTAGTGTCATACCAATTACGAACCACATTTTCACCTAAAACAGAGATTATGACTGACCTAATATGAATGTAAATTTGCAAATGTATTCCCACTGACTAAAGTTTCAAATCAGTCTGTAGAAATGCAAAGTTACTGTCTTTTACTCACAGATTGATTCAGTTCAATGAAGATGTTATTTCTACCAAGTGAAATGACTAGACACTGCTGTAATTCAACGGACAAACTCAATAAAACTTTTTCAAACAAAATAATCTTAAAAAAAAAAAAAAAAAAAAATTCTAAGACTGAATAGCTTTCTGGTCATTTCCTTTAGCAAATTGTCAAAATCAAACACTTGAAATCAAGATTTTAGCCTCATGATTATCATCAACATTTCCTCAAAAAAAAGAAACACGAAAAAAATGACAAATAAATCTCTAAAAGGCCTTGAGAATATCTTCTGCACTGCTAACATTGAAAGAAGCTTATCACAAAGGTCAAGTTCACACCCAATTGCCTTTGTAAACTCCAAATCCCCATCACTCAACAGCAAAAATCCAATGATGCTATTGTGATGAAAGCTTTTTGAATCCCCTTGTTTGAATTTCTGGGTCCGCCATTGAGTCCAAGGATCCATGCTAGAAGACATCAAGCCATCTCTTCAGCGAATATGATATCAAAAATGAATTGTACTGCAGAAGAGAAGTAATTAGAATGTCGGAGTTTAGGTTCAATAACAACATTTCAGGTGTGCACTTAAAAACAAAGCGTTAAAAACTTCTACTTTAGCACAGCTGAAACTTGGCTCGGGCAAACAAAATCTTACAGCTGTACCTAAATCAGAAAAGGAAAGAGAAGAGGAATCACAGAAAACTACATATCTGAAACTGGAATTGTAAAATTCATAGCTTTGATACAATTCAATATTTATAATCTCTTAAGTTCACTCCTGAGCCTGCTAACTGACTGTAAGCCTAGAGATCAAGTAATCCAAGAGTAAGATGCGAAATATAACATTTTTTTTCTTCCATAACAAGTTGTCCATGCATTAGCGAGTCAACATCCCTATCTCTATTTTAGGTCACACCAAAAGAATGTATGCCTTCTAATTTCAAGTTGTCTCAACTCATTTCTGACAGAATATTATTGACTATGTCATAATCAAATATTGGTATTTCAAATACAAACTTTTTCTTTCCCTTCTCAAAGAAAGAGAACTTATAATCACTACACCCAAATTATTGACAAAACCAAAATACATTTTGAATTCTTCTGTTCATAAACGTGCAAAGTTAAAAATTGCCACTCTATAACAGTTTGTTCTGGCAACAAGATGTTCATTTCACAGGAAAGAATAATTGCAGCCATATATTTGTTACTGAAAAACTGTCTGATAGACTGTTTGATTCATACTCAAACCATTTTTATTGTTTTCTTTTTTTGGATGAAAAAAGATGGTTATTTTCATTCACAATGGGATTTGCACATATTCAAACTCACATCATATGTCATATGGATTAGCAAGTCACTTGAACTCCTTTACTACATTGATCTTTACTCACCTTCCTCTTTGGGGATGTTAGGTTGATCAACCAACAGTTGCTGAAGTGCACCTAAATCATCAGTTGCACTGCAGGAAAGTAAAGTCTCAATAAGTGCATAAATTTTTCGAAAGAGAGAGACGCGGTAGCTAATGATAAAAGTAGGATGATATCCCTGAATATCCCTGTACTCCTTCTGGAAAAAGCTATGATTGCCTTTTTTTCAAGTAATGCTACAAATTCTTTGATTATTTTGTTCCTTTACTAGGACGTATTCATGCAAAAAGTACTGACATTAAATGAAAGCCTAATGAAAGGACAGAAAAATCTCGTGTAGATCAAAGCTTGACGACCAATATAACCATAAAACGGTAGGTAATAATTCATGAAACCTTTAGAAAATTACATCGACCTGCATATCACTAGTGCACTGGCACAAAGCTTGGAATGTTACTCCTCTTGCTTTAATGTGGATCCTTTGGAAAGAGAGAAATAGGAGAGCTTTTGAAGGGGTGGAGATGAGCTTTGCTCAATTGAGGAGTAGGCTCTGATCTCTCTCTTTTTTCTTTTTTTTTTTGGGTGCACCTATGTAGTTCCTGTTTGTATAGCGGATTGGGTGTCTTTTGGAGAGAACCATATTTTGTAGGTTTCTCCTCTTTTTGGTTTACCAATTGTATACGGCCGAGTTGACCTTGTTATTATCAATGCAACCTTTTACTTGATTAAAAAAAAATCGCTAGTGCATTGATTCAGACGAAGTAAATTGTATTTTTTTTTAAACTGGTAACTTCAGACGAAGGAAATTGTTATGCTGCAGTATTAACTTTGGGAGCTGTTTCCTTAATGTGAGATCTATTTACTAGTTAAATTACACATGAAACAGAAAATAACACCATCGAATAGGAGCTAGTGGCTTCTTTTTCATCAGTTGGTATTATTCAAACATTTTCTTGGGGAACCATATTTTGCCATGATTGTCTTCATTTCCGTTATTTCTTTCGCTATACTGTTTTGGACTGTTTTTTATTGAGCGAAGGGTCTATCGGAAACAACCTCTCTACCTCTAAGGTAGTGGTAAGGTCTGGATACACTCTACCCTCCCCAACCCCCACTTTGTAAGATTACAATGGGATTTTCTTGGGGAACCTAACAATGAGTTTGATTTTTACTCGGAACGGATGGTTAAGACAAAAGAAGATAGCATAAGTAAATATTGACCCTATCCCCCCAGTTCTTCCAGTGAGATCTGGAGAGAGAACAACTGGCAAAAAAACTGTCACATCATACCTGGGTTTTAAGGCTACTGCTGAAATTGCTGATATGACTGACAATTTCAGACGGTACCTGAAAGAGTGTACTGAGGGAATCAGCAACGTAAAATATTTGATGCATATCACAGATAATGCAAGGATTAGAACTAGTTCCTATAGCAAGGGATAATTATATCTAATTCATTGGAGGTGGGGGGAGAAAGAGAAGAAAGAAGTAACTTGATTTCAAACAAAAAATTGTTCATGTTAAACTACCATAGCAAATAGCACAGCTAAATCATTTTCATAGTAAAGAGAAAAGGCTCCTGATGCAAGAAGTGAACTTGTGATACTAAGAAGGTGATGGTGAACTGCATAATTATCTAGCCTTTTTTACTTTTTTTGGATAATTATATGATCATCTAATCTTTACGAAGAAAGATCAAAGAGCAACTATAATAAAAGAAAAAGCAAAGATAGGAAGGAGAAAAAAGTAAAAATAGCACAAAAATTACTTGGAAATTGGAAACAACATATTCGCAGCTAAAAAGGCTCAATAGTGGAATCTACTAGTACTAAAAGACAACAAACTTTCTCATTTAAGACAAACAAGGCAGGAAAAAGAGAAACAGGAAAAATATAAATGTTCTTCGAAATGCATACTCTGATTGGTGCATCTCAGAAAGAAGGTTTAACCCATCCAAGCAATCAGCAATGCATGGTTTTATGCCAATGCGTTGCTGCAGCTGTTTCACAGTAATCTGAACAGACCCTCCTTTTATGAGCTGTCTACCATCACGAACCATCTTCTCAAGGGACAATACAACAGAATGAAATTTTTCCCTAGATTTTGGACAAATCAGAAAGAGGAAAAAGAATTACCCTCTTAGTTGATAATCAACTTCTAGCTCGAAGAAGTAAATGCACAGAAACCTGCAGAAGCAATTCACCAACTGCTCTATAACATTTAAAATAATACGAATGACAGATTCAAAACTGACAAAAGAGTGTGTTTGCCAGGAGTTACTTTACTCTAGTTAGAGCAGGGGCGGAGTTAGGGTACCGGTCTTCGAAAAATTACACTATATATATATGGTCAAAATTATTATTTTTTATCTATATATTGTAGATCTTGACCCCCCTTGGCTTTTTTGTAAGTTTTACTTCTTTATATTTTAAATCCCCTTAGTGAAAATCCTAGTTCCGCCACTAAGTTAGACTTGCAAATCAATATTTCTAGATAAACCCTGGACCTCTTTTTTACATAATTAAGAACCAGGGGATAGAAAGATCAAAAAGAAAACCTACAGAGTTTCATTCATCGAAAGCAAGATAGTTTGGAGAGAATTCATTTGTTTAAGCAAGACAACTTCTTGAATGCCTTTTACACATCGCAAGGCACCATAATTTTTAGAATCCTGAAGAATCTGCATAAAAATGCACTCCTTTACGAGGGGGAAAAAGCTATATGGAAAGCCCTCTACCGTAGAAGCAGCCACTGGAACATGGTAAGGAACTGGAAAAGTACCTGTAACCTCTGAATGATGGAAGAAGCATTGGTGAACTGAGAAATCAATCGAGATTGTAGCTCATTCCAATTTTCCATCTCTTCCTTCACCTTCCTGAATCTCTGCTGATACTTTTTAACTATAATCTCCATCTCAAATCTATCAATAATTAATCAAATCATTCAGTGAGACAAACATAGAGAGAGATATAGAGAGGAACCAGTTTCTCAGTACAACTAACAAACAAACAAACAACAGCATATCCAGTGTAGTCCCACAAAGTAGGGTCTGGGGACGGTAGAGTGTACGCAGACCTTAACCCTATCTCAGAAGTAGAGAGGTTGTTTCCAATAGACCCTTGGTTTTCTCAGTACAATTAACTAGATAAAATTTATCGATGAACTTCACATATTGAAACACATTTGGCATTCAGAAAGTTGAATAGGAATTACGTGCCTTAGCATTGCAAAATTCCTCTGAATTACTCCCAATTCCAATTTATTCAGTTTAAAACTGATAAAGATACAGTCATAATCTCCATACAGATACAACAATAACAACATACCCAGTGTAATCCCACAAGTGGGTTCTAGGGATGGGGAGGGTAATGTGTATGCAGCCTTACCCGTACCTTATGAAGATAAAGATAAAGAGGTTGCTTCCTATAGACCCTCGGCTCAAGTAAAACATATCAAAAACCAAGCAAGTAAAGCAAATACACTTGCGAAGAAGCCAGGCTGAAAACAATGTAGAAGAGAACAGTAGAAACAACAAACAATACGAACACTGAAGCAAAGGTAACAAAAAGTAAATACTAGAATCGAACAAAAAGATCGTAGGAGCAATGCTCGACTACCTACTAACCTTCTACCCTAATTCAACAAATAGAAAGAACAAGAAACAAAGAAAACCAGTGCTTATAACTAATTAGATTCATAATCTTTAAAGACATCCGTATTATTCATCACAAGACTAGTAATCGAACACTTGAAAGCAACATTTTCAGCCTCATGATTAAAATCAATATTCCCTCAAAAGAAAGAAACACGAAAAAAAAAAAAAAGGAGGAAACCTCTAAAGGGTCTCGAGAATATCTTATGCTAACATTGAATGATCCACCTTCTTCCAAATTCAACACCTTAACAACCCTATTATCCACAAGCATAGAACATTTTTACAATGTATAATTTCAAGTTCCAAAAGTTATCTCTTCGCACAAAATGTCAAAATCAAATAGGAATCATCTGTCTTAGTGTTGCAAAATTCCTCTCAATTATTCCCAATTCCCAATTCTATCGAAAAAGTCTCTCTACCTCTGAGGTAGGAGTAAGATCCGCGGACACTCTATCCTCCCCAAACCCCACTTTGTGGGATTATAATGGATATGTTGTTGTATTCAGTTCAAAAATTGATCAGATACAAGTCATAATCTCAAAACAGCTAGAACATGAAACAAAAGAACCAGTGCTCACAACTAATTAGCTTCATAATCGTTAAAGACATCCGTATTATTCATCACAAGACTAGTAATCAAGCACTTGAAAGCAACAATTTACCTCATGATTATCATCAAAAGAGAGAAACAACAAAGAAAGAAACCTCTCAAGGGCGTCAAGAATATCTTCTACACTGCTAACATTAAAAGCTCCACCTTCTTCCAAATTCAACACCTTAACAACCCCATCATTCACAAGTATACAACACTTTTACAATGTATAATTTCAAGTTTCAACAAGTTATTTCTTTGCGCATAATGTCGAAATCAACAGCACTCATCTGTCTTAGCAAACTTTCTTTCAATTCCCAAGTTCATTCAGTTTTAAAAACAGATCAGATACAGCCATAATCTCCATATAAATACAACAATAACAACATACCGAATGTAATCCAACAAGTGGAGTCTGGGGATGGGAAGGTGATGTGTACGCAGCCTTACCCCTACGTTGTGAAGGTAAAGAGGTTGTTTCCGATACTAAAATCAAATAAAAGATCGTAGGAGCAAGCTTGACTACCTACTAACCTTCTGCCCTAATCCTTCATATAGATAGAACAAGAAACAAAAAAAAAAAAAAAAAAAAAAAAAAAAGTGCTCATAACTAATTAGTTTACTGTGGGTTCTGCTTGGGATTGCATCAGACAAAGAAGTGAAACTCAACAAAATTTTAAGCACTTATGGGTAAAGGGTTTTCCTTTTAAGATATCTTTCTTCTTGTGGAGGCTGTGGAAAAAGAGATTGCCTATTGGGGAGGTTTTGATAAGAAACAGAATGAGTGATGATGTGATATGTTGTTGCTGTGAAGATGGACTTCAGGAAACTATTGAACATTTGTTCATGACTTGCACTGTTTCTAATTCTGTATGGCACTTTTTTGCAGCTGGTACATTAATTAATGGGCCTTTTCTACAGATTAAAGATTGTTTTTTCAAATGGTGGAGGGCTGATGTTGCACCAAAATTGAAATTGATTTTTAGAGCTGTCCCTATGTTTATTTTATGGCAAATTTGGAAAACAAGAAATGCTTTGAAACATGGTGGAAGAATGTCATTTGTTAGCATGAAGATGGAAATTAGCAGAAATTTGGTTTACATGGCTAAAAGTACTTATTCTTGGATTGGAAGGTACCAAGGATGGGTTCTTATAAATGCAACTCTGATGGAGCAGCCAAAGGTAACCCTGGCCCCTGCTTAGGAGCCTTTTGTATTAGGGATGATTCAGGCAATTTTATATATGCAGAAGGAAGAAGATTTGGGGAAAATTCTAATATAGTTGCTGAAGTTATGGGATTGAGAATGGGGTTAGACTACTGTATTAATCAACACTATCTCCCAGTGATAATGCAGACTGATTCCCTAACTGTAAAGAAAATTTTAGATGGCAATTGGAAAGCCCCCTGGAGTATCGCAGTAGAAATTACAAAGATTAAGAAGCTCATGAAGGAGGTTGATGCAGTGGTGGAACACATTGGCAGATTTTTTTGCTAATTAAGTGTTCATTTTTGCAGTTACAAATACATTAACCTACTACTCTACAGTGCAGGAAATCCCAAGGGAAGCTAAAGTCATACCTATCATGGACAGAAATCAAGTTCCAAACCTTAGAATTAAAAAGCTCCAATTAATAATAGGGGAAGGTAACACAGCAAAGTATGAGGATGCAATAAACATGTTAGCAACAATCACAGGAGCACTCATGGGGCAAAACAACAACAACAGGAAAGGTACTAAATCGAAGAGAGTACAGAAGCAATTGTCACTGAATAAAACAAAATAGATATTTTTTGCGCAGTCCCTAATGATCCCGTTCATATTTTTAAGCTATCATCAAAGAGACACACTCAACCCATCATCAATTTCACACGCTTGTTCAGTAACTCTATAGTGAAATCTACAGTTTTACTCGTTTAGGATGAGAATGAAGATGGAGAAATATTACTTATATCATCTAGCTCCCATCTATGGTATAATGAGTAGAAGAAATCTTCACTTGGTTAATTTTATGACATTTGTGAGAATTTAAAATCCCCTTTGTAAAAATAGCCCAAACTCAACTTTACCTATAGATTGGAGGTTTCTTATAGTAAGAGTGGTACAGACGTTCCTCCTATCTGAGAGAGTCGATTCCACTTCTTGTGCTTCAAATGGAGAAGATGACGAGGAAGATGGAAGCTTCTACACAGTTAGCTTAGCTTTTTCCCTTTTTCTTAGCTTTAGCTTTAGACACACACAGTTTTTTGTTTGTTGGTCTGCGATTGGTTTCATTAATGGGTATGGGCCGTTTGGGCCTTAATCTGTTGATGGAACTTTGAGTCTTTTTGTACATATCTTGCTTTTTTATTTCGCAAAACTTCAATATAGCCGATTTATACCCTTTTAACTAACTTTTTAATCTAAATTTTAGTAATTATATTTTATAGAATTAAGTTAGTGATTAGATGTATTTAGGACTCTTGTATATAAATATTAACTAATAAATTTTATTACTATTTTATTTATGTTTAGAGATAAAAAAGGAAAGAGGAGTGATTCACTTCTTTTATTCTCTTCAACGTATCTTTTTCAAATATTTTATTTCTTCCTTTTTCATATGGACTGTTATAGCTTACCTTTTAATTTTTGAAATACAAAAATAGAATTCAAACTAAATTCCTCTAATTTCTTTGTATGGCTTCAGAATTTAAAATATAATTTAATTATATTTATACATTCAATATATTTATCCACAAAAATTAGCTATGAATAGAAATACAAATGTAGAATTGATACAAATGAAAATTAGCTTTGAATTTAATATTCAAATACAAATACAAACGTTTACAACTCATATTTTCAAGATAAATACAAATTGATACAAATTCAAAAGTATAAAACGGATATAAATTCAGATTATATGTATAAATATACAAATTTAAACGTATAAATGTATATAAATTCAAAATGTATGTGAAAGAAACATAACAAAATAAATACAAAAATACAAACGCAATGATAGAAATATACAAACAAATTCACTTTATAACTAAATATAATTTATACAAAATACCTTTGAGTTATATATAAACACATGATAGTTGTATACCTACATGTAATGTATAAAATATGAACCAACGTATTTTATACGAACCAAAAACTGATTATACAACTTATATGTATATTTTATATATGTCTATATATGCATATACCAACACATGACAACTGCCTAATTGTATATGATGATTATTTGTATACATATATACATTAAAAAATTGACTTGGTATACATACTTGTGTGTAACTAACAGAAAAAAGATATATAGACATACGTATATCTATTGTATATACATTCATATAAATATACATTTGGGTATATACAAAATACCTTCGAATCATTCACAACGTCGTTACCCCCCACCCCCCACCCCCCTCCCGGAGTGAGAATCCTTGAAACTTTTTTTCTTTTCCTTTAGTTTATACAAAATACCAATAATAAATTATACAAACTGAGATATACCTAATGTCTAATAGAAGAACAAACATAGTTTATACAAACCAACTTCAAAAATATCCAATTTAGTTATATACAAATACGTAATAGTTGTATACTTATACAGGGGTTTGGACTAAAATTATTGGATCTGCTCTATAATTTACATTGTACTTAAATTCTAAGATGTTCTTTTTTCACTTTGATATCATCAATTTCTTTCACCTAAAGCAAGTGATTTCTGCTTTTAACAGAGTCGGTAATTGATTCATTCACTTCCCTCCTTGTATTCTGCCATAAAATAAATGTTTGTTTTGACCATTATTACATGTGTTAAAAGAGGCAGTTTCATTCTTCATAGTAACCTGTTTTCATAGTGAATATTTTACCTCTGTCAATGAGCCTACATAGGGAGAACCCAGACTAGTCGTCAGTTAATTTTGGATACCAAATGCCTATTAACAGAAAACAACATTTATGCTTCCATTACCTTTCACAAGTGACTATAATATGATGCGATGCAATGCAATGGCCATGTAATGCAACTGGTGTACACATGCTTCTTTACTAGGGAGTCTTGATCAGGACTCACAAGGTCCAGAGTCGTGATCCATCAGGACTCACGAGGTCCAGAGTCATGATCCAGTTGTGATACATTAGGACTCACGAGGTCCATGTACCCGCCCGAAACCATTTTTCCTTGGCATACCACTCTCCGGAACCAGTTCTCAAGTTCATTTCAATCGTTAGTTCAGATGACAGTTTCAAACGATGATCAGCCAGAACAATATAAGAGAGAAAAAGAAATAGCACTGGCAACTTCATTCTATAGAACAAAGATATTATCCTTCACTTTCTTCCCCGTCTTCTGTATACACATTCACAGTAAAATTTTCTTTCTTGTACTGTTTAAACTTCAACCATTGTTGGAATATACACAAAGAGAACAAAACAGATTCGAGCCATCAACTCGAATACTTTATGCTAGAACCAAAAAGAATGAACAACTCTCTCTCTTTACGTGTGAAAAGAACTGAAAAAAGGGATGCTGCAAATATTGCTGTTTCAGCGTTGATTCCCACGAGCAATGTTTAGGAGTTGGGAACAAAGGTGCCTACGTAACCAAATCCCATGATGAAGAAGGCAAATGCTTGAATGAAGAGGTACAGGAAGAAGAGATTTTCCCCAAAGGCAATGTCATAACATCCACAAAAGAAGAGATATGCGCCAGTCGCTAGCTCTAACAAATGAAGTCTGTCGTCAAAAGAACAAAGAAAGTCTTAGTTTGACAGCTCTGTTTGATCTAAACTACAAAGAGGGCAGTGATTTTAGAGGACTGTTTACCTGTCACCAAACCTAAATCGAGGTTTCTTATATGCTTTGATGGCTGATTTCACTTTGTGAGCATCCCCTAGTTTCTCCGTGACAATCCATTCGTTGACTCTTCCTGCCTCTAACAAGCCAATGAACGTAGCCTTAGTCCGATGTAGTGACATGACATTCTCGAAAAGGATCCAAAATATTATCAGAGGTAACGACCTGTTGTCAGAAAGGCACGCAAAAAAACCTCAGCATTTTCTTGTTCAAACTCAAAATAAAATCCTAATATCCCTCCCTAATGATAGACTGGTAAAAGGGCAGCCCGGTGCACAAAGCATCCCTCGTTAGCAGGGTCCAGGGAAGGGCCGCACCCCAATGCAAGCATTAGTGGCTGGTTGGTTGCTTTCACAGCCCGACCCGTGACCTATAGGTTGCAAAGAGACAATTTTATCGTTGCTCCATGACTCCCCTTCGACTAGTAACTATATATTATTAGCTCTTGGCTCTTGCTATAAGTATCAGAAGTTTGTATTTGAGTACTTGCTCTGTAGTTCATGAAACGTTTTATTATCTTGCAAGAATTGTGTAATCTAACAGTGTGTTTCCTATTTCCCTTTTCTGTTTATGTCACTCCTGAGCCATGTTGCTCGGACTCCCCAAAAATGCTACCGCACCCCTGTCAGATTGTCCAAAAATGCACTACTTTTGAAGGATTCGACACACACCAGGAGGCATTCTTGAAGAGTTCGAGCAACATAGCTCTCGATAAGCGAAATGTGAAAATTAAAAGTGAACGGGAGGGAGTAAAGGAAATGTTAAGAGAAAGAAAACTGACCTTGGAGTTCCAACTCCATTAAGTATTGTAATAACGGAAGGAATGTAAACAGATCCCCATTTTGGAACCTCAACTTCAGGTACCAATACAGTTACAGGTAATACAACACCGTAGAATACAAATGTGACAATGTGCGCTACCACCTTCCGTACAAAGAAGAAGCTGTAAATCACATGAATCTTCTTCCACAATGTTACTTTCTGCAAGAAAACGACACGACATAAAGGCTCAACGGGGACTTAATCATCTCAGTAATGCTAAGTAGTTATCAAATTCACATAACAATGATTGTCTCAAGGAATTTACCCTGTTTCTTATGATCTCCATAAGCATTTTCTTGAAAAGATTGGCCGGGCCACAGGACCAACGATGTTATTGATAGCGATAGGCCTTGAATGTACTTGGTAATTCATTCAAGTACATAACGATAACAACTACTTCGCGTAAGTTCTAAGCAAGTTGGTGTTGTCTATATGAATCCTCAGTATTCATTTTGCTCCGTTTAGTACAATATTAGAGATTCTTGGTTTCTCAAGCATTGGATTCTATTTGAATACAATTAAATGGCAAAATCTCAAAAAAAACAAGCAGAATCAACATTCTTTTGGACTATCACTATTATTTTGTCTTGTATGTTCCATCCTCTTCAATTCGAATAATGTAGCACAGTATTAGGTGGCAGAGATGGCCGAAGAAAAATTGAGGTAGAAAGGTCACATTTGATTTTAAAATAAAAAATAAAAAAATTAGCTCATCATCCTTAAAAGACATCTGTATTATTCATCACAAAGACTAATAAAAGCAACATTTTAACCTCATGATTGTCATCAACATTCCCTAAAAAGAAACAAACAAAAAAACTAAAAAAGACAAATAAACCTCTAAAGAGCCTATAGAATATCTTCAGTAAAGCATATGAAAAATCAAGCAAGTAAAGCAAATCCAGTAGAGAAGAAGTCTGGCCGAAAACAATGTAAAAGAGAACATTAGCCAACCAAAAATACCATCACTGAAGCAAATGAAACAACAGGTAATACTAATTAGCTTCATAGTCTTTAAAGACATCTGTTTTATTCATCACAAAGACTAGTAAAAGCAACACTTCACCCTCAAGATTGTCATCAACACTCCCTCAAAAGAGAGAAACAACAAAAATTAAAAAGGACAAATAAACCTCTAAAGAGCCTTGAGAATATCTTCAGCACTGCTAACATTAAAAGCTCCACCTTCTTCCAAATTCAACACTTTAACAACCCCATCCTCCACAAGCATAGCATATCTCCTAGACCTCACACCAAGTCCCACAGGCTTATCACTAAGATCAAGTTCACATCCAATAGCCTTAGTAAGCTCCAAATTCCCATCACTCAAAAGCAACACTTCATCACCAATTCCCAAATTCTCCTTCCAAGATTTCATCACAAATGCATCATTAACCGAAACACAAGCAATTACATCAACCCCTTTGGCCTTTAACTCCTTAGACTTTTCGACAAAACCAGGAAGATGTTTTTGTGAACATGTTGGTGTAAATGCACCTGGAACAGCAAAAAGGACAACCTTTTTACCAGAAGTGAGTTCGGAGACTGAAAGGGTTTTGAGTTCATCGGATGTATCGAAGTAAGAGAGGGTTGAATTGGGTAGTTTGTCTCCAACGGAGATTGTAGCGGAGATTCTTGGAAAGGTGGTTGTGGTGTGTGCATTGGGTTGTTGTACGTTGCGCTTTGGGAGTTGTACCTTGAATGGAATAGAAGAAATGGAAAATGAAGAAGAGAAAGGGCATTTTTGGGAAAGAAGGGAAATGGGTTTTGGGTTAATGGTGGATTTGTAGAGCTTTGGGAGAGTGAAAATGGCAGCTGTTATAGTGGCAGCCATTGTTGTTGATGGAAGAAATGTAAGTACACAAAATCTTGTTGGTTTTGTTGAGGATTTTTGTGGTTTTTTTTTTTTTAGAGGCTTTTTAAGGATATGGACGGACGAAACTATCAAGGGTCAATTTGGTAAGAGGGGCAATATTATTTTTTTTTATTATTATTATTATTATTATTTTTTTTTTTAGGGTAGTTGATATTTTCATTCTTTGATCCAATCTAGGATTTGCCATTTACCATTTGTTTATTACATGAACAACCACTTTTTTTAAAAGGTATACTTTTGTGACGTTATTTGGTACTTAAAAGTAATATACTCCCTCTTCTTATTTGTTTGTTTGATTTTACTTTGATACAAAATTTAAAAAAGTAAAAAGATTTTTAAATTTTATAATCTTAAATTAAAAATATGTATGATGTATCATAATATTAATTCTGTGATTTTAAACATAAATGATAACAATATACTCAGTGTAGTTCTACAAAATGCGATCAAGGAAGGGTAGAGTGTACACAGGCCTAACCCCCTACCTCAGAGGTAGAGAGATTGTTTCTAATAAACCACCGACTCAAGAAAAGGCAGTCCAAAAGAAGTAACGGAAGTGAAAGTGTAACAAAGCATACTGAGCAGTAATTACAACAAAATAATACGATAATCGAAGTACAAGAAACAACAGAAATAGAAGGCCAGAAACTATATGGACAATACTACGACCGCTAGTATGGACGGATAGCGAGACAACACACTACTATCTACTAACCTTCAATACCTAATTAATCTTTATCCTTCATAACCTCTTGCCTAAGATCGTGTACTCGGTAAGTTGAAATCATGTCTATCCCATGTCTAATCATCTCTCCTCATACTTCTTCACTAAGCTAAAATCATAACATGCGGTTTTAAAACATGTCGTGTGAAAAGTTTAAATTAAAGAATCGTCAAAAAGGGGGAAAACATTCCTTTCGAAATGAATTTAAAAAAAAAAGTAATATAGACAAATTGAAATGGGGGAGTACCAATTTGTTGTTATTTTCGGTTAAATAAAAATTGTATTCAATGTTGTGAACTTCAACAACAAGTTCAAACTGAATTATGAACAATCAAACAAAGTTCTAACTCTGTATTCACCAATATGAACTTCAACAATAAGTTCAATCCAACTTATGAACAACAAAAATGAAGTTCAAACTATTTCTGAAAATAGTAAATAAATTTAGCAAGAGATGAAGATAGAAGAATCAAGTTCACTGAATTCACAGTGTGTCCCTAAGGAAATTATTTCCCTCAAGTACCCGAGGTTATGAAATATATCCTCCCAGGATATAATGATTCAATATTTATAGCCAAAAGATGTTGCTTAAAAAAAAAAATAATAATTCGTGAAGAGTTGCATTGTTTTGGAACGTGGTTCCATATGCGAACCCATGTGCCTGCAGATGACGATAGTCTTTTATTCAAAACAACGCACGAATTTTATTCAAAAGTTATCTTCTTCTTGCCTCACTAACAACAAGAAGGAGTGCTTTTATATTTAAGCATAAAAAACTCTCTTTCTCCCACCAATATGGGAGAATACTTTTTTTATAAAGTGAAAACACAATTAACTTTTTCCTCTCCATTTTTCATTCACATTTCATCACTAGAACCCAACATTTATTTCTTGATTTCAATATTTCCCCGCTAAGTTTTGAAAGGTACACTTTTGTGACCTCATTTTGTAGTACTAATTTATTTCTTGATTCAATACTTTCTTTAAAATCATTTGCATACAAGATTCTGTTCAATAGAAACTTCCTGCTTCTCTTTTCAGGCTTGTTATAGCCCTATTTTAGTAGATTAGGCTTGGTAAGCGTAAACTATATTTAAATAGGCTCGCAGCTTCGCTCCGTAGAAGAGCCTGACTTATTTTTATAGTAGTAAAGCATTAGTGCGAGCCGAGTGTCTATCGGAGTCGAGTGTCTATCGGAAACAGTCTCTCTGCCTTTACAAGACAGGAATAAGGCTTCATACACACTACCTTTTTCAAACCTTACTTGTGAATCTATATTAAATATGTTATTATTATTGTTATTACAGTAAAGCACTAGCGCCCAACCTATACAAGGCTTTAAAGGGATAGGGGGAAGGGAAGAAAAGAAAACAAAGAGGGTCATTTTCTTTTAGGAACATGGCTCGTTACTCGCCGAGTCGCCAGCAGTGACGAGGGGGTGGGGGGTGCTGAGGAAGGCCGACGACTACATGAGCGGGAAACTTTTATGAACCGACTAAATGACTAAATTCTCCCGAAACGCTAGCTAAGCTAATTGTTTGATTATATGTGAGAGCAAATATAATTATGTCCTGTGGTAGATCTAATATTTGAAGTTTGGTTATCAAGTGTGTTATATATATGTGCATGTTCAATGAATTGCTGAATACATATACAGAGGTGTGCACTAAAATTATTGAGTCTGCCAACACTGAACTTTTAATGCTAGATACATGTTTGTCCCAAGGAAATTTATAGTAATTTACATTGTACTCAAATTCTAAGATGATTTTTTCACTTTAACATAATCAATTTCTTTCGCCTAAAGCAAGTGATTTCTGCTTTTAACAGATTCAGTAATTGATTCATTCAATTTCCTTGTATTCTGCCATAAAATAAATGTTTGTTTTGGCCATTATTACATGTGTTCAAAGAGACGGTTTCATTCTTCAGAGTAATCTGTTTTCATGGAGAACAGTTTACCTGCCAATGAATCTACGTGACACGAATCCGGATCAGTTAATTTTGGATACCAAATGCCTATAACAGAAAACTATATAAGAGAAAGAAACAGAAATAGTTCTGGCAAACTTCATTCTATAGCACAAAGATATTATCCTTCACTTTCTTGCCTGTCCTTCTGTATACACATTCACAATAAAATTTTCTCTCTTGTACTGTTTAAAAACTTCAACCATTGTTGGAATATACACAAAGAGAACAAAACAGATTCGAGCCATCCACTCGAATACTTTATGCTAGAACCAAAAAGAATTAATGAACAACTTCCTTACTTCCTTTCTCTTTACGTGTGAAAAAAACTGAAAAAAGGATGCTGAAAATATTGCTGCTTCGGCGAGCAGTGTCTTAAGAGCTTGGAACAAAAGTGCCAACATAACCAAATCCCATGATGAAGAAGGCAAATGCTTGAATGAAGAGGTACAGGAAGAAGAGATTTTTCCCAAAGGCAATGTCATAACATCCACAAAAGAAGAGGTACGCGCCAGTTGCTAGCTCTAACAAATGAAGTCTGTTGTCAAAAGAACAAAGAAAATCTTAGTTTGACAGGCCTGTTTGATCTAAACTACAAAGAGGGCAGTGATTTTAGAGGACTGACTACCTGTCACCAAACCTAAATCGAGGTTTCTTATATGCTTTGATGGCTGATTTCATCTTGTGAGCATCCCCTAGTTTCTCCGTGACAATCCATTCGTTGACTCTTCCTGCCTCTAACAAGCCAATGAACGTAGCCTTTGTCCGATGTAGTGACATGACATTCTCGAAAAGGATCCAAAATATTATCAGATGTAATGACCTGTAGTCCAATAGGCACGAGTGCAAAAAATACTCAGCACTTTATTGTTCAAATTCAATAAAAGGGCAGCCTGTAGAAAGCATCCCGCGTTAGCGGGGTCAGGGGAATGGCCACACCCTAATGTAAGCATTAGTGGCTGGCTAGTTGCTTTCACAGCCCGAATCCATGATCTATAGGTTACACAGAGACAATTTTATTTTGCTCCAAGACTCCCCTTTGACTAGTAACTAAATATTATTAGTAGCTCTTGCTATTAAGTATCAGACGTTTGTATTTGAGTACTTGCTCTGTAGCTCATGAAACGTTTTATTATCTTGCAAGAATGTGTAATCTAACAGTGTGTTTCCTATTTATCTTTTCTGTTTATGTCACTCCTAAGCCATGTTGCTCGGACTCTCCAAAGATGCTACCGCACCCCTGTCGGGTCGTCCAAAAATGCATTATCTTTGGAGGATTCGACACACACTAGGAGGCATTCTTGAAGAGTCCGAGTAACATAGCTCTCCTAAGTACTGTTTGAAATAAAATCTTAACACGGAATGAGAATTCTAGCAGCTAATTGCTACTTTCCCGTTCATTTTTACTTATCACATTTCGCTTTACATAATCAATTTGACTAATCTTCAGAGCTAAAATATTTTTAAATTAAAAATTTAGATTTTCAAAAACTATACAAAAAATACTATAAGTTGCAATCCTATTCCTATTAATAATATATATAAAAAAAACATTTAAAACGTTGGTCAAAGTTATACAGTTTGAATCTCGATAAGCGAAACATGACAATCAAAAGTGAACTGAGGGAGCAAACGAAATGTTAAAGAGAAAGAAAACTGACCTTGGAGTTCCAACTCCATTGAGTATTGTAATAACAGAAGGAATGTAAACAGCTCCCCATTTTGGAACCTCAACTTCAGGTACTAATACAGTTGCAGGTAATACAACACAGTAGAATACAAATGTGACAATGTGTGCTACGACCTTCCGCACAAAGAAGAAACTGTAAATCACATGAATCTTCTTCCACAACGTTACTTTCTGCAAAAACACGAACACGACATAAAGGCTCAACGGGGACTTACTTAGCTCAGTAATACTAAGTGGTTATCTAATTCACATAACTATGATGAGTGATGACTCGACAAATTTACCTTGTTTCTTATGATCTCCATTAGCATTTTCTTGAAAAGATTGGCCGGGCCACAGGACCAACGATGCTGTTGATAGCGATAGGCCTTGAATGTACTTGGTAATTCATTTTTCACCTGTACAAATGAAACAAGAGCATAAAAGTTTATCACTTCATGACTCAATGTCACTAGTGGTATGGCATTTTATTTGTTTGTAAACAGGATAAATATCACTCGTATTTCGGATTAGTTAGAGGGGAGAATTTAAGTATTTACCTTGAGAGCAGAAAGGTACAAGAATTTCCAGCCCTTGAGACTAGCACGAACAGCCAGGTCCATATCCTCAACTGTTGTCCTGTCCTTCCAACCTCCAGCCTCGTCTATTGCGGTCAATCTCCAAACACCTGCTGTCCCTGTGTTGTTTTTTGACACACACACTGTGAGCTTTACTTATATTTGAACACAACAAGAACAACAACTTCAAGTAAATTCTAAGCAAGTTGATGTCGGCTATATGAATCCTCAGTATTCACTTTGCTCCATTTTAAATCAGTTCTAGTCCAATATAAGAATTTCTTAGTTTCTCAAGCATTGGATTCTGTTTGAATACAATTAAATGGCAAAGTTTCAAAAAACAAACAGAATCAACAACATTCTTTTGGATCATTTCCATCATTATTATGTTGGTGGTTCTGACACATGAACTTGGTTACTCATTTCACCGGTTTGTTGGAGTCAAGTAAGGAAAGGCTTGTTCATTTGTCCAGAAAATGTTTCCCATAGTTCGATCCTTCCCAGTAAAACAATATCTTCAAATTCTGATCTCTTTTACGCGGAAAGGGGGACCAGCCTCTAAGCCTAAGTATTCCTCAATGAGGGATAGCATACAAGTACTAGTAAGGGTAAGGTGAAAAGAAATTTCCTCCTATTCAATTCCAATAATGTAGTATCTGCTCTATATTATGTCCGTTCAGTGATTGACCCCTTAGGGTAAAGTCTGCGTACAACTTACTCCCCCAGGCCTCCCTTTTGAGATTTACTGGGTATGTTGTTATTGCAGTAATCATATCCCAGGTTGCTCGAACTCTTCAAAAATGCTAATGCACTTGTGTCGAGTCCTCCAAAAATGCACTATCTTTAGATGATTTGACCACACTCAACGACATTATTAAATAATCCAAGCAAACACACTGATCATATCTGCTCTATTAATTTTAAGGGATATGTACATTTAGTGATTGGTCCCTTAGAGATTTCAAAAGGGTCAGTCTCAAAACATTTAATACATGTATAAAATTAGCTGAGATAAGGAAGAATAATTAATGGGGAGCAAATTATATTGTTGATACCATTAAAGCCGAAAAAAGCATAGGTGGAAGAGCCCACTTCTTGCTCCACTGAGAAATGGTAATCCAGAGACATCTCTTGCATTCTTGTCATCAAACATTCATCAGCATTCACTGCAACAACATTACACACCACAAATTTGTATCATTCACAATTCTATTAGTATGAGTTTTATACATATCAAATATATCACTTAAAAATTATTACTACATGAATTAAACTTATAAAACAAGCATGGATCGATAACTCACGAAGCAGGATAAGTTACTTGTTACAACAGGTAAACTATACTAGAAGGATAGCTCGATGCACAAAGTATCTCGCATTCATATACAAGGTCCGAAAATGAGTCGTATCCTAATGCGACGTAATGTGGATAGTCTACCTTGACACCAACATTAGTCACTAAGGGGTCGTTAGCAGTGGCGGAGCCAAAATTTTTAATAAGGGGGTTCAAAATCAAAATAATACGCACACGAACTAGCAAAAGGGGGTTCAACATCAACTATATATACATAAAATATAATTTTAACCATGTATAAATAGTATCATTTTCCGTCGAAGGGGGTTCGGATGAACCCCCTAGCCATAAGGTGGCTCCGCCACTGGTCTTTAGTTAGGAGAATATATTATTTGTGTATTAGATTCTACATAAGTAATATCATGTTTGGTAACGGGTTCGGACTATGTATAAAATTAATAGGTTATTTAGTTTACAGTTTATAAATCTAACATAACTAATATATGTATAAGTTATGAGTGAATCTATGTATTATTTTACTACATGATAGAAGATGAAATAGATAATACGTGAATAACTAAACTCTTCCTAACTAATTTCTACATACTCATACTCCTATATAAACTCCTTCATACTATATAACTTTAACCAACTATCAAACGATCCTGATTATATGACTCGAATCCATAACCTATAGATGACACGAAAGACAATTTTACTATTGTTTGGAGAGTACTCTCCTCATAGTTGTAGAATTTACTTCACTTATTAGTGTCGGTTAGTAGGACAACTGAGGCTGAGGTCCACAACTCTTTTGGCACATGCAGTTGCTGGCTATAACACTTAATAGCCTTACATTTCAAGTATAAAACACTGCAGCTTTTTCAGTACGAAAAAAGCTTCTGTTCCAGCTCAAAAGGATAGTTGTATATTTATTTTGGTTTTTCATTCGGGTATTAGTATTGGAGTTTGATTAAATTAAAATCATATTTAGAAGCAAGCTTTCAATTAAAGAAAAATGTTTGCGAGACTCGAATGTGAGACCTCTGAATTAAGCATGGAGGAATCCTAATAAAGGGCATCCCGATGCATTAAAGCTTCTGCTATGCGTGAGGTCCGGGAAAGGGCCGAACCACAAGGGTCTATTGTACACAATCTTACCTTACATTTCTGCAAGAGGTTATTTTCATGGCTTGAACCCGTGACTGCTTGATCACATGGCAACAACTTTACCAGTTGCCCAAGGCTCCCCATTGTGGAGGATTCCTAATAGAACAGAATAATATGAAAACTAATCAAGGTTAAGTATAATAAACTATTTTTAGACCATTATCCCAAATTTATATTTAGATGGTGCTCGGGTTCGAATCGTGAAAGTCGTCATTAATATTTGCATTAGCATTAGGGGCGGACCTAAATGGTTACAAGAGGGTTCATATGAACCCACTTCGTCGGAAAATTGCACTATGTGCAGATATGAATGTTATCTAAAATTACACTGTGTGACTCTGGCACAGTGCTAATGCGTGTTCAAAGTGCAGTGGACGTTCCCCGTTCGAACCCACTTGTAGCTATTTTTTCTTAGCTTTTTGACAGTTTTTGTTATACTTCAATGAGGCTTACCTTTTTATATTAACTTCAAATGCTTAAAACTTTGTCTCAGGTATAATTTTTATTTTCTCTTATAATTTTCTGTAAAATATGTAAAGATATATTTGAAATGATTTATATATTTTACTTTAATTTAATTTGGTCTATATTGAAATTGCTTATTTGTTGCATATTATATTTCATTTTTTGCCTTATAAGTTCTCTTTATTTGATTATTTTGTTTTAGTTAGTATATTCACAACTTTTTAATTTAGTTTTTGTTTTTTTGTAAGCAATTATTTCTTTTTGTTATATATAAACAGGAAAAGGAATTGTATTTTTTTATAAGTTTAGAGTTTAATATAATTTAAAATTAGTCATGACTGTTGATAAATGTTTAAAATTTTCAAGAAAAATTTTAGAAACTCGTAAGTAGATAAATTATTTTAATGATAAATGTAATAAATTTTGTAATTGTTTTATAAGAAAAATTACGTACTTTTTAAAAAATAAAGAGCGTTAACTTGAAAATGATGACTTTAATTTAAGGTAGAAAATAAAAAAAGTAACGAAACGAGCAAATTTTGCTTGCTATTCCAACTGTCTTTTTCTCATAGGCTCTCTGTTATGTATTCCCTCCGTTTAAAAAAGAATGATTTATTTTTCTTTTTAGTCCGTTTCAAAAAGAATGACCCTTTTCTTTTTTGGCAACACTTTAATTCCAACTTTCCACATGGCATGTTTAAGACCACAAGATTAAAGGGCATTTTGGTACATTTGCCATAACTTTAATTTAGGACCACAAGATTCAAAAGTCTTCTTTATTTTCTTAAATTTCGTGTCAAGTCAAACTAGGTCATTCTTTTTGAAACGGAGGAAGTACCAATTATCCCACATCGGATAAATAGAGAAATGTTAATGGTTTATAGGCTAAATGAGTTCTCCCACCTATCAGACTAGTTTTTTGGGTTAGGCTCTCTCGTTTGGTCTATAACATTGGTGCTTTTATTGCGAGTGGATCAATTCAAGCGTGACCGCGACTCGAAGTGATGACCTGTGTGCCAGGAGTAGTGGCCCGGACTCAAGAGGGGTGTCAGTCGTGATCAACTAAGCAGATCGATCCATGCATAGGGCCGCAACTCGGAGTAGTGGCTTGTGTGCCAGTAGTGGTGTCCTGGACCCAAGAGGGGTGCCAGTTATGACCAATGAGGTCGTTGGTTCTCAAACGGAGGAGATTATTATGTGTCAATTGTCCCACATCAGATAAATAGAGAAGTGCTAATGAGTTTATAGGCTAAATGAATTCTCTTGCCTATCAAACTAATCTTTTGGGTTGGGCTCTTCAGTTTGATCTATAACACTCTCGTCGTATTTATCTGAAACCGCTTATATAAATTTATGGGTCCACCGCTGATTAGCATAGATTATCTATTTCACACTTATTATAATGCGACCCTTTGTCTAATGCTAATGCGAAATGATTTGTGCACCTAACTACCATTTTATGTTGATGGGAGTAAAATTTTGTTTTTGGGTCCCACCAAAGTTAATAGGAGTATACTTGGCTTAACCAAATCGACCAACCAAGATTGTTACCTAAATCTAGTTATCATGAAACACACTAAGAAAATAGCTGTCTAAAGCCACCGACAGCAAGATGGTCTTTTATATTACTCTATTATTATTTTATGCTAGAAAGATGATACTATAACACGTGATTTTTTTTTTTAATCAATAATTAGTGACAAAAGCTTTATTCTGTACTTAGGAATACGTGGACTCTAATGCAAGAATTGTTTCTTTTTAAATATTTAATTAATTTAGTACTAGAAGTTATACGGTATATTAATATATAATTTATATATTTATGTGTTTACTTTTTGAATAAAACAAAAGTTTGTTTACTATTATGAGGTCAGCATATTAAAATATTATGTAGTAACATATTTGTGTTACGTACAAAACAATACTCCCTCCGTTTAAAAAAGAATGACATACTTTTTTTTTTAGTTCATTTAAAAAAGAATGACCCCTTTATTTTTTTGACAATACTTTAATTTCAACTTTCCACGTGACATATTTAAGACCACAAGATTAAAGGACATTTTGGTAAATTTGACATAACTTTAATTTAGGACCACAAAATTCAAAAGGCTTCTTTTTTTTCTTAAACTTCGTGTCAAATCAAAATAGGTTATTCTTTTTGAAATGGAGGGAGTATATAAAATTTCCTTGTAAGCTATGCAGGTATATTATGAATTAATGATTAACCAACAAGGATTGTGATGGAGGGGTAAGTACTCCTTCATTCTTAATCAGAGGTCTCAGGTTCTAGTCTCCTTGGGTTCGGAGTCACCTTTATTAGGGAGCGTTTTACTCCCAATGTAGGACTAAGGAATTTCCGGCCTGAATTCGAATTTAGTCGAACTTCAATATGAGTATCAGATACCGAGTGGAAAACAAAAAAAATAAATTAATGATTAAAACATGTTTGGTTATTTTTTGAAAAATAAGTGTTTTTAAATAGTAGCATAAGTAGTTTTTCAGAAATCGGAAAAGTAATTTCTTTTTAGAAGCATATTTGGAACCTCGACCAGGCACAATTTGTTGTTCTAATACTGACAAAAATATTTTTCAAATTAACTAATCAAAACACAAATTGCTACACTTCAAGAATATTTTATTTTTCAAAAAAAAAAAACATTTTAGTGCTTAAATATGTTTGTAAATTTCTTCGCTAGACCAACCAAATGACCCCCTTATTTTTACAATTCTTGTCACAAGTGTGATTTTGATTTTTTTAAAAAGAGTTCGATGCACTAAATTTTTGCTATACATGATCATGAAAAGGCCAAACCAAAGCCGAACTAAAAATCAATCCATTACACTAAGTTTTGGCTCTACAGGGTTCAAAAAAGGCTGATCCGATGCACTAAGTTTTTGTCATACAGGGTCCATATACGGGGGTCCAAAAAAGGCCGAATTAAAGGGTCTATTATACGTAAGCTTTATCTTGTATTTATAATGCAAGAGGCTATTTTCACAACCCAAATCCGCAAACAAGTGTGATTTTAATCATCACTATAGTAATAAGGTGGAGCAAGAAGTAATTACCATATTTCCAACGAGCTTGAACAAGTCCAAGTTGAGGATTGTGAACCAGAAATGGAATAGTGCGCCATAAAAAATCAGGTTCAGGTTGAAAATCAGCATCAAAAATAGCAACATAATCACATAGTTTCACATATGGATGTTTCAATCCTTCCTTTAATGCTCCTGCTTTGTAACCATTTCTGTTGTCTCTTATTTCATATTTTATATTTATCCCCTTGCTTCCCCATCTTTGGCACTCCATTGACACCAAATTCTGCTCCAATTCAAAAAAAAAACAAAAAAACAAGTAACCGAGTCAGAATTTTTATTAAAGGATGACAAAATATAAAGAAGTAAATACACGAAATAAAGTGCTTTGATGTGTGTGTCCAACTGGAGAATATGCTTTAAAAGCTTTGTGTAAGTGCTTTCACTAAGCACTTCTCCCCTTGGATGTTGGGAACGAACCCCTAATCTGGTCTCTCTTTGCAAGAAAGGAATCACGAGAACAGGGGTCGTTCATAAGTGGGACGAAGAAGTCAAGAGAATTTAACGTATAACATATATACATTAAAAAAAATTACTTATCTTCATAGTATTATTATATGGTAGAATTTAACTTATATACAGTGAGTTGACACTAGAAGTGTCATTTAACATGTACGTACGTCATTTTCAAGTAATTCTACTTATTTTGGATAGTTACTCATACTTTTTTCTAGGTGAACTGATTACAAGAATTATTTTATTTTGTATTATATTGTCAATATATATAAGTTAAACATTATACCTTGATAATGGGATCAGTTGAATCATCAAGAACTTGGATTATAATACGATCAGAAGGCCATGAAAGGCCACATGCAGCACCAATTGAAAGCTGATAAACCTGTAACAAAACAACCATTGCAATCAAGATTTGTCCATAAATTCACATTAACAAAATGATTATGACACAGAGCCATTAATTATTGATTACTACTCCCTCCGTTCATTTTTACTTGTCCAATATTGACATAGCACATCCCTCACACATTCCTTAAGAAGTAATAATGTAATATACAACAACAATTTTACCATATTACCCCTTAATATAATAAATTTATTGCTTTGAAAAATTATTATAGTTATGAATAAAGTACTCCAATAAATATGTCTTAGATTTTTAAAATTGAATAAGCAAAAGTGGATATCTATATTTAATATAGTTAATATAGTGGAAAAGTAAAAATAAACGGACGGTGTAATAACAAAAGAGAAGTTCCATACCTCTCTTTCATTATACATTGGAATTTGAACAAGAACTATAGGATAAGATGAATTTCCATGCTCAACATCATCTTTTAAAGATTCCCATTTATATCTTTTTTCAGGTTTTCTACCAAAACATTTCACAAGTGTAATCACAACCCCCATATAAACTCTCTCAATGAAGAGCAAAATCGACATTGTCAGACACAAAAACACTGCAATTCTGAGAAGAGGAACAATCAATGGCGCTTTAATCTGTTCCCAAAGTATCGTCAATTGCTCCGTTAAATCATCTCTAGAACCAGAAAGCGTATCAGGAAACAGAGTCGTCGACGAAAAACGATCCATTTTAGCAAAAACAGGGGGGTTTATAAGTGTAAATAGAGCTTTTTTAACTAACACAAAACAGAGTAAAACAGAGGAAAAACAGGGGAGTTTATTTTAGCTTCTATCAAGGAATGGACACACACTAGATCAGAGCAAGTTTTGCTAGCCCAATGGTGCAAACACCTACTAGGATTTCTTTAAGTAAAGGCAAAAAGTGAAGAGGAATATTTTTTTTATTTTTTTTTTGGATTTTTTGCTTTTGGATGAAGCAAGACAGTAGTGGAATGTCAGAGGCAAACAGAAAAATAGATTCAATTGAACTAATAATAAAATGAGGACAGATTTTATTTATTTTTTATGGTATTTTAAGTGGTGTAAGAAATGATGATGATTTTCTGCTTCTGCAATCAATGAGAAAGCAGAAGCAAATATGTGATGAAGAGTATTAATGGGGAATAAACGGTGACAGAAGAAGCCAGAGAGAATAAGAAGAAGAGAAGGAGAGTGTGGAATGAGAGAGCATGAAGGTCTCTTTTTATAATTTGGGTTCCGTCTTTGGGACTGGTGGAGTAAAAAGAAAGGCTTAATCTCCCTCCGTTCCGTTGCAGTTTATGTGACACTTTTTGAATTTCAAAATTTAAGTAAATTTTTTTATTTTTGATTATAATTTTTTTGTATATTTTTAGAATATTTTGAATTGTCAATTATTATAATTTATAATACTTTTTACGTAGTTTTCAAATATATAAATTTTATTTTAAAAAATTTAAAGATTTCGTACCCAAATTTACGATCAAACTCAAAACTGTTTTGACTCTTAGGAAGCAGAAAGTGCCACATAAATTGAGACAAAAGAGATATTTGATCCATAAATTTGATAGAATATTTTATTTAGACATTTGAATTATATCATGTTATTAAATACCTCAATTTTTAATTATGTGTTTCAATCAGATATTTTTAATTCAAGTTTTTTTTAAAAAAAATATGTGTTCTCAATCGTTTATTAGATAGTTAAGTTACAATAACAACATATTCAACGCAGTTTTACAAATGGAATCTAGGAGAGTAGGATGTATACAGATCTTACTCCTACTTTTGTAGGGTAGAGTGTTTGTATTCGATAAACTCTTTATTACATAGTTAAATTAACCACATAAAATGTGTCATTTATTTTAATCATACGCATTTATCTTATTCCTACTTTTATAAGGTAGAGAGTCTATTTTCGATAAAATTTTTATTAGGTAGTGTAATATTTTGCTGAGGGGTTTGGCGATACTTCTAGATCAACCCCTACACACGATGACACAAATAATATGACATGTTTGAGACAACAGTTTTTTGAGAGTTTATAGTTTATTACCAATAATATGACATGTTTTAAGATAATAATTTTTTTGAAAGTTTTATAGTTTATTGCACAAATACTATGACATATTTTAACTACTAGATCTAAAAAATCATTGTTTTATTGTTTAACTTCGTGCGAATTAAATAGATTTACATAAATTAAAACAGATATAGTACTTAGTTCCATGACAAACATGAAAATAAAGTGATAAAAATAATACTAACAATTTTTTATAGATAGTGTAAAAGAAAATAATACTGACAATCTACCAACAAGAATTGTGGTGGAGTGGTAAGTATTCTTTCATCCTTAATTAGAGGTCTTGGGTCTGAATTGTTAAGGTGTTTGACCTAATTTTCTTATCAAATTTGAGGTTTATTTTTTCTTAAAGAAAAAATTCAAAGTAGCACAATAATTACTTTACTTTTTGTAAAAGAAAAATATAAAAAAAAATTCATATTTGACTAACCTCTTTCTTGGAGAAAAGGTTTTGTACCTCTATAAATTTATGATCCTTCTTCTTATTCCACAACATAATAACATCCACAATGCAGTCATTAAAAAGTCTTGATTAAGGAGATATTTTTCTTTCTATAGTTTTAATATTTCTTTTATATTAGTTTCATATGTAGGCAAATGGTCAAACCATATAATAACATTATGCTTTTTAGTATTCTATATTGAGTCATCTGAATAATCGTCTCTATGGTTTGTAAACTATTAGCTTTCGCACGATGCCTTCTCGATTTCGAACCCAATAAGCGGGATCAAAGTCAACAATCCTATGGGTCTAATGGTTCAATGGTCCAATGGTTCAGATTGAAGATATGTCAAGATCAAAGTTGTAACCAACTTGACGTTAGTGAAGATATTTTGTCAAAAGAAAAATGAGTCTAGAAAAAAATATATGTGGAGACAATTGTCAATCATGTTTTCAACAATCTTGCTGCTACATTTTTAAAAATAAAGCTCATTTTAACCCAAAAGGGCTCTAATACTTTTAACCCGGAAGGGCTCCAATACTTTTAACCAGAAAGGGCTCCATTTTTAAACATGTGAAACAACAGTGATAAAGATTATGTCAAGAACAAAAATCATGCACGTGACATGAAGAAGACAAATCAAGTTTTGTCAAGAAAATCAGTCAAAAAAATGAGTTTTTTTAGGGTTTTTGCCTTGATTTTCTTATCAAGTTTGAATTTTGAGGTTTAAGTCAAAGTAGTACAATAATTACTATACTTTTCTAAAAGAAAAATATAGTTCTCTTCCATATTTGTCTGACCTCTTTCTTGGAGAAAATGTTTTGTACATCAATAAATTGAGGATCCTTTTTCTTATTCCACAACATAATAACATCTACAATATAGTCATTAAAAAGTCTTGATTAAAGCGAGATTTTTCTCTCTATAGTTTTAATATTTCTTTCATATTAGTTTCATATGTTGGCCAATGGTCAAATCATATAATAATATTATGCTTTTAATTAGTATTTTATATTGAGTCATCTGAATTATCACCTCAATGATTTGCAAACTATTAGCTTTTACATGACGTCCTCTCAATTTCGAACCCAACATGAATCATCTTGGATATATAGTCACCTTTGTTAGGGAGCACTTTACCTCCCAATGTGGGACTTTTACACTCGAATTCGAATTTATTCGGGCTCAGAAGAAATTGCAGAATTAAGAAGACTAAGCATAATCTATTATTCTATTCTATAACTAAAACGAGATTAGTAGGTAACCGATCCTAAAGACAACAGTAATTAACGTTGACATCCCTTAAATTAGGTAAATGAAGTGGATTAATTCAAGTAATGATATGTTGACTAATTTCCCAGCTTACTCTGTACTGTCTGCAAGACTATAACAGTTCAACTGCACTTTTGTATATTTTTTGAGTTTCCCTTTTTTGGGAGAAAAGTAGGAATTTTGTCTTTTTCTCTGAGGAAATCTGTAAAATTATTTTAAATATAATATTTATTTTGATTATTATTTAAGCTAATTATATCGTATTATAAAACTACAAAAGTCTGCTCCTTTTTCTCATTAATACTACTTTCATCTTTTGGAAAAAATAGTTTGAGAGATCTATTTGACCAATTTCAAAGTAGACATCATAAGTAGAATTATAAATCAAGAAGTACATAAAATATATCAATCTCGTAAGTTTAATTATTTTGAATTTAAAATGTCTGAAAAGTATCAGTCAAAAGTAGATTTTTACTTCTTTTTTTTTAAAAAAAAAAAAAAAAAATGGAGATGGGGAAAAGAAAAATGGAGATGAGGAAAAAGAATTAAATCTTACCAATAAGGTAAAAATTCAGGTAGCCAACCAACTGACCTATTAAGATTCTACAGAGTAGGATGATGTAAAAGTTTAGGTAGTCGGAGTGACCTACTAAGATTCTTCTATGGGCAACACCCCCTTCATCGGAAAATTATATGTAGCTAGATAAAAATATTTTTTTATGTGTATATATTACATATTGACGCATCTTGAGTTCTTAGTAAATTTAATTCTTTATATTCTGACATTCTTTAGTGAAAGTTCTAACTTCGCCACCACCTTAAAGAAATGACTACTTTTATTTTATTTTTTACTCAATATCTGATATCCGCTTTGAAACACGATTAATCTGAATTCGCGCTAAAATAGTTCAATTTTGGGTTAAAGCGCCCTCTACTAAACACGAGTTTATACTACGGCCGGTTAAAAAAAGTGACTTATGACACCTCTCTCGATCTGAATGTGTTATACTATAATTTATGAAGTCTTAAAACATGTACTTTGTTTCTAATTACATGAATTATATTTGAGAAACAATTTTATGTATAATCTAATCTATTAATTTATATTTCCATTTTTTATTTCGGAAAAATTTATGTCTGCTTGCTATTGTCACACTGAATCCTATGATAATGATATTGCTTGGATTTATACCTTTTTTAAAAAAAATTAGTTAAGAACTTAAGTTGTTTTGTAATAATATAAAATAATTTGCTTATTTGACGACAAAAAATCTTTGTTCCAATTAATTAATTAAACATAGCAATGCAATCTTATGTGTCAAAGTCAAATTTATTTTTCTTAAATTTTTGGAATTAGGGGTACATTATTTTAATCCACCGACATAAATGATTTGGTTTAAGTACTTATATGATTTTATAATATAATACTCTTAAGAGAAAACAAATTATTAATATATCCCTGGAGCAGTTGAGGAATTAAATCATATTAAACCAAGTGAGCCCCAGGATTTGGTTAGAGTTCATAATCATAAAATATAATTTTGGGTTAATAGTATAGTTTTTTGGTACTTCAATTGAATGAAATGTGCAATTTTTTGATCTTTTTGCTAGTGAATATTTGTAAGTTTATCATAATTATCGATTGATTAACTATTTATTTATTTATGTTAAATTTATATAATTAATCCATATTTAATGGTAATACAGTTTAAAAAATTCTAAATATAACCTATTTTCAACATAAAAGGATAAATACAAATTTCAATTATATTTCCAACTTTTTATATTTCTCTTTTCACTTCTAAGTAAGGTAATACCTTCATATATAGCCAGCCTTCTCTATTTAAATTAAAATTGAATTTAAAGTCTTAATATAATTAATTCTAAACTATATTAATATTTAACTATTAATTTTAATCTAATTAAACTTTTCTACACGTAACATAAATCAAAGAAAAAAATACAAGAGGCACCGAAAGGGCAAAAGGGAAGAAATAATTCGAAATTTCTGGAGTTTTACTAAATTAATTTAATGAGTTTCCCACTGTTCCAGTGCACTGTCTTTTATCCTTATCGTTTTTTTTTTTTTTTGGCTTCTTTAGTTTTTTATTTGCTACTACATGCTATGTTGAACATATATGATTTTCAAATATTATTTGTAAATCAACAGTATTGTTGAGTTGTCATATTAGTGTGATGGATTATTGAATTGAATTAGGTCTAACGTTCATTCTCTTATCATGGTGTTAGAGTCAGTTCATCTTAATTTATTTTTGATTTACTTAATATTTGACTCTCGTGTTATATTATTCGTGCTATGTATATGGGCTCATTTCAAGTTCCACATTGATGGATGGTGGATTATTTGATCTCTTTATAGTTTATATGATTTTGGCTGATTTTTTACTCATGAACTAATTTTTGAAATTAAATTAGATGACAAGAGAGTAACTCGGATGATAAACATTCCTCACTTTCAATTCTAAGATTGTAAATTCAAAGCACCAAATGAGCAAAAAAGGTGAGAGCTCCTAAAAATCGAGGGATGAAAAAAAATTGAATTAGACCCAATAGTTATTTTCTTATCTCGTATTTGTTTTGTATTTTTGTTCATTATTTCAACTTCAATCTGAAAATGGGCAATTTGAAATTGGAAAACTAGTTTGCGTGAAATAATAATTTTTACTCACAAATTTTCTAATGTCTAAGTGAAACTCAATACAATCTCAGCTTCAACTTGAAATATAAAATCTGAGATTCGAAAATAAATTTAGGAGCATCTTAGAATTATTTTAAGTTGTGAAAATATCATCTTACAGAAATGTAGGTGAGTTGCTTATAATAAATCCATGTAGTTTGATCCTTCCTCAGACCCGCGCATGATGGGAACCACAGTGCATCGGACTACCCTTAAAATTAATTTATGAAAAAACTTCAGAATTAGACAAACATCATTGCCTAATCAACATAATTACACCAAACTTTTAAGAAATTACAAAACAACGCGTATCTTCAGATATACGGATATCTGAAGATACACGTTCTAACAACGCCTAACATAGCAAATACCCGATGCACAGGTATTTGAAAATACACCTTCTTTTTTCTTGTATAGATTGTGTATCTGAAGATACATAGATACACGATCTCAATCGATGTATCTGAGATACACGACATATACTGTAATTTTTTAAAATATATATTACGCCCTATAATTATGATTTGAAGCTCCTACATTTTTATGATTTGCCGTAAATTATTTCACATGTTCCTTCACAAAACTTTAATTTCTTTATATCCAACAGCAACAACTCTTAATACTTTATATCAACTTTAATTTTAAATACTCATCAACCAAATTAATAGCCACAGCCGACACCCTAAGCATCAATTTTCTTTTCTTTTTTTTACATCCGGTATTCGATACTCGTATTGGCACCTCGATTAATTTAGATTGCGCACTGCAGGACCCATTCTGGGAGTGTCCCAATAAGATTTTCTCCATACCCAGGACTTGAATCCGAAATCTCTGATTAAGGATGAAGTAGTCCACCACTACACCACAATCTATGTTGGTACGCATCAATTTTCTTATTTAGAAAAGAGTATGACAAGTATATAGTTCAAATTAGGAAAACTGTACCATAAAAGGTCTAAATGCTAAAACCATATAAGGATCTAATTAATTAATTAATTAATTAATTAAACTTCCCCTAGCCAAGATGTTTGACAAGATCATTTAGGAAATGATTAAATCTCATTATAAAGTTAGACATTGACACTTCCACATGTTGTCTAGTGTGTCAAGGTTGTTAAGAGACTTTTCATCTACTTTACTAGATTTGGAATATTAACACACACTCAAGTAGTTTACAAAAAAAAAAAAAAGAAGCAATAAATAACACATAAATATACTAATATTTTAATTTGGACATAACACTTGGGGTCGTTCGATTAGAAGACTAAGTTTTGTTGTGATTAATAATTCGAAATAGTTATGCTAGGTCTAGTTTTCTTGGTATTTTTTTTATTAATTGTTTGGTTTATTATGAAGTGGAGCTTTGGAGTATAATTGATAAAATTGTTGTCATGTGATCAGGAGGTCATCGGTTCAAGCAGTTAAGACAGTCTCTAGCAAATGCAAGGTAACGTCATTGCGTATAGTAGACTCCTATGGTCCGATCCTTCATTGGACCCTACACATAGCAGAAGCTTCAGTACACTGAGCTACATTTCTTTTTTCTGATAATTTGATTTGTTGTATTAAAAATAACACATATTGCAATTTGCATGATTTCTAAAAAGAAGATTTGTTAACAAAAATACTCTGCATCTTAGTAGAAAAAGAGTTTGACGGACCTCGTGAGTATTTATCATTTATATTATTCCCAAGATAACTAATTCTGGTAATATTATATATTCACCCTTTAAGAGGGATGATCTCTCTCAGTATTAATTATTAATCCTGATATAATTTATCCCAAAATTAATAACCAAACAAGTGATAAAACAATATTAATTTTTTATCCTAAGACTAACCCTTACTTCTATTTACTTGTGGATGTCTAGATAATCACTCACTTGACAAAAAAATTGATAAGGGGGATCCCTCTCTAGTCTCTACAATTATTTGTTTGCAAATAATTTCATGATGATTACAACACATTTTTGATCAACAATCAACTAATGATGTATGTTACATAGCTAATATTGGTAAAGTGAATTACCTCTCATTCATTTGATTAGTGACAAAATGTTGTTGTTTTCTTTGTTGTTCTCGTTTTATTGATAATGACATGAATGTATTTTATAAGCTTGTATTAACGACACATAAAACATGCAATTATTTGATTAATAGATGTTCGAAGTAAATTATGGGATAAAAAGTGTCGGTTATAAATTAATGTGCAAGTTCTTCTTTTGAAAAAAGAAAAAACACTATATATTATTTTGATAGAATTAAGATTGAAATTATTTTATTTTATTTTTATTTGTAGTCAAATTAATTTGGTAAAAGTGTATAATTTAGATCTAAAATGCAATACTAAATATCGGGAAAGATTATTCATGAACTGTTTTGTATTGACAAAGGATAAAATTTGCCATGAAAAGTTATTCATGCACTTTATTTTTGGTTTTCCGCCACCTCATGCTCGATATTTGCATTGCGATTTGATTAATATGAATTTGCATCGAGAAATTTACTTTGATAGTAAAACACTCCTTACTAAAAGTTACTCCATTTTTGGACTCGAATCCAAACCTATTACCATTTCATCACCACAACTTTTGATGAAACTATTTACACTCTAGTTGAATGATTGTTATATATTGTTTCATAATATATATTGTATTATATTGTATTGAGTTGCACTTATCGTATTATATTATATTATATTATTTTAATGAATTTAATATTTATATAGATCGTATCATTTTTCGTTGTTATATAATATCACAAATCAATAATTTGAAGGATATATTTATAAGAAAAATAAGATACAAGGTAAAACTACTATAAAAAGGTACGAAAAATGATAAAATAAGATTATTAAATAATAAGTAAAAATAAAATGATAAAAATAAAAGAGAAAGTAACAATATGATCACACCAAGTACACGAAATGGGACTTCACTACTAGAAACAAATTCTTCTTCCACCGCAAATCAATAGTAAATTTGTATTATAAAGCATGATTTTTTTTAATGCATCCATTTCCACTGGACCAGCTCGATCACTAGAAAAACTTATGTGAAAATAGATTCTCATTGAAATACTGAGAAACTTTTTAATTTTTTCGTGTGAAAACACTATATTTTTTCTTTTCTCACTGGTTTAATCAGAATATCTGTCAGAATCTGCGCCGGACATCTTTCAACGGGAAATAACAATGGGAAATTAATAGTGATTTCATAGTAGTGCTTTTTATAGTTACCTACTGATGAATTTATCGATACGATATAATAAAATTTTATAACTATTAAAATAAATATTGTATTTAAAATAACAACGCAATACGAGACAATAGACAACAACCATCCAAACAAGCTGTGAGGAAACCAGCTTAAACAAGTGTCAAAAGAACTATAATCTTCACCCCTAGTATGCATACGTGTGTTGAAATGTTCCTTATTACTACAATGTAGTAGTACAATCTTTTATTTGCACCGTCAAATTAAGCTTACAATAGTAATCCTAATTTGATAACTCAAAATGCATAAAATAATCCAAATATAACCGACTAAAATACATATTATTTTTTGTCAAAAATTCAAGTAAACGGTGCATTTAGATCAACTTCTGGATGATTTAACATCTCAACTATATGGTCATTATTTTGGATTTATCAAAAAAAGAAAAAAAAAGCTTCTTTTTTTTTTTTTTTGGATTTATCTAAACAAAAATTGAGCGGTCCACTTTGTAAACGTGTAGCCTTAAGAATCGAACACCACAAAGCTAACATGTGCTCTTGGAAACTCCTCAAATCATGCTTTAATTGTTTTTTCTTGTGTGGTTTTCCTCTTGCGTTTTCTATGACTATTTGATATTTGTATTAAAGTATACTTAAATTTAATTTCGTGCATTTGCAAGATCTATTTTTGATGGTAGTGCTTTTAATAGAGTTCTCATTTCTAAAGGTTTAAACCTCAAACATCTAATTAAAAATAGAAGAATTTCAATCATTTACCATTACTCATATTAGTTATGTATAGGTTAGAAGTTATGACGGTAATTAGGAAAATAATAATCGCAATAATAAGGTTTTTTTATTGTAGCCTTAATCATAATTATTTAATTAAGGTAAGCATTTCAAATCTATTACTCGTAAGTAAAATGAATGCACTGAGCGGAATTTAGATCGATTAAAATAAATTGAATTGATAAATTAATGAGTGGATTATTAATCCATCCAAAGTTATTTGAACTGAGCTAATAAATTGACGAATTAACTAATTCGAACTTTGGCAAAACTTATTTTTATGGGTTAATTTTACCACCCCTACTTAAGAAGCTCGCAAATTCATTTGGCATATATTTTGCATTTGTGTTAGAAGTTAATTTAACATAAATAAATAATTTGTTCATAATTTTGCAAGTTACAATTTCTAGAATTTCGCATTCATAAATTTAAAATCTTATTTCTAACGTGAAATTCTTCTTAATATTTTAATTTTTGTAGGGGCAGATAGGATTTTGGGGATATGGTTGGTTGGTTGGTTCACAATGCCTCGACTGACATGGAATTGATGCCTCGTCTAACTAGTCCCTTCCAAAAATTCCCTAGCAAATTCTATCACTTCTTTTGAATAGTTCTAGTATAAATTTTAATTTCTTAAATTAATGAACTTATGTGTTACTGAGTAGAGGCGAAGTTAAGATTTAAAATTTATACATTTAAAATTTTATCTTTTAATTTTTTTTATTAAATTCTAAAGTTAGTAAATATGAATGAACCTTCTGAATGCGTAAGCTATATACTGGCTCCTTCTCAACCTCATTTGTTTCAAAAAATTTCATGTCACTTCTTAATAACGATTAAACGATAAATTTTTATATGCAGGACAATTTTTTGTCATACTTATATTTGCTTAGTTTAAAATCGAGCATGAATAAAAGTGTTATGTAGTCTAAGATTGATGAAGATTCACTTTCAAAATGTGCTCGATGGAGGGGAAGCTTATAGTTAAGACAACTAACTTGCAATGCTAAATAAGAACCATTGAAATTCGAGATTGAAGTCTAGCTCACTTGATGATCAGCACTTTCTACCTAGATAGGTGGAAAATTGAAATTTTGTGTTGCAAACCCTTCCTTACCAAAAAGGGAATAGTCATTTTTAAAGATTTTTAATTTGACATTCGATAGTCATACTAGGGCCTCGATTAATTCGAATTTGTGTCACCCATTAAAGAGAAAACTCTATCGATCTATCCTTTATATTAAGATTTTTTTCATACTTAAGACTTAACCTCGGGACCTTAATTCATTCCACCACAACCATCAAGTAATCATATGAATGGTCATTATTTTCTATTTCAGAAAATGACATAGCCACCCTCCAACAATTAGTCAATTAAACTTTTATTCTATTAATGACAATTAGCTATGTTAAAGTAGAATTCCCAATCAAGTAAACAATTTGCTAATCTTTCATTATTAAAAGTAATTTGATTAACTTTTAAACCATTTTGAATCTAGTCTATAAGTTTACCAAGAGTTCTTATATCAACCTCAGATAGGAAGCATGGAACCTAAACTCAATAATCTTCATTGTTAAACAAGTTTGATTACTTATGAAACAGACAGATAAAATGTTAGTAACAAAAATAATATTAAATGTTTGTTTATTTAGTAGATGATTTGTCAATTTTCTTAAACAACAGGAAGAATGTGGAAAAGTTTCATTGTAATTAGATTTATCTTTGACTTTTAATTAGTCTAAATGCTCAAAATCATGGTTTGTTCCACCCACTCCCTATCTACACCTACCCCCTTGAAAGAAAAAAATGGATGGAAAAAACCACATCCAAGAAAAATAATATATCCCCAAAAAGTAATATTTCCAAATAAAAATTATAAGTAATAAATAACAATATATAATATATTCAATGTAATTTCACATATGAAATTTGGAGAGAATACAGTGTACACAGACACTATCCCGACCTCATGAAAATAGAGAGTTTATTTTTGAAAATTTTCAAGTAAAAAAGTGAGTTTAAAAAGCAAATAATCTCACAAGTGAAACAATAATGAAAAGAAAATGAGAAATCTCTTGTGACTACTTACCATTTAAATAAGAAAAAATAATTCTACAAAAGATTCAAGTATTTTATTTACTATTCTTGCATTTTATTTATTATCGATCTCTTGTGAAAAAAAAGTCATGTAACTAAGACAACATCTATAATGAATCATAAAATCAATCTTCCTGAACATAATGTCTCCCATCCACAACTATCCACATGTGCATAGAGCTTCCAACATTTATTTATTTTAAGAAAATATTCAACGTGGAAATAAATGAACATAACCCTTTATTAAAGCAAATCAAAGATTCAAAATTAAAGCCCCCGTCTCATTTTATATGTTATAGGAGTAAGTATCATGTAAGGAGTGAAACAATTTTCGTTTATTAAGATTTATTCAAATATTATCTAAATATTTTTTCTACTTTAAAAAATGTGATATATTGAAATGAAAAATAATATGTCGAGTCAAAAAATTGACATATATATTGCTACCATCTGACTCTTTGTCCAGAATTTTGTCTATTAAGGCTAATCAGACAGAAGTAGATTTTCAGTCAAGGAAAATAATTTGTAGATGTGGAGACGCTTTCTTTTTAGGTAGGTTAAAAATATATCCATTTTAAATGTTTATATCAAGTCAATACATGTACAGTGAAGAGAAATTTCGATGTCATTGGTAAAATTGCTTTCATGTAACCAGTAGTCAGGAGTTCAAGTCGTAAAAATAGTCTCTTGCATAAATATATGATAAGACTGATGGCTGCGTACAACAGAACCTTTTGACCCTGCCCTTCTCAAAATCCTACGTATAGCATAAATTTAGTGCATCATGCCGGTTTTTTATTTTTATTTTTTATACATGAATGTTAATTTTTTTTAAATTTTATCATATATAATTGATTAATATATTTTTGTTTTATTAAATAACCCAACTATGTAACTACATACGAACCTCTCTATAGTGATAGCGTTTGTCCGAGAATTTCATGGCTGCTATAGAGAGGTGATGTTATATATGTATACTGACATTTGACGTTCAGATCTCATTTAGCTGTTAAAACAAAAGTATGTAAAATTAGAAAGAACATGAATATAAAAAAGGTAAACATTAGTAGCTTTTTCCTCGTGAATTTATGAAATAACTGATATGCACCATTTAAATATTACTTTTTCCTTTAAATTAGATATTCGTACTTGAAATTTAATGTGTGCATGACAATAATGATGATTACCATAAATATTTTGGTATTTATTTTGTACATAATATATTTCTTATAAAATATTATTACATAATATTTGAGTATGCTGTTATAGAGATTTAATTTTACAAAGAGCGTACTGGTATAATAAACGTCATTGTTGTTATAGGTAGAATGCTGTTATAGAGAAGTAAAATATAACATAAAATTTCGGTTCCGGAGAAAATCAGGCCGCTATAGTGAAATATCGTTATAACGAGGTGACATTATAGAGAGATCTGACTGTATATTAATTTAATGTAAATATTTGACATGGATAAATTTAAACTGGACAATTACGTAGAATTTGTTCCTATACGAACGATCGATTAACCCGAAGAGGGTTGACCAAGTTTTACTGACCATTTTTAGTTAAATTGCCATGTGTACAATGACGTGGAAACAAATTTACCATGTGGCATTGCTTATTTGACTCCGACCATGCACATATGATCAAATGAGACCAAAAAATCGATCCGAATTGGTAAATTGAGTCAAATCGATTTAAGAAATCGAAAATCGACTTGGTTTGATTTGGTTTAGTTTTAAAGTTTTAAAAACCAATAACAATTGGTTTGATTCCAAAAAAAAAAAACGAAACCAAATCGATAAATAAAAAACATACTTAAAATTTATATATATTAGAAATTAATTAAACTTTATCTATTTTCTTCATAATTTTGGGTATTTCAAATCCAACACTAATTCAAATAATTAATTAAAATTCCATTTAAGTTTAAAGTAAAAAAAAATATTTATCTTGTTGGAATTAGTGAGCTGCTATTTTGTGGAACTATAGGTGCCTTATTAGCTTAGAGAGCTGCTGATTGCTATAGCTTATATGCTTGTTGCTTTGTGAGTCCCCCTACAACATGGATTGCGTGAAGTTCTCATGATGTCGTTTTCATTTACAAATTGGATATTGTTATCTTGAAGACTCTATTAGTTTCTGTGTGTCCGGACATATTGCTTTGAAATACATTCTTAAAATCCGTAAAAATCAAAGCAAACCGATAGAACCGACAAAATCGAAAGCGATAGAATTTATATTATAATGGTTTGGGTTGGTTTGAATATTAAAAAACCCGTCTTTGTTGGTTTGATTTGATTTCAATCAAAAACCGAGTCAAGTTGGACCATGAAAACCTCATTAATTTAGAGGATTGATTACGTTTTTACGTAAATTTAATATTTTTTATCAACTTTATATATATTTTAAAAATTACTATAAAATATTTATAAATAGTTGACTATTCATGCACCACAATTTTAAGATGTTGATGAACTTTATATACCGTATTGAAAATAGCTATCTAGTCGGATTTATCCATAAGAAATTTTAATAACCCTGTTAATCATAATATATCTTCTACGTATACCTTACCATAATATATAATTGCATCATTATGGGATGTTTTGTAAATAAGTTTTTTCCATATTAATATGACGATTACGATTTATAAAAAGAATTTTCTCCATCTTTTTAGAGAGTATTTTTAGGCTGTGGAAATAAGAAAATAATCTGCTTCATGAAATTTTATAACGATCAATTAAACGTAGTTGAATATATAGCTTCTACTAAGAAATAAATCTTATTCTTCTTAATTGGTAGTTTGATTACATCGTATATGCCCGGAAAGAATTAATAAGACAATAAGTGAGCGCAGTTCACCATAGGATCTAGTATTCAAACATTGGTTCGAGACATTTCTTGTAGACAAGCACCGGACTTCATAATATGGGTCCGGGTTTGGTAACTTATCGGTGCCACCAGAACGTTACAATTACGAATTGTGAAAAACATTAAACAAAATTAAGATAACATTCTTCCTAAATTTCCAAGCTTCCATAAACTGGTCAAGAGTCACAGAAATAGTTTATTAATTTGCTATTCATCAAAATGATTATTCTTTAAGTTACATTATCCTGGACGTGGAGTATAATTTGAAACATTCCTTGAATAAGAAGTTTGAGGGAATTCAATATTAATATTAATAAAACGGTTGGACTCCTGACCTTATTTTGACCAGCCACAGGCATGACGACCCAACTCTAGAACTAGAATGGGCCGCTGGTGCGAGATCGGGACTTTGTAGCTTCACTCGCGATCTTTAATGAACAAGACCCCTCCTACGAGCCACATTCGAGTGCTAGACCCGTTGCTTACTTCTACTGATTGATATTTAATCTATCACATTTACCACGTATTATCTCTTGATTTGCCTAGGTGTCATGTCCAATTTTCATCCCATACTGAAAGCGTATTAACTAAACCTATATCATCAATCTCTTACAAGTTAACGAGAGTATTAGAGCTCCCTAGTATTTCAATTAGAATAAGATTTATATAATGTATTTTGATACCTTTTAAAAAGAAAATGCCGCTATATTTTGAAAAAATAAAACAAAAACTCTTGTTGTTTTTGCATAGAAGCTAATAATAGGCCATTCATACTTGGTTGAGACGTTTGGGCCTCAGTCATTAGGCCGAGGACCCAAGGCCCAGAGATTAGTAAGGATGTGAGCCCATATATTACTACAAAAGATTTATAAAAAAAAATGGAGATACGGGGTATAATCCCCGTACCTCTCGCATGCTAAGCGAGCGCTCTACCATCTGAGCTACATCCCCATGATGTGAGTAATGGATACAAGACAACATATAATAATTAGATGCATTTTGGTTATAATGCATCATCATCATTACGTAGTCAATGTTATGAAATATATTATCAGGTGGATGTTCAATAAATGAAATCTCTTCATCTTCCCATTAATCTTCATCATTATGTTCCACCTATCCCATTATTTCAATCCTTAATGCTGTGTCTCCCACCTGCTCCTTGATCTCCCCTCTTAATGTCATGTTTATGACATTTTCTTTGTCTACCTCTACGTAACCCTATAAAAAAAGGATGAGAAGTCATGTCGTGTACACACTTGAAAGAAAGAAAGCTATCTTCTATTGTCTCTCTTTAGTCAAATTGACGGTTAAAAAGCCAAATGTGACGACCATTTTGAAACAGTGGAATAATATTCGAAAAAATAACATAAATATATACCTTAACTTATCATATTTATATAAATTCTCACCCTTACAAAGTAATTATAAAAATCTCAACTGTCAGTTATGTATATCAATGGAATGTATCGAGAACTAATTATGTATCTCTGTGTATATCAGTGGTGAGTTTTGTTTATGTATCTCAATGGAATGTATCGGGAACAAATTATGTATCTTGACAGCCCAAAAAATAGGATTTTCTATAAATATGAAAAATGTCAGGATTTTTTGTAATTAGACACCAAATTATGGGGATTTATGTTGTTTACCCATAATATTCTTCTTTCTTTGGTTTCGTAAATCTTTCAGATAATTTTCTGCCAAATGAAAATTGAAGGGACCAAGGCCCATGTGAGCCCATATATTGCTACAGAAGGCCCACAAAAATCTAAAATCTGGTAAAAAGATATGTAGTGAAAGTGAAAAATGGATGGAGATGCGGGGTATCGATCCCCGTACCTCTCGCATGCTAAGCGAGCGCTCTACCATCTGAGCTACATCCCCTCGACATGAGTATCTGATATTAGACTAAATATATACTCTCTCCGTTTCAATTTGTTTGATCTACTTTCCCTTTTAGTTGTTTAAAAAAGAATGACCCTTTCCCTTTTAAACAACTCTTTAAATCTAATTTCTCACATGACATGTTTAAAACCACAAGATTAAAAGGTATTTTGGTACATTTGACATATCTTAAATTTAAGAGTCAAAGATTCAGAAATCTTTTATATTTTCTTAAACTACATGCTAAGTCAAACACATGTCAATCAATTTGAAATGAAGGGAGTAACATTTAGAAGCGTTTTGGTTATATGCACTATCATTTTGTAGTCAATAATAATATGATAATTATTGTGTAGGAATTTTTGTTTGAAAATGTATCTATGCGATCAATAGATTATGAGTCCAATTTGTGAAATCAGCAAAATTTATACCCTAAGAGAGAGTTAAGAGAAGACTCATATCCTAATAAGTCGGGTAATTTAACAGAATATGTAAAATGAAGATAATTTTAAGTCTTGTCAGCTCGACATGATTTGTGGATAATTGAACAAGAAAGATAAAGTGGAGATAGTAGCAAATCATGTTATGACATTTGAAAAACTGAACATGATAAGTTGTATGAATCTAGAACCAAGTTTTACCAATCCAGTATGACTCATGAACAATTTAATAAGATAGACAAAATAAAAATAGCATGTATCAAGTTACTGTTTGAGCCGAATAATTTCATTTTTTGAGCTAAGGTCTATCGAAAATCACCTCTCGATCTATACTACAAAATAAAAATAAAATCTGCGTTTATTAAATTGTTACTAGGTATATTGTTGTTGTTGTATAAGAATTTAAATATATCAACTGAAAATATAAATAGAATTCTTTAAAGCTCAAAAAAAAATAGAAAAAACAAACTAATTATATTACATCTCTATATATAGCTAGAAAATAACCTTCAAATGAATTCGAAGCTTCTTATTCAAATTTAATTTTAGGCCACAAAATTTGTTTGCCCAACTTATAACCCCCCTCTCCAAAGTCCAAACCTTAGGCAGTGGATGTTGCATAGACTTGTTTGCAACTTGTTCTTTTCCATCTAGAAGAACTCAAAAGTGTTCTAGTAATACCATGTACTCCCTCCGTTTTATTTTAGTTGGTCATCTTATTAAGAATAAATGTCTCATATTAGTTGATCACTTACTAAATCAAGATAGAATTAATTTTTTTTTTTTTTTATCCCTATAATTAATTACAATTCTAACGTCTATTTCTATGCTAAAATAAATATCATTAATATGGATAAAGAATAAAATAGTAAAATTCATTATTTTATTTATAATTTTTTAATAACCGTATAAAATAAAATATGTCCAACTAAAATAGAATGAAGGGAGTATGAATTATGATTCATCACACTCATGCAAGCAAAATTTGCTTCTCCAATCCCTTCCAGTTCTGTCACATCACATATGCTGGCCCATAATTTGTTCATATAAGTTCAAAACACATTCATGCACCTCCTTGAATTGAATACTTCTCACTCCTCATATTAACAACACATACACTTTTTTTATTTATTCAGTTTAAAAAATTAAGAGATAATTTTTTACTTTATTCATAATTTATTTTTATTATTAATTATAGTTATTTTTTAATATATTTCCCAAAAATATTGAATTTATTATATTCAAAGCATGATATATCAAAATTTTCATTCTATTTTGTTGCTTCTTAGGGAGTGTAATAAGTCAATACTGGATAAATAAAAATGAACGAAGGAAGTATCACTATACTTCTAGAAGCAAGCATTTAATTTGCTTTTTGCTAATTGTTACTTCTAGAAGCAAGCATTTAATTTGCTTTTTGCTAGTAATTGTTTTTCTTGCCACACTAGGATAGAGGAAAAGGCTTTAATGTGACAGGTGGGGGTGTTCACATGTCGGTTATTGATTAAAACTGATTCAAATCATAAAATTAAATCAAATCGATTAATGTATACTATATTTGATTTGAATTTAATAATTTAAAAATCGATTAAACCCCCCTACCTGCATATCACCAAAAACTTTCTTCCTGGCCTCTTCTTTAGCCGGTGCATCCGCAACCCTATTTTGCTCCCTAAAGTTGTGCGCTATCATTGGGTTTCCCAGCTCCTCCATTAGACACATGCATTCATTAATAACCGAGTTATAAAAAAGGTTACCATTGCTGATCATTGAGATGGTCAATTATTTAATAGACACTTTTAAAGTTAATGCTCCATCTTGCACTCTTGTTACATACAAGGGCGAATTTAGTATTGAAATTGTGGTGTCTCCGCTAAATTAGATATTCCAAAAGGATTGAATAATGCATTTATTGAATGATGAGTTATTGTATTTATAAAAACATGGATCCATTCCCTCTAAATATATATTTCCTTGGTTCATTTTTACTTGTTATGTTTCGCTTCTAGAGAGTCAACTTGAATAAATTTCAAAGTCAAATTGAAGTGGATTAATTTGATATTTTAAATTTTAAATTTAGATATTAAAAAACTATATGAAAAATGTTATAATTTGCAATCCAATACGATGAAAAAATATATCTTAAAATGTTGGTCAAAGTTCATGAAGTTTAACTCTCGAAAAGTAAAAGGTGACGAGTAAAAATGAACGACGGGAGTGTATTTTTTTTTTCTTTAATGGTATACAGGCATGAGACAAGTACCAGAAATCCTTGATCTAATTATCTCAAATATGTTTGTTCTCATTAATAACATTAACATGAAAGAGATATTAGTTGACCTTGCCGACCAACTTACTTTTCCCATTTTCCCCGTTAAAAGCCATCACCTTGTTTTACTTGCTCTCTTGTTTTATTTTATTTTTATGTGATATTATTTCTTGATCTGTTCAAAAAGTTACATATTTTTATAGTTTAAAATAATTTTAAACTTTTAGTTTGTTCTTACTGAGAAATTTTTATAGCCATACATACACAAATATTGAGAGCATAAATTTTGATGTTATTTATTTTATTTATTTATTTATTTTTAAAATTTCGTGATGAATCAAATTACGTCACTAAAACAAAAGAAGTATGATATGTATCTCAAAAATATATTTAAACTGAAGAAGTTGTAGTACTTATCAAATTGTATCATCTCATTGTCAAGTGGCAATTATATGATACCAATTTGTAACATTTTCTTATCGTTTTACTTTATGAAATGATGGACAAAGTCACTCGAGTAAGGTAAAGAAACAACTTTTGTGGACATAATTTATTATTTGACTAAAGGAAAAAAAAACAAATGAGTAAGGTAAAGAAACAACTTTTGTGGACATAATTTATCATTGACTTTGACATTAATGAGGTATTGAAAATATTAAATTAACATAATTATACAAGCAACGAGGGCTGAAGTAATCAAAGGTCATCCATTATCTAATTGACACATACATGATATCTAGTTCGACATTCCAGCTGCCACGTAGAGTCAAAATTTAAATTTTATAAGTTGCCAATTTTAGGATAACAGCATCAATAGAGACATCATACTCCTATTTTTAGAATAACGATATCATATGTTAGTAATTGCGTTTAAAATTTAATTTTTACATATATTTAGTGAATTTCTTAATACAAACATAGGTTATTATGATGGCCTCTATTCAAATAGAGGACCTCTGACTAGTGTTGTTTATTCGGTACACATGTTTGCATCAAATTTTAAAGTGAGGAAAATAAACTGCAATCACAAATAAAATATGTGAAACAACGATTTTATTGATGAATATTTGTAGGTATAATTTTGTATGTTCCTTGATTCTTTTGTCTTGATTATTTGCGCGATTCGAGGGCAGAAGCAACGTAATTTTCGACTAGGATTACGCGGATTTGATCTCCATGAAAGGAAGATTTTGTGGCTCTTCTTGAAGTAGCGATTGCCAAGAAAAGTTCGGTCATGTCTTGATTTCTTTATAAATATTCCATGAGTCTATAGAATTTCGAGATGACTCTTCAAGGTATCGTTTATATAGGCGTAAGTTCGAGTTTAGGGTAGAGTAGCCTCTATGAACCCTAACAGGATTGAACTCCTCTCTAGAATCCCACAAAATTTCGATTTCTACAAGACATTTGAACAATTATTTTCCTAATTACTCCTTATATTAAACTCTCTTCCACTCGTCCAAGGGTAAGGTTACCAAACTTGAGGGTAATTAGGACCAAAAAAATAGTTCATGTGTGTACTGAATAAACGTGCCAAGAGAAGAGTTGCGAGGTGATGACAAGAAATATAACATTATAAATAAGAGCTTCCATTACACAATTTATTGCAAACTAAATAAGTCACCAAAAGAAAAAAATACATCTAGGAGATATGGAATTGGAATGGAGCTATCTGATTTTTTCTACAATTATATTGCTACCAGCTTTCATCCTATTATTTTCTAAGAAAAAGACTACTAAATGTTCCTACAAACTACCTCCAGGACCACCAGGATTACCAATTTTTGGTAACATGTTTGAACTAGGAACAGAACCATACAAAAAAATGGCAGGTCTAAAACAGAAATATGGTCCTGTTTTGTGGTTAAAACTTGGCACCTCATCCAACATTATGGTTGTTCAAACAGCTGAGTCTGCAGCAGAGCTATTCAAGAACCATGATACTTCCTTTGCAAATCGATCAATGGGCGATGTAAATTTAACACACAATTACCCTCAGGGGTCTCCGGCTTTAGCCCCATATGGCCCCTTTTGGCGATTTCTAAGGCGGATATGTACTGTTGAAATGTTTGTACACAAAAAGATGAGTGAAACAGTGCCAGTAAGGCGAAAATGTGTGGATAATATGTTAAAATGGATAGAGAAAGCAGCGGATTCAGCTGAAAAAGGAAGTGGGATTGAGGTAACACGTTTTGTATTCCTAGCATCGTTTAATATCCTAGGGAATTTGATTCTGTCGAAAGACTTGGCTGATCCAGACTCCGAGGAGGCCTCAGAGTTCTTCAGCGCCATGAATGGAATCATGGAATGGTCGGGTATTCCTAATGTTTCTGACATATTTCCATTTCTTAGAAAGTTCGATTTACAAAGTTTGAGGAAGAAGATGACGCGAGACATGGGGAAGGCTGTGGAAATCGTGTCTATATTTCTCAAGGAACGCAAGGAAGAACGAAAGAAGGGTGAGGACAAGGGGAAAGATTTCTTGGATGTGTTGCTTGAATTTGAGGGTACGGGAAAAGACGAACCAGATAAACTATCAGAACATCAGATCAAAGTATTCATAGTGGTAAGTTCTTTAAAATCTCTATACTTCTCTTTTCGACATTACTGATTCAAGCGTTTTTGGACCTTTATGCAAAAAACATGTCGGATTCACTGTTTACTTTTCCTAGCCGGAATACACTGATTATACAAGCTGGTTATTTTTATATTAAGCAGTTGGGGGCGGCTGTTTATGTTTATTCTAATCTTGGGTTTTCTGCTTTGGGAATATTTTTTTTAAAAAATTCAAAGTTGCCCTTGTACTATTCGAAATTGCTCGATATAATTTTGCCTTCCATTTTACTTTTGATCCATTCATAACCTCATATTGGAGTTCCTTTAGGGGTCAAGGATTAAAACGAGACTTTTTCCTAATAACACAGGTGATATTAGACTAAGACTAGTTATTATTAGAAATCTATTAGGGGTTCAAACATTGCTTACACTGACGGTGTATAAAACTTAAACTGATATTCCATATGTATAAAACAACAGGAGATGTTTTTAGCTGGTTCAGAGACGACTAGCAGCAGCGTAGAATGGGCACTAACGGAGCTCTTGCGCCATCCAGAAGCAATGGACAAAGTGAAAACAGAGATATCGAAAGTAGTAGGACCAAACAGGAAGTTTGAAGAAAATGACATTGACAATCTCCCTTATATGCAAGCTGTAATCAAAGAATCACTTCGTTTACATCCTCCTCTCCCTTTCTTGATCCCAAGAGAGACAATTCAAGACACCAAGTTCATGGGGTACGACGTACCAAAAGGCACTCGAGTTCTGGTGAACGCCTGGGCGATTGGAAGAGATCCTGAATGTTGGGACGATCCTATGAATTTCAAGCCCGAGAGGTTCCTTGACTCGAAATTGGATGTGAAGGGTCAACATTATGAGCTAATTCCGTTTGGTGCTGGACGGAGGATATGTGTTGGTTTGCCTTTAGGCCATCGAATGATGCATTTCGGTCTGGGATCGTTGCTTCACGAATTCGAATGGGAGCTTCCTGATGGCATCTCTCCTAAATCTATCAATATGGATGAAAGCATGGGAACTACTGCCAGAAAACGTCTCTCTTTGAAAGCAATACCAAAAAAAGCTTGATAAGTTAAAGCTTGTTTATTTGGACGGTCTTTTGCATATAATTTCATAATGTGTCGTTTTGTATTATTTGTATTTTATTATATTTTTGATGAATATAACTTTTGGATGAATTATATTGTTTCCCATTGTTACTCCTATCCTTTGTTAAACAACGATTTCTATGAATTAGTATCTTATCAAAGGCTTACTTCAGCATAGCTCATGTATAGTACTACTCCATAACTATTACGTATTAGTTGAAAATATTTTTTAGAAAATGTTTTCCTACTTTATTCTTATTTCTTTCTTTAAGTTTTGGAAAACATTTTTTTTCGAAAAACAAGTTTCTTAAAAAATGAGAAAAATAACTTTCACAGTGGATATGTATGTGTATCTCAAACATGGATTAAAACTTTAGAAATTTTAGTGCTTATCTAATTGTATTATATCATTGTCAAGTGCCAATTATTGGATATCAATTTGCAACATTTCCTTATCATTCTACTGTATAAAATGATGGACAAAGTCACTAGCGTAGGGTAAAGCGAAAAAAAAAGTTTTGTGGACATATTTACCATTGACTTGATACAATTGAGGCATTGAAAATGTTAAACTAACATAATTATACAAGCAAACGAGGGCTGAAGTTTAAAAAGAAAAATCAAAGGTCCGTAATTGAGTTTTCAACATATTTGGTGAATTTTTTTAATATAGATACAAGGTTTGAACTATAGCTATTGGATTCGATCAAGCATGTACGTAGGACTCTAGCTCCTTGCCGGCTCAGGACCCCTGAACTATCACCGTTTGTTCGGCACACATTTGAACCATTTATCCCTCTAATTACTCCTTATATTTACCTCTCTACCACGTTAGCGCTCCACTTGTCCGAAGGTTAACATTGCACTGTCAGTTTATATTAGTTAATCTCTTATCAAATCACCAAGTTCAGGAGGATAATTAGGGCAAAAATAATTTAGGTGTACATTGAATAAACGGTACTAAATTAAAGGATTATGATGTAATGGCAAGCTATATAACATTCTTATAAAATAAGAGTTTCCATCATAATAGCAAACCAATAAGTCAACAAAAAACATAGGAAAGATGAAATGTGAATGGAGCTATCTGTTTTTTTCTTCAATCATCTTGTTAAAAGTTGGCACCTCAATCAATGTTTTTTTTTTTTTTTTTTTTGGTTCAATCATTGGATAGAAGGGAAAGACAAGTAGTTCTCATCTAGAAATATTTAAAATTTGATGCCTAATACTTTAGGTAGTTCGAACTATATAAGAGCAATAATATATTTTAGCTCAAATTATCTGTATGAATCAAAATGTGAATGTTTCTTTGAAGTATCACGTGTTTTTTTTTTACCAGGAGCGGCAACGTCTCTAGAACCACCCTACTTTTTAGAGCCAACGTGTTCTGAGTGACCTCCGTCTTAGAATTAAAAAAGTGATTAGCTATTTTATAAAATTCCATATCGCCCATCTAAAAATGTGTCTCTTCCCATATCTTGTAAAAATTCTTTTCTTGTACTTTGTTGTGTTTGAAACCTAAGAGACGATGATGTCCTCAGTTTAAATCCAAAGAATCAAATTAAATAAGACATTAATTTTTTATTTCTTTTTGCCTAGACTTGTGTATGTATACAATATATTTTAACTTGTTCTTTTTATCAAAGTGAAGAGGAAGGGGGGGGGGGGAAGGGGGGGGGGTTCCTCACATAGTATAAGGAAGTAAATAATTTTAAAAAAAAAGTAGAATTCAGTAAACCTTCATATCATTTAGATATGTAATTAATAATTCCACCATAATTTAAATCTATTTCTATACCTTATCCCATTACATTACATTTAATAAAAGTTCGAGTCCATTTGCTATTTAAGTAAAAGTCATAAAAGCCGACTTTTTCTAAACTTGCAAATGGACTCGAACTTCTATTAAATAATGTAATGTAAAAAATGGACAATACACTAGCCTAGGTAAAGAAAAGAAAAAAAAGTTATGAGGACATAATTTATCATTGACTTGACATAACGAGGCATTGAAAATGTTAAAATTTGCTAGACTAAGTTTCCGCTGTACGTAAGGTTCAGAGAAGAGTCGGATCAGAGAGACCTATATAACCTTATCCTGTATTTCTGTAAGGGCTGTTTCCACAGCTTGAACCAGTGATCTCATGATCATATTACAATAACTTTATCAGCTACGTCGAAACTCCCTTTTTAAGGCATTGAAAATGTTAAATTAACATAATTATACAAGCAACATGAGTTGAAGTCTAACAAGAAAGACCAAAGTGTGGGATATTTTAAAAATAATTGAATATTTTAAATTGCTTTGGGCCAAAGTTAAATTTATTATGAGTAATGGCCAAGTATATGAACTTGTTGGCCTAGTATTTTACTTGGGAACAAAATTATCACGTCATAACAATTTAGTTTTCCATTTCCTTTTAATTGTTTGTACACCGCCACATACTCCGTATAAAAAGCCAATATTGACTTCTGTTAAATACACCCCCGATCATCTCATATTTCCCTCTCCCTAACGTGCTTGCTTTAATATTTTGTTGGTCCTTTTTCTTTTACGGTTAAAATTTATTGGTTTATAATTAAAAATCTACTGATTCCTGAATTCTCTGATTAATTAGGAAAGACTTATTTGATTCTGAATATCCTCTAATTAATCAGAAAAGTGCTTGTTTAATCTTAGAAAAATATTTCACGCTGTTGAAATAGTTTTTTAGGACAGTGCCTAACACGACTCAAGTATAATTAATATATTACTTAAAATACGAATAATATCATAGTAATATTTATTTAATATTTAGTATCATTATATTGCTAATATAATTATTGTTATAGTATTATTATTCTGCTAACACTATTATTATTAGAAATTTTACTTTGTTCCCAAACACAAAGGTCATTATCTAATTGACACAGACGTAATAGCTCGAGAGCCTAGCCGCCGCACGGAGCCAAATTTTGACATTATTATAAGTACGACATTAGATGTTAATAATTGAGTTTTGAAAATAATTAGTGAATTTTCTAATAAAAATAGAGTCTGAATAAAAATTATTAGATTTGTCCGAATCCATACGTTGGCTTCTAGCTTCTCCGTTGCTCGGGACCCCTAAACTAACACTATGCACACATTTGAACTATGTTTTCCCTAATTACTTCTTATATTTGCCTTTCTACAAGTTTAACGATCCACTTGTCCAAGGGTCAAGGTTATCAAATCACCAAGTTCAGGAGGCTGAGTAGGACAAAAAGAAATAGTTCAGGTGTGCAATAAATAAACAGTACCCAGTAAAGGGGGGGAGGTGATACCAAGGTCCATGAAAGGAACGACAATGTCAAGAAATATACGATTTTTTCCCTTACAAATAATAGCTTCCATTACCCCATTTATAGCAAACTAATATCCTATTTTTTTCTAAGAAAAAGACTACTAATTGTCCCTACAAATTACCTCCAGGACCACCAGGACTACCGATTTTTGGTAACATGTTCCAACTAGGAACAGAGCCATACAAAAAAATGGCATGTCTAAAACAGAAATATGGTCCTGTTTTGTGGTTAAAACTTGGCACCTCAACCAACAATATGGTTGTGCAAACAGCTCAAGCTGCTGCAGAGTTATTCAAGAACCACGATACTTCCTTTGCAGATCGACCTACGCTCAATGTAGATTTAATGTTGGGTTGTAGTGATGAAATGTGAATGAAAAATGGAGGAAACAAATGGAGGAAAGAAGTGAATTGTGCTTTCACTTTAAAGAAGTAAAGTTCTCCCACATTGGTGGGAGAAAGGAGCTTTCTTGTGCATATATTGAGATGCATTCCTTCATGTGAATAGTGAGGCAAGAACAAGACAAGCCTCGCGCCGTTATCGTCGCTTGCTTTGCTAGGCTCGGGATTTGGATCGACTGAGAAACTATCTTTTTGGACAAACTTCATTTGAAACTTGAGAGTTAATGATCCAAAAATTCAATCTGAAATTTCTCCATTTACGGACACACACGAGCATGTACGGACGCATGTCACAACGCATCTCAAAGGAACGTGATCCTTCGAGAAACTATTTGAAAACAGAAAAGTCAACCTGCCCGCGCAGGTGGTCACCTGTGGCCGCAGGTGGTCACCTGTGGCCGCAGGTGGCCAGCGCAGACCACTGACAACTTTCTGTTTTGTGCCAAACTAGCACCTGCGGGCGCAGGTGGTCCCGACGGTGCGAAACAATGCCTTTTTTCGTGAACTGTTGCTTCTCTTCTGAAGCACCACCTTTTGGCTATAAATACCTAAATTTTTCCTCAGGTATGGTGACGAAGTTTGTGAAAGAAAAGCACTCTCTTCTTCTTGAAAAACTCAAGTGTGATCATCAAATCGTTGAGTGAGTTCGTTGTTCGGTAGAATTTGAGGTACCACTATTCGACCGAAGTGAATCATTTTATTCTGGGAGGGAAGATTCTATAACCTCGAGTACTTGAGGGGAATAAATTCCTTAAGGACACACCGTGAATTCGGTGGACTTGATTCTACATTTCTGGTTCATCTTTTTTCTTACGGTTTTGCTATTTTCCAGAAAATAGTAGAAACTTCATTTTGATAGTTCATAGTTGTTGAACTTCTTTGTTGTTCTTAAACTTAAAGTTGAAGTTCTTGTTATTTAAATACAAAGTTACAACTTCATGTGATTGTTCTTAATTTATTTTGAACATGTCATTGAAGTTATTATTAAAAAATACAGATTTTACTAAATCCGAAAAACATCAATGCACACACTTACTATCAAGGGTCTCCGTCTTTAGCCCGTTATGGCCCTTATTGGCGATTTGAAAGGCGGATATGTACTGTGGAAATGTTTGTACACAAAAAGATCACTGAAACAGTGTCAGTAAGGCAAAAATGTGTGGATGATATGTTAAAATGGATAGAGAAAGCAACGAATTCTGCTGAAAAGGGAAATGGGATTGAGGTAACGCGTTTTGTGTTCCTAGCATCGTTTAATATGCTAGGGAATTGATTCTATAGAAATACTTGGCTGATCCAGAATCCGAGGAAGCCTCGGAGTTCTTCAATGTCATGAAGGGAATCATGGAGTGGTCAGGTAGGACTAATGTTTCTGATTTATTTCCATTTTTTCGGAAGTTTGATTTATAAAGTTTAAGGAAAAAGAACAAAAGAAGGGTGCGGAGAAGGGGAAAGATTTCTTGTATGTGTTGCTTGGATTTAAGGGTATTGGAAAAGATGAACCAGATAAATTATCAGATCATCAGATAAGTATTCATAATGATAAGGTTTTTTTTTTTTTTAACATAAATGATGTTCATTTCAATTAGTTGTAGTTGCAGCAGAAAATTCTGTTCTGCTTAGGCAATAATATATGGTCCTCAATCTTGAGTCCTCACTACTTAACCTTCCATCTCTTATCTTCTACTAATACTATTTTTCCATTTTAACAATGAGGACTTATTTGATTGAAAAATTAGTGCTAGTGTTTTGGAATCTTTACACAAATAGCTGGCTAGATACAGTTCACTTTTTCTAGCCGGTATACATAAATTATAGATTGACTACATATACACATATAATTCACGAATTACATATATATTATACATCTGCCGATAATTTTTATATTAAGAAGTTAGGTGGACGACTATTTAAGTTAATTCTTATCATGGGGTTTTTTGCTTTGGGAAAAAAAGTTCAGTTTTGCCCTCATACTGTTCGAAATATTTTAATATAATTTTGCCTTCCGTTTTACTTTTGGTTCATTCATACCCTTGTCATTAGCAAATTTTCATATTTGCCCTTGTGAAATTAGTAGATTACACAAGCCTAAATAGAAAAAATGTCTAAATTTACCCTTCAACCTCTGACTATGATATAATATTAACCTCAGATTGGAGTTCCGTTAGTATTCATATTGCAGTACATGAAATTAAGTTTGCTCTATATGTATAAAACAACAGGAAATGTTTTTAGCTGGCTCGAAGACGACTAGCAACAATGTAGAATGGGCACTTACAGAGCTTTTGCGCCATCCAGAAGCAATGGACAAAGTGAAAACAAAGATATCGAAAGTAGTAGGACCAAACGGAAAGTTTGAAGAAAATGACATTGACAATCTCCCTTATATGAAAGTTGTAATTAAGGAATCACTTCGTTTACATCCTCCTCTGCCTTTCTTGATCCCAAGAGAGGCAATTCAAGATACTAAGTTCATGGGGTACGATGTACCAGAAGGCACTCGAGTCCTGGTAAACACCTGGGCGATAGGAAGAGATCATGAATGTTGGGACAATCCTATGAGTTTCAAGCCCGAGAGGTTTCTTGGCTCGAAATTGAATGTCAATGGTCAACATTATGTGCTAATCCTATTTGGTGTTGGGCGGAGGATGTGCGTTGGTTTGCCCTTAGGCCATCACATGATGCATTTTGCTCTTGGGTCGTTGCTTCACGAATTCGACTAGGAACATACTGATGGAGTCTCTCCTAAATCTATCAATATGGTTGAAAGCATGGGAATAACTGTCGCACCCCATTTTTCTGGCGAAAAGAGGGATTCGACGTGACAAACTCTTTTTGGGATTTAAAGAGTGAAGAGCCGTCACCTAATGAATTAAGGTGCGTTAGGGCACCATTCTAAACTAATTAAGATTAATTAATTAGTCTACGTCAATCAGAGATTCGGGTAAGGGTTCAGGTTACCTCGAAAGGAAGGTGTTAGGCACCTTTCGAGGTCCACAACTGTGGGTCCCGGCCGAACTCATATATTACGTGGGGAATTTATGTGATAAACAAAAGTCAATTATTTAATTAATCTAAAATAACCACGTGTCTAAGCATGCAACATTTAACTTAATTATTCTAGATGAAGAATAAAAGCAAATGGAAAAGGTAATGAAAAGATGAATAAAAATCTAACAAAATACATGCATTTTAAATACAAACACAACTTAATATTATCATGCAAGTTGACACACAACCTATTTTATAACTAAAAGAAAAGAAGAAGTACAAATTCAACTGTTACTTGGTTACATTATACGAGGATAAAGAAACGAAAGAAATTAAGTTAATTAATTTATACTATACAAAATAATTGCGAAAGTCGAGGGACTGACCTGGTCTGTGGAGCATCAAGTTAATAAAGAATGCTGAAATATTCCCATACGTCGAGTTACGAATAATAACGGGACTCCAATAAGCCAACTGAGATTGTCGAAGAACTCCGATATATTGTCTATTCCACATAGTGTTCCAGATCTCTCGAAAATTATAACATCTCACATAAGAAAAGAAATTGTTAGTAAAATATATGCCACCTTAATTTGATGGCAAATATAATGTAAGAGAACGAATAATAAATTAACAATACATAAAGTTAAGGTTAAGAGGGAGAATGTGGGATCAGGGTATAACAAGGCTGCTACGGGCCCAATGCGATGTTACATCCCTCTTCTCTATTTTTATATGACCAACTCTCTTAAACGCCTCAAGACACGACGAATATAATTCTTCAAGAAACCTATTTAAGAGTACTAAATAAAATATTTTAGCATTTAAAAGTCATGTAATGCAAAAATATATATGTAAGGTATATAGATTGTATCAAAGCATGCGGATAATTTAGTATAGTAATAAAAGTTGCCAAGCCTTTGAGACTTTTGAAAGGGTGACATATAAAATAAGAAAAGAAGAGAGTAACGAGGTGCTTTACATTTTAATAAAGCTCTATGTGCTTCATACGAGAAGTCAGCTATAGCCTGTCTTTTGTCATCATTTCCCAAACATACCTGGCCCCCAATGGGGTGACGACTCCATTTGAACTGTGCTTCATGTATTGACTCCTTCACTTGCTATTGTTAAACTCCGAGCGATATCACTCCATCATGGTGTACATGTAAAAATATTCAAAGTAGTGAGAGTATGTCTGTTCTTAATACTTAACTAATGGAGGTGACAAAATAAATAATAAAATAATATGGACTCTTGATTAAAGCAAACACATAATAAAGAATTATTTCTTTCAGTCTTTTCTTTTACTTCAGTGACGGATTTTGAATCTCTTAAACCCCAAGTATATTTAGGACCAAATTGATAATACCCACAAAATATATAGGAACTGAAATCGATCTCTTAACAAGATAAAAATTATGACTAAATCAAAACTTATGATAGAGAGTAGTGAATAAGATTACGGGAGAACTACATTAATATAGCACCAACTAACATACCAGCAAATATCATTCCATTTTAATATGAGATAATTAAGAATACCAAACGTTTCACTTAAAACAAAACCAATCATTTTCAACATCTAAAACAATTAACACAATTTCTACGATTTAAGAGTGGGGAAAAGTAGACTTCCAAACTTTACAGTGAACTAATGATCACGTGATAGAGATATTAGTTTCATCAATGCTAGTTGAAGATTATGACAGATGAAGACCACAAAATTAAGAAAAATAAGGACATGATAGATTTTCAAATTCAACAAACACATAATATGTAACACTCTCACAACAAGAATTACATGAAAAAGTTGAGGATGGACCTTTGGCAGCAAACAAGTGAAAGAGACAGAAAAGCTACTTCAAAGCTTTGAATGAGAACCAATACCGCCAGTCAAAGCTTGAACGGAACGTCGAAAATCACCAGAAATAATATAAACAAAGGACAAAAAAGGCTCGGTAGTAAGTGTTTGATTTTCAATGAGTCAATGGTGGCGTAATGGATTTTCGTGGTGAGATATTTTATGCATGAGCAGTTTTTTTTTTTTTTTTTTGGTCGGCAATGGAGGTTTTGGGTAGATGGTTTAGGTTTTTTTTTTTTTTTTTTCTTTTTTTGCTGGAAGGGTTAGGATAGTATATCTATCTCTTTTTTTTTGGTTGATATGGTGTAGGGTATTTATGAAAGAGGAGCCAATAGACGTTGGGGGTAATAAAAAAAATAAGAAAAAAATCTCTTAGTTTAGGCAAGAATCATTTTACATGGAAAAGAATGATAAGAGAGGATTATTTGAGAATAATAACATTCTTTCCCCTAAAGAAAATATTTTAGGAGGATTTTATGGATATGGAAAGATTTGAATAAATTTGAAAATTTGAAATTCAAACTTGTTTTGAGTGAAATAAAATTCTACCAAAAATATATAAAATGAGTACTTATTAAATTACTAAGTAAAAAGTAGATAATAAAATAAAAAGTGTATGTAAATAAATAAAATTCCTTTGCAAATGAAGATTTATAATAAATAATAAATATAATATTATTATTATTATTAATAATAATAATAATAATAATAAAGGTATTAAAATTATGTAGATAATATCTAATCACGCAAAATCTTATAGAATAAGTAAAATAGCAGTTTTGGCCTCGTAAATAAAATAGATGCCCAAATGAGTAAAAATGACGAAAAAGATGGTCAAAATTGGGTGTCAACAATAACAGCCAGAAAGCGCGACTCTTTGAAAGCAATACCAAAAAAGGCTTGTAAACTTACAACTTGTCTGGATAGTTGTTAGTTGTTACATATCATCTTATAATGTACCATATTATATTGTATTGTTTTAACAAATAAAACATTTTGCTATATTATACTTGAAGAAATTCACTCAACACTCACTCAAAAGCTCCATCTCAATATTCAGAAATCCAGAAAAAATGGAGAATTTTATTGATAGATGAAGAATGAGCGAAAAACTGTACAAATGGTAGTTACACCAACCTTTTATAGCTGTGGATTCTAAAATATCTATTGAGCTTCTAGAAGCTTCCTATACAACTCATCACTAAGCTGACAACTAGCCAGCTCATCATCTAACTAACTACCTAACTAACTCTAGGAATGCAGTAATAATCAGCAGCTATAATAACTAATGAAACAGTAAAAAATAGAAAACAAAAATAAGTGAAATCCCTGAACTTCATCTTCAATCTTCAACACCCCCCCTCAAGCTGCAGGGTGCAAGATGTTAAGCACACCAAGCTTGCCTAGAAGATGAAGATTTGAGCTTGGCTCAACCCTTTAGTCAACAAGTCTGCAAGTTGATGTTTAGTAAGAACATAGGCTGTTTCTACCAGACCTCTTTGATCTTTTTCCTGATAAAATGACAATCTATTTCAATGTGCTTGGTCCTCTCATGGAAAACTGGATTAACTGCTAGTTTAATAACTGACTTGCTATCACTAAGAACAGTAACATGCATATGGAGAGGAACTCCTAATTCTTTGAACAAGCCTAATAGCCAGGTCACCTCAGCAACAGCAGAAGCCGTGCTTCTGTACTCAGCCTCAGCTAAGCTTATAGAGACAGTCTGTTGTTTGTTGGACTTCCAAGATATCAAAGACTCACCAAAATTCACCACATAACTTGTGATAGACCTCTTAGTGTTAGGACAAGCAGCCCAATCTGAGTCACACCAACAAGTTAGCATAGTAACAGGCTTAGCCTGTAACCAAACTCCTTGGCCAACTGTGCCTTTTAAATATCTGATAAGCCTTATAGCTGCACCCCAATGTGACTTCTTGGGAGCTTGCATGAACTGACCAAGGGTTTGTACTTCATAGCTAATGTTTGGTCTGGTAATTATTGCATATAAGAGCTTGCCAACCAGTTTATGATAAGAAGTTATGTCATATAGAATTGCATCACCAGTGATTCCAGCGCAATGTTGTCATAGTCTACTAAAGTAAGCTTCAACTTAGATTCTAAAGGAGTTGAAGCAGGTTTAGCACCAGTAAAACCAACATTATTGATATGCTCCAAAATGTACTTTCTCTGATTCAAGACAATACCTTCACTAGATCTCAGGATCTCAATGCCTAGGAAGTACTTAAGTTGGCCTAGTTCCTTTAACTTGAATTGCTGATATAACACCTCTTTGGTTTTAGAAATCAGCTGCTCACTACTCCCTATGATAAGCAAATCGTCAACATATACCAACACTATAACCAAGTCTGCATCCTTTCTCAAAGTGAATAAAAAGTAGTCATGTGAACTTTTAGTGAAACCAGCTGATAATAATGCTGCAGTAAACTTGATATTCCACTACCTAGAGGCTTGTTTTAGTCTATATAAGTACTTGAGTAATTTGTATACTCTAGTGTCTCCTGGTTTCTTGAACTCTTCAGGCATGTCTATGTACACTTCTTCATCTAAATCTCTTTGAAAGAAGGCATTATACACATCTATCTGAAATAGATTCCAACCTTTTGAAATAGCTAAGCCAATGACACATCTTACTGTGACCATCTTGGCAACTGGAGAAAAAGTGTCATGATAGTCTAAGCCTTCTTGTTGACTATAACCCTTGGCAACTAGTCTGGCTTTGTATCTTTCAATCTCACCATTAGCCTGATACTTTATCTAATACACCCATTTTGAGCCAACTGTGTTCTTACCATCTGGTAAATAACTATAGACTATGTTTTATTATCTTCAAAAGTTTTTATGTCCAACTGCATAGCCTTAATCCACTCCTGATTCTTGACTGCTTCTTTAAAACTTCTAGGCTCCACAAGAGCATTAAATTTGGACAGGTAACACTGATATTGAGCAGTGGTATGATCATAAGAGAGGTGATTAGCTAATGAATGTCTGGTGCTACTCTGAACTTTGCCCTTTCCGTGAGTAATATAGTCCTTTAACCAAGCAGGTGACTTGGTAACTTTAGTGAATCTCCTGACAGATGGAGTATTAATAATCTCAGATGGTGTTGTCTGAGACTCAGGTACTGATGAGGGCATAACATGATCTTCATTGGCTCCTCCTGACACATTTGCCTCAAGTGGAAGGTCATTTCCCTCTGGCATTGATGTTGGGATGACTTGAGATGATAAAGCAAGTTGTTGACCACATGTTGCTTCTTTTTGTAGATGATCCTCATCAAGCACTATCTCCAAAGGTGATCCATATAGAGAATCATGCTAAGGATGATGATCAGCTGTTGTGACATGGAAAGGAAACACCTCCTCTGAAAAATCACATCTCTACTGACAAAGAACTTGTTAGCATTAGTATCTAATAGCACATATCCCTTCTGTAATTCTAAATATCCCATTAAAACACCTAGGATAGCTCTAGCTGAGAATTTGTCTCTTTTAGGTAGAGTTGTAGCATAGAATAAACATCTTACAACCCTTAAATGATTCAACATAGGTTGTTTAGAATATAAGAGTAAGGACTCTTGTTATCAACAACAGAAGAGGGTAACCTATTCATTAAGTAAACTGCAGCCTTAATGCAATAACCCCAAAATCTAATGGGTAAATGTGACTGAAATCTGATAGCTCTTGCCATGTTGAGAATCTGTCTATGTTTTCTTTCAACCACATCATTCTGTTGTGGTGTGTAAGGACAACTGCTTTGCTGTAATGTGCCTAGACTTTTAAATAGTTCAGTGCATTGAGAGTTGAAAAATTCTCTACCATTATCTGATCTAACAACCCTGATATAAGAATTGAACTGAGTCTTCACCACCAATAAATTTTTTTTAATAGCAACAATAGTCTAAAATTTCAATTGTAACAGTTGCACCCATACAAATCTACTATAGTCATCCACAATTGTTAAGAAATAGTACTTCTTATCCATAGTAGGAACCTTATATGGCCCCCAGAGGTGCATATGAACAACATCAAACACTGCAACTGCTCTAGACATGCTATTAGGAAAAGAAAGTCTAGTCTGTTTTGCTAATGGATATATTGGACAATCATTGACTACATCACTATCCTTGCTGCAATCTATCAAGTTTAGATGTTTTAGAACTTGAGAAGAAGGATGTCCAAGTCTTTTATGCCATAGCTTCACATCTTGCATGATCACTTCTGCAGTCAACTTCTTCTGACCAGTTATTCCTGCTTGCTTTTTTATTCCAAATTCATTTATGAATATGTACAATCCATCATTCTCCTTCACGCTGCCACTGAAGAGGTCCTGAAAGACATAGAAATCAGGGTAGAAGGATACAAAATAAGAGAGTTCTTTGGTGATCTTAGAGACTGACAACAAGTTAAACTTGAAGTCTGGTACAAATAGGACATGTTTAGCTGCTTCATTGTCAAATATTAATGCTTCACCAATATGAGTAACCTCCACCTTATCACCTGTGGGTAAATGTACTTGGTCTTTTTGATACTTGATTAAATCATGAATGTTTTCCAATAATTCCTTATTAAAAGTGACATGATGTGATGCACTATAGTCCACTACCCAATCTTGTGTAAAAGTATGTAACATGAGACAAGTAGCAGTACCTGACATGTTGACTTATTTGGTTTCCTTCACATCCTTATTCAACATGCCTAGGATTTGCTTGTATTCTTCTTCAGTGAATGTTGGTCCTTTTACCAAAATTGCACCCCCTGTAGCTCCTGCATTACCTTGACTAGTTGAACCCTCCTGAGTATGATCATATAGTCCACCAGTGATATTATTAGCTGAAAAAATGTCCTCCAAAACCAGATTAAGCATTGCTTTGACCAGCATTTCCATAACCTATTGTACTGCTATGTTGTGCAAAAGTTGATGAACCTCTATAGTTGCCACCACCACCTGTCTTCTTCTTCTGTTTCCAATCTAGTGGATATCCAATCAACTTGTAATAATTCTCCTTATTGGGACCAATAAAATAACAATATTCACACTTCCTGCCTTTGTAATAATCGCTCTTTTGGTTTCTAGGCACATTTTTATTCACATTCATGACAATTTGGTCTGGCTTCTCAATTACATTCATCACACTTACTGAATGTTGAATTTCATTTTCTATTATCATAGCATATGCTTGGTTTATAGTTGGGGTCATTCCCTTTAACAAAATTTGTCTTCTAGCTTGGTTATAAGACTCATTCAAGCCATTTAAAAACTGAATTAACCTCATTTGGGACAAATGATCTACATATTCCTTTGACCTTGGACAACTACAGCTAGGTGTTGGTACAACAACATCAAAGTCGCTCCATAATGTTTTCAACTTAGTAAATTATTGTGAAATAGACTCAGTACCTTTAGAAAGAATGACAATTTCCCTGTGCAGTTGATAGATGCACATTCAATTAACCTTATCAAACCACTCCTTCAAGTCTTCCCAAACTGAAAGGGCACTTGTAGCATAGACAACACCACTGAGTAGTTCTTTACTAATTGTATTCATCATCCATGACAATACAATTGCATTACATGTCTCCCATTGTTCATGAAAATCATCTTTGTACAATTCCTTAGTGCAAGCTCCTATAACCAAGTCATACTTCCTCCTCCCAAGTAATACAATTCACATCGATCGACTCCAGATCCCATAATTCTCAGAACCAGTCAACTTAATGGGAATTAACACTGCTTTTGTAAAATCTGATGGACCAATGTATAGAGGATCATTTTGATCAATCTTCAAAGGAGGCATTGTCGTGAAATTGAGCTCAAAATACACCAAGCCAAAAAACTAAACTTCACTATAATAAAGGTATAAACTTCTATCAAACACCTTCTCTACGCAGCCACAATCGACTGCTCTAATCTCCTCTACGTAGTCATGATTGACTACTCTAAACAGCCACGATCGACTGCTCTGATACCATAAGGAAATTCACTCAATACTTACTCACAAGCTCCATCTCAATACTCAAAAATGAAGAAGAAATGAAGAATTTTATTGATAGATGAAGAATGAGCAAAAAAACTGCACAAATGATAGTTACACCAACCTTTTATAGCTGTGGATTTTAAAATATCTATTGAACTTCCAGAAGCTTCCTATACAGCTCATCACTAAGCTAATAGCTCGGCCAACTAACTAACCAGCTCATCATCTAACTAACTACCTAATTAACTAACTCTAGGAATGCAGTAATAATCAGCAACTACAGTAACTAATGGAACAGTAAAAAACAGAAAACAGAATTAAGTGAAATCCCTGAACTTCATCTTCAATCTTCAACAATACCGTTTCCCATTGTTACATACAACAGGTAACAACAATCCAAACATGTTATGGTAGTTAATCTTATCTCCTCGACAAGTATTTTGAGTCTTTATAATTATGTATTTTTGCATATTTAGAAGTATTTATAGAGCTTACTGGAGTTTGTGTTCGTACTACACGTATATTTACCTAGATCTTTGTCAAACAAGATTATAATTTGGAGAAATTCAAATGTGAATGATAAAGTAATAGTACTTCGTTAAATAAATGCACATTGTAATATTACAACTTCATAATGGAAAAACTTACACACACCTAGTTGTTCTAATAAACAAATGAATCCAAACCATGTATGATGCGTATGAACTTGTCATTTAATCATAGTTAACTTGTTCGTATTATCATTTTACTTTACGATGGCTACCATTTTAGCTCGAAGTTGCATATGAACCAAAGTGTGAATGTCTCTCTCAGGACCCTCTAGAACCACCTTACATTATGGAACTACTTTTGTTAGGAGGATTCAAACATTAATATTATGACAACTCAAACAATGTTCCTTCTATATAGTAGAAGGCCAAGACAAGCATCTCGTTAGAGAGCCCACTGTATTTATCCGGGTAAAATTTACCCGCATTCAGTGTATACACCAAGCTAATACATGTATGCCATGTGTTTGAATTTAGAGTTCATGTTACTTAACCATGAACCCCTACTATAGTATCTTTTATTAAAAAAATAATAATAATTTGCAAATTGATAAGTAATTTGGTATAACCATTTTTAATAATATGGACAGTTAATATGAAATGGGGTACCAATTTGCAACATTTTCTTATCATTTTAAAAATTTACTTTATGAAATGATGGACAAAGTCACTTGAGTAGGGTAAAGTACAGAAACACCTTTTGTGGACATAATTTATCATTTGACTAAATAATGAAAACAACTTTTGTGGACATAATTTATCATTTGACTAAATAATAAAAACAACTTTTGTGGACATAATTTATCATTGACTTTGACATTAAGGAGGCATTGAAAATGTTAATTATACAAGCAACGAGGGCTGAAGTTTATAAAAAATAAAAATAACAAATCAAAGGACATTATCTAATTGACATTGACATGATATATAGCTCGACACCCCAGCCGTCACCGGGAGTTAGAATTTGAATTTTATAGGTTCTCAATTTTAATATAATGACATCAATAACAACAACATACCCTTATTTTTAGGATAACGATATGAAATGTCAGTAATTGAGTTTTGAATTGAATTTTAATATATATATTTAGTGAATTTCTTAATACAAGTACATGTTATGTCGGTCTCTATACAAATGGAGGACCCTAAACTATCCTTGTTTGTTCAGTACATGTTTGCAACAAATTTTAAAGTGATGAAAGATAAACTTTAATCACAAATAAAATATAATGCACTAAAGATTTATTGATGAATATTTGTGGGTACAATTTTGTTTGTTCCCTTGATTCTTCTATCTTGCAATATGTTTCTAGACTAGGATGATGTGGATTCGATTTTCATGAATATCTTGATCTCTTTGTGAATATCTATGAGTCTATGTAATTTCGAGATGACTCTTCAAGAATATGTTACCCTTATTATAAGCGTGAGTTATGGTTTATGATAGGGTAACCTCCAAAAACTCTAACAGGATCGAACTCTTTTTGTAAAGTCACAAAATTTCGATGTCTACAATACATTTGAACTATTATTTTCCTAATTACTCCTTATGTTAGCTTCTCTTCCACGTCAACGCTCCCCTCGTCGCAAGGGTTAAGGTTATCAAATCATGAGGGTAATTAGGACAAAAGAAAATAGTTCTGGTGTACTGTACTGAATAAAAGGTACCAAATAAAGAGTTGTGAGGTGATGGCAAGAAATATAACATTATAAATAAGAGCTTCCATTACACAATTTATACCAAACCAATAAGCACCAAAAGGAAAAATATCTTAGGAGAGATGGAATTCGAATGGAGCTATCTGATTTTTTCTTCAATCATCTTGTTACCAGCTTTCGTCCTATTTTTTTCTAAGAAAATGACTACTAAAGGTTCCTACAAATTACCTCCAGGACCACCAGGATTACCAATTTTTGGTAACATGTTTGAACTAGGAACCGAGCCGTACAAAAGAATGGCATGTCTAAAACAGAAATATGGTCCTGTTTTATGGTTAAAACTTGGTACCTCATCCAACATTATGGCTGTACAAACAGCTCAGGTTGCTGCAGAGTTATTCAAGAACCATGATACTTCCTTTGCAAATCGAACACTGGGTGATGTAAATCAGGCACACAATTCCTATCAAGCGTCTTTTGTTTTAGCCCAATATGGCCCTTTATGGAGGGTTCAAAGGCGGATATGTACTGTGGAAATGTTTGTAAACAAAAAGATAAGTGAAACAGTGCCAGTAAGGAGAAAATGTGTAGACAATATGTTAAAATGGATAGAGAAAGCAGCAAATTCTGCTGAAAAAGGAAGTGGGATTGAGGTAACGCGTTTTGTGTTCCTAGCATCATTTAATATGCTAGGGAATTTGATCCTGTCGAAAGACTTGGCTGATCCAGAATCTGAGGAGGCCTCGGAGTTCTTCAATGCCATGAAGGGAATAATGGAATGGGCAGGTCTTACTAATGTTTCTGACATATTTCCATTTCTTAGAAAGTTCGATTTACAAAGTTTGAGGAAAAAGATGACTCGAGACATGGGGAAGGCCATGGAAATCGCGTCTATATTTCTCAAGGAACGTGAGGAAGAACGAAAGAAGAGTACTGCGGAGAAGGGGAAAGATTTCTTGGATGTGTTGCTTGAATTTGAGGGTACTGGAAAAGATGAACCAGATAAATTTTCAGAACATCAGATCAAAGTACTCATATTGGTAAGTTTTATTAAATCTCTAGACTTCAATTTTAACATTAATGATGTTCATTTCAGTTAGTTGTATTTGGCGCAAGAAAATTCTGTTTTACTTAGGCAACAATATGAGGTCCTCATTCCTCAATCTTCATTTCTTATCTACTACTACTATTTTCCCACTTTAATTGTGAGAACTATTTTGATTGAAAAATCAGGGAGTTCCATGCCGCTAACTGCCAGATTCACCGTTTATTTTTTCTAGTCAGTATACGTAAATTATACACGGTTATATATACATATATTATATATACACTAGATATTTTGTTATTAAGCAGTTGGTGGGCGGCTTTTAGGTTAATTCTAGTGTTGTACTATCCTAAATTTCTCGATATAATTTTTCCTTCCGTTTTACTTTTTAGGTTAATTCTAGTGTTGTAGGGGTAAGATATGCTTACATCCCACCTTCCTTGTGAGATCACACTGGCTATTGTTGTTATTTCCCCTTATCAATAACAGAACTCCAGTGTGAAATGAGTATATCACTTCAGGGCAGGGCATACCGGTGCACTAAAGCTCCGGCTATGCGCGGGGTCCAAGAAGGGCTGGACCACAAGTCTATTGTACACAGCCTTACACATGTCCAAATACTTGGAGAAAAAATGTTTAGATTTTCCCTCAGCCTTTGACTATGATTTAAAGTTACCCTCAGATTGGTGTCCATGAAATTTAGTTTGTTGTATATGTATGAAACAACAGGAAATGTTTTTAGCCGGTTCAGAGACGACTAGCAGCAGCGTAGAATGGGCACTAACAGAGCTTTTGCGCCATCCAGAAGCAATGAACAAAGTGAAAACAGAGATATCAAAAGTAATAGGACCAAACAGGAAGTTTGAAGAAAGTGACATTGACAATCTTCCTTATATGCAAGCTGTAATCAAAGAATCACTTCGTTTACATCCTCCTGTCCCTTTCTTGATCCCAAGAGAGACAGTTCAAGACACCAAGTTCATGGGGTACGATGTACCAAAAGGCACTCGAGTCCTGGTAAATGCCTGGGCGATCGGTAGAGATCCTGAATGTTGGGATGATCCTATGAGTTTCAACCCTGAGAGGTTTCTTGGCTCGAAAGTGGATGTGAAGGGTCAACATTATGAGCTAATTCCATTTGGTGCTGGACGGAGGATGTGCGTTGGCTTTCCTTTAGGCCATCGCATGATGCATTTTGCTCTAGGATCGTTGCTTCACGAATTCAACTGGGAGCTTCCTGATGGAGTCTCTCCTAGATCTATTAATATGATTGCAAGCATGGGAATAACAGCCAGAAAACGCGACTCTTTAAAAGCAATACCAAAAAAGGCTTGACAACCTCATAATGTATTGTATTATGTTATTTTAATAAATATATATAACGTTTGGATAGATTATTTCGTTTTTCATTGTTATATTCAACAGGTAACGACCATCCAAGCATGCTATTATGGTAGTTAATATTATCGCCTCAACAAATATTTTGAGTCTTTTATAATTATATCATGTATTTTTGCATATTTTTCTTATAAGAAGTATTTATAGTGCTTACTGGAGTTTGTGTTTGTGCTACATGTTTATTTACCTAGAGCTTTGTCAAACCAGATCATAATTTGGAGAAATTCATATGTGAATGATAAAGTATTGGTATCTAGTTGAATAAATGAAAATTGTAATATTACAACTTCATAACGGAAAAACCTACACACACTTTTATGAATGCAAAACATGTACCTTGTGTACAAACTTTTATCATCTATTGTTTTTTGTTCAATCATTGGATAGAAGGGAAAGATGAGTACTCCTCATCTAGAAATATTCAAACATTGATGCCTAATACTTCAAAGATAGTTCAAACTATATAAGCAATAATTTATTTTCGCTTGAATCATTTGTACGAAGTTGCTTATGAATCAAAGTGTGAATGTCTGTTTGAAGTCTCACATACTTTTTTGATGGGGAGTGGGATGTGCTATTTATGTCGATGCTGGCTTCTGCGACAATATGTTGGATTTTCAGTATGGGTCATGTGTCGCTCCATGTGGACAAACGTCCTGACCATTTAGAAGAGGTAAAATACAATTAACTTCCCTTTCTTCTCTACAAAAACACAGTACTCCTCCTTTTTCCTTCTACTACTTGAGAAAATAATCCTTTCTCTTGTTCGTGAATAGAACTCCGTTTCTTTTCTTCTTTAGAATTCAATCCATCCGCAATGATAGGTGGGTGCACATACATCCAAATTTATGGCAATTACGCCCATGTTTGGTGTTGTTGTTGAGTTCTAAGTGTATTGTGAATGGAAAAAGGAGGGAAGAAAAATTGGAGGGAAAATGAAATGTGTAGTTCACTTCTAAGATGTAAAGTTCTCCCACATTGGTGGGAGAAAGAAGTATTCTTATGCATATATTGAGATGCATTCCTTCATGTGGATAGTGAAGCAAGAATAAGTCAAGCCTCACGCGCTCGGCTCGGCTTCGGCTTCGGAACGATCGAGAGATTATCTTTTTGGACAAAATTCATTTGAAACTTGAAATATAGTGATATGTTAATCCAAAAAATCCGATAAGAAATGATTCTTCTCCATTTGCGGATGCACATGGCATTTGCGGACGCCTGTCACAATGTACCTCGAAGGGACGCGACCCTTCGAGGCAGACGACACACTGTTTCACGTAAAAAGATGACCTGCGCGCACAGGTTATCACCTGCGGACACAGGTGGCCAACGCAGATGCCTCTGCTGCGTGCCATTTGTGACCTGCGGGCGTAGGTCGACCATCTGCAGGCGCAGGTGGTCCCATCGATCTGAAACAGTGCAATTTTCTGGAACCATTGCTTCTCTTTTGAAGCACCACCTTTTGACTATAAATACCTGACTTATTCCTCAGGTTTTGAAACGAAATTTGTGAGAGAAAATCACTATCTTCTTCTTGAAAAACTCAAGTGTGATCAACAAATCATTAAGTGCGTTCGAAGTTCGGTAGAATTTGAGGTACCACTATTCTACTGAAGTGAATTATTTTATCCTGGGAGGAAAGATTCCATAACCTCGGTTACTTGAGGGGAATAAATTCCTTAAGGACACACCGTGAACTCGGTGGACTTGATTCTAAAATTTCTGTTTCATCTCCTTTCTTATGGTTTTGCTATTTTTTTAGAAAATAGTAGAAACTTCATTTTGATAGTTCATTGTTGATTGAACTTGTGTTTGAAGTTGTTGAACTTTTTGGTTGTTCTTGAACTTAAATTTGAAGTTCTTATTGTTTAAATACAGATAGTTGTACCCGGAAACAACAATCTTAAGGAATTTAATTTATAATCTGTATTTTTTGGTTTCTGGAGATTAAAATCATTTGGTTTTCTACTCTGTCTAAACTTGATAGTGATTTGAAGATATAAAAACTTTATCACTAGTCAAAGATCATTCGGTTGACGATTTGAAGAATATAAAAACTTCGTCGTTAAACTAGAAACAAGTTGTTTAAGGTTTTAAACTTTATTTTTAGTATTTAAGATACTAAATTGGTTGTCTCTTTGTGACAACAAAATGACTAATGAAATTCAAGTCAATGCTGGAACGACGAATGTTGCAGCAACAAACATTGCTACTTCAAGTCGTACGAATGCTGCTCATGTCATGGCACTGGCGGAAAAACCAAAAAAAATTTTTGGTGTGGATTTCAAACATTGGCAGCAGAAGATGTTCTTTTTTCTGACTACTTTGAGTCTGCAAAAGTTCATCACAGAAAGCATTCCTGAATTGTCGGAAGATACTCCGAAAAAGGATCGCTTTGTAGTAACTAAAGCTTGGAAGCACTCTGAATTTTTTATGTAAGAATTACATATTGAGTGGCCTACAAGACGACCTATACAATGTGTATAGCATGATGAAGACCTCAAAGGACCTCTGGGATGCTTTGGAAAGGAAGTACAAAACAGAGGACGCTGGAATGAAGAAATTCATCGTTGCCAAATTTTTGAAGTTTAAGCTGGTAGACAACAAAACTATAGTTACCCAAGTCCAAGAGTTGCAAGTCATTATTCACGACCTCCTTGCAGGAGGTATAATTTTAGATAATCTCTTTGTTAAACATTTTAAGAATGTTTTTAATGTTCACTTAACCTTCTATGTAGGTTTGATTATGAACGATGCTTTTCAAGTAGCTGCGATAATCGAGAAGTTACCACCTTTGTGTAAAGATTTTAAAAACTACTTAAAGCATAAGCGTAAGGAGATGTCAGTTGAAGACCTCATTGTGAGGTTGAGGATTGAAGAAGACAATAAGGCAGCTAAGAAAAGGTCTCCTGGGAATTCTGCGATAAATGGAGCAAATATTATGAAAGATGATCCCACCAAATCAAAGAAGAGAAAGAAAGCACAAGCACAACAAGACAATCCTCCTAAGAAGAAATTCAAAGGAAATTGCTTTAATTGTGGCAAAGCTGGCCACAAGTTTGCTAATTGTCGGGCTCCGAAGAAGGGCAAGAAAAAGGCCCAAGCAAACATGGCTGAATCCAAACAAGAAATGGACAATCTGTGTGCTATGCTCTCGGAATGCAATCTTATTGGAAATCCTAGAGAGTGGTGGATTGATTCAGGTGCCACAAGTCATCACAATGGTAACTATACTTAGCGGACTGGAGATCCCAAGAGCTAGGTTCAAGGAGATCAAACAAAGTTGTGATTGACGGTTCAACATTGTTAATAAACTCAACCCGTTCTCATGATGAAGACAATGTTCAGGAAACAAGGATAAGACTTATGGTTGGTAGTCTTTTAATGGTTTCTAAGTTTGGCAGATTTGACCAAATAGTTTGATCTATAGGATTGAAACGTTTAGGAATCACCTATGTGAGAGTGAAGTGGAAGCCGCTTCAATGAGAATGGTAGTAAAGTCCCATTCTCTAAGCTTTCATGAAACCAGGTTGTGTTCATGGCTGAAAAGAATAAAATCGTGAGAACCATAAATGGTAAAAGGCTGGTTGTGTGGCTTGTGTTGTTTAGGTGTACATTAAAGTTCGACGGTTCAAAGATATCGCATCTACCGATTGACCGAGTGCATCCGATACAAGTTCACTATGGAAAGTTCAAAGGGAAACCTACTTATCCAAATGCAATTAGTCTTTGTTTGTTGATCACACACTTGTCCGTATATTCTTTGTTGAAATAGCCATTCCCCATTCATGTGGGGGATTTTTGGGTTCGAAGTGTATTGTGAATGAAAAATGGAGGGAAGAAAAATTGAAAGGAAAGTGAAATGTGTAGTTCACTTTTAAGATGTAAAGTTCTCCCACATTGGTGGGAGAAAGAAACATTCTTATGCAAAAAGACACATAAGTATTTTGGGTGAAAATTTACTTATAGGATTTTGGCATCAAAAGAGCATAAAAGAAAAGGATAAAATATGAAAAATGACCAAAGAAAAATTATTAATTAACCTAAACCAACTTAAATCCCTCACTCACTCACGTAACTTCTTCATTCCCTATTTCCCCATTTTCCTCGAGCATTATCACACATGCTTCATTTTTGTAGAAGAAAGCTTGCCTCTTTATATTATAAATTCAAATTTAAATTTTAATTTTGATGCATTTGGCAGCAACTAATTCAATATGTAAATAAAAAAATTGTATTGTATTATTTCTGGCAAAAATTCATGTTCTTAGTATTATTTTATACTATTTATTTTAATTCAAAGGTTGTATGTTATATTATTTATTTTAATAAATTTTATTTGTAAAGATAATTTTTTTTTAAAAAAAATACTTTTTAGATAAAGATAGAGTTTGTTAAAAATGAGTTAGTTAAATTAGCTATAAAATTTTGAATTTTGAATTTGAATAGGAAGTTACAGATTCTTCTAAAATTTGAATTGAAAACAAACTCTATACTAGATAAAACAGAATTTCAATTAACCCTTTCCTATATAAACTCATTTTTCAATCAAATATGCTTCTTATCTCATTCTCTAATCTCTTTTGAGCTTATTATTTGATTTTTCAATCAGATTCGTTTATTGATATATAATATTCATGACTGGCATATGCTTACATTATTATATTTGTGCACAATTTACTTACTATTCAAAGTTTGAGTTCAGATTATTTGATTATAATTTGCTAACAGTTTGTATTATTTGATCGTAAAGAATTGGGATCAATGATTGTCATGTATATTGAATGTTGATCGTCTTTCTTTGATTGTACTAGGTTGCTTGGGTTAACAAATAATTCTTATAATGAAATAAAAAGGTTGGCTTCAGAGAGACCTATTTTCGAATAATCAATAAACATTGAAATGGCAGTCGAGAGGCTGGAACCTGGAATCGAATAACAGAAAAAGCGTAAGGTAATTACTTATGGAGATCGCATGAACGCTTTGTTGTTTTTCTTTCAAAAATCAATCGATTCAATCTACCATTTTTTCACACTAATTTTTTACTTTTATATTGTATTTCTTTTTTTAAAAAAAAAATTAGCAAACATATATGTTATTAAGATTTGAATTTAAATTAAACTTCAATTGAAATTAAAAAGTAATATATTCATTTTTTTTAAAAAAATAATAAATCTTTTTTGTTAACGAAAAAGAAAGAAAAGAATATCAAAGGAAAGATAAATTATTCTAGAATTTTATCTTTTCAAATATATATATTTGTGTTTATTTTTTTGAAATTTTTTTTCTAACAAACATGTTATTGAATTTAAATTTGCAGGCATTTAGATATTTCAATTGATATTTTTTTTTTACTTTAGAATTACTTGATTATAGATTTATAATAATCTGTGTTTATTGCTACATATAATATCAGCCATGAACAAAAAGACTATAAATCATACACACATGAGATTTCTCTAAATAACTATTAAAGTATAAGATTTTTCAGGAAAGCAGCATGTTGAATTGGTCAAATTACAGAATTTGGAGATCTTAAATAAGGGTACAACATTAATTTTAAAAAATCTATGAAGGTAAGATATTCAGCAGAATATTGCAATTGAAATTTCCTAATAAAATTTGTTATGTGAAATTTGTTGAAATTTAGTGAATCAAAAAAGTGATAAACACGCCATGTACATGAAATATTTCATGAAAATTTATGGTAAAAGTTCAAATTTTTTGTTGTTGCTATTATGTTGTTATTATTGTTTATAATTAGTATTACATTTATCTTTTGCTATAGATCTAACTAAGGAATTTAAAATTTCTACATATAAAATGAATAGTTTTGTCTTTTCTTTTGATTAAACAAGCTCGAAGTGTTATTGAGAAACAATAAAAATGAACAGAGGTAGGGAGATGGATAATATGATGGGGGAGGGGAAGGTAGGAGATTGTGGTGGTTGGGGCGGGCGTTGGATAGGTGGGGTGGGGGTAGGGATGGTGGATGTAGGTGGCGTTTCGGGTGGGAGTAGGAAAAAAGATTTTTTTTTTTTTTTTTAAAAAAAAACGTTTAAAAAAGTTTTGGGGTCAAGAGTACGGGGTGTGGGGGATGGGGGATTGGGTAAGAAAAAATTTTAAAAAAAGTTTTTTAAAAATAAAAAATATATAATTTTTTTCTTTTGGGGGGCGGGGGGGGGGGAGGTATTGGGTAGGGGTGGATGGTGGAGGTTAGGGGTCGTTGGGGTAAAGAATTTTTTTTTAAAAAAAATAATAAAATTTATTTTTTTGTTAGGGGGAGGGCGGGGTTGGGCATGGGTGGGGTAAGAAAATATTTTTAACAAAAATTGAAAAAGCTAAAAAAATAAAATTTGGAGTGGGGGTGGGGGTGGGGTGGCAGTGGGGGTAAAAGGTGGGGGATAGGTGTGAGATTTGGTGGAGTGGATTATTTTGAGAGTAGCATGAGAGCTTTTATTTGAATTAATTTAGAAGATATAATAATAAGTGTGTATAAAATATTTAAACATATTAATGATGAAATCAAATAATGAAAAAATTATGAACAATAGAATAAAGTCAAAAAATTTAAAGAAAATAATAAATTGTATGTGCTTAGTTTTGAATTTAGAGTTGTGAAATTTAAAATTTGAAATTAGAAGTTTTATAATTGACACAATTAAGTACTTTTAGTATTTGAAATTGGATTAAAAGAAAAAACTTTTTTTTAAAAAGTGCGGTTTGTTGTTGAAGTTGAATTGATAGACTAAAAAATTTGAAATTTGAAATGAAGGGTACGAAATATAATTACAAGTCTTAATTGATTAAAAATATAAAGGAAACAGTTCAATAACAAAATTAACAATTATTTAATATTATATATTTTATTATTTTTAAAATAAGTCAATGGAATATGATTAAAGAAAATACTAATATTTTTCTTTTCATATCAAAACATCTAAAATAATTATTGTTGTGATTAGTTATTATGTATCAGTTGTGATTTCACTATTAACAATTATTTTTAATATTTCATTGACTTTTGAAATATGTTAATGTGATACAATAAAAATTGATTAATTTTATAATTTCAAAGTGAATAAGCTAATTATTTTAATAAATATTTGTAAAAAAAAATGTTCCGCGCATCGCGCGGGTACCTATACTAGTATCACATAAAATAGGAAAAGAGAGCCACAAAAACTGGAGAAATAATTTTCTAGTATTTCAAAAATTTTCAGTCATGTCTCTTTTAAAAGATCTTTATTTTTACACATATATAAGAAATCTTCATTTTTACACGTAATGAATCTAAAAAAGGTCATTTTCTTCTATTCAATTTGTAAAAGGTCAATATATCTCATTTCCTCCGATGATGACTTTCAAGTGGAAAATGGGAAGAGTAAGTTGGTGGCAAGATCAACCAATCTCTCTTTCATGTTACGTTAATAACGTGATTAAACTTGTACATACAATTTATTATTGAAATAACTCGCAGAAGATATCTTTGAATTGGTACAAATGAATTTTCAAGGAAAGCATTGAATGTATGAACAAGAGACTTTGGATCAAATGGGTACATGCATATTACATTAGAGGAAAATCAATATGGGACATTGCTCCTAATTAATCAACATCTTAGCTGGTCCAGAAAATATTCAAAGATGTCTTGGAGGAAGCTAACTTGTAACAATCAAGGTTGCCCAAATTGGATCTTTATACTCATGAATCAATGTTTTAAAAAGCGGAAGTGTAAGGTAAGACATTTTATATGGCATGGGGCGAGACGTAAGCTCCAAAATACAGAATGTAAGTTTCATGGATTTATGGGGGGGTGAAAATCGTTTTCACCCCTCAACTTTGCTTGAAAAATCAAACTCCCCCCTCAACTTTGAACAATAGTCATACTCCCCCCTTTATCCTGTGCAATGTCCATTTTACCCTTGTTTTTTCAAATATATTATGTAATACCTCTTTAGATTGTATATAATATATAATATTTATTTTTTTAACCTAGATGTTTATAACTTTTTATTTAAGTTCATTAACATTATAAGTAGAATAATACTTTTATGAATCTGTTACAAAATTTCATTTTATTTTTATGAGCGTTATTTCAATATTATATGCATTAAGTATGTATCTATGTATGTGCATATATTTTTGTGTTTCCCTACTCTCTTACTCCATCTGTTTCATATTATCTGACCCTTGTTGACATGACCCACCCCTTATTAATGATGCTTTAAAACTTTAAATTTGACTACTATTATTTTTTGTAGTTATATAATTCTAAGGGTTGAAATAAAAAATATAATAAAATTCTTTTGATTTCATAAATTGGACAAGTAAATTAAAACAACTATTTTTAGTATGAGGGCCAAGTAATATGAAACGGCGGGAATATTCTTTATTGCCTATATAAAGAAACAAGTTTTGGCATTCATTAATGGAGTATTACATATATTATAATTTAAAATCTAAATAAATACAATCTTTAAAAATTTGGCCTTATTTTAATTAATTATTTTATATTTTTGGCATTGAAATATATTTATATAGTTATTGTTACCTGCTATTTTTATTTGTACAAATAAATATTAGAGTTTTGATTGTAATAAAATTAATTTTCTCATTATGCTAATTTACTTCATTATAGAACATCGTTAGCTTATATACTTAATTAGTGTTTTTCGCTCTTTTGGCCCAGAAGATAATATTTATTTTTTATGAAAAGTTTATTACATGAATTTAAAAAAATGAAAATATCATAATTTTAAAGAAGTAAAAAAAAGAGAAGAAAAAAGATGATGATGAAAGGGTACAATGGACATTTTAAAAATTTAATTAGGATTAAGGGGGGAGTTTGACTATTGTTTAAAGTTGAGGAGGGAGTTTGATTTTTTAAGCTAAGTTGGGGGTGAAAACGATTTTCACCCATTTATGGGGAGTAAATCTCATATATCTTCAATTTAATAATTTTAGTACTAAGAAAATAAGAAAAGGTAAAATTTTCAATGATTCTATAAATAAATTAATAAATCCCTACTAATATAGAAAAATGATTATAATTATTATTTGGAAAAGGTAACAACACAAAATGATAGTTGAGATAATCTTTAATATGAAATCATTATCCACATCCACTAGTCCTTCTCACTTTCGAGTTTTGTTTATATATTTCAAAGAAAGAGAAGGATAAAAAGTGTAAGAACAATGACAAAAAATAGATAAAGTTGCCTCAAGAACATAGTGATATGAAATCTCTATCCTGTCAATTTCAAGCATAATCATCTAAAAAAAACTATTCAATTCATGGCAGTGTTATTTTTTATGCGACTTGCTTTCTTTATTTATATATTTTAGGAAAAATCAATACAACATGATAACATAACGTATAAATATCGTTACACCAATAATTAAAAAAATGATCTAGGAAACAAAATACTTTTAAAACAACAAAAATCAAATTTAACATCTGAGACATGCACTTTTACTTTTACGCTCGAGGTTTATACCTCAAATTAATTTTCTCATTATGCTAATTTACTTTTACCTGCTATTTTTATTTGTACAAATAAATATTAGAGTTTTGATTGTAATAAAATTAATTTTCTCATTATGCTAATTTACTTCATTATAGAACATCGTTAGCTTATATACTTAATTAGTGTTTTTCGCTCTTTTGGCCCAGAAGATAATATTTATTTTTTATGAAAAGTTTATTACATGAATTTAAAAAAATGAAAATATCATAATTTTAAAGAAGTAAAAAAAAGAGAAGAAAAAAGATGATGATGAAAGGGTACAATGGACATTTTAAAAATTTAATTAGGATTAAGGGGGGAGTTTGACTATTGTTTAAAGTTGAGGAGGGAGTTTGATTTTTTAAGCTAAGTTGGGGGTGAAAACGATTTTCACCCATTTATGGGGAGTAAATCTCATATATCTTCAATTTAATAATTTTAGTACTAAGAAAATAAGAAAAGGTAAAATTTTCAATGATTCTATAAATAAATTAATAAATCCCTACTAATATAGAAAAATGATTATAATTATTATTTGGAAAAGGTAACAACACAAAATGATAGTTGAGATAATCTTTAATATGAAATCATTATCCACATCCACTAGTCCTTCTCACTTTCGAGTTTTGTTTATATATTTCAAAGAAAGAGAAGGATAAAAAGTGTAAGAACAATGACAAAAAATAGATAAAGTTGCCTCAAGAACATAGTGATATGAAATCTCTATCCTGTCAATTTCAAGCATAATCATCTAAAAAAAACTATTCAATTCATGGCAGTGTTATTTTTTATGCGACTTGCTTTCTTTATTTATATATTTTAGGAAAAATCAATACAACATGATAACATAACGTATAAATATCGTTACACCAATAATTAAAAAAATGATCTAGGAAACAAAATACTTTTAAAACAACAAAAATCAAATTTAACATCTGAGACATGCACTTTTACTTTTACGCTCGAGGTTTATACCTCAAATTCTAAGACCTATATCCTATGAATCCACGTTTTTCATTTAAACTTCAAAGCGTCTTTGATATGCCTCGCCTCGAGACTTAGCACCAAAATTACCTTTGAAAACACTGTTTAAACTTGCTATTTTAGGGAGGTGGCAACAAAAGACAGGATAGCCAAATAGGGAATACCAACTGATCACATATGTGGGTTATTCAACTAGGAGAAAGACTGGAAGAGTCCATGCAATATCTGTTCTTCAAATGTAATATGGCTGGATAAATGTGGACTCAGCTTCTCTATTGGCAGGGCAATCAGAGAAGACCTATGGAATGTGAGGAGGAAGTCCAGTGAGTGGGCTGATAGGTACTGCAAAAGGCATAGCGGTGCATCATGCATGTATCTATATATTTTTTATAGACAAAAAATGTGAGTGAAATATTAAGTCTGAGATTGAAATTGTAATTCCGAATTGCAATAGCTATAGGGATATTAAGCTGCTACGCCACACTATGAAAATTTAGGAGAGGGTGGTGGAGATGAGAGTGAGGAGGAGCGTGACTATTTCTGTGAACCAATGAGAATTCAGTTCGTCATATTACTCCCTCCGTCCACTTTAATTGTTTCACTATACTAAAAATAAATATTTATTTTTACTTGTCCAATTTAAAAAATTAAAATCCTAATTTACTCGTATTATTTACTATAGTCTTTTTCCAAATGATAGAATTTATTATATTCAAAGGAATATAGTAAAATTAATATTTTATTTATTAGTTTCTAAACGATATATGTTAAGTTAATACTGGACAAGTAAAAATGAAGCACAGTAAAGTGAGAAGAGAAGAAGAAAACAAGATGATGACTTTCAAGAGGAAAATTAAGTTGGTCGGCAAGATCAATCAATGTCTCTTTTTAATGTTTATAACGTGAACAAACATGTTCAAATATAATTAATTAATTACGTCAAAGTTAAGAACTCTTCTGTAAATAATTATATTCGCTTGTTATTGGCAAACTCAAGAATTTGCTTCTAAATTATGCACTTCCTTTTTTAAGTAAATGTTAGAATTTTATGTAAATAGTCATTTCTATTTTTCCTCTCAAAATTAATTATTTCATTCTTGAAGAAGTTTGCTGGATTTGGATTTATAAATCTGCAGAAATTCCACCACAATCTCATTCAATAAAAATAATACGAGCTTCATTTTATTAGGGATAAAGATTACTCTATCAATATCAGTCTCATCTTATTTCGTATTTTGCCTAACCGACTTTTTCGAAAAATAGTACAGTTTAACTATATGAAGTTATTAAAATGTTTTGACAATAGTATATTGTACATTCAATCTGTTACTTGTACATTATTTTTAAATTAAATAGCAGTTAGGATGGCATTTCATCCTCAATATATTAGGTCAAGATTTTCTCATTTCACGTCAGGATTTTTTTTTTTTTAATCTCAAATTAATTTAGTAAAATACACTTCTAATTAAAATTTTCTTAATGATGTGTCAGGTTATCAAGAGTCAAATAATATGAAGCGGGAGAGTGATTGACACAGACATGATATATAGCTTGAGACCCCAGCTGCCACAGGGAGTCAAAAGTTGATTTTTAGGTACTCAATTTTAAGTGTAGGATATACGAAGAACTTACCCCAACCTTTAGGATAATGCTATTAGATGTTACTAATTGACATTTGAATATATTTTTTTGTATATATTTAGTGAATTTCTTAATACAAATAGAAGGTTACGTTGGCAGTTAATATCCCAAATGGTCACTCAATTAAGGGTCCTTCTCTCACAAAGTCACTCAACTTTGATTTTTACTTCAAAAGTCTTCAACTAAGAACTCTTTTCTAAAAAAGTCACTCAACTTTGTAAATAAAACACCCATAGTTAAGTGACTTTTGAATTAAAATCAAAGTTGAATGACTTTGTGAGAAAATCGTAAGTTAGTTGAGTGACCATTTAAGATATTAATTCCATACACATTTGAACTATTATTTTCCTAATTACTCCTTATACAATAGTTCAAGTGTGCACGAAATAAATAAGAAATATAAGATTATAAATAAGAGCTTCCATCACACGATTTATAACAAACCAAAAGAAATTTTTAGGAGAGATGGAATGGAGCTATCTGTTTTTTTCTACAATCATATTGTTACCAGTTTTCATCCTATTATTTTCTCAGAAAAAGACTACTAAATCTTCCTACAAATTACCTCCAGGACCACGAGGATGGCCAATTTTTGGTAACATGTTTGAACTAGGAAATGAGCCATACAAAAAAATGGCACGTCTAAAACAAAATATGGTCCTGTTTTATGGTTAAAACTTGGCACCTCAACCAACATTATGGTTGTTCAAACAGCTCAGGCTGCTGCAGAGTTATTCAAGAACCATGATACTTCCTTTGCAGATCGATTTATTCTTGATGTAAATTTAGCACACAATTACGATCAAGGGTCTCTGGCTTTAGGCCGTTATGGATCATTTTGGCGCTTTCAGAGGCGGATATGTACTGTTGAAATGTTTGTACACAAAAAGATGAGTGAAACAGTGCCAGTCAGGCGAAAATGTGTGGACAATATGTTAAAATGGATAGAGAAAGCAGCAAATTCTGCTGAAAAAGGAAGTGGGATTGAGGTAACGCGTTTTGTGTTCCTAGCATCGTTTAATATGCTAGGGAATTTGATTCTGTCGAAAGACTTGGCTGATCCAGAAACCGTGGAGGCCTCGGAGTTCTTCAATGCCATGAAGGGAATCATGCAATGGTCAGGCATTTTTAATGTTTCTGACATATTTCCATTTCTTAGAAAGTTTGATTTACAAAATTTGAGGAAGAAGATGGCACGAGACATGGGGAAGGCCATGGAAATCATGTCTATATTTCTGAAGGAACGCGAAGGAGAACGAAAGAAGGGTGAGGAGAAGGGGAAAGATTTCTTGGATGTGTTGCTTGAATTTGAGGGAACTGGAAAAGATGAACCAGCTAAATTATCAGAACATCATATCAAAGTATTAATACTGGTAAAATTTTCAAATCTCTAAACTTTCTTTTCAACATTAGTTTGCATTTCAACCAGTGGTATTTGGAGCATAAAACTGAGATATTAATTTTTCTACTTTGGATCTTGTACTTTTCGGAATTGCTCAATTTTGCCTTCCTTTTTGCTTTTGGTTCATTCATACCATTGCCGCTAGCAAATCCTCTCATAAATGCCCTTGCAACAAACAGAGCTTCAGTGTGATATGGATGGACTACATATGTCCAAATATTTTGAAAAAGATGTTTAAATTTACTCAACTTCTGATTATGCTTTAAAATTATCTCAGATTGGAGTTTCATTTTGGGGACCCATCCTTGTGTGTGGTGGAACAATTAAATTATATAACACACATTCAAAAATTTTAGATGGTAATAGTTTGGTTCCTGACCTTGAACCAATCATATAGGGGAGCCTTGTTGGCTGGATGCGTACAAATGTTACTACATTTCAAATAAACACGTCTCATACCAAATTTTCTTTTTGGAAGATTTATTCTCATAATCAATGGTTCAGCTATAATTGGAGGCACACAATTTCTGCTAAACTAACCAGCATTATCAAGTTTTATAGTTTGGAACTATGCTCTTAATTTAACAATTTGAGAAAATAACATTGCAAAAATCAAATTGCAAGTTGATAATAAAACGCATGTGACCAACCATAGATGCATCTCATTTCACAGTAAATGGTCCACATGGCAGGTGAACGGGCCCATATTCACCTTGTTATACGTTCCAAAAATTTAGGGATACAATTCCAACCTTAGCCGATATAATATTTTATCGTGAGAACAAGCAACATAGGAGAATTCGTGAAGAATCTTTTATTTCTTCAATGTATAACCATATGAATTCTCAATTATTTTTACATCACATTTGAACCGGGATGGTGAACCGGTCATGCCAACTTATGAATTTCTTCTAAACTTTTAGTTTACTACCGCATGTGATTCCATCACCACGCCCATATTTGTATCAATAAACAGGAGGAAAAAAAAGGGTAATCTTTTACATAAATATTTATAACCCATTTTGATTGTAGTAATTAAGATATAAAATCTTTCCATAATTTATAGTCTCAAAATAATAATAAATTTTCTTCTTGTCAATCCCTTGAAGCTCAAAAAGTTTCTTATGGAGACTTACTACAATCCCTATATCATGGATAATTTTATTCTTCCATGTAGTAACACATTAGCTTTTTCAAAGCTATCAAATACTTGTGTACTACCTCATATTCCAAAACACCACACCTGTGGTGAACATCTCCTTTTAAGAAGAAAATTATATATACTCAATCAATGACAAATTTGTGTAGCCACACAATAACATTCATTTTTGGTTATGGTCACAACCTTTATATGAAAGAATTATCTCTTTCTTTTGCCATTCGACAGTTCATAATAAAACATATCATATCATGTTTGACAAAACTTATTTCTTGCTTTTATCGTTGATAATCAAAGACTCAAACCTCCCGTAGAGGTGAGTTGTGGTATTTATCCAATCAATGACCACATTCTTATTCACAGTTTTTATCACATATTGACACATTCATTTTCAAGAATGGCCTAGCATTTACTATGCTAATCACAAGTCACATTCTCTTCAAGAAATAGACTATAATCATATATACTTCATAATTTATTTTATAAGCTCATTGTCATGCCTTGACATTTGTCATATTTATATGACCCACCACAACATCACTTTGAAGGTCAAGTGCATCATCACTTTGTAATCCTTTATTCTGATGGAGGATTTATAAAACTTTTCAAATTAGATTGCACGACGACAACCGCATGTATTATACCTTTTATACCAAATTGATCGTAAATATTACCTTCACTTTTGAAGGACCATTTTGACAAACCACAATGCTTTTCATTTTTACCATAATGATGACTATTATAATTTTGTTCCTCCACACTCACATACATTTAACCACTTGTTTTCTTTCAGACTTATATGCACTGCTACCACATTCATATCAAAGAATGGAGCAAATCAATGTGGTGAATTTCATGACTTGTCATCAAAGTTTTGCCTTAGTCATCATTATATACTCATTATGGTGCATTGGGACTTAAACCCAACGTCTTACCCATATAAAGGTGTATATGGAACTTGAACTCAATCCACGGTGCAGTGGGACTTTAATCCGATTTCTTATCTTCTTGATACGACAAGACTTAAATCCACCGTCTTACCATCAACCAATAACATAATATGTCAAATTTTTCACAAATTTTAGAGCCTTAAAAATCAAGGCTCAAGGCTACTGTGTCTTGTATTTATAAAATTATTTTATAACACACAAGAATTAGTCAAAAATATATGATAGAGAAATCACTATAACATTTCTTATTAGTATACGTTATCTTAACATATTGTTTTTGGTATCAAACATGTAATAGAAATTGCATAAATCATATTTACCAAACTTAATTAAACTACTGATCAATACAAATTAGTGGGACACACATTTATTTGAGATCAAAACTTATTATAACCAATTAATTAATTTTCGAAGGGACAACAACCAGTTGTTTTCCACAAACAAACACATGGTTAAATATAAAGAATAGTGTTATCGTAAACATATAAATATATTTTGACCATAACATAATTTGAACTGAAAAAAATTCAGCTCTAGTGTGAAATATTAAGATACAATTCTTCTCTAGATCTATTAGTGCAAGAAAGAACAATTTCATAGTTTAAAGCTCATATGGAGCGGACCAGGTATATATCAAATTACTAGTTACCATTTGATGATATTAGCAGGGTCAATAAACATAACTAATAAAAAAAAAATTCCTGCAGGTTATGCTACTTAACAGTTTCAAATATTTCTAAATTAAATATTTTGACAAAGGGTCAAGCAGATAGAGAAAATAGCAAACAACTATACCTTCTTGATCTGATGAAAAGATGAGGAATTTTGGTTAGAACTTCGTGCTGATAACGTATTTTAAAATTAAGCTAAAATATTAACTATATGAAGCAATAAAGTAGACAAGAAATGAGACATGAAGAGAAGAGAGATTTCTTATTCTTCCAAATATCAAGTGTTTCAATTCTCTACAATATGAACCCTTATGCCTCTATTTATAGTCTTCATAGAGGCATACAAAAGGTTAATCATAACATAACATTAAATAAGAAGATCATGGGGGAGGTTAAAGGGTTTGAGAGTTATATCCATAATGGTATGTGGAGTAATAAAGGATTAACTACACATCATGGAAAAGATGGATGGAGTGACTTAATTCTTAAGAGTTATGGACATCCACCATAAACATATTATTTTATAACACCTACAAATTACCTCCAGGACCACCAGGATTACCAATTTTTGGTAACATGTTCCAACTAGGAACAGAGCCATACAAAAAAATGGCATGTCTATAACAGAAATATGGTCCTGTTTTATGGTTAAAACTTGGCACCTCAACCAACATTATGGTTGTTCAAACAGCTCAAGCTGCTGCAGAGTTATTCAAGAATCACTATACTTCCTTTGCAGATCGACCTACACTCGATGTAAATTTAGTGTTGGATTTTAGTGATGAAATGTGAATGAAAAATGGAGTAAACAAATGGAGGGAGGAAGTGAATTGTGCTTTCACTTTAAAGAAGTAAAGTTCTCCTACATTGGTGGGAGAAAAGAACTTTCTTGTGCATATATTGAGATGCATTCCTTCATGTGGATAGTGAGGCAAGAACAAGACAAGCCTCGCGTCGTCGTCGCTTGCTTTGCTCGGCTCGGGATTTGGATCGATCGAGAGACTATCTTTTTAGACAAAATTCATTTGAAACTTGAGAGTTAATGATCTAAAAATTCAATTTGAAATTTCTCCATTTACGAACGCACACGAGCATGTGCGGACGCATGTCATAACGCACCTTAAAGGGACGTGATCCTTCGAGACACTATTTGAAAACGGAAATGCCAACCTGCCCGCGCAGACCACTGGCAACTTTCTATTTTGTGCCAAACTGGCACCTGAGGACGCAGGTGGTCCCGACGATCCGAAACAGTGTCTCTTTTTGTGAACCATTGCTTCTCTTCTGAAGCACCACCTTTTGACTATAAATACCTGAATTTTTCCTCAGGTATGGTGACGAAATTTGTGAAAGAAAAACACTCTCTTCTTCTTGAAAAACTCAAGTGTGATAATCAAATCGTTGAGTGAGTTCGTTGTTCGGTAGAATTTGAGGTACCACTATTCGACTGAAGTGAATCATTTTATCCTGGGAGGAAAGATTCCATAACCTCGGGTACTTGAGGGGAATAAATTCCTTAAAGACACACCGTGAATTCGGTGGACTTGATTCTACATTTCTGTTTTATCTTTTTTCTTACGGTTTTGCTATTTTCCAGAAAATAGTAGAAACTTCATTTTGATAGTTCATAGTTGTTGAACTTGTGTTTGAAGTTTTTGAATTTCTTTGTTGTTCTTGAACTTATTTTTGAACTTAAAGTTGAAGTTCTTGTTATTTAAATACAAAGTTACACCTTCATGTGATTGTTCTTAATTTATTTTGAACATGTGATTGAAGTTATTATTAAAAAATACAAATTTTACTAAACTCAAAAAACATCAATGCACACACTTACTATCAAGGGTCTCCGTCTTTAGCCTCTTATGGCCCTTATTGGCGATTTGAAAGGCGGATATGTACTGTGGAAATGTTTGTACACAAAAAGATCACTGAAATAGTGTCAGTAAGGCAAAAATGTGTGGATGATATGTTAAAATGGATAGAGAAAGCAGCGAATTCTGCTAAAAAGGGAAATGGGATTGACGTAACGCGTTTTGTGTTCCTAGCATAGTTTAATATGCTAGGGAATTGATTCTATAGAAATACTTGGCTAATCCAGAATCTGAGGAAGCCTCGGAGTTCTTCAATGTCATGAAGGGAATCATGTAGTGGTCAGGTAGGACTAATGTTTCCGATTTATTTCCATTTTTTCGGAAGTTTGATTTATAAAGTTTAAGGAAAAAGATGATGCGAGACATGGGGAAGGCCATGGAAATCGCATCTATATTTCTCAAGGAACGCAAGAAAGAACAAAAGAAGGGTGCGGAGAAGGGGAAAGATTTCTTGTATGTGTAGCTTGGATTTAAGGGTATTGGAAAAGATGAACCAAATATATTATCAGATCATCAGATAAGTATTCATAATGATAAGTTTTTTTTTTTTTTTTAACATAAATGATGTTCATTTCAATTAGTTGTACTTGGAGCAGAAAATTCTGTTCTGCTTAGGCAATAATATATGGTCCTCAATCTTGAGTCCTCACTACTTAACCTTCCATCTCTTATCTTCTACTAATACTATTTTCCCATTTTAACAATGAGGACTTATTTGATTGAAAAATTAGTGCTAGTTTTTTGGAATCTATACACAAATAGCTGGCTAGATACAGTTCACTTTTTCTAGCCGGTGTACATACATTATACATAGATTATAGATTGACTACATATACACATATAATTCACGAATTACATATATATTATACATCTGCCGATAATTTTTATATTAAGAAGTTAGGTGGACGACTATTTAAGTTAATTCTTATCATGGGTTTTTTTGCTTTGGGAAAAAAGTTCAGTTTTGCCCTCTTACTGTTCGAAATATTTCAATATAATTTTGCCTTCCGTTTTACTTTTGGTTCATTCATACCCTTGTCATTAGTAAATTTTCATATTTGCCCTTGTGAAATTAGTAGATTATACAAGCCTAAATAGAAAAAATGTCTAAATTTACCCCTCAACCTCTGACTATGATTTAATATTAACCTCATATTGGAGTTCCGTTAGTATTCATATTGCAGTACATGAAATTAAGTTTGCTCTATATGTATAAAACAACAGGAAATGTTTTTAGCTGGCTCGGAGACGACTAGCAGCAATGTAGAATGGGCACTTACAGAGCTTTTGCGCCATCCAGAAGCAATGGACAAAGTGAAAACAGAGATATCGAAAGTAGTAGGACCAAACGGAAAGTTTACATCCTCCTCTGCCTTTCTTGATCCCAAGCGAGGCAATTCAAGATACTAAGTTCATGGGGTACGATGTACCAAAAGGCACTCGAGTCCTGGTAAACACCTGGGCGATAGGAAGAGATCATGAATGTTGGGACAATCCTATGGGTTTCAAGCCCGAGAGGTTTCTTGGCTCGAAATTGGATGTCAATGGTTAACATTATGAGCTAATCCCATTAGGTGCTGGGCGGAGGATGTGCGTTGATTTGCCCTTAGGCCATCACATGATGCATTTTGCTCTTGGGTCGTTGCTTCACGAATTCGACTAGGAACATACTGATGGAGTCTCTCCTAAATCTATCAATATGGTTGAAAGCATGGGAATAACAACCAGAAAGCGCGACTCTTTGAAAGAAATACCAAAAAAGGCTTGTAAACTTATAACTTGTCTGGATAGTTGTTAGTTGTTACATATCATTTTAGAATGTACCATATTATATTGTATTGTTTTAACAAATAAAACATTTTGCTATATTATACCTGAAGAAATTCACTCAACACTCACTCAAAAGCTCCATCTCAATATTCAAAAATGCAGAAGAAATGGAGAATTTTATTGATAGATGAAGAATGAGCGAAAAACTGTACAAATGGTAGTTACACCAACCTTTTATAGCTGTGGATTCTAAAATATCTATTGAGCTTCTAGAAGCTTCCTATACAGCTCATCACTAAGCTGACAACTAGACAGCTCATCATCTAACTAACTCTAGGAATGCAGTAATAATCAACAACTACAATAACTAATGAAACAGTAAAAAATAGAAAACAAAAACAAGTGAAATCCCTGAACTTCATCATCAATATTTAACACCCCCCCTTCAAGCTGTAGAGTGCAAGATGTTAAGCACACCAAGCTTGCCTAGAAGATGAGGATTTGAGCTTGGCTCAACCCTTTAGTCAACAAGTCTGCAAGTTGATGCTCAGTAAGAACATAGGCTGTTTCTACCAGACCTCTTTAATCTTTTCCCTGATAAAATGACAATCTATTTCAATGTGCTTGATCCTCTCATGAAAAACTAGATTAACTGCTAGTTTAATAACTGACTTGCTATCACTAAGAACAGTAACATGCATATGGAGAGGAACTCCTAATTCTTTGAACAAGCCTAATAGCCAGGTCACCTCAGCAACAACAGAAGCCGTGCTTCTGTACTCAGCCTCAGTTGAGCTTATAGAGACAGTCTGTTGTTTATTGGACTTCCAAGATACCAAAGACTCACCAAAATTCACCACATAACTTCTGATAGACCTCTTAGTGTTAGGGCAAGCAACCCAATCTGAGTCACACCAACAAGTTAGCATAGTAACAGGCTTAGCCTGTAACCAAACTCCTTGGCCAACTATGCCTTTTAAATATCTGATAACCCTTATAGCTGCACCCCAATGTGACTTCTTGGGAGCTTGCATAAACTGACCAAGGGTTTGGACTTCATAGCTAATGTTTGGTCTGGTAATTATTGCATATAAGAGCTTGCCAACCAGTTTATGATAAGAAGTTATGTCATATAGAATTGTATCACTAGTGATTCCAACGCAATGTTGTCATAGTCTACTAAAGTAAGCTTCAAATTAGATTCTAAAGGAGTTGAAGCAGGTTTAGCACTAGTAAAACCAGCATTATTGATATGCTCCAAAATGTACTTTCTCTGATTCAAGACAAAACCTTCACTAGATCTCAGGATCTCAATGCCTAGGAAGTACTTAAGTTGGCCTAGTTCCTTTAACTTGAATTGTTTATGTAACACCTCTTTGGTTTTAGAAATCAGCTGCTCACTACTCCCTATGATAAGCAAATCGTCAACATATACCAACACTATAACCAAGTCTGCATCCTTTCTCAAAGTGAATAAAAAGTAGTCATGTGAACTTTTAGTGAAACCAACTGATAATAATGCTGCAGTAAGCTTGATATTCCACTACCTAGAGGCTTGTTTTAGTCTATATAAGGACTTGAGTAATTTGTATACTTTAGTGTCTCCTGGTTTCTTAAACCCTTCAGGCATGTCTATGTACACTTTTTCATCTAAATCTCCTTGAAAGAAGGCATTATACACATCTATCTGAAATAGATTCCAACCTTTTGAAATAGCTAAGCCAATGACACATCTTACTGTGATCATCTTGGCAACTGGAGAAAAAGTGTCATGATAGTCTAAGCCTTCTTGTTGACTATAACCCTTGGCAACTAGTCTGGCTTTGTATCTTTCAATCTCACCATTAGCCTGATACTTTATCTAATACACCCATTTTGAGCCAACTGTGTTCTTACCATCTGGTAAATCAACTATGGACCATGTTTTATTATCTTCAAAAGTTTTTATGTCCAACTGCATAGCCTTAATCCACTTCTGATTCTTGACTGCTTCTTTAAACTTCTAGGCTCCACAAGAGCATTAAATTTGGACAGGTAACACTGATATTGAGCAGTGGTATGACCATAAGAGAGGTGATTAGCTAATGGATGTCTGGTGCTACTCTGAACATTGCCCATTACAATATAGTCCTTTAACCAAGCAAGTGACTTGGTAACTTTAGTGAATCTCCTGACATATGGAGTATTAATAATCTCAGATGGTGGTGTCTGAGACTCAGGTGCTGATGAGGGCATAACATGATCTTCATTGGCTCCTCCTAACACATTTGCCTCAAGTGGAAGGTTATTTCCCTCTGGCACTAATGTTGGGATGACCTGAGATGATAAAGCAAGTGGTTGACCACATGTTGCTTCTTTTTGTAGATGATCCTCATCAAGCACTATCTCCAAAGTTGATCCATATAGAGAATCATGCTAAGGATGATGATCAGCTGCAGTGACATGGAAAGAAAACACCTCCTCCTGAAAGATCACATCTCTACTGACAAAGAACTTGTTAGCATTAGTGTCTAATAGCACATATCCCTTCTATAATTCTAAATATCCCATTAAACCACCTAGGATAGCTCTAGCTGAGAATTTGTCTCTTTTAAGTAGAGTTGTAGCATAGAATAAACATCTTACAACCCTTAAATGATTCAATATAGGTTGTTTAGAATATAAGAGTAAGGACTCTTGTTATCAACAACAGAAGAGGGTAACCTATTCATTAAGTAAACTGCAACCTTAATGTAATAACCCCAAAATCTAATGGGTAAATGTGACTGAAATCTGATAGCTCTTGCAATGTTGAGAATTTGTCTATGTTTTCTTTCAACCACACCATTCTGCTGTGGTGTGTAAGGACAACTGCTTTGCTGTAATATGCCTAGACTTTTAACTAGTTCAGTGCATTGAGAGTTGAAAAATTCTCTACCATTATCTGATCTAACAACCCTGATATAAGAATTGTACTGAGTCTTCACCAACAATAATTTTATTTAATAGCAACAATAGTCTCAAATTTCAATTGTAACAGTTGCACCCATACAAATCTACTATAGTCATCCAAAATTTTTAATAAATAGTACTTCTTATCCATAGTAGGAACCTTATATGGCCCCCAGAGGTGCATATGAATAACATCAAACATTGCAACTGCTCTAGACATGCTATTAGGAAAAGAAAGTCTAACCTGTTTTGCTAGTGCATATATTGGACAATCATTGACTACATCACTATCCTTGCTGCAATCTATCAAGTTTAGATGTTTTAGAACTTAAGAAGAGGGATGTCCAAGTCTTTTATGCCATAGCTTCACATTTTGCATGGTCACTTCTGCAGTCAACTTCTTCTGACCAGTTATTCCTGCTTGCTTTTTTATTCCAAATTCATTTATGAATATGTACAATCCATCATTCTCCTTACCAATCTCCTTCACGCTACCACTGAAGAGGTCCTGAAAAACATAGAAATCAGGGTAGAAGGATAAAAATAAGAGAGTTCTTTGGTGATCTTAGAGACTGACAACAAGTTAAACTTGAAGTATGGTACAAATAGGACATGTTTTACTGCTTCATTGTCAAAACTAATGCTTCATCAATATGAGTAACCTCCACCTTATCACCTGTGGGTAAATGTACTTGGTCTTTTTGATACTTGATTAAATCATGATGTTTTCCAATAATTCCTTATTCAAAGTGACATGATGTGATGCACCATAGTCCACTACCCAATCTTGTGTAAAAGTATGTAACATGAGACAAATAGCAGTACCTGACATGTTGACTTATTTGGTTTTCTTCACATCCTTATTCAACATGCCTAGGATTTGCTTGTATTCTTCTTCAGTGAATGTTGGTCCTTTTACCAAAATTGCACCCCCTGCAGCTCCTGCATTACCTTGACTAGTTGAACCCTCCTGAGTATGATCATATAGTCCACCAGTGATATTATTAGCTGAAAAAATGTCCTCCAAAACCAGATTAAGCATTGCTCTGACCAGCATGTCCATAACCTATTGTACTGCTATGTTGTGCAAAAGTTGATGAACCTCTATAGTTGCCACCACCACCTGTCTTCTTCTTCTGTTTCCACTCTAGTGGATATCCAATCAACTTGTAACAATTCTCCTTATTGGGATCAGTAAAATAACAATATTCACACTTCCTGCCCTTGTAATAATCTCTCTTTTGGTTTCTAGGCACATTTTTATTCACATTCATGACAATTTGGTCTGGTTTCTCAATTACATTCATCACACTTACTGAATGTTGAATTTCATCTTCTATTATCATAGCATATGCTTGGTTTATAGTTGGGGTCATTCCCTTTAACAAAATTTGTCTTCTAGCTTGGTTATAAGACTCATTCAAGCAATTTAAAAACTGAATTAACCTCATTTAGGACAAATGATCTACATATTCCTTTGACCTTGGACAACTACAGCTAGGTGTTGGTACAACAACATCAAACTCGCTCCATAATGTTTTCAACTTAGTAAATTATTGTGATACAGACTCAGTACCTTTAGAAAGAGTGACAATTTCCATGTGCAGTTGATAGATGCACATTCAATTAGCCTTATCAAACCACTCCTTCAAGTCTTCCCAAACTGAAAGGGCACTTGTAGCATAGACAACACCACTGAATAGTTCTTCACTAACTGTATTCATCATCCATGACAATACAATTACAATACATATCTCCCATTGTTCATGAAAATCATCTTTGTACAATTCCTTAGTGCAAGCTCCTGTAACCACGCCATACTTCCTCCTCCCAAGCAATGCAATTCACATCGATCGACTCCAGATCCCATAAGTCTTAGAACCAGTCAACTTAATGGGAATTAACATTGCTTTTGTAACATCTGATGGACCAATGTATAGAGGATCATTTTGATCAATCTTCAAAGGAGGCATTGTCGTGAAATTGAGCTCAAAATACACCAAACCAAAAAACTAAACTTCACTATAATAAAGGTATAAACTTCTATCAAACACCTTCTCTACGAAGCCACAATCGACTGCTCTAATCTCCTCTACGTAGTCATGATTGACTACTCTAAACAGCCACGATCGACTGCTCTGATACCATGAGGAAATTCACTCAATACTTACTCACAAGCTCCATCTCAATACTCAAAAATGAAGAAGAAATGGAGAATTTTATTGATAGATGAAGAATGAGCAAAAAAAATGTACAAAAAAACTGTACAAATGGTAGTTACACCAACCTTTTATAGCTGTGGATTCTAAAATATCTATTGAGCTTCTAGAAGTTTCCCATACAGCTCATCACTAAGCTAATAGCTCGGCCAACTAACTAGCCAGCTCATCATCTAACTAACTACCTAACTAACTCTAGGAATGCAGTAATAATCAGCAGCTACAGTAACTAATGGAACAGTAAAAAATAGAAAACAGAAATAAGTGAAATCCCTGAAATTCATCTTCAATCTTCAACAATACCGTTTCCCATTGTTACATACAACAGGTAACAACAATCCAAACATGTTATGGTAGTTAATCTTATCTCCTCGACAAGTATTTTGAGTCTTTATAATTATGTATTTTTGCATATTTAGAAGTATTTATAGGGCTTACTGGAGTTTGTGTTAGTACTACACGTATATTTACCTAGATCTTTGTCAAACAAGATTATAATTTGGAGAAATTCAAATGTGAATGATAAAGTAATAGTACTTCGTTAAATAAATGCGCAATGGAATATTACAACTTCATAATGGAAAAACTTACACACACCTAGTTGTTGTAATAAACAAATGAATCCAAACCATGTATGATGCGTATGAACTTTTGTCATTTAATCATAGTTAACTTGTTCGTATTATCATTTTACTTTACGATGGCTACCATTTTAGTTGCATATGAACCAAAGTGTGAATGTCTCTCTCAGGACCCTCTAGAACCACCTTACATTATGGAACTACTTTTGTTAGGAGGATTCAAGCATTAATATTATGACAACTCAAAGAATGTTCCCTCTATATAGTAGAAGGCCAAGACAAGCATCTCGTTAGAGAGCCCACTGTATTTATCCGGGTAAAATTTACCCGCATCCGGTGTATACACCAAGCCAATACATGCATGTCATGTGTTTGAATTTAGAGTTCGTGTTACTTAACCATGAACCCCTACTATAGTATCTTTTATTACAAAAAAAAAATTAAAAAATTGCAAATCGATAAGTAATTTGGTATAACCATTTTTAATAATATGGACAGTTAATATGAAACGGGTACCAATTTGCAACATTTTCTTATCATTTTACTTTATGAAATGATGGACAAAGTCACTTGGAGGAGGGTAAAGTACAGAAACAACTTTTGTGGACATAATTTATCATTGACTTTGACATTAATGAGGCATTGAAAATGTTAATTATACAAGCAACGAGGGCTGAAGTTTATAAAAAATAGAAATAACAAATCAAAGGACATTATCTAATTGACACTGACATGATATATAACTCGAGACCCCAGCTGTCATCGGGAGTTGACTTTGAATTTTATAGGTTCTCAATTTTAATATAATGACATCAATGACAACAACATACCCTTATTTTTAGGATAACGATATGAAATATCAGTAATTGAGTTTTGAATTGAATTTTAATATATATATTTAGTGAATTTCTTAATACAAGTACATGTTATGTCGGTCTCTATACAAATGAAGGACCCTAAACTATCCTTGTTTGTTCAGTACATGTTTGCAACAAATTTTAAAGTGATGAAAGATAAACTTTAATCACAAATAAAATATAATGCACTAAAGATTTATTGATGAATATTTGTGGGTACAATTTTGTTTGTTCCCTTGATTCTTCTATCTTGCAATATGTTTCTAGACTAGGATGATGTGGATTTGATTTCCATGAAAGAAGGATTTTGTGGCTCTTTTTGAATTATTTGATCGTTCAAGTCACATCTTGATCTCTTTGTGAATATCTATGAGTCTGTAATTTCGAGATGACTCTTCAAGAATATGTTACCCTTATTATAAGCGTGAGTTATGGCTTATGATAGGGTAACCTCCAAAAACCCTAACAGGATCGAACTCTTTTTGTAAAGTCACAAAATTTCGATGTCTACAATATATTTGAACTATTATTTTCCTAACTACTCCTTATGTCGCTTCTCTTCCACGTCAACGCTCCCCTCGTTGCAAGGGTTAGGTTATCAAATCATGAGGGTAATTAGGACAAAAGAAAATAGTTCTGGTGTACTGTACTGAATAAAAGGTACCAAATAAAGAGTTGTGAGGTGATGGCAAGAAATATAACATTATAAAGAAGAGCTTCCATTACACAATTTATAGCAAACCAATAAGCACCAAAAGGAAAAATATCTTAGGAGAGATGGAATTCGAATGGAGCTATCTGATTTTTTCTTCAATCATCTTGTTACCACCTTTCGTCCTATTTTTTTCTATGAAAATGACTACTAAACGTTCCTACAAATTACCTCCAGGACCACCAGGATTACCAATTTTTGGTAACATGTTTGAACTAGGAACAGAACCATACAAAAAAATGGCATGTCTAAAACAGAAATATGGTCCTGTTTTATGGTTAAAACTTGGTACCTCATCCAACATTATGGCTGTACAAACAGCTCAGGCTGCTGCAGAGTTATTCAAGAACCATGATACTTCCTTTGCAAATCGAACACTGGGTGATGTAAATCAGGCACACAATTCCTATAAAGCGTCTTTTATTTTAGCCCAATATGGCCCTTTATGGAGGGTTCAAAGGCGGATATGTACTGTGGAAATGTTTGTAAACAAAAAGATAAGTGAAACAGTGCCAGTAAGGAGAAAATGTGTAGACAATATGTTAAAATGGATAGAGAAAGCAGCAAATTCTGCTGAAAAAGGAAGTGGGATTGAGGTAACGCGTTTTGTGTTCCTAGCATCATTTAATATGCTAGGGAATTTGATCCTGTCGAAAGACTTGGCTGATCCAGAATCTGAGGAGGCCTCGGAGTTCTTCAATGCCATGAAGGGAATAATGGAATGGGCAGGTCTTACTAATGTTTCTGACATATTTCCATTTCTTAGAAAGTTCGATTTACAAAGTTTGAGGAAAAAGATGACTCGAGACATGGGGAAGGCCATGGAAATCGCGTCTATATTTCTCAAGGAACGTGAGGAAGAACGAAAGAAGAGTACTGCGGAGAAGGGGAAAGATTTCTTGGATGTGTTGCTTGAATTTGAGGGTACTGGAAAAGATGAACCAGATAAATTTTCAGAACATCAGATCAAAGTACTCATATTGGTAAGTTTTATTAAATCTCTAGACTTCAATTTTAACATTAATGATGTTCATTTCAGTTAGTTGTATTTGGCGCAAGAAAATTCTGTTTTACTTAGGCAACAATATGAGGTCCTCATTCCTCAATCTTCATTTCTTATCTACTACTACTATTTTCCCACTTTAATTGTGAGAACTATTTTGATTGAAAAATCAGGGAGTTCCATGCCGCTAACTGCCAGATTCACCGTTTATTTTTTCTAGTCAGTATACGTAAATTATACACGGTTATATATACATATATTATATATACACTAGATATTTTGTTATTAAGCAGTTGGTGGGCGGCTTTTAGGTTAATTCTAGTGTTGTACTATCCTTAATTTCTTGATATAATTTTTCCTTCCGTTTTACTTTTTAGGTTAATTCTAGTGTTGTAGGGGTAAGATATGCTTACATCCCACCTTCCTTGTGAGATCACACTGGCTATTGTTGTTATTTCCCCTTATCAATAACAGAACTCCAGTGTGAAATGAGTAGATCACTTCAGGGCAGGGCATACCGGTGCACTAAAGCTCCCGCTATGCACGGGGTCCAAGAAGGGCTGGACCACAAGTCTATTGTACACAACCTTACACATGTCCAAATACTTGGAGAAAAAATGTTTAGATTTTCCCTCAACCTTTGACTATGATTTAAAGTTACCCTCAGATTGGTGTCCATGAAATTTAGTTTGTTGTATATGTATGAAACAACAGGAAATGTTTTTAGCCGGTTCAGAGACGACTAGCAGCAGCGTAGAATGGGCACTAACAGAGCTTTTGCGCCATCCAGAAGCAATGAACAAAGTGAAAACAGAGATATCAAAAGTAATAGGACCAAACAGGAAGTTTGAAGAAAGTGACATTGACAATCTTCCTTATATGCAAGCGGTAATCAAAGAATCACTTCGTTTACATCCTCCTGTCCCTTTCTTGATCCCAAGAGAGACAGTTCAAGACACCAAGTTCATGGGGTACGATGTACCAAAAGGCACTCGAGTCCTGGTAAATGCCTGGGCGATCGGTAGAGATCCTGAATGTTGGGATGATCCTATGAGTTTCAACCCTGAGAGGTTTCTTGGCTCGAAAGTGGATGTGAAGGGTCAACATTATGAGCTAATTCCATTTGGTGCTGGACGGAGGATGTGCGTTGGCTTGCCTTTAGGCCATCGCATGATGCATTTTGCTCTAGGATCGTTGCTTCACGAATTCAACTGGGAGCTTCCTGATGGAGTCTCTCCTAGATCTATTAATATGATTGCAAGCATGGGAATAACAGCCAGAAAACGCGACTCTTTAAAAGCAATACCAAAAAAGGCTTGACAACCTCATAATGTATTGTATTATGTTATTTTAATAAATATATATAACGTTTGGATAGATTATTTCGTTTTTCATTGTTATATTCAACAGGTAACGACCATCCAAGCATGCTATTATGGTAGTTAATATTATCGCCTCAACAAATATTTTGAGTCTTTTATAATTATATCATGTATTTTTGCATATTTTTCTTATAAGAAGTATTTATAGTGCTTACTGGAGTTTGTGTTTGTGCTACATGTTTATTTACCTAGAGCTTTGTCAAACCAGATCATAATTTGGAGAAATTCATAGGTGAATGATAAAGTATTGGTATCTAGTTGAATAAATGAAAATTGTAATATTACAACTTCATAACGGAAAAACCTACACACACTTTTATGAATGCAAAACATGTACCTTGTGTACAAACTTTTATCATCTATTGTTTTTTGTTCAATCATTGGATAGAAGGGAAAGATGAGTACTCCTCATCTAGAAATATTCAAACATTGATGCCTAATACTTCAAAGATAGTTCAAACTATATAAGCAATAATTTATTTTCGCTTGAATCATTTGTACGAAGTTGCTTATGAATCAAAGTGTGAATGTCTGTTTGAAGTCTCACATACTTTTTTGATGGGGAGTGGGATGTGCTATTTATGTCGATGCTGGCTTCTGCGACAATATGTTGGATTTTCAGTATGGGTCATGTGTCGTTCCATGTGGACAAACGTCCTGACCATTTAGAAGAGGTAAAATACAATTAACTTCCCTTTCTTCTCTACAAAAACACAGTACTCCTCCTTTTTCCTTCTACTACTTGAGAAAATAATCCTTTCTCTTGTTCGTGAATAGAACTCCGTTTCTTTTCTTCTTTAGAATTCAATCCACCCGCAATGATAGGTGGGTGCACATACATCCAAATTTATGGCAATTACGCCCATGTTTGGTGTTGTTGTTGAGTTCTAAGTGTATTGTGAATGGAAAAAGGAGGGAAGAAAAATTAGAGGGAAAATGAAATGTGTAGTTCACTTCTAAGATGTAAAGTTCTCCCACATTGGTGGGAGAAAGAAGTATTCTTATGCATATATTGAGATGCATTCCTTCATGTGGATAGTGAAGCAAGAATAAGTCAAGCCTCGCGCGCTTGGCTCGGCTTCGGCTTCGGAACGATCGAGAGATTATCTTTTTGGACAAAATTCATTTGAAACTTGAAATATAGTGATATGTTAATCCGAAAAATCCGATAAGAAATGATTCTTCTCCATTTGCGGACGCACATGGCATGTGCGGACGCCTGTCACAATGTACCTCGAAGGGACGCGACCCTTCGAGGCAGACGACACACTGTTTCACGTAAAAAGACGACCTGCGGGCACAGGTCATCACCTGCGGACACAGGTGGCCAACGCAGATGCTTCTGCTGCGTGCCATTTGTGACCTGCGGGCGTAGGTCGACCATCTGCAGGCGCAGGTGGTCCCATCGGTCTGAAACAGTGCAATTTTCTGGAACCATTACTTCTCTTTTGAAGCACCACCTTTTGGCTATAAATACCTGACTTATTCCTCAGGTTTTGAAACGAAATTTGTGAGAGAAAATCACTATCTTCTTCTTGAAAAACTCAAGTGTGATCAACAAATCATTAAGTGCGTTCGAAGTTCGGTAGAATTTGAGGTACCACTATTCTACTGAAGTGAATTATTTTATCCTGGGAGGAAAGATTCCATAACCTCGGGTACTTGAGGGGAATAAATTCCTTAAGGACACACCGTGAACTCGGTGGACTTGATTCTAAAATTTCTGTTTCATCTCCTTTTCTTATGGTTTTGCTATTTTTTAGAAAATAGTAGAAACTTCATTTTGATAGTTCATTGTTGATTGAACTTGTGTTTGAAGTTGTTGAACTTAAAGTTGAAGTTCTTGTTGTTTAAATACAGATAGTTGTACCCGGAAACAACAATCTTAAGGAATTTAATTTATAATCTGTATTTTTTGGTTTCTGGAGATTAAAATCATTTGGTTTTCTACTCTGTCTAAACTTGATAGTGGTTTGAAGATATAAAAACTTTATCACTAGTCAAAGATCATTCAGTTGACGATTTGAAAAATATAAAAACTTCGTCGTTAAACTAGAAACAAGTTGTTTAAGGTTTTAAACTTTATTGTTAGTATTTAAGATACTAAATTGGTTGTCTCTTTGTGACAACAAAATGACTAATGAAATTCAAGTCAATGCTGGACGAATGTTGCAGCAACAAACATTGCTACTTCAAGTCGTACGAATGCTGCTCATGTCATGGCACTGGCGGAAAAACCAAAAAAATTTTTTGGTGTGGATTTCAAACATTGGCAGCAGAAGATGTTCTTTTATCTGACTACTTTGAGTCTGCAAAAGTTCATCACAGAAAGCATTCCTGAATTGTCGGAAGATACTCCGAAAAAGGATCGCTTTGTAGTAACTAAAGCTTGGAAGCACTCTGAATTTTTTATGTAAGAATTACATATTGAGTGGCCTACAAGACGACCTATACAATGTGTATAGCATGATGAAGACCTCAAAGGACCTCTGGGATGCTTTGGAAAGGAAGTAGAAAACAGAGGACGCTGGAATGAAGAAATTCATCGTTGCCAAATATTTGAAGTTTAAGATGGTAGACAACAAAACTATAGTTACCCAAGTCCAAGAGTTGCAAGTCATTATTCACGACCTCCTTGCAGGAGGTATAATTTTAGATAATGTCTTTGTTAAACATTTTAAGAATGTTTTTAATGTTCACTTAACCTTCTTTGTAGGTTTGATTATGAACGATGCTTTTCAAGTAGTTGCGATAATCGAGAAGTTACCATCTTTGTGGAAAGATTTTAAAAACTACTTAAAGCATAAGCGTAAGGAGATGTCAGTTGAAGAGCTCATTGTGAGGTTGAGGATTGAAGAAGACAATAAGGCAGCTAAGAAAAGGTCTCCTGGGAATTCTGCAATAAATGGAGCAAATATTGTGAAAGATGATCCCAACAAATCAAAGAAGAGAAAGAAAGCACAAGCACAACAAGACAATCCTCCTAAGAAGAAATTCAAAGGAAATTGCTTTAATTGTGGCAAAGCTGGCCACAAGTTTGCTAATTGTCGGGCTCCGAAGAAGGGCAAGAAAAAGGCCCAAGCAAACATGGCTGAATCCAAACAAGAAATGGACAATCTGTGTGCTATGCTCTCGGAATGCAATCTTGTTGGAAATCCTAGAGAGTGGTGGATTGATTCAGGTGCCACAAGTCATCATAATGGTAACTATACTTAGCGTACTGGAGATCCCAAGAGCTAGGTTCAAGGAGATCAAACAAAGTTGTGATTGACGGTTCAACATTGTTAATAAACTCAACCCGTTCTCATGATGAAGACAATGTTCAGGAAACAAGGATAAGACTTATGGTTGGTAGTCTTGTAATGGTTTCTAAGTTTGGCAGATTTGACCAAATAGTTTGATCTATAGGATTGAAACGTTTAGGAATCACCTATGTGAGAGTGAAGTGGAAGCCGCTTCAATGAGAATGGTATTAAAGTCCCATTCTCTAAGCTTTCATGAAACCAGGTTGTGTTCATGGCTGAAAAGAATAAAATCGTGAGAACCATAAATGGTAAAAGGCTGGTTGTGTGGCTTGTGTTGTTTAGGTGTACATTAAAGTTCGACGGTTCAAAGATATCGCATCTACCGATTGACCGAGTGCATCCGACACAAGTTCACTATGGAAAGTTCAAAGGGAAACCTACTTATCCAAATGCAATTAGTCTTTGTTTGTTGATCACACACTTGTCCGTATATTCTTTGTTGAAATAGTCATTCCCCATTCATGTAGGGGATTGTTGGGTTCTAAGTGTATTGTGAATGAAAAATGGAGGGAAGAAAAATTGAAGAGAAAGTGAAATGTGTAGTTCACTTTTAAGATGTAAAGTTCTCCCACATTGGTGGGAGAAAGAAACATTCTTGTGCATATATTGAGATGCATTCCTTCATGTGGATAGTGAAGCAAAAATAAGTCAAGCCTCGCGTCGTCGTCGACGCTCGCTCGGCTCGGCTTCCGCTTCGGATTTGGATTTGGATTTGGAAAATGATCGATCGAGAGATTATCTTTTTGGACAAAATTCATTTGAAACTTGAAATATAGTGATATGTTAATCCAAAAAATCCGATAAGAAATGATTCTTCTCCATTTGCGGACGCACATAGCATGTGCGGACGCATGTCAACGCACCTCGAAGGGACGCGACCCTTCGAGGTAGACGACACACTATTTCACGCAAAAAGATGACCTGCGCGCGCAGGTCGTCACCTGGGAACGCAGGTGGCCAACACAGATGCCTCTGCTGCATGCCATTTGTGACCTGCGGGCGCAGGTCGACCATCTGCAGGCGCAGGTGGTCCCATCGGTCTGAAACAGTGCAATTTTCTGGAACCATTGCTTCTCTTTTGAAGCACCACCTTTTGGCTATAAATACCTGACTTATTCCTCAGGTTTTGAAACGAAATTTGTGAAAGAAAATCACTATCTTCTTCTTGAAAAACTCAAGTGTTATCAACAAATCATTAAGTGCGTTCGAAGTTCAGTAGAATTTGAGGTACCACTATTCTACTGAAGTGAATCATTTTATCCTGGGAGGACAGATTCCATAACCTCAGGTACTTGAGGGGAATAAATTCCTTAAGGACACACCGTGAACTCGGTGGACTTGATTCTAAAATTTCTGTTTCATCTCCTTTCTTATGGTTTTGCTATTTTTCAGAAAATAGAAGAAACTTCATTTTGATAGTTCATTGTTGATTGAACTTGTGTTTGAAGTTGTTGAACTTCTTGGTTGTTCTTGAACTTAAAGTTGAAGTTCTTGTTGTTTAAATACAGATAGTTGTACCCGGAAACAACAGTTGTTTCATGAAAAAGAAAAAAAAAATAAAACTCAATTTCCAAAAAAAACGAAGTTGGCTTGGAGCAATTTCTTTTTCGACACAGATTTTACAAAACTTCTGCGACTATATATTAACATGTACATAATTGTTGTAATATTTTTGGAAAATTCAAGCAAAACCTAGAGCCTTAATTGTTCAAGGAGTGGACTCTAATGCGGTGAATAGCCAAGTATAAGGTGTGGTTTAATTAGGAAAAATAGTTCAGATATATGTACTGGATAAACAGTGGTAGAGCTAGAAGCGACATGCGAGTTCGATTTGAACCTAATAACTTTAGTTCATCCCTGATATTTACGTTGAGAAATAACATGTATAAAAATTAAAGTCATACTCCAATTGCTAATTTCTAATATTATTATCTTAAAATTTACTAAAATCCATAAAGTTTAAATTTTGACTCCGCAGCAACTGGGGTCTTAAAGCAATAATTATGCCTCAATTTGTTTTTTAATTGGGGGTAGGGAAAAGAGAAATGGAGAGGGAATTACAATTTAGAGAATTAAACCTTCAACAATAAGGTGGGAGTTCACTTGACCAATCAGTTTAGCTACTAAGATTCCAATTGCCTCAATAATATAGGGCAATGATAAATTATGTCCACGAATCGTTTTTTTGTTTTTTTTTTTGACTTTATCCATTTCCTACTATTTATGTCACATAATGGCAAACGATACTTTGTTATTCGTGGCAGAATAATTGCAATCACTAAGTAAAATAATTTTAAAAATGTTAGAAATATTTCGTTATATATGTCCTAAAAATAATACTCCTACATTTTAAATTGTTTATCTTATTTTTTACTTTTTAGTCTGTTTTAAAAAAATATCTTTTTCTTTCTTGACAACTACTATTTAATTTAAAATTTTCACATGATATATTTAAGACTAATGACTTTTAAGAGGACATGCTTAAGACCACAAGAGTCAAGGACCTTTTTTTATGTTGTACAAAAGTCTTTTTCGTTTTTGTAAACTACGTATTAAATTAAAATTAGACAAATAAATTAAAATAGATAACTGGTTTGAGTTGACAATGATATTATAGAACTAGATAAACGCTAAAATTTCTTCAATTCAAATCCATTTTTGCCATACATATGCTCTTTAATTTCGTCTAGGAGATGTCATTTAATTCGTCATGAGGTTCTAAAAAGTAAGTTTTATGGCTTAGCATAAAAAAAATTAAAGATCTTTATTAATATTAAAATGAGGAACTTAAAATTAATGAAAAAATATAGTATCATTTTTTTAAAAAATGATTCAACAATAAAAATAATAATATCACATAAAATAGGAAAAGAGAGCCACTAAAACTGGAGAAATAATTTTCTAGTATTTCAAAAATTTTCAGTCATGTCTCTTTTAAAAGATCTTTATTTTTACACATATATAAGAAATCTTCATTTTTACACTTAATGAATCTAAAAAAGGTCATTTTCTTCTATTCAATTTGTAAAAGGTCAATATATCTCATTTCCTCCGATGATGACTTTCAAGTGGAAAATGGGAAGAGTAAGTTGGTGGCAAGATCAACCAATCTCTCTTTCATGTTACGTTAATAACGTGATTAAACTTGTACATACAATTTATTATTGAAATAACTCGCAGAAGATATCTTTGAATTGGTACAAATGAATTTTCAAGGAAAGCATTGAATGTATGAACAAGAGACTTTGGATCAAATGGGTACATGCATATTACATTAGAGGAAAATCAATATGGGACATTGCTCCTAATTAATCAACATCTTAGCTGGTCCAGAAAATATTCAAAGATGTCTTGGAGGAAGCTAACTTGTAACAATCAAGGTTGCCCAAATTGGATCTTTATACTCATGAATCAATGTTTTAAAAAGCGGAAGTGTAAGGTAAGACATTTTATATGGCATGGGGCGAGACGTAAGCTCCAAAATACAGAATGTAAGTTTCATGGATTTATGGGGGGGGTGAAAATCGTTTTCACCCCTCAACTTTGCTTGAAAAATCAAACTCCCCCCTCAACTTTGAACAATAGTCATACTCCCCCCTTTATCCTGTGCAATGTCCATTTTACCCTTGTTTTTTCAAATATATTATGTAATACCTCTTTAGATTGTATATAATATATAATATTTATTTTTTTAACCTAGATGTTTATAACTTTTTATTTAAGTTCATTAACATTATAAGTAGAATAATACTTTTATGAATCTGTTACAAAATTTCATTTTATTTTTATGAGCGTTATTTCAATATTATATGCATTAAGTATGTATCTATGTATGTGCATATATTTTTGTGTTTCCCTACTCTCTTACTCCATCTGTTTCATATTATCTGACCCTTGTTGACATGACCCACCCCTTATTAATGATGCTTTAAAACTTTAAATTTGACTACTATTATTTTTTGTAGTTATATAATTCTAAGGGTTGAAATAAAAAATATAATAAAATTCTTTTGATTTCATAAATTGGACAAGTAAATTAAAACAACTATTTTTAGTATGAGGGCCAAGTAATATGAAACGGCGGGAATATTCTTTATTGCCTATATAAAGAAACAAGTTTTGGCATTCATTAATGGAGTATTACATATATTATAATTTAAAATCTAAATAAATACAATCTTTAAAAATTTGGCCTTATTTTAATTAATTATTTTATATTTTTGGCATTGAAATATATTTATATAGTTATTGTTACCTGCTATTTTTATTTGTACAAATAAATATTAGAGTTTTGATTGTAATAAAATTAATTTTCTCATTATGCTAATTTACTTCATTATAGAACATCGTTAGCTTATATACTTAATTAGTGTTTTTCGCTCTTTTGGCCCAGAAGATAATATTTATTTTTTATGAAAAGTTTATTACATGAATTTAAAAAAATGAAAATATCATAATTTTAAAGAAGTAAAAAAAAGAGAAGAAAAAAGATGATGATGAAAGGGTACAATGGACATTTTAAAAATTTAATTAGGATTAAGGGGGGAGTTTGACTATTGTTTAAAGTTGAGGAGGGAGTTTGATTTTTTAAGCTAAGTTGGGGGTGAAAACGATTTTCACCCATTTATGGGGAGTAAATCTCATATATCTTCAATTTAATAATTTTAGTACTAAGAAAATAAGAAAAGGTAAAATTTTCAATGATTCTATAAATAAATTAATAAATCACTACTAATATAGAAAAATGATTATAATTATTATTTGGAAAAGGTAACAACACAAAATGATAGTTGAGATAATCTTTAATATGAAATCATTATCCACATCCACTAGTCCTTCTCACTTTCGAGTTTTGTTTATATATTTCAAAGAAAGAGAAGGATAAAAAGTGTAAGAACAATGACAAAAAATAGATAAAGTTGCCTCAAGAACATAGTGATATGAAATCTCTATCCTGTCAATTTCAAGCATAATCATCTAAAAAAAACTATTCAATTCATGGCAGTGTTATTTTTTATGCGACTTGCTTTCTTTATTTATATATTTTAGGAAAAATCAATACAACATGATAACATAACGTATAAATATCGTTACACCAATAATTAAAAAAATGATCTAGGAAACAAAATACTTTTAAAACAACAAAAATCAAATTTAACATCTGAGACATGCACTTTTACTTTTACGCTCGAGGTTTATGCCTCAAATTCTAAGACCTATATCCTATGAATCCACGTTTTTCATTTAAACTTCAAAGCGTCTTTGATATGCCTCGCCTCGAGACTTAGCACCAAAATTACCTTTGAAAACACTGTTTAAACTTGCTATTTTAGGGAGGTGGCAACAAAAGACAGGATAGCCAAATAGGGAATACCAACTGATCACATATGTGGGTTATTCAACTAGGAGAAAGACTGGAAGAGTCCATGCAATATCTGTTCTTCAAATGTAATATGGCTGGATAAATGTGGACTCAGCTTCTCTATTGGCAGGGCAATCAGAGAAGACCTATGGAATGTGAGGAGGAAGTCCAGTGAGTGGGCTGATAGGTTCTGCAAAAGGCATAGCGGTGCATCATGCATGTATCTATATATTTTTTATAGACAAAAAATGTGAGTGAAATATTAAGTCTGAGAGTGGAATTGTAATTCCGAATTGCAATAGCTATAGGGATATTAAGCTGCTACGCCACACTATGAAAATTTAGGAGAGGGTGGTGGAGATGAGAGTGAGAAGGAGCGTGACTATTTCTGTGAACCAATGAGAATTCAGTTCGTGATATTACTCCCTCCGTCCACTTTAATTGTTTCACTATACTAAAAATAAATATTTATTTTTACTTGTCCAATTTAAAAAATTAAAATCCTAATTTACTCGTATTATTTACTATAGTCTTTTTCCAAATGATAGAATTTATTATATTCAAAGGAATATAGTAAAATTAATATTTTATTTATTAGTTTCTAAACGATATATGTTAAGTTAATACTGGACAAGTAAAAATGAAGCACAGTAAAGTGAGAAGAGAAGAAGAAAACAAGATGATGACTTTCAAGAGGAAAATTAAGTTGGTCGGCAAGATCAATCAATGTCTCTTTTTAATGTTTATAACGTGAACAAACATGTTCAAATATAATTAATTAATTACGTCAAAGTTAAGAACTCTTCTGTAAATAATTATATTCGCTTGTTATTGGCAAACTCAAGAATTTGCTTCTAAATTATGCACTTCCTTTTTTAAGTAAATGTTAGAATTTTATGTAAATAGTCATTTCTATTTTTCCTCTCAAAATTAATTATTTCATTCTTGAAGAAGTTTGCTGGATTTGGATTTATAAATCTGCAGAAATTCCACCACAATCTCATTCAATAAAAATAATACGAGCTTCATTTTATTAGGGATAAAGATTACTCTATCAATATCAGTCTCATCTTATTTCGTATTTTGCCTAACCGACTTTTTCGAAAAATAGTACAGTTTAACTATATGAAGTTATTAAAATGTTTTGACAATAGTATATTGTACATTCAATCTGTTACTTGTACATTATTTTTAAATTAAATAGCAGTTAGGATGGCATTTCATCCTCAATATATTAGGTCAAGATTTTCTCATTTCACGTCAGGATTTTTTTTTTTTTAATCTCAAATTAATTTAGTAAAATACACTTCTAATTAAAATTTTCTTAATGATGTGTCAGGTTATCAAGAGTCAAATAATATGAAGCGGGAGAGTGATTGACACAGACATGATATATAGCTTGAGACCCCAGCTGCCACAGGGAGTCAAAAGTTGATTTTTAGGTACTCAATTTTAAGTGTAGGATATACGAAGAACTTACCCCAACCTTTAGGATAATGCTATTAGATGTTACTAATTGACATTTGAATATATTTTTTTGTATATATTTAGTGAATTTCTTAATACAAATAGAAGGTTACGTTGGCAGTTAATATCCCAAATGGTCACTCAATTAAGGGTCCTTCTCTCACAAAGTCACTCAACTTTGATTTTTACTTCAAAAGTCTTCAACTAAGAACTCTTTTCTAAAAAAGTCACTCAACTTTGTAAATAAAACACCCATAGTTAAGTGACTTTTGAATTAAAATCAAAGTTGAATGACTTTGTGAGAAAATCGTAAGTTAGTTGAGTGACCATTTAAGATATTAATTCCATACACATTTGAACTATTATTTTCCTAATTACTCCTTATACAATAGTTCAAGTGTGCACGAAATAAATAAGAAATATAAGATTATAAATAAGAGCTTCCATCACACGATTTATAACAAACCAAAAGAAATTTTTAGGAGAGATGGAATGGAGCTATCTGTTTTTTTCTACAATCATATTGTTACCAGTTTTCATCCTATTATTTTCTCAGAAAAAGACTACTAAATCTTCCTACAAATTACCTCCAGGACCACGAGGATGGCCAATTTTTGGTAACATGTTTGAACTAGGAAATGAGCCATACAAAAAAATGGCACGTCTAAAACAAAATATGGTCCTGTTTTATGGTTAAAACTTGGCACCTCAACCAACATTATGGTTGTTCAAACAGCTCAGGCTGCTGCAGAGTTATTCAAGAACCATGATACTTCCTTTGCAGATCGATTTATTCTTGATGTAAATTTAGCACACAATTACGATCAAGGGTCTCTGGCTTTAGGCCGTTATGGATCATTTTGGCGCTTTCAGAGGCGGATATGTACTGTTGAAATGTTTGTACACAAAAAGATGAGTGAAACAGTGCCAGTCAGGCGAAAATGTGTGGACAATATGTTAAAATGGATAGAGAAAGCAGCAAATTCTGCTGAAAAAGGAAGTGGGATTGAGGTAACGCGTTTTGTGTTCCTAGCATCGTTTAATATGCTAGGGAATTTGATTCTGTCGAAAGACTTGGCTGATCCAGAAACCGTGGAGGCCTCGGAGTTCTTCAATGCCATGAAGGGAATCATGCAATGGTCAGGCATTTTTAATGTTTCTGACATATTTCCATTTCTTAGAAAGTTTGATTTACAAAATTTGAGGAAGAAGATGGCACGAGACATGGGGAAGGCCATGGAAATCATGTCTATATTTCTGAAGGAACGCGAAGGAGAACGAAAGAAGGGTGAGGAGAAGGGGAAAGATTTCTTGGATGTGTTGCTTGAATTTGAGGGAACTGGAAAAGATGAACCAGCTAAATTATCGAGTAAATATCTTAAAAGATCACTCAAGTATGTGAAATTAGTTAACAAAGTCACTAAACTTAGTTTTGTATCAATAAAGTCACTCCACTTCTAGTTTTATATCAATAAAGTCATTCAACTTGTGACTTTTCTCTTGCAAAATCACTCAACAAGATTTGTCATAAAAAATTCTAATTTTAAAAAATTAATTAAATTTTTTCTGTGATTTAAACATGAACCCCATGAATAATAAAATTTTAAAAGACCCAAAATCAAAAATTAAACTCACCCGCAAGTCTAACAGATTAAATTATCAAAGTTTGCAAAATATCAAAAACTTTCTTCTTACGAAATCACACTAATGGATTGTAAACTTCGCAAAAATAAATTAATTTTTCATCATGTAGACATAAATCTCACAAATAGTATTAAAAGACTCAATATGAAAAATTGTAATATCAAAATAAATTAATTTTTGTATTAGTGATATTTAATCTTAGTTAATCTCAAAATTATAATATTTCTTTAGCTGTAATTTTTTTTTGTACGAGTTGCTTTAACTATGATACTGTTGCTACTACCTATTATTATTGCCTAACAAAATAATGAAAAAGAAAAAGAAATAACTATCTCAAGTCACAGTTATACGGAATATGTTTATATAAAATATAAATTTTATTTTTTACTTGAATAACTTATTCGCCAAAGAGGTTTCTTTACCAACTCGATTTTTTTCAAATAACTTTCAATTTATTCCTAAGTTTTGAATATTAAGGATGTGATTAATATAAATAAAATCTTACTAAAGTTTTAAATTACTAAATATTAGAAGTTCTTACCTAATTCAAATAAGAAACATTTAATGTCCAAAATAATTCTGAGCAAAAAATTTATGCAAAAATTTAGTGTATGTCATTTGAAACTAAAATATGTTATCAATATTGACATTATTTTATTAATCTAATGTTTTCAGTTATGAAGTATAGAAATTGATATTCACCGGGAATTAGAATATGCCATCAAACATTAATATGGAGTATCATTTTCTTGAAATGGTAATTAAATTATTGTTTTTTAAGCAGAAAACACAAGCTTTATTTCTGAGCAATATACGGTGCACAATTTAATTTATTATAGCACATTCAAGCAGTAATAAAAAGTGATAATTTTGATGAAATATTTGTTTAAAATCTAATGCATAATTGATTTATGGGAATATTTATTAATTATTATGAGAATTTAAATTGATATTTTGATCTGATAGATTTGTGGGTGGATCGGGGCTTTGATATTGGGTATTTTGATATTTTATTATTTATGAGGTTTATATTTAATGACATAAAAAATTAATTTATTTTGTCAAAGTAAAATTTTTTATGACAAATCTTGTAGAGTGATTTTGTAAGAGAAAGGTCACAAGTTGAATGACTTTATTGATACAAAACTAGAAGTTCAGTGATTTTATTGATACATACCTAAGTTCAGTGACTTTGGTAAGTAATTTCACATACTGAAGTGACCTTTTGAGATATTTACTCCTAAATTATCAGAACATCATATCAAAGTATTAATACTGGTAAAATTTTCAAATCTCTAAACTTTCTTTTCAACATTAGTTTGCATTTCAACCAGTGGTATTTGGAGCATAAAACTGAGATATTAATTTTTCTAATTTGGATCTTGTACTTTTCGGAATTGCTCAATTTTGCCTTCCTTTTCGCTTTTGGTCCATTCATACCATTGCCGCTAGCAAATCCTCTCATAAATGCCCTTGCAACAAACAGAGCTTCAGTGTGATATGGATGGACTAGATATGTCCAAATATTTTGAAAAAGATGTTTAAATTTACTCAACTTCTGATTATGCTTTAAAATTATCTCAGATTGGAGTTTCGTTAGGGATTAGGCGAAAAAACCTTGCATAATATAGATTCCAAACATTCATGATTTCGATGTGGATGAGTCGAATGACTTATTCCTCGGTCTATTAGTGAACCATCTCTCCGGGGATTGTGAAAAATGTTCTACTAGAAATATTCTTGTTATTAATTCGATTCATAATGAGACCTTTTCCTAAAGGCAGGATGACATTACACCAAGAGTTACGACTAGAGTTCCATTATGGGTCAAGGGAAAAGCAACACTGTCTTTTAGTACTCCAACACTGCCTAGTATTCATATTGCAGTACATGTTAGCACTTTATACCATTAAAATTTTGGTTATTCTATGAGTTCAAAAATTGTTTTCAATAACACTGTATAAAACTTAAACTCATGTTCCATATGTATGAAACAACAGGAAATGTTTTTAGGTGGTTCAGAGACTACCAGCAGCAGCATAGAATGGGCACTGACAGAGCTTTTGCGCCATCCAGAAGCAATGGACAAAGTGAAAACAGAGATATCAAAACTAATAGGACTAAACAGGAAGTTTGAAGAAAGTGACATTGACAATCTCCCTTCTATGCAAGCGGTAATCAAAGAATCACTTCGTTTACATCCTCCTGTCCCTTTCTTGATACCAAGAGAGACAATTCAGGACACCAAGTTCATGGGGTACAACGTACCAAAAGGCACTCGAGTCCTGGCAAATACTTGGGCTATTGGAAGAGATCCTGAATGTTGGGACGACCCTATGAGTTTCAACCCCGAGAGGTTTCTTGGCTCGAAAGTGGATGTGAAGGGTCAACATTATGAGCTAATTCCATTTGGGGCTGGACGGAGGATGTGCGTTGGCTTGCCTTTAGGCCATCGCATGATGCATTTCACTCTGGGATCGTTGCTTCATGAATTCGACTGGGAGCTTCCTGATGGTGTCTCTCCTAAATCTATCAATATGGATGAAAGCATGGGTGCAACATCTAGAAAACGCGACTCTTTGAAAGTAATACCAAAAAAGACTTGACAACTTTTATCTTTTCTGGATATATAGTTGTTATTTATCATTTCATAATGTAATGTATTGTGTTGTTCTACAAGCTGGCATCGTAGCGTGGAGCATTGCGCTTCCAGCATCAGTAATGTTTTTAAGCAAAATAATATGTATATAAGCACAGGTAAACAACAATTGCATTCTGTTGACTGGTAAGATGTGGGCATCTCAGTACTTTGAAGTACCAAAAGTTGTGGTCAATATTTCACAGTTTTGTCTATAAACACAAAATTTCCATTTGATGATATTCTCTTGATTTCAGATCATGTTTCCATAAAGATATGACAGAATGGCTTGGGAGACCCTTGTACTTGTTCTGGATAGCATCCTGTTCTTTGTACTCTACGGGGTTTCATCCAGACCCCTGAACCTGTTCAAAACAGGTATCTTAAACCCTCTATCATTGAGTGTTCCTCACTTGCTCTGACATGGATGACACGTCATATCCACGTCAGAAAAATTAATGCCACGTCATCTCCACATTAGATAGTTGTTGCGCAAGTGAAGCCAGTTCTATATATCACTAAGTAAAGACACGTTTACATTTCAATATCAAAAATTGAAGACATGTTCAAATATAGCCAGTTCAATATCACAAAGCAAACTAATAGGATTATCATTTAGGTGAAGAATTTGTACATTCTAAGGTTGGAGTTTCCTCACTGTTATTCCTATCCTCTCTTTCATGTCCATTTCTTTATGTTAAACCCGTCTTCAAAAATATATACGGGAAACAGGAAAAAAATGTTGGAATATATAAGTTGCGAAACACTTGTGTTTGCTCAAGGATTTTAAGCCTCTCGTAATTGCCCAAGTTTTGGATTAATTACTTCCAGGATAGAATCTAACACTATTCTGCAATACTGACAATCGAATTTGTAGAATTTTAGCAACCTAACAAACAGAGCAGATCACACCATATTTACTGTGTATTGAAAATTATGAAGAAATGAGGGGAGAAGGTTTTGCATATTCTGGTGTTTTGGGTGTCTTCAAAATTGAGGCTAAGCCTATGAATTTATAGCCAATGGAGGATAGTGTGACCACGTGCTATTGTGCCTTATCGGAAATGTCACAGCTTGTTCAATGTGAAAGGTGCTTGTGCTTTTCTGGAAAGGTCACAACCTAAACTTGAACATGTGTTGTTCAAATTGCATCATTTCTTCTGGTAACTTTTAACGAAAACAACTCTTCGTTTCCCATTCACACCACACAAACCCAACACTTTGTACGTGACATTGTCAGGGAGCTCTCAGACAAATTCAAGAAGCAATGAGCCCAAAAGAAGGTACAACATACGAATAGCTAAGGGAAGGCCTGCACACATCTTCTGCCAGCACCAAATGGTATCAACTCAAAGCAATGTCCCTTGATATCAATCTTCGAATCAAGAAACCTCTCAGGCTTGAACGACAGAGGGTCGTCCCAGCATTCAGGGTTTCTTCCAATCGCCCAAACATCAACAAAAACTTGAATGTCTTCTGGTATGTCATATTCCACGAAAACTGGTGTCACAAATCATCCTTCTTGGAACTAAGAAAGGAACGGGAGGATGTAAACGTAGCGTTTCCTTGACAACAGCTATCATATAATGCAATTAATCAATGTTACTCTCCTCAAACTTCTTTTCTACTACCTCAGTAATCTTTGCTTTCACTGTGGCCATTGATTCAGGATTTTGTAGGAGCCACCCAAAAACATTTCCTAGAATCATGGTAACCAAAAGGTACCCTTTTTTTAAGTCACTCCACTAAGCTCCCGCTATATATGAGGTCCGGAGAAGAGCCAGGCTACAAGAGTCTATTGTATACAATTTCACCTTGCATTTCAACAAGAGATTGTTTCCAAATGTGTGACCTCATGATCATATGACAACAACTTTACCAATTACGTCAAGACTCTCCTTCACGAACATGCATCATCCTATCATCTATGTTTTTTTGGGGGGGGTTCAATCATTAGATAGACGGGAAAGACAAGTAGTCCTCAACTAGAAATATTCAAAATTTGATGTGTAGTACTTGAGATAGTTGGAACTGTATAAGAGCAAAATATCCATTTAATTAGATCGAATCGTTTGTACGAAGTTGTTAATGAATAAAAGTGTGAATATCATGTTTTTTTGATTGGGAGCAGGTGGGCTGATTATGTCGATTCTAGTGCTTGCGGCAACGCCTCTAGAACCATCCTACATTTTGGAGCCAACGAGTTCTGAGTGACCTCCGTCTCACTGTTTAAAAAAAGTGGTTAACTATCTTGTATCCCATAGTTTGACAGGAACAATTCCCAACTAAAAAGCTACTCCCTCGGTCTATATTAGTTGATCATTTTTCTTTTTACACACATGTTAAAAAAATTATAAATAAGAAGGTAATTTTATCAATTCGCCTCTTAAAAAATTTCTTGGAACTTTACAAACAAGTGTGAACACTTTAAAAAGAATTAATTGTAAGGGTAATATGGGAAAGAATTAATTAATGCTTTCTCGATTTAGTACTCCCTCCGTCTAACAATACTTGTCCACTATTGACTTGACACACATATTAAGAAACAATAAATAATAGAGGTAATTTTATCATAACATTCTTTGAATATAATTAATTTATTGCTTGGAAAATGCTTTCGATGATGAATAGTATTTAATCCCAAGGGTAAAATGGACACAAATGGGTAAATTATCCATTGGTTTTTCAAACTGGATAAGTATTGTTGGACATCTATTTTTAGTATAGTGGACAAATATTGTTGGACTGAGGGAGTAAGGAGGACAACTAAATAAGACAACTATTTTTAGTAAAATGACCAACTAATATGGGATGAAGAGAGTAGCAATTATTTTAACTTTGATGTGCAACGAGCTGTAGGTAATGGGATAAAAAATATTCAGCAAACATGTCTCATCTGTAATGCAATAATGTTGGATTTTCGGTATGGGTCGTGTGTCGCTCAATGTGGACAAACCCGACCCGTTTAGAAGATAAATTATATTCCTTCTGTCCTAATTTATATGATTTTTTTTTTTTTATTCAGTCCCAAAAAGAATGACATATTTCTATATTTAGTAACAATTTAACTTTAAAATATCCACTTTACCCTTAATGAAATGATTTACAACCACACAAATATATATGACTCATTTTAGACTACAAGTTTCAAAAGTCTTCCTTTCTTTCTTAAACTTCGTGTCAAGTCAAACTACATCACATAAATTAGGATGGAGGGAGTAATTGATTACGTCTCATTCTTCTCTACAAAAATACACTCCCTCTTTTTTTCTTCTACTATACTTGCGAAAATATTAATCCTTTTATCTGATTTGTGAATATATAAAACTTAGTTTCCAAGAGAAACGAAGTTGACTTGGAGCAATTCCTTTTTTTTTTACACAGAATCTACAAAACTTCTACGACTATTAACATGTACATAATCGTTGTTCCTATTACTGTTTAATTCTTACAAAAAGCATCTAAGCAATTGACATATTTCAGTCATTTTAATATCTTCCGTCTTTATCTATGTAAATCTTGATTAGGAAGGGAAATGGTAATATCATACTGGACAATAGTTTTCAAGCTAGTAATATGTGACGGAGGGATCGAGTACCAAAAAAATAAAGAGGCTCGACAACTTTTAGCTTGTTTTGATATAATTATTACATATCATTTCATAATGTAGTAAATTATTTTAATAAAAATAACATTTTGAATAGATTAATTATATCATTTTTCGTCGTTACGTAACAACCATACAAATAAGCTGTCATCTTAGCGTGGAGCATCGCTTCCAGCATCAGCAACGTTTTCAAATGAAAAAAAAAAAACAATGTGTATACTGATAGTAGTACTAGTAGTGTTTCAAAATAGTTAATGAACAAATAGCAATGACATTTTTTTGAAGACGGACTAAAAAAAATATGACATATAAAAGGGAGTACTTGACTCAGAAAGGGTAGAATGGATGCATGTGAACCCACCCCTCACCTGCATACGCCGCTGAAAGGCCCTCTTAGAGAAAGAGAGTACTGGCAAGTGAAAGAAACTGCAGTATTGCATGCAATATATTTGACACCTTATAAGCTTGACAATTGCATGTTGACTGGTAAGATGTTGACTGAATGTTGTCTGAATTTATACAACGCACTTTTTTTTATTCAATTTAAAAATACTGACACATTTTTATATTTAATTCTCTCTTCATTTAAATTTATTTGACTTATTTTCATTTTTAGTCTGTTTGAAAATGAATACATTTTTCCTTTTTAATAATTTTCTAATTCCAACTTTTCAGGTGATATACTTAAAAATACAAAATTAAAAATAATTTTGATATATTTGACATATTTTTAATATAAGACCATAAGATTTAAAAGTCTTCTTTATTTTTTTAAACTCCGTGTCAAGTCAAAATAGGTCAATCAATTTGAAATGGAGGGACTAACAATTTAACTTTAAAATGGTCATGTTATCTTAATGAGAAGCATTTATAGCAACATAAATATTTATGACTTATTTTATACCATAAGTTTCGAAAGTCTATTTCTTTCTTAAATTTCGTGTCAAGTCAAACAACTCCATAGACTCCCTGCGTTTCATTTTACTTGGTTCTCTTACTAAAATACGAGTAATTGTTTTAATTTACCGGTTCAATTTATGAAATCAAGAGGAGTATATCATTTTTTCCAATATTACTCCTATCACTAAATAACTGTATAAAGTATTGCGAAATAGTCAAATTTAGATTTGGTTTAAGTCATCACCAGATTCTTAAACTTGTTTCGAGATTTCACTTGGACCCCCAACTGACCTTTGTACCTATTGAACACCTTTACTATCCTGTATTTAAATCATTTAAATATTTTTTACCTACATGGCACACTGTGTGTGATTCACGTTTTATAGGCGCGTGAGAGGCATTTAACAAAGCAATTTTGGTTAAAAAAATATTTTCTTTCTTCTTCCTTGCCTCTATTCCATCCGTTCCTCCACCACACCACCAGTCCGCCGTTGCCGTGCCTCCATACTCCCTTCTTCTTCCTGTTTCTCCAGCCACTTCACCTCCTCTATCATCGTCATTGCTCTTTTTGGGCTAGAGAATATCGAAAGAGATTGATGCAAGAGTGAGGGAGACGGGATCGAAGTTGCCGGCGGTGAACAATCTCGAAATCAACGGCGAGAGAAATCAAGAGGACCCAAATTAATTCTATAATATCATTTTTGATAAACTTATTGGATTTATATTTTAATTTGAGTGGCGATGTTTGCTCGGAGGTGGCCGAAATAGGAGATGAAAGGATGGCAACCAACCTTTTTAACCCCCGATGCCTAAAAATCTGCTTTCTTCTTTCTTCTTGCAGATTTAATTAATTGATTCAATGTTTTACTATTACAAATATTAAACAAATGAAATAGAAGCAAAGAATTTATTTTTTTTTTAAAAAAAAAAAAAGCAGGAAGGATGGTTTTGGGTTGGGGGGGGGGGGGGGGGGTTAAGTTACAGTTTTTTTTTTTTAATTTAAAAATAATTTTCTTTTTCTGTTGTTGTGTAATACATTTTAAAATAATTTTTGGACTCACACAACATGTGTCATTATTTAATTCATCAAATTGTCATGTCACCACAAGTGTACTGCACACGTTTTATATTTTTTAGTTAATTGTCAAAAAAATGTTCAGATGGTTCAAATTTAGAGGGGTAGAATTGTTCAATAGGTACAAAAATCAGTTGAGGGGTCCAAGTGAAATCTCGAAATAAGTTTAAGAGGTTGTCGATGACTTAAGTCTTTAAATTTCAAACATAATTAATAATGTTAGTTTAGTAAAATAAATCTTTAATAAATGTTTTATTAAGAAAAATATCAAATCAATATGAGTCAAATAAAATTGAATGGAGGAAATAATAGCATTTCAAAATGGTTAATGAACAAATGGCCATATGCATGCATGCAATATTTTTTAAAGGAGTGGGCAAGTGAAAGAAACTTTGTCGTATGCATGCAATATTTTTGACACCTAAGCTGGACACTTGTCACGAAAAGAACCCATCTTTAAGCCTATAAAAAGGGCCTCAATTCTTCAGCAAAAGTACACCAAGGAAAAGTCAATATAATTACATACTCTTCCAACCAATAACTGACAATCTCAGTAGTCTCTATACGTATTGTTGCTATCTAAAAGTGCATCCAATAATCAACAAACTCACGAATAGTCTCTATACATACTATATATTGCTATGTAAATTTTCTGTTGATCGAGATAAAGGTGGGAAAAAAGTCATCGATGGAAGAAGCAAAGTGGAGAAAGCTGGGACGTGGTCCATTGAAAGCTCCTAACGTTCAAGAACTGGCAAAGAAACAACTACCAACCATTCCACCACGATATATTCAAGATGATGTAGAAAAGACATCGTATTCTTCCATGTTGTTGCCTCAAATTCCAGTGGTTGACATGGAACAACTATTGCATGGTCATGATCATGATTCAGAGCTTGAGAGGCTTCATTTTGCTTGCAAAGAATGGGGATTTTTTCAGGTACTTCTACCTCAATTTATATGACACACTTTATTTTTTAGTCAGTCAAAAGAATGACGCATTTCAATACTCAATACTCTGATCCTTCTATCTTATTTTATGTGATCGTTTGACTTAGCATGGTATTTAAGAAAAAAAAGATGACTTTTAAAACTTGTGGTCTAAAACAATTCTTAGATATTTTTGTGATTTTAAATAATTTTATTAAGGTAAAAGAAAAAATTTTAAAGTTAAATTGTTTTTAATTATAGTAAGGTCACATTATATTCTTTATGAGAAAGATTATGGGATTGGGACGGACTAAAAGAGAAATGGTGTCATACAAAATGAGACGGATGGAGGGAACAACTTAACTTTAAACCCTTAATGAGATTACTTATAGCCACATGTTGCCTATGACTTATTTTAGACCACAAATTTCAAAAGTCTTTTCATATTTCTTAAATTCTGTGCCCAGTCAAAATGAGACGGATGGAAGGAACAACTTAACTTTAAACCCTTAATGAGATTACTTATAGCCACATATTGCCTATGACTTATTTTAGATCACAAATTTCAAAAGTCTTCTCATATTTCTTAAATTCCGTGCTTAGTCAAACTACATCATATATGAGAAAGATATTTCTTTAGATTTTAAGTTGCGGAGAGTTAACGGTACTCTAAATATGTGTCGACCTCTTGCATGCAGGTGGTGAATCATGGGGTGAGTATACCGTTGATGGAGAAAGTGAAGTCAGAAATACAAGCATTTTTCGATCTACCATTGGAAGAGAAGAAGAAGTTTGAGCAACAAGAAGGGAACATTGAAGGATTTGGTCAAGACGTTGTTTTTTCTGAAGAGCAAAAGTTAGATTGGAGTGACTTGTTTTACATAACCACTCTCCCTGCCCATTCGAGAAAACCTCACTTATTTCCTAAGCTCCCTGTCTCACTTAGGTAAAAGTTGTGAAATGTATGCCGCCTTCTTAAATATTAAGACTTTGTTATAGATGTTAATCATTCAGATCGCTTCACAAACATATTTATAAGTGATTTAAATTAACGGCAAAAAAACCTACTTAATGTTTGAGATTTGAATTATTAAGCTGATTCAAACCTAAAAAACAAACACACTTAGGGTGAGTTTTGGTATGAGGAAAACATTTTCCAAAAAATGTTTCTTATTTTTCTATGTTTGGTTGGACAAAACTTTTGGAACATATTTTCAAGTTCCTTAAAAATGAGAAAAATAACTTTCTTAGTGAAAGTAGGGAAAAATAAGTTGTACAAGTGATATTTTATGGTTATTAGAGTATATCTTTTCACCCACCCAACGCCCCCAACCCCTACCACCCAATGCCCCCAACCCTTACCCCTTGACCATCCTACCCTTGAGGCCCCAGATGCCACCTCTATAGTTTCTTTCTAAATTACATATAAATACTCTTAAAATAATATTTTTTTGCTTACTTAGCAAACACTAAAAAATAAGGAAGAAAGCAATTGTTTTCTAAGAAAACATTTTTCTCGAAAAATATTTTCCACATACCAAACACTCCCTTATATTGTGATTTGATCTTCACTAGATCTCTTCCTCTTTTAATGCTAATTTGTATGATATGGTTGGAATATAATGCATGCAGGGACACCTTGGAAGAACACAGCAAAGAATTCAAGAACCTAGCAATAAGCATCCTGAGTCAAATTGCAAAGGCCTTAAAGATGGATGAAAAGGAAATGAGAGATCTATACACTGATGGTATGCAAATACTGAGGATGAATTATTATCCTCCTTGCCCTGAGCCAGACAGGACATATGGCTTAAACCCTCATTCTGATACTGATGCACTCACCATCCTTATCCATTTGAACGAAACTGAAGGTCTTCAAGTCCGAAAAGATGATATCTGGGTGCCAGTAAAGCCCCTCCCAAATGCTTTGACTGTCAATATTGGCGATATGATGGAGGTAAATATCACTACAATAATACAGACCGACAATAAATGGAGTAATAAATATGCACTTTAACAAAAAATGCTTAGTATTCTACATTTGTCAAGCAAGCAACTTTGATTGCCTTGTGATGCTGCCAGGTGTCCTTTTTTGTGGGTAAACTTTGTTAGGTTAGAATCCGACCACAGTTTCACTTTGACTTTCTCTTTTTCTCTCTGTGTAGCTTCGACTTTGTGCATGTTTTCTTCCTCAAAAACGATTTCACGGTTGGAACCAGTGCAAGGATTCCGTTTATTCTCAACACATACGTTGAGTAACTGAAATGTTTTGAGGATATAATCCTAGATAGGAGGATATGGAGATTGAAGATTAGAGTAGAACGTTAGTAGGTAGTCGCGGGTTGTAGAGTTTTCTTGTCAGTATTATTATTATTACTCTCCTACTATCTTATTTTTTGGTTTTATTATTATCTAATATTTCCTTTGTTTTGGTTATTGTTATTACTCCCTCCGTTCGGATTTACTTGTCACTATTTTCCTAATTTGATTTTCATTTTTACTTGTCATTTTTTACAAATCAAGAAAAAACAAAAACAATTTTCCCATGTTTTACCCTTAACATTAATTACTTATTCTACAAATTATTTTTCAATACCTATTACTAAACATCAATTAATAGGGGAAATATTGTAAACTCACTAAATCAATTATTGTTTTCTTAATGGGTGTGCCATGTCAAAATATGACAAGTAAAAACGAATGGAGAAAGTATTTCCTTTTCTCCACTTTTTTCTACAGGGCTTCTTGACTACTGTTTTACTACTGTAATTCCTTTTCTTATAGATTTTTGTTATGCTTTACTTGAGTTGAGGATGGTCTACGTACATTACCCTCTCTAGATCCTATTTGTGAGGTTACACATGTTTTTTTTTTTGTTTTTTTTTTGTTGTTGTTGCATTATATGGCCAGTTAGGTTAAACTTGCTTGCTTAGAAAAACTTGGATGTTATTGAAATTAGAATTAACTCAAGACAAGTGAATCAAATTGATGAATGAATCTTACTATTCCATGTACTTGCAAGTTAGCTAGATGCTATATAATCTTATTTTTGTTGTAATATCTATAATACTGTTATTGCGTATGTTATTTAACTTGGCGCGCAGATAGTGAGCAATGGTGCTTATAGAAGCATTGAGCACAGAGCAATTGTAAACTCAAACGAAAGAAGATTATCTCTTGCAACATTCTATACCTTTAACAACGACTCTGAATTGGGACCTGCACTTAGCCTCATTGGACCAAATAATCCTCCGATTTTTCGAAGAACTAACTTAGCAAAATCTATGGTGATTTTTTCTAAAAGAAAAATTAATGGAAAATCCTTCATTGATATCATGAAGGTAGAGACTGAGGATGACAAATCCTAGGTAGCATTTGATACTCTACATGGTTATGAGCTTATCTATATCCCATGACAATATGTTTTTCTTTCAAGTTACTCTTGTTATTGTAGTTTCAAGATCCAATGTTTGATGGTTGTAAGCCTGTAATAAAGAAGAAAAATACGTGAAAGTTGTAACGTATTTTCTTTTAGACATGTAAGCCTGTAATAAAGAAGATTACTACGTGGAACTTGTCACGTATTTTTATTTAGACATCTCAATTGAAGTTGTTATTTTATTTTTATTTTGGTAATGAGGAATTTATTTATTATAGATAATTAAGAGTCATTACATAATTAGCAGACTAGTCTAAGCAACGTAGTAGGAGGGGGTGGGGGTGGGTACATAATCAAGCTTCCAAAAACAATCTCTATCGAAGTATTCGTTACTTTTTAGTTGGCATGTTACGTTTTTCGAGAGTCAATTTGACTAATTTTCAAAGTTAAATTAGATTAGATTAATTTAATATTATTTTAAAATTAAAATTTAGATATTCAAAAACTATATGAAATGTACTATAAATTATAATTTTTTTCTTTTTTCAATATGATTAAAAATATATTTTAAAATGTTGGTCAAAGTTTGTATCATTTGATTCTACAAAAGAAAACTATGCCAACTAAAAAGGAATGGAGAGTGTGTTAATTAAGCCCCTAAAGTATGCTTAAAATATAGTTCATGATGGTTATTTGAGAAACCGACTAATCTCATATAAATTCAACAAATCGTGTACAACTATTTAACATATGATTGACTTTGTTATGTATCAATTGTCCCACATTAGAAAAATAGAGAAATGCTAATGAGTTTATAGGCTAAATGGGTTTTCTCACCTATCAGACTAGTCTTTTGGGTTGGGCTCTCCCATTTGGTTTATAATATTGGTACTTTCATTGAGAGTCCTACGCGTGGGGTCGTGACTCGGAGTGGTGGCTTGTGTGTCAGTAGTGGTGGCCTGTGTGCTAGTAGTGGTGGCCTGGACCGAAGAGGGGTGTCAGCCGTGACCAAAGAGGATTGATCCACGTGTGGAGCCGTGACTCGAAGTGGTGGCCTGGACTCAAGAGGTGTGTCATCCGTGACCAACCGGGCCCAGCCGTGACCAACGAGGTCGTTGGTTCTCAAGCGGAGACGATTGTTATATACCAATTGTCCCACATTGGAAAAATACTAATGAATTTATAGGCTAAATGAGTTTTCCCACCTATTAAACTAGTCTTTTGGGTTGGGCTCTCCCATTATTTATAACAGTCTTCACCAAAGAGGAAAATGAAATTTTTGCTGAGACTTGCAAATACATGCATAATGATATTCATCTAATTAAAATAATCTGCACACATGACACAACCTTATAATTTATTGGACCAAGCAATTTTTCGTGCAAAGAAAACTTGATTGAAAATCATACCTTGATTTCATGAATGAGAGAAACGAGGATGATGAATACTAGGTAGCATTTGATACTTTAGTTGACCCATTATAAGTAAAAAATAGAGGCCTTCTCGATCAAACTATTAGCGGTAGGAGTATTTTTAATTTGGACCAAATTATTAAAGATAAAAATATTTTTAAACCAAACTATTGACTGGTGACATTTTTGTTCAATTTCAAATAATTTAAGAATATTTTTGATCCTTTTTCGTTACAAAAAAATTCATTAGATTGCTTTAAACCTTATTTTATGCAACTCAATAAACACTAAGTAAAGATATAACAATCGTAATATCATATAAAAAAAAGATTTATTATATATTACCTTAAACCACAAAATATTTTTACATTTTATCATCCCACCAAATGTCGTTAAATTTCCAAACCACAAAATACATTTACATTGGATCAAATTAATAACTAAATCCTCCAATTGCATACTCATCTGAAGAACTAAAACAACTGAGATATTTCATAAAAGATTAAAAGAAGTAAATAAGAAAAATAACTCCAAATATCTAAACTTTTTTAGGTTCATAGGAGAATCCGACCACAGTTTCACTTTGACTTTCCCTTTTTATCTTTATTTTGCTTCGACTTTGTGTCTTCTTCCTCAAAATTGATTTCACGATTGGAACCAATATGAGGATTTTATCGATTCTCAACATCCCTCCTCAAGTCGGAGGGGAGAGGAATGAGACTCAACTTGGAAATTAGAACTAACTCAAGACAAATGGATCAAATAGATGAATGAATATGAATATTACTATTCCATTTACTTGCAAGTTTGCTAGATGCTATATAATCTTCCTTTTTTAATGTGAGCTCATTTTGTAATATCTATAATACTATCTAATCTTCCTTTTTTTTAATGATTCTTTGATAAACCCAATAAGTTCAAATAAATTCAAGAAATCGTGTACGACTATTTAATGATAGACTAGACATATGGCAGTCTTCACATTTTTGCTGAGACTTGCAAATAGATAATCATAAAAGTTTTGAAAAATATTTTTTCTAGAAAAATAAATTTCTTTAAAATAAGAAAAATAATTTCATTAATAAAAGTAGGGAAAACAAGTTGCACTGTCCCGTACCACCCTCAAAATCACCTACCTCAACCTTTAATTTTACTCCACCCATGTCCCCTCCATCCCCCCCCACCCCCACCCCGACCCCGAAAAAAAAAAATCTTACCCACCCCTCCCCCCTCGCTCCAAAAAAAAAAAAGAATTTTTTTAAAAAGAAAATTTTAATTCCTCCCCCCCCCCCCCCCAAATCCCCAACCCCACCTAACCCAATTTTTATTTTTTTATTTTTTCTAAAAATATTTTTACAATTTTCTTCTTACCCTCCCACCCCCGACCACCCGACAAATTTATTTTTTTAAAAAAATAAAAACCTTACCCCATCCCCCCTACCCCAAACCTCACCCCAATTTTTTTTAAAAAAAATTCCTAACCGGGTAACTATCCCCATAAGAAAAAAGTTTTACATTTTTTTTAATTTTATGTGAGATATATATTTGCATATCAAACACAAAAAAAAAAATAAGAAAAAAATAACTTATTTTTCTAGAAAAGAACACACCCTTACTCGTATCAGACCGTCCATTAAATTTGTTTTTTGTAAATGTGGAATTAGGTGAAGCAATGTGTGCCATTCCTGTTGATCATATGTTGCGTAGAAAGGAGCCCCGCCGCCGCTTTTGATCAAGAAAGTATGCGAGACTTGGAAGGGACATTCAGACTTTGATAATAGGTTATTAGTAACACGTATAAATTAATTATGATTAAATGATAAAAATTCGTATACAAGATACATGTCTTACATTCATTTGTTTTGTTTAGTACAACTACTAGGTGTGAGCAAGCTGTTTTTCCGATGTGAAGTATTATTACAAAGTTAGTGACGCATAAGCAGTAAGGTACTAATTTACGGTGTAAGTACTTTACAAGTTCATATATGAATTTCTCCAAATTATAATCTGTATTTGACAAAGATCTAGGTAAATATACAGTGAATACACGCACTACAAACACTTATTACAAAGAAAAATATGCAAAAATTCATAATTATAAAGACTCAAATACTTGATAAGGTTAATAACTACGATAAGTAATCATGCTTTTTTTCGTATCACCTTCAAAGAGTCTCGTTTTCTGGCTGTTACTCCCATGCTTTCATCCATATTAATAGATTTAGGAAAGACACCATCAGGAAGCTCCCATTCGAATTTGTGAAGCAACGATCCTAGTGTGAAATGCATCATGCGATGGCCTAAAGGCAAGCCAACGCACATCCTCCGTCCAGCACCAAACGGAATTAGCTCATAATGTTGGCCCTTCACATCCACTTTCGAGCCAAGAAACCTCTCAGGCTTGAAACTCATAGGGTCTTCCCAACATTCAGGATCTCTTCCAATTGCCCAGGCGTTTACCAAGACTTGAGTACCTTTTGGTACATCGTACTCCATGAACTTGGTGTCTTGAATTGTCTCTCTTGGGATCAAGAATGGTAGAGGAGGATGTAGACGAAGTGATTCTTTGATTACAGCTTGCATATAAGGAAGATTGTCAATGTCATTTTCTTCAAACTTCCTGTTTGGTCCTATTACTTTTGACATCTCTGTTTTCACTCTGTCCATTGCTTCTGGATGGCGCAAGAGCTCTGTTAGTGCCCATTCTACGCTGCTGCTGGTCGTCTCTGAACCGGCTAAAAACATTTCCTGTTGTTTCATACATATGGAACATGAGTTTAAGTTTTATATACTGTCAGTGTAAACAATTTTAAAACTATAAGCTAAATTTCATGGTATAAAGTACTAACATATACTGCAACATAAATACTAGACTGTCAACCCACAGTTAGGAGAAGCCTAGTTTTTGCTCCTCTACCCCTAACGGCTAACGGTACTCCAAGTTGGGGGTAAATTTAAAACACAGTCAAAAGTTGAGGGGTAAATTTAGCTTCTTTTTTTCTCAACAATTTGAAGTTTTGAACACATGTAGTCCACCCCTTTCACACTGGATCTCCGTTACGTGTAAGGGCAAAATTTGAGAGAAATTTCTAACGACAAGGGTATCAATGAACCAAAAGTGAAACGGGTGGTAGAATTGAGCAATTCCAAATAGTACAATAGCAAATTTTAACTCTTTAAAGAAGCCCAAAAAAAAAAAAAAAAAAAAAAAAACGATAAAACTTAAACTAGTAACATAATTAAAGTGGCACAATATAGTAGTAGCAGATAAGAAATTAAGATTGAGGAGTAAGGAGCATATATTGGCTAAGCAGAACAGAGATTTAAAAAACTTACCACTATGAATACTTTGATCTGATGTTCTGATAATTTATCTGGTTCATCCTTTCCAGTACCCTCAAATTCAAGCAACACATCCAAGAAATCCTTTCCCAGCTTCTCCGCACCCTTCTTTTTTTCTTCCTCGCGTTCCTTGAGAAACATAGACGCGATTTCCACAGCCTTTCCCATGTCTCGCGCCATCTTCTTCCTCAATTTTTGCAAATCAAATCTTCTAAGAAATGGAAATATGTCGGAAACATTAGCAGTACCTGACCACTCCATGATTCCCTTCATGGCATTGAAGAACTCCGAGGCCTCCTCGGATTCTGGATCAGCCAAGTCTTTCGATAGAATCAAATTCCCTAGCATATTAAACGATGCTAGGAGCACAAAACGCGTTACCTCAATCCCACTTCCTTTTTCAGCAGAATTCGCTGCTTTCTCTATCCATTTTAACATATTATCCACACATTTTCTCCTGATTGGCACTGTTTCACTAATCTTTTTGTGTACAAACATTTCCACAGTACATATCCGCCTTTGAAAGCGCCAAAAGGAGCCATATCGGGCTAAAGCGATGGACCCTTGATAGTGATTGTATGCTAAATTTACATCGACTATTGGTCGATCCGCGAAGGAAATATCATGATTCTTGAATAACTCTTCAGCAGCCCGAGCTGTTTGAACAGCCATAATGTTAGTTGAGGTGCCAAGTTTTAACCACAGAACAGGACCATATTTCTGTTTTAGACATGCCATTTTTTTGTATGGCTCATTTCCTAGTTCAAACATGTTACCAAAAATTGGTAATCCTGGTGGTCCTGGAGGTAATTTGTAGGAACATTTGGTAGTCTTTTTCTGTGAAAATAATAGGATGAAAACTGGTAACAATATGATTGCAGATAAAAACAGATAGTTCCATTCCCATTCCATCTCTCTGAGTTTTTTTTTTTGGGGGTGACTTACTGATTTGCTATAAATTATGTGATGGAAGATCTTATTTATAAGCATAATCACAAAGGAGGTAAGTTAAATGAAATAAAGTTTGAGGGAAGGTTTATCTAATTATTTCTTTTGTTTTTTTGGCTAGTAACTTTGTTGATATACCATTCAAACTTGAATGACTTTATAGATACATCACTCTAACTTGAGTGACTTTATTGATACAAACCAAACATAAATGACTTTGATAGAAAATTTAGTATAGTTTAATGAACTTTTAAGATATTTACTCATATATTATGTATGTATGTATGTGTGTGTATGTGATTTTTCTTTTTAAACTCCAATCCATGTCGCTTGTACAATTATGTTTGTTTAACATTTTCAATGACTCAATAATGTCCAGGTGAATGATAAATTATGTCCACCAAATCCTTTTTTTGTTTTATACCACCTAATTGACTTTGTCCATTTCCTACTCCCTCTTATCCATTTTACTTTCTTATTAAAATAGATAGTTTAAAATAATTATTATTTAAAAAATCAAAATATAATTAATTAGCATTTTTACTCTATAAATCTGAAGTGAGATTAATTAATATTAGATAAAAGAGAATAGAACTAAATAAAGATCTAAGAATAAATAGAAATGATTTAATCAAATTACTCTTTTAACTAATATTTTATTAAAAAGAGTGAAAAAAAACAACATAATAAGTAAATGAACACAAATAGTATTTTGTTATTCGTGACAGAACAATTTTAACCACCAAGTAAAATAATAAAAAATTTGCAAATTGATATCCAGTTCAGACCACTACATATGCAAGTTGCATTATGATACAATCATATAAATACTCAAATTTCTTCCGTTCAAACGTATTTTTATGATATATATTTCTTTCAATTTCATGTGGCGTAATCTAATTTGTCATGAAACTTAAGAAAAAAACTGAAAGACGTTATAAAATTTATCATAAAATATTGTCGCCCAGAATTGCAACAGCTATAAGTGCAACATAAAAATTTGGGTAAGAGTGGTGGAGATAAAGGGTGAGGAGGCGCGTGACTATATACGTGAACTAATTTGGATTCAGACTGTGATATTACTCGCGTCCACTTTTACTCGTTCAATTTAGAAATAGATATTCATTTTTACTTGTCCAATTTAGAAAATTAAGAGATAATTTATCCCTTAATTTCTAATTTACTCGTATTATTAACTATAGTTATTACCCAAAGGAATGACTTTATTAAACTCAAAAGGTAGTATAATTGTCATTTTATTTACTCCTTAAAAAATGTTTCACGGTAATGGACAAGTAAAAAATGGACGTAAAATATATGAAGAGAACGAGCAAAACAAGATGATACTCCCTCCGCCACATTATCAGACCTCAAAGCTTGATCTCACAGCCACTTTGATTTTCCAACAATTTTTTGAATTTCCAGAATAAACCAGCAACTTCCGAGTTGAATTTCAAGAAAAAGATCCAACGCATTCTTGTTTAGTCATCAATGAAAAGAACGTAAAAAATGCTACTTTGTAGTGATGGAGTTCTTTGAGGTCCTGCGACTTCAGTATGAACTATCTACAACTTTAATTTTGTGAGGCTCTCTAGGTTGATTTAGGAAATGGCTTTCGATAATTGGTGTTGTTTCCGGGTACAATTATCTGTATTTAATCAACAAGAACTTCAACTTTAAGTTCAAGAACAAGTTCAAGAATAATAAAGAAGTTCAACAACTTCAAACACAAGTTCAATAATAATGAACTATCAAAATGAAGTTTCTACTATTTTCTGGAAAATAGCAAAACCATAAGAAAGAAGATGAAACAGAAAAGTTAGAATCAAGTCCACCGAATTCACGGTGTGTCCTTAAGGAATTTATTCCCCTCAAGTACCCGAGGTTATGGAATCTTTCCTCCCAGGATAAAACGATTCACTTCAGTAGAATAGTGGTACCTCAAATTCTACCGAACTTCAAACACACTCAATGGTTTGATTGATCACACTTGAGTTTTTGAAGAAGAAGAAGATGTTTTTCTTTCAATAATTTCGTACCAATACCTGAGGAAAAATGTCACGACCCGACTTCCAATCGAGGCGTGATTGGCACCCGAAGCCGATAAGGCCCGAGAGAACCAATCTTTGCTCATGTACATTCGCATACATAACCTCATATGAATCTGGTTACACCTGATGTAACTATGCGGAAATCATAGACATGGAAACATATATCGTAGCTATATATGTAAAACGTGGCCGTTTGAGCCATCAAGTCAAAACGACATGTCCTTTCACATTTATACACCCACATCCGTCTACAAAAGCCTCTAACAAGTGCATTGACCACAATGAACTAAAAGTCGGGACAAGTCCCCGCTTTATACAACATGTACAAAAGCAAAACACATGTACAACAGTGACTCGGAGAAGCCCCGAACTAACTGGAGCTCACCAAAGATCTGCAACACTGACAATCTACTGTGGAGGCCTACTAGTGCCTGCACCTGCAACATGTAAGGTAAGTCCCCCGAGGGGGTCAGTACGAAGAATGTACTGAGTATGTAAGGCCCATAGAAATTCATCATACATAACAATAATATAATAATGATGATGGAATCAGTATAAGAGAAAAATAACCAATGTGAACAACTCTCTTTTTTTGTATATGGGGAAAACATGTACATTACGTTCTTTACTTCACTTATATTCACATTCATTCATCTTCATTGCGCTACCCATGCTAGGCTGTTCTATAGCCCCTGGGATGAGCTTAACTTATATGAACCCATGCTAGGTACTTTGACCCCTGGGATGTCATTGTAACCCATGCTAGGCTTATTGCCCCTGGGATGTATCCATGTATCGGGATCGACCCATGCTAGGCTTTTCTGTCGCCCCTGGGATGCCACCCGTGTTATAGGGATCGACCCATGCTAGGTAGTTAACCCCTGGGATGTCACCCATTAAACATTACTTCTTTGCTTCATTACTCTTTCTTTAATTCTTCTTTCCTTTCATTCTATGAGTGATACCTCGATGATGGAAACATTCTTGAAACTTGAAACACAAACATACATTACTTCACATCTTTACTCTTATAAGATTAACATCTTTGCTTGTGAGGGATAAATACATTCACTTGCACATTACATCTTTCATTACTTTTGAGAGATTGGTACTTTTATTTGTGGGAGATTGATACTTTGATAGTCATCACATCACATTGAACTTTGGAACCATAACCAATGAGGGAAAGACATGTGAATAAATATCGTTAGAAACATGACATCACTGGAAACATAACACTATTAGAACCCTTCGACAACAATCTATGAACAAGAGACATGAGTTTAACCACCATTGGAACTTTGGTACAACACCTTATTGAGAACATAATATGATTGAGATCTATCAATCAATGGACATGAGTCATATAATTCACCATTGACCAATGAATAAGAAACATATGAGTAACCCTAGCCAACTATCGGACACGGAATACCTTAGAGTATTTCGGATTCAAGTGAGTACTATGACAATGTGAATCTTCATATGTTGTAGAAAGATATAGAAGAGTAACCTTACATACCTTGTAGTCTTAATACGAATACACAATCTTAGACACGTATACAATTGTCCTTGCTCCTTCTTTATGTATCACACTACAACACAAATACATAATGAAATTCACATTAACCATCAACTACTCTTCAAATGCATGTAACATTAATGAATCACATAGTTGCCCTTAAACATGCCATTTCCCCTTGATAAAACCATTGATAACATTACTATTCCAAAAATTCCATAATATTCCCAACATTGACCAATACATGATAATTGATACATTTCACCACAACACTTCTCCTTTACACTTTCTTAGCCATATCACATCACAAAGAAACCATCAAACCACCTTAATACATCTCATAGCACATATCGGCCAAAATCCCACAATATACACTTTATAGGAAAATAACAAGTTTGGGACCATAATAACACCATACATGTTGTTATTTTATCCATACCATGCTTTTTCATCAAGATCACAAGTCATAATCCAAGTTACAATCCCATGGATTTCACATCTTTTACCAAAACACAAAACACCATATTCAACACTTTCAAGCATAACCAACATGATATACATAATCTCTCATGCTCATAATATGTTAAAGTACAAGAATAGTCACTTACCCAAGCTTGGAAGATGGTGATCTTTTCCAAAAATGCCTTAGGGTTTTTGGGAGTCAAAGAAGTGTTCTTGAGATATTTCTAGAAAAAAGATAGAAAAAGCATGTGTGTTTTGCTTCAATAAAATCTGATTTTTGGGTCCCTTATATAGTGCTCAAGTCATCCTTAGCCATTTGGGAGCAATAATTGAATGGTCATGGCAAGAATGGGTCAAATGACCCATTTGGGCCAAGTCTTTTATTCCTTTTTGGGCCTAATTTTGGGCCCAATAACCCATATCCATGTAACCCATCAAATTTCATATATTATTCACCATATATCTCATATTTGCATAATTCCATAATGTCATGACAATATTCTCTTACGAGATTCTCATTCGTCACCTCGCTCGCAAAAATAGGAATTCTAGTCGCCCTTGGCTTTATTAGACATTTTGGATCACTATTCATGTTTCATGATTTGATCATGTAAGATTATGTAGGAATGTATTGAAGTGCTTGAAGCTTTAACAATGCTTAAATAACTCCAAAGAACCAAAAGAAACCATCCAAGAAGCGTCGTAGAATTGCGTTGCGAAACGAGTCCGGAAAGGCAACACTTTTGTGCCTTGCGCCACTGCTGCAAAGCAAGGCAGTGGCGCAAGATTTGCACCCTCTCTGATCTCAGGGGCTTGCGCCACACCCCCTGAAACAAGGAGTGGCGCAAGTTTCCATGCCTTACAGAATTTTTCGGCCATTTTTCCTATACTTGCGTATCGTCCAATACCTTATCAAAACACTACAAAATACTTACTTAGTGATCTTAATCATCAAGTAAACATGACTTCAAGCCACCAAATGAGGTTGGAATGTATACGAGGTACTACACAAATGCTCCACGAACCCACTAAACACCTCCTACGAAGGTCTAATTGCATGTACGTGGCCAAATTTCAATTTTTCTCATCTTTAACATTTCCAAATACATACTTATAACTCTCGACACCTAAGTAAACATTATTCACTGTCACCAAGTAGGGTTGGGAAAGGACGGGGTGTTACAAAAAATCAGGTATTTATAGCCATAAAGAGTTGCTTCCGAAAAGAAGCAATGGTTCATGAAAAGAGACAACTTTCTGGAACCAGTGCCGACCTGCGGACCCACCTGCGCGCGCAGGTGGTCCATCTGCGGCCGCAGGTCGCTTCCAGAAAGTTTACTGCCTTCTGCGAAAGGTCACCTGCGTCCACAGGTGACGACCTGCGCTCGCAGGTCATTTTTTTCGCCTGAAACAATGTGTCTTTTGCCTCGAAGGGTCGCGTTCCTTCGAGGTGCGTTGTGACATGCGTCCGCACATTCCATGTGCGTCCGTAAATGGAGAAAAATCATTTCTTATCGGATTTTTGGATTAAACTATCAACAATTCTCAAGTTTCAAATAAACTTTGTCCAAAAAGATAGTCTCTCAATCGATCATTTGCCAAATCCAAATCCAAATCCAAATCCGAGCCGAGCGAGCGACGACGACGGCGGCGCGAGGCTTGTCTTGTTCTTGCCTCACTATCCACATGAAGGAATGCATTCTAATAAATACACAAGAAAGTTCCTTTCTCCCACCAATGTGGGAGAACTTGACTTCTTAAAAGTGAACTTCACATTTCACTTTCCCTCTATTTTTCTTCCCTCCATTTTTTCCATTCACAATACACTTTAGAACCTAACAATCCCCCACATGAATGGGGAATGGCTATTTCAATAAAGAATATACGGACAAGTGTGTGATCAACAAGCAAAGACTAATTGCATCTGGATACGTAGGTTTCCCTTTGAACTTTCCATAGTGAACTTGCATCGGATGCACTCGGTCAATCGGTAGATGTGATATCTTTGAACCGTCGAATTTTAATGTACACCTAGACAACACAAGTCACATAACCAACCTTTTGCTATTTATGGTTCTCACGGTTTTGTTCATTTCAGCCATGAACACGACCTGATTTCACGAGAGCTTAGAGAATAGGCCTTTACTATCATTCTCCTTGAAGTGGCTTCCACTTCACTCTCACATAGGTGATTCCTAAACGTTTCAATCCTATAGATCAAACTATTTGGTCATATCTGCCAAACTTAGAAACCATTAAAAGACTTCCAACCATAAGTCTTATCCTTGTTTCCTGAACATTGTCTTCATCATGAGAACGGGTTGAGTTTATTGACAATGTTGAACTGTCAATCACAACTTTGTTTGATCTCTTTGAACCTAGCTCTTGGGATCTCCAGTCCGCTAGGTAGAGTTACCGCTGTGACGACTTGTCCTAGGCCGTAAACCCATTCGCTTCGATGATTTCTCAACTCCCTCTCTGAATAGGCCTTTTGTAAGTGGATCCGACACATTATCCTTTGACTTTACATAGTCAATCGTGATAATTCCACTAGAGAGAAGTTCTCTAACGGTATTATGTCTCCGTCTTATATGACGAGATTTACCGTTATACATCATGCTCCCTGCCCTACCTATTGCCGCTTGACTATCACAATGTATGCATACTGGTGCCAATGGTTTGGGCCAATAAGGAATATCTTCCAAGAAATTCTGGAGCCATTCAGCTTCTTCACCGGCTTTATCTAATGCAATAAATTCAGATTTCATAGTAGAGCGGGCAATACAAGTCTGTTTGGATGATTTCCAAGAGACTGCTCCTCCACCTAAAGTAAACACATATCCACTCATGGATTTTACTTCATTTGATCCGGTGATCCAATTTGCATCACTATATCCTTCAATTATCGCTGGATATTTGTTGTAATGCAAAGCAAAGTCTTGAGTATGTTTTAGATACCCCAAAACTCTTTTCATTGCCATCCAATGAGTTTGATTGGGATTACTCGTGTACCGACTTAATTTACTAATAGCGCATGCTATATCCGATCGTGTACAATTCATGATATACATCAAACTTCCCAACACTCTTGCATACTCCAATTGTGAATCACTTTCACCTTCATTCTTTTGAAGTGCAAAGCTCACGTCTAATGGAGTCTTGGCAATATTGAAATCCAAATACTTGAACTTGTCAAGTACCTTTTCAATATAATGAGACTGTGACAATGCCAACCCTTGTGGAGTTCTATGAATTCTTATTCCTAAGATCACATCCGCAACTCCAAGGTCTTTCATATCAAACTTGCTCTCAAGCATTCGTTTCGTAGCATTTATGTCAGAAATGTCTCTACTGATGATCAACATGTCATCCACATACAAACAAACAATGACTTGGTGATTTGGAGTGTCTTTAATGTAAACACATTTATCACATTTATTTATTTTGAATCCATTTGCCAACATGGTTTGGTCAAACTTTGCATGCCACTGTTTGGGTGCTTGTTTTAGTCCATAAAGTGACTTAACAAGTTTGCACACTTTCCTTTCTTTACCAGGAACCACAAAACCCTCAGGTTGTTCCATGTAAATTTCTTCCTCCAATTCTCCATTTAAGAATGCAGTTTTCACATCCATTTGATGGATTTCAAGACCATATACAGCAGCTAATGCAACTAACATCCGAATGGACGTTATCCTTGTTACTAGCGAGTATGTGTCAAAATAATCAAGACCTTCTTTTTGTCAGAAGCCTTTCACTACAAGTCTTGCCTTGTATTTGTCAATAGTACCATCAGTTTTCATTTTCCTTTTGAAGATCCATTTAGAACCTAAAGGTTTATTTCCTGGAGGAAGATCAACCAACTCCCAAGTATGGTTGCTCAAGATTGAATCAATCTCACTATTGACAGTCTCTTTCCAAAAGGATGAGTCCGCAGACGACCTCGCTTCTTTAAACGTTAGAAGATCATTTTCAAGAAGAAATGTTACAAAATCTGATCCAAAGGAAGTCGACGTTCTTTGACGTGTACTACGCCTTGGATTCTCTTCATTATGTCCATTCTCCCTTGGTTCATCCCTAGGTCGTTTAGACCCTTCACTAGATAGCTCTTGTCTTGTCTTATACGGATAAATGTGCTCAAAAAACTCAGCATTATCTGATTCCATTACCGTACTCTCATGGATATTCGAATGTTCGGATTTATGAACCAAAAATTGACATGCTTTACTATTTGTAGCATATCCGATGAAAACACAGTCCACAGTCTTTGGTCCTATTTTCAATATTTTAGGTATAGGAACTTGGACTTTGGCTAGACACTCCCACACTTTGAAATATTTCAAGTTGGGTTTCCTTCCTTTCCATTTCTCATATGGAATAGATTGTGTCTTTCTATGGGATACTCGATTGAGTATTCGGTTTGCTGTAAGGATAGTTTTCCCCCACAAGTTTTGCGGTAAACCTGAACTTATTAGTAAGGCATTCATCATTTTCTTCAATGTTCAGTTTTTTCTTTCCGCAATCCCATTTGATTGAGGTGAATAAGGGGTCGTAGTTTAATGGACAATTTCATTTTCCAAACATATCTCCGCAAAAGGAGATTCATATTCTCCACCCCTATCACTTCTTATCATTTTGATCTTTTTGTCCAACTGATTTTCAACTTCAGTTTTATATTGCCTAAATGCATCTATTGCCTCATCTTACTATTCAGCAAATAGACATAACAAAATCTAGTGCAATCGTCAATAAAAGTTATGAAATACTTTTTCCCACCATGAGATGGTGTCGACTTCATATCACAAATGTCAGTGTGAATTAAGTCTAAGGGATTGGAATTTCTTTCAACAGACTTATACGGATGCTTAGCATACTTAGATTCAACACATGTTTGACACTTTGATTTACTGCACTCAAGGTTAGGCAAAACTTTCAAGTTAATCAGTTTTCGCAAGGTTTTATAATTGACATGTCCTAAACGTTCATGCCATAAATCATTTGACTCAAGTAAGTAAGAAGAACCAGAACTTTTATTCATATCAATAGTCATTACATTGATCTTAAAAAGGACCTCGGTGAGGTAACCTTTGCCTACATACACTTCATTCTTACTAATTACAACTTTTTCGGAAACAAATACACATTTGAAACCATTCTTACTCAGAAGTGAAGTAGAAACCAAGATCTTTCGCAACTCCGGAACATGAAGGACATTATTTAGTGTCACCACCTTGCCTGATGTCATCTTCAAGCAAACCTTGCTTGTTCCTTCAATCTTTGCCGTAGCGGAGTTGGCCATAAATATCTTCTCATATGATGCAAATAGTTCTTTGTTGGCACACACGTGGCGGGTGGCACCTGAATCAATCCACCACTCTCTAGGATTTCCAACAAGATTGCATTCCGAGAACATAGCGCATAGATTGTCCATTTCATCTTTGGATTCACCCATGTTTGCTTGGTCCTTTTTCTTGCCCTTCTTCGGAGCCCGACAATCAACCGACTTGTGGCCAGCTTTGCCACAGTTAAAGCAATTTCCTTTGAATTTCTTCTTAGGAGGATTGCCTTGTTGTGCTTGTGCTTTTTTTCTCTTCTTTGATTTGTTGGGATCTTCTTCCACAATGTTTGCTCCATTTATTGGAATTCCCACGAGACCTCTTCTCAGCTGCCTTATTGTCTTCTTCAATCCTCAACCTCACAATGAGGTCTTCAACTGACATCTCCTTTCGCTTATGCTTTAAGTAGTTTTTAAAATCCTTCCACAAAGGTGGTAATTTTTCGATTATAGCAGCTACTTGAAAAACATCGTTCACAATCAAACCTACAAAGAAGGTTAAGTGAACATTAATAACATTCTTAAAATGTTTAACAAAGGCATTATTTAAAATTATACCTTCTGTAAGGAGGTCGTGAATAATGACTTGCAACTCTTGGACTTGGGTAACTACAGCTTTACTGTCTACCATCTTAAAGTCCAAGAATTTGATAACAATGAATTTCTTCATTCCGGCATCCTCTGTTTTGTACTTCTTTTCTAAAGCATCCCAGAGTTCCTTTGAGGTCTTCATCATGCTATACACATTGTATAGATCATCTTGTAGGCCACTCAATATGTAATTCTTACATAAAAAATCCGAGTGTTTCCAAGCTTCAGTTACTACAAAGCGATCCTTTTTCGGAGTATCCTCCGGCAATACAGGAACACTTTCTGTGATGAACTTTTGCAGACTCAAGGTAGTCAGATAAAAGAACATCTTCTGTTGCCAACGTTTGAAATCAACACCAGAAAATTTTCCTGGTTTTTCAGCCGGTGCCATGGCATGAGCAGCATTCGTACGACTTGAAGTAGCAATGTTTGTTGCTGCAACATTCGTCGTTACATCATTGATTTGAATTTCACTAGCCATTTTGCTGTCACAAAGAGACAACCAATTTAGTATTTTAAATACTAACAACAAAGTTTTTTGAACTTTAAACAACTTGTTTCTAGTTTAACGACGAAGTTTTTATATTCTTCAAATCGTTAACCGAATGATCTTTGACTAGTGATGAAGTTTTTATATCTTCAAATCACTATCAAGTTCAGACAGAGTAGAAAACCAAATGGTTTTAATCTCCAGAAACCAAAAAATACAGATTAATAAATTTCTTAAGATTGTTGTTTTCGGGTACAATTATCTGTATTTAATCAACAAGAACTTCAACTTTAAGTTCAAGAACAATAAAGAAGTTCAACAACTTCAAACACAAGTTCAATAATAATGAACTATCAAAATGAAGTTTCTACTATTTTCTGGAAAATAGCAAAACCGTAAGAAAGAAGATGAAACAGAAAAGTTAGAATCAAGTCCACCGAATTCACGGTGTGTCCTTAAGGAATTTATTCCCCTCAAGTACCCGAGGTTATGGAATCTTTCCTCCTAGGATAAAACGATTCACTTCAGTAGAATAGTGGTACCTCAAATTCTACCGAACTTCGAACACACTCAATGGTTTGATTGATCATACTTGAGTTTTTGAAGAAGAAGAAGATGTTTTTCTTTCAATAATTTCGTACCAATACCTGAGGAAAAATCAGGTATTTATAGCCATAAAGAGTTGCTTCCGAAAAGAAGCAATGGTTCATGAAAAGAGACAACTTTCTGGAATCGGTGCCGACCTGCGGACCCACCTGCGCGCGCAGGTGGTCCATCTGCGACCGCAGGTTGCTTCCAGAAAGTTTACTGCCTTCTGCGAAAAGTCACCTGCGTCCGCAGGTGACGACCTGCGCGCGCAGGTCGTTTTTTCGCGTAAAACAGTGTGTCTTTTGCCTCGAAGGGTCGCGTGAAACCTTGCAGATTTCTTATGAAGGAAATAACTGCCACATATGCCAATTTCTTAAACAAATCAAGGACCTGTTTCTTTTACACATATCAAATGTAATTTTATTTTTTACAAAGGACCTAAAACCTATTGGTTTTCTTTCCTTTTCTTCTTCACAAACAACAAAATCCTTCAACCTTAAGATTGTTACGTTCAAGAAATTCTTTCAAGTCTTTCTCCTTTCTTCCTACTTTTTATTCAATTAGTTTGACTATTAATATAATGCATAAAATATATTCAAAAATTGAAAATCTTTGATTTTAGGACTGTCTCATATTGTTCTTTTATGTTTGTTAATTTTGTTGTTCTGCCTCCCAAAGTTTCAACCTAAAACTCACGATAAATCGACAAGTATATGATGGCCACTTCATATTTCTGATTCTTAATAATGTAGTAATTTTTTTTCTTTTTCATAATTTGCAGTCTTTATATGAGTTGTCAATAAAAAATAGGTACAAACAGTGGAAACAGTTTCTTCCTCTATGAAGTTTATTACTAAAAATGACTTGCGAAGTAGACCTGATGATAACTTTTTGTGTAGACTTGCGAAGTTTATTACAAACAATGACTTGAATAATTGTGTAGTTTATTAGATAGAGGATGAAATATTTGAAAGTGTGTCTAATGATGCGGTCATTGATTGTTTTTGAAACATGACAAGTTGTTGAGTGTAATTGTAATGACAATATTTATATTTATGTAGTGTTTAACTGATTCATTATTTTCTAAATATATTAAATATTTTTTGAACCGAGGGTCTATCGAAAATAACCTCTTAAGGTTTGCGTATACTCTATTCCCCCAGACCTGCTTGTAGGATTACACTGGGTATAATTATGTTATCGATACTTGTTCGTTCGCTTAGCGCGGCTATTATATATTAGATTTAGGTCATTCTCTCATTTTAAATTTTCGAATTTCCAAGCCTCAAATCCTGACTCTACCTCTGGAGAAGCTAGCAGCCAACATACGCATCTGGCCGAATCCAGTCCTATATTTATAATTCTGAATCACCAACATGTGATGTCACTATCCTAAAATCTAAAACTCATAAAGTTCAAATTTTGTTTCATTTTAAATTTCAGCCCTCGTTGCTTGTATTATTATGTTAGTTCAACATTTTCAATGCCTCAATAGTATCAAGTCAATGATAATCATGTCCACAAAACCTGTTTCTTTGCTTTACCCTACGCAAGTTACTTTGTCCATTCAACTTGCTGATACTACTTATCTCACATGATTACAAATAGTACTTTGTTATTCGTGATAGAATAATTGAGATCACCAAGTAAAACAATGATATGATACCATTGGATAAACACTAAAAAAAAATCAGTTCAAATCCATTTCCACAGTACATATCCGCCTTTGAAAGCGCCAAAAGGGAGCCATATCGGGCTAAAGCGATGGACCCTTGATAGTAATTGTATGCTAAATTTACATCGACTATTGGTCGATCCGCGAAGGAAATATCATGATTCTTGAATAACTCTTCAGCAGCCTGAGCTGTTACCAAAAATTGGTAATCCTGGTGGTCCTGGAGGTAATTTGTAGGAACATTTGGTAGTCTTTTTCTGTGAAAATAATAGGATGAAAACTGGTAACAATATGATTGCAGAAAAAAACAGATAGTTCCATTCCCATTCCATCTCTCTGAGTTTTTTTTTTTTTGGGATGACTTACTGATTTGCTATAAATTATGTGATGGAAGATCTTATTTATAAGCATAATCACAAAGGAGGTAAGTTAAATGAAATAAAGTTTGAGGGAAGGTTTATATAATTATTTCTTTTGTTTTTTTGGCTAGTAACTTTGTTGATATACCATTCAAACTTGAATGACTTTATAGATACATCACTCTAACTTGAGTGACTTTATTGATACAAACCAAACATAAATGACTTTGATAGAAAATTTAGTATAGTTTAATAAACTTTTAAGATATTTACTCATATATTATGTATGTATGTGTATGTAATTTTTCTTTTTAAACTCCAATCCATGTCGCTTGTACAATTATGTTTGTTTAACATTTTCAATGACTCAATAATATCCAGGTGAATGATAAATTATGTCCACCAAATAGGACATCAAATCGTTTTTTGTTTTATACCACCTAATTGACTTTGTCCATTTCCTACTCCCTCTTATCCATTTTACTTACTTTCTTATTAAAATTAAAATAGATAATTCAAAATAATTATTATTTAAAAAAATCAAAATATAATTAAATATTATTTTTACTTTATAAATATGAAGTGAGATTAATTAATATTGTATAAAAGAGAATAGAACTAAATAAAGATCTAAGAATAAATAGGAATAATTTAATCAAATTACTTTTTTAACTAATATTTTATTAAGAAGAATGAAAAAAAAAACATAATAAGTAAATGGACACAAATAGTACTTTGTTATTCGTGACAGAACAATTTCAACCACCAAGTAAAATAATAATAAAATTTGCAAATTGATATCCAGTTCAGACCACTATATATGCAAGTTGCAATATGATACAATCATATAAATACTCAAATTTCTTCCGTTCAAACGTATTTTTATGATATATATTTCTTTCAATTTCATGTGGCGTAATCTAATTTGTCATGAAACTTAAGAAAAAACCAAAGACGTTATGAATTTTTTACCTTAAGATTTATCATAAAATATTATCGCCCAGAATTGCAACAGCTATAGGTGCAACATAAAAATTTGGGTAAGAGTGGTGGAGAAAAAGGGTGAGGAGGCGCGTGACTATATACGTAACTTAGTTTGGATTCAGTCTGTGATATTACTCGCGTCCACTTTTACTCATTCAATTTAGAAATAGATATTCATTTTTACTTATCCAATTTAGAAAATTAAGAGATAATTTATCCCTTAATTTCTAATTTACTCGTATTATTAACTATAGTTATTACCCAAAGGAATTACTTTATTAAACTCAAAAGGTAATATAATTGTCATTTTATTTACTCCTTAAAAAATGTTCCATGTTAATGGACAAGTAAAAAGTAGACGTAAAATATAAGAAGAGAACGAGCAAAACAAGATGATACTCCCTCCGCCACATTATCAGACCTCAAAGCTTGATCTCACAGCCACTTTGATTTTCCAACAATTTCTTGAATTTCCAGAATAAACCAGTAACTTCCGACTTGAATTTCAAGAAAAAGATCCAACGCATTCTTGTTAAGTCATCAATGAAAAGAACGTAAAAAATGCTACTTTGTAGTGATGGAGTTCTTTGAGGTCCTGTGACTTCAGTATGAACTATCTGCAGCTTTTGTGAGGCTCTCCAGGTTGATTTAGGAAATGGCTTTCGGTAATTGGCAGGCATCACATTCTGTAGAATTTACTTCCAGGCTAGGTAGGTTCTCCACCATCTTCAATTTTTGTATTTTGACAAGCCTTGATGATCATAGTTCCTAAGCCTCTTATGCCATAACTCAGCAGCATTTTCTTTTGTTGAATACATCGTCTGCTCTTCCTCAAATGTGGATCTAATGAGAAACGTTTGCCTCTCATATAGACTTAAAACGAATCTGGTCCTAAGGAATCCTTGATAAAGCAATATTTATCTTCGAAATAAAATTTGAAACCTTTTTCTAACTACTGACCAACACTTGACAATTCCCGGTTTAAGTAAGGTACATAAAGAACCTCATCTATTGTTCAGTTTTAAAAAAAATTGAACATTATATATTGCTTTAGTTCCTGATTGTATCTCAGCTACAACGGTTTCTATTCCTTTTGCTGGAATGTGATCACCATGGCTTATTCTAACTTTTGCAACTGGAGTAGGCTTCAATTCTTTGAAGAGTTCTTTATCATAAGTCATGTAATTTCTGCAACCGCTATCGATCAACCAAAACTCACTTGAAGTATTGCTTGCAAAACATGAACATAGTGGAAGATAAAAATAAAAACAATAAGAAGAGCCAACCAACAAATGCAGAAGCAGCAGCTCGCAACAACAATAGAAGCAAAGCACGTAGCTTCAAAGGAACTACCCTCCTTGTAAGCATTGTGGAATGAATGGATATGCGCCGTACAAGTGTTAGAAAAGGCCTGATGCTAAGTGCAGCAAGTGCAACCAATTTGGGCACGAAGCAATCATTTGCAATAATAAATCTCAGTAGCACGAAGCAGATGCTCAGGTTGTTAATGAACAAGAAGAGGATCAACTCTTTATCCCATCACGTTTTGCAAGCAATGTTTCAAGTGAGTCTTGGTCAATCAATAGCAGATGCACAAATCATATGACTTATGATAAAGAGCTCTTTAAAGTTCTTATACCAATTGCAGGTTTTAAAAACTGAGAAGGGAAATAATGCAGCAAAGGGAAATCAAAATACAGTAGCTGAAAGAAGGATTGAGAAAATATAGAAGCAGAAAAGTTTATGCACCAGTAAAACAACACACTTTATTCAATCATCACCTCCTAATTTAAATAGTCGTTATACAAATGAAAGTAGGTAAATAAGCAAAATAGAGCAGCCCTATTGGCTATCCTGAACATAACAATGACTAATGGTTCCCTAAGAAATAGGAATACCAATTTGAATAAGAGTCTTATTTAAAAACTGGAGAAAAATAAAACAAGTCGCGTGCATTCCTTAAAGCAGTTTTTAACATATCTCTTCCAAAGTGAATCGGGTTTGTCCACATGGAGTGACACGTGACCGTACCAAAAAAATACAACAATTTTTTATTGCTTACCGAGGGGACAAAAGTGCTGAATACAATATTCTGTGGCTATGGGATATAATGTGTCTTTTCTACAACTCCAGTTATCACTACAAATACTTATTATAAGGAAAATATGCAAAAAGACATAATTATAAAGACAAATACTTGTTGGCTCGATAAGATTAATGAGTTCTCAAGCCTTTTTTGGTATTGCTTTCAAAGACTGGTGTTTTCTGGCTGTTACTCCCATGCTTACATCCAAATCGATAGACTTAGGTGAGACACCATCAGGAAGCTCCCATTCGAATTCGTGAAGCAACGATCCCAGAGCGAAATGCATCATGCGATGGCCTAAAGGCAAGCCAACGCACATTCTTCATCCAGCACCAAATGGGATTAGCCCATAATGCTGATCCTTCTAGTCTATTTTCGAGCCAAGAAACCTCTCGGGCTTGAAACTCATAGGGTCGTCCCAACATTTAGGATCTCTTCCCATTGCCCAGGCATTTACTAGGACTCGAGTGCCTTTTGGTACATCGTACCCTATGAACTTGGTATCTTGAATTGTCTCCCTTGGGACCAAGAAAGGGAGAGGAGGATGTAAGCGAAGTGATTCTTTGATTACAGCTTGAATATAAGGAAGATTATCAATGTTGTTGTGTTCAGGATTTAGTAAAATCTGTATTTTCCAACAATTACTCCAAACACATGTTCAAACTAAAGAATGAACAATCAAATGAAGTATAAACTCTGTATTCACAACTTTAAACTTCAATAACAAGTTCAACCCAACTTATGAACATCAACAAAATGAAGTTCAAATTATTTTCTGGAAAATACCAAAAACCTGCGTTTAGAAAGAGATGAAGATTATAAGATTCAAGTCCACCAAATTCACGGTGTGCCCTTAAGAAAATTATTCCCTCAAGTACCCGAGGTTATGGAATATATCCTCCCGGGACAAAATGAATCACTTCAACAGAATGGCGGTACCTCAAACTCTGTCGAACTACGAACGCACTCAACTATTCGAAAATCACACTTGAATTTTTATTTCGGCACAAACTAGAACACCGCCAACGATCTGTGTTGGCCACTTGTGCCCGCAAATGACCACCTGCTCGGGCAGGTCAGTTTTTTCGTCCCCAAACAGTGCCTCAAAGGGTCCCTTCGAGGTGCATTGTAACATGCATCCGCACTTCCTCATGTGCGTCCGCAAATGGAGAATATTTTCATATCGGATTTTTGGATTAAACAATCATTAACTCTCAAGTTTCAAATAAATTTTATCCAAAAAGATATTCTCTATATTTGCCGAAACCGAGCGACGACAACAACGGCGTGATGCTTACTTTCTTCTTGCCTCACTATCCACATGAAGGAATGCTTCTTAATTTAAGCACAAGGATTTTCCTTTCTCCCACCAATATGGGAGAACATTCCTTTTCTAAAGTGAACATACATTTCACTTCTCCTTCATTTTCTTTTCTCCATTTTTCATTCACATTTTCACTAGAACCTAACAAATGTCACTTTCTTCAAACTTCCTGTTTGGTCCTACTACTTTTGACATCTCTGTTTTCACTTTAGCCATTGCTTTCTGGATGGCGCAAGAGCTCTGTTAGTGCCCATTCTACGCTGCTGCTAGTCGTCTCTGAACCGGCTAAAAACATTTCCTGTTGTTTCATACATATACAACAAACTTAATTTCGCGGTACTGCAATACGAATACTACACCAGGCGGTGCTTGAATAATCTTAAAGAAAAGTCTCCGTTTTTGCCCTTGACCCCTAATGTAACGCTAATCATAATTCTTGGTCTAATATCACTATGCATTAGGAAAAAGTTTTTTTGTTGTCTTTGACTGCTATTGAAACTCCAATATGAGGGTAATCTAAATCAGAATCAAAAGTTGAGGGGTAAATTTAGACGTTTTTTCTCAAAGAATTTGGACATGTGTAATCTACTAATTTTTGGATCAAATTTGTCCTCATAATTGAAGTGGGAAAATAGTACTAGTAGAAGATAAGAAATGAAGATTGAGGAGTGTGGAGTAAGGACCATATATTATTGCCTAAGCAGAACAGAGTTTTCTGCTCCAAATACAACTAATTGAAATGAAAATCATTAATGTTGAAATGAGCAGCCTAGAGATTTTGAAAGAACTTACCAGTACAAACACTTTAATCTCATGTTCTGAAAATTTATCTGGTTCATCTTTTCCAGTACCCTCAAATTCAAGCAACACATCCAAGAAATCTTTCCCCTTCCCTTCACCCTTTTTTCATTCTTCCAAGCGTTCCTTGAGAAATATAGACATTATTTCCATGGCCTTCCCCATGTATCGTGCCATTTTCTTCCTCAAACCTTGTAAATCGAACTTTCTAAGAAATGGAAATATGTCAGAAACATTAGTAATACCTGACCATTGATTGATTCCCTTCATGGCATTGAAAAACTCCGAGGCCTTCTCGGATTCTGGATCAGCCAAGTCTTTCGACAGAATCAAATTCCCTAGCATATTAAACGATGCTAGGAATACAAAAGGCGTTACCTCAATCCCACTTCCCTTTTCAGTAGAGTTCGCTTCTTTCTCTATCCATTTTACCATATTATCTACACATTTCCTCCTAACTGTCACTGTTTCACTGATCTTTTTGTGTACAAACATTTCCACAGTACATATTCGCCTTTGAAATCACCAAAAGTATCCATATCGGCCTAAAGCCAAGGACCCTTGGTAGTAACTGTGTACCTGATTTACATCAGGTATGAATCGATCCGAAAAGGAAATATCATGGTTCTTAAATAGCTCTGCAGCAGCCTGAGCTGTTTGAACAACCATAATGTTAGTTGAGGTGCCAAGTTTTAACCATAAAACAGGACCATATTTCTGTTTTAGACCTGTCATTCTTTTGTATGGCTCATTTCCTAGTTCAAACATGTTACGAAAAATTGGTAAGCCTGGTGGTCCTGGAGGTAATTTGTAGGAACATTTAGTAGTCTTTTTCGGTGAAAATAAGAATAGGAAAGCTGGTAACAAGATGATTGCAGAAAAAAACAGATAACTCAATTCCCATTCCATTTCTTTTTTTGGTGACTTATTAGTTTGCTATAAATTATGTAATAGAAGCTTCTATTTATATTGCTTTCCATTACATAATAACCCCTTAAATTTTATACCATTTATTCAGTGTACACCTCAACTATTTTTTTTCCTAATTACCCTCCCAAACTTGATGATTTGATAACCTATCCCTTGGAAGAATGGATGCTAACGTGGCAAAGTGTCGATTATAAGGGAAAAATTAAAATAGGCGGAGCTACAGTATGTTATGGGGGGTTCGGACGAACCCAATAGCTTTTGTGTAGACTCGGTATTTGTATTAGAAAATATGCTAACTATATATATTAACTGACGTGCGAATCCACATATAACCATGAAGAGACGGCTCAATGGTTAGAAGAATGTTTTAAAGGCATTCTGCTCTGAGGTTGTGGGTTCGAACCCATGTTGACACATTTTCATTTGGCCACCTTGCAGATTTCTTAAGAAGGAAATAACTGCCACATATGCCAATTTCTTAAACAAATCAAGGAAACGGTCTTTGCCTGTTTCTTTTACACATCAAATGTAAAAAAAAATTACAAAGGACCTAAAAACCTATTGGCTTTCTTCGCTTTTCTTCTTCACAAACAACAAAATCCTTCAACCTTGTGATTGTTACGTTCAAGAAATTCTTTCAAGTCTTTCTCCTTTCTTCCTACTTTTTATTCAATTAGTTTGACTATTAATATAATGCATAAAATATATTCAAAAATTGAATTTTAATCTTTGATTCTAGGACTGTCTCATATTGCTCTTTTATGTTTGTTAATTTTGTTGTTCTGCCTCCCAAAGTTTCAACCTAGAACTCACGACAAGTCGACAAGTATATGATCCACTTCATATTTTGATTCTTAATAATGTAGTAATTTTGTTTCTTTTTCATAATTTGCAGTCTTTATATGAGTTGTCAATAAAAGATAGGTACAAACAGTGGAAACAGCTTCTTCCTCTATGAAGTTTATTACTAAAAATGACTTGTGAAGTAGACCTGATGATAACTTTTTGTGTAGACTTGCGAAGTTTATTACAAACAATGACTTGAATAATTGTGTAGTTTATTAGATAGAGGATGAAATATTTGAAAGTGTGTCTAATGATGCGGTCATTGATTGTTTTTGAAACATGACAAGTTGTTGAGTGTAATTGTAATGACAATATTTATATTTATGTAGTGTTTAACTGATTCATTATTTTCTAAATATATTAAATATTTTTTGAACCGAGGGTCTATCGAAAATAACCTCTTAAGGTTTGCGTATACTCTATTCCCCCAGACCTACTTGTAGGATTACACTGGGTATAATTATGTTATCGATACTTGTTCGTTCGCTTAGCGCGGCTATTATATATTAGATTTAGGTCATTCTCTCATCTTAAATTTTAAAATTTCCAAGCCTCAAATCCTGACTCTACCACTGGAGAAGCTAGCAGCCAACATACGCGTCTGGCCGAATCCAATCCTATATTTATAATTCTGAATCACCAACATGTGATGTCACTATCCTAAAATCTAAAACTCAAAGTTCAAATTTTGTTTCATTTTAAACTTCAGCCCTCGTTGCTTGTATTATTATGTTAGTTCAACATTTTCAATGCCTCAATAGTATCAAGTCAATGATAAATTATGTCCACAAAACCTGTTTCTTTGCTTTACCCTACGCAAGTTACTTTGTCCATTCAATTTGCTGCTACTATTTATCTCACATGACTACAAATAGTACTTTGTTATTCGTGATAGAATAATTGAGATCACCAAGTAAAACAATGATATGATACCATTGGATAAACACTAAAAAAAATTCAGTTCAAATCCATTTTTGCGGTACATGTCATACTTCATTTCAGTTTTCTTGACGTTATTTGACTCGTCATATAATTTTTTTAAAAATAGAAGAGAGTAAAAATTTGTGATATTAAATATATCATAATATTTGTATAAATATTATAGCTTCTCATTAATTCGAAAATTAAACTGATCTAAATATAAGAATATACTTCATTTTTATGGAATAGATCAAGAATAAGAAAACACCATCCCATAAAAATAGAAAGAGGAACCAATATGAATTATGGTAGGATGGTTAGGATTCCTAAATTCTTAACCAGATGTCGAGGGTTCGACCTTAGAAATGAAAACAATCTTGTTGGGAGCTGGCTCCGCATTACGCGAATTCATATTAATCGAATTTCAATGCAGATACTGAACACAGAATAAAAAAAAGGGGAGCAAGTAAAACACGGTGATGGCTTTTAAGGGGAAAAGCCAATAACTCTTTCATGTCAATGAAGTTGGGTTGAGCACCATGAGGTCTCAGGTTCAATTACCAACAGAGACAAACACTAGGTGATTTCTTCCCATTTGTTCTAGTCTTGGTGGACAAAGTTACCTGGTACCTGTTGCTAGTGGGAGGTGGCAGGTATCCCGGAATCAGTCGAGGTGCACGCAATTTAATTTGATTTATCCAACAAACTAAAAACTTAGATACATGTGTATACAGTTGCGCACATATACATTGATATGTATCATGAACACGTATTAACCTCCTAGATACATAAAAAAATTAATGGATTTTGGTAGATAAAATTTATGTGTATCATAAATACATACTAACCTCTTAAATAAATACAGATTTTTAAACTATGATACATGTGTACATAGTTATATTCGTATGTATCAAGAACAATACAGTTGTGCACATATACATTTATATGTATCATGAACAAGCACTAACCTACTAGATACATAAAAAAAATGATGGATTTTAATACATGAGCATGCAGATGCATTCATATGTACCATGAAAAAAGAATTACATCCTTTTTTGCTATGATACATATTGACAGAGATACATTTACATCTATCATTAACAAATACTAAACTTCATATTCCATATGAATTAGTAGACTATGATAAATTGGCATGCAGGTACATTCATATGTATCATGAACAAAAAATTACATTTTTTTTACTATGATATATGTGCATAGTGACACATTCGTATGTATCATGAAAAAAATTAATGAATTGATCTTCTTCTCCATCTTCACACTTTCATTTTACAAAATCTCCTTTAACACCATTACCTATTTACTCTCTCAAACTCCATTGAAAAGCAGCCAAATACACCAACAACTCCTCCACTCTCCATCGTCTTCCTGTCGTGAATTCCATCTTCGGCGAGCTCGAGTCGCCGGAAACATCACCTCTGTCCTACCGCTACTTCACTTCCCCCGCTGCACCGCCTCCAAACACACAAACTCAGCTCATCCTCCATTAAAAAAAAAACTAAAAAACAACCATCGACTTAGATCGGCAACACCATTAATACACCCATTTTACTTTCTCCATTAAACGACCAATCAGACCCCACCTCCTCCTCTGTAAACTCCCCGTTTCTTACTATCTCAAACCCATTTCGCCAATTTTCTCACATATTCATTTCATTTTCTTCCTATTTTTACATCGATTCACATTTTGTGGGGGGGGGGGGAGAAAAAATTGAAGAGAAAGGGGGAACAATGGTTGAGAGAGGTTACCGATTATTTTGGACAGAAAATATTTGAAAAAAATACATCGGCGTTGATGTGGGCGGATTTGGTGGAGATTGTGCATCTTTGGTGGAGGTTGTACGATGTTGTGGGTTCTGATATGTATCAAGTATTAAAGGAATGATAAAAAAAAAATATGAAATTTTATATAATTTTTTAAAAGGTATGAGATTTTATGTATTAATGGCTCTTATGTTAGGGGAATTATGTAATTTACCCTTAAAAGAAGGTATAAATAAAAGATAAAAAAGGCAGTCTGGTGCACTAAAGCCCGCAATGCGCAGGATCTGGTAAAGGATCGGACCATAAGAGTTTATTGTATGCAGTGTTACCTTGTATTTCTGCAAAAAGTTGTTTCTTCAACAAAGTAGGTATGAATAGAAAGTTAAAAATAATAGTATGGATGAATTTTAGGTAAAATTTTAGAGGGAACGGACAAACTCGCATTGGATTATTTCCATCATATGGCATTTTCTTTAGATTGGTCTCTAAACTGTCATTTATTAGCCTAATATGCTAAACTTCATTGATAAACATAGACAGATGATTTTTCTAGACAAAATTTGATCCACTAAGCTAATAGGGGGCATACTTTAAAGAGTCTTAAAAAATATCATTTGTGCAAATACCTAATGGCTTTCACTTTTCGTTAACAATTACAATAATTACTCTTTTATAATAACATATTTTAACTTGTTAATTATTGTGATTTATGGTACTTTTTACGTAGTTTTTAAATATATAAATTTTATTTCAAAAACTTAAAGCTTCTATGTCCGAATCATTGTGAGCGTTAAGAAGTTTGAATCTCGAGCTTTAAGAAGTTTGAATCTCTCTATGAGTCAAGGGTACCTTCTTGCTCTTTTAGACCCAACCCCCCTAAGTGTATCTACTCTTTCTCTAATTTTTGTTTATACTAGATGAAGGTTGTCTGTGCATAGCACGGGCCGAACATGTTAGGCTTTGTAATCGTCAATTTTTCAGAATTTATTTTAGTTTTTGGGATAAAGCTCTGAATCAACAATTAGTAAATATGAAAATAACTACTACTGCGTGCTACTCCAACAACATTTGATTCAGCAAGAGCAGTTACCTTGATTACCATACACTTCTTTGTTCACATTTTGTCCTAGATGCAGGGGTTGAGCTAGGTAGACGCGAGGGGTTTCAATGAATCCCCTTCGTCGGAAAAATCATATTGTGCAAATAGGGTCAGCATGATACACAATTACATAAACAAGTTAAAGCTGCAAAACTTTTTCCTCTCACAGGTTTCTGTGAATGTTCAGAAGGAGTTGAAGTAAAACCGTCATTCTCTGAACTGCAACTGACGTGTAACTCTATCCTCAATTGAAAGTGACTGTCATGTATGACAGTACATGTTTTTCAAGGAAAACGGAAAAAAGATACAGTATCTTGCTGAGAGTATTACTGTTACAAATTCCAAATAAGAGATAATGAAACGAATGAAGTGTTACATTGTGGAAAAATATTTCATCAATTTATAAATGTATATATAATGCTTGAGACACAAAGATTAGACTTTTTGTCATTCAACCAGAATTTATTTAGAATTTAAGTGTTGCAAGGGATTCTTGATATTTTGAGAAGTGGAGAAGGGAAGCCACTAAAATCGAAAAGAAAATTTTCCTCCTTGTTACTTTTATAGGGGTAGAAGGTTAATAGAAAGGAGTGCGTTCTTGCTCTAGTAGGTAGTAGTGCTTTGTTTTGGTATTTGTCCTAGTTGTCATAGTGTTATACTTGTAATGTCTTGTTTGTGGAGTTTTGGTAATGTTTGGAGTTTCGGATAGATCGATTATATTGTAGTCTTACTTTGTGATAGTCTTGTTTCTGTTATTTTTTGTGTTGTGGTGTTAATACCTATTGTTCCTGTACTATGTCATCTTATAGACTGTTTTTGACTCGAGCCGGGGGTCTATCGCAAACAACCTCTCTACCTCACCTCTGAGGTAGTGGTACAGACTGCATACACTTACCCTTCCCAGACCCCACTTTGTGGGAATATACTGGGTATGTTGTTGTTCTTGTTGTTGTTGTTGTTACTTTTATAGGGTGACCAATGGTTATGGTCCGACTATATATGGATGCTGTTGCATTAGTACAATATTTTGATGGTCCCATTTGTAGAGATAGAGTTTTCACAAAGGCAGGGTACACATGCTGTAGGTATCACCATGTCCCCAAAAGCTCATGTCATTGTTGTTACTAGGGAAATCCAACAGAAATTGCAGTGGTGATTCAGAATCTTCCTCCGAATCGTCCAAGTTGGTATGCGGCTGGCAATTCGTCCACTCTGCATCTTCATTTTGGTTGCTCCCACTCTAAATTCCATATGCGTAAAAAGTAATCGCTTTCAGAATCAGACCTTCCTACTGACGATGGTATCACAAAATGTGATTCCTTAGAAAGACGGGCGCCAGCTTGGAGCTTAGCACTCTCCCTTTGTGCCATGTGAGGTGCTGAAGGTGATGCAGGCGGCTCCTACACCAGCGCCATAGATGCAAGTGATGGTTCAATACCCATGGAAAGAAGGCGCTTCTTCAGGTGCGTATTCCACAAGTTCTTGATCTCATTGTCCCTCCTTCCAGGCAGTTGTGACGCGATTGTAGCGCATCTGGATAGACTCAGTTCATGAACGGTCGAGAGTATTAGAAGTACAAATGCTGCTGCATCTTCCATTTCTACTTCGTTTTGTCAGGGATGCAAAGAGAAAGGCATAACATGCTTAGTATATAGTAACACTGATATTATATTAGTATGTTTATAACCTTTCTTCACATGCTTTAATTTCCTTATGTTAAGAGGTTAGAATTTACTTTTATCCTATTTTCGCAGTATCATTTTTCGAAGGATTCATTATAGGCAGCTCTGGCCCTAGTGGCAGATTGAACCATGGGATTTACAGGTTTGGCAAAGTTAACCTGGTGTCCCAGGTCAAATCATGTTTATGTACTCCATAAAGAAAGTGTAAAAATAGTTAGAATATACATTTCCAAATTTACATTCTTAACTCACAACCCAAAGTATTTAAGAATCATCATATTAGAAAAGAAGTTGGAAAGTAGTCGAACCTATTTCGCCATTTCAAATAAACAACACAGCCTGTGTAATAAAATTTGTACAGAGTTAAGCAACTACGTAGCAAATATTTACTACTGCAATCTCAGTTTCAGCTACATTAAAGTTCGAAAGTTGTGTGACATAGTAATTAATGATCCTGTGTTTTCTTTGATAAGTCTATGTACCTGATAGTTGTATCATCTCAATTGCCTAGAATAAGGTAAGGATCACTGTGCATAATTCAATCACTTCGTAACGAACAATATTTCAATTGGAAAGATATTTAGGTCGAAATAGGTTTGCATTTTCTCAATTTTTACACTAGAAAAAGGGTCCTCCGGAGGTCTGTTTAGATTTTATCTGTTTTTGGCACTAAAAAAACTGACCTTCGGAGGTCGCTTTTTTTAACTCTGTTTTTTAGGTCAATTTTAGCCCCTTTTTTAGTAGTGATATCAGAAGGTAAAGTTGCCAATTGCCATATTTCGAATAGTTAAGAGATATTTTGAACCCTTTTCCCTATCTAAAAGGAATGCGTGGAACAATGTACTACTAGATAAATATTGAAGTTTACTGTAAGAAGGAAGAAATTAGCCCCAGCAATAAAATTAAACTTCCACCCTCAATCAATCCCAATAGTATTTTTTATATCAAAGAAAATAATGGTACCCATTCAGATATTCCTCAATGTACAAGATCAAACAAGATCGAGAATGAAAATGCAAGTGGCAAGAAACAAGGAGCTAAGTTGCGTGTACTCTTCACTTTCGATGCCGTACCCGTATCAAATTCTTCAAAAACTATTTTTGGAGAATCCGACATGCACCCGCTGACTTTTTTGTAGAGTTCGAGCAACATAGACAAGGTGAATAAAAATTATTTTTAGAGAAATAAAGTTGAAAAAAGTTGTTTATGGACAAAAAGGTCTAGCCAAAGGTGCCTTATGGCTAGGAATATTGAAGTGCCTAATCCTCCCTTGTTGCTCTACCAAATAGCCTTCACAAAGAAAAGCCTTTGAAAATTGATCTTCCACAACCCTATCAACATCATGAACAAACACATGAGTTTCTCCATCTTCTTTGTTCCTAGCAATCAATCCAGCAGTGTATATTGCACTCATCCTTCCTGGTGCTCCATCATGCCAACCAGTTGGTGCATCTACCATTATCAAATCCCAATCAATATCCAACACTTGTTGAGGCAACCCTTTTAGAGCAAGTTGGCATTTAGAGAATCTTGGATCTGTCACTTTCTTGCATTCTTGATTACTCATTCCAATTTCCATGAGTTCATCAGCTTGAGTTATTCTTGTGTCATATATAACATGGTAGGATTCCAAACTTGGTAATTGGCTTTGTATTTGCTCTATCCATGATTTGTCTTCTTCAAGAAAAACTGTTCTTCCACCATGGTTAAGAGCTGTCCACATTAAGCTATCATGGCCTAACCCAAACACCAAGAAATTGCATGGGGATTTCTTCTCAAGAACTCTTAAGGAAACTGAGATTTCTTTGAGTGTTTGTTGTGGAGTCACATTTGAAGTTGCATAGTGAACTAAAGCATTTGCTAGTGATGGGGATATCTTGTTGCAAGTGTCCTGTGTTGATGGACAAGCTACGGAAGACGAAGATGAAGAGGGGGGCTGATGATGATCTTCAGTTTCTTGATCTTCGGATGATGAGTTTGAAACAACTGATGAGTGATCAAGAGATTGAGTTTGCTGCTGAGGAGAAGGTGAAAAAGTAGATCTAAGTACCAAAAAGAGTAGAAAAACTAAGAAAAAACCAATGAGAATGAGCTTAACATTGATAGGGCTTTGGTTTTTAGATCTCATCTTTTCTTTGGGAGAAGAATATATCCAGGATGAGAGTTTTTAATTTGGAAAATAGGAAACAGTGGGTTAGGTGATTTCAATGGCTTTTGCCTTGGGGACTTGCAAGTGCTATATAAATTAGGATGAAATATATATGCAACGTAAGAATGGAGATCTCTGAACAACTTTAAGAGAGTAGCACTTATATATTATAAAGAAATAGAAATGCCAAATGAGTAGTACTATAGTTGTTGTCAGTAGGTTACAGCTTTAAGTCTCGAAGACAATCTCTGACAGAAATACAAGATAAGCGTAAGACTGCGTATAATAGATTCTTATGAATCTCTGCACATAACGAGATCTTCAGTGCATTAGGTTGTCCTTTTTAAATTTCTAACAACTTATTTAAAAGAGGAAGATAAGTCATAAGAGTATATAAAATATTTAAGAATAATTTACACATATATATATTAAAAAATATATATATATAGTGGCAATAATTCAACATGAACTACAGTTACGTTGTCATTTTTCATTAAAAATAAAGAAAGAATACTACTACTATTGCTTTCCCTTAGGTTGATAGAGACAAGAAAGCTAATGATGTTACTGATAGTGCAAGACACAATTATTTTAAGTTTGGTAAAGTTATGTGGCAGTAAAGTGTTTGTTGGTGTACTAAAATAATACTTTTGCTTAACAAGGATTCAGTATTTTTATTTGGAGTAGTTGGAATATTAGGTGATACTCTGAGATACATACATGTTGTACATTGACTTCAAAGTAATCATACAAATATATTGGCACATGGTAGGCACAGTACCCAATGAGGGATCGAATCTCCCCTGGAACACTCTTTGAAGGGAGCCTGGGAGTAAATAATAAAGTTGTTGTCATGTAATCAGAAGATTACGGGTTCAAAATTTAAAAATAGTTTTTGACTGAAATGCAACGTAAGATTGCGTATAATAAATCCTTGTGGTCGGATCCTTTCTCGGACCTGTGCATAGCAAGAGCTTTAGTACATCAAACTGCCCTTTTTTTTATGGTTGGCACAGTAGGTTCTTTCTTTTCTTCTTTTAACTTTCAAGATCGAACTATCTTCATTAATTTTTGAGTAAGGAATAAAATTTGCGATTATGGCCTTTTCTTTTCCCTAATGCATAGGTAAGGAAAGAGAAGAAAACAATTGAAATAATTGTGCTTTAAGAAAAAAGGTTGATTAGAATTTGGGAGAAGAGAAGAGAGTTGATTTTCTATTTTAGGTGGTTAGAATATAACATCAACTTTTTAAAGCAAACTCATTAGGCGAGGTGCCTAGTCATAGTTTTTTATATAAAAATAATTGATTGAAACTCAATAGAAAAGGTACAAGCAATTGGGACTATGTCTTACCTTACTAATACTATTGAGACGTTAAAAAACACTCTACTAATTTACATGCATGTAAAAAATAAGAAGAGGAAATTAAAGAACCAAATATTATATGGTCATCACAAAGTTTATAACATATTCTATGATGGTATAACATATGACAATAATTATGTAGTGAAGAATTAAAATAAGTAAGACCGTAGTGTCAGATCGATGTTTCTTTGAAATTGTGAAATCTTCAAAGAGATGTAACTCGATAAAAATTCGACTCTTCACCTTGTCTTCTTCCTGAGTTCATGGGATTAATAAAATGGCCCACAAGGCCAACAAATCTATTTATTTTTAAAAAATAAATAAATAAATAAATAAATAAAGATATACAAAGGCTCCACAAGCTTCTACTATAGTTTCTTTCTGAATTTCTTCCAATGATTCCTCGTGATAAGCAATATGTTTTGCAAGATGTCGTTGTGTCAAAATTTTATAGCTAACTCTCATGCTTTCGAGATTCTCCCCTTTTATAGTGACTCAGTAATGAGTCCTCCTAGGATAGTTCCTAGTACTGCTTTACACAACGCTTCGCTCCTTGTATGCCTACTATACTATACTATATGTTACGAATATACAGTATCTTTTGCACCAAAAAAAAAAAAAAAAAAAAAGATATCAGAATATTGGCCATTCTGAACATCAGACGCCGTGGGATACAGAATAGTTCTGCGAGATTAAAATTAATAGACGCCAAAGAATCCTTTTCGATTAATTCTACAAGGTTAGAAAAACAAAATGCAATAGCAAAAAAATAACAAAATATGGAGTAAAAGCACAATATATGTAACAACATGGGCGGCGTACCATTTCTTTTTTCTATCATCTTGAACTATGTTAACGTATTGCAGAATCTCCTCCTACATGATAAATTATATAACCATTTAGTCGCTAATATACTAATTGCTCATATTAGTAAATGTGAGTTAATCTCATATTAACAATATCTTACCAACAAATTACTCTTGGACCAATTTATTGATGGACCAAAATCTTCAGGATTAATATTGGTAGGGCGCAAAGGCCCGCTGCCACAAATTATGATATAGGCTCGACCACTTGGATCTGGCTTAGGAAGGCATGCCTCAAAAGAGGAATGGAGATCACAAACCTAGTCCCCATTAACCCCGCCCTAGTATGCTAACTAGCCCAGGCCTTATAAATTGAGTACAAAATTATGGAATAAATAAGTTTGAATGTCTAGTTAACTAATTATTTTTATATAGCAAGAGAGTAATCCAAAACTGATTAATGAAAGAGTACAAACAAATTATATTTACTGATTTACTCTAAAATTTAATGAGCCAATGTTTGGACTAAGTTTTGGGCAGGGGACGCACGAACGCAAGCCCCTCTACCACAAATTATGACGTAGGCTCGACCACTTGGGCCGACCTTAGGTGAGCACCCCTCCAAAGTGCAATGGAGGTCACCAACCTAGACCATGTCTTACTGATCGCCCATTGACCCCGTCCAGGTAAGTATGTAGTCCAGTTAGCTCAGCCCATTACCCTATACTAGAGCCTTTGCTTCGCTTCTCTTCGGTTGGCGATGTGAGTAAATCACACCAAATGACTTAGCTCTCTTTAGCACTCTCTTTGGAAATAGAAAACAAGAAAAATAATGTATAAACAAGGATGAACATACATAAAAGATGTAGAATAAGACATTTAAATGCTGAAAGGAAGAATTATTTTACATCTATAGTTATACACGGTAAACAAGTGTCTTCCTCTTCTTTCCCAATAAGGATGGAAGTATACAAAATCATAGACAGGAGTTATCGTCAAGACCAAAACAATATTAAGTCCGGCAAACAACAGAAAGAGCTGACATAGGTCGAGTTCTGTGAGGCATTGATGATGGTATAACTACTTCAAACAGTGTAAATGCAAGCTCATATTCAGAATCCATCAAAGAATAAAATACAAGAAGCATCAAAATCAATTTCAGAACTGCAGGTATCTTAAGAACAGTTGAAATAAAATTTATCACTGTGCTTTAGCTAAAACATCACAAATGATCATTGGACGTCCCTAGTTTACACAAACATACATCCAAATGCTCCAAGTAAACATCTATATGAGCTGCAGACATAACCAAATCTTCTGAAAGCGCCTCTGCACATATGCTAAAGGAACACTGCTTTTCTTGACTATCCAACCACAACAACATACATAGGGAGCGCGAGGTGTACGCAAACTTCTAATTCACCTCCCTCCCCCTCAAAAAAACCAATAACCAAGAAACCCCCCAATTACAAAACCGACTTTTATTAATTACCAGTAGCAATCAATTACAAAACCAGCAGCTAACACAGCATGCTGTAGCCAAAAAACTGCAAACTCTAAAACAAGAGCTCTAACATAAACCTATAGCTCATAAAATAAAACTCAAAAGGGTGTCTTTAACATCAAGCTGGGCTCTAATTATAGATATTTAGGCTTTCTCCTTGACTAAGTTTTGCACCTCCTTACACTGCTTCTTAAAAACTCAACTGTTTCTCTCAATCCACACTGCATATACACACTCAGGTAGTATCAGTTTAAACACTTGTGCCTGCTGTTTCTTCCCTTTACCATGTTTAATGCTCCAATCCAGAAATGCAGACCAATCTACAGGGGAGAAAGCTACTCTCTGAATCCATTTGACAACTCTGTTCCACAATTCAAGTGTAAATTGGCATTGGACAAACAGATGTTCGATTGTTTCATCTGCACTTTGACATAGACTGCAGGTTTTAGGCACATCAACACCCCACTTACTTATTCTATCTGCTGTTAAAAGTCTCTTATGATAGAGCAGCCACATTGTGAAACATGCTTTAGGCCTTGCTGCATTTTTGAGCATGAGACACTTCCATTGCACCCTAGTTTGGTCACCAAGAAGATGAAGATAAATGAGAAGCTGGTTTGTATTTTCAGGAAAAATATTTGCTCTTTGTGTAACATTATTTTTTAAATGAGCTACTAAGAATATAATGTCAAACAAAATTTTGGAATAAATAATATGCTTGGCAATTGATACTTCATTAATTACTTCTATATAGTAAGAAAGGAATTCAAAAAATAATTAATCAAAAAGGACAAAAGAAACAAGTATAAAGAAAGATTTAGTCTGAAACTTAATTAGCAAAATGTTTGACTAAGTTTCGGGCAGGGGCCGCGCGAACGCAGGCCCCCTCTACCACAAATTATGACGTAGGCTCGACCACTTGGGCCGACCTTAGGTGGGCACCCCTCCAAAGTGCAATGGAGGTCACCAACCTAGGCCATGGGTCTTATTGATCGCCCATTGACCCCGTCCAGGTAAGTATGTCATCCAGTTAGCTCAGCTCATTACTTATACTAGAGCTTTTGCTCAGCTTCTCTTCTGCTGGCGGTGTGGGAAAATCACTCAAAATGATATTCTCAAAGGATAAGATTATTCCCTTTATCAAATATATGCGGATCCAATCACGATCTTATATATAAGAAGAAGAACAAAAGATCTTTCTTGATCAATCCCTTTACCCCTCATTCTTCAAGAATAAGGAAGATCCTTTTCAAGTTTGAATTTGTTCATTTGGAATCTGGGTTCTTCTACTTCATATTTATTTAATATGAACATTTTCCCTCTCTTTTTTTTTATGGAAAAGGATCAAATTTACCCCTCAACCGTTGGAAATGAATCAGTTATACCCTTCGTTTGTATTAAAAGAAAAATGAACAAAGGAAAACAATAATATCAAACGAACAAAGCCTTCTAATCCTATTAACATATATACAACCAAGCAGCAGTAAAATGGCACCTTTTGATGATAATTGCAAGGTTCATTTAAAGTAAGCCCCCTTTCCTTGATAGAATTTTGCTGCACTGCTCCCTGAATCAATCAAAAAGCTTATTGATATGTGTCAATTGGTCTATTCGGATGAGTTGCATTTCGTTTTGTTAGTTTATCAGTTAGGGCCAAATCCTTCTCCCTAAAAATTCCTGATTTTCTTTCCTCAGCGAGTGAAGTTTCCACCCTTGTTGAGTGAGTAAGGCCCGATCAACCTTATTTGCTTGCCAGGTCTTTCACATTTGTTTTTCCTCGAGATCCACATGTTCATCTTTTTTCTATTTTGCAGGTACACACACTTGAGGATCAAGACTTAACTAATTGACCTTTTGTCTCCATCCAAGTAAAGCAGACTATTAGTTCTTCCTTCTAAAGGGAACAAACAAGTATAAAAATGATTTATACTAAGAAACCTCATGAGGCACATGCTTGGACCAAGTTTTGGGCAGGGGCCGCGCGAACGCAGGCCACCCTCTACCACAAATTATGACATAGGCTTGACCACTTGGGCCGACCTCAGGTGGGCACCCCTCCAAAGTGCAATGGAGGTCACCAACCTAGGCCATTGGTCTTATGGATTGCCCATTGACCCCGTCAAGGTAAGTACGTAATCCAGTTAGCTCAGCCCATTACTTATACTAGAGCTTTTGCTCAAGTTCTCTTCAGCTGGCGATGTGAGAAAATCACTTAAAATGACATTAGCTCTCTTTAGCACTCTGTTTGAAGATAGAAAACAAGAAAAATCAATGGAGACTATATTTGATTCTCTTTTAATACAAGAAGAACTATGAAGTAACAAATACTGTCAAGCTCTAGATACACAGTATCGACAGGCAGCAATGCGACCTCCTTCAGATCTTTCTATTCTTATTACATCCAAATCCACAGTTTTGAAAGCAAAATTACTTGGTAGAGTGAACAATAAAGGTTCCACATACAATCAAAAAAAAAATGGGGGGGGCAGCCCAGTGCACTAAGCTCCCGCTATGCGCAGGGTCTGAGGAAGGGCAGGATCACAAGGCTCTATTATACGCATTGTTACCCTGCGTTTTTGCAAGAGGTTGTTTCCAAGGAAATGAACGAAGGAACAAAGCTTTCTAATCTCTATCAACATATACAACACACTAAACTAAGCAGCAGCAGCAAGATGGCTCCTTTTGATGATAATTGTAAGGTCATCTAAAGATGCATAAACATTAAGAGTTTCATGTGAATTGCAACATTAGGACTTGCGAGTTCTATAAACCACATGATACAGATATTATATCTAATGAATTCCTCATTCTCATGTGCACAATAAAATATATAAAGGATGTATAAACAAGGATGAACATATATAAAAGCTGTAGAATAAGCCATTCAATGCTGAAAGAAAGAATAATTTTTCATCTTAGTTATACAAGGAAAATAAGTGTATTGCTCTTCTTTCCCAATAAGGATGGAAGCATACGAAATCATAGACAAGAGTTATCTTCGAGACCAGAAAAATATCGACAAGACCAAAACTTTGAGCTCTACTTATTTCAAGTGTACCATTTTTTATGGGGAAAAGGTCAGATTTGCTCCTCTACTTTCAAATATTATTTAAATTTGACCTTTGTTATAATTTGCAAACAAATATACTCCTGTTGTTACCATATTTATCACATATACTACTATTTCCAACAGAAGCCCACTATGGCATGGACCCAACTATTAAGATCATACCTAGCCTGACACTTGGGTGAGGTGGACGCAAGAATATACATACATTACATGCCCAATCACCAGGATTTCTTTGTCACTAGAAAAAAAAAAACTAGAAAAGGGATGAAGATATTGATAGGGCTGCACAAATGGAGGTCACCAACCTAGGCCATGGGTCTTATTGGTCGCCAATTAGACCGGTTCATATATATTAAGTATGCTATGGCAATTCATAGTACACTGACTACTTCTATCAAGAAAGTACTTTCATTTTACATTAATTGAAGGCGACCAAGCATAAAAATGATTTATAATCTCTGAAACTTAATGAGGCAAATGTTTGGACTAAGTTTTGGGCAGGGGCCGCGCGAACGCAGGCCCCCTCTACCACAAATTATGACGTAGGCTCGACCACTTGGGCCGACCTTAGGTGGGCACCCCTCCAAAGTGCAATGGAGGTTACCAACCTAGGCTATGGGTCTTATTGATCACCCATTAACCCCGTCCAGGTAAGTATGTTGTCCAGTTAGCTCAGCCCATTACTTATACTAGAGCGTTTGCTTCTCTTCTCTTCGGTTGGCGATGTGGGAAAATCACTCAAAATGGCATTAGCTCTCTTTTGGCTCTCTGTTTGGACATAGAAAACAAGAAAAAAATGGAGCCTAATAGTCAGAATCCATCCAGGAACAAAATATAAGAAGTATCAAAAACAATTTCAAGAACTGCAGCTACCTGAAGAACAGTTGAAATAAATTTATCCCTCTGCCTTAGCTAAAACATCACAAATTAAGTGACCCTCATTGCACATTCTCATAGCGTTTACGCATACATATCCAAATGCTCCAAGAAACATCTATATGAACTGCAGACATAATCAAAACTTTTGAAAGGGCCTCCGCGAATTGATCTGCTAAAGGAACACTGTTGTTCTTGACTATCCAACAACAGCATACACAGTATAGTCCCATAAGTGGGGCCTGGGAAGGGTGGGGTGTACACAGACTTTACCCCTACCTTCATAGAGCAAACAAGTTGTTTCCTATAGCCCCTCGGCTTAATAAAAGCATTTTTAATGTTGAAGTTGATTTGTATTTCAGGTCAATTATCTTAGTTTTTGGCAATGTTGTAAAATATTTTTAGCGTTATGAACTTTTCATTTAGATAATTTTAACAGAAGCTCCCCTTGGTCTTAAAACTTAGGTGACAAAATTTTGAGCTCTCCTTATCTCAAGTGTACCCTATTTTTTGGGAAAAGGTCAGATTTGCTCCTCTACGTTCAAATATTATTTACATTTAACCTATGTTATAATTTGCAAACAAAAATACCCCCCGCCACTACCATATTTATCACATATACCACTATTTCTAACAGAAGTCCACCATGGCAAGAACCCAACTATTAAAATCATGTCTGGCCTGAAACTTGGGTGAGTTTGACACACGTGACATACCACCTCACCACCGTAACATTATTTTACCGAAAAAAACTAGATAAAGGGTGAAAGATACTACCATGAGTGGTAACAGTAGTTAGACAATTACCTTGCTTTCAAGAAGAGCTTCAGTCTTTTCTTTTTATAGCTACTCATCCATTTTCTTCATCTCATCATTTATCTTGGAGAACATCAAAAGAAAAAAAAAAGTTGCATGTTAGTAACACATGAAGAACAACTCTCAAAGCCTATGTTGCTCGAACTCTTCAAAAATGTGAACGGGTGCATGTCGGATTCAAAAATATTGTATTTTTAGAGAAACCGACACGAGTGTGGTATCAGAAGTGAAGAGTCCCTGCAACTTAGTCAAAGCTAACTCCTAATAACTTCTTTTTCCTTTTCTTTTTTTTGAACCCCTAGGAAAACCTGCAGCGCTACTCTTCGGGTGCACTCTGGGTAAATCTACTCTTGTGTAATAACTCGCAAACCACATATATAGAGAATTCTTTCTGGAATTTCATTTAACGGCTGGGTTGCAATTCAGATGACCCATTTAACACCAAATTTCTTCTCTTTCTCATTTTGGGGAGTTTCTCAAATCATCCAATTTTCAATTATCCTATAGAAATTTCCAACATCAACGAACAATTTCCATTTCAATAATACCATGAGTTGCGGTGGGATAGTCAGGATCCTCCAATCTTAACAAAAGGTCTTGATTTCGAATCTTGAAAATGATAAAAAATCATATTAAAGCACAATATGCAAATTCAAATTTAGTCGACCTCAATACGAATATCGAACACGATTGAAAAAAAAAAGAAGGAAGACCAACAAAGCAAAACTAGATCTTTCTTTTTACCTTTTTAACTTGTAGTGTTGTAAGTATAGTTGCTCTTAGTCCCACATCGACAAACTAATGTGCTGCTAAATGGTACTTAACCTAAGGAACCGATGACAAAGAGCACGACCTTACTTGAACAGGATCTGTTCTATAGGCTCGTACCACTGTATCCTTGAGTTCTAAGGAGACAGGAAACTAAGTCTGGTGGATGACTCGTGGCCATTAGACCAGAGCGTGATTAACAGCACCCATGGCTCTTTCGGGTCATGGCGCAGTAGATGATCGTTCTCAGCCCCGTCAATGGTGCTGGGATGGTCTAATGGCTGTCTGACAGACTCTTCAAAAAAATTTTAACCTTTTTTTGCTGTAAATTTTAACATTTTCAAGACGATGAAATTGATGAATGGTTAGAGTTTTCTGAAGCTAAGCTAAAATCTTGTGAAAATTCGTCATACAGTCAGAGCTAGCTGTGAGTTGTGACAATAATAAAGAAGATATGTGTCCAAGCAGTTATGTGAATAAAAGTTTTTGAACAAGTGAGCTTTGAGGAGGGTAAAGTGTACGCAAATTTTATCACTATCTCGAAAGATAGAGAGGCTATTTCGACATATAATATGGTGTTATACAACATATAATATAGTAGGGAAAGAAGGAAGAAGGAGAAATTTTTTTTAACCAAAATGGTGTTATACACGTGTTATGTGTATTTATAACACTCCTGTACATAAATCTTGGATTGGTATAGAACAGGGGGCAGATTTAGTGGTTTGCGAGGTGGTTCACCCAATTCCCTTTTTGATAAAAAAATTACACGGTAAGTATAAGTTATTTTTTATCTTACATAGAGAGAGAGCATGGGAGACAGAGGCAAAGCCAAAATTTCAACTAAAGGGGTTCAATATTTAAAGAAAATTAGCCGCAGGAGGTTCAACACATACTATATATACATAAAACATAATTTTTATCATGTATAAATAGTATATTTTTTCGTCGAAGGGGGTTCGGCCGAACCCCTATATACTACACTAGCTCCGCCTCTGATGGGAGAGAGGTTGTCTTGGTGGTTTAGGAGTTCAAAATTCAGCTTATATTACAAGTTCATATACCAAATACTACATTCTAATTTTTTGAACCCTTTGATGAGGAATGAGGATATATAAATATTAAATACCCATAAAGTTAAAGTGTGCAACACTGCAACTAAATTATCAAGACAAATTTTGAGGTGCAATGTATGTATTTTCTCTATTCTTATTAATTCACGAGTCAGTATTATTTTACATATTTTGTTAAACTATCCGGCTTATTAGAATAGAACCTCCTCTTATCCTGGATGACTTGAGTTTGTCTTGGCTCTCTTCTCTCTTCTCTGACAAATAAGAATTTGCTAAATAGTTTAACACAATAACTTTCAATCGAGAATTTGAATAGAATCTTAATATTATTAAGATGTATTTTTATTTGAATAATTTTTGTCACTGTTTATCTACAATTATCAACTACTACTAATAACTACCTCTGTCATCATAACTGTTGTCACCATTATCAACTATCATGATCATTTCCAGTCATCATCATTATCAACTACCTAATCACCGCCGTCATTGTCAACTACCATAATTGTCGCCAACAACCACCTCCTTACCATCACAATCACCTATGACAACCATTACGGTCGATCATTATAATTATATCCACTGTCACCATCATCATCGTTACTACCTTACCACCTCCACCATTATCATCACTACAATCAGTTTCTATCTATTACCAACCACTTCTACCATCACAACTAACACCACTATCACTACACATTCTTCAGCCACCACCATCAACACTTCTAACTAGTAACTACTAACATCAACCAACTTCACCATTACAACCAACTGCTATTATCACGTCAGTCACTGTAGCACCAATCGTCTCCACATCACAACCAACCGCTATTATCACGTCAGTCACTATAACATTAACTGCCTTCACAATCAGAACTATCATCACTACCATTACTAATCAGTAACGTAACATCAACCATTACTATCTTCACTAACGAACATAATATTTCAATTTCTTTATCAAATAATTTTATTTATGTTTGTAATATTTAATTTCCTTTTTATTTAATTGCATGTCTTATTATATCTACAAATAAATAAGTTATGTCCATTCAGAAATTAAAAAATAAACAGTCTTATCACTCGATGCTCAGATTTAGAGACAATATCTTAATTATTTAGATATGCATCCAAATTCAGACTTCTTAATCTTAATGAAAATAAATAAGGTATCGGTTCCACTGAAGTTTAAAAAATAATTGAAGGAAGACTTTTAGAATTTCATATTCTTAAATTAAAAGTGTGTACAATCATTTAAATTTTATGGTCTTAAATTTGTCAAATAAAATATTGTAATTAAAAAAAGTTGTACTGTTTAGCCATGAATTTTTTCACTTTTTCCCAAAATTTTCTTTCACTTAATTTGAAAATCAGCGTTTGACCATGAAAATTGACATTCGAAAAACTGTCAAAACCCTGTTTTCACGTTTTAATTTTTTTTCAAAAATACTAAATTTTTTATTTCTATATAATAACATGATATTTAAATTATACTTTTTTAGAAAGAAAAAATACATTTAAATTCTAAGTCCGCCTCCAAATCTAAAATTTCAAATTAAAATGAATTTAACTATTTGGTTTTGATCGCAGTTGAATTTTCCCTCTTCCTCACAAATCGCAGTTGAATTTTCCCTCTTCATCACACAGCTGCAGAAGAATTGGGAAAAATGGCGATAGAGAGAGGCGAATGGGTATACAAAATATACAGAGCCCTAACTTATAGCCTGTCGCCGCTTATTCAGCTTCACCTGCGCTGGCGCAAATTACGAGGCCTTGAACATCCTCTTCGCTGGCGCGAGCGTCTCGGATTCCCTTCACACTCGAGACCCCTTGGCCCTCTCTTCTGGTTCCACGCCGTCTCCCTTGGTCACTCTCCTCCTCCCTTTCCTTTTTTTTTTTTTTTTGGCACAATATATAATGCCTATTTAACTTGGCTTCAACTAGCATGTATGTCCTCTAAGTAAACGCTTAAAACACTCGTGAATGTCACGTAGATATAGGACAAGTGTGTCTATTTATTCAATTTTATATAAGTTTTAAGTTTTTAAGTGTGCACATTCAAAGTTGAATGACATACATGTCAACTGAGGCCAAATTAAAGCACACATTTATGTATTTTTTTTTTTTAAACATTGTAACATATCATGTCTATGTAATTACACATACACTCTTATTCTAGTTTTTATTCAGTATACTCGCGTACAGCTATAGAGAGACACACACACACACACACACTCATAATGTATGCATATGAGAAATTAGTGTTCGTAATATGTACATACAATTTGCTTATATAAACCCCCTCTCACATATACACACAATTATTTTTTTTGACAACAACAACATATCCAGTTTAATCCCACAAAGTAGGACTCCAGTTGTACTTGTGATTTATACAATTGTAAAGAAATGGCATAATACATAAACACACACTCAAATTTGGCCTTAGTTGTCAAGTAAGCACTCCAACTTTGAGAATGCACATCTAGACACCTCAACTTGATCTCAAGTGGCAGCTAAATACCCTAACTCGTCTCCACTGTGTCTCATAGATACCCGAGGCTAACGTGACACATAAGCTTTGGAGGTGTCTAGATGATGATTTTGTAAGTTGGAGTGTTCAACCGACGCTACGAGTTGAGGTGTCTAGATGTGCATATACAAAGTTGGAGTGCTTAATGCTGACTATGTATTATGCCAAAAAAATTGGGGGTAGGGGTAGGTGAAGGGGAAATGGGTGAGGGGATTACAAGGTGGTGAATCGAAACTTCACCAATAAAGTAAAAGTTCAGGTAGGCAACTAGCTGAGCTACTAAAATTCCCCTTGTGCAATTGTTGTTCTTTTATTTATTGTTATTTGGTACCAACTAATTTGTGCAAGTTGTTGATCTATATTATTTATTACTATTTCTTTTTCCTCTTTCCTCCTAATATGAAATTGTTATTGGCTGTTTAATTTGTTTGTTATAATGTGGAATTAGGTGAAGGAATGTGTGCAATTCCTGTGATCAAATGCTGCATAGAGAGGAGGCCTGATGTAACTGTCTTGATGACGACAACCACCACATCAGCATTGTGAGTCTCAATTTGAATCCAAAGTGTATGATACTTTTATTTTGATCCTTCATTATTTCGTTAAGTGTTCAGTGGTAGCAAATTTTGTGATGCGATAATGGCCAAAAAAATTAATATTTTGTAATCATAGTTTAGTTTTCTTCTGCATAAAATGGAAGGTATTGTGGGAAATATAGAAAAAGAGGTGGTCCTGTGATTATGGGGCAAAAATAATGACAAATCTAGTTTAGTATATTAATTGTTGAGTGATTGCTTGTTATTTTCATTGGCTTTGGGAAGGCAAACCAGTTATCTGTCGAGAAAATTTTTACTTTTATCATGGTTATTGTTCTTAGCATTTTTAAAAATAGTCAATCTTTTTATGTTCGAGAAATCCGTTTGGGTCAATCCTTAGGACCAACTACAGCCGTCGAAACTCGAAGATGATGGTCCACCCCTCTACCCTTCTCAGCATAAGTACCAATTGTAGTTCTCATGGTGCAATGCTCAAATCTATGACCTGAATCACAAATCTCTCAAGCTTTGTCACTTGAACTAAGCCACGGGGCAACAAAAAAAAAAGCAGTCTTTTCAAGCATGCAATTTTTTCAGAAGAAAAGAAAGACCTATTTGAGAGTGTGTTTACATTGTTAATAGTATTGGAAGGCAAGTTATGTTCAAGATCCTTTAGTGCACAATTGAAATAGAAGGCATATCTAACTTATTGGATCACGACAATGTGGACGGGATCAACTATTTGTGATGAGCAACAGAAGATATGTCTTAAATTAGTTAATGCAAATACAAAATATTGTGCTTTTCAGTCTACTTTTTACTTTAACTTGTTCACTGATATGAATTTTCCAATTTGGTCATTTAACAACTTCTGCCAGATTCTCACGTGGGCGATTTTCACTTCTCTTTTCATGCTCTGCTGAAAAGCCAATTCATATTTAATACCTAATTCCTTTTTTTTTTTCTTACAGTGAGGTAATAAAGAACCAGCTTCCGAAAAATGTCATTTATCAGGTACTATTTCCTCAAGACTGATGCATAACTTACATTTTGCTTGATATATGTCACTGAGTTGAGTTATCAGACAGGACACCAACTTCCCTTTCAAGCGTACTATTCCAGTTTCAACTTTTGCGAGTGAAATCGAAAAACCGAAGATCACACCCTAGGCTCTTCTTCCATGCTGTTAGCTTGTCTCCTCCCTCCCTTTCTTCTGACCACACTGGATGAACCTCACCCTGTTATTTTTCAGAGTTCTTATGATGTTCTTCCATTTCTTTTTGTGCTCAAATGTTTCTTCTGACTATTTGTCCTTCTGCCCTGTCAATTTACACGTATAAAACTGATTTATTTTTTTATCCAGAATTACTACTAGCAATTTACATTTTGTACATGGCTTTCTTACCAAAGTTAGAAGACAGAAGGAGCATCTCTAACATGTCTTTGTTTTACAAATTTACCAGTTTTCTCCGGTTGACACTCCTGGCGCCGTTGATGCTTTCCTTCGTTATTGGAAGCCAAGGGCAATCATGTTAATGGAAAGTGAACTCTGGCCAAACCTGATTATAGGTGCTGCAAAAAATAGGGTAGGTGGACATCTTTTCTTAATGCTTCTGAACTGAGAGATGCCTGCTATTGTAACTAAAATTGTAACTTTTAGTATCTTGACTAAAGGCTTATATTTTCTGCTAAGGATTTGATGCGAATTTCATTTAATTTTTCATGAGAACACTATTTCGTTTAACCATTCTTATCATCCAGACACCCTGTTCTGTGATTTAGCATCTATCTTGTTCCTTTCTTTTTAATTCTCATTGTATTCACTTGAATTTTAGCGTATTATGTTTTTTTCCTCTGCTTACACTCATCCATTATGCTACTCAGATTGCACTTGCATTGCTCAATGCTCGAATATCTGCAAAATCTTATGACAGTTGGTCTCAGCCATTTATTAATTCTCTGACATCATTAATGCTTTCTAAATTCTTGCTGGTTCTTCCGCTGGTACGTATCTCATATATTTCCATTGAAGTGTCTGGATTTTAAAGACATCATTTTACTTCTAAACTTCTGATTTTATTTCTATAAAGAGCACTACCCAGGCAATTCGCTTTCAACTGCTGCAGTGTCCACCCTTCATCATAAATTTTTGCGGTGACCTAAAGTATGGTATGGCCAAAAACAAAACTTATTAGCTTACCTGATACGATAGACCTACTAACACTCATAATAAATTCATTTTTATATTCCTTTAGTTTACTATGATTAAGTGTTTCTTGTTAGTGTCTTGGAAATACACAGATGACTAAATTATTTTCAGGTTCAGGGATATTTGTTACATCTACCACTGCTTACCAGAGAGCAGACATCGATTGTACCCTTGTTTTCACTTCCTTGTTCTTTTTCCCTTTAGCTGTAGGGAACATTGACACAGATGAAGGGGATCAAAGAGCGCTGAAAGAGTTGCAGGTACAGCTTATGAACAGAAAGGTTTGGATGGCATCTTCTATTCATAATGGTGAAGAAAAAGGTAACTTTTTTGCTATATTATTTTTTGCCATGTATTAAAGACTTTCATGGAGATGAAGAAATGAAAAGAATCTCGAACTCAAAGCAAGAGTGTTAGATGAGAGGGTCATAAAGGCCCCTTTTTTTCTCTTACTTTATCCTGCTGAGCTTGGGTTCATGCAGGCATGTGTGTGAACAAACTGTGTTCTGTGTATGTGTTTCTTTTAATTTCCCTTACAATTTTCTGTAAGTTGTTCAAGAGAGGTTAAGAGGGACCCTTAAACTCTCTGTTTATGACTTGTATTTGGTTGAATGAGTTAGGACTGAGTGAAGAGAAAACTTCCGAAGTCTGTTTTGTCATACAATCACAGTTCAAGTAAAAAAAAATAAAAATTAGTGTTTAATAAAAATTAGTGTTTCAGCTTGACCTTGAATTCCCTTTTCAGTTAACAAAGTTTAAGAGCATCTGCACGTTGTTTCTTTTCAATTTAATATAAGCATGTTTTTCCACTTCTAACTTATTAAAAAAAGGAACTTTGTTCTACTGCTGTATTTTTTCCCTAAAAAGATGCATGTATTGATTGTGTGCCTTATGGTAATCAGTGTTTTTCTAAGTGAAAAGGGAAAGGGAAGAGGGGTTTCCCCGATGACGGGAGTAACAAGTGTACCTCGTGTCTGATGACTTCGAATATGACTAAAGTTGCTTTGTGCTGCTGATTGAATTTGTGACAACATCGATATGCAGTCATGTTAGGAGTACACAACGCACTAAAGCAGATACATCCGGATATCATTACCATTATTGTGCCTCGGTATCCTCAGCATGGAAAACAAATTGCTTTGGTATGATTCGTGTTCTGGCCTATTAAAATTTATTTACTTTATTCATAATTCATCTCTGCCCTTCTCCAATTGCCCTAACTTCTCTCTTGAAAGCTAACTTGACCGTATCAGTAAGTTATATTAACCATGATCGCGCTAAAGTGCTTCTTCAAACTGTCTAATGAACTCTTGAATGATCTTGATCTGTTCTTTAAGATCGTATTCATCCCCATTCTCATGTCCACCCAGTGGGCAGTAGAGGAAAGAGTTGGATGGGCTCTTGATATTGCATTTTATAGTTGTTGTTTTTTGGATAACCGTGGTGTCCGGGCCAGCTTGCGTGCACCTCGACTAATTCCACGGAATAACTGCCACCTCCCTCCAGCAATAGGTACCAGAGCCACCAAGGCTAGGACACTTGGTTCACAACCACTTCATCGACCACTAGGCCACACCCTTGGGTGCTGCATTATGTAGTTCAAGAGCAAGAAGCTTGTCAAGTGAACAGAAAAGTACTTGAAGACAGCTATTGTGTTAGTTAAATTGAGTAAAACATGCTTTTTGACCTTAAATCAAGGATTTAGAGGGATCACGATCCCAAGTTGCTAATAGGGAAGTCCATGCCCAACAGGTTCAAATTAGGCTTGGAAAGCTAATGTTATACTCTTTGAGATGGATGGCTAAGAAAAGGCTTGTTAGATGGCTGCAGTTTTTCCATTTTCAGGTGATAATTAAATTGAAAGTTGAAACTCTTCTGTGGTCATTGGAACTGAGAAAGGAAGGATAATTGTTGGTCATAGAGATAGTAGAAGAAATTCCATCAAGATCCGGCAATTTGCAGCCATATTTAAACTAAAAAATGCTTCCAACCAACCCAAAAGACTAGGTCCCCTCAAAGTGCAGTCAAGCCCATTAAAGTACCTCCCCTACATTTAAACACTAGCAGTGACAGGACCTACAACCACATGTTTTACATTCATAATGAGCCTTACATTTCACCACTTTCTTGTCATTAAAGATGTCCAGGATTGATGTCAGAAAAGGCCTTTATCTCATATCATGGAACTTGTACATTACTTCCTCTATCAAGACTGGATTTATGTTGTCTTCCTCAACTTATGCAGGAATTGGAGAAAGATGGAGTAAGGGTAGCATTACGGTCACGTCATGATAATCTCATTCCAGGGACAAACATATATGTGGTTGACACATTAGGTTAACGTCTTTTGGCTGTATGATAATTCCTCAAGCTAGCTCACTCAGATTTTCTGTTTAGATCTGTTTAAACTTTATCATCCCATTTCCTTTTTAAAATGTTAGTGAGTAATTAATTTCCTGTAGATGAAATAGTCGAATGATCTCCATCACACATCTTTTTGTAAATTCTAACAAACTAAGAATAACTAAAGAGAATATTGTTACCAGTTTTTTTTAAAAAAAAGAATAACTAAAGAGAAAATTAGAAAGAGTTTAGACTTTAGAGTTTGTTGCTAATATGGTTTATTCTTTTTGTGGGTCAAATTGCCTAGTATGACTAGGGTGCGGTGCATACCAATTAATGATCTCATCTCTCTTCTCGTTTAAACTTTTACTTGATGTGGATCGATATACTTTAACAAGATACAAATAGCTAGAAGTTTCAGTTTTGTCTTGCAAATTTTCTGTGTGTTCCGCCCATAGAGAAGATCCAGCTTACACATGAGAATCAGGTTGAAAATCTAGCCCCAAAAGAATCTATACCTTCATAAGAACTAAAACTTATTTGTTGAGCCACAATGTGTACCATTTAACTATTTCCTTATATGTAAATTCAGAGATTTGCCTGTAGAAGCTAGCATATTTAGGTAAAGTAATTTTTAGTGGATGAAATACTTCCCTTTTGTTTGCTGTTGCAGAGTTGCATCAACGAAGTCATTGATATTCTTATTATTTTTCTCTGTAGGTGAACTACAAAAGTTCTACAGACTAACACCAATAGCTGTGATTGGAGGTTCATTTCTACCGGGTTCAGCTGGTCATAATATTTCAGAAGCCGCTGCAGCAGGATGTGCTATTTTGACTGGTCAATTCAGTTCCCATCTTTTAGATAGAACTTGGATTCAATCCGCAGCTACTCTGCGATCAAAGCTTCTTTCTTTTGTTCCTTTGGAGTGGCTGGTTAATTTGTAGTAAAATTTCAAGTTTGATTCTCATCTGGTGCATAACATATATTTATATCAGTTTTTTCTATTGGTTCAATTATCAGGTCCTTATATTGGTCATTTCTCTCATATGGCAACACAGATGCAACGCTTGAATCCTTTGTCAGTATTACAGGTCTGGATACTTACTTTGATCTATACACACTCAGCTAATGTGCATTGGGCATTCATGAATGCATTCATAATGTGCTATTGATGCTTTTATTGGAAGGCGAAGGATGACATGATTGTTTTAGGAAGGGTAGTTCAACATGTGCAAAAGACTCTTTTGGTTATGTAGTCAAATATCAAGGTCAATTTCCACAGGATTCTTTGAATGTTGCATACACTAACCTTAAATTGGAGAAAGGCAGTTAACTAACCTATTTTGGAGAAAAAGGAAGAATCAACATAGTATATAACCAAAAAAATGAGAAGGTGGAACAGCAACATAACACTTGACATTTTGAGAATGAAAGTATCTTGTTCAATAACTCTAATTGAATGTTTGAAATGAAATAAGAAGATAAAGCTAGTCAAGATTCTTATAATTAATGACCTTTTAGTCAATAGCCTTTGGCTGCAAGTTTTTGATTAGTTAGCTCCCTGCCAATCTCCTAGTATGCTCATCCGATGTGCTGGAGCTATCTATCTTTTTGTACGAATTTCCATTTTGTAGGTGCCTTTAATGAAATTTCTTACTTCATAAAGAAAAGGTCAATAGCCTTTGACTGACAAAAGTTTCAAGAACCAGATTGTTATCTTCTGCAGAAATTCTGAGTGCTCTAGATAGCATAGTACTGTAATAGTGAAGTATCCATATGAAGCGTGTGAGATATGTAAATTGATTCTGTACCTTTTAATTTTCAACAGTACAATCTTTACTAAAAGATAATTCAACTACAGTGTTCATATAAATTGGTACTGATGTATCTGCAGCGGCCAGGGACTAATTTCAGATTGTAATTCTGTAGAAGCCTATGCACTTACAAGTCTGAAGGGCTGAAAGTACTGTTATCACAGAGGCGTCAGCATATTGAAATGTTTACTGTGGTTTACTTCGTACATGATTTTTAGCTCCCTCTTTGAGATCCTTGTCAGACTCCTTTGCTCTGACAGGTTTCTGGACATATTCTTGTTGAAGCTCTCAGCAACCTTCTTAGTGATGCAAAGCTTTTGGAAGAACGTCAAGAAGCTGCTAAGCGAGCTTACCATGCTCTGTCTTGTGGGATCACTGAAAATGTTTGGAGCCTTCTAGACTTCCACATTTTTCGGATTGCACTTGCAAACCAAGGTTTGATGCTGTGAACCCCTTTCTTCAGCTCATAGCTATCTAAGCTGCTAAGCAAGCTTATCAAACCGCATTTGCATGAGGGCGATTTGAATTTCCCTCAGTTTCTTTTGATAGTTCACGGCAGTTAATTTATATACTTTTTTGCTTTCTCAGATTGTTCATAGTGAGATTTGCCTCCCAAGATGCTTTATGAGTAAAGAGCAACCTAAGGGGACAGGGATTCTTCAGGGAGGCCCTCAAACAAAAGTGAATCAGGTAAGTTAGAGATTTACACATTGGTTTGCAGATGCATTAATTATATTATTAGCTGTTATCTGGGTAGTGTTAGGTAACACCTTTCTCACAGGAGAATTTTTTTGGCATAAACTCAATAGAGAACAATTTTGTTTGGTTTCCAAACCAAACAGACACAAGTTTGGTTTTTGTTTGGTTTGGAAATCAAACTAATTTCTGACAATCAACACAGATTTTACCAAAAACGAAGTATTCCTTGTTTAGGGATCATCAGTATTTTCTAATTATGTTCTTGGAATTACACTGGGGTCTGGGTATGTTGTTGTATATTATATTATCACTGGAGGGGAGTTTTGGAGCAGCGGTAAAGTTGTCTCTGTGTGACCTATAGGTCACGTGTTCGAGTCGTGGAAGCAACCACTAATGCTTGTATTAGGATAGGTTATCTATATCACACCCCTTGGGGTCGGCCCTTCTCCGGGCCCTACTAACGTGGGATGCTTTGTGCACCGGGCTACCCCATATTATATTATCACTATTAAATGCCATAATTTAGTGTAGAAGAAGGATCTAACTGACTTCCTCAATATCATTGATTCAGTTCAATGACAATGATGTTTGATTGGCTAGAGGTGATGTTATTGCTGCAATCCTAACTGTTAAGGCATGCAAGAGGAGCAGCAGAAATTCTTCCCCGTGAGATTGCTCAAAGCTTGAGATGAAGAACATGATAATCTGAATGGTGTGTGTTTGCACTTCAGTGGACTGGACGAGAAGTTCATGGCTACTATGACCAATTTGCTGATTAAAATTATCTATACTTTACATGGCTTCTCCTCTACTGCCTATGGTTTGTTCCTTAGTTGCATCAAGCATGTTTCTGCTGGGTGCCGCTTTCGCCTTTCTGAGCTTCACAATGCTGCTGACTTAAAATTGTTTCAGCTTCTATTGGGATTCAACTACACAGCTTTCATCAGAACTTTATTCTGGGAATCACTGCCTGGAATGGTAACAGTGATTATGGTAACATGTAAATGCAGTCATAATCTTCACCGTAGAGACGACCTAGTAGAAAGACGTCCATAAATTTGTTCAGTTAACAATTTCTTACAGTTCTTGCGCACTATGACTGAGCTGAACAATGACCACATTGACTAATGCTGAGATATAGAGTATTTTCAATGGCGGCACGTATGGTCAGCCAGATGTATTGCCCTGGCAGTCATGGGTTTTCTTTAACCACATTGATGGGAATTTTCAACTATCTACATACTGTATATTAAATTATCAACTATTGGACAAGTTCAACATACAAAATGCAGATAAAATTAACAAGAGCAACTGGATTTATTTTTAATGATTGCAGTGTTGGGTCAACTTTGTGTGCATCACGACTAATTCCACTGGGTACCTACTACCTTCCACCGCAGTGGCTGTTTCTCTGCATGTCATTACTTCTTATTGTGCTTGTGGAAAGTGAACTTATGTTAAGCCCCTTAATTATTTTTGGGAAATTGTTTACTTTAGCCCAGACATAAAAAGACTCAATTTTACTCTAGCCAAAATCGTAATTTGGTTGAGTTTCGTCCATATTCTCCAGAAAGCAGAGAAATGAAGCAAAGGACAGGAATGAAAAAGAAAGGGATGTCAAAATCAAGAAAGTGCAAAGGCAGAAAGATATTTCATTTTCTTTGTTTGGTTTTATAGGGAAGTGACAAGAGAGAAATAACATCCTCGTTTCCCATTTAGAAACGTGGAACCCAAAGGGAAGTTTCTTTTCTCTTTATTGTTTAGTGTAATCACTTGGTGTTTAGTTCACTGGCTCGGCTAATTCAAATTTAGATACGTGAACCACAAAGGGAAGTGTTGTCCATCAGCATTTCAACATCTTCAAAACTTGATCCCAAAACCTTGACTTTTTCTACGAATGGAGAAAAGTTTCATTCATTCCACCACACTCCTTCGTATTTCATCTTCTATTCAAACAAAACAATGGAGAAGAAAAAAAAAAATTAACTTTTTGCTAGGGAAACCCACAATTATTATCCTTCGGGTGCATACTAGATAAATTAGCTCTTGTGGAATAGCTCGTAAATCACACGGGAGATACGAACAACACTAGGCAAAGTTGATGCGAGCTCAACTGAGAAGGTTTTGACAGAAAGAATTGATCCTTGACCTTTCTTATGAGCTAACATCTGGTACATTAACTCAGTGACTCTTATGGGGAGCCTTTTTCTTCTTTTCCGAACACTATAATGTCAAAATTACATACATGAGTCACCTAAATGGTTAGATAAATTAAATGTAGCTAAAATAAGGAGCATCTTGTTACTCTAATTTCTAACCAAATAAACAACTTATATTTAACACAAACAAATGTTCTAATGCTCAAATAAGAATTATTGAATGCATGTTATGTTTAAGTAAAGGGTTATTTTTAAATACCTGTCTTTTGTAGCCCCCAATGGCCAGTGGCCACCACATATATAAAAGATTGCTATCTAATATGAAATGACCAAAATCCAAAAAGATACGACAGTCCCACTAATTTTTTTTCTTTCTTTTTTCTAGTAATAAGTACGACAAACTTAGGTATACCGTATACGTAACATTAGGGCATTTGCTGACGGAATGAATCAAAGATTTAAATTTTATGAGCTAGATCCTTAAGTTTTTTAGCATTATGGTTCATATTTGTCACTTATTATAATTTTAGTAATTTTTTATATATAAATTTATATTTATATTAAAAATATTAAATTCAAATGAACGTGATATCGTAACATTAGATCTGCCTATGCTTGCTGGTAGTGAGTAGTGACGTATGAATAAATTTATAGAGAGCTGCATGAGTAAAATAAAAATCACATGGGAAGGTTAGTGGCAGAACCAACATTTGGATGAAGTGGTAAAATCAAAATGGTAATGCAAACATAAGTTTAGTGTCTTAAATTAGTTCTTTGTACCATACTTAACATTTGTTATGCTGGATACTATAGATGGTCTTAATATAAAATTTTAGTATGTATTGTTTTTTTTTTCTTGTTTAATTATTAATTTTGGAATAAATTATATTAGGATTAGTAATTAGTATCAAGATAAATTTGATGGAATAATATTATCGGAATTAATTATCTCTGAATAAATAATAAAAATGACAAAAATATATACTCTTAAGGTCCGTCAAACTATGTTTTTACTAAATAAAATGGAGAATATTTTTGTAAACAAACAACATCATATCGGCATAACTTATTCCAACACATTGTTAGGGTTTTTGCCCTGATTTTCTTACCAAATTTAAGTTTTACTTTTCTTGAAAGGAAAATATAAAACTATTTCAGATTTGGCTAATCTCTTTATTATAGGAAAGGTTTTGAAACTCTATAAATAGAAGACCCCTCTTCTCATACCATAACACAATAGCATCCACAATGTAGTCATCAAAGAGTCTTGTTTAGGGGGAGATTTCTTCCAATAATTTTTATGCTTTTTTAATATTAGGTTTTTATATATAGGTCGTTTGACCAAATCATATAATAATATTAAGTTTTTAGTATTGTTTTATGTGTCATCAGATTTGTCACATTGATGATTTGCAACTATAAGCTTCCGCATAACGCCCTCTCGATTTCGAACCTAACACACATAACTTATATTGAAACCAAACGGCCCCTAATAGTGGAGAAAAAGTTGATGCTTAATAATACTAGCAGTGGAGAAAAGGACTAAAAGCCATTCAAGTAATAGGGGTAACTCTAACTTAATTACAATAATAACATACTCGGTATAGTCTTACAAAATACAAAAACTCTAACTCAATAGTCCTTTTAATTTTGAGATAAGTATTAAAAACACCCTAAACTTGGCGCGAATTATTACTTTAGTCCCCGAACTATTGACAGACTTAAAAACACCCCTCTACTTGACTAAGTGAATTTAAAACACCTCTCTTATGCGACGCGTGCGTATATGTAAAATTTTCTACTGATATGACATACACATAGAGATATATAGTAGGGAAAAAAAGAAAAAATATTTTAAAAATTAAATGCTAAGAATTTAGCAATTAAAAAAGAGAAGAATATTTTTTTTTCTTATCCTATCTCATCCCCTACCTAGTAGGCTAGTACCCCAACCTCCCCCTCCCCCCACCCCTAAAAAAAAATTCTTTTTAAAATAAAATTAAAAAAAAACTCTTACCCCAGCCCCCACCGAAAAAAATAAATCCTACCCACTACCTCGATCCCCTCAAAAAAATTATTTTTAAATTTTTTTTGTTAGATCTATATAAATATTTTTAGGAAAATCTTTTCCACTTGTAAGAAAATCTTATTCATTTTCTTGTGTTCAATATGCAAGTAGAAAAGATTTTCCTAAAAACATTTATATATATCTAATACAAAATAAAAATAATAATTTTTTTTTGAGAGGGTGTGAGTAGTAGAGTAGGAATTTATTTTTTTTTGAGGGGGCAGGGGGAAGGGGGAAGAGGGGTTCGAGAATAGGGTAGGGTCCTGTCCTTAAGATTCAGATAAGAAAAGAGTTCCAAACCTAGGGGAGTGGAGGTCGGGGTAGGGTAAGAAATTTTTTAAATTTTTTTCTTAAACATATTTTAATTTTAAAAGTTAAAAAAAATTTTCTTAGGGGGGTGGGGTGGGCTTGGGGTGGCCAAGGGTAGGGTGTGTGGATGGGATAATACAAAAAAATTAATTTTATTTAAAAAACAATTATTTTTTTAGGGGTGGATTGGGGGGGGGGGGGGGGAGTCAGGGTAGGCGGAGGGGTGCGATAAGAAAAAAATTAAATTTTTTTAACAAAATTGAGTGGTGGGGTGTGGGGTTGGGGTATCTGGATAGGTGATGGGGTGGGGTAAAAAAAATTTTATTTTTTAAAAAAAGAATAAATTTTTAAATATCTTTTTACTATATATATCTATGTGTATGACATAAGAGGGGTGTTTTTAAATCACTTAGGGTTCGTTTGGTAGAGTGTATAAGAATAGTGCAAAATATATTGTATTAGTAATGCAGATATTAGTTATGCTTGCATTAGTTACGCTGATATTATTTCTTATACAGTATTTGGTGTGGTGTGTTAAAAATAACTTACATTGCATATTTTTAAATAAAAAATTTATTTACAAAAATACCCTCCACAAATATAATAAAAATGATGTGAAAAAGGTTTTGAGGGGTTATTGTGTCTTTACTCATGCTAATGCATGCATTAAAGTCCCTTGCATTGCTAATACCAAAGATTTCCCATGTATTAGTTATGCATAGCATAATACACAATAGAGTATATAACTAATGCAAGCATTAATTATACATAGATTGAAAAAGTGTACCAAACAAGGTATTAGTAATACACAGAGCTAATGCATGCATTATTTTTTCTAATACATCCCACCAAACGACCCCTTATTCAAGTAGGTTGGTGTTTTTAAGGCTGTCATTAGTTCAGGGACTAAAGTAATAATTCACGCTAAGTTTAGGGGTGTTTTTGTCATGCCTCATGTTCCAACGGGACGGACTGGCACCCGAAGCCATTAAGGCCCCAGAGAACAAATCTTCATTCATGTACACTCATATGCATGTCACTAACTGAACAACACTCTATCACATATAAATACAAGATACTAATGGCAGAAGTCATGGAAAACATATGATATATATATATGAAACTTGGCCGTTAGGGCCACCACGACAAAAGCATACATTCTTTACATTCCTTCACTTGTCCCACAACGTCTACAAAAGCCTCTAACAGATACATAACCAATCCTAAAGTCGGGACAAGTCCCCGCTTTATACAATACAATACCCAAACAAATGTACATAATGACTCGGAAAGCCCCGAACCGAACTGGAGTTCACCAATAATCCGTAGATAATCCGCAGCCTACTATGGAGGTCTACTAGCATTTTTGCCTGCAGCAAGTAAGGTAAGTCCCCCAAGGGACGTCAGTATGAAAGAATGTACTGAGTATGTAAGGCTATAAGAAATTATATGAAACATAGGATCTCCGATGGAATCAAATACAAGTGAATAAACATTATGGATAAATCACTGTTCTATATATGTGTGGAACCATGTACAGTACATTTATTACTTTCTTTGCTTTTACGTTCATCATTATTATCTTTCATCCAGTTGATCAGTGAGCCATAGCATAATCATCCACCTTAACGGTTGGCCATAACATAATCATCCACCTTATTGGTGGGCCATAACATAATATAACGTATCATATCAACAATCATCGGGATCGTCTCTAGCTGGGCTTTCACCCCTTTGAGCTACCACCCGACCTCTAAGAAACACATGTATGCATTACTTCATTCCCTTACTTTTGTGAGATTGATACATTGGTGGTTATAACATTATTGGAGCTTTGGAACATTAGTCAATGAATAAGAGACACGTGAATCACAATTGGTCAATGAATAAGGAACATGTGAATAACAAGATATGTCAAACCTGAATGAGATACTTTGGAACATTTCGAAATGGAACAAGTACGGTAACGATGAGAGCAATAGGTGCTGCCAAAGAATACGGGAAAGAAAAACCTTACATACCTTATCTTCCCAATATGAATACACAGTCCTATATGTGATTACAATAATCCAGCTCCTTCCTTACATTTTACTCTACAACACAGGTACATAACGAAACTCACGTAAACAACTAACTACATTACTAGTGCATAAGACGACAATGAGCTACGTGACTGCCATGTAGCGTCATTTCATTCTTTTACAATACATCTCACTGCATTACCATACCAACAATACCACAACATTCCACACATTAACCAAGACATTATAAATCAATAGCATTTCACACCAAGTTTATGCTTTACACTTCCCCTTCAACATAACACTATGTCACATTTATCTCACTACGTCACGTAAACACCTTCCACAACAACATATTAAAGACAATCCATAATTGATACCATTCAAAATACCTCCGGGCTACTCCTTTAAAGTCATTCAAAAGGTATCATAAGTTGATAATTGCAACCAATAAGGGTATAGGGGCCTTGGGGGGTCAAAGAAATGCAAAAACAATCGAAACGGAGTTCTGGATTGACCTGCGAAGCCACCTGCGCCCGCAGGTGGATGAGGTGCGGCCGCAGGTGACCATTGGCCTGGTCCAGGGCCACCTGCGTTGGCATCTGCGCCCGCAGGTGCCCCATCCGCGAAGGCAGATGCCCGTTTCAGCCTCCAGGGGTCATTTTCTGGTTCTTTTTCGCAATGAATGGTCCATAGTCATAAGAAAGCTTCTCTTTACATATTTTAGGTTAACTTGGATGCCAACGAACAATCATGGTTTCACAACACACATGAACATCACCAAAACTACCTTTTTCTTTCAATACGTCACCAATTTCATGCACAATTTCAGCACAACAATTTCAAAGGTTATACACAAAGAGGAAGCAAGTTAGGGAGATAACCACATCATACATGTTGATATTTAATCCATCAAATTCACTTCCTTCAAGACCACAAGTCCACTTTCAAGTTTATAAGGCAAAACCCTTTACCGATTAAGCAAACATAGACTGTTTCACACATAGTGGATTGCTCATCACTTTGTCAACATAACCAACATGATTTACACACCATCTTATGCATATAATATACTAAACCATGAGAGTAAACACTTACCAAAGCTTGCAAAGAGGTGATCTTGTCCAAAGGGAATAGTTGCTTAAGATTTGAAGGAGAAAGAAAATATCTTGTGAAATAATCTAGAAATGGCATGTGTGTTGTAATGAATAAAATCTGATTTTTTTTGTGCTTTATATAGTCCTTTGTAGTCATCCTTAGCCACACTTAGTCAATAATTGAGGGTTTACTTAGTCAAAGATGAATGAGTCATTTCCTTCTTTTGGGCCATGTCTTTTTGCTTAATAGTTGAGCCTTAATTGAGCCCATTAGCCCAAGATTAGTTTAGCCCAATAACTTCCATGAATAATATACCAACTATCACAACTTAATTAATTTCATGAACATTAGGGTAATCGCATGAGTTCAGAAATATACGGGGTGTTACAGTTTTCAGTATTTATCTTTTTAATTTTATTTAGAGTTTAAGTTATATATATTCGAAAAGAAATTCTTACACGAATTATTTTTATCTAACATATCTTCTTTTTAGGATTATAATTTTCACATTTTACATAAATTTTTCAATAATTCCTTTTTAAATTTCCTAATAATATTAATAAAAAAGAAAAGGGTCTTATTTGCCGCATTTTGTAAAAGTGATGACGACAGTATCCGAGACATCTTTTTAAGGATTTGAACCAATCAAGTCTCAGGTGAAACTTACAAAATTCAATAGGTTTATAGTACTGATTTTTTTTCAAACCACTTTGAACAATTGAAAAAATTATTTTCTTAATTTGACCTAATATTGATGATGGCAAGATTGGAGCAGCAAAGCTTTGACCCATAGTATTATAGGGACTATAATACTCCCTCCGTTTGAATTTACTTGTCACTATTTTTTTAATTTAATTTTTATTTTTATTTGATATTTTTAACAAATCAAGAAAAGACAAGAATTTTTTTTTCATGTTTTACCCCTAGCATTAATTACTTGTTCTCCAAATCTTTTTGCAATACTTATCATTGTTTTTCTAATAGGTGTGTCAAGTTAAAATATGACAAGTAAATTCGAGCGGAGGGAGTAATAATTTTCACCGGTGTCCTCTCCGATTAGAGAGACCACACTTTATTCTCAGCACGCCCCTAAGTATGGTCTATAGTGTGTAGTAATTCTTAAGGGTCTCTGCTTATTCTGATATCATGTTGAATTATGTGATCATCTCATTTAAAAACTTAAGTTATTAAAGAGAGCACACTTTTATTATTTAATTATATTCTTAACCTGATTATCGCAAGAAGAAAATACGGGTCTAATATTTTTGAAGGTCTTGATTGAATCTAAAGTGAATTATCGAAGTCATAATATTAGAATTTTGAATGTCAAATTTGAAATTCATTCATTCCAATTTTGAAGCAACAACGTATTGCAAAAACATATAAATGAATTTTGTATTTGTGCAAATGTTAAAGGGGCACAGAATTTACCTTTTGGTAGAAGGCAACGAATACTTCATGAAAGGGCACAAGTTGATTGTGACACTACGTTATAAAAAGAAAAAAAGAACATTTTAGTTGCCCACATCACCCAAAAAGAAAAAAGGCTAGCTAACTAGGTACTTCCTCCGTCCATCTTTATTTATTTACTTTTGACTTAATATATACCTTAAGAAACAATAAATAAAGGGGTGATTTTACTATATCACCCTTTAAATATAATAAATTTTTTACTTTAAAAAATATAATGAGGAATGAATAGTATTTAATATTAAGGATAAAATGAAAAAAAAAGTAAATTATGTATTGGTTTTTCAAACTGGATAAGTATTATTGGATATCCCGTCATAAAAAAATAGATAAGTAAAGATAGACGGAGAGAGTACTAATTCTGCCCATAGGTTTTGACAACATTTTACATGTTCCCCCAAAAAAAGTCATTTGGTGTGTTCACTTTCTCGAACTTTAATTAATTCAAATTAGTATAACGTAACATTTATTCTAAGGAAAAAGGTTCAAATTCTTTTCATACGTAAATTTCGAACTCGATAGAAAGAGATCTTGTTCGTCTCACCACAACTAAGTTACTATCGTTTTGTTTTGTTAGCAGCCAAAGCCATGCGCCAGCCAACGAAGTTTTTTTTTTAAAAAACATACTCCTTCCGTTTAAAAAAGAATGGTTTAGTTTGACTTGACTCAAAATTTAAGAAAATAAAGAAGACTTTTGAATTTTATGGTGTTAAACATGTCATGTGAAAAATTGAAATTAAAGTATTATTAAAAAGAAAAAAAATCATTCTTTTTAAAATTGATTAAAAAAAAAAGTAAATCATTTTTTTTAAAATGGAGTACTTTATTTGTTTTCAATAGCCAAAGAACTCTGACCTAGTGATTCAAAACATGTGATTTACACCTAGTTTTTCTTATTTTTATTTTGATTTTTATGGGCCTCTATGATGCACACATGTTTCTTCTAGAACATGTTCTAGTACGACAGCTCCCATGCTTTACGCCCACCTTTTTCTCTTTTGTGTCCATTAATTTCTCCCCAAGAAAAAACCCCATCCCCCACCCCTATTCTCCAAAAAAAAAAAAATTAGAAATTTGTTCAAATTATTTTTCAAGATTTAAAATTAAATATTAATTAATATGAATATATGAATATTGTGATAAAATACTCATCTGATCATTATTTTTTATGAAATATATAAAGTTCAAATTGGACAAAGAAAATGAACAAAGAAATATTTGCATAAAAGTTATTTACAATATTCTCGACTTTGCTTTTAAAAATTAAACTTGCATTTCAACTTCAAAGTATAATGTTTTTACAAGTGCTTGTTTTTAATTACTTTTAATTTAATAGTCTACAAATTTTAAACATAAATTAATTAGAGACAGCATGCAAAGTACAGTACTCCACAAGCATTGATCATAGGATCCGCAGAATATACCAAGTGGAAGCCACACTATTTAACCTTGCGTTTTTTTTAGGTCACTAATTATATTTTGTCATTTTTAAAACTTGTTCAATTAGATATGACCTTGTAAATTACTTACATTATAATTACACAATAATATTTATCTTTGTAATTACTCTATAATATACTTTTGTGTAAAAATTAAGTTTTGTTTTAGCTTTTTTCATGTCCATTAAAAAAATAAAAATACAAGGTACTTCATCTGTTCATTTTTTTTGTCCATATTTAACTTTGTACACCCTTGAAATAGAGTAGTAGTTAATAAAAGGGTGAAAATTATTTTTACCCCCTAATTTTGCTTTAAAAATCAACCCACCCCCTCAATTTTAAATAATAATCAAACTATATCCTCTTAACCTTCTATCTTAATTTGCCTCCTCCACTCTTTCCTATCTAGAGTCATGTTCTCAATAAGTTGAAGCTGCTCCATGTCATATCGAATCACCTCCCTACAATATCTCTTCGGTTTACCTCTACCTCACCTGAATCCATCTCTAACCAACCTCTCACACCTCTGCACTGGGACATCCGTGCACCTCCTCATCACATTTTATGACCTTATATAAAATTAAAAAATAATTTGATATATTTTGTATATTTTGAGTTTAAGATCATAAGATTTAAAATTTTTATTTACTTTCTTAATGTCTTTACCAAATTAAAAACAAAATAATTAAATTAAAACAGGGGGAGTATTTCTTCACTAAAAGTTACCCACTAATTTTCAAACAACCCCAATGATCAGTCAAAGGTTGGAAATAGGATCACAGAAATATACCAAGACTCAAAAACATCCCTTTTTTTGCTAAACTAAAAACCAAAAATAACCTGTTGGCAAAACCCCAAAAAAAAAACCAACATAAAAACCCAAAAATAACCTCACCTGAAAATTTCATTACCATAGTTTGAAGAAATTTCTTGTGTGAAAAGTAAGCAAATAGTACACCAAAACTATTCCACCGCAGCCCCCCACAGCTTTATACAAAACCACTACATAAAGAATCAAAAAACCCCAACACCAAAAAAGACCTCCTCAAACTCTCCAAACAGCACATTCTTCTTCCCTTTTTTCACCAAAGTTCTGAGTTTTCTTCATCTGGGTCTTCTCTTACTTCAGCAAACATGCATTCAAATCACTTACTTCTTGAAGAACCCATTAGGATGGCCTCTATTTTAGAGCCATCTAAAGCTGTAAGTACCAAAAAATTCAATCTTTTTTGATGTATTTCACTTAAACATTCAATTTTCTTGATGTTTTTTTACAAAAAAAATCAATATTTTAAATGTATTTTACTTAAAGATTCAATTTTTTTTGATTTTTTTACTGTTAGATCTATATTTGCATGTGATTTTTCAATTTTTGTTTGATGGTTTTTTGTTTTTTTTGTGATTTTTCATGTTTTTGTTGTATTTGTATTGATGGGTTTTGTTTGTTTTTGAATCTTGCAGAGTTTTTTCCCTGCTATGACTAAGATTGTTGGGACTTTGGGTCCTAAATCTCGATCTGTTGAGACTATTTCTGCTTGTCTTAAAGCTGGAATGTCTGGTAAATCTTCAAATATGTTTATTTTTTTTTGTTTTTATTGGGTTTAGTTGGATGTGTGTAATTGATGGATGGTGTAGAAGGGTGTGTTTTGATTGTTACTTTTTGTCGTATTGGCAGTGGCAAGATTTGATTTTTCATGGGGAGATTCAGATTATCATCAGGAGACTTTGGAGAACTTGAAGGCTGCTATTAAGGCTACTAAGAAGCTGTGTGCTGTATGTATAACAATATATTTTTGAGTGAAGAGTGAAAAACACACCTAAAGTATTCCAGTTTTTGAGTTTCATACCTAAACTAGCAGGTGTGTGAGTTTGAGTTTACCACCTGAACTATCACCAACTATTTATCAAAACACACCTTTAACTATTAATTGTTTGAGTTTCATACCTGAACTTTTAGTTAGGAAAAGCGAACAATTAATAAATAGTTGGTGAAAGTTCAGGTAGGAAATTCACACACCTGATAGTTCAATTATGAAACTCGGGAAAACCCGGATTACTTTAGTTTGTTTTTGATCATTAACTCTATGTTTTTTTTTGTCCTTTTGTTGCTGCTACTGATGTTATTAATGCTCTTTTGCTTGCTTCAAAGGTTTAATCTTGTCTTGGATTTGTTCAGTTTCTAGACTCTGGTTGTTTTGTACATGTGTCCTGTGTGGAGAGTGGGTCAGGGGCAGATGTATTTAGACATCATATACTGTTATGTTAAGTATGCACTTGTGTTTACCAATACAGATATTGGATTACTTTGCCCACACGGTTTTAGTCATATTGAAAGAAATCAACTAGCTTTTTGTCTAGGATTGGAAGTTTGAAACTCTGAAGGGGAGCCTTGGCGTAACTAGTAAAGTTTCCTCCGTGTGACCAGGAGGTCACGAGTTCAAGCTGTGGTGGTCTGTCTCTTTCCCTGACCCCGCTCATAGTGGGAGCTTTAGTGCACCAGGCTGCCCTAGGATTTGAAGTCTGTACTCACACGGTTCTCATCCCACTTCATCAATTACTTAATCACACCCTTGACCCTTGTGTGGCATGGGTCTTAAGTTCTGGGGTCTGCCTCTTGTCAGTGGGTAAATAGTCATAAAAACACATGCCCTGACACTTGTTGCTGTCTTAAAGCATGCGACATTGGGTGGTGGCAAAAGACAGCTGAGAAAGAGGAAGGGGGTGGGGTGGGGTGGTTTGTAATTTCTGTTGTTGTCTGTCTTTATTGATGTTGATTGTTGAGGTGTCAATTGGAATCATTGGACTGGACTTAACAAATATTATTTTGGGGTTCTGCAGTTAAGTGTAAGAAAACTTTAGTTGTAGATTGTGTGTCTCTACTTAGGCATACAGTCTTTGAATGGGGATTTATGATGACAATATAAGCAGATATGCTGAGCACTTTCCAATATGAAGGTAGTAAACATCATGGTTTTGTTCCATTCAGGTTATGCTAGACACTGTGGGTGCTGAGTTGCAGGTTGTCAACAAAAACGAGACACCTATTTCACTTAAGGAAAATGCAATTGTTACTCTGACTCCTCATCAAGGTCAAGAAGCGTCTGATGAAGTGTTGCCAATTAACTTTGACGGATTAGCCAAGGTCCAGCCTTGTTTTACTTTTCCCTTTCATACAGTATATGTTAGTAAATTAAGTTCTATGGAAGTTTGGTAAGTAAAACTTTTTAAAGGAAACAAATGGAGCGTTTATTTGCAAATGCATTGTAAAACTTGGTGGAACAAGATGATTGAATTCTAGATAAGTATTTATATTCACTAGCTACATGGTACTAAAGTATGCTGTTGATTTTGCTTGCAGGCTGTAAAGAAGGGAGACACCATTTTTGTTGGTCAGTACCTCTTCACAGGAAGCGAAACAACATCTGTTTGGCTGGAGGTATGAATTAGATATTCTTCCCCCTCCTTGATATTTAGGTGACTTTTTATTGTGGTTAGTAGAAAAAGTGATCTCCACATAAAATTTAACATTGTTAATACAATTTTAAAACTTAACATCATCCATGTAAAACTTCATTTTATAAGGTATGATTTAAAATTTAACATTATTCATACCATCTGTACTTCCAATTTTTTTTTTTCCACATATACAATACCCGCATTAGTTATTTTTCTTTTCCTATAACTAATACCTGCATAAGTTATTTTCTATGTACTATTTTATGTGGGATCAAGCGTCGAATAAAAATTTAGGGATTAGTAATACATGAATTAAAGGATTAGTAATACATGAATTCAACAACCGAATGACAAATGACCCTTCTTGTGGTAGTTAGTATTTTATTTTGTTTAAAAAAAATACTTAAATATGCAATACATAGTAATTTTTAATAACAAATAATCACTACATCAAAGTCCTACTAATCCAACAATAACTTCATACCAATGTAATCCTGCAGTGGAGTTTGGGGAGGGAGTAGGAAGTACGCAAATCTCAGCCCTACTAATCCATGCATTACAATTCCGACATTACTAATCCATGCTTAATGTTAGGATTTAGCTATTATTTTATGAAGATAAGTTTATTGATAAGTGGCTCCCAGGGCTTTGATCTAGTAGTAAGAGCGCAACGCGTGATGTGCACATCACATGTTCAAGCCTTGCCACTAACAAAAGCTTGGGAATTAGGTGGAGAAGGGTAGGGGGAGGGACTATTTCGCTATCAAAAAAGAGAAGACAGGAAGTTCATTCATGAATAGAAGTTGTGATGTGTTTGTAATTGTACAATCTACTGCTTTGGGTTAAGAAAATCAGTCTATGTTCACAGGTAGATCAAGTGAATGGGGATGATGTCATTTGCGTGGTAAAGAACTCTGCCACTTTAGCTGGGTCATTGTTCACTCTGCATGCTTCTCAAGTTCATATTGATATGCCAACGCTCACTGAAAAGGACAAGGAGGTAAGCTACTCAAAATTCATGACAATTGCTAAGAACGATGTCTATGTTACTTCTGATAATGAAGTTCAAGTTGCTCCTTTAAAGATAATTTTCTCTGAGGACTTGATATTTTAGCATAGTTATAACTGCTACTCTAAAGTTGTGGTTTTCAATTGTAGGATTATTGGGACTTTGTAATTGACATATCTGAATTGGATCAGTCATAACATTGGAGTTTTGTATACATATATGAGTTGGATGAATTGTAACATAGTTTTATTCTTGTTTCCTACATAAACTAACAATAGCTTTATTAGTCAATCCCTTAGCCCAAATGGATTTCCACATTTGCCTTTTCTGGGCGTTCTAGAATGATACTATATAGGTAATGTGTTTAACTATTGTATGTATTATACTTCACAATTTTAATTGGGTCCAAACAATTCTCAACAAAATAAGCAGGGCCCACTTTTCCCTCCTTGTATTAACATTTACATTATGTATGATCTTACTAGTAGTTCATTAGCAAGCATATTATCATTGATCATACAGTGTTTGCCTCCAGAAAGCTACTTTTGCTCTTTGTTTTGTGTCCTATTTTGGATATTTTTGCAGGGTTCCTTCTATATTCACTTTGGACTTTGTTATGTTAATTTTTTTTCAGGTTATAAGCACATGGGGTGTTCAAAACAAAATTGATTTTATTTCACTATCATATACAAGGCACGCCGAGGATGTCCGCGAGGTATCTATTTTCATTACTTTCATTTCTTTTTATTTTCTAATTTTTTTTACATTCTTTTACTGTTATGTCAATTTGCATTTGTCTAGTCATTCTGGACCGTGTTAATATGAAATTGACTTCATTCCTTGTGCTAAAATTCAGGCTCGTGAGTTCTTATCTAAGCTGGGTGATCTAAATCAAACTCAGATCTTAGCTAAAATTGAAAATGTGGAGGTTAGTTGATACACTTGTATTTTTAGTGAGGTTCTTTTGTTTTCTGTTTTTAATAAGTCTCATGAGGTCTCTGTTTACATTGAATATCACGAATTCTGCAAGGGCTTGGCATTTAACTTTCTGCCTTTCTTTCCGTAATCTATACAGGGTTTGACTCATTTTGATGAGATACTCAAAGAGGCTGATGGGATCATCCTTTCTCGTGGAAACCTCGGTATTGATCTTCCACCAGAGAAGGTAAACTATCTTCTCAACAGTCTGTGTTTACCTGTTTGATAAGTGGGATGGCTCTTCAAACAAATTTCATTTCTGTTCGACATTATCAGCATGTAAACATAGAGATTCCGTTATTCCAAACAAACTGGAATCAATAATGTGAATGCATCTTATTCTCTCCTCCCTTCTCCTGCCTGGACCAAACCCCAGAACACCAAAAAGAGATACATGGAACTCATGTGCTCCTTAAACACCAAAAAGAGATACATGGAACTCATGTGCTCCTTAAACACCAAAAAGAGATACATGAAACTCATGTGCCCCTTATACTCCATGTTCTTCTTCAAAATAGATATCCTTACAGTTAATTATTTCCTTAATATTTTGAGTTTCGAGTGCACCCAGGTTGAATTTAAAACAATATATTGATTGATTTTAAGCCGTCTACATACACCGTTTCTCCTACTAACATATAATTCCACTGCAAAATTTGTGTGCCATATTCTTTTGTTACCATGCTAATACAGGCGGTTTGCAGGTGTTCTTGTTCCAGAAGGCTGCTGTTCACAAGTGTAACATGGCTGGAAAGCCAGCTGTAGTAACACGTGTTGTCGATAGTATGACTGACAATCTTAGGCCTACTCGTGCTGAAGCAACAGATGTTGCTAATGCTGTCTTGGATGGTAATCTTCTTTGGGACTTTTATTGTAATGGATTGGTGTTCTTCTTTTATCCTTTTATATCTAATTAGTCATGATAACATTGATGTACCATTTTAACACTTAATTGAGACAACTCTCAATTATCCGCCGAGTTTTGATTCGTGCACCTTCCCTCGGGGATTTCTCGGTTATCAAAAAAGGAAAAAAAAAAAGAAACTTAATTGAGACATCTTGATTTCCTTCGATATTTTTACGTTTATACTTTCAGGAACTGATGCTATTCTTCTTGGTGCTGAGACTCTGCGCGGATTATACCCAGTCGAGACTATTTCCACTGTTGGCAAAATTTGTAACGAGGTAATTTTTTCCTGAAGTTTTATTAGCTTAGGAAATTGTCTCCACACTATCTTTTAATGAACCGTATGGTGAAGCCTTAAATAGAATGGAATCGGCATGTGTTGCATTTAATATCATGAGTTTGTTTTGAGAGGGATGTGTAATGGTCCCTTTTATGTTTGCTCGAGATTTTCTGGTTTAGAAATAACTACATTTTAAATTCTTATGACATTTTAAGAACATTCTTGGGGTAAAAAATATTTGCTGTGTCATCTACTCTTGCTATTGTTGCTTCGAGCTCTGAAAGGACATTTTCAGTTGCCAAGACTTTGGATGGGCGAGCTCAACATTTTGTTTATTTGACCTGCTTGAGTTTTTGGCTAGCAGGACTAATCAGCAATTAATTTCCATGCAGGCAGGGAAGGTTTTCAACCAAGACCTATACTTCAAGAAAACAGTCAAATTTGTTGGAGAGCCCATGACACACTTGGAAGCAATTGCCTCATCAGCGGTATTTTTTTTTTTTTTAATGCAACACTTTAAGATGGGAAAAGAAATATTTCTAGAAATTGAAATGCTTTATACTGTTGAGTATGTGTTTACCACAATAACCCTATCTTCCTTTATTCTCTAGGTAAGAGCTGCCATCAAGGTGAAAGCATCAGTAATTATTTGTTTCACTTCATCTGGAAGGGCAGCAAGGTAGAGTGTTATCATTATTACTATACTTCTTGGTATATTTAGTGTCTCTTTCTTTATAAGAGTGGTAATTTATGTTCATTACACAGATTGATAGCTAAATATAGGCCAACAATGCCAGTATTGTCTGTTGTCATTCCTCGACTCAAGACGAATCAACTGAAGTGGAGTTTTAGCGGTGCATTTGAGGTAAAGCCTAAAGCTCAAAGTTTCTTTAGTTATCAAATCCAACTCATCACCTAATGGCCTGTTAAATGCATTGAATAGAGCGTGTTGTGTTACTAGTGAGACCTTGTTTACTCTATATTCTTTTAGTTACTCTATTGACTTATCATTGGATTAAGTGGTTCTACTCATTTAAACTGATGTTATATCATTTCATGTTCTACTCCAACACAAAGTACTTCTTGATAGTAATACTGAATTTGGTACTCTTTTTTTTTTGGAACTGACATGATAATAATATGTTGTCCTTTTGTGAGAAGAGTTGGCCGGAACTTTCTGAATATTTTCTTCATTTTTGCATTTTTTCTTGTTTAGAGCCACTACTGTGGTCAACCTATTTGATGTGATTGCAGTGGTGACATTAAAATGATAAGTTATCCTCTTGAGCTTTCTGACTTATGTCTTAAGAATTTTCGTTCTTCGATTTATTAGATGAAAATATCAGAATGACAAAAATATTTAAAATTGCAATGGTTAACTATTGATACCTCCAACACACTGTTTGTATTGATCACATTTTTCCATTTTCACTACCAATGTGGTGATCTACTCATGTCTCTTCGTTCTTTTACTTTCTTTATCTGCTTCTCTTTCCTCCTAAATTTGTTGATATTGAAGTTCACGGATCTCGTGTTCAATTTCTTCATGTTCAGGCAAGGCAATCTCTTATTGTCCGAGGTCTCTTCCCAATGCTGGCTGATCCTCGACATCCTGTAAGTTAACTCGTCGTTTTGGTGTTTCATGTTAAATTGAATGTACGTCTTCTGTTTTTGCTGGTGTCTAATCAAGTGATTTGTTCTTTCATAGGCTGAATCTAACAATGCAACTAACGAGTCCGTACTGAAAGTTGCTCTTGATCATGGAAAGGCATCAGGAGTTATAAAATCACATGATCGAGTTGTCGTTTGCCAGAAAGTTGGAGATGCATCAGTCGTCAAGATTATTGAACTCGAAGATTAGGGTGTTATAGGCTGCTGCAGTTGTCAGCTGTTATTTTGTCCACATCTTTTTTGCGATGTGATGGAGAGTGTTAATATCCATCACATTCTTTGGTTCTACAAAGGTTTTGGTAACTCTTGATGTGTGATAATGGTACAGTCATAAACCGGGCGATTATTCTTGTCGATTGAACTAGCAGTATTGGAAACTATTGAAATTAGTTTAATGGCTCTTTCTTGAGTTCATTGATAGGATTTGGTGCTCAGTAGTTCTTCCAACTGCTTTATCTAATGCATTGTGTTATGGAGATGTCTGTAACTAATTTTTGTTCTGTTTCAGAACTTAATGAAGAAAGACCATCAATGCCCATTTAAATATAAACAATAAAACCTTGAATGGTATGATGTTTTCTAGTTCCTAGCCACTTTGGAATGTCTTCACTTTTTAGTTTCTAGCCACTTCTAGTTTATTGTCTTACACTTTTTAGTTTCTAGCCACTTTCTAGTTTATTGTCTTTCAGTTGCCTCCTCTACTTACAGTCGAGTGGCTGATTGTTTTGAGACATTATGGCTTAGTGGTCGACCTCGGTAACAAAGAAGGAATCCATAAAAACTTAGGATCCGACATTATGATAAAATACTACCCTCATGATTACCATGTCCTTGAGATTTGATAAAAGAAAGGTGCATGATTGGACAAGTTGTTAGGAATATGACGGAACGAGAGACCAAGGAAAGAAGAATGAAAGAAAGGTCATTAGCGGAATACATTGCAATTGGATAAGAAGTTAGGAATATGACGGAACGAAAGATCAAGGAAAGAAAGAAGAATACACAGCGAATGCTTATGACATTATTTGTTGCTGATATTGTTCCTCTTATAAATGTCGCAACTGAACCAAGTTTCTATAGAAAACCACCTCTTGTGAAATTACACTTGTCAGAATCGTCTTAAAAGAAGCAATCTCAAATCTACAAACTCAATTGTTTTACTTGTCTAGTTAAATTTCCAGATAGCACGAACTCAAATTTTTAGACTTGTACAATGTGTGCAACATGAAATAGAACGAAAAAGTCGTGTATATTCTTGCAAACACAAATCCTACAACCACAAAAATGGACAAAATTCCAATCAAGAGACTAAATTAGCATTTGTAAGATTAGAACGCTCAGTTGCCTGCCAAACACTAATTTCCCGATAAAGAGACTTGCCTAATACAAACAATGAACTGCTAAAGCTCGTTTGGTATGAGGGATAACTAATCTCGAGATTAATTTTAAGATTAAATTATCCCATATTTAGTTGGAATAAAACCATAGGATAACTTATCTAAGATTGGTTATCCCGGGATTGTAGTATTAATTTATCCAACATTGAGGCTGGAATGACAATTCTAGGATAACTAATCCGGAAGAACTTGTTCCCAACTAAACAAGCTCACAGATCTAGAACAACCCCTTCTTTTCTCTAACTAAATTATTGTCCTAATTAAGATCCCGACGATTCACAATATTACCACTATATATTTTAAATGTCACAATACCCTATAACACTAGCTATTAGTCGTCAACACAACTACAAAGAATCAAATATGCGACCTAAATAGCATGAAATCATAAGAATCATATGCTTCAACCAAACATCGCAATGAGAAGGTTATTTTAATCAATAATAACACCATGACGAAGTCTAAAGATCCATATAATCTTTAATATCATATCTCTTAAAAACCATCGTCCAACTAAAAGGGAACTTGACAACAAAATGTGGTCAGGAAAAGAACTCACAAGTAACTTTGGTGACTTGAGGATATAGATTCCCTCCCACTTAATCTCAGTTTGGACCATCAAAACTAACAAGAAGAACAGACTGAACCAACAATCAAACAAAATAGCTTCTAACATTATCTCGAAACAAAAATCGTCATTCACTGTGTAAAGCCAAGCCATTTTGAGAAGTTTATGAACTCTATGTAATCAGAATCTGAAATCATCGTCTTGAACCAAGATGTCCCTGCTACCCTGATAGCTGATGCTTCCTCCTGTAAAATAAGATACAAAAAATTGAGCAACCTAATGCACAACTGAAACTCAGGTTTCGAAGAACCATGAAAAAGAGTGCTACGATGTACACAACATAAGTGAGGTGCTAAGGCTGAGTTGGGATTATGGAACTGTTTGATTATCAGGAATTGGCTATAGGTTTAGATGAAATTAATATCAAACCAATACTCTGAATGCCACTACCAGAAATCATAGTAATTTTGTGGAGAAAAGTTCACAGTGGCAGAAATATATGAGCCATTTTCAGCTTCACTAAATTATGGTTTTGTCAGTATCTTTTTGTATCAAAAGAACTCCTTCTCTTTCTTGCAACCAAAACAATATTCATTCAAGATTGTGCAGAAATATATGAGTCATTTTCAGCTTTACTAAATTATAGTTTTGACAGTATCTTTTTGTTGGGTTTTGGTGATAGAAAGTAAATGGAAATTGGAGGGAAAAATATGGAGGGAAAGTGAATAATGAATCTTCACTTTATGGAAAAAGCATTCTCCCACATTGGTGGGAGAAAGGAACTTTTGTATGTATAAATTGAGAAGCACTCCTTCATGTGGATAATGAGGCAAGAAGAAGACAAGCCTCGCGCTGTCATCACTTGCTCGGCTTCGGCTATATGGATTTAGATTTGGATCGGTTGAGAGATTATCTTTTTAGACAAAATTCATTTAAAACTTCTAAATTAATGAGATTTTAATCCAAAAATTCTATAAGGAACATTCTCTCCAGTTGTGGACGCACCCGGACATGTGCGGATGCATGTCACAACGCACCTCGAAGGGACGCGACCCTTCGAGGCACTGTTTGGAAATGAAATGAGGACCTGTGAGCGCACCTGGCCATCTGCGGATGCAGATGCCAGCGCAGGTCAACGGCTGACATTCAATTTCTTTCCAAAGCTGACCTGCGGCAGCATGTGGCCATTTGCGGCCCCAGATGAGGTCTGCAGGTCAGTCGACGTTTCGAAAAGTTGTGACTTTTCTTCAACCATTGCTTCCTTTCTGAAGCATTACCTTTTGGGCTATAAATATTAGTCTTTTTCCTCAGATTAAGTATACAAAATATATTACTTTACTAAGTTAAAAAACTCTCTTCTTTTTCAAAGAAATCAAAGTAAGTGTGATTTACTCCGTTTGTTGAGTTCGCCGAAGTTCTGCAATTTTCATTGCCGGTATTGCAGAATAGTGTTCTATTCTATCCTTGGGCAATTGTGAGGGGATTAAATTTTTTAAGGAAACACAGTTTATTGTGGGCTTAGAACTATCAATTTTTTGATTTTCGATTGCAGGAAACAACAAGCTTAAAGAATTTAAAGTGTTTTTGTTTTTACATTTCTGTTTCATCTTTATTTATGGTGTGGTTGGAGATTAAAGTCTAACGACTTTCTACTCCACTTTTTAACTCGGTTCGAAGAACATAAAAACTTCATCGAGTTAATAAAGTTTATTTCTATCGATTCAAAGAACATAAAAACTTCATCGACTGAATAAAAACCATTTTGATTGTTAACCAATTTATTGAATTTTGTTTGTGTGTGTTCAAATAGAAATGGGAGAATCAACTGATAAAGTAATGACTTCTGCATCTGTGGTAACTAATGTTGTTTCGTCAAGCTGTGTTACTCCTGCTGTGTTACTCCTGCTGTGAGTGCGGCAGAAAAGTCCGAAAAGTTTTCCTGTAGTGACTTCAAAAGGTGGCAACAGAAGATGTTGTTCTATCTAACCATGCTGAGTTTGCAGAAGTTTATTGTGGGGAACATTCCAACCTTACCGGATGATGCTCCGGAGAAAGATTGATTTATGTTAACTGGGGCATGGAATCATTCAGATTTTCTGTGCAAGAACTATATCCTGAATAAGTTGGAAAATAGTCTGTACAACATCTATAGTGTCTGCAAAACTTCGAAAGAACTTTGGGATACTCTAGACAAGAAATATGAGGCCAAAGACGCTGGACTTAAGAAGTTTGTGGCCACCAAGTTTCTAGAGTTTAAGATGGTTGACAGCAAATCTGGCATGTCTCAAGTCCAGGAGTTGCAATCATCCATGATCTACTTACTAAAGGAATGATCATTAATGAAGCTTTTCAAGTTGCAGCCTTTATAGAAAAGTTGCCTCCTTTGTGGAGGAACTTTAAGAACTACTTGAAACATAAGCGAAAACAAATGACGTTGAAGGATTTGATTGTTCATCTGCGGATTGAAGAAGACAATTAAACTGCAGAAAAGAAAGCTAATGCCAAGTCATCAATCGTAGGAGTAAACAATGTTGAAGCTCATCCAAAGAAGAAGATTGAAAGAAGTCTGATGAAGAAAAGGATGCACCAAATAAGAAAAAGTTCAAAGAAATTGCTACAACTATGGCAAGTTTGGCCACATGTCTTCAATTAGTCGTGCTCCTAAGAAAGACAATATGAAAGAGCAAGCAAACTTGAATGAATAAGTAGACAACTTGTGTGCAATATTCTCAGAATATAACTTGGTAGGAAATCCCAAGGAATGGTAGATTGATTCGGGTGCTACTCACCATGTTTGTTCCAACAAAGAACTTTTTTCATAATATACTTCTTCCGAACAAGGATAAACCATTTGTATGGCAAATTTTGCAACAGCAAAGATAGAAGGAACTGACAAGATTGACTTGAAGATGACTTTGGGCTAGATGGTGACCCTCAACAATGTCTTTCATGTTCCTGAAATGCGAAAGAATTTGGTCTCGACATCACTTCTAGTCAAGAATGGTTTTAAGTGTATATTTGTATCTGATAGAGTTGTAGTCAGTAAAAATGACATGTATGTAGGAAAAGGTTACCTCACCGACAACCTCTTCAAACTAAATGTAATTTCAGTTGATATGAATAAGATTTCTGCTTTTTTTTATTTGCTTGAGTCAAATCATTTATGTCATGCACGTTTAGGACATGTAAATTATAAAATCATTCGAAAAATGATTAACTTGGAAATATTACCTAAATTTGAAAATAATAATTTGAAATGTCAAGTATGTGTGGAATTTAAGTATGTGAAGCATCCTTATAAGTCGATTGAAAGGAATTCAAATCCCTTAGACTTAATCCATATAGATATTTGTGACATGAAGTCAATACCATCTCGAGGTGGAAAAAGATACTTCATAACTTTCATTGATGATAGCACTCGATATTGCTATGTTTATCTGCTTAATAGCAAAGATGAGGCAATTGACACATTTAAGCAATATAAGAATGAAGTTGAAACACAACTTAATAAGAAAATTAAAATGATTAAAAGTGATAGGGGTGGCGAATATGAATCTCCTTTTGAAAAATTATTTTTGGAATATGACATTATTCATCAAACAATTTCTCCATACACTCCACAATTCAATGGGATTGCGGAAAGAAAGAATAGAACATAAAGGAGATGATGAATGTCTTGTTGATAAGTTCTAGTTTACCACAGAACTTGTGGGGGGAAGCTGTTCTAACAGCTAGTTAGATACTCAATCGTATACCCCATAGCAAAACAAAGCCATTCCATATGAACAATGAAAAGGAAGAAAACCCAACTTGAAATATTTCAAAGTGTGGGGGTGCTTGGCAAAAGTACAAGTTCCTAAACCCAAAAGGGTTAAAATAGGATAAAAAATAATTGATTATGTTTTCATTGGATATACAATCAATAGTAAAGTATATCATTTTCTGGTTCATAAATCATGAAATCCTGACATTCATGTGAATACGGTAATTGAATCAGATAATGTTGAATTTTTTGAAAATATTTATCTGTATAAGAATGAATGTGAGTCGTCTAGTGAAACATCTAAGCGACCTCTGGATGAATTAAAGGGAAGTACACCTAATGAGGAAAGTCCAAGACGTAGCAAACGTCAAAGGACATCAACTTCTTTTGGTCCCGATTTCTTGACATTCTTAGTAGAGAATGAACCTCAAACTTTTAAGAAAGCAATGTCTTTTTCAGAAGTACAATATTAGAAAGAGGCAATCAATAGTGAGATAAAATCCATATTGAATAATCATACATGGAAATTGGTTGATCTTCCTCCAGAAAATAAACCATTGGGTTCTAAATAGATTTTCAAAAGGAAAATGAAAGATGATGGCACTATTGATAAATATAAAACAAGACTAGTTGTCAAAGGCTTCAGACAATGAGAAGGTCTTGATTACTTCGACACGTACTTGCCAATAACAAGAATCACATTTATTCGAGTGTTAATAGCATTAACCGTCGTGTATGGTCTTCAAATTCATCAAATGGATGTGAAGACAACCTTCTTAAATGGAGAACTGGAGGAAGAAATATACATGGTTCAACCCGAAGGGTTTGTAGTTCCACGAAAAGAAAAGCAGGTATGTCGACTTGTTAAGTCACTTTATGGACTAAAAGAAGCACCCAAACAATGGCATACGAAATTTGAAAAAACAATGTTGTCAAATGGATATAATATCAATGAGTGTGATAAATGTGTTTACACCAAGAACACTCTAAATCACATTGTCATTGTTTGTTTGTATGTGGATGATATATTGATAATGAGTAAAGACATTTCCGACTTTAATGCTACTAAGCGTATGCTTGCTAGCAAGTTTGATATGAAAGACTTAGAAGTTACGAATTTGATTTTAGGAATTTAAATTCATAGGACTCCTCAAGGTCTAGCTTTGTCTCAATCTCATTACATCAACATTGTACCTGAAAAATTTAAGTATTTGGACTTCAAAGTTGCGAAGTCTCCAATTGATGTGAATCTTGCTCTCACAAAGAACCAAGGTCAAAGCAAGTCCCAAATGGACTATACTCGAGTGTTAGGAAGTTTGATGTACATAATAAATTGTACTAAACCAGATATAGGTTGTGCCATAAGCAAACTGAGTCGATACACAAGTAATCCCGATCAAACTCATTGGATGACGATGAAATGAGTTTTGGGGTATTTAAAATACACTTGGGATTATGCATTGTACTATAAGAAATATCCTGCAGTGGTTGAAGGATATAGTGATGCAAATTGAATCACCAGACCAAATGAAGTAAAATTCACAAGTGGATATGTATTTACTCTTGGTAGAGGAGCAATCTCTTAAAAATCATCCAAACAGACATGCATTGCTCGCTCTACAATGGACTCTCAGTTTATTGATTCGGATAAGGTTGGTGAAGAAGCAGAAAGGCTGTAAAACTTTTTAGAAGATATTCCTCTTTGGCCAAAACTAGTGGCTTCTATATGCATACATTGTGATAGTCAAACGACAATAGGAAAAACTGGAAATGTTATGTACAACGAAAAGTCACGTCACATACGACGAAGACATAATACCGTTAGACAATTACTCTCTAGTGAAATTATCATAATTGACTATGTAAAGTCAAAATATAATGTGTCGAATCTTCTTACAAAAGGCCTAACTAGAGAGGTAGTTGATAAATCATCAAAAGAAATAGGATTATGGCCTAGAGCAAGTCATTGTAAGGTAACTCTACCTAGTTAACTGGAGATCTCAAGATCTAGGTTCAAGGAGATCAAACAAACTTATGAATGACTGTTCAACATTGTCACTAAAAGTATATCCATTTTCATGATTTGACATTGTTTAAGAAATAATGATAAGACTTAAGGTTTGAACCTTTTTAATGGTTTCTAAGTTTGGCAGGTATGACCAAATAATTTATCTATAGGATTAAACATTTAGAAATCACTTATGTGAATGTGAAGTGTAAGCCGCTTCAGGGAGAATCAGAGTAAGGCCAGTTCTCTACGCACTCATGAAATCAGGACGTGTTCATGGCTGAAACGAATAAAATAATGATAACCAAGAACGGTTAAGGGTTAATTGTGTGACATATATTACCTAGGAATATGTGAAAGCTCGACGGTTCAAGGATATCAAATCTACCGATTTGACCAAGGATACCTGATGTATGTTCACTATGGAAAGTTCAAGAGGAAACCTACTTACTCAGATGTGATTGATCCTTAGTTGTAGATCACACAATTTTTCATATAAAATAGTTATTCCCCATTCATGTAGGAGATTGTTGGGTTTTGGTGATGGAAAGTGAATGAAAAATAGAGGTAAAAATATGGAGGGAAAGTGACTAATGAATCTTCACTTTATGGAAGAAGTATTCTCCCACAGTGGTGGGAGAAAAGAACTTTTGTATGTATAAATTGAGAAGTACTTCTTCATGTGGATAGTGAGGCAAAAAGATGACAAGTCTCGTGCCGTCATCGTCGACGCTCGCTTGGTTTGGCTTCGGCTTCGGCATTGGATTCGAATTCGGATTTGGATTTGGATTTAGAAATTATGATCGATTGAAAAATTAACTTTTTAGAAAAAATTCATTTAAAACTTTAAAATTAATGAGATTTTAATTCAAAAATTCAATAATTCTCTCCAGTTGCGGACGCACCCGGACATGTACAGACGTATATCACAATGCACCTCGAAGGGAGGCGCCCCTTCGAGGCACTGTTTGGAAACAAAACGAGGACCTGCGCACACACCTGGCCATCTGCGGTCGCATGTGCTGATGCAGGTGGGGTTGTCCGCAAGTCAGGTGACGTTTTGAAAAGTTGTGAATTTTCTTCAACCATTGGTTTCTTTCTGAAACATTACCTTTTGGGCTATAAATATTAGTCTTTTTCCTTATATGAAGGATACGAAATATATTACTTTACTAAATTAAAAAACTCTCTTCTTTTTCAAAGAAATCAAAGTAAGTGTGATTTACTCCGTTTGTTGAGTTTGCCGATGTTCTGTAATTTCCATTGCCGGTATTACAAAATAGTGTTCGATTCTATTTTGGGAGGAATTAATCCAAACCTTGGGCAATTGTGAGGGAATTAAATTATTTAAGGAAACACAGTTTACTGTGGGATTAGAACTATTAATTTTCTGATTTTCGATTGCAGGAAACAACACTTTTTATATCAAAACAACTCTTTATCTTTCTTACAACCAAAACAATATTCATTCAAGACTATGTACAGAAATATATGAGTCATTTTCAGCTTCACTAAATTATAGTTTTGACATTATCTTTTTATATCAAAACAACTCCTTTTCTTTCTTGAAACCAAAACAATATTCATTCAAGACTATGTGCAGAAATATATGAGTCATTTTCAGCTTCACTAAATTATAGTTTTGACAGTATCTTTTTATATCAAAACAACGCCTTTTATTTCTTGCAACCAAAACAATATTCATTCAAGACTATGTGCAGAAATATATAGATATCCTTCACCTGTAACTTCTATTTTTAAAAAAAATATCTAGTTGTGGACTGAAAATCTATGTTACTGAAAATACACAAGCACAAAGCCAGAAGTTATATACAGTAAAATTATTGAAAAACCAATGTAATTTTTGTGTTAGTTTACTCAAATTTTGTGAAAAAAGTGAGAGTTAACTTACCGTACGTGAAATTTACGTACCCTTAAATTATTGAAAAATCAAGTACTACTCGGATGTGCGTAATGTAGACAAGTAATACCTAATCCAAATTGGAATTTACCATCTTCTGGAGAAGATTGACGGCTTCTTGAGAGTTCGTTTCGGCTGATGTGATCAATTGTTTGGTGTTGTCTATATTTGTCATAACAATGGAGAGAGCTGAGGAAATTTCTTGGGCGATTTCTTTGGAGGACATTTCCTTTAGAGTGGAGAATTTTTTCACAATATCAAGAGTGGTTGAGATTGGGAGAGCTACCCCTGGAACACCTTCACCTTCCACCCCTGGAAGACCTTCACCTTCCGCCCCTTTATTAGCAGCTTCAATAGTAGCTTCCACCTCTTCCACCCCTAGAAGACCTTTTTCCCGTTGACTTGAGGCTTCCACCAAAGCTTTAGCCTCCGATTTAAATGAGGTATGTTTTTTTCCCAAGGCATTACTGGTACCGCACCCCAAACGAGCAGCGAAATTATTTTTTTTTTCCCAAGGCATTATTTTGTTGTCGATATTGTTCCTCTTATAAATGCCGCAACTGAATCAAGTTCTACCGGAAACAACCTCTTGTGAAATTACACTTGTCAGGGTCGTTTTAAAAGAAGCAATCTCAAATCTACAAACTCAAATGTTTTACTTGTCTGGTTAAATTTTTGGGTAAATTTCACAAATGGTAAGTTAACTATCACTTTTTTTTACAAAAGTAACTTAACTATTTTTTCTAATACAAAAATAACTTAACTTTCAGTAAACTAACACAAAAATTACATTGGCCGAAATATATATTTTCCGATCAACCCTCTATTTTTTATTTTTAAATTCAATAAATAAATCTTAAAATACACCGAACCACCTATTTGAAAAATATATTAAAAAGAACAAAAGGATCACTATTTCGAAAGAAGAGAAAACGCGGAAAGAGTAATGCATGATTATGTACAAGTTGTGTCGAAGAAGAAAAAATAGTGTTGTTTGTCTAAAATGTCTCGTCTTTTGTAAATGACATACATTATATGGCACAATATGTTGTGTCTGTTTTTATTTTTTTATCGATGCACATTTTTTATTATTTGTCTAAACTTTATGGTCTTGCACAATTTATTTTTGAAATATTATTGAAGAAAAAAGATGATTATGAAACGGACATGTTTACTATCTATAGAATAAAATAATTAGAAGCTTCAAGTTTATTAGTCATAATTGTCACATCTCTTTTAAATTGTAGCTCAAAGTAGATGTATAACATGTGAAAGTTAATTCCGATTAAGTTGGTGCTAAAAAATTACTGTGGATTATTTCAAAATACCGTATATACTCAAATTATGGAATTATCAATTAAAAAATATATAAACTTTTTCAAATGGATTTTTGGTGCGGTCGGATCGGGCTGAGTGTTTTTTTTACAAATTTATTTATTAGATTTAAAAATAAAAATAGTAAAAAATGATGGGTTGATTGAAAAGTACATATTCCGACCAAAGTAATTTTTGTGTTAGTTTACTCAAATTAAGTTATTTTTGTGTTAGAAAAATAGCTAAGTTATTTTTTGTGAATAAAGTGATAGTTAACTTACCGAACGTGAAATTTACGTGCCCTTAAATTATTGAAAAATCAATTACTACTCGGATGTGCGTAATGTAGACAAGTAATACCTAATCCAGATTGGAATTTACCATCTTCTGGAGAAGATTGTCGGCTTCCTGAGAGTTCGTTTCGGCTGATGTGATCAATTGTTTGGTGTTGTCTATATTTGTCATAAAAATGGAGAGAGCTGAGGAAATTTCTTGGGCGATTTCTTTGGAGGACATTTCCTTTAGAGTGGAGAATTTCTTCACAATATCAAGAGTGGTTGGGATTGGGAGAGCTACCCCTGGAACACCTTCACCTTCCACCCCTGGAAGACCTTCACCTTCCACCCCTTTATTAGCAGCTTCAATAACAGCTTCCACCACTTCCACCACTAGAAGACCTTTTTCCCGTTGACTTGCAGCTTCCACCAAAGCTTTAACCTCCGATTTAAATGAGGTATGTTTTTTTCCCAAGGCATTATTGGTACCGCACCCCAAACGAGCAGCGAAATTATTTTTTTTTCCCAAGGCATTATTTTGTTGTAGATATTGTTCCTCTTATAAATGCCGCAACTGAATCAAGTTTCTACCGGAAACAACCTCTTGTGAAATTACATTTGTCAGGGTCGTCTTAAAAGAAGCAATCTCAAATCTACAAACTCAAATGTTTTACTTGTCTGGTTAAATTTTTTGGTAAATTTCATAGATGGTAAGTTAACTATCACTTTTTTTACCAAAGTAAGTTAACTATTTTTTCTAATATAAAAATAACTTAACTTTCAGTAAACTAACACAAAAATCACATTGGCCGAAATATGTATTTTTCGATCAACCCTCTATTTTTTATTTTTAAATCCAATAAATAAATCTTAAAATACACCGAACCACCTATTTGACAAATATATTAAAAAGAACAAAAGGATCACTATTCCGAAAGAAGAGAAAACGCGGAAAGAGTAATGCATGATTATGTACAAGTTGTGTCGAAGAAGAAAAAATAGTGTTGTTTGTCTAAAATGTCTCGTCTTTTGTAAATGACATACATTATATGGCACAATATGTTGTGTCTATTTTTATTTTTTTATCGATGCACATTTTTTATTGTTTGTCTAAACTTTATGGTCTTGCACAATTTACTTTTGAAATATTATTGAAGATAAAAGATGATTATGAAACGGACATGTTTACTATCTATAGAATAAAATAATCAGAAGCTTCAAGTTTATTAGTCATAATTGTCACATCTCTTTTAAATTGTAGCTCAAAATAGATGTATAACATGTGAAAGTTAATTCCGATTAAGTTGGTGCTAAAAAAATTACTGTGGATTATTTCAAAATATCGTATATACTCAAATTATGGAATTATCAATTAAAAAATATATAAACTTTTTCAAATGGATTTTTGGTGCGGTTGGATCGGGCTGAGTGTTTTTTTTTTTACAAATTTATTTATTAGATTTAAAAATAAAAATAGTAAAAAATGGTGGGTTGATTGGAAAAGTACATATTCCGACTAATGTAATTTTTGTGTTAGTTTACTCAAATTAAGTTATTTTTGTGTTAGAAAAATAGCTATGTTATTTTTTGTGAAAAAAGTGATAGTTAACTTATCGTACGTGAAATTTACGTACCCTTAAATTATTGAAAAATCAATTACTACTCGAATGTGCGTAATGTAGACAAGTAATACCCAATCCAGATTGGAATTTACCATCTTCTGGAGAAGATTGACGGCTTCCTGAGAGTTCGTTTCGGCTGATGTGATCAATTGTTTGGTGTTGTCTATATTTGTCATAACAATGGAGAGAGCTGAGGAAATTTCTTGGGCGATTTCTTTGGAGGACATTTCCTTTAGAGTGGAGAATTTCTTCACAATATCAAGAGTGGTTGAGATTGGGAGAGCTACCCCTGGAACACCTTCACCTTCTACCCCTGGAAGACCTTCACCTTCCACCCCTTTATTAGTAGCTTCAATAGCAGCTTCCACCTCTTCCACCCCTAGAAGACCTTTTTCCCGTTGACTTGAAGCTTCCACCAAAGCTTTAACCTCCGATTTAAATGAGGTATGTTTTTTTCCCAAGGCATTACTGGTACCGCACCTCAAACGAGCAGCGGAATTATTTTTTTTTTCCCAAGGCATTATTTTGTTGTAGATATTGTTCCTCTTATAAATGCCGCAACTGAATCAAGTTTCTACCGGAAACAACCTCTTGTGAAATTACACTTGTCAGGGTCGTCTTAAAAGAAGCAATCTCAAATCTACAAACTCAAATGTTTTACTTGTCTGATTAAATTTTCGGGTAAATTTCATAGATGGTAAGTTAACTATCACTTTTTTTACAAAAGTAACTTAACTATTTCTATGAAACGGACATGTTTACTATCTATAGAATAAAATAATCCGTAGCTTCAAGTTTATTAGTCATAATTGTCACATCTCTTTTAAATTGTAGCTCAAAGTAGATGTATAACATGTGAAAGTTAATTCCGATTAAGTTGGTGCTAAAAGAATTACTGTGGATTATTTCAAAATACCGTATATACTCAAATTATGGAATTATCAATTAAAAAATATATTCACTTTTTCAAATGGATTTCTGGTGGGGTCGGATCGGGCTGAGTGTTTTTAAAAAAATTATTTATTAGATTTAAAAATAAAAATAGTAAAATATGGTGGGTTGGTTGGAAAAGTACATATTCCGACCAATGTAATTTTTGTGTTAGTTTACTCAAATTAAGTTATTTTTGTGTTAGAAAAATAGCTAAGTTATTTTTTGGGGAAAAGTGATAGTTAACTTACCGTACGTGAAATTTACGTACCCTTAAATTTTCAGATAGCACGTACTCTAATTTTTAGACTTGTACAATGTATGCAACATGAAATAGAATGAAAAAAAGGTGTATATTCTTGCAAACACAAATCCTACAACCACAAAAATGGACAAAATTTCAATCAAGAGACTAAATTAGCATTTGTAAGATTAGAACGCTCAGTTGCCTGCTAAACACTAATTTCCCAATAAAGAGACTTGCCTAATACAAGCAATAAACTCGTAAAGCTCGTTTGGTGAGAGGGATAATTAATTTCAAAATTAATTTTAGAATTAATTTATCCCTTATTTGATTGGGATAAAACCACAAGATAACTTATTCTAGGATTGATTATCCTGGGATTGTAATGTTAATTTATCCAACATTGAGGATGGAATAATAATTAGGATAACTAATGCTAAAGTAACTTTTTCAAAATGGCTAGAAAATCATCAATGTCAAGCATTCGTGATTTCAGCCTCCATGTCGTCAAGCTACAAATGTAGAGTTATACAAATGCATAATATTACTTCAGAATAATACAATACAATAAAACCTCTCTAAACTAATATTGTCGGGATCATGAAATATTATTACAATAAAACCTCTCTAAGTTAATACTCGGTATATTAATAAACTCTCTAAGATAATATTTTTCTCCGGTCTCGAATTGGGCCAGTGAAAAAAATTACTGATTTCGATAAGATAATATATTTTTGAAAGACCCCTATATAAATATATGGTCCCATTAATATTATAAATTAATAATTTTTTAATATTACAAAAACATCTAAGACAATTTAGTGAAATATGATTATAGTATTTTTTATTTTTTGTTAAAATTTAAATCTAGTTGAAGCTCATCTCTAATTTTTCTTATTGCATCCAAAACATCTCCCAAATTTACCCAATTCGAGCTCTTTCTCCTGTGCAGGCTCAACCAACTTGTCGTTCTTCGTCGATTTTAGATCCTGATGCTGATTGTACTGGCTGCTCAATATCAGCTGACTGATGTTACTAAGTTTAATCTTAAGGTTCTCCGTGGTAGGTATTTGGGTGAAAAAAGTATGTTGCTAACTAATCTTGAACAATTTGACACTCCAACATCAAGGGCCAAGTGGCTTGATGGTGAGATGAGGTCTTCGGTTGATCAGTATGGACATGCTTTGCCTCCTGATGAGCGTTAGTGCCGTTCATGCAAAATCATATTTGCTACTAATCTGTGTGGAGGTTGTCGTTTGAACATCCAGTCTGTTGTCTTTTCTGATACTGAGACTGAGTGTCTCCAACAAAGATATGTTGGCCAGTGGATGATTTGATGACTCTACTTTCTGATATTGAATCTGATGTTGGTAAAGTTCAGTGGCTTATAAATGAAATCCGGTAAGATTTGTCAATTTTGGGTGTGTTTTGTATTGTCAATAATTTCTCAATAAGTGTTTCTCAGTTCTTTATTTAATTTTCTGTATCTTATGATCTCATTATTTCTTTGTTTTGTACAGAGCGTAAAGTTATCCTAGGATTGGTTATCCCGGGTTGTAGTATTAATTTATCCAACATTGAGGATGGAGTAACAATTAGGATAACTAACCCCGGAAGAACTTGTTCCCCAACCAAAAAAGCTCATAGATCTAGAACAACCCCTTCTTTTCCCTAACTAAATTATTGTCCTAATTAAAATCCTGACGATTCACAATATTAGCATTATATTTTTTAAACGTCACAATACCCTGTAACACTAGCTATTAGTCCTCAACACAACTACAAAGAATCAGATATGCGACCTAAATAACATGAAATCATAAGAATCATATGCTTCACCAAACACCGCGATGAAAAGGTTATTTTAATCAATAATAACACCATGACCTAAATGTGTTTTATATCTCAACCAATATTTTAGGTTTGAACCTTTATTGTTATTCTTTATGTTGGTATGTTTTCCTAGTTGGTTTATCATTTTTTAAAGCTAAATTTTAACAAGAGGTCTTAAATAAACACACACGCAAAAATAATAATTTGAAGTTTTCTTTTTTATTCTTAAGACAGGACCTTTAAGTTCACGCAGTAATATAATTATTTATAAAAGTAGGAAGTAATTCTAGTTAACAAGATTATAGCCATTTGTTTACAATATATTAACTTGGATGTTGTTGTAAAAATTTTATTTATTAATATGAAGTTTTGAATTGTTTAATTCAAAGTTCTAAAATATTTCAGATAAAAAGTAGATAGTTTTTCGTTATTGTTTTTAAAATATAAATTTTGTATGTATTTTATAATCTTCTATATTAATTTAAGTAAATTTTAATAGGAAGTTTTGATTATTCTTCAAAGGTTTTGGTAACTCTTGATGTGTGATATGGTACAGTCATAAACCGGGTGATTATTCTTGAAAATAGAACTAGCAGTACTGGAAACTATTGAAATTAGTTTAATAGCTCCTTCGTTGAGTTCATTGATAGGAGTAGGTGCTTAGTAGTCCCTCCAACTGCTTGTTCTAATCACGGTGTGTTACAGAGACGTCTGTAACTAATTTTTGTTCTGTTTCAAAACTTAAAACTCTAACAGAAGAAAGACCATCAATGCCCATTTAAGTATACAGTATTAATAATAAAACCTTGAAAAGTATGTTTGTTTCTACTTTCTAGTCACTTTGGAAGATCTTCACTTTCTAGTATAACATGACCATTGTAATTTCACAACGGGATATGGGGAGGGGAGGGTGTATGCAGATTTATTTTTATAAGTTGTTTCGATATCCTGGCTTTAAAAAAAAAAAAAAAAGGAATAGGTAATTTTTATGATTTTGTGTGTGTGTGTGGGGCCGGGGGGGGGGTGTTATATTCTTTTTTCAGAAGTTTTTCTTTCATAAATTATGTGTCTAATCAAACAATGCCATGTAAATTGAGACGGAGAAAGTAATCTTTTGAGGAGACTTGTCAAATTGGAAAGGATTGACCTTAACACAGTTGGAAATGCAAAAAAATTGCTTATTTCTTTTAGCTAATTCTGTGCTTTGTATAATTTTAATGTCCTGTTATATATCAAACATTTATCTTCGAGTATCATTTAAATTTAATAAAGGGTGTATATTATCCATTTTAAATTGAAAAGTAACCCTTTTCTGGTGATTTTAAATATATAAACTCCCATATGTGTAAACAAAATTTGGTTAAGTAGTAAATAAGTTCCTCTGCACTTCTACTATGACTAGTAATAAAATACCAGTTTGGCTCGAAGCACTGGTATTTTAGCTCTCATTTAAGGAAAAAACCTGAAGCTCGATTGTTAAGCAAGCTTAGGTTGCTAAACTCAGACTAGACCGAGCTGACTCAGCTCGGTTAAGTTAAGTCATATTATTATTATACTTCATAAATAAAATTATTATTTTCACTCAAGCCTATTCTATGATGACGTGAAGCACAAACAATAATAACAACAACAATAAGTGCTTCTCAATTTGAAGTTAATTGGCATAGGTTACCCATTTTACTCTATTTGGATCCTTTTCAAGTTTTTTCTACAATTTCTACCGGCATATATGCTTCTAAATAGAATGAAAAAGCTCCTAACAAACACTAAATCTAATGTAATTGTACCTTCATAAATAAACCTTAATCGTACATTCCTACTATAGTTGGTATCGTCTTATATAATTTTTCTTGCTTCCTATGTATGTAATTGTGATTTCAATATTGTTTATTTATTGTGTGCCTTTAAAAGTTCAATTTATATGTTCTACACTTAATATAATTGCATTATAATGTATGCACCCTACTTATAGAAAACACTGAGTATGTTGTTGTATTCTGCTATATGTCCTGATTTAAACTAACCAATTTAGTATAAAGTTCGATTGAACCCGGCAAGGTAGTGAGTTTCATTAGTTAACTCGTACTTGCTCTGCACATATTATTTGTTACACTTTCTTTTTATTTCATCTCAAAAAGTAATACTCTATATTTTTACATTTAATTAACTTTAAACTTTATAGTGTACTTTTGACGTACTTTTATAGCCATGAAAATGTGTATAACTTGTTTTCAGTCGCAAAGTTTAAAAGTATTTCTTCATTTGTCGAATTTCGTACCTATTAAAATAGATCCACGTAGAATGAGGTGAAAATATAAGTAATATCAGATGCATGATAACAGCAAGGAGCACCCATGACCTAATGGATCTAATCAAGTGATTGTGGGTTCGAGTCCCACTGGGTGTGTTTACTTTTTTTTTAAAAAGAAATAATAAATTTGTTTAATATTGCTCAGTTGTTAAAAAAAATTTCACGTGAATAAAACTAAAACGACAGTTAAATGAGATGGATAGAATAATAATACTTTTGTTGATGATCAAACTGAAATCAAGCAATAATACGGGCGCTTTTCATTCCTTTCTCAGACTTTTCTTTCCCTTTATTTTACTTCACCAAAGTCATATTAGTCCAAGCAAGTTAAATAGTCATATAAACCCTTAACATGACATCAGTACCCAAATAAGTGTTTGTCGTCTCATTTATATGGAACCTCCATTACACATAGTCAATAATACACTAACACTTCATAAAGAGTTAAATGAAGCCTCGATTTGCCTTTATCGAAGTCTGAAAATTAAATGACGGTATTACGTACCCTTCTTTAAAGCCTCCATAATAGCTTAAATTGGTTAAATACATATTCTATATAATAAAATGAATCCATGGACACCCATATTTCTGTACTTTTATCCCAGTCCCAAAAATATCAATCCCGAGCCCACAAGTGCAAAACTGAAATTTTATTTGAAAATCATGTTACCATAACATAAGGAACTCAAATATGAATTTTACAAAAAATAAAGCTCCAATCGACCTTCAAATCATTAAAATATGATTTCTTAACTTTAAGCTCAAAATTCTAATTTTCAGGCTCATATGTGATTAATTAATTAAATAAATGATGGAATAGTGAAAAATAGTAAGTACTAGTTAATAGCCCCAAAATAGCTCAAATTTGAAACTAATTGCAAAGTTATCAGTACTTGGTTAGAAAATAGATGTTCGGTTAAAGTGTCAAAAGTAGACAAATCATACATCAATGGAAAGCTCTCATCACAAGGATTAATAATCTATATTCACAATCCAACTTGATCACTCACCAATCTTCCAAAGCCAACATGTTGTTCTTCCGGAAAAAAAAAAAAATTCTTGAAAATCATCAATTTTCACCTTTAATCTAGTATAGATTCATGTAAAGCTCATATATTTGAGTTAGAAATTATACCATGATGATATCCCGTGGTTACGAATTTATTTCTCTCTCAAAACTCATGTTTTTATAGCCCAAAAAGTGCTCCCAAATGAAATAATTCGGATCAAATTTTTTATATTACAGCAAAGGCGCATTCGGTATTTTCAAATTTGTTGCACAACAAAATTTACAACATTATTTAGCGCTAAAATCATGATAACCATCTCATGCGACAATCAAAATCGACGATTCTTGTTCCTATTGAGTCTGAAATAGTGATACGGACCTACTCGTTCAATCAAAACTCCATTTTGATTGCCTAGTCATATACCATTTTTGTTCGTAAATATTTTTTCATGTTTTGAAAAAAAATCCAATCTCGATTTATTAAAACTACCCCAAACTTTTCATATTAGTCCTATAATTCATGCTCAAAATTGTAAAAATTCTCAAAATAATTTTTCGATCTTTGGAACTAAAAACGAACCTTGGAGCCGTCACATTTTTATGCTTAAATAAGGCAAACACAATCAAAATATAAAAATCCATCCGGAACCTCCCGGAGACAAACCAAATATGCTACAAGACTGAAACCGACATTCTGGAACTGTTGGAACCATCAAAAAGACAATCCAAGGTCATCTTGACCAAATATAGGTCGGAGTCAACTCTTAAGTGCTAAACTAATTACAAATTTCCATCCAACGAATCAAAATGCATCTGAAAGCCTCGGGATCAGAACCAAAGGTCAAACCAACCCAAAAATCACCTTTCGAACCTAATGAAACTATCTGAATTCCATTCTGTTTTATCAAATACTGACCTTGGTCAACTCTTTCATCGATGCAATCTAACCAAATGTTGTATTCATTAAAACAACGAAAAAGGAACAAAAATACCCCTAAACTATGAGAAAAGGTTCAGAAATACCCTCCTTTTACCTTTGGGTCTAAAAATACCCTTAATGTTTGTTGTTGGGCTCAAACATGCCCCTCAAACTAACGGTCAATGGATGGAACTCAAGTCAAAGTTTGGCTCTTGTAAAAAGCCACATTTCATTTTCTAATTGGTCATACATTTTAATTTAATTTTAATCTGTTGACTCATTTTAAGGTAAACATACAAAATCTTTTCTCCCTCGTTAGAAATTATGTCCCCTTCCATGCATCTCATCTGAGTCCTTTCTTCATCATTCAAAGTTAATTAATGAAGACCATTTTTTCAGTAGTTGTAGAAGAAAAGGAAAAAAGGGGTCGACAAGATGAAAGCTAAAAAGAGGAAGGCTTTCGGACAACTAAATTAAAATGTGTGACCAATTAGAAAATGACACGTGGCCTTTTTACAAGAGCCAAACTTTGACGTGAGTTTCGTCCATTGCTCGTTAGTTTGAGGGGCATGTTTGAGCCCAAAAACAAACATTAAGGGTATTTTTAGACCCAACGGTGGAAGACGGGTATTTCTGAACCTTTTCTCATAGTTGAAGGGTATTTTTGGCCCTTTTCCGTTAAAACAACACATGAAGATACAATGCAATACGATACGTTATGAAATAATACGTAACAATTATCCAAACAGAGTGTAAGAAACTCTGATTATTTTTCGAGTGTGATAGAGATGGATGGAACTTAACCACTCTCTCCATTCACTTTGAAGGGCTCAGGGTTTACTTCATGTGTTTACTTTATAATTTTTGAGCCTTTAGTGAAAAGTCTAGCTCCGACAAGCATCCTCTTCCAAAAAGGACGAGCCGTTTGGTTTGCAAATCAAGAAAAGGTTAGAGCAATTGAGAAGAAAGATGCAAAAGAAGTGGAATCCAAAATTAGCAAATAGTAGTTGTGTTCCAAAGGCAGAAGGTCAACAGAAGAAGCAGAAGCAGAAGAAATCCATTACACAAGTAAATGTAATAGTTGATCAGGTGACTTACTTGTGATTTCAATTGATGTTCGTTGGACTTGCACATTTTAATTTCCCATGTTAGTAATGCCTTTGTGACTGAGATAGTTGGCTTAGATGTAATAGCTATAAGTCTCTTTTTAACATTCCACAACTATTCTTTATTTGGAACAATAATCATTCAGTTGGTTAACAACCATGACATCGACAAAAACACTAGTTGATTCTTGTTGGTGGTGGGAGATGACACATATGCTGTGAAATTAAAACTGGCCCCAACACCACAGTTATCCCAAAAAAATAAAAAATAAAAAATAGAGTGGTGATTATTACGGAAACTATCAGCTTGATAATCAAGCCTTGATTATTTCAGTTACTCGGAGAATTTAACTAGAGCGATTTCATTGCTAAGAAAGAAGTGGTTAATGCCATCTTCTCTTTTACGCATTAATGCTTTTTTTTGTTGTTGTTCAAAAATTGGGGATAGGGGATTACAAGGTGGGGAATCGGACCCTCACCAACAAGGTGACAGTTCAGGTAGTCAACCAACCAAGCTACTAGTATGTAATAATCCAGAGCAGATGGATGTTTGTTGATCAGGTGACTTGTCATTCCAATCCTCTTGTTGCTACAACTTTCTTTTTTATTATTTGTTCTTGGTTTATATATATATAGCCAGAAAGATTTAACATCTTCGACTAGTGAACTACTAAAGCACTTCCCTTGTCCTATCTATATAGGCTCAACTCCAGGACGACATAATTATGGAGATCCTCTGCACGTTACCCATGCGGTATCTTGTTCAGTTCAAATGTGTTTCAAAATTGTGGAACGCGTTAATCTCTGATCCCTACTTTATCAAGAAGCATCTCAATCATGCCAAGAATGATCGAGATTCTCATAAATTTCTTATGTACGAACTTTCCATTTATCGGACTATGTCTTCCTTGTATTATTGTCCTTTATCGTCGGTTGAGAATATACAAAAACTTGATTTGCCTTTACCCGTTAGTAGTGCAATCTATTGTGTTTACAATGGTTTGGCTGTTATCCATGGTACTTATCACACTAGTAGTGACACTAAAAGCTCCATACTTGAGCTGTGGAACCCCTCCACAAGAGAATCAATAGTACTTCCTCAACCAGAATTTCCACCACTTGGAAAGTATTGTTTGGGATTCAGATGTGACTCAACTAGTGGTGACTATAAGATCCTAAAAATCCGCAATTACAATCTTGACATAGATGGTAGCCAAGAACCTGGTGAAATTCTCACGTTGAAAAGTGGTTACTAGAGATATATTGATAACCATCCTTGTGGAATTTGCAGTCAGTCTCCTGCGGTTTGAGAGTTGGCATTTGTCAACGATGCATTTCAATGGATGGGTAAGCCTGGAAACTATTTTGGGGTTTCAAGAACTCATTCTCTGGTTTCATTTAGTATTTCCAATGAACTGTATGGGGAGATACCGTTGCCAGAGGAAATATTATGCTTGAAAAGCATCGGCTTGATTGGCTTTTCCTCATTGGACGGAATGCTTTGTGTTTATTCTACTTTTCATTATAACAGTGGGGTCGCTCTTTTAAGTTATGGGTATTGAATGTCTTCGGTGTTGAGGAATCTTGGAATAAAGTGTTTATTGTAAATGATGTGCATATTGCTAAAGCCATACCAAAATATAGGTTTGCCGACGGTGAAGTGCTATACTGGTGCAGACATTGGGGTGCAAGAGGGTGCAGTCATTTTGGACATCCAAAGGATCATTTGGATTATCCGATGACGCTTGGGATGGATTTGCTTTTACAGAAAGCTTAATCTCTCCAAAATCACTTATTTAGCGTTTGTTTATGTATGATCGAGGAAGTCTATTCCTTTTCCAGTTTCCATGTTGTAACCTTGTACTCTTAATAGTTTATCAGCTAGAGTGATTTTATTTATTGCTAAGAAAGAAGTGGTTAACCCCATCTTCTCTTTTATTTATTAGTGCTTGTCTGGTCTTATATGCTAATTGCTAATATGAATATTGCATTGACTGGACTTGTTGAGGATATTCAACTCTGAAGTCTCTAACATAGGCCACCGATATATTATATACACAAATTTATAATTATTTGAATATACGATATTATTATTCCATAAATAGTTATAAATATTTGATATCTTTAAATCATTAATTTGATTTTAGTCTACTTCTTTCACTTGCACTACAACACTTTTCAATTCTATTTCTTTAAAAATATGCCCAAACAACACTCGTAAGTTTAATTGTTTATATGTGATGTGGTGTATTGCCGATTTAAAATAACATCCATTATCTAATCTTTAATGGCTTTGCACCCCTTCTTTGATTTTTAAAAGGTTGACCATTCTAGTTAAAGTTGTATATTGTTTTTGTGGATGTTAGACAATTGAAGTGGAGTAACCTCTATAGTTATGCAACTTAAATATGCTAAAGTTTCGGAATAATATTGAAAAATAATAGAAGATTCAGATACATTCATCCTGTAATAGTAGAGATAGTAGAGAGAAATTTGTTGATTCATAATGATTATTTAAAATAGTTCTCATGTTGTTGTTAGTTTACTATTATCAATTTATCATTAGCTAGTTATAAATCGGAAAGCCGATCACAAACCGATGGTATTTATTTGATTTGTTTTGGTTTTAGAAATTTAAAAATCGATTAAATTGGTTTGGTTTTAATTTGAATAGAAAAAGCCGATCCAAATCGGAATCATGAACACATACACCAAGAGTGTCGAAACAAAAGTCATGAAGATTTGAGATCATAAAACACATTTTTTAGTTGAGTAGTATTGTTATTTATAAGAGCATTTTGTAGTGTTATAACAGGAAAACATTATATGAGCAGATGAAAGAAAAAGGGAGTTGGAGTTTACCAGTAAAGCATATGCATATATCTTTACTTTGAGAATCATTTCAACGCATTATTCTGTGATCTCATCATAGTTATTACAATTTATTTTTGTATCTCCCTCTGGACTAGTAGTACGAGGCGAATCTAGGATGTCTAGATCATGGGTGCATTCACTAAAAAAGAATGGAAAAATGTATTTAGTAAAAATATTTGATCTCAAGACTTCAAGATAAATAACTCAACCTTTAACCAAGTGAACTATTTAGACCTTTTGTAGCATGGGCGTCGACAAATAATATTATACTAATTTTTTTTTTTTTGATAACCGTGGTGTCCGGGCCAGCTTGCGCGCACCTCGACTAATTCCACGAGATACATGCCACCTCCCACCAGCAACATGCATCAGGTAACTCTGTCCACCAAGGCTAGAACAGATGGGAAGAAAACACCTAGTGTTTGTCTCTGTTGCGAATTAAACCTAAATAATATTATACTAAATTTACAAAATATATACATAAAATACCTAGTTATACGGAGAGATCACGGGTTCACGTGCCCCAAAATTAGGCTTTAAATTCGCCCCTGATGAGTTGGGATATCCCATGATACTATTTTATCCCACCCTCCACATGGTATAGTAGTCCCACCATTTTAGAACAAATGGGGGGATAAAATAGTCCCGGGATTATTTTCCTTATCCGGTACCAAATGATCGACCCCTTATATCTTGGGATCACCTTTGCAAACGTAAAGTTGTTTGAGATTTGAATATTATTAATATCATGAAATGGAACAAGCTGGCTGTACGCAGTATCTAAACTATTGTGGAATAAACTATATGGGTTAAATGGGTACATATATAGTTATTACATTACATGCATGGTCAGATAAAGTCCTACCTAAACTGGCATGCATCTTGGGTGCTTGTTAAGATCTTTAAGAGCAAGAAACATTAATTTTGAGAAGGCTGGCTACACCCATACTGATTATCTTGATGTGCAATCATTTTCTATTCAGAAGTTTTGTAGAGAAATGCAAGTTGAAGGTATCTAGGAGGAAAATGATCTACAATAACTATGGTGCTTCTAAGTGGCTATTTCTGTAATTAGTACGTTACAAACAGAAATACTTAGGTGCAGCCAGCATTTAGTATTGAAATACTTTGATGCTAAGTTGCTTGGACTCTCCAAAAATATTGTCACACCCATGTCAGATCCTCCAAAAAATGCATGCATCCCATGACATTTTTGAAGAGTCCGAGCAACATACCTTTGATGCATAATAATTTTAAGGGCCAAAGTTTTTATAATTGAATCGTTCGTTTATATGCGTTACTATTTATCATAAATTTAATACTTTAAAAAGCATGTTTTGATTCAAAACACTTGATAATAGTTGACATGGTATTAATGTAATGCACGTTCGTTGACAGTGGCGGAGCCAGAATCTTTAATAAGGGGGTTCAAAATCGAAATAAGTAAGCACACGAACTAGCAGAAGGGGGTTCAACATCAACTATATATATATAAAATATAAATTTAACCATGTATAAATAGTATAATTTTCTGTCGAAGGGGGTTCGGATGAACCCCCTAGCTATTTGTTGACACTAGTTACTTTAAAAGTACTGTGAAGGTTTTTAGAAATATTTATTGAACTTTTTTGACCTACTCTACATGATAGACAAAACTGTCAATTATTATTTTTCTAATAATAAAAATTAATGGTAGCAGGAAAAAATATTAAATTGAAATGGAGCAAGAGACCAAGATAGGCAATATAAAGGAGATAATAATTGTTTTGGACAATATTGATTGAATTTGAAAAAGAACAATATGTATTTGTACATAAATTTTACATAGAAAAAAAAAAGTCATAAGATTTTTTTTTTTTATTTAAAATATTATTACACTTAAAATATTTCTGATGATCAAACAATTACCATAAATACCGATGTTCATTATTGTAACTATTGAAATATTAGTTATACCAAACGAGGTACAGAAGAATTCAAATTTTTAAATTTAGGGACCTACATTCTAGAACAGGACAATTATTGAGTTCGGAATAATTTAAAAGCTATTGAATTCTGTCGAATTCGTAACTTGTGGTGTTGATCCCTCGCCAAGCATTGCATTTAGATTTGAACAAATGGTGTGTGGCAACTGGTAAGTTAGATCCGTCATGAAAATATTGTTGACAATAATAAACGGGCCAATTTATTGTTGATCAATCAAATCACCTCAATCTTGAAAGACAAGTACATGCAAGAATGGCTCAATACATCGACGATTCTTTAAATTTGTCAGTAGATTTTGTTTAAATACTTTATACTTAAATTTTAATTTGTTTCAATTGAGTGTCTGAACACATAATAAAGTGTTTTTATTAAAAATTTCTGGCTCATATTTTTGAAAAGTTTTTGTGCGTGTTCACGAGCGTCTTATCCATTAAGATAATTTGATCACATGTACATATATAAAATAAGTCTCCTCCTTTAATTATACACATCATCATCAATTGGGACATGCATAAAATTTTATGACTTATTGAGGTTAATGCGTATAACTAAATGAAGTAACTTATTTTAAGTAGTTAACTTATGTAATAGGCACTTGAGAGCACACACAACAAATTTTCTTAGATTTGAGTAAAAAATATTTAATAGAAACACTTTTATCATATGTTCAGGTGTTCAATCGAGACATATCTTTATCATCTCAATGTCAAAAAAATCGACTTGACAAATATAAGAGGTGATGAATATTTCAGCCAATCAAGATCAGTCACTTATTAAGTGAACATAGTGGAGTACTATATACTTTTTGCATATATCAATTAATCACTTCAAAAATAGCGAAAATAATGGGTACCATGAAAATGAGGTCCTACAACAAAATGACTTGCATGGTAGAGAAGTGAGAAACTCATTTGTTTCATATATGGGAAACAAAATGGAGCCCCTTTTTATATGATGGGATTTATTTTACTATTAGAGGTACACATCTCTTGAATTCACGACAAACTAACATGGTAGACGAAACTATGTTAGTAGCGGATTCAAAATTTTAAATTTATAATTTTTAAATTATATTTTTTTTCTTCTTATTTATTTAGAATATATTATTATACATATATTAATTGAATTTTTTAATACAAATATAAAGGTTTAGTTAAAGCTATTAAATTTTTCCAAACTAGTAACTTGATTATATTGTGGCGCTCTGTCTCTACTGAAATATGATGGGATGATTAAACCTTTTCATGTTTAATCATAATTCTCAAATTCAAATCTTGTGTATAAAAATAACTAGCTTAATAAACTTATTTCGTGTAAATTCAAACGAATATCGAATACATAAAGAAAGGAAAAAACACTTCATGATAAGGATTGAGATCTTCACAGAAACAGATGACAAACATCATCTGAGTTTTGTTTAACCTGGAAAGGGTTTGTTCTAAGGCGAATTCAAGATTTAAAGTTTCTGATTTTTTATGACGATCTCAAATTAATATATAATAATAGTAGCTAAGTTTATAATTAAGTATTTATAAATAAAAAGATTAAGCAGTCTGGTGCACTAAAGTTCCCGCTATACGAGAGGTCAAAGAAATTAAAGGACTGAATCATAAAAATCTATTATATGTAATCTTATCATACATTTCTATAAAAGGTTATTTTCACTTTCTATATATATCCGCCCCCGGTTTGCTCATGGTTTTATGTAGGTCCAACGAATAAGTAAAAATCAATGGGCAACACCTTTCTCCCTAAACCAAAAAAGTAAAGAGGAACGTCGTGGCTAAATATTAATCAAACGACCAAATATTTTCATGTCTAATTGTATGGTCATTTACTTCAGCTAGTCAATATCATGAACGTTGATTAATACCCAACATTTGACTAAATGCGAAGGTATGAATATTAGTACCAATCAATAGTGGCAGAGTCAGAATTTTCATTAACGAGATTCAAAATATAAAGAAGTGAACACAAGAACTAGTCGATGAAGGTCCGACATCAACTATATATATATAAAAATTAATTTCAACAATACATAAATAATATAATTTTTCATCAAACCCCTTGACCTCAAGCTAGCTCCGCTCCTGCCAATCAATTCTTTTTAATTTGTTATTTTTCTAAATTTGACACTATTAATACTGTTTGGAGAGGAGAATAATTCTTTTCTTGATTATAATTTTTATATGTACGTCTAACTTTAAAACAATTTTTAAAAATTAAAACAAATTTCATCTAAATATGGCCTTTAACTTTTATTTTTTTAATCATACGCATGGCTTCAAAAAGAAATTGCTATATCAAGGACCACATTATCACAGTGACGCACGTACTATACTCCATAATTTTATTGGGAAATGTAACAAATAAAGTGACATCCATGATGGTTAATTTTACATGTGAATTTCATGGAATTTTGTTGCAAAACGACGAGATATTAGTTCCAAATAATTTTCATCAGCATAAATTGAAAGGCATATATATATGATTTTATTTTGTTATCTCCACGATATATAGCTTGTGTCATTCTACAAGGACGGTTATTTTTTCAAAAAATATTCTTTAATAAAAAATGAGATATTATTTTCAAATAATTTTCATCAGCATAAATTGAAAGGCATATATATATGATTTTATTTTGTTATCTCCACGATATATAGCTTGTGTCATTCTACAAGGACGGTTATTTTTTCAAAAAATATTCTTTAATAAAAAATGAGATATTATTTTCAAATAATTTTCATCAGCATAAATTGAAAGGCATATATATATATATATGATTTTATTTTGTTATCTCCACGGTGTATAGCTTGTGTGATTCTACAAGGATGGTTATATTTTCAAAAAATATTTTTTAATCAAAGATCTAGAATTCAACTCTTGGAATATGAAAATGGAGAATTCTTGATAATGAGCGCTTTACTTCATAGTGACTTACAAGGCACAAAATAAGAGAGAGTTGTTCTGGTGGTAAGCATTAATCACTCTTTACCTCGAATCCTAAAATTGTGGTTTCAAAACACCAAGAGACTAAAAAAAAGGTGAAAACTCCAATTAAAGAAAAAAGAAGAAGAAATACTTACCTAACATGAATCCAAACTAGTAATTTTCGATATCAATTGTTTAGAAAGGAGGATCGCCATTTTTCTATCTTCTTCGATAGTCATTATCAGACAAAACTAATTAAATTTTCATTCTAAAAGAAAATGCAATTCGACACCCATAAAATCATATCATGATCCACCTAGAAAAAAGAATTTTAGTGGAGGTAAAAAAAGGTTAGATGATTTTTTATTCACATGCTAAGTCTTGATGGATATAGTTACTTGATTTCATGTTCGTGAAAGATAAATAAGCACCTAATGAAATAGTTAAAGTGCGCACAAAATAACCCATCATAAAAAAAAAAGTATTTAATATTATATTTTTTAGTCTTATTATAACAGTTACATATTTCTGAATATTGTATTTTATCCTAAAGATCGAAATGTTGCTCTCAGTTTATTTAATCAACCAAAACTAGAGGTTGTTTTAACATTTCATATTGACTTTCATAAAAAGAATATTAAAATTTGGGTCCCCATTTGGCTCTATTTGATACATATTTAGATCTTATTTGTCTGTACTTAATAAAGATCTGAAATTAGATATTATGCCATATATATAATTTTTAGGTAGCAGATTTATAGTCTAAATTATGATACACGTGAAATTTATTGTCTTTTTACAAAATTAAATATTTTATATATATTTTTTTTAAAATTAATATAATAATATATATTGATCCTCATGCTCATCCAAGAACGTTGAATGAATTTGATTAAATGTTGAATTATTTACCCACAAAAATATAAATAAATTCCCACTTAATTTTAGCAACTACTATGAGTCTATATATATCATGATTATCATCCTCTTGTCATGAATATATGGTGTTTTGTACAATTTGAGCCATCTGAAATATATAGAAATTTTTTGATATACCCTCCCCCACGCCCCTCCCAAGTTGACCACATGAAAGTAGAAAATAATATTACTTTCTCCGTATCAATTTATGTGTCTTAATTTAAGAAATATGAAGTTTAAAAATAAAAAAAGGACTTTTGAATTTTATGATCTTGAACTAAATTAAGATGGATGTGTGTGTAATATACCAAAGTATCTTTTGAATCTTATCATAACATATCAAGCATGATGTTTAAATTAAAGAGTAGTTACTAAAAATAAAAAATACAGCATTCTTGTTAACACAATTTTATTTTATTTTTAAAAAAAGTAAGACACATAATTTGAAACGAGGATCGGAGTATTAACATTAGTTGAAATTTCACGGCACTAAGGTTTATTTGCGTTAAACATAATAATTGGTAGTATATAATATGTCATTTAATTAAAATGCACATCAAAAGATACTCTATAATATCTTCTTTTTTTTTCTAATTTCTTTTTCATATATAAGTGCCTACATTCAATTTATATTTGTCGTCCACAGCAAGCAAGAAGTTAGATATGTGATTGAGATGTTGTTGACATTTATGAACCAAGTTATTAGAAATCTATAAATCAATCATTTCAACGTTGAAAAAAAAAAGTTAAAACTTGCAAGCTAGCCAGTAGTACAAGATATAGGGCGTGGACAGTGGAATTTATTGCATAAATCACAGCGAAATCTCTAAAATGATATCGATAAAATTTCTTCACTCTTAATTAAAAGTTTAGATTTTGAGTTTTGAAAATGAAAAAACTTTTGATAAAGGAGAATTTCTCCTTAAATAGACCCTGTGTGACACGAATTTGTATTAGTTGAGTAAGCAAGTTCCATCATATGAGGATGTGACTTACTAGTTAATGAAGCGAAGTTGAGGATCACGAGGTGTCATATTCAAATCTGAATGAAAACAAAAATATCTTCAAATTAACGTAGATAACAGAGAGTTAGCCGAAGTTCGTACAAACTTCAAACTAGTTGGTACAAACTAGTCAAATAACCTCGATATAGTCGAACCATCTTAATAATCTGAGTGAAAGGTACAGATATCGCTATAAAATTAGTTGAAGTTCGTACAAACTAACTCGAATACTATAGTTATGAAAAAAGAAGTTGAAAGAGAAAGCAATATACGACTAAGAGGAGTTGCATGGGAGAGAAGTGTGAGGAACAAATGCTTTTTAAAATGGAAAATTGAAAGGAGCCCATAATTTGCTGGAATTGTGAAAGTAGGGAAATTTTTGCTGCTATATGATGAAATTAAAGATATCCACAGCTAACCAGTTACTGAACTTATATTTTCGGAATTAAAGGGGCAGATAACAGGTGTTATTAGTGTAGAAGCAATGCCAGTTACTGAACTTACTTTCCCTACTTTCACGTAAGAGATTATTTTTTTGGTTTTTAAGAAACTTGTTTTTTGACCAATCAAAAACATTTTAAAAATATTTTCTTTCATACCAAACACGCCCTGAGTCCTTCAATACCATAATGAAAGACCGATTTGCACATACTGTTTTTCCTAAAAAATTCAAGAACGAATAAAAATGATTGAATTATTGAACATATATATAGAACAATTTCATATATCAAAGTGTAGTGACTATGAATTGAATAGAAATGGAAGGGGCCCATGAAACAAGTTATCTATAGTAACTTAGTAAGTTGTTCCGAAAATAAAATGTCGAGATTACACAGAGATTAATAGCCTGTTTGGCCAAGCTTATTTTTCCCCAAAAGTGCTTATTTTTTCTTAAAAGTGCTTATTTTAAAAAATTGAGGTGTTTGGCCAAGCTTATGAAAGAAAATAAGTGCTTCTGGGGAGTAAAAAAAGCAGTTTTTCATAAGCTAAAAAAAGTAGCTTCTCTCCAAAAGCACTTTTGAAAAAAGCACTTATGAGAAAAATATACTTAAAAGCACTTTTAAAAGCTTGGCCAAACACTAATTGCTACTCAAAAGTGATTTTTTAATTGTATTGGCCAAACACAAACTGTTTCTCACCAAAAGTATTTTTTTGAAAAGCACTTTTAAAAAAAGCACTTCTGAAAATAAGTTGATTTTATAAGCTTGGCCAAACAGGCTATAAATAATGATAAAATTAATTAGTGTATACAGTTTTATTGATAAATATTTGATTGATTGGACTAAAAATGAAATGGACGAGGTATAATATAAAATATACATTTGATTTAACTAGATAAATTGAGGAGAGCTTGTATTTCAAATTTTAACGGTCTTTCTTTAAAACATATGGGAGAAAATCTTTGAAAAAGAAAAATATATTATTTTGTTGTTTCATTAAGTTTGGGATTGTTATCCTACGTGAATGTGGTATAAAAATATTATAGCAATTTTGTTATAAATAACCTAGGGATCATTAATTCTAAAATAAAAATGTCAACAAACACAGAATAAAATAATTAAACAATTTATTTTAAAATTACAGTCGTAGCATAAAATAATCACATAATTTATTTGGAAATTATAGTCTCTTATTCCACCCATCAAGCGACCCCAATAATGTTATAGGCTTGTAGCCTTCTACAATTTTTTTCTCCCACTTGGTTTCAATTGTAATCGTTTTCCAGGACCAGATTTTATCACAATGAAGAAATGCTCCATGATTGTTGGAAAAAAGTAAATATGGTCCATGATTGTTAATTTTTTTTAAGTAGAAATAATTTACATGTGACTATATTTGATTATTCCAAATGAAATTTAAATTATCTACCCTAACAATATTTTTTTAAAAAAAGTTACATCATCAATGCATTTTAATATATTATAGCAAATTAATTACTTTTTATTATAAGTTATCATTTAATACTTATTAAAGAAAGTTAGCTGCTATTATTTTTTAAGGGGTACAATAATATTTTAAAAAGAAATAGACCATTGTTTCTACAACTTTAAGTTTTATTATTGAAACCAGGAGTCTTTGTCAGATGAAAAAGTAAATTATTTCTTAATCAGCCAAAACTAGGGGTTGATTTTACATTAATTTTGATCTCATTAAAAAGCAATTAATATTTTTGTCCCTGTGTTGCTCAGCGTGATACACGACTTACTAGTTCTTTTACAAACAGATAGAATAGGATAATTTTTAGTTATCTATTTTGGGGCTTAATTACTTAGGATTCGTAGTATTTCGTTCTAGGAAAAAGTTTTACAGTGGAGGTAAAGCACTCTATACCTTTGCTAGAATTTTTGACCTAGAATTTTTGACCTCTTATTAAGGATAGAAGAGTACTTGTCATTCACCGCAATCTTTTATGATATCATAAAGATTAGTGCTGAACACAACCAAAATTTTCCTCTGATCATTTGGTTTTTCATTTTATTTTATTATAATGAATTGAGAGGAAGAAAAAAACTATGCAACTTATTTTTTTTTGGTCAAACTATGCAACTTATTATACATTCTTTAACTTGTTTTTGTGAAAAAAAGAAAGAGAAAAAGCTTTTTTTTATTTTGGTTTTCCAATTTGTATTAGGGTTCAATTAGATTTGAATTTGCGCATTGTAAGACTCGTGTTTTATCACAACGCTTCCAACAATTTTTTTTCTATTTCTAGAGGCAAAAAGAAAAAGTTAATTCTTTTATATGGTGTTAGCGTCTCTCTCTTAAAAAAAACCTTATTTTTTGAGGTTTAAGAAAAACCTTATTAAATACGAGTAGAAGCTAACTGTGATAAGTTTATTTTCTAAAAGAGAAGGTTTTATTTTAATTTTACAATATAAAGCGGTCGTTTGGCATGCAGATAAGGTGAATATCCTAGGATTACATTTGCAATTAAAATTTTACTTTGTTTGCTTGAAGGCATAAATTTGACGTGGGATAAATTTACACTTTCATTCATACTAATCTCAACCTTAATCTTGAATATCCTACCTTATTCCATTCAAGTTAATATTAGTTTATCCACCCCTCCCCCTCCACATAAAAATAAATTAATTCAAGACTATAATTTTTATTTTTTTTTGGCATCCCTCTATGTGCCCCTGCCAACCTTGTTGAACAACCTGCAAGAATTGAGGGTGCTTATCCCACACATTGTTGTACTTGAAAGCCCTTTTTGCTTTAGTGTTAGTTCCAAACTTGGATATTCTTAAGAGACAATGATCACTTATCCCTTCCTCCTTATAAGTAGCTTGAACCGCTAGCATACTATCAAGTCATTCCTGATTGATAAATGCCCAATCAATCCTGGAGAAAATTTTATGATCTCCATGTTTATCATTTCATGTATAGCTGTATCCTCCACAAAGCAGTTCCATCAATTCACACTTTTCAACACAAGTTTTAAAATCTATCACCTCCCCTAAAGTAACTGGATTCCCTCTTATCCTATCTTCATCATGCAAAACTGAGTTAAAATCACCTAATATTAGCCAAGGCGAGTTCACTCTAGTGCTCAAATTCTTCAGTCGAGTCCAAAGCCCTATCCTCTTCTCTTTAGTGTTAAAGACATATACAACTGTCAGTTGGAATATCAATTGAGTTGTGACATCCTCAACTATACAAGTAATAGATTGAGCATCCCCAGTTATCAAAGTGATTTGATAGTAGTCTGGCCTCCAAAATAATACTAGTCTACCATTAAAATGATGATCAAAATTGGTAATGTATTTCCAACCTCCACACATATAGTTTGCAACAACCTCAATCTTATTTACCTTCACTTTAGTTTCTAGCAAAGCTACTAAACCAATACTTTCCCTTTGGTAAAAGAGCATAACCTCATTCTGCTTGTTAGGGGCATTCAAACCCCTAACATTCCAACTGAATATATTATCCATTGCCCAAAAGAGATAGTGCAGTGCCTCCCCCGTTCTTAACATAACTTGCTTTTGGTACCTCACTTGTAGTCCCCTCACATAAAACATTAAAAGGATTCAACAATTATTGTATCTGCTGTTTTACTCTCATGGGTTAGCTGTTTTTATGTGTAGGAGTTATCCTTTCTGCTTGAGGACCAAGATGATGCTTCTCTTGTGGTTTCTGCCTCTGGACTTCTTTCTTTCTAACTCCTTATACTTTCCCTCCTTGCTTTCTCACCAAATGCTCATCTTTGATCTCATCAGTTACACTTGCCTTAGTGATCCCAACATCATACTAAGTTGGTGACAACTGAATTGCGTGATCCACTTTGTTATCAGGTTTCTTCATGTTTCTCACAGGTAGTTTTTTTTTTCTATAATCAACCTCACTATGCAATAATTGTGGCAGAACTTACACAACACAGGCTTCCAATTATACTGTATTTTTTGTTCCATAAGAACACCCTTTTCATTACTAAGATGGACTACATCAGGTAATGCAACACCTACATCAACCTCAATGAGTAACCTAACAAAGTGTAACCCTATCTTTTTCTCTGTATTGCTATCAACCATCAAAGGTTTACCAATCAGATTCCTAATTTTACTCAAACCTTTAGGTCCCGAATACTTGAAATTCAGTCCAGGCAACTTGACCCAAATTGGGACTATATACAGCTCATCTTTGGTGAAATCCATGTCCTTATGCCAAGCCTTGACTATGAAAGGCTTGCTATCGAAGTGGTAGATCCCTTTTTGTAGTACTTCATTCATACCTTCCTGAGCATCAAACGTCACCAATTTTATTCCATTCTTTAACATAGACACCTTATTCACCTCAAGCTTGCCTCATTGCCTTTGTGTATAGCCATTTAAGACTGAAAAGGGTGGATGAGCACCCAAAACGTAACAAACAATTGTATACTTCCAGTAGTCCAGCTTAGTTGAGATGTCCTCTGTTTCAATTTCACACATTCTGTTTTCCCCTTCAGTGCTAGGAGATACAAATTCAAGTTTGAACCCTGTGTTTGACAACTTTGAAATGTCAAAATGGTCCCAAAATCGAGGCCTTCTTGTGCGATTCTACTTCTGCTTCTACTTCATCTGCCCAAGAGCGACGCCCAACTCCACTAGTAGCTTGGGTGACCGCCTCCTATTCTTACAACACCTGCTTAGGGTTAATTGTAGTTTCCTGTAACAACACTGTTCCATTGGTTCTTGACAGCTCTGAGTCAACTCTCGTCTCTTTAATCACTGCATCTAGCTCCAATTACGAAGGTAGTCTTTCACCTCTCCGTTCCTCAGCTTCGTCCTCATCACTTAATTTTTTTTCCATTGATGGTTCATCAACTCTTGAACTCAACAGAGTGTTATCTTTTGTGCTTCCAGTTACCTCACTCTGTCCACGACTACCTTGCGTTCCCTTCCGCTTCAGTTGCTTAGCATTTTCATGAGATTCGATCGCCTTCTGAGACAGGATCCGAGCTCTCCTCCTCATGTATGCGCACGTTGGCTGAACATGCGCTGAGAGAGAAACGAGATCACTAGTTACTACTTATTTTTAATAGTCAAGACTATAATCTTAAAACTATAATTCTGAAATAATTTTATTCGTGAACTAAACGCGTCTAACTGATTATTAATGATCCATTTTTAATAAATTAATCATTCAAAATACATCAACTTTTTTTTTTTCTAATTATATGCGTTAATCTTAATAAATATTTCCTTCGTTCTATTTTATGTGGCACACTTTTCTTTTGGTCCGTCCCAAAAAGAATGTCACCTTTTTTTGTATAATAATTATTTAAAGGAACATTTTCTCTTTTATCCTTATTGGTCCCACCTAATTTTTGACCAAAAAAAAAAAGAGATATTACTTTTTTTTTCTCTTTTTACTTTTGCAACAGGGATAATTTGAAAAACTTCACAAAGTTTTTACTTATTTCTTAAATTTCGTGTCCGAACAAAAATTGACATATAAAATAAAACAAAGAGAGTAAATAAAATATCAAGGATATCTCAATTGGGGCTAATATACAATTAAAGAAAATACTTAATAGACGCTAAAAACACACACACAAATAAATCACCTTTGACGCAAATACAACAGTATAAATTCGTAAAAGAATCAAATGTTTAAACTTTAAACAGGTGGCATGCTTTGAACGAAACCAAACATAGAGAAAAACTTTTTGAAAAATGGAAGAATTACATAACACAACAAAGACAAATTCCTAGCAAAATTTTCGTAAATAATAAGGATAATTTTATTATATCATCTTTAAATATAATAAATTTAATACTTTAAAAAGTATATTAAGTATTGACTACAATTAATAGCTAAGGGTAAAAAAAGCATAAATAAATAAATTATTTATTAATTTTTCAAACTTAATTAATATTATTGTATATTTATTTTTAGTAACATAAAAAAAAAAAAAAAAAACGAGGAAGTAACAAAATACTGTTAATTTTATAAATTGAAACAATTATTATAAGTACAGGGTAGAGTAAAACGTAAGGAAGGGAGTATAAAATATAAATCACCTTTGACGCAAATTCAACAGTGTAAATTCGTTAAAGAATCAAACGTTTAGTAAAAAGCTAGCATGCTTTGAACGTAACCAAACATAGAGAAAACTTTTTGAAAAATTCCGTCGCCTCCGTCGTTTATAAATCACCGCCCCACTTCCGCCGTGATCCACCGTTATCACCGCCGTGCACCACCGCAATTGCATGGGCGCATCATTATCAAACACGGCGGAGAACGGTTTCGCCGGCGGCGGAACAGGGCTAGGTGACATACCGGAAAGTTGCGTGGCTCTCGTTTTCATGTACCTTACGCCGCCGGAGATTTGTAATTTGGCCCGGCTGAACCGGTCGTTTCGCGGCGCGGCTTCGTCTGATGCTGTGTGGGAATCGAAGCTTCCGTGTAATTACCAATACATGCTTGATCTTTTGCCTCCTTGGAGATATGAAGGTCTTTCGAAGAAGGGGATTTTTGCTCTTTTATCTCGTCCTGTCTCGTTTGATAATGACAATAAGGTATCCAAAATTCTCATTAAAATTATGCAAGTTCGTTTTTTTTAACTGCGGTGTTCGAGCCAGATTGGACGCACTTGACTAATAGCAATAGGTACCAGATAACTATGTCCACCAAGGCTTAGGACCGGTGGAAAGAAATTAACTAGTGTTTTATGGTTCTCAATTGGTTTCATTGGAATCCATTTTGTAACTAGCATTTGCATAATAAACCAATTTCAAAATGGGATAACATGTTCGATAGTGCATGTGTTCTAGTATCATAAGCTTTTCCTCATAAGAACGTCCGCGAATCTGATCAATTGCTCTTTTTGATAACCATGGTGTCCGGGTCAAATTTCGTGTGCCTCGACTAATTCCATGAGATACCTGCCACCTCCCACCAGCAACAGGTATGAGTAACTCTGTCCACTAAGGCTAGAACAGATTGGAAGAATCGCCTAATGTTTTTGTCTTTGCTAGGAATTAAACCTGAGACCTCATGGTGCTTAATCCACATCATTTACCACTAGGCCACACCCTTGGGTGCAATTTGATCAATTACTCTTTGTGTGTATTTTATCATTCTTTTTATTCACGCACCTTGATTATTCCATTAGGCATGTGGACGTGGTAAGTTTGTTAACAAATATTTCGGCAGATTAAATCACGCACGTCAATTAGCTTCATTGGATCTGTTGGGATTTGAATGGTTTGTTATTTACCATTTGGAGAAGTTGTATGGTATTCATTATTTTGATGGTAAACGGTAGCTGCAAATTGAGTTTTGGGTCAAAATTGATGTTGGTCATTTATGGGTTGAAATTGGTTGTTGGCTATATGTTAATTTTGGCGGTATCATAGTGCTGGAAATCTCTCAGAATTTGTTTAGACTTGTTTTTTTCAAATGTTTTGGATTGCTAATGGTGGAATGAATTATGAAATTTGAGTTAACACTGCTAAAGTAGGTTCTTGATGATATGGATACCCTACTGTCTATAATGCCTTTGTTGATATGCGTTCTTGAACCGAGGAAAAGAAAGTTGATGCTATCCGCCTTTTAGATTTTATTAGCTCCCTCTTAATGGCTTAGTAGCCTTGTGTTTTTGCTCATGGTTTTAAACTCTCAACTTATTTCAAATTTTTTGCAGTGTAAGGAGTTTAAACCTTTCTTTATAAAGCTTTATGCATCTACTTGATGCTTTTCAATACAACAACTTACTTCATCAAAAAAAAAAAAAGGAAAACAAAGTGTAAGGAATGTCGAGCTTTGATGAGGGAAGGATAGCACAGTGAGAAGCACCCTCTACCTCCAACCATGAGTTTAGAGGCTTCAAGTCACCAGGGTATCAAAGGGGGAAAAGGACCCTGTTAATTCCTTAAATGGGAGGTGGGTTGTGTGGGTGGGGGGTGGCGCAGTTGAGTTCGTGTTTTCTTATTTTTATGACTTACAAATTTTTAGCACCATTTATAGTGTTTCTGTTTATTTTACTAATATATACTTCTCATTACGTGGGAGAAATAACAGGAAGTATGGTTGGACACAATAAGCGGAAGGATTTGCATGTCAATCTCTTCAAAAGCAATGTCGATTACAAGTAGTGAAGACAGGAGACATTGGAACTGGTTTCCAACGGATGAATCAAGGTTATATTAATATGTTAGTGTTCAAATCATATATATATATATATGTTAGTGTTCAAATCATATCCAACAATATCATGTATAAGCTTAGTTCTTCACTGTGGAGATTGTATTAGATAACTGGTTAGATATTCTCTGTAATGCTATTGGTAGATAATCTTTCCGCCAATGAGTCCGGTACTTGAAACTGAGTTTCTTTGTGGATCACAGGATAAATTTGCTACCATGGTAAAATGATGTTTATTTGTTGACCTTGAGACGAAATCAGCTAGGAAGTTAAGCCAGAGAGTGTGTCATTTAGCTTGCAATTAAACCTTTTCTTCTCATTAACCCCCTTCACATGCAGGACCAGATTGTTTGAGTGGAGATTTTCCGATTTCGTTGCTAATATATATGGTGTTTGGCATGAATTTCCTGACATATAGTAACATCCAGTTTCTACTCCAGATTGGGGGTTATCAGTGGCTTTATATCTACCTTTTTCTCCTACATGGTATTCAAACTTGTGCTGAGATTTAAGCAAGAAAAAATTAGGCTTCATGTTCTTTTTTAACTTTTTGAAAAATCATTATGTGAGCGGCTGCAGATAATGAAGATGATTGCTCTATCCTATTACAATATTTGGTGTCTTTCCCAAATTTGGTCAGATTATATGCTATGTAATCATTTCTGGGAAAATAGTTGTTATGGTAAGCCATAATTGTGATTCAGATGTGATGGGAGTATCAATATTTTAGGACAGACAGTAAAGAGTTCTTGACCAAAAAATAGATATTTGAAGTTTGGCAACCTGCTGGCTGCTGCTGAACCTTTTTCCATGGTGATTATAGCCTTCAGGTTTTAATGGTGGGACCTTAACCTGTTTGCTTTTGTTGGAAGGTTATGAAATGATCAATGCCTTATTCACACACCTCTATTTGAAGGCTTAATAGATACATCAATGGATAATATAAAAGCAAACACTAATGAACAAGAGAATACTGATGGAAGTTGATGAAAAGTGGCTTTTGAAGAGGGGGGTGCCAGGAAGAATAAGAAGAGAAGAGAAAGTCATTAGATAGAGCAAAAAAGAATACCTGGCAAAAAAATGACAAAGAAAAAGAACTGTCGCAACAGCCTTGCTGATCAGGTTCTTAGGAGAAAAAATAAATCATTCATAGCAGGTAGCCTGCTTGGAAACCATGGTTGTCCGGACAATAATGACTACACCATTAAGAAGTACTCTTACACCTTGTTGATGTTCTGCTCTGTTTGGTGGTGATTTGTCTTGAAATGAAAATCAAATTTCACTTATGATTTTGCTTATCCTGTACCGAAAAGAAATTGAGCACGAAAAGTTGAAATCATGTGTATCTTCATTATTTGTTCTAAGCGTACAGTGAACTTTGTATTTGAAAAAAGAAAGGTATATCATCCAATTTCACACTGTGCTTTTGAGATATGTGTGCTAATGTTATGGAAGGAGGATGTTCAAAAAAATCAAACAAGGATCCCTATCATTTCACTCTTACCAAGGGAATGCAAAATTTCGAGACGTACCTAATTATATTTAAATATGACTGGCATGTTATTTCTTCACTCTGTTCTTTCAAACAAATAGGTGTAGTTCTTTTAAATTACATAAAACCTGAGAGGCATCAAAAGATAACATAGGAGGATGTTTGGACATAGCTACCATCACATGTTAATTTAGTAGGTAATAATGATGATCATATATTATGGATAGTTTGAACCTTTTTCCCCTTGCTAATCTTGACTTGCGATATCATGGCTCATGAACTAGTACAAAGTATCCTTTGATAGTATAAACCATTCATTTCTCAAAAGAAATTTTCTTTTGGGGATAAGGAGGTAGGGTGGCGTACAAGGTTTTGTTCTGCTAGTACCTTTTTCCTCCTCTTAACCATTTAAAATACATGAAAGTAGTGGAGTATATCTTTTTCCCTTTTGTTGTTTACATTCTGATTGTTGGACAACTTTGTTGTTTCCTGACCACTTGTAAACATTTAGCTGTTGGTAGACACAATGATATCATAAACTTCCGCATTCTAATATTCAGCTGATGGTTTCTTACAGGTTCCAGGTTGTGGCGTATTGCCAGCAAGTCTGGTGGTTTGAAGTAAGTGGATCAGTGAAGTTTCCTTTTCCTCCGGATATATACACACTAACATTCAGGATCCACATTGGGAAATTCCATAAGAGACTAGGCCGGCGTGTTTCCAACTTTGAGCACACACATGGATGGGAGTTGGGGCCAATACGCTTTGAAATGTCTACTTCTGATGGACAGCGTGCAGTGAGTGAGTGCCTCCTCCATGACATCGAACAAGAAGATGCAAAAGTAAATAGTAAGCGTGGATACTGGATTGAGTACAAGGTGGGTGAATTTATTGCCAGTAGGTCAGATCCTGTAACTGAAGTTAGATTCTCGATGAAACAGATTGACTGCACACATTCCAAAGGTGGGCTGTGTCTTGATTCTGTATCAATTATCCCCAGTAATCTCAGGAGGAGTAGAAGAACAGGGAGTTTCTGTAAATGATATGTTTCCTAGTTTTACCAACACTTGTAGATAGTATTAAAATTAGGTTCATTACACAGCATATACTACCTAAATATTTGATACCATGGAGGATGTCATTGTGTCTTGTCGACTTAGGTATGTCCCTCCTATCCATGTAAATGTTAATGCTTTGTATTTGATCCAGTTTTGCTGCATAGTATATCTTCTGTCACGAGAAGAAAAGTCTAGTTTTAGTTATTATTATTTCATGTATATATATGAATGTATAATGTTGATGACTTACTGTACTTGTATATGGATGGTTTACATTCCAGTATTTGTGGCTACAAATTCGGAATTATTGGAGTGCTCTGCAGAAGGGAGGAAATAACATGGCCGAGGTTTTGGTTAATTGATGAAACACAGATTAGTTACAAATTAGTTACTACCAGTTTCTGTTCGATCGATAAAAGCAGTTGCATGGATCGTGCATCTTTCACAAAGTGCCTTGGGCAGTAGATACTAATGGGATCCAAATTCGAGATCAATTCGACAATGAAACAGTTGTCTTAGTACAATATGGGATAAACCAATTATAAACACATCAAGTACAACATGCATGTTATTCCACAAGATTTTAAACAGCACTTAATCGCTTCTATGCCAGTTTCAATATCGGATCATTTTTCTCCTAAATTGAAGAACACACTTGGATGCAAAACTGCCACGACAATTCTTCATTGGTCAAAGCACACATTTGAAACAAACCACAAAAATACATTGTTGAAGAGTGAGAAGAACTGCATTTAACTGCAGTCTCTATCAACAAATCAATAGCAAAATTTAAAAGCAAAACCATTTGTTTCAAGGAACTGCTGTCTGCTGTTTGACTACACTACTGGTAAACAATGTCTCTTACAGTGCCTTTGAAAAAACCTCTCCAACTCTCGACTGAAAAGTGAAAAACAAAATATCACTCAACGTTTTCCACCGCCACCGCCAAGCTTAGGACCTTTTGATGCACCACCCTTAGAGATGTTACCCTTACCAGCTTTTTGTGACTTGGCCTGGACCTCTGCCTTCTTGGCCTTCTTCTCATCCTTTGTCTTCTTGATCCTTTCCTTGATTTCACTGCACAAATCGATAAAATCAAGAATCAATTAACCTCTATTTAATAAAGAAATTGTTTATTTCTTTTTCGCTGTTTTCTCCTAGGTCTGTTTACCAACCATATTGGGTAGTAGATGGTTTGCATGTAATTATGCGACTTGCTACAATCATCAATGCACAGGCTAATCTAAGGGATATTGGCATGCAGGAAATGGTAGAAACTAACCGGAGAGCAGCCTCCCTAGCAGCATCTCGAACTTCTGGCCTTTCAGTTCTCTTCTTCTGGATAACCTCCAAGGTTGCACCCACAATGGACCTGGAGTAAGGCTTCTTTGTTGTGCGACGCCTCTTCTTAGCAGCTTCTTGTGCAATATCCTAATTGTCATCAAACAAAAATAGCAAATTTAATTAGGCATGAAAATATAGACACGATGACATGGAAAAGGCAAAGAGGACTCTGCCATGACACAAATTTGGCAAGAGACTGATTTTATATCTCATTGCAGGACCAAGCTAGCTACCCTTCAACTTTGCGATCTTTGCGGCAGATTTTAAAGCAAAATAAATCTTGAATAAGTTCGAATCTTTTGACCATTGAAGCTCTATTGAGACTAACCTTCTTATGTTGCTTCCTGTACATAGCTGTCCAAGTAAGTTTCGAAGGCTTCAGGCGATTATGGAAGTAGTGTTTGCATTTCGAGTTGACGAATAGGAACACCTAATATGACAAAATAAAGGCGACAATAGATAAGAAAACATGACACTAACACGGTCCACTAAGTCACAATCATGAGGAAGCAGATTGTTAGTTCTCTAGATTATTACCTGAGAATCAGAACGAATAAATCTGATGCCCCTCCCAGGATATATCTTGGCACCACTAAAACGACAGAGTTCCGTCCTGAAATCACATGAAGAATAAAAGTATCGATTTAATCACTTATACTTCACTTATGTGTAATACAAGGAGCAAAATTCCAAACTAAAGGAACCGAGCAGAAGCTAGTATGTTTATGCAACATAACAACTATTATAATTCTTCCATCAAGTGCAGGGACCATACAACAATTAAGTCTATTTGAGAATTTCAAAAACTCAGTTTGCAATTTCCTTCTTTTTTTTCTTTTTTTTGAGTTTCTGCAAACCTTCAAACTTTCTTTGTTTGATAATGCTAAACAGTTATATGTTTTTCCTAAGATTTTGAAAATTAGTTCTCCAAATCTCACAAGAACTAACTTTGCAAAAATGAAAGTTCAGAAAGCAACATTCAACCCCATCAAATGCAACTATGAAGCAGCTGTTGATAATTTCTCATTTAAAAATGAAATTCCATTACAGATTCACAATATATTATGCAAAACATCTATATCAAGCGGGGAAAAAAAATGTCAACACACTAAACAGCCTGTTTGAATGGTCCTTACCTATTGTATTGCAATGTGCTAGTTTAAATAAAATATTGCTTAACTAGCACAATGCAATACAATAGCTCGATTACAGCTTATCATTAGGTAATGGCAAAAAAATCACATTTTGCTTAACTGACCGATTTAGTAGCTCTACCTCGTATCCTACTTATCTTATAGTTTTGTCCTTCAAATTGCTCATCTATGATCTATTCAAATATTGTATTCATCGAGACAATACAATGCAATAGATATGATACATTATGAAACGATACCTAACTCAGCTTTAGCAAACGAACAAAATGGACAGGGTAGGTGTGAATTTATGTATGATATATTGATAATTTGATCTAACTACGATTGATATCTGAATAAACAGAATTTACAACAACAACGAAATGCCAAAAAAAAAATTAAAAAAATTTAGGTGCATATATACAGCATTCTAATGTATGCAAATTATGTGTAGAAGCAAGGAGAAGGGTAAAGGAATTTACTTGAGAACCATTGTTGATGCAGCTGCTAGCTTTCGCCGTAACGATGTTTTCCAAAAATGGACAAAAAAAAAAACCTAGTGGAGAAAGCCCTTATAGTGGAACTAGATGAATATATTGGGCCTAAAAGAACTGTACCAAGTATTGGGCCAGTCCAATAATCTTTAAGAGGAGGATGGGCCAGCCCAACAAATGGGCTCAAGATCCAACTAAATGAAACTTGACAACATGAACAAGTAATATTTATTGAGGAAACAGAAAAGGGTCAAAACTACCCCTGAACAATCCGAAATAGAGCAAAAATACCCTCCATTTGTTTTTTGGCTCAAAAATACCCCTCAATTTATTTTTTGGCTCAAAAATGCCCCTCATTTTAACGGAGTGCCAAAAAGGGCCAAAACTACCCCTGAACTATCCGAAATGAAGCAAAAATACCCCTCCATTTGTTTTTTGGCTCAAAAATACCCCTCACATTAATGGAGTGTCACCAAGCACACCACGTGAAAAAATATTGTCACATGTCTAGTCCACGTCAGTGTCCCATTTAATATTCAACCAGCCCACTTAACCATATTCCAACTTAACAGTCATTTAATATCCTTACCCGACCCATCTTAAAAAAAACCCGACACGCCCTCATAAGTAAATGGTAAAGATAGATCCACCCTTCATTTCACTTGAACTCTCCAAAAAAAAAAAAATCGATGCAGACTAGGGATTCTGAGGGAAAAGAAAGCCCTTAGGAAAAAAATCACATGGGATAGCCAAACATCAGGCTGAAAATAGGCCTATGGGACCTGCTAATGGAATTCAGAAATTTTACCCGCCAAAAAGTCTCATAGCTCAATGATCACATGCCCTAAAATTGAGCACAATTGAAGTTGTCTCTTTTTCTTTATATCTTAGATCGTCCAATAGAGCCAAAGTTGTAGGTGGAGTCATATTTAACCTTTGAATTTGTTTTTTTTCTCATTATAGTAGAGATGTCGATTACAAGAAAGAGTAAGAATGCCCTTAGGGAAAAAATCAACCCGTGTACTAAGAGCTTTCTTTTTCCTCAGAATCCTTAGTCTGCATCGATTTTTTTTTTTTTTGAGAGTTCAAGTGAAATGAAGGGTGGATCTATCTTTACCATTTACTTATGAGGACGGGTCGGGTTTTTTTTAAGATGGATCGGGTACGGATATTAAATGACTATTAAGTTGGAATATGGTTAAGTGGGCTGGTTGGGTATTAAATGGGACACTGACGTGGACTAACCATGTGACAATTTTTTTCACGTGGTGTGCTTGGTGGCACTCCATTAATGTGAGGGATATTTTTGAGCCAAAAAATAAAATGGAGGGGTATTTTTGATCCATTTCGGATAGTTCAGGGGTAGTTTTGGCCCTTTTTGGCACTCCGTTAAAATGAGGGACATTTTTGAGCCAAAAAATAAACGGAGGGGTATTTTTGAGCCAAAAAACAAACGGAGGGTATTTTTGCTCTATTTCGAATAGTTCAGGGGTAGTTTTGACCCTTTTCCGTTGAGGAAATTATGTTGTATATACTTTTTAGATTATTTATTGCAAGTTGTAGCAATACTTTTGTATAATTGCAAGTTGTAGCAGATTTTAAAAGATTTATTGAATTTTTATTTTTTAATTTATTTAGTACATATATATTAATTAAAATCCCTCCTAATCTTTTGTATATATCGCTTTCATCTCTCCTCATTAACCATGTTATATTTATCCAATGCTTAAATTTAGGGATTTACACTTATCATTACTTAAATATCCGTTTCTTACCTTTTGAGAAAAAATTACAATTATTTACTTTCTCAAGTAATATACATTTGTATTTGAATTTATTCAAAATATTTTTTTATATGTATGAAATGGGTGTATATAAATTGTTTTACTTAATTTTTTTTTTCTATATCAGTTTTAAAACAAACAAGATTAGTATATTGATTGTGTATAAGATATGATATCGTCTAACTAGTTTGTTATGCTTTTATTTTTGGGGTCTGAAATTTATATAAAAACGGGCGTATTTCATAATTTTTTTAATATAACGTGATACTTTGTATTTTGAGTTTCTTTTTATTATTTTCAATGATGATAATTATTTGTTAATTTATTGAACCTTCGTTACCTATAATGAAAAATTATTGTTGTATAAAATTTGTATGATTAATGTATGAATACTGTATGTGTAGTGAATATTTGTAGATTAGTTCATCTTTTAAGAAGATTTATTAGATATTACTCACCCTAAACACACAAAAAGAAAGACATATCAAAAACGTAATCATACCAATTTATATACACAATTCATACATCTAAATCTCTTGACCAATCCATTAAACTTTGTATTTAAATCATACATAATCTCTTCAACATCAAAATCTTTAGGTCCTCCTGTTGAAATTATAAAGAATTATTGATTTACAATATTTCAGAATGAAGTAATTGAAAGAAATATGAAGTTATGAATTAAGTTATCTAAAAATTGAAAAATAAACACTAGTATAAACTTTAGAAAATATATTCATCATGTATAAAAATAATTTGTATTATGTTTTATTCTCCTAATTTAAGTATTTCAATTAATTGCATGTTTTCTTGTTTCATAACAAAAAACATAAAAGTATGTATTCATTGAAAATAAATAAAATATATGTTCATATTTTCACACAATGGAATTGTCGTTTTCAATTTTTCTCCTTCGAATAACCACAAATTCAATTAAAATACAGTAGTCAGTATTTTAATCAAATTCTCTACCTTAATCACCACTCTTAATTGAGAGATTTTGTGTTAAAATTAGTAACCTTTTTTTGAGAGAAAGAAGATTGAAATAAGGAAAAAACGTTTGAGAGATATTGGGTGGACTTGGGATTCTTTAATAACTGATATCTTTTTTAAAGGGTATGTTTTTTTTAACAAAAATAGAAATTTGTTTTTTCCTTTATTTTTTTGTTTTAAATTTTTTTTTAATTCATTTTTTCCTTTTTTGTTTTATTAAAAGTTGCTATTAGTTGCAATCTAAGAAGTATTGTTATGACTTGCAATATACTATCTAAGGATGTATATTTAGATTTTTTACCCATATTGAGGATTTGTATCCTCCAAACAACATTTTAAACAAATATATACTTAGAAATCGAGAAAACGATAATTTAGTATAATGATATTTTAGTTGTAAAAAAATTCCCTTTTCAGCTGGTCGATATTTAAAATTATCTATTTTGCTTTTGAAAGTCTTTTTCTTTTACATAATTGTGTCGAATTCTGATTTAATTTCTCGCAGAACACACACAAAGAAAACAGTATTGTCGCTAGATATCCCGCCTAATTATAGTCGTAACAGATTGTAGTCATCGTTAGTGTATGCTCAGTGTATAACAAGTGTGTTATAAGCATATTGGTTATACAATGATTATATTGACTAAAATTAGTATTAAAAAATTAAAAAAAAATTGTTATGTGTTTTATTATGATGTTGTGGAGTGTAAGAATCTTCTTTAGAGAGGAGTACAGTACTCTTATCACTCTTCAATCAACCCTATAAACATGCATAATCATCCATCTTCAATAATGTTTGGTTTCTAATTTCTAATGGCTCTTTTAAAAAAAACAAAAAAACATTTGGTGTTTAGTACATATCCACGTTGAAGTTCGATTAATTTTGGATTCATGTATTATAGGACCCATTTCTGAAAAAACATGTCCAACAATATTTTTCTATTCGCGGGAACTTAAACCCGAGAAAATACGTGTTGATGATTATGCATAATCTAGTCATTATGTGTCACAAACTTTGAATTCAACCAATTATATATGTCAATCCCATAAGAAATAAAGAAAGGCTCATCAAAGCCATGCTATGGCATATTCAAAAACGGGGTTATCAAATGGTCACCATTGAATGTTTATACCCAATCGCTACATAAACACAATACAATATCACATCGAATCTAATACAAAATCATAATTTCTATTAGTTCATAATGTTGCACACGTATGAAGTATACCAATATATATATATATATATTAGTGAAATCAAAAATTGTAAAACATAATCCTCTAGGAAAACAAACTAAATCTAAACATAAAATCAACAGTTTCCTATCTCACAAACCAGAATTTTCAATTCAAGCTTCATCAACATCGTGAACTCGAAAATTAAGTCTTCGAAGCCAAATCGAATGAAGAATCATATGAAACACATCATATCTTTTTGGAGGTGAATTAACCTCAAAATGCCTCCTCATTTGAATCCCTCTCTTTTGCATCTCCAAATACTTATCTTGAGGAATATCCATAAGAATTTTCTTGATATTAACAATATCCTTAACAGGAATTATCACAGCAAATGTGTCCCAATTAAGAACATCACTAAAAGGTGTCACATAATTATCCTTAATTAGGACAGGTACACATCCCATGTAAAGTCCCTCAACCATTCTTGGACTTGCAACTTCATAACCACTTGGACATATACAATATTTGCTCTTTCTTATCATGTCATAATATGAAACACCCTTTGGTAAGTACTTGTGAATTTGAACATCTTCATGTGTACTATTTTCCCAATGTTGTAACAAAATTGGCCTAATTGGACCATGAACACCTCCGGCGAAGAACACGAGGATCGGTCGATCGGAGGGCGGAGGGCCGCCTAGTAGGCCTTTGGTTGTGCCTAAAGGGAGGTGGATTTCTGGAATTGAAACATCCTTTGTTGGATTGAATTTTTCTGAGGTATTGGCATTGCATAGAGCTCTAATTGAGTTTTTGTACAAGTGTGGTATGGCAAAGGAAATTTCAGGCCCCTGTATGATAACACAAATTAAAACAAGAATCAGATACTATTATATATGAAAAAAGAGTTAATAGTCAAAAACACACTTAAACTATTGCGCTCTATTAGTATATTTATTCCATATATAAAAAAAACGTTCACGCTATAATTTACTTTGTTTCACACTATTTTCTTATTAATCCGCTCTAAAGAAAAAGGACACATTCTTATATTTTTCGTAATCAGAAGATTTAATAAGTCACAAATATTATAAGATGGTTAAGATCATAAGTTTCACATGTTTAATAGTCCTATAAATGTGATGACCTAATTAAAATCACAAAAGATCTTCAAAATGCGAATTTAGGAATATTATCTTTGATGGTGATACTGCTATATTAAAGAAGTAGATTTTGTCAAGCACACTTGATTTATCATGGATATTCCTACGAGAAAGGCTAGATATGCTAGTGCGTGTGGTTGATGAAAGTACCTAAAGATTATTGAACGTAAATTTGTACAAGGGTCTATACAAACAAGTTTAAAAGCTTATATAGCCTAGTTCATATAGTTCGTGTGGTCAACGAAAACTTATAATCGAGGATCGACAAATTGAAAAAACTGATATTGCCATCAATGTCATATTAAACCCAAAGAAACAGAGCTAAAGAACTACCCTCTGAGAATGGTTTCTTTCATTATTAAACTTTATGTCAAGTTAAATTTATGACAAACAAAGTGAAACGAAGGGAGTAACACTATTTGAACTTTGAACGGTCTAACTAATTATCTCTAACGATGAGATGATGATTGTAATAAGTATCTCTTCAAGTTTGTCTCTCGTACTCCAAATTCGTCATTGTTTCTTCTTCTTTTTTGTGAGAGAAACCAATCGTTATGAACTACGTTTTGCTTAATTTATATATACTGACAATATACAATAAATAAAAAATCAAGAAGGTCAAGAAATCTTACCCAATCATGACAAGCTAGCATGAAATGATCAGCACCAAGACTTTTATTCCAATAAGGATACTTTTGAGAAATGACATTGACATAATCCATTGCAGTGTTCTTCATGAGACCCCAGTCATGTGAATCAGCCACATATATGAATTGAATTAACATTGTAATACTTAATGGGAGGAAGTAAACATGCGCTTTGTTTGGATCTTCTGTTCTGAATTTGCTAACTTCCATTGCTTGAATAAAATAACCTTCAATAGCATATGTATGTTTACATGGACCAAAGTGATATACTGGGGGTTCCCCTTCTTTGTACACATATACCTTGAACTTTTTCTCCATTTCCAAATAGCTCCTGCACATTTTAGACGGACAATTTATCTTTTTAAATTCATGCGTTTATAAAAGGAAGTTTGTGGTTGATAACACAACTTTCTTCTTGGCTTCTATATTTGCTTTATTTATGCATTTTCATTTGTACTATCAATCATAGTGTGCATTACATATGATAATCGAATACCTAGTTCTCTCTAACCACTACAACGATATGGGCTTTTAGCGGCAATAAATATGCACTTTAACAAAGAGTGCTAAAGCTTTTACCGGCACTAGTTAATTGTCATTGGATCCAATGTCGATATAGGTTTTAGGGACATTTACAAAGAGTACTAAAATGTAATTGTCACTAATATATAATTGCCTCTAAAAACATAATTTAGTGGCAATTAAGCTACTACCGTCAACTAATAGAGCTAAATATCTTTTTTTGGAGTAGTGAACTCTTATTTTCTTCATGCTTGTTTATTAGTAGACGTTTGTTACCTTATATTATGATTGATACGATAAAGTCTAACCCCCCTTGCTTGTACTTATACCTACTGAGAATTTTTCATTTTTAAGACAAAAAATTGATAAACGCTCTGTCTAGCATAATTTCGCCCGAAAAAATGATACATTATACATACCTGTGGAAAGCAGTAGCATTCATGTACATAGGACCATGAGGGATATACTCTTCTTCTTCTTCTGTCTGATTATTGTTATTATTATTATTCCAACTTTTGTTTTCTTTTAATAATAATATTGCAGCTCTAGATCTTGCAAGTCCTGCTTCCAATTTCTCTATTATGCTGTGTCTTTTTGGTGTTGTTTTGCTCTTTGTTACATTAATAGGGGCCCCATCCTTCTGATTTGCCTATAAGGTTAACAATAAATGAACAATTAGTAAATGGTTCATATTTTATAATCAAATCATAATTAAACTTCTAATACTCACTCTGTATCATATTAGTTGTCAACATTAGTAAAACTGTCTATTCCGAAATACTTGTCAATTTATAAAATCAAGATAGAATTAATTAGTAAATTTTTTTCCATTTTTTTGGATAATCGTGGTGTCCGAGTCCGCTTTCTCGCACCTCGACTAAATCCACGATATACCTATCACCTCCCATCTGCAACAGATACTAGGTAACTCTGTCCACCAAGGTTAGGACAGATTGGAAGAATCACCTAGTGCTTTTTGATTAATTTTTTTTTTTTTCATTTATGTCTTAAAATTAATTGTTTTTGAAAGTAAACAATATTGATTACATTGAAAAGAATTAAGAATAGATTGATAAAAAAATATTTTTTTATTAATGATTTACTAAAGATTGTGTGAAGGAGAAATATGACAACTAATATGGAATGAAAGAAGTACCATATAACGTGATCATGATCCATTAAATCTAAAGATTATACGTATCAAACTATGATTATGTTTAAAGGGTTATGGTCATGAAATACGAACAAGGGGGGATGCAATATAAATACCATCTATTTAATTACGAAGATGGATTCAAGATATAAAATTTATCATAGGTTCGTACAACAATCTCAAGTTAATATATGCACTAACAAGTAAATTTCACATTCAAGTATTTATAGATATATTCCGTAGATTTCTTAATACATATATAAATTTGGGCGAAAGTTATTAAATTCACATTATTAACCCTATAGGTGGGTGACACTCCATGTAAACTCTTGTTTAAAATGGAACTTAGGTATATGCATGAAATATTACTAAGAATTTCAAGATTACGAGTTCAAAGCCAGTTAAGGTCATTAATGGATGGTATCAAATTCTTGATCAAGAATTTAAAACCAGCAATCAACAGCTCTAAAAAAAAATCCAGTTATTGATTTCATTGCAAAGGAGAAAATTAACGATCAATTTTTTTTATTACCATGCACAATGTTTATGGAATGAAGTGTTGATCATCACTAACCCCCACCCCCAGCCACCCACCCACCAAAAAAAATCAAAGAATTAGCGATGACAAATTTTGTAGCTAAACAATAAAATTCATCACTAATCCTAGTTAGCTACGACCTACGTGCAATTATTTAGTGACGGATTATAGGACCATGCCACTTTTTCCCTCCGCAATAATATCAAGAATTGCATCTATCAGATTAAGGTTCTTGAACTGGAGTTAATATCTTCACTCAACATGGAATGTCATCTTTCTCAAAAAAAAAAAAAAAAAAAAAAAAAAAGGATGTACATAACAACAACAAACCCAGCGAAATTCCACAATGAATTTTGGGAAGATCGACTAGAGTGCCCACAGAACTTACCCCATAAGTTGTTTCCAAAAGACCCTTGGCTCAAATATATACTTAGTGAAGAATAAATATAAGTGTAAAAGCACTACTACTAATACTAATAATTTTGTGAATAAAACTCACCTTTGTTGAAGAACCATTATTGAGAGTCCCTAAATAGTGATGAGAATTTGATTGCCAAAAAGTGGAACCTTGTGGATTATTGATAACTACAAAAGCAGCAACCAAAAATAATGGCAAAATAAACCATAAAATCTTTAAAGAAGTTGAATTCATTCTTCTTTTTCCTGTTCTTATTTTTGCCCTTTAATTTTACTTTTCTTGTTCCCTTTGTGGGATTTGATTTTGTTAGGACAAATGGAATGAATGAGGGAAAAAGGCAAACTTAGATATGGCAGAAAGTTCTAAAGTTTGGCTTTGGTATATCATGTGGAATTTAATTCTCAATGAAAAAATATAGTAACAAGTTGTAAATTTTATTTTAAGTAATAGTTTGATTCCTTACCATCTTAGTGTGCAATGTATATCTTCCTTCCTTTATTATTGCAATCCCACTCTTTATAATGTATCTACGTTTTGCTTTTTTACCTCTAGGAAAAGTGCAACCGAGAGATACTCCATTTTTTTTTTCGTTTTTTTAAATCACTCATCTGATATTCGTATTGGGGCTTGATTAAATTCCAATTTGTGTATTGCAAATTTGCATGGCTCTTTTTTTTTTTTTCTTTTTTGGGGATACTGGGAAAAAATGGTCGGACTATTATGTTTTACTTTTTTTTTTTGGATATATTTTCGCCTTTTAATGTAGAAATAGAGGGCACGAAATATTTTAGAGTCCGTTGCATTTTGCACCCTAAAGTATGTGTTCTTTTGTGATTTAACTCTGTCCTATTATTTTTTAGGATTCGCACCCTGACCTCTTTATTTTCTTGCAAAATAGTGAAATGACCTATTATTTTTTAGGATTCGCACCCTGACCTCTTTATTTTCTTGCAAAATAGTGAAATGATTTTTTTTAATTAAATTTAATAAGGACAAAATTGGAATACAATTAATTAAAAAGAAAATGATACAAAATAAAAAGAATGACCATTTTCATGATTTTCATATTCATTCGCTGGTGAATTCATGACCGCGGGGATAGAATTTCAATTTCTGCAGTAGAATCAGATGATAGGCATTATATAATTTCTATTATAGACTCATTGTGTCTCTTTCTCAAGTCATGCTCATTCAAGAAAAATGCCCAACATTAAATTAAATTTAGTTTTTAAAACATTTTTCTTCTTTACCCTAACCAACCCCTCTCCTCACTTAATTTTTTTTTTTTCCGAAAAGCTTTTATAATTTTTTTTCTCCCAAAAAGAATTTTAATTTTTTTAAAAAAATAAATAAATAAATCTTTTTTCCTACCCCTACCCCCAAAAGCCACCTACATCCACCTCCTCACCTATCCCACACCCACCTAGCCCACCCCTTACGCCGCCCCACCTGTCCCACCCCCACCCCAGCCAGCACAATCTCCTACCCTCCCCTTCCTCCATTACAATATCCATCACTCTATCTCTATCCATTTTTATTATTCCTTAATAACATTTCAAGCATGTTAAATCATATTATCTTAAAAATAAAAAGTCCAACTATTCATTTCATATTTGTAAGATATTTTTATACATCTTATATAGAAACTTCAAATTCCTTAGTTACATTTAAAACAAATTCATATAATTTCTTTTAAATCTAAATTCATTTATTTACAATCAATATATGTTTTTTTTTTTAATTATTAAAAAAATTCATGTAAAGCAAAATGGATCTATGTATTTATTTATGATTTTTTTTTTCTAAAAACAGTAATACTTACATTCAATATATACACAACATGATATCTCAAAATTTTGTCCAATCCAAAAGAAGTTCACATCTCTCTATAATTTGGATCCAGCCTTGCACTTGTTTTCTATTCAAAGTTATTTGAGATACATTGAATTAGTTTATCCGTCGAAATAAAAAAATATATACTTCATCAAAAATGATGATAAAAAATATATACAAAGCTTAGGAATAAATATTTAATAATACAATTTCAAAAAATTATCACAAAGTATAAACTCAATAAATATATTTAAATAAAGAAATTGTTATGAAATTTAACAAACACGCAAGCAACCGAACGGGGATGATGATGGAGATACATGTTGGATAATGATGAATGAAAGAGTAGCAATAACAATTTACTCGTTTAAATTGAATCATTGTAAAAAAAATATTGGCATCAATTTAAATTGGTAGACCTGAACATTAACATAGGAAGATGACGAAGAAAATGACATACCCTCCTATAAATAAAAAATAAAAATGTTAAATCAAAAAAAAGTTCTTGAAAAATGAAGAATTCAGGAATAAAGTTAATGATTAACAACAAAATAAAGAAAGAAAGCTTAATATTATATATCACCGTAATCTATAATAGAAGTAGTATATATAAGAAAGGTTTAAAAGCTAGAATTCAATTTCAATTCAAATTCTATTTAAATTTAAATTTGAATATCTTATCAATTTACTAAAAGAAGAAAAATTTACTATTCTTCCTTATCCTTATTTTTTCAAATACAATACACTTTTATTCTATATAATCTATAAATTTAAATTGAGAGAAATTTTTGAAATCTATCCAAATATTTTTAATAATAATTTGTTAGTCTTCTTTATTCTTAATAGTCTATCTTTTCCCTACATTTTTTCCCTTTACTTTCTTTATTTCTTTTGTTTGTTTGTAAAAGAAATCAATTTTTTTATAAAATTTAATAAAGATGATATATAAATTAAATTTAGATAATTTTTAATTTATATTTAAAAATTAATAAAAAATTGCAAGTTGGGTGAGATTTGAGTACACACCACATATATCTATTATTTAGATATATAAATAATTGTAAATAGGTATAGGTGCTGCCGCTGCTGCCGCCGCCGCCGCCTACGCCGCTGCTGCCGCCGCCGACGCTGCTGCTGCCGCTGCCTACGCCGACGCTGCTGCTGCCGCCGACGCCACTGCCGCTGCCGACGACGCAGCCGCTGCCGACGACGCAGCCGCTGCTGCTTATATAATTTCTATTTTTCTCAAAATATGAACTAATGAAAGTTTGACTCCGAAACACTTTCATGAAGCATCACGTTTCCAGATCGTGAATCAAATAACCGTTGATAAGAGCGAGTTGTTAGAATGATAAGCATCCGTCACTTTCAATCCGAATGTGTTGTGATTTTGAGTGATCAAAGGAATAAGAGGGGTTGGAGTTCTTAAGAAGGGTTTAAAAAAAAACTAAATAACCATTAGGCATGAAAAATAAAGGGGTATTTACATAAATAGTATAAATATGTAGTTTTATATACCAATTATAGTATATGAGTTGAAAACATAACTTTTTTTATCAAAAATAGCAAAATACATATATAATACATTTTTAAACACAATTTTAATATAATAGCATTTAAATGTTTCAAATTTAATTATAATAAGTTTTTAACATCATTAATAAGAGCAAAAATAAACAATAAATTTAATACACAAAAAAAGTAGAAAGGGGAAAAATAATATCTCTGTGATTTTCGAAAATTCAAGATTTATCGAAAAACATCAATAATAAAACAAAATAAAAAACGTAATATGCAGATAGAGAAGAGAATGGAGAATGTACCTGAGGTTGAGAAGCAAAAGAGGAAAGTGAAGTGTGAAGAAGAAGTGAAGAAGAAAAGAATAAACAAAGAAAACGTGATATTAAAGAGAAAGTCGTTATTAAAGTCAAAGTTAAGTTAAAAATCGTAATTAAAGGCAAAATTAAGCTAAGAGTCGTAATTAAGTAAAAGTTTTACTATTAATGGTAATATAAAGCCTTAAAAGTTATTAATTATGTAAAAAATTGAAAAATAAATGCATAAAATATTATATAGAGATTGCCTTATTTAAGGGATTTTTTTTTTTTTTTGTTGTTGAGATACGCTTAATTTTCAGCATAAAATATGTATGACTCATGCGGACTTCAATTAATACAATAAATGAAATGCTTTATGAGTAATGTAAGATTTTGTACTGAAAATCAAATAGTACTATATATAAAAACAAAACATAATTTTATGGTGGGATTAAATGTTTTTTACACAGTCAAATCTTTTTATGACGGCATGTTTGTCTAAAAATTTTTTGACAGCTATAGCAAAATATTATTTTTTTTAAAAATGTAATACGACATGATATAAAAAATTGATTTCAAAGAAAATTTGACCATTATAATAAAATATTATTATAAATAATGATTGTTATAGAAAGGTCCGATTGTACTTCAAACAATTCCTTACAATTAAAATGGTTGGATCTAGTTAAGAAAAATTCTGACGATATATTAATTTGAACTTTAATTTAAAGATAATTAAACATAATTAGTTACATAAACAAGCACATGCCTACTTAGAAATCTTATCACATCTACCCAAGATGAATCATGGGATGTTAAAAACATATCATGTTTTGACTTTTAAGTTATACAATTGTTATAGACTTAATTTTTCATATGTAAATAAGCTTTATTTTGTCATAAGTTGCTAAAAAAATTCCTGCCCATCAAAATCTGGACAACTTTTTAAAAAAAAAAATCATCAAGTGCTTTCTTAAAAATCTCTATTAGGATTTGTTTTCCTGTGATATTTTCGATTTTATTATATCATTAAGTCACGTCCTTGAAAAGTGGCGGAGCTATCCTTTCTCTAGAGGGTTCATTCGAACCCCCTTCGATGGAAAATTATTCTACTTATATATGGTTAAAATTATATTTTATGTATATATAATAGATGTTAAATCCCCTTCGGTTAGTTCGTACGTCTACTTCTGAATTTCCTTGTTGAAAATCCTGGCTCCGCCACTGTCCTTGAATACTAGAAAAAAGTAGATATAATAAACCTGAGTGCAACGTAATTGCTTTAATTTTGTTTATACCGTTAGTGACTTAGTGTGTAGAACTTCAACTTTGGGGTTTTAATAGTATTTTTAGTGTCTTAGTGCTAGCCAGAATTAATGTATTTTTTCTTATTATTTGCATGGAGATTTGCAATTTCTTGACGTATTATGAGTAACAAAGAAGCATGACATTAACAACTTGGGTTGTGATCGCATGGTTCGAAATCTCTTCATCTTTAATTAGAGGTTTCAGATTTAAACATCTGAAAATAAAAAAATCCATCTTGGAAGTGATGCCTCTAGAAATGAGCCTTATAAAGTCGGGTCTCAATGTAGATATCAGACATCGAATGAGTAACAAAAACCAATAGCATGACACTTGGCAAGAGGCTTATGGCATGGACCCTTTATATAGTGACATAAAATCCTAGGAATATAGTTGCTTCCTTTCATTTTCATTTTACCCTTAAAAATCAAACCAAAATGAACACGCCAAGAAGCGTATATATATTTGGTTATTTACGTATATACACAAGTTATGTCTTTTTTTTCTTTATAATAATTGAGTTTAATGAGTGAATAAAAAAAAGTAAAAAGTAAAAATAAAATGGATTTCATCAATAATATTATCATATCCTCCTTCAAGCTAGAGTTGTGTGGTTAATTATATTGTGGTGTCATTAGTACTAATATCTGCAGGGTATTTAGGTGTACAGAGTTCAAAAAGCTATGTTCAGAATTTTGACAGAAAAGTATCATGTTGTTTTAAAAAGAAAATAATTTTAATGAAGAAAATTTGTAATCTATTATTTGGATCAAAATAATTGATAAACTTATAATTAAAGTGAAATAATTATACTGAAATTCTTCTATTTAAATTATGAAAATATACTATAGTTGTTAAAAAATAGAATAAATCTCGAAAAGAGAGTCGAGGAACCACAATAATTCAACATGGAAAGGGTAAAATAGTACTATTTGGTTTACACAAATATCTCTAATTTATATCTCATAACAAGTGTTCATTCTTATTAAGAGGTATATATCTTTTTATATTCTTAAGTTATTTGAAGATTGATCTTGAAATGTTATCAGTCTACGAAAATTATGATTCTTCTCAAGTATATTGTTAGTTAATATGAAAATTATGTTTAGATTACTATCGAATTATTCATTCTGGACTCTACAGTCTACAAATCGTCTTTTGATTCAAATCATTTACCAATCATTAATTTAATAGGATTTCCCCACACCTAGAAATATTTTGAGTTAAACTTGGAGAAAGAATGATTTTAGGACCTCAAAATTTACCAACATCCAGAATGATTTTAGGACCTCAAAATTTACCAACATCCATGGTAATTTCTATAAGGTTTCAATTCTCAATGTCAAGTTTAAAATAATTGGGGTAGGGGGAGCCGGCAGGTGAAATGGGGAGGGAATTATATTGTGTGGAATCGAACCCTCACCAATAAGATGAGAGTTAGGTAGTCAACCAACAGAGGTACTAAGATTCCCCTTCTCAATGTCAAGTCGTACTCCCTTCATTCCTTTTTACTTTTTATAGTTTCCGTTTTGAGAATCAAACGGTATAAATGTTGACCAACATTTTGAGATGTATTTTTTCATCGTATTAATGTAAGAGAAATTGCAACTTATAGTACTTTTCTTATAGTTTTTGAATATACAAATTTTAATTTAAAAAATTAAATTAATTAATCTATTCTAATCTAACTTTAAAAATTAGTCAAATTAACTCTTCATAACTAAAACTTGATAACTATTTTGGAATGAAAGGAGTGCTCTCTAAATAGTAGGATTGTAACCTTTGCAGTTAGTTTTTGATTGAATATGATAACAATAGGACTACTAAATGGACAACAAACCATTCGGTAGAAAGATAGTAGTAGTATTTATGTACTTAAATTCCATCAACTATTCCCTTTATATTTTGGCAATTAAGTGGACCTTTTATTACCAAAAGCAAATATGTACAAGACTCGAACTGATGCAGGTTGAACAAAACAGCCCCAACCTTGCATTTCCTTGATATTCTTGGACTAATCTATTTTCTAAGGATAAAAATCAAACATTGCTAGTCGACTAGCCACCTTAGCTTTAGACTTGGAAATCTCAGTAGCTCAGTTGGTTGGCTATCTGAACTCTCATCTTGTTGGTGAGGGTTCGATTCCCTATATTGTAATCCTCCTCCCCGTTTCCCCTTCCCCTACCCCCAAATTTTAAATTAAAAAAAAAAACCTTAGCTTTACACTTGTCACTTACAAAGACTTCCTGTATTACCTGTCTTACAATTGCCTCAGCTGTCCTGCTTTTAGCTCCGAAGATTCTCTGATTTCCTTCCCACCATATGGCATATACACAACTAGCAAATGTCATTCGATATATTAGTGAAGCTGCACTGTTGCCTTTTGATATGTACACTAGCCCACTGAACTTCCTCTTGCCAACTCATAATTTGCCTGCTGCTAATCCCCTGCCACTTTAGAAATTTGTCCCATATGTGTTTACAAAACTGATAGTCAAAAATAAGATGATTCACGTTCTCGTTATCAGTGTTGCAAAATGCACATTCTTGATCTGTTATAATCCCCCATCTGCTCAATCTATCTTAGCATATAACTTCTCATGTAACTTGGTAAAATTACTTGTTAATGACACAAACAAAGATGAGACATCCCTTCGTACATCCAAGAGCCATCCATAGGTAAAATACGAGAGAAATTCACAGACACACTAAGGGAGTCTTCCCCTTTGATAACAGCAAGGGATGCTATTCCCAATTTTCTGGAAGGTCCTTCAACCATCACCAGAAAATTTCCATCATACAGATCAAACAATTGTGGTACAACAAATACTCCATCGATAGCCATATCAAGTTGCCAAAATCTTGTTTCAAGACTATTTGATTTAATTAAACCATCTTCTTTTAACGAAATGATCATATCCATACAAGCGTAGGTTAAGGCTGAACCAATAGAGCGTTGTGTCGTATACCAACGGTTTTACATTTTCAGTAACATGGATAAGTATGTCAATGTTTTCTAGAAACTCAATATCTTGGAAATACGGAGGTTTCGAATCCTTGGCCAAAGAGAGGTGAATAGAACGTGTACCACATGGATGGAATTTCAAATCCAAGAAAGGATGTCTTTCACTAGTGAATTCTCTTTATTGGCATCATAAAACAGCAAATTGCCGTTATAAATCGAACAAAAGACAAAAACTCCAGTTTTTCCCATGAGGGCAGCATTGTTAAAAGGGTTATTAGCAACAATTGGGAATCAAGGTCGTAAACCTCACCCCAATCTAAGCCCTCGTGCTCATCATCATCGCCACCAAGAACATAAATCTTCCTATCAATGGCAAACATAAACGACTCATACGTAGGAAGAAGTTTCCTCGAAGAAGAAGATATGGTTTGCCAGCAAGGGTTAGGGTTTCTTGTATTATATTTACGTAATAACATAGAGGCGTAGTTAGAGATGACGGTTCTTTTTTCCTCTCGACTGACACAATAGATGTCTTCACCAATAACGGTCCAACTTATTTCATGATCATTCAACTCAGCTATAGGACGTACATTATCATATTTTTTTTGGTAATTAATGATAGGAGAAAGTTTGTTATTCGGAATTAACGAGGCTAAAGCAATTCGATACCATGAAGTCTTTGGACCATACGAACGGCGGCAGAAAGTGATTGCCGTTGCTGTTGACATTGCATGCCAATGATTTTGGTTTAGGGTTTATGGATCCTTCCAACTACTATTTCTGTTACTTATATACTATACGTCTCCGTCTCCAGCTTGTGTTTCAAATTTCAATGACAGGTAAGGCAGTCAAGCTATCTGCCCTTTTTACCTTTAGTAATAAAAAAAAGGAGAAGTAAGACCAAAAGCAGCCAACAGAAAGAGAGTCCTAAAGAGAAGTCCACTAGTGCGGGATTCATGTGGAATTGCCTCACTGCCATGGCACTCTATGCCGTACTCCTCCGCTCTCTCCACCATTCCTCCGCCGCCGTCATCAGAACTCAAATCATTACATCCGTTCACCCTAATTTCCTTGTACCTCATCGATCATATGCTTTTTCATCTTCATTAGAACAAGAAGAAGAAGACTCCTTAAGAACTCTATCATACACAACATCATCCGTTTGTTATAACCCCGAATACCCTAATCCCGCATTTTTGGGACGTAGACTCTACCTTCACAATCGTGTTCAATCTCTCATTCGTCGTGCTGGTGATGATCATGATGATTTGGACTATGCAGCTGATGTTGCTCGTAATGCTGTCATCGGTGCTATGTATCGAGCTGGTCGGTATAATGATGCTAAAAAGCTGTTTCAATAATTTTTCGATCAGTATGATATTATTCCCAACGTTGTTTCATTCAATTATCTCATTGTGTCACATTGTGAAGCTGGTTAAGTTGATGAAGCCTGGAAAGTATACAGTTATATTCTTGAAAATGCGCCGTTTAAGCCCTCTGCTGTGACATATCGCCATCTTACTAAGGGATTATTAACTAATGATACTGATGGCCATATAGATGAAGCTGTCGATTTACTTAGGGAAATGCTTAATAAAGGACATGGTGCGGATTCTTTTGTTTATAATAATTTGATAATGGGGTTCTTGAATTTGAGGAATTTAGAGAAAGCGAATGAGTTTTTCGATGAGTTGAAAGAGAGGACGTCGAATGAGCTTTTTGATAAAACTGGTTATAATGGAGTGGTGAATGCTACTTTTATGGACTGGTTTTTCAAGCAAGGGAAGGAAAAAGAGGCTACGGAATCATATCGATGCTTTCTTGATAAGAAACATAGGATGTTTCCTAAAACTTGTAATGTACTGTTGGAGGTGTTATTGAGGCATGGGAGAGAAACTGAGGCGTGGGTGTTGTTTGATGCAACATTGGATCATCACACACCACCAACATTCCAGTCAGTGAATTCCACTACTTTTAATTTAATTGTGAATGAGTGTTTTAGGTTAGGGAAGGTTTCCGAGGCATTGGAGACCTTCAAGAAGACAAGATATTTTACGATGGACGTTGCACGTTACAATAATATGATAACAAGACTTTGTGAGCTTGAAATGATGGAGGAAGCAGAAACATATTTTATGGAGTTGTGTAAAAGTACTTCATTGAGTCCAGATATCACAACTTATAGGACAATGATTGAGGTATATATTAAGATGGAGAATGTCCAAGGCATGATGGACAAGTACACAAAGATGCTGGAAGCAGGACTAAGAGTCAGTCCAATAGATGTTGAAAAGTGGTCTTATTTCTTGATTGAGAAAGGCAAGGTTGCAGAGTGTGTGCGTATTCTCATCAAGATGGCTGAGAAGAACCAAACCCTAATGTTATACTTTCTCCGTTTCAAATTGATTGACCTGTTTTGACATGACACGGAGTTTAAGAAAATAAAGAAGACTATTGAATCTTATGGTCTTAAATTAAAGATATGTCAAATATATCAAAATGTTCTTTAATCTTGTGGTCTTAAACATGTTATGTGGAGTTGGAATTAAAGAGTTGCCAAAAAAAAAATGATCATTTTTTTCCAAACGGACCAAAAAGAAAATAGGTAAAATAAATTGAAATAGAGGGAGTATATGTTCATGACATTCAATTTGGTGATTTGTATTGAGTCGATAGTAAGTTTATTAGTGTTAATTTTTGCACTCCACTTTTTATTTGCACACTTTATGGTTTAATAATTGGCTGAGCTTTCAAAAAGTTCTTTTAAACCAACAGAAGTGAAATTTGATTGTTGCTGTGAAATCACTTTGTTATGTCTTGTGCTTCGTTTATCGTCTGTTTTTCTTTACTGTTTGCTATGTCTTGTTCTACTTCTATTTTGTCTTTTTCAAACTGTCTTGCAGGGACGGAGCTTGGCAGGGTTGAGGGTGTCTATCCGAATCATCTTCGTTGGAAAATTACACTATTTATATATAGTTAAAATTATTTTTTATGCATATATAATTGATGTTGAACCCTCTTTGACTTCTTCGTGTGTATTCTTATTCATATTTTAAATTCCCTTAGTGAAAATCATAATTTTGCCACCATTGCTGCATTGATATGTGTTACTTGAGCCAAGTGTCTTTCGAGAACACCCTCTCTTGAACATAACCAAGCACATGCCTACTTAGAAATGTCTATCACTTCTACCCAAGAGGAATTGTGGGATGTTGAAAACATACCATGTTTTAACTTTTAGGTTATACAGTTGTTAAAGACTTTATATTTATCATAAGTTGCTAACATAATTCTGCCCATCAAATTTTTTTTTTTAAAAAAATGTCACCAAGTGTTTTTTTAAAATTTAGACCGTCGGTATAAATTAACCTAATTATAATTGGTAACTTAGATTTTAGTTTAAATTACAAATAAATGCTTATTAAATATTCCTCGCGTTTCATTTTACTTGATCCTTGTTAATTTGACGCACCTCTTAAGAAAACTTTAATTGGAGATGTATTTTATCAAATTAACCTTCTTAAGAAAACTTTCATTGAAGATGTATTTTATCAAATTAACCTTATTAATGATGATTTGAAATATTAAATTTGACTATTATTACTTTATGTAACTACTAGTTTAAGGTACGCGCTGCGTGTACCCCACTTCAATGAATTCAATTTTATAAAATTACTTTGCTATCGTAAAAGAAAATATGTATTGATTAAAAAATAAATAACGAAAATAAATTTGATGACTTAAATAAGCTATAGATGCTCAAATATACGTATACATTGTCACATAATTATGAAACAAATTATATATATATATATAAGAAGACAATAATGCATGGAAAACTCAACGTTAGGATTCTACTATATTTTATTTGAAATCAACTCTTATCTAACATGTAATTTATTTAGTTGAAAAAAATTTACGTTACAAAAAGTATAAAAGCCGTTCAATGCTATTGGGGAAAAATAAAAGAAAAAAGATAAACCTTTGATTTTTCCGATTACTTCATTCGGTGCCAACATGGTTGTTTCGTCCAATTTTTCGATCAGAAATTTTCAACTGAAAAAGAAACACAGGAAATTATCAAAAGGGGAGTATTCATTGTTAATTGTGAATTATATATAATTCATATATAATCTTTAAATTTAATAACTCAAAGAAACAAAGAAAGGCAGAAAAGATGATTATAATTATGCAAAAAGACGACTTGAATCAAAATCAAAATCAAAATAAGAACAAAGCGTAGAAGTAGAAGAAGTGGTATGTCTATGTTGGTAGAAGAAGCCATTTGTTTTTATATAGTTTGATCAAAATATTATTTAAATAGAATTGTACAAATTCTTTTTTTATATAAGATAAAATTTTATTTGATTTGAATTTTTTTTTATATAAGATAAAATTCTATTTGATTTGAAAGTGTTAAATATTATAATTTCTTATCAACTTTTATTTTCTTACAAGCAACTTTAATTTGCCAAAATTAACAGTAGTTAACCAAAAACAATAGCAATTTTGAAATTTTCGAAAAGAAATTATTACTTTACTAAAAAAAGCTACCAAATTTTTAGTATTAACTAAGTACTACCGTTTCAAGTAATTGACTTCAATAAGGATTTAGTTTTTCTTTTCTTTTTTTAATTATATTTTTTAGGACTTCTTTTTCATATACACAAGGAAAAAGAAAACCTATCAATATTAATTTTAATGTATGGAAAACTCAACGTTAGGATTCTACTATATTTTATTTGAAATCAACTCTTATCTAACATGTAATTTATTTAGTTGAAAAAAAATTACGTTACAAAAAGTATAAAAGTCGTTCAATGCTATTGGGGAAAAGTCGTTCAATGCTATTGGGGAAAAAGAAAAGAAAAGAGATAAACCTCTGATTTTTTCGGTTACTTCATTCGGTGCCAACATGATTGTTTCGTCCAATTTTTCGATAAGAAATTTTCAACTAAAAAAGAAACACAAGAAATTATCAAAAGGGGAGTATTCATTGTTAATTGTTGATTATATATAATTCATATATAATCTTTAAATTTAATAACTCAAAGAAACAAAGAAAGGCAGAAAAGATGATTATAATTATGCAAAAAGACGACTTGAATCAAAATCAAAATCAAAATAAGAACAAAGCGTAGAAGTAGAAGAAGTGGTATGTCTATGTTGGTAGAAGAAGCCATATGTTTTTATATAGTTTGATCAAAATATTATTTAAATAGAATTGTACAAATTCTTTTTTTATATAAGATAAAATTTTATTTGATTTGAAATTTTTTTTATATAAGATAAAATTCTATTTGATTTGAAAGTGTTAAATATTATAATTTCTTATCAACTTTTATTTTCTTACAAGCAACTTTAATTTGCCAAAATTAACAGTAGTTAACCAAAAACAATAGCAATTTTGAAATTTTCGAAAAGAAATTATTACTTTACTAAAAAAAGCTACCAAATTTTTAGTATTAACTAAGTACTATCGTTTCAAGTAATTGACTTCAATAAGGATTTAGTTTTTCTTTCTTTTTTTTAGTCATATTTTTTAGGACTTCTTTTTCATATACACAAGGAAAAAGAAAACCTAACAACATTAATTTTCCACATATTTTAAATTTCAAATTACTAAATATTAAAAAAAAAATAGTGAAAAGACGATTTTGTCTATTGCAGAGTATTTTAATGAAGGACAAAAAGTTCAAACCACTTTTCTAAGGGTCTTTACACTTTTAATATATTGTACATTTAATACTAAGGGTAAAAAAGAAAAATAATAACAAAATTCTTTTGATTTACAAATTGGATAAATAAACTAAAACAATTATTTTTAATATAGAGACCAAGTAAAATAAAACAATAACAAGTAAAATAAAACATGAGTAGGTTTATCTGTACTTATTCTATAAGTGACGCGATTGTGTTCAAACTCCATCAATAGCGCAGTATTTCTTTGCTCTTCCCCCGATGTAATTTAAAAAAATACTAACTTCAAACTCCATAAAGAAGTAGCTAGGCAGAATTAATGTATTTTTTCTTATTATTTGCATGGAGATTTGCAATTTCTTGACGTATTATGAGTAACAAAGAAGCATGACACTAACATGGGTTGAGATCGCACGGTTCGAAATTTCTTCATCCTTAATTCGTGATTTGAGATTCGAGCATTTCGAAATAGAAAATATCATGTTGAGAGCGATGCCTTCAGAAATGAGCCATGTAAAATACATGAATGCAAATTTAGTCTCACCCCAATGCGGATGTAGACACCGGGTGGGTAACTAGAAAAGAAGCATGACACTTGGCAAGAGGCTTATGGCATGGACCTTCTTACATATAATGACAAAAATCCTAAGAATATGGCTGCTTCCTTCATTTTCACTTTACCCTTTTAAAAATCAAACCAAAATGAACACGCCTAGAAGTGTGTGTATATATATGTAGTTATTTACGTAAATACACAAGTTGTCTTTTTTTCTTGAGTGAAGTATCAAAAACATACCTAAACTATCTTTTTTTTTTGAGTTTCATACCTAAACTATTGAGGGTTTGAGAAACACACCTAAACTATCACTCATTAGTTTGAGAAACACACCTCAAAAAGAATAAAAATATTTAAAAAATAAAAAAAATAATGTGTTCGTAAAAAAGATAAAAATCTGTCACGTGGACTGATTTTTAATGGCTAGACACACCTAAAGAGTTTGTAAGTAAATATTTGGTCTAGTCAGCTTTTAGGTGTGTTTCTCAAACTAATAAGTGATAGTTTAGGTGTGTTTCTCAAACTAATAAGTGATAGTTTAGGTGTGTTTCTCAAACTATAAGTTATAGTTTAGGTGTGTTTCTCAAACTAAAAGTGATAGTTTAGGTGTGTTTCTCACACTTCCATTAGTTTAGGTGTGAGACTCAATAAAAGGGGATAGTTTAGGGACTCGTTTGGCCATAAGTTTTTTTTACTTTTTTTCGGAAATTTATTTCACTTTAGTGAAAAACAGAGGTGTTTGGCCATGAGATTTATTTCACTAAAGTGAAATAAATTTCCGGAAAAGTGAAAACAAGTTTTTCTTGTTTTCACTTTTTTCACTTTTATTTCTCTCATAAAAAGTCAAAAAGAACTCTAATTTTTTTCATGGCCAAACATAACTCCAACTCCAACTTCCACTCCAACTTCAACTCCAACTCCAAAATTTTTAATTCATGGCCAAACGCCTACTAGGTGTGTTTTTAACACTTCACTCTTTTTTCTTTATAATAATTGAGTATAATGAGTGGCTGAAAGAATAGAAGTAATAAAATGGATTTCATCAATAATTATCATCCTCCTTCAAGAGTTTTGTGGTTAATTTTAGTGCCATTAGTACTAATGGCTGCAGGGTATGTAGGTGTACAGAGTTCAGGAAGATCTGTTTGGGTCCTTCCTTCTCAGCTTTCTGCTAAAAAAGTTACAACAACTAATCTTTCTGCTACTGTAGAAGCAGAATTGGCAAAGGACCAGCTACCAGTAAGGCCATTTCTTGTTTTTTCCTAATCGAACGCAGAATTTTCATTAAGGGTGTTTTCTTAGAATTTCGTTTTAGTCCGCTTTTTTAAGAGGGGAATTGAGTAAAATTTTCTTGTCCAGCAGTCTCAGAGAATTCTATTTCTCTTGCAAATAGTGCAATTTTCCAACAAAGGTTGTGCAACTGACCACTTTTGGCATGTATTGCTACACCCCTATGAAGCATCCTGCATTCATGTAGGGTTCGGAGAAGGGCCACACTTCGAGGGGTGTGACATCAGCAGCCTACCCCTGACACAAGTATCATGGCTGATTTCACTTTCTTCAGCTGCATATGCTCAACTTTTTCCCCTGAAAAATGAATATAAATGATTTTTTTTTTTGAAGGGGAAATTATGAAGGGATAACGAGGTGGGGAATAGATTCAGGTAGCCAACCAACTGAGTTACTAAGATTCCCCCAAGTGATATGTTTTCTCTTATTCTCTTTTTTATCTTTTTCATTTTGATTTGTGAAGTTAGTTAATTCTAGTTTTGTGTGTTTATGTAGAAGCAAGATGGATTAAATGTTACAATGGAGGAACCCCGCATGAATTTTTCCAAGAAAAAGTTGAGCAATTTAGAGAGGATTGAAGCTGGTTTGGGACAAGTGAGGGCTGCTATAAAAAAAGCTGATGAGAGTAAAAATCAAACATCAAATGACCCTGAATATGTCCCTAAAGGTCCATGTTACTGGAACCCCAATGCCTTCCACAGGTATTAGCTTAGTCAAATTAGCACTTCTCTTGAGTATGTTCGGTTGTGTTTTTGCTTTCTTTGAGCCGAAGGTCTATTGAAAATAGCCTCTCTACCTGTCAAGGTAGGAGTAAGATCTGCGTACACTCTACCCTCCCAAGACCCCACTTGTGGGACAATACTGGATTACTGGGTATGTTGTTGTTGTTGTATTTCCCGAGTATATTCTATTTCAGTGGTGGACAGATTCAGAATTTTGATGTTGTGAGCTGTGAAATGTGTATCTATCTATGCTTATTTTTGCACATGTGTAAAGGATTCGAGCCAAAACACTGATTTCTGCTGAACCGCGAACGTACTGTTAGATCCACCACTATTCTAATGAACATTTAGTGCTAGGCCATTTGCTTCTTTGCCTAAAAAAGGACAGCCTGCTGCATGAAGCATCCCACGTTCACATATGACTCAAGAAAGGACCCCACCCCGAGGAGGGTGTAATGCAGGCAACCTACCCTAACGCAAGCATCAATGGCTTTTTGAGGTACTAAGCAACAAAAGGGACCATGAGCCTACGTTTTGGTCTGATTCCATTACTCAAACCCGTGACTAATAGTTCACACAGAGACAACTTTACTGCTGCTCCAAGGCTTCCCTTCCCATTTGCTTTTAAGACTACAAGATTAATTATTTTTAAGTCTTTGGTTCCTAGGTTGCAAAATTTACAATATTTCACTAGCTTTTCAATCATACTAGGAAAGACTATTTCATTGATAAGCTTATTGTGTACTATTTCTTATAAGTTTGCTATTTATAAGGTATTTCTCTATTCTGATGCACAATACCTTACACCATATTGCCTGCATATTTTAACATGCATTCTGCGTATATATTATATGTTATATGTTGATAAACTTTTGTTCCTTGCACTGATATTTTGAGTGTGTTACATTGCCTGGACTCTTCAAAAATGTCACCAAGTGCGTTCGGATCACCCAAAAGTAGTGTATTTTTGGAGGATCCAACACGAGCACGGCGACATTTTCAGAGAACCCGAACAACACTGTCCTGAGTATAGGTTTCCTGAATTTTTGGCTACAGAATTAAGATTCTTTACTTGGAATTTGCAGGAGCTACCTGGAAATGGAAAAACACTTCAAGATTTATGTATACGAGGATGGCGAACCCCCTGTTTTCCATTATAGTTCAAGTGAAGGTATCTTAGGAATTGAAGGAATTTTGATTCATCATATTGAAATTAGCAAGTTTCGGACGAATGATCCTGAGAAAGCTCATGTTTATTTCCTTCCATTCAGTGTATTTTCCATTGTAAGCTATGTTTATGTTGTTGATTCTCATGAATGGGGTCCTATGAAGAATACTGCTTCTGATTATATTGATAGCATCTCCAGAAAGCACACTTATTGGAATAGAAGCCTTGGATCTGATCATTTCATGCTTGCTTGCCATGATTGGGTAAGGAATCGCCGTTTTTTCAAGTGTCAGATTTACTCTTCTACTGTACGAAACATCTTAATTTTATCCTCTGTTATACTTTGGGATAGCCATACCCTTGTCGTTAACAAATTGCCTCATATTTGCTCTTGATCCTAACAGAGGATGGTAATTTTAAACCATAGTCTAAAGGGGTAAATTTCGGACCTTCTCTCCTGAAGTATTTTGACACATGGAATCCACCCAGACTACGTCGTAACTTTGCTAAATCAAGGAAAAATACGAAACAATTTACTAGCGACAGTCTTTTCCCTTCTTTGGAACTACTCTACTGAGGGCAAAGAGGCCTAAGAATCATACTACTTTAACCCCTTTCTGAACAGCATTTGTTTGGTAAATGGTAGGTTTTGATTGTATATGAATTAGTGTATGCTACTTCTCAAGTCTTTTTTTCTATATAAATTGCAGGCTCCTGAAATCTCAACCGCGGTTCCATACTTGTACAAGAACTCGATTAGAGTACTATGCAACGCGAACACTTCTGAAAGATTCAATCCATCAAAGGATGTAACTTTGCCAGAAATCTATCTGCCTCGAGGAACAATGAAAGGCTTAATTGGAGGGCCATCTCCGTCCAAACGGTCTGTTTTAGTTTTCTACGCAGGAGGCATTCATGGCTACATAAGGCAAGTACTAATGGAACACTGGGGAAAAAACGATGATCGAGACATCGAAATCCATGAGTACCTTCCTAAGAACGTGTCATATTATGGCATGATCAGGAAAAGCAAGTACTGTATTTGTCCTAGTGGTTATGAAGTGGCTAGTCCAAGAATGGTTGAGGCACTTTACATGGGATGTGTTCCAGTACTATTGAAGGATCATTATATTGCACCTTTTAGTGATGTTTTGAACTGGAAAAATTTTGCTGTTGAAATGACCTCAAATGATATACCTAATTTGAAGAAAATCTTGATGTCAATATCCCAAAGAAAGTACATCAAAATGCAGAGGAGAGGTCTTCAAGTAAGGAGGCATTTTGAGGTCAATTTCCCTCCTAGAAGATATGATGTTTTTCATATGATTCTTCATTCAATCTGGCTAAGAAGGCTTAATATTCAAGTCCGTGATACGTGAGCGACTCAGAGACATATCTAGGGTGGGTTCTATGAGTTCAGCTGAAACACACTACTTTTCGCTGAACTATATAGGTATACATATGCAGGAAAATTTTGAATTTGATACGTTTTCCTAAAAAGAGTAACGATTTTAAGCTCGCCCTTATGGACGTCTTTAAACTTGCACCTATTGGAATTTGTTAAGGTCCCTGAAACTTGCTCCTGTGGAATTTGTTTAAGACAAGTTTCACAGCGAACTATATTTACCGCAGGGGGTTGAACTCGAAAGGCTGGTGTGTGGGATCTGGGTATTTTATTAACGAGATGTTATATTGGGTATGAGGAGTGACATACAGAGCTAGCTAGGTTTCCAACGTTATTGTGTAATGTATGATAATAATTGGCACCTGTAGAATGTTGTCGATGAGAAGAACGAAAAAGTAACAAGAGGAGAGTGAATTACAGGAAGTTCTCATCCTTTAGTACGCAAAGCTTCTCTTTTGTTTGTTTGCTCGTTTCTTTTCTTCTTTTTCCCCCTTTAGTCTTTTCAAAGGATGATCTTGTATTCCATATCCCCAGACCTCAGTTGTGGGATTGTATGTTGTTAATCTTGAATCCCATATGGTAAAATGTGAGACTGCTCAATAGGAACAATTGAAATGCAAAAATACTATCCAAGCTTCTATATAGAGTGGCATGTAGATGCTTGATAAATGTGTTGACTTCTAGTCAAGTATAACAACAATATATCCAATGTAATCCCACAAAGGGGTCTGAGGAGGGTAGAGTGTACACAGACCATACCTCTACCCATACCTCTACCTCAAAGGTAGAGAGGTTGTTTCAGATGACTCTCAGCTCAAGAAGAAACAACAACCGAAGTCCAAATGGATATCAGTAGGCACACCAGTAGTAGCGGGTTCACATGTTGAAATTATTCAGAATAAATTGACCGTAAATGACTGAACCAAATTTGAAAAGAAGATGGCCCTTATATTCTGAGAAATTCCTCTGTAATTATTATAAGACTTTTATAGGGATCAGCCTTTGGTTTCTTTGCTCTATCAACTTTGGTTCCACAGTGTTGAACTCTTTAGTTCTACAAGAAAAACTCTTTAAGATTCAAATCCAAACACACCTGAGGAAAAGAAAAACGAACCAAAAATAAAAACAAGACAACCAACAGAAAACAAAGATTAAGTTTAAAAGAAACACATGATGAAGTTGGGATTCAAGGCCAAAGTTGAATCAGAACAACAACATACCCAGTATATTCCCACAAAGTTGAAACAGAAGAACTCCTAAAATTAGCTTTAAAGTGAAATGGTTTATTCATGGAACTGGAGGCTTCTAGATAACAAATAACAGATAAATAGATATATACCCAAGATAAAGACTAGCCCAAAATCATCTAGTACACTGGTTCTACATGAAACACGCATCTTCCATTGACGAGGAGAATTCAGAATGATCCGACTAACCAGGAGAAAGTGAAGTCGGCAAATATCACGCTATTTTCTTTGCAATGAGATCCCAGAACACGCCATAACAGGCCATGTCTTTTTCAATGCATTATAAGCTGGAATGCCTCATTGAGACTCTCCACTGCATATTCATAACCAAGAGTGTCTGCCCGTCCCTGGAACTCATCTATCTCATCCTGTGGAACTTGGATCCCGACTAGCACATTTGCACCAGTATCTCCCTTTCAGACAGAAAGAAAAGATGGAACAAATTACTCCAATATAATAGAAGATAAACTACACGCCAACACCAGTGAAAGGAGGGAAAGTCGGAACTAGAAGAATGAGATTCTTTGTTACCTGTGCACGATAATGAAACAAACTTATATTCCAACGTGGGCTGAAAGCATCTAAAAACTTCATCAGAGCACCAGGCCTCTCAGGAAAAGTGAATCGACACAAAAGCTCATTATGAACATTTGTTCTACCACCCATCTGGAGAGAGAGAAATCAATATCCAATGAACACCACATAATCCATTAAACGAAGTAGAACAAAAGCAAACATCGCATCACTTAGAGGAAGTTAAAGCTAATCACTCTGCAAATCTGCTCTCTAAGAATTAAAAACCTCAAGAGACGAAAACATTATTTCATCACGATAAATTGTCATAAGTTTCTTAATATAGTAGTAAAAGCTAAAATATTCAGACGAATAGAGTAATTACACATACAGTTCTATACTAAGTGTTATATCAACATGATAAAGAAGACTTAGAACATTACCAAATGCCTTAGATGATCTTTGACCAAGTCATTGTCTGTAAGATTAATGGTTTGCAGATCTGCTGATTTCATCCTCTCCACCATTCCTTCAAGTTCTAATTGTGTGTGAAGACCAACACTGCGTATTAAAAAAAGGCCATGAAACAATGAATAAAACTGGCTTTAATTAAATAACATTTAACAACACTGGCTTTATTATAGGTTATAACAGATTGATAGAGAGGCAAATAACTGGAAATATTTATATTAGTTCATGTCCTTTCATGAATAAAGTATTTGTGTTAATATTTACTAAAATTAGGCTAAAATGAACCAAAAATCTCTTTAAAAGATCGAGGAGACCTTGCCTGTAAAGTACTAGAGCTCGTTCTTCATCAGACTTGTATCTGTACTTGAATTCAGTGATATTCATTGGTCCTACCTGTAAATCAAGTTAATGTTTCAGTATGCTAGTCAAACGTGGTCTGCTTTAAAATCCATATTTAAATGCTCAAGGTGACCCACCATTTCAGCAAACTTTTTGAAGCTCCCTGGGTCTTCTGGCATAAAAGTAGCAAGAACAGCTTCCCGCTGTCTACCAACATCTGCAAGTTCAGTTACCAATCTAAGTCTGTCAAAGTTCATGTTGGCTCCACTAGTTATTGCTACTACGTTTTCACCCTTGAGGCCATAGTATTTGCAGTATGCCTCGGCTCCAGCAAGAGCAAGTGCACCTGCAGGCTCTAATATGCTTCTTTTCTCTTCAAACATGTCCTATCCAAATGAGCAATGACTGTCACATAAAATGCTTACAACTCATGCAATAAAAAGCCGTCAAGCCAACAGTTATTATAGACTTGCTGCAAAAATGACCATGGTATATCTCTATGAAAAACATTTCCATTCGACAGAACTTGAGGACAGAAGTTCTATGCTGGAATTGACTTCATAGCTTCCTACATTTTTTTATGTTTTTTCCAGAATGTTTTAGTTTTCTTTTACGACTCATATTCTTTCTTAAACGAACACACTCCATGTCTTATAAAGCATAGCTACATTGTATCTCATATATAACACAAGAGGGCAGAACATAGTTGAAAAGCATGATACTTTCTTGCACAGGCAGAGAGGTAACTGACAAAAAATGTTCAACTCTTAGTCTCATTTGACCGATAGTGCTTCAGGGAGCACATCTACAAGCATTGAGAAATTTAGTCCTCAGTAAAAAGCAGTTGGAAAAAGATTTAATCCAGATAAAGAGCAACATGTAAAATAAAAGATGATGGCTAACCTTTATTGATGCACATATAGCATCACGACCAACTAGGACTACGCCATCTATCAATTCCTTGCAGAGACGATAAGTTTCTTCACCAACCACTTTAACAGCTACACCATCTGCAAAACCCCCAACTTGGTCCAGCATTACTCTCTGACCATGCTGTAATGATAATGCCAATGCATTTGCATCAAATGGTTCAACTCCAATGATCTTTATATCAGGCGCAACCCTTTTCAAATAAGCAGCAATACCAGCTATAAGACCCCCTCCTCCAACAGGCACAAAGATTGCATGAATGTTATCTTTGAGTTGGCGATTTATCTCCATTCCTACTGTACCTTGCCCTATGATGACATCTGGATGATCAAAAGGAGGAATGAATGTGCGGCCTTCAGCCTCGGCCCGCTCTTTGGCGTATGCTTGAGCTTCATCATATGAGTCTCCCACTAGAACAACAGTAGCACCCAATCTCTTCACTGATTTCCACTGCTCAAATTGGAAGAACATGTGTTTTAGAAAAAATGGATAAGCTATAAATAACGGGGTTCATTCAAAATGGAAGTTATCAAACCAAAAGTGTAATTCAACAATCCTAACTTTGATGTCTGGTGTAGTAACAGGCATGGCAATCACAGCACTGCAGCCAAGTCTCTGAGCAGATAATGCAACACCTTGTGCATGGTTTCCAGCTGATGAGCATATAACCCCTTTTTCCAACTGCTCTTTAGGGAGTTTTGCCATCATATTGTAAGCTCCTCTGATTTTGAACGAGAAGACCTGTCAATATGAGTATATCAGAATTACTGAGTAGACTCTACTCCAGTGCCGAAGATTTGTATTTCCAGTAATAAGAATGTCTTCTCTTTTTTTTTTTGGAAGGAGGAGGGGGGGGGGTTAGAAGTTTTCAGCAGAATAACAGCCTATAGAAGTGACTTTCTAAGTCAAAAATTTAGAGGAATAATATTTAGGGGAACAAAACATACAAAATAGATAAATAAATCCATAGGGTATACAAGTTTAAGTACTTTCACCCTCTGACTTCATCCAAAAAAGGGATTACAAAAGAACTTGATCCCCTTGATCTAGGACACAGAAATTTAAGGTTGAGCTGAACAAGAAACCAGGCAAGCTAACATAATCATAAAGCTGAATACCGACTAATCCGCGAAAATGCAACATATATAGCAGAAAAATTCTGTTCTGGATTCAGAATCTATCAGATAAGCACAAACATACTGCCTATTTTGCCTTTTCTTTTCCTAGGTACTTAAACTAATCTAAACCCCAACAAGAGAAGCCCTAAATCATCCCAAAATTTTAACAACAGCAGATCAAAGCCAAAGGACTGACAGATTGGAGTCAATTTCCACTTTGGGTCTTGGTGGAGTTTGGCTCAAAGGCGAAAAATGCCTAACATGCACGTTCTTAAGCTATCAGATCACAGTAAGTGACTTGTAAAGGTTCCATAGATTTCAAATATTTGAAGCATTAATCAAAATAGAATGAGACATCCTCGAATAATTTAGAATCTTCCTATCAAAGATCAAAAAGGATAAATTACAAGAAAATGTTTGTATAGACATTCACCAACCACGATCCAACAACTTGAGCAAATATTCAAATAATTAAGATCCAAAGCAACCTGACTTTTCCACTAGCCCCAGCACAGGAGGAGGTCCAACTGCTTCACTTTCCACACACTATCTTAAAGATACGACATATACACAATAGCTTATAGATTTCTGAAGGACTCTAACTACCTCTGCAGCCCGCTAATTGTCACTCCATGGGAATCCATATTTAACCAAGGACTTGATCCCAAAAACACAACCACTAACACCTCCCTGTACCTTACGTGATTGCTTTGTACATTAAGGTATAGAACCCAATTCTTTAGTCCTAATCCATTTCGCGACCTTTCAAACACAAAGCAAACACCAAATTCCAAAACTGGCTCTTGGCATAGCTAGGAGGCTCAACTTTTCCAGAACCAGTCACTTCAAAGAACAGAAAAATCCTGACACATTCTTATACAGTGAAGTACATTGCAACTCCACGTGGAAAGACAGAGAGTTGAAGTTAGATCATCCATTTGACAAGGTTTTTGGTTCCAGAAATTAAAGAGAATAGATATGTAAATAGTAGCTAAATCACTAACTACCAGAAGTACTTCAGGACAATAAAAGTTTCTGTCAAAATAGCTGTACTCTGCCACAAAAGGATTGCATAATCTTTCAGCTGAACACAATTTCCCTTGGAACATTGGAGCTTCTCTTTTCTTCGGGCAGGGGATGGAAAAAGTTGAGATGGTACTGTCGTCTAAACATCTTCCACCACAAGTTAAGGTAACCAAACACAGTAAGATCATTTTCTGAGATGATATTTTGACATACTCCCACTATTTCAATTTGTTTGTCTTATTTCCTTTTTAGTCCATTTCAGAAAAGTGCTTTTTTCCTTTTTGGCAACTCTTTATTTGAACTTTCCACATAGCATGTTTAAGACCACAAGATTAAAGACATTTTGTTACATCCATGTAGCTTTAATTTAAGAATACAAAATTCTCTCTTAGTAAATTAAAACAAGACATGTATCCAACTCAAAAGAAGAACTACAAATTAAAACGAAGGGGGTGCCAAATTCTCTCTTTGTAACAAAAAATCTCAGAAATTCCATTTACACAACAGCAACAACTACACCTTAATCCCAATCTGAAACCTTCAGTGGTTAAAGAGTAACAAGCCTAATAGCAGTGAATAAACCTATGAAATGGCACAGAAATATATTCACATAGACAGAACCAAACAAATCCATCAGATAAACAGGAAAAGAGCTGCTAAAAGAACTTCACTTAATAAGTGGTTGAGAACAATGAGGTCTCAAGTTCAAATCAAAGCGGAGACAAGAATTCTAGTGATTTGCTCCCATGTGTCCTAGCCTTGGTGGACAAAGTAAGTGCAACCTGGCACCTGTTGCTAGTGGGAGGTGGCAGGTATCCCATGAAATTAACTGAGGTGCACGAAAGCTGACCGGACACCACAGTCATAAAAAAAAATAAAAAAAAGAACTTCACTTCACAAGTGGTTGAGAGCCGTGAGGTCTCGAGTTCATATCACTAGCGGAGACAAAAACACTAGATGATTTCTTTCCATCTAGCCCAGTCTTGGTGGACAGAGTTACCTAGAGTTACCTACTACTTGTTGCTATTGTAAAGGTGGTAGGTATCTCGTGGAATTAGTCTAGATACGCAAAAGCTGACCGAGTAACACGGTCATCAAAGAAAAAGAACTTCACTTAACAACAAAAAGTTGTTTTTTTTCTTTTTTTTTGTTGATAACCTTGGTGTCCGAGTGAGCTTGCACAGTTGCTCACACAGAGACTAATTCCACGGGATAACTGCAACCTGCAATCTCCTACCAGCTACAGTTACCACGGAACTCTATTAAAATTCAAACTTTTAAACAATTGCTCATGCAATATTGCAAAAAACAAAACTGATAACGAAAAATACTTACAGGCTGAAGATCCTCTCTTTTGAGCCAAACTTTAACTCCAAGCCTTTCTGACAATTTCGGCGCATTTTGCAAAGGCGTTTCATAAGCTACATCATACACTTTCGACGACAATATATTCGTCAAATACTCATATCCAACCAAACCACCACTGCCTAAAACCGGATTATTCGGTATCAAGTATCCCGGTTCACACTGCAACGAGCTCGGAGATACTCGTAGCAGCGGAGCCGAAGGAGCCGACGGCGGCTCTACCCGAGACGCCGTCAACGGCTCCGCGATGATCTCCGTCGCCTTAGCACGAATGAACGTCTTATTTTTGCTCTTCCTCGTTCTGGTGGTTTTGACGGTGTTAACAGGAACAATGACGGAGTTAGTTGACGGCGTGAATTCGGAACGGAGGAAGGAATTCAATGAATTCACGGCGGTTAAACGGAGAACCTCCATTGTTTATATATGGATGTATAGATTCCGGCGGTGGCCGGAGAAGTATATAGTTACCAGCGGCGGCGGCGGCGGAGGTCGTTGGTCAAGGAAGGAGGACTGAGGAGGGGGAAGAAATGGACAGAAATTTGAGTATTTATATAGGTAAAGTAAGGGCCTGTTTGTTTGTTGAAGTTGAATACTTACATTTGTGATTACTAGTCACTTTTTAACTTGGAATATATTAAAAAAATAATGATTGGTATAGTTACTTTATCATATTGCCTTATATATTAATGTTTAATAATATGTATTGGGAAATGATTTGAAGAATAATTAATTAACATTAAGGATAAAATAGAGAAAAAAAATTATTTTTTCTTGATTTGTCAAAAATAACAAGTAAAAATAAAAATTAAATTAGAAAATGGAGAACCTGAACTATTTCCAAAACATGCTAGGAAAAAGTTCACTCACTTAATAAACTAACTTTTTTCTTTCTCTTTATGACAAGATATTGCCCTGTGATTTTTCTTCTATTTTCTTTAATTCCCCAACACTGTTAATTAGCAGGCATTTGTTCATCAAAATCAATTTTTCTAGAGTTGGAGTTGGAATTGAAGTTAAAGTTGGAGTTATGTTTGGTCATGAATATAAATTGAAGTTGTTTTTTAATTTTTGTTTCACTTTTCCAAAATACAATTCCAAGTTATATTCTCTCCATTTTAAAATAGTTGACTCTCTTTCTAAAAATATTTATTTCAATTTAGTTGTCCCTTTTATGAAATTAAGAGAATATTATTATATTCTTCCAGTATTACCCTTATTATTAAATGACTAAACAAAGTGTATATACTCAAATTTATATTTTCAAAGCATAATTAATAAGGTTAATTTGGTAAAATAAACCCCTAATAATTTTTTTCTTAAGGGGAGTGCAAACTCAACAAGAGTCAACTATTTTGAAACAGAAGGAGTATTTGGAATTTCATGATCAAACACCAATTTAAAATTATATTTGAAATAAAGTAAAAAAAATTCCGAAAAAAAAGAAAAAAATCTCATGGCCAAATGGAAAAAAAATTATAGACATCTATTTTTAGTAGGCGTTTGGCCATGAAAATTAAATTTTTTGGAGTTGGAGTTGGAGTTGGAGTTATGTTTGGCCATAAAAATAAATTAGAGTGAAATAAAAATAAAACTTGTTTTTACTTTTCCGGAAAAAAATTTCACTTTAGTGAAATAAATTTCATGGCCAAACACCACTACAGTTTTCACAAAAGTGAAATAAATTTTCGAAAAAAAGTGAATTTTTTTTATGGCCAAACGAGTCATTAGTATACTGCACAAATATTGTTGGAAGAGGGATTAATATACTTTCATTTTTGGTCCGTTTAAAAAAAATGACATAACAACTTTCTTCCGGACATATTTAAAAATACAAAATTAAAAACATTTCCGTATATTTAATATATCTTTAATTTAATACTACAAAATTTAAAAATATTTTTATTTTTTAAAATTTCGTATCAAGTTAAAATAAATCAATCAATTTAAAACGGAGTGAACATGAATTTGGCCATAAAAAATTTTCCCTTTTTTCCGAAAATTTATTTCACTTTAGTGAAAAAAGTGAAAACAAGTGGTGTTTGGCCATGAAATGTATTCCACTAAAGTGAAATAAATTTTCAAAAAAGTGAAAACAAGTTTTTCTTATTTTCACTCCTACTTCTCTCACAAAAAGTCAAAAAAACCTCTAATTTTTTTCATGGCAAAACATAACTTCAACTCCAAAAAATTTAATTTTCATTAAACTCATTGAATGCCTCTGTACAGACTGTGGGGACCTGAACTATTTTAGTAACATGTGTGTATAAATTGGTGGAGTTAATTTCTGGTAGATTTGTGCCGGACGATGGGGTTGCGCTGGGGGGGGGGGGGGTTGAAATTGTGAGTATTTGAAGAAAAAATAATTTTCTTTTTTCAAATGATACACTCTTATAGGAGATGTTCGGAAATTTTATAGTAAAAAAATTATTTCGGCTCCACAAATTATACTAGTATCTTGGAAATATGGTGAAAAAGGACAAAAGTACACCAATTTCAAACAATAATTAAAAAGCTACAATATCCTTTGACACAATTTAAACATAATTGTACTCAATTGTTATTGATAGATCATTAATTTGTAGATATGATTACAATTAACTGACCATTTATTCTTCACATTTCATAAAAACTAAAAGACATTGTCACTTTCCCTAGTGGTGTCTATTAATTAGTAGGGTAGGGAGTTGAAGAAGAAAATAGAAGAAAAATCTTAGGCAATATCTTGTCATAAAGAAAAAGAAAAAAAAAATCAGCTTGGTATACTAAAACTTTTGTTATGCGTTGGATATGGGAAAGATCGAACTATCTATTACATGCAATCTTCTTGATATTTCTATAAAAGACTGTTTTCATAACTTGATTTTGTAACTTCCAGATCACATGACAGAAACTTTATCAATCATGCAAAGACTTCTTTCAGTCTTATCAAAAAGAGTAGAATCAAATTTTTCTAACGTATGTTTTGTCAAGTGTCTTGTATGTTTTCAAATTGCTATACTTTTATAGTCAATAATCACGTAGATATTACAATATACTTTAAGATTTTACGAGTTTTAAGCTTTTTCCTTTTTATCTTAAATTTCACGTTAGTAAAGTTATTATATATGTATAAAAGATGAAAATATGTCCAAAAAAATTATAGTATTGTACTTGAATTGTGTTTTTAAATGCGATATTATTATATCTATTTATTTCATGTATTCACTTTTTATGCTATTGATATTGCTCATAAAAAAAAATTGTGTACGTTTATTGAATATGATAGTACTAATATTTTTGTTACAAGTGAACAAGATAGGTTCGACTATGATATTACAAGGATGGTCCTCATGCTAATAATTTTTAAAGCGAATTGAAACAAGAAATGAAAGGCCATGTGAATTGTGAAACCAAAAAAAATAAAAAAATTAAAGTAGTTGTAAGCTCATAATAGTAAAGATACTTTTTCCCTTTTTTGGTAAATATTTTGGTGATAATTCTATTAACATAAAGTAAAATATCCAACATCCAATCTTTCCAACAGTGCAATAATATGTGACTGGTATGTGGCCATGTCAATTGTACAAAAAAGAAAAATCTAAAGTAGTTGTAAGGTCTTAATATTAAAGTATTTTTTTTTTTTTGTAAATATTTTGGTGATAATTCTATTAAAAGAAAGTAAAATATCCAATATTTCCAATAATGCAATAACTATGACTGGTATGCGAACTCGCGACCAAAATGAGCCATGATATGGCTAAAGTGACCATGATATGGCTAGACGCCATTTTTTCCAGCGTTTTGTACCAATTTTTTGACGGAACCGTTAACTCCCAAACTGTTCGAAAAGATGACGTAAAGCGCCGGAAAAAGTAGCACTTTACAAAACGCTACTTTTTCTGGCATTTTGTAAAAAGCCATTAATTATGACATTTTGTAAAAAGCCATTAATTATGACATTTTGTAATCCACTTGCTATCCAGCTTTTCCAATTGACAATATCCAATGCCCAAAGTCATCTTCCCCATCCTTTTCCAATTTTCAGCGCCCCCCCACCCCACCCCACCCCACAGCTCCACACCCGCGCCCACAACATCGAATGTGGAATTCCACCGTGAAGACCGAATATCCAAGAATCTTGTTCGTTCGTGAAGTTCACGCCCTAAGAATCTAGATCCGAGAATCTACATTGATTCTCTCTTAAGGTATTATTTTTTTAAAATCTCATTAAAAATTATTGTATCTTGTACGAATTTTAGTTTATTCTTATTTAAGAATTTCGGATCCATCCTCTCTTTTTTGTTTTTCAATTTTATGGAGTGAAGTTAGCTTTTTTGCAAATGAAGAACACCAATCTGAATCTATTTCGATAAAGCAATGAAAAAGAATTATCATTCACAAATTATTTATATAAAGTGATCATTTTATCGGGAGGTCTTTATCTAGATCCTTAAATCTCCCCTTGGTCTAATTATCATCTTTTCGCTAGTGGTGAAGCCAGAAATCTTGTTAAAGGTGTTAAAGATTTAATATAAATGTCTGAAATGTATTATTTTACCAATATACTTTATATAATTTTCTATATACATAGTATAATTTTTCAAAAAAAGGTATTCAACTGGCAAACATTTCTTTTATACATGGCTAACCCACTGTTTTTCACCATTTGGTCTACTCCTTTTCCTTTCAATAATCAAAACAAAATAAATTTAACTACATGAATAATAACACATTTCAACATGTATTCAAGAATATGTTAAGGCATTAAACGAACTGTGTTTTTTCCCTTGAAAACATACAAAGAAAGAAGATTATTATAATATTACTTTAGAAATTTCCAAAACTTTTTTTTTAAAAAAAATAATAAAGAAAAGTAAAAGAGTGAAATTCAAAAAAGGACTAAAAGTCGTCTTAATTTTTCTCTTTAATTTTACTCTCTAGAACTTCTCATGGATTAAACATTAATCAGCACTCATGGTCTTTTTTGTTGGACACAAGTTTGGCTTCCTGGGTAGTTACCATAATCTTTAATAAACTAAATGTTTGGTGAAAAAAAATTGATTTCCATCATCAACATATCAAAAACTGCTTCGATTGTAAAATATAAGTGCGGTTAAACAAAGATCTTCCCATATAGAAATTGAAGAGCGATAAACTTTGTAAGAAGAAATATCATACCGGCACTTGTTTTCATTTTTTCAGTTGCTTCATCAGCAGACCTGTTAAGATTAATGTAATCACTTGAACGCTCTCCGGATTTTGCTGTCCTGGAAAAAAATAATTAAACACTAAATCAGATGAAGGAGATTTATCGCTGGCATGTATAATAGAAAGAAGTGAAAGTTAAAATCTATGGTAGAATTAGAAATATTTGGAATGAAGATAGCCTGCAGAAGAAGAGGAGTTGTACAAGCAGGAAAGGGGAGACCTGCAACTGCAAGAAAGATGATTAGAAGAGTTCTAACTATAAGAGGGATGCAAGTGACAGACGGTTTCTTGAGGGATTATATTTAAAAGAGCGTTTTATTAAACAGAAACAATTGATCAACAATTTAAAAGTAGGAAAAAAATAGAGGAAATAAAATTACTTGTCTTGTATGTTGAGAAGAATTAGATAGAAGTCATTGAATTGTAATCCAACTTTGCCCCTAAAGTCTTCCCACTTTTAGTATAATATGATAAAATGTGATTTAGTGTATAGGATACCTTATTAATTCATTGAATTGTGTTTATTTAATTTAGTCTTTGTGGACACCGTACGATGCTATATTAAACTCTGTGTACAGGTTGTTATTAAAAATGGATCATGTTGTGAATCCCGGTCCGGTTGTTCGTACTCTACTCGGATTACAGGATGACCATCGGTCAGAGTGGCTTTGGAAAGGTCTTATACCATTAGGAGAGTGTATGAGGCCTAAAAGGATGGACTTGGTTGCTTTGAATTTATTTATTTCACATCCGCCTCACCCTCGTATTGTAGATTATTTATCTACTGCTGGATTATACAATGTTGTACAAGTCGGTCGGATACAGTATGATCGTCCCCTCTTGACGGCCATGGTTGAGCGATGGAGGCCGGAGTGTCATTGCTTTCACCTACCGTTAGGCGAGGCTACGATCACTCTGCAGGATGTACAAGTTTTATTTGGGTTGCGAGTTGATGGTCGCCCAGTTTATGTACAGGATGTTGCACAGCGGGATCAACAGTGGGGTAATATGCTACGTGAACTCACTGGTTATGACGGGCAACTTGAAGGTCGGTCTTTTGTGAATATGACGAAGCTAACTAACTACCTTAAAGACGAGGTAGAGTCTGATCCTATACTAGATGTTACTCCAGTTGGTAGGGTTGAGCAGATTGCCCGATTGTACATACTTATTATATTTGGGGGTATCTTATTCCCAAACACATCGGGCAACAAGATTAGTTTGAGATTTTTGGCGTTTCTAGATCCCATTGTTGAGGTTGGTCTCTATAGTTGGGGCAGCGCAGTCTTGGCTTACTTATACAGGTCACTATGTCGGTCATCTTTCAAAGATTCAAGTGACCTATGCGGATTTCTTCCACTTATCCAGGTAACTGAATTACTTATCAAATTATACATATCAATTTTACTTATGAAGTAACCTTCACTAATATTATTTCAATTACGTCTTATAGAAAGTTGTACAAGTATGTAAATATTTATTTTAATAAATATTCTACAAACTTATATTAAAAGAAAATTAGTTTAGAAGTAATTAAGTTTAAACATTAAAATATGCTCCTCATTTTTTTGGTCACATTTTTAAGATTTATTATTTATTATTTATAATCATTATGTTTTATTATTCATTGCATTTTTTCATATTATGTATTTCGAAAAAGTAGTGTTATCTTTAGTGTGTTTATTTATTATTTTTCATCGGTGAGTTTATTTATTAACAAATTTATTTTGTCACTTTAAGGTATGGTGTTGGGAGAGGATGTTGCCTCTACAACCAGGATTAAATGATCCGTTGGATGATGACGCAGTTCTTCCATATGCCAGTAGATGGAAGGGAGGGATTGAACTCAAAAATGAGGCACATCATCATCTTATTCCGATTAGAGATCAAATAGATCGCATGACGGAGGAGCAGGTAATATTTACTTTTTAGCACTTTCAATTTGCACAAGCTGTTTTTTAAAATACTAGTTCTGGGCACACGTTTTGCACGTGTAACCCATATTAATGTTGGATATTCTTTTTTAATGTTTGATTATAAAATAAAAATAAAGGAAAAACTATAAGTTTCTCCAAATGACGACTTACTAAAGAAGAGATTTTGCCATAGAGGAGAAGCAAAATCCCTTTCCAAGCTAATGGAGGTGGTTATAGGGATCACTGCTTGTCATTTGGAAGTAGATGAAATCAAATGAGACACTAGACAAAAATGTTATGTCACTTAGATTCTTCACAAATATTGTTAGGTGTGTGTAGGATCCTCCATGGGTAATGCATTTCTAAAAGATCTACACAAGTGCAGCAACTCTACCAGAGTGTCCGAGCAACAAAACAGAAATGAAAAAGGGCAACAAGGAAAGTTTTTTTAGTGAATGACTAACTTTTCTTTTAGAAAGTAGGACTATAAATGGTAGGTGAGGTCACACAAGCATAGAAGGATAAAATTCTTACAGATGATTGTGTGGAAGGGAAATTCCCAGACTGTAAGGCAGTCTTCAAATTGAACTCGTTACCATAAAATAAAACATACAACTTTTGGCATCCATTTTTGATTTTCCGATATTAGCCGCGTGCCATAAGCCGATCTTGTAACAAATCGGCCCACAACCTGCTTATAAGTCAGTCTCACCATTGCAGTAACTGGTAGACCCCTTGCTGCCTTCAAAAGTCCATTAAAGGACTCAGAGCTGTTTGTTGTCGTCATGCCCCATCTCCTACCACCATCCTTGTGCAATGTCCATTTGTCAAGATCATACCTCATTAACCACGCATAGGCTTCCATGTTAATCTCTTGGATCTCCTGCATTTTTCCCAAAAACTTCTTCTCCTGATGTTGGGTTGCTGCTGCCCATAGAAGATTGTTTAGAGTAGCATTTTTAAATTTATTAGAAAAGTTAGACTTAAAATGCCTTAAACAAAATCGGTGGTAAGCAAATGGGGCCTGCCAATCAGGCGCACTATACAAAGTCGAAAGTATTCCCTGATGTCTATCCGATATCAGTGTGACGCCTCTACTACCCTTGACAACATGCTGATGCAAATGATCCAAAAATAAGGACCAAGTCTCTTTGCTCTCATTAGCCACTATTGCAAAGGCCAAGGGAAATATTGAGCCGTTCCCGTCTGTTCCCACAGCAATCAACATTTTGATATCATATTTGCCGTACACATGTGTGCCGTCGATAGATATAACAGGACGACAATAAAAGAACCCATCAATACATGACTTGAATGTCCAGAAGACAAAGTTGAATACATCTTCAACGATATTATCATGCCGCTCTAACTTCCATTCGACTACAGTACCTGGATTGAAGCACTCCAAAGCAGCCATGTACCTCGGCAACTGGCTGAAAGAGCCCTCCCAAGTACCATAAAACTTTTCAAATGCACGTTTGCGTCCGAGGTAGGCCTTTCTTCGACTTACCGTTTTTCCATATGCTTTAAGGATAGCTGTCTGGCAGTCTTTAATAGGAAACCTAACATGTTCAAATGATATTAATTTTCAAACAAAAGAACGTATTTCCTTATTAAAGTAAAATAATCTGTGGATAAAATAGTACCTCGGCGTCTTTTCTATATCAGTACAAAGAACAGAAGCAATCATCTCAACATCCAAGTTGAAGTGTCCTTCACGACACGTACCCATATTACACGTGTGTTCACCATTGTATGACCCAATTTTCCACATATTAATATCCGCGGACTTAAAAGCAGTGGCCTTAAAGCTACATCCTTGATCTGCACACCTACAACAAACTCGCCATAATGTTTTTATCGACTTAATGACATGGTACTCCCTCGCCCAATTGTAGTGCAAAAGCTTAAGCGCCCTTTGCACGTCCTTCTTTGTCTTGAACAACATGCCTTTTTCAAGATAAAAATTACTATTCATAAAATCTTGTGGCTCACGCCACGTACCTTGTGATGTATATTGATCACCATGGGTATCGACAAATACATCTGGATCATCTGAGACATGATCGAGAAAAGGAATTTCACGATAATAAAATTCGGGCATATGCACTGATGGTGACCTGGGTACTAACTGTAGATTTGGTGGTGGCATAGATTCTTCCGCATGAACAGGACTCATAGACATTGGTCTTGCTGATCGATTGGAAATCCTAAATTCATCATCGCTGGATGACGCTACAAATGGTAGTTCATCTGCAGATACGTCAGCATTAGGCAAATCATCACTATCAGTATGTGAACTTGATCGATAATTTGGCTGATCATTATCATCATCGATATTTGCAGGAACGTTGTGCTCATCTAACGTAATTTTTTTCCTATATGTGCAAAAAAAATAATAAATACTTGTCACATATATTAAAATTAGTTACATAAAACTTAAAATGGTACACGTACCTATAATAGTCAGTTGCACCAAAATTAGAGGAGGCATGAATATTTGAGGATGTTCCGGCATTTTCCATCAGTCCAAACTGTGAAGACTGTCCAAAATAGTTATCTTGACCATAACTTGGAGCAATATTCATCTCATTCTGAGGTAAACTACTTCAAAAATAAATAATAATCAAAAACTAAAAATGATATTATTAAAATTTGTTAGTAGAAATAACACAAATAAAAGGGCATTACCAGTCATTTTCCTTAATAGCTTCGTTCAAATCAAAATCATATCTGCTGGTAAGAAGATTTTGGTATTGACTTAAGTGAGAAAAATCACACGACTGAGTTACGGGGACTTCATCAGGGCTGTTACAATTTTCCAATTGACGATTGACATCATTCTGTAAAGGAGAACGTTGACGACTAGTCCTACGCTCTGTCCTAACATAGACTTCAAGCACAGTTAGCTTGATTTGATCTATAAAGTCAGTCGGAGCGCTTAAAAAATCTCTCAACGAATCGTCATTGTTGATGATCCACTCCCCAAAATTTACTTGTCCTTGTGCTAAAAATGAGGTCGGATATTTTTCGATTATAATCAATTTATAATCGGCACTATCCAAACCAATCCTTTTATAAAGTGAATCACATAATTTTGAAATCGAAGATTAACTGAATACTTAATATTGTATTTTGGTGTTTCCATCATAAATAATTTCACCATCCCAAAAAAAAGATACTCTAACTTTTTTTTCTGAAGACATCTTTTTGATTGTTAATGAAGAAAAATAAAGAAATGCTGAAAATGGTGACCATGGTGAAAGTGGTAGTTTAACACATTCTTATATAGTGATTGGAGGAGTAACACTTTCTTTAAAATTACAAAAGGTAAAGAAAATGTTAGAAAAACTGACACTTTCTATAAAATTACAAAAAACGTGCATAATTGGTTACAAAACGTAACACTTCCTTATTTTTTTTTAAAAAAATTAAACTAAAACGCTACTAAACTAACACTTTATCCTTTTTAATACTAACAAAAAACGTTTCACAAAAAGTAATTCTTTTTTTTTAAACAAAAAATTAACTAAAACACCATAAAAACTAACACTTTAATCATTGAACATTGTAAAACGCCACTTTTTAAAACGTTTTATCTTTTTTTATTATTTTTAGTTAAACAAAAAATTAACTAAAATGCCATAAAAACTAACACTTTAATCATTGAACATTGTAAAACGCCACTTTTTAAAACGTTTTATCTTTTTTTATTATTTTTAGTTAAACAAAAAATTAACTAAAATGCCATAAAAACTAACACTTTAATCATTGAACATTGTAAAACGCCACTTTTTAAAACGTTTTATCTTTTTTTATTATTTTTAGTTAAAACGTCTTTTATCAGTTTTTTCCTTTTTAATTTACAAAACGCTACTTTTAGTAACGTTTTACAAAACGTTATTTTTTCCAGCATTTTACGTCATCTTTTCAAATTATTTTTAGTACAAAATGCCATAATTAATGGCTTTTTACAAAATGCCGAAAAAAGTAGCATTTTGTAAAGTGCTACTTTTTTCGGCGTTTTACATTATTTTTTAGATAAAACGCCGGTAAAAGTAGCGTTTTGTAAAGTGCTACTTTTTCCGGCGCTTTACGTCATCTTTTCGAACAGTTTGGGAGTTAACGGTTCCGTCAAAAAATTGGTACAAAACGCTGGAAAAAATGGCGTCTAGCCTATTTTGGTAACAATTTAAAATAGTGGCTTATTTTGGTCACTTTAGCCATATCATGGCTCATTTTAGTCGTGAGTTCGGTATGTGCTAAAAAATTGAAAGCTATTGACAACCAATTTTTTAATGTCAATATCAAGTTATCAACTTTCTACTACGTAACTACTATGTGTCAAATGAATATATTATGATTAACATTGAAAACGTGATTCATGCAAGTCTGAGTTGGTTGAGTAGATCTCCTAAATAAAGGGTCTTGAGTTTGATATCATCTGGATGCAGAGGCGGATCCAGGATTCGGAGTTTCCGAGTGCCAAATAGACTCATTGATTAATCAACCGGAGACTCCAAATCCTAGATGCGAGCCAACTTATGGCCAAGGGGTTCATTCGAAGCCCTTTCGACGAAAAACTATACTACTATTTTTACCTGATTAAAATTAATTTTTTTTATATATATAGTACATATTGAACCCCCTCGACTAGTTCGTGTGTTTATTTCTTTCGATTTTGAACCCTCATAGATTTTGGCTGTTTTAGCTTTTTTACTTATTCTAAAAGAGAAAATAAAAAAATCTTTCAAAGTTACAAAGGGTTGTGGACATTGAGAAAACAGGGGAGTGATGAGGCTGCAACGGTGACTGATAAAAAAACTCCGCAGAGCGAAGAACGAAAGAAGAAGCAAGAAGTTCGATGGGGTTGGTAGAGCCGATTTAGGAAGAAGAATGGACAAGTTTTTTTTTTTTTTTAAAGTTGACGAGAGAGAAAGAGCAAAACTTATTCATCTTTTCATTTATATTAAATAAATACTAATTAATAAGAAATAAAAGAAAATTTAAAGAAGGAACATAATTGAAGTAGACTTATCAATTCAAAATTAAGTTGCCAAAGGGATTCGAACCAGCGCCCCTTGGGCGGAATAAAGGACCTTCTGCCACTGGCACCACTAACCACTTTGGTTCTCAAGGTGGCAAGTTTATTATTTATATATATTCTGTAAATATATACCTATATATATAAAGTTTCCGTCGAAGTTTGTGGATGGCGTGGCACCCTCAGTGGCCTTAATAGATCCGCCCCTGTCTGCATGTATGTGTTTTTCGCCTTCGAGTTTGACGCACGAGACTTATATAATGTGATTTATCTCTCTTGTATTTTTTACGGGCAATACATTGGAGGGGGATTTACCTTGAGCACATTTAAAGAACAACAACAACAAATTCCATGTTACAAGCAAATCACGTGTGGAAAGAAATTAAATATTTTTGACACTAGAAAGATGCGAATACAAACATTGGACTAGTATGCACAAAGTTTAATATATGGTTTTTGTAAGCACACAGAGAGGGAGTATTTTATTACTGGTTAAAGGAGTATTCACTATGATGAAAAATGTTGCTTCAAACTTGAGTTAGACGAGCAGAATATATTTGACTTGATACTCGATTCCCATTTGACCCAACTCATAAAAAAGCAGTTTGGTGCATTAAAATTTGCGCTATATACGTGATCCGGAGAAGGGCGAACCACAAAGATTCATGGTATGCAGTCTTACCTTACATTTCTATAAAAGATTGTTTCCACGACTTGAATCCAACTCATCTCAATCAAAATAAATTCTTAGTGAATCCTTCTAACTCTCTAGACTTTATCCAATCACTATATCTGACATGTAGATCGATTTTGATCCATAAAATTGAAACACACCATACCCAAGCTCTCAAACTTGAATTGAACAAGTTGAAAAAAATCGATTGGAAGTATCGTTTCCATAAATGGATTCTGCAATATAAATTTGAATTTAGTCGAATTCCAATGCCAATATCGAATACCGAGCAGAAAATAAAAAAATAATTGAAATATGACTCATAAATTAAAACTAATTAATAGCAAATTGGTATCACCTTTTCGCGATCCAATTTCTTCTCGCCAAAGCCTAAAAGTCTTTTTTTCTTAAGTGAGACATGTTGTGTCATACCAACAAGAGTTATATGGTTGGAAGAATAGAATCCTTCCACTCTTAATTAGATTTAGAGTTCAAGTTCCGATTATGAAAAAAATTCTGTTAAAAATTATTTTCTTCTTAAATGAACCTTACATGATGTGAATTCAAATTAGTCGATATTCCAATACGGATACCAAATAATGAGTGGAAAACAAAAAAAAACATATCGTGACATATTTTTCATTTAACCTGAGTTATTCTATGCTGCCACATTTAACAACCTGTTATTACTAACTGCTGCATGAATTAAATTATGCTTGACCACTAGATTGAAAGAAATAGTTCAAGAATTTAATGAAAGGGCAGACAACCCTCTCTAGGTTGTCCTCTATGTTTGATTATTTTTTTGCCATTTTACTCTCTCCGTTCAAAATTACTTGTCACTTTTTGACTTGACATATCTATTAAAAAAATGATGTTTGACATAGTGATTTTACCATATATATTATCCATATTAATTGATGTTTAGTATAGGTATTGAAAAATAATTTGGATAATAAGTAATTAAAAACATTAAAAATATATATATATTTCCTTGATATTTCAAAAGTGACAAATAAAAATGAAAATTAATTTAAGAAATAAGACAAGGATTTTTGAACGGAGGGAGTAATTCAGCCCACCCATACTATTTTTATTTAGGAAATAACATACTTTTATTTATTTTCTTTCGAGCCAGCCCAGAGATATTATTAGAAATAATCTTCCTATCTTATAAAGATAGAGATAAATAAAAGTTGTATGTATTCTATTCTTTTCATACTTCATTTATGAGATTATATTGCATTTGTTGTTGTTGTAATAGCATACTTTTATCATCAAGTTAATATGAAACAAATATTACGATATATATTTAAGATTACAAATTATTTTTTTTCTTAATTTTTGTGTCAATATAGCTATTATATGTACATAAAAGATGAAATTTTCTAGTATTGTACTTGAATTATGTTTTTAAACATGATGTTATTATAATTATTTATTTCATTTATTTGCCTTTTTGGATAATGATAACGCTTATAAAAAATCTTGTTCAGTACTTTATCCGTTTATCGACTATAAGAACATTTTTTTTTGCTAGAAGAGGGCAAGCAAGCTTGACGATGAGATTACAAGGATAGTCCTCACTCCTTATTGATGTGTGTAACCATCTCATCTAAAAGCTTCAATATGGTATCAGAGTAGGCAGAGGTCTTGGGATCGAATCTCACCGTCAATTATTATAAAAAGAACTTTTACATGCTTGGCCCATGAAAAAAAATCAGGCCCGCACGTGAGGGGGCATGTTGAGAATATAATTAAATAATAAAAGTGTGCTATCTCTAACTGCTTAAGTTTTTAGATGAGATGGTTACACACTTCAATAATAAAGAAATGGTCATTGGACCTAACTCAACCCCAAAAGCTAACTCATGAGGGGAGGATTGTCCAAGACCATATAAGAAGACCAAGGACCTTTTAACCCACCGACGTGGGACTCTAACGCCCCTCCGCACGCCCTGGACTGGACATCTGAAGCGTGGACAGTATAAGATGGGAGGACCCAACATCGAAAATAATGAATTGGGTGGGCCTGACTCTGATACCATGATAAAATTAGGTCTTGGGCATAACTTACACCCCAAAAGCTAGATCAAAGGGAGGAGGATTGCCCAAGCCTTATAAAGAAACCACCCATCTATTTCTTGGATCTTTGATAAGAAAAATAAAAGTGATGAACGAACCTACATTACAGTATGTCCAGTCGATTTTACTCAACCACAAAAACCTCAAAAATTGTAGGACATTATTAAGTTTTTACCAAAAAGACAAGTAAAGCCCAACAGTCCCACAAAACAATTCCAAATACTGACAATTGCTTTATGAAAAAGATCAAAAAACAAGAAATTCCAAAAAAACTAGAAACAGTTCTCCAATATCAAAAACAAACAAAATACAAATGACCAAATAAGTAAGAGCCTGTTTGAATGTGCGTAATGTGGACAAGTAATATAGGCAAAAAGAGAAACATTTTACATCCAACATCTACTAAGATAATACTCACTCCGTCCAAATATATACAGGTAGCAACTCAAACCCCGCAAAAACCCAAACTGAACATGAGTACAGTTGATTAGGCAAATTATTACTAGGCTCATGTAAATAAGTTAGCATTTTTATTTTTTTTGATAACCGTACGAAAAACCAAAAAAACACGCCTAATCTAGATGGGAATTTGCCATCTTCTGGAGAAGATTGGCAGCTTTCTGAGAGTTTGATTCCATTGATGCGATCAATTGTTCTGTGTTGTCGATATTTCCTGTAACAATGGAGAGAGTTGAGGAAATTTCTTGAGCGATTTCTTCGGAGGACATTTTTGACAAAGTGAAAAGTTTCTTCACTATATCCAGAGGGGTTGGGATTGGGAGAGCTATCCCTGGAACACCTTCCACCCCTGGAACACCTCCATCCACCTCTGGTATAGCTTCCAGCCTAACTTTAACCTAATCAGGAAATGAATCATACTTCTTTCTTAAGTCATTAATCATACAACCCCCAAACGAATATCGTAATCGTCTTTTATTTTTTTTTCCAGTCCTTTTTATGCCTTGCAACCCCCTTCCATAAGAGTAAGAGCTGCCTTTACATTTTTAGACCATCCAACCATTTTTTCCCGCGGCGGCGGATTGGATTCAGGGTTTTTTTTTACGTCTCGATAAAATTAGTGGCTTAAATTCAAATTTTAATTTGAGGCCTTAAATATATACATATACATAATAAATAAAAAATTAGTGTGGCCTTTTTTTATTTTTTCATAATTGTTGTTTTAAGTGTAGTATTATATTTCACACAGTAATGTTATTATTTATAATAGTGAATATTGATTCAAGTTAATAAGATGTTAATCATGTATGTTTAATACATTATCTTGGATGTTATTGTAAAAATATTATTTATTACTATTAAAATTTGAGTTGTTTAGCTCTAAGTTTTAATATGTTTCTACTGAATGATGATTAAAAAAAATATTTTATATATAGATTTTGTACTTTTTTTTTTTTTTTTTTACTATATTCAATATTGTCAAAAAAAAAAATCATAAAATTAACAACTAAAAATTGTTGAGGCCTCAAAATTTTGGAGCCTAAAGCAAAGGTTTTACTAGCCTCACCCTTGAGCGCCGCTGATTGGTTGATGACTAGATATGAAGTTTTTGAGTAGATATTAATTTGAGTTAAATAATATATTGTGGTAATGGATGCAAATTTTGACTAATGGTTAGAGTTAGGCCTCATTTGTTTACACTTAATGGAGGTCTGAATCTGAATGGTTGTGTTGGATAATATTCACCACCACTATATCTACAATCACCAGTCACCACCAACCTCCACCACCAACCACCACCACCAACCACCTCCACCATTACAACCACCATTGACAACCAATATATATTGCTATCAACCACTATTGTCAGCCGCTACCACACCCACCACCTCCATTATTCTAATTATATCCACTACCAATGCCACCACAATCATCAACCACTACCGGCCAATCCCTACTACCAACCAACTCATCTATCACAATTAGCACCACCGCTAACACATCATCAATCTCCACACATTTTTCGTCCACCACCACCACCATTGTACCAGTGTCGCCACCTCTACCACCACTTCAACCACTACTATCGCTACAATCTATCTCTACTAATAACCATCTCCACAATCACAACTAACTGTGTCTCCAAACTACAACCAATACATCGTCAATCATCATGCATTCATTTTTCAGCCATCACAATCAACACCTCCAACTACTAACATCAACCAACTTCATATCACAACGACCACCATCACTACCAATCGCCACCATCATAATAGTCACTATAATACCAACCATCTCTACCATCACAACTATCACCACCAACATTACTAGTCACTAAGATCAATCATTACCACCACCACCACCATTACATACCATCTCCACTATCACTAACAAACATAAATGTTTCTTTTTTCAATCAAATAATAATTTTAGTGTATTAAATTAAATATTTTTCTAAATATTTAACTAATTTTTTATTTAAATTATATTTTTTATTATGTATACAAATAAATAAATTTTGCACATTCACATATTGAAAAACAAACAGTCTTAGTCATTCAATTTTCAGATCTAGAGACAACAACTTAATATGCATTAAGATTCGGACGTCTAAATCTTAATAAAAACAAATGCAGCCTCAGACTTGATGGAAAAAAAATATCAATAATGAAAGTCTAAAATTACATTTTTTGAAAATTGAATCTTGATAGTTACATCAAATAACATTTTTATTGAAATGGTATTAAATATATTTAGAGAGTCCCAAATTATAGAAATGTCTTAAATTAGGACAAAAGTACAAATATTTCAAGTTATCATCGAATTTTATTTATTTAACTAGGTAATGGATCGGTGCTTTGCGCGGTCAAAAATAACCTCATTGAGCTTGGGAATGATCCTTTCCTAATACTCAAATATTAAAGTGATGAAAAGGTAAATTATTGCTGAAACTAAACATAATTGGAATCTTTTCCACCATTTTTTTCTTCAAAGACCACCATTGTTTGTGGGGGGTTAAGGCCGAACCCCAACCAATCTATTATCAAAAAAGTGAAAGTATACGGAGGAGGACATTCACCATGGCTCCCATTACAATTGTTTGAATGATAACATTCTTTCTAAAGATATTTTGCGCAAAAAGGATCTGCCTATACTGGGAGGAAACCTTCATTACAATTTGACTATAACTGCCGCTACTGTAAACCTTATAATTATATGATTTTTTTTTTAAGAGTATAAGTATTAACAGAGGGGAACTCATAACCAAATCAGGAGTTGGCTCAATGGAAGGAAAGGAACCCCCGAGTTCCTTGTTGTGTTGCTGAACACAGGTTCGACTCCCAGCAGTCGCGTCGTCTTTTTTCCATTCAATGCTTATCAACTTTTAAAAAGGTAAAAGTCCTTTTTATTTTAAGCTTCTTTTTAAAAAAACAAAAAATCCTTCTTTTAATTCTAACAACGTTGACTATTTCTTTAAGGTAAATTCATTCTTTTTTTAATTCCAACTAATAAACACACCGTTTTCTCTTTTCTTTTTTTTAAAAAATAAAAACTCTTTTTTTTGTTCTAAAAGCATAAGCCATTACCCCAACACATGAGCAGAAAACTCATTTTCTTCCTTAGGGTAAGAAACTTGTTTTGATTCTCTTTCAAATTTTCAATTATCATTCACTTTGACACTACCCCATCCACGTAAGTACTTCTCCCACAATCTCTTATTCTACTTTTGTTTGTTTTTCTCTCATATATTTGTGTTTATTTTTTGTTTTTTCTAATATGTTTAATTTGTTAATTATCAATATTTAGTTGTAGTTTATTATTTGTTACATTAATATTTTGTATTTAAATAGGTTGAACTTGTGAAGTTATATCGAGATGATTACAAATTTTTTCAAGCCTCAAATTAATTCAGATTCTCCTTCACAAAGTTCTTCACATTCCGAAATTTCTGACAATGTCAATCCTTCTCGGCCATCAGATAAAGATAAAATATTGAACTTGGGTCCACTTGAATCAGATCCTGCTAAAAGAAAATAAATTTCAGAATATCTTCCTCATCAACGTGATAGAGTAAGGAGATACTACATTCAAAAGGGCCCCTGCAAGCCTGGTGAGCTTTTTGTTTTTCCAGTAACAGATTTTGGTGGAAAATTGCGTCATTTTAATCCTGATTGGTTTGATACTTTATATTCGGAATGGTTAGAATATAGTATTGAAAAAGATGCAGCTTTTTGCTTATGTTGTTACTTGTTTAAAAATGAGATTGGTGGATATAGAAAAAAAGTCGGCTATTATTTCACAATAGATGATTTTAGAAGTTGGAATAAAGGGATAGAGCGACTTAATAAACATGTGGGTGAAGTAAATAGTGTTCACAATTGGTGTTTCAAGATGATATTAGATTTAAATAATCAAGCACAATCTATTCTAACTTCTTTTGACAAGCAATCCGAGAAAACTAAAAGTGAATATCGGGTTCGTTTGAATGCTTCGATTGATGTTGCAAGATATCTTTTAAAAGAAGGATTGCCTTTTCGAGGTCATGATGAGAGTGAAACTTCTACAAAAAGAGGAAACTTTTTAGATCTCTTAAAGTGGTATTTGGATAAGAAGGAAGATATGAAAAAAGTTGTGTTAGAAAATGCTCCACAAAATGATATCATGATTTGTCCAAGTATTCAAAAAGACATTGTGAATTGTTGTGCTAAAGAAACATTGAAAGCAATTGTTGAAAACTTAAATGGAGATTACTTTGGAATATTGGTTGATGAGTCTAAGGATGTCTCTCACAAAGAACAAATGGCCCTTGTTCTGCGGTATGTCAATAAAGAGGGTAAACTTATTGAGCGATTTCTTAGTGTTGTTCATGGTAAAGATACATCTGCACGGTCATTCAAAGATGCAATATATTCTTTGCTTTTAGAGCATAATTTTAGTTCTTCTCAAATTCGAGGACAAGGTTATGATGGAGCTAGTAACATGCAGGGAGAACTCAATGGTCATAAAACTTTGATTATGAAAGATACTCCTTCGGCCTATTGCATACATTGTTTCGCTCATCAATTGCAATTGACTCTTGTAGCTGTTGCAAAGAAGCATCATGAGGTAGATCATTTTTTTGATATTCTTGCTAATGCTTTGAATGTTGTTGGAGGTTTTTTTTAAGCGCAGGGAGATGCTTAGAGATGATCAAGCAGAAAAATTAGAGGAATTACTGATGCTCGGTGAAGTTCATACAGGGAGGGGATTGAATCAAGAACTTGGACTTCAAAGGGCAGGAGATACTCGTTGGAGTTCTCATTTTAAGACAGTGCGTAACTTTATTAATTTATTCTCCTCAATTATTCATGTACTAGGAGTTCTTGCTAAAGAGGGTTCAAATTATCAAGAGAAGTCATTGGCAAAAAGTTTAGTAGATGACATAAGATCTTATGAGTTTGTGTATACATTGCATTTGATGTTGAAAGTGTTGGCAATCACACATGATTTGAATATGACTTTGCACAGAAAAGATCAAGATATCGTTAGTGCTATGAACCTTGTTTGTTTCACACAGAGACAACTGCGATCTTTGAGAGATTCTAAATGGGATTCTTTGGTAAAAAATGTTTCTTCATTTTGTGCTAAGCATGATATTGTGATCCCCGAAATGGATAAGAATTATACTCTTGAAAAATCAAAGCGTAAGAGTTCAAGTGTCACATATTCTCATCATTTGCGTATAGAAGTTTTTAATGCTGTTATTGATTTGAAACTTGCAGAGCTTAACAATCGTTTTGATGAAGTGACTACTGATCTACTTCTTGGTATGGCTAGTTTGAGTCCAGAAAATTCTTTTACAAATTATGATAAAGATAGGATTATAAAACTTGCTACTTATTATCAGGATGAGTTTAGTGCTTCCATGCTTGAGGATCTTAGTTTTGAGCTTGACAATTATATTGATTATGTGCGAGAAGGGAATAATAATTTCTCTAACTTGAAAAGACTTGGAGATCTTTCAGAGATATTAGTTAAATCAAATTTGCACAAGACTTGGAGACTTATTTATTTGCTTGTGAAGTTGAGTTTGATATTGCCTGTCGCGACTGCAACGGTGAAAAAAGCTTTCTCTTCGATGAAGTATATTAAGAATGACCTGCATAGCAGAATTGGTGATGAATTTTGCAATGATTGTTTAGTTTGTTATACAGAGGATGAGGTATTTGAAAATGTACCTAATGAGGCGATCATTGATCTTTTTCAAAACATGACAACTCGTCGAGTACAATTATAATGATAGTGTTTTTTTAAATATGTCGTGCTTAAGGAGTTGTTACTTTTTAAATATATATAAAAATTTGATTACTCATATTTTTATTTTTGCATATTAATTTATTTTATTGGGAACCTACAAGTTTGAAATCCTGGATCCGCCTTTGATATAAAATCATTATTTCGACATGCGATTTCATGTCATGATTTCATATCATAACACGAAATCCCAAATTCTCCAAAAAGCATGATTTGGGAACTTCAAATCATGATTTGAGATTTTTCAAAAATAAAAGTTAACCCACAAGTTTATATTTTATATTAAAAAAACACCCACCATCTATATCTAACAACCATTTATTTATATGTAAATAAATTTTATAGTTCATATTATTACTCTTTAAACCATTTATATCTCATATAACTATTACTCTCACCAACATAAAATTTATTATTACTTCAAATCAACTCCTACTTTACCATTAAAAAAGTCATTCATTGACCAACAAACGACTCAAAGTAACAATGTTGTTCGTCTTGTCGGTTATCTGATCAAGAAATGCAAGCTCAACGTGAGGAGATTGTCCTTACTATGTGGGAGAATTATATTAAATAGTAGTACACTACAACTCATGTTCAATTTTACTTTTTTATTGAACTAAAGTTTAATTAATAAATATTGTATTTTTTTTTATAATAGCTTGTGATAGTGCATTATACTTTGTTATAAATTTTTGCTTATTTGATAAGATTGTATAAAGAATTGGGGCAATTTTGATAGTTTTCACAACTTATGGGATTTTTATGTTCATGAGAAAACATGCAACATAAAAAGTCCAAATTGCATGTCCAAACAAAACTTCAACTTAATCTCATAATTTCAAATCATGATTTCATATGATGATTTCAAATCATGAATTCACTTGCATGGCCATACGGGGCCTTAGATTCATGAATTAGTATCATCAATCACAAAATAGTTCCCCCTTGTCTTATTCTGAAGTTTGGGATACCCTGTCTATCCAAGTTATGAATAGCCTTCAAAGAGACAGGAAGGGAGTTTTCATCATCAAAGATAATTTAAGAGTTGAGACCTTCTACTTTCTCCCAAATTAGCCATGAAGTCAGCAGCCACATTTATCTTCTCTGAAAGTATGGACAAAAAAATTTGTATTGCTAGAGAGGTGAATGCAACATGCATGCTGCAGAACAATTTTGATTCCCTTCGATTGGTAACAACACATAACTAAAACCATCAAAGCTAAAAGTAAAAGTTGTTATAAGTTTGTATTATTAAAGTCAGATTAGCCAAAAGAATACACCATTGAAGTCCTTGCACATCTTAGTAACAATTGAATTCAGATTCCTCGGGTTTTCATAAATCTCTTTGAGAAGCTCAATATGCCTTCTCATTTCAACATCAATCTACAATGACTCATTTCCCATCACAAACAACTTGATAAAATATCTAAAGCTAAAGCCTCTCCAAAGTAGACACACTCATATATCTAAAGGTAAGCCTTCTCATTTTCAAAAAAAAAGACGGACTTCTCATTTTCAACGTTGAACAGAAATATGCATTAAAATAAATTCAACACACCTTTCTAGCTTTACCAGCCAAGCTAATTAATTTTTCCATCGTTTAAGAATCAACTTCAGGATCAGCTCGAGTTTTACAACCACTGTAATATATATCCATATACTTCCACCATTCTTCTCTAAAAATCAAGCACTTTCTCCAATTTGATTTGGGGTTTTTATTTAAGAATAAATTAACCATTTGTCATAAAACTGAGTAATTGTATACCCCTCAACAACTTCAACATGTCAAGACAATGTTCTGAATTAGACATCATGATATCACTGGTCTGGATTTGCATTATGTCTTATATTTGTCAAGGGAAGATGGACTCTTTCATGTTGCACATATAAAACGTTTTCATACTTCACTTTTTCTCACACATACATTAATGTGCTAGGAAGTTTTGTCTTGATGACATTATTGACTTTATTTCACATTCATCACAGAAATTTTATATTTTTATTTCAACCTTTTGCCAAGATTTAAGAAAAAATAAGAATTTTTGAACAATACAATCATATAAGTTGAGATTAGGCAAACAGGAAAAAGGAGAAAGAAGGATAAAAGATTAGGAAAACTGAAAAATATTTGAACCTTGTACTACGCCATATGCATGTGAATTAGAGCTACTAATATAACAATCGTACCATGGCCAAACCTTCAGAAAAAAAGTTGCAGCAAAATTTCAAGGATGCTAATAATTCGCAATTATCCCTTTAATCTCCACATATCCATGCTACTTTGATACCAAATTTTCATTTTCATTATTCACTACAATTTTGATCTTTAATTGTTGGATGCTTTTTATACGTAGTGATATAAGTTTACAAAGAAAATGGAGAAAGAAGGCTACGGAAAAGTCATCAATCAGAAGGACGAAGGAAGAATAACAAAATAGAGTAAAGAACAGGCAAGGCAATAGGTAATATTGTGCGTAAAACATCCTGTAATACTCTTGGGGATAATAGTTTCATCAAACTTTAAGGACCTTTTCGTCTATCCTATTTAGTAAGTGATCAACTATTTCCTCCGTCCATCTTTACTTGTCCACTTTTCTATTTTTAGATATCCAACAATATTTGTCTAGTTTATAAAACCAATGAATAATTTATCTATTTCTACCCATTTTACCTATAGTATTAAATACGATTCATTATCTAATGCATTTCCCAAAGTATTAAATTTATTATATTCAAAGCATAATATGGTAAAATTACCCCTATCATTTATTGATTCTTAATGTCTGTGCCAATAGGAAAGTGGACAAGTAAAGATGGACGGAGAGAGTAATATCAGACATTTATTTTTAGTAAGATGACCAACTAAAATGAGACGAAGGGAGTGATCATTAAAATTTTTTGGCTTTAGCACTTCTTGTAAAAAGGTGACAGTTACAATCAGTTATTATTTGGATTTTTACCACAAAAGAGAAAAAGGAAAGAGAATGAGGTCTTAACGAGTGCTATTTTTTTTTTCTTTTCAACAATTATACAGAGTAAATAAACTACGGACGAGAAAAAAAATCAAAGTTTCGTTTTTATGTTTTGTTTCACCAGCTAAAGAAAATCTAAATAGAAAACAATTGCTTCCAAGCAAATCGTACTGCATTATTTTAGTGAACTATTGACACGTAGCGGACAATTAAATTAAGCAACATTAAAATATAGTGACGGAAATCAAGCAACATTAAAATATAGTGACGGAAATCAAGCAACATTAAAATATGTGGAGTAGAATGTAGATAATTACCAGTTTGATCTTCTTGTACTCAAATTACTGTGCCCAAGTCTAAATTCCACTCTCAAGACAAATATTGTGAAAGCCAAATGGAAAGTAAAAAGAAGGCAGGAAAAAAATACTGTAATACATTCAACAGAACTCTCATGCTTGAACTTGTACTCTAGTAAAAAAAAAAACACAGAGAGAAAAGTTTCACCAGAATTCTCATGCTTGGACTCAGATATTGCCAAAAACTGATGGAAAAAAAAATTAAAAAATACAAAAAATTTAATGCATAAATACATGAAATAAAACACCAACATATGAAGAACTTGTACCTTCTGATATTTCTCAAGGATGATAAACTTGTTCAACGATATTGTTCAAGATGTAAGCCAATGGAAGTTCTCAACTTCCCCCTACAAATGCTTTAAGGAAACCCGAATGCTGCGTCAAAGTTGAGGGGCTAACTTATCAATCAAACATATACCAAAAAAAGGGAAAACAAACATCTTTCTGTCATTATGTATGCATAAATGATAAGACCTTGGATTTAAAACTCATTAAGTGAACACATTGAAGATTAATCAAAGCTCATAAAATGGACTACAAAATAATCAGAAAATACAAAATTTATTTCTATGTTACTGAAGAAGTGATACATGTCTAAGCTTTTAAGAACAGAGACAATTAAAATATCCCCACAAACCCAACTACCAAATCCTAATCCCCACTAACCCAACTATCAAAGATGATAGTGTTTGGTGCCTCTTGGACTAGTAAAAATGAGGTAAGAAGGCCTTTCAAGTCTGTACTTAATTAAAAAGAATGAGTGGGTTCCGTAATATTATTAAGTTAGAAAGGATAAAATCGCCCAAACAATTGGAGACAGTTGTTCGACAATTGCATTAGTTGTCTCAACAATTATTCAGTTGTCGAACAACTTCGCACAGTTGTCAAACAACTTTTATAGTTATTGAGACAACTTCTATAGTTATTGAGACGATTTTTACAGTTGTTGGGGTAAAACTGTAAGAATAAAAACCTGAAAATAGTTTATCACTTTTACCCAATTTTTAAAACTTGAAGGACCCAACTTAATTGACAAACTCATTTGTCTCTTTTATTTGTATCTCCCGAGTAGTTTTTCATTTATTAATGACTTTTGTTTTTATTTGTAAAAAATGCAAAAAAACTGTAAAAATAGATAAAAGGGATTTCTTGGCTTGTAGTGACGTCACATCACTGGGGCTATTGAAACAGACAAATCATTTTTATTTTTTTAAACTCCAAATATCGTGTCAAGTCAAAATAGACAAAAAAAAAGAAAAATTGAAACGGAATTAGGAGTATTATTTATAGAAAAGGTAAAAAAAATCATATATATATATAAAAAAAAAAAATAACTTTACATCTCAAAATACTTTTGTAAGAAATATATTAGCAATTTTGCATCTTAAAAGTGAGAAGAATAGACTTTAAATTGAGAAAATATTGATTTTTTCAAATATTTAAGGCCTCGAATTCATTTTTGACTTTAGGCCACCAACGGGCTTGAGCCGCCCCTGCTTACATCTTACCTCTTTCATAGATCCCACTTGTGAAATTCTACTAGATATATTATTGTGATTGTTGTATTTCTTTTTCGTAAAATACATTAAATAGTTGGCAGAGATATAAAAAATGTTTATTTTTGATAAATTTAAGGACCAAAATTACTCATGAATTTATTAAGGGACTACTTTAAATATAACTCAAACATAAAGGACCATTTTCGTCATTTTCTCGTAAACAAATTTTTGTGAGATTTATTACTAAGAACAAAATTCAACAATTCATTGGCCATTAAACATGGCGTCGATGTCGATTAGATATTTTGTTATACTTGTCGTATTATTATCTTCATAACCAACTTTATGAAGATCAAGTTGACCTCTTTTACTTGTCATTTTTTGTTTTTTTTTGTACCTTATATTCCCTCCGTTTCATTTTATATGTCGCCTTTGACTCGGCACGGAGTTTAAGAAATAAATAATAATTTTGTAAAGTTTATAAAATTGCCCCTCTTAAAGTCATTTTAATGTCTATCTTTTGGTTATCTTTTCTTATTAAGTGTGATCCAGTAAGGATAAAATGAGTATGATATCATTAAATAGTTGCTAAATGGGAAAATATGATATTTTTTAGGACAAATCAAAAAGGAAATGACCACACATAAAATGGGACAGAGGGAGTAGTATTTTTCATCTAGTTTTCGAATATTTACATTTAAATTTAAATTTGAAATATTGAATTAATTTAATTCAATTTAGCTTCGAAGATTAGTTAAATTGACTCTAGTAAAGAGAAATGAAATGTGATAGATAAAAGTGAACGGACAGAGTATATGTATTGAGCTGAATTTGTTGGTGATATTGATAGTTGTACTTCCAATTTGTAATTAAGGAGATTTGGATGAACGAATGAAGTTTAATTTGTTGTGAAATATAAATTATTTAGTATTAGAATGAAATTAGCCCTAATATAGTGAAATAGTATTAATCAAGCTGTCCCGAACACCACAATTTTCGATTTTTTTAAAGTGAAATAGTAATTGGTTGGTCGGTTGGTTAATTGTTGAACCTTCTTTTTATGTAGGCATCAACAGTACATTGGGAAAGTGAAGAATGCAGTTTTCCAAATTCAGAAGGCTGGTAGGAAGCGTGTAGTAGTATCTACAGAGGAGAATGTGATTGCATCACTTGATCTTCGCCACGGGGAGATCTGTGAGTTGTCTGTTATCAAACACATAAAAACAATGCTTTTTTTTTTTTTAATTTTTTATAACCGTGGTGTCCGGGCCAACTTTCGCGCACCTCGACTAAATCTACTGGATACCTGACACCTCCCACCAGATATGTAACTCTGTCCACCAAGGCTAGGACAGATAAAAAGACTCAACTAGTATTTTTTGTCTCTGCTGAAATTCGAACCTGAGACCTCAGACTTTCAACTCACTTTCTTGACCACTAGGCCACACCCTTGGGTGCATAAAAACAATGCTTGTTATGTTCAATTGGATGCAAATTTATCAAATTTATTGACGTCAATACTAGTTTATTTGGTTGCATTTTGTAATGGAATTTGTCGTTTTGACTTTATTTTATATCTTGTTATGTGCAGTTTGGAGGCATGTTCTTGGGGACAATGATACCATCGATGCGATTGATATGTCCATGGGAAAACATAATAGCTTGCTTCGTTTCTGTTTCATTTTATATTTGTCTTATTATAAAAAGATTGGTAATTGGGATTTTTTGTTTTGATAGTATATGAATTACTGAATAGACTGGTTTGCTTGTATCTATTTTTTGGGTGTAGTATTTTCCTGTCACCAAGTTTTCGCTGATCATGATAATTTTTTGGTTTTGCATGTGTGCTCAAGCAAGCACACACTTACTTGCAGTTATAGAAAGTTATAACTTATAAATTCATAGCATACACTTACTTGTAATTATAGAAAGTTAATAACTTCTAAACTCTTTTTAAATCACATGGGAAGTGTTCTTTTTGCCACACAAATTGTGAAATCAGTCAAGTCATGCCTTAAGGCGATCAATCTAACCATTTGAACCAACCTTAAGTGTACACCTCACAACATCCACCAGTAGATTTACTTGAAATAAGGTGATAAGTAGGACGGACGTTGCGAGTAAAATGAATACCTTCCAAACAGCCTTCTGAATGTGGATTTGATAAGTCTGCTGAGAATAAGGATATGATGCTGGGTACAAATCTTCTGAGTCTCATGTGTTTGGTTGGTGAATGATAGATTAAGAGTGGTGGTGCTGTTGGAGAAGATATAGGGGAGGTAATAATAGAATGTCCATAAGGTGGTACGTGTAAAACTTCAGAGATGTTAAGATGGTTAGACGAAGAAAACTGTGTGAATTAAAGATTCAGATCAATGAACTTGGCATAGGCAGAAATCCATTGATAAAGGTCTAGTGAGTAGCAGTGACATCCTTTCTTGACATTCCATCTGAACTCTAGAATAACCTAGATATACACACTACTATCGTGGGACTTAATTCTGAATAGCAGAGGAAGGCATATGATCAATCATATTAGTTTTGAAAACTTGATTCCCGGCGTGGGACACTTACTCTCCGTATACCTATTTATGCTTACCATTTACCATTTACATTTAGCTATCCAACTATGAAGTCTTAATCTCCTCCCTTAGAAGGAGATGTTATTGTAAACTTGATTTTAGATCTCAATCCTAATAATGTGAATACCACTGATTGATGAGACTTGTTCCTAGCTGGTGACTGGTTAGCCTTAGTTTTGATGAAAAAAATATTCATCGTAATCTTAATAGTGAAAGAAATATGCATGAGAATTCAAAGCTCCTGCTTCCTGATTTGAGATTTTCTATATAATAATTTCTTTGCAAGGCTCAAATCTGTACAATAATGGCCGCTCTCTGTTCTTATTATCAAATTCCTCTTTAATGGTAGAGGCAAATGCTTCTCTAAATGGCACTGAGCACAGGTCTTACTATTACTGAAATGCTTTCTCTCAATAACTTGCTAGTACTTTTTGCCAGGTTCAAGTTGAGTCCCTTGACCCGGAAAACTCTTGAAGGATAGATTCAGACTGTTTATGCCAGACCTAGTAACTATAATTTCTGGTTATTTCTTTATCAAGAAGTAAACTTTCTAATTTAGTTGGTTGTATTTGCTAATAGCTTGGAAAAACGATTAAAATTTAGGACTCTTTATCACTTTCTCTCTACACAAGTCATATGGGTAATATTTGGAAGTCGAAATTACCTTATGCTCTGTTTCCTTGTAGTTATAAGAATAGGAAAATGAATCTTAGTGGTGTCAAACGGGTGGGCTGGGTTGGATTTTGGCGGCTTGAAAAAGGGTCAAACCCATATTTCATGCGGTAAAATACTGTTTGGATCAATGGGCGGGTTGAAAATGGGTTGATCCATATTATATGGGTGTAGGTTTCAGGAAACCAGTATGTTCTAAAATCTAGATGTCCTTATGGAAAGATTTTTTTTTCTCTAAACAGGGCAGATGTGTTTGTGTTATCTTAATTTGCATTACTTTTCATTTTCACGCTACTAGAGTGTAGTTTTATATAATGAAATCCACAATACTAAACGAGTATGTTCTGAAATTTACAGTTATTTGCTGCCTGCTTGAAGGAGAACCTAGCCATGTGCTGAAACTGCACAGTTATGGTTGAGTTAATAGAAATTCAAATAAATATGGTAGTTGATTTGTGTAGTTCTAGTAGAGGACATTTTAGTGTAGCATAAAGTCCTCTTTTGGTGTCTGGGCTGAACTCAACCAGCACAAAATTGCAGACATAAGATTTCTCTTCACATTACCTAGTTAACTGTTCAAGTGAGGTAGGATAATCAGTAATCAGTCAACTTATGCATTTTGGTCAGATGTATTAGCCTTGTGCAAGCAACTCTTCTGTGCACGTAGAAAGAACATAAGTAAACTCAAGGCTCTTCATGTGTTCTCCAGTGGTAGTGAATATAGTGATAGAATTTTGACGAATATAATGAAGTAGAACTATAACTTGCATGTATGAATATGGTTAATACACCGTTGAGAATTGTTTGACAGAAAAAGAAGCTTCTACTTCAGCAACAATGAAGCAAATGCAAGATTTTTCCTTTTTGTTCTCTTCTAAGAAAAAAAACTGAAAATTAAAATGTAGTGAAAGACTGAAAGTTTCTTTAAAAAGGAAAATTGTAGTAAGAGCTGCACAAAGTGTCAAGAACAGGAATAATATTCAAATAAAGGAACTCATTGCAAGAGTCAACCCGTGCTCGCATCAATGCCACTGCACTCTGAATGATCTGTTTCCAACACATCTTATTGCAGGTCTAAATGGTTTGACCCATAGTGATCCATATTTTAAATGAGTGGGTCGGACATTAAACAAATATGGGTTAGATTTGCCTCCCCTAAATAGACACAAACACTCTAATAATTGGAAGTGTAAATTCTACTGTGGTTGAACGTTCTCTTTAAGAAAGTTTCTCGTTGTCAACCATGATTATTCTTGTCTGAACTTCTTTCGGTCTATTTTTATGTTGGCATTTAATGGGTATTACTGATGAAACATTCTCTTAGTTACTGTCATTCTTGCAACACTATATTGTGTTATCAAAATAATCTTTTTTGGTATACTTATAAAATAAATCTTTTATGTCATTGAAATTAAATGCTAATAGTTACCAGGCATTTATCTATTTGCAGATGCATCATCCTGTCATCAGAGGGAAGTATCTTAAGAGCTTGGAACCTTCCTGATGGCCAGATGGTGTGGGAGTCGTTCCTTCGTGGATCAAAGCCCGCCAGATCATTGTTATCGGCTCCAGTAAGAACAGAGAATTGTACTTTCTCTTACAAATATCCTTGATATGTATAGAGCATTAAAACTGTACCCCTTGCATTGCTGCAGTTAGACATGATATAAAGTTTTAGCATCTTGACGTAAGATACTTGAAGAAAATGTGATTCCATGTTAGCTTGACGACAGAAGTGAACATCATTGATGGACAAATTCTTTTGTTTTCTTTTTCCAGACAAACTTGAAAGCTGACAAGGACAATGTGATTCTTGTGTATGGAAATGGTTACCTGCATTCTCTTTCGAGCATTGACGGTGACATTCTCTGGACGAAGGATTTATCACATGAAGGGTTTGACAACTTCTACTACTCATATGCCGTCTTCTGTCTAATCTTAAAAAATGTTGATCCTATATGTGCTCCTTCAATTGCAGCATTGACATTCAACATTTGATTCATCCTGAAGGAAGTGAGACAATGTATGCTATAGGAGTTACTGATCTAGCTCAGTTTGAAGTATATATGATCAATATTAGGAATGGTGAACTGCTGAAGCACAGAAGTATGGCGTTTCCTGGTGGATTTTCTGGTGATATGTCTCTTGTCGCAAGTGACAAAGCAGTGGTGCTGGACTCCTCTGGGTCAATTTTAGTCTCTAAAGGCTTCACTGAGGGAGATATAAAATTTCAGCAGGTGGGCATTGCCAATCTTCTTCAGCACATCTCAGGCTCAGCTGTGCTATTGCCTACTAAACTTGCGGGAGTGGTCGCTGTGAAAATTGGGAAATCTTTATTCATTCATTAGAGTGACAAATGAAGGAAAATTGGAGGCGGTGGATACAGTGCCTCGTGTTGAAGCTGTAAGTGATTCTTTGCCTTTTTCAGAAGGCCAAAGCGCTTTTGTGCTGATTCAGCATGATGGTTCCAAGATTCATCTCACAATAAAGACGGGTAATGATTGGAAGAGCCATTTATTCGAAGAAAGTTTTGAAGTGGACCAACATCGGGGACTTGTCCACAAGGTTTTCATCAACAACTATATCCGAACAGACCGAACTTATGGATTTAGGGCTTTGATTGTCATGGAAGACCATTCACTACTATTGATGCAACAGGGTACGATTGTCTGAAATAGAGAAGATGGGCTTGCATCTATTATAGATGTAACAACCTCAGAAATGCCTGTAGAGAAGGCTGGGGTCTGTGTCTCAAAAGTGGAGCATAGCCTCTTTGAATGGCTCAAGGTATGAAGCTCCTAGAACTGTTTGGTAATTAAGCATATATAGGAAGCATCATAGATTTTGATTCATATTTTTTGGTATAATTTACACATAATTGTTACTTTGATGATAAGAGGAAGTTGCTCGGATGGTAAGCACCCCTCACTTCCAAGCTGAAGGTTGTGAGTTCGAGTCACCAAAGGAGCAAAAGGGGTGGGAGCTCCTAGGAAGGGGTAAAAAAAAAAAAAGCTAAAAAAAAAATAATTGTTACTTTGATAAAATGTATGTTGATCCTCGATACTTTAGTTTCCTTATTTTCCAAGACTTCAGTTTGGACTTATGTTTAACTCCCTTATGAGTCGTCATAGTATCATATATCATCTGGGGGTAAGATGGTGCAAGATGCATAATGTATCATTTTTTGGTACTTTCTTATCATTGATATAGAATAATGGAAGTGGTACTTATGATCTATGATCTCTGTTGCAGTGTTTATTTAATTTGATGATATATTTGACTCTGTTTCTCTATTTTGTTATACCTGAATGTGTCTCTGAGTCTCTTCTATCTCGCTCTTTTGTTGGAAGGGCCATCTGCTGAAACTTAAAGGGACCCTTATGCTTGCCACCCCTGATGATATAGCAGCGATTCAGAGACTGAGGTTACAAAGTGCTGAGAAAAGCAAGATGACTCGAGACCACAATGGGTTTAGGAAGCTACTCATTGTACTTACACAAGCGGGAAAGCTTTTTGCGATTCACACAGGAGACGGGCGAATAGTATGGTCTCTTTTACTGAATGCTTTTCGTAAATCGGGGACATGTGAAAATCCCAGGTGGCTCAAGATACATCACTGGCAAGTGCCCCATCATCATGAATTAGACGAGAACCCATCAATCCTTCTCGTTGGCACTTGTGGAGTTAACTCAGAAGCATCCGGAGTTCTCTCTTTTATTGATGCTTACAAAGGAGAGGAGCTTAATTTCCTAGCACCTGTTCATTCTATTGCACAAGTTATTCCACTGCCATATACTGATTCCATCGAGCAGCGTCTGCATCTACTAATAGATGCTGAGGGGAATGGCCACCTATATCCCAGAACTCCCGAGGCAGTTAACATTTTTCAGGAGGAGTTGGGAAACATATATTGGTACTCAGTTGAAGTAAATAGTTATGTCTTAAGGGGACATGTGGTGAAGAAGAATTGCATACCTGAGATCGGCGATGGCTACTGTTTTCAATCCAGTGATCTTTGGTCTGTTGTATTCCCCTCAGATTCAGAAAAGATAATTGCAACATCAACAAGAAAATTAAGCGAGGTATTCTTTTGCATCTTTCTTTATTCTTTTAATATCAATTGAAAATTTTCAGCTGCTGGTGGATAACTATGATTGGAGGCTGGTCCCCTAGTTGCTTTATGTTTCTAATTTCTTAACTTATGTAGCTCTAATTTCTTACCAGCCCTTCTTTTAACCTATCCAGCTCTTGATTCTGAATTTGTAGATTGATTACATACTCTCTCTGATGTTATTCTTTCAGGTGGTTCATACACAAGCTAAGGTAACAGCGGACCAGGATGTGTCATATAAATATATATCTAAGAATCTGCTGTTTGTGGCCACTGTTACACCTAAATCTACTGGTGACATTGGCTCAGTAATCCCAGAGGATTCCTGGATGTTTGTTTATCTCATTGACACTGTCACTGGCCGTGTTCTACATGTCTCATCAGGGCTCTCAGGGACCTGTCCAGGCAGTAAGTCTGCCTTGCTCTCCATTTATCTGCTCTTTTGAATATAGTGGCATACTAACTTTGTCCTTTACCACCTTTACTTTCAAATCGACTAAGCATTCTGACGCATTTCTTTGTCTCTGAAGGTCTTAAGTGAGAATTTGTCTATCACTACTTCTACCTACGAGCACATAGATATGAAATGTCGGTCATTGAGATCTATGATCAGTCTCGAGCGGTACATTTTTCTTCCGAAATATATTTTTCTATTTCTCTTTGGTCATGCATTTTTCCATATCTAAATTTGTAACTATTTGTAGGATAACAAAGATGTGCTGAAGCTTGTGTTGGGAAAGCATAATCTTACAGCAGCCTTCTCTTCCTACTCGCGTCCTGAAGTGATCACGAAATGTCAATCTTATTTTTTCACACATTCTGTGAAAACAATGGCAGTGACTGCAACAGCAAAAGGCATTACTTCCAGGCAGCTGCTTATTGGCACAATTGGAGATCAGGTTAGGTCTACGAAATATATGGCCTTCCTTTAACAACTCTACTATTATTCCCTTGGATAAGTTTGAATCTTTTCAATTGTCATGTATCTCTTTTATGCTATAAATGCAATTTAAAAACACGCCTCTGTTAATCTTTTCCCAGGGAGACCATGATTTATTTTCTGACTACATACACATTTAAAACTCCAATTCTGTTGATATAACACAGGTTTTGGCAGTTGACAAGCGTTTTCTAGACCCTCGAAGAACAGTGAACCCTACTCAAGCTGAAATGGAGGAAGGGATTATACCTCTTACCGACTCGTTGCCAATTATGCCACTGGTGAGAATCTTCTTTTTTTAAATTAGCCAAATACTCTTATGAGTGCATTTATACTACTATCTACATTCACCACTTTGATTATAGTTTACTTGTTTATTAGTGCGACTCACCCAAATCTACAGTTGAATTTTTGTAATGTCAAGAACTCAAGATGAGCAGCAATGAATCAGAGACAGGTCACAACAGAGGGGCAACGCATTTAAGCTAGTTTAAGCGTTGTATAATGAAGAATTGACTCCATAGGGATCAACATATTTTTGAAATTAGACCACATAATATACAAGATTTTAAGATAACAACAAAGAAAGAAGATGTGTACTACTTTGATTCTGAATCGACTATCTTAAGATACCAACAAAAACAAGTATGCATGCATACTACTTTCTTCTTGTTAGGGTGGATGAAGACTCAGATAATTAGCGAGAGTTTAGATTTTATAAGAGTTAAGATCTTAAGTTGAATACTGTTCCACATTGGACCAAATCTCATTTGTACTGTGTTTGACACCTAATAGCTAGGTGTGTCTTATATTGATTAGATGATTACGTCACCAATATATCGCCTCTCTTATCTAATCTTTCGTTAGCCCACATTAACCAAGGGACACGGGAACTAACGTGCAATTTCTGGTGGCTGCCTTATGGTTTTAGAGAAAAAATACCTTGTGCAATGTAGAAAAAATATTTTGTGCAATCGAAATCAACTGAAAAATATTTTGTGCAATCGAAATCAACTGAAAACTGAGAAATCTTGTGAAGTGGATAAAGGTAATGGTGATAGACATGTCATTCTAAGCAACGAAATTTAACCATTAGATGGCCAGTACAATGCCAACACAATAGTTTTAAAACAAGATACAAGGAATAAAGTAACTGCTACATCTTATTTCTGATATTCAGTACATTCATCATCTTCTTTTAGTATTGGGTAGGGGAGATAAAACAAGACCCAAAATCAGAAAGGGAGACTGTTTCTTCTCATTTGCATAAAACATTTTATTTCTGACCAAACAAAGATACCTCCTCATATGCTATGTTGAAGAACATCCTCAACAAGTTCAGTCAAATGCAATATTCATAGGGGATTACCACTTCTTTCTTAGCAATAAATAGAATCACTCTAGCTGATAACCTAATAAGAGTACAAGGTTACAACATGGAAACTGGAAAAAGACAAGAGTTCCTCGATCATACATAAGCACACACTAAATAAGTGATTTTGGAGAGATCAAGCTTTCTGTAAAAGCAAATCCACCCTGAATGGCATCACATATTCCAAATGGTCCCCGGGATGTCCTAAATGAATAATGCGTTATTTTACCCAACAAATGTATGGACCAGAATAGCACTTCACCGTCGGCAAACCTATATTTTGGTACGGCTGTACAAATATGCGAATCATCTATACTAAACAATGCAATCCAAGATTCATTGACACCATAGTCTTTCAATACCCATAACTTAAAAGTGCGCTTCCTCTGAGTAGAATGAACACAAAGCATTCCGTCCAATTCAGAAACGTCAATAATGTTGTATCCCTTCAAGCGTAATATTTGCTCTGGCAATGGTATGTCTGTGTACACTTCATTTGAAATACTAAATGAAACCAAAGAGAAAATTATTGAATCATCATAAAAGTTTCCAGATTTACAGATCCAATGACATGCATCGTTTACATATGCCAACGCAGTACCAGACAACCAATTGTCAATTTCACGAGGATGTTTATCAATATTTCTCCAGGAACCACTTTTCAACGAGAGAATTTCACCAGGTATTTTGCTGCCCTCTATGCCTTCGTGAATTTTTAGAATCTTATAGTCACCACTAGTTGAGTCATAACCCAATCCCAATGAATAATTTCTCTCGAGTGGAAATTCTGGTTGAGGAAGTAGTATTGATTCTCTTGTGGAGGGGTTCCACAGCATACGTATGAAGCGTTTACAACTAAAATCGAAAACACGGATAATAGCCAAGCCATTGTAAGTACAATAGATTCTGGTTGTAGAGCTTGAAGGAAGTTTTTGTAGTTTGTCAACCAGTTGAACGGACGATAAAGGACAAGAATAGATGGATAAAGGACAAGAATAGATGGGAGGTGTATCACCCGCAGGGCAACGTTGGTAAAAGAGAAGTTTTTGGGAATGTGGATCATTCTTGGCATGATTGAGATGCTTGTTGACAAAGTAAGGATCAGAGATTAATGCGTTCCACAATTTAGAAACACATTTGAATTGAACAAGATAGCGGACGGGTAATCTGCAGAGGATCTCCATAATTATGTCGTCCTTGAAAGGGCAATTAAAATGACAAGTTACCTGATCAACATCCATATGCTTCTCGGTGTTGTTATTATAATAGTAATAATTATTGAAAGGCTCTAGAATGCACTTCCCTGCAATATAGTTAGGAAGTAGCTGGTAAAAACACACACAGAGATATAGAATCAGAAAGAAAGAAAGAAGAGTGTACCTTTGGCTTTTTCAATGGATTTGTTCTTCTTCTTCTTCTTCTGTTGGCATTTGCAAAGTTTACTCTTTTCTTCTCCATTGCTGGTAATTTGATTCAAAAGATTGGTCTTTGCAACCGATTTCTTCTGTATCTTTAGAGAACTTGAAGTATTTGCTAATTTTCCCTCATGTGGTGGATTGGAATTGTTCTTCTTCTTCATCCTTCTTCTACTGCTCTTGTCAATTCCTAAGCTCCTCCACTACTGCCCTTGTCAATTCCTAAGTCCTCCACTACTGCCCTCGTCAATTCTTAAGCTCCTCTACTACTAAGAGGCCCTTGTCAATTCTTAATAAGCTCCTGCTCATCCTCCTTTTATTTGCAAAAACAAAGAGATCCAAAGAACACCCCTATTTGATTTGAGAAAGGAAATACCTACCTGGAAAAATTACATTACATCTATTGGGTCACATGCCACCCCACCCTCGCCGCCGGTTCGTGTCAATTAACTCCTGAACTAATATATCTCTCCTCTTTCTAATTTTTCTTTCTCCTTCTCATTTTCAAAATACCTCATCCGTCCATTTTTCTATTTTGAGATATCAATAATACTTATCCGGTTTATAAAAATCAATGAATAATTTACTGAAAAATCTTAGTAGCTCAGTTGGTTGGCTACCTGAACTTCCACCTTGTTGGTGAGGGTTTGACTTCCCACGTTGTAATTCCCCTCCCCATTTCCCCTTTGGAAAAAATAAAAATATAATGAATAATTTACCTATTTCTACCCAATTTACCTTTAGCATTAAATACGATTCATTACCTAATCCATTTCCCAAAGCATCTACAATATATTAAAAGTGTGAAGACTCTTAGAAAAGTGATTCGAACTTTTTATCCTATATTAAAAGTCACGATTTTAGACAAAATTGTCTTTTCACTTATTTTCTCCAATTATTATATTATTATAAGTAAAAGAAAAATATATTTTAAAAATTAATTTAGTACTCCTAAAATATTTGGTAAGAATATATGGTAAGAGATATTAGGAGAATCAATATTTAAGGAGTCCTAAAAATACGTGGGAAGAAAAAAATCTATTTAAAAAAGGAGTTCTAAAAATAAAAGGAAAATATTTAGTAAGAGTTTTCCTTAATAATGGGAAGGATTTTTTGTATTCATGCAACACGTGAAGCCTAAAGAGTACATAAAGTGTTCACTATATAAATCCTTCATAGATTTTCACACAAGTGCAAAACATTGTGATGAAATGTAAAATATTTGCAAACAAGCTATAGGTTTCTAAAAAAAATTTATAACTCCACCCAATGCGCAATATGGTTTTGCTCAATTCAGTGGATTCCATCATGCTCCACAGCCCGAAATGCGTGAATTTTCCATGAATAACTCTCCATTTGCTGGGGTGTTGAGTTTTTCCGATGTGAGTCGTTAATCTATGTAGCATATTTAATAATTTATTATTAATTAATTAATTAATCTTTATTTAATTATATTTCATGTTATTATAGGCAACAATGTCCTCTGCAGGAACTTCCCAACAACATGTAAGATGTCATTTTTTGATTTACATACTTCATTGTATTTGTGGTCGTAAATAATTTTACCATTAAAAATGATTTTTATAGGTTGTTATTAGAGAAAATGGACTTCGAAGATCAACCAGGCCACACGTACCAACTTATTGTGGCATGGGTAGTCGTCACAATGACGTTGCAGAACACTGATGAAGAATATTTTTTATTGTCTTGATTTATATTAGTATGTTTAATGTATTACCTTTCTGTTTTATGTGTATAAAAATTGCAATAGAATTCTTGAATTTGAAGTCATTTGCCTTTTGAATAATTCCATAACAACACATAGAAGTTATAATATCTACGTTGAAAAATTAACGGACTATCTAGTCCATTTCCAACTCCCAAAAGGGTAAAAGGTTAGCTAAAGTAGTTTGAATGAGACTCCTTTATGCAACTAACGAAAATTTCAAGTGGATAGTTAGAGAATAAAATTACTTTTGTTTCATTTAGGACTATAATATCACCGAACTATTTCATTTGTAACTCATCGTTATGTTTCTAACTTAATCATAACCCTACAAAAAAAACCCAATGAACTAGTTCAACTTAATCGTAATCTTAAAAACAGAAAGCTTAGAAATCGTTGTGTGTCTAGCGTTTTGTCCCCTGTGGTTTCTTTCGGAATCCATTGTCCCCTTTGAAATTTTTAGCCAAAATATTAGGCCTTTATGCTCCGGACTCGCCTTTTATTACACAATGAAAATATCTCCTCTCTTTTCAATTGTTTTGCTTTCTAGCGTTGTGAAAGAATGTATAAGACAAGTGTTACAATTATTGGTACCTTTATCCAAGTCCCATATTGTGGCACCATATCCACAGAGAAAATAATTAAAGATATTTTTGTCATGGATAACTATTTATACCATTTGCATAAGGTAATTTATAAAAACTGTTTGGCCAAATTTGTGAAAAGTTGAGTTGAAGGTAGAGTTTAGAGTTTATTGGTTCATGATTCTAGTATGTTTATGTTACTGGGTTCTAGTTTAATAGTTCATGTATTTAATGAAGTTTTTAAGATAAATACATGATTTGGATCAGTTACTAAATTTGATCGAACTGTAACTTGTATTTTAGCTCCTCCTTTGGCTATATGTGCTTATTTTTTTTAAAAAAGAACATTTAGCTTAGAGTTTAAGGTGTTTCTAGGAAGAAAAGCAACAGAAGTCGTTTTTCAAAAGATGCGAAAAATACTTTTTTCTCAAGAAGCATTTTTGGAGCCTTTTAATATTGTTAAAAGTGTTTTTCAAATTGACTAGTCATACACATTACTATTTTCTGAAAGAACATTTTCCGAAAAAACCATTTCTATAACTTTTAAAAAAGTAGACAGATTTTGAAAGCTTCCGATATAGAGATTTCAATCTCAATTATTGTATTTGCTTTCTAAGCTAAAATAAAGAAAGAAGAGTACAGAAATATGGCTTATGCTGCAGTAACTTCTCTTATGACTACTCTTAGATTATTGCTAATGCAACCAAATTCCACTCTAAATCTTCTCCAACAACAACAAATTGAATCCCTTCGACAAACAATTTGTTCATTGCAATCACTACTCGAATCATCGGAGAACATCAACGATCATGAAACACTAATCAGAGTTACAATACAAAGCGCTGAATACAATATTGAATCAATCATGGAAAAAGTTTACAAATCCAAAGATGTAAATGTCGAAGAAAAAGGTTACGAGAGGCTTGCTGAATGCTTAGTTGAAACATCGAAATCAGTTGATTCCGCGAGGGAAGAGTTGGAGAGAAGTTTGAAAAACATGTCGCAGGACGCGACAGTTGGTTCATTAAACAGAATTATAAGTGATTTTCATTTTTCAGAAGGTTGTGTGAATGAAAATATTGTTGGACGTGAAAGCGAAGTGGAGGATATGATGAGTGAAATCACGCGAACCACGTCTAGTGAACGAGAAGTTGTGGCGATTGTAGGCATGGGAGGCATTGGGAAGACAACTTTAGCGAGAAGGGTTTATAGTGATCCAGTAATCAAAGCTCATTTCGAGATTCGAGCATGGACTACTATGTCAAAGGTATATTGTATTAGAAAAATGCTCTTTGAGCTTCTTCGTTGTGTCGAGGGTCCAAGCTGTGAAGGAAGTGATAGTAATAATGATAGTGATGATGATGGCAACCTAGCTGTAAAATTGAAGAGGAAATTGCAGAGACGGAGGTACCTTATTGTCACCGATGATATATGGAGCACGAATGCTTGGGACGATATAAATCAATGGTTTCCCGATTCTAAAGGAAGTCAAATCTTACTTACTACTAGATGTGGAAATGTTGCTTGTTATGCCGCTCCAGGTAAGTCTCCTCATCAAATTTCTCTTTTAAATAGAATGGAAACTTGGAAACTATTCCAAGAGAAGATTTTCGCGGAAGAACAACAACTCTCTTCGGAACTTTTGGAGATTGGAAAGAAAATTGCATACAATTGTCAAGGACTACCTTTAACAATTGTTATAGTTGCTGGACTTCTATCTAAAAGCAACAATGCATTAGATAGATGGCAGCAAGTTGAACGTAATGTAAAATCCGCGTTATTTGAAGATGGTCATCAACAATGTGAAAAGGTCCTTGCTTTAAGCTACCACTATTTACCTCAACACCTAAAGGCTTGCTTTCTGTATTTCGGGGTTTTCCCCGAAGATAAAGAGGTTTCTGCCAAAAAATTAATCAAATTTTGGGTAGCAGAAGGATTTATAAGGGAAGAAGCTGATAAAAGTTTGGAAGATGTAGCTGAAGAATGTTTACATGAACTTATTGACAGAAATTTGATTTTCGTAAGCAAGCACAGTTTCACTGGAAAAGTGAAAAGTTGCAAGATCCATGATTTGTTACATGAGTTATGCTTGAGAGAAGCTCGAAACGAGAGCTTCCTATTTGTTGTAGATAATAATTCATGTGTTCCAGAGGAATGTCAGCGAATGGTTATCCGATCAATTAATGAAATTGATGTGATAAACTCATATCGCTATCATGATCAAAAGAAAATCCGCTCTTTCATCTGTTCTGGTGAAAGTAGCAGCTCTTCTTGTCTGGGCAATTTGGATATGATCTTCAAAAACTTCAAAATGATCAGAGTAATGGACTTAAGTAACTTAAGTGTTGACACTCGACTAATTCCCGAATTAGTGCATTTAAGGTATCTATCGTTGACCGTTAAATATAGGGAAGGCGTCCTCCTTTCCAATCTTCCAAATTTGCCAACTTTGGTTTTTCATGATATACTCTATGGTAAATCCACTAAGCGTCATGTAATACATTTTGAAATTTGGAGTCTGCTAATGTTAAGGAACCTTCACTGTATACAGAGCAGTCTGATTTCACCTCCGAGTATATCCAATGGTAAGACGAAGCAGACAAATTTGGAACACCTTCATACTATAACTGGAGTTAGTTCTACGTGGTGTAAAAAGGAAATCTTCACAAGGATGCCTAATCTGAACAAATTGGGGATAGAGCGGTGCAGAGTCCCAGATTTGTGGGAAGATCTTCCTTGTTTGTCTGAAGTTAAGAGCATTGAGGCACTTAGAATTAGATTTGACGCTTCCGGGATGTTGTTTCCCTTGCCAAATCGCTCTTTCCGCTGTATTGAGCAAAACATCTTTCCACCAGCCCTTAAGAAGTTAACATTAATCAATTCGTTTCTTTCATGGGAGGATATGGACATCGTTGGTATATTGCCTTGTCTCGAGTTTCTTAAATTGATGATCATAGATACCTCAGCTATGAGTGGGAACCTGCAATAGGAGGTTTTTCTCAATTAAAATTCTTGTTACTTGATGGCATTAGATTCACCAAGTGGAAAGCTACAGACGAACATTTTCCTGTACTTGAACGCCTGTATATATCCTGGTGCTCCAATCTAAAAGAGATCCCAAAAGAATTTGCATATATTCCGACACTGCAGGTGATCGAGGTAGTTAACTGTCTAGTTGGCGTTGAAACGTCAGCAAAACAGATTCCACAAGAGCAAGAAGAATGCCTTGGAAGCAGAATGACCGTTGTTCGTGTGTCCCGAACTGTAAGTGAGTAGAATCGTCCATATAGAATTTCCAACTAATTAATTCCTTCTATATTGCATTATATTTGTGTGCATGTTCTTGAATGTTTGCCAATCATTCTCTACAATCTCCCTTCAATTACCATTACTAGAGTACAGTTTTTGAGCATCATATAGGATTAACCAAGTTATCTAATTAAATTCCACATTGTTTTTCACAATTTGAAAAAAAGGTTATAGATGCATCATTTCAGATTGCTTCTTCCAATGACATAATTGGAAATCTGAGCATAATGCTCCAATTTGCCTTTTAGGGTGTGTTTGGTATGAAGGAAAGCGTTTTCTTGAAAATGTTTTTCAATTTTTCCATGTTCGGTTGGCCAGATGTTTTGAAAAACATTTTCTCAAGGAAAACAAGCTCCTTAAAAATAAGGAAAATGACTTTCCTAATGAAGGTATGGGAAAACAAGTTCCACAAGTAACGTTCGACATTGATTGTGTCCTCTCAACCCTCCAACATACCTCATCATCACCCCCACCCCCCACCCCCCACCCCCCATAGCCCTCATCCCTACCTCCTCATCCCCAACTCCAATATTATTTGTCTAAATTGTATACAGATGCTTGAGGATAATACTTTTTGCTTACCTATTAAACACAAGAAAATAATTAATTCGGCCCATTTATTTTCCTAGAAAATATTTTTCAAGAAAACATTTTTCATCATCCCAAACACACCCTTAGTTATTGGATGTTTATCCAATCAATAAGATCTAATCAGAGATTTGCAATTTCTTCATACTAGGCATCGTGACAAAAATTACCTTTATACACCATGCAGGGCCACCTCCAGGAGTAGTATGAAGATGTTTTAAAATTGCCTCTTTTCTTTTTACCATGGGGACATATTTGGAGGTGATCTCAGGCTGCTTTATATGAAATTAAGATGTTTTGGCATCAGTAATAAAGGAGATGAAATCAAAAAAAAAAGTGAGGCCAATGTTGTCTAAAGGCACTCTTAAGCCTCGAAGTGAAACGTAAACATGTTGAGCGCTTTGCCTCACTTACCCGGTGCTTCAGTGTTGTCAGAATTGCCTGTAGAGAAGGCTGGGGTCTCTGTCTCAAAGTGGAGCATAGCCTCTTTGAATGGCTCAAGGTATGAAGCTCCTAGAACTGTTTCGTAATTAAGCATATGTAGAAAGCATCATAGATTTTGATTCATACTTTTTGGTATAATTTACACATCATTGTTACTTTGACAAAATGTATGTTGATCCTTGATACTTTGGTATGGACCTTATGTTTAACTCCCTTATGAGTCATCTTAGCATCTTATATGCATAGTGTATCATTTTTGGGTATTTTCTTATCATTGATATAGAACAATGGAAGTGGTAGTTATGGTCTATGATCTCTGTTGCGGTGTTTGTTTAATTTGGTGATATCTTTGACACTGTTTCTCTATTTTTTTTATGCCTGACTGTGTCTCTTCTATCTCGCTCTTTTGTTGAAAGGGCCATCTTCTGAAACTTAAAGGGACCCTAATGCTTGCCACCCCTGATGATATAGCAGCGATTCAGAGACTGAGGTTACAAAGTGCTGAGAAAAACAAGATGACTCAAGACCACAATGGGTTTAGGAAGCTATTCATTGTACTTACGCGAGCAGGAAAACTTTTTGCGATTTACACAGGAGATGGGCGAATTGTTTGGTCTCTTTTACTGAATGCTTTTCGTAAATCAGGGACATGTGAAAATCCCAGGGGACTCAAGATACATCAAGGGCAAGTACCCCATCATCATGCATTAGACGAGAACCCATCAATCCTTCTCTTCGGCACTGGTGGAGTTAACTCAGAAGCATCCGGAGTTCTCTCTTTTATTGATGCTTACAAAGGAGAGGAGCTTAATTTGCTAGCACCTGTTCATTCTATTGCGCAAGTTATTCCACTGCCATTTACTGATTCCATCGAGCAGCATCTGCATCTACTAATAGATGCTGAGGGGAATGGCCACCTATATCCCAGAACTCCCGAGGCAGTTAGCATTTTTCAGAAGGAGTTGGGACACATATATTGGTACTCAATTGAAGTAAACAGTAGTAATGTCTTAAGGGGACATGTGGTGAAGAAGAATTGCATACCTGAGATCGGCGATGACTACTGTTTTCAATCCAGTGACCTTTGGTCTGTTGTATTCCCCTCAGATTCAGAAAAGATAATTGCAACATCGACAAGAAAATTATGATTGGAGGCTGGTCCCCTAGTTGCTTTATGTTTCTAATGTTTTAACTTATGTAGCTCTAGTTTCTTATCAGGCCTTCTTTTATCCTATCCAGCTCTTGATTCTGAATTTGTAGATTGATTACATACTCTCTCTGATGTTATTCTTTCAGGTTGTTCATACACAAGCTCAGGTAACTGCGGACCAGGATGTGTCATATAAATATATATCTAAGAATCTGCTGTTTGTGGCCACTGTTACACCTAAATCTACTGGTGACATGGGCTCAGTAACCCCAGAGGATTCCTGGATGTTTGTTTATCTCATTGACACTGTAACTGGCCGTATTCTACACCGGATGTCTCATCATGGCTCTCAGGGACCTGTCCATGCAGTAAGTCTGACTTGCTCTCCATTTATCTGCTCTTTTGAATATGGTGGCATACTACGTTTGTCCTTTTACCACCTTTACTTTCAAATCGACTAAGCATTGTGACACTTTTCTTTGTCTCTGAAGGTCTTTAGTGAGAACTGGGTTGTCTATCACTATTTCAACCTACGAGCACATAGATATGAAATATCTGTCATTGAGATCTATGATCAGTCCCGAGCGGTGCATTTTTCTTCCGAAATATATCTTTCTTTTTCTATTTGGTCATGCATTTTTCCATATCTAAATTTGTAACTATTTGTAGGATAACAAATATGTGCTGAAGCTTATGCTGGGAAAGCATAATCTACAGCAGCCCTCTCTTCCTACTCGCGTCCTGAAGTGATCACTAAATGTCAATCTTATTTTTTCACACATTCTGTGAAAACAGTGGCAGTGACTGCAACAGCAAAAGGCATTACTTCCAGGCAGCTGCTTATTGGCACAATTGGAGATCAGGTTAGGTCTAGAAATATATTTCCTAAATACTTTTGGCCTTCCTTTAACAACTCTACTATTATTCCCTTGGATAAGTTTGAACCTTTTCAATTGTCGTGTATCTCTTTTATGCTATAAATGCAATTTAAAAACACGCCTTTCTTAGCCTTTTCCCAGGGAGACCATGATTGAGTTTCTGACTACATAAACATTTAAACTCCATTCTGTTGATATAACACAGGTTTTGGCAGTTGACAAGCGTTTTCTAGATCCTCGAAGAACAGTGAACCCTACTCAAGCTGACATAGAGGAAGGGATTATACCTCTTACCGACTCGTTGCCAATTATGCCACAGGTGAGAATCTTCTTTTTAAATAACTTCTCATGAGCAAAGATGGATTTTTTTTAGCAAAGAAAAGTTTCATATCTTTGAGGGCAAAGAAAAGTTTCATATCTTTGAGGCCAATATTTGATAGGCAAAGAGCAGATGCTACATGTAGATGTTCTAGATAAAGAAGCAACACATTTGCTTCAATTAAAGTGATAACTTGGTTGAATCTGTATCTCTGGGTCTCTATATGTATTATTTGGTTTTGCTCTGCTTTGAGTAATCTGATCACTTTCACTGTGTTACCTGACCAACTGTATCGAAGGCTAAAGGGAAAACTTAGACTAACCATCATCCAGCTTTCCAGTTTCACGGTAGACCGGTTAAGATGGAATTCCCATTCATCATGTAGTCCTAGATATAAGTGCATTCTTTCTGATTGTCCTCTTTTAAGTGTGAAGAAGAGCCTAAGCAATTGGTATGAGTGTGCTTCTATTCTAGGGATCTGGTTTTAAGTTCTCTAGTGCACTTTGAAAATGAGTAGGAGTTTATTTGGCATCCATTGCTTTTAGCAATAGGTGAACGATCATATCGTTCGTAGTTATTGTAAATTTATCTGCTATGCTGAACACTCATATTGTTTATAGGTCTTCTTGATGCTTTTTAATGAATCTATTTCATCAAAAACATCATATTGTTTATAGGTATTAAAAATTTATGTCCATCCATAAGATTTATATATCCACGATAAGATTCTCTATCTTGATAAATGGGATGCCTGTCGGATGATTCCCTGCTCGTAGGGGTCTAAAGCAAGGGAACCTTTATCAGCCTTAGGGGTCCTAAGGCAAGGTGACCCTCATTCAGGAAATAACCTCATTCAAACCACTTGTCTCAAGAAATGTTAGCAGTTAGGCAGAAGTATGTTATATCCTCTATTTTACGTAGAAAGAGGGGGAAACGTATCAATTCTCTTAAGTCGAACTTAGTCTTAAAAAATATGGTCTCCTTTGTCCCACTTATCCTGGTATTTTGCCAACTGACATTTGATTGACTTCAACCTTAATCCTTTTAACATTCAAATAGCCACCAACATAGATTCATCTTACAATTTTGTCGTAAAATAAATATCAAGATGATTTGAATCTTTCACAGTGATGGTACATGGATTTTTCTTCGATGATATCTGAATAAGTTTCGATAGTCTATGTTTCAATGATGATTAAAAGATCTACCCCATGTCTTTTGTGGGAAATAATCTTCGACAAATTACATCTTACTATCCAACATGTACTTTTTTGGCCCTTCAAGCTTCTCTATATACCCAACTGCATAATAAATAGAAACACGCTGACTTGCATTTTACTAGTTCAGGCATCTCAAAAAGTTCTGATGCTTGTTTCCATATGAGGTAATTATCGATGGTTGGTTCTTCTTCTTCGTATTGATTTGATGATCACTCCTGCAGGCTTACGTCACACATGCCCTTAAAGTGGAAGGCCTTACAAACATAATAACTATACCAGCAAAGCTAGAATCAACCACCCTTGTCTTTGCTCATGGATTGGATCTCTTTTTCACTCGGCTTGCTCCTTCAAAGACGTATGACTCTCTTACTGAAGATTTCAGTTATGCATTGCTTCCCATTACAATAGTTGCCCTGGTAATAGCAATTTTTGTAACATGGATTTTGTCTGAGAGGAAGAATTAGAGAAGTGGAAGTGAGTGGAGTCCAGCTGCTACTCCAGAGTCTTCAACCCTGTAATTTAGGGTCCTAACCTTTTTCTTGTTTCGTATTTCATCATAGATAGGAAGTTAGGCTAGGCCGTGCTTTAGAAACTTATCTTTGCACATAACTAGGTTGTCAAGCATACATGAGTTGGCATAGAAACTCTCTTTTATGTTGTTATATAATGAAGCCAAAGGGCATTGCTTTTTGCTAAAATGGTTCGCGAAGACGCAAACTTTGTCAAGATGTGATACATCCCTTTCGATTTTCGTTGGGAAAGAACGGCGAAGTCCATCCGAACCAGCCCTACTTCCCTCTTTCCGACCTCATCACTTCAATTCAAGGGCAAACCCATTTCCTAGTCATCGGGCTGAGCGCACCTTTGGTACTTCAATAGGGCGAGCAGTTTGATAGTGACTTCTTTCGTATAATATACTAAAATTGTGTTCTTTATTTATTGAACTCTGCTTGTATCGGAGATTTTTTCTCCGAGCTCCAAGCCTTTTACTCACCATGTCCAATTTTTGTGCTATGCGTGAACCTGTGATGGTCACCATGAGGTTTAACGCACCAAAATCATTGTCATAAACGTCTACTTTAAGCACTCTTATGTTTTGAGAGGAGTTCATTACCACCATTTATCCTTTTGGCCCAATTTTTCTTCTTTTTTCTACTAAGATATCGTCGCTCAAAAAAGGGGAAAGGGTAAGAAAACTAAAACTAAAAGTGATTGTTATATCATGACAATTATTCATTGAAGTTGCAAAGTGCAACTATGTGATATTTGCATTTAGCTCAAGAGGATGTTCTCGCAATCTCACCCATCGAAAGTTCCAAACACCTCTAATCGAAGGGTTAGGTAGGCACAATTCCATCAAAGCACATACAGTTAAAAAAGCATCATAGATAAAAAGCTTAAACGTAAACATGATTCAAAAACTAACTATATATAAACCTTTTAATTAATAATCTGTCTACAAAATTGATCTAAAAAGAGAATTAAACAACATTACAATACCAAGTCATCAAGATTAGGTATAGGAAACCTCAAAATTGCAGCAACACCAGTCATCTGAGCAAGTTTATGTCCTTCAACGTCATTAAATTGTATCACTTTCCCACCAGTTTCCATAACTGATTTCTTCAAACCCAAATACTTTCTCTTAAGTTTAATATCGTTATTTTCCAATACTTCTTCGCTAATTAAAAGTGTCTCAATTGCCATCAACTCATGTGCATATTCAACACTTTTAGTACCATAACATGCCCTATCACTTTTTGTTAGGACCATATTCATGAATGTTTCTAACACCTTCACGTTCATATCCACTCGTTTTTTTGAGTGGAAATCATGCTTCGACTCGTTTTTTTTACCCGACTCATCTTTTAAAACCCTAATTGTTTCTTCGTCCCAAATCATCTTCATCAAATTGAACTCCTTCTTAATTTCCAACTCCAGTGTGTGAAAAACTCCGGATTTTACGTGTTCGTTAGACGTAATCGTCTTGCCACGAACACGTAAAATCGAACAATTTTTTTCGTATTCGATAGATGAAATTCGAATTTCGAGCTCGAGTTTAGTTCTAGAATTGTTCTTCTTGTTTGATGAATCTGATGAATTTTGGATTTTGCGAGTTGTGGAAGAAGAAACGACGTCGCCGTTGACGATTAAATTGAATAATAGCCATATATCGTCTGGTTTTTCTGGGATTATTGTGATTGTGGCTGGTTGATTTGGGATTAATTTTTCACCTGAAAATTTCATTGCGTCTAATTTGTGAAAATATTGGGATTTTTTTTCTTCTGAATTTGTGTTTTCTGTGTTAGTTGTTACGTAGTTTTATAGTTGGGGTTTAGTTTTTCGTTTTTTCCTTTTAAATGTGGGATTTGAATTGTTAATTGTTTTCCTTTTTTTGTTTTGGATTATGATTTTCTGTTCTTACGGTTTTCTAATAACGCAAGTTCCCTTTTTTATTGTCGAGTACGAATTTTGACCAAAAAATTAAATATATTTTTAAATTATATTGACGTGAGAAAAATTAGGATTTATAGTATATTTATATAATTCTTGAATATCTAAATTTTATTTGTAAAATATTTTTTCCTTGTTTCAATTGTTTGGTAGTCCATTTGTAAAGAATATGTTTTCCCCTTTTTGACAATTCTTTAATTATAACTTTTGATGTAACACGTTTAAGATTATAAGATTAATAGACATTGATACATTTTACATAATTTTTATTTTAAGAACACAAGATTTAAAAAGTCTTCTCTTCTTTATGGGAGTGGGGAGGGTGGGGTGGGTGATTTGATTGTGAGGCGCGAGGAGAAAATATCACTTGTTTTTCTATTTGTATTGAGGAAGTCATATTCCTTATTTTTCTAATGAAAATATTTTTCAAAGTTTTAACCAGCGAACATGAAAAAATAGAAAAATATTTCTAAGAAGACGAGATTTTGTACACATCCTTACAGAGATTTCCTTAGACACCATGCAGGGCCACCTCCAGGAGTAGTATGAAGTGTTTTAAAATTGCCTCTTTTCTTTTTACCATGGGGACATATTTGGAGGTGATCTCAGGCTGCTTTATATGGAATTAAGATGTTTTGGCATCAGTAATAAAGTAGATGAACCCAAAGGAAAGTGAGGCCAATGTTGTCAAAAGGCACGTTTCGAGACGCAGATCATGTTGAGTGCTTTGCCTGCTTAATCGGCACTTTAATGTCGCCATTAAAATTTTAAGATATACTTTTCCTTGTCGGTGAGAGTAATCTTGAAGAAGCGATACTAAATAATTGATATTTTACTTTATAATAATTTTTTTTTTGTTTTAATTCCTCTGTCCATATATTTATTATTCGTGCTAATAATTATTTGTCTTGAATTACATATACACATTTATATTATTGTTTCCTCCAATTGCACAATTACCATTACAGGTCACACTTTATTTACGCTTTATGGTTAAAGTCATGGTAAACCTTATAACTTTTTGGTGCTTTTCACAGTTGATATGTGAGGCCACTATAGGTAGGATGACGGTCTTGGTGAATATAAGACGGTGGAGATTTATTCTAGATTGATTTTTGAGTAATGTGTCAAAAACACATCTAAACTATCTTCTTTTTTTGAATTTCATATCTAAATTATTGAGGGAGTGAGAAACACACCTAAACTATCACTCATTAGTTTGAGAAACACACCTCAAAATAAATAAGAATCAATTAAAAATATTTAAAAAATGAAAAAAATAATGTGTTAGTAAAAAAGAATAAAAATATGTCACGTGGACTGATTTTTAATGGCTAAACACACCTAAAGAGTTTGTAAGCAAATATTTGGTCTAGTCAGCTTTTAAGTGTGTTTCTCAAACTAATAAGTGATAGTTTAAGTGTGTTTCTCAAACTATAAGTTATAGTTTAGGTGTGTTTCTTAAACTAAAAATGATAGTTTAGGTGTGTTTCTCACACTTCCATTAGTTTAGGTGTGAAACTCAAAAAAAGGAAATAGTTTAGATGTGTTTTTAACACTTTACTCTTGATTTTTAGTATAAGAAAACAAAATGTATGGTTGAAGAAAAGTATATTGTAAAATGTGATAGAAAGTAACTTTTCCTCTCTTTGAAGGATTCCATTTGTTCAATATAATATTAGATTATCAGTAACCTAAATATAGTTATTTGATATATTTTTAACAAGAAAGAATATATTTTAAAATCCTAGTAATAGAGGATATATACTTTAATATCTGAGCCGGATTATGAATTTGAAGTTTATGAATTTTTATAATAATTTAAAGATAATATATTATTATAATTAAATATTTAATAAATTTTTTAAAATATATGTACATACATATATTTTCAATCACTGATAACATATTACAAAGCCAAAAAATCATCTACAATTCGCTTGGAAGTATTTCAAAAAATTGGGCGAAGTCCACGGATATCCGATCTAGATGTCGTTATTTAATTGTGTCCGCTTTTTAAAATCGATTGCATATATTATCTATATCAGGAAATTTTAAAATTAATCTTGATAAAATCTAACTTCAAATACAGTGTTTGAAGTTCAACTAATTTTACCTATGACGGAAGTATAGTAATTTTTGGCCTAATTTAAACATTTTTGCTTGAAATTCAATTATACATGATTGAATTTTAATTTTGTCATGCCTAAATTTAGACACCACATATTCGGAGTAGATACTCCCTCCGTTCCTTTTTACTTGTCACAATTTTCTCTTTAAGAGTCATACGATACGAACATTGACGAATATTTTAAGATGTATTTTTTTATTATATTGATATGAGAAAAATTATAACTTATACGTAGTACTTTTCATATAGTTTTTGAATATCCAAATTTTCCTTTTAAACTATTGAATTAATTTTAGCTTTGAGAATTAGTCAAGTTAACTCTCGAGAAGTAAAATATAACAACTATTTTAAAACAAAAAGAGTATATATATGCAAATAAACCAAAAAACTAAAGAGTGAGTACAAATTAAATGACGGTATCAAAAACAGACTACCCCGTGAAACTTACCAAAAAATCCTAATCTAAACGGGCTAGTTTTGTGGGCTTGGAAGAGATCGCTCAGTGAATTGGGCCTTCGGCCCACAATATATAATAACAGAAAACTTCTCAGCAATTTCTTCCAAGTTTTTTGCAAAGGAAAAAAAAAGTAAAGTCAATTGAAAAAGGAACTATTTTTCTTCTCTGCTAAGGTTTTCATTTTTCTTGTAATTTTTCTCAAGTCATCATGATCCAACGATTCTGGTAATTTTTCTCCGATTTTCTATTTCTATTTTTTATTACTATTCCATTGTAAAATCCTGAGATTTATCGCTTTTTATTGTTGAAATTAGGGTTTATTTTTGCTTTAGGTCATGTAATTGATTTATTGAGATCTTCAATTTTGTTTATTGGATTATATATTTCTTAATTTTTTGAAATTCGTGGATTTTTTTTTTTGTGTGTGTGATTTGGATGTTGGTTTAGGGATAAGTATAGAATTTAAGGAATATTTAGTTTTAGAGAATTCTTAGTTTGTTTAGAAGTGTAAGAGTGAAGGGTGAAAACACACATACAAGTATCTCGGTTTTTTGAGTTTCACACCTGAATTATTTCCAACTATTTAGCAAGCTAACCTCAATTATTAATTGTTTGAGTTTCATACCTGAACTATTAGGTGTGCAAGTTTCCTGTCTGAACTGTCACCGACTATTTATCAAAACACATCTCAACTATTAATTGTTTGAGTTTCGTACCTGGAGTTTCAGGTAGGAAAAGTGAATAATTAATAGTTGAGATGTGTTTTGATAAATAGTTGGTGATAGTTCAGGTAGAAAACTTACACAATTGATAGTTCAAGTATGAAACTCAAAAAATTGAGATACGTTTGGTGTTTTTTTTTTGTGATTTGGATGTAGGTTTATGGATAAGTGAGGAATTTATGGAACATCTAGTTTTAGAGAATTCTTAGTTTGTATAAGAAGTATTAAGAGTGAAAAGGTGAAAAGCACACCTAAAGTATCCCCTTTTTTTGAGTTTCATAGCTGAACTATTAGGTGTGCGAGTTTCCTACCTAAACTATCACCAGCTATTTAGCAAACGAACCTCAATTATTAATTGTTTGAGCTTCATACCTGATCTATCAGGTATGCGAGTTTCCTACATGAACTGTCACCAACTTTTTATCAAAACACACCTCAACTATTAATTGTTATGAGTTTCATACATGAACTATAACTATGAGGTGTGTGCGAGTTTCCTACCTGAACTATCACCGACTATTTATCAAAATATACCTTGACTATTATTGTTTGAGTTTTATACCCGAACTTTCAGGTAGGAAAAGTGAATAATTAATAGTTCAAGTGTGTTTTAATAAATAGTTGATGACAATTTCGGTAGGAAACTCGCACACATGATAGTTCAGGTACGAAACTCAAAAAATCGGGATACTTCAGGTGTGTTTTTGACCATTAACTTATAAATCATAAGAGTATTTGAATAAGGTTCTCCCAAATATACAGTAGTTTGAGATTGAGGCGACGAAAGTGCTGTTATTGTCAGGAAGTAGGAGAAGTTCATTATGTTAGACTTCTGTGATAGCAAAATTTATACTTTGATAAGGAATTGGTTAATTGGAGCTTGGGATCATTAGGTACTGTATAGTTGGAGGAATTCTAATTCTCTCGTTTGTCTTCACCTAATGGAGATTTTTTACTAAGACAATCTTATTGGTGTCTTGTACTGTAATGTGGTAAGTGAAGATGTTAAAAGGGGTGTCGGGGTAGATCTAAAATCACATGGAAGGAAGTTGTCTCGAAAGACCCACAAACTTGGTGCCAATACAGACTTAGCTAAAGATATGGCACAATGGAAGCAAAATGTCCATATAGGTGATAGCTACAAGACACTAACTTGTTTGGGACTGAGGTGTAGTTTTTGTTGCTTGTAGCCTTGTACTGCACTTTTATTAGGCAGATCTGGGCAATGTTTTTGATTCTCGAGGTTTATGTCAAGGTGCATAAAACTTGATCTATGCAGCAGGATTGAGTTGTACTCTTCCAAAGACAGCAGATTATGTCGGAACGAAATTCCTACTTGCATTTTCTGGAATATCTGGCAGGAAATGAATGATAGATGTTTTAATGATAGGAGAGAGAGAGAGAGAGTATCTTACTATCTTATTGAGTGACGTGTTAAATCTAGATGTTTAATGGGTCTACACTATAGTTTAGGAAGAACATTGTATTTGATATAAACTCTATGCTAGATCATTGTATTCCTTCAAGACATAGAAAGAAAGCTTCTCTTTTGTAATCCTTTCTGGCACCTTCTTAATACTCCTTAAAAAAAATGCTTTTTACCTTTTTCATAAAAAGGTTTGGTGTCTGGTATTTATTTTCCTATAAGCATTGAGAAAACAGAAAACCGTGTGCATGTTATTTCGTATGTTTTTTTAACCATAAGACTTGGTAGCTTGTATTATCTTGCTTACTGACATGGTATGCTCTTGGCAACTAGGATGCATAAAATTAGTTTACATATGTACCTTTTAAAAATTCCTACAGGAGTGGGCAGCAGTCTCAGCAACGTCCACAGGAGGGTAACAATGAATCATGGTATCCACAATCTGTTGGAAGCTCTCAGTCTCCCGGGTCGTCCCGCCCCAGAACTCCTAGTCCAAGCTCTTCAGGCAGTTCTGGTTTCCAAAGACCAACAGATAGGCCAAGCTCAGCGTCACATGTTTCCCCTGCGGAGGGCGCAGTCATTATTAATGCTTTAAAAGATAAAAGGTGAGTGTTGGTGGATGTATATTATCCACTACAATGAAGAATGCACGCTGTTCTCTTTCCCCTTATTTTCTTATAAGCTCTACAAGATTTTTTGCCATTGTATCTGCATTTTTTTTAATCGAAGAAGCTTTTGATACTCATGAAAATTGTTTTTGACTAGCTCTGCTGAGCGGTTTCACGTTGACCAGCTAACTTGTAGAATTTATATTGCTCTCTGATCCCAATAGATTAAATTTACATTGCTCTCTGATGCCAATAGATAATTTACTGAACTCCTGATAAATCTTGAAGCTGTAATGCTAGCATTGTGCACTTGGAATAGTATAGTTCTCTTTTAAAAAGAATTTTGGCTTCTGTTCTTTAGGTGTCTACTGAAATGCAAATTTAGAGTGATGAATGGGAGCGTATATAGTAAAATCTGCTGTGCTAGTACAGGTTCTATTATTTGATAGCAGAGCCTTTCAGTGTTAGAGGTTAAAAACTACTAAGTACATTATGGACTATTGATGCTAATGGGGTGTCTTTTCTAGAAATAATTGGAGTAGCTTTCCAGATATCTTTTTTGATGAAGTAAGAGGATTTCATTAGAAGGCCGTAGATTTCTGGATATGCTGTTTTTAAGAAAACAATTTGGAAACTAAACAAGAAAGAACATTGTTGGTCCTCAGGTTTGCTTGATAGGCGAGATACACCTGTCTGTGCATCTTGGTAAATAATATATCCTTACTCCGATTGTTTTCTAGAACAAGCACTATTGTTTTTTGGTTTGATAGAAGTGTTGGAGAACAAAACAAAGCAAATTCTTGTTTTCCACCCAGAAAACAGTAAGGTCATGTTAATTCTCAAAAAAAAAAAAAAAAAAAGGTCATGTCCAAAAACTCAAGTCACATAAATGAAATAGTTCTCCCAAAATTATATCGAAACACTCACTTGAAAATGGAACAAATGAAATATAGTTATCTAGTTTAAATTCAATCTAAGTTTTGTGATAAAAGTTGTCCCCAGTTTGCTTGATATGTGAGAAGCATCTCTACGTGCATCTTGGTAAGTATATATAGTTTCTTTAGTGCCTTTAGTTTCTGTGGAAGATATGGGTTAATCGTTTTATGGCACCCGTTAAGTTACCAGCTGTGCATATTTTGACAATGACACAAGATAAACTGTAACATTTGACTTCTCCAAAATTTCTTTTGCCAGCAGATGGATCTCTTAAAGTATTCATAGCTGATTTTTTTTTTTTCCAATGCCTGGGGAGTTGGGATTGATAAGAGTTATCTTGTTTTCTTGTGATAAAATAATTAAGGGAAGTGCTAAGCCTCATTATTCACTCTGCTTCACTTTTAGGGGTCGTTTGGTAGAGTGTATTAAAAGGAATAATGCATGCATTAGTCTTGTGTATTACTAATACCTTGTTTGGTACATTTTTTTTTGTCTATGTATAACTAATGCTTGCATTAGTCAATACACAACTCTATTGTGTATTGAGGTGTGTATTACTAATACCTCAAAATCAATGGTATTAGTAATGCAATGGATTCTAATGCATGCATTAGCATGATTAAAGACACAATTATCCCTCAAAATCTTTTCCACATCCTTTCCACCATATATATTGAGTGTATTTTTGTAAAAAAAATATTTTTTTAAGAAATTATGCAATTCATGTTATTTTTAATACACCTAACCAAACACTGCATCAGGAAAATGCAAGTATAAATAATGCAAGCATAGCTAACACAAGCATTACTAATACAAGCATTACTAATACACCATATTTTGCATTATTCTTATACACTCTACCAAATGACCCCTTAGTGTCTGATTATCGATCTGCCTTCGTGTTAAAATTTTCAGCATTGAGGAGCTAAGGGACCTTCTATCCTACAAGGATGCATATAAGAATGTATTACTTTCACTTGAGCCGGTCAAAACTCAGAATAAAGTAAGAGGTTAACTTTTTCTGGTTTACCATTATTTGTGTTGCATGTTTTGCATGATTGAACTGATCAGTTATTATTTGTACTCCAAATATATCCCATGTACCTGGTTGAATGAACCAATTGATTGTTTCAGGCAGCAAGGATTCAAGTTATTTATGGGACAAGTGTTCTGGAAAATGTTGAATTTAGTTGTCCTACATTTGTATGGGGGGTTTTCTCCATGAATGGCAAGGATTTTAAGTTGAAATAAAAGAATGCATTAAAACTGTTCCAGTGTTTCATCGTCCTGTTGAGAGTTACTGTAGTAGTTTCATCTAATAATGTGTTTTATTGGGGTTTCTCTAATTTTTCACTCATGCAGCTTAAGTAGCATAAGATTGCAGGTTTAGACAGTCAATGAGTGTTTCTTGTTCTTTCCTCCATCTCCCCACCCCACCCCACCCCCATCCCCAAACCAATTTTTTTTGGGCAAAATGATCCTCTTGCACGTCTTGTCTTCATGCTTGCTTAATTTATGTGAGACATAATTGTTGCCAATTACAGTCATCTTATATAGGTTTCCTCTCTTCTCACTTGATTTGTGCGGATTATAGTTGACTGTTTTTCCAATAAATTACCTAATCAGGTCAGAGATGAGCTTCGGAATGAAACTTTGCAGCTTGCTAGTAAGTCTGGATCACTTCTTAGTAACTAGATGTTTTTATTCATTAAGCGGATGGATTCTAAATCCACTCTTTTTGCAGGGGAGAATTTAGAAAAAGAGCCGCAGATAATGGAGCTTAAGAATCAGGTCAGATATTACTTTTTCTTTTTACTTCCTCTGTGTGCTACTTTCAAATCATTCATTGTGAAAGGTCTCATGTATTGAGCCTATGTGCTGTTACAGTGCAGAATCATCCGCACCACTGAATTGGCTGCTGCTCAAGAAAAGCTGCATGAACTGGAAGGGAAAAAAGAAGAGCTCTTAAAGTTTTACTCTCCTACATCACTCCTCCACCGGCTACAAGGTAAAAGTTGGAAGTACATAACTTTTTTTTTTTTTTTCTTTTGCGAGGGGGGTGGGGGGGTTCCCTTTTTATGGACAAAAACAGCTGGAACAAAATATATAATTATACATCAGTAGAACAAAATTAGCTCTTTGGTTTTGGGGGTTCTTAGTGCTGCAATTTAAACAGAGTTGATGGCCTACCAGAGGTTCAATCTTGTCTTATTTGGGCTTTCAAGTAAGGAAACTTTTCAAATATGGAAATAGCAAGGATCTGATGCATTGGAGCTTTCTGGCTCAACAGGTGGTACTGCATTGTTAGGTCTAAAGTTGTGTAGTTTTCTGTTCCATCAAATTGATTAGGTGATTTCTGCTATAAGCTCCAGTAACAGTCAAGTGTAAATAGTGTGTGCGCGCATTTTGTTGATATTCACAGGTGTCATATTTTGCTGGCTCAAATATGTCGACTTACCTTTGTATATGTCACGATACGTTATTATGTTCTACCAGTCCTACTATCATTGAATCCTTACAGTATAGAAATGACTGCAGCTGCTAGAAATTTAGGTAACTCTACTCCAAAGCGTTTGCACTCTAGCACTTTCATAGGTGCTTTCTTGAATGGTGTTACCTTGTTCTACTTTCACTAGCATAGTTTTATTGGTTTCATATGATATGAGGCTAATGCTGTCTGCAATAAAAAGATTTACCAGTCTTTTTTTTTTTAACATTGTTTAAGCTTTGTTTGTTTCATGCTCACTTTCCTTTTGGTTGTGCTACTGTTTCGGGACGGGGTGACCTGTGTAGATGGAACAGTTTTCCCATTAGAAGTGAACTATTTTCTTCTTCCTAACCTTGGAAGTTTTAGGAACTCAAATTGGATATAACCATTCTTGAGATCATTCCATGCTTATTGTATTAGGAAGCAATATTTACCCAAACATGCAAAGAAAGAACCACAACTATCTGATTTTTTACTCTTTATACAGATGCCATGAAAAAAACAGACGAGGAATCTGAAAGTCTGGACAAACAACTTCTCGAAGGGGAAATTGATCTTGCAACATTTGTGCAGAAGTACAAAAAGCTGCGACACAGTTACCACAAACGCGCGCTCACACACCTTGCTGCAAAGACATCTGTAACTGGATGAATGTTGCTTAATATGATGTGTGTGAATATTATATAGCTGAGTTTTCCTTTGCTTCTAAAACCGTGTGCCACATATTGCTTCAGATGTAATTTCGTGACTAATTTCTGCCAAGATTTGGCCTCCACTGTGTAGTGTGCTTGATATAAGAGGACTAGTAAATTACTGTTTTATAAGACCATTTAAGTAATATTAACTGTGTAGAGATGTCAGAAAGTGGTCAGTCTCGTCTTATCCCAGGTTTCTGCTTTAAGCATGCCTTTTTTTTTTTTTTTCTCTTTTTTCGATGACGGTATTTGGATCAACTTGCATCCGCCTTAATATTGCTGGATTGAATTACTTTGCTCACCAAGGTTTGGATGAATAGAAAGAAATTAATCTAATATTTTGTCTCGATTGTGATTGAACATGACCCTTCATGGTTCTCCTTTCATTGATTGTTAGGCCATACCTATTTTTAAAATTCAAATGTTATGCATATGTTGGAGTTAAATCTTGTTTTATTTGTTCTTAAAGCAAGATTGTGGAGTCTAAAGTCTCAACACTTGTATCTTTCTCTGCTATTCAACAATTACACGTGAAAGATTTTCTACAGATGATACGAATACAAAATTAAAGATTAGCATCACAAATGATCAGTCTTATCTCCAAAAATTTGCGACTAATAACGTCACTTTTCCCGAAAGATGAAAGTATAATCATCTTATTATTTGCAGTAAAAGAAAAGATAAGAAATACCAAACCAATTCTCCTCATAATAACACTTCTAACATAACAATCAAGTTTTTCTAATTTGGAATTGATTTTTCATTATAAATTATATTATATCATTCAAAAAATTATGCGTCGTTTCATGTTTGTACTTTTGCTTCTTATGTTGACCTTTAATTTCAAAATAAATAACTTTTTTTATGAGACATAAGTTTATATTTCTGCATGATAATATTCATAAGTTACATTTCATATTCTCAAGGAACCTGTGTCCTGCTAGGTATAAGTTCTATTTCTAAAAGTCAAAACTAAAGAAGTTTATTTGAATGGTAAAAATTAATAAAACAACTTATTTAAAGAGCAAATTGTGTAATTAAATGAAAATATTTAGACAAACGAGACTATTCCTGCAAATCAAATAATATCTTAAAATAAATTTAATAACATATAGTTTATATATATATATATATATATATATATATATATGAAGGGAGATCTTGGAGTAACTGGTAAGGTTGCTGTCATGTGATCAGGAGGTCATGTGTTCAAATCTTGGAAATAGCCTTTGGCAGAAATGTAAGGTAAGGCTGCATATAATACACTCTTGTAGTGGAGTTCTTTCCCGAACACCACACATAGAGGAAGCTTTTAGTATATTGGGCTGCCTATTTTATATTTTATATATCTAATTAAAGTATTCCTAAAAAATGTTTATATTTTATATATCTAATTAAAGTATTCCTAAAAAATATCGTCATCATTATACCCAATGTATTCCTATCAGGTGAGATATGGGGTACCACTACCTCAGATGAAGTAGAGAGGCTATTTCCAATATACCCCCAGTTCAGAACAGATAATCATAACAAATAAAAATCATAAAAACCAACAACACAAAGAGATAATACATTGCTAGATAATCAAAGAAGCAAGACACTTATAGAGTAACACTATAAACTAGTTATTCAAAATCATAAATATCACCAAAACAACGAGAACAAGAATCTGCATAAGAAAAAACAGGCACACAGATAGTTTGACCAACTTTTTTTTTTTTTTTTTTTTTTTTTTGGGGGGCACCACTAGATGATAATGTGGATAACAAAATAGATTTCTTGCATAATATATGAATGTCTGAAATTCAACTATACAATTTTTTTCTTGTTGATGAGCTGAGCCATTTTCTCCTTCACCATTTACAATGCCATTTTCACTCACAATATCTTCCTTCTCTCTCCTCACCCACCCCCACCACCCAAAAAACACACTTCAAAGTCATTCACTAACCATCAAATCCTCCCTTAACAGCAACAACAACAACAACAGCAACAAAAAACCAACATCATGGGTAAGTCCAGATTGGCTTACTAAACTTACAAGCTCACTTACTTTAGGAGGCAAAAATGATGATTCAAATATACCTATTGCAACTGCTGAACTTGATGATGTGTCTGATTTACTTGGTGGTGCTCTTTTTCTTCCTTTGTTTAAATGGATGAATTTGTATGGTCACATTTATAGACTTGCTGCTGGGCCCCGGAATTTTGTTATTGTTAGTGATCCAGCTATTGCTAAACATGTGCTCAAGAATTATGGGAAATATGGTAAAGGACTTGTTGCTGAGGTTTCTGAGTTCTTGTTTGGTTCTGGTTTTGCTATTGCTGAAGGGCCACTTTGGATGGTAAATTATCCTACCCTTTTTGTATATCATCTCATGGTTATTCGTAAATTTGTTTTACAAAAAACACTAGGTGATTCTTCCCATCTATCCTAGCTTTAGTGGATGGAGTTACCTGATATTTGTTGTTGTATCCCGTGGATTTAGTTGAGGTGTTGGACACCACGGTTATCAAAAAAAAAATTGTTTTAATTTGTTTGTCTGATTTTGACTTGACACTTAATTTAAGAAAATAAACACTCCATTCGTTTCAATTTGATTGTCATGTTTTGAGCCAAGCCAACACGGTTTTCTCCAAAAGGCCTCACACCGTTAAGAGATTCCTACACCTTATATGTAGCTTCCCAGTCTTTTCAGCTATCAATGTGGGACTTTTGTTCACGCACACCCAACAACGACAACATGTGGAAAGTTGAAATTAAAGAGTTGCAAAAAAGGAAAGAAACATTCTTTTTTAAAATGGATTAAAAAGGAAGGTAGGATGAACAAATTGAAACGGAGTGAGTAATACTTTTGAATCTTATAGTTTTAAACTAAAGATATGTAGAATGTACCAAAATGTCTTTTAATCTTGTGGCTATAAACATGATATGTGAAAATTTAGAATTAAAGAGTTTCCAGAAAAGAAAAGAGACATTCTTTTCAAAATGGACTAGAAAGGAAAACAAGACAGATAAATTGAAACATTGGGAGTATTTTTTGGTTTTGTTATGCTATGGATATTTTCTTCTCAACTTTAATTATAACACCACTTATGAGTATATGTAAAGTCCCCAAGAGAAATTGTTAGGTTATGCAACTTGATTTGTTTTGGAATGAAATGGGTTGAAATAGAGCAGAGTGATATAGATGATTCAAATAGCACTTCGACTCTCCAACTAGTTTAGGAGTGTAGATATTGTTGAAATATGCAGCTTTACATGCACATTTTGTAGATATTGCGTTGACACCGACTTGGTCTTAAAGGATAATGTAGTGTTAAACGAGTTTGTATTGGAAGAAATTGGTTCAAATTGAATAGAACTGATATAGAGGACTAACCCAATCACTCAACAAGTTTGGACTGGTGCATAGCATTTGATATCGTTGAATTATGCAGCATGACACCTTGTGGTTTAAACTTTAAATAGAGAGTTTGACAGTTCTATTTTAGTTGATGCCAAGCAAATGAGAGTGCTTTAGTAGATTATTAAAACAAAAGGGTAACTTTTATGAAGCTTTAGTTTGGTAATTAAGGTCAATGCTTTTGTGTCTTCTATTTATGTGGAAATTACTCTGTTGGATGCTAATATGAAAACTAGATGTCCCCAAGATTCATCTTTTCTGGCTATTTTGAACTGTCGTAATCTGTTAGTTAGTGTGTGGTATATACAGAGCATAAAAGGGAAGCACACTCTTGACTCTAGTATAGTGAAAACTAATATAGTGTCAAGTTCAAGGTGACCTCTTGTTTGGTAATAAACTAATGAAATATGAAGTTCCTGTGAACCATGGTTTATTGTTGATGAACATAACTAATGATTTATTTGATAGTAGTTATAATTGATGGAAAGTATAGTACCCTAGTATAACATTATTATGGTCATCAATGTGTTGTTTTGAGCTTAAAAGCCTAATTTGATATAGGCAAGGCGAAGGGCTGTGGTTCCATCTCTTCACAAGAAGTACTTGTCAGTAATAGTTGATCGGGTCTTTTGCAGATGTGCCGAGAGAATGGTGGAGAAACTTTTACCTGATGCAATTTCTGGCTCTGCAGTGAATATGGAGGCGAAGTTTTCTCAACTAACACTTGACGTTATTGGTCTTGCACTCTTCAATTACAATTTTGATTCCCTTACTACTGAAAGTCCAGTTATTGATGCAGTTTACACTGCACTAAAAGAAGCAGAACTCCGTTCAACTGATCTATTGCCGTATTGGCAGGCAGGTCCTTCCTATACTTGAATGGTTTTTGCGGAGCTTAATCTGTCTGATTATTTTGACTGAAATCGTCCCTGTTTTTGTAGATCAAAGCTTTATGTAAGTTCATCCCACGACAAATAAAGGCTGAAAATGCAGTTTCAGTAATCAGACAAACAGTTGAAGAGCTCATTGCAAAGTGCAAAGAGATTGTAGAATCTGAGGGTGAGAGGATTAATGAGGATGAGTACGTGAATGATAGAGATCCAAGCATTCTTCGGTTTTTGCTTGCTAGCCGTGAGGAGGTTGGCCAAGATTTTAACTCATTTCCTTTCTGTTTATGGATTACAAAACTTCTTCAAACTTGAGATTCTCTTAGGTAAATAGTATCATCTATGGTATGTTAATGTGAATTACAGTTAGTACCACTGTTTTAAGTTCTGATGCAATCATAGTCATATTCATAGGCTCATAGCTCCCTAGGGTGTGGCCTAGCGGTCAAAGTGGGTGTAAATCACAGGAGATTAGGGTTCAAATCTCAACCAAGACAAAAAATGCTAGATGATCTCTTCCCATCTGCATAAAACTTGGTGAGCAGTGTTACTAGGTACCTATGCTAGTGAGAGGTAGCAGGTACTCGATGGTGTGTGCAAGTTGGCCTAGACACCACCGATATGGAAAAAGAATTCTTACAACATACTTATAGGATTCTGTTCTTTTTTCCTTGTAAAGTCTAGCAGAATAAAGGTGGCAGCTTGGTGCACGAAGCAATGTTCAGGCAGGATTTGGGGAAGGGCCGTATCCCAAGGGGTGTATTGTAGGCTGCCTACCATGACTCAAGTATCAGTAACTGATTCCACTGTTTGAACCTGTGAACTGTCAGTTACACAAAGACAAAGACAACGACTTTACTTTTGCTCCAACGCTTCCTTTAAATTCTGGCAGAATAAAGATGAATCGAAATATGTTTTGGCACTTTTTAACTGTTGGTTGCTCTTTTAATAGTATAGATCAGCCAACCAAGGACACACATTGCATGCACATAAACATGCCACATGATGGCTCATTGGCTTAAAGGAATACTTCTTCCTCAATCCTTTAGGATTTGACAACTCTTCAGGATGAGTAACATCACCAGTCGCACATGGGACATGAGGCCTCACCCATTATGTTGTGCTGTCAAGGTTCAAACTGGTGTAATGCCAAGAATCTCATCTTGAGCTTATACCTAAGCTCCATTTCCATAATTTGGCACCATGGAGAATCAAATCCTCGCGATTCTCAGCTTTGGTGCCAATGAGCAGGGTTCTTGAAGAAAGAAAGTCTTTTCCCTCCTTATCTCCCATTATCTATTAACGATTAACTTAGGTGCAAGCCCGGTTTTTTATGCAATGATGATAAAATTGAATTAGTGCCTATACCCTCAGCTTATCTACTATGCATAGTTTCTTGAAGGTGACACACACTGACATGTCTAAGTGCTCAAAATTTGAACTTTTCCCTTTTTTCTTTTTTCTTTCCCCCCTGTTTTGCTTCTTTTTTGGAGGGTGGGGGTGGGGACGGTAGATGACTTTTGCTCATTTCTAACAAGTTTCATAGTTTGACATCCATTAAACATTTGTTTTAGAGACTTCGATTAGGATTTGCGTTTCTTTTTGAAAATAATAATTAGACACAAACGTTGTGTTACCATTTCTCAAAAAAAATAATTAGACACAAACGTGGTCGATCCATCTATTTTATTTCCCTCAAACCAAAGCCTCTCTCTCTCTCTCTCTCTCTAATAAACAGGGAATGCCATTGGTTTATAAGGACCACTGGTCTCTCTCTTTCTCTCTCTCTCCTTCTCCCTCCCTTCCTCCCTCCCTCCCTCCCTCTCTCTCTCTCTCTCTCTCTCTCTCTCTCTCTCTCTCTCTAATAAACAGGGAATGCCATTGGTTTATAAGGAATAAGGACCACTGTTGTAAAGCAGAAGTTTATCTTTTAAACAATCCAAAACTCTAGGCGAAATCCAAATCTTGCCTTGTGATTCTCAATCTTTAGATTGACATGTTTACTTCTTTTGGAAAGAAGGATTGATACATATTGTTAAAGAATGGAAAAAGTCCCACATTGGTGGCTAATGAAATGGGTGGTCTCCTTATAAGGCTTGGGCAATCCTCCTCCCTTTGAGCTAGTTTTTGGGGTGTGACTTAGGTCCAAGACCTAATTTTACACATATCTTCTTAAAGACAAAATATCTGCATATTTATCTTAATATGCATTCTTGGTACATGCTAACTTTCTGAATTTCAGGTTTCAAGTGTACAACTTCGAGATGATCTTCTATCAATGCTAGTTGCTGGGCATGAAACCACAGGTTCAGTTTTGACTTGGACGTCATACCTGTTGAGTAAGGTATCTTTGATTGACCCGCATCTTGAATTTTAGTTCCCTCTTAAGTTATCATTCTAGTTTTCCAACTAGAATGACAGCAATAAACTGTGCAGCAGAAAAGTGCAAAGTTGCTTTTGTCTTAATATTTGGTGCATATTTTAGTTGTATTTTTTTTTTGAGAAGATCATATTTTAGTTGTATTTGCCATCTTAAATTCAGCCTTTTGGACCATTTTACATTTAAAATATTGCACATGGTTTTTTGGAGGTAAACACTCGTTGCCACAAGTACATTAGAAAATAACCCTGCTCTTCTCTGTGTTTATGTCAAAGTCGTGAGTTTACCATTTGAATGGAAAATATGCTTCTTCAGTGAGTGAGAAATAATTCATATAAGGCAACCCCTATAGCTTGGTCGAGCACTGTGTCTTCAGACATTGTTGTTCATTCGTGTAAGTTGGACAAGATTTCTTTTTACCTTCTTCCTTCTTTTGGCTTGTAGGAAGGGGAGCTATTCGAGGTCTACCTAATTGTTGTATTTCTGTCGCTATGACATTTACATTGAGTTAAATTCGTCCCCATCCATAATACATATACATGATTGTAAAGGTTGAATTTGAAGAAAAAATGTCTTAGCTTGTGATATGTGGTGACTTATCTTCAAAAAGAGATTTTAAAGGCTGTGAATTATGGTGCTCCCAGCAACTAAAATAAAGGTCATTCTTACCCAAGGACAATACTGCTTGGAAATTTGCTAAGAATTGTATTATTTGTATGTTCTAAAGCTAAAGCGCATGGACTGATGTCACTATTGTAATGCATGTTTATCATGTTTTCATCACTTTCAACCATTATTCTGCTATTTAGGAATTCATAACAGGTTTTATTGCCCTCTTACCTCTATATTGGTGGACATCCAGTTGTTTCATTCTAGGTCCACTGTTGGATATGTTTTTGGTCTTTCTTTAGAAAGAAATGGCGATCCTCTTAGCATATATTTTCTGATAGAATTCATAATCTTGTATTCAATACAACATGGTGCATGACGGAAACTATGCAGACTATAGAAAACCTGTTCTTCCCTCATATTTTATGTTCTTAATGCAGGACCCTTCCGCTTTGGAAAAAGCACATGAAGAAGTTGACAGAGTTTTGGGAGGACGCTCTCCGACCTATGAAGACATGAAGAATCTCAAGTTCTTAACACGGTGCATAACTGAGTCTCTCCGACTTTATCCACATCCACCTGTAAGTTCGTCAATATGCTTCTCCTCGTGCAGTTTGTCGTTGTGCATTGTCTTCTGATAACCTGATTTTATGGAGAACTATTTTTATTAGGTCCTAATACGAAGAGCTCAAGTAGCTGATGTGCTCCCCGGAAATTACAAGGTCAATGCTGGTCAAGATATAATGATTTCGGTATATAACATTCATCATTCTTTGGAGGTAATAAGAGCTTTTTCTGATCTTTTACCTTTTTCTTGTTACTGTTGAGCTTTTTGGAAACTTATCCCTTAAAATTGTTCTATTTAATCCCTTAATCCTTTGACTCTTGCTCAGTAAGATCTATTAAGTCACTGTCATTCTTCATTCAGACTTCTTACCGTCAGTTTTGACTTAGCAAAGATTTGTCAAGAGAATCTTCTGGTTCATTAGAAGCATCACTGTATCATTGCATCGCATTTTAATGTCTGAAATCAATGCAAATCACTGTTTATAAGCAGACCCCTATTTATAACTATGAGTTATTCTTGTACTTTAGTGAAGAACTTGCCACAGATGTAAGGTGTACTTAATTTGACTGCTATTGAATTGGACGAAATGATGAATGTCATACTGACACCCATCAATAATCAATTCTTGCAACTCCTCGATACGGTGTGAATCATTTCCTGTTCTCAAATCTGTTCTTCTTCATGGTCTCTAACAACTTCAATTTGTTTGTCTTACTTTCCCTTTTAGTCCGTTAAAAAAAAGAATGCCTCTTTCCGTTTTTGACAACTCTTTAGTTCCAATCCACGTAGTATGCTAAAGACCACAAGATTAAAGGGCATTTTGGTATATTATACATATCTTTAGTTTGAGACCACAAGATTCAAAAGTCTTCTTCAGTTTCAAAAAAAAAAAAAAAAGATTTAGAAGTCTTCTTTACTTTCTTAAACTATGTGTCAAGTCAAAACTAGACACACAAATTGAAACGGAGGGAGTAGTTCATTGATTTGTTTGTTCTTCATTGCCTGTTTATGTGGATATATGGATCCACCTTTTTCACTTGAGCTTTGCTCAAGTTAAGCCTACCATTTTGAGGGAGCATTCTGGTCAGTTTCCAGGAACCGAATTGAATCCTATATATTGTCCTACACGTTATTTTATTTTTATTGCAAAATACATTTCAAGTTTTACTTTTTATCTATGGAAGTGTTTTCGTCCTGCCTCGGAGAATATCACTAGTACAGAATAATTTGTCTTTGCTGTCTGTTTTTCCAGGTATGGGATAGAGCAGAAGAATTTGATCCTGAAAGATTCGACATGGAAGGACCAGTTCCAAACGAAACAAATACTGACTTTAGGTACTCATTTCAGCCATTAGTTTTTCTCTATTCAGTTCATACACAGCTTGCCTAAGTAGAAGATTATCATTCATATATATATATATATATATATATATATATATATATACTCGTTGCAGATTCATCCCGTTCAGTGGAGGGCCACGAAAATGTGTTGGTGATCAATTTGCCTTGTTGGAAGCTACAGTTGCTCTTGCAATATTTTTGCAGAACTTCTCGTTCGAGTTGATTCCAGATCAAAATATTAGTATGACTACTGGAGCAACCATTCATACGACAAACGTAAGATTCTCATCTCGAGAGCTAGCTTTTTACCTTGTTCTAAAACGAGTAACAAGTTCTCCCCATATAAATCGTTTACGTCATTTTCAATAATGCAGGGTTTATACATGAAAGTGAAGCAAAGGCAAAAAGCGTCTGTTTTGGCTGCTGCTCTATAAATTTTGTCAGAGGAGAAAAGTTATCTTGATTAAAGGGCAGCCCAGTGCACTAAAGCTCTCGCAATGCGTGGGATAGCGGGGGTTCGGAGTCGGGAGAAAAGTTATCTTGATTCTTTAGACAAAATTGAACATTATATATATCTAGCATTTATCAAGTACTTATATCAAAATGTAAGGTCACAACAGTAAATGAATCATGTCATTAGCTTTGAAGGTAACTGGAGAAAAGACTCAGAATTATCAGTAATGCATTATATTCTATTTTTGCTCTGGCATCGTCTTTTTTTCCTTTCTATATACTCGCCCCGTCTCAAAATACTTGTCCTATTTTTCATTTATACGCCCCTTAAGAAAATATTCAGTCATGTTAGAGTATGACTTTAAAGTTGTTGCAGATGCATTCATTGTTTTCGGTTCTAGCTCTATGGGGTGTGATTGGTATGAAAGAATTCAGAAAATATTTTTCAATTTTTCTTGATTGGTCAAATATACCAAATTTTCAAAAACTCTTTTTATTTTCTGTACATGTCATCACACTAACAAAAAAGAAAATTAAAGGGGTAGTTCGGTACACTAAAACTCTTGTTATGCGCGGGGTCTAGGATAGAATCGGACCACAAGAGTTCATTATACGGTGCTTCACCTTACATTTCCTGCAAGGCCTGTTTCCACGCTTGAACCGTGAAATTCTGAATGAATTCCATTGTATGGAGGAATATATATAATTTAGGAGAACTTTTGACCATTAACCATTAGTTAGAAAATGCATGAGTCATCTCACAGCCCCCCACCCACCCCACCCCCACCCCCACGCCTCCAAAAAAAGAAACATGAGTCATCGATCTTTATAAGATCACGATCTTCCTCAAAAAGAGCATTACGCAATCAACTTAATTAATATTTTTTTGGTACATAATCAAATTAGTTAATACTAATATATTAATGCTACAATAATCTTTGATATATAGTAGTGCTTATGTCACCTGAGAGAACATTAATATTTTATTCAGATAAAAAAATACCAGATTATCTAAATTAAAACCTTTGATATTGCTCAATCTTTAAACATTTCAATTAACAAGATATAGAATAACGTTTGTTTTTCTTGCATCGAGAATCCATTGGAAACAACATATTTCTTTTTCACACAAGATAGATGAGGTTCAAGTATATCTCATTTTTCTCGGACTCCACGTTATTGCTGTGATATAGAATTAAGTTTCTTTTCCAATTTATCAAGCAAATAAATGAGGTGATCATTTTATAAGCATTGTAATATTGTTGAATATATAGAGCATATTTTAGATCTTATTTTATCATTTATGGCTAGCCCACCTTGGAAGACCATATGTGCCAAAATTTAAAATTGCAGCATAAACCATGATGGTATAATCAAACATATTGTACACATAGTTGGGACACAAAAAAAAGGACTGCCAGAAAAAAAAACACTTTGGTTGTTACATATAACAGTATTTCTCTCAAAGATTCTGCCATGTCCAATTGTTCATGATGATTTCATCAGCTATCAGAAATTATACTGTAGAACTCATTGTGCTGTGTTTATAATTAGTCTATAACTTCAATACACATAAATGACTACAGTGTTAGAGAAAATTTATATTGTCATCAAATCACTAAAAAGTTAATAAATAAATATTATAATAAGTAAATTTAGTAACTTGAAGAATAAAATAACCTATTAAAAAGAATTAGACTAGTCGTACATTTTTTTTACATCGTCAATACATATGAATTAAATCAATTAAATAATATGTATAGTAGTAGTTAGGAAAAGCAAAGGGTGGCAATATATATAATTTAGTGGAAGTGCCAAAGGCATATCCTTTGGAAGATGCTTAACTTGCTTTCTTTGCTCTTACTTTACCCAAAAGTGACCACACATTCACTCAAGTCAATTCACTCTTTTAATTTGTTGCCCACCTGACCAACAACAAAATAAAATTATTCGCACACGGAGGCGGATTCAAGATTTAAACTCATTGTATTTTTCAAATTATAGGTTTATGATTATTGTTATTTGTTGAAATTTTAATGAATTTCTACACATAAATCTATATGTTTTACATCGAACGTATTAAGTTTAGATGAACTCGATGCTGCAACACTATGTTCAAAGTTATAATAAATACACATTCTTGCCAAAATTTTATCATTTCATAATGATAAAGTAGCGCTATAATTTAATGTAAACACCGAATGTGAACTTTTCTTTTTTCAGCTAACTAGTAACACCATGATGTGACAAGTAAGATTTGATCTGATCAAGTGATTGAGCACCTCCATCATTAATCGATATGTTGAAAGTTCGAGTCACGCTATGGGTTCAATGATAACATTATTGATCCTCCTAGAGATGGAGTGGAAAAAAACAAAGCTCACACACATGATGTCCACATGCCTCTATAAACAACTAGCTAAACCTTCCTATTCAAACCCTCAATTACACTTCTCTCTCTTAAGACTGTTCCTTTGTGTTTGAGTTCTTGATGAGAAGCCACCCCTTTGCCACCAACTCGTGGTGGCAAAGGGGTAGCACGCGCGCGGCCCAATACTTTCTATTTTCACGAATTCGATAGAGGGAGCTGATGGTGATTTTGTCTTTTATCTTAGTCCCAAGGTAAGGAAATTGCCATTTTATTCTCTTATGGTGATTTTCTAGTTATGAATAGGGCAGCTTGTATCCTTTGGCATTTTCACTTCCCTTTGAGTACTCTCTTATTGAGCTCGAGGAAGTTATTAATTATAATAAGAATAATTAATCTCAACAGCAAGCAGGATTTGTTACTTTAATCCTATTTGTACTTTGTTGAACATGTTTTGTGTATTAATAAATGTTGTGTAGTTTGGGAAGAACTTGTTGAACATGTATTACTAGTATGTATCTTGCCAGTATGGCTATAATAATGATGAATGTATTGTTTTCTGTTAATGTTTGAGAGTGTTTATTGTACATATGTGGCTGACTTAATACACCATATGTACGTATGGATGTTGTAATAGAAATTAATCCATAAATATTGAAGAGGAAATTAATGTAAAAATTAAATAATTTATGGTTGATAACTTCAATTGTTCCTTTGTCTCAACGTGATTGGAATTAGTATACATATTTTCATGTATCTCGCGGTGAGTTTTGTTAACTCATGTTAGTCACTATCATGATTTGCAGTTTGATACTTAATTAAGCTAATTGCATTTGATGTTATCGTAACCCTGGGTATAATAACTTGGATGGTATTATTCTCTTATCTCGTGATTACAAGTGTAGATTTTTCATTTGTGTCATTTCGTGAATTATAAGCTCGATCTTGCTTTTTCTAATATATAATAATTATTACGTTGAGCCTTGAAGAATGGACATCCACCTTTTATTACGTTAAATAGAACAAAACTCAAGTTATAATGGAATGAACCAATATAAATGAGTGTAAGCTCATTGTGAGAACATGATTAGAAAGTGACCTAACCTACGAGATAAGTGGTGAAAGACGGATAGGTCCCTAAAGGGCTTTTAGGGAATGATGAAGACATGTGGATTATAGAGCTAATTAAGATAAGAGGAAATAACAGATTTGTCTAACGGGATTGGGCATGATGAGCCTCAACTGGGCTAGCATCGAGATAAAAAAGGAAAAACTTCCTTAGATTACACCTCCTTCCCCCCCCCCCCCCCACCCCCAATTATATATATACACACATTTTTTGTTTGTGTCAAGATGAATTTTTTCACTCCAACCAAGACATAAGCTATAGTTATTTGTCTGATAAAACTGTGTAGGTATACACACGATTTAAGCATTTTTTTTCACAGAGTCATAATGTTATAACGTGCTGAAATAATGGAGACAGAAAAGGTGTATAACAAGGACTACATGTACTTGAGATTTGCAGTACCTTATACATACTCCCACCTTGAGGTTCCGTCTTAGTTTATGTGACACCATTTAACTTGACACAAAATTTAAAAAAGAAATGATGACTCTTGAAATTTGTAATCTAAAATAAATCTTAGACATTTGTGTGTCTATAAATCATTTCATTGAGGATAAAAGAATAATTTTGTAGTTAAATTCGTTTTAATTATAGAAAATGAGACTTATTTTGAAATGAATTGAAAAAAAAGTGTGTCGCATAAATTGGAACAGAGAGAGTATCAAATTATCAATAATAGAATTCATAATCACCTATTTTTGGTAACTATAATCACCTAGTTAAATATTAATAAGTTGTCATTGAGTCATCAGGGGCGGAATTAGGGGACAAAAGGGGTTAAAAAATAAAAGCTATCGGAAAAGTATATTGTATACAAATATCAAAATTATTTTTTATGTATCTGCAATAAATGTTGAATCTTCTTGATTTTGTCGTATGTTTACTTTTTAATATTTAAAATCCTCTTAATTAACATCTTGAATTCACGGGTACTAACGACTTATTTTACATATCCTCTTATTATGTAAATGTGTTTAAGTAATACTATCAATCAGTATAATTAAACAATGTTTTACCATCATATCATCTTCACCTATGGTTTAAATGACATAATTTCCTACCCCAATTAGGCAATTAGTGTAAAATCATGCCTCCAACAATATTTTCAACTCTTTCCTAGACGGAGGAAGAACTTAATTAATACTGTTAAAAATGCATGGTATGAAGTATGTGATAGAGTATACTATTTCCTCCGTTTCAAAAAGAATGACCTAGTTTGACTTGGCACGAAGTTTAAGAAAATAAAGAAGACTTTTGAATCTTGTGGTCCTAAATTAAAGTTATGGTAAATGTACCAAAATGTCCTTTAATCTTGTGGTCTTAAATATGTCATGTGGAAAGTTGAAATTAAAGTGTTGCCAAAAAAGGAAAGGGTCATTCTTTTTTAAACAGACTAAAAAGGAAAGTAGGTCATTCTTTTTTAAACGGAGGGAGTATTAATTATGTGGTTTAGGCTATAGTATTATGTTTTCATTCAATGTAAAGACTTGATTTAATTTATTTCATAAAGGTTTTGAATAAGATCATTGAGTTAACATGTGTGTCCTTTACCTATATAGTAGATGATTTTGTGTATGGAGTTATTTAACTCATGCATGGAAGATTAAAATTTCCGGTTCTTATAAATTATAAATTAATGTTCTCAATCAAAGATGAAGTAGGACAAACATCTTGATGATTGTAGCACAAGATTAAATATAATTTGATATTAATTATGGGAGTGGTAATATTTCAACTTTGCTAGTATATTTTGTACGTACTGAACGGATCAAATAGAGATGTTCGTTTATGTTCTGAATATTAATAAACAACTTCTCAAGTCCATTACATGTACGTATACTCTTAATCTTGACATAATTGTTATGATCTATGTAGTTTGATTTATTATTTTAATCTATTAATTAAAAGGTGAGACTCTATTATGAGTCAATATATTCCTAATAGATTGGATGGTAACAAATTACATTAGTGAAATAATAATTGGTTGATAGAACCATGTCTCGGACTCGAGATAGATGACACCCATTTATGATTGCTTATAAGTTTTTGTGTGAAAACCCTGCAGGTGGATATAAAATAAAGAATTTAAATTAATCAATGAATTAAATTTGTTCAGAAATTTGATTTAATTGATTGGTGTCAGTAAATCTAACATGGAGAGTTAAATAAAATGTAATGGTAGATTTTGAAATTAAATCGAGAAGTGCAATTACATATTTTTAGTGGAATAATTTGTAATTATTATGATATGATTAATTCATTCATTTGCGAATTAATATCATAATTGGAAGCCTCAATTGATAAATATGTGGTCCCTATTATGCCAGATTAATTAATCTATTCGGAATAAAATAGGAGTAAAACGTTAGCATTAAAATGGGAAAACGTTTTGATATTTAAGTATATAAATGTTTTTTCTTATTTATGGTAAAAACGTTTTTGTGTTTAACGGGAAAAACGTTTTTGGATATTGATGGTGAAATAATGCCTTAACAGTTACACAGTTGAAATTGTGTATAAATATAGGGCTAAGGTTTCACCAAAATTCATCCTTCTGAAAAACGAAAATACACTTGCCACTCAAGTGTTGATTGTGAAAAAAATTATTCTGGAAAGAGTAGAAAGCTGCAATCCTGGATTTCGTGGCATTGAGCGAAATCTGTTAAAGCTTCAAAAGGTTAGTGCTTTCTGATTTTCGTTTTAGTTTTTGTTATCTAGATTTTATGTAAGTTAGATTGATCCATGAGAATTGTTTCCGATGTGCATGTTCTAACAATTGGTATCAGTAGTCTGCTTACATACATGCTAGATAATGTAAAAATAAATTGCATGATTGATCTACATGTTTTGTTAATCAAATAGATGTATAAATCATAATGTAGATGGTTGTTAATGATTTCTAAAATCAAAGTTTATCATCAAGAAAACAAAAAAATGAATTTTTACATGTTATTGTGAATTTCGTGAAAACTGATTTTCTGAATTAAGGAAAAAATTGTGAAGAGTTATAACTATGCCCAACCATAGTCGTTACTAATATACTCTAACGAGTTGTGTGGTGACTAGGCAAAGCTGTCCAGACAGTCCATCTTACCCTCACAAGCAGTTTTGTCAATAAATGTCTAACTTGATTTTATGAATTAAGGGTAAAACCGTAATGAATTTTGAATTTGCCCAACAACGCCTATTACTTTCATGGCTTAACAAGTAGCGTAGTAGTAAGGCCAAGTTGTGCAGGCAGCCCTGCTGACCCTCGCAAGTAGCCTTGCCGATGATTGTCAATTTGGTCGTTTTGGAGTTTTTCAATTTTTGACGAACTCCGAATGGCCTGAAATTTGCTAGGTTCATCGAAAACGACCCACTGAACAATACACACAGCTTTGCTATGATATACGGCCTTTTTTGGCCATTCGAAGTCGTTTTAATGGATTTTTGGACATTTTTATATTTTCAATGGTTAATTACAGTAAATAATATGAGTTTATATGTTGACGTAGATCATCTTCCCCATCGGATAAACTTGTATTGTTTAATACTGGTTTTAGTCTCTTGTTTTGATAACTTGTATTAACTTTCCAACTAAGTTACATGTTGAATTAATGAACAAGAGATTATATGAATTATGATGTTTATCTAACTTAAATTAACAGTTTACTCACTAAATGAGTTGGTTCTGTTTTATTTAAAGGATAATATGTCAGACATTGAATGTATATTTACTTGAATAGCTAAGTTTTTCTAACGAATCTATCTGTTATGTGCATGATATATGTGTGATGTGGTTTTTATGAATTTTATTATTCTGTAACATGTCTAATGATCTGTTTAAATTCTCAGATTAACCATGTCATCTTTCAATCCCCTTACCTCAATCTTGAATCAAAATAAACTAGAAGGACCTAACTATGTTGACTGAAAATGAAATTTGGATATTATTCTTACTGCTGAAGGCTTTAAATTTGTGTTGGTTGAAGAATGCCCTATAAAGCCAGCAGATCCTACTGATGATGAGATCAAAGCCTACGATAAGTGGGTTAAGGCTGACGAGATGGCAAGATGCTATATTCTTGCCTCCATGTCAAATGTCTTGCAGCATCAACATTAGTCCATGACCTTTGCTTTTGATATGCTCGAATCTCTCAAAAATATGTTCGGTGAGCAAAATCGTGATGTAAAGTAGACGGCTATGAAAGCCTTCTTGACCACAAAAATGGCTGAAGGATTGTCGGTAAGGGAGCATATTCTAAAGATGATGATTATGTTAAACGAGCTGAAAATTCTTGGTGCAGTCATTGATAAGGAATCTCACGTATAGATGGTCCTACTGACTCTGCCGGACAGTTTTCAGTAGTTTCGCTTGAATTATAACACGAACAAGATGGACTTGTCCCTTGCAAAACTGCTAAATGAGCTGCAAGCTCTAGAATCTATTATCAAGCAACAAGCTCCCCCCTGTTGCATTCATGGTTGATAAACCTTCGTCTTCGTCTTCTAAGCCGAAAGGCGAAAAGAAAAAGAAGAAGCCCCTTAAGTTTGCAAGACCTGGAGGTGCTACTGGTGGTGTGACTAAGACTAAGGGCAAGTGTTATCATTGCAAACAGCCTGGTCACCACAAGAAACAATGCCCCAACTACCTAGCCAAGCTGAAAAACAAAAAAGGTACTTCCTTTTTAAATGTCGTTGAAACTTTTTTAGCGGTTGTTTCTACCCAATTTTAGGCTATAGATTCGAGAGCCACTAATCATATCTGCAATTCTTTGCAAGGTTTCAAGAAACACGGCGCCTAAATGAGAATGAAGTTAACGTGTTTCAAGCAAATGGGGAGTCAACACCAACCTTAGCTATAGAAAATATTTCCTTTTTGTTCTGTAGTTCTAGAAATTTGGTTTTAAATAATGTCCTTTATGTACCTTCCATATTAAGGAATTTGCTATCTGTTTCTAAAATAATGAATGCTGGTTACAACGTTTATTTTAATAATAATTGTGTTGTTATTAAGTATAATAAGCGTTTTATATATTCCGCCCCTAGAGTAAATGATCTGTATGTATTTGATGTGTCTCAAAATATGCTGCAAACATCAAAACTTAATAATATCGATCATTCACATAAGAGAAAACGTATTTCGGAATTGAGTGAAACATACTTATGGCACTTACGTTTAGGTCATATTAATATAAATAGGATATTAAGGTTGGTTTCTGATGGACCATTAAGTTCATTGAAAGTGGAGGCACTTCCAACTTGTGAATTCTGTTTAGAAGCAAAAATGACCAAGAGACCTTTTCCTTCCAAAGGAAATAGAGACGGTAATAAGTTAGAATTAATTAATTATGATTTGTGTAGTCCTATGAATATACAAGCAAGAGGTGGTTTTCAGTATTTTATGACTTTCACAGATGATTACTTGAAATATGGATATATTTATTTGTTGCGCTGTAAATTTGAATGCTTTGAAAAATTCAAAGAATTTAAGATAGAAATGGAAAAGCGACGTAATAAACATATCAAAACATTACGATCTAATCGTGGTGGTGAATACCTTTCTGCGAAATTCATTAAGTACCTATCAGAATCAGGAATTACATCTCAATATTCTGTTCTGAGAATACCACAACAAAATGGTATGGTAGAACGAAGAAATAGAACTCTTATGGAAATGGTTAGATCAATGTTAAGTTATTCAGATTTGCCCTTTTCTTTTTTGGGGGTATGCATTAGAAATAACAAATTATATTCTAAACTTAGTTCCTTCAAAGTCGGTACCTTTGACCCCATTTGAACTGTGGAGTGGACGCAAGTCTAGTCTACGGCATATTCAGGTATGGACTTGTCCAACACATGTGCTAAAAGAAAATTGATAAATTGCAATTTAGGACAGCAGTGTGCGTTTTTGTTGGACATTCAAAAGGAATGAAAGGGAGTTTATTTTACTGTCCTAAGGACCAGAAAGTAATTGTCTAAACAAATATCAGGTTTCGGGAGGAGGATTATTTAATGAACCATGTTCCTAGAAGTAAACTCGTTTTACAGGAATTGAGCAATAGAATAACGAATAATGAAATACTTGAACGAATTTCAAAAATTATTATTGACATACCACTGCATCCACATAGTGGGAGAAATGTCAATAGGCAAGAAGTTGCACAAGAGCAAACATACACTTGGCATCACACTACCTTAAAGAAGTGGGAGTAATGTCGAGCAAGATGCAATTGTGGAGGAAGACGTTCAGGGTATGTCAAGCAACCTACCATTGTGCAGGAAAATGTTTAGGGTATTCAGAATCTAGTTTCTGATGTAGCAGATCCTGTCGCGACTAGTTATCTTAGTGGGAGAATTATTAGAAAACCTTTACGATTTACGCTCTTGGGAGAATCATATGATAGAATTTCTAAGGAGCCTAATACAGAACCTCTTAATTACGTCGAAGCACTACATGACAAAGATGCTGAAATGTGGATTGTTGCTATGAAATTTGAAATGGAGTCTATGTACTCCAATCAAGGCTGGGATCTTGTGGAACCAACTATGGGAGTCAAACCCATTAGTTGTAGATGGATTTATAAGAAAAAGAGAAGCGGAGATGGAAAAGTGCAAACTTTTAAGGCTAGGCTTGGTGCGAAAGGGTTTACTCAAAAAGAAGGAATCGATTATGAGAAAACCTTTCACCGGTAGCTATACTTAAATCCATTAGAATTCTCTTATCCATTGCTGCTTATTATGATTATGAGTTTGGAAAATGAATGTCAAGACGGCTTTTCTAAATGAAAGTCTTGATGAGTGCATTTATATAGTACAACCAGAAGGTTTCATGGAAAGTGGCAATGAACATAAGTTTTGTAAACTTAAGAAATCCATTTATGGATTAAAACAGGCATATAGGGCGTGGAATACTTGTTTTGACAGATCGATTAAGGCTTTTAGGTTTGATCAATGTAAAAATGAGGCATGCATCTATAAAAAGTAGGACGAAGACAAAATAGCATTTTTGGTTTTGTATGTAAATGACATCTTGCTCATAGGAAATAAAGTGAGCATGTTGAATTCTGTTAAGGAGTGGTTGTCCTCACATTTCGATATGAAAAACTTGGGAGAAACGACTCATATCCTTGGAATCAAGCTCATGCGAGATCGCAAATAAAGGATACTAGGCTTATCTCAAGCACTTTATATTGATACTATTCTTGAAAAGTTTAGCATGCAAAATTCCAAAAAAGGATTCCTTCCTTTTAGGCATGATATTACTCTATCAAAGGATCAGTCGCCCAAAACGGCTGATGAGATAGAGAGAATGAAGGTGGTCTCTTATGCTTCTGCTGTAGGGAGTCTCATGTATGCTATGTTATACACTAGACCCGATATGTGCTTTACTATAGGCATGGTTAGCAGATTTCAGTCTAATCATGGTCAAGAACATTGGACTACGGTTAATCATAAAATCAAGTACTTGAATAAGACTAGGGATTACATGCTTGTTTTTCACTTTCACGATCTTGTACCTATTGGGTATACAGATTCGGACTTTCATTCAGATAAAGATTCTAGAAAATCTACCTCGAGATATGTGTTTACTTTAGGAGGTGAAGCCATAGTTTGGAGGAGCATCAAGTAATCATGTGTTGTTGATTCCACCATGGAGGCCGAATATGTAGCTACCTCTGAGGCGGCTAAAGAGGCTATTTGACTCAGAAACTTTTTGAAGGAGCTTGTTGTGGTTCCTTCAGTTCAAGCACCACTCACACTTTATTGTGACAATAGTGGTGCAGTTTCAAACTTGAAGGAACCACGAAACCATAAAAGAAGTAAGCATATTGAGAGAAAATATCACTTGATTCGGGATATAACTCAAAGAGGTGATTTGAAAGTATTGAAGATTGAGTCGAAGAACAATCTGGCGGACCCGTTTACAAAGAGCTTGACACAGAAGGTTTTTGATAAACATATGGAAGAAATGGATGTTAGAGTTGTGAATGCATGGTTATAAGTCTAAGTGGGAGATTGATAGAATATACTATTAACCATATGGTTAAGGCTATAGTATTATGTTTTCATTCAATGTAAAGACTTGATTTAATTTATTTAATAAAGTTTTTAAATAAGATCATTGAGTTAACATGTGTGTCCTTTACTTATATAGTAGATGATTTTGTGTATGGAGTTATTTAACTCATGCACGGAAGATTAAAATTTCCGGTTCTTATAAGTTATAAATTAATGTTCTCAATCAAAGATGAAGTAGGACAAACATCTTGATGATTGTAGCACAAGATTAAATATAATTTGATCTTAATTATGGGAGTGGTAATATTTCAACTTCTTGTGCTAGTACATTTTGTACGTACTGAACGGACCAAATAGAGATGTTTGTTTATGTTCTGAATATTAATAAACAACTTCTCAAGTCCATTACATGTACTTATACTCTTAATCTTGACATAATTATTATGATCTATGTAGTTTGATTTATTATTTTAATCTATTAATTAAAAGGTGAGACTTTATTATGAGTCAATATATTCCTAATAGATTGGATGATAACAAATTACATTAGTGAAATAATAATTGGTTGATAGAACCTTGTCTCGGACTAGAGATAGATGACACCCCTCTATGGTTGCTTATAAGTTTTCGTGCGAAAACCCTGCAGGTGGATTTTGTATCTGTCACGCAAAATAAGTTAAGTATATAAAATAAAAGGATTAAATTAATCAATGAATTAAATTTGTTCAGAAATTTGGTTCAATTGATTGGTGTTAGTAAATCTAACATTGTGAGTTAAATAAGATGTAGTGACAGATTTCGAAATTAAATCGAGGAGTGCAATTACCAATTTTTAGTAGAATAATTTGAAATTTATTATGATACGATTATTTCATTCATTTGCGAATCAATATCATAATTGAAAGCCTCAATTGATAAACATGTGGTCCCTATTATGTCAAATTAATTGATCAATTCGGAATAAAATAGGAGTAAAACGTTAGCATTAAAATGCGAAATTTTTTTCATATTTATGAGGAAAACATTTTGATATTTAAGTACATAAACGTTTTTCCTTATTTATGGTAAAAACGTTTTTGGATATTGATGGTGAAATAATGCCTTAACAGTTACACAGTTGAAATTGTGTATAAATATAGGGCTAAGGTTTCACCAAAATTCATCCTTATGAAAAACGAAAATACACTCGTCTCTCAAGTATTGATTGTGAAAAAAAACATTCTGGAAATAGTAGAAGGTTGCAGTCCTGGATTCCGTGGCATTGAACGAAATCTGTGAAAGCTTCAAAAGGTTAGTGCTTTATGATTTTCGTTTTAGTTTATGTTATCTAGATCTTATGTAAGTTAGATTGATCCATGAGAATTGCTTCCGTTGTGCATGTGCTAACCGTATGAACCGTATATCTCCGCCGATGAATGTTTTACGATCACGCGTTTATATTTGTGTTAAAAATGGTATGAAGTAAAGTTTAAGAGCTTTTTCTGATCTTTTACCTTTTTCTGGTAACTGTTGAGCTTTTCGGAAATTTAATCCCTTGCAATTGTTCTATTTATTGTTTGCATCCACCAATTAAATATCAGACAAATGACTTGCTTAATCCTTCAACTTTTGTCAGTAAGATCTATTAAGCCACTAGTACAGACAATAATTTGTCTTTGCTGTCTTTTTTTCCAGGTATGGGATAGAGCAGAAGAATTTGATCCTGAAATATTCGACTTGGAAGGTCCCGTCCCAAAATAAACGAATACAGACTTTAGGTACTAATTTCAGCCATTAGTTTTTCTCGATTCAGTTCATGCACAGCTTGCCTGAGTGGAAGATTATCATTCATATGTTTACTTGTTGCAGATTCATTCCGTTCAGTGGAGGGCCGGCCACGAAAATGCGTTGTTGATCAATTTGCCTTGTTGGAAGCTACAGTAGCTCTCACAATATATTTACAGAACTTCTCATTGGAGTTGATTCCAGATCAAAACATTAGCATGACTACTGGAGCAACCATTCATACAACAAACGTAAGATTCTCATCTCAAGAGCTAGCTACCCGTTGTTCTAACATGAGTAACAAGTTCCCCCATATAAAATCGGTTACGTCATTTTCAATAATGCAGGGTTTATACATGAAAGTGAAGCAAAGGCAAAAGGCATCTGTTTTGGTTGCATAACATTATATGCTGTGTAAATTTTGTCACAGGAGAAAAGTTATCTCGATTCTTTTGATAGACTGGACAAAATTGAACATTATATATAAACTTAGTCCAGCACTTTCAACAGAGACTAGGGTAAAGTTCAACAGGGAACGAAAAAGAGTGTGAGAATCTGTATTGATGTCTGCCAAAACAAAATGTATTTTACCAGTTTTAATATTTGTTTCTTAAATAAAACAGCTGAACCACAGCTTGAGCTGAGGGTCTTTCGGAAACCTCTCTATCTCTATGAGGTTGCGGTAAGGTTTGAGTAAACTCTACCCTCCCCAGACCCCACTTTGTGGAACTTCACTGAGTATGTTGTTGCTAGTATATATAGCTTCTAGTCGAGATATGTTACCGTTGTCCAAAAAAAAAAAAAAACTTCTAGTCGAGATTGGTGTGATTTCACTTGGTGTCGACATTTTGCAATTTGCATTTGCCTTTTTGATCCCAAACTCACAAATCAATCAAAATAGTTTTGTTGCTAATTGAAAAGAGAAAAAAAGAAAAGGCAACATAGAACTTTATGTCAACACAAATAAAGGTACTCCCAGTAGATACTGGAAGGCAGAAATGCTTGTGTCTGATTGACTGTTTTGGTTTGGCATCACATTTCCAAGGAAAAAGGTATATACATACTCTAGGAGTACATGTGAATCTTATCGGAAATAATCTCTCTACCTGCTCAAGGTAGTGACAGTTGTGGAGCGACAATTTTCACTATGGGTGTTCAGAATATAAAAAGATAAATACACGAAAAAATTGAGATTCAACATCTACTATATATACATAAAAAATACTTTTGACCTTATATATATAGTCTAATCTTTTTACGAATGAACCTCCAGTACCCTGGCTCCGCCTCTGGGTAGGGGTAAGGCTATATACACATCACCCTTTTCAAACCACACTTATCGGATTACATTAGACGTGTTAGGAATATGTTAATCTTTTTCAAATTATTCAATAGGATATATTTGGACCTTTTCAATTGTTAAAGCGCATGCTTTATATATAAACCGATTTAATATAAGGGGTAAATTTAAACCTTTTGCTTCTCTCAAATTTGCCTGATACAGTTGAACTATGGAAGCCATGTAGGGTATTTTGGATAATTCATTTGTCAGGGACATGCTTCAATTATAGCAGAACACAACAATAACAACAACAACAACAGACCCAGTATATTCCCATAAAGTGGGGTCTGGAGAAGGTAAAGTGTACGCAGTCTGTAACACTACCTCAGGATGAGGTAAAGAGGCTATTTTCGATAGATCCCAGGCAACACAACACTAACATATCTAATAAAATCTCACAAGTGGGGTCTGAGAAGAATAGAATGTACGCAGACCTTATCCCCTACCTTTTGTGGGAGTAGAGACGTTTCTAATAGATCTCCGGCTCAAAAGAAAAGAACCATGTTATTTATCATATAAAAAATTGTGTGAATTCTTAAGTAGTTTTAACATATACAACAACATTAACGACATACCCAGTATCATTCTACAGGTTGGGTTTGGGGAAGCGGTGGTGTGTACACAACCTTACCCCTACCTAGTGAAGGTGGAAAGGTTGTTTCTGATAGATCATCTATTCAAGTAAAACATAATACTAATTAGTTAAAAAAAAAATACACTAGTAAAGGAGCCATGCAGAAAATAGTAAGAAAAGAATAGTAACAACAGATAATTACGATAACTGAAACAAAGAAAATAGTTGTAACATATGTTGATATGCAAAATTTTATCTTAAAAGATCAAGAAATGAATGCATGTGTTCACACAGAAAAATAGATCCTTTTGCTCTCTTACTCTGAATTTCAGCATTGTTACAAGTCAGTAGTCACATACATAAACCAACTTGATATTAGGAGTAAATTTAGATCTTTTATTTATCTACATAATTTCATCGTGACAAATATCGAACAATTATAGAGGGTTTTTACGGACCAATCTTCTATAGCACGTATTAGTTATTCAATTTTCTACATCGTATAAGATAATACATTAATTCTTTCCTAACTTATATATATATTAGTTATGCGGTAAACTTAAACTCTAATATTTGAACTTAATTAAGTTCAATTTATGAAATCTAAGCATTTTGCATTGCTTCTCTAATTTTTGAACATTTTCCTTTACCTTATTTTAGGAAAAAGTCGAAATTGAACTTTAAAGATTAATAGCATTTGACCAAGTTTTTGAAAGGACAAAGTGATTATATTGAAAAAGAGAGGTGTGTGTTCAAGATTTTGGAAACAAAAAAGTGTTTTGGGGGATCAGAAGTTGTTTTTTTATCCAAAAGTATTTTGAAAAAAATATACTTAGAAATATTTTTAAAATATTTGATCAAACACTAATTGTTGCTTAAAATATTTTTAAAATTTATTAATCAAACATAAACTATTTCTCACTTAAAAGTATTTTCTCAAAAATCACAATTTCAAAATAAGTAGATTTTAGAAAAAATACACAAGTATTAATTCTTTGGGGCTTCTTTATTTTGTGCACATGTCATCAGACCAACACAAATTGGTGAGATTTTCTGGATCTTCTTCAAAAAGAGCATTACGCAATCAATCAAATTAATGCTACAATAAGTTTTGCTTTAATTAATTTATTATACTGCTTTATGTCACCTGAGAGACCATTAATATTTTATTCCGATAAAATAATACGTATAGAATAAATTAATATTTAGATCTTAGTTATGGGTTAGCCCATACCTTGGAAGACTAATATGTCGCAAAATTAAAAAGAAATGCAGAATAAACCATGTCAGTATTATTATGACTTTGAAGTTCAATTGATACTATCAATTTGATAGTATGATATAGAGTACGTATACTATTATTAATCAAACATGTAGCATGGTTGGGGGAAATGAAAAAGTTGAACTTTGCCCAAATGATATACTTTTACATAACATTACTTCTCAAATTAAAGATTCTGTCATGTCCATCGAGTCATATTGTAAGAAAAGAAAAGGGATAACCCGGGACAGTAAAGCTCCCGTTATACATAAGATTCCGGTAAGGTCCGGACTACAAGGATTTATTGTACGCAGTCTTACCTTGCATCGAGTCATGTTGTACAGGCTATTAATCACAAGTCGGTTCAGCTAGATCATAAATTGGCTTATGAGGAGACACCGATAGCTATTTTGAACAAACAGGTCCACTAGTTGAGATCAAATAATGATTTCATCAGCTACTATAGCTAGTATAAATTATTATCAAGTCATTAAAAATAATTCAAATAAATGTTATATCATGTAAAATTAATCAGTAACTTGAAAAAATAAAACAAATAACCTATTTTATACAACAACTTAAAACTGAGCTGTATAAAATTTCTCAACACTATATATCAGCACATGTGAATTAAATTCAATTAATTAATATAATAGTTAGGAAAAGCTAAGGGTGGCAATATATTTAATTTAGTGGAAGTGCCAAAGGCATATCCTTTGGAAGATGCTTAACTTGCTCTCTTTGCTCTAACTTTACCCAAAAGTGACCACACATTCACTCAAGTCAATTCACTCTTTTGTTGCCCACCTGACCAACAACAAAATAAAATTATTCGCTTTAAATCTATTGCTTTTCAAATTATGGGTTTATGATTATTGTTATTTGTTGAAATTTTAATGAACTTCTACAAATAAATCTATGTTTTACATCGAACATATTAAGTTTAGATGAACCCGATGTCGTAACACTATGCTCATAGTTATAATAAATACACATTCTCGCCAAAATTTTATCATTTTGTAATGATAAAGTAGCGCTATAATTTAGTGTAAACATCGAGTGTGAACTTTTCTTTTTCAGCTAGCTAGCAACACCATGATGTGACAAGTAAGATTTGATCTGATCAAGTGGTTGAGCACCTCCATCATTAATCGATATGATGAGAGTTTGAGTCATGCTAGTGGGTCAATGAGAACATTATTGATCCTCTTATAGATGGAGTGGAAAAAAACAAAGCAACACACATGATTAGGGGTGGGCATAAAAATCAGAGAATCGAAAAATCGTACCGAACCGAATTAGTTCGGTTCTTCGGTTCGGTTTCGAAATTTTTTTTCAGTCGTTCGGTTCGGTATTCGATTTAGGGGTCATGGTTCTTCGGTGCACCAAAGAACTGAAGTTTAATTAATTTTTTTTTTAATTTTCATTTAGCTCATGTTTGGCCCAAAACTTTTCAAGACCAAGCTTCAAAGCTCATACCCAATTACCCCATCAACATTTACCTTCCATCTTTATTACTTTACATTTTTCTAATTTTTAATTTTAATTCCTAATATACTTATATTTCTAATTGTAATTCCTAAAAATTTTCATACAAATACTACCACCATATTGTGATACGAAAAATGGAGCACTACAATGATATGTATTTGAAGTTGTCCTCACTTGATAGTCTATTTACAATGTTTTAGATTTTTTAGATTCTTATATTTTGATTCGGTTGTCATTTTATTTTTTATTTTGCACCAAAAAATCGATTTAAAAACACCGAACCGAAGTTGAAAAAATCGAACCGAACCAAATTAGTTTGATTCGGTGTTCGGTGCACACTTTTCTAAAACCGAAGAATCGAACCGAAATTTGATAAAACCGAACCGAACGCCCACCCCTAATTGCATGATGTCCACATGCCTCTATAAACAACTAGCCAAACCTTCCTATTCAAACCCCTCCATCCCACCTCTCTCTCTCTTAAGACTGTTCCTTTGTGTTTGAGTTTTTGATGAGCAATTAGCCACCCTTTTGCCACCATCTCGTGGTGGCAAAGGGGTGGTGCGCGCGCGGCCCAAGACGCTCTATTTTCACGAATTCGATAGAGGGAGCTGATGGTGATTTTGTCTTTTATCTTGGTCCCAAGGTAAGGAAATTGCCATTTTATTCTTTTATGGTGATTTTCTAGTTATGAATAGGGCAACTTGTATCCTTTGGCATTTTCACTTCCCTTTGAGTACTCTCTTAATGAGCTCGAGGAAGTTGTTAATTATAGTAAGAATAATTAATCTCAAGAGCAAGCAGGATTTATTTAGTCCTATTTGTACTTTGTTGAACATGTTTTATGTATTAATAAATGTTTTGTAGTTTGGGAAGAACTTGTTAAACATGTATTAGTGTGTATTTGGCCAGTGGCTATAATAATGATGAAGGTAATTGTTTTCTGTTATTGTTTGAGAGTGTTTATTATACAAGCTGCACTTGAGCTGAGGGTCTTTTGGAAACAGTCTCTCTATTTCCACGAAATAGTGGTAAGGTCTGCGTACACTCTACTCTCACCAGACCTCACTTAAAGGATTTCACTGTGTATGTTGTTGTTGTAGTGTTTATTATACATTGTGGTTGACTTGGTACGTCATATTTAGTATAGATGTTGTAATATAATCCATAAATTTTGAAGAGGAAATGCAATGTTTTTTTAAAAAAAATAATAATTTATTGTTGTTTAAATTATTCCTTTATCTCAACGTGATTGGAAATGTATACATATTTTCATGTGTCTCGCAGTGAGTTTTGTTAAGCCCTGTTAGTCCCTATCATAATTTGTAGTTTGATACTTAATTAAGCTAATTGCACATTTGATTTTGTCTTAAAAGGATTCGGCTCCTCTTCATTTCCCTTCTCTTCCATTTTCCTAAGTTCTTGCTTGAATTGAAGACACATGTCATAGTTTAAAATTAATGGTTGAAATTTAATTAGTTAAATCAAAATCCAAACCATAGTTATCTACTTTCATATATTTGCTCCTTAAATATTTTTAACAAGCCATTATATTTTTTTAAATATATTAAAATATTTTCTTTCTTTCCTTGAACAATTTTTTTGCCGTGCAGTGGGTTCTTACCTTTTTTTTTGTTTGATAACATTTTTCATTTCTTGAATAATATTTGCCAAATATAAAATTAAAAATTGTGACCTGACGTTTTTCTAATTTTAGGAGCAAAACAATATAATCACTCAACTTCAAATTCTATGTTGCTCACTAAAAGGTGTCCATGTTACCTTATAAACACTATAGCTCTTTTGAATACTCAATTAGAAAAATTAAAATTTTAACTATATTATGAATTTAAAAAAATATATATTTAGGAAAAGTTTTTAATATATACCCGTGGAAGTAAAGAAAAGTTTTTAATATATTTAGTAAAAGATATAATGCATATTTAAGGAGCAAATATATGAAAGTAATTAACTATGATTAGGACTTTGATTTAACTAATTTAATCTCAATCATTAATTTTAAATTATGACATGTGTCTTCAATCTAAACAAGAACTTGGAGAAATTGAGAGAAGGGAAATGGAGAGGAGCCGGATCCGTCGTAAGATACCTTGGGTATAACTTGAATGGAATTATTCTCTTATTTCGTGATTACAAGAGTAGATTTTTCATTTGTGTCATTTTGTGACTCAGACGCTGGATCTTGCTTTTTCTTAAATGTAATAATTATTACGTTGAGCCTTGAAGAATGGACAACCACCTATTATTACGTTAAAAGAACAAAAAACTCAAGATATAATGGAATGAATCAACATAAATGAGTGTATAGCTCATTGTGCGAACACGATTAGAAAGTGACCTAACCCACGTAATTAGTGGTGGACGAGGGATAGGTCCCTAAAGGGCTTTTAGGAAATGGAGAAGGCAGGTGGATTATAGAGCTAATTAAGATACGAGGAAATAAGAGATTTTGTCTATCAGAATTGAGCATGATGAGCCTTGACTGGGCCAGCATCGAGATAAAAAAGAAAAAACTTCCTCAGGTTACACCTCCCCACCCCACCCCACCCCTCACACATTATATATGTACACACATTTTTTTGTTTGTGTCAAGATGAATTTCGTCACTCCGACCAATACACAAGCTATAGTAATTTGTTTGATAAAACTTTGTGTGTAAGTACACACTACACACACGATTTAAGCATTTTCTTTTTCACAGTCATGGTGTTGGCATAATGTGCTGAAATAATGGAGACAGAAAAGGTAATAACAAGTGCTACACGTACTTGAGATTAGCAGTACTTTATACATGCTTCTTCCGTCTCAATTTATGTGACACCATTAGATTTGACACAAACTTTATAAAAGAAATGAAGACTCTTGAAATTAGTAGTCTAAAATAAACCTTAGACATTTGTGTAGCTATAAATCATTTCATGGACATTAAAAGAGAAATTTTGAAGTTAAATTATTTTTAATTATAGAAAGGTGACTTTTTTTTTTTTGGGGGGGGGGGGGGGAGGGGGGAATGTTCGCCGCATAAATTGAAACGAAGAGAGTATCAAAGTATCAATAATATAATTCATAATCACCTTTTTTTTTTGGTAACTATAATCACCTAGTAAAACGTTTATTAATAAGTTGTCACTGAGTGATAGGGGGCACAAGTGGTTCAAAAAATAAAAACCCCTTCGTCGGAATTCGGAAAAATATATTGTATATAAAATTATTTTTTATATATATATAATAGATGTTAAATCTTCTTGATTTTGTCGTATGTTTACTCCATAATATCTAAAATCCTCTTAATGAACATCTTGAATCCACGACTACTAATGACTAATATTTTACATATCCTCTTATTATGTAAATGTGTTTTAGTAATATACTCTATCAATCAGTATAATTAAATATTTTTTTACCATCATATCATCTTTACCTATTGTTAAAACGACATATATTTCCTACACCAATAAGGCAATTAGTGTAAAATCATTCCTCCAACAATATTTTCTTTCATAAAAGAAAAATGGCTTTGAAATTCAACTCTTTCATCAATTAAGGCTTTCCTTAAGATACAATTTGATAAGATAGTACAAAATTTGATTCACTTCAATTCAAGCACTTATTCAAATGTACCTGAAATAGCAACAATATATATATATATTGGAATTTTGTCATATATATGTTTCCATTAATTAGAAGGGAAAAAATCCCTTTTTTTATAGGTTACTGATTAGGTAGGTATCAATTTATTGACTATTAGTAATTACAATCAACACAATCTGATTACGAACAAAGATATTATAATTGTGATCTTATCTCATTTCAACTAGACAGGTTAATTTTCCAATAAATAAAGACCTACACCAATGAATGTACATCACCCCCTTTAACAATTACTTCATAAAAGAAAAATGTCTTTGAAATTTAACTCTTTTTCCCTTACAATATTCTTAATCCTAGTGATTTTTTCTACTTTTAGTGATGGTAAGCAAATAAAGGATCCAAAAGATCCTAAAGTGATTGAAATTGCAAAATTTGCTGTGAATGAGTTTAACAAACAGGCCAAACACAATTATGAGCTTCAAGAAGTGAAGGGAGGAAGCATTGTTTCTGTTACTGATGGTATCAATTATCAGTTGTATGTCACAGCCAATGAATGGGATACAATTTCTTTCCATGTGGCACTTGTTTTTGTGCGTTTGGATAATTTCAAGAAACTTATTTCCTTTCGATAGATTTGTTTCTCTTAAAAACTAAGCGTATGACTATCATGTCTTGCATATGAAATAAATTGTTCGTGCTCAATATTTCATCTTGTACTACTGATGTGTTTGGCGTCGGTATTGAATACGATTGATAATTTTTCATTTTGGATACATGGCTTTAGGAATCTACATAAATTTTGCAATAGTGTAATATTCCTGACAAACATAATTAACCAAAGGGTTATGGGAAGGTGAATATGATCCTTTTATCCTTAACCAGAGGTCTTAAGTTTGAATTTTAGTAATGATTTTTTTTAAAAGTAGGAATTAGGAAGCGTTTTTCCTTTTAATAAATTTTATGCAACACGAATCCAAATCAATCAAACCTCAAAGGGTGCGTGACTACCAAATATTGAATGAGAAACAATAAAAATGCAGAATACTACTATCATAAAAGAAAGTTACTCAAACACATGGCTATCAGTTTTAGACTAGTCATCTCATCTCCCGTTGCATTCCACATTACATGCATATCCTCTTTCCCAATTTTTTTTTTCTTCATCTCATGATTAGAAATTTCATATTTGAAGTATTATCTGAAATTAGCGTTTATTTATGAAACGTGAACAAAATTTCAATTTTAATTTCATATTATATTTACAAATCTCAAATTCTTTAAAAAAGTAATGAACTTTACAAAAAAGACCCATCGTTTATTGTAAACGTAATTATCCAATTTATTTTACTTTCTGTTTTATCCAATGATCTTTTGAAGCTTGAAGTGTAGATTACACATACATGATTATTGTTACATAATATTTTTTGCAAAAATATCAAAGAAGTGATGAAATATTCACAAAATATGAAAATGATACAGTTGCTAATGATACTAACCAATAACTGGCTCAAAGCAACAATATTTTTTCATCTTCTCAATCAATATTTGATCAAAAATACATGTTTAACATGAAGAAATTGTGTGGAACATGTATGAGGATTATATTAAAAAATAGATACACTACAACTCATGTTTATTTTTTTTATTAAACTAAAATTCAATTAATAAATATTATACTTTTTTAGACTAAATAGAATATCTTTAGTTATAGAGCTGTCATTACTATGTCCATGACACTACACTAGGCAATTTACTTTTATGTATGTGAATGGTGCTGCATTTGAATTGATTTTGTGGGAGAATTTTAACGCTTAAAGCTTGGTTTAAGAGCTTAGATTCTTTTGATTGTGTCACATGCTTTTTCTAATGTAGAATTTTTTATCTGAGCGTGTAAGGTTCTTTTAAGATACAATTAATGGAATAATAAGAAATTTAGCTCACTCCATCATATTTAAGCAATTAATCAAATGTACATGAAATAGTAAAAATATTTATTAGAATCCTATCATATTTTCATTAATTAGTAAAAAAGTAAAATTTTTTTATCGGTTACTCAGATAGGTAACAATTTATTTTCATCAGTAAATACAGTTCAACATAATTTAATTACGAACAAAGAAATAATAATTGTGATCTTATCTCATTTCAACTAGACCAGTGAATTCTCCTATAATTAAAGACCTACACCAATTAGTGTAAATCACTCATCTAACAATTTCTTCACAAAAGAAAAATGGCTTTGAGATTTAACTCTTTCTTCCTTACAATGTTCTTAATCCTAGTGATAATTTCTACTTTTAGTAATGCTGGTGACAGAATAAATGATCCAAAGGGTCCTAAAGTGATTGAAATTGCAAAATTTGCTGTAGATGAGTTCAACAAACAAGCCAACCATAATTATGAGCTTAAATTAGTTGAAGGAGGAAGAATTGTTTCTGTTGTTGATGGTGTCAATTATCAGCTGAATACCATAGCCAATGAAGGGGGTGCAATGTCTCTGCATTTGGCAATTGTTTTTGTGCGTTCGGATAATTTCAAGAAACTTATTTCCTTTCAATAGATTTGACGTTCCCCTTAAAAATTGACTGTACGAATATCATGCCTTAGCTTTCAATGAAATGAATCATTCGTGTTAATATTTCATCTCGTATGATTAATGTGTTTGGTGCCAATACTACATATGATTGATAATTTTTCATGTTAGATAAAAATTAGCTTTGGAATCTAGACAAATTTTGCAACAACGTAATGTTTCTAACCAACATAACAAAAGTGGGATGGATATGATTCTTTCACCCTTAATTAGAGGTCTCAAGTTCAAGTCCTAGGGATGATTCTTTTCAAAGTAGGAAGCGCTTCCCTTTTTAATGGGTCTTATGCAACACGAATCCAAATCAATCAGACCCCTCAAATCGTGTGTGAATTCCAAATATTGAATGAGAAACAATAAAAATGCAGAATACTATCCTCATAAAAGGAAGTTAACTCAAACACATGACAATTAATTGGACACAAACAAACTAAGAGAAGGATCACTTAGTGGAAGTTTTTTTTACGTTCAATCAATCTACGCCAAGTGAATTAATCTCTAAGAGCTCGTTTGGTATAAGGGATAAGGAATAACTAATTTAGAGATTAAAAAATATTTTAAAAAATTAATTACTGAAGTAACAGATGCATGAAAAATAAAATAATTAGACATTTGCCTAATAACAAAGTGAAGTTACATATCACTAAACCAAAAGGTCAATATCAATAAAATAAGTGAGCCTTAATCGCGTAGTAAATTGATGTATGTTGCCTAGCAACTTGGTTTACACTCTTTATTACTCCCTCCGTTTAATTTCACTTGACCTTTGTTGACTTGACACAGTCTTTAAGAAAACTTTAATTAAGAGTGTATTTTATTAAATTAATCTTATTAATGATGCTTTCAAATTCTAAATTTGACTATTATTACTTTATGTAGTTATTTAATACTAAGGGTAGAAAGGAAAAAATGTAACAAAATTATCTTGATTTCATGATTGAATAAGTAAATTGAAACAATTATTTTTTAGGCCAAATAAAATAAAACGGAGGGAGTATTATCTTAGCCAAGTTCCTTTTGAGTTGGTGAAAAAAATAGAACATGTGTGAATCCATCCATACCCACAGTTATGACGTGCAATTACATGGCTCTTGATTCTAAGTAGGTGTTTGAAAATGTGATTTTATCTCGTAATTTGAAATTATGAGATGAAATCAGCGTTTGGATATACGATTTAACACTGATTTCATATCACGAGATGAAATTTCAAATTCTTCAAAAGGCTTAATTTGAAATTTTATATCACGATTTGGGATTTTTCAAATATTAAAATTGATCCACAAGTTTATATTTTGTAAAAAAAAAAACCATTTATTTCATATGTAAATAAAATTTATAGTTCATATTATTAAATTATTTATATCTCATACAATCATTACTCTCACCAATATAAAATTTATTATTAGGTTAAATCAATTCCTACTTTACCATTTATTATCACCAAATTCATTATTTTTGACCAACAAAAGGGTCAAAGTAACAATGTTGGTTTGTCTCCTCAGTCATTTGATCGAGAAATGCAAGCTCAACGTGAGGAGATTGTTTGTACTATGTGTGAGGTTTATATTAAAAAATAGTACACTACAATTCATGTTCAATTTTTATTTTTTTATCGAACTAAAGTTTGATCAATAAATGTTGTATTTTTTTTAGAATAGCTTTATGATAGTGTATTATCCTTTTGTTATAAACTTTTGATTATTTGGTAAGATTGTGTAAAGAATTTGGATAATTTTGATAGTTTTTACAAGTTACGCAGTTTTTATGTTTATGAGAAAACATACAACATAAAAATTTCAAATTGCATGTCCAAACAAAACTTCAACTCCATCTCATGATTTCAAATCATAATTGTTGACACCCAATTTTGGACCGACATTTTTAAAATAAACACTTTTGTGCTTTTTATTTGTTAAAGAGCATAAAAATTAATTTTTACATATTTTGTTTTAATTTAACACAAGTTATTGATAATTAGCATTTTTCTTGAAAATGTTAGGATATTATCAATTTATTATAATTTTTAATTATTGGCTGTCACTGATTGTTTACACAGTCATTTTTTATTAACAAATGTTGTTTGAGTCTTGTTGAATCTTTTATTTTATTTTAAACTCAAACTATATTCTTATCTGGCATTAAATTCATTTGTTCATTTATTTTTTTATCACTATCCGTTATTTCATAAAAGACGGAGAAGATATTTTTTGCACAGATAAGTTAAATATCCATAGTTTTGGATAAGATCAAATATTCATTGTTTTGGATGACTCATGATTTTGGATAGCCCATGGTTTTCCAAAACCATGGTATTGAGCACATGGTTTTTCTCTTGAGTGGTTTTGATTTTTCTATAAAACTAATCCACTCCCTTCACAATTAATGGTGGTGGAAATTTTCAAATTAGGGTAAACAAATTCTATTCCATTCTTTGCCCTAAGCCGCCACCCTCTTCCCTTTCATTTTTTCGGTGACCATCACCACCGGACCACAAACCCCTTCACCGGAATCCAACTCCGGTGACCTCTCCTCCACCACAACACAACAACATCATAGCACAACCACTCCCCTCACGTCACCTTCTTCCCTTTTTCCGTTACTGTTTCAACCCCATCGGAGCTCCGACGGAGCACTACCAACTCCACCACCACATGAACTCACGAGCTCAAAGCTCCATTACCCCATTCCAGCGAGCTCCAACCGGCAGCCACCAACCCACAAACCCCGATCTTCTCTCTCATCCGCGAACATCACCCTCCACAAAACCAGTGCTCTCCGTCACAACTCCGGTGACGAAGAACCCGTTACGAAGCAGCAACCACAAGCCTAGAGCTCCTCGAACCAACAACGACGTCAACAACAACTCAACAACCGAGCTTCGAGCTCCGTCCAGAACCCACAACACTCTTGCTCCGGCGAAACCACATCGAGAAATGAAGAACAATGAACTTCGTCGTCACAGCTCCAACACCGGCAAACTTCGATGAGTTCACCGCTACAAACAACACCACAACAGCGACGAACCTCCAGCAAATCAGATCTGGTCCTGTTCAACATTTACCGGCGACCTCCGGTGAAACCAGTCAGCTCGGGTAACCTCTGATTGTCATTTTTATTTTAATTTCCAAATTCGTTAGATATTTGTTGGATTTGTTCTCGGCATTGTGGTAATCTCCATGGTACTTCACTGCTGTTCTTCTTCATCCTTTTATTATGTGGGTTTGTTCTTGTGTCGTTTGTTAGTTAGAACTAATTTTATGCATTTTATGAATTTTCCAGTAGCCATAGACTATTTCACTCTATTTGTTTGTGTTTTGTTCAATTGTTGGGCTGGATTTAATATTATTTTTAAGTGATTACAATTCTACTACTACTGTTATTCTGTAATCTTGCTTTGTGACTTTATTTTTCTATGTTACTAATATTATTACGTTTGTTATAGTTGGCTGGAAATTAATTTTTGGTTGGTTTTCTTTTCCTTCTTCATTAATTATTTTGTTGATATTTTTGGTGGTGAACAAATTTATTTGGCCAATGATAAAATCTCTCCGTCGGATTTTTGAGGCCTTCCCATTATAAAAGACGGAATTTATTTTTAAGTTAAAATGTTTGATTATTTCTTATTGGGGTTTACTTTTTTGGTTTATTATTTCATTGATTTATTTTGATTTATATTTATCCATTACTAACACTTTTACCAAGTGTTTTTACAGGTACATGGAGCTTCTTTCCGAAGAAGACACTCGAATTAAAAATTCGAGAATCATTTTGAGTTATTTATTGTAATTATCATTTTGTCTAACGATAGGCAAATATTAAGTCGTCTCCGTTATTCGTTCTTTATCTTATTTTGTACATGTTTTTTTATTTTTCTTATACGTGCAAATGAATTATTTTATCTCCTCCCCAATTGAAAAAATGAGTTCAGCCGGGACCCACCTTTGTGGATTCCGAAGGGTGCCTAACACCTTCCCCTTGGAAAAACCTGAACCCTTACCTAGAATCTAATCGGTTACGCAGACTAATTTTTTCTTTAATTCAATTAATTGGTTTCCTAATTTTTTCCTAAAATTAGGTGGCGACTCTAAATTCTTTTTAAACTTTATTTAATTATTTTTGAGTCCCGAAGTTGCGCCTTATGAAAATAAGGATCGCGACAGAATGGCGACTCTGCTGGGGATGAACAGGTTCTAACCATTATGAGTTCACTTTTTCAATTGAGGAGTTTTACCTTTTATAATTTTATATTGCCTTGTATATTTGTAGATTATTTGTATCTTGTATTGTGTTTACATTATTTAGTCATTTATTTACTATTTGTTAATTTTTCATAATATATTGACTGTTGCATTTTCATGGCATTTTTCGCCTCCCTGGCAAAGCATTAGACATTAGGAAAAAGGGCGGTTATGCAGGTATCTGCACCTGCCCTTCCGTATAACACCTTATCTTTCTTTGAACCACCAAGTGAAGTAGTTGATTCGAGTCGGTCAACAGTCACTTGGTGTGTTACCTCGATAAGTCCATTTCGGGTTCCCAGTCAATTCGAACAAACCACTCTAGTCAACTAGAATAGAGCGAAACCAAATCCTCTTGAATAGGCATTATGACCTAAGTGATCCGATACCCAAGGTGTATTGGGTCTATTAGTAAGACCACCTTGTGTCGAAAAGGGCCTCCGGTCCGAAAAGACAATCATCTCTTATGTGTTTAAATTGAAGGATGTGATGCCAATGTGTACGGACCATTGTCCCTCGGGGTAGGAAATATTTAGGTAGTTGCTTGATTTGAAGATTTTCAACCGAAAGGCTTTCGGAGTTTCAAAATGTTCGAGATTGAAGAAACTTTTCACGACAGCCTAGTTTAGGATTATGCCCCTGCATGGGACTGACATTTTTTTTTTTTTTTGAACATTCCCTTCCCTCATTTTGTATCCCCATTTGATTTATTCATAAATTTGTATAAATATTTTGGGGTGATGGAACGTTCACAAACGGCATACGCATCCTTCAATCGTTAGGCTTACCTTTAGCTCAAAAGGTCACATGCATGATAGGACACGTTATATGTTATCTATATCCTATGGTATATGGTTTGCTTCATCTATGTTTGTGTGATTGCATGTTTAATGCACATGTTTTGCTTTAAACATGACTTGTCCGAATTTTAGAACATCGTTGGGCGAATAAACTCAAAATGTGAGTTTTCCTAAAGCATGTTTCAAAAGTTGATCCTCAGATTTATTCAAAATCGATAGGTCTCTACTTTATAACATTTCAAAAAGAGGGACGTCGTTCAATTCACATTGACCACGTCAATGTTCTCAAATATCCAATCGTGGCCGATTAACCAAACGTCCATCACTTTCAAGTAATTTTTCAATAGATACAAATCAGAAAGTCAGTTTGCGTTCAATCTTCGAGTCTTCATATCTTTCCTCAGAAAGCATGGTACATGTTGCTTCTTCTAACAAAAGTCCCAAAACCCGTCAAAAGGTCACAATCGTGTCCATTCAGCCAACTCTTTGAGGTGCCTCTTTGTTCGAATTTTGGATAAGTCTATTGTTTAAAGCAAAACAAGTATTTTCTGCTTTATATTATCTTGGGTTAATTATTGTGATCAACAAACTAACATTCTACCTTTTGAGTTATTCTTCTTTCTTAGAGAGGCTGATTTGTGTTGGTAATCAACAATCGAAGCGAAACAGTTTCAAGAAACCATTTCAACATGGAAGCAAGTTCAATCAACGCCATCTCTAATATGCCTGTCGCAATCGAGTCTACCATTTCAACAAAGTCAGAATCATACTTGAAAGCTATTACCCATCTTGAAAAACAAGTGGTTGAACTAAGGTCCATGATAATGCAAAACAATGCATCTTCTCAGCTCTTACCTAGCATGAACACAGTTCTTGATGTTCATCAAGAAGGGCCTATGCCACTTCCGAATGAAGTTGACAAGAGAAATCACTTCACCACTCCTCCAGAAATTCAAGATACTCCGCTCATTCATTCTCCCCTTGTGAAAGTATTTGCTTCCCCAAATGGTCAGAATGTATCAATGACACTCCACTTGTGCATACTTATGTTGCTGCGCGGATTCAACGACTGAGTCGTCTAGATACGGTTCCTTATGGTGAGACTGAAAGAGATGTCGAAATTAGTAATGGACTGGAAGCTCAAAGAATTAGAAGATGTGGTGAAAGGCGACTCTGAGGTCAATAACAATCAGAATGTGAAGTATGAAGAGCGGTGTGAGCTTCCCAAATCAGAGTTGTCACTGGGCTACAAGATTTCAGAGTTTGAAATATTTGATGGATCAGGGAACCCTTACTCTCATTTGGAAGCTTATTGTGGGAAATTAATTAGTGTAGGGGAAAGAATCGAAGATGGCCTCAAAACTGGAAAAATAACAAGTTTGGCAACATTACAATCCCCTAAAAAGGCCTTTCAAGTTGGCTCTCTCGAGAATAAAAGGGAAAGGAGAAAAAGATTGTGGGATCGATGACACGAGGAAGTATGTCATATCATCAACGATCGTCCCAGTACCAGTCCAATGTTCAGTATAGACAATATTCTCCACGCCTTACTTCGCCATTGTGTCAACCTCAATCTCCCCAAATGATGTGCCCTATCTATGACCCATATCCAGCATATCATTCTCTGAATTCGCCACAAGATCTTCAAAATAGTGCACCTCGTCCCAGCTTTGAAAGAAAGACTCCCAAAGTCTTCACTCCACTAGCGGAACCATTGGCTCAGCTTTATGAAAAGTTGAAAGTAGCAAGGATTCTGCATCCCGTAAAAGCAAGGTCTGTGAATACTTCAGCTAAGTGGTATGATCCAAGCAAATGGTGTGCCTACCATTCAGGAGTAGTTGGGCATGATACCGAGAAATGTCTCACCCTCAGAAATAAAGTGCAAGACCTAATTGACAACAAGGTGATACCTCTTGTAGCATCTTAGCTAAGTTTGAACAACAACCTGCAGCCCGGCCACGGAAGTAAGCCTTCGGTATAATCGGTTGCGAAAAAGAATGAAGCTTTCTGGAAGTCGCACTTTTGGCGTTTTAAATCTTATGATTATTGCTTTCTTTTCTTGTAATTGCACTTAATTGTTTTTATTCCATGTAATCACATTTCGTAGTATTCATTTCTTTGTAATCGCACATTATGGTTTAATTTCCTTGATCTTACTTCACCTGAACTACGTTTGACCTGAATTCTCAAGAATGAGATACGTAGGCGGCCTATGTCGGCTTCGGTCATATTCCCCGTAAGATTTTCATTTTTCTTCACAAATGGAAACTGAGGCAGAATTTTCGAGAAGATCTCAAAAATTCCACAACAAATAACGTTTTCTACAAGGTTGGATACAAGAGCTTGTTGAAGATTGTCTAGAAGAAGATTTTTTGAGAAGGTTTCGAAAGCTCCTACAAAGTAGCATTGTGAAATACAACAATGTTCAAAGGTTTCATTGTGTTCTCAACTGGGGCAGAATTTTTGAGGAAGATTCTCAAAAATTCCATCAAGGTTGCATTTCAATATCAGAGGAGTTTGCAAGCTAAGCACTGGAAGGAGCAACTGGACAGCAAAGCTAAGCCAACACAATCAGTCTCTCAAACTAAGAATTTTTCTTTGAATGCAGGGTTCAATGAAAGCCGATCTTTCTTCGTTTACAAGAGCATTATGCAGATGAAGAGAACTGAAATCTCAACCCTTCCCTAGACTAATGAATTTTCTTTGGATGCAGGAGAAACAATATCATACTCGGAACTTGCGGGAGGATCACAAGGATCTCCTATTTGATGAATCTCTTGGCCAAAAGCCTAACTCTAATCTTTTTTAATTTTATGAATCTAAGAAGGGTTTTAATATTTCTCCTTCTAAATTTTGCAGGATGTGATCCCTGGATGTCATGGAAGATGATATTTGCTTTTGAATTCGGCAAGAAAATAATATTTTGTTGGGAAAAATAATTAGGGCAGTCTTTGACTACACCCTTTCAATCTGTTATTTTATGACTTCCCTACTTTCACTCCGTTTTTATCTCTTTACAGGAGGGCCGTCCTCGACATTGATCGAGGACGGTCACAACAATAGACAGTTTTCACAGATGTTCAAGGAATATCGTATTCTCCTAAAATATTCTGGGAGAAAATACCAATAACAGGTGGTTTTCGTAAGGTATCATGGAACCACACTTATACAAACCAGCAACAAGTGTCCTCACGAATAATGGAGAAGCCACCGTAATATCGTCACTCAAAATAATAGGTGACAATCACAAGAACAAATGGTCCCCACAAGACAACTGGGAGACTACAACTATCCTTGCAAATGATCGGTAGACGCCTTCCGGCGGAAAAAATCAAGCTTAGGAGGCACCACTCTGAGTTTGTCTATATCTTTGCATTTCTTTTTGTGCATATATTTTATCATATCTGCATGAACTACGCATACCTGATTCTCATCCTTTGGAGCGAGATACGTAGGCAGCCCTCCTCGGGTTCGGTACCTTTCAAAAAAAAAACTTTTAGGATTATGTCTTTGACTTGGTTGGTGCTAACATGGTTAGGAACATGCATGTGAAAAGAAAAATAATTGATTTGATAGATATGACTGACTTCATGGTGAACCATAGATTCTTTTGGTACCTCTCATCATACTTCTTGTGACACTCGAAAATGTTCCTTGCATACATCCAAGATAAGAATGAAACCGACCTTATTGCTTCATGTGCATTGTGTGGTGAGTTTTTAGATTTAATTCAATTGCATTGTATTGTTGATCTAGAACTTGGCCTGAATGTTTGTTGAGGCGAAATCCTGGGTAATGCTTGGTTTGAGAAAGGATCGTAGGCCTTTTTTGACCCGATTGTGCCTTTCAATACCTACCAAATGACATTAATCCCTAGAATGTCCCACTTTGAGCCTAAAACCTATTCTTTGGACAACCACATCTTAGCCAATACCCTTCTGAGTGCTTACATGCACTAACCCTCTCTTGGCCCGACCTCCTTGAGCATGTCGCAAATGTGCAAATTATAGATGAAGATCAAGTTTGAAGCTGCCAAAAAGCAAAAGATGCAAAGTCCCTGAAATCAAGAATTCAAAAACGACTTCAAAAGAAAAGGAAAAGAGTCAAAAGCTCCTACAAAACATGGAGAAGTCTCAATGAAAAAAAAAAAAAAAAAAAGAGAAAAAGAAGCAAAGTACTCCAACAAAAAAGGGGGAAACTTCAAAAGAAGAAGGAAAAACTCCTCGAAATGAGAGGAAAAAAGGTTCAAGTAAGATAAATTCAAAATAAGTTAGAACAACATACAAAAGAAAAGGGACAACAAAGAAGAGCAAACACCAAAGGTGTACAAACGTCAAAAGCTGCAAAATCAGTGCAACGTTCAAGGAGGGATTAAGTCCCTCTTATCCCAAATAAATATCCTACCCATCCCTAAGCCTACATTACAAGCCGATGGCAAGCCCTACATGATCTCATTCCAAGCATTCTCACATTAGTGGAGACTTACATGAAGGCCAAGCAGATGGCATCACAATTGCATGCTTTGAACATCCTTCTGAGTGTGAGAGCACTTTGCAAAAGTCCTCAATTCAAATACTTCAAATGAGTGTGGAATAGGACATTCTTTGTGGTGAGAGCACTTGAAGCATGAGGGTAGGTGTAGTTCAAAACCTTTGTTTGAAGCAAGGTGAACAGATCTTGTGGATACTTAAGTGTATTTGAGGTACCACTCGAAGCTATTGGAATTACCTCGAAGTAGTCTCAGTTAAAGAGAAGCAAATGAGAAGAATTTCCATGCAAATACTAACAGTTGGTACCGACTGCGGTCGAGATTTAATTCTCTTCCCTTAATTTTTGAAAATGGGCAGATGCTCACCTTTAATATCTTTCAAAGTAACTTGGTATTCACTAACAAAGTTGCATTTTGCTTAATTAGGTCGTCCGCCCCAAAAATGTGACCAATAAATCTTGTTACTCTTATTTTGGATTCATGTTTATGCTACATTGGCTACTAATAGTTTCATTTCAGGTTCTTACACCAGAAATTGGAACTACGTCTGACCTGATTCCTAGCTCAATAGGATACGTAGGCACTGTAATGGCTCGGTCATGTTTCCCATAAGATTTCTGTTTCTCTTTAAAACAGAAACTGGGGCAGAATTTTTGAGGAGATCTCAAAAATTCACAAGAAGATATTTTCTCCAGCAAGCCAAGGTCATCGCATATTTGCGAATGCCAAGAGCGCCATGATATCTGTATTACGTCAAAATCGGAGGAGGCTGACGTTAAAAAGGGTATCCAAAAGTCGCATCAAAACCGCAGGAGGCTGATGTGCAATCAAAGACCCATTATATCCAATATAGCGCAGAGGCGGAGGAGTCTGGCGTCGAGGGTATTAGGGCATCATATCCAATATAGCGCAGAGGCGGAGGAGCCTGGCGTCGAGGACATCTCTAAGTCGCATCAAAACCGCAGGAGGCTGATGTGCAATCAAAGACCCATTATATCCAATATAGCGCAGAGGCGGAGGAGTCTGGCGTCGAGGGTATTAGGGCATCATATTCAATATAGCGCAGAGGCGGAGGAGCCTGGCGTCGAGGATATCTCTAAGTCGCATCAAAACCGCAGGAGGCTGATGTGCAATCAAAGACCCATTATATCCAATATAGCGCAGAGGCGGAGGAGTCTGGCGTCGAGGGTATTGGGGCATCATATCCAATATAGCGCAGAGGTGGAGGAGCCTAGCGTCGAGGATATCTCTAAGTCGCATCAAAACCGCAGGAGGCTGATGTGCAACTGCCGAGAGGGCCATTGCATATCATATTCATGCATTACATATCATCGCCGAGAGGGCCATTGCATATCATAGTCATGCATTACATATCATCGCCGAGAGGGCCATTGCATATCATAGTCATACATTACATATCATCGCCAAGAGGGCCATGCCGAGAGGGCCATTGCATATCATAGTCATACATTACATATCATCGCCAAGAGGGCCATGCCGAGAGGGCCATTGCATATCATAGTCATGCATTACATATCATCGCCAAGAGGGCCATGCCGAGAGGGCCATTGCATATCATAGTCATACATTACATATCATTGCCGAGAGGGCCATTGCATATCATATTCATACATTACATATCACTGCCGAGAGGGCCATTGCATATTCATATTGCATACTTATTTCATAATCATATTCATTTCGCCGAGAAGGCCATTGGATATTCATATTGCGCATTTCTTACATTGCATATCATTGCCGAAAGGGCTATCATTATGGATAACCGAGATGGTTACCATATCAAACAGAAGATCGTACTATTTTAGGGACCATACTACTCAAAATGTCGTCGGTGTCCAAAAGGGTCACCCCATTTTGAAAAATTGTTTAATCTTCAAAGAGATCACCATATGCCACAACCAAGAAGGTTGTTGTGTCTACCTTTGCGAGAGCTGTTATCTTTCAAAACAGGTACAAGAGAAGATGACATTACTTTTTCAGAAATCAATCCATGCGAAGGTATGATGAATGAACTATCTACCCTTCATGAATTGCTTTTCTACTAACACTCTTGTTTTGAATTTTGTCGAGAAACATCCGAGAAGGATGGAAATCTCAAACCAAAACCACAGGTGCGGACAACTCCAAAAAGGACGCAACACAACGTGGAACTTTTTCTGAGTAGCGAATCGGGACATAGCTCTAAGGCGAATATCAAACTCTTTGGACGCGAGCTAAAAGAAGATTTTCGTTACCATCAAATCACAACTCTACCAGAAAGCACATGGGTATGCAGCTTTGCATCCTCAGCGTCTCACAAGCTTGACACTGAGGTAATTTTGAAAGCAACGTCGAAGGTACGTGAATGCTTTATCTTTGAATAACCCTTTCCCTTTTATCAAAAGACAATCCATCCCTTTCAACGGACGGAGTGTATTGTCAAAATTCTATCAACTTTTGACATTGTTTTATGCACATGTCATTCGTTTTCTTTTTCGTCTAGTCAAAATTGGCTACACGTCAACGTCAGCATCCAAAGACTCTTTCATCATCCTTAGATGCTGAGGGGCAGCTGTTGACACTCAAGTTTGGACCGACATTTTTAAAATAAACACTTTTGTGCTTTTTATCTGTTAAAGAGCATAAAAATTAATTTTTACATATTTTGTACATATTTTGTCTTAATTTAACACAAGTTATTGATAATTAGCATTTTTCTTGAAAATGTTAGGATATTATCAATTTATTACAATTTTTAATTATTGGCTGTCACTGATTGTTTACACAGTCATTTTTTATTAACAAATGTTGTTTGAGTCTTGTTGAATCTTTAATTTTATTTTAAACTCAAACTATATTCTTATCTGGCATTAAATTCATTTGTTCATTTATTTTTTTTATCACTATCCGTTATTTCATAAAAGACGGAGAAGATATTTTTTGCACAGATAAGTTAAATATCCATAGTTTTGGATAAGATCAAATATTCATTGTTTTGGATGACTCATGATTTTGGATAGCCCATGGTTTTCCAAAACCATGGTATTGAGCACATGATTTTTCTCTTGAGTGGTTTTGATTTTTCTATAAAACTAATCCACTCCCTTCACAATTAATGGTGGTGGAAATTTCCAAATTAGGGTAAACAAATTCTATTCCATTCTTTGCCCTAAGCCGCCACTCTCTTCCCTTTCATTTTTCCGGTGACCATCACCACCGGACCACAAACCCCTTCACCGGAATCCAACTCCGGTGACCTCTCCTCCACCACAACACAACAACATCATAGCACAACCACTCCCCTCACGTCACCTTCTTCCCTTTTTCCGTTACTGTTTCAACCCCATCGGAGCTCCGACGGAGCACTACCAACTCCACCACCACATGAACTCACGAGCTCAAAGCTCCATTACCCCATTCCAGCGAGCTCCAACCGGCAGCCACCAACCCACAAACCCCGATCTTCTCTCTCATCCGCGAACATCACCCTCCACAAAACCAGTGCTCTCCGTCACAACTCCGGTGACGAAGAACCCGTTACGAAGCAGCAACCACAAGCCTAGAGCTCCTCGAACCAACAACGACGTCAACAACAACTCAACAACCGAGCTTCGAGCTCCGTCCAGAACCCACAACACTCTTGCTCCGGCGAAACCACATCGAGAAATGAAGAACAATGAACTTCGTCGTCACAGCTCCAACACCGGCAAACTTCGATGAGTTCACCGCTACAAACAACACCACAACAGCGACGAACCTCCAGCAAATCAGATCTGGTCCTGTTCAACATTTACCGGTGACCTCCGGTGAAACCAGTCAGCTCGGGTAACCTCTGATTGTCATTTTTATTTTAATTTCCAAATTCGTTAGATATTTGTTGGATTTGTTCTCGGCATTGTGGTAATCTCCATGGTACTTCACTGCTGTTCTTCTTCATCCTTTTATTATGTGGGTTTGTTCTTGTGTCGTTTGTTAGTTAGAACTAATTTTATGCATTTTATGAATTTTCCAGTAGCCATAGACTATTTCACTCTATTTGTTTGTGTTTTGTTCAATTGTTGGGCTGGATTTAATATTATTTTTAAGTGATTACAATTCTACTACTACTGTTATTCTGTAATCTTGCTTTGTGACTTTATTTTTCTATGTTACTAATATTATTACGTTTGTTATAGTTGGCTGGAAATTAATTTTTGGTTGGTTTTCTTTTCCTTCTTCATTAATTATTTTGTTGATATTTTTGGTGGTGAACAAATTTATTTGGCCAATGATAAAATCTCTCCGTCGGATTTTCGAGGCCTTCCCATTATAAAAGACGGAATTTATTTTTAAGTTAAAATGTTTGATTATTTCTTATTGGGGTTTACTTTTTTGGTTTATTATTTCATTGATTTATTTTGATTTATATTTATCCATTACTAACACTTTTACCAAGTGTTTTTACAGGTACATGGAGCTTCTTCCCGAAGAAGACACTCGAATTAAAAATTCGAGAATCATTTTGAGTTATTTATTGTAATTATCATTTTGTCTAACGATAGGCAAATATTAAGTCGTCTCCGTTATTCGTTCTTTAACTTATTTTGTACATGTTTTTTTTATTTTTCTTATACGTGCAAATGAATTATTTTATCTCCTCCCCAATTGAAAAAATGAGTTCAGCCGGGACCCACCTTTGTGGATTCCGAAGGGTGCCTAACACCTTCCCCTTGGAAAAACCTGAACCCTTACCTAGAATCTAATCGGTTACGCAGACTAATTTTTTCTTTAATTCAATTAATTGGTTTCCTAGTTTTTTCCTAAAATTAGGTGGCGACTCTAAATTCTTTTTAAACATTATTTAATTATTTTTGAGTCCCGAAGTTGCGCCTTATGAAAATAGGGATCGCGACAAAAATTTCATCTCATATGGCCAAACAGGCCCTAACTATTTATTATTTTTTTTAAAATAAGCTTTTGAGCTAAAAAGAATATTTAATCTATTCTTTTTTTAGTTGTCATGTTTTGCTTCTCAAAAGTCAATATGACTAGTTTTCAAAAAGAAATTAGATTAGATTAATTTAATATTTTTAAATTAAAATTTAAATATTCAAAAACTATATAAAAAGTACTCTAAGTTACAATTTTTCGCATATAAATATGATGAAAAAATACATCTTAAAATATTGGTCAAATTTCATATTATTTGACTTTCAAAAAAAATAAATCGTGACAAGTAAAAAGGAACGAAGGAAGTACTATGTACTGTTATTTTCAGACCTCCTTTTATTCGTCCGTCGGACCTCTTGCCAACGTCCCCTGCTACCTTGTGTGTTGTGTCATCTCATCTCCCATTGCATTCCCTCATTACTTATCCTCTTTCCCAATTTTTTTCTTCATATCGTGATTAGAAATCTCAAATTCCTTTTAAAAAGGTAAATTTTTGAATTTCAAGTTGTGATTTTTTTTTTGAATTTAAAACTCAATTTATACGTTAATATTTTATAAACAAAAACCCATTATTTATTGCAAACGTAATTATCCAACCTACTTTACTTTCTGTTTTAATTATCTATTGAGCTTTTGGAGCTTGAAAAAATAGATTCAGAATATAAAGGCAACAAATAAATCATTATGACATTTCAGTACATGTGACCATTATCATAAGTACTTGTACAATATCATATAATTTTTTTTGTGAGAATATCAAAGAAGTGATGAAATATTCATAAAATATGAACATAATAATATGGTTATTAATGACACCGACTTAAAGTAACAATGTTATTTCATCTTCGAGATCATTTAATCAGAAAATACACATTTAACATGAAGAGATTTTATGTACCATGCAAAATAATTATATCAAAGAGTAATTATATGCTTAATTTCCTTCTTATTAAACCGGACAGTAGTAGTAACGGCGTCGTTGTGTATCGGAGGAACAAGAGACTGAAGACGGCAGATTCGAGTGGTAAAGTTGTAAATAACGATGTAGCGAAGGGTACCTTGTGTGTTGTGTCATCTCGTCTCCCGTTGCATTCCCTCATTACTTATCCTCTTTCCCAATTTTTTTCTTCATATCATGATTAGAAATCTCAAATTCTTTTTAAAAAAGAAATTTTTTAAATTTTAAGTTGTGATTTTTTATTTTTTTTTTGAATTTAAAACTCAATTTATACGTTATATTTTATAAACAAAACTCATTATTTATTGCAAACGTAATTATCCAACCTGCTTTACTTTCTATTTTAATTATTTACTGAATTTTTGAAGCTTGAAAAAATAGATTCAGAATATAAAGGAAACAAATAAATCATTATGACATTTAAATGCATGTGACCATTATCATAAGTACTTGTACAATATCACATAAATTTTTTGTGAGAATATCAAAGAAGTGATGAAATATTCATGAAATATGAATATAATAATATAGTTACTAATGACACCGACTTAAAGTAACAATGTTATTTCGCCTTCGAGATCATCTTATCAGAAAATACGTATTTAACATGAAGAGATTATATATATCATGCAAAATAATTATATCAAAGAGTAATTATATGCTTAATTTCCTTAAACTAAAGTTCTATCGAAAGACCTTGTGTTATCATATACTTTGTTACGAACCATGTTTATTAGGCTAGATTGCAAGAATTTTAAATAATTTAATAATTTTACAAAAAAATTCATAATTATGAGAAAAAGAGGTGTTTTGATTGACTTTTCTAACGTAGCTTATAAACTATTTTAAAATTATTCATTGATTTTCAAACTAAATAAATATTGTTAAACATCTATTTTTAGTATTATAGACAAATAAAGATAGACGGAGGAAGTAAAAACTAAAAGTCATAAGTACTTAAAATAAGTCAATTCAAACACCCGCATAGTACAATTTTTGAGCCAAATGGTACTCCCTCCATTTATCTCTATTTATTTACTATACTAAAAATAAATGTCCAATAATATTTATCCAGTTTGAAAAATCAATGAATAATTTATTCATTTCTATCCATTTTGCCTTTTTTATTAAATATTATTCATAATTCATTGCATTTTCCAAAATACTAAATTTATTAAATTCAAAAGGTGATTTAATAAAATTATTCCTATTATTTAATATTTTTTAAGTTATGTGTCAAGTCAATAATTGATAAGTATTATTAAACGAGAGAGAGTAAAAGCTAAAATGTCATGACCCAATCCAAACACCCGCAAAGTACAATTTTGAGATCCAAATGGTATGTTCATGCACAATCAAATTTGATTAGGGGTCCTTTTGGTATTCCATAAATAAAATAAATATAAAATGATACAAAAAAAATAACTCCTATTTCTCACTTGCTCCTTCTATAACTCTACCAATCCCCTTTCATCTTTTGCACATCGGCCGAAGGGTTATATCTAATTACTGTTCACAATTTCATGTTTCTCAATTCTCTCTTCTTTCACAGATCCAAATGACGGCAAAAACAAACCGCGAATCCGCTACCTCATCGGCGGCGCCACCGGCAGCTGAACCGGCGGCGGCTCAATCCGAACCAGAATCCGGTGATCCGAACGGGAATAAACCGGACAGTAGTAGTAACGGCGTCGTTGTGTATCGGAGGAACAAGAGACTGAAGACGGCAGGTTCGAGTGGTAAAGTTGTAAATAAAGATGTAGCGAAGGGTAGTTTGGGAACGGATAAAAGTGATGTGATGAAGGAGGAGAGTAGGAGTAGGCGGTTTACGCGATCAGCTGTTGGGCGGAAGAGAGAGCTGGTTGAGATTTTCAATGGAAAATCTGAAAGTGAAGTTGATGAGATAAGTAGTGTAACGAAGAAATTAGAATTGAAAATGTCGAAGAAGATTTCGATAACGGTAATACCTGCAACGGTTAAAGAGCTGTTTGAGACTGGTTTATTGGAAGGTTATCCTGTTTTCTACGCTGGGAAGAAGGTATCATTCGATTACACTCTGTTTGGATAGTCGTTACTCGTACATTATTGTTTCATAATGTATTGTGTTGTATCGTACTGCCTCCTTTTCAAAATAGTTTTTTGATTCGTTTCTTATGAGTGAGTCAATTTGACTAATTTGAAAGCTAAATTAGATTGAATTAATTTAACATTTTAAAATTAAAATTTAGATATTCAAAATTATATGAAAAGTACTATAAGTTGCAATTTTTCTTTTTTCAATATGATGAAAAAATATATCTTAAAATGTTGGTCAAAGTTTATATCGTCTGACTCTTAAAAAGGAAACTATGACAACTAAAAAGGAACGGAGGGAGTATAATAGTGTATTGTTCTAATGACTATAATGTTTGGATAGATTGTACTCCATTTTCCATCGGTACATAATGTCACACAATAATTACGAGAAAAGTACCCGGTACGGGGTGGAACTACTATAAAAAGGTAAGAAAAATGTTAGAATAGGATTATTAAATAATAAGTAGTGACAAACTGAGAAACAAAATATAAGGTAATGACACGATCACACCAAATCAGCTGTTACACAAAATGAGACTTTTATCTAATGATGGATTTAATGATATGAGACAAGAAAATTTAAGTAATCAAAATAAATATTGTATTTAAACTAACAACACAATTTTTTTTTTCTTTCTTTACTAACAACACTATACAGTACAATGCAATAGATAACAACCATCCAAACAAGCTATACAATGTGGTCGACGTTCTGTTTCCCTTTGTATAAGGGGCTCCTTTTATTTTGATTTGAATTCGCTGCGGCTCATACTTTGGGTGTCCTAGTCATATTTCTTGCCGAATTTTGGCCGATCCTTTATTTTCACTTTACCTGCGACAAGATATTGGAGAATAGCATTAGAGGCGGTTGTAGCTTCTCTGTTCATATGTATAGAGTTGCCCCTTAATTATACTAGTTAAAAAAGGAGTTGCTTCAATTACTGAAAATAATCCCATCAGTTCAAAATGTTGAAGCAATATAAAAGGGCTTACTAATCTCAATAAATAGTTGTCTAGAAGAAAAAAAATGAAAAATTGTTTTATCCTTATGGTGAGGTAGAGAGTTGCCAACTCTCTACCTCTCACCTCTGAGATAGTGGCAACTCTCTACCTCTCACCTCTGAGATAGTGGTATGGACTGCGTACACTTTACCCTCCCCAGACTCCACTTTCTGGGAATATACTGGGTTTGTTGTTGTTGTTGTTGTTATGGTGTTATTGGAAAGCAATCACTTAAATATTCTAATACCACAAAAGCTAAGGGGTCAATAGTTAGTGCTACTACAATTACTAGAGATGCTAAATTTACTAGAAATACGGTTTTATAAAATTCTTTTTTTGGTTGGATATGGCTTCAACTGTCGCACAGTGCCACACAAGGGGAGAGTGAGTGTATGCATAAATTTCTGAATGTATCGTTCGTGCTATTCTTTTTTATCCGCAGCACTCACTCTAAATTTATAAAACCATTTATTTTCTAAATGCATCATTAATTTTTTATCATGTATCTTGCTGTTGATCCGCTTCCAGTTTCTTTTCCTTAAATGTGGTCACCACTTATCTCCACTTCTTGGTATGGGACTTTTTAAATGCTTTGATAGATTCAGCAGTTATGTCTTTCATCCTAAGGTTAATATTGTCTTAATTTTAGGGAATTCCACTACGAGGAATAATTAAAGATACCGGAATTCTTTGTTCTTGTGAACTGTGCACGGGAACTACAGTGAGTAGTTTTTTCTATTTCTCTTACTTCCTTTTTATCACACTTTACTACTTTAGTCGTCTTGATAAACAGTTATCTTAACTTACTTTACTATTTCACTTCTGTGTCACTTTCGTAATGTTAGGTTATCCCTCCTAGCAAATTTGAGATCCATGCGTGTAATTCATACAGACGTGCATCAGAATATATCTGCCTAGAAAATGGCAAGAGCCTCCTCGACGTGGTCAAAGAGTGTAGCAAAGGTTCCTTGAAAACATTAGAAGAAACAATTCAGAGTGTTATCGGTCCAGTTCCTGTGAAGAAAAGTCTTATTTGTCGGGATTGCAAGGGTGAGCTTGCTCATGCGAACTTGAACACAGAGACATGATTTTTTACAAGGGTAATTAAAAGATATGTGCTTACTGTTATTGCTAGGGCCTTTTGTTGCAACACTAGCTGGAAAAGATGAACAACTTTGTGATCCATGCATAATTTCTTTAAGATCAGAAGCCACTCCAACACAGTCGATAAACACTGAAAATGGGTATGTTTTTTTCAAAGTCGACTCATGATCTTATTGCTTCTGTTTGCTTCTTTTTCTCTTGTGTTGTAGTGAAGCCTGATTCTTAAGATCAATTGAGCAGCAATTTAGATTTCTAGGATTTAGGCAACAGGCGTAAAAATTTGGATACACGGATGGAGAAAGAGTTCTAATTACGGGGTCGGCAGAACCCAAAATCGTGTATTTGTGAAAATCCACTTAATACGTATAGATAATTTATTTAGAACCCAATAAGTTGCGTTTTATCAAATCTGGAACCCATAAACTCATTTCTGGATATGCCTCTGTAATGGGACAGGAAGACATGATGTGTAAGATCTACTGCATCACTATAGTGCTTCTATTGTTCTATAGACTAGCATGACTCACTTCTTCAGTACGTCCTCCTTCCCATGTTTCTTTGTGAGTAAAACCACATAGAATTTTACTTGAAAAGAAACAAAAGAGCACAATAGAATTGGTTTAGCATGTTCTTTTGAAGAACAAAGCGGATCAACAACTTAAACATGATATAGTTTTTTTGTATGTTTGACTTTGAGAGAAACAATATTGGTTGGGTCAAAGTAACTAGAAATGTTGGCAAACAGCTACATAAGACAAGTATTAGCAATCAGTTGTATTTTTTGTAACTAATAGATATCCAAAAATTGTGTTGAAAAAACCAAGGCTTCACTTATACATTGTGTCAAATAGATTATCCCTAAATGTATTTCAAAAACCAAGACATCACTTAAATATATGTTATATGTAGTAGTAAGATAACGTATAGTTTGTCAAAAAATTCTATAGTTTGTAGTTTCTGATGAAGGACCATCCAAATCCCTGATGTTAAGAAAATGGATATTGAGCTCGACCCACGCCTAATAAGAGGAGGATTGCCAAGACCACTGTGAGATGCTTAACACCCCTCGTAAGGAGAGAACACCTAATTCCCTCAAACCAATTCGGACGCTTAACACCCATAGATGCACATTATTCGATATCTGGTGTGTGGATAATATAACATGGAGACCCGATATTGGAAGGCAAGATTAAAGATTGGTCTTGCTCTAATACCTTTCTAAAAAAAATCTAACTTGGTAATCGGAACGGGTAGGATTTTGAGTTCAGGTTTCACTTCCACCACCCATTATAAAAAAGAATATTACACGCTTGACCCATGAAAAAGCATTAGGTCCTCTTGTGAAGGAGCGTGTTGAAGATATAATTTTAAACAAATAAAAGTATGATCTCTCCTTAAGCTTTGGATGAGATGGTCAAGCACCTCAACACATGAAAATGAGTATTATTGAAAATTGTGAGAAGTTTTGGAGGAATAAAGAGAGACATAAGAGGTAGCATGTAAACCAGTGGAATAGATGATGTGCACCACAAGTTGGCCCAGGTATCCAAAAAAAAAAAAGGAAGAAGAGAAAAAGTAACACATTGCTTTTCTAGAGTGTCAGAGAGAACCATAATACTATACATCTTTCTCAGATATATTGGTTGCAGCTGGTCCAGAATGTGTTATTTTGATGAATGAAAGTGAACTGCTTTGTGATATTAGCTCACCGATTTATCAGATAGAATTATTATAGAAGTAAACAGAGGTGTTAAGTGGTTGAAGACACAATACTTATCATGGATGTAGACTTTCTTTGATGACTAAGCAGAGCGTCTGATTAGCTTCCAATCCTGTTCTCTTATTGTTGAGTTCTTTCTATAAGTTGGCTGTTGGTTCCTCTATTTATTTAATTAGTAGTGCATGTGTTCTTTCGAAGAGATGGTAATCTGCAAATTTGTCGTTTTTCAGTTTTCATACTTGAAAAATGTTATTAGTCTTTCTTTTTTGTTATAATAATCATTCTTAATCTTATCTTCTTTTTTTTCTTTTCCAAAATTAGGGTGTTTGAGCCAGTTCTGAACTTAAAATCCTCCGGAACTTCAAATATGTCATCTGTTTCACCAAGAGGCATTAGAGGAAGGAAAAAGAAAAAGTTGGTATCAATATATTTAATTGATTCTGCTTGATATTTGTACTCTTTGAACTTTTGCTCAATGTAGTAAAGTGGGTTCATGAACATGTACTGATGCTGTTTTATTTGCATATTAAGGGCCCTGATAGTGCATTCAAGTAGACAGTCTCCTTCAGTGCATACTCTCTCCAGAAAGAAGTGGAAGACACCAAATAAGTGTGTTATATTTCCCTTATTGTTTTTCTGTTAAATTTTCTTCCTTTAAAAAGTTAGTGAAAATGTATTTTTTTTGTTATCTTCTCTTCTGACCTACTTTTATTTGGTCCTTCAAGGTTAACGAAGCCAGTTTTTGCTCCAAAGTCGGATGGAGCTGTTACAATGTGCAGTTCATTGACAAACAACATGTATGGAAATAAATATCTCAGAAAAGTTGGTGATTATTACTGAATTTGTCATTAAAGCTTTTCTAATAAATTACTTCTAACTCATATGGTGGCTTTTATGTTTAAGTCAGATTGTCAAAATCAGTTGCAGTTTCAAAGTATTCGAAAGTTGCTTCGCCTGGTGTCTCAGTGCACTCTAGGACCCAATGGAAAATGACAAAAAGGTTGGTACTTGTCTTCCTTATTGCTTATACTAATTGTGGAGTCTTCTGATAGCAATGTTACTTATATTGCTTCGTTCTGTGATATTACTTTGTTCAGGGATCAAAAAATGCATAAATTGGTTTTTGAGGAAGGTGGACTGCCTGAAGGAACTGAAGTAGCTTATTATTCTCGTGGAAAGGTTGCTGTGTATCTCCTTTACAACTGTTTAATATATTAGTTGATGTTGATCCATTGTATGCACTGGATTTTTGCTCTGCTTTATTTTGATGATACTGTTATTTGCTTAATTGTAATTGGCAGAAATTGCTTGTTGGTTATAAGAAGGGATCTGGTATATTCTGTTCTTGCTGCAATACTGAGGTACAACCCCTTGCTTAGGGTCTCCCCAATTGTCCTGCGAGATATTCTGATGGTATTTCATTTTATGGTTAGGTTAGTCCATCTCAGTTTGAAGCTCATGCAGGATGGGCATCGCGCAAGAAACCGTTAGTCTTCATCATTCTTTTTATCTCTCGTTCAAAGAATATTTAACATTAGTGACTGTAAGCGAATGTTATTCTGCTGACGCGGTTCTACCGTGGGTACCTGACTTTGTCAATGTCTGCTGCAGTTATGGGTACATTTACACGTCTAATGGAGTTTCGCTACATGAATTTGCTATTTCTCTATTAAAAGGCCGCAAGTCTTCAGTTAAAGACAGTGATGACTTGTGCATCATATGCGCAGATGGTGGTAAACTAGTGCTTTGTGATGGATGTCCTAGAGCTTTCCATAAAGGTAAAAGTTGGATTTTTCTGCACTAACAGTTTCAATATTTTACAAGATACTTTCCTTTCTCTTCTTTTTCCCTGGGGAATGATGATTGAGTTCACCATTTTTAAGTTGGGGTTCTATCTATATTGAAGCTTCCGTTGATAAGAACAGAAGGCAGTTTTCTACTTGTGGCTAATTTTTATTCTGATGCTCATTTATTCGTATGTAGTTACCTAGTAGCAGCAGACTTGCTACACCGATTTAGATTTAAGAAATAGCATCTTCACTTTGAAATTTCTGTTTGGCATACCTATTCATCAGCTGGCCATTATACTTATTTATGATTGAGGTTGCAGCCATGTAGTTTTCTGGAAACTATTTGTAGCTTTGTTAGAGAAGTTTTAGAGAATACAAATGCATAAAAGCTTGGAATTTGATGTAGAGTCAGTTCATTAATTAGTAAAATCTCTGAAATCCTCAAATGACGTATGACCTGCACTTCGGAGCACCACCTCCCCCAAACATCCCCCAGGGAAAAAAATTAAATTAGTGACACCCAAGGGTGTGTGGCCTAGTGGTCAATGGGTGTTTTGGGGGGGGGGGGGGCTCCCTCCTAGGAGACTAGGGTTCAAATCCCAATGGACACTAAAAATGCTAGGTGATCTCTTTCCATCTGCCTAAGCCTTGGTGGGAAGAGTTACCTAGTAGCTGGTACTTGTGTTCGTGGGGGGTAGCAGGTATTAGGTGGAATAGTCAAGGTGCGTACAAGTTGACCTGGACACCAGTGTGGTCAAAAAAAAAATTAGAAAAGCAAGGATTTGTTATGTGGGCTGAGTTCTATTGACTGGCAATGAGCCTGTACATAATATTTTCTTATTTTAATGGACCTTTTAAATGAGAACTATAGTTTCCGAACCTATCAAATAGGAAGATCGAAACATGCTGAAGCAGCACCTAGTTGGTTAACTTGAACTTGATAAAATCTTCTACCTTCATCTTCTTTGGTTATTCCAGTTTCCCCTAGCTGTGTTCAGCTATGCAAATTATTAAATATTGCTCCCTCCATCTTATTTTTTGTGACGGTGTTTGACTGAGTACGGTAAAAAGGGCAGCCTGGTGTACTAAAGCTCCCGCTATGTGCAGGGTCCGGGGAAGGACCCGACCACAAGGATCTATTGTACGCAGCCTTACCTTGCATTTTTGTTTAAGAAATTAAAGAAGACTAACCAATTTTTTTATTTTTTTTTGATAAGTAAGAAGACTTAATCAAATATATGCAAAGTTTATAGCCTTCCCTATTCCCCCCTAATTCATGTCAAAAGATATATGCAAAGTACCTAAATTGTTAGTTTAAAGGAGTGGTGGTTAGAGTTCCACTGATTAATAGTGTGCTGGATAGCATCCCAACATACTACTTGTCACTTTTTGCATTCCAGTCAAAGTACAGCTGAGGCTAGATCAAATTAGAAGAACATTTCTATGGGAAGGGAACAGTCGAACCATAAAGTCCACCTGATCATTCTACCAAAGAAGCATGAGAGTATGGAAGTCAAATATTTGTCAATACACAACAAGAGCATGCTCATGAAATGGCACTGGAGATACAATATGGAGGTAACTGGGTTATGGAAAACAGTGTAATTAAATCAAATATGGAGAACAGAATAACTGGTGCACAAGACTCAGCAGATCCCCTCATGGCACATGCTTATGGAAGCACATCTCAAAGCTCTGGGGGGTCTTCCAGATCAACACTAAGTTCAAGCTGAGAAATGGCTCTCATCTTCTATTCTGGAAGGATTTATGGTTGGGGCCAAGGGCTCTTAAGAGATGAATTCCCAATTTTTTACGGTCTGGCAAGCAATCAAGACTCTTATGTAGTGAATTGGCAACACAATTTATGGGACTTGCAACCCAGAAAAAATATCCAAGACGAGATGAATAAGCTACTGGCCGTTTTGCAGGGATTAGGGTGATTCTATCGATGGAGGTTTTTCATTGGAGGAGGGATATGCGCTCTTGTGTTCCAACAAAGAGTTGATTGACAACTGGCCATGGAAATTTATCTGGAAGACAAAATTGCCCCCCAAAGTGAGTAGTTTTTGCTGGATTGCTAAATATGAAGCATGCCTTGCTCAAGATAATCTTAGTAACAGGAAAATGCCAACTGTCACCAGATGTTACATGTGTCTAAAAGATTCTAAAAGTGTACAGCATCTACTCTTACATTGTACAGTGGCAGCAGATTTTTGGAGTATTTTTTTTGCTTTTTTTTGACTCACCTGGGTCATGCCCAACACTATCAAGGATGCATGTGACAGTTGGTTCTAAGGGAGAGTTGGAAAATCCAACAAAAAGATTTGGTCAACGGTTCCTGCCTCAATTTTTTGGTGTCTTTGAAATGAAAGGAACAGTAGGTGTTTTAATGGGATCTCAATTCCTGTTCATATCCTAAAAACCAAATGCTTAATGAATTTATTTAGTTGGCTAAATCAGGCTCCTGTAGCTAGTTGTGAACAGTTTTTGGATGGAGTTTGCTCTTTAGTTATAGGCTAGATAGAGTAACAAAGAAACTCCTTTCATTTCCTGTAACTTTTGTCAGCATCTTCTTGATTCCTTTTAATGAAATTCTCCTTCATCAAAAAAAAAAAAAAGTTCCACGTGTCTTTTCATTTTTGAGTGAGTGGTGGTGAGGGTCCCAACAAGTCTTGTCATTAAAGGTAAAATGAGGATGCGAAGATTAAGGAGTTTCCAAAAAGAGATCTCAATTCTTTTTTGAACATGCTAAAAAGGAAAGTGTATCATATAAAATGGGACAGATGCAGCGGAAGGAATACGACAAATAAGGCAGAGGTTGACTATGCCTCCTCAGGCTTGGTGTCCAGGCAACACAAGAAATTGGAGCTGTGCACAACTCTTTTTCTTCCCTCCTCCCTTCATCTGTCTCTGTCTTTAAATCCTAGAGCATATAGTGGACTTGGCTTTGCTGTGTATGCAATTAGAGTTGAACCTTCTATTATAGCTATGCACCACTCTGAAATAGGTCTGAAAGATCCTTACCTTCTGTTAAGTTGATTTTATACAATCAACCAACTTTGGTATGAATGAAATGATATATAGCCATGTGTTTTGAGCTTCACTATATTTTGTAATGGTAAATTTAAATTTTGTCTTTGTTCTACTTGCTATCACATTTTACATCATTTAATTGATGCTGGCATGTTGCTTGCTGGTGCTGGTCATGATATCATGTTTCATCTATAAGCATTTGGTGTGTAATTCCAATGGTCCATGCAGAGTGTGCATCATTATCAACTATCCCTCGTGGTAAATGGTACTGCAAGTATTGTGAAAGCATGTTACAGAGGGAGAAGTTTGCGGAGCGCAATGCGAATGCCTTAGCAGCCGGCAGGGTCTCTGGCATCGATCCTATAGAGCAAATAACAGACCGCTGCATTCGTACTGTCAAGAATGCAGAAGAGGCAGAATTTATTGCATGCGTTTTATGCAGGTAGTACTTTTTGTTTGGCTAAGAGCACGTTGCGGCTGAGCATCTTAGCTTTGTTAGTTTAATCCAGTTTGTCATTTCTTTTATGTTTACAGAGCTTATGACTTTAGCAAGTCTGGTTTCGGTCCACGGACTGTCATCCTTTGTGATCAGGTTTTTCCTCTGCATTTCTTTATATCTGGGTCTTATTTAACTAAATATATGAACTGAAATAGTTTATCCGCCATTTGTTTTTCAGTGTGAGAAAGAGTATCATGTTGGCTGCTTGAAGAAAAGCAAGATAGCGGATTTAAAGGTGCATGCATTTGCATTTTAAGATTATTTCGTGAATAGGTTCTTTTCTTAGTCCTATGTACTTGCATTCGTTTTCCTTTATTAATGTTATATTTTTTCATTATTATTTTTGGTTTGGTTTTGGGGGGAAGTGGGGTTGAGACTTAAAAAGTTAATGCTTCTTGCATCACAGGAATTGCCTAAAGGGAAATGGTTCTGTAGTACAAATTGCAAGAGGATCTATTCTGCACTGCAAAATTTGCTAAACTCAGGAGAAGAGAGGTTGCCTGATTCTTGTTTGGATGCAACAAGGGTGAAGGAAAAGGAAAACGGTTTGGTTGCTGTTGGTGAACTTGATGTTAGATGGAGGCTTCTGAGTGGCAGAGTTTCCTCTCGTGAAACCAGAAGGCTACTGGCAGAAGCTGTTTCTATCTTCCATGTAAGCACTATCCCTGATCATTTATTTCAATGCTTGGTCAATTGACATTGGTTATAGGTACTTTAGAACAACAAAAGTTTGCTCTCCACTTTACATTATGGGGGTGGATATTTCATGCTCTTCTTTGTGTTAGTGCCTTTTGTCATTCTGTGACTGGTTTTGTTAATGGTATGAACATATTGAGAATTGTTGCTGTTGCACAGCACATCCAGAACTGCTAATATTTGTCATGATGTTGTATCTGTATATCATTTAAATTTGCTGTTCTGGTACTTCTTATTTCATTGAAACGAGCTTTTTGTTTGTGGAGTCTCAGATGATTTACTATTTTTGGATGTGATTGGCTATTTCTGTTTCTTTTTATTTTACCCTTATTAGATGGTATTCATTACATATATTGTCTCCAGAATTTCTAGATTATATCTTTCATTGCACGTGTCAGCTTTGAGTAAAAACGTTTGCATCAATGTTTTCATTGTGGGCTTTTCAGGATGGTTTCGATCCTATTGTTGATTCAGTAACTGGACGTGACTTCATTCCGTCTATGGTCTATGGGTAGGACTGTTCTCCTTGTTATGCAGAGTTGGCTTCTCCATTTAGTTTCATGATTGATCTAATCATAGAGGCGCATTTCCTTACCTTCTCTTACATCTTGCAGAAGGAATATTAGGGGTCAAGACTTTGGAGGCATGTATTGCGCTATATTGACTGTAAAGTACGTATTGCAGTATGTTCTCTTAAAGCTTTTGATAGTTTAAACCTATTATGATTAAATAACTTAAGAAGTTCTTTGGCTGATCAATGCAGCTCAACAGTAGTATCTGCAGGGATCCTTCGGATTTTTGGCCAGGATATGGCTGAACTCCCTCTTGTGGCAACCCGTGTTGGTAGCCAAGGCAAGGTATAGCAACAAAGCTTCTCTCAGGAAGTTCCTGCTGTCATATGGTTTTTTTAATGTTATTTTATGTTTTGTTGCCTAGCAAATTTCTTGCAATACTTCATTGGGTTAGCTAGAATTACATCTTGCAAAGCCAGTTAATAACGGGTCAAATTCAGAAGGTATTGGTTGGCCATTTATAATGAATGATTTGTTTTGAAGAACTTGAATAAATGGTAGATGTAGCTGAAACAAATCGACCTCAACATTTGCTGGCCACTGCGAGAATGTCACGATTGGCTGAATTGTTTGGCCTGTTCTTTCAGCTTTTCACTTTTTTTTTTAATTTTAGAACTTTAACACTCTGTTTGGATGGTGGTTTCCCATGGTACGGTATGGTATGGTTACTAAGAGAACCATGTTTGTTTTGATTGTTTCTTAAAATATATGGTATGGTATTGTTTGGTTTCATGGTTTGGTAACCATGAAAACCCTCACTTTATGTAACCACCGATTTGGTGGTATCCCATGGTTTTCTTATTTTTTTTCCAATTATGCCCCTACTTAATATTACATAATCCTATTTTATCCTTTATCATTATTTAACTCTACCCCATACCCCGACCTTCACCCCCACCAGCCCCCCCCCCCCCCCCCCCCCAAAAAAAAATATATGTATATATTTTATTTTTAAAAATTCTTTTTTAGAAAATTTTAAAAAAAAAAATTCTTATCCCACCCCCTACCAAATTCCCACCCCAATTTTTTTTTTAAAAAAAATTCAAAACTTATTTCTTACCCCACCCTCACCCCCACCAATTTTTTTCCTTATCTTTTAAATTTAAAAAAAAAAAAATTCAAAAAAAATTTCTTACACCACCCCCTACCAGCCCCCCCCCCCCAACCACCACAAAAAAAATAATTTTTTTTAATTTGTTTTTTAAAAAAATTTCAAAACTTTTTAATTTATTTTTATATCTTATAATAATTAAGGGCATTTTAGTAAACTTACCAGTTACGACACAGTACCATACCGTCAAACCAAACAACAAAACTGTTATTAAACAGCAGTAAACGATACAGTCCATCCAAACATTGTATTGTACTATACTGTACAGTACAATACCATACCATACAGTACCGTACATTATGAAACCACGGCAAACCACCATCCAAACAAAGTGTAAAGTGATCTATTGAATAAGAAATGAGGTTTTGACCAAGGAATCACCGATTTTGTGGAATCTAATATTGTAACGCCTGCCAAGATTCATTTAAACTAAACCTGGTTTACGCATAATTTACTCTATACATCTGTAAAGGTGAACTTTAGTTGGCATCCTTGTACACTTGATGATTCTGTGATACAAATGTCATTTTATTACATGTTAGTGCAGCCTTTTTAATTGAAAGTGTATCTTATGAAGAGGTAATTTCAATGTTCACAGGGATATTTTAAGTTGCTGTTTTCCTGCATAGAAAAATTGCTTGCATTTTTGGGCGTGAGACGCTTTGTACTCCCAGCTGCTGTTGAAGCTATGTCGATATGGACTAAGAAATTTGGATTCGAGGAGTTAACGCTAGATCAGGTTTGTTTTCGCTCGTTTCTATGCTGGTGCTGCTGCATCATACATGGCACTTTGATTGCTAAGCCGTTTGTATTCTTTGCAGCTTCTCAACTACAGGAAAACCTGTTGGCAAATGATTAGCTTTAAAGGCACGTCTATGCTGGAAAAAATGGTTCCTAAATGTCGAATCATTCAGCAGGGGGAAGCTAAAACTGATGTTCCAGATGAGTAGTTTTGACACCGGCAATAGAAGTTCAATCCCATTTGTAGATCCATTTTTTCAAATTCAATGTATATTACATCTTATTTATCATAGAGGGTAAGCAGTAACTATTACAAATGAGTTGTAGAGGATCATATTTGTGTAAAAAGGTTTCTGAGACTGGTGCATATCTTGAGTTTGATTTTTATGTTCTTTTCTCTCTGCGTCCTTACTCTGAGGTTCATTATCTATTTTTCTCCGTAACATCTTATTGAATGATTCAACAGTACAAATCTATCGGTAGCTGGCATGACGGTGGACTTGATATCAACAATTGGGAGCTTTTGGTCACATTACTTTCCTTTAAAACTACTGTTTTGAGTTTATACCTTTTATTCCTGAGAACTTTGAAATTAAAAGAACTTGATTCTGGCTTTATGGTAAAACTTTGTTTATGGTTACGTTTTTCAAGTCAGCAAGTGCAAAATACTTGATGCTGTTTATGGTACATATGCTTTGTTCAGCATTTTATTGAGCTTGGTCGTTGACAGTAGTTGTGGGTCACTGCCACCGTATTATCTCTGTCTCTATGTTCGGTCTCGTCTCCAACGATTGACCTATCCAGAACAGTCTGGTGATTAGCCTGCCTCCCATTACTTCGGGCTTTTAACAAACACGTTTTTTTTTTCTGTTGTAGTGGATGTTATTGTACGTAGGTCACTGTACCAGTGAAGATTGCTTCTAATAATCGAAAAGAATATAAGAATACCAAATTTTCAGTCTTCTTGACAACTTTTCAACAAGCTGCATCACACAATTACAATGTAGGATGTTGACATCTCTACTAAACGTTGAGGCTTCTTGACATTTTCAACAAGTTGTATCGCACACTTGCAATGTAGGGCGTTAAGATCTCACACTTTCATTGTGTAAATAGAAATTAAACTAGTAATTCCAAGTTGGATCTTGGTGTCACACTCTTTAACTTTACCATTCATTGGCTTGGTCATTGAAATTCCAACTCGCATAATTTTTTCATACAGAAAAAGATTACGTAAACACTTAGTCGAGTTCTTACTTATCAATATACATCAATTCACACAAACACTTACTCGAGTTCTCACTTATCAATGTACATCATTTCACACTTTTGTTGCCCCTCTAACCAAAAGAACACAAAGAAACAAAGGAAGATTCTCAAATATTTTTCTTCTTGATTCTCTCATATGAGGTTCATCTAATCGATATTCACCGTGACTAATAAAATTCATAACCCTTCAGATTAATGTTCCATGTATCTTTAAATTATATCATAATTATATGTAATGGTCCATGTATCTTTAAATTATATCATAATTATATTATTGCTGTGGATTATTTTATTTTAATTTTATGGGGTTACGACCTATTTAATACTTTCAATGCTCACATATCAAAAACCTAGGGAAACCTTGTATAATTTTGATAGATATACAGAACTAAAAAGTGTTTAGACGAAAAAGTAATTAAAAAAAAAAAGATAATCATTTCATGTTAAATTCCATATATAGTCCTTACGTCCTGCAAAAGTAATACCGCTGTACTTTGAGCAAAAATAAAATCATAATGACAAAAGAAGAAGCTTCTTTTTTTTTTTTTCTAAAAAACAAAACTCAAATGGAGAAGCTTCTTGAGTATTTCCAAATTAATAATAATATTAACCTTTATTTTCTAATTGGTTCATTCACTGCTGTATTTTGTATCGTTATTAATTTTAATATGCTTTCTTTAAACCTAAAATTATCAGAAACAAACTTTCTACCTTCATAGAGTAGGGATAAGATTACATACACACCACCGTGTAATTGTTGTAACTAAAATATATAAATGATTTTAATTTTCTTGATTGTCCATTTCACTGATCCACCGTCCAAGGGGCAACCCTTCACTCTTAAAAAAGTCAAAATCTGCCGTATAAAGCATGCATCTAAGTAAAGCTTTCATCATGAACTCACACCTAATGAAGTTATTTTTAATTTTTTTTAACTTATATATATTGATCACGATAGTGTATCTTTTTTTTAAACATATAGTGTATTTATATATATTGTAACAGGTAAACTGTGTTATCTAACAGGTTAATGAGCTCTCATTCTTATGAAGTTACTTATAGTCAGATGACAAAGTCAGAATTTGTACGAAGGACATTCAAAATAATAAAGAAATGACTACACGAAGAAATTATATGATTCAACATGTAATATAGATACATAAAAGAAATTTTTTAATCTATTTAAGTAGTGTAATTTTTTGATGAATGAGTGTCACTTGACTACGCTACCAATAAGGGTTGTGGTGGAGTGGTAAGTACTCCTTCATCCTTAACCAGAGATCTCGGGTTCGAGGCCCTCTGGGTACAGAGTCGCCTTTATTAGGGAGCGCTTTACCCCCCGATGTGAGACATCCCAGCACGAATCTGGATTTAGTCGGGCTTCAATGAGGATACCGAACACCACGTGGGAAACAAAAAAAGACTACGCTAGACAAAGGTGGCTCCTCCATCGCTTATAATGATATTTTAAGTGATCTTATAGTGTAAAATATTTCTAATACACTATTTAAACTCAATTAGAAAATGTAACTAATTAAATACCTTTTCCTTGCATAGTTTCTTGGCGTGTCCATTATCTAATCTCCACTTTTTCTTGATGCCCATATCTTAATTCCACCATGATCTTCCCCCTTCTTTCATCTTTTCTTCATCACTAAAATTGTACTGTCATGAATAATCATAATTTTGACCAATAGAAACTGCAGTGGAGTGAAAAGTATTTCTTTGTTTTCAATGAGAAGTCTCAGGTTCAAATCCTGGATATAGAATTGCTTATATTATGGAGCACTTTACATATCTATCAATGCGGGATATCGAGGTTTTCTGTGGCGGCACAAATTTAAATTTAGTTGGACCTCAATACGGATATTGAAAACTAAGTAAAACATAAAAAAATAACAAAATGATGATTAATGATCCTTTGTCCACACTTTTCTTACCTCCTACGTCAACAAAAAAAAATGTCCATGCTTCCATTAAATCTCACACATGTTCATAACTATTTTTAACTCTTCAAAGCCACCATAAAAAAGTACAACCAAAACACATCATATCAAAATATACCAAACTATGAATAACACTACTACAAGAACCATTTTCTTTTGGTCCATTTCCTTTACCATTTTACTTTCTTCCATCATTCTTCCTCTTTATGCAAATTACCAAAAAACAAATAGTCCTATTGAAACTACTACCTTTTCATCACTTGCTAATTTTCTCAAAAGGGTAATTGAAAAAAGGGGTATACAAGATTTCTTTTTTATTTTTAAAGAAATTACAACATCATTATTGTTGCATAGTTCTAAATGTGATAATTCCAAATGGAACTCATCAAAGCTTGTATCAATATATGAAGTTTCTCATGTATTGAATGTGGATTTAAATGGTTGTGGAAGTTTTAGCAGTATACAAAAGGCTGTGGATGCTGTTCCTGATAATAGCCCTACTAGAACACTTATTCTAGTTGATTCTGGCACATACAAGTAATTGTTTTTCTTTCCTTATATTTTAAAGAGTTTAACTCATATACATCATCTATCAATAATGTAAATAATTTTTATAATATCAGGTCAAATTTACTTGTAACACGATAATTTACCTTATTTTAAGATTTCAAATCCCATTAATTTGTTAATTAAGGAGGGATGACGATAGGTATAATCTTTTGAACGACCTGATATATTGTACTGTTAAAAATTCTTTATACTATCAGAGGGTCTGGCTAATATAGCCTTCTAGCTATAGGTTCATTAATATTTGGGTAGAGTATGAATATATATGTAAAACCTATTAAAATCTCAAAAAATATTAGATCAATAGTTTTTATAATATAATATCAGGTCAAATTTACTTGTAATATGGTAATTTACCTTATTTCAAGATTACAAATCCCATTTGTTAATTAAGGAGGGATGACGGTAGATATAATCTTTTGAACGACCTGATAAATTGTACTGTTAAAAATTCTTTATACTATCAGAGTGTCTGGCGAATGTAGCCTTCTAGCTATAGGTTCATTAATATTCGGGTAGAGTATGAATATATATGTAAAACCTATTAAAATCTCAAAAAATATTAGATCTAAACTCATAATTTTAACAGTACAATGAGTTCAACAAGAAGAATTTTAAAGATTGAAATTATTAAATTTAAATTTTGGATACGCCTCTTGTATAGTATCGATGTATACAAATTGACCTCTATTTTGAGTTGTGAGGAATTTCAACAGTAACTTATACACTGACAATATAAAGAAACTAACGTTACCAATTTACGCGCAATTTAACTTATTGTGATGGATAACCAGATTTATTTTTTAGGTTACAAACTCAATTTTGTTATGAACTAATTACTTGTTTTGATAGTGTCAAAAATTATTTTTACATAGATGTTAAACTGTTAGAGCTAAGATTTTAATTAATTGGAATTACTTGTTATTCTGGCAGGGAGAAAGTGGTGATAAACTCTAGCAAAACAAATTTAATAATACAAGGCCAAGGTTACCAAAATACAGCTATAGCATGGAATGATACTGCAAATTCCACTGGTGGAACTGCTAACAGTTTTACTGTTGCTATTTATGCTTCCAATTTTATAGCTTACAATATCAGCTTTAAGGTACATTACTTATCTTTTCTTTTTTAATAATCTGATCAATCATATAATTCAAATTTTAATTAATTAGGATCAATCAGCGAGGTATTTTGTTGTTTAGCGATATATAAGTTGTCCGTCACTAATTTATGGTTTCTTGTAGATATATACAGGAGTTTTATATATAGTGTCTCTACTTTTTAAACCTAGGTGTTCGCACTAGCCTGTGCACACATCAATTAATTCCAGGGTTACCTGCTACCTCCCATCAAGACATGTATTATCGAGTACTTTATCTATCAAAGCCTGGACATAAAGGAAGAACTTACCTATATTTTTACTTCCATTGAGATACGAACATGAGACCTCATGATTTCCAGTAGAAAATGCAGAGAATTTCTTAAACTTTTTTTTTTATTTTTTTTATATATAATATTGGATTGGAATTGTAAAAATTCATATACTCGACCCAAACTTAATTGAAATTGAGGCGTAATTATTATTATATGTTAACATATTTTTTTTTTATGTGTGTGATTTTAAGAACACAGCTCCAGCAGCTTCACCAGGTGATGTTGGAGCACAAGCAGTGGCTCTGAGAATAACAGGAGATGAATCTGCATTTTATGGTTGTGGATTTTATGGAGCACAAGACACTCTTAATGATGATAAAGGAAGACATTATTTTAAAGAATGTTTCATTCAAGGTTCCATTGATTTTATCTTTGGAAGTGCTAGATCTTTCTATGAGGTACATTTTATTTTTGAGTTTAATAAACTTCTATTGTGCATAACATTTACGGTGTATATAATTTAAATTCATTTAGTTTTTCGGTGTATATAATTTAAATTCATTTAGTTTTTTTGTATTAAACGAACTTATGATACACACTGTCCACACTTATATATGGTGCTACAATATTAAGTTCGGGTTCGAACAAGTTCAATAGTCATGGAGGGCAAAGCTTATGGTTTTTTTCATGTTATCAAAGAGTTGAACAATAATTAATTTGTACTAATTAAAGATTTGAACAATGAAAATAGATGACGAGTGTTTGAATCGAATTGATTACGACATGAAGGAATAACATTGAAGTCTATCGGTCTGTTAGGATGCCTCAGTTGCATACACACTGCATTTTCACTTGAACTTTAATAATGAATTAATGATAAATGGTTCGTCTCATCGTGGCCTTCTCATAAATTCTCAACAGAACTTCTGTCACTTCATCCGTGCAGGGGCAGAGAACTCGTCGTTGTCTAGGCTATTACTTAGACCACATATGTGTATTAGGATCTTTATACAAATAGCCGATCAGATTCACAATTTACTTTTTCTGGCTGATGTATATAGATTATACGTTGATTATACATGAATTATACATCTATCGGCTATTTTTAGTTTAAATGATTGAGTGAGCCTTTATGTAATCTAATTCTATTTTTTAATTACAAAGTTAGTAACTGAAATGAGCTATGACTTTGACTAATAAACTCAGAATCTATAAACTTTAAATTCTGATTCCACCTCTTATGCGCGACAGGATTGCACTATAAATTCAATAGCAAAAGAAGGAACAAGTGGTGAAATTGGAGGATCCATCACAGCACAAGGAAGAAATTCCAAAAATGAAAATTCTGGATTTTCATTTGTGAATTGTGCAATTAGTGGCACTGGAAAAATATGGCTGGGGAGAGCATGGGGAGCATATGCTACTGTTATTTTCTCCAAGACTTACATGTCTGATGTGATTTCCTCAGATGGTTGGGATGATTGGAGAGATCCAAATAAAGACCAGTAAGTAATAATGATCATCCTAATTACCTCTTTTAAAAAAAATTATATTCGATTTGTTTGTCTCGTTTTATGTGAAGATGTTTAAATATATGTTGAAATTTGGACGCATGATTTTTTTATCCCTCTCTAGGAGCTCTTACTTTTTTCGCTTCATTGATGATTCGAATTAATTGGAAGTGGAGCGTGCTTACCATTTGAGCAACCCGCTTGTCTAGACGCATAGTTTGAGGACCCGTTTTGACATTACAAAAAAATTTCAAGTTTCTTTTTCACTTCAAAAACGTGGTTGATTTATACATTGGGTCAATTTTTCACTCTTTTGAAGCTTGAACCAGTTTTTCAAGTATAAAAAGTTTTTCTCCAACAAAACTTCTACATTTTCTCAAGTGAAATGCATGTCCAAACTCCAAACACAACTTTAATTTTTAAATATCTTTTTTAAACTTAACTTCAAATACTTTTTTCCTTCAAATTGCACTTGATTCATGTCCATACACCTATTAGACGGAAATCGATGAAACTTGTGGTATTAAACATTTATGTAACTATTAGATCATGTCATTAATTAAGAATGAAATATAAATTATATGTTAAAATACAATTATTTTTAAATATAGAGATACACCTTTCTTTTTGACAGATTAAAATTTCTGGATAAAACATTAAGCGAACAACAAATTTAGTGCTAAAAACCTTAAAAATCGAACCCCGTCAAATCTGAATCTTACATTGAATATCATGTTTTGCAGGACAGTATTATTTGGAGAATATGATTGTTCTGGACCAGGAGCCAATTACACAGATAGGGTACCATATGCAAAACAATTGAAGCAAAATGAGGCAGCTCAATACATGGATATCTCATTTATAGATGGAGAACAATGGCTTTCTAATGGAAGATCAGACACTTAATTTTTTGGGATTAATTATAACATAGACACAAACCTTAATTAAGAAAAACTAATTGAGGATATACATCATATTGCTTTGTTGTATAATGACAAATAAAAGTTATTGTTCTCATATACAAAAGAAGAGAAAAAGTTAATTTCAGAGTAAACTATCTACATTAATCAGACTTTATATCTCAAACTTTTGAATTTTAACTATAGTTATCTTATGAGTGACATGATTGTGTAGTTTTTAATTTATTTTTTACTATCGTCAATGCATAAAACTTTTAAGTCTTTTGCAATTCATTCTATTTAAGTATAGTCCGTATATCTTTTTTCGCATGGAACTCATATTTTTGAAGAGGGTATCGACCCCATTTCGCTTACCTAAATAAAAAAGTAGCTTGACATGATATATCTAATTTTATGTCAATATAAAAGTGTTAGAAATTGAAAATTAGTGATTAATGTGTTTAGCACGATGGGATACCTAAAGAATGATGTAAAACACAAACAAAAGATTAATATCTTAATGATCTATATACCAAGAATATATACGAAATTGAGGAACTAAAATTACTGAAATGCTTTATTAATCAATTGCATAAACAAAATATCCACTATAATTCCACAATGGGGTGGCGTATACCAGACCTTACCCTTACCTTATGCAGGTAGAGAGACTGTTTCCGATAGACCCCAACTTATTAAGCAATTGTACAAGATGAAAGAAATTAAAAAGGACACATCAAAATTCAGTTCACATGTGATAATCAAGAATATTGATGATCTCACAGTACATTTGATCAACCTAATATTTAAATATGAGGTCCTTGTATCCTTCTTTATTTTCAGAATAGTATTTGACCTCAGCCTGCAAAACAAGATACCATTCTCAGCATGTCCACAATTGTTAGAAGAATAGAAAGGGCCTTATAGAGTTAAATGTCTAACTAGTACCACCAAAGGTTGCGGTGGGGTGGTAAGTACCCTTCCATTCTCAAACAGAAGGTCTCAAGTTCGAGTCATGGTAATGGCTTCTCCTTTGGTAGGGACGGTTTACCCTGCAAAGTGAGACTTCTTGGCGCGAACCGGATTATTCAGACCCCAAAGCGGGTACCGGAGACCGGATAGGAAAACCGAAAAAGGAAAATTGAAACTAGTACACTTTTGTCAACATGCAAAAAAGAGAATAAGCATTCATTCAGTTGCACATCCCAGTTTAAATATCAAACTGGTGAAAAAGAATCATACCCTATTCGCTGCATAACTGAATAGCATAAAAGGAAACTAAGCTATTCTAAAGGTATAATAGCTTCTATGGAAGAATTTTATTATGAATATTGATGTGCTACATTCATTCTTATTTCACTATACCGGACAAAATTTTCGAGGAATAGTAGTTCATAAGTGAAAAGAAGAATTCTATCAAACGTAGACACCAAGCATCCTTAGCAAGCGTACCTTGCGAACTCCAATTATGGCAACCAAAAGCTTTTCACCAATCATATCTCTGAATAATGTATCTTTCTCTAAAGCTTCTACAGATTCAGCGAGAGATACTGGCAATCTTTGAAGATTCTCTTTAAGGATATCAGGATCTCCATCTGTTTCACAAGAAAACATAAGTGGAATGATGGATAACAGAGAAAATATTTCGCGTGTAAACATGGAATTGAGTTATCAAATCTATATAACTCATTTCAGTAAGTGTAAGCATTAGCAAAGAATTTTGTTGCAACGGCATTCATGAAGTTGCAAGCCATGCACTTCTGAGCATATAAAAGTACTCATAAATTAATAGAATAATCCTTGCTCTATTTGTTTCTAACCAAACTAAGAAAACGCAATGGCTGATACAATTAACTCACACACATTTAGCTAGCAGAATGCCTTGTCATATTTTTAACCGAAGCCATTGTCATTAGTTTCTTCTATTTCCCCTTTTTTCTTCTTCCTTTAGCAGATAAGCGAATAGAAGGTGAATCCTCCAAATATTATGGATGACTGAAGCTCAATACTTAACAAACATATTGTGGTTTGACATATTCCAGAAATGCAGGGTAATCCCTTGCGGTCCGGTCCTTCTCCGGACCCCGCACATAATGGGAGCTTAGTGCACTGGGCTGCTTTTTTTAAAAAAAAAAATATATCAAAGAGAGGAGAAAGTATGACACCTAAACATTAGGAATGGGTCTAAATTTACATGGTTTAAATCAGAAGATGTGCCAAGATCATGGAAGGTCCTTGTTACTGATTTAAAATGCCGAATTTCAAGGTATAAATGCTGATAGATTTTAGTGTTCGTGCAGCACACTTTTGGAAAAACATTTAAATTAGGATTATATATATGTATTTATAATTTATAGTTAATGGTCAAAAACACACCTGAACTATTGCTTTTTAGCAAGTTTCACACCCCAACTATCAGTTGTTCCTTTTTCCTTATCTGACCTATCACCATTTATGTATTAAAACACACCTCAACTATCAGTTGTTCCCTTGTTCTACCTAAACTATCAGCACGGAAGATGGAAGATGGAAGATGGAAGTAGAGAAAAAATTACTAAAAGATGTCCAACTTACCAACTGGTTCTGGAAGGCTTAAGTTTCTCCGCAAGCCATCAATTCCAGCAGCAATTATAGCAGCAAGACCGAGATACGGGTTTGCACATCCATCAAATGCTTTAATTTCAAAATTGCTTAAAAAGCCATGTGGAACTCCAGGAGGGCTAGCAGCTCTCAATGGTGCCTCTCTGTTTTCTTTCCCCCAGCAGAGGTATGCTCCACTCCACATGTTAGGTTGTATGCGATCATAACTGCACGTAAAAAGAAGTTTTAAATGATTTTCATAGTCTTTCCATAATTAGTTCAGGAACACAGAAAAGTTGAGATATAATCTACTCCCTCCGTTTCAATTTGTTTGTCCTACTTTTGGTTTTAGTCCGTTTCGAAAGAATACCTCTTTCCTTTTTGGCAACTCTTTAATTCTAACTTTACATATGACATGTTTAAGACTACAAGATTAAAAGGCATTTTGGTATATTCAACATATCTTTAGTTTAGTACCACAAGATTCAAAAGTCTTCCTTACTTTCTTGAACTCCATGCCAAGTCAAAACCACACAAAAAAATTGAAACGGAAGGTGTAGTAAGTAAAACTTTTCTATCAGGCAACTATGCTCATTTTGAATAATTATCCCTCTAGATAAAGCATAACCCAATCACCAATAGATATAAAGGAAGCAGGAATATCAGAGTGGTAGAAAATCTCTGACCTATTAGGAAGCGGTGCAGTAAATGGTAATATGGAAGGAAGATGATTCAACACCCCAGCCATGAACGCTTCCCCAATCTTTGACATCCCATAGCGACTCGATTCACCAGATGCCATGAATACATTTTCTCCATTCCTGGCTAAACTGATGTGCACATGTGATCCGGAACCAATATCATCTAATGCATACCTAGAAAAAAAGGGCCACAAGATAATAAACTGATAGGTCTCCTTGCAATAATTCATGCAGTAGAAGTTATGGAAATTGGGGTCCTGACAGAATCTACAGAGGTAAACACATTAGTGCCTTGCAACTGAGAAGCTACTTCCGAGAGTATGGTAAATTCATAATCAGAGAAGTACATTCAAAAATAATGCAACAGTAACATCATTTATTCTTTTACCTTAACAATTGCAGAAAAAAAATCACTTGCATTAAATGTATGAACTCTCTCCAATAATAAAAAGGCAACCTGGTGTATTAAGCTCCTGCTGGCTGCTATGCGAGGTCCGGGCAGAGGCCGGACCACATTGGGTCTTACATATGCAACCTTACCTTGCATTCCTGGTCAAAGAAAGCAACTTTTACTGATGCCAAGGTTCATCTTCAACCCTCTCCCATGACCATGTGCTCTTTTTCCATTTTCCAACATAGATAAAATTCTTCCTCTCACAAGTATCTCTCAATCTTGGATTGAGGGAAAGGGAAGAAGGACAGTTTCTTTTTTCCTTATAACCGAGAAGCATGGAGTTGTTAGTGAAGTTTAAATGGAACTAATTAGGGTGCATAAAGGAAAGCACATAATACGCAGGAATAACTATGAAGATAAAATAGGACTGTCCAGCTGTGAACAAAGATTGAATGGCAGGAAATTATGCACCATAGATGACTAATTTCATGTTTGTTACTAGAGAATATGTCAGTTATCGCATTATCTTGCTGTTGTTACTGTTCCTTTTTCCTGAATGCTATGTAATGCTTCCTAAAGATTGAATGCTATGTCATGCTTCCTGAATGCAATAGCACTCTAAAGAAAAACAAAGCAAATACACATCAAGAAGTAAATGAAAAAAAAATGTTGACAAATTGTGCTACCTACTTTGGCACAAAAGTTGCCAGCAACCCATGCTTCCTTGCAACTGCTCTGATAACTTCACGTGCGAAAATTAAGCTGTCAGCTGCTCTAAAACACTCTGTGTATTTCAGAGCAATTTCAAACTGGCCTTTCCCAGCTTCTGCATGTAACTGTATATTTAAAGGAGACAACATCAGGGAGGGTGTCTTTGTTGAATTGAAAACTAGTACATGAAATATATTTTGTATATCTGTCAAACTTTTAGGGAAAAAGAAAAAATAATGTAGTTTATATTGCGGGAATGAAAAGCCATGATACCATACTATCTATAGAACTATAAGAGAACATGTTACATGGACCATATGACCGAATTCATAATTTACCTTAAAAGACTACTAATTAGCATGGGCATATTGAAATGAACCTGAATAGCATGAAATGGTTTTAGAGGATTCATATGGCCAATCTTAACTAATTTGAAATTGAGGTGTAGTTGATTTACTGATTGATTGACATGAAACATATCGTTCTCTTTTCCTTATATTCCCTCTCTTTTTCTTTCTTTTTCAGGAGCAGGCCAAAGGTAGTTGATGTTGTTTGTAAAAGAATTATCCATGTAAATCATGACATAAAACTAACAAGTTACTGTTGTTTTAGGTACTGACTATCATAAATAACATTGTATTTTCATGAATTAATACAATCATAAGTAGCTATTTTGCTCTGTTGAGTAATGGTGGAAGATTAAAAGTACTGCATAAGGTCCTTCGGTTGATCTCTACTCTTACACAGCATCAATCTTTTTCATGGAACTTAAAAAGGAAATGCATGCTAAAATCTCTCCTTATATCTGCAGTATTGTATGCAAAACAATGTAAAAAGATCAAATTTGTAAGTGGAATGGAGATTTACCTGTTCAACTATAATATCCAATGATTGAAGAGAAGCGAAAACCTCTTCAAGTATTGGGGATGCAGCATCAAATGCTGATGTAGAGCTGTAAGGTGTCCTGTCAAATGGTGCCCATTCTTCTTTGCCATCCCTGTATTATTTCGTTATATGTTTACGCGAACATATTACAGACCAGAATCTCCAATCACACATATCACATATCATGGAAGAGAAAATCCAAACTCAAATTATTAAGGGAAAACTCGACTGACATAACTCAGAATAATACAAAAGAAACTCTAAACACATAATATTACGGGAAAATTTGACTGACATACCTAAGTACACTCTTCAAAAGATAGAACTCATTTTCAAAGCCTGCATTCACTACCTGAACATGTAGTTATAAATTAGATAAATATGATTTTTCAGATGTTGCACAAAAAGATATTAAACATACCAAGTCGAATTCATCTTTTAAAAGTTTAGAGACTCTCCGCAATGCTTCTCGCGGACAATATTCCCAGATTTTACCAGGTTCAATGTACATGTCAGCCAAAACCATTTCTTGTTGTTTTGCCCTGGATCAAGAGATGCACATTAAACTTGATAGTGGAACAATAAACCAAACTATGTTAGAACGAAACTTGAGAAGATAATTTCCATGCCAAGGTTCATTTGTTTGTCATAGACAAAATACACGAATGAAATAGTTGGACATCAATGTGTGTTCAATTTCGATAACCCAACTGTACTTTATTGTTATATGTGTTTCCCCACTTTCACAATATAGTATCACATAGTGTTATATTATCTGCTTTGGGCCAAGCGTCACACCATTAAGAGTATCCCTACACATGTAGCTTCCTTTTCTTTTCGACTACCAGTGTGGATTTTGTTCGCACATCCAACATTTTTCTAATACATATATTAATAATGTTATCTCAAATCCTATTTAACTTCAGTATATTGAGCTTCTGTTGTTAGTGACTAGGTTACTGACAGCATATCATATATCCTCTCTTGGTGATTTTCAAGTCTTAATATTGGAATTCTGCAATTTATATCCGGTTAACTAGATATTCAAAAAAAATGGGAAGGTTTTGTATCTTTTTAAGAAGGCAATAAGAACACAGTTGACAAAATTACATAGCTAAGCATTTGAATGAGAAAAAGAGGGTCCTCTGATCTCATCATCTATGACATGTCAGAGGAAATCCATGCAGATAATCTACAGCATACTGAGGCTAAAAGAGTGAATATCTCAAACACATATAGACGTCAAGCAGTACCATGGGAGTCTGCATTTAGTAGATAAATCAGGAACGATTCTGATCTCTCCCGAAGCGGTGAGATTAGTATCCACTGCAGGACCATCAGATGTTGAACTCATTCCCATACATGCACAAGTTAAGCCTACACCATGCTTTTCCACAGAACTATAGAAGCGTTGTTGTGGAACAACCTATACACAAGACATGAACAAATTCAATCCACTTTTGACAAGAGCATAGAAACTCGACCAATGCTCCAATATCATGTACTGAAGGTAATTGAAAAGCCTAAAAGTACGCTTGAACTTGCTGTACTGGACCTAAATAAAACATCAAATGCAATTATGGATATTTGAAAAAATTCCCACTAGAATTTCTTGGTATTAACTTTCAAATTATCATAGCCAACAAGATATACAAATAACAAGTGATATCTTGAAATCATAACCAAGCAAGACAATTCAAATTATGTAATAGTAACTCTTACAGACCACCATTTTTTGATTAAAAACCACTATTAGAAAGAATGCTTCAAGAAAATATTGATTTTGTTTGATAATTACAACAGATAATTGAAAACAGTCCAATAAAGTAATTCTTTGCAAGAACTTCTTAAACCAAAAATCAAGTTAACAATGGCAAGTAGAAATGATGTAATTGCTTTGGGTTAAACTCACTACCAGTGAAGAGCTGAAGATTACTGGAAAGTATGTCAAGATCACAATATATGATAGTTGAGTGTTCATTTTTTCACAAATTAAATACTCAAATTTACCAAAATGAATTATCTTTACTTCAATGGATGACAACTTTCTATTTGAGGTGAGATGATTTGAGAAGTCTTCCCTTTTCATATTTTATAGTATAGCAACATTTCATTTGCTCTGTGGGTGTCCTGTCTCTTTTATTTTCTATTGGTGTGTTATCCCTTTTTGTTTGTTGTTTTTATGTTTCTCTTCTGCTGTTATGTGTCCTGAGCTAGGGGTCTATCGGAAACAGCCTCTCTACTTCTCCGAGGTAGTGGTATGAACTCCGTACATCTTACCCTCCCCAAACCCCACTTTGTGGGAATATACTAGGTATGTTGTTGTTGTTGTTGTTGCTTTCACTAAAGAATTTCTTTAACTAGTATGTCTGAAAACTTTGATCTAATTAAAAGACTAGGAGTCAGCAGCTCAGATTGAGCTCAATTCCATTTGTTACTCAAACTCCTTACATTTTCTCACAGTGGGACAAATATTTGGGTGGTCATAGGCTTCGAAAACCATATCATATAATAATTCAAAATATTAAGGAAAAGCAGTAACGTAAATGGACAAGGCAAAGCTTACGCGGCATCTATGCTGGCCAGAAGCATCTATCCAAATAATACGAACAAAGGTGACATCCTTCGATGGGCCATTTAACTCTTCCTCTTGGAAGGAAGATGATAAAGGAGGTTTTACATCAGAATATCTTGAAGAAACATCAAGCTTGTAGAATTGCTTTGCGTTTTCTGCAAAAATATCTTTAACGGCTGCAATAGCTTCTGGAATTGAAAGATCACCATCAACACATGCATCGCGTAGAACAGAGAATACTACTTCGCGTGCTTTCTTTGCACCTGCAGGAAATTGAGTCCACATTGAATCAGTCACAGATTAGAAAGAAGATAAATTAGGAATAACTCACTTAGCTAACTTGCAACCCAAGTTGGATATCTTTATCTGACAATAACCTTTTTTTCTTTCTTACAGCTTCTGAAGGAATTATTTCCTTTGTCGAAGTGATAAATGTGCCTCAAGTTTTTTTTTTCTGCTGCACCTCATCAAGTAAGGTTTTCATTTCTATTAAATATATCGAATTGTTTGATAAACCTAAGGTACCAATTCAAATTTCCAAGGCGTAAACTAATCCAGTAAGGTAGTTAGGAAATGGACATACCGAACATTCATAATGAGCAAAGGGCACACATATTGGGGCAATCAAGCATCAGTAAAAGATTAACACATTGACTGTGTACTAAACATGTATCCTCTAATGTCCAAACTCCAATGAGAGTGACTTGCTGCGAGGTCTTGACATTCAGCAAGAATTGTTTGTACTTTCTAGGTTAGCCAGATTTAACGGGTGTCTAGGATTAGCTGAATCTAAACTTTTTTTATCTTTTGAAAAGCAATAGTAGGTACAAAAGCTTGTCATGTCATGCTCTAATGATACGAGATGAAAAAAAATTCAGGACAAACCTAAATAAAAGGTTTCAGCAAATGCGTATCCATCAGTGCTGAACATAACCTGTTGATATCCACACATTACGAAGGAAAATGTTCACTCGTTAATATAGAGCAACTATTGAGGCTCTGAAAGAGTAGTCAACCTAAAAATATAGATATCTGCAGCCTGAACTAGAAAGATAACTATTAGGTACTTCAGTATATGATTTGGACAACCTTATTCATTGGGGCAAGCTCCAGGAGTTCTTTCACTGAGGATACCATCCCATGGAAGCTAAGTTTAGGAATTGCCAATCCAAAATCAAGATAGACCTGTAACAGAAGACACTGGCCCTGTTAGAGAGAACCAAGGCAAAAGATACAATCTTCATCAACATCGTTAGACGTTGAAATGTCTCCTATGTGGCAGGCAATACAGAATTCCAAGAAAAAACTGTGTTAATACTTAGATCTGCATGTTGATAATTTCAGACGTAGGACAAAATCTCACTTGGGAGTACACAGAAGCCAGGTATGAAGCTTCCCTTGAGAATGGATAGGACGCATGTAAAAGCACTAACCGACTATTCGTGAATCTCTTATCCTCAAGAAGATTTCGAAGATGGAGTGGATTAGCTAACCTCAGATCCAAATCCTTGTCCCCAAAACTGAAATGAAGAAATAGAATGATATTGCTTATAAGAACTGGGAGGACACTACAAAAGAAAAACAGATTGCATACATCTAGCATTTGAATTGTTTTGGTAAAGAATAATATCATGCCAGCACAGCAAAAGGCTAAGAAACGGTAGACTTGATCAAAACTAGAAAAGCTAGAAGGAGAAAAGAGAAGCTATCTATTTCAAAGACAATCTTTTTGTTACCCAGTGTGTATTTGCATTGGCAAGTCATAACTTTGAGCCACCTTCAAAGCATGCAGGAAGATATAATCAATGAAGTTCTTGTTTGAGATTCGGATGGGATGCCCACCTGGAAGCACAGAAACAATCAGAATCACATGCTCAATTTTGGTGCATTACAATACCACATCTCGCAACACTCACCACATAAAACATCACTAAGGCCCTCCTCAGCCTCCTTTTCAGTAACTTCTGTATTAATTGCAAGACCGCTGCGATATGCTACTATACTTTTAAATGCAAAAACTGTATCCGCTACTGTATAAAAAGATCAGGAAAAACTTTGGAACCATAATTCGTTAGCAGCAAGAAAAATATGTATTTGCAATATCCCGGAATATATTGAAAGATAATCAAAGGATATGACTTCAACTCCTCAGTGAAAACCTCCATGAATGATTCCAGTGTCCATTTTCCATTTGAACCCTATAATAGAATAGCATGGAAAGGAGAAAAAAATAAACAAATTTAACAGAGGCAGAAGGAGTTGAGAAAGAATATTCCAAAGATGATAGTATGAGAAAAAATGAGCTCGCTCCCTCTGGTTGTGCCACTGACATCAACAATTAGAAACAATGAAGAAGAATGATTCGAACTCTAAGTCCCTCCACTTCATAGTCAATAAATGCAAAAGAGCTATCAATATTTTAACACAGTATAATAATTGGGCAATGAACAGAAGCAATAGCAACAGTGTAACATAATATGATACCATATACTAGCTCCTTATATATGTATGAAGCCTACAAAGTCAGGTTCTTCTACTAAAGGGTCAAAATTCAAGTCAAGCAATGACATTATTCTACGAAAAAAAATTCTCAGTCACTCATTTCTGATACAACCCTTTTTTATTTGGCGTCATAGGGGAATGGTTGACTATACTTCAGCTCGAAAGATGACAGTATTTTCTCACTTATGAAAAGGTAACACTCATGCCTGCCTTTAGCACACACATCACCCTGTCCTTGTGGTTGAGGTAACAACATCAAGCATGACCAGCTTCAGACAGTGTGGGAGGTTCGGAGCATGTACAGAACTGTGTGGCTAACAGGCAAATTCTAGCCATTTCGGTGTTATGCAGGTGAGTTGTAACATGAGATCTCATCTGAATTCAAGTTTTTGGGTATGGGAGAATTTCTTCATATATCTATTTGATGTGTACCCTTTCTTTACTATGTTAAAGCTTATAATTTGCAAAAAGTAGAGAGATAGGTTTTTATTCTTGTTGTAAGGCATAAAACATCTTATGCTTACACATAAGAAAACTAGTCATCGGTGAACAATAAAAAGGCATCTAATTTTAGAACTGTTAGTCTGCAAGGGAACTCAAATTAACCTAACTCTAAGGAAAAGCTCAGGCAAATGCAAGGAAGCAGAGAAGCTACCCTTTGGAAAAAAGTGCACAGATATTGCAATAATTTTTTCTTTGGGATGAAAAAGACAGCATAGTTCTCAAATGAATTATATGTGCATTATCTCAGGGTCTACTAATCTGAGAGGTACTAACTGGTGAAAGAACACTCAAACAACACTAGAATAATTATGATTCCTCTAAGTACCACATTTCAACAACCAAAGCATAGAGTTTATCCATTTTGCCCCCTTGATTCCAGAAACATATTTGAATAAATGGCAGTATACAGCGTAAATTATTACTGTATTACCTTCTCAAGAATCTGTTCAGCTACACGCTCAACTCGTACTATTCTACCAACCGTTGGTACGAAACTTCTATGCCAATTGATGTCAAGTTTTTTGTCGAACTCAATTCCATCATCAATAAGCAAGACAGAAATTTTTGCAGCTTTGAAGCAAATAGCTGCACTAGACTCCAACCCAAAGCGCTGGCGAGATTCTTGAATGGCATGCAAGGATAAATTTGAGCCATATAATCCCGCGATTTCTCTCAGGCTTCTCTAAAAGAAGAAACAGTGATGTAAGAAGAATTGCAAAAGAGCAAAAAGAGATGTCTAAAACTAGATTTATGAATGAAAAGCTACTATCCCATCACAAACAAAAGTAAAAAGATAATGACAGCAAGAATTTGCGCCTTGACCAGAAACTGTAAAAGTAAATCACAAACTCAAAATAATTAGCAACTGTTGTGGTAAAAGTTAAATGTAAGACCCTTTCAATCCAGATGCACTAAATGCACACACACCATAGAGCTTAATGAATTGAAAACACAACCCTGCTCCCAATAAAGGATGCATGATGAAATTACAGCATAGAAGCAGCGAATTATACCACATTTACGAAACGGAAAGGTACAATGCTAAGATAGTGTTCCTTGAAAAAGTGAGGGGTCAAGCTACCTCCAATACTTAGTCAAAGAGCTCAAGGAAAACAAAGATATAGTTAACTTTTCGGTCTTAACAGCATAGTCTTAAAACTATTTTCTACTGGCTGAATTGAGAGAAATGTCATTCTATTTCTGTCTTGCCCAAGTGTGGATGATCTTCATGCAGTCTGTAACCCCTCAAAGAAAAGAACCTTAAAAAATGTGTGAAGTTTGGAGCTTTCATACTTTGATTTCTAACATGAAATTGATTTCATTTATGTGTTTCACTCTCTCTAGATTCTTATTCAGCGTCTTACAGTTTTTTGATAAATTTACAGGTGCATGGGCCTGTACTTGGAGTAATTTTTGTAACTTCGCAAATTTGTGAAGTCGGCTGAAAATTAAAAGTTCTAATCATAAGACTACTTGGAGCTTTAATAAATTGAATTTTTTTAGTAACAGTATTATAATGTATTAGAATTCACTTCCTAGTTAGCTTTCTGAATGATTATGTGAGTGTACATATATGTTGCAGTGCTTTGTTAAAAGGAAAAAGGGGGAAACTGGGAGGCGATTATAAGGCGGGGAATCAATCTTCACAACAAGGTGAAAGTTAACGTAACCAACCAATTGGCCTACTAAAATTCCGCTATGCTCCAGTGCTTTCAATTCAACCTAGAAATAGAAAATTTACAAGCAAATATGCTTCCTCTGAATTGTTTGATATAAGTCTATGAACCCCAGGTGTGATTCCTACGGTTCTCCTTTTTCGATTTTCTCACTTTCCTTAATCTTGCCACTGCTGTTCCAGCTAAAACAACCCCTTTTGTGCTTACAGGAAAGCTAAAAGCCATTTTTGCTATCAATTATTGGCTCCAAATATGTGCTACTTGACCCGTAAACTGCTGTGGATTCAGCCATTAGATAAATACTCCACACTAACGCATGAGATATCTGGCATGAAAAAGTCGATTAGGTATCTAGAATTGTACAACATGAAACCAGAAAATGTAATTAATAACAGATAACAAATAGGTACACTTTGGTTTGCTTAAGCAAAAGATACCACATTCTCCATAGGGCCCTTTTAGCTCTTCCCTGCAATGTATGCTGCAGAACAACTATCACAATAAATGAGATGGCCCTCGCTTGAAGAGCAAGACCCCATCTCAGTAATAGAGAACTACACAAATTATCTCTCACTGTTCAGAAAACCATTAAATGCTACTTGCAGAAGCATTCAATACACCAGGTCCAACTAGTTCCTTTATCATATAACTGTTCTGATAAATCGGTGATACTAAAGTGACCTGGCACTTTGTATCGTTAGTGCACATTTTGGTCAACTCTCAATCATCTTTCTTTGACTAAGCGACATATATTTCCACCAATGCTCATTTTTCTAATTATGAAGCGTGGCAAAGTAATACAACTCACATGGGGCCACAACCTATGTTTGAGGTGACTCATAAGTTCCTAGTTTTTCAAGAACGCTTACACAATTGGATTTACACAAAAAGTATAGTCTTCCTTCTCAAAAAAACAAAAAGTATAGTCTTTTCTACAATACAAGAAATATTGCTCCAGCTCTTAACTGTAATAAAACATAAAGACAATCCTGGTTTTCTTTTTCTGGTTAATATAAAAACATTCACTCCACTCAATCTATTACATCTTACAATGACACAATGACACTTTCCATTTTAGTCCAGCGCAAAAAAAGGGTCACCTCTCAAAATCCAGAGGCTCTTTAATCAAAATATTCCCATTTTGCCCTTAAAAACTTAAATTTTCCTTTCCCTTCTAGTAACCTCTGACTATGACAAAGTGAAAAGGATGGAGTACAACCCATTTTAGACATATTTTGAATAGTTTTAACAACAAAAAGACATCCATTTGAATTCTTACCACCATCTTTTGGCATCATAGATGTAAAGAAATAGATCTTGGGTCTAACTCAAACCTAAAAGTTGGCTCATGAGTAAAGAATTGTGCAAGTCAATATAAGCCCACTCTAACACCCCCTTCACCCAGAGCCAACTGGAGCATGGACCAGGAGCCCAAATAGGAATTCACCCGGCTCTCACTCTATACCATATAAAGATATGGCACTTAGGCCTAACCCAACCCAAAAGTTAGCTTACGAGGGATAGTCCAAGTCTATATAAGTCCACTCTAACACCCTCTTCAAGTCCAGACCCAACTGGAGCATAAATCAGGAGCCCAGTGGACCTAATTCAGATACCATATAAAAATATGACACTTACGTCTAACTCAACTGCAAAAGTTAGCTCATGAGAGTAGGATTGCCAAAGTCCATCTAAGCCCACTTTTACACCCGTTCACGCCCAGACTCAACCGGAGCATGGACCGGGAGCCCAAACAAGAAAATGGACCCTATTTTGGCACTAATATAATATAAAGATACGACACTTAGGCTTAACTTAAATCAAAAGCTAGTCCACGAGGGGAGAGATTATCCAAGTCTATATAAGTCCACTCAACCCCTTCACTCCCAAGTCCAACTGGAACATGGACCGGGAGCCTAAACTGGAATGGTCGTGACTCTAATGATATAACACTTACGCCTAGCTCAATCTCAAAAGCTAACTCAAGAGGAGAATATTGTCCAAGTCCATACAAGTCCAGTCTAACAATACACACACCCAAACACATACATATAACATCTCATATCTACATAGTATGAACAAAAAAACAAAAAAAAAGACTTTTCTTGGGGGATAGGAAAAGAAGTGACACCTTGAAGTTGATGGTATGTGGTACATGAGATAAGGCATCACCAGCAGCTTCAGAAAAGCAATGAAGAAAAGGTAAGGTGGAATCAATTGCTACAATATTATGAGCATGACCATCCACTATTTCCACTGATTCTACTGCTTTTTTCAGCTCTGCAAATTTCTCCATTCTCTTCTTCACAAAATTAGCTATGCAGAGTCAAAGTTTTGGACTTTAATGGAATACTTTATACTGTACTTAGCAATATTTGCAAAGTGGCTTTGTGTATATAACAACACGCGCGCCTACCATAACTAACTTCCTCCGTTTCAAAATAGTTCTCCTGATGTTTAATTTGATTAATTTTTAAAGTTAAAATAAATCAAATTAATTTAATATTTTAAAATTAAAATTTAAATATTTAAAACTTATAGAAAAAAATTATAAGTTATAATTTTTTTTTATATCTTAAAATATTAATCAAAATTCATACTATTTCTCTCAAAAATTGTGACACGTAAAAAGGATTAGGAGTTATCTCGAAATTAATTGTCAAGGATTAGTTATTTTAAAATTGTTATCTCACCTTCAATGTGAAATAAAAATTATGCTACAATCCCAAATAACTAATTTTGAGATAAATTATCGTGTGATGTCAATCAAACATGAATAACCTCATTTTAAAACTAATTCAAGAATACTAATTACTCCTTCTGTCTCATTTAATTGGGCATATTTCATTTTATATGGTGGTTAAGAAATCATAAATGGAGTGATAATTTTTACTATTTTACTCTGTACCTATATTAATGATATTTATTGGGTATATGAATGAATATTGGAATTGTAATTAATTGTAGGGGTAAAATGAAAAAAAATTAATTAATTCTATCTAAATTTAGTAAGTGATCAACTAATATGAAAAATTTATTTTTAGTAAGATGACCAACTAAAATAGGATGGAGGGAGTAAATTTTTATTTTTACTTGTCATTTTTGACATTTCAAGAAAAGACAACTTTTATTTTTCTATTTTAACCTTAACATTAATTGATTTTTCTTCAAATTAATTTCAAGACACAATATTAAACATCATTTAATAAAATACTATAATAAAATAATTATGTTAATACTCCCTCCATTTAAAAAAGAATGACCTATTTTGACTTGACACGAAGTTTAAGAAAATAAAATAGACTTTTGAATCTTGTGGTTATAAATTAAAGTTGTGTCAAATGTACCAAAATGTCCTTTAATTTTATAGTCTTAAAAATATCATGTGAAAAGTTGAAATTAAAATATTATCAAAAAAGAAAAGGATCATTCTTTTTGAAATGAAGGAAGTAATTATTTTTCTTAATGAGTGTGTCAAATCAAAATATCACAAATAAAAGTAAAAATGAACGGAGAAAGTAAATTATTTCTTGTCCAGCATACCAAACGAGCGTAACGAATGTGCTTTGAATATCGCGCCAATTACTAATTTTCCTCATAATGAGTGACTATTAACCACGTGGGGTTCACTATTTCCAAAAATAAGATATGCCTAACATTTCGTTTCATTTTACTTGATGATCATTTATGAAAATTAAATTTGTTTTTTAATATTTATTTATCTATCAAGAACGTTTTATTATTTTTTTCTTAATATTTATTATTGTTTTTTATTTTTATTTGATGTTTGATACTCATGTTGGAGTCCGACTAATTTAGAGTCACGTCGAATATGGTCTATTTAGAAGTAACGCTTTAATATTTACCCTTATTGTTACAACATAAATTAATACTCTCTCCATTTCAATTTGATTATCTAATTTTAACTTGACACGAAATTTAATAATATAAAAGAGATTTTGAATCTTATGTTTTAAAATTAAAAATATGCAAAATATATCAAAATATTATTTAATCTCGTGATCTTAAATATTGTCATGTACGAAGTTGAAATTAAAAAATAGACATTTTATTTGAAACAGATTTAAAAAAATAAAACAAAAAAATTGAAATGGAGAGAGTAATAATCAAATTTAAATTTTCAAAACTTAATTAATAAAAATAATTTAGCAGAGTATCAAAATGCAAAGTATGGCGAAACAAAGAGAATATTTTTTTATTTAATATTTTGAAATTTTTAAAGTGCGACTAATTCGGTGAATACAACCCATAGTTTCATGAATTTTACGTTAACGTCACGTACCAACTCTAAATAATAAATTACTCTCTTTGTTTATTTTACTTGTGATCTTTTATTTTTTGAAAGTAAAACGTCATGAACTTTAGCCATTAATATGAGAAGGATTGCAACTTATAATATTTTTCGTATAATTTGTGAATAGCTAAATTTTAAAGGGATAATTACACAAAAGTCCAATTAGCAAATATATTTTACATTTAAGTAGCCAAAATATACTTTACACTTTATAATCCAAAATCTGATTTGACAATTCATTGTAAACTAACTTTTCTTTCTAGTTATATAGGGAACAACACTTCTCATACCAAATTCTCAGTTTTTTCTTCAACATTTTCACTTTAATTCTTTCGTAATTCTCTCACAAAAAACTTCAAACAAATTGGTGAAAGATTCAGCATTATTTCAAGTTTTTTTTCTAAAATTTGAGGTTTCAATATTTTCGTAAATAAGCTCTGTTTCAAGTGGGTATAGTTATAAAAGACTGGTTATGTATTGAGGAGCCTAAATCTGAAATTTTGGATGATTTGGTTTAGTTTTGAGGTGTTTTTGGATGTATTTGATGCTTGGATTCGAGGAAGAAGATGAAGTCTGTTTTTTGGTACAACGGTGTATATATTTGTATACTGTATTGTATATTATTGTATATTGTTGTATATACAATACAATCATTTTGTTTCGGTGATTTTCTTCTTCCTCTCCATTTTATATACACTTATACAACATAGACACATTGTTTAAACATTATATATACATATGTATATATTTGTATAATTATGTATATTATTGTGTAATTATATATATACACCTATTATATAACATTATGCAAAATTATAAGAGGTGTATAGTATACTCATATACAATATTATACAAAAAAAATTGACTTTGTCTCCGTCCTTGATTCAAAAAAAATTTAACCTCATCTGGAAATAGAAGTACGGACCATTAAATAAGAAGTCTGTCCAAATCATTTCTTGCTAATAGAAGTACGAACCATTAAATACATAATTCTAGAGAGACTAGTAAGACTGTAAGATGACCGATAACCAACTAAATGCGTTGAATGATAACGGATTACAAAAAAATCTTCGTTAACTGATAACGTACAAGAAAAACAGAGAAAATGAAACAACAAAAACTTTGGCACCCTTTTCATTTGTTTCACATGTACATAATCAAAGAAACACAAAACTAATCAATGTCGATGGACCAAACTGGTAAATAATTTCCAGAAATAGAAGAAAAAACTACCAAATAGCCCATATTTTTGTAATCTTATATCCAGCTAAAAGTAAAATAAACTAAGTTAGTCATTGCTACTTTAATTAGTAGTAGTTAGTTCTCATGTACAGAGTCATTCTCATATCAATAATCAAGCAAAGAAGCATCACAGAAATGAAAGGAGGCAACAATTTTCCTATTTTGTAAGATGAAGATGGGAGATGGGAAAGAGAGAGAGTAATAATTTGGCTTAGGAGGTAAATTAACTTTCCTTTTTCTATACAATTGGGTTATATTTGGTAATGTAACATAGAGTGGATTATATTTTGTAAAGTAACATTACTAGCTGCATTTTTTTTGTAATTTTTCCAATTTTAAATTTAAAATATCAAATTATCCACTTCAATTTGACTTTGATGTTTAATTAAGTTGACTCTCAAAATGTGAAACGTGACAAATAATACTGAATGGAGGGAATACTATTACCGAATATACTATAAATAAATAATAATACAATAGTATTAAATTACATTGTCAGTATAAATATATGTTGCTCCTACTCTGATTTTATTTGGTTAGAAAATCTAGTAAGCATTCAAACAGTCACGTCACATAATCTATTGCTCCATTTTAAATATATTTTCTCTACGCCATAAAAAAAAAGAAGATAAAATTTGTGCATATTTTATCCTCTTTAAATTTATTTTTTTTGATAATCGTGATGTTCAGGCCAACTTTCGCATACCATGATTAATCCATACGATATCTGCCACCTTCTATCTCCCACTAACAACAAATATTAGGTAATCATGTCCATCAAAATTAAGACATCCTTTTTAAATTTTACTTGTGAAATCATATTGGATATGTTATATTTATTGATGTTGTTTAATAACTTGGTGAAGGTATGCTGAATAGTTAAGTTAACTACATAGTACTCCCTCTATTTTTTCAATCTCTGTTAACTTAGCACAATCCCTGAGAAAATCTTAATAAACAATTTATTTTACTAAATTAATATTACTAATGATGTTTTGAAACGTTAAATTGACTATTACTCTTTTAAATAAAAGATAGTATGAAAAAAGATTGACTATTTATTCTATTACTACTATTTTATAAGTAGTATTGCAATATATGGTTGAAACTTTTAGCATCCACATAGGAAGAGATAGGAGACGTAGGCTTAGCCTAACCCTTCCTATGAATTGAAAAATGAAACAATCACCTACAAGTTGCACCTAACACCTATATATGTATATATCACAACCAAAAAATATTACTTCCCTATTTCATTTTATGAGACACTCTTTAACTTGGTACGATGTTTAAGTAAAAATGAAGATTTTTGAAACTTATGGTCTGAAACAATCCTTAAGATATTTGTGTGACTATAAATTATTTCATTAAGGGTAAAAGAGAATTTTAAAGCTAAATTATTTCTAATTATAGTAAAGTGACATTCTTTTTGGGACGAACGAAAATAGAAAGAGTACCCCATAAAATGAGACGAAAGGAGTACTATTCATTAATTTATGACATTTTGACTTGGCGTGCGACCTTATGGCTTAATCAATAGAATTTTTAAATATCTTCTGTTACTACTAAATAAATAAGAATTAGCAACGGACAAATTATGTAGCTAAACAACAAAATTCATCGCTATTTAGGCAATGGATTAACGATAAAATACATAGCTAATTTCCATTTTTTTGTAATTATCTTTACTTCTCGAAGCAAATAGGCTTAACCACGACATATTCACAATTCATTTTATTAGAGTTAGATGCAAATCAAACTTAGAAACAACAAGCATGATATAAAGTAGTCGTTTGGCCATGTTTCATTGTGAAAATAAAAAAAGTAGTTTTTATTTTCAAAGTAAACAATGATATTTGGAAATTGAAGTTGTGTTTGACAATGAAATAAATTAGAGTTCTTTTTAGATTTTTGTGTGTAATTTAAAGTGGATAAAGTGACAAATATTTATGATCAAACATGTTTTCAGAAGTTGAACTCCGAGGAAAAAAAAGTGATTTTTTTTAAGAGGAACATAAAATAAGAAAACCAAGAGAAGTATTTTGCACTCAATACTTTTTAAACAATCCTCGTAACACACGACCAAACCAAAAAAAATAAAGTTGTCATAACGATGTCAATGCCATGGTTCTTTTAGTCAGATGTTTAGAAGATATGGATAGATAACACGTTTACATGAATCACACCACCTTTCTCTTTTCTTCAATTTGTAACTGATCATAAAAGATCATTTCCTTCTCACGAGACCAATAAATTAGACCGAGGTTATTGTGGATATGAATAAGAGGGGATGGAGAACACATTTTAGGTAGAAGGTTAGTAGGTAGTGAGGTGTTATCTTGCTTTTCGAGGGCTTAGGTTGATTGATGTTGGTCGTTGTACAACCCATACTATTGTAATTCTTGTTTTTGGTATTTATCATTGTTTATTGTGTTTCGATTATCAAACTATTTTGTTGTTTTTGTTCCTTTCTTGTCTTCACTGTTTCCTTCTTCTTTATACTTGGATCTGCTACACTTGAGTTGAAAGTTTTTCGAAAACAGTCTGTCAACCTCCATGATGTAGTGGTATAATCTGCATACACTCTACCCTCCCCAGACCCCAGTTGTGGGATTTCACTTGTAAGTTGGTGTTGTTGCTGTTGTTAGACCAATGAATTAGACCATTGGGTCATTTAGTGCTACTTCCTAAATCTTGGGCTCATGAGATTTTAATGTTAAATATTTTTTTAACTCAAATTTCTAACATGGTTAATTCCAAGAATTCACAATTTGATCATCCCACCAAAAGCATGTAAAACATAGAGAAGATTAATCTCTCATGAACCTTTAGCATAATTCAAAGTTAATCACACAAATCATGAGGAACTAAAATTACAAAAATGTTTTGTAAAACAAGTGCATAATTAGATGAAGTAAAAGCAACAAAATTAGTTTAAATGTGATAATTAACAATGTTATAGACCATATCTTGATCTTACAGATACATGTGACCAACCTAAAACTTGTACATAACCTCACCATATGGGTCCCTTTCAGAGTCACAAGAATACTTCATCTCATCCTGCAAGAGAGGAAATCATCCTTAGCAAAACAATTGCTGATCCAAATTGGCATAAATACTTAGGCAAAAATGATTCACGGGTACCAATTTAACCTGTACCAACTTCTAAAATTTTTTACACATCTACCAACTTCGAAGTTACTTCAGATATGTTGTGTCTAAAGTTTCATGAGGCTGAAGTTCAGGCATATGTGTATGAACTTCAATATGTTGTGTCTAAAGTTTCACATAAGGCTGAAGTTCAGGCATATGTGTATGAACTTCAATATGTTGTGTCTAAAGTTACATATGGTTGAAGTTCATGCATTTCCGCCTGAAGTTCAACATTCGTGCATTTCAACCACTTTTGTCTGAAATTCAATCATATAAAACTTTGTCTGAAGTTGGACTAGACTTCAAGCTCTGTCAAGCCTAACTTCAGACACAACATGTTTGAAGTTCTTCTGAAGTCGTTCAGACTTGCAAATTTTTACGCATTGCGGGTATGGCTTAAATGGTGGTCCCAAAATCGGGCATCCGTGCACTTCGACCAATACGTAGGTTGGTAGGGGAAAATATTTAAAGCATGACAGTTTATCATAGTAAGAATATATGATCTTCCATTTTACTACATTTCCTTGTTGAAAATAAATTTGTTTGAAGTTAGAAAAGGAACAAAACTCTTAACTACTCTTAGCAATTTTGTGTTCTCAGGTAATAGCATCAAATTATGCACAAACAAAAAACATATCCATGACATAAAGAAGGGCACAATTTGAGAACTTACCCCACAAACTCCTCTTCTGGATTTCAAATAGTTTTCACCCAGCAGTTCTAAAAACCAATCATCTGAAAATATATGTATTATAGAGCAACTAAGAGATGAAGGTAATCTTGTATCTTCGTTCTCGTCGTTGTAATCAAAGCTATTATAATCAAATGGATCTGTTACACAAAAGAAAAACAAATGGAATGTCAGATAATAATGCAGGAAACTTCACCTCAGACTTAGAAATAAAGTTATCGGTTTCGCATTTCAGATGTTGAGGGTCTATCGGAAACAGCCTCCCTACCCCACAAAGGTAACATTGGTTTAGCATTTCAGATACCTCAATATGGTAACCAAATCCCTCGTCAATATTCAAGTATAAAGGTTGAGGGAAAAAACTTGAAAGCTAATAGATCTTTAGAAGAAGAATAGAAGAAAATGGTTAAAAGATCATCTAACATACCTACTGGGTCTGAAATTTTTGAATTATTCCGCAAACCATCAATCCCTGAAACTATTAAAGAAGCAAAACCCAAGGGTGGATTTGCACATCCATCAAATGTTCTCAGTTCAAAATTGGTTACAACACCACTTGTTCCAGGAGGGCTACAGGTTCTCATTGTTAACTCTTTGGTTTCTGGCCCCCAACAGAGAAATAATCCATTATATGCCTTATTTTGAAAGCGCTCGTAACTGCATGCAAAAGAAATTCAAATTATGAATAAACAAAACTGTCGGTTTTGTGGCATTTTAATATCGAATAATTTATATATTAAGACACGGACGTGGGAGTTTCTATTGTTACATATTTGTGTCATTATGGTGATTTACTCCATCCATTGCATTGCTGAATTGTGCAGCAGCTAATCCTTATTTTTTTTGGTGTCATTATGTGCTATTACTCATTGGGTTAGTGGAAACATGAAGTCAAAAAGACATGGTCTTGTTGGCTGCATTTCTTGCCTATTAACATTGTGATTTTATACCTCTTGACTCCTTAGTGCATAGAGTTTATTAGTTGAAGGGAGGTGTTCTTTTTGTGGAGCTTTGAACTCAACTCTTGTCCAAGTTTGTTGAGTTGAACTTTGTGATTCGGCTGTTGTACATTGGAGGGGACAAGTCAAGAAAATTATTGTTGGATCGGTGAAAACATTTGCCGCAGGGGGCTTGAATCTCTTAAAGAGAGTGAGATATCCGCGCCTCAGCCAAGAAGAAGATAGTTTTATTTTCTTCATTTTTATTTTCAATTGTAATTGTAAATTTCACCAAAAAACATTATATACAAAAGGTAGTTTTTACTAATATACAGAGAGAATCTGTGAAAGATTATTCGTCATGGTGCCTTTGCTACTGATTGACTATTTCTCATATCAATCACCAAAAGATATAAAGGAAGTAGGACACTGGGATTGAAAATTGCGTACCTATTAGGAACTGGGCAAGAAAATACACATATGGAACGAACATGACCTAACACCCCAGCCATGAATGATTCGCCAAACTTGGACATCCCATACCGATTATAATCACTAGATGCCTTAAAAACATTTTCTCCATTCTTGGACAAACTAATGTGCACATGTGATCCATTGCCAGCATCATGTGGGGATTGTTCTTCTCTATACAGCCAACTTCCATCTGGAGAATACCTAGACAAAAAATGGTCCAAAGGTGATTTACGGAGATTCATGCAAAGAAATTTGAGACTTGCTGTTTCTTTCCTTAAAAGATTTAAATAGATATAAGATCCTGACAGCAACCTCCGAAAAGAAAACATAAGTGCATGACATTGAAGAAATTACTTCACAAATAAGTTTACCATCAGAAGTAAATTGAGCAAATAGTGCAAAAGGAAAATCACTTCTTTTAGATGTAGAGAAGAAAACTTACATCCTGCATTGAATATCATGAACTTTCTCTAGGAATAATAAAATAATTACCATGTCTTAATTCCAAACTAGTTGGGATTGGATATATGAATCCTCTCTATACCTTCTCCTTAACATTATATTATAGGTTCTCCATATTATACTGACATACGGATCCATATACAGACTAAAATACTCTTAGCAAATACTGAACCTTAATCCCCTCCAGTTGTAGCATAAGTGCATAACTAAGCCTAAATCCCCCAAAATGATATATATAATCCGATAAAAAAATCTTTTGCCTTCTCCAGCATAACAGCGTTTCTATCTTTTCTTTGGCATGTATAGCACAAGTTCTTGTTTCATCTTCCAATATATATGTCTCTCTCTATGTGTGTGTGAATGCATGTGTATATCTGTAGCTTCTCTTCATCACAAGTTTATCTGAATCTGTGGTTAAAGGGGTTGTGGAGGGAAGAAGGATAGAATGTTGGTAGATATTAATTGAAACTAATTAAGGTCCGTGCCTAGGGCGTATGTGACATTTAGGGAAACCATCACAAATTTCTTGATTCTGCACCAATGACACAGTCGACACCACACCAGGTCACCGCATTTTCGTAAGTCAACAAAGGAAAAGAAATACCAATTCATCAATCACGACTTGAGCTCAAACTAGACTAATATTACAGAATGTATGATCGAAGTAAGAAATGGCATAGGTGTACGATGGTTAAGTTATGCTTCATATATATTCATGTTTCAAAAGGAAAGAAATATTAATAAACAAAAATAGAGAAAGTAGAATGCAAAACATGTCTGCTGTTGCCTCTCTAAAGGAAGCAAAAGCATATAGGATCAACAAGTAAAATAGAAAACTGCACCTAAAAATATTGCTACCTACTTTGGCATAAAAGTTGCGAGCAGACCATGTTTCCTTGCAACTCCTTTAATGACTTCATGTGTATAAACTAAGTTGTTAGCTTGTGTAATAGCATCTGTGTATCCCAGAACAATTTCAAACTGACCTTTCCCAGCTTCTGAATGTATCTGCATATTTGAAGGCAACAACATCAAAGAAAGCTGCCTTTCTTGAATAGAAAAATAGGAGACAATGTAGTAATGGCTACGTATGTTTAAGTCTAGCTAAAAGGGAAAAGAATGAGCAGTTTATATTGTAGGACAACATAATGCCATCACTCAATTATATCTGTCGAACTATGAATAAAACATACGTAAAGCATTTAAAATTCTTTTTTCTTCTATTCCTTCTCTTTTTTCTTTCCCTTTTTGGAAAAACTCTTCCCATATGATCCGTGTCTAGGGTTAGAGTTGCTTGGTGTTGGTCATGAAGTAGTGATACATTTAAACCATGAGAGAAAACAAATATGTCTTTGTCGTAGATATAGACTATCCATGCGCATTGCTAGATAACATTGCTTAGTCATATATGTCCCGCGAAGCAAGAACTATTAGGCAAAATCCCTCATATTTACTGCAATCTTGAGATTAAGGCTTTACTTTTAAGTAAGGATAGTTTTAGAAAAACAGGTAATAGTAGTTACAAGTGATGCATGGATGCCTTGGTTCAGCTCTACGATCAAATAGGCAGTCAAGGATTTTCATCGAACTAAAGGAGCAAATGCTTGCTAAAATTTCCTAATAGCTGCAGTATTGCATGCAACCAATTGAGAAACATCAGATTCCCAAGCAAATGCTCAAGGAAAATGGAATCTTACCTGTTCAACTGTAATATTCAAGTACTGCAGAGAAGCAACAATCTCATCAAGTACTGAGGATGCAGCATCAATTGCTGCTGTAGAGCAGTATGGGGTCCTGTCAAATATTCGTACTTCTTCTTTGCCATCGCTGTGTAATTTTACTTATACATTGTTAGAACAACAAATTACAGAAGAGAAACTCGTAACAAAAAATATTGTTGGAAATTTTATTGACATACTTTAGTACAGTCTTCAGAATATAAAATTCAACTTCAACGCCTAGAGTCATGACCTGGACATGTAGATATATGTTAGATCAATGAGTTTTCAACTCTTGAGCAAAAGATATTAAAACATACCAAGCCATAGTCATCTTCTAGAATTTTAGAAAATCTGCGAAGTACATCTCTTGGACAATATTGCCATGGTTTACCAGGTTCAGTTAACATGTCAGCCAAAACCATTTCCTGGTGCTTTGCCCTGGATCAAAAAGAGCATACAAACATGATTAAATGTTTCTTCTCTGGAAACAACAAAACAATACCAAGTCACAGAGTAATTCCATGACTCAATTGAATGGTTGCCACACCAAGTTCCATATGTTTATCACATACAAGATTGATATCAACATGTTTATTTTAGACAAATCAACTACAAAATACTTTAGTTTGATGTTCTGTCTTCATCCTACACGTACACAAAGAATATCATATTACTCGTTTTTTATGAAGTAATAAAGTTTAATTAAAGGAAGGGCAAGATATGCCCGTATAAAAAAAATAAACCAAAAAGTAGAAAACCTCGCAAAAGCACATCACATGACTCATATAAGAACCATATCAGTTTTCTTACTTTACAAGACAGGTCTTCCCTTATTGAGTTAGATGGAATCTACACCACAGAAATTGGAAGAGGATAAACTGGGGAGGCAGCGGAGCCAGTGATAATGAAACCTTGATCTATTGAAAACATGTACAGTCTAACAGAACAGATTTAAAGTTTCAGGAGCTAGAAATTGAGAACTCAACATTTTTTTTTAAAAAAAGGGGATGTTGTTGGATGAACGACATTCAAATTTTCTCTTGATTGTTCTTTTTTTTTCTTACCTTTTACTTTATCCACATGATTTCAGTACTATATTCGGAAATATTATGGAGAGCCTTGGAGCAGCAGTATATTTGTCTCTGCGTGTTCTATAGGCCACAGGTTCAAGCCATGGAATCAGCCATTGAAACTTGCATTGGGTAGGATGCCTAAATCACACACTCCGGGGGCTTCACACTTCCCAGCCACCGCGTGAAAGCGGGATGCTTCGTGCACCAAGCTGTCCATTCAGAAATGTTGTCTCAAATCCTAATTAACTTCATTGTGTTTATATTAAGCTTCTGCAGTAACTGACGTAGTAACTGATCCATGTCAATTATGCTCTATCTCATTATTGGCAAGTGAATCTATTGGAGTTCAGACCTTACCTCCGGTTAACTAGATATTAGACCAAACTTGAGAAGTTCAATATGGTTTAAATTTCCATTGCTGATTATGGGCTGAATTAAAGAGGGTCTTTCGTTATCTTCTCATATATGAATTGCCAGAGGAAATATAAAGACAACCTACAGCATACATAAGCTAAAAACAATGGAATATATTGCGTATTAATAATGCATAGGTTTCCAAGCAGTACCATGGGACTCTGCATTTGGTTGATAAATCAGGAACAGTTCTGACCTCACCCGTAGGGGAAAGCCAGGTATCCTGTGCGATATCATCACATTGTGTAGACATTCCCATACATTCAACAGTTAACCCTAAACCATGTTTTTTTACAGAACTATAGAACCTCTGTTGTGGAATAACCTGTAAGTGATGCACAAGAAATGAACAAAATCAGTCCACTTTGACAGATCAGGGAAACACCATTTAATGTCCAACATCATGTAGTGAAGGTAATAAAAAATCCTGAAAAATAAAGCAACGAATGACTGCTATGACGTGAATAAAACATCATAAATAATTGTCAATATTTGGTATCCGGAATATCCAATAGCATTACTTGTGTCAACTTTCAGATTATGATAACCTCCAAATTCAAAAACAACATCAGCGCCTTAAAACATAGCTAAGAAGAAACGTTCAAATAATGTAATAGTAACTCTACAAATCATTACAGGAAACAAAAAAACATTACACAAATATTGAAATAATCCATTAGGGTCTTTGTACAAAAATGGATTTTGGGTCAAACTCAAACCAAAAGCTAGCTCATGAGGGGAGGGTTGTCCAAGTACATATAAGGAGACCAATTGCTCATCCCTTTTCTGATGTGGGACTCTTAACCCCCCCCCCCACACACACACACCCAGACCTCGTTAGCTGATGCGTGGACAATATAATATGGGGGCCCAACCTCGGTGAACAAAGAAGTGGGATGAGACTAGCTCTGATACCATATAAAGAAATGGATCTTGGGCCTAACTCAACCCAAAAGCTAGCTCATGAGGGGAGGATTGTCCAAGTCCATATAAGGAGACCAATTGCCCATCCCTTTTCCGATGTTGGACTCTTAACACTCCCCCGCACACCCAGTCTTCTTGCATGAACTTATCAATCCAAATCAAAATTTATAAAGAAAAACAGACACCAAACCTTTTGAACTGCGTGATTGCAGGACGGCATCCTATATTTGTGAAGAGTGAAAACAATATCGGAAAGCTTGTTGAATCTTACTATAAGATAGTTTTGATTGTTGATGTTTCACAGAATCAATATCTCAAGTTTCACCAAAAAAAATTGGATCTTTACTTTAACAGGCGACAATTTCCTAGCTGAAGTAAGATGAAATAGCAAAGTTATGTAATTTGTGTTTTGAAATTTCTTAGTGACAACTTTTCATCTGTTTCTTGATGCTCACATTGAAAATTATCTAAGCAGTATGTCTGAGAGCTTCTCTATTTCTTGAAGGAGTCGTCACTAGCATGTGAACGATAGTAGGAAATACAGAGGAGCTCTGCTAGCCGTGAATTTACACCAGGACTCGACATTGCGCCCGTACTTGTTCACTGCTCTAGTTAAGAATGTGCTAAGCAACACAGTATAGGATGGATCTATGGGGTACGCTTTTTGCTGTGCTAATTGTTGAAAAGAGCAGAAGCAGTCTAGAAAGTAAGGGTTTAGAATAAGTAGAAGTAAAGTTGAATATATGCACTACCAGTTTGGTCAATATAAGAAGAGTGAAGTTGAAGTGAGATTAAATAGGATTGTGGTGTCTAAATGCAACCAATTCAGATCGTTAGACTCGTTCCAGGAGAATGGAATGTACTGTTGAAACAAAAAAGAGCTACCAGGGTGTTATGTGATCGGAGGATGCCTACCAAAATGAAAGGTATGTTCTATTGAACAGTAATAGGGAGTAATGTGATAGGAGGATGCCTACCAAAAATTAAAGGTAAGTTTTATAGAAACTGCTATAAGACTATCAATGTCATATGGAAGGTAATTTTGAGCTACTAAAGTCCAACATAGCCACAAGATGAGTGCTGCGGATATACGCTGAGATGTATGTGTGGTCATACAAGGTTACAACTTGTTCAAAAATGACTACATTTGCCAATCAATATGGGTTACAGCTTAAAATATATGGTAACTAACATCAAGGTGTGCTGAATCTTTTGTCAGAACCTCAGGTCCATGTGTAGGTCCTTTGACATGATGCAAGGATATGGTACCCCAACTACACCATGTTTAGTTTAAGCTAATTGCCAATTAAGGATTTCTTTTTGGTTGACACACTTAATTAAAATACTTCAAACTCTTTGTGGTTCATCAAATTGAACAAACTGTCACAGGCATCTGAATATCATTAAATAATTTGAAATCTTAAAACAGATGATACAACTTACACGACATCTATGCTGCCCAGAGAAATCTATCCACATAACGCGAACAAGTGTAACATCCGTCAAGGGGACGTTCTGTTCCTTCTTGAAGGAAGTTGATAAATGGTGAGGTTCTACATCAGAGTATCTTGGAGAAACATCAAGCTTGTAGAATTGCTTTGCAGTTTCTGCAAAAATATCTTTAACCACTGCAAGAGCTTCTGGAATCGAAAGATCACCAGCAATACATGCATCACGTAGAACAGAGAATACCACTTCACGCGCTATCTTTGCACCTGAATGGAAAATGATTCCAGATTATACCAATTGAATTTAGAAAGAAGATACAAGCTGAGTAACTCACTTAGCTAGAGTAACTCAAGGTGCATATTGTTGTATTGCCAAATTCAAATTTGCAAGCCGAAAAATAATTCAACCAGGTAGCAAGGAAATGGACACGTAGACAACACATTTTTGTTGAGATATAATTAAGTAAATAAAAGTGCGCTCTCTCTACGAACTTGAGCTTTTAGATGACATGATCACACAATTTAATATGGTATCAGAGCAGCTCTGGCCTGAGTTCAAATCTCACTGCTACCCGTTATCAAAATGGACTTCCACATTCTTGGCCCATGAAAAAGAACCAGGCCTGCACGTGAGAGGGCATGTTTAAGGTATAATTAAATAAACAAAAGTGTGCCTCTCTCCGAGCTTAAGCTTTATAAGGAATGTATTCGTGCCATATTCTGAAAAATGACGGTGTCACAGACATGTTTTTGTACATTTTTTTAACATTATCTGTCAGCAGAAGTCTGCACACATCATTTTACCTTAGGATTAGATTTTTGGTATACCTTTCCTTTTTTTCTTTTTTTTTGATAAAGACCTTTCTTCCTTCTATAATGCTCTTACTCATATCAAAAGATCTTACACTCTAGGCAGACCTTACATTCTAAAAAAAATAAAAAATTAACGTATCCTAGTGGGTATAACACATTCAGGATAAGCAAAGGACACACATGTTGGGCAATCAAACATCAGACAAAGGTACGTACACATTCAAATGGGTCTACTGTCCAAACGCCATCTAGAGTGATTTGGCAAGCTGTCAAAGTGTGGGCAAGGACATGATTTTCTGTTAAAAGTTCTTGCACTTCTTAGCAAGACAATTACAATAGGTATTTTTAGATGGGCTGAATACAAAAACTTTTAATATATTCTGAAAAGCAATAGGTACAAAAGCTTGGGATGCCATGATCCAAAGATAAAAGATAAGAATAATTCAGGCCTGACCTAAATAAAAGCTTTCAGCAAATGCGAAGCCATCGGTGCTGAACATAACCTGTTAATATCCAAACATTAGATAGGAAATTGTCCACTCTTTAAATGGTGCAGTTAGTAAGGTTCCAAAAGATTAGTCAACTACGAATATGGCAATCTGCTACCTCAATTAGAAAGATAGGTACTAGGTACTTTGTTAAATATTTTGAACAAGGTCAGCTAATATTTAAATGTTTCTTTAAGAATATGAACAACCTTATTCATTGGAGCAATATCCATGAGTTCTTTCACTGAGGATATCATCCTATGATAGCGATGTTTGGGAATTGCTAATCCAAAATCAAGATAGACCTGTAATAACAGTGATTGACCCTATTAGGAGAGACAAGGTAAAATACAATCTCCATCATGAGCAGTAGATGTACAAAGTCTCCGATAGGTCAGGTAATACCAAATAGCTAAGTAAAAGCTGTGTCATAACATCAGACCGACATGCTAATAGTTTCAGATAAAGATCTTACTTGAGGGTACACAGAAGCCAGATATGAAGCTTCCTTTGAGAACGGGTAGGCCACATGCAAAAGCACTAACCGGTTCTTAGTGAATCTCTTATCCTCAAGAAGATTTTGAAGATTAAGGGGATTCGCTAGCCTCAGATCCAAATCCTTTTCCCCAAAACTGAAATGAAAAAAATAAAACAATGTAAACTTTAAGAAAGGGAAGATACTAGAAATAAAGCAAAAACAAATTGCATAAATCTTTCGTTTACTTTTTAACTATTTAATGAGAAAAATAACAATGAGGTCAAGCTATCTACTTCAAACATTCTGTTTTGTTACCCTGTGTCTATCTGCATTGGCAAGTCATAACTTTGAGCCACCACCAAAGCATGCATGAAGATATAATCAAAGAACTTCTTGTTTGAGATTCGGACAGCATTCCCACCTGGAAAGGCAGAAACTATCAGAATTACGCGCTTAATCATACTGCAATACAACCCCAAGTCTTGCAACACTCACCACTTAAAACTTCACTCAGGCCCTCCTCAGCTTCCTTTACAGTTACCTCTGTATTAATTGCAAGGCCAGTGCGATATGCAACTATACTTTTAAAGGCAGTAACTTTGTCTGCTTCTGTATGTAACGATCAGGAAAAACCTTTGGAACATGACTAATTATGCATCTACTAGACATGAGTTATATACTATTCTGGAAACCTATTGACTGATTTAAAGGATATGATTTCAACTCCTTTGAGAAATTCTCCATGAACGAATCCAGTGTCCACTTTGTTCCATCGGTACCCTACACTAAAATAGGAAACAATAATGATATTAAAATATCTCAGGGGTAGAAGGATACAGCAAAGAAAGAATTTGCCAGAGATAATAGCATGCAAACAATATGGGCTTTACATGTCGCAATAGTTTTAAATAGGTAATGATATCATAAACAAGCGCTTTATAAGTTCTTTTCCACCCTCAAGGAATACTGCATAATAGTGCATATCGACTTTTCATCTTTACAAGTATCTCGTTGACCTCTGCCATCATGAATCGATAAAACATACTGAATAAATGCAGTACACTACAAAATGAATATGTTATATTACCTTATCAAGAATGTTTTTAGCTACATTCTCAATTCGTAGTATTCTACCAACTTTTGGTGCAAAATGTTCGTGCCATTTGATATCATGCTTTTTGTCCAACTCAAGTCCATCATCAATAAGTAAAGCAGAAATTCTTGCAGCTTTGAAGCAAGTATTAGCACTCGACTCCAACCCAAGGTGTTGTCGAGATTCTTGAACAGCATCCAGGGATACCTTTGAGCCATATAGTTCAGCAATTTCCTTCAAGCTTCTCTGAAAATGAAACGACAATCGCAAAACAGAAATATAATCAATGTCTAAGAACTAGTTCCAGCTAACATAAAGCAACATAAATAATTAGACAATGAAATGACAGGATTGTCATGCTTGTCCTTGGCCAGTAACTATGAGAGTATTTGCAATCCTAAAATAACTAGCAATTGTAATAGTGAAACTTTCATGTAAAATTTTATCTGGGCTTACTACATAGGCAACCCCTTAAATTTGTCAGACTATTTCATTTAGACACTCGAACTAAGCCCCGATCAATTTGAACACATCAACTCTTAATAAAGTGTTTCAATTAGACACTTTCTGTCCAAATTTCAAAAAAGCTTTTGGTGTGTTTTCGTTCGTCTATTGAGTAGATAAGTCAACCACATAAAATATGACACGCCCTTTAATTCCAAAAATGCATGGACTTTTAGGTCTTATTGAAAAGAATGTGTATAATTAAAGGAGATAGTATTTTATGTAGTTAACTTAACTAGCTAATAGACGAATGAGAACACAAGCAAAAAAAACTTCAAAAGTTTAACCGAAAGTGTCTAATTGGAACAATTTATTAAGGAGCTTAGTACGAGTGTCTAAATAGAATATTCCAATGCATTAATGGAATCCATTATTAGAGTGGATATTATTGCAATTAACTCTAATCCGTGTGATTAGAGTTGCAGTACATATTTGGCTTTTGGTACAGAGATACATACATTCTCGCAATACATCCATTTTTCTTCTTCACCCTTTGCATCTGAAGCTTAGGGGTCATTTGGTACAATGTATTAGGAGAAATAGTCCATATATTATGTATGGTATTATTTAGTACTATGTTTGGTTGGAATTTTGGGCCTATGATTAGTTATACACCCTATATGGTATTATAGGGTGTATAACTAATACCTTCCATTGGTGGTATTAGTAATACATTGGATTTAATACCATGGGATTATATATGTAAAGACAAAAATATCCCTCAAATCCTTGTAACTATTTTATTTATTTTCTTGGATATATGTTTTATATTTGTACTAATAAATTTATTTAAACAAATTAGCTTACAATTTTTAAGAAAATAGATAATTTAAATAAAAAAATTCAACTGAATTTGGAATAAAATGGGCAATCCAGCAATTACTTTGACGTTAATATGAAGCTTTTTAATAGTGTTTTCTATATTTAAGATATGTACAAATATATAATACAATAGTTAATTATGGTTAAGAATAAATAATTATAGTTTAAAAAATGACACATGCCATTTGTTTATTGATAGGATGTAAACACCCGGTGTGGATATATCAAAAAAAAATTATTTTTAAGAATGAATAATAAAGCTTTGCAAAACACACACACAAAGCTATAGAATGTAGAGGGTATTTTTGTAAACAAACAATATCATTTTTAAAATATAACAATACATGTTGTTTTCAATACATCATATCAAACACTGCATAAAAAATAATCCCAGCATAACTAATCCCAGCATTACTAATCCCAACACTACTAATCCCAGCATTACTAATACACCCTATTCAGTACTATCTTATGCACTCTACCAAACGACTCCTTAGAGTACTACCCCGATTTACTATCACGGTTGTAATTTTGAGAGCGATTAAAATTCATTTTGATGTTTTTATATTTATTAAATATATTTTAGGTTGTTGATTATTATAATTTATATTTTTTTATCTACTTTTTAAATATATAAAAATATATATAAAACTCAAAGCTTGTTTGATTAAATTTATGATCAAAATTTAGAAATTTAAATCTCGAAATTTCAATTGTGTCACATATATTGAGACGAAGAGAATAGTAGTACTCACTCTGTCTCAAAATAAATGAATTTTTGAGGTGTGACACACTCCTTTAAAAAAGGTATTAAATAACGGTATTTACTTCTTTTCAAATTTTTCTTAAAATTAAAAATAGTTGAAAACCTCATTAAAGAGAAGGATAATTTTGGAATCTTATTTATTTTGAACAATAAAAAAAAATGCTAGCAATTCATTTGTTTTAGAGCGGAAAGAGTAAGTTAAAAATTTTAAACCCATAAACTCATAGGACTATAATTCAGATCATATAGCACTTTCAAATTTTAGACCAATTCATGAGGAAAATAGGAGTAAATGATATGATGTTGCATAACTTTAAATTTTAGATCCATCTTCGTAACAATACCAACAAGATGAAAGGGGTCCATATAATAACAATGAACTTTTATTTGTAAAAATTCTACTTCCACCACTAACGATCAACAAACATTTGTAACGGATCATAAAACCAAATCTCCCAAGAGGTATAATGAGAAAAGAAATAAACCTTTAAGTCAATGGTATCATCTTCTTTAGATTCAGAAAAACAGCTTAGGAAAGGGACATTGGAATCCAATGCCACAATGTTATGGGCATGAGTGTCCACAATTTCCACTATCTCTACTGCTCTTTTCAACTCTTCAAATTTGTCCATCCTGTGTGTTAGTTCAGAAAATTAGTTTGTTTTTTAGTTCACAATTAATGCAATCTTGCATGTAGAAACAAATCAACTTTAGTGTATTGACTGATCTAACTTTGTTTTAATTTGTATGGATAAGCTTGAAAATCGTGGAACTAGTAGCAGTACACTTGTTTGATAATGAGAGACTATATCTATATGAACAAAATAGTGGTTAATTTGGCTCTCAATAGCTCCAGATTAAACTACTTTTTGACTTTTTGTGGTTGTGGTAAAGTTGTTGGGAGAGTAATATGGTAAGTAGTTGGGTAGGATATTAGGTAAAAAAAGCATAAAATTTATATCAAACTTATAGGATTAGTAAAATAAAAAAATAATGAAAGGCATATACATTTCTTCAGATTCTATTTTACATACTCTTTTTGTATTAGATGATGATGGGAATGTCTTATACCACATGGTATATAGATTCTGAAGAAGAATATAATTAAAACAAAGGAGTTTGTAGAATTTAATTTTTTGACAATCACCAACATAGAATTATTAGTAGTTCTTTTTAGGAACTTCTTGTCAGTAAATCTGTGAATCTCTCATATTAAATGTGATATTATCTATCAAAAATTATAATTTTAGAATAACTTTATTTAGACATTGTACTTGAAAGAAAGGTAGCGCCTAGCAGTAAGCTAGTGAAATGCTTGTGTAATTTTCCTCCACTAGTAATTTATAGGGGCAGAAGGTCTATATTCAAGTAACTTGGAAACATGGACTAGAATTTACTTTTACTACTCACTCCATTTTAAAAAGAATGATTTTTTTTTTTTGACAAAATTTTAATTTCAACTTTTCACGTGACATATTTAAGATCACAAGATTAAAGGGCATTTTGGTATATTTGACACAACTTTAATTTATCATCACATGATTCAAAAATCTTCTTTATTTTCTTAAACTTTATGTCAAATCAAACTAGATCATTATTTTTAAAACGGAGGGAGTACTAAATTTTATGGTTTATGGTGTTCAATGTTTTTCAAGAGTCTGGGTTGGACAACAATATTTTACACTAAATATGAGTTTATAACTTGAAGAAGACGGTGATTGGTGGGTAACCTGTTGAAATAGATTCAATTAACAACACTATTTTATCAATCATCTAATCGAACTTTTGAAGACAATTTTACGTTGAGTTAATTAATTAATTAGATTGTTTGTGGCTCAACTAATAACTTTGATTTCATAAACTCACTGAATTTTGTTTTGTAACATAAAAATTACTCAATTAATGGTAATTATGTTAGATTGTCACTCAACTTTGTTTGTAATAGAAAAATCAATCAATTATTTTCGTTTCACTTACAAAGTTACTCTCTAACTTAAAATTTTTATTCTTTTTTTTAAAAAAATCCTATTAGCAATATCTACCGCAAAAATTGTCTTAATTGATTGAGTGACTTTATATGTAAGAAGAGGATAAATGACGACTTTGTAGATGAAATGATAATAATTAAATTAATTTTTCTATTATAAAATAAAATTGAGCTAACTTTTTGAAATAAAAATTATTAGTAAATGACCATCTGAAAATTTAACTCAGCTTTACTGTCAATGTATAAAAGATTTGCCTTTATGAGATGACAAATGCAGGGGTCACTTCGATTGTTATCATTAATCACTATCTGTGCTAGTCCATTACGGCACTTCTAGCTAGGGGTGGACGTTTGATTCTTCGATTTAATTTTATTAAATTTTGGTTCAGTTCTTTAGTTTTTGATTTTTAGAAAAGTATACACCGAATACTAAATCAATCTAATTTGGCTCGGTTCGATTTTTTCAACTTCAATTCGATTCGGTTCGATTTAGTTCGGTGTTCTTAAATTAATTTTTTTGTGCAAAATAAAAAATAAAATGAGAACAGAATCAAAATTAAGATACTAAAAAAAAATAAAACATTGTAAATAAACTATCAAATGAGGACAACTTCAAATACATATCATTGTAGTGCTCCATTTTTCGTATCACAATACGGTGGTAGTATTTGTGTGAAATTTTTTAAAAATTATGAGTATTTGTGTGAAAAATTTTAGGAATTACAATTAGAAATATAAGTATATTAGGAATTAAAATTAAAAATTAGGAAAAGTAAAAGTAATAAAGATGGAAGGTAAATGTTGATGGGATAATTTGAGTTGTTTTTTTTGTTTTCCGCTTTGTGTTCGGTACCCATATTAGAGTCCCGACTAATTTAAATCGCGCACTGCAGGACCCATTTTGAGGGTAGCGCTTCCAACAAGATTAGTATAATTTAAGTTACATACATGATTAGTATTAAAATTTTACTGTATATATTTATTTAATTAATATTCCAGTTAGAACCTTTTATTTCTTTATTTTACAGGTTATTATATATGTGTAGAATTTCTTGTTATTATAAGTTAACATAATTTAATAGTGAAAAGGGAAATTTTTTATGCCATACAACATAAACACATATAATAATTGCAGCGTTACAGCACTAGATTCATCTGAACTCAATACTTTCGATAATAATATAAATTTATGTGTAAGAAAAATTACCAAAATTATAATAAATAGTAAATCCAAATTCATAACTCAAAAATACACATGTTCAGTGCTAAAAATCTTAAAAGTTCAACTCATTGAAACATTATTCATAACTATCTTGACTACTTTTGATTTTGTTGCTCAATGATGTCTTCAATCATAGATGTCAAGTTCTTTACACCATACAATATAAACACATAATAATTCTAGCGCTGAATTCATCTGAACTCAATACTTTCATCGAAAGTATAAATTTAAGTGTAAGAAACACTTTTAAAATTACAACAAATAGTAAATCTAAATTCATAATTTTAAAAATACAGCATGTCCAGTACTAAAAATCTTAAAAATTAAACTCAAAAAGTTATTCATAATTTAAGTATAAGAAACACTTTTAAAATTGTAACAAATAGTAAATCTAAATTCATAATTTTAAAAATACAGCACGTCCAGTACTAAAAATCTTAAAAATTAAACTTGAAACGTTATTCATAACTATCTTAACTATTTTTCATGTGATTTTGTTGCTCAATGATGTCTTCAATCAAAGATGTCAAGTTAACGTAAGAAGAACCACCTTCTTCAAATGCCCTCTTTGCCAATTCTCCCAACTCTTTTGCTTTTGTTCTTCTTAATTGTCCTTCTTCTCCTTCATCCATTAGTTTGTCTAATGCCTTCTTAACATCATCCTTCTTGACCAAAATTCCAACATTTTCCTCATCTCCCCACTTGATTGGTACCTTCACACCTAGGCTTACTCCAATTTTTAGCACTTGGACAACTAACTTCTCATTGCAAAATTGCTCAGCAAAAAGTGGCCATGTTACCATTGGTAATCCTGCTGAAATACCTGTTGAAGACGCAATTAAGTAAATAATAAATGTATATTTTCTTTAATAACTTAATTTTTTTTTTTGATAAAATGGTAACATAACAAAAGTTTTGAATTCAAATCTCATCGCCCTCTATTGCAATAACTATGTCTCATCTCCAAGCTACATGTTATTGGGTCATCTTAGGGGATTCATTTGATGGTAAGCAAAGCCTCACACTGATTATGTCATGAGGCTGACTATATCTAATCTATAAACCCAAAATAAAATTAAGTTCTATCAGTTTCATCAAGTAGGTAAAGTAGGCATATACAAACCACATTTTTAGATTCTATTGAAACAAAACAAAAAAGGGGACAAGATGGAGAAAGGAAAGGGATAAGATATGAATCCTCTATATCTTCACAATATTTCAATACTCCCTATTTAAAAATTATCTAAAATTAGGACTTCTTTAGACTTTAGTATATACTCTAGTGGTTACATTTATGATACACTAAAAGTTTTCTAGTTGATATCACCTATACGAATTTTAACTTCCTTGCTAGATCTACCTAGCTTCTGAGATATTAGGCTCGTATATAAGGATGCACGAGACATAATTAAGTAAATAATAATAAGCTCTCGAACAAATTAATCTTTTAATAAATAAGATGATCATATACTTAAACAACAGTACCTTCCAACGTAGAATTCCACCCGCAGTGCGTCAAGATTCCACCAATTGCAGGGTGTGAAAGTATAAGCACTTGTGGTGCCCATCCTCTAATCAAAAGTCCCCTTACTTTATTTCTTTCCTCAAATCCATTTTCAACAATCCATTTCTCTAAATCTTGTAACTTATCACCTCCTCCTAATACCCAAACAAATGGCCTATTTGATTCTTCTAATCCAAGACCAAGTTCCACCATTTGCAATACTGTCAATCTGGACAAACTCCCAAGGCTTGCATAAATAACACTTCTTGGTTCTTTACCATCTAGCCACTTCAAACAATCTTGATTAACAATTGCAGTCTTGTTACCTCTTGTAACCAAATCTTCACTATCTTTATTGCACATAGAAACAGGTCCAACACACCAAACTTTTTTCCCTTTAGCTTTTCTATACTCTTTCTCATAAATTGGTTCTAATTCAACAAAGCTATTAACTATCACACCATATGACAATTCCTCAGCTGACCTTATTTGTTCAGTCACTTCTTTCAATACAGTGGAACTAACTGAACTGTTGGTTTTCGCGGAGCCTGCTACCTGAGCTTTCGTTAGTTCAATCTTTTCATCCAAATCAGGAACAACGAAGTACTCAGAATCAGACGTTAAATTTTCAAGAATCTTGGAGGAGACTATTTTGTAAGAACATAAAAGTGAGAAACAACAAGTTCCATGGAAAACAATTCTTGGAATACCATTACTTTGAGCAATTTGAGTTGTCCATGGTAATCCCATGTCAGATATTATACAACTTGGCTTGGGATTTAATGTGTCTATGAGATTTTCCACTTGTTGTTTGAGCATACTGATAGCTGTGAAGAATTTTGAGGCCATGTCAAGTGAAGGAAGCATGTCAAGATTTTCGCAACCTTGTGGTAAGCCAACTTCTTCACTAGGAAAATTGAGTTTGACAATTTGGATTTCTTGACCAGTTTGTGTTGCACGATTGATGGTTGAACTAAAGCGATTTGCGTTTACTGGAGTGGTGATGATAGTTGTGATAGCGCCGCGATTTGCTAGGAGTTTGGCTATGTCTATCATAGGGATCATGTGGCCTGGTGCCATTAAAGGGAAGAGAATGAAATGAAGTTGTTGGACTAGTTGAGTTGCCATGGCTAAAAGAAGGATGTGTTGAGAGAAATGAGTTGGGATTTTTGGGTTCTTGATTTTAAGGTGTAAATGGAGCTGAAGGGTGTTTAGGTAAAACTCACCAATTGACAAGAAATTAGGGACTTTGTGGTCCAGTTTGACAGGATAACAAGGTGGACTACAGTGTCATTTGGTACACCGAATAAAGAAAATAATCCTGGGTATAAAGTTTGGGATCAATTTAATTTCATATTTGATATGAATTATTATTTAATTTCAGGATTATTTTATTTTATCATTTATACTAAAATGATGGAATAACTATCTCATATAAAGGGATTTTCTTGATAATAGGAGTGAGCAAATTGTACACTTTTTAAAAAAATAAAAAAAATGTTATGGTAGTGTTAAGGCCAGCTTGTAAGTGATGGCGGAGCCTGAATTTTTACTATTTAAAGTATAAAGAAGTGAACATAGGAAGAAGTCAAGGTTATTTGACATCTACTATTATACATAAGAAACAATGTTAACCTTGTACATTGATAAGAAAATGGAAATTGATCGTCTAACTTAGCTCAAAAACTAGTTCATGAGGTGAATATTGTCCAAAACCATATAAGAAAGACAATTGTCACAACACTTCTGCACAACCAAGCGTGTCAGCTAGAGCATGGACACTATAAGATGAAGACCCAATGTCAAGTAAAACCAAAATTTATGACGAGCCCAACTCCAATACCATAATAAGAAAATGAATCTTAAACTTAACTCTACTTTAAAGTTAAAGTTAGCTAATGGGAATTATCCAAGATCATATAAGAAAACAAATTCGTCACATCCACCTTCAATATGGGCCACAACATATACATATATAGTCAAGAGAATTCAGATGAACTCCCTCGCATCCTCGAGATCCACCCTATTTGCATGCATCTTAATTATTCCATTTGGGTGTTTAATATCTTCTATCAACATAAGTATTAAATAACTTTATTTAAAACTTAAAGCAAATGAAAAAAATCACATATCATTTGTCTTTATTGGATATGAGGCCTAGCTCTCATAATTTTCTTATACGTTACTCTCTTCGTTTTAAAAAGAATGACCTAGTTTAACTTGGCATGAAGTTTAAGAAAATAAAGAAGATTTTTGAATTTTGTGATTCTAAATTAAAGTTATGGCAATGTGTTAAAATATCTTATAATCTTATAGTCTTAAATATGTCATGTAAAAAATTAGAATTAAAATATTATTAAAAAAAAAATCATTTTTTTAAAAAATAAATTAAAAAAAAATAGGTCATTTTTAATTTTTTTTTGAAACGGAGAGAGTACAGTCTTTGAAGCGTAAGCAAGTTGTAGACTTCAAAGAGTCTTATCGAAATCCAAGTAAAGAAGAATATCTACCAATCATATTTGCAGTGTCAAAGATAGATATGAAAATTCAACAGAACGTCCAACGTGCAGCCCAATAACATGACAACAAATGGATGGACCACAAAAGTTTTAGTGCAACCCATAAAAATATAAGAGCTTTAAGACCATAATTACATGACACAATATAGATTTCAAAAAATTATAATATTTGTCGTGTATTTCAAATATGTTGGTTGATATTATATATCTGTGTATCTTTAGATACACGTTTTATATAAAAAAAAAACGTATATCTTTAGATACCAATATATCTAAAAATACATAAATATTTGTTATGTTAGACATTATTAAAATATGTATCTTTAAATACTCATATATATGAAGATACGTGTTGTTTTATAATTTTGTTCAAGTTAGATTTGATTATGTAAATTAGACACAAATATTTGTCTAATATTGTAATTTCCACAAAGTTTTTTGTGTGTTTCATACGAACGTTTATTTTTGTATCACCATGTAGTGGAACAAATTCTTAGATAAAGAAGTCTCCTACGACTAGGGAGGCAAAAAATAAAACTCTTCGAATTATATATTAAGGACAAGCATAGATAGTTTTGGGATATAACCATTTAATATTATTTTATTTATTATTTGATTATTACCTTTGAAATAAATTATATCGAAATTAGTAACTAATACCAAAAATAAGTTATTCTTATCAGATGATGGAATAACAATACCAAAATTAGTTTATCCTGTAATAAAACAATGAAAATGAAGGGGGAAAAAAAAAAAACCTCCAAGGTACTCAAATTAACCTTTTTTCTATCAAATAAGATGGATGGTATTTTTTTTTTTTTGGTAACAAACTACTTTTTCTTAAAAGTTATGCAATGTTTGTTATTTTTAATACAACAAGTCAAATAGTCTATAGAAAAAATATCAAAATAACTAATTTCAATATAATTAATCTCAACATAACTTGTCTTCAGACCAAACGACCACTAATAGTATATTTAATATGAAGAAAAATATTTTTCACTTAAAATATTTTATTGCAACATTAATTATTTTCTTGTGTTGGTAAGTAAGTAAGTAGAAAATATTATTCCATAAGTATTTGTATATAATCTATGCAAATATTTTAAAGATGGGGTGTGGGTTGGTGGAGATAGGAGCTATGGGTGTGGGGTTGTGCTGGGGTGAGGTGTGTTGTAGAGCAGGGAGGAGACAATTAGAAAAAAATGTCTTTTAAGAAGTATTTCGTTAATATTAAGAAATTTATTTATTTACTTAAAAATATTTTGAAACGTAAAAATTCTGAGAAAGATAGCATTAATACATTATCAATCGGTTTAAGATAAAAAGAAGTGATGTGATTCACTTAGTATTTTGTATCTGTTTTGAAATTCAATTAATTTAAATTTACGTTAATTTTTTTTTTAAAAAAAATCCACTTTAAAAGTAAAATGCTAAATTAACTTTATTTTCAAGATCTGAATTCGAGACCTAGATATATACCACTTTATCACAACATTTGGATGGTCTGAAAATAACCTATTTGTTCTTTATGAGAGTTATTTGCATGTTCGTATTTTATTTAATAAAGGTGCTTGTTGTTTTTGCTTTTGTACGAGTGATTTATTTTTTTTAAAAAAATAAACTTATTAAGTACTGTCTAAATGTAAGAAACTAATGGGATTAAAATATTAGTAGCCATTCAATTATTGATATCTTGGTTGTCCTTATATTGAATTAAGCATATTTAATTTTTAATTTTTGAAATGTGTATTTTTAATCTCTTTGCTTGTAAAATATTCACAAATTTTCATAATTATTTACTTATCCACTATTTAATTATTCATATCTTAAGCTTATATTTTTTTCTCGACATTTTAGATCAATATACTTCTAAAAATATAAGTACAACATATTTCCTACATAAATGGAGCAAAAAACAAACATTTTAATTAATTATAGGCTAAATGTATCGAATCATATAAAAAAAAGACTAAAATCAAAATTTATCGATAACTAAAGGATCAAAAGTTTTAGTAGCTCAAATTAATAATTTATTTGTCGATATGTTTATTCTACAGAGTCCGGAGCATAAAGGGCTATAATTTTGACCAAAAATTCCAAAGGGGACAATGGATTCCGAAAGAAACCAAAGGGGACAAAACGTTGGGCGTCCAGCGATTTGTAAATCGCTAGCCAGCCAGCGATTTACAAGTCGCTGGACCCACCGTGACGGCCTGTTTTTAGGGTTACAATTAAGTTTGAACTACTTCATTAGCATTTTTTTTACACCTTAAGCTCATTTTTTAAAAGAAAGTCATATTTAATATGCTAATTAACTTTACACCTTAAGCTCATTTTTTAAAAGAAAGTCATGAGTCCAAACTTATTATTCAAAAAAAAAACATGAGATTTACCTATATATTTATTTTATTTTTTTATTAACTTTATTCACTTGATTAAATTAAGCTTATAAATTTTTTTTAAGACATTTCCTTCACAATTCAAAAAAATTATAGCCACCATAGTAATAGATTAATAACATATTATAAGTTAAAAAATGATGAAATACCTTTATTCTACTTGTAGGAAAAAAATAAGAGAGGAAAATACTATTATTTTCTTAAAAATAAAATCTTTTGAACCAAACCGATATTAGCCAAATTGATGGATATGAATTATATATATTTGATTTTAATAATTAAAAAATTAACTAAATTGATTTGATTTTAGTTTTAACCAAGAAAGGACCTAAACCAAACTATGAACACCCCTAATTAAAAATATTGCATGTGAGTTTTAATATTAATTAATTTAAATAATTATATATTATAGTGCATTGCTAAATTAGCAAACTTAATCATTGTTGATAAATATTTTACTTATTTTTTATAATTTCTTTTCATATATTGAACTATGTAATACTTGACAATTATCTTTTAGAACATTATTTTTTCTTGAAAAGAGTTACTTTGTTCTATTCTGTTAAATGTAATACGTATATCTTTATAACTGAACAATGGAAAGTTGACATATTATTAATGAAACTTTTTTAAAAAATTTAATATTGGGGATGTTAAATAAAGGGCATTTTTGAGCCTAAAGGTGGATGTGAAGGGCATTATAGAACCTAACGGTGGATGGAGGGTATTTTTGCACCATTTTCTAAGTGAAGGGCATTTTAGGCCCTTTTCCGTTATCCAAATGAACTAGTTCAACATCTAAATTACCCTAAACCCTAAAAAAAATGCTAATGAAGTAGTTCAAACTTAATTGTAACCCTAAAAACAGGCCTTCACTGTGAGTCCAGTGACTTGTAAGTCGCTGGGTGTCCAGCGACTTGTAAATCGCTGGTTGGCTAGCGATTTACAAATCGCTGGACGCCCAGCGTTTTGTCCCCTTTGGTTTCTTTCAGAATCCATTGTCCCCTTTGAAATTTTTTGGCCAAAATTATAGCCCTTTATGCTCCGTACTCTTATTCTACAAGTATTAAATTAAAGCACCGTTTGGTCATGAGTATTTTTCACTAAAAGTGAAAACGAGAAATTTTTTATCATGATTAAGGCCCAACCAACACAAGTTGTGTGAGAGCACCTTATATTTGTGATAAGTACTTTTTGGGGGCCCACTGTTAGCAACTCTTATTATTATTATTATTATTATTATTATTATTATTATTATTATTATTAAATAACTATATGTAAAGTTCTACTTGAACGAGAGAGGAATTATGAAATGAAAATGTGGCGTAATAAAACACAGCTATTAAAAATTTGTTCAATTATTTTTTTTTAAGTTTATTTTTTTATATTTTGTCCTTGTAATAATTAAAAATGAGATCGATTATGATTTTGTAAGGAATTAAGGAGATTTTAAGGTGCAAAATTCATAAATGATTTTATTAGATAATTTCGTTAAGTTGAATGACCATTCAAAGAATTAGTTCGGTTTGTACTAATTAGGAATCTCAAGTTATGAAATCTAAAAACTAACCAAAAAATAAAATGAGGAAAAAGTTCAGTCTTTTAGGCGTATTAGGAAATACTGGAAAAAAAAAGGTGTAATTTAGGTTGGTATTAATCCATTTTTGATAAAATTTGAGTTAGTATTATCCATTTACGTATTATCCATTTACGTATTTAACTTTTGTGAAAAATAGTACTCCCTCCTTCCCATTTTATGTGTTACACTTTCTATTTTAGTTCAAAAGAAATGTCACCTTACTATAATTATAAAAAAATAACTTTAAATACTCTCTCCGTTCGCTTTTACTTGTCACTAATTTTATAATTGCATTTTCATTTTTGCTTGTCATTTTTGATATATCAAAAAAAGACAAGTTTTATTTTCGTACTTTACCGTTAACAGTAATTATTTTTACTCCAAATTAATTTAAGACATAATAGTAAACATCATTTAATAGGGGTACTATGAAAAATAACTATGCCATTAATTATTTTTCTTAATGAATGAGCAGATCAAATTGTGACAAATAAAAGTGAACGAAAAGAATATATAGCAAATTAAATTTTTACCTATTTAATTTTTGTGAAATATAGTAATACAAAAAGAGAAGAATTTAATAAAATAAAGAAGAGGAGAAGGAGCGTTGGAATGAGTTAAAAGAAAAAAATGAAACATAGAAAAGAGGAGAATTTAAGAAAATGAAAGTGGAAATGAGAGTTGCTGACAGTGGATTACAAATATAAAGTGCCCTCACACAATTTGAGTTAATTTACCATATTATTTTTTATAATTAAAAATATACTTGTATTGATTTTATTTAAAAAATAAAAAATAATATATTTACTTTTTAATTAAGTAGAATTAATAAGAATAAAAAAATAATTTTACTTTTAAAAAATTGCCAAATAAAAAAATATAATATTTTTTTTGAGATGAATCTAAAAAAAAAAAAATTATATAAAATAAGACGGAGGAAGTATAAATTATAATCCATTCATCTTGAGAAAGATCAATTGATTTGACCCTCGAACCAACAAAGTCGAGGAGGATCTAGAATTAAAAAGTGTATACTAATTATATTATACCTACTACATTTTTGTTTTTTAGGACAATAGTAAAGTCTTGAGAAAATGACAAAAAGGGTCCCTTATGTTTGAGGTAAGTTCAAAATGGTCCCTCATATATATTTCTGAGCAATTTTTATTCTTTTAGTTCATCAGAAGTGAGCATTTTCGGCCACCGTACAATATTTAACAAACTCTTTTTATTAGATTATATTAAAAAGGACAGTGGGAAAAAAAGGATTTAACATGAACTCACATTTGAGGTGCAATTTCTGCTACTTTTTATTTATTATTTGTCAGGTGCAATTTTTGTATGATAGTTTATGAATGTGTGTATATCAGTGTGTGTGTTATTTTCCAGTTCAGTTACTACTTATAACTGCATGTTCAGGATTCACAATAACAGAAGATAGAACTAGTTAAAGAAGGAAAAATAGGGGGAACATACATTTGGTTGGAGGAATAGTAAAACTATAATAATAATATAAACCTTTTATGTAAAGCAACTCAAAAGTTTCAACACTTAGAACAGATCATTACTGAAATAAATTGAGACATAAAACCACAGCAGCTAAATTGTATTCACAAATGACACAAATCACAATTCAAGGGAAAGGGTTTATTATAGATGACTATATAAAGGGGTAATCTGATGCACTAAAGCTTCCACTATACGCGAGATTTAGAGAAGGGAACATACCACAAGGATCTATTGTACGTAGCCTTATCATGCATTCTGCAAGAGAATATTTTCACGACTTAAATTCATGACCTCCTGGTCATATGGCAGCAACTTTGCCATATATATATTCTTAAAAAAAATGCTTGCTTTTCATAAGAACTATTATCAAGAACTTGCCTCACACACTGCTCAAACTCTGTTGCATAATATCTTGAATCAAAGCCTCTATGTTTAGGTAAGATGAGCCACCTTCCTCTAATGCCTGCTTCGCCATTTTAGCAATCTCTTTTGCCTTTCTGCGTCTATCTTCTCCTTCTACACCCTCATCGAAGATCTTCTCAATGGCGTTCTTTACATCTCCACGCTTCATAACTAGTCCTGATTTTTCTTCCATTCCCCATGTAACAGCAGCCTTGACTCCCACACTAACACCAGTGCCTAACACTTGTGTGATCAATTTCTCATTGATAAACTGCTCAGCAAACAATGGACAAGTAATTATAGGTAAGCCGGAGCAGCAACCTTCTAGAGTCGAATTCCATCCACAGTGCGTTAAGAAAGCGCCTACAGATGGATGAGACAAGACAAGAATCTGAGGAGACCAGCCTTTTATTAAAAAGCCTCTTCCTTGAATCCTCTCTTCAAATCTTTCTTCTTCTATCCACTTCTCTAACTCTTTTGATTTCTCCCCTCCTCTCATTACCCATATGAATGGCCTATTTGATGCTTCTAGACCTAAACCAAGTTCCACAAGTTGTGAACATGTTAGGCCACATATGCTACCAAGACTTGCATAAACCACAGAGTTTGGTTCTTGCAAGTCAAGCCACTTGATACATTGGTTCTGTTCCAAAGACACATTTTTGCCCCTTGCAGCCTTTTCTGATTCCGATTTGTTGCAAGCTGAGACAGGGCCAATGCACCAGACTTTCCCACCTTTGATCTTCTTGAACTCTTTAACATATTCAAGTTCCAGTTCCTCAAATGTATTGACAATAATCCCATCTGAGATGGATTCAGCAGCAACCATCTTTTTGCGAACATCTACTAAGTCTGGTGAGCCTGGATTCAGATTTTCAGGCAACTGTGCTTTAGTCAGCTCAACTCTATGAGGCAAACCTGGTACTATAAAAGACTCAAACTTTGATACATTCTCATGAACTTTGGAACTCTCCAACTTCTGTGTGCATGTAGCAGAAAAACATCCCATACCATCAAAGAAAATCCTAGGAACTCTAAACTTACGAGCACTATCGACGGTCCATGCCATGTTTTTCCCGGATATTATGCAGCAAGGACTAGGCTTAAGATCACTGAACAATTCTTCAAATGGTTTTTGCAACATGCTAGCAGCAACAAAGAAATCTTTGATCGAATCACGCGAAGGTAAGGAATCCATGTTCTCACATCCCTCGGGCAAGCCGGCTTGTACTGCTGGAAATTTGAGTTCATATACTCTGATCTGAAGGCCTGATTTGATAGAGGTATCAATACCTGATTTGAATCTGATAGTGTTAAGGGGTGTAGAAATTATAGAAACAATTACACCATGTTGTGCTAACAATTTAGCAAAGTCCACCATTGGGATGAGATGGCCAGGGGACATTAAGGGTACAAGAACAAAGTGAAGCTGAGAAGTTTGAGCAGCCATTGGGTCATACAATTTGCTCTTCAGTTTTTCTGGAGTGTTTCTTGAAAGTTGAATATCACTCAACTTTCCTTTGGCAATGTTCTCAGATTAGAAGGCCAAAACTACCAGGCTTATAGTCCCATGGTGAGACTCGACGGTGGGGTCAAGATTTGAAGTTTATGTGTTTTGAATTGTCATCGAATCCATAATTTGTCTTAGTTATTGGGTTTACAATTAAATATGAATTTTCTAATACAAATATAAAGTAAGAGAAAAACTATTGGATTCAAACCCCTAAGAAATAATCTGGAGTGAGTCTCCTATAGTGTAGATTCAATTTTCATTGTCCCCTTCTATGTAATAGAATACTCTCTCAGTTATAATTTATTTATCTTATTTATTTTTAGCTTATTTAAAAAAAAAAAATCTTTTCTTTTATGACAATTCTTTAATTCTAATTATTGAATTCGAACCCCGCAGAAATACTCTAGAGTGAGTCTCCTATAGTGTAGATTCAATTCTCATTGTCCCCTTCTATGTAATATAATACTCTCTTTGTTTTAATTTATTTATCTTTTTTTTTAGTTCATTTAAAAAAGAATGTGTCTTTCCTTTTATGGCAATTCTTTAATTTTAATTTTTCACATAACATATATTTAAGATCATTATATATTTTTAATTTAAGATCACAATATTTAAAAAAAATTTATTTTTTTTAATTCCATATTTAGTTAAAATCAGATAAATAAATTAAAACTGAGGGAGTAATTCTTTTTGGAGAAAAAGGCCAAAGCTAGAGGTAGTCAGGTAGGTATAAAGTGACTGGATGATACAAAAGCCTAACTCTCAGTATATGCTTATCTTGGTGGCTGATGTGAAAGATCAAGAATGGAAGTCAACATACACAGGTCATGTCATGCTGATTTTTTAAAAAAATTATAAACTGCATGCATACGCAGTGCGTGTTTAATTTATTTAATTATTTTCTCCTTTGTCGTTTCTTTTTCTAATTGAAAGTGAAGGGATAAATTATTCACCCTACTATGATTGGCTAGGGAAGAGAAGAAATACAGTGCACTTACCAAAAAAAAGAGACTTTGAAAACATATTTTATATTTCCTTTGTTTTCGTTTGTTTGTTTTACTTTTCTTTTTGATTCGTTTCAAAAAAATTACTTTCTCTATTTCGAAAAAAAATAATTTAGTTTGACTTGACATAAAGTTTAAGAAAATAAAAAAGACTTTTGAATTTTATGGTCCTAAATTAAAGTTATAGTAAATGTACTAAAATGTTCTTTAATCTTGTGATCTTAAACATGCCATGTGGAAAGTTGAAATTAAAATATTGCCAAAAAAGAAAAAGGTCATTCTTTTTGAAACGAACTAAAAAGGAAAGTAGGTCATTCTTTTTGAAATGAAGGGAGTATCTCTTTTCTAATTTGATAATTTTTTAATTTTAATGCTTAACATCTCACATAATATATTTTAGATCATAAAATTAGAGGATATATCTTTAAGTCACATTATTCTTTACTTTCTTAAATTTCCTGACAAGTCAAATTAAGACAAATAAATTAAAACTGAGAGAATATTCTTTTTCTGTTCTTTTCTCAATCCAATCACTATAGGCTGTGTTTCCCTCTCTTTGGTATTTTTTCTTCCAAGTTCTTATTGGAAAATCTCATGTTTTAATTGACCTAAGCAACAGGAAGAAAATAACAGGAAAACTGATCTCCAATTGGTGAAAAAAGAAAAGAACTTACTACAAATATGTTAGCATATGAATTCTTTACTTGTTCAGTTTTTCTAGATTAAAAAAAAAAGAAAAGGAAAATAACCAGATGAAACACTACACAATATCACAAAGACTTGGATTCCATCAAATTCAAAACTAATACTCCCTCCGTTTAAAAAAGAATAATCTAGTTTGACTTGATATGAAGTTTAAGAAAATAAAGAAGATTTTTGAATCTTGTGGTCCTAAATTAAAATTATGGCAAATATATTAAAATATTCTTTAATCTTGTGATCTTAAATATGTTATGTGAAAAGTTGAAATTAAAGTGTTGCCAAAAATAAAATATCATTCTTTTTGAAATGAATTAAAAAAAAAATCATTTTTTTTTTAAATGGAGAAAGTAGTAATATAATACTGCAACACTAAATTATGAATTTTCTCTGACAACAGAATTTAATGAAGAAGATAAGTATTAAAGTCCATGCAGGGCTGGAAGGTGGTCATTATCATCCATAATATTATTAATAAGATTTTTATTTTATTTTCTTGTCCTGTCACCTACTGGGGCATTTGGCAAGTTCATTGAATGAAGACTTCAGAAAGATAAGATTCTCAAAGTAACAAAGGCATTAAATATTGCCATGTTCCATGTTGGTACTAGGGCTAACGCTACTCTTAAAGGGCAACCAAATTCAGTTTAGTAACAGTAAAAATTGCCAGTTGCAATGGCTACCAACCTTAAATTTCCCATTTCAAAAGGGCATTTGCACTGTCCTAAGAAATGAATCTGATCAGGTGTAGCTTAATGATCAGAAAAATGAGTGCAACAACAACAACATGTCCTATGTAATTGCATAAGTGGGGTCTGAGGAGGGTAGGATGTACAAAGACCTTACCTCTATCTTTGCGGGATAGAAAGGTTGTTTCCGATAGATCCTCGGCTCAAAAGAAATCAATTAAGTGAGTGCAAATCTTGAAAATCAAGGTTCAGATCTCAACATATAGAAAACAAAAAAGAGTACTCCCTCCGTTCTATTTTATGTGATCTACTTTTCTTTTGGTCCGTCCTAAAAAAATGTCACATTTTCTTATTTGACAACTTTTTAAAGGCAAAATTACTCTTTTATCCTTATTGGTTTCACTTAATTAAAAAGTGAATGCATTACCTTTTATATCTTAAATAAAATTAATACAAGTACATTTTTAATTACAACGGACAATATGATAAACATTATTAAGTCAAGCCTTATTTCTTAAATTTCATGTCCAGTCAAATTAGACCACATAAAATGAGACGGAAAAAATACTAGATAATTTTTTTCTCATATGTCTAATTCTTGATGGGCAGAGTCATTCAGTGCTTGTGCTAAAGGTGACAAGTACTTGATGGAATTGTCGAGGTGTGTGCTGGCCCGAACACCATCGTTAGCAGAAAAAATGAATGAGATCATTGAGACAAGTAGGGCCTCCACATAAAGGTCAAACATAGAGGAGCTTCCAAGAATCTATACACGAGTGATAAATGACTTAATAAAGATGTATTATCGTAATGAGAAGAAAATTTACAAAATTGTTCGTTGTCGAAAAATAAGAATTTACACAATGAGAGAATCGCATGGATCATACTCAAGCTTTAACCAAGAAAAATTGAAAACTTGCACTATATTTTAGAAGCAAATCGCTCTACAAAGCTAATATAAAGGCACTGTTTTACAAGTGATAACGATATAAGTCTTACAAACAAAGATTAGAGGCTTACAAACAGTTGAAAATGGTGTTGGCCACTGCATATGTTAAGCCAAACATAAGGGCTAGCAAAGCAGTGCCGACTCAAGGGGGAAGCGACTAAAGCCATGACTTTAGGCCCCCCAAAAGTAAAGGTCCCATATTTTTATGATTAGTATCTAAAATTATGTATTTCCTTAATTTCGTTTTAGTTGGCCCTCTTACTAAAAATATCTGTTTCAATTTAATTATTCCATTTATGAAATCAATAGAATTTTATTATGTTATTTCAATACTACCCCTTTCATGAAATGACTAAATAAAGTGTATATACTCAAATTTATATTTTCAAAGCATAATTAATAAGGCTAATTTGGTAAACTAAACTTCTATAAATACTCCTTCCGTCTCAATTTATGTGTCATTTTTCGCTTTTTAGCGGTTAATTTGACTAGTTTTTGAAGTTAAGTAAGATTAAATTAATACAATATTTTAAAACCTAGATGTTCAAAAACTATATAATAAATACTAATGTGTAGTCAAATGAATAGTCAATATACGTACAAGATGGCATGTACACCATCATTACAAAACAAAAAGAAAGAAAATCAAATAAACATAAAGGGCCTCTTCTTAAAGTTGACTTTAGGCCACAAATCCCGTTGAGCCGCCCCTGTAGCAAAGCTGAGATACAATGTGAGACAGACACCCAAGCTTTGGTTTAGACAGATCACATGAAGCTCCTCGGACGAAAGAAGTTAGAAGCCTCACCAGTCAGGTTCAAAACTCAGCAAGTTATAGTTCACATCACAAACATAATTTTGCTAGCAGGCTCCACTCCAGTCCACAAGCTTGAATTGATTTCTTTGAGACGAGCAGAAGAACAATTGCCGAATGAATTGCATTTGCTGAATGGCTAGCTTTATCCACGAAGAATGGAAAACCTAAAAGAGAAGGATCTCAAAAGGATTTAGTCATGCACTTAATCAAATAACCAATCCAAGTGACAACTCTTTTAGTAAATTTTGTTAAATAGCAACAAGTGATAACTCCTACAGAAAAAGAAGTGAAACTCTTAAGTTACTAGTCATGTATTATCTTACTTCACATGACTATTCTGGTAGTAAGAGCGTTTTGTGACTGTATCACTACAACAAAAACAATCTTTAGTGGCAATAAATATACATTTTAATAAAAAGTGCTAAAACTTTTATCGGCATGAATTAAATGTCATTGGATTCAATTTCGCTATAGGCTTTAAGGGCATTTACAAAGAGAGCTACAATGTAGTTGTCACTAGTAAATGCCTCTAAAACACATATTTAGAAGCAGTTAAGCTATTGCTGTTAATTAATTGCCGCTAATGATTATTTTTGGTGTAGTGTATAGACTTGATGCATCATTAGACCTCACGGTACACCAGCTCACGGACTAAAATTTCCAGAGCGATATGTGTTGTTAAAGCCAACCGTTGCTAAAAACTGAGCCAGAGTTAAAAAAAAAAAAAAAAAAAAAGAACCATTATATCATCGCTTGTAAAGATTATGTCAACAGACCAACATCTGTGAGCAGAAAAAGGTTTTGCCTGGCGATTGTTTCCCAATATGCACTACTACTTGTGTCATTGACTACATAGCATCTCAGCTTCACATAATTACAGACTACTAACATAAGGGAAGACGATTTTCATTTGTAAATTACACCACACTTTCACACAAAAAATATTTCTCAGGTTTCATGTTTATACTTTGCTAGGACAGGTAAAACTTTGTTTACCTGTGGCCTAGTGCAATAGGAACATTGAAAAGCCTTCTTTTTAGACAGAAATAGCATATGGTTCGCAACAAGAGTGAGCCTTAAAGTTCCAAGAAACTAAAACCACACCTTTCCCTCTCCCATCAAATATTTTACAGGGTGTTTTAGGCTTGGCTTTGAGCGTTGACACATCGGGACTGCTCTTGTATGGTTGTTCCCGCAGAAACAGGTCCATCCCTGTTTGGGCTCCCGGTCCACACGTCAGTTGGGCCCTGGGGGTGTTAGAGTGGGTAAAAAGTCTCACATTAGTCGGGGAATGCACTAGTGGTTTGCTTATATGGACTTGAATATGGACTTGGGCAAATGAGCCCTATATTTCATTTAATTAGCTACAGGTGTCCGATACGAATATGGTCAATAAAACTTTTAGCGAATCTTAAAGAGTTTTTTGAAAAATGCCATGTAACTTACGAATACCATTTTCTACCACCATTGGACACATAGGTAAATCAAGGCAAAATTAAGAGTCCAATGCATTCACTTCCTCATTTGTTCATTTCTAATTAGTTTGGTTAGCAAGAACAATTAAAATGGCAATCATCCAACACCAAAACTTTGCAATTATGCACAAACGGTGGTAGAAAATGGTACTCCAATATTTCACAATTCATTCACCCAATTAGAGAAATATATTTGACATCTAGGAAAGATAAAACTTTGCAATTATGCACAAATGTATGTCAAAAATCACACACCAAAAGTAATTACTTTAATACAATATTCACATTTCCCTCTGAGAACTACACAAGGCACAAATTAATTTCAAAAGCAGCAGCTAACTTTCAACCTAACACATCTTCAAAAGAATTTACAGTTTCCATTGCAGAAAACATTTCACATCTAAGAAAGACAAAAACTTCGCCATTATTACCTAATGTAAGTCGATAATCACACACCAAAAGTTACTTTAATACAATATTCATTTTCAATTTGGAAACTACAAAACATTCAAAATAATATCAAAAGCAACTAGCTTTCAGTAGAAAAAAAAATTTAGACCATTTCTCGATTTGTGCGTGTCATCCTTGCGCAGGGGCCATGCTAATCTTCTCTGTATCGTTCCAATTTTATCGGATGTCCCCGAAGGGACATTCACGGATGTTAGTGTTTCGCTATATAAACAGCATGAAATTTCTTTCTGTAAACGATGTGGGAGAAATAACTGTTGGGGGTTTAATGGGCTCTCGTTTAGAATATTGGAGTAACATTTCTCTTTTAAAGCCCACTTGGTAGATAACTAAATGGGCCGGCTGGTTTAGTTATGTAGCCATTGTAAAAAAAATAATTACGACGAAGAATTGACACATATATACCGACAAGAGGGAATTGCTTGAATGATAAGCACCCCTCACCTCCAACCCCAAGGCTATGAGTTTGAGTCACCAAGGGAACAAAAGGGGCGGGAACTCCTAGGGACAGGTTAAAAAAAGAAGACCATATACCACTAGCTAAATTTTCAATTACGACGGAAAAAACTGGATTCATTGTGGAAAAGAACTAAAGAAAACCAAAATTAATTCGTCTTATTTTAACTTGGCTTCATTTTCTAATGTAACATAGAATAGAAGTGGCTGTATTTTCTTTTTTCTGGATTATAACATGCTCCTACTTTCCAAAATTAACTTAATCATAGAAGGAAAAAAATTGTATATTTAGGAATTTATGAAGACTCCTGGAAAGAGAAGATGAATGGGATAAATTGATCTTAAATGAAGCAACAAGGATTCATATAGTCAATTCCAACTTGTTTGGGATTGAAACATAATTATTATTGTTGTTGTTGTTGTGATTAGTTGTAAATTTAAACATTAAATTGTCATATAAGTATAATATTTTTCTTGGCATTTGATTTCAGGAGAAGGGTGAGATCAGTGGCCCTCCGTCCCCGTGTGATTGAAGGTTCGAATCCCATTCCACGAAGAACTTTTTTACATCCACATGAAACTTCAACTGCAGTAATAAAATCATGTCACAAATAGGAAAACTTTTACTCAAAGCTTTTAACATGAATTCACTTTTGATTGCAAGCTTTAAGAGTTTGATTGCAAAACCACTGTCCCCTATTTCTACATGATTTCCAAGCTACCAAGGGGAAATTTCGATAACACTTTCATCTATAAAACAAGGCAAACATATAGTACTGATAGCCAAGCTACCATATCAAAATCTCGGCATGAAGGTCTAATTGCTAGGAACAGCACTTGCAGCTTCTTCTAAGATTCTTTGGGGTTCGGTGTCAGCTGCAGCAAGCTCACCAGGGGTCTGCAATAATTGCGCGTCACATTGAATTGATCAGAAATCAAAAACATCTTAACTACACATGTTAAATCAAAGAAGAAATGTTGCATCAGCATGCTAACCTTTCCATATATGTTGGTCTTAGTAGGACAAGCCCCTGAAGCTAGCAATAATCTAATTACATTTACATGTTCACCTCTGGCAGCATGATGGAGAGGCTATTCAAAATCAACCAAAACACGATTAGCGACAAGATGCTGCAACGAGTACACTCGGCTAATATAGAAGTTTTGAGGAGCTATTTCCCTACCAAAGCTAAAATCAAAAATAAAGTTTTAGCTGAGAATTGAAAGCCTCACCGTATCACCTTCTACATCAACAGACTCCAACATCCTCTTCACACAATCAGGATTAGGGGCACTGTTGATTAGCAGTTGGGCAATCTCCGTGTATCCTGTTAAAGGTCAAATCTTTTTTATGGAAATGAATTGATGCACATAAAAGATATGCAAGTAGAGGATAGCTATGACATTTATTTGGAAGCATATGACGTACCTCCAGCACAAGCATCATGCAATGGGAGTGCTCCATCTTCATCCTTAGCCTCTAAAGAAGCTCCCCTCTCTAACAATAGCTGGATGGAATATAAAAATTAAAGAGGTTTGTTATCCTTTTGGTTATAAGATCATTAAGAGATCAAAAGATCAATAACAATGGCAAATTCATTAAAAAAATTAGCTACAGAAACTTTTTTCAATTGAGCATTGCACGTGCACCAACCTGCACGCAAGACAGATGGCCATACAAACATGTTAAATGAAGAGCAGTGTCCCCATCTTCAAGAGGTTGATCAATGCTGCCAGTCAAATTATCTGCACCAGTCCATCATGTAGAAACACATGAATATGATGCAAAAATGGAAAACAAGGTATATTGAACAAGTTATTCAACTTCCACTCAAATATTGTCCAAATGCCAAGTTAGTTCTCTAGAAAGAGCATACATAATGCTCATCGGCAGGCCTATCAAAGTCGATCTATATTAGACTAGTTATTTGTCTAATGAGGACGAGAGAAAGTAAGAATATTATTTCAGATATCAACGTAGTTGCAAGTTTTGAAACCTATAGAGCAGCAGTCAAATGAGTGTGAGAAGTATGACTTCAAGCTGAACTCAGCTGAACCATATAATGCAACCTTTCGCACGAAATGAGGAGCAGATGATAGTTTGGGATGATTCTACAGAGTTGGGCAGAAAGGTGAACTCAAAAGGCAGAAGATAGGTGTAAAAGATCATCTCTCTATCTCTTTCACACACACAAAAATCATTATGTGGGCATTGGCTTCTTCAAAGTCCAGCTCATTTTCTGTAACACCTCGAAAATTTCGACTAGGATTTGAACTATTCTTTGTACGAGTAAAGGCCCTAAACCCAATGTTTCCAATTAAATATAAGTGTTAAGATCAATTCCCTAGTGTAATGAGTTCTTTTGATATAAATTATGGTCATAAGACACATTTAGCCCAAAGTTGAGTTGAGAGCATTTCGACCAATCGAGTTTTAGTATGTGATTTTACTTGGGTCAACTTTAAACGAGAATAACTCTTGAAATATGCAGAATTTTGTGACCCAAGACCCACCAAATGAAAGATCTTCGAGTCTTCTTTCCAACGCCACCAACCTTTCATCCATCCGAGTCCCGAGTAAAAAGTTATGACCATTTTACTAACATGACGCAGTGCAGTGAACTGGGCCGCGTTTTGGCCGACGGAAATTTATTAAACAAAGGTCGTTTTTGTCCTTTCCACATCCCATAACCCTAATCACGCTTATTAACTTCCCCTAAAAGCCAAATTCAATCAGATTTCATAAGTCACGATATACTCTTCTCCTCTCTTATTCTCTCAAGCTTTCAACCTTCAAGTTGCAAGGAAAATCATGCTACGGTTGCAAATCATAAGGATTCTTCCCCATTGTTAATCTTCGAGGTACGTAAGAGAAATATCTTTCGTGGGGAACCTTGTTCATCCCCACAATTGAGTCATAGTTCCATGATTAAGTCATGATTTCAAGTTAGGGTTTTAAGATTTGAATATTCTAAGCATTGTTCTTGATTCTTGTTACAATTTTCTTTAATATGCCTTGAGTAATATCAATTATTTCCCGAGTTAAGGTCGTTCTTGAATTTAATTTTAATTTCCGTATCCAAGATTTAGTTATCACATAAAGCTTATGACTTGGGAATTTTGTATTGAAAGTGTATTTCATGCTTTAATATATTCGTTTATAGTTTTATTATAAAGTACGTTCAAAGGTAGTAAATTTATGAAAAGTTTATGAAAAACCCTTATGCGTAATTTCATGACTTGAAAAGTGAAAAGAAGTTATCGTATCTTGAAAAGTAAAGCAAAGTTATAAAGATTTAGAGCCAAGGCTCGCAGGGAAAGATATGTTTCTTGATACGATATTTTAGATACTAATATGGTTTCAAGAATGTTTTTAAGACTATATTATGAGCAGCTAGTATGTTTTGGGAGGATTATTTAGCACCGAGTTGGGTATGAGTCCGAGGTCACATGCCCCAGAACCACGTTGCCATCGTGGGCCTTCGGGCTAAGTTTTGGATCCATAAGTTATGATTTCGTCTTATACCCTGGCAAGGTAGAAGATGACTCTTCTCAATGTGGGCAAGACATTGGACTCCATGTTGCTCACATGGTTTATGTCGGTTAAGAGAAACTCCCCAAAAGAAAACTAACTTATTTTGTGAGAATATATGATTGGCCGAGGCCACTAGTTTAAAGAAAATTTTATGAAGCATTATTTTCAAGTTTTGTCCAGACTTCAGTCATTTATTCTCTATTCTCAATTTTAGCTGATGAATTGTATTAAAGTTGTTTTATTACAATATTGTAATTATTGTTGTCGGGCTTATATTTTACGAAGTTTACTATTTAGGTTTTTACATGCTTTTAATGTTTTTAAATAACTTATTCAATTGCACTACTTTAGTCCCGACAGATTTGCAAGAAAAGGTCAGTAAGTCTTTGGTCCCATATCTCCTTACTCATGTCATATGTTATGATTTAATTCAAAAGTTTATCTAGTTCAGTTTTTATTCCGCTATTACGTACCAATACATTCAAAGTATTGACGCTCTTTTTGCGCTGCATCATTGGACGATGTAGTGCCCAGTTTTTAGATATGTAGGTTCGTGTTCAGACTTTTCAATAGGCTATGACATCAGCTTGAGGGAGTTCTCATTCTTCCGAGGACTTAACAGTGTCTCAGTCACTAGTTTCTTTTGTTACATAAGGTTTTGTTGTACTCATGATGTAGTAGAGGCTTCATAGACATAGTCAAGTCAAGTCAGTTGTATTAGTTTATAAATTTTTTTTAATGTTTCAGTCAATGAAAGTTTAAGTTAATTTATTTTATTTAGTTTACAAAAGTTAGCCCATGTTTCCAGCTTCCGCATTTTTATAAAAAGTTCAGTTTTATTAGTTGCATGCTAGGCCAAGTGGTTCTCTCGGGCCATTCGTGGTTCGGGTGCCGGTTACGTCCAGGGTGTAGGCTCGGGGCGTGACATTTTCATTCCTAATCCTTCCATTATCCTAGAGACTGAAACAAAATAGAGTTCAACAGAGCAACCTTATTGCCATGAATCTTTGACAACAAGGTGATGAAGTGTCTATTGATACAATCCTTCCTTTTGAAAATTACAACTTTAACATTTAGTCCTAATTCAGAACCTATCTAAATTATAACTAAATCAAGACTAAGAACCACCAATTTACTCGCAACATAAAGTTTTCATCTTTCAAACAATTAACCCCCATTAAAGAACTCATCCAAATAGCCCTTGAATCATTATCTATTTAACTTCCACCACACACTACATCACATTCAAGAAAGGCTTACCGTAAAAAAACTACATTTATCCCAAAATTAAAAAGGAAATCATCTTCTTCACCCTCCACCCCCCCAAAAAAACATCTTTATCAAATTGATAGTCAGAACAGTAAATTAGTTCAACTCCACTTCCCCTCTCCACATGTTGCTCGAACTCTCCAAAAATGCTGCCGCACTCATGTCGGATGCTCCAAAAATACACTACGTTTGGAGGATCCGACACACATCCGTCCACAATTTTGAAGAGTCTGAGCAACATAACTGAGTCTCCAGCACCCTCCAGGCCAAGCACCAAATAACAATCACAAAAACAATCCCTTTCGAGAATTATAAGCATCAATATACATTGGCCGCAAAAATAAACATTATACCACCAAAAAAACCCCAAAAAACTACTTTTGGAGGATCCGACACACACTCGTCTACAATTTTGAAAAGTCTGAGCAACATATACAGCAGCCCCTCTAGGCCAAGCACCAAATCAATCACCAAAACAATCCCTTTCAACAATTACTAGCACCAATATACATTGCACGCAATAATAAACATCATAACACAAACACACAAAAAATACCATCTTTATCAAGCTGATGTAAATTAGTTCACCTCCACTTCCCCTACCAGCACACCCACCAACCCTCACCACCACCTCCCCCCTCCTCCAGGCCATACCACAACCCCCCCCCCCGCCCCCCCGCCGCAAAAAAAAAAAAAAAAAAAAAGAACCCAGCTGTAATTTTTGAAAGACTCAACAGGCAATAAAGTGTGAATCAAATAAACAAGTAAATAATAAGGACAGAAAATTGAAATCAATAAACAAAGACAAGCCCTTTCAAGAATTACTAGCACTACTATACCTTGCAAACAATAAGACTCACCATATCACAACCCCCTCCCAAGGGAAAAAAAACAACAACTTTAATTATTGAGAGAGTCAACAGGCAATATAGTGTAAATCAACAAACAAGTAGATAAAAAAAAAAAAAATGTCCATTTACCTAGGGCGTGGCGTAGGGCGTCGAGGTTTCCATTCTCGGCAGCATCGAAAAGGTTAAGGAGATGAGGAGGAACAGAATTGGGATCGTCGAACACAAATTCCTGTTCGAAGATATCTCCTCCTTCTTCTTCTTCTTCGCCATTGCGTCCTCTTGGTACTGCCATATCTCTTTGCTCAACAAGTGAAAAACCCTCCATTTGCAATTTGGGGAGACCTTAAACCCCAGTCACTGTGCGGGTCCTTCGGGATTACACTAGGGAGCCACTTGCCGCAACCATTTACATTCTAGCCACTATTTTACAAAATAGTACTCCCTCCGTCCAACAATACTTGTCAGCCAATGGATAATTTATTTTTTTTTAATCTATTTTATTCTTGATATTAAATACTATTCTTCACTCGATTTATTTTTCAAGACCTTACATTAATTATATTCGAAGGGTGATGTAGTAAAATTATCCCTATTATTTATTATTTCTTAACATGTGTGACAGGTCAACAGTGAATAAGTACTATTTTGACGGAGGGTGTATTATATTTCTCCCTCCCCTCCGTTTCAATTTGTTTGGCTTAGTTTAAGTAGGTGTTTGACCATGTTTCATTGTGAAAATAGAATAAAGTAGTTTTTGTTTTCAAAGTGAAAAATGATATTTGGAAATTGGAGTTGAGTTTGGCCATGAATATAAATTAGAGTTGTTTTTGAATCTTTGTGAGTAAATTGGAGTGAAAACACCCTTGTTGTTGTTTTGGAATTTTTGAAAAAAGTGAATAAATTGAAAACAGAATTTTCTGTAATTAGACCTGTCAAAATGGGCTGACCCAACCCAATCCTAGCGGGCTAGAGAGTTAAACGGGTTAGGACGAGCTAGCCCTTTTAACTAAAGGGCCTATAAAATAGCAGCCCAACCCAGCCCTAAGTGGGCCACGGGTTGGGACGAATTGACCCTTCAAAAAAATAAAAGAAACTCGAAACATGATAAACGAAAATAATATAAGTACTAGACAATCACCAACTATTATGCCTTCACTTTAATATGTCACCTACTAGTTTTTAGCATATTATAGGCATCTTACTAATTCATTTGGAGAGATTTGTATTGTTAAGCGAAAGTTGCGCAACTATGAGAAGAGAAAATGTTTTAAAAACTCTAAGCCTCTATTTGAAAAATGTTGTGTACTTCGGAGGAGAAAATGTTTTAAAAGTTGGGTTGGGCTTGGATACTTGGATTTTTTTATTTTTTATTGACAAAATCCTAATTTCTAACAAATAAAAGACCTAACTTAAAAATATTTAATAATTATTTTTAAAGTCCCGGTCCATTGACTGGCCTCTGAGGCCGACGGGCCAAGTGAGGCTGGGCTTATAAGCCTCGTTCCTAAATGGGCTGAAAAAACTTAGCCCAACCCCACTTAATTAAAGGGTTGGGTTGGGCCGTTGGGCCGGCCTCACAGGCCAAGCCCATTTCGACAGCTCTATCTGTAATTTCATGCCCAAACATTTTTTTCGGAGTTGAACTCCGAAAAAAGTGAATAATATTAATAAGTGACACGAAATTTAAGAAAATAAAGAAGACTTTTGAATCATGTGGTCTTAAATTAAAAATATGTCAAATGTATTAAAATGTCATTATTTAGTCTTATGATCTTAAACATGTAACGTAGAATGTTGAACCTAAAGAGTTGCTAAAAGGGAAATAGTCATTCGTTTTGAAATGGACCAAAAGGAGAAGTAGTCCAAATAAATTGAAATGAGGGAGTTCAAATTTAGCTACAAAAATTATCAAGGAGACACGTGATCACTCCTTCCTTCTAGAAGAATTAACCTAAATAATCGTCTATCCACTAATTAAATTAAAAAAATTTGACAAATGTATAATTCATGTATGATATGGGTACAATCTATGTATACCGGTTAGAATCGACTAGAAAAAGTAAATAATAAATCCGTCTGACTATTTATGTAAATAGCCCTTCTTTTTATGCTCCAACAAAATAAACTAACTTAAATAGCCTCGCCATCTAAAATATAGTCGACCGATGTGTAATTAGTGTACGATAGTTTTATATTGGTTAGAGATCGTAATTACTTCTGGTCAAACAATGAAATGTATAACTTCCTCTTTTCCCTTATGTAATTCAGAAGTTGTACCACGTTCTCGAGGAAATTATCTTTTATGATTATTTATAAATTGAATAAAAAAAAATATTTTTTTAAAAATTTTTTATGTGTAAAAATGAAGAATCTCTTATACATAACGAAATTTCTTTCTTAGCATAAACGGATTTGTCGAGGACCACAAAACCGGAAATCTATGTTGACACTATAGGTGCTGCAAGTGATTGTAACATAGACTAATATGAATCTCCCTCACTTTAGAAAGGAAGATATTAACATTTCATCAAATTCAAAAATATTGCTTCTACGTTCCAACTTTTGATTTTCAATCCCAATGATGAAAGCAAATGGTGACATTTAATCTTTATCCTTGAAATGTGTTTTGACTTTCTTTAACCTCCCTTTAGAAGCGAAGTTCATTTATTGTTACTCAATAAGCTAATTTCACGTTTATTAATTTTCTATTGTTTGATAATAGTCACTATTTTATTTTAAAATTTGCTTACTTCCTAAACTCACCTTTCAACTTTTAAAAGTTGAAGCAATGCATATTATTATCATTCCACAAGAAGTAGGAAAAACGTTGATAGGGCTTCAAAACAATCCATTAAGACAGCAGAATATTCTCTATCAAGTAGAACAGGTTATCGATTTAACGTAGCGTAAGATGTTAAAATCAAACTTTACATACCTAATTATACGAAATTAATTTAATATGATAATGATATAATATTTTAAAAATAGAGAATCGAAAGTATCGAACCAAAATTTTCAGTAGTATACTGTACGTCTGTACCTACCTCTACCAATAACAAGTGAGAATGCTTCTAATATTTTAAAGATTTAAGTCTTCGACCTCATACATGTTTATCGTTCCACGTGATATTGTGGTTAACGGTTATCCTAATTAAAATAGCCAAATTAGAACACATCAATATGAAGATATGATTGTGACACTGTACAAATTTCTTTAATAAAAGAATTAGCAGATAAGCTGAAGCAAAATGTTTTGGAAACCCTAGACCTATATCTTGTCTTTCCCATCTTGAAAATGATTTTTCACTTCTAAGCTTAAAGCCTTAAATCAACGAACATTCAATAGAAATGTATAAGTCCTCAATCTCATGTTAATCATGACAACGTATGAGTTGATGATGGTATTGTACTGTCAGATTTTGATCATCAAAAGTTACGTTTATCGAGAATAACTATTGACTCGATCAACATCAGATTCCCAAAATTAATGTTATATACTATGATAATAATAACCTCCTAGATGCCTAATTAGGTACTAGTGTGTGGGTGTATCAAAGAAAGTTGACACTTGACAGTGCACTTTTTTGGCCACTAGATGAAATTTAATATTTGGCGAAATTTCACTGTGTGTTCTACACTACTAGTGATCCGTCAAAATTTAATTTATTAAATTTTGATAATCCATCACGAGTTGTGATAATAAAAATCTTTTGGTGATTCGCGAAAGCTATTTGCATACAATATTTTTTGTTAAAGTAGTGTTGTCTCTTCAGCTGCCATCTAAAAATCTTATTGTAGAATTTGTCATCCAAACCAAATACCAAAGCCCGAGGTACTCGATTTCAAGATTATGATTAATCGATGAATTACGTATTATAAAGCTTGTGGTAGAATTCTCTGAAAATCAACGAGAAAACAATCAAAAAGGGAAAAAATTTGGATTGTAACTGTTGAAATATCAAAAAATAAATAAATTTGAGAAAATTCTAAAGTGAGAATCAATCTCAGGTAAACCACTAAATATCCATCCGTGCACCACAAATTTTTACAAATTGATCAGAGAAATCACTTTATCTTTATTATTAGAGGTGTTAATATAGAAATATTACACTATTTAGATATATACATATGTTGAAAAAAAAAAAAAGAAGACGTATATATATATATATATGTTTTTTCTAAGATTACCGAGTGCCCGTAGCCATCGAACCCTAACGGTAGGTCCGCTTCTATTTGTATAGGGGATGTGTTAACAATTCCAAAGACTTTAACATAATCAATTTCATAAGCAAAGTTCATTAGGATATAATTTTGTATCGTGGATGTGTTAACATTTCAAAAGTCTAACATAATCAATTTTCATAAGCAAGTTTATTACGTAATTAAATATATAATATTGTAGTGGTTGGGGTAGAGGATATGCTGAGAATAATCAATTTGATTCCTCGTATAATTGGCCTCCACCACACTTTCATATATCACAATAATATTTTAGGTAAATTAAAGGCCACCCTCACTAGGGAATCTCCCAAAGACTTCATAATAGTATATCTATCTTTTATTAATTACATTTCTCAATATATTTTTAGGTAAAGGTCACTCTCATTAGCAATCATTAATTTGGCTTTAGTAGTCGACCATTGTGGTTCTTTTTTGTATGTGATACCATCAACATTTAGAGATAATGATAATTAACGATCTAAATAAAAAAGATAAGTATATTTAATATCGTTTACTTTGGATGGACGAAGATTCAAAAAGAATTCGAATTTGTTTACAATAATTATTAAAAGTATGTTTGGCCGATCGTATAAAATCAGCTTATTTTGAGAAGTGCTTTTCAAAAAAGTACTTTTGGTGAAAAGAAGTTTGTGTTTGATCAATAAATTTTAAAAAATATTTTTGAGCAGCAATGTGTTTGGCCAAGCTTTTAAATGTATTTTTAAGTGTATTTTTTTTTTCAAAAGTGCTTTTGGGGAGAAACTACTTTTTTTAGCTTATGAAAAACTGTTTCTGCTACTCTCCTGAAGCACTTATTTTCTTCCATAAACTTGGCCAAACATCTCAATTTTTAAAAATAAGCACTTTTGAGAAAAAAAAAAAAGCTTGGCCAAACGGGCTATAAGTCTACCCTTAATTATACTTCCTCCCTTCATATTTACTTGTCCATGTTTGACTTGGCACACCCTTAAGAAACAATAAATAAAAGGTAAAATTATTGTACCATCCATATTAATTAATTATAAGTCATGTAAAGATTGCAAAATGAATAATATTTAATAACAAAGGTGAAATAGATACAAAATGATAAATTATCTTTTACTTTTTCAAATTGGACAAGTAAAGTCGGATAACTATTTTTAGTATGATAAATAAGTAGGACGGTTAGAGTAGCTAAGATACTGCTCCCTCCTTTTTTACTTGTCATAATTTCTTTTTTTAGAGTCAAACTATATAAACTTTGATTAATATTTTAAGATGTATTTTTTCATCATATTGAGAAAGAAAAATTGCAAATTATTGTACTTTTCATATAGTTTTTGAATATCTGAATTTTAACTTTAAAATATTGAATTAATCTAATCTAACTTAGCTTTGAAAATTAGTCAAATTAACTCAGGAGAAATGAATCATTACAACTATTTTGGAACGGAAGGAGTATAAGAATCATAAATATCATAAAGACAATATGGAACAACATTTTGTAACTTACTTTAATCTCGATTATGAAAAAAAAAACACCTCATTTTAACTGCTCATACCATCGTGAAATTTAGACTCTAAATAATGTTATTCAATCGTGATTTAATATTAGATGAATATTGTGATAAATTCATCAATGATCTTTTATATACCATCTATACTAAGTATCATTTTGTAACTAAAAGTAATTAAATGGCATTTTCTGAAAACCCACAGCAAATAAATTATCCTTGATACACTATGATATTAAACTATATGAGGAATATTTTCTTGATAAAGATTGGCATACTTTCAATCTAATTTTTTTTTTTTGAATGAATAATATAATAATTCAAGTCATTGTGCTTATCGTATGATCTGTATCCCATCTGTTCTTCTTATCCACGATTTGCATTACCAAAAAAATGTTGGGTCAGTCTTTATCCAGAAATTATATGAACCTACTCTAAATAATTAGGATCAAGAATTCTAACAAACTCTTAGCTAATTATTAAATATTGGTACATAATGCGAAAATCACGAGAATATTAGATGTAAAACAATGCCATGCAAACTAATTGAGAATAATTAGCTTGCTTGTTGTATTTGTATGAATGTTTAACAATATAATATATATACAACTTTATGTTTTCTTAGAAAATTTGGTTATACCTTTTCGAAAAAATATTGTAGAAAAAGTTAATATTTTTGAATAGGAAAACAGGATTATGTATTTGTGAAATTTAACTAAAAATTTCGTAAAGTTATTCGGATCTTTCTAGAGAACAAGCTAGAAAGACAAAATGGCAAAAGAAAATTAGATAACACCTTATCAAGTAATGCCACGTGTCAATGATTTGATTTCCCAATATGCCTTGCTTTGCTGGATGAACAAAGATGGCCATTTAAATAACAATAATGCAATATTAAAAAATTAAATTCGAAGAAGAATGCAACTATCAAGCAGTACTCTTTTTCAATTCTTACTTCAAATTGTTTTTTAAAATTTAAACCAAATTCGGAAATTCCTATTAAATATTCCAAGTTCAAAATACAACCTAGTAAATGCACTTTTTCCATCTGATATTTAAATTATACTTCCTCGTCCTAATTCATGTGACATTATTTGACTAGACACAAACTTTTAAAAAATAAAGGAAAAGTTCTGAAACTTATGTGAGAAAATAAGACTTAATTAGACGTATGACTATAAATCATCACTGAGGGTGAACTTTCAAAGTTAAATTATTTATAAATGTTAAAATATGGACATTCTTTTTTTAATTTAGAACACATAAAAAGGAAAGTATGTCACATAAATTAGAAAGAAAAAAAGAGGGAGTTAGTATTACTTTTACCATAATTAAATACTCTCTCTATTTCAATTTATGTGGCACTGTTTGACTTTGGACAAAGTTTGAAAAATAAATAAAAACTTTTGAAATTTGTAATCTAAAATACTCCTTAACCATATGAGTGACTATAAATCATTACACTAATAAGGGCGAGGAGAGAATTTTAAAATTAAGTCATTTCTAATTATAGAAAGATGATATTTTTCAAGGACAAACTAAAAAGAAAAGTGTGTTACGTATAAATTGAGACAAAGGGAGTACTACTTCCAATTACGAGGTAATGCGTTTAGAATTTAATCATTGATTAAATGATATATAAAAATTTATATACAAATATATTATAGTATATATTTATTAATTTGGTGCAACTTCTCATAGCATCAAGTATATAAATAGCCCTACATGAGATGCATAGACCAATATAACAACATATTACCACTAAAACTCCCTTCTTGATCAATATTTAACATTCTTGATTTTCCTACAATATGCCGATCAGCCGTATAGCAATCGGAAGGGTGGAGGAAGCCATCCATCCCGACGCCTTAAAGGCGGCGTTAGCTGAGTTTATCTCCACCTTAATTTTCGTATTCGCAGGTTCGGGTTCAGGTGTTGCATTCAGCAAGTTGACTAGCGGAGGTGCTAACACCCCCGCTGGTCTCATTGCTGCTGCTGTTGCTCATGCTTTCGGGCTGTTTGTTGCGGTCTCGGTTAGTGCTAATATTTCTGGAGGACATGTGAACCCTGCTGTCACGTTTGGTGCTTTTGTTGGTGGTAACATAACACTTTTACGTGGATTTTTGTACTGGGTTGCTCAATTGCTTGGATCTGTCGTGGCTTGCGCGCTTCTCAAGTTCACTACTGGTTGCATGGTGAGTTTGTTAAGTTCTCCCTTGGCTCTTTTTAATAGTAGTAATTAGTTCTGGATTTAAGTTTTCATACATCGTTTTACCATATCAAACTATTCAAAGAATATTTATAAATAATGTGATTTTTAGTTTTGAAATAATTAAGATAAATTACTGACTATAACATGTAAAGATGATACTTTGTATATGATTGTAGACTGACGATATATATAACTTAAATTTTTATAAGATTAAAGATAAAAACATTGTTGTTTTGTATGAAAGAAGAAACCAACCAGTTGACAAAATAACAGAAGATCGGATGTACAACATATATTCATCCTAACTATAAAACAAACACACTAAAGCTATTTGAAGAAGTTTATTCTTTCAACTATAAAGTTTTCAAATTATTTTGTGAACTTTAACTATATAAAAGTTTTATATACTCCCATGCCGTTTCATTTTCTCTCATAATTTTAGGTCCAACAAGAAAATATTTATCTTTTTTATATATGAAGCTTCGAACGTCTCGAAACGATTTTGGCGCCTTCCCTGATCAAGCAGACACAAAAGGAATTCATCCAGGACTTAAAAGAGATGGTGAAATTCCTCTCATTAATCTTAATTTCATCATATGGTCTAAAGGATGAGATACACAAGAATATTTCATGGATTGGAACATGAAATGGGATTAGTTACCTCACCTTTTATATGAGAAAGCTAATCCCATCATTTTAGTACACTTAATGGATAAGATAATTTCGAAACTAAAATATCCAATAATCAAATGCGAACTAAAATAATTCCATATTTTATTCCAGAATTCTTATCCCACCAATCAAACAAGTGACAACTACGAAATAATACTAACATTATGTTTGACTTTTGAATGATGCAGGAGATTGGTGCATTCTCCTTGTCTAAGGGAGTTGGTGTAAGCAATGCATTAGTACTTGAAATTGTTATGACATTTGGTCTAGTCTACACCGTGTACGCAACCGCAGTGGATCCAAAGAGGGGTAGTTTGGGAACCATTGCACCAATTGCTATTGGTTTCATTGTTGGTGCAAACATTTTAGTTGGTGGGGCTTTTGATGGGGCCTCAATGAACCCAGCAGTGTCATTTGGGCCAGCAGTTGTGAGTTGGAGTTGGAATAACCATTGGGTTTATTGGGCTGGACCTCTTATTGGTGGTGGGCTTGCTGGGCTTGTTTATGAGTTCTTCTTCATTAACCAGACCCATGAACCATTGCCCCAATAAGAAAAGATGGGAAGTGTACAAAATGTAAATGGTGAATTTTATGTGTGTATAATTTCACAATTGCCCCTTGATTTGGGATGAACTTGGTTGTATTGTGTGATGTTGTTGGGGTGGGGGTTGAGGGCATTTATGTATTTGTGCAGGGGGTGGGGATTTATCAGAGACAACCTCTTTACCTCCGATGTAGAGGTAAGGGTTGTGTACAATCGATCTTCTCCATACCTCACTTTATGGGATTATATCAGATATGTCGTTGTTGGGGTGGGGTGAGGTTGAAGGGTATTTATGTAATTGTGTTGGTTCCATGTTATTGTTCAACTATTTTCATTCTATTGTAGTTTCTTTTCCTTTGCATTAGTATTTTAGTAGAACTTTTAATGTACAACAATGTTTATAATAGATTAAAACTATGGAAAGCTATAGAGCAATTTAATAATAATTGTATAAAGAGAAGAAAAAAAAAACTAATAGTGCTTTAACTCGCATAATAACATATATGCAATTAATTGAAGATTAAATGTGTTTAACCAAAAATTATAAGGATCAAAATTAAAATTTGTCAATATTTGAGAGACTAATCCAAACATGATATACTATTTTTGTCTTTTTGTTTTTTGGTCAACAAGAAATTTTTTATATTAACTCAATTAAAAAGAATACAGGAGGGGGGTCACCATGATGTCCCATAGGCACATTTGTTCAAGATGGCTCATATGGTCATTTCTACGTACAATCACTATAGGCAAAAGAGGCTTTTAGCTACAATATTTATTGCCATAAAAATATTTATCAACATTTGATTAAATGTGATTGTATTTAGTATTGTTAAAGCCTTTAGTGACATTTATTCTGAATGTTGTTAAAGACCTATTTTGTTGCCGCTAAAAAGAATTTCTTTTAGCGGCATTTACTATAGCCATTTAAGTTACCTTAGAAATGTGCTATCCAACATAGTTTTTTTTTTTTTTTTTAATTGTCGGTGAAAATGCAATAATTAGTGGCAACGAAAATCTGTTTCAAAGGCAATTATTATAGCATAAATTCACCTTAATCCATGTATTTAACCAAGCACTATTATATACTCCATTTATTTTCTTTCCAAGAGAACAAAATTTGTTATTGTTCTAAAAATTTCAGACTGACAGCAGCAACTCTAGTTTTTTTCCCCCTACATTTCATCTACTAATCAAACACAACAAAATGTCTCTCAATAGCCAAAAAATTGACTATAAACTCTTGCAATACACACCGTAATAAAAAAACTGAAGCCCATATCCACGTTTGATTCCTCTTTCTCTTTCAACTTCTCATCTTTTGGATTCTGTTCTGACTTGAGCAACAGAAGCATCACCACTAACACCATCTCTTGAAAAACAAACCCCCTGATGCTTGTACAGGACACATCATTCCCCATAATACCATTGTGAATTATGCAATTGCCTTGATTTTGGCCAGTTTCCCTTGTAAACAAACATATAAAATCTAAATAACAAGGGAAAAAAATAAAATAGAAAGCTGAACTAGCAATAACTAACTAAAAAAACAATTGGCAGGAGTAAGATTACATTTTAATGAATACAAAAGGGTGGGTACAGTGGCCTTGGACTCTCTGTTCACCACCAACCCGCAACTCAACACTTAGTTCTTTTCAAATGAACCCACCACTGGTCTAATTTCCTTACACCCCTATTGTAACTTCTCTATTTGCTTTGGTGTGTTGTTCAAAAGATTAAGTGGGATATGCTTTAGGTAGACTCCTACTAGTAGAGATCAGGTCACAAATGATTGATCAAATGGGAATCAAACTACATCAAAGTACTGAAATTTTGACCAAAATAAGCCATTTTTTAAATCAATTTACCATAGTAATATGTTTCTGAAAAACTTTATAAAACTAGTATAAACGTTGTTGGCAGTAACGTATTAGGTTTTAAAAAAATTAACGGGCCACAAGGAACAGTAGACGGCGTTAAAATAGGAATCGTTATTGACAGTAACGTTTTTGGCTTAAAACGTTACCAACAGTAACGAGACTGCCCAGAGTTGCAGAGTCTCGTTACCATTGGTAATGTTTTAAGCCAAAAACGTTACTGTCAGTAGCGATTTCTATTTTAACGTCGTTTTGGTCCTTTAATTTTTTTAAAACCTAATACGTTACTACCAATAACGTCTATACTAGTTTTGTAAAGTTTTCAAAAAACATATTACTTTGGTGAATTGAGAAGTTATAACGGGGTCATACAGAAAGCAAATATCGATTCATTTCCATCACAAATAATGAGCCACACCAAAACATAAGAACAAGATAAAAAGAGGGAAGGAAATATAAGAGAAGAAAGCAAGTAAAAAATCAACAATTCACGTCTTATAGTCGAAAGCGGTAGATTCTCCCATAGTGCACGAAGGAACAAGGTGCTCATCTATCAGTGGTAAAATGTCATTGCATATTTTTGTAAGTTTTGTCTTCAACCCTCTGTCTGTAACTCTTTATCCTCTTAACATTCTGGTCATAGCCCTTACTCTCATTTTTTTTGTTCAATCAAAGGCAATATCTGTTATGAAGCCTTTCTTGTTCCAACTTCCAAGTACATTTTATACCCAATTGCTATCAAATATCTTTTCTCAATAGTCAGTTTGACATCCATGTTACATACTTATTAGAAGTTTAAACAAAACGAATAGTAGTAGTAAATAGAAGATTGCACAAACTTGTTAATTATGAACCTGAAAGCTTCAAATCTTCTCTCATTTGTATTTTTTGGGGGAAGAAAAAAGATGAAAAAATTGAAGTTTATATTTGGGAAGTTGATGAAGATTAAAGAGAAAGGGGGAATAACTATTGAGAGAAGTTACCAATTATTTTGGACAGAAAATATTTGAAAAAGATACACCTGCGTTGATGTGGGCAAATTTGGTGGAGGTTGTGCGAAGTTGTGAGTTCTGATATGTAACAAGTATTAAAGGGAGCATAAAAAAATATGAAATTTTATGTAATCGTTTAAAAAGGTATGAAATTTTATATATTAATGGCTCTTATGTTAGGGGAATTATGTAATTTACCCCCAAAAAAATTTCTGGTTGTTACAGTAGTTATTATACTAGATTCCACTATTACTTGCCACAAATAGGAGCCAAAATTTATAATGTTAGTTAAAATTATAATATCAATATATGTATACTCAAATTTCTCCATAACAGTCCATCGTTATAATCAAATTTCATTATAACAGCCTGATTTTTTTTAGAATTGATTTTTCATGTTATATTTTACTTCTCCATAATAACATTCTACCTACAACAACAATGTCGTTCATTATAGCAGTACATTCTTTGTAAAATTACCCATCTATAACAGTTAAACTCAAATATTGTGTAAAATTAATATTTTATAAGAAATATATTATGTACGGTATAAAATATAATATCAAAATATTTATGGTAATCATCATTAATTTCATGCATATAGTAAATTTTGAGTACGAATATCTAAAAGAAATTTTTATTTTATTTAAATGATGTCCATCAGTTACGGTCATAACTTCACGAGGAAAGACTATTGACGTTTCCTTTTTTTTTTTTTTTTTTTTCTATATTCATACTTTTTATATTTTTTTGGCCAAATTGATTAACAAATAATTTTTCTTTTTTGATATACAAAATCATTAAATTAATTTTTTGCATACTTTTGCTTATAGTAGCTAAATGAGACTTAAACGTCAAATATCACTATACATATATAACAATACCTCTTTATAACATACATGAAATGTTCTGACAAACGTTGCCACTATAGAGAGATTTGACTGTATAATATTAGTGAGGAGCCAAAATTTGTGAAAGATTAGAGTTTTCTTATCAAAGTTGGTGAGTTTTTTTTCTCAATTTATTCGTAAACTATGGTTAAGAGGTTTGATAAATTAATTAATTTATATCTCTAAATTTTAAATATGAGAAGTGTCACTCATCTAAATATGCATTTGAAGAAATAGAGAGAAGATTTGAAAGAAGCGAAATTCGTAGAAAATGGGGAGAATTATAAGGGAAGAGATATATTATATTATGTGTATAATTTGAGCCAAAAACAAACAAGTTGGCAACAAGAAACAGGTTGGCAAAAAGAGTCAATCATTTTAGCTTTCTTGTTTTTCCAGCATAAGGTTCTTATCCTTTTTCTTTTTTTGGTGTTGTCTCTCCTTCTTTTCATAGTCCATACTCCCTACCATTTTTTACTAAAATTTTTTTTTTTTGTTTTTTTGTTTTCTCTATATTTTACACAAACACACAAATGGGATGTATACAAGAATGATTGAAGATAATTGTAGATTCATGAATGCTGAAACATTGTCACACCTAAAAATTCAATTCATGACATAATTTTTTTTTTGGTCTAAATCCCCTTTGCAATTAGGTTGAAAGCTTTGATTTCTTGAGTTTTTTTGGTCCTAACAAGTGGTATCAGAGCGAGGTTAAAATAAGTGTTTATCTTGGCGGGTTCAGTTTTAGTCACAACCTATTTGAAGATAATGAAGAGTTTGGTTTGAGAAATTTTATTAGAGTGTTACTCTATATAGAGACAAAGATTTAATATAGGAGATTTTGGAGATGGAGAATGAACTTATACTACGTGAAGAAGGTGGAGCAAATTAATGAAAAAAATTACCTATTTGAGTACTTTTAAAATATTTACTGATTATAAATACACTTTTTATATATTACCCAGGTATACCATATTTAAAAAATATTTACCATCTATAGTAACTGTATTATGTATTAAAAGTGAATTATGTATGCAATATAAATGTATTAGAAGTGTATTAAAGTTAAATGTATTATACTTGTTTTAGTTTAAAAAAAAAAATGCACTATATATTAAGAACGAATTATGCATGGAATATGGATGTATTACACTATGTACTAAAAGTGAATTATGCATGCAATACAGATGTATTATAACATTTTAAATGTATTATGCTTGTTTTGATAAAAAATCTACACTATGTATTAAAAGTGAATTATGCATGTATTAAAATTATATTGCTATAAATGGTAAATATTTTCTAACTATGGTATATTTAGGTAAGTATTCCTAAATTAATTTTGTCAGAAATTCAGGCCAAGGGAGAGAATTATATTGTTGGTATTTGCCCTGATTTTCTTATCCCAATTGAGTTTCCCTTTTAGGAAAATGAAAACATGAATTCTCCATATTTGGCTAATCCTTATTCTTGTAGGAAAAAATTATAGACTCTATAAATAGAGACTCCTTTCTTCTAGCTTGGTAGCATCCACAATGTAGTCTTAAGGGCTTTGAGAGTTTTGTTTAGGGGAGAATTTCTGAGATACAAGCGTTTTGGTGTCACTTGTGTAAAACTCTTTTTATTCTGAGTGAATTTGTGAGGTTGTCTCTCTCGATGTTTTGTATTCTCTTTTATATAGTGAATTGCTCATCTTTTTTTGTGGATGTAGGTCGATTGACCGAACCACGTTCAATTATTATGTCTCTTTTGGTGTATTTCTCACATGTCTTCTTATTCATGGTCTTTCGAGGTTTACTTTGCTAGTTTCCACACAGTGGCGGACCTAGGATTTACGGGTCGTGGGTGCTCGGGAGGTCCGAACACACATATTGACTCCCAAAACTTTAAAGTTTCGCTTGGAAACTAAAGCACCCATCTAACTTCTTGGTTTACTGGGTGCTTTTCTAAGTCTTATACCAATTTTTATATATTTTTTATATAATTATACCTAATCTGCGTTAGATTTAACGGGTGCCGGAGCACCCCAAAATTGGGCATAGGTCCGCCCCTGTTTCCACATGACACCTGATTATTTCGATCCTAACATGCATTATGTAAGTTCGGATTATAGGGGAGATATAATACCTCCTCAACATCCACGAAAATTTCCAGTGGTGTCAAGAAGAGGCTTTGAGCAATTTTAAGGCCCTAAGCACTTATAGCTCAGCATAAATATGGATCAATTCAGTGAGATGTCCAGAGAGAAACCCATAATCCAATTTCCATTTGAATCAAGAAATACTTCTCCAAAACCACCTTGCTTAGTATTTCGAAGGCAAGCACCATCCGTATTAAATTTGTTATAGTCTGAATGTTTGGATGGACTGTATTGTTTGCTGCTATTTAATACTAACAATTATATTGTTTGGTTTGACGGTATGATACTATATCATAACTGATAAGTTTACTAAAATGCCCTCAATTATTATAAATGTTAAATTTATCAATAATTGTTAATAAAATAATTTAAGATAATTTTCTTCCTACAAATTTGTCACAAATTATGCCATGTAAATATATTAAATTTTTAAAAAAAATTTGGTGGTGGTGGGGTAAGATTTTTTTTTAAAAAAGTAAATTTTAAAAAAATTAGATTTTTTTTTTTTGGTGGTGGTGGGCGCTGCTAGGTGATGGGGCTCGTGGTAGGGGAGGGGTAAGGTAAGAAAAAAGTTTTGAAATTTTTTTTTTTAGAAACAAAGTCTTTTGGGGGTGGGGGTGAGATAAGAATTTTTCTAGAAAATAAACTAATTTATATATATATATATATATATATATATATATATATATATATATTTGGAGGAGGGTAGGGGGGACGGGGGTTGGGGTAGGGGGGGTGAGGATATAGGATAAAGGGTAAAATAGGATTATGTAATATTAAGTAAGGGCATAATTGAAAAATGAAATAAGGAAGCAATGGGATACCACCAAATCGGTGGTTACATAAAGTGAGGGTTTTCATGATTATCAAATCATGAAATCAAACCATACCGCACCATATATTTTAAGAAACAATCAAAACAAATATAATTCTCTTAGTAACCATATCATACCATACGTTATTGGAAAACCACCATCCAAACAAAGTGTAAGAAGGAGGAGAAATGTAAAGTCTCATGTTTAAATCTCATTGGAGGCAAAAAATACGAGTATGTGATTTCTTCGTATATGTTAAGCCTTGGAGGCAGAGTTATCTTGTAAAATAGTCGTGTGCACACAAATTGGTTCAAGCACTACCATACCGTCTAAATTATTTAAGATATCATCGCAATGTGGATGTCAAGTTTATTCGAGTCTTAGAAAAGAGTAAAAGGAAAAAAGGAAGTCTATATATTATGTATTTCTCTTGGCTTTTTTTTTTTTTTTTACATAAAAACTAGCAAGCACTTTGATGATAAGATAAATTGCTCATAAAAAGAATAACAACAATCAAGAAAACAAAAATCTTTGTTACAAATAGTATGAAAAGAATAATATAGTCTCAAGCAGTGTCCTCTGGTGCCATAAGATAAATTGGTCTCTTGTTGATAGATTGCAATGGCCTTACATTTCTTTCAGCATACTGCAATCAAAATTAGATGTTAGTAATTATAAGAGACGGACCCAAGATTTAAAGTTTATTGGTTGTTAAGGTATCTCAGTGTTGTCTCAAGTTAATAAATATGTAACTGAATTTTTTGATTAAATATTTATAGATATTTTATGAATTTCTTTTAATACATGCAAATTGGATTTGAGTAAAATCTATAGAGTTCATATAAATCCATAAGCTCGTGATCCATTACTAACAATGAAAGAAGCTCATTCGATTGTACGACATAAGTCATGTTTTAGAAAAAAGAATTATATTACATGAGAAAGTCAATTGTTGGTGTTTGGTTACTGTGGAAACAAGAAAATGACTTTTTTCATTAAGGACAAGTCATTGTTGTTACACCTACCATAATTTTGACTATAAATTTGGTAATAAATTCTTTAAAATATTTTAAAATAAAATTTACTATATATTTGAATACTACTTGAAAAGTACTACAAGTCCATATAACTAATGATACAAAATATTTTCAAGAAATTACGAAAAAATTATAGTCAAATGAAAAATTGTTTCCAAATAATGACACTGGCTTTCACATAAATTGGAACAAGGAAAGTAATTTCAAATTGCTTGCTCAAACCAACATTAGACATTGTTATCAATATTCAATCATAAGTGGATCTATATTACGTATTACGGGTTCGATCGAATTCAGTTATTTTTGCTCACATACTTTGTATTTGTGTTGAAAAGATCCACTTATGGTATATATAAGAAGGTACAATATAATTGCTAATCTATCCTAAACTAGTAAGCAAAACATGGTTGTGAGTTCAATAATTTTTTATCTATACAAAAAAAATCATTCATGAAAAAACAAGTTATGTCATACCAAACATCCTTGACAGAAATTAAAGAAAAACTCTGTGGAACTTACATCATGAACAGCTTCTCGAAGCATTTTAACTTGATCTCTTGAAACAGTCCGCACCTAATTTTGATTACAAATTGCAATGTACATATTATTAGTATAAGCACTTTGTTAATATGGACTTAATTAATTGGTATAAAAGGTAGCCGATGCACTAAAATTCTTGTTGTGCACGAGGTTCGGAGAAGGGCCGGACCACAAGGGTCTATTGTACGCAGCCTCACATTACATTTTTGCAAGAGACTGTTTCCACGGCTTGAATGCGTGACCTCCTAATCACATGAATCAGCTTTACCAGTTACTCCAAGGATCTCCTTCACTTAATTAATTAGTGTCAAAGTTGTTAATTACGTACCTTTGTTTTAATGGTCCAAATGACACCTTCAGTGCAAGGAGGAACAGTAAGTGAACCCATATATCTATAATATTTTCTGCTACCAATCTTGATTTCTCTTGGATTAATCATGCCAGCATTTTTCACTTCGTCTTTTTTGTCAATCATAGATGATATATTTCTTATCAACTGCCAAAAAAATATTAATAATAAATTACTAATTGCATTGCAAAATAACACAAATTATTACATCTTTCAAAATTAAGAAAATAATTTGAATAGTTGGTAAGTACGATTATAGGCTAAATAATTTGATTAGTGGTTGCAAGAAAGAGTTTGTTTATATACTCAAATGTCAACTATATATATACTCGAATGTCAACTATTAACATGGTCACCAATAATTGAAGCTAGTTCTCATATTCAATAATGTCAACTATTTACCACAAGTAGAGAGGTGGAAATGAGCGGATTAGTTGAATTTGAGTGGGTTATGATGGGTTGAATCAATAAACCAACGGGTTATTGACCCACCAAAAATATACTTGGACCGAACTAGGCTAAAATGTGGGTTAAAATCCAACTCACTCAATTCTTACTAAGTTTTAATTGTTTTATTTTTTTCTTTATAGTTTTAGCACCTAATAAAATTATTATTATTCTTTAATATGATTACATATTACATATCAAATAAGAAATATGTCATTTTGAAAATATTTTGATGAGATTCTTAAGGATCAGTCAATTTGGGTTAGATATCAGCTCAACAAATTTTGAGCTGAAATGGGTTAAGTTAACTAATAGGAGGGTCATTAATTAGCCCAAACTTGGACAGGTTGGGTAGGTGATGGTTTCATGAACTATTTGTCACCTCTGATTGCAAGAATATCATATCAGAAATTTTCCATCCCTTAATCTTATTTAAGTGTTTAATTAAATATCACTTTTGACTTACGTATGCTTGAAACCTAGGAAGATATTGAACTTTTTATGGCAAAGTCTAAGCACGTATACCTTCACAATTTTAATTTAAATCGGTACATATGAAACTTAATGTTAATATATATTCTTAAAACACATGTATAGAAGAAGACGACGAACAACAACAACAATAATTATAATATAGTTATAGAGAGAGGGGTTCACCTTGGAGAGAAATCGATCAGGTTTGCCAATCTTGTAGAGAACAGCAGTCACAGCAATTGTATTTGTTGCATTTTCGTTAAAGTGAACCATGTGCATTTCCATCTCATATCTATTATCCCAAAATAACATTTAATAAATCGGAATTAACGAGGCAGGTTAGATTGAATTTGGACTAATCAAAATGGACTAACTTTATAAATGAACGGTGCATCAATTAGGGGTGTCAAATAAATGGATTGAATTGAAATATATTGATACCTTCTACCATTGACAGTGTGTTCGGAAGGAGAGTGCCAGTGAGCTTGTTGTAGAGGATAATTTGTGCCATTTATCAAAACTGATCCAGCATCACCATGCCATTGTAACTTCACCAAAGGTATACTTGATTAAAAATTTATAGTTTAAATTCTATAATCTTTGGTGTAAAATCTTTTGTTTTAAATGTAAATTAATATAAATGTCGGAAAATTTACGACACTATAATTTACAACATCTGCACTAAGTGTAAAATAAATGTCACAAAGTGATTTTGCGACATTTTATAGCCCCTAATACTCGTAGGCCTAATTTCTTGTAGTGACTATCAAGTCGTTATTAGAACATTCGTAATAGAGATATATATAGAATTTGAACTTTACGAGTTCTGGCTTTTAGGACATCAATTTTATGTCCAAGTAATTATTAGGTCCTAAATTTAATTTTTATACATATTTAATAATAATTTTTAAATACATATATACGATTTGAATGAAAACTCTTGAATTCTATAGAAACATATCCTAAAGGCTCCCTCGCCCTTGATGTACAAATAAACTTCCTTAAAAATAACTCTATTTTCAACTTTAAAAATATCAAATAAAGTGAATATATTTTTGATTTTCATGGTCAAACGGGTCCTTAGTCGTTTATAACTTTAAATTCAAATTTATATAGGGAAAAGAGAGGTTAAAGTCCATAAGCATATTTTAAATTATTGAATCGAGTGTAACTTTCTCAAAATACGAACAGTAAAGTATGATTCGGGACACCGACCATGTCTCTTAAATTGTTCTTTTTACTGTATATGTGTAATCTCCTAGCACTATTAAATATATTATCGGATTCGACACAAGTCACACAACTGTATATATAAATCGAGAATATAATTATGTAAATAAAAATATATTTATGATCACAGATTTTAATATGATATCAGGTCATGATCCACCTCAATTCTCGTTCATGGTATTGGGCTTCCATATTAAAATTACTCACGCTCCAAATATCAGCTCTGAGAGTGAAGGGGGTATTGAAGAAGTCTCATATCGGTCAATTATATGGACCGGTGGTAAGAAAAAAACTCTAGGCCCTGCACATGAGGGGCGTGTTGAGAATATGATTAAGTAAATAGAAGTGTGACCCCTTTAAGAGCTTAAACTTTTAGATGAGATGATCATACGCGTCAATAATATATATAAAAATGTTTAATGACTATACAAAAACCGTGTGAAAAATAATCTCAATAATAATAAGATTTCTTATTTTAAGTTCACTACAAATAATTTCTATACAAAGTATTTTCAAGTTGTTTGTGGGGTTAGTACTTTGTACTGGCGGCAGCCTGTGTTTGGTAGGGAAGGAAAGGGTTGTTGGACAAAGAACTGAAAAAGTCCGTAGAAGTAGCTACCCACTTTTTAAATTTTGTTTTTCAAAAATTAGTTATGTTTTGGAGTTTCTATTTCTACTAGTGAAATTTTATAATATTTTATTGATGAAATTTCAAAAATAATAATTAGCAAGGTCATGTAGTGACGAATGAATAATAATTGTTTAACTAAGCATGTGGAATAGGATGAAATTGGAATAATTGATTAAAGGACTACGTGACGACAACTATATATATATACTTCTTAACAAATATTTCCACCAAATTAATTGAACTCAATAATATGCATGATCTCAAATTTTTAAATATGAAAGATGATAAATAAAGGATAGTTCGATGCACAAAATATTTCGCATTTATATAGAGTTCGAAAAAGATCCACACCTAAAATGTGTAATATAGACAGTCTACTGTAATACGAGAATATACTCACCGAGATGTCGTGGCCTCTATTCTTGACAGTAGCATTGCATAGCTTGTAATGTCTTTTTTCTGGCTTTCGAATAATTCTAACTCTTTCATGAGACATATCAATAGGAGACTGCATTTCTCCATTTTTGCAAGCTTCCCATTCTTTCTTCAATTCACCCCACATTTTTGGACCTTTCTCACTTTTTTCACCATAATCAAACTCCCTCTCATCCTCTAATAAAATCACAAACATCATAAATCAAATATCAATAAATCGAACACTACTTGGAAAAATAATAATACAAAATTACAAATGACAATCTGGTGCACTAAGCTCATGTTGTCAGGATCAGGGGAACTAAATGTAGAACTAAAGGGGTTCAATTGAGAATATAAGAGCATTTTAGCATAGTGACAAAGTTATGATCCAAAGATTGTTTTAGATCACAGGTTCAATTAATTCCAAGTCATATTCAAGTAATTACTTTGTTGAATTCCTTTACATAAAGTTTTCTAACTCCACCACTGGCTATGAGCAAGGTTCGAGAAAATATCAGATCACATTCATGAATCTATTATATGAAGCATTAGATTCAACATTGTGTCATTACTTCTTCGGACCCTGGTCAAGTCGAAAGATTAGTGCATTGGATTGTATTTTTTTGTTCAATACAGAAAAGAAAGAAGGTTGTAGAACTTACCAACTTCTTGAGCTCTAATGGATGTAGCAGAGAAGAAGAAGATGACAAAATAAAGAATGAATAAAACTGACAAATATCTTTGTTCCCTCATTGTTAGAAATATTGATACTGTTTTTCTCTTTTTTTTTTTTTTTTTTTTCTCTTGGAGATCAAGAAAATGTAAAAAAAATTATGAATTGTAATAATAAGAAGGTCACGTAATGGAGCTTTATATATATGAGATCTATGGAAATAAAAGTTTGTAAGCTATTTCCTATGTGGCTGCCACATGAGACTTTCCTATGACTTTCTTTTTTCAAATCTTATTGGACAAATTAATACCTAACTACCATATGGGGACAAATTAATAAAGAAGAGCGACATGTGGAAAAAGATAAATAAATGACAAAATCCCTTACGTTTGAGTAGGATTAAAGCAATATTCATACTATGCTTTTGACCAATTTTGATCTTTGAAGTTTGTACAAAAATGAGTATTCTTTATTTTTATTAAATATTTTAACAAGATTGTGTCCGTTAGGTTTGAGAAGAACTCTAAAATTTTCCATTTTTAGCTAAGAAATATCATAAAGATATCATCAAATCCTAAAAATTGCAGCAAAAAAAAAACCTACGCTACCAAACATTAAAAATAGATCAGTAATATCATAAATTACAAGACTCTAAAAAAATACATCACGAATAGCAAAAACTTCAAAAACTACGCCTCTAAATTGAGTTTTATTATTTGAATATTATTGTTTTTGACATTTTCCATAATCTAACAAGTAAATTTTATTAAATATTTGACCAAGATAAAAAAAATACTCATTTTTGACAAATTTTAAAAGGAACTGCTTTAAACTTTACCTCAACAGGAATAAGAAATGAAAATCAGGAACTTAGGTTTTCCTGTGTTTTACTACCCTATTAATTTGATGAATTCCAATTTTTTAATTTTTTGTACCTTTGTTTAAGTAAGACCATATTTGACCATTCTAGAAGGCCTATCATTTTAGACTAGCAGTCAACGTGCGTTGACTAATTGAAATCGAATTACTAATTTCAAGGGTTGTGGTGGAGTGGTAATTAAGTTCATCATTAACCAGAGGTCTCGGGTTTGAGCCTCCCTGGTACGGAGCCACCTTTATTAGAGAGCATTTTACCTCCAATGTAAACTTTCAGGCGCGAATCAAAATTTTGTGGGGCTCCAATATAGATATCGAGCATTGGGTGGAGAACCAAAAAACAAAAATCGAGTTTTCATATGAGTATCCGTATAAAAATTATTTATACAATTAATTAGTTGCACTGTAAAGTAGTTGATATATAACTCAATAAAAATAGTATTACTAAACCAAATTTACTACTATTACAAATTATATTATACGATAGTGAACAAATCTTTATCGCTATACATTTAAATTTTTCTTGAAATTATGTGACAAATAAGATATTTGGACGAACTCCTTAGAGATTTAGAAGGTTTATAAAAGTAATTAGAATGCTAAATAAAAGTATTAAAATGCTCTAATCACTAATAAATTAACTGCACTAAACTCTAAAGTATAACACCAAAAGAATAAACTTTCTAGTCAATTTTTCTTTTAATTTTGTTTTTTGCATAAGTGTTGAACTATACGTTCCGAAAAGGCATGCTTGATTGATGTTTCCCTACCATGATTTAATTTGGAATATCCATAAAATTCCAAATTAAGAATATGGACCACGACTCTAATTCATGCCTATTACTCCCATAAGTTCATCACTCATTGTGCCATCATTAGTTAGGTGTCGTTTGGTAGTTGGTTAGAATTATGCTGGTATTAGTTATTTTATCGTCTAACTCGAATAAGATAATATGCAAACTCATAACTTATACACATATTAGTTATGCAGGTTTCTAAATTGTAAATCAAACATCATATTAATTTTATACATGAATAACATATTTCCTAAATAGCTATCAAACATTGTATAAGTTATGAAGAAACTAATACATGAATAAGTTATCTCTTCACTAGCTATCAAATGATCCCTTAATTCATTACAGAAATTATTTTAAGTAAGGAGAAGATAGGAAAGAGATGTAACTCCACTTAATTCAGATGTCTTGGGTCAAAGAATCAGAAAATTCTTTTCTTTCTTCTTTTTTCAATTTGGGAGACTTATTAAAGGAATTTTTCAGTATTTTCCATAAAGCTAAGATACCCAACTCATTAGTCACACACCCTTTCCCTTTTTCTTTCCATTTCCCCACTCTTTGAAGATTAATTTAGATCCATACTAGATAGAATCCATTCGGGAGTAATACTCCCTATCAAGGAACTTTTTATACGCAAGGCTCGATTAATCTCTCTCCCCAAATGGTCATTTGTTCACACAAGTTCTTTTTCCATTATATAGTAATATAAATTTGAAATTTCCTCTTTTCTAGAAATTCTTTTTTGTGTGTGTTTATGTTGGAAACTAGTACGCAGCGGAAGCATTCCAGAATCATACTGCTTACATGAATTATAGACAACAAACATAAACACGTAGTTCACACAAGGCGTGCTTAAAATTAACCAAGAATTACCTCTTGAAGCGTGAGCAGATATCCTGAAGCAAGTCCGTCTTCGAATCTGCGGTCTTCTACAGTGATCCCAAATTCACAGCCGAACTCTCTCAATACTTGGGTGGGCAAGTACTGAATAGAATACTACCTCTGTCTTATTTCTAGGCTAGGAGAATCCCTATTTATAGAGATACTATCCCAGTCCAAAAAGGAGAGAAAACCACACACCTATTTTTACTTGAATAAGGAAAGGTGGTCAGTTCTCCTTTTCCCCTAGAAATTAGGATTCCGAGTTCTAGTTTAATATGGGCACTGTAGGGACCACGGAATTAATTACTGAGGCTCCCTATTATGGAAATAATTCAAAATACTAATTTGAATTATTCTTACCATAATAAATTACAAATCATTCCACTAAAAATTCGTAATTGCACTCCTCTATTTTATTTCAAAATTCCCCATTAAACACTTATGTAATTCCCCATGTTAAGATTACAGATACTAATCAATAAATTAAATTACTGACGAATTTAATATAATGATTAATTTCCTTTAGAGCAATGCTTAACTTATTTCATATGTCGGATTCATAAATCCACCGGCCGGGTTTACACATGAAAACTTATAAGCTTCTCTTAAAAGGGGTATCATCAATCTCTATACCGAGACATGGATTCCATCAACTAACTTTTTATTTCACCAATATATATTATTACCATCCAATCTACCAGGCATATTGACCCATCTCAGGATCTCACCTTTTAATAAATCAAAACGATAAATAATATATACAGATCATAATAGTTATATCAAGATTGAGAATATAAGTACATTTAACAGTTTAGAGAATATGTTTTATCAGTCAGTCTAAAACAACTATCTCTACTCGGTCCTGTTCAATACATACAAAATGCACTAGCACGAGAAGTTAGAACTATACCATTCTCGTAATCAAGATAAATTACATTTAATCTCGTGCTACAATCATTCTGATGGTTTGTCCAAATTTCCATCTACGATTGTGAACTATAACTTTAACTTATAAGAACTGATGATTTGATCTTCTGTGTATAAGCTTAAACTCTATACACCAAATCATCTACTATATAAGTTGAGGACACATATATGACAATGATCTATTTTATGTAACAATTTATTGAATTGAATAAATAAATAAATAAATAAACAATCGTCCAATAAATAATACTATATCAAAATGCATGGTTTATAGTATATCCTAACAATCTCGCACTTAGACTCATAACCATGCACCCACAACTCTAACACCCAATCCCTCTACATGCCTATCAAAAGGCTTTTGTGGTAAAGCTTTTGTGAAAGGGTCTGCCAGGTTGTTTTCTGATGCAATCTTCGCAACCACCACATCTCCTCTCTGCACTATATCTCGAATTAAATGATATTTACGCTCAATGTGTTTTGCCTTTTTATGGCTTCGTGGTTCCTTCGAATTTGCAACCGCACCACTGTTGTCACAATAAATTGTAAGTGGTGTTTCTATCGCAGGAACAACTGCCAAGTCTTTGAGAAAGTTTCTAAGCCATACTGCCTCCTTAGCTGCCTCAGCGGCTGCTACATACTCGGCTTCCATGGTGGAATCAGCAACACAAGTTTGCTTGATGCTCCTCCAAACAACGGCTGCACCTCCCAAAGTAAACACATTTCCAGAGGTCGACTTTCTAGAGTCCTTGTCAGACTGGAAATCTGAGTCTGTGTACCCTATAGGCACCAACTCATTCGAATGGTAAACTAGCATGTAATCCCTAGTCCTTTTCAGGTACTTGATTATATGCTTAACTGCTGTCCAGTGTTCTCTCCCAGGGTTAGATTGAAATCTGCTAACCATGCCTACGGCAAAACAGATATCAGGTCTAGTGCACAACATCGCATACATGAGGCTTCCTACAGCTGATGCATAAGGAACCGCCTTCATATTTTCTATCTCCTCATCTGTCTTAGGACATTGATCCTTAGAAAGAGAAATTCCATGTCTAAAAGGAAGAAATCCTTTCTTGGAATCATGCATGCTGAACCTGGTAAGAATTGTATCAATATAAAGAGCTTGCGATAAGCCTAACATCCTTTTCTTGCGATCACGTAGAACCTTGATCCCAAGGATGTGAGCAGCTTCTCCCAAATCTTTCATATCAAAATTACTGGACAACCATTCCTTAACTGAATTCAACAAGCCCACATTATTTCCTATGAGCAAGATATCATCTACATACAATACTAAAAATACCACTTTGTCCCCATTCCACTTTTTGTACACACAAGACTCATCAAGACATTGCTCAAAACCAAAAGTCTTGACCGCATTGTCAAAACAAGTATTCCACGCCCTAGAAGCTTGCTTTAATCCATAAATAGATCTCTTAAGCTTGCACAACATGTGTTCTTTCCCTTTTTCAATGAAACCATCTGGCTGTCGCATAAAAATGCTCTCATCAAGACTTCCATTAAGGAAAGCTGTCTTGACATCCATTTGCCAAATCTCATAATCATAATGCGCAGCAATGGATAAGAGAATTCTAATAGACTTAAGCATGGCTACTGGCGAAAAGGTTTCCTCATAATCGATCCCTTCTTTCTGAGTAAACCCCTTGGCAACAAGCCTAGCTTTATAAGTTTGCACTTTTCCGTCTACTCCTCTCTTTTTCTTATAGATCCACTTGCATCCAATGGGTTTGATTCTATCTACAGGTGGTTCTACAAGATCCCAGACTTTGTTAGAGTACATGGACTCCATTTCTGATTTCATAGCAATAATCCATTTGTCTGCATCTTTATCTTGTAGTGCTTCGTCGTAATTCATGGGCTCGGTATTCAACTCTTCAGGGATTCTATCAAAAGACTCTCCCAAGAGTGCATACCGAGATGGTTTTCTTATCTCTCTCCCACTACGACGAGGCACTTCAGTTGTAGGGGTAGGTATAGGGGCAACTGCACTATTATGATCTTGTGGATGAACCACATCATTTGCTGGATTTTGAGTCTCTATGTTATCCTCATCACCTTGCGGTGTTAGGATATCAATGACTTCTTCCTCTAGTGCAATTTGCTCAGTGCTACTCCCACAACTTTGATGCAATGGATTTTCAGGAACTTGTACTTGTGGAGTTGTATGTCTATTAACATCTCTCCCACTACTAAAATGCAATGGTATGTTAACTCTGACATCTGGAGATTGGATTTGGTTTTCATTATTGTCAGTAGATTGATTTGTTACCTCTTTGCTTAATTCCCGTAAAACTAGTTTACTTCTAGGAACATGGCTTGTCATAAAATCCTTTTCTAGAAACCTGGCGTTGGTACTTACAACGACTTTCTTTTCTTTAGGATTGTAAAACAAACCACCTTTCGTTCCCTTAGGGTACCCAATAAAAACACATACTTCTGATCTTGATTCCAACTTTTCTGCCTTCCCTTTCAGCACATGTGCTGGACATCCCCAAATCCGAACATGTTTCAAACTAGGTTTATGCCCAGTCCATAGTTCTATGGGTGTCACAGGTACCGACTTAGAAGGAACTAAGTTCAGAATATAGTTTGCAGTTTCTAGTGCATAACCCCAAAACGAAGAAGGCAAATCCGAGTAACTCATCATAGATCTAACCATTTCTAAAAGAGTCCTGTTTCTTCTTTCTGCTACACCATTCTGTTGAGGAGTTCTAGGTGCAGACATCTGAGACGTAATTCCTTGTTCTGATAAGTAACTAATGAACTCATTGGAGAGGTATTCGCCACCACGATCAGATCGTAGTGACTTGATATATTTCTCATGTCGTTTCTCCATTTCTGTCTTAAACTCTTTGAATTTCTCAAAACACTCAGACTTACGGCGCAACAAATAAACATATCCATATTTTGAGTAATCATCAATGAAAGTCACGAAATACTCATAACCACCTCTCGCTTGAACGTTCATTGGGCCACATAAATCAGAATGAATTACCTCTAATTTATCATTTGCTCTATTTCCTTTTGAGGGAAAAGGTCTCTTAGTCATTTTTCCTTCTAAACAGGATTCACATGTTGGTAGTGCTTCCACTTTTAATGAACCTAAAGGTCCATCCCGAACCAACCTCGAAATCCTGTCTAGATTTATATGACATAGACGCAAATGCCATAAATAAGTCTCATTAAATTCAGAAGAACGTTTTCTTTTACTTGAAAGGTTAACATTATTCAGTTCAATAGTTTGTTGCAGTTCAGGAGAGACATTAATAATAAAAAGACCATCAATCAATGTACCGCAGAGATAAAATGTTTATTATAGCTAATAACACAACCGTTATCAGAAAAATTAACATTATAACCATATCTCAATGCTCTAGAAACTGAAATCAAATTTCTTCTAACAGCAGGTGCATATAATACGTCTTTTAAAATTAAAAATCTACCATTACCAAACGAAATGCTAATATTTCCTAATGCTAAAGCTGGAGCTGCTGAACCATCAGCTTGAAAAATACTAACTTCACCTCTATTCAACTTGCGCGTTTCTTGAAACCCCTGCAAAGTAGTGCAGATGTGATCAGTGGCTCCTGAATCTACACACCATGATGTGGTAGAAACAGCCGCTAAACACGTTTCAACGACAAGTGAAAGTGAAGCTAGCTTGTTTTTCTGCTTGTCAAGGAAAACTGGGCAATGTGTCTTCCAATGGCCTAACATCTTGCAATGAAAACACTTGCCGTTAGGCTTTTTCACTCCGCCAGTTAGAGCTACAGCTTTCTTAGCACTGTGAGTCTTTTTCTTCTTCTTTCCACCTTTCGGTTTAGAAGTAGAACCTTTCTCAACAAAGTTATGACACTCAAGTTTATTTTGACTCAAAATAGTGCTAAAGGAGGTAAAAGGAGACATATTGAATCTGAGATTGAAAACGTTACATAGATCATCAAAACAGTCATATAAACATTGAATGATTAAATTCAAACTCATCACATACATATATATTCATGCATCTCAAATAGCCAATCGATGGGATTGGAGAACTACTCATGCAATACACATGTATAATGACCGATTATTCACTCCATAAACTTTTACAGACCTAACTCAGATGGAGAGTATACTGTTAGTTTAAGTGAAAACCTAACTCTAGTTACATTGATCCAATCATATATTACTCAGTTTAGGAGAGTTAATACAGATTATCAAACTAGCAATTAAATACATAATGACTTATATTAAATTCATCCGATAGGGAGGAAGGTCTAAGCCAACACATAAACATAATACTTCATTACTATTTAATCATGGTAATTATGGGAATGAACCCTTATCACCAATTGAATTTTTCTTTTCATAATTTATACTAAAATTATTTTTCAGAAAATTATCAGCAAGATATCCGGTCCATTAAATACACTATCTCATATATATAACATTATACACTTATGAGAAAAATATACACATAGTGAGGACAAGCTTGCAATTAGCCCTTAAACATTACACTGTATATAGAAATTACTACTCATGTAATGTAAAACTTTATTTAATAACAATTGGGAGAAGCTACTCACTGTCCATTCGCATGAAACAAAAAAAAACTCCACCCAAATCTTTTCTTTCACAGAGAACAAATTCTCAAAAGTTTAAAAGAAATATTATTCTCTAAGAATAAGAATCACGAGACAAACACGAGACAGGGAAGCAGCAAATTCAATTCAATTTCTTTGAATAAAATTTTAATCAAAATTGAAAAGAAATTCTCACTGTATCTATCCATTCTCTCACGTCATGTGCAGCCATTGAGTTTCCTTTTTTTCTTTTTTTTTTTTTATTTTAAAAAAAACTTTAAACAACCACAACATGTGATTAAAAAAATAGGAAAACTTCTTCACTTTTGCACAACATACTGCTGCTATCAAGAAAAAATTTCTATTCTTCTCTTTTAAGTAAAAGATTCCACTAGGAAAAGTGTTACTGCCACAGCTATCTCCACGATGAATCCATAGTATTTCAACAAAAATTGACTACCCTTTTCATATATATTTATAGAATCACTAAGCCATATGCAGTTGAATACTTAGTGGATCAACAGGATACGCACGGCAGCGTGAGAACTAACCTCCCAATTTTCGGTTTACGTTTATTTTTTTTTTTATTTTTTTTTTTTCACGATAGTTTCATGTTCCAATCAGATTTCAATGAATCAAGAACAAATAATCACTATTAATCATGTCTTTCATTCGTTTAAACGAATTTCAGAAAAACAGTCTAAGAATGTACATAATTTCACGTATTTGCTTCATGTTATCTATTATAGATGCAAGCATGACTCATGATGCCAATTGTTGGAAACTAGTACGCAGCGAAAGCATTCCAGAATCATACTGCTTACATGAATTATAGACAACAAACATAAACACGTAGTTCACACAAGGCGTGCTTAAAATTAACCAAGAATTACCTCTTGAAGCGTGAGCAGATATCCTGAAGCAAGTCCGTCTTCGAATCTGTGGTCTTCTACAGTGATCCCAAATTCACAGCCAAACTCTCTCAATACTTGGGTGGGCAAGTACTGAATAGAATACTACCTCTGTCTTATTTCTAGGCTAGGAGAATCCCTATTTATAGAGATACTATCCCAGTCCAAAAAGGAGAGAAAACCACACACCTATTTTTACTTGAATAAGGAAAGGTGGTCAGTTCTCCTTTTCCCCTAGAAATTAGGATTCCGAGTTCTAGTTTAATATGGGCACTGTAGGGACCACGGAATTAATTACTGAGGCTCCCTATTATGGAAATAATTCAAAATACTAATTTGAATTATTCTTACCATAATAAATTACAAATCATTCCACTAAAAATTCGTAATTGCACTCCTCTATTTTATTTCAAAATTCCCCATTAAACACTTATGTAATTCCCCATGTTAAGATTACAGATACTAATCAATAAATTAAATTACTGACGAATTTAATATAATGATTAATTTCCTTTAGAGCAATGCTTAACTTATTTCATATGTCGGATTCATAAATCCACCGGCCGGGTTTACACATGAAAACTTATAAGCTTCTCTTAAAAGGGGTATCATCAATCTCTATACCGAGACATGGATTCCATCAACTAACTTTTTATTTCACCAATATATATTATTACCATCCAATCTACCAGGCATATTGACCCATCTCAGGATCTCACCTTTTAATAAATCAAAACGATAAATAATATATACAGATCATAATAGTTATATCAAGATTGAGAATATAAGTACATTTAACAGTTTAGAGAATATGTTTTATCAGTCAGTCTAAAACAACTATCTCTACTCGGTCCTGTTCAATACATACAAAATGCACTAGCACGAGAAGTTAGAACTATACCATTCTCGTAATCAAGATAAATTACATTTAATCTCGTGCTACAATCATTCTGATGGTTTGTCCAAATTTCCATCTACGATTGTGAACTATAACTTTAACTTATAAGAACTGATGATTTGATCTTCTGTGTATAAGCTTAAACTCTATACACCAAATCATCTACTATATAAGTTGAGGACACATATATGACAATGATCTATTTTATGTAACAATTTATTGAATTGAATAAATAAATAAATAAATAAACAATCGTCCAATAAATAATACTATATCAAAACGCATGGTTTATAGTATATCCTAACAGTTTAACCTTTCGATATTTGTTACTTAATTACTAGTCTGACTGGTTCAAATATGGGATGACATAGGGCTCATATAAGGGGAGAATTACATTCCCTACCAAGAATTCTCTTTTTGGCTAAAAACTTGGATCCCAAAACTCTGATTAAGTATAAAAGGTTGCGTGACTCCATAATCTGAGGAATTTGAACCCGATACATCAAACGATAAAGGATACTTATCACTTTACCATAACTCTTGTTGGTATTAAATATTTTCTTCATGGCATGGAAAACTAGCTAGGTCTATTACTTTTTTTTTAAAATTTATTTCCATGAAATATCAAGTCTTTCTTTAATTACAAGAAAAAGAAGAAGATAAACAATCTCCTATAGGTAATTTTAAGGTATACATCTCTTCCAGAATGGTTGGGCAGATTGGGAGGGGCCCTGGGGTTGAGGGAATACTTATTAGGAATTCAATATTCAGAGACCAACTTATGGCCTTTCCCATTGGGATCTCTGCATGGATCCTTAGCATTTATTTTTCTATTTTGCGTTGATCATTAATTTTTATTCATTATATAAATAATTTTTTTATAAATATAAATTTTTATTTTCGCATCATAATATCTCGCAAGGTATATTCCTCGTTACACAAAATAGCATAGCAAAAGGCTGGATATGAAATATACTATTTACTGCTCTCCTTCTTCGTGTAGGTGCAGCTAATACGTAGGGGGTTGGGTTGTTTTGTATTTGTAAAGGTGTTAAGTGGAGATCAATAAATTGTCTTTCTTCACAAAAAAGGCATATCTCCGGTCTTTAAAGAATTTATGTATGACGAACTATGAGTTCAATTTGTAAGGATAAAAATAGGGAAAAGAATATAAAGTTTATCCAAACTTTGATGAAAATTATTGTAACAAGCCTGAATTTTGCGGGGGTTCTATGACCCCCTATATTGTTTATTAGCGTATTTTAATAATATTTATATGCTAATAAATAAATAAAAAATATGTTTAAAAAATCAATAAATAAAAAATATGTTAAAAATAAATAAATAAATAAAAAAGTTTATTACAAATAAATGTCACTAAAATACGCTAATAAATAATTCGGGGGGTTATAGGACCCTCGCAAAGTTCAGGCTTGTTACGATAATTTTCGTCAAAGTTTGGGTATATTTCAGATTCTTTTCCCATAAAAATGAAAATTAAAGACCAATTTATTTAAAGAGCGAAAATTAAAATAGCTAAAATATTTTAAGTTTTTAACTACCTCACCTCACAATTGCTCCCTCCATTTCTTTTTAGTTGTTTAAAAGGAAAATCATAACAACACAACACCAGATAATATTAGAAGTGCCAGCACAACACAATCCTTTTAGACAGAAATTCCACGTTCTCTTTCCATATTTGTCTCTTTCTCCCTAGTAGAACTTTCTAGTTCATTCCGGCTCTTCCTTCTTTTTAATCTAGCACCCATTATATTAACAGTGGCGTAGCAATATGTATTGAAGGATATTCAGTCGAACATTCTTTATCAAAAAAATTATATTATATATATAAACAATTATACGAAATATATAACTAAGTCAAAAGTTATCTTTTATACATATATCACTCTTAATGTAATTTCTAACTTCATCACTGCACATCAATAGTCTAGTTTAGAAAAATATGATATGTTACATTGTACTGATTATATATATCTATATAGGGAACTTCATCATACCAACTTTGGATCTTTCAACAACTTCATTGATAAAAAAATGCAAGTGGGGTTTCACTATCACTATGAGGTGTCTTTGTACCATTTGCTAATAGGATTAATCATATTGCCATTTTCAAAATTATATAAAATATATCTACAGAAATGGAGCACAGAATATTCTAGCAATCACACGTGGAAATTAAAGCACCCATTAATTCAGATATTTATAATTTATCTACCCTTTCCTACCCAATACCTCCTATAAATATTAATTGCCCAACATACTGCATTTGATGAAGCAATTTTTTTTGGACAAAATGGCAATGAAAATCATAGTAGTATTGTTTCTGTTTTCTCTAATTATGGCAACGGACTCCGTTATTGCTATAAACAGGAAGATATTGTCTCAAGTAAAGGTGGCGACGAAATCGGATGTCGACCTAGTCAAAAGAGGTGGATCTAGAGCGGGTTCTGCAACTGATCAGGGAGAGAAATTATTTGAAACAGAAATGGAGCCAGATATAAATAATCACCATAGCATTCCAAGGGAATCTTGGGGTAATAGCCATGGTTAAGGAATTTCATTTGCGTACCTTATGCGCACTAGTAAGTAGTACCATAATGCTCAAACTTTCCAAAAATGTGGTCGTATTTATGTCCGATTATGTATCATTTTTAAAGGATCCAACATACACCTATCGACATTATTAAAGAGTACTCCGAGTGATATAGCACTAGCTTAGTACTTATACTGTTATTAGTGGTAGTATAGTGGAGTAGTTGAACTAGTATAAATTAGAGAATAGAGAATGTAAAGTATATGGTCTTGTTGTAATGCATATATGATTCTATTTAAGGAGAAGCATCATGAATGAAATGAAGAATTTTGTTTGTAAATAATGATTTTCTAAAGGAGCACAAGTTGTTTGCATTAACTGTTTATAAAGAAGTTTATAATTTTTAAAAATATAAATCATGCATATACATATCACATTTTCTTTTTCCATGTCTCGTTCCAACTTTAGTGAGAGGATTATCTTACTCACTGAGTATCGTTGGAGTGTACTGATGTCCTATTGTTTTTCTATGGGACCTAGCTACGTACATTGATTTATGTCAATGTAGATGCAAGTTATAGAGTTTGTGAGTTCATTTCTCGTTTGGTACAAGGAATAACTAATCCCAGGATTAATATTAGGATGTGCTTATCCCATATTTGATTGGGATAAAATGCATGAGATAACTCATCTCGAGATTAGTTATCATAGTATTATAGTATTATTTTTTATCCCACTTTAGGGATTACATCGAGTATACTCTTATTGGTGGCCATATCAGATATTATCCAATTTTGGAAAATGACACAAGGTAACTGTCGATAGTTAATTGATCTTGAGAATACATTATATGGATAGCAACCAATATATAGTATTACAATATGGTATATATAGAGATAAAATTTATCAAAGTAAAAATAGATATTTTTAATATAAAACTTATAAAAATAATTATTTCGCTAATTTTTTTTAATAATTGCGTCAAGCACGTGCCAACATATTCACTTATAATTAATAAAAAATAATGCTCTCAAGTAGTAGTTGTTGGGGCCATAAGATAAACTGATCTCTTATTGATAAGTTGCAATGGCCTTGCGTTCTTTTCAGCATGCTGCAAACAAAATTAGATGATAAAATTTAAAGTTTATGAATTCATACCGATTATATCTAGCAAAAATAAATTAAGAAATTTTTTGTGAATAATTAAGGGAGAACGACTTACATTATGAACAGCTTCTCTAAGCATTTTAACTTGATCTCTTGAAACAGTCCGCATCTAATTTTGATTACAAATTGCACTATACATATATTATTAGTATAAATCATCTGTCATTGAAAAGAAAATCATGTTGTTAATATGGAATTTAATTGAATAGTGTCTTAATTACCTTTTTTTTAATGGTCCAACAGACCCCTTCAGTGCAAGGAGGAACATTAAGTGAACCTATATATCTATAGTATTTTCTAGTACCAATTTTGATTTCTCTTGGATCAATCATGCCAGCATTTTTCACTTCGTCTTTTTTGTTATCATAGATGATATATTTCTTATCTACTGCCAAAAAAAAAATAAAATGTTACTCCATAAAGATGAATTATTGATAATTATTAGTTTTTGGTAAAAATAATTACCAATAATTCAATTTTGAATGATGAATTATTCAAATATATTTTTATGATGTTGGTTAAATTCCATAAAATTTGAATGACAAAATGCGAAAAATGACATATAATTTAAAACGGAGGAAGTAATAATATTTAGAGAGAGGCTTACCTTAGAGATAAATCGGTCAGGTTTGCCAATCTTATAAAGGACTGCAGTCACATGTCCCAACAATCTTATTTTGTTGCATTTTCGTATAAGTGAACCATGTGCATTTCCATCTCATATCTGTCTCAAAATAACATTAATAAATAGATAGGAATTAAACTTAATATATCAAAAGCTTTCCTACTTGTACAGTTATTTTCTTGAAGATCATAATGAATAAGATAAAATATCTCACATAGTGAAAAAGAGAGCACATTATCAAAACATGGCAAAGAATCACATAACAATGTACTATCATTCAAGGCACAAGTATCAACCCTAGGTAGACATAAATTGATCTTATTAGAAAAATTAATTCGGTCATCAATAGGATCAACTAGTGTATGAACACTCTTAACAAATATATTATCACTATGTAACAAGGTGTCATCAAGATCATCACAAGGCAAAAGATCTTTAAGCTCACACATATACATGCCATTACTTATACTCAATTGGCTACTAGCCACACAAGGATCTTCTACTTTTGACAAAGTGTAAGGTTTAGCTTTGTTACCTTGTAGCTCATAAGAAGGATTGCATTCACCTTGCTTTTCAACATTGGAGAACATTTGCTCCTTTGAAAAGTTTTCTAGCACCTCATGATGCTTCATTCCTCGAGGTGCTTCACTAGGCTTGTCTCCAAGAATACCTGCACAAGAATTAAGACAACTAGAAAAGGAAGAAAAGTTACAAAAGTTAGTACAAGGTTGTGAAAACCCTCTCACATCACTCCTCACAACCTCTCCTTTTTCCTCTCTAGAGTTGTCACATATCACACCCTTACTCCTCTCAATCTTTTGTCTCTCAATTTTATTGGAGTTAGGACAAGTGCCAAGAATTCCTTGGGAAGGGTTTGGAGATCCCTTCACCTCTAATTTCCACTTTGGGTTGCTAGGAGTTGCCTTCATTTCATTCATCGGATCCTCTTCAAGCACATTTCCACAAGGAGTAGCTTGTTTTGATTTCGACTCCTTGGTATTAAGTTTGGAGACCATTTGAGAGATCTTGTCAACAGTTATTAGCATGGAAGCAAACAATTTGTTCATCCTCAAAGTACTAGGATCCTCAATTGGGAATGGTTCACTTGTAATTAACTTTTGTTTTAAGAATCTGCCTCTTCCGATCATACACATCTTGAAACAATGAATTCCCTCTACTTTTATGGCTCATTAATCGTCCCACCCTTTCTCCAACATGTAATGACCTTCCCGGTCATTTTCCTCATTTTCGTGTGTTCTCAGCGTTTAGAGCTTTTCTATAACTGTCCCAAGTTATTTATGACTTGCTGGGACTGACAGTTCGGTTCCCGGGCAGTTCGTTTGAGAATATTATTTAGACCGAGCACATTGTAAAATATGAAATTAAATTTGAATTTGGTAAAATGACATAGTTAATTACCTTTCGAAAATGTTTTTAAAATTTATAAAATTCTTTAGTTATGATATATCTATACTATTTTAAAGCTATCACGACCCAATATTTGAGTCATGATGGAGCCTACCGTAACCCACCAATAGGCAAGCCAAACCCTAGCCCGGAGCGACAAGCGATGGGCTAACGGGCGGAATCTTAGAAAACACAGATGAGATGAAAGTAACCGTACTAATAAGCGTGCTAGAAATATAAAAACAAACAGAACCAAAATATATCCATACCGAGACTAAGAAGGAAGAGGAAAATATGTATAAAGTTAAGACCCCTCCCAAGATCTGGTGAGGTCGGTACAAGAGTTACTACTAGACATATCCAGAATACAAGACAGAAACCAAATATATATAACAAGTACAATAGTCTCGAGAGCAAAAGACTATACAGTAGAAGATGGAGTAGGATCTGCCTCGGACGTCAGTAAGCTCACCCTGCTCCAGAGTCAATGCTGAGAAAAGAGTCACATCAAAACCGTCGACTAGTGCCTGGATCTGCATCGGAGAAAAAGATGCAGAAGTGCAGTATGAGTACCGGGGCAACGGGTACTCAGTAGGCATCATCGGCCGACTAAGCTCAATATAATATAAGCAAGCTAAAGTGCAGGGGGGCATGCTAAGTCCGAGGTATAGGTATTAAATACATAAGTAATTGCCGAGACATATAGATATGCTCAGGAGCTAAATAAATGCGATACAGGGTAACGAGTAAATAAATGCCTAAGTAAACACACAAGTCAAACATAACCTATCTGGGCCCCCATAAACCCGATAGGCACACGAAAGAAAATAATAACCCGGTCTGGCCCCCATAAACCAGCGGGACACACAAGAAAAGTAAATGCATAGTCACCAGTGTCTCGAAGCTGTATCAGTATCCAGTAACCACGGTACCCAGTACCAAAACTCTCCAATCATATCACAACCAGATGCCGGACTCGAACCGAAACTCATAATAATCAGTGGCCGGACTCAAACCGGAACTCATAATAATCAGTGGCCGGACTTGAATCGGAACTCATAATAATTAGTACCCATCATATCTGAATCAGTGGCCGGACTCGAACCGAAACTCATAATAATCAGTACCCATCATATCTGAATCAGTGGTCAGACTCGAACCTAAACTCATAATAATCAGTACCCATCATATCTGAATCAGTGGCCGAAATCGAACCGGAACTCATTATAGCCAGTAACCAAAACAGAATCAAATGTCATATCATATCAGATAAACGGGAAACGCCCTAGTCCCAAGTCAATACTAGTATATAAGTATAGACGTTAATTCCACAACATGCTACAAGTCAATTTCGGGGTCCTTCTAGGTTACTACCTACTATATACAATATGTATATACAAGTCTGGGTATACATTATAAGTCATAAAAAGGCGGTCCAGTGCTCTAAGTCAAACTAGCCGACCTCGATCAAATACAGTGCTATCAGGGACTAACAAGGCTAAGCAGGCCAATCCGGGTATAATTGGGGTGAATCAATCTCGTCACAACCCTAGCAGGTCATATAGGGCTTAACTAAGTCCAACGATGTCAAAGTTCTGACAGGTCTACAAGAAGGGTAATGGGCCCCGCTATCGGGTCCCAAAAACCAGGTCTGGTTATACTTGTCTAAGTCTGGGCTAAGTCTGTCTAAGCCTGGACTAGGGTCCAACAATAACATTTCCAAACTGGCAAAAACAACAACAATACTATCCGACCCCAAATAGGTCATCTGTGGTGTACCACGAGGATAACGGGCCTGGAATGTATCTGAATAGCCCTATCCGGCCTAAATCACAGCAAACCACCATCACCAAGTTTATAATACCAGCCCATAACACTAGCACAATAACATACATATATCACACATAAGCTCAATCTAAGTGTAAAGGAAGGTAAACCTAGCCTACCCGGACGCCGCCGAACGCCTGCTAAAGCCAGCTAAATAGGAGCCTTTCCCTTTCGAGAGGCCTCAGACTGCTGCCACGCTACCAAAATAATAAACTACATGTCAAAACATGACTATTGATACCCATATTGCATTAGTTCGGAAAATGTCCAAAAATCCCATGTGGGGCCCGCTTGTGAAATCGCAAAACCGAAACCGTCGAAGCATCCCAAATCACCCCGTGATCAATAGTCACAACTAGCACCGCTCAATTTGAGCTCAAAATGTAGCTCAAACATCAATACCAATCCCAAAATGTACCATCATAAATGAAAATTACCGTAAAAACGAGAAAACATACCGTAGAAATAACTAGAGCGAGTCCACGGACTCAATATATATAAACCTCTAAGCTTAAACCTCAATGGATTATATCAATATTGAGCTTATATGATAAGAAATGGTAAGGGATTAGACGAAAACAGTGACAGAAATGTCACGTTATATGTTTAATCCAAAATGAAAGTTATGCACACCTATATTCCATTATTACTAATTGTTCTTATGACAATTGGCAGCCACCACACTATAAGTGGTTTGCTGGCCACTCCCTCCATCCACACGTGTGGTGGAGGTGTCAGTATAAAGGAAATATATTGGTCCTGCTATTTATATATTCGGGTATTGCATAGATTCGTGGTAAAATAAATATAACTTTTTGAATATATCATAATTAATAGAAAATTATTTCTAACAAAACCTCTATAAAATAAAAATATTATTTTAACATATTTAAATTCACTATCTCCGCTTAAATTATTAATAAATTATAAAACTATTATAAAATAGTATAGATATATCATAACTAAAGAATTTTATAAATTTCAAAAATATTTTCGAAAGATAATTAACTATGTCATTTTACCAAATTCAAATTTAATTTCATATTTTACAACGTGCTCGATCTAAATAATATTCTCAAACGAACTGCCCGGGAACCGAATTGTCAGTTCCAGCAAGTCATAAATAACTTGGGACAGTTATAGAAAAGCTCTAAACGCTGAGAACACACGAAAATGAGGAAAATGACCGGGAAGGTCATTACACAACATCATTACCATATGGAGAACTAGTCACATTGAAATAAGGATAAAAAGTACAAGTTACTTGCATTTTTTTGAAGAGCAAATGAATAAGATAAAATACCTCACATAGTGAAAAAGAGAGAACAAAAAATGGAAACATCTCATCTATGTTGCTCAAATATTTCAAGACTACCTTCAAATATGTGTTTAATCGTAGTATATATTTTTTTTATATTCAATATAAATGCGATAACATTTTGAAAAATTCGGACAATATATAGCATGTGACAATAATTTGCACTTCTTACTGTTTTCATTAGATAAAAAAACATTCTGAAAAATTCGTCATACTAATTACTAGTACTAATAGCTATCTGTATAATATTGGGGTTGGTTTGATTTAGTTCGCATTCGCACATTGAAGGGTTGGGTGCAGGTGGGTTTCATTATCTTGCCATTTTCAATATAAAATATATCCATAGGTAGCCAACAAAATGTGAAAAGGGATCGGTTCTCGATTTGTGCATATCATCCTTGCATAGCTAACTTGGTGTCATTGAAAAGGGAACTTACATCATAAACTGCTTATCTAAGAATTTTAACTTGATCTCTTGAAACAGCCCGCACCTAACTGATTACAAATTGCATTATATATAAATATTATTAGTATAAGCCACTTGCCATTGAAAAGAAAAATACGTTGTTAATATGGAATTAATTAGTGTCAAGTTGTTAATTACCTTCCCTTTTATGTTCCAAATCAATGACTACTACTTCAGCGCAGCCATATATATATATAGTATTTTCTGCCACACCAATCTTTATATTTCTTGGGTCAACCAACCAGTATTATCATATGAGAAATCAACTGCGAGCGTTTCTTACTTCGGCTTTTTTTATCAATCATGGGTGATATATTAATTTTCGTATCAACTGCCAACAAAATAGTTATCAATTGCATTAGAAAATAACACAAGTTTTTACATCTTTCAATATCAAGAAACTAATTTGAATAATTCAGGCAAATTAAAGAAAAGAGTTTGGTATGTACGTTTAGGCTAAATTAAATAGTTTGATTAGTGGTTACAAGAAAGAGTTGGTGTGTTTAATCTACTCTTCCACTTGAAGTTTATTTACGTGCATGTTTAAATATAATTCTGATATGTTTCCCTTTTAGGATAAGTTTTACGTAATTTATTTTCAATAATGTTAAACTATTGATGATAATGTTAATCATTTACATTAGATTCGAAGTCATGCTTTGTAACACCACGGTGCATAAAATTTACATATGATAAATATATGTTCTAGTAAATGCAAGTGGGTTTTCAATATCATTGCCAGGTGTCTCTGCACCATTTGCTAACAGGACTAATCATATTGCAATTTTCAATATATAATATAAAAATATATATACCTATAGGAATTGAGCATGGAATATTCTAGCAATTACACGTGGAAATTAAATTCCACATTACTTCAGACATTTTTAAGCTCTCCCAGGTCCTATGCAATTGCATTGATATCTATAATTATTTATCTACCCCAATTCCTCCTATAAATATTAATTGCCCAACATACTGCATTTGATGAAGCAATTTTTTTGGACAAAATGGCTATGAAAATCATAGTAGTATTGTTTCTGTTTTCTCTAACTATGGCAACGGACTCCGTTATTGCTATAAACAGGAAGATGGCTGTAACGGTGGGGATGAAATCGGGTGTCGATGTAATCACAGGCGGATCTAGAACGAATCCCGTAAATAAGACAGAGGAGAAGCTTATTGAAATAGAAATGAAGCAAGTGTAACGACCCGTTTGGCCATTTTGAACACTAGAATTTCGTTTCCCTGAAAGACTCTTAGCGTTAGTTTTTAAACGAGAATTTTGAACTATTTGCTTGGCCACGATTATTTAATTGACGGGTAATTTTGATTAATTAATTTAGTTGGTGATTAATAAAGACATAATTAGAAAAAGTTTATTAATATTAGATGTGGGCCACGTCCACCACTTCCGTTTTTTTTTACCCATGTACAAGGCTAGGGTCCATCAGTAGTTCTTTTCCCCCTCAATTCATTAGAATAGAAAGGAAAAAATATATACAGTCAAATCTCTCTACAGTGGCAATGTTTGTCCGAAGATTTCGTGATTGCTATAGAGAGGTGTTGTTATATATCTGTACTGATATTCGATGTTCAGATCTAATTTAGCTATTACAAACAAAACTATGCAAAATTAGAAAGAGCATGAATATAAAAAAAAGTTAAATATTAGTAGTCTTTTCATCATGAAGTTATGAAATAACTGATGTGCACCATTTAAATAGAAGTTTTTCGTTTAAATTAGCTATTTGTACTTGAAATTTACTGTGTGCATGACATTTATGATGATTACCATAAATATTTTGGTTTTTTATTTTATATATAATATATTTTCTTACACAATATTTGAGTATGCTATTATAGAGAGATAATTTTACAAAGAGTGTACAGCTGTAATAAACGTCATTGTTGTTATAGGTAGAATGCCGTTATAGAGAAGTAAAATATAACATGAAAAATCGGTTCTGGAGAAAATCAAGCCGCTCTAGTGATGCCGTTATAACGAGATGATGTTATAAAGAGGTATAACGGTATATAATGTGACGCACGGTAGAAGAAATTGAAGGCGGTTGCTTCAGGTAAAAGCTCCTACTCTTATTTACATGCCTTAATTGTTAAGACGTGAGGCATCAATTACTATCATTATTGCCATGTTGCTTGGGTGAATTGCAATTTAAATTGCAAACTGGTCATGTACTGCAACATGTTTTTTAGACGTAGGGTGTAGTTTGGTGGCTAAGGTTAACCAATGATTATAGTATAAAGAGGTAATCATTGGAGGTAATAATTGAATTATGATTAGGGATGAGTTTGGAAAAGTTTGACTTGTTTTAGTTTTCCTTTTCAGTACCTTTTGTTCTAATTGAAAATTAATTACACATCCTTTTTTTAAAATTGGTTGTTGTTTATTTGTTCGTGCCCATGCATTAAGTCACTAGTTTAACAATATTTTCACCTCTTGTGGGCTGAATTTTATTTACTTATTGTGGAATAGAAGCACTACTATTACTATATGTTGTGTTGGAACAAGGAAAGGAAGTTGTGGTGGGAATTAAGCTGTTGCTAATGTGAGATTTGTTCACTGGTGGGTTAATTTGGGTAGGAATTAATGGGATGTAATGATGCCAATGATTGGCAATAATGAAAAGCTAGTGGATAATGATTGGTATGACTAGGATGGATCAATTGTGACCATGTCAAGTTCTGCATATTGTTTTGAGTTACCGGTACGGAGCATTTGGATTACAATTGCTTGGATTCTTCTTTATATAGTTATTACATTATAATTTAAGTTTTGACATATTGATAAATGTAACTAAATACTATGTGTATTATATTATATGAACATCATTAGATTTATTGTATTTGGAGAAAATTGAGACTTAGCCTAGGCTTGAAATTTAGAAAAATATGAGGTTTGATTAGTTAAAATCAAGATTGAGACTTGATTTTAAATTTGAACTCTTTTACTTACGAGTAGAATTCATAGTTGAATAGATTGGGCTCGTATAGAGGTGATTAAGAAGGGTAAAGCTTCCACTTGATTCTTCCGGTTTTGGGTTTATTAAGAAGGGTAAAGCTTCCACTTGATTCTTCCGGTTTTGGGTTTACTTCGCGGATCTTTTTTTAAGACAAGTTGAGACTTTCTTTGACTCTTTTTTCGAAGGGTTATGTGTTAGTTATGTGTAATGGGAGTAACGGGGAATGGGGGTCCCGTATAGGTGAAGTGACGAGCATCTATACGGGTACCAGTGTTATTTGAGGGGTTAAAATCAGTTAATTATCTATTTTGAACGATTTTTCCTATTTGCTAGCATGATTGGGCAGATTTACTATTGTAAATGAATTTTTAAAAATGCTAGCTAATGAGAATACTCCCACTTGATAAGTTGAGTTGATTTTGGAATTGATATCTGATTTGGCATAAGACATAAAATGTTTTGCTTAATTTTATTGGTTATTTGGGATTGGAGCTGCACGCCTACTCAAAATGTGTTGCATTTCATATGGGATACGAGTGCACACCTACACATTATTATCTATTATTGGGATATGCATGCCTGCATAAGATATTTATTGGGATCGGAGTGCATGCCTGCACAATACATGGACCTTGTAAGTCCTACATGGGTCCTGGTCTTGAAGCCATTGTTTGGTAGGTGTGTACATAGCATATGCATTGCATTGCATTCATTCATTTCTGGCTCAAATTGAGTAAGGTGTATTTGTTGACTTTGTACTATCTATTGAGTACTTAAATGTCTATTACTTGATTTCATTTTATTGAGGATTTCTCGGACTATGTGTAGACACGTGATTTTTGACTCTTCGCGAGCTTTAACCTATTTTTGCATTAAATATTTATTTTACGTCTAATTATTATTTTAGCTTTTATCTCATTTTTATAGGTTTTATTTGTAAAAAAAATTTCAATAAACGAGTCACATTTTAGGATAACTTTTATTTTTACTTTTCTTATAAAAAAGAAATTTTTTAAAAAATATATTTTTTCTTTTAACTTAGGTTTTCATAAATAAGTTAGTAATTTTAGTATTCTCTTAATTATATTTTATTTTTTAGGCTAATTATAAACTCTTCCTATATTTTCTTACTATAAAATTAATTAGTCAATATTTATATCATTATTATTCTATCTTTCAAACAACCAACAACAAAAAAAAAAAAGAAAGAAAAAGAAAATCCTACACTATCCCAACTCAACCCCACTAACCCCAACTTTCCCCTAACCTACACCTATCCATTCCCCACTCCCTCACATTAACACACGTACAATAACACACTCACACGACACTATCCTTCACACAAACACAGAATATATATATACATGCACAGAGAGGACACGGGAAAGGGAGATAAAAAACAAAAAGAAACCATAGAGTAGAAAGAAAAGGGAACTGAGGAAAAAAAACGAACAGAACATTGGAAAAAAAAAAGAGGCAGAACGCAGAACACACTTCAAAAAAAAAAAAAAAAAGATAGAGGCAGAGAGCACAAAACGTAGAAAAAATACTCGGCAGTCAAATACAAAGAGTGTTTCTCAAAGGTTCGCAAGCTAGAGTTCAGATTTTGGTCCCCGTTTCGAGTTTTCGGTGACGGCATTTTGCTTCTATACTCGATTTAGTTTGTCTCACAGGTTCTTATCCAACTCTGTATTACTATTTTTTATAAATTTTACTGTGAATCAAAGTATGAACAAAGTTCTTTAATGATCGTGTGTACTATATAGAATGCGTAGTTAATTACTTCCGTGAGATTTCATTATGAGTTTGTATATTTAGTTGTTCAAGAATTTATATGTAGTGAAATAGATTGCGGGAGTAGAACAAGTCTAGTTGCCATTTTATTTGTGAGTTGTATCAATTGCCTTGCGGTTCTCCTTTATTTATCCTTATAAAGGTTGATTCTTCGGGAAGTTATAGCAAGTATTGACTAATTGTGCAAGTTGGTAACATGACCATTTTGATTTAATTTAAAAATTGCTAGAGAGAAACATTTTTGAATAATGGAAAATTGGTTCTGGAAGAGAAAAAAAATGTTTTAGATAAAAATATGCCTTCTTGTATTGATCGGAACAAAAGGTGTTCATAAGTAGAATGTGGGAAAACCAATTGTTATTCTCTAAGGGGTCGTTTGGTTTGAAGACAAGTTATACTGGGATTAGTTGTCCTGGGATTATTTTTTAGTGGCTGTTTGGTTTGTGGTACTAAAAATAATATGCATTGTATTCTTTCTAAGAATATATTATTTGTTTACAAAAATACCCTCCATCTTATTTAGCTTAATTATTTTTATGTGTGCATTCCTATGATTTTTCTTGTGTTCAATTATGTGCCAATATATCAGATTCATGCGTATTTGTCCAAATATATTTTTCTTATAAGGAAAGATCAACATATATGCATACATACAGAGCTGCCATTTTTTATTTTTTTTACAATTGATGTAATTGCATAATGCGAAACAATAATGTGTCCCAAAGAAGAGAGAAATGGGTTTTGAAAAAAAGTTTAACCTTGTGAGTGAATGGAAGTGGCAAAGATTTTCTTCAATTACCCCTGTATAGCTTCTCCATGCAAAGAAGAGAATGTTTCTTCATTAATGAAGAGAAGAAACCTCAGCAGAAGCGGCACAATATGTATATATATATGTGAAAAGCGATAATCAAAGGGTTTGGAAGGTAATTTTGTCATTTCATGGCTTTATCCCAAGATAAATTATGCTGAGATTATTATACCACCAAAAGAGAGGGATAACTTATCCCAGTACTAATTGTTAATCCCGGGATAAGTTATCCCGAACTTGACAACCAAACAAGACACCAAAATTTTTATCCCTGGACTATTTGTTTAATCCCGGGACTATTTGTTTTAATACCTTACACCAAACGACCCCTAAAAGTATATGGATGGGTCATTTCCTATTTGTACCACGTAGAATCTTTATTAATTGGAGTTGTCTTAAGTTGTCCAGGCTGCGTAATTGTAAATTTGGTCGAGTAAAAAGGGGCTCGTTGGTTCTCATCTTTGCTATAGTTTAAACATTGAATTTGACAAATACAAGGAATCTATTCTCCTTGATTTCATTTCCTTGAGTTCCTGCCTCCATACTACTCTCATAACTTATCAACTTTTGAGTTGGTCACCAATAAATTGATGGAATCTTCATGTAAATGGACTAGAATTAGCCCTTAGCAAAGTAATCTTAGATGTTAGTTTGCATGCATGGGGTTTGTTAAGAAATTTTGTTCGAATCCTAAAATATGCATAGACAGGCACTAAAATCTATTGATGTTGAATCTGGAAAATATCTCCATTTAAGAATTGGGATTAGCTTTAAGTGAATTTGGAATTTGTCTTATTTGAATTAAGCGAATTGTAATTAAGGAGGAATTTATATTTTTATGGTCACTTTAGGTTATGTATGCTAAATTGTATCTATTGTTAATGTTTAACATTTTTTATATGTTTCAATCACACTTTAAGTCATCCATTATTTTTTATTTTTTTTCTAGGACATCGGACATAAACATTTTCTAAAGCCTATTTCAGTAAGTTAGTGTGAAGTAAAATAAGATGGGTTGCGGATTTATCTAAGACCCATCACAAATGATAAAAGAAAAGAGCGAAAAAATCTATTTGTAAGGGAGCGAGGCGAGTTGCGGTTTAATCCCAGATTCGTCGCAAAAATTAAAAGAAAAGAGAGTTAAATTTGAGTAGGATAATTGTCTCGAATTTACAAGATACGAGTAAAGGCCTTTAACGCTAATGTGAGAAATGAGCGAGCATAAGTCACGACATAGGAAGAAAAAAACAAAACAAAACTCAATTGATATATTGAGGTTGATCATGTGTGTGGTTACGCTCCTTGATCAACTTCTATAATTACAAGGCTCTGTGTGTGGTTATGTTCCTCAGTCGAAAACCTAAGTCACAACTTTCTCATACTCCTTAGGTAAATTAAATAGGTAACCAAAACCAGTTTATCCAAGAAATAACTTAAGCCAATTATAAGTCAATAAAGCGACCGTACTAAAATCATGGGACTCGAGGGATGCCTAACACCTTCCCGTCGGTCAACATAATTCCTTATTCAAATTTCTAGTTCGCAGATAAATAATAAGAAAAGTCATTCTTTTTGAATGGGGATTCACTAAGGTGACTTGGAACACCATAACTCAATTCCAAGTGGCGACTCTGTAAATAAAATAATTCTTATTCAAGACCGTCACTTTAATTAGAAAAAACCTTCAAACCACTCTTTAGGGTGGCGGAAAAAGGGTGTGACACTATGTTATGATATCCTTATGACTGTTAGACTTGATTATTCTATTGGATTAGAGTGACTTTCCTGAGTACAGGTTGTATGGTTGTTTTAGAGGGTTTGACGTGTTGTTACGCGTCACCACTTTGAATTAGGGTCGGTCGACGATGCTTGTTGAGTACACGTATTTTCGTACTCACCTTTGCTTTTTTCGCACCTTACGTGGAGGTACCGATCCGACGACCTCTGGGCATTAATTCATGTGGTTTCTTCTGTGTTAGCATCTTTGGAGATTCGAGGTAGCTGTTATTGATTTCAGAGACTACTGAAATCTCTTCCACCCTTATCTTTATGCATTTTTTGCATTTTGATATTCTCTGATTTTTCTTTTATTTCTGTATTTAGAGGCTTGTATTAATGACTACCAGATCTGAGATTATCTATGTTTTGACTATACCAAACTATTAATCTGCGTTGGAGATTATTTTGGTTCCTACTAACAAACGAAGGACAGAGAAAAATCATACCAACCAGTAGGGTTGACAAATTGACAGATTGGATTGGATTTGGATGGATTGAACATGGATTGAGCTAAAATGGATTGGATTAGAATCCACCCATATAAAATATGGGTAAATATAGATTTGGTTAAATATAGTTTGGGTAAAATGGTTTAAACCCACTTTAATCTCCTAAAGCCTAAAAATATTAAATCTAGGCTAAATTGATTAGCTAATTGTTAGTTATCAAATTAGAGAATGCATCAGTTAACTCATTTCATTTGGGACCCGAGACCCGACCTTGTATAGGTACCCAAACCCGACTCGGGACCCAAGACAAGACCGCAACTTGGGATCCAAGACCCAACCCCGACTCAGGACCCAAGACTCGAACTTGAGACTTGACCCCGACTCAGGATTTGAAACTAGATCTCGACTCAAAACTCGAGATCCCTCAACTCCGAACACGAGACCCCAACCCTACTCTGAACCCGAGATCCTATCCCGACTCAAGATCCCAGACCCAACCCCAACTCAGGACCCAAAAATTGATCCCGACTCGAGACCCAAGAACTAATCCCACCTCGGGACACGAGAATCGATTCCAACCCGGGACCCGAGATCTGACTTTGGATCGAGACCCAACCCCCACTCCGGACCCGAGATCGACCCCCACTCCGAACTCTAGACCCGATCTTAACTCCAGACCTGACCCCGATACGAGACTGGAGACCCGACCCCGACTCGAGACCCAATCCCAATTTGGGACCTGAGACTCGACCCTCACTCAGGGCTCGAGACCCAACCCCGACTATAAACTCAAGATCTGAATCTGAACCCAAGAACCGACACTGACTCCAGACCCGTGACCGGATCTTGACTTTGTATCTGAGAACCGATCACGACTCAGGATCTGAGAACCAACCCAACTCGAAACCCTAAACCCGACTTCGACTCGATACCCTAGACCCGAACCTGACTCAGAACTCAAGACCTGACTCCTACTCCGAATTCGAGACTCATCTCGATTTGGTATCAGAGACCACCCGCCCCCAATTCTTTTTAAAAAAATTAACTTTTTTAAGTGCAATTAGCAATTTTGAGCATAAGGTGATTTATGGGTTTTTATGGATACCTATATTTTATCCACTTTGTCCATATTTGTATGAGTTTTTAAAATAGGTTGAAGTCCATATATACCCATTTAAAATATGAGTGATCCAATTAATTGAATGTGGAGTAAATGGACTCCTTTCACTAAAATGGGCAAAAATTGCCACCCCTACCAACCACATGAACAGGGGTGGGTGGCTCAAGGGTGAAGCTAGTAAAGCAAGCTTTAGGCTTCCAAAATTTTGGGGCCGAAAAAATTTTAATTGTGAATTTTATGATTTTTAATATCACTTAAAACAACATTAAAGATGGTAGAAGATAAAAAGTACAAAATTTAAATTTAAAAAAGAAAACTATCTACTTTTCATCAATATATTTTAGAACTTTGAATTAAACAATTCAAATATTCTTATTAATAAATAATTTTTTTACAATAACATCCAAGGTAATGCATTGCAAATAAATGACTAATATCTGATTAGCTAGAATTAATCCTTATTTTGATAAATAATAATATTATTAATGTTAACTAAACGCTTAATGTTTTTTAAGAATACTACACTAAAAATAAGTAGTATGTAAGAACAAAAAAGAAAACTTTAAATTATTATCATTTTTGTGAGGATGTGCACTAATAGCATTACCATGAACTTTCTCAATTCTGTCACATAACAACACATAAATACACCAATAAACCAATTTATTACGACTACAACAAAACCACCAAAATAATGAAAGCATCTTAAGCACAAATAACAAGAGTTAATAACAACACAACACAGAGAAGAATCTATTCAGCATAGCCTGATATTGAAAACAAAAATAAAGAGAAAAATGAAAAAAAAAAAAAAAGAAAGACAAAACAACCAACAAAACATGAGTTATCGCAAAACGAAAAAAAAAGGAAAAAAATCTAAAGTAAAATTGATAAGATAACAAATATTAGAGAAAACAAAATCTAGGGTAAAATTAAACAAATAAAAGAAGCAAAAAGGTACCTCAAAAGGGATAAAAGTACCAGATTTCACTAGGAAGATGCAACCTACAAAAATCGATTAACGAATTGGAATAATTAGCAAAGATCAATAACACAAAAACAAACTAGCAAAAGAGCAAAGAAGAAGAAAAATGTAGAGTGTAGTAGGGTCTGAGAAGAGGACCATTTATAGAGGAACGAATGAGGGTTTGCAATAGAATGACGTGGGCTGGGCTTCAAAGGATTGGGCCAATATAAGGGAACCCATCGGATTAAGAATGATGGTAAATGGGTCAAAAATGGGAGAATTGAATAAACAAATTGGTCAGGTCAAGAATGGAACAAACTTGTTGAATAACTTAGGCCCAACAAGATGGATTTGAATATAATCGAGTGCGAAAGTATTGGGCCATTACCGACAAAACATAATTCTGAAGAAAAATTAATTTTGACTTCAAATCTGAAATCTTGTAAGCCATCCACCGGTATATCTGTTGGCTGATGCAACAATAACAAAGAAAATATAATAAAAATTAGACAAATTCCAAAATCTAAATAGATCTAATAGAAAAATGTAGAAATAAAAGAGTTGACACTCCACATTGTGTCTTGATTTATGAGATGTTCTATAACTCTTGCGTTAGAGGTAAGACTTATCCAAAGAACTTTCGAACAACAAATCACATTCTTAAGTTTACTTCGATGTCAAAAAAAGAAGATCCTCTTTGCAGATTATCCAACTTTTTGTTCATTAGCAAAAAATAATAGAAGTTAAGAAAAAAGAAAAAAATAAAGATTGATAAAAAAGAAAAAAAAAAGAGAAGAAAAAAAAATAAAGGTTAAGAAAAGAGAAAAAAAGAAAAAAGAGGAGAGTAAAAAATTAAAATTAAATTAAAAAAAATAAAGGTCTAGAAAAACAAAAATGAGAAGAAAAATATAAAAATAAAATAAAAATAAAGTTTGAGAAAAATAAAAGAAAAGAAAAATAAAGGTTAAGACAAATGAATTAAAAAAATAAATAAATAAATAAATAATGTTTGAGAAAAAAGAAAAGAAAAGAAAAATAAAGGTTAAGACAAGAAAAAAAAAGGGGGAAAGAAAAAATAAAAATCAAGGAAAAAAAAATAGAAATTGAGAGACAAATGAAGATGGAAATGTTAAAACATTTGTGATGTAGATGGGCAAAAATATACTTGTTCTATAAATAAAAAAGAAGAAAGATTAGTCTTTTAAGACTTTTCTTACTGGGGACAAAGAAACAAAGTCATCCATTATGGAGTCATCCCATGTAATATTCTGCAAAGAAACTCAAACGTTTCATACACCTATTAGGTGTAAACTGGTGCTTTTTTGTTTAACAAAGAGTTGGCACCCATTAGTTTTTAACTTCTTCCAAAAATCAAATTTTCTAGGTCTTCCCCCATTAACTTTACTTTAGCATTTTTCCACTCAATTGTCATCTATTTTCTCTGCAGGCTTTTTCCCAGAGTTTTTCATTTTGTACCAGATCTTTATAGTTTTAGCACTACCATCTCATTCATTTATTTTGACGACTGATTGCCGATATATTTTTGATAACTCAATTTGTAAGTTATGTTGGGAAAGACAAGGGCACTAATAATAGTGCACGACAGAGTAACAGCGGAAGAATACGCAAGTCTAAACTTTCCCTTTTAATTTGAACCGAGAGAAGACAAACAAATCCAAGTACAATGATAATAAGGCAGCTAATATATCAACCAAAATAGATAAGCAAGGATAAAATAAACCAATCACACGAGACACCAGATTTACGTGAAAAACTCTTCAGTGTGAAGAGTAAAAAAAACCACGGGACCAAAAACCTCCACTATAATCACCAAGAGTTACAATAATGTTCTCCAAAATTGCCACCAAAGAAGTGCCAAACAACGAGCAACAATATATAAATCACAGCACCCAAAAACTAGAGAAATAAAGGAGCAAAATCACTAAAAATGCAGCTACTGTTCACGGATGCAAAACTGGAGCTGCGGAATACCAAATCCAACTCTGTTAGTTCCTAATCAAAGATTGAGATGAGAGGAACAAGCTGTCCAAAAATTAGCTCTATCGGACAAGAAACGAAGCGGGAATCGCAATTTGAAGTTGGCTATTAGGACTGAAATTGGGTGCGAAAAACTGCTCTCTCTTCTCTCTATGGCTGCTGATTTCACTCTTTGTGTATGAGAAAATAAGACATAAAAAGGTCTATATATATGCCCCATAGAATTGGGCCTATGGACAAAGTGGGTTGGTCCAAATTTGGGCTTTTATTTATCCACATAGGAAGGGAAAAAGACCCATAACCGAACAATTCTCCCCCTTACGACTATATGGAGGAGACCGTCATCCCGACGATCATGCAACAATCTTCAAACTTCCCTCTTGGCAAAGCTTTAGTCATCATGTCGGAACCGTTATCATCTGTATGAATCTTCTCAAGTTCAAGCAACGTAGAATCCAACACATCTCGAATCCAATGGTATCTCACATCAATGTGTTTAGACCGACCATGAAATGTAGAATTCTTGCCAAGATGTATAGCACTTTGACTGTCGCGATAAAGCACATACCTCTCTTGAGCACAACCAAGTTTCCCCAAGAACCTCTTCATCCATAGCAACTCTTTACAAGCTTCAACGGCAGCAATAGGCTCAACTTCTGTAGTAGATTGAGCAACACATTTTTGCAACCTAGATTGCCAAGACACAGCTCTCCCTGCAAAAGTAACCAAATATCCTGAAGTAGACTTGCGAGTATCAACATCACCAGCCATGTCTAAATCAGTATAACCATAAAGAATAGGCTTTCCTATACCAAAACACAAACTCAAACTAGAAGTGCCACAAAGATATCTCATAATCCACTTCACAACATTCCAATGCTCTCTTCCCGGATTAGAAAGAAAACGACTAACAATACCAACAACATGAGCAATATCTAATCTTGTACAAACCATTGCATACATCAAACTACCAACGGCTGAAGCATAAGGAACTTTCTTTATGTCTTCCTTCTCATCATCACTAAAAGGACACTGCTTCGTGCTCAATTTGAAGTGCATAGCTAAAGGTGTACTGACAACCTTATCCTTGTCCATGTTGAACCTGTGAAGTACTTTCTGAATGTACTTCTCTTGTGATAACCACAACTTCTTGGCCTTTCTGTCACGGACAATCTGCATGCCAAAAATCTGCCTTGCTGGTCCTAAGTCTTTCATAGAAAAAGACTTACTCAACTCTTGCTTCAACTTCTGAATCCTGCAAGTATTATGACCAACAACAAGCATGTCATCAACATAAAGCAACAGAATAATAAAGTCACCATCAGAGAATTTTTACACAAAAACACAATGGTCTGAAGAGGTCTTTTTGAAGCCCTGCTGACTCATAAAAGAACCAAACTTCCTGTACCACTGCCTGGGAGCTTGTTTCAAACCATACAAGCTCTTCTTTAATTTGCAAACATAATTCTCTTTTCCCTTGACTTCAAAACCTTCCGGCTGCCCCATATAAATTTCTTCATCTAAGTCACCATGGAGAAAAGCAGTTTTAACATTCATTTGCTCAACCTCTAAATCTAGACTTGCAACTAAGCCTAGAACCACACGAATGGATGACATTTTCACAACTGGAGAGAATATCTCATCTAAATCAACTCCCTTTTTCTGGTTAAAACCCTTCACAACTAATCTAGCCTTGTACCGTGGAACTGGGTTACCATCTTCATGTTTCACCCAGAAAATCCACCTGTTTTTCAAAGCTTTTCTGTCTTTAGGTAGCTTAACTAAATCAAAGGTATGATTATCATGCAAAGATTTAATTTCATCTTTCATAGCATCAAACCACCTTTCTTTTTCTTCACTTTCCATAGCCTCATCAAGACTCTCAGGTTCTCCCCCATCAGTCAAGAGTATATACTCATTGGGAGAATAATGAGATGAAGGTATTCTCTCTCTAGTAGATCGTCTGAGAGAACTCTTTGGAGCATTAAGAACAACTGGTTGTTCTATAACCACATCATCTTGAACTGGAGCATCAACATCATCATTCTGAACATGATCACTATCTTCATTATCAACTTGATTTTCATCATTATGAAGATTTTCTTCGGGTGCAATAGTCAAAGGAACTGGATGAACATCAACTAGGCTCTCACTACCCTGAAAATCAACCTTCTCAGCTTTGTCAAAATCTTCAATTGTTTGGTCTTCAAAGAACACAACATCACGGCTTCTAACAAGTTTCTTCTCAACTGGATCATAGAAACGATAGCCAAATTCATTTTGATCCTAACCAATGAAGATACACTGCCTAGTTTTAACATCCAACTTTGACCTTTCATCCTTAGAAACATGCACAAAGGCTTTACACCCAAAGACTCTAAGATGATCATAAGAAACATTCTTACCAGATCAAACTCTGTCAGGAACATCACCATCCGAAGCAACAGTAGGAGATAAATTGATAACATAAGCAGCAGTATTAAGTGTTTCTGCCCAAAAGGAATTTAACAGCTTAGCATCTGAAAGCATACATCTAACTCTCTCAACTAGAGTTATGTTCATCCTCTTTGCTAAACCATTTAACTGAGGAGTCTTTGGAGGAGTTTTCTGATGTCGAATACCCTGCTCTCTGCAATATCTATCAAAAGGACCAATATACTCACCACCATTATCTAAGCGGATGCATTTCGAATTTCTTTCCTGTCTGTCTCTCAACCAAGGCATGAAAATCCTTGAACACATCAAGTACTTGATCCTTGGACTTCAAAGAAAATACCCAAAGCTTGCGAGAATGATCATCAATAAAAGTCACAAAGTAAAGTGCACCACCATGGGACCTTACTTTAAAAGGACCACACAAATCAGAATGTACCAACTCCAGCAAATCAAGCTTTCTTGAGGGCGGATGACTCTGAAAAGAAACTCTTTTCTGTTTACCGGCTAAGCAATGAACACATTTCTTCAACTTTGCTTGTTTCTCTCTAGAAAGCAATTTTTTCTTAGCCAAACTGTCAATTCCCTTCTCACTCATATGACTCGGCCTTCTATGCCATAACTATGATGAAGTATCATTCTCCACCAAGTTTACTGAGTCTCTAGAGGTGGAGCCCTGAAATACATACAAGTTAGATAACTTATCACCACGAGCCACAACCATCGAACCTCTAGTAAGCTTCCACTGGCCAGCACCAAGAGTGTTAATATAACTCTCATCATCAAGATTCCCTACAGAAATCAAATTCAAGCGAACATCTAGAGCATGCTTGACATTATTGAGAACAAGTTTGGAACCATTATTACTTTCCAAACAAACCGTGTCAATGCCAAGTACTTCAACCTCATCATTATTGCCCATTTTCAACATCCCAAAATTACCTGGAGTATAAGAAGAAAATAATTCCTTATTAGGCGTGATATGAGAAGTAGCACCAGAATCCACAAACCAGCTAGACTCATCACGAACAAAATTAATGACATTTTCACCACAAGCAACAAGAAGATCATCATTAGTAGCAACAACAACACAATTCTCATTATCGCCTTCTTTCTTTTGTCGTCTCATATCTCTTTTATGCTTGTGATAATATTTCATAATATGCCCATTCTTGTGACAATAGTCACATGTAATATTCTTGTATCTGGATTTGAATATGCTTATACTTGTACCTCTGTCATTCGGACCTCTGGACTTGTTTCTCCCCTTATCTTCAGTAACCAAAACATCGGAGTATGAAGCTGAAGAATATGAGGCCTGAGATCTTCTTCTCATCTCTTCATTTAAGACACCACTCTTAGCATATTCCATAGTTACAACACCACTGGGAGCAGAATTAGTCAAAGAAACTCGAAGAGTTTCCCAAGAGTCTGGCAGAGTATTAAGAAGCCAAAGTCCCTGAATTTCTTCATCGAATTTTACACTCAGTCCGGAAAGCTGGTCAAGGACACCTTGAAAATCATTAATATGATCAGAAATAGGACTGCCCTCTTTGTACCTTATATTCATCAACTGTTCAATAGGAACAACTTGTTATTGCCAGTCTTCGAAGCATAAAGTGTCTCGAATTTGTCGCACAAACTTCTGGCATGTGTCTCATTCACAATATGGTTTCTAACATTATTTTCAACCCATTGTCTAATATAGCCACAAACCTGTAAGTGCTCAAATTCTCAATTCTCATCTGTCATAGACTGAGGTTTATTAGAAGAAAAGACAGGCAATTGCATTTTCTTGACAAATAGGATATCTTTCATCTTGCCTTTTCAAGTATGATAATTACTACCATTCAAACATACCATTTTGCTCATATTTGCCTCCATCATTCAATTCGACAATCAACAACAACCAACACTTTGATACCACTTTGTTGGGAAAGGCAAGGGCACTAACAATAGTGACGACAGGGTAGCAGCGGAAGAATACTCAAGTATAAACTTTTTCTTTCAATTTGAACCTAGAGAAGACAAACAAACCCAAGCACAATGATAATAAGACAGCTAATATATCAACCAAAATAGATAAGCAAGGATAAAATAAACCAATCACATGAGACACCAGATTTACGTGGAAAACTCTTCAGTGTGAAGAGTAAAAAAAAACCACGAGACCAAAAACCTCCACTATAATCACCAAGAGTTACAATAACGTTTTTCAAAATGGCCACCAAAGAAGTGCCAAACAACTAGCAACAATAGATAAATCACAGCACCAAAAACTAGAGAAATAAAGGAGCAAAATCACCAAAAATGCAGCTACTGTTCACGGATGCAAAACTGGAGTTGCGGGGTATCAAATCCAACTCTGTTAGTTCCTAATCAAAGATTGAGATGAGAGGAACAAGCTGTCCAAAAATCAGCTCAATCGGATAAGAAACGAAGCGGGAATCGCAATTTGAAGTTGGCTAGTAGGAGGGCTGAAATTGGGTGCGAAAAACTGTTCTCTCTTCTCTCTATGGCTGCTGATTTCACTCTTTGTGTATGAGAAAATAAGACCTAAAAAGATCAAGAAAATTACATGGAGTGTCCTCCATAGTGGGTGGCTTTGTATTTTTGTCCCCTATAAGAAAAGTCTTTAAAGACTAGCCTTCCTTCATTTTTATGTATACAACAAGTACATTTTTGTCTTTCTACACCTCAAATGTTGTTACTCTTTACATGCTCATTTGTCTCTCAACTTTTTTTTTTCTTTTTTACTGTTACTTGATTTTTATTTATTTTTTTCTCTTTTTTTCCTTGTTTTAATTCATTTGTCTCAACTTTTATTTTATTTTTTTCTTCTTCTTTTTTTCCTTTTATTTCTCAAACATTATTTATTTTTCATTTCTCTTTTTTTAATTCATTGTCTCAACCTTTATTTTTATTTTATTTTTGGTTTTTTTCTTTTCACATTTTTTTTAATTTTTCTCAAACTTTTTTTTTTCCTCTCTTTTTTTTTTCTCAACTTTTTTTTTTTTTTTTCTCTTTTTTCTATTTTCTTAACCTTTATTTTTTTTTTCTTTTTTCTCAATCTTTATTTTTTTCCTTCTCTTTTTTCTTTTTTCTAAGATTCTATTATATTTTGCTAATGAATAGAAAGTTGGATAATCTGTAAAAAAGATCTTCTTTCTTTGACATCAAAGGAAACTTAAGGGCGTGACTTGCCGTTTGGAAGTCCTTTGGGATAAGTCTCGTCTCTAAGGAAAGGTTTATAGAACATCAACTTATTATTTGTAAATCCTTGAATAAGTCTTTCCTCTAGGGCAAGAATTATAGAGCATCTCATAAATTAAGACATAATGAAATAATGTTAACTCTTGCCCATGAGGAGTAATTTATTTTTTTGGGAGATTCTTGGGCTAAGTCTAGTTTTAGAGGCAAGACTTATAGAGCATCTCATAAATCAAAGACACAATGTGGTAGAGCTAACTTTTGCCCATGGGGGCGTATAACTTGTTTTTTGAAAGTCTTTGGGCTAAGTCCTGCCTCTAAGGGAAGAGTTATAGAACATCTCATAAATCAAGACACAATGTGGTAGTTTCAACTCTTGCCCATGAGACGTAACTTGTTGTTTGAAAGTTCTTGGGCTAAGTCTTGCCTCTAAGGTTAGAGTTATAGAGCATCTCATAAATCAAGACACAATGTGATAGTGTCAACTCTTGCCCATGGGGCATAACTTGTTGCTTGAAGTCTTGCCTCTAAGGCAAGAGTTATAGAGCATTTCATAAGTCAAAACATAATGTGGTAGTGTCAACTCTTGCCAATGGGGCGTAACTTGATGTTTGAAAGTCCTTGGGTTAAGTCTTGCCTCTAAGGCAAGAGTTATAAAGCATCTCATAAATCAAGACACAACGTGGTAGTGCCAACTCTTGCCCATGGGGCATAACTTGTTGTTTGAAAGTCTTTGAGCTAAGTCTTGCCTCTAAGTCAAAGTTATAGAGCATCTCATAAATCAAGACTCAATGTAGTAGTGTCAACTCTTACCCATGGGGCATAACTTGTTGTTTGAAAGTCCTTGGGCTAAGTCTTGCCTCTAAGACAAGAGTTATGAAACATCTCATAAATAAAAACACAGTATGGTATTGTCAACTCTTGCCCATGGGGCGTAACTTGTTGTTTGAAAGCCCTTGGTCTAAGTCTTGCCTCCAAGGCAAGAGTTATAGAGCATCTCATAAATTAAGACACAATGTGGTAGTGTCATCTCTTGCCTATGGGGCATAACTTGTTGTTTGAAAGTCATTGGGATAAGTTTTGCCTCTAAGACAAGAGTTATATAGCATTTTATAAGTTAAAACATAATGTGGTAGTGACAACTCTTGCCCATAGGGCGTAACTTGTTGTTTGAAAGTCCTTGGGCTAAATCTTGCCTCTAAGGCAAGAGTTATAGAGAATTTCATAAATTAAGACGCAACGAGGTAGTGTCAACTCTTGCCCATGGGGCATAACTTGTTGTTTGAAAGTCCTTGGGCTAAGTCTTGCCTCTAAGGCAAAGTTATAGAGCATCTCATAAATCAAGACTCAATGTGGTAGTGTCAACTCTTGCCCACGGGGCATAACTTGTTGTTTGAAAGTCCTTGGGCTAAGTCTTGCCTCTAAGGCAAGAGTTATAGAACATCTCATAAATAAAAACACAATATGGTAGTGTCAACTTTTGTCCATGGGGCGTAACTTGTTGTTTGAAAGTCCTTGGTCTAAGTCTTGCCTCTAAGGCAAGAGTTATAGAGCATCTCATAAATCAAGACACAATGTGGTAGTGTCAACTCTTGCCCATGGGGCATAACTTGTTGTTTGAAAGTCATTGGGCTAAGTCTTGCCTCTAAAGCAAGAGTTATATAGCATTTCATAAGTTAAAACATAATGCGATAGTATCAACTCTTGACCATGGGACGTAACTTGTTGTTTGAATGTCCTTAGATTAAGTCTTTCTACTAAGGCAAGAGTAATAGAACATCTCATAAATCAAGACACAATGTGGTAGTGTCAACTCTTGCCTATGGGACGTGACTTGTTGTTTAGAAGGAATAGAAGAAAAGAAAAGAAAAAAAATAAAGGTTACGAAAAAATAAAAAAATAAAGAAAAAATAAAAAATAAAAGAAAAATGAAGGTTGATAAAATTAAAAAAAATCAAAGAAAATGAAAATGAGAAAAAGAAAAAAAAATAGAAGTTGAGAGAAGAAAAGGGAAAAAAAAAAGAAGAAAGGTTGAGAAAAAATATATATATAAAGAAAAAAAAGTCAAAATAAAAAATAAAAGAAAAATAAAGGTTGAGAAAAAAAATAAGAAAAAAGGAGAAAAGAAAAAATAAAAACTAAAGAAAAATTAAAAAGAGAAAAAAAAAAATAGAAGTTGAAAGGAGAAAAAGAAAAAAGGAAAAAAATAAAGGTTGAGAATTTATTTTTTTTAAAAAAGAGAAAATAAAAATAAAAAATCAAAGTAAGATAAAACAAAGAAAAAAAATTGAAGTTGAAAGATAAAAGAGCATGGAGAGTTGTTTGAAAATATTTGATATATAGAGGGGTAAATATGTATTTGTTCCATACATAAAGAAGGAAGGGTAGTTTTGTAGGACTTTTGTTATGGGGGACAAAAAAGTAAAGTCACCCACTATGGGGGCTATTTATGTAGTTTACCCAAAAAGGTCTATATATATGCCCCATAGAATTGGGCCTATGGGCAAAGTGGGTTGATCCAAATTTAGACTTTTATTTATCCACATGAGAAAGAAAAAAGACTCGTAACCCAACAATTCATATATGTAGAAACTTCTCATATTTATTCTTGACTTTGTTTCTCAATGACTTTTTGCTATGGATAAAATTGCTCCATTTTTCTTCAGACATTTTCGCATGAAGGCTGTACTCTAAAAATGAAATATTTCTAAATGATCTATTCTTACACGAAGAACATGATTTTTTTAAAAAAAAAAATGGGGGAAAATGTTTCTTTCAATGTTGTGAGCAGAAACTAAGGTTTTTTAAAAAGGAAATAAATAAATAAATTACACAATGGTATTTAGCCACTATACAAGTGATTTATATACAAGTGCTTTGTTACATGATTATCCGCTTGAATAATGTGTAGAAATGTGCATTTCTAAACTTCAGATAAATTCTATTCTATTTGTAAAGTGAAATTCTCTTACTTCTCGGGAGAGAAATGATGTTTTATACTATATGTAATAAATTGAATGTTTCTCACGTGTAGCAATTATGATAATTAAATTGAATTTATATACGTTTTTCTTTGTATGTGTGACTTAACGGAAAGCTAAAAGAAATGTTTAAAATATTTGACAAACTTTGTGAAATTTCAATTCACATCAAGAAATTGAGAAAATGGAAGATATTTTAGGCTCATAGTTCAATACTTGATACAAGAGTTCGTGTATGTCCGGGCTCAATATATATATTATTTTTTTTGTTCTAATTTACTATGTGACATAGATGAAATTTGGAATCAACCAAATTTTAATAGGTTTTAAAAATATTTTAAGTTATTAATTATTGTAATGTACTAATATTTTGTACGTAATTTTCACATAATGTGTTACTCCCACTGTCTCAATTCATGTGGCATAAGATAAAATTTTAAGAGTAAATCAAATTTTTAATATCTTTACAGATATTTCAAAACTTTTCCTCTTTGAGTAAGTTGATTTAAATGAATTCCTACTAGTTGCAGCTTTGCTCAAGCACAAATAGTTCTCCTTAATGTGTCCACAAAATAAACAAATTACTTAATGAACAAGAAATTCTTCTAAATAGTGCCATCATAATGAAAATTGAGTATGTCTCAGTTCTTCACTTACTGCAGCATAAACACGGTTTGCCTTGTTTTTTATATTCGCAAAAACTATCAAGTATTTTATCCATTCTATACGCTGTTAAAGTAATATAAATTACGTGTAACCATCTAGCTAGGGATCAAAGAAAAGCTCGACAAAACAAAAAGAAGCTTTCTATAGACTTGGGAGATGAGAGAAGAGAGTAATAATTTGGCTAAAGATATAAATTAACTTTATTTTTCTATAGACTTGGGTCAATTTTGGTAATGTAATGTACAGTGGGCTATATTTTATAATGTAACATTGTTGAATGGACTTTTATGTAATTAATCCTAAAATAAATCATTAAATAATAAGTTAAGGTAAGATGGAAAAAAATAATTAAGATAAGGGCACGATACTACCAAATCGGTGGTTACATAACGTGAGAATTTTCATGGTTATCTAACCATGTGATCAAATCATACCATATCATTATTTTAAGAAACAATCAAAACAAACATGGTATTCTTATTCTTAGTAATGGTACCAATTTTACTATATCTATTATTAGTTGATTAAGTCAGCAATATATCGCCTCTGTTATCTAATTTCTCACGTGAACAAACTTGAATGCGGTTTGCTTTTACATACAAAAATTGTTGTCCATCTCTTCCTTAGCCCACATTAACCACCAACGGAAACGGGAACTAACGTGCAATTTCTGGTGGCTGACTGCCTTATGGTTTGAGAGAAAATATGGTGATAGACATGACATGCTAAGCATTGAAACTTAACCATTAGATAGCCAGTACAATGCCAACACAATAGTTTAAAACAAGATACAAGGAATAAAGTAACTGCTGCATCTTATTTTTGAGGAGATTCAGTACATTCATCATCTTCTTTTAGTATTGGGTTGAGGAGATAAAACAAGAACCAGAATGAGAAAGACAGACTGTTTCTGCTCATTTGCATAAATTATTTTACTTCTGACCAAACAAAGAAACCTCCTCATACGCTATGTTATAGAACATCCTCAACAAGTTCAGTCAATGCAATATTCATAGGGATTATGTACCAATATACTAGACAAGCACTAATAAGTAAAAGAGAAGATGGGGTTAACCACTTCTTTCTTAGCAATAAAATCACTCTAGTTGATAAATTAATAAGAGAACAACGTTACAACATGGAAACTGGAAAAAGAAAAGAGTTCTTTGATCGTACATAAGCAAACACTAAATCAGTGATTTTGGAGAGATCAAGCTTTCTGTAAAAACAAATCCATCCTGAATGGCATCACATATTCCGTACGGCCCCCTGGATGTCCTAAATGAATCCATCGGTTTAACCAGGTAATACAAGGACCAGAATAGCACTTCACCGTCGGCAAACCTATATTTTGGTACGGCTGTACAAATACGCGAATCATCTATACTAAACAATGTAATCCAAGATTCATTGACACCATAGTCTTTCAATACCCATAACTTAAAAATGCGCGTCTTCTGATGAACATAAGTAGAACGAGCACAAAGCATTCCGTCCAATTCAGAAACGCCAATAGTGATATAGCCTTTCAAGTGTAATATTTGTTTTGGCAATGGTATGTCTGTGTACACTTCATTTGAAATACTAAATGAAACCAAAGAGAAAGTTCTTGAATCATCATAAAAGTTTCCAGAGATACAAATCCAATGAAATGCATCGTTTACTAATGCCAAAGAAGTAGTAGACAAGAAATTGTCAATTCCAAGAGGAAGTTTGTCAATATTTCTCCAGGAACCACTTTTCAACGAGAGAATTTCACCAGGTACTTTGGTACCATGTCCGCGATTGCGAATATTTAGGATCTTATAGTCACCACTAGTTGAGTCATAACCCAATCCCAGACCATAATTACCCTGCAGTGGAAATTCTGGTTGAGGAAGTAGTATTGATTCTCTTGTGGAGGGGTTCCACAGCATATGTATGAAGCGTTTACAACTAAAATCAAAAGCATGGATAATAGCCAAGCCATTGTAAGTACAATAGATTACGGTTGTAGAGCTTGAAGGGCAATCGAGTTTTTGTAGTTTGTCAACCAGTTGAACGGACGATGATAAAGGACAAGAATAGATGGAAGACGTAAGGGAACGTTGGTAAAGAAGAAGTTTTTGGGAATGTGGATCATTCTTGGCATGATTGAGATGCTTGTTGACAAAGTAAGGATCAGAGATTAATGCGTTCCACAATTTAGAAACACATTTGAATTGAACAAGATAGAGGACGGGTAACCTGCAGAGGATCTCCATAATCATGTCATCCTTGAATTGGGCCTATATAGATCGGACAATGAAAGTGCTTTAGAAGTAAGTTGACTAGTCGAAGGTGTTAAATCTGTCGGGCTCACAATATATATATATATATATATATATATATATGAAAAGCAAGAACAAATAGTAATAGATAAGAAAGCAGCAGAAACAAGAGTTCAAAACAGATTTTCATACCAGTCAATGATTGTTGTTTCAAAAAAAGAATACTAGTGGAATGTTAAAAGAATACGAGTTATACTGGTGATTGTTTTTCTTTATTAATAACTAGTACTAGTATTTCTTAAAGCAGTCCCTTTTTTAGTTTTTTTCCTCTCTTCAATAATGGAATGTTATTAGCCATCCATGATAGTTTAGCTGAAAAAATGGTTTCTTTATAGTGCTAATAAGCAAAGGATAAGTAGAAGCAAGCGCAATCAAAATGAGAATTGACCTTATCAACATCCATATGCTCCACCGTGTTATTTGAGGGGTCCAGAATGCACTTCCCTGCAATAAAGTTAGGAGGTAGCTGGTAAAAACACATACATACACAGAGAGACAGAAGAAAGAAAGAAAGATTGTACCTTTGGCCTTTTCAATGGATTTGTTCTTCTTCTTCTTCTGTTTGCATTTGCAAAGTTTAATCTTTTCTTCTCCATTGCTATTAATAATAATTTGATTCAAAAGATTGGTCTTTGCAACCGATTTCTTCTGTATCTTTAGAGAATTTGAAGTATTTGCTAATTTTCCATTCTTCTTCTTCTTCTTCATTCTTCTTCTACGACTGTCCTTGTCAATTCCTAAGCTCCTCCTTTTATTTGCAAAAACAAAGAGATCCAAAGGCCACTCCTCTTTGATTTGGGAAAGGAAATACTTTCTGTTGGGTCACATGCCACCGCCGCCGCCGCCGGGTCGGGTCAATGCCCCCGGCTACTATTTGTTACTGTACTATGTACTACAGTACGAGTAATATATTTTCAAATTTTGCCAAGTAACATTTCCTTTGTGTGAACCTGTCTTCTAAATGATACAGATAGGTCTATAAGCAAATTGATTAAAAGAAAAGATATCCTTCTAGGGAAATTATATTAATATAGCGGTGTAGAACATTTACGAGCCATATTGGAGGATCCTATACATAATATTTGGACCCCATAAATCGTTCCTTGATTTTAAACTTACTAATTTAGAATGTGTGCTTTGCAGGTGAGTCTCACGTCAATCAATAAAACTATGTATAAGAATTAAATGTTATATCGATTTAAATGATACAAATAAATAATAAATATTATCGATCAAATTTTTAAAGGGTAAAATCTTTATCACTTTTAAATTTTTAAATATGAAATTTTCATAAATTTGGTTTAATACTTAAAATTTAGTTAATTTTAAAATCCTAAATTTAGTTAATTGGATGAAATTTTTTTGCTCCAAAGGCAATGAGTATGAAAATTGTGTGTGCTTGGTAAAACATCTCACTTGAAAGAGAATTTTTATCTACTTAATTGGAATGACTCATACCCTTGCTTATCTCTTTGCATATTAGTTCCTCTCGGCCTGTATTAGCTTGTATTTTATTACAGACAGTCATTCCCCACGTTCTTTAGTTTTTACAAGGGTAGACGCAATGAATCAAGAAATTAAGGTGCTATACATACAAATGTGTTGGTTTGCCGGTGTCTTTAGGGGAAATCATCTGCACTAGCTGGGAACAAACTCAAACCTGAGGTCCTTTCAACTAATTTCCATTCTGAAGTTCAGGATTTAGTTTCGAAATGGAAAGTTAACTAAGGTTAATTTTACTTAATCGTTAATGCACACAACTTAAACTCGAAGTGAAAAGTAGGATAGTACAAAACAGATATTTAACCTGCATGTCAATGTACAATTCAAGATGTATATACTTCTTTGCATTTCTATCAAAAAACTTTAAATAGTATCACAGATTTAACTATTGTCCCATGTAGTAATAGCATTGTCTTTGGGGGTCCATGGAGCACAACAAGAACATATGTTTGAGCTATAAAAGTACATATGATGCTCCATTCTGCTTTGTTCATATGACCAACTTGGAATCCAATCCAATAATTTTACTTCGTTTGCCAAAGAATCAGCAGAGGAACAATGACCTTTTTCACGAAAAGAGACATCACTGTTGGATGAATTAAGGACAATATCGCGTTTCAAAATTGATGATCTTTGTTCTGAATTATTTGTATTATCTCCAAAGTATTCTGTCAAATGAAACAAGAAATCATACGTGAGAGAGGACACAATTAGGGATCAGACACAATATCAAACAAACAGAGTCTTGCAATAGACCTTGTTCATAAATTAGTGCTTTCTTTCTCAAATGACTTCTCCAGTAGTTCTTGATTTCATTATCAGTTCTTCCAGGCAATTGTTTAGCAATCTTTGACCACCTGCGACGTCAATAAACCTTTAGTACTAATAAGCCTAGCGGAAAAGTCTTAGCATGGAAATGTTGAAGATATGATTCCGTAAATAAAAAGTATATCCTCTCCAACAGCTTAAACTTTGAGATAAGATGATCACAACACAACATGGTATTAGAGTAGGCAGAATTTCATATATCCTTAAAAGCTTTGCTGTTGTGCATCTTAAAAGCTTCTTATGAAGAAGAAAATAAGCCTACTTGTTTCCAAACTGTTCTGAAGTCGGATTATCAAACTTTCTTCATCTGCAGTAATATGACTGTGCTTTAGATTTGGGCGGAGGTAGTTCAGCCATCGCAATCTGCAGCTTTTCCCGCTCCTCTTCAGCCCTGCATGGTAGCATATTTAAACAGAGTTCTTCTAAGCCCACTAACTCTTGATTCGGAATTCACCTCTGATTCGTGTCAATGTGGAAATATTGTGCATAGCTAATCATACCTGAAGCTTTTGCTAATGCATCCCAGCGACGTTCACCTAAAACGACTACAAATCATAGACAGTATCTCATCTTCCTCTTCGAGCCATTGCCCTTTTCACAGTTCCTCTTCTTGCATGGTTAATAGGGAAGCCATCAGTGAATAACTATGGTAGCCACAACCTAAGAGAGTTGGCTTCCTTGTATAGGATGAACCAAGGTGGCAAATTGTATATGGATAAAAAGAGAAAGTGTAAGCAGAAGATATTACCTGGCATAGTAGGTGGAAAACATCAGTTTATAATGGAATACCAGCATCATCATAATAGATAAATTCATCCTCTTAAGGCTTACCATTGTTGTCAGCAATGGAGTTTTTGAGTTTTATATATACAAAAAGAGTGGAGTTCTATCTTCCTTTTACATCACCAGTTTTGGTACAGTACACCAAGGTTATCTGCTTAACACTACACTGTGGGCATAAAGGTTTTGTCTTATTCATCACAATAATATAAACTACAAGAACTTTAATTAGGCAAGTGCTTACATAGAAAAAAACAAGATGAGCATGAGGTTTTGGTGCATACGAAAATCCAATATATGCATCTCCTGTAGGGGCAACAAAATCTTATTGTGCTTCACAGCTCTTTCCATTGAATTGAGACACTAAAGGCAAGTTGAATTTTACCACTACTGTGAAAACAGCACACTTTGTTAGACCTGTAAAGATAGCCCTCTAGCTTTCAAAAAATGGAAAGCTTGGATCACCATAGATAAAAATTTCTCAGGTACATGGTATCTGGTGACAGATCATTTAACATGTAATACTCTCTTCTTCAATTGCTTGTCTTTCTTTTTTGTGACAACAAGGTGTTCGGATCAGCTAGTGCTTACCTTGGCTATTCAACTAGGTACCTGCTCCCTCCAACCAGCACAATGTAAGAAGCACAATATAGCGGAGTGTACAAGGATTAATTTGGCAAGATAACACTTGATCTACCACTATTATCATCCTTATTTGACAGTCAATTTGTGACAAAAGTAAGTGATTCTGGATAGCAAGTCTTCATAGTGTATTCTTATTTTTTCTTGTAAACAAGAAAAGGTCATTGTATATTCATCTAATATTGTTTTTTTTTTTTCGAGAAAAAAAAAAACAAATATTCATCTACTATTGTACATGATGAAAGTTTGATACTTGGGAGATTTTACTGAATAAACTGCAAATTCCAGCCTGTAATGAAGAAGATAGCACAGGATCATTGAATTCTCACAAAATTTCCAAGCTATGTAACTTGAAGATGTAATTAACTTTTTCAAAATGCCACAATTCCATGTAGCTGTCAAATGTACAATAGATTTCAAGTTTGATAATACAAACGGGACCTCCTTAAATAAATAACATTTGTAGTCGGTATAACAAAACCGATGATCTCTATAAACAGCTTCATTAGTTTTTGACAAGCCTCAAAGTAGTTGGTATAACAACTGGTGAACTTCAGCCACACCAACGGAAAGTACTAATGATCAATGAAAGATTTGTTCATAAGATCGACTGCAGAATCCATGAACTGCAAGCACAAAAACAATAGCAAAGTATCAAAAAGGTAAAATGACACTTGTACTTATGTATCTGCAGTTGTACTCAAGAATCCAGCTACAAATGTGCATCTTTGTAATATAAGGTATATTTTCACATTCTTGAATCTTCACTGTACATCTGAATGTCTAATTGAGAAATTTATACTGGTAAGAAGGAAGGGGAGAGCAGCAGCATCTCATTTGTTAATTAGCCAAATCCTCTTATGAATGCATTTACACTACCTACATTCACCACTTTCATTATAATTTGTAAATGCACAGGAACTGAAACTATCAACTCCGGCTTCTTCAGGGATCAACATATTTGTAAGCTATTACATGAAGTTCAGAAAAGGCTATAACTTTTGCAGGTAAAACTAGTAATTTAAATTTTTTATTTAGATTCTCATTAATAAATTTTATTCTATAAATGCCAAGTGGCACACAAATAGAAAATATATATTGTCTCTTGATTGCTAATCTAGAATTATTATTATTTTATTGGTTGCTAATTGATTACCTTATCATTTAAACTTACTCAATTTGTTTCCATATATATCGAGTAATTGTACAACTAATATTAAATACTTATTTTTACCATATAAAGGCTAACTTTTAATTTATAGCATGTTTGACTAAGCTTCTAAAATCAGTTTATTTTCAGAAGTGCTTTTTTCAAAAGTGCTTTTCAAAAAAGTACTTTTGTGAGAAGCAGTTTGTGTTTGGCCAATACAATTAAAAAAGTACTTTTGAGCAACAATTAGTATTTGGTCAAGCTTTTAAAAGTGTTTTTAAGTATATTTTTCTCATAAGTGCTTTTTTCAAAAGTGCTTTTGGAGAGAAACTATTTTTTTAGCTTATAAAAACTGCTTTTTTACTCCCAGAAGCACTTATTTTCTTCCATAAGCTTGACCAAACACCTCAATTTTTTAAAATAAGCACTTTTGAAAAAAAATAAACACTTTTGGAAAAGAATAAGTTTGGCCGAACAAGCTATTAATCTATGAAAAGAAAAGTTAATCTTGATATATATTTTCGGCAGAATAATATAGTATTTCAACAAGCCTTTTGAATATATTTATTAGAAAATTAGGATTCAAAATATCGTAGTTTTCATCCAATATGATTCAATCTTAATAGTTTTCAACCAATAGGGGTCAATCTTAATATTTTTCATCCAATAGGAATCAGACTTAGTTGTTTTTTTTATCATAATATGAAATAAATATGAAATAAATTTGAAATAACCAAATAATTTACAAAATATTTTTTTGTTGTAAAATGCCAAGTGGCTAGTTATCAAGATGCCACTTGGCTTAATTATAGGCTAGACTACAACAACAACAACAACAACAACAATAGGCTAGACTATTCTCCTATATTTTATATAGATAGATAGATAGATAGATAGATAGATAGAGAGATAGATAGATAGAGAGAGAGAGAGAGAGAGAGAGAGAGAGTTTTCAAAATGCCACTTGTCATAATTTTAGGCTAACTACTCTCCTTTATATATATATATAGATATAGATAGATACGAAATAATATTAAATAATTAATAAAATAGTTTTTTGTTGTAAAATGATAGTTTTTTGTCGTAAAAATGTCAAGTATGTAGTTCTCAAGATGCCACTTGTCATAATTTTAGGTTAACTACTATTCTTTATTATATATATAGATAGATATGAAATAATATACTGATCTTAATATGAAATAATTGAACAATTATAATAGCGTTCATCCAATAGGAGTCAAACTTAATTATTTTTTACCACAATATGAAATAATATTAAATAATTAAATATAGATACATTGTTTAAACATATACATATGCACATATTTGTATAATTATGTATATTATTGAATAGTTGTATATATATATAACATTGTGTAAAATTATGAGAGGTGTATAATACACTCATATACAATATTATACACTATTATACAAAAAAGCGACTTCATACACTCATATACACTCATATGTATATAATTATGTATATTATTATACATTTGTATATATACACATAACATACAACATTATGCAAAATTATAAGAGGTGTATAGTATACTCATCTACAATATTATATAAAAAATTTGACTTTGTCTACTTCCTTGATTCAAAGAAAAATTTAACCTCATCTGCAGATTCAATATTATACAAATATTACATTAAAAATTTGACTTTTTCAAGGTCCATCTACAATTTTTTACCCTTGACTCAAAAAAAAAAGTCCATCTACATTTTCAACTTTCAAGAGCTAAAAATTCCTCTTTTTTCAAAACTTTTCCTCTTTGAGTAAGTTGATTTAAATGAATTCCTACTAGTTGCAGCTTTGCTCAAGCACAAATAGTTCTCCTTAATGTGTCCACAAAATAAACAAATTACTTAATGATCAAGAAATTCTTCTAAATAGTGCCATCATAATGAAAATTGAGTATGTCTCAGTTCTTCACTCACTGCAGCATAAACATGGTTTGCCCTGTTTTTTATATTCGCAAAAACTATCCATTCTACACGCTGTTAAAGTAATATAAATTACGTGTAACCATCTAGCTAGGGATCAAAGAAAAGCTCGACAAAACAAAAAGAAGCTTTCTATAGACTTGGGAGATGAGAGAAGAGAGTAATAATTTGGCTAAAGATATAAATTAACTTTATTTTTCTATAGACTTGGGTCAATTTTGGTAATGTAATGTACAGTGGACTATATTTTGTAATGTAACATTGTTGAATGAACTTTTATGTAATTAATCCTAAAATAAATCATTAAATAATAAGTTAAGGTAAGATGGAAAAAAATAAATTAAGATAACGGCACGATACTACCAAATCGGTGGTTACATAACGTGAGAATTTTCATGGTTATCTATAAAGTAACTGCTGCATCTTATTTTTGAGGAGATTCAGTACATTCATCATCTTCTTTTCGTATTGGGTAGGGGAGATAAAACAAGAACCAAAATGAGAAAGAGAGACTGTTACTTCTCATTTGCAAAAATTATTTTACTTCTGACCAAACAAAGAAACCTCCTCATACGCTATGTTAAAGAACATCCTCAACAAGTTCAGTCAATGCAATATTCATAGGGATTATGTACCAATATACTAGACAAGCACTAGTAAGTAAAAGAGAAGATGGGGTTAACCACTTCTTTCTTAGCAATAAAATCACTCTAGTTGATAAATAATAAGAGTACAAGGTTACAACATGGAAACTGGTAAAAGAAAAGAGTTCTTTGATCGTACATAAGCAAACACTAAATCAGTGATTTTGGAGAGATCAAGCTTTCTGTAAAAACGAATCCATCCTGAATGGCATCACATATTCCGTACGGCCCCCTGGATGTCCTAAATGAATCCATCGGTTTAACCAGGTAATACAAGGACCAGAATAGCACTTCACCGTCGGCAAACCTATATTTTGGTACGGCTGTACAAATACGCGAATCATCTATACTAAACAATGTAATCCAAGATTCATTGACACCATAGTCTTTCAATACCCATAACTTAAAAATGCGCGTCTTCTGATGAACATAAGTAGAACGAGCACAAAGCATTCCGTCCAATTCAGAAACGCCAATAGTGATGTAGCCTTTCAAGCGTAATATTTGTTCTGGTAATGGTATGTCTGTGTACACTTCTTTTGAAATACTAAATGAAACCAAAGAGAAAGCTCTAGAATCGTCAAAATAGTTTCCAGAGATACAGATCCAATGAAATGCATCGTTTACTAATGCTAAAGCAGTAGTAGACAAGAAATTGTCAATTCCAAGAGGAAGTTTGTCAATATTTCTCCAGGAACCACTTTTCAACGAGAGAATTTCACCAGGTACTTTGGTACCATGTCCGCAATTGCGAATATTTAGGATCTTATAGTCACCACTAGTTGAGTCATAACCCAATCCCAGACCATAATTACCCTGCAGTGGAAATTCTGGTTGAGGAAGTACTACTGATTCTCTTGTGGAGGGGTTCCACAGCATATGTATGAAGCGTTTACAACTTAAATCAAAAGCACGGATAATAGCCAAGCCATTGTAAGTACAATAGATTACGGTTGTAGAGCTTGAAGGGCAATCGAGTTTTTGTAGTTTGTCAACCAGTTGAACGGACGATGATAAAGGACAAGAATAGATGGAAGACGTAAGGGTACGTTGGCAAAGAAGAAGTTTTTGGGAATGTGGATCATTCTTGGCATGATTGAGATGCTTGTTGACAAAGTAAGGATCAGAGATTAATGCGTTCCACAATTTAGAAACACATTTGAACTGAACAAGATAGAGGACGGGTAACCTGCAGAGGATCTCCATAATCATGTCATCCTTGAATTGGGCCTATATAGATCGGACAAGGAAAGTGCTTTAGAAGTAAGTTGACTAGTTGAAACCTGTCGGGCTCACAATATATATATATATATATGAAAAGCAAGAACAAATAGTAATAGATAAGAAAGCAGCAGAAACAAGAGTTCAAAACAGATTTTCATACCAGTCAATGATTGTTGTTTCAAAAAAAAGAATACTAGTGGAATGTTAAAAGAATAGAGTTATACTGGTGATTGTTTTTCTTTTTTAATAAGTAGTACTAGTATTTGTTAAAGCAGTCCTTTTTTTAGTTTTTTTTCCTCTCTTCAATAATGGAATGTTATTAGCCATCCATGATATTTTAGCTGAAAAAATGGTTTCTTTATAGTGCTAATAAGCAAAGGATAAGTAGAAGCAAGCGCAATCAAAATGAGAATTGACCTTATCAACATCCATATGCTCCACCGTGTTATTTGAGGGGTCCATAATGCACTTCCCTGCAATAAAGTTAGGAGTTAGCTGGTAAAAACAGACACACAGAGATATAGAATCAGAAAGAAAGAAAGATTGTACCTTTGGCCTTTTCAATGGATTTGTTCTTCTTCTTCTTCTGTTGGCATTTGCAAAGTTTAATCTTTTCCTCTTCATTGCTGGTAATTTGATTCAAACGGTTGGTCTTTGCAATTGATTTCTTCTGTATCTTTAGAGAATTTGAATTATTTGCTAATTTTCCCTCATGTGGTGAATTGGAATTGTTCTTCTTCTTCTTCATTCTTCTTCTACGACTGTCCTTGTCAATTCCTAAGCTCCTCCTTTTATTTGCAAAAACAAAGAGATCCAAAGGCCACTCCTCTTTGATTTGGGAAAGGAAATACTTTCTGTTGGGTCACATGCCACCGCCGCCGCCGCCAGGTCGGGTCAATGCCCCCGGCTACTATTCGTTACTATACTATGTACTACAGTACGAGTAATATATTTTCAAATTTTGCCAAGTAACATTTCCCCGTCTTCTAAGAACCTGTTTGAATTGACTTACTTTAAGTATTTTTAAGATAAAAATGACTTTTAAACACTTTTGAAGCATTTGAATAAATTTAAAAAATACTTAAATATTTTGATTTAAGCTAAAATGCTAAAAATAAATCAAAAATCATATCCAAATGGACACAATGATCAGATAGGTCTATAAGCAAATTGATTAAAAGAAAAGATATCCTTCTAGGGAAATTATATTAATATAGTGGTGTAGAACCTTTACGAGCCATTTTGGAGGATCCTATACATAATATTTGGACCCCATAAATCGTTCCTTGATTTTAAATTTAATAGTTTAGAGTACGTATTTTGCACATGAGTCTCACGTCAATCAATAAAACTATGTACAAGAATTAAATGTTATATCAATTTAAATATTATATATTTGGTTTAATACTTAAAATTTAGTTAATTGGATGAATTTTTTTTGCTCCAACTGGCAATGAGTATGAAAATTGTGTGTGCTTGGTAAAAGATCTCACTTGAAAGAGAATTTTCATCTACTCAATTGGAATGACTCTTACCCTTGCTTATCTCTTTACATATTAGTTCCTCTTGGCTCGTATTAGCTTGTATTTTATTACAGGTAGTCATTCCCCCACGTTCTTTAGTCTTTACAAGGGTAGACGCAATGAATCAAGAAATTAAGGTGATATACATACAAGTGTGTTGGTTTGTCGGTGTCTTTAGGTGCCATAAGGTAAATTGGTCTCTTGTTGATAGATTGCAATGGCCTTACATTTCTTTTAGCATACTGCAATCAAAATTAGATATTAGTAATTATAAGAGACGGACCCAAGATTTAAAGTTTATTGTTTGTTAAGGTATCTCAGTGTCGTCTCAAGTTAATAAATATGTAACTGGATTTTTTGATTAAATATTTATAGATATTTTATGAATTTCTTTTAATACATGCAAATTGGATTTGAGTAAAATCTATAGAGTTCATGTAAATCCATAAACTCGTGATCCAATACTAACAATGAAAGAAGCTTATTCGATTGTACGACATAAGTCATGTTTTAGAAAAAAAGAATTATATTACATGAGAAAGTCAATTGTTGGCGTTTGGTTACTAGGGAAACAAGAAAAACGGAGTTATTCTCCGTCTCTAAAGAATTTACGTATGACAAACTACAAGTTCAATTTCTAAGGATAAAAATAAAAATTAAAAATCAGTTTATTTAAAGAATAAAAATTAAAAATCAGTTTATTTAAAGGACAATTGTGCAATTAAATGGATAAAATATTTTAAGTTTTTAACTTCCTCGCCTCATAATTACTCCCTCGGTTTCTTTTTAGTTGTTTAAAAGAAAAATCATACCAACACAAAACCAAATAATGTTACTAGTGCCAGCACAACACAGTCCTTTTAGACAAAAATTCCACGTTCTCTTTCTATATTTGTCTCTTTTCACCTTGTAGAACTTTCTAGTTCATTCCGACTCTTCTTTCTTTTTAATCTAGCACCCATTATATTAACAGTGGCGTAGCAATATATATTAAAGGATGATCAATCAAATATTTTTTGTAAAAAAATTATACTATATATATGAAAAATTATATAAAATATTTAGCAAGGTCAAAAGTTATCTTTTATACATATATCACTCTTAACGTAATTTTTAACTTCACCACTACCCATTAATAGTCTAGTCTAGAAAAACTAGATAAGGGTGCACGTGCTCCGCACGGATGCCTAATCATTATTTTCTCATGATACGTAAATAATTTTTGATCTGAAAAGACAATTAGTTATTTAAGTTGATAGATAATCGATCAAACTTTTGTATGATTTTAAAATATTCTAAGTTATTGATTATTATGACTTATAGTACTAATTTTATGTCTTTCAAATAATATATATCACCGTTGTCCCAATTTATGCATCACCGATATAATTTTGAGAGTCGATCAAATTTTTTATGTTAATTAAATATTTGAAGTTGTTAATTATATTACTTTTTAACGTAATATAATTTATCATTTTGTGTCTATTTTACTTTTTTTAATTAAATATTATTAATTTTTTAATACTTAAATGATTTATAATAATTAATTAGGGGTGATATAGTAAAATCACGGGGTTGAAGCAGGTGGGTTGACCCCTTAATTTATCATGTTGTATTTATTTACCTTTTTAATTAAATATTATTAATTTTCCAATACTTAAATGAATTAAAATAATTAATTAAGACCAAGAGGTGGAGGAACAGATAAGATCCGTTCGATCAAAGGCCGTGGACGGCCGAGATCTTTTTGTTCATACCAAAGACCCACACTTATTAAAAGGCATCATTTTGTGTCTATTTTACTTTTTTTTAATTAAATATTATTAATTTTCTAATACTCAAACGACTTATAATAATTAATTAGGGGTGATATAGTAAAATCACCGGGTTGAAGCAGGTGGGTTCGTCCCTTAATTCATCATTTTGTATTTATTTACCTTTTTTAATTAAATATTATTAATTTTCTAATACCGAAATGAGCTAAAATAATTAATTAGGACCAAGAGGTGAAGGAACGGATCAAATTCTTCGGATGACAGGGGCACGTGGAAGATCGAGATCCGTTTGGTCGACCAAACGGATCACCGCTTATTAAATAGGATACGATATGATATGTAACATGTTACATTGTACTGATTATATATATATTTATATATTATTATTACTATATATAATAAGAGAAAATGTTTGAGGAGCTTAGGGTCAATTTTCCAAAATGACCACTAAGCTCCTTAAAGTCCCACTTATTATTATTTAAGGACTTTTTCAAATTATTTATATTTATTTAAAATTTACGTAAAAAAATACTATGAATCATTATAATTAATTTTAAAATATTTAAAAGACATAATAAAAAAAATTGACTGATTTTCGAAATTCTATTGGTGCCGCATAAATTAGGACAATTATTTTAAAATGATATAAAAAGTGCTATAAATTACAATAAATTAACAAGTTAAAATATTTAAAAGACATACAATATTCGATTGGATCTCGAAATTCTATCATAGTTACATAAATTGGGATATAAGAAGTATAGTAACATATATTATTTGAAAAATACGTAAAAAGTACTATAAATCACAATAATTAACTATATAAAAGATTTAATATGTGAGAACATAAAGTAGCTTGGGGTCGAAAAGCTAATTGACTGCTTCACCCTTCTATTTTTATTTAATTTTATATATGTATTATTGCATATAATTATTTGTATATATCGTATTTATCTCTTTATTGTTGGAAATTGAGTCTATTTGTATTTAATACTCTTTTCGTTTATCTGAAAATTACAAAAAAATAATAATATAAATCACAATAATTAACTTAAAATATTTTTAAACAAGTAACATATATTGGGCTTAGGGTTAAGTTTTAACAATGACAATTAAGTTCCTCAAAGTCTCACTTATTACTATTTGATACTAAGCTCTTCAAAGTCTCTTTTATTACTATTTGAGGACGTCCAAAAATGACAACTAAGTTCCTCAAAGTCCCACTTATTACTATTTGCTGATTTCTTCATAATTACTTAAAGTCCCACTTGTTATTATTACAAATAAGCTCATCAAAGTCCCACTTGTTATTATTTGAGGAGCTTAGGGTCAATCTGCGAAATGACCATTTTGCCCATCTACTTCCTCAGAATACTTATATTTATTTGAAATTTACGTAAAAAAAAACTATGAATCACAATAATAAATTTTAAAAATATTAAAAATGCATAATAAAAAAAATTGACTGATTCCCAAAATTCTATCGGTGCGGCATAAATTCGGACAATTATTTGAAAGTGGTATAAAAAGTGTTATAAATAACAATAATTTACAATTTAAAAGACATAAAATGTTCGGTTGACGCTAGAAATTTTATCAGAGTTACATAAATTGGGACATAAGAAGTAACATATATTATTTGAAAATTACGTAAAAAGTACTATAAATCACAATAATTAACAACATAAATATTTAATACGTGAGAACATTAAGTAGCTTTGGGTCAAAAAATAAATTGACTGGTGCACTCTTCTATTTTTATTTTGTGGCTATATATAAAGTAGTAAATATTAGTGATCCAATTCATGTAATTTGACCAAAGAAATCGATAATTTTTCTTTTCATTATTAGTTACACCTACTTTTTGAGATTTGTGTCTTACAATAAATCATAATACTAATTAACAACTTAAAATATTTAAAATCATACATAAATTGATTGATCGTCCAAATTTCATTTGTGTTGCATAAATTGGGATCAAGAAAACAAAATATGTTGGGCCCGTGCTGGCACGGGCTCCCCATATCTAGTATATATTAAGAGGGAATGTTTGAGGAGCTTAGGGTCAAGTTTTTAAAATGACAACTAAGCTTCTCAAAGTCTCACTTATTACCATTTGAGGAGTTTTTAAAATAATAACTAAGCTCCTCAAAGTCCCACTTATTACTATTTGTGGGCTTCTTCAGAATTACTTATATTTATTAAAAATTTACGTTAAAAAATTACTATAAATTACAATAATTAATTTTAAAATAAATAAAGGGCAAAATAAAAAAATGATTGATTCTCGAAATTCTATCGGTGTCGCACAAATTGGGACAATTATTTGAAAATGATATGAAAAGTACTACAAATCATAATAATTAACAACTTAAAATATTTAAAAGACATAAAAAGTGGGAATGAGAGGAGCTTAGGATCAACTTTAAGAAATTACAAATAAGCTCCTTAAAGTCCCACTTAATACTATTTGAGGAGCGAGAGATGCTTAGGGTCAAGTTTAAAAAATGACAACTAAGCTCCTCAAAGTCCCACTTATTACTATTTGAGGAACTTAGGGTTAGTCTGCCAAATGACCATTTTGCCCTTCTACTTCTCTAGAATTACTTATATTTATTTGAAATTTACGTAAAAAAAAATAATGAATCATAATGATTAATTTTAAAATATTTAAAAGACATAATACAAAAATTGACTTATTTTCAAAATTCTATCGATGTCGCATAAATTGGGATAATTATTTTAAAGTGATATAAAAAGTTTTATAAATTACAATACTTAACAATTTAAAATATTTAAAAGACATAAAATGTTCGGTTGGCTCTCAAAATTCTATCATAGTTACATGAATTGGGACATAAGAAGTAACATATATCATTTAAAAATTACGTAAAAAGTATTATAAATCACAATAATTAATAACATAAAATATTTAATATGTGAGAACATAAAGTAGCTTAGGGTCGAAAAGCAAGTTGACTCATTCACCCTTCTATTTTTATTTTGTGGCTATATATAAAGTAGTAAGTATTAGTGAAATCCAATTCATGTAATTTGACCAAAAAAATCGATAATTTTTCTCTTCATTATTAATTGCGCCTAATTTTTGAGATTTGAGCCTTTCAAAGATGTAAAGAGAGAATTAGATTATTTTCATTCAACATGGTGTTTCTCTTTTACACATCAAAAAAAAAATTAAGTTTTTTAATTCAAGATTTTTCACAAAAATTAAATACTTCTATTAAATAAAGAAATAATTACGTAAAAAGTAATGTAAATTACAATACTAAACAAATCAAAATATGTAAAAGACATAACAAAATTGATTGACTTAAAATTCTATCAGTGCCACACCTAAATACTATAAATCACAATAATTAACAACTTAAAATATTTAAAAGTCATATTACAAATTTGGTTGATTCTCCAAACCCTATCAATGTCAGATAAATTAAAGTAGAGGAAGTAACATATATTATCTGAAAATTATGTAGAAAGTACTATAAATTATAATAATTAACAACTTACATATCTAAAAACTATATTAAAATTTAGTTGACTCTCTGAATTCTATCAGTGCCACATAAACTGGGACAGAGAGAGTATCATACATTATCTGAAAATTATGAAAAAATTACTATAAATCACAATAATTAACAATTTAAAATACTTCAAAATTATACAAAATTTTTTGATCGACTCTTAAAATTCCATCTGTGTAACATAAATTGAGACATAACTGAAATTATGTAAGAAATACAATAAATCATAATCTAATTAACAACTTAAAATATTTAAAATCATACAAAAAATTGATTGACAGTCTAAATTTTATCTGTATTGCATAAATTGGGACCAAGAAATAGCATCTATTGGGCCCGTGATGGCACGGGTTCTCCGTATCTAGTATCTTATTTAATAAGCGGTGATCCGTTTGGACGACCAAATGGATCTCGACCGTCCACGTGCCCCGTCATCCGACGGATCTAATCCATTCCTCCACCTCTTGGTTCTAATTAATTATTTTAGCTCATTTCGGTATTAGAAAATTAATAATATTTAATTAAAAAAAGTAAATAAATACAAAATGATGAATTAAGGGACAAACCCACCTGCTTCAATCCCGTGATTTTACTATATCACCCCTAATTAATTATTATAAGTCGTTTGAGTATTAGAAAATTGATAATATTTAATTTAAAAAAAGTCAAATAGACACAAAATGATAAATTACATTACGTACAAAATGATGAATTAAGGGATGAACACACCTGCTTCAACCTGGTGATTTTACTATATCACCCCTAATTAATTATTATAAGTCTTTTAAGTATTAGAAAATTGATAATATTTAATTAAAAAAAAGTAAAATAGACACAAAATGATAAATTACATTACGTTAAAAAGTAATATAATTAGTAACTAACGATCTTGGCCGTCCACCTCCCCCTTTGATACGATGGATCTTATCCGTTCCTCCACTGCTTAGTCCTAATTAATTATTTTAACTCATTTAGGTATTAGAAAATTAATAATATTTAATTTAAAAAAGTAAATAAATACAAAATGATAAATTAAGGGACAAACTCACCTACTTCAACGCGGTGATTTTACTATATCACCCCTAATTAATTATTATAAGTCGTTTAAGTATTAGAAAATTGATAATATTTAATCATCCCTTTTAATAAGTGTGGGTCTTTGGTATGACCAAAAAGATCTCGGCCGTCCACGGCCTTTGATCGGACGGATCTTATCCGTTCCTCCACCTCTTGGTCCTAATTAATTATTTTAACTCATTTAAGTATTAAAAAATTAATAATATTTAATTAAAAAAGGCAAATAAATACAACATGATGAATTATGGCGCCAACCACCTGCTTCAACCCCGTGATTTTACTATATCACCCCTAATTAATTATTATAAGTCGTTTGAGTATTAGAAAATTAATAATATTTGATTAAAAAAAGTAAATAAATACAAAATGATAAATTAAGGGACAAACCCACCTGCTGCAACCAGGTGATTTTACTATATCACCCCTAATTAATTATTATAAGTCGTTTGAGTATTAGAAAATTAATAATAAATAAGTGTGGGTCTTTGGTATGACCAAAAAGATCTCGGAAGTCCACGGCCTTTGATCGGACGGATCTTATCCGTTCCTCCACCTTTTGGTCTTAATTAATTATTTTAACTCATTTAAGTATTAGAAAATTAATAATATTTAATTAAAAAAGGTAAATAAATACAACATGATAATTACAAACGACCCCTTAGATCATTGGAGTTCATGAGTCCTTTGTTATCAGTCTTTATCATTTACTTTCATATGAGGATAGACGAAAATATGTGTCTCGAGCAATCCTCCTATTCTTTAGACTTCATAGATAATTCAGAATCATAAGTACTGAATTCAGATTTATTCATATAGTATATGATTTTTATCAGGTTTTTAAATTATATAGAGTTCAAACATGAAAAATATTTTCAGAAGTATGTTTGCTATTATTTTAAATGCTTTGATTGCATGACATAGAAGTAAATAAGATTAGAAAGGATACTAATAAGTCAAGTTAAGACATTGGGTGTCAGTCGCGACTCAATCAGATATTGGGTCAAGACAAGTTTGATATGAGAGCCTACGGTTTAGAGTGTCCTAAGGGTCTAAGAAGTAGTATATAGAGTTTTATTTATCGTTGTTAGGACTCCAATAATTTAAGAAATGTTCTATTCTTTCTTATCTAGATCATGCATAAAGATTTAAAGTGAAAATCAGATGAAATATAATATCTTGTATGAAAATTAGTAGTATTTGTTTAAAGTGAAAAAATTATAGTTTGTGTTGGATTTTTCATTTAATATCTTATATGAAATATAATATTAATTTTAAAGTTGTTATATTTCCTTTTTAAGAAATTGAGTTGTTTAATGGGGATAATATCATTTAGATGGTGATATCAGGTATTACCCAATGCAATTCACACTCTTGTAGGATTACATCGAGTATCCTCTTATTGGTGGCGATATCAGATATTATCCAATTTTAGAAAATGACACAAGGTAACAGTCGATAGCTAATTGATCTTGAGAATACACTATATGGATCGCAACCAATAGTATTACAATGGTATATATCGACATAAAATTTATCTAAACTTATAAAAAATTATTTCGCTAAATTTTTTAAATAATTTTACTTATAATTAATAAAAAATAATGCTCTTACGTAGTAGCCCTTGGTGCCATAAGATAAACTGGTCTCTTATTGATAAGTTGCAATGGCCTTGCGTTCCTTTCAGCATGCTGCAATTTAAAATTAGATGATAGTAATTACAATCGGAACTAAAATTTAAAGTTTATGAATTCATACAGAATATACTTAGCAGAAATAAATTAAGAAAAAATTTGTGGATAATTAAGGGAGAACGACGAGTTAATTCCTCATATTGTCATTGAACTATTGAAGATATCACACCAAAGTTATTTTTGTCTTTTTTTTATGACAAAAATGTTATTGAACTATTACTTTGTCTCTTTTATAGTCATTCTAACATTTTAAGCTACTAAACTCACTTAATTTTCTTAGTTAACATTTTAAGTTCAATTTTAATGACAAATTCATTAAATTTTTCCACCCAATACATAAAAAATTCTAGTATAAAAGCAGTGAAATTCACCAAAATAAAAAAGATTTTAAATAAAGACAAATTATGCATGCTGAGATGTTAAAAAAAAAAAAAAAAACAACATGAGATTTTATAGGACCATTTTTTTTAATTTTTAAGCGGGCAATATCTCCATTTCATATTATTTATCCAGTTTTCTCTACGCGTCCATAAAAAATTATAAATAAGAAGGATAATTTATTAATTTACCTTATAATTTTATTTTAATACACTCTATTTGTGTCTTAATCAATACTAAAATTAACAATGTAAGAATTTTTTTGAACTTTATAATATTTATACTTTCAAAAAGAATTAATTATAAGGACAAATAAAAAATTTAATTAATCTTATCTTAATCTTGTAAATTGACAAATAACTTGGAATATATGAGACAAAAAGATTAGTTAATACTCCCTCCGTTCCTAAATAAGTGGACAAAAGTAAAATTTAACTAAGAAGATTAAAATATAAAAAATAAAAATAAATGCACTAAAAATTTACGTGTGCTTAGACGACTTTACGAACCCTTGAGCTCAGTAACTTAATTTGGTCCAAATTTTATATTTGTTTTAAAAATTTATTGAATGTATAAATATTAATAATATAGAAATCATTAAAAAAAAAAATCAAAATTCATAAACTTCAAATTCTTACCCCATAAGTGAGACATGTAAAGAGAAAAGTCTATAAATAATATGAAATTGAGAGAGTGCCAACTTAATTTTAAAAAAAATATATGATCCTATAAAATATCATGTTTTTTTTGTTTTTTTTTTAACATCTCAATATATATAATTTGTCTTTATTTAAAATCTATTTCGTTTTAGTGGATTTCATTGCTTTTATACTAGTCCCGTTTTTTGTTATGTATTGGGTGGTATAATTTATTGAATTTGTCATTAAATTTGAACTTAATTAAGTGAGTTTAGTAGCTTAAAATGTTAGGATGACAATACAAGAGACAAAGTAATAGTTCAATGATATTTTTGTCATTAAAAAAAAAAAAGTAACTTTATTGAAATATCTTTAATAGTTGAATGAAAATTTGAGAAATTAACTCGAAAACGACTTACATCATGAACAATTTCTCTAAGCACTTTAACTTGATCTCTTGAAACAGTCCGCACCTAATTTAGATTACAGATTGCATTATACATATTATGAGTATAAATCATCTGTCATTGAAAAGAAACTCACATCGTTAATATGGACTTAATTAATTAGTGTCAAGTTGTTATATTAGTTAATTACCTTCTTTTTAATGGTCCAAATGACTATTGACATAGTTACCAATGTCATTGAAAAGAAAATCACGTTATATTACTCAATATCGACTATTGACATAGTTACCAATAATTGAAATAATAATATTAAAAACTATTAGAAGGATTGTATATTTTGAATTTATCATCCTTGATTTTATTCAAGTATTTAAATATCATTTTTGATCAGATGGTTCTGACTTAAATAAGCTTGAAAACTAGGAGAACATATTGAACTTATTATAGGTACGTTTGTGACAATGAGTATGCATATCACCTAGACCTTGTTTGTTTTCAATAAGATTAAGATATTAGAATCTAAATATACACTATGAATGTGTATTAAGTCTTACAATAATTTGTTATAACTTATACACAATTTAAGTTAAAACTACTGAATTCGGCTAATCAATCCATATCCTAAAGGCTCCTTCACCCATGACTTATGAATAAACTTTATTGTCAGGTAGTAAAAAGAATTCCTTTATACTTCCTCTATTCAATAACATTTGTCCACTGTACTAAAAATAAATGTTTAATAATATTTGTTCAGTTTGAAAAACCAATGAATAATTTACTTTTTTCTACCTATTTTACCCTTGTTATTAAATAGAGTATTATTTATCACTGAATACATTTTTTAAGACATAAAATTTATTATATTCAAAGAGTAATATAGTAAAATTATAGCTATCATTTATTGTTTTTTAATTTGTGTGTCAAGTCAACAGCGAACAACTATTATTTGACGGAAAGAGTATTATGTAACTTTAAATTCAAATTTATATAGGGAAAAGAGAGATTCTAAATTTTATAGCAAGAATCTTTGAAAGTATTAAAGGCGTGCAACTTTCTCAAAAGCAAATTCTTAAACCCGTTTGGCCATAAAAAAAAGGAAAAATTATCTAATACCACAACTTAACTTACCTATATTACTTAAAATCCCTACCCTTTTAATTAATTACTTATATCCCTGATTTACCTTTTTTCCTTCAAAAGCTCAAATACATCAATATCTTTTCTAAAAATTAGGATAAATCCCACATCATACGGTTAATCCCCATTCTCGTTACAAAATCCCCCCCACCCCATCCCACCGCTCTCTCCCTCTCTCCATTGCTCACACTTCTTTCTCTGAAAACCATGAATTGAATTAAGAAACCTTCAATTCTTGTTCTTGTTAAAGTTTTCATCTTCAAAGAAAAATATTTCAACATAATAGTTCAAACCAACCAACATAATAGCGAGCTCGTCCACGACAAAACGAGCTCACAGATCCAGCAATCACGAACTCCGACCAACCACGCCGCCACCAAAACGTCATCCACGATCAATCACGATCTCGAATGTATATACAGATCTCGAATGATTCGTACAAAATTCATATACAGATCTCGAATCAGATTTCAAATTCACGGCATCCTCCACCATCACATCTCGAATCCACGACGTCATACAAGACAGTTCAAGCCATAAGGAATACTGGAGTTCAGAGATTCATCAATGGAGATATGTATCGGATTAAAAAAACTGTGAGATACATAAAATTTGGTGTGGAGATACATAATTTAAATCAGTTCCATGCATGAGATACAATTTTAATTATGTATCTCTCTTTAATAAATTACTGTATTATGTATCCAGAGGCGGATCCAGAATTTGGAGTCTCCGGGTGCCAAGTAGACTCATCGATTAAATCAACCGGAGACTCCAAATCCTAGATGCGAGCCAATTTATGGCCAAGGGATTCATTCGAACTCCCTTCGGCGAAAAACTATACTATTTATATATGATTAAAATTATATATATATTGAACCCCCTTCGACTAGTTCGTGTGTTTACTTTTTTCGATTTTGAACCCTCTTAGATTTTGACTGCTTCAGCTTTTTTACTTATTCTAAAAGAGAAAACAAAAATATCTTTCAAAGTTACAAAGGGTTGTGGACATTGAGAAAGCAGCGAGAGAAGAAGTAAGAAGTGCGATGGGGCTGTTGGCAGAGCCGGTTTAGGAAGAAGATCGAATGGACAGGTTTTTATTAAAAGTTGTTGAGAGAGAAAGAGAACAAAACTTATTCATCTTTTAATTTTATATTAAACAAATACTAATTAAAAAGAAGTTAAAGAGAAGTCATAAATTTTTATTAAACAAATACTAATTAATAAGAAAATAAAGAAAAGTTAAAGAAGGAACACAACTGAATTTAACTTAAAAAATTAAGTTGCCAACAGGTTTCGAACCTATGCACCTTGGGCGGAATAAATGACCCTCTGCCACTGGCACCATCAGACACTTTGGTTCTTGGGGTGGTAAGTGTATTATTTATACATATTCTATATATATATTACCTATATATATAGAATTTCCGTTGAAATTTGCGGGTGGCGTGGCACCCCCAATGGCATGAGTAAATCCGCCTCTATATGTATCTCAAGCTAATAGCTTCAATAATGGATGTATCGATTTATCTCAATCAATATTAGTCTACTGATACATTCAGTGAGTACAAACCAAGTTGATCACTAACTGTTATATTTTTATGTATCTCAATACAGGGTATGCATCATGTTGCATTATGTATCTTGACAACACTGAGACATTTATTATGTATCTTGTCAGGAAAAAAAAATTGAGCACCAGAAAAAACAGAGAAAAAAGAAGAAGCTTGTTGTTGCTTGAAGAATCATGATCTTTTTTTAATTTCAAATTTTGAACTGATTAAGTTATTATGGGGATCCTCTGAAGAGATTTGCTCCATTAATTGAACACAGTTCCGTTACTTTTCTTTTTTAAATGCAAAAATTTCTCACCAAGTGTATTGAAAATGGATGTATCGGAAGGTTAGTTATGTATCCAAAAGAGGTAAAATAAGGGATTTTTTGTAATTTTAATAAGAGTAGGGATAGGGAGTAATTAGGGGTAAACTAGTTGGAATTTATGTAAGTCTTCCTAAAAAAAATTCACTTTTTTCCTGAAAATTATTTTACTTAAGTGAAAAAATTGAAAATTTGTAGTGTTTGGCCTTAAAATTTATTTTACTTTATTGAATTTTTTTTTCAAAAAAGTGAAAACAAGTTTTTACTTGTTTTCACTCCTACTTCTCTCACAAAAAGTTAAAAAGAACTCTAATTTATTTTCATGACCAAACACAACTTCAACTCCAACTCCAACTCCAAATTTTTTTAGTTTTCATGGCCAAACACCTAAAATTAGGAATTTAGGACTGCTATGTCTTTACCGATCTTGTTCGTTTGCCTATGTGCAAACTTCTAGCACAATTAATCAATACTCCCTCTATTTCTAAATAAATGCATATTTTGTTTTTTTAATTTTATTCTTAAATAAGTACATATTTAAGTCTTCAAAAATATTTTAATCATAATCTTTCTAATATATTCTTGTACCATTAATGTCTAACTCTTCATTTTAAATATAATCAATATCAACTTGAAAAGATGTATAACTTTATTTAAGGATAAGTTGGTAAAATTATACATTTTATTTTCTTGAAATTAGTAGTTTATTAAGAGGTGTGTCAAACCAAAACATGCACTTATTTAAGAACAAAGTGAGTAGCAAGTCGACAGTTAATTACTATACATCACACAAGAACGGTGTGAAAAATAACTTATTAATCAGATTGCGTACTGTTAAGATAATTACATATAAATTTATATACAAGGAGCATTTTCCTAGCTGTTTGTTGGGATAGATCTAGAGACAGTGTTTACTAGCACGCCGAGAAATTTATAAAATTTTAATTATCAAAATCATAATTAGCAAGTACAAGTAGTGATGAATGAATAATAATAGCTTACTCAACCACATAGAATAGGATGAAATTGGAATCACTAATACAGGATCGATGCAACTCATTAATTTTTTCCTCCAACTTAATTAACCTTAACCGACGTTATGTATGAACGATTATTAGAAAGCAGACCAATACACAAAGCACAACCTACTTGCAAACGTAGGACATATGAAAAAACACATACCCCAAATGTAATGTAGACCAGTATAACCTCATACAAATATATACTTTGATAAGCATGTGACGTCTTTTTCGGGATTTCAAATAATTCAAACTCTAACATGAGGCATAAATAAAGCAAGCTTCCCATTAAGCCTTCCATTAATCCAACAATCAAGGACCCTTCACACTTGAATTCACAATAAGCAACCCTTCAGGTCCTCCACTAAAAATAAAAATACATGATGTAAAGTAATATCTTTGCAAAACGAAGATTACCAACACCAGGTAGCACAAAGAAAAATATCACAAGAGGAAGAGATCTAAATAGACAAGTCTGATAAGACATAAAGTGCGCCAAAGCAACACTGGCACCTAGAAGGAAAATTGGAACATAAAACAATCTGACAAGTAAAACACACAAACAACGGAATAGACATCACACTACTCAAACAGAGCGCAAAAATTCATTCAACTCAGCCACGGCAAGAGCAGCCATGTCAGCAGCATTGCGAACACGTGCAGTCGCATTAACAGCAACAACACGAGCTTCCTCAATTCTGTCACATAGATCGGCAATGACCTCTCCCCTGGGTACCCAAACATTTCTAGCCACAACATCTCTAAGAATAGGCATTTCCAATGCCACAGCATCTACACCTTCAACATTGGCAACAACAGGACCACCCTGGTCAGGCTCAACCTCATCATGGGCATCAAATTTGGCAACAACCGGAACACCCAGGTTAGGCACCACAACACCAGCCAAATCAACAGGCACTATGCCGTCTCTCTTAAGTTGCTCAAACTTCTCCGTCAACTCAGCACATGATCGACTGTTCAACACAGAACCAAACTCATTATCAGCCAAGATCCGGCTAAAAAGATCAGACTGCCCAAGATACCTACGAAGACCACTAAAGAGTGCAGCCACCTCATCACAATGCCAATGAAAAGCCATAGAACTACACTTCTGCAAAAAACAATCAACAACAAAATAAGCACATAAACAGGATACTATGGAAGAATTTCAACCAAAAAGCACAAACATCTCCAACCAAAAAGAAGAAAAGATTTTGTTTAAACATTGGAATAGAATTCATAAACAGCATACAGCATACTGCTGTTCTGCCAGACAAGAACAGAAAGAACCCAAGGAGGGCAACATACAAACTTCTCCTTTTTAGGCTAAATCTCTGCGGTGTGGCTCAAGTAGCCATAAAGGTCACTCTTCATGATATGGAAAGGACAATAGGTTGAAGAAAAAACAAAGGAATTCAGTTCACGGAATCAGAAGAGGTCCTTGAGCCAAAAGAAATATAGATAAATTGTTTTGTTTCATCTTATTCAAGAAGAAACAAACAAACAAAGAAACGTTGGAGAAGAAAGAAAGGAAAAGCTGAAAGTTTATAATTCAAACTTCAAATCAACAGACAGCATCAGAACCCCAGCTTTGAAATATCAAAATAATGTTTTGTTTCATCTTATTCAGGTAGAAACAAACAAAGAGAGTGTGTGTGTGTGTGTGTGTGTGAGAGAGAGAGAGAGAGAGAGAGAGAGCGCAACATTCAGAACAAAGAAAAGTAAAGCTGGAAAGTTAATAATTCAAACTACAAATCAATAAGACAGCATCAGAAACTCGGTTTTACATCACCCAAGAAGTCTTGAAGGGGAATCCGAGTAACTCATCATCTGCTTTTCAGTTCAATATACAACCAATGGAAAAAAAATCATATGATAAAGAAGGAACTTTGAAAAAGTTTGAAGTATAGTGAACACAAACTGAACACTAAAGATTGGGTAAGAAATTAAAAGATGTTAAGACATATCTTTGGTAAAGAAAAGCACTACAAAGAGCAGAACCAGCCACAAAACCACACAGTCCTTGAAGAAAATGAAAGACAGACAACCACAAACTAATGTGCAAGACCCAACCAAAAAAGAACATACCATAAAAAAAAAATTCCTTAAAGAAACAGACTAGCAATTCAATATCAAGTTAATGAAGTATAAATCCACAGCAAATGAAGAGTATTGACAGAATGTCATGCACTCAAGAAAACCAACAAAATACTATTGCAACTAAAAAACAGACAAGTCTTCAAACCAAAGAAATTAAACCAAAGTGCACCAACCAACACAACAACGTAAAAGAATGGAAGGCCAGGGGTATGACAAACAAGACCTATAAACATCAACTCAAGAACACTTGATCAAAAATACAGAACCACCTCAACAGAAATACTAACACAAAGTTACCCAGACAGACAAATGCCAGGGCACGAACTGCGCTTTGTTTTTCGACAAGCCAATGTTTAGCATAACCAGTACGTAGAAAGGAATACCAACACAAAGTTACCGAGCCAGACAAACGCTGGCCACGAACTATGCTTTGTTTTTCAACAAGCCAATGTTTAGCATAACCACAACGTAGACCAAACAAATATACAGCAAAAACAATATACAAACCAATATAATTAAGGGAATGAACGATGGCATAGAATGCAGATATTAGGCGATGATGCGTACCTCAGACAAGAAGAACCAGCGTAGACGACAATCGCACAATAGAACTCAAAGCCTTAAGAAAAGTGACCTACACAAACAAAGCTAGAAAAGTTCAAACAAAGCAACCGACGGTAGAACAAAGCTAAACAGCTAAATCAACAGCTTGATAACTACATAGTAGTAAGCATGAATCTCGAAAATATGAAAGTTTAAACTTCCAAAGGACGGCTAAGAATACTAAAGCCACGGAGGCAGATCAACAAATGGACAAAGCAATGCTCATCTACAAGTGCATTCCACCACTTAGAAAGCACTCACCAACACTCCATCCTTATCCACTTGAACTCAAATTTTCCATAAATAACTTGAACACACACACACTATGATTTATGAACTCATCAAACTGATATTTTAAAGCGACAGACTAGTTGGCCAAACCAAACCGACCAACTACATTGGCAAAAGCAACCATCATTTACTAGGGCATTCCAATTACCTCAAAATTTCCATAAATAAATCTACGAAACTTTCATCTAATCGGACTGCCTACTGCACACATACCCTCATACCAAACAAAACCAACTAACTACATTGGCAAAAGCAACCCTCATGTACACTCAATGTGTCCTAAAACCAGACAATAATTAGGGATACATGACCATTCAGAGCTAAATAAACAAATAACACTATAGTACATACCAAAATAAAACTATTCAAGTAGAAATAAACATCTAATGAGAGTAATAAACGAAAACCTAACTCGGTAAAAGCAAACAACCAAACAGAGGAACAAACTATTGGAAAACAAAAACACTTGACCATAAATAAGTTACAATTTCTTAGAAAGAAGAGGAAGTAGTGAAGGAAAAATTGTTGCCACAAAAGAATCGGAAGGCAGCACTAGCAACAATGACTTACCAAGCAACATTTTATAGCAGCTGAAGTTGGGCCAATTAGCTGAAGTAGGGTAAAAAATGAATTGGGCCACATAGAATCAGCCCAGCCGAATAGGCCCTCCAGATATTGGGCCCATAATCAGCCCAAATAGCCCTCAAGAAAATGGGCCACTCATAATCAGCCCAAAGGAGTTTGTTTTGCCATAGCCTCATGCTGGACTGTAATTTGATAATTGGGCCAAAATAAATGGGCCAACAACACACGCTCTGCAGATCTGCCCATTTTCGCTCAAATCTGGGAAATGACTGCCTCTATCTTCAGATCTGACTATTTTCGCTCGTATACTATGCAGATCTAGCAACTTCACATTTTTTTTTAATAATCGTGGTGTTCAGACCGGCTTTTATGCAGAACTAGTGGCAAAAGAAAAGCGCACACACAAAAAAATAAAAAAGGATTAAGCAAACATAGCTTAATCTTAATTGATATGATATATCAAACTTGAAAAAGAAAATTGCAAGGTAGAAAAAAATTCCTTTTGGAATGACTTAGAAAAAAGATTGATGAGAAAAACCAAATCTACAAATGGATCTGTTAAAGAATGAAGAGTCGGAAAATTATGAAGTGAAAAGTAGAATGAAAGAATGAAATGAAATGTTTATTTTTAGATAAAAAGAAGAGAAGAAAGGGAAGAGCAACAGTACAACAGAAGAGGAAAGTACAAGGATTAGTGCGTGCGTATAGTGGTGCATATATAACCGATTGTTAATTAAGGTTTACGGTGATTAATGCTCCACGTCATCACCTACATTTTTGTTTCAATTTTCTTTTATATTTTTATTACTCGTAATATCCTTATCTTTACTTACACTTTTGAGAAAACATTTCAGTATTTTTATTTCTCTTAAAATAAATACGTACATTTTTGTGGAGAAAAGCTAAATAAAGATATTAATTAAATTGCAATTTATCAATATTTTCTTTTTGTAATTAGCACAATTTATTTCTGGAAAGACACTCGCTTTTTAATATTTTATCTGTTTCAAGTTATTTGTCTCACTTTTCTTTTCAGTCCGTTTAACGAAAATGTTTCTTTCTTTTTTTGCCAACTCTTTGTTTTAATTTTTCAACAATATATCCAGTATATTCCCACAAATTGGGATCTGGGGAGGGTAGAATGTACTTAGTTCATACAACTGCCTCAAATATGAGGTTCATTTTTCACAAGACATATTTAAAAATTATTTTTATACATTTTACGTATCTTTAGTTTTGGACCACCAAAATAAAAATCTTTTTTACTTTCTTAAATTTGTATCAAATTAAAATCAAATAAATAATTTAAAACAAAGGGAGTGATATTCAGTGCGAATCAAACTAGTCGAGCTTTAATACGCATACTGTACACTGAATTAAAACAAAATAGAGAACATAACATACTGGAAAGAACTTTGAACGGCCCATTCCCTCAACTAGGGATAGACATGGTATGATATATACCGAATACTATACTGAAATTAAAATTTTTGATACCGCAGTTTTGATATTATGATATTTAGTATGATGTTTGGTTTGTGCTTTTAAATTTTTAAATATTCGATAGTATTTGGTATCTATAAGAAGAATACCGAAATATTGAATATCATACCGAAGTACATAGTTACATCTATAATTCATATATATTATTATAATACTAGGAAATATATAAAATAGTATTGATACAAGACTAATTATTTAGACATTTGAACTTTAACTATCTTATCTTGATTGAAATGTTATTTTTATGTAATTGATTAATGAAGGAAATTGTATGCATGCTTGTACTTTCTTTTGAATATTCTACACAGGTAAGGTTTAAGTATGATGTAATTGAGATGTTAATAAGCCGAAATCATAATTCTCTATTATATGGGTATATGATAATCGAATTCGAACAAATTATAGTTACTGATTTACCATACAGTTAAAAATCGAATCCTTACTTTAAAATACCAAATCATACTGAACTAATTTAGTATGATAATGATATAATATTTTTAAAAATCGAAATTACATAACCAAAATTTTCAATACCGTACCATGCCCACCCCTATCCCAACGAAACATGTCAAAAGGGAAAGGGGGTCAAAACTAACTCATATAGGGTTTTTAGAAATAAATTCGTCATATTTTCCAGGCAACATTCTTTGGCATGCCTTAAATCACACTATAACAACCATCCCCATAATATAAAATATAGGATCTTGTTGTTTGTAAAAATGTGTGCTTAAAATTGGTTTAAGAATTAGAAACTTTCATTACGACTGTAGCCAGATTTGGTTTAAAACTTCGCCATATTGAACTAATTAGTGAAATTCGGCCATAATCAAAATAGACAAAAATGTTTAAATTAATTATTTGAGCTTCTTTGATTAAAACAAGGTAAAATGATTATTAAGTCCTGATAAATTAATCGATTCACTATAAGCCAAACATTTTCAAAACAAAATGTTTTTAAAAAAAAAAATAAAAAAAATTATAATCCACCCATATGGTGAAGGAATTTACGCATGATTCCAATATGTATATATTCAAAATATCATAATTACACGGAGGAGGACATAAATCTTAGCCTCTAGAACCTTGTGGTTAGATGAGGTAGTCATCTTTTGATACGAAAGACGTACAAAAATATTTGTCTACAAAATAACAGTAATTTAGGTTGGCGAATATCAAAAGTGCTTAGAAAATTTTGAACATACTGGTATAGTCTATCACATATCTTGCCCTCATACTCATGAACAAAATGATTGCGCAGAACGTAAGCATCGTCATATTATTGAGACTGACTTGACCTTGTTGGCTCATGCTTTGGGATGATGACTACTCGTCTTCTTCAAAATTGTAATGTCTCATTAATTGTATGCCTGGTGGTCCTCTTCAAAATATTTCCATAGCCCTGAGATCTTTCTTTTGCTTTTCTTCGTTTAGATCTAAATGTAAACTAGGAACTTATCATTGTCGACAGAGAATGACACTCTTGTTTGGATGGTTGTTACGTATATATCGTATTATATTGTATTGTGTTTTATTGTAGCGTACTGTATTATTTTAATGAATATAATATTTGGATAAGATTGATTGTATCGTTTTTCATCGTTACATATTCTCACAAATCAATAATTTGAAGGGTAAACCTACTAGAAAAATAGGAGATCAGATGGAGTAGGGCTGCTATAAAAAAGGTAGGATAAAATAAGATATTATTAAATAATCAGTTGTGATAAAATGAGAGAATATACAAGATAGCGACGCGATCATATCAAATTGATCGTTACATGAGACTTTCGTTGTTACCTAATGATGAATTTTAACGATACAATACCATATAATTTAAGTAACAATCAAAACAAACATTGCATTTAAATTAAACAATACAATAGGTGCTCCAACTGCTCTAGGAGTTCTCGTTCTTGCCTTTCTTGATCTTCTCTGTGTTTTTAGCGGGATTGATTTGATTTTAGATCATTATCCAATAATTTTAACATATATAAATGTTTAATTTATCAGCTTTATCATTATCTTAATTAGAATTTGAAGCATATGGCTATTGGCTAATTAATCAATGCTATCAATATATCATCTTATAAGTTAGAAGAATATATCTCGGGATGGACGGACATTCTTTTTTTTATTATTGGTAATTGTACTTAAAGAACGTAATGACCTCTCGAAGATTATGAATTATGAAATGCATGCAAAATTTAGAATTGAAAATATTATATTAAAACAAGGATGAGATTTGCAGATCAGTGAAATGGGCACCTAAATAATAGAATAAAGACATCAAATATTTACTAATTTGTAATGTAGGAAAGATATGCTAACATCCTCAACAAGACCAGTCAATGCAATATTCATAGGAATTACCATATATTAGACAAGACAAGCACTAATAAGTAAGATGGGATTAATAACCGTTTCATTCTTAGCAATGAAATCACTCTAGTTGATTCTATGAGAAACTGAAATAATTTATCCTCCCTTTAGAATCTAATTAAGTTCATTATTGTTACTCAATAAGCTAATTTCACGTTTATTCTTGTTTTCTATTCTATTGGTTGATAATAGTCTCTATTTTCCTTTTAAAAATTTGCCTACTTCCAAAACTCCACTTTCAATTTTTCAAAGCTGAAGCAATGCATATTGTTATCGTTCCACGGGAGGTAGGATATGTATAGTTACCGATTAAACATACCGTAAAATATCAAAATTGAATTTTAAAATACCTAACCATACTAAATTAATTTGGTATGATAATGATGTTGTACTTTTAAAATGGAGAAACGAAATTTTCAATAGTGTATTGTACCATGTCCACACCTACCGATAAGTTTATGCTTCTAATGTTTTAATGATTTAAGTCTTCGACCTTCATAATCATGTTTATCTTTTCATGTGATATTAAGGTTATCCTAAAATAGCCAAATTAAAACACATCAACATGAGGAAATGATTGTGACTGCATGATTTATTTTTATTTTTTATAAGACAATTAGCAGATAATTTGAAGCAGAATGTCTTGCAAAGCCTAGACCTATCTTGTTTTTCTCATCTTGAAAATGATTTCACTTCCAAGCTTGAATCAATTAACATTCCATAGAAATCTATCGTCCTCAATCTCACTTTAATTATAACAACGTATGAATTGATTGTACGATTAAAATCGGCAACACTTGTATGACTAAATTTGCCCTTGTTCAAATTAATACCTCACTATCATAGTTTGGTCATCAAAATTCCTTTTTTTGAGAATAACTATTGATTTAATCAGGATCAGATTACCAAAATTGATGTCATATACAATGATTTTGAATTTATCGAGGCCTAGTTAGGTACGTCGAAGAAGGCTGGCAGTAACACTTTTTTGGTCACTAGATGAAGTTTTAGCGGCTACGTAAGATCAGTTAGGGTCGTTAGGTACGGAATAAGGAACAAGGGATTAATAATCATAAAATAAGATAATCATTTTATTTTGTGTTTGTATCGTAATTGTAAAAGAGCGATCATGATCACAAAGGGTAAAGGGGTTCGGATCGGTTCTTGGTGAAGATTAGTCACAAAGGGTAAAGGGGTTCGGATCGGTTCTTGGTGAAGATTAGTCACAAAGGGTAAAGGGGTTCGGATCGGTTCTTGGTGAAGATTAGTCTTCACGTTTGTGAAGTGGCATAGCGATTGCAATGGGTCAGGTCAGGTTAGCACCGGGATCGCGAAGAAGGAATGTACCTGAACTGAATTAAAAGTTCATTTTAGAACTTAAACCCCATAACTTGATGTTTGGAGCTTGGAATTACCTTTGAGACAATTTAATAGAGGATTTTCAAGCTTTTCTTCGTTGAGTATGGTTCTAAATCTTTATTATTTTTCCGATGCATCAATATGTGATTTACGTTTTAGTTAGTGTTGAGGTTATTTGTCTCCTTATTTGTGCTAGAATGATGAGATTAGTTATGCAATAAAAAATATGAGATAACTTATCCAATAGAACCCAACCGATGAAATATAGGTCTATTCCATTTCCATATCAACTATTAATGTCGGGCAGAATTTGCTTCTTTTTTAAAAAAATTTTGCTGAGATTATCGGGAAAAGACAAAATGCATAAGCAAATTTCATTAAGGATACAATTAAGTATAGTGAATTGTGTAGTGGGTGTTTTAACCTTTCCAAAGTCTAGCATAATCAACATGTTTATCTTTTGGGAAAATACATCAGTGCCACTCTAAACTTATTTTGAAAAGTTACGTACACACTTAAACTAATCATGCTATTTATTACACATGTCATTTTTTTAGCGGTTGTTGTGAAGCTAATTTACTAATCTTTGTGGGCCTCTTTTTCTTTTCAGTTTTTGATAAAGAAATTCTTTTTTCTTTTACTTAATTTCCTATCTTCCTCTTTCATCACTGCACTTGGTGCCATTAATGACCACTTAAATGTCCACCACGTCTAGCCACCAAAACGTTCACCAAGTCCAGTTTCCTCTCTTCCCTCCAGAACTTTACTTAAAATGGGAAGAGAATCACCTACGAAAGATTAGAAAATATTGATCCTAATAATCATCGAAAAAGAGTGAAAAGCTCATCGGAATTTTGCCGGAAAATCCTATTAGAAGGTGTACGGCACTGACAAAATTTCTTCGACCTCCATCTTTTCATTTCCTTTTCCCCAAAGCACATAGAAAAACACCTTCCTCAAATCTTTCTCCTTATAATCCAATCCCAAGATCTAAAAGCATCGATTGAAAAGCCTCCACCTTCACCGGAGAATCAAATTCCGGCGACCTTCACTTTTATCTTTGTCACTATCTATCTTACGACCCATCCTTGTTGAGAAGCCTTTGGATCTTGGTTTGCTTGCTGCTCTGATGGTCTATTTATTTGTTGGTAAAGTTCCCTTTTGGAGAGGTAATGAGAGAGATGAAGGGGGTAAGGAAGATGGAGTAGGAAAATTTTGTTAAAAAATAATTTTTAAAAATGTTTTTGATGTGGGAAGTGACGTGGAGTGAGTGTATTTCACTGCCCAATTTATCATTGATTTTGGGTCTGATAAGTAGATGTTAGTTCCACTAAAAATAAGAATAAGGATGTAATGGGTCGTCTGATTAGTTTAAGTGTGTGACTTTTCGAAATAAGTTTAGGGTGGAACTGGTATCTTTTCCCTTATCTTTTCATGTGATAATGTGGTTATCTTAAGATGCATCGGTTTAAAATTAGCAAATAAGTACTTGAAGCTAATTAGAGGGCGTTAACATCGTGAAACAATTCTAGGTGAACACCGCGCGGCCTAAATTGACCCGTGAAATTAGAAGTATTAACACAGAAATACATACACTATTTTAAGTGTTAAAATTTTCCATATCTGCAAGGTTCATATCCTCATACCCACCATAACAAACCTCTCACACATCTACGCCCCTCTCATACTCACACAACTATGCATCTAATCGTCAATGGCCGAACCATTTCCTAGTATACTCGCACATCCATCTCAATACCACTACTTTCAACTTCTGAATGTTGACTGGCCAACACTTAGGCAAAATTTAGCAACACAACAAATGCACGCACGCCCACATAATTAACTCACATTTTGCATGATCAATGTTTGAACAATAAGAACATTAAAATGTAGCAGTAGATATTGCAGGTTCGTATCAACACTACAATTCAAAGACAACATAATAGGGTGTTCGAGAAAAAATTCAACCAAAAATCAATCCAACAAAATTAACAAAATCAACACTACTTTCAATAAAGCTGATCATCCAAAATCCAATTAATACGAAACAAAATCAACATCTTTTTCATCACAATACGATATCCAAATTATCCTTCAATAACAACTATCAAGAGAAAATCAAACTTTAGCATCCTCCAGAAAACGTAATCCAAGGATAAAAATTTTATCCTTAGATTCTCCAGCAAACAACAAATTTTCTAAGGATAAAATTTAACACTTCAAAGTTCTACAAAAATCATAAAAAACTGACAACCTAAAGCGAACCCAAGGAACGAACCAAGTCAGCAACAACAACCCTTACCCTATTACCACCACTGCGTGCAAGCTCAATGGCTGGATCAGGGGTGACACAAGCACGATCACCCTTAGAAGAAAGCTGAACAATAATTTCAGCTGAAGAACTCCCCACCGAGTCCCGAATAAGTTCAGTAGTTACTCCAGCAGCAGGGTTTGGGACTTGGACTTCAGTAGTTACTCCAGCAGCAAGGTTTGGGACTTGGACTTCAGCAGTTACTCCAGCAGCAGGGTTTGGAATTTGGACTTCAGCAGTTACTCCAACAATAGGGTTTTGCCTTAAACAGGTTAGTGTTGTTCCAGCAGACTTGTTGAATGTTGCTGAGGTGAATGTAGCAGCTGAGGGACCTCAACACCTTATTGACCTGAATGTAGCAGTTGAGGGCCAGCAACTATTTGACCTCAATCTTCACCCAAATCCTGTCCAAGTCCCAAATCTCAAACCCCGTCCTAGTCCAAATCCCAGACCCAGTCCAAGGCCAAGTCCCAGACCCTGTTGCTGGAGTAACTACTGAAGTCCAAGTTCCAGACCTTGTTGCTGGAGTAACTGTTGAAGTCTAAGTCCCAGGCCTTGTTGCTGGAGTAACTGCTGAAGTCCAGTCCCAAACCCTGTTGCTGGAGTAACTGCTGAAGTCCAAGTCCACTTTCTCATTAAATGTATTGGCTGCCTATTGTCAAAAACATTCTGAAATTGAGGATCACTTAATATCCAGACATATTTTCCCGTGATCCCTCAATATTGCCTAAGTCCCTCATAAAGTGCCTCAACCTCATTTTCTGTACACAGTTGTCCCATCGTTCTCAAGCTTATAAAGCAATGGCAGATGTTGACACCTAACTTTTGCCCTCTACTAGTTAATTTAATCCGTGAGTTTCTTTGATTTTAAATGAATTTGAAATACTTGTTTTACTCGCCAAGAATTTTTCTAAAATTATTTTTTTGGGTTACTTTCTTGAAAATAACTTATTTGGGAAGATATTTATTTGATCTCATTAAATCAAGAAGCTGGAGATTAAATTAGACATTAATTCATCTAAGTTTTGACTCAATTTGGTCAATTTATCAAGATTAGGTCTTAATTGAAGTCAAATGGTTACAATTGCAATGCAATTGACCAATTGATTCTTAATTTGGCTAGATTCTTAATAAAATTGACTAATTCTTATACCAATTTGACTATTTATTATATAGCCTATTCCTACTCAAATAACCTAATTTTTAACCTATTTAAAACACTACCCGACCCAAGCCCAAATTCGCCAACCCGAACCGGCCCACACCTCCTTATAACCCTTCTTTCCCACTTCAGCATACAATAGGAATATCGAACAACAACACAACATCAACAACTCCCAAAAAACCCTAAAACCTCAAATCGCCTCCGCCGCCCCGATTCTCCCTTGCCACGGAGGTTCTAGAACCCGCGACGTGGCGCCTCGCAATTCCTTTCTCAAATTCTATCCGTTTTCCATTTCAAATTTTTTGGTCTCAAATTTATACCATTCTCGTACGATTCCAGCTCATTGTCTATCCTTAAGGAGGATTTGGATTTCCTCAAGTGAAAATCCCAAAAACACCCCTAAAACTCCTGATTCTCATATCAAAATTTTCATCCCCAAAGCCCCAATTTCATTCCTATAAATACCCTACTATTTCTACATTGAAGGGGGGGGGGGAGTCTAGAGGTTAGAGGAAGGAATTAACTGAGAATCCCAATTAAGAAAGGGATTTTAACTGAGAATCCAATTGAGAAAGGGATTTTTCTAAATTCAAAGTTTTTAGGCTAGAATCCATATAAGACTGTTTGAGCTTTGGATTACGGCGAAGAAATAAGCTGGTCTTTTCAGTAGTGGCAAGCATTCCGACTAGAGCTCGTAGTCCGGTTTGCTGTCCAGAACCAGGTAATTTTCCTCTTATAGATGCAAAAATCTGGTAGTAAATCTGTGCTGTCACCAGTGTTTTGGACGGCGAAAGGCGACACAATGCGACAAGGCTCTGCCTCGCCACGCGGCGAGGCGAGCGGTGAAGCGCTCAACTTTTTGAGGTGCGGCGACAATTAATACCAAAAAATTAAAATATTTAATTGCATATATAAAAAATCAAAATCTCAATAGCAATAATATATTAGTAAATATTTCAATTCAAAAACTTAAACTAGATAGTAGATACTAAAAGGCGAACTTGAATGACTCTAACAATCCATAAAACAAGCAATACTAAAACAATTACGATGTTAATTAGTATATTATATAAGTTATAACTAAAGTACTAAACTTGAACGAAGAAATCAGAAACAGTAAGTACTAACTACTGTTACTGTGAGGAAAAAAAACACTGGGAAGAAGTAAAAAAAATCAGAGGAAGAAGTGAACTAAGAAGGGAAATGGTTTGAAGAAGAAATCAGAGGAGAAAATCAGCAGAAGAAAGTAGAAAAAGAAAAAAAAAAGAGTTACGCACATAAAGGCTTAAACAGAGTTGCCAGGTGCAGTCCCCGGAGTTGGCAGTGGTACGCATCCAAAAGCAAATATGGAAATAAACCCTAAAATTACCTTTTATCCTTTAAAGACCTTTTTTTTATAAAAAAAACAAACAAAAGGTGTTGCCTTTCTCGCCATGGCGTCGCCTTTTAAGGTGTCATCGCCACAAAGGCAGATGGGGACATAGGCTCGCCTCGCCTCGCCTCGCCATTGGCGACGTGGCGAGCGCCATTCACAACACTGACTGTCACTGATATTAAGTCTGTTTTTCTAGCTGATTTGTCTATTGTAGGTTGAAGATATGTGATTTGGTTATGTATGAATTTTCAGTTCTACGTTTCTCTATGATTTTTCTATCATATGTTGAAGGTGTTGTTTCGAAGGCATGTGATTTGGATATTTATGGAATTTTTAGTTTAAATTATGACAAAATCTGATAATAGATTTGTGTATATAAGTTCAATTACTTTGTGATAATTTTCTATATTGTGATTAGCTTTAGTATGTTACATTCTTTCCCTTTATGTACTTGGCCACTCTTTGCTGATTTGGTTCCGCTTCTTTCATGTTTGAATTAAGTTAAAATTAATAGCTCAAAATGCTTAAAAGGTTTCGGGATGAGTTTAGGTCAGGTTCAATATCAGTGTTCTTAAGGGAGTAATGTGTTATGCCCGTCCTATTCATTTCTATGTTTCGATTTCAATTTTATTTTACTTTGTTTTGTTGTATTTGTTACTGCCCTCCCCTCTCAATTCGGTAATTTGTTAGAATCATTGGTGATTCAGCTCTCTAAAACTAGTGTGAATAAGTCTTGAATTTAGATGATAGTAAAGACTGTCAAGATGTGTTCATAATAATATGATTGTATTTTTCTTGTTTTCACTTAGCCAAGTGCTTAAATCAGCAAAGTTTTATATCTTGTTTACACAAATCTACATGAATTTCTTTTTCCTTCATGGATGGCCAAAGTTGTTTAGCAGATTAGTAACTAAAAACTTGGCTTAATGTTGGTAGATTAGGCATAATTTGATTTGGCTTACTCATCATGTTGCTTGAATAACTTCTAAAATCTCAAACTATAGTACTTGCTTTCTTACTCGTGAAACCTTTAATTGTTAACGAAAATGGTCATTGAGGCAAAATTGTTGACAATTCCTATCTTTCTGGTTCACATATGTCTGCTGGAATGCTAAGTTTTCTTTGAGCTTCACGTAATTAGATTAAATAACATGCCTAATAATTTTTTCTATTGAAGTTTTCCCTCCTAATTCCTTTTCTTTATTTTAAATGCATGAAACTGCCTGAGACACGTCCAATCGGACTCCCCATTCCCTGCATTTCCCAGTGGGCCAAAGAGGCCTATATCATCTTCTAGTCAAAAGCCTTAATCAAGATCCAATAAATGGCCGAATACTCGGAGAACAGGGCTGATATATGCAGATATATAGTGATATACTGAGAATATACACTGTAAAGCAAAATATATACACCAATATGTGGTGTGCATGAAGAATGAAAGCAAATGTACAAGGTTTGTGAATGGGTATACACCGTATATACAGAAAAATGCAAGGATAAATGACTGTGATGTACAGTCGATATACCGCTACTAAATTGGACCAAGTCCATAAGTATTCAGCCCAAAACCCGGGCAGATCTGAAATGGGCCAGAAAGGGGCCCAAATCTCAACTTTTCTTCCTTTATTTCATTGTAATTGATTTGATTATTTGTTTGTAACTTAATTTAATTAATCTAGATGAATCCTCGTGGAGCAAGTTTATGTTGAAATTATTTATTTTTGGTCATTTAATATTTTTAATTCCCTCTACTTAGGTAAACTTAAGCTCGTAGAATAACTTGGAGAATTTTCTATATCCCTTCATAGTTATTAAGTAGCTTAAATTCACGTTTAATAATTGGATTAACTATTGAACTCAAAAATTCGACTCAGATAAGATTGTAAAGTTAGAATTATTTCGAAACTTTGACATTTTATTTCACAATTCGGAATAAGTAAATGGACGAGTATTGAATAAATTCTATTCTTTTAAATAAATTTTTCAAACAAGTTACGCCTATAAAAATTTTACAAACTCAAAGAATTTTTAAAATTAGCCAAATAAGTTTAATCTGCCGGGAACCACACTTTGCGAATTTTCGAAAGTGCCTAATACCTTCTTTCGAATTTACTTGAACTCTTACCTAGACTCTGGTTTTTATTAAAAGTTTTCTTTTAAAATTACCTTTTTAAATGATTTCTTAATTCTCCTAAAATTAAGTGGCGACTCTAAATTATTTTTCAAATAAAATAAAATAGACTTTTTGCCACGAAGTTATGAAGTTTTTGACTTTTCAAAAACGATCGTAACAATAGAAAATAAATAAGAGCTTTCAATCTAAACCAAAAAACAGATCAATAGAAGTTACAATAATAAAGCACGAACAGGAAACAAGCAACAACCCTTACTAAAACTGGAAACAAGCAAATAGAGTTCACAAACATTATTAGAGAGCATTAACACGATTGTCTCGTGGAAGCTAATTATTTTTTACCAAGACAGATTCAATTTATACAAAGAAACCACAATCAACGTTTGAAAGAAAACTTTGAATCAAGAACCCCACTATAAATTTAAAGAAGAAAAATTCCACAAACTTAGAGAAAAAGCAACAACCAATTATAACATACAACGCCAAGGCTCCACTTCAAAGCTAGATATAAGTAAATTATGGTTTGACTGGGAAAAAGCAAAAGATTTATGCACGGGGCTTAGTAAATTATATATACATCATTTACACTCGGAATTCACCAAATCTTTATATATACATGGTTTCCTCACAGCACTCCCCTGCTTTCTCAACCTCGTGATAGGAGAGTATTTTATACTTGTTAATATTCAGAGGGATACTCTCCCCTTTTCTCTCTTACCAAGTTCCGCTATAATTTGGTCACTTAAGTTTTATCATAATTAGACTATAACCTACCATAAACCCCCTCCATCAAATAACATCATTAACAAACTTTCCGTAAAAAATAAGAAAGATCTCACCAACAAATTGCCAACTAAGAAATTGGATAAACATGAAGCTCCATAACGAGTCTAGGAATGTGCAATTTTAGGTGCTGCTTTATTCTTCAATGAAACAAACAAGTATTTTATAGTCTCATTGCGAGGTTACAAGCTCATAAATTAAAATGCTTTACTATTAATAAACTAATAGACATAATCTGCAACATTTCCAGTAAAAAAAGACCATGTTTTCACCAACATACTCAACTCACAAACAAATCATAAGAAAAGAATATACAAAGTTATGTATAATGGCAAAGCTGGTCAACCTTTAAAAAAACTTAAAGAAGGAATCACCATATTATCAAAACATCTCACAAAAAGAAAGATGAGATGCCTTACCTCAAGAGAGCAACTGCTGAAAGATAAGGGGAAAATATGAAGTAGAGAAGGTTTTCCTTTTTATAAAGGGATAGGTGAAACCTAGGGTACGTAATGGGCTAAAATAATTGGGTTGTAATAAAATGGGTTGTTTTGTCTAAGATGCTGGGCCGAAGTTAAAGGAAGATGGGCGTAACGAATTTAAGTCCGAATTGGGAATATGGGCTTTCAAGGGGTACACTTGGCCCTCGGTCCATTAAGAAGTCCAGATTTGGAATGTTGGGGTCATCCCTAAGGCTGTTCACCGGACCGGTATGTACCGGTACCGTTTCGACCCATTTCAGTATCGGTGCGGTCCGTACCGATTCAGTGGTTGTCGGAATGAGATGGGATTAGGTGAATCGGTACCCGAATCGAAACGGAATGCCGTTTTCATCCCAAAAAACTGATATCGGTCTATACCGGTCCATACCGATTCCGGTCCGATCTGGTCCTGTCTGATTCGGTCCGACAGAATTATTTTTTTTTATTAATTATATGTAACTGCTCCTAGCCGTTGGGGACCGTTGGCAACGGCTAGTGGGCCCCCCTAACGGCTAGTTTGAGCCCCCTAGCCCCCCTAAACCCCCCTCCCCTCCCATGGCCCAAACCGCCCCCCTCTTCCCTAAAAACTTATAAATACCCCCTTCCCTTTCACATTTTAATTCACAAAAAATTCATCTATTCTCTCATTCTCTCTCAAATCTCAATTACTCAATATCTATAAATTCTTAAATTAATATTATTATTTAGTAAATAGCAATTGAATTATAAGTTGGTGAATTTTGGAGGAGCAATCTTCTTCAACCTTCAAGTTTCGGTTATAATCGTCTACTTTTACGGCAGACGTTTGGTACATTCGTTCCACTCTCTAGTCTTTTAATTTTTTCGTGTTTATTAGTTGTGATTTGTTTGTTTTAATTTGCTAATTTCATATTTTATTTTATTATATTATGGATTCGTCTAAAAAAAAAATCGGTAAAAAAACTATTGCTTCAAAATCAAAAAGCTTTTTCAGTAGTAAAAAAAATAAAAGTTCTTCTAGTTCTTCTCGCATGCCTGCTACTCCAGCAATTAGATTTAATACGGATGATTTTACGCATGTTCATGAAACTGATTTTGCATATAATAGGGATACCCCTATTCCCCATGAAGCTTTAGAGAGGTTACATAATGATTTTGAAGATGAATTAGATGAAGAAGTAGAATTACATGTGGATGATGATTTAGAGGATACACCGACTAGTCCCGCTCCCGCCCCAGCTAGTGCCGAAGCTCCAACTCAGGATAATCCTCAAGTTGGAGTAGGTCTTCCCCCCCTATTGCTCCAGTGAGGGGTAAGACCAAACCACAACGTGCAAAAGCTTTAGTTAAAGGGATTTATACTAATTTAGATATTCTATCACACGAAGAATCAGATTTGATAACATGTCAGAATAATATTCAAACATGTTCTAAGGAATTGTATGTCCAATATTGCACCTTCGAAACTAATAATATTGATGTCCCGCAAAGTTCTATGTCGGAATTAGGTGTCCATGATAAAGCAAAATCAACACTTGGACTTGATTCTTCTAATAAGTGTGAATTTACTAAATATCTTGAACAAGGTACTGATAATATTACAAATTCAGAAGGCATACCACAGCTATTGAATTGGTGGAGGGCTCGTGAACATCACTTTTCAAAACTTAGCAAGATGGTGAGAGACGTGCTAGCTATTCAAGGATCATCAGTTGCTTCAGAGCAAGCTTTCAGCGCGACAAGATTTCAAATCGGAGACTATAGATATTCCTTAGTAGAAGACAGTTTGGAGGTATCGGTGTTGTTTAGAGATTGGATCAACACCGAGCGAAGAAATAAAGGAAGATCAAAGTTGCAAAAAATACATGAAGTTTACATAGATTCAGTCATTGGATGTAACAGTGAAGATGACATGGAAATTAAAGATCATCAACAAGCTTTACCAAAATCGAAGGTTGAGAATGCTCAATCTTTGCAAGAGTTAAAAGATAACTTTATAAATCTATACAACTATTAGCATTACATTCAAGGCTTAGTTGAAGCAGAACCCTTCCTAGAAGGTGGCTGCGTAAATTAGGCGCTCTACTAATAGTTGTAAATTGTAATATTAGTTTGAAATTTTGGATAAGTTGGATTGGTTTTTAATTTTTATCATTGTTTTATACTTTTATAGTTTTATTCACTGCCTTTGTTTTTTGTTCAATTTGAGTTTTTAAAAATACTAACTTGGAAACTTAAAAATTGGAAAACTTATAAACTACAAACAACAACAACATACCCAGTATATTCCCACAAGTGGGGTCTGGGGAGGGTAAAGTGTACGCAGTCCATACCACTACTAAAGTGAAGAGGTTGTTTCCGATAGACCCCCGGTTCAAGACAAATAACAGTATAGAAAAGATAGAACAACCAACAAAATGGAATAACACACCAATAGATAATAAAGGAAACAAGGCACTTACAAAGTAATGCTATACACTATCTATCAGAAAATCACAAACAACATCCAAACACCACGAACACTATGACAATAGGAACAACTACGAACAAAGCACACATTCCTACTATCAAAGACACACTCCTACCCACTAACCCTCTACCCTAATTCGCGACCACCACACCTTTCTATATAAGGTCTTGTCCTCAGTAAGCTGCAACTGCTCCATGTCATGTCTAATCACCTCCCTCTAATATTTCTTCGGCCTATCTCTATCCCGCTTGAATCCATCCATAGCCAACCTCTCACACCTCCGAACTGGGGCATCTGTGTACCTCCTCATCACATGCCCGAACCATCTTAACCGCACTTCCAACATCTTGTCTTCCACCGAAGCCACTCCAACCTTATCTCTAATACTCTCATTCATATCCCTATCCCTCCTACTAACTCTACACATCCAGAGCAACATCCTCATCTCCGCCACCTTCAACTTTTGGATATGAGAGGTCTTGACTGGCCAACACTCCGCTCCGTACAACATAGCTGGTGGAACTACCACTCTGTAGAACTTGCCTTTAAGTTTAAGAGGCACCTTCTTATCACACAAGACTCCCGAGGCAAGCCTTCATTTCAACCACCCAACACCAATACGGTGTGTGACATCCTCATCAATCTCTCTATTTTCCTGAATCATAGACCCAAGATACTTGAAACTACGTCTCTTCTGAATGGTCTGGGAGTCCAACTTCACTACTACGTCCTCCTCATGCAACAAATCACTAAACTTACACTCCAAATATTCCGTCTTGATCCTACTCAACCGAAACCCTTTAGACTCTAAGGTTTGTCTCCAAACCTCCAGCTTGTCATTAACTCCTCCTCGAGTCTCGTCAATTAGAACTATATCATCAATAAATAACATACATCAAGGCACCTCTCCTTGGATATTCCGCATCAAAACATCCATCACCAAAGCGAATAAAAATGGACTAAGTGTCGATCCCTGGTGCAACCCTGTCAAAACAGGAAAGTGCTCCGAATCTCCTCCCACCATCCTCACATGAGCCTTTGCCCCCTCGTACATGTCCTGGATAGACCTAGTGTACGTCATGGGGACACCTCTAGCCTCTAAGCACCTTCATAGAATCTCCCTAGGAATTTTGTCGTACGCCTTCTCAAGATCGATGAACACCATGTGTAAGTCCTTCTCCCTCTCCCTATACTGCTCCACTAGTCTCCTCACGAGATGACTGGCCTCGGTAGTCGATCAACCTGGCATGAATCCAAACTGATTCTCGAAAATAGTCACTATCCTCCTTAGCCTCAACCCTACCACCCTTTCCCAAACCTTCATAGTGTGACTCAACAACTTAATGCCCATATAGTTGTTGCAAATCTGAATGTCACCCTTATTTTTGTATAATGGAATCATCGTACTCCATCTCCAAGCTTCGGGTATCTTTGCCGTCCTAAAGATGATGTTAAACAACTTGGTCAGCCACTCCAAACCTGCCCCGTCAGTGCTTTTTCAAAAATCCACCGAAATCTCGTCTGGACCCCCTACGCATCCTACGAACAACACCCTTAACTTCCTCAACCTTTATACGCCTACAATAACCGTAGTCGCGACACCTCTCCGAGTTCTCCAAGTCCCCCATCTCAAAGCCTTTGACCCCCTCCTCATTCAAGAGTTTATGGAAATACGACTGTCATCTCCTCCTGATGGGAGCATCCTCCACTAGTACTTCGCCATCCTCTCCCTTGATGCACTTCACTTGGTCAAGGTCACGGGCCTTCCGCTCCCTAGCCTTAGCAAGCCTATACAACTTCTTATCCCCATCTTTCTCCTCTAATGCCTCATATAAGCCCTAGAACGCCCTTGTTTTAGCCACCGTAACCGCTAGCTTAGCTTCTTTCCTGGCTACCTTATACTCCTCCTTATTCGTCCGTTTCTCCTCTTCATCCTTGCTATCAACCAACTTTGCATAGGCCACTTTCTTGGTCTCCACCTTCTTTTTCACTTCTTCATTCCACCACCAGTCTCCCCGGTACCTGCAAGATCGGCCTCTTGAGACACCCAATACCTCTCTAGCAGTCTCCCTGATGTGACCAACAGTCGTCTCCCACATACTATCCACACCCCCTCTACTCTCCCAAGCTCCCCTAACCGCCAGCCTCTCCCCTATCTCCAGAGCACCGGTATATACAGGTTAAAAACGAAACTGGATGGGATGCCGTTTTCACACCGGTTAACCCGGTCCGGTCCATGCCGGTTCCGATTCCCACACCGGTCCAGCTCATTCTGGTTCGGCCATTCCATTCCAGCCTGGAGTGCAGTCTTAGTCATCCCCTGCGTAGATCTGCTAGATCTGCAGGTTGAAGCAAAAAAAAAATAAAAAAAAATAATACGAGATAGAAAGAGTACAGTTGCTAAACTAGATGTCACTGGCCCGTGCTTCATTTGGTGTTCTAGCATATTTCATTTGAAGAAATATGTTGTATCCTATATTATATATTTGTCTTTGCAGAATTCAAATCATTTTTAATGGCTTTAAATCACAAAATCTTAAACATTTGCTAGGTAGCAAAATTCAATAGTTCAACTAAGCTGCAGCATTATGTCATTTTAGTTGATTCATTTGTATATATTAGGTTGCAAAATCAAACAATTTCTCTTTTCATGTGATGGACTAAAAAGGTTGGCTTCACAAGAGGCCATAACATTATCCTAACAAATTAGCATATTAGAAGCAATAAAAGTAATAGTAGCACTCTCTCACAAAGAATGAAATGTTAAATAAAAAGGCTTACATATAGCTGGATTCCATTAATAAGATACAATCCCTAATAAATGTACTATACCTTATATTCATGAATTTTGCACACAAAGCACCTATAGATGCAGTACTGCTAGTATAAGTCATCCGCTGTCATTTTTGGGCTTCCTTTCACTCTAGGAGAAATTAAACCAGGCAGCAAAGATTTAGCTTATAGTTGGTGCAATCAGTCGAGTCCTAGCTTTTCAAAATGCATACTTTTATAGCCGTGTCACTTGAGCCTCTGTCATTTTCCATCTGATCAAGGAAAGCATTTACGCTCTCTTCCATTTCCGGAGCATCGGCATACTCTCAGGCCTCTCCTGCAGCTGGTGAACAAATCTTTTAATCAGGAGCATGACGGTCCACGGTGAACGGTGCCAACATATCATGGCCCTTATATCTGCAAATGTTCAAGACATTTGATTTCTCACAAATTTGCAAACTTGATGGAGAGAAACTGTAAGGGAACCTATTTTAGGTACAAGGAACAATACAGAGTAACATAAATCGAAGGAGAGGAAACTACCCAGCCACTACTATGACTACACAGATTATGGTAAAAGCTACATAGATGCTGTTAGAAAAAAAATAGTTTGCTTAGCTTTGGAATCTTGCAAATAGAACAAAGTATAAGACATCAACTACTATAAAAGATAATGATGCTTCAACACACACAATATTTGGACTGTAATTCCCCTGTTGGAACTAATCAAACAATTTATCACGGTTTCTGTAGTTGAGCATTTACATACCAAACAGATGGCGCTAAAACAGTTCGTGCAACTGACAAAATCGTAATTATGACAAACCGTTCTATAGATTAATGAAGATAATTTGATCTTAAGAGTCTAAACAAACTGTAAAGTGATCAGATTCACGGTTGATTATACCAAACGGTTGGAAGTAAAATACATAATAATTTGGATTTGTGAACTTGTTGGCAAATACCTCCATGTAAAAGGAATTTGAACTTCAGGCCTAGAGACAGATATGGTGCTTGGGATCTTCAAAACATAAAGGGATGCGGGTCCAAGGCGGGTGCAACAACAATTTTTATAAGTCCGAGCAACACAGAAAATAGCTATCAAACCCTCTATTACAATGACTAGGCCTCAATCCCGAGCAAGTTGGGAGCTAAGATAATGAGTCCTGAATGACCAGGTCGCTCTATTTAAACACGTCTTAATCCAAGATGACTTTTACTCCTTCACACTGGGGGAAAAAACTAAACTAAGCTCCAAGAAGACTCGGACGCTTGGGCGGAGCTACTAGTTTGTCTACGAATTCAGCAGAAGCAAGTGGCTTTGGTCAAGAATTCAATAAGTTAGTTTTTTTAGAATCCAGAACTCATACCCTCAAAATCTTAGCTTCTGCTATACTCCAGAGAATCATTTTGAAGTGCAGAACACTCTATGAAGAATCTATACTGAAGAAGATTACTATACTCGCAAGTGGTTGATATCGAAGAACCAAATTTTGTTCTACTAAACTATTAAACACGCTCTACTCTCAATGAAATCTACAACAAACTACACTTCAGCGTGTATTTAGGACTTATCTTTGAAAACTGAAAGCGATGACTAACCTGGTGAAGATTAGCCGTCATTCCAGTTTCTCTTACTCTTTGGTCAGACAGTGTACAAAGTCTACGCGTCTAGTGGCACATCAGCTGTCTGAAGATTCAGGAAATCAATTAAATCAAAGAAGGAATTGAAAGTGGGGAAAAATTATTGATACGAACATAATTAGTAGTCCAAAAAATGAATCTGTAATATGTTGTTTAGTAAAATTCAACAAAATAACATAAGTAGAACCCAAATAAATTAAATCTCTTTCAGCAAGAAACAAACTTGAGGAGGAAAAACCATTCCAACACAAAGGAATTGAGGAAAAAGTACAAAAAATTTGTGATAGAAAGGATTCATCAAACACAGATTAGAACAATTAGTAACAAAAGCAATACTAACACATAAACATAGTATAATTGTACATTGTTCGATCTAACAAAACTTAATAGAATCAAGAAATTTGAAAAGAGCTAACTTTGTCTTAAAACCTAATTTCTCTAAGCACCATAACCGTAATATCTGTAAATTAGCACAAAAGAACAGTAACAAATTCAATGCTCACCTGAGCTGAAGAAAGAAATCAGTGATGTAGAAAGAAATAGCAGTGGCAATCTGAGAAACACAGAACCAGACGAAAGAAGTAGATACAAATTAGAGCCGAGGCAGACATTATAATTGTACGTTTTTCTCATTCTGAAACTGAGTTCTTTTCATTACAACAACAAGTGGTTTATCAGGGATGAAGGTAATGTATAACATATGAATCCGGCAGAACTCAATAAATTTGGTGTATCCTTTGTATATGTGTTAAAAGAATCACTACTGTGCATAACGCAATTTTAAAAAAAATTAAAACTCAAGTACTCATATTTGAAGTTGTATTTTAGAATCTAAAATCCATGAAGTTCAAATTCTGGTCTCGCCTATCTTATTGAAATACAAAAACAATATTTAGTGCAATCGCATAAAGTGGGATCTAAAGAGGAAAGAATATACACTGATTTCATCTCGATCTTAGAAATAGTAAGATTATTTTCGATAGACCCTCCGCTCCAAAGATTTGGTCTCATTGTACACATTTCTTTATCGGCCATTCATATCAATTGGATTAGGTTGCTGCTGAAATTGAAACATGCATGCATTATGAGCAAGAAAATAAGTTAAGAGTTTCGAAGAAATTAAGCTACAAAAAGTAAATTTAACATATAAATATGGAGAACGTAGAGATAAGAGATACTACCGTCTTACTTTTAACATTTTGTAAAGTTATTGATGTACCTCGGACTTCCGAGGGTTGTGGTGTACGGATATAATATATACCTTGGGCTTCGATCTTTGGTGCCGCCAATCAACATCAAATTGCACAGAGTAAGAATTTTGATCTTTATTAGTATCCTCCATTTCTCGGCTGCTTTGCTTTGTGCTCAAGCTACCTAAAGTTTAAATCAAGGCAGTGATCTGTTGCTTTGTTAATACAATCTGAAAAACCATAGTTTTGAATGTTCGACAGAACATTTCTTCTTTATTATTTTTCTTTTCTTTGATTGCCGGAGTTACAGAACACTACTTAGTAAATAAGAAGCAAAGAAAACAAATAACATAGCATATTTACCAATTGGGTGCAGTTCATTTTCATAAATGCTAGGATCAAAGTTGGTGACTGCATCCTTCCCGTTAAACTTGCTGGCAGCTTTATCATAAGCCCTATAAAGTGAAGTATAAGAAGTAAAAATAGGTCTTTTTTAGCCCATTGCAACAATTCGAGTGTAAAAATATTAATCCCTCTGAAGCTTAGTTGGCAAAGGAAAAACACTCTAGTTTGCATAACATATTACCACAAAGAATTACCTGTAGTTGCAGCAATACTGAAAGTGGTTTGTTTACCACCCTTAACAGAACAGAATAAATTGTGATCTCTAGTCCGCTGATTATACCAAAGGCAGTCCAACTGAATAAAAGGGAAAGAATTATTTTGGGAGAGACTTTCACTCAAGAGTTAAGCAGCCAAGGTACTACACTAACAATCATGTATAAAGGAGTAATATACCTCTTCAGATTCATCAAAAGAGCTCCGAGTCCTTAAAAACATATTCATTACAGAACCAAGCTATCGCTGCAAAAGTACCAATAATACCAATAATTCCAAAAGCAAATGTAGAAAAAGTTGTAACTTGGATTCTGCCATTACACAGTGAAGTGCTCAGCAATATATTTTCCTTTGCCAAAGACAGGCTTTGTATCATGAGCGGAAGATATATCAGCTACAATAAGAATTACAAGATGTTTACCATTAGAAAATCATATGCAATCACAATTGAAGGAAAAGACAAACGTTTGAATATCGATGATACAAAATTTACATAAAATTTGGTTTTGTTTTTGACCTCTCTTAGCAGCAGAAGACGGCTCACGTATTGTTAGGGTTGTTTGTCTATGCAACTCAACTCCAGCTTGGGAGCATGATGCCGCTAAGCACTGGATTCTTTATTCAAGCTTTTTTGATCGTCGTTGAGATAAAAGCGTTTTTTTTAATCAGGTGAAATTTTTTGATACAGCTCATGTCTTCTAAGGTTGATTGTCGAAGTAGTTTCTGCTGTATATTGGCGCTTCCATTGTTGACATCTTCCACAAAGCTCCCAGTAAAAGAGATTTTCAATTCATAATTGACATCTCCACACTAAATTGGGTGGCTGAAAAACCAAATTCCTGAATATTGCTGGAAGAACCACTCTAGCCAAATCCTCTCTGAGTAGCATCCCTACTCATGTCATGAAATACATTCTCATTCCTAGGAAAATTCACAAACATATTGACAGAATCCAAAGAAATTTTATCTGGGGATCCTCTAATGACCAAAAAAAAATGCACATAGGAAAAAAGAGGGGGAGGGGGGCTGGGCATGCAGAAAGCCTTTGTAAAAAAATGAAGCAATGCTCTCCAGCCTTGCTTGGAGGTTTCATAACAACCTTCATAATCTTTGGGCTAAAGTTCTTAGGGCCAAATATAACAAAAATAGCACCCACTCAAAGAGGCATAGTTCTAGGACCTGGAAAGCAGTCCACCTTGGTTGGAACATATGCAGGTAAGCTTCCCATTGGTGGTTCATAATGGGAATAAGGTTAATTTTTGGTCTGACAGATGGTTACCCAATCACAACCCCCTTAGGGAGTAGATCCAGGGCCCTTTTTCTCAACATCAAGAGGGAATTAGTCTCTCTGATATCTGGTCTAATGGGGTCTGGGATTTTGAATGCTTGCCTCTCAATATTTCTCAGCACATCACTCAGTCCATTCAAAATTCCTTCTTTCCTAAACTCAGGATTTTTAAGGACTTTCCCATTTGGAGTCTCACTAATAATGGTCTCTTTATCAGTAGAAGTGCTTACCACTTCATTGACAGAAAAAAAAAAAAAAAAAGACATTCAAATGAGAATAACCAAAAAAAGAATTTTTTTGGATCCGAAAATTGAAAATGCCCTCCAAAATTAAGTTTTCCTTTGGCTACTCCATCATAACAGCCTGCCCACCAACCTAACTCTTGTCAGGAAAGGCATTGATATCAGACAGTTAAATTTGTAGGTGGGTCAAGAACACACTGTTACGGCTTAGCTTCGTGTAAGTAGCAAGAGATTGCAAGATAACACGTAAAAAAATCAACAATAATGCAAGCGATGAGTAACAATAGCATAAACAGTAAGCGAATCAGAGTTAGAAGACAAATCTCGAATATAATGCAGAGCATATGATCCAGATTCCCGGGCCATGGGCTGGCCTTGATCGAAAAAGCTAGACTAGGCAGACGAAGTAAAGCAAAGACGAGCTAAAAATAGAGAAAACTTAGAGGCAAAACTAGAAAGAATTTTATTGCTTATTAGCGGAGAGAAGTGAGAGCAGATGATGCTTTACAATGGGGGAGGGGGTGTCTATTTATAACATACAGTTTCGGCCTTTGGCCAATAGGAGAGCGTCATCCAAGCCACAAAGTACCGCAACCAATAATCTTGTGCCATTTGTTGAGGGACCGTTGGGTAGTGCCAACCAAATATTTTGCGTCAGTTGTTGTCCATCTCTTCCTTAGCCCACATAAACCACCAAGGGACACGGGAACTAACGTGCAATTTCTGGTGACTGCCTTATGGTTTTATAGAAAATACTTTGTGCAATCGAAATCAACTGAAGACCGAGAAATCCTGTGAAGTGAATAAAGGACACACTGATACATACAAAGCACATCACATTGCTAAGAAACACATTGAGAGAGAAGAGAATGGCCACGGTAGCAACTGAAATGATGCTTCAGTGTGTTCTTTTATGGAAGCTTGTCAATGTCAGACATGAATATCAAGAGACGATCTTACCATAAAAACTGCAGTTGTGCATTGCACAAGCAGAAAGGGGAGAAACCAAACACTTGTGTCCACAGTAGGAATATATCATTCTCTGAAAGGCAAAACCGGAAAGATATGACTTTGTCAATAGCAGCTTCCCAATTCTCTTCTCCATCTTCTTCGTGCAATAATTCATCAGTCACGAGTGTACAACATAATGGTGATAGACATGACATGCTAAGCATTGAAATTTAACCATTAAATGGCTGGTACAGTGCCAGAATACTAGTTTAAAACAAGATACATGGAATAAAGTAACTGCTACATCTTATTTTTTGAGGAGATGAGGAGATTCAATACATCCATCATCTTGTTTTAGTATTGGGTAGGGGAGATAAAAAAAGACCCAAAATAAGAAAGAGAGACTGTTTCTTCTCATTTGCATAAATCATTTTACTTCTGACCAAACAGAGAAACCTCCTCATATACTATGTTAAAGACTTAGAGCTGAACATCCTCAACAAGTTCAGTCAGTGCAATATTCATAAGGATTACCAATATACTAGAAAAACACTAATAAGTAAAAGAGAAGATGGGGTTAACCATTTTTATTAATAAAATCACTCTGGTTGATAAACTAACAAGAGTACAAGGCTACAACATGGGGACTGGAAAAAGAAAAGAGTTCCTCGATCATACATAAGCAAACACTAAATAAGTGATTTTGGAGAGATCAAGCTTTCTGTAAAAACATATCCATCTTGAATGGCATCACATATTCCAAATGGCCCCATGGATGTCCTAAATGAAAGTGTCGGTTTACCCAGCAAATATATGGACCAGAATAGCACATCACCGTCCGCAAACCAATATTTCGGTAAAGCTCTCCAAATGTAATAATCATCTAGAATAAACAATGAATTCCAAGATTCATTGACACCATAGTTTTTCAATATCCATAACTTAAAAGTGCGCCTCCGCTGAGGAACATAAGTACAATAAGCACAAAGCATTCCTTTCAATTCAGAAATGCCAACAGTGATGTTGCCCTTTAAGCTTAATATTTGCTCTGGCAACGGTATCTCTGTGTACACTTCATTTGAAATACTAAATGAAAACACAGAGAAAGTTCTTGAAACCGCAAAATAGTCTCCAGACATACAGATCCAGTGAAATGCATTGTTTACTAATGCCAGAGCAGAATCCATACCAGACAGCCAACTGTTAATTCCACGAGGAAGTTTGTCAATATTTCTCCACGAACCACTTTTCAATGCGAGAATCTCACCAGGTACTTTGCTTCCATCTTTGTGATTGTGAATTTTTAGGATCTTATAGTCACCACTAAATGAGTCATAACCCAATCCCAAACAATAATGACCCAGCAGTGGAAATTCTGGTTGAGGAAGTACTATTGATTCTCTTGTGGAGGGGTTCCACATCATATGTTTGGATTGTTCATAAGTAGTTTGACTAAAAGCACGGATAATAGCCAAGCCATTGTAAGTACAATAGATTATGGCTGTAGAGTTTGAAGGCCAGTAAAGTTTTTGTAGTTTGTCAACCAGTTGAACGGACGATAAAGGACAAGAATAGATGGAAGATGTATCACCCTCAAGGGAACGTTGGTAAATAAGAAGTTTTTGGGAATGTTGATCATTCTTGGCATTATTGAGATGCTTCTTGATAAAGTAAGGATCAGAGATTAACGCGTTCCACAATTTAGAAACACATTCAATTGAACAAGATAGCGGACTGGTAACCTGCAGAGGATCTCCATAATTATATCGTCCTTGAAAGGGCAATTAAAATGACGAGTGACCTGATCAACATCCATAAGCTCCTCCGTGTTATTGTTATCATAATAATTATTGGAAGGCTCCACAATGCACTTCCCTGTAATAATAATTTCATTCAAAAGATTAGCCTTTGCAATGGATTTCTTATTCTGTATCTTTAAAGAATTTGAAGTAGTTGCTAATTTTTGTTCATGTGGATTAGAATTGCTCTTCATATTTGCTAATTTTCCCTCATGTGGTGGATTGGACTTGTTCATCTTTCTTCTACTGTCCTTTTCAATTCCTAAGCTCATCCTCCTTTTATTTGTAAAAGCAAAAAAGATCCAAAGGCCATTCCTATTTCATTTGGGAAAGGCTTGAGAGGGTCTTTTAATCACAAATCCCTACTTACTTGCTAGGGTTACATCTGTTAGGTAACATGCCACCCGCGGCCGGTTCGGGTCAACTAACCCCTACTATTTGTATTGTATTCAATTGTTTTTTTTTTTTTTTTTCAACCTGTATTGTATTCAATTGCTACAGCACGAAAGACAATCTGATGGTGTAAAACTTTTAACTTTTATATTTCATATGGTGTTTGATCAAGTTTCTAGAAATCTGAAAATAAATTATTTTTTCTATTTATGTTTTTTTGGAATTTTGAGGTGTATGAAGTATGAACAAAACAAAAGATGTCTTAAAACAGCAACTTAAACAATTTTTTAATTGTCCGAGAAAAGCAGAAATTAATTCTTTCAAGAAAAAGAAATTCTGTCCAACAATTTATATTTCACCAATTATATTTAAGATCTAATAGCTTAATGGACACTTATACATGCATCATCATGTTGATATCTTGACCCCTATTCCAAGGATAACTTGATTAAAACAAGTGTTTTAGTGATTTTTTAGTAAGTAGGACTAATAAAGAAGGCAATATTAGATATAATTTACAACAATTATAATTGGTAAGCTGGATACATTAATAATTAGTAAAAACAAAATAAAATCCGATAGTTTGGAGCTTGATTACGAAAATCCCGACATTTTGTATAATTACTTAAAATTTCGATTTTGGGTTTGTTGAGATACATAATTAGCTCCCGATGCATCCAAAGAAGATACATTTTTTCCTATGTAAAGATACATAATTAGCTCCCAATACATTTTTTCTGATTGTGGGTCTGTCGAGATATATAATATATCCAACGAAGATGCATTTTTTCCTTTGTAAAGATACATAATTAGCTCCCGATATATTTTTTTCGATTTTGGGTCTGTCGAGATACATAATTAGCTCTTGATACATCCAACGAAGAATACATAATTAGTTGGAATTTTTATAATTACTTTATAAAGGTAGAAATTTGTGTAAATAAGATAAATTAAAGTGTATATTTATGTTATTTTTCCTAATTATTAAATGTCACGAATACATTATAAAACAAGAAAAATCACGGTCATACTGACTACTACAGTATAAAACAGTATATCGTTAAAAATGAAAATAAACAACAACCAAACAAAGCACCACAAGACATTCTTTTAACACATTTCATAGAATCCCTACACAACCAAGCAAAACACACAAGACATTCTCTTAACCCATTTCATAGAATCCCGGCTTACACAAATAGAAAGAGTGAAAACCATTTAACTTTTAGTCATTGCGCCAAATCATACGACCAACACCGTCTAAAATGATATAACAACTACGAGGAACAAGTACAAAAAAAGTCAACGTCAAATAGAAACTTCACATTAATTAAACTAAGCGACTCAAGGGTTTGAAAAAAGCTGGTTCAGTTCTTCCATATCAAGATCCACAGACTCTCGAGCAACCAGAACACGTGTACAAGAACTACTAGCCAACACGCATCCCTCCTGCACGAGTGCACATAGATTAACAACACGTGAATTAACAGGCAACTTGGAGAATCTCTCCATTAGATCACTAGAAACATCATGATGAATCTCCTGAACAGCAAGGGGTGCAACCACCTCCCCACCATGCACCCGTTCACCAAACACAAGAGACTGACCACCATGGGCAGCCTCCCATCCCCACCAAGAGGGATGTCATCATCATGACCAGCAACATCATCTGCTAAGTCCTCTTCACCAGCTTCAAGATCATCACTATCTTCACTATAATCAACATCTACATGATCATCACCATCTAGGTCGATCAAGCCCATTGGTATTTTTCCGTCATACAAGCTATGCCTATATCGATCTCTCAAATTGTTACTGTAATGCCGGTGAAAAATATCAACATACTGCGGATCATTCTTGATTTTAGCCCAGTTTTGAGTTTGATTACGATACATACGTAACCCCTGCCACAAGGTAGTTTTTTCCATCTTCATATACCTAGGTCGCATATCTACAAAATAAGAAATTAAAGTCAGGGAAAAAGTATACAACAAAAAAACTACAATTTCAAACTATTTTAACTAATCAAGAACGCCACCATTAGCATATATTATTCAGTAGCATTATAAGATAAGCTAATGAACATAACACTTGTTAAGTAAAATAACAAGGTCATACCTCATTTGACACTCAAGCCAGGTGACCATTTGATCATTTGTCAGCCACAACAATTCAAAAAGGACGGACTCTTTATACGTAGGATGATGCTTAAGAAGATGACGCAAACCACTCTCCGTAGTGTCCTTCAATAAACATGACAACTCACAATCACCACATTCAAAAACTTAAGCATCTAAGTAGAATAAAAGATAAATTGAAAAAATACACTTCAAAATCGTATCAACAAATACAACAAACATAAAAAAAAAAGGTAGTATATGTTATAGGCAGGTTTGTACAACTTCAATGTTTTAAAATTATATGTCATATATTTTTTTTATACGCCCTCTAAAAATATTAATTAAAAAGAGTTTTTGATTATCAATAAAATTAGTAGTCTAAAATAAAATTTTAATAAAAGATCTTAAGTATATATAAATACACACAAAATAATAATAATTTAAAGTTGTCTTTTCTTTTTTCTTACATGTTATTTTTAATGTAGTATTCTTAAATGAGATGTTAGTCATGTGTTTGTAATACATATCTTGGATGTTGTCATAAAAACTTTATTTATTAATATGAATCTTTGAGTTATTTTAAGTCAAAATTTTAAAATATTTTTGATAAAAAGTAGATAATTTTTCTTTTTTATATAAATTTTGAATTTTTTTTTACAATCTTCAATATTGTTTTAAGTGAAAATAAAATCTTAAATAAAAATTTTTGGAGCCTCAATATTTTGGGGATCTCAAAGAAACATTTTACTAGTTTCACCCTTGAGCCAACCCGTGCTCCATCCATTCACTTTTACTTGTCTTGCTTGGACTTTTCATGCCCATTAAGAAATAACGATTGGCATGAATATTTTACCACAATATTTATATCCGTATGAGTCAATTCCTCCTCAACTTAGAAAAATGTCCTAATAATGTCATTATTTTCTTAATAAGCCTATCAATTATTATTTTCTTAATAGATATGTCAACTCTAAATACGACAAGTAAAAGTGAACGGAAGGAATACTTGTTAGGGTTAGATCTCTTGGATCATGCCACACATATATTTGGGTTGGCTTCACTCAGTTAACCCTATGTGTTGTGTTGTACAATGTATATACACAACTATAATGCAAGCACCTTACTGTCACCCTTAAAACTAGCAAGCCCCACGCATCAATCTTTCTTTTCTATTTTTCATTTTTGTTTACATTTTCTCTTTCTTTTAAGGAAATCAGTTGAAAAATATAAATTAAAAATATATGTTGTGGTTAGTTAATAGAGCAGTTATGTATAGAGACGAGCAAAAACCAGTTTAATCGATTAATCGAACTAAAAATGGCCACCATTAGAGCACTCTCGATAGTTCAAGTATGAAACTAGAAAAATTGAGACAATTTAAGCACTTTTTGATCCTTAACTTTAATTAATTTAAAGAATAACATTTTGAACAAATTAAACAAAATGGCCACCATTCGGGCACTTCTTTAATTCCCTTAAGTATACGACTAATGTGTTTTACAAATTGTTGTCACCAATAGTCTATTCAGTTTTAGGTGTGTTTCGCTAATCATTAAGTGATAATTTAGGTAGAAACGGTAATGGTGAAATCTAATCCTATATTTTACAACAATTTCTTGTTAGCTTTTCCGTTCATGAATGAGAAAATAAATAATGAATTTACTGCATTCATTTCTCTGCAATTGATTGCGTATATGAAAATACAAAGTAAAAGCTTACTTCATTCTCTCAATTAATTATGGTGATGAGAATAAAAGTTTCACATTCATTCTTTAATAAAATATATGGCCTTAATGAGATATCAATTGATATCTTATTTATTTCTTCACCAAAACATACAAATTCTACACTTATATAATTGTGGTCTTCTCTTTATGAAAAAGTACATTCACAGAAAGAAATCTTATTCTCCTTTCTTGGCTTTCTTCCTAAATTACTTTGTCCTCGTTGGTTTCCTTTTCTTTGGAAATTTCTAGGCAATAGTTTTGTGCAACTCCAAACTTTCAGCCACGAGTGCACGTGTTTGAAATTAATTGTGAAACCTTGGGGAGCGATCGGCTACAATGATTTGCACCGGAGTTGGGCCGAAATCGCTTTCAAGGCAGTGACTTGCTACAACACGATATTTATGACTATTCTTTTACTATAATTAATTTCAGTTCCATATCAATATTGTATTACTTTTTTCCAATATTTCTCTCTCAAACACTTTAGATGCCAACTTCATAAAGTTATGGCAATCCTCACAAGTCCTTAAGTTCTTTAATATTTGGATTGACAACCCCTTGTTACTTTTTAGCTTTGTTGCTCGGACTTTTAAAAGATGTCAATGAATGCGTGTTTGATTTGTTAAAACTAGTGTATTTTTGGAGAATCTGACACGAATACGACATTGAAAGTGTAGAGTCCACGCAACTTAGCTTTTTAGTAAGCCTTAACTAAGAGCCAACTTCTCGTTGTGCAAAAGGACCACATCCCCTATTGTCACATTTGAGGAGAATTTCAATTATAAGTTCCATGAGAAACATGAAAAGATTTGAAATTCATAATTGAAGAGCTTTGAAACTCAAATTTTGAAAATTGATCTACCGCAAATATAAATCATTTCGAGTTAATAATAAATCAAAAGAATCGAAACATCAAGAAGAGCTCATATCTAAAATTTGAGTTGTTTAGAGGAAGATTTAAGTTGATATGCATTGACTCCGACATTGAAGAGTTTTGAAGCTCAAATTTTAAAATTTGACCTGCCTCAAACTTGAATAGCCTCGGGCTGATGGTATATTTACGTAAGAAGCTCAAACATTTCATATGATGTAATTTGCAATCATATTATTGTTATATTAATTGAAATATTTTGTTAATTAAATAACAATCCAAATCTAATTACCAAACCTATTTAAATACTAGCCAATTTTAGCCCAAAACTAATTCCATATTAGCCAAATTTTGTCAAAATATGAGGCCAATTCTACCATGAAATCAACCCAAGTCAACCCCAAATACCGAGTTTACTTAATGGACTGAATCAATTTCCTTCCTTTCTTTAAATAATAATTTTGCGAATTGATGATTATGTCCGTTTACCTTGCACTTAAAATAATGTTACGGTCCATGCTCGAATTACTAGAAATCAATTCTTTAAGCTATTAACATGAGTACGAATTATATCTAGGAATTAATTCTTTAAGCTATTTTTGAAGTTCCATAATCATGCTACAACTATGAGAATTATTGTGAAGTGGATAACGGTAATGGTGATGCCCATGGCATTATAAGCAGTGAAATTTAAGGCACCAAACAGCAAAACATCCTCAACAAGTTCAGTCAAGGCAATATTCATAGGAATTACCATAATACAAGGCACTAATAAGTAAAAGAGAAGATTGGATTAACCACTTCTTTCTTAGCAATAAAAATCACTCTAGTTGATAAATTACTAAGAGTACAAGGTTACAACATGGAAACTGGAAAAAGAAAAGAGTTCCTCGATAGTACATAAGCAAACACTAAATAAGTGATTTGGAGAGATCAAGCTTTCTGTAAAAACAAATCCATCCTGAATGGCATCACATATTCCAAATGGCCCTCTGGATGTCCTAAATGAATGCGTCGGTTTACCCAGCAAATATTTGGACCAGACAGCAAATATATGGACCAGAATAGCACTTCAACATTGGCAAACCTATATTTTGGTATGGCTGTACAAATATGCTAATCATCTATACTAAACAATGTAATTCAAGATTCATTGACACCATAGTCTTTCAATATCAATAACTTAAAAGTGTGCTTCCTCTGAGTAGAATGAGCACAAAGCATTCCGTCCAATTCAGAAACACCAATGCTGATGTATCCCTTCAAGCGTAATATTTGCTCTGGCAATGGTATGTGTCTATGTACACTTCATTTGAAATACTAAATGAAACCAAAGAGAAAATTCTTGAATGATCATAAAAGTTTCCAGAGATACGGATTCAATGAAATGCAACGTTTACTAATGCCAAAGCAGTACCAGACAGAAAATTGTCAATTCCACGAGGATGTTTATCAACATTTCTCCAGGAACCACTTTTCAACGAGAGAATTTCACTAGGTACTTTGCAACCATCTGCGCTATTGTGAATTTTTAGGATCTTATAGTCACCACTAGTTGAGTCATAACCCAATCCCAATGAATAATGACTCTCTAGTGGAAATCCTAGTTCAGGAAGTGCTATTGATTCTCTTGTCAGCATACGTATGAAGCGTTTACAACTAAAATAAAAAACACGGATAATAGCCAAGCCATTGTAAGTACAATAGATTCTGGTAGTAGAGCTTGAAGGAAGTTTTTGTAGTTTGTCAACCAGTTGAACGGACGATAATGGACAAGAATAGATGGAAGATGTATTATCCGCAAGGCAACGTTGGTAAATAAGAAGTTTTGGGGAATGTTGATCATTCTTGACATGATTGAGATGCTTGTTGACAAAAGGGTCAGAGATTAATGCGTTCCATAATTTAGAAACACATTTGAATTGAACAAGATAGCGGAAGGGTAACCTGTAGAGGATCTCCATAATTATGTCGCTTTGGAATTCGATTCCGATGACCTAGATAGGACAAGGGAAGTGCTTTAGTATTCACTACCAATTTTTCTTTTTTTGATAATCGTGGTGTCCAGACCAGCTTGCGCGCACCTCGACTAATTCCACGGGATACCTACCACCTACCACCAGCAACAGGTACCGGTAATTCTGTCCATCAAAACTAGAACAGATGGGAAGAAATCACCTAGTGTTTGTCTAGGTTGAAAATTGAACCTGAGACTTCATGATGCTCAACACAACTTCATTGAACCACTAGGCTACATCCTTGAGTGCTAGTTCACTACTAAATTGTAAGTAGTAAACATGTCGACATCAGAACTCACCTGATCAACATCCATTCGCTTTGTGTTATTATAATTATTTGACGGCTCCACGATGCTCTTTCCTGCAATTTAATTAATTAAATTGTGATTGATTAATCAGCCGAATTATATATATAAATAGAGGGGGTTGGGGGGACTATAATAAAGCAGAAGAGAGCAGAGAGAGGCCTTGGTTAGCAGAGTTAGGAGGTAGCTATGGTGCACCAAAAAAAAGGCATTATAGATAAACAAAATACCCAAACTTGGTCTCAGCTGGCAAGTAAGCAATCCAACTTTGAGTATGCACATTTAGACACCTTGACTCGTCTTCACTATGTCAATTGAACACACTAACTTATAAAATGATCATCTAGACACCTCCAAAGTGTTTAGATGTCAGTTGAGACCAAGTTGAAGGTGTCTAGACGTGTAGTGCTTACTTGCCAACTGAGGATAAGTTTGACTATTTATTTACGTACTAGATGTAAAGCCCCGTACCAGCATGAAACATAGCCTCGACAGGCAAGTAAGCTATCAGCGAAAAAGCATATGTAAAGCACCTTTAAAATATAGACATTGAAATTTAAAAAATACCCTCCACATGAAACAAACACGTCAAAAAAGAGGTTTGAATTTCCTATAATATCCTCAGCATGAAGCAGACGCATAGAGGTGCATGCTTTTAGCCTCTTATTAGTAGATGCATCTTCTCTATTGGTAATAACAATTTGACCTTTTGTAATGGATTTCTTCTTCTTCTGTTGAACTTTTGCCTTTGAGCATAACTTTTTCCCTCGTGGGGATTCCACGTCTCCTTCATCTTTGATTAATTGAATGAATGCTACGCCTTCTCAATTACTTAGCCTTTTTGAGTTGCAAAAGAAAAGCCTCGTCCCTTTGGAACCTAATAATTTAGGTGTATCATGTGTTGTTCGGACGACTATTCAATAATATCGAGGGGTGTCTAATTCTCTAAAGTAGTATTTTTTTGGAGGATTCAACACGAGTATAACTATGTTTTTAAAGAGTCCAAACAACATAGGTGGATAGTTTCTTTTTGGGAAAAGTACATAAACTATCCCAAATAAGCAAATTAATTACCTTAATTTTGCCTACTTTTTTGAGTATTCACTCAGTCCAAAATAATTAGGGAAAAGTACATAAATTACTCCTTAAAGCAAAACTAATTATTTTACACAGGAATTAATTCCACTCTGTTTGCACGTAATTATTCTCTTTCCTTCTTTTTTTTTTTTTTTTTAATTCTTTCATTTTGTAGTTGTCTTTTTCTATTTTTAGTACTATATCAATTAATGCATTCTCATAGTATACTAGCAATTGATGCACATTGACAAAACTACTATTTTAGTTCCTTTCTTCTTAGCAATTAAGTGATACTATTCTCTTTTTTTTTTTTCTTTTTCTTTTTTGGTTATACGTTCGTATTCTTTTTTTTTCTTTGTTATTCACCTGATAGCTCCTCTTTTTGATATTCTATCTTAATTAACTAGAATTTGAAGCCTATGAATAATTAAGCAATGCTATCAATATATCATCTTTTAAGTTAGAAGCATATGGATGTCTCCATCTATTGGAAAGTTCAGTGTATAAGTTAGAAGAATATATATCGTGATGGATGCACATTATTTTTTTTATTATTGGCAATTGTACTTTAAGATTAATGACCTCTGAAAGATTATGAATTATGAAACGCATGCAAAATTTAGAATTGAAAAAATTCTATTAAAACAAGGATAAGATTTGCTAATCAGTAAAATGGGCACCTAAATTATAGAATAAAGGCATCAAATATATATTTAATAGTTTGTAATGTTGGTGGGAAAGACGGCCAAGAGCCTTTTTGAAGGCTTTACATGTAGAAGACAAAGTACTTTTAGAGTAAATAATTACACTCTCCATCTCAACTTATATGATGGTATTTGACTGACACGAGATAACCTCAGTCCTCACGCTAGGTTTGGAACGACACATTTATGAGACTGAGGTGAGTTTTAGAAAGAAAAAAAAAAGACGGGGATAAACTTATTTTTGGTCTAGCTCACTGTGGTAAAAAATCTCACTTGAAAGAGAATTTTCATCTACTCAATTGGAATAACTCTTGCCCTTGAAAATTGTGTGGGCTCGTAATAACCTATATTTTATTATAGGTATTCATTTCCCCGTTCTTTAGTCTTTACACTGGTACAAGCAATGAATCAAGAAATTAAGTTGATATACATACAAATCTGTTGGTTTGTCGATGTCTTAGGGGAAATCATCTGCACTAGCCTGAGGCCTAAGTTGGACTTTCTCTTTCAGCAACTTTCCACTATGAAGTTTAGGGTTTAGTTCGATATGGGAAGTTACCTAAGGTGCGTACACACTATCCATCTCAGACCCCACTTTGTGGGACTTAAACTTAGTGAAGTAGGAGATAGTAATATGTCCAAAATGGATAAGAATGTACAATTCAAGCTCTCTACACAAATCAAGATTCTTTCCATTTCTATAGAAAAAAAACTAGTAAATAGTATTATAGATTTAACTATTGTCCCTTGTAGTAATAACATTGTCTTCAGAGGTCCATGGATAACAAGAACATATGTTTGAGCTGCAAAAGTACATATGATGCTCCATTCTGCTTTGTTCATATGACCAACTTGGAATCCAATCCAGTAATGTTACTTCATTTGCAGAATATGCCAAAGAATCAGCAGAGGAACAATCACCTTTTTCGGAAAAAGAGTCATCACTGTTGGATGAAGCAAGGACAGTATCACATTTCAAAATTGATGATTTTTGTTCTGAATTACTTGAATTATCTCCAAAGCATTCTGTCAAATGGAAGAACAAATCATATATGAGAGAGGGCACATTTAGGGAACAGACACAATATCAACAAGCAGAGTATTTTAGCAGACCTTGTTCATAAACAAGTGCTTTCTTTCTCAAATGACTTCTCCAGTAGTTCTTGATCTCATTATCAGTTCTTCCAGGCAATTGTTTAGCAATCTTTGACCACCTATAACATTGATAAGACTTTAGTACTTATAAGCCAAGAGGAAAAATCTTAGCCTAGAAATGCTGAAGATATATTTCCGTAAATAGAAAGTATATCCTCTCTAACAGCTTAAACTTTGAAATAAGATGATCACAACTCAACATGGTATTAGAGTAGGCAAAATTTCATATATCCTTAAAAGCTTTGTTGCTGTGCATCTTAAAAGCTTCTTATGAAGAAGAAAACAAGCCTACTTGTTTCCAAATTGTTTCTGAAGCCGGATTATCAGACGTTCTTCATCTGCAGTAATATGACCGTGCTTTAGATTTGGGCGGAGGTAGTTTAGCCATCGCAATCTGCAGCTTTTTCCGCTCCTCTTCAGCCCTGCATGGTAGCATATTTAAACAGAGTTATTTGATGTTTCATGTCAGTATGAACTGAATTCACCTCTGATTCGTGACATAATCATTGTGCATAGCTAAATCATACCTGAAGCTTTTGCTAATGCATCCCAGCGATGTTCGCCTGAAATGGCTACAATCATAGCCAGTCTCTCATCTTCCTCTTCGAGCCATTGCCCTCTTCGCAGTTCCTCTTCTTGCATGGTTAATTGAGAAGCCATTAGTGAATATTTATGGTTGCCACAACATAAGAGAGTTACCTTCCTTATATAGGACGAGCCAAGGTGGCTTTGTATATGTATAAAAAGAGAAAAAGAGTAAGCAGAAGATCTTACCTGGCAAAATAGGTGGAAAACATCAGTTTATAATGGAATACCAGAATTATCATAGTAGATAAATTCATCCTCTTAAGGCTTACCATTGGGTCAGCAATGGATTTATGAATTTTATATACATAGAGAGTGGAGTTCTATCTCCCTTTTACATCACCAGTTTTGGTACAGTACACCAAGGTTGTCTGCTTAACACTACACTGTGGGCATAAAGGTTTTGTCTCATTCATCACAATAATATAAACTATAAGAACTTTAATTAGGCATGTGCTTACATAGAAAACTCAAGATAAGCATGAGGTTTTGATCCAATGTATGCATCTCCTGTGGGGTAACAAAATCTTATTGTGCTTCACAGCTTTTTCCATTGAATGGAGACATAAGACGTTGAATTTTACTACTATACTGTGAAAACTGCTCACTTTGAAAGACCTGTAAAGACAGCCCCCAGCTTTCAAAAAAAAAAATGGAAAGCTTGGATCACCTTAATTAATAATTTCTCTGGTACATTGTATCGGGCGACACATCGTTTACCATACTAATACTCTCTGCTTCAAGTGCTTTTCTTTCTTTGTGATAACATGGTGTTTGCATCAGCAAGTGCATACCTCGCTATTCCACCAGGTACCTCCAACCAGGACAATGCAAAGCAGCGTACAAGGATTGATTTGGCAAGATAACACTTGCTCTGCAGCTATTATCATCCTTATTTAACAGTCAATACATGAAAAAAGTTTCTCTACATAGGTCTATATTGTGTATTCTTATTTTTTCCTTGTAAGCAAGAAAAATTCATTGTGTATTCATCTACCAATGTCCACGATGAAAAGTTGAGTCTGTAATAGGAAGATAGCATAGGATCATTGAATTGCCACAAAATTTCCAAGCTATGTAACTTAAGATGTAATTAAAAAATTTCAAAAAACCAAAACTCCATGTAGCTGTCAAATGTACAATAGATTTCAAGTTTGACAATACAATGGAACCTCCTTAAATAAATAACATTTGTAATAGGATTAACTGAACCGCTGATCTCTATAACAATCTTCATTAGTTTTTGACAAGCCTCAAAGTAGTTGGTATACAACTGGTGAACTTCAGCCACTCCAACAGAAAGAACTAGCGATCAATGAAAGATTTGTTCATAAGATCGACTGCAGAATCCATGAACTGCGAGCACAAAAACAATAGTGAAGTGTCAAAAAGCTAAAGTGACACTTGTACTTATGTACCACAGTTCTATGCAAGAATCCAGCTACAAATGGGCATCTTTGGAATAAAACGTCTAATTTCACGTTCTTGACTGTACTTCTGAATGTCTAATTAAGAAATTTATACTAGCTTGGAGGAAGGGGACAACAGCAGCATCTTATTTGTTAATTAGCCAAAGCCTCTTATGTATGCATTTATACTACCTAGAGTAGCTTTAGCGCAAATCCTGTATTTGCGCTAAAAATTCACTTAACATGTATGAATAATTTATCAAGAAACTTAGTAATTTTCATTTCTATAAACTAGAACATATAAACTCAAAATCGAAGCTCCGCCTCTGCATCTGGGTAGTGAAGTAAGAGGTGATTAACATATTCGAATCAGTTCTACACATCCTTTTTACCTTCTCCTTTGTAAGTTAGGTAACAAATAAGATTCATTAGCATCACGCCTGATGCAGATACATAATTACTGCTAAAATTGATCGATGTCCCTCTATTTACAACGTCGAAGAGTGGGGAGGTTGGTGGAAAAGTGAGAATTCGGGTAAGCAGAGATGGGTTTTCATGGTGTTCTTCAGGGATCAACATAATTCTGAAATTAGACCACCTTCTGTAAAAGTTGATCCTTCAGAAAAAGTTATTAAAGAAAGACAAGTAGGTGTCACACACTTAGTCAAAAGTTTGTGGTCAACGATTGGACAATTTCATTTGACTACAAAACCAGATGTACATACACATGCGCTCAGGTATCTCAGTATTATGTCTATAAGCACCAATACCCATCAGTCTTCGCTACAAATGAGGGACAGCATCTTCCTTCCGAACCATTCTGTTAGTATTCCTAATTCAAACTATACCGGTCTTGAATACACAGAGCAAGTATACCATGGGAAGCATGCTAACTTCCTACAGCTTTTAGGGGCTACTCATTTGCTACATCCATATTCCGAAAAATCCGTAAAACAACTTGTTTTAGTGGCAATCAATAAATTAACTAACAAAATCTGCTCATGCAAAGGTTATGTGGAAGGAATGAACAACTTGCTTTAGCGGCAATCAATAAATAAACGAACGAAACTAGTTGGCTTTCACAAGATCTAAACCAGTCACTGGATTTGTCTCAACAGCTTTTTTCTTTAGATAATTGGAACAGTAAATTAGACAAAGTAAAAATTTACCTTCCCAACCGACTTCAGTTCTCGCCCAACAGGTTCCATAAATTTCAAGTCGACTTCAATGGGCCATACCTGCATGCATATAAAAGTAGGGTGTGTGAAAACTGAACGCTAGAACTTAATGAGGAGGCTCAAGAGAAAAGCCAAAACATAAGTATTTACACCAGTTCAATTCAACAAGTATCTTTCATTTGAGCTCCCTCCCCCTTCAACATGTAAAAAGAAAGGAATCTGATTTCCTTCTTTACATGTACTGATATGCAACATTACCAATCCCTTTCCATAAAAGTACAAGGCGGTTTCAAGCCGAGCATCAATCAAATCTTTATTATAACTTACAAAGGAAACTGATCGAATTTCTAAATGGTAAGAAGATTTCAGTATCACCAACTTAAACCCCCACCGCTGGCACCGCACGCAGAGTATTTCTATCATTTAAAAGATGCAACCATCAGACAGAAACATAGAAATGCTCGCACTTGGATGAACCTACATTAAGCTAACAATAAAAAGCACTTACGGAAAAAGGGATACAACAGATAGCACGACCTGCTGGATGAACTACATAACATCACCAGTAAAAGCAGACTCTTTTTGTTTTTCTTTCTTCTTCTTTTCATTCTAACACCTAGACATGAAAATACAACCCCTCATATGCTTCTCAGTGAGCATATCAATCTCTAATTACCTTTGCCCTACAAGCTAAGCAATAGCAACAACTAGATTACAGCCACAAGCTTATGTTAAACAAATCACCAGTCCTCTCAAAGGATCAAACCTACTGCTAGGTTTCTTAATTCAGAATTCTATATAAATGTTCCCGATAACAGGTTAATCAGTGCAGCATCAGACTGAACAGAAGTCTAAGACAGAATTTACCATCTTTAGAGGTTAACTCTAATACATTATCCAACAAAGTCATAGTACCAGTAGAAAAGTAAATCATTTCGGGTTCTAACGGTGAGAAAAATCTAATCTTTCATTTTGTCAATGCCATCTAAAGCGCGGTATACATAAGAGAAAAAGAACAAGTTGAATTATGGAAACAAATAGAATAACCTTGAACCCCAAAAGCTTGATAGGTGGATTCTGTCCAGGAACAATGCAATCAGGGCCTGCTGCTTCTACTATAGCCTCCGTACCCAATCCGCTCCCAATTGGATCTGGATGCTGCAATTTCCAATCCAAAAAACCACAAAGATTACATCTTTCCAAGTAAATTCCATAGCATCTCACCGTTCCATCCACACACAAAAAAAAAAAAAAAAAAAAAAAAGAAAAAAAATACCACTCCAGTAACTCAAAAAGTTTACACTACCATATACAAATTGTAGAGAAAAGTAAAACTCGCAAAATGGGAAAAACTTATGCACCTAATATCTACACCAAACGGATAAATTAATATCCAATCTCAATTAATATGCATTCCATTTACTCCCACTGTCTCATTTATGTAGCACAGTTCCAACAGTTCAAATTTCGAGAGTCAAGACAGTTTAATTTTGAACGTGAATTCAGACATGGAATTTTTAAATCATTTGAAATAAAAATTTACACATGAAAATTAGGCAAAAAAGTACTACTCTATAAGTCACAACAATTGACAATTCAAAAGAGAAACACTCTTTTGAATCTAGAAATCCATAAAGGTGGCACCCAAGGGTGAGAGCCATAAGGTCTCAGGTACAAATCCCAGCAGTAAAAAACACACTTCATCTATCCTAGCCTTGGTGGATAGAGTTACACCTATTGCTGGTTGCACGCATACCGTGGAATTAGTCGAGCTGCGTACAAGCTGATCCGGACACCACAGTTATAAATAAAAATCTATAAAGGTAAAAAGTACCATACGTCACAATAATTGACAATTCAAAAGAGAGACTTGCTTGAATCTAGAAATCCATAAAGGTGGCACCGCACCAAGGGTGAGAACCATGCGATCTCAGGTTCAAATCCCAGTAGAGACAAAAAACACACTTCATCTATCCTAGCCTTGGTGGATAAAGCTACACCTATTGCTGGTGGCAGGTATACCATGGAATTAGTCTAGTTGCATGTAAGTTGGCCCAAACACAACGGTTATAAATAAAAATCTATAAAGGTGGCGCTCAAGGGTGAAAACCATGAGGTCTCAGGTTCAAATCCCAACGGAGACAAAAAAAACACATTTCATCTATCCTAGCCTTGGTGGATAGAGTTACACCTATTGCTTGTTGCAGGTATATCGTGGGGCGTGGAATTAGTCGAGGTGTGTGCAAACTGATCCAAACACTACGGTTATAAATAAAATCTATAAAGGTGGCATTCAATGGTGAAAATCATAAAGTCTCAGGTTCAAATCCCAACAGAGACAAAAAAAAAACACTTCATCTATCCTAGCCTTAGTGGATAGAGTTACACCTATAACCTATTGATGGTTGCAGGTATACCATGAAATTGGTCGAGGTGTGTGCAAGCTGGCCCAAACACCACTGTTATCAAAAAAAAATCCATAAAGGTGGCACCCAAGGGTGAGAACCATGAGGTCTCAAGTTCAAATCCCAGCGGAGACAAAAAAACACACTTCATCTATCCTAGCCTAGGTGGATAGAGTTACACCTATTGCTGTTTGCAGGTACATCGTGGAATTAGTACATATGCGTGCAAGCTGGCCCGGACACTACCGCTGTTAAAAAAAAAAATCTATAAAGGTGCCACATAATTGCAGGTATACAGTGGAATTAATAGAGGTAAGTGCAAGCTGACCCGAACACCACAGTTATAAATAAAAATGTATTAAGGTGCCACATAAATTGGGACGGAGTAAAAAAAAAACGAACCTTCATGATGGAAAGAGCATAATCGGAGTGAGGGTTTTGAGGAATACGAAGAATAGGGGAGTAATGAATTTTGGGGATGGGTTTTGCACCAGATGAAGCTCTCCATGGTACATCTTTCTGTAGGGCAGCGGCTCCTCCACCCATTTTCCGGCAATTTCTATATTATGAATTTTTTATTTTTTTTATGTGGAAAACAAAAAGAGAATCTTTTTTCTAATTGCGGAATTGAAATTTCGTAGCGATAAGGAGGAAAACAGTGATGACGAAGAAGAAAAAGAATAATAAAAAACGTTAGCTACAAGAAGTGGCACTAACTGGATTTTCCTTTCCCTTTTATCTGTGTTTTCAGTGGACGGTATCTGTTTTTATCATAAGATTTTTATTTTTTTAAAAAAAACACAATATGAGTTAATGATGTGTTAATCGAGAACATATAATAAAAGTATAAGAATATCGGCGATGCCTATCGGATTAATTTACGATATAAATATATTACCTAAACATTACTACGTGCTAAAAATCTCTGTGATTTAATAAGGTGATTTTACATAGTAATTAACCATGATTAAGTGTTAAAAATTTATATGCAAACACATCATTTATAATAATTAAGTGATAAGTAAGAAAAAAATGTATGTTAATTAACCATGGTCAAGTGCTAAAAATTTGTGTGCAAACATATACGTGCATATATTGATTTAGCATAAATATCAAACTCAAATAAATTTTACCAAGTAAAATTAAGATTGGGGGACTTCAAGTTAAACAGAAGCCACCAAAGAGAAATATAACTTCGCTATAGCTTTAGGTAGAGTGAAATTGACTAGAAGATGACTGAATTGTGACTAAAACTAAGCATTAATAGTTAGTAAAACATGAATTGAAAATACACATCATTGATGAAGTGAAAAGTGATGCTAAGAGCATATATGAAGTGAAAATACAATAGTATTAAATAGGTACTACCTTTCTGATACCCCTAAACACTAGCTATGTGCAACTGTAAATAACCGGTAAATACCAGAATTTGTTGCCTTTCAAAGTGCACTGAAGAATAAAAATTTCTCTAAAAGAGGGCAAAATTACAGAACAAATTACACTTAAACAAACCATAAACCATTCCTGAGCTGCAGAGCACGCGACAAAGCAGTTATCAAATACATATATGAGTTACACGCGACTGCATTGCCAGTCATCTTCAACGATTCAGCACACTAAAACCGACGAACAAAAACTAAGAGAAAAATGAATATCAGTATAACAAATGATCGTGGTTGTAGACCACACATCCAGTTTTGGATTTGGAGTCTAATCCCACCTTAATGGATCAGGAATCACGATGAACGTGTCCCTTTTTAGCATCCTTGTGCTGCAGCATCTGCTAATCTCTGCCATCTTAGTTCTCGCTGCTCTTCCAGTTCAGTGGCCCGAGCTGCATTCTCAGAATATTGTCTTTGACACTCATCGAACAGATCAGCATCCATTTCCATGAACATTTTGCGAACATTTACAGTCAGCCCATGGATAGCTTGATTCCAATGATTATCTATGTTCTTTTGCAGAGCAACAAAAATGATCGGGAAAATGACATTGCGGTTCTGGGCGATCAATCCCACTATGTGCTCATTGTTCCATAGAAATAGGGCTCGCTCTGCAACCTGAAATATGAATTTGCTTCTGAGACACTACAAAGATATATATTGCCATTTCATAATCCTAGGAATTATTCTCACATGATCTCATAAAACTAATATAAACTATTAGAACATATCTTTTTAAAAAAGGACTACTAGAACATTTCTGATTTCTCAACAGAACGCTGCTGCGAATACACAGATGACAAGGAGGACGAAAAACAAAAAGAATGGGTTCTACTGCACAAGCAAAATGATGTTACAATGCCCATAGGAAATATTTGAATTCACTGGGAGCCTATACTTGAACATGAATGTGCTTAAGACATCTAGTCGGTCATCTGAAATAGACGATGCAACTGACCTTCTAGAACACCAACAAAAGTATGAGACAAATGGACATAACTACAGAATTCCATAACCACCACCTCTGGAGTACACAACTAAACCTGCTACATTAAAAAGCAAGCGACTCACAAAGGAAAAAAAAATCTAAATAGAGAAAAAAGAAGTTGACTGAGAAAAGTTACGACTGAAATCACAAGAAAAAAACTACATCACTTATCCAACAAAGAAGAAAGATCACCCCAAAAGTATCCATTATCTTATACTTGCAAAATCAATAAAAGGATTTCAGAATCCCACCCATACCCAGCTATTTTCTTGTGCAACGGGACAAGATTCTAAAGCTTGATTGGGTAAAAGTTCTGGGACTGAAGAGGCCAAAATAGTAACTACAACGAATAAACCTTTCATAACCTTCCCATCTCCAATCCTTGTTTAGGTTCCTTTGTAGTTTTAGCAGTTTAAGGAACTCAAGAAAAATTAAAAAGAAAGAACCTCTGAAAAGTGCAAGCTTATGATTTGAACTCAACTACTCATGCAGCAACAGTAACTAGCAACAACGTGCTGCCCAGAAAAAGGATAGTATAGTAGAATAAATCCATATCCAAGCTCACTCTATGCTTTTAACAGATTTTCTTGTGCTTCTCACCACAAAGCAAAAAAGAAAATAGCAAGGATATATGCTTCAGAATAGGAAAAGGAACTTTTTACAATTTCACCTCCTAAGCAACATAGCAAAAACCAAGCACTAGAACCCTACGATTCATTCACTTAATCAAAGGAAACACTGAAACAATAAGTTGAGAAAATACTGAAAACAGTTATATGTTCATTTAGACAATTTCACTCCAACTTCTGGTCCTTTGAAGCAAGCATGCATCATAATCCTTGAGGTAGGTTGATGATGTTGTGATTACAGGTAGTGACAGGATAGAAATTGACCTGAACCAGTAAACACTCTTTCACCAAGGATTGTGGAAAGCTTGGATACTTGTTGGGTATAACATTAGAAAGAACAAAAGTGTGGGGAAAAAAGGAAAATTTTCCCACGACTGGCCTCTCGATGCTAATGAATGCCTCTTCTCTTTTCTGACATCTACAACGAACAAGCCTTTCACACCTATCACAGGGGTATTGCATCAATAAACAGGCTGCTCAGTGGGGTTGATAATCTTTGTTCCACAACTTTAGGTCCCAATCTTTGTTATGACCCTTAGTTTACAAAACCTAACTTCACTAACACATAAAGTTATCGTTATGGAAAGTGAAGGTGATGGGATGGGCATTTGGATGTGGCTGAAGGAGAACAAAATTAATTAGTAAGATAATTAACAGTTATTAACAGTGCCGGGTCAGCACACAGTCAAGGGTATTTTGCAACGCACAATCAAGAAAGGGAAAGATAATCCAATTAGATTCTGCATTACTTCCTATTCCCCTCGAATTTTTGAAACTACCCAAGAATCCCCTAAAGCTATTAAGACATCGATTTAGCTACTCCTCTCCCTCAAGGTGCAGGTTATTCCTCCTATGAACCCTCTGTCTATTACTTTCTTTACAGCATCCTCCAATTCAATGTAAATAGAAGAAAACTGGCAAGCTGGCCTGCATCAGACTACTAACATTTTCACCATATAAAAAAAAAAAAAAAGATTAAATATTTTTTTTGTCGAAAGCCAAGAATCCCAGAGGGAAAATGGAGATTATGGAGTATAGTTTGAAACTCGATGGACAATGGGCCCACCCCTTTACCCTTCTTCACTTAAATACAAGCTTTTGTCTACCGCTGGAAAAAAAAAAGAGAAAAGAAACTCGTAATTTGTTGTCTCTCATTAAACAACACCTTTCTGGAAAGATGCTTTAATAAAGTGTGATCCTCTTCTTCATTAGCAAGAGCTTCAAAGTCTGTGTTTGGTCATTTAGAACCAAGTAGTCATTTAGCATCTATCTTGACAAATAAAGTAGATGGTAGGCCAAAAGACGTTAATTGGACCTCTAATGGCAGTCAAGTACAAGGACACAATGATTCACGTGTAACTATATTAGATACTGATTTTTTTATAAAGCATTTCTGACATAGTTTTTAAATGATATAACAACACTCTTTCCATAGAAGAAGCAATAATGATGGCAGATAAGACTACATTCTCTGCACATTCTAATGTTCATGTGGCAGATCTTAATAGATATAAAAGACAGTTGTAGCCTCATGGTTAACCTCATGGACTTGCTAGAGAAATCGCGACAAGAAATTTATATTGGATAATTACGACAAAAGTAGTACTTGTCAAAAAAGAAAAATATTTATGATACAACCAGACTGGACGGAGATAGCAAAGTGCTCCCGTTAACAAAGAACCTACATCGACTTAATACGTCAATTGTCCTTTAGTAAATGGGAAAATGATGATAAACAGCCAGCCTACAGGGAGTATCGTTAATAGGAAGCTAGAAGTACAAGAAAAGAAATTAAGGGGGTGTTTGGATTAGCTTTTTTTTTAAGTGACTTTTAAGCTAAATGCTAAAAGCCAAAAGCCAAAAGTTGGTAGCAACTAACTTTTGGCTTTCGGCTTTTTTTGGGGTACTTTTTAAGCCTAAAGTGGAGTGCTTAAAAGCACTTTGTGTCTTTGCTAAACACCTCCAAAAATTAAAAAGTGCTTAAAAGCCAAAAGCACCTAAAAGTAAGCCAATCCAAACACCCTCTAAGCACCCAAGGGTGTGGGCTAGTGGTCAATGAAGTGGGTTGAGAGCTTGAGGTCTCAGGTTCGAATCCCAGCAGAGACAAAAAAATACTAGGTGATTCTTCCCATCGGTCCTATCGGTCCTAGCCTTGGTGGACAGATTTACCTGATATATGTTGCTGGTGGGAGGTGGGAGGTATCCCGTGGATTTAGTCAAGGTGCGCGAAAGCTGAACCAGTAAACACTATTTCACCAAGGATCTTGAAAAGCTTGGATGCCTGTTGGGTATAACAGTAGAAAGAACAAAAGCAGGAAAAAAAAAAGGAAAAATCTTCCCTAGACTGGTCTCGGTATGCTAATGAATGCCCCTCTTCTCTTCCCTGACGTCTACAACAAACAAGCCTTTCACACCTATCATAGGGGTATTTTGCATCAATAGACAGGCCACTCTTTGGGGTTGACAACCTTTGTTCTACAACTTTAGGTCCCAATCTTTGTTATGACCCTTAGTTATAAACCTGACTTCACAAGCACATAAAATTATTGTTATGGAAAGTGAAGGTGATGGAACACGGGCATTCAGATGTGGTTGAAGGAGAACAAAATTAATAGTAAGATAATTAACAGTACTGGGTCAGCGCACAATCAAGGGTATTTTGAAACGCACAATCAATCAAGGGAAAGATAATACAGTTAGTTTCTCTATTTCTGCCTATTCCTCTCGAATTTTTGAAACTACCCAAGAATCCCCTAAAGCTATTAAGACATTCGATTTAGCTACTTCCCTCCCTCAAGGTGCAGGTTATTTCTCCCCTGAACCCTCTGTGTTATTGCTTTCTTGACAGCCTCCTCCGATTCAATGTAAATAGAAGAAAACTGGCAAGCTGGTCTGCATCAGACTACTAACATTTTCACCATCAAAAAAAGATTAATTTTTTTTGGTCGAAAAGCAAGAATCCCTGAGGGACAATGACGTACTGTTCGAAACTCAATGGACAATAGGCCCGCCCCTATACCCTTCTTCACTAAAATACCAGCTTGTCGACAGCAGCAGGGGGAAAAAGGAACTTGTAAAACAACAGCTCTCTCATTAAACAACACCTTTCTGGAAAGATCCTCTAATAAAGTGTGCTCCCCCTCGTCCTCTTCTTCATTATCAAGAGCTTCAAAGTTTGTGGTTGGTCATTTAGAATCAAGTAATCACTACTTAATCCAAAAAAAATAAAAAATCAAGTCAACACTAATCACATAAAAATTTGCAGTTTAGCATAAATTCCTTTTTTTTTTTGAGAATTAGTACTGTTGTATTCTTCAGCATTAGGAATGCTGACCGCCATCAAAAAATTGTTACAAGGAAGTTAGACTCTAGCTTTACGGAGCTCCTAGGAAATCTACTAACTACTCTACATCCTCTATACAATTATGTTCAGTTTAGCAAGAATTCTATCATGCATAGAAACTATTCTTTTGAATTAAATTTATCTGCCTCCACTATATTTGAAGACTAATTGATGACACAACTGAGGAATTCAAAAGTGAAGCTCACATGGCATATATCAGGGGTTGATAGGTTATGCACCAAGAAAACAAAGATTAAAGTGTGAAAAGTTAGCAGATTTTTCTTGTTTAGTAGACAGGTTCTTACTGTCCAAAATGTGATAGCATAGACCTGAAGCTATGCTAGCTGAAAAGAGTAGCTACGCCTCTAAATTTGTTTTCAGTTTCCCCGCAATAAGGACCAATACATTGACCCATAACAAATTGAGATAGCCAAATTTGCTCCAGTTAAATGGATTATGTACAGACATAAAATAAAGTAACGATTTCTTTTTCTGAAACTTATTACTACCATCAAAGCACCACATTCCATTCTGATAGCAAGGTATTGATCTAGTATGAGCAGCGGTGTTTTGGACAGCGAAAAGCGACAAAAGCCGATAAGGGTCTGCCTCGCCACACGGCGAGGCGCTCGCCTTTTCGCAATGAGGCGCCAATTAATACCAAAAATTAAAGTGTTTAATTGCATATATAAATAACCAAAATCTCGATAGCAATAACATATTAGCAAATATTTCAATTCAATAGTAGATACGCCATTGAAATGTATGTTAATGAGCAAATAATTATTGTATTAACTCGTATATAATATAACTAAATTGAACTGGACAGAAATAAAAATAAAGGGACTAGAATTTTTTCTTAAAAATGGGCAGATAGCAGAAATACAAAACAAAGGACAAAAAACAGAGGTTAAGTCGTTAAGAGAATAACTGAAGAAGAATGAAGAAGAATAGGTCGCCTGAAGTTTGTGCAAAACGCAAATAAAACCCTAATATTGCCTTATAACTTTTAAACCCCTAAACTGATGGCAGTTATTTTTTTTTTAAAAAAAAAAGGCAATGCCGTTGTCACCTTTCTTGCCGCATCGCCTGTTGCCGTTTAGCACCTTTCTCTCGCCTTTTGGATATCGCCTCACCAGTAGTAGGCAACAAGGCCTCACCTCGCCTCTTGCCAAAGGTGCTATGGAGAGCGCCTTTCACAACACTGATGAGCAGTGTAATGAGAAAATTCCTCTCTTGGGGAGTGTATGACTTACATCAACCCTAGATAATCGGCTAGGTGATGGGACCTCCGAAAGAAGGTAGCCTCTATCTTGACAAATAAAGTAGATGGCAGGCCAAAAGACATTAATTGGACCTCTAATGTCATTCAAGTGCGAGGACACAATGATTCATGTGTAACTATGTTAGATACTAATTTTTGATAAAGCATTTATGACATAATTGTTACATATGTACGGACAGCAAGGATATGACAACACTCTTTCCATAGAAGAAGCAATAATGATAGCTGCTTAGACTACACTTTGTGCGCATTCTAATGTTCGTGTGGCAGATCTTAATTGGATAGTAAAAGACAGTTGTAACCTCATGGACTTGCAACAGAAATAGCGGACAAGAAATTTATATTTGAATCATTACGACAAAAGTTGTACTTGTCAAAAAGAAAGGCTATTTCTGATAAAAACAAAAAGAAAGGCTATTTCTGATAAAAACAGACTGGACGGAGATAGTAAAGTGCAACTGTTAACAAAGAACCTACATCGACTTGATACATCAATTGTCCTTTAGTGACTGGGAAAATGAGGATAAAAAGCCAGCCTACGGGGAGTATCGTCAATAGGAAGCTAGAAGTACAAGAAAAGACATTCATCTTTGTCACGTGGAAGATAAGAGAGTTTGTGAAAAAGTCACAACGCACATCCTCAAATCCAAAGAGCTTTGAATGATCCCCTCTTAGGGCTGCATAAAGTGCCTTCAGAGAACCACCCAATCCGTAAACTTTTTAATGATAATCGCGACGTCCAAGCCAGCTTGCGCGTACTCGACTAATTCCACATGACACCTACTATCTCCCACTAGTTCAAGATCACTGGCACTATTATTTCTTTATTCTCCTACGTTTTTAAACTTCGATTTTATTATTACTTGTTGTTTCCTTTCCTTTGGCTTTCATATTAATTGTTGTTATTGCTTTCCTTTGGCTTTCATATTAATTGTTGTTGTTACTGGTATTCTTTACTGTATTTTCTTTTCCTACTTGTTTGATATGCTTTACTTGAGTCGAGGGTCTATCGGAAACAACCTCTCTACCGTATAAAGGATAAGGTTGCGTACACTCCATCCTCCTCGGCCCCACTTGTGGGATTTCACTGGGTATGTTGTTGTTGTTGCTGTTGATGTTACATATTGTCTCCCACCAACACAACTACCATGTAACTCTGTCCACTAAGGCTTGGACAGATGGAATATCCAATACATAGATTAGTTAACGGAATATGACAAATCGGAAGGAAATAGACTTTACTGGATAAATATAACACATTGGCACATTGGAGAAATGCCAATTGTTCCCATAAGCACCATCTACTTCATTTCTTCACTCATTAACACAGTTATACATGTGTACACAATCATTAGAAAATGCTTCTTCAGAAACAAACAAAAAATACCAAAGAAAGAGCAACTTTATAGGATCTAACCAACCAAACAACAGAAAACACAGTCACATTAAATTTCTATTCTATCCAAAGTCAACAGCAAATGCAAGTTTAATCGACAAATCGAACGAGGAAATGAAAAGAAAAAATAAAAGCTGATATAGAGAGTTACCAATGCATAGTAAATCGATAAACAAAAGATGCATGAAGCAAGTAACAAATAAAGATTACAAATTTCCCTTAACCTGGAAGTGTGGGCTGTTAAGGCAACGAGCAATCTGTCTAAAAAGAGGAACCATACAGCGCTGAAATTCTGCCGCCTGTGTGGTCTCCAACACTTCTTCAAGCTCCTGAAGAAAGAGAACTTCCTTTTGACAATTAGTAACAGGCCAGTACTTCAATAAACCCCTTATAACCGTATCAGCCAACTTAAAATCCTTTTCAACAAACTGAACAATACAGTAAGACAACTGCTGATGATACATTGCAACTGTTTTCGGTTTGTGCAATGGTATGAGTGCCCGAACAAGAAATAGCTTATGTTCCTCTTTCATTGGTAACGCGAAACCATTTATAATACTCCCTAGAATCTCCAATAACTCACCTATCCCACTATGCCTCTCTGTCTCATATATAAACCTATAAAAGATATTGTTAATCCCCTTCCTTATAAATGGTCTATGCACCATAAACTTCCCATATACGCGATGAAGTATTGTTTTCAAATACTCTCTTTCCCTCGGATCCTCGGAATCAAACAAATCCAATAACTTCAACACAAACGAATGATCAATAAACCGTTTAGCTACTTTTGTATCGGTATCTGATGAAACAACATACCTTAACAGCAATTCATACACAAGCTGTAAATGTGGCCAAGCTGGCTCGAGACACGGCTCGTCTTCTTCATGTTCCACATTTTCGGATCCTGTATTCTCATGAGAAGACGGAGGTAAACAACGAATTATATTCCCCGATATCATTCGTATCATTTCTTCCTGATTGCTTTCAGTGATTTTACCAGCACCAGATTGAACATAATCTACAAGTTCAACAAGTGTTTGCCTCTTTATCTCTTTCTCCCTTACCATTTTCATAGTATCATTGAAATCAAACTGATAACAACAAATCTGTAGCTTCCTTAAGAACAACAATTGCCGTTCCGATACCGGAACGTCACGGAACAACGGAAGGTTCTCGATGCTTCCAGTAGCTGACGTCATCGTCAGTGAAGATGACGTCATCTGTTGTGATGGAATTGAATTTGTTACTCTCGAAGCATGGTTAACCACCACCACATCGGACGTCGAAACATTGCCGGAATTCCTACCTCCTCCTCCTGCCGGCGCGGCCGCAGACGTCGGCGCGTGACCGAAATCAGATACTTCTGATTTAGGTACTTTTTTATGCCCTCGCTTTATGATTTTATTCAACATTACAAAAACCCTAGCTGTATACTTTTTACCTACTTATAGATTATCAAAAACCCTAGCGGCGATCCATGGCCGTCGGTGGACGGAAAAGTGATCGGACGGAGTGGAATTTCCGGCCAAGGGATGGGGGGGCGGGGGTAGGGAATACAAATATGAGAAAAAGTATATCGAGAGTGAGGAAAGTGGGATAATTAAAAATATTGAGGGGACGCAAAAATGAAAATGATTGATTGAAAGAAAATACGCTCTTTTGACCTTTCACGGAATATATTTTTCTTCTTATCCATTTGTGCTAAGATAAGTTTTATATGCAGGATAAAATTAATTACTCGCTCCATTTAATAATACTTATCCATTATTAATTTAATATTAAAAATGAATAGCCATGAGTAAATAATAAGATAATTTATTATATCATTTTTAAATATAATAAATTCAATGCATTAAAAAATATATTGGGCAAATTACTATAATTAATAATTAAGAATAAAATAGAGAGAAATGAGTAAATTATTCATTGATTTTTTTAAATTGGATAATTATTATTATACATCTATTTTAGTAACATGGATAAGTATTACTCCCTCTGTCCCAATTTATATGACACACTTTCCTTTTTAGTCAATCCCAAAAAGAATGACACATTTCTATATTTGATAACAATTTAACTTTAAAATATCCACTTTACTCTTAATGAAATGATTTACAACCACACAAATATTTATAACTCATTTTAGACCACAAGTTTCAAAAGTCTTCTTTTATTTCTTAAAATTCGTGTCAAGTCAAAGTACATCACATAAATTGGGACGGAGGGAGTATTGGACGGAGGGAGTAGATTATACTCCCCTGTTACTAAATACTTGTCACATTTTTTTACTACTTACACGTCCTTGAGAAAAATATTAACTAGTGGCTAATTTAATTAAATTACGCTTATTTATTATTATTTTATTTAATACTTCTCTTTTTTCATTATATTAATAGTTTTTCATATATATGATTGAGGATAAAAGTGTAAACAATCAAGTAATTACGCCTTGGTTTCTAAAATGACAAGTATTATGAAATATTTATTTTTAGTAAGAATGACAAGTATTTAAAGAGAATATAAATAGATACTCCCTACTTTCCTTTTAAGCTGTCACATTGAGCTTTTCGTAGGGGCGGAGCCATCTTTAGTGAAGGGTGGTCAGATGCACATCTTTCGCCGGAAAATTATGTGGCGAATAGAGGTTAAATGTCAGTCATTACGAGTGTATATTTAATTTTGTACATCCTTAACACAGTTGAGAATAAAATTTGAACACCCTTTGCTAAATTCCTAGCTCCGCCCCTGATTTTTCGAGAGTTAACTTGAGTAATTTTTAAAGTTAAGTTGGATTAGATTAATTAGATATATTTAAAATTTAGAAAAATTACATCGCAGCACTAATAATCTTACCATATCTATATAATATTTCATATTTTTTATTTAATTACATCTCATCCCAGATTTTGTATGTATCTGAAAAGTAAGGTATCCAAAAAGTAATGTATCCGAAGAAATTTGTATGTGAGATGATGTATCATGAGTTAACTTAGGTATCCTAATTAATTATTGTCATGCTACATAACAATCAACCTACTAACTTATGTATCACGAATTAATTATGGACATGATACATTGAAATGTAGTTGATATGACATATTATATATCAGCAATACAATGTATTCGAAGAAAGTAATGTATCCCACTAGCAATTTTCAGAAATTAGTGTAATATTGAAAAGATATGAGAAATGGAATAAGTAGCACCCATAGTAGTGGATTTATGTTGTTTACACTTAAAATTTAAATATTCAAAAATTATACAAAAAGTACAATAAATTATAATTTTTCTCATACCAATATGATGAATAACTATATTTTAAAATGTTAATCAAAGTTTATATCATTTGACTTTAAAAAAAAACTATGACAACTAAAAAAAAACAGAGAGAGTAGTAGCAAAAAATACATTTGAATTATTATTGTTTATTACGAGTTTCACACCTTATCATTTCGGCTATCATTGATTTTTTTAGGCTGTGATTATTACATTATAGTTCTTTCTCCTATTTGATATGTATTACTCTCCATTTTATATTATTTTGTTATGAGTGTCATTGCTTTCATATTTGTATCCTCTTTATAAAAAATTTTTACAAACTTTATTTCAATTGTGAGTCTATCGGAAATAGTTTCTTTATCTCTATATAGTAAAAATAAGATTTGTGTAAATTCTACTATGCTCCACATACCTCACTTATGAAAGCACCTATGAAGTGTATTTTTTTTTTTGGTAACTAATTGTAATTGTATTCATTACCAAAGTGATCAATTGCAAAGCAATCAATACTGGGGAAAATGCTAGACAACTCCTAGGGATAAAAATTCATTCCTTGGAAATCCCCACTCAACTTAAGCTTTGCAGGTCCTCGAAATTGGCACCAGTAATCTAACCAACACTTCACTACTTCCTTCTGTCTTTCGGAATATTCTACCATTTCTCTCCTGCCAAACAAAATTGATTGTTCCTCCCATAATCATTCGATATACTTCTGCTTTGACATCTTTTCTATTCTTGTTGATAGTCATCCATTGTAATTCTGTCTCCCAGTCCATTGTTGGCCTATTTATTCTTTTTCATTGTAACATTTCCGCCCAAATCTATTTAGTTACTTCACACTTAAAAAATAGGTGGCTTGCACTCTCATTCTTGCAAAGAGGGTTAACTATAAGACCTCAATTTTGTAATCAATCCTTCGTGTATAACCTGTTATGGGCAGCTAATCGTAGCATAAAAATCCACTTTGGTGCACCAGGTTATTACAAACCTAATCTCATTCATGAAATTTTAACATGATCTCATCTCGGTTGATAGTAGAAATTCCTAATGTTGAACTGTTTCATGCTCGTAAATTCAGCCATGCTCATTCCTGCCTGAGATAAGTACTTGCCTGCCTTTATGATCTTTAGAATAAGCCATGATGTTTGTTTGCATCTTGCCTCCCACCTCTAGCTTTTGCTTCCATAATAGGCATAGACCAATTGAAATTTGAATCCATAGTCATAGCCTTTTTACGTCATTAGTTTCAGAATTGGTTACAGACGTCTTGTTCCAAGTTTTCAAGTCTGTGAAGTTTAGTCCTTCTATTGTTTTAGGTGTGCATAGAGTATCCTAAGCTATAAGATCTTTGACAGACTTTTCCTTGTCCCCGGTCTATAAAAATGTGCCACACACTGTTATTATCTTCTTTATCACCTTCTTTATCTGCGACCAAAAAGTTTGGATCGGATATAAAACACTTTTAATCAGCAACTCCTTACCTGCATATGACAACTATTTGCTTGTCCACGTGGTCACTTTCTCTATCATTTTGTTTAGAAGTGGTTGATATTGAGTAGTTGACAATCTCTTTGAGCTAAGGGGGACACCCAGGTATCTAAAAGGAAAAATGCCTTTGGTGTAACCCAAAATTGTAGGGATCTGAGTCTGGGTGTTGGCATGCACACCCCCTAAGTACATGACACTTAGGGGTCGTTTGGTAGAGTGTATAAGAATAGTGCAAAATATGTTGTATTAGTAATGCAAGTATTAGTTATGCTGAGACTATTTCTTATGCAGTGTTTGGTGTGGTGTGTTAAAAATAACTTACATTGCATATTTTTAAATAAAAAAAATATTTACAAAAATACCCTCCACAAATATAATAAAAATGATGTGGAAAAGGTTTTGAGGGGCTATTGTGTCTTTACCCATGCTAATGCATGCATTAAAGTCCCTTGCATTGCTAATACCAAGGATTTCCCATGTATTAGTTATGCATAGCATAATACACAATAGAGTGTGTAACTAATGCTTGCATTAGTTATACATAGATTGAAAAAGTGTACCAAACAAGGTATTAGTAATACACAAAGCTAATGCATGCATTATTTTTTCTAATATATCCTACCAAACGACCCCTTACAAGTATTGGCTATCAAGTCGAATGCATGTGAGAACTCCATAAAATGAAGTGTATTTTAATACATAAATGATGATAATTTAGATAATAAAAAAATAACTGACAGTTAAAATGTGAAACTTGAAAAAAAAAAAAAGATACTATATTTTTATCATTAAACAATTAATACTAGTTGCATTATCATATAAAGTCGATTGATAAAGACTAGTATTACTAAAAGAATATTGATGAACTATTTTTCTTTTCCTTTTTTTTTTTTTGCACATTTTTTACTCACAATAGAAACAATTTTTCATCGATGTTATTCTTTTTATGTGATTTATTTCTTTTTCAAGCTATCGCATAATAATGTTAATTCCCTTTCGATTAAAAGTGTTAGATGTTCACACGTTGTATAACTATAAAATTTAAGTTATTTACATTGTAATGTAATGTGATAGAGAAATTAGACAAAATGTTTATTGAGTTAAATTTTTACAAAAAAATAGTTCACTTAAAAAAATCACCCATTTAATATATTAATTGATCATTCGAACATATTAATTTACCAAAAATCACCCTTCCAGTTTTCTTCTTTTCCTCTTTCATTAATAGTTTCTTCTTCAGATTTCTTCTCTTTACAAACTTTGTTGTCCATGCTTTAACTAATTGAAAGCTATCAGTAAAAATATGATCTCTTTTAGTATCCATATCATATACATTCATATCTATTCCGCATAATTCATTGCATATTATGGATTATCCTTCCTCTTTCATGAATGGTGATACGTAATTCCTCACTTCTTTTTGAGGTAGCAAAAGCCTTGGATCTTCATTCACATTATTCTTTGTCAACGTCTTTGTTATCCAAAGCCCTTCCTCCCAGAGGCATATCCAGAATTTTGAGAAGATGGGTGCACTATTATGAAAATACTTCAAATGTGGGTTCACTCATCTATATGAAAAATATAACACTACTATATATGATCTAGGGAGGGAAGCATGGGTGCACGTGAACCCAGTGACCCCCACCTAGACACGCCCCTACTTCCTCCCCTGTTGTCGCTAGAACCACTACAGCCCGTCGATCAGTCGGAATGAATTTAATCTCTTCTTTTGTTCTAGTTATAATTAAAAGTATTTTGGTTTCTTGAAGTTTCTAAATAATAGGGAAAATGAAAGGGATAATAATAGGTGAGTGAATTTGACAGATTCCTTTGAAGAAAAAATCAAAAGAATAAAGCAAGAAATGTAATCTCTTGACGTAATTAAAATTTATTTTTTTTTTTTTTTGACAAGAAATGTCCTATATATATATTTTTGCTTGAATCAACTACTGCAATGTATAAATATTGTATAAACAGAGTATATGAATGTGTATACATCACTGATACATAGTTATACATCAAATATATATGATTGATATATTAAATATACATGCAGTCATTTTTTATTGTACATTTCCAATACATAATTATATATAATATATACATGTTTATACACAATATCGATACATTACATGACTATTTACATAATATCTATGTGCACTATGGATGTATATATACATCTCTGATACATAGATGTACATTATATATACACGATTACATACTATTTATATAATATTGTTACATTGTATAACTATTTATACAATATCGATACAACACATATAGAGTGCATACTATTAATATATTATAATACATTTCATATACATCATCCATTTTCGTTGAAGATATATTTTGTCAGTTGTATGGAGAAAGAGGCAGAAATTTGCCCCATCACGTTGTTTTCTTTTTTAATGTGAGAAATACATTGAGAAACTGTGTATATAGTAGCGACACTCACTATCAAAAATGCAATTATTACCATGATTTTTCTACCATTTAGCCACGATTCACGTATGGCTAAAACCCACATTTTTTTTTGTGTATATATATCTGTGAAATTATCCCTCATTTTAAGCAATGCACATGAATTTGTGTTTTACTTATTCGCTTAAGCCTTGCAAGGAGACGGAACCAATGATTTCTTTTACTTCCATCTTTATTTAAGGAGTTTTATCAGTGATAAGTAAAATTTGCTTGAATGATACACATTTCTCACTTCCGGCCTTGAGGTTATATTAGATCTGTTAATATTTTGATTTTTTCCCTAACTTCTATTATCTTTTCTGTGTTGGTTTTGCTGCATCCAGCAGATTAACCCAAGGAAAGACCCTAAAATTCCAAATTTGAAGTCAATACTGTGGAATACCCTAAATTCCATATCTGAAGTCAAAGTTATGTGCTCTCTGGTCCTTCCTATTACCCCTTGAAGGCCCATTAATTTAGCTCTAATTGATAATCCAAAATCTTCTTAATGGGCTAAAGATGCTTCTGGCCCAGCTCTCGGCCCAATTCCATTATCCCTTATATTTCCCAAGTCCAAAGCCATATTACATCTTCGCTAAGTCAATTCCTGGCCCAATATTGTCATTCCAGAAAAAAAGTTAAAACAACCAATGTTTTTTGGTGAAAAGGTGTGTGAGGTTGGTTATGAGTATAAGGAGAGGTAGATAGGGTGGAGAAATATTGAGAAGATGTGATTAGATTGGACATGTGTATGACACACTTATAACTTAACGAGAACATGCTTTTAGATAGTAAGATATGAAAGTCGATGATTAAGATATAACGTTTGTAGTTAGTCATGTGTTGTTAGTCTCTTTTATTATTATTGTTTTTATTACTCATATAATATTTTATTCCTCAATTCTATTATTACATGTTATCTTTATTTCGGTTACCGTTTCAAGTGTTGTATGTTTCAGGATGATTGCTTCACTATTGTATTTTCTTTTTCAATCATTATCTTTTAAGTGGCATGCAAATTTCAAACAAAATAAGTAAAAGTTAACGGAGGAAGCAGAGGTGGCTAAACAGTGAAACTAGTAAAACTTTTGCTTTAGTCCCCCAAAATATCGAGGCTCCAAATTTTTTTGATAAGATTCTATTTCACTAAAAATATTATTAAAGATTGTAAAAATATTTTAAAACTATCTACTTTTTACCAAAAATATTTTAAAACATTGAATTAAATAACTCAAAGATTCATATTAATAAATAAAGTTTTTATAATAATATCCAAGCTAATGTATTGCAAACACGTGACTAACATCTCATTTAAGAATACTACATTAAAAACAACAAGTATCTAAGAAACATTGAATCACCAGTAAAGAAACAAACATTGAATCACCAGTAAAGAAACATTGAAAATAGATGAATTTGAGCTAAGAATTGAGCCACGAATTGGTCCAAGCAGGAGAACAATGAAACAATTGATCATTTTAGCAATTTGACTATTAAGGGGAAAAGGCATCTCGAGAATAGATTTGTTAAATTTAGGTCTTCTAGTTTAAGGATGAAAATAGTCAGTCTGAAGATATGTACAATGATTTTGTCAGATCTCTCAGATCTATAGATAAAAATAACGTGTTAAAGATTGTGCATTAGCAAAAGAATGCATTGTGGATAGGTCTGCGTAGATATCGTGGGCAGTATCAAAAAATGGGCTAAGATGACGAATGATGTTGAATTGAAACTAATATTTGAGGGGCAGAATAGAACACATTGAGGGCATGTACCAGGGATTTTTAGAGAAAGGCACTGTACCACATGATCTGATGAATCTAGATGAGGGTGATGGTGAGGCTGTTGGCGGTGATCATCTGGCACGTTATGGTGAGGAGGAGGTAACCTATGTTGATCAGCCCATTGTGCACATTGAAGAGAAGGGTGGTGATCATCCAATAGGTCTTGGCGTGGAGGTAGCCCATGTTGATCAGCCCCTTGGGCCTGTTGAGCAGGAGGCATCACATGGTGATCAGTCCCTTGTGCACAGTGTGGATGAGCCCTTTATTGTCATTGGTGTTGCTGAGAGTGTTGGTATTGTGCCTCTATTAGAGAGTTGATAAAGAGTTTTGCTTAGCTACCATATGCCGAGCGGGTCAGTTAGCTTTGCACTCATATTGATCAGAGGCGTGATATTGCTTCACGTGCCCTTTCACAAGTTCGAAATGCAAGTGAATCAGTGGTTATTGGTATGACAGAGTTGACAGATTTTTTGCATGAATTTGAAGCCCTGTAATTTTACATTTAAGTTGTCCTTTTTCTATGTGTTACTTTGATTTGCTTGACTTTATAGTAACGTTTTCCACTCAGGTTTTACGACCTGTTCCGCTCTATCTAAAGTAATTTTTGTGTGTTATGCTGGTTGTATTATTCAAGGTTGCGACATTCTGCTTTCTTTTGTGTCTTGTGTATTCATGCACTATGTTGACTTGTAGTTGCTAGTCCTAAATTTTCTTAATGTATTGTGTTAGTATTAATTATTTTGTTAGTATTATTTATTTTTCGTTATGTGATACTTCTGTTCAATCTTATTCACCTTTCTACTAAGATGAAGAAACTAATGGGATTACCAGTATTATCAAATTTCAAAAAAAGAATTTCAAATTGTACCTAGTTGTTTGTAATATTTCGCTTATTGAAAAAAGAACTCGTTTGCAAGAAACCTCGAAAAGGCGTTAACATGATGCAATTTATAATCTAGGTTATGCAAAATGTGAATTCAATATCTTTATTCAATTTTGCTTAAAGTATTAGTACCTTATTGTGTCATTTTCCATAATCAGATAGTATTTGGTAACACCAACAAATTGATATTGTTTCTATTTAATAAATCAACATAGTTCAAGAAAAAAGAGTTTAAAATATAAATCAAAATTGTTAAGAAAAAAGAGTTTAAAATAAATATATTATGTTGTATAAATGAGAAGTCTAACATAACTTAAATGCTAGAAATTTAAACTTCTTATCACACGATACATTAGTTATATATGCTCGGACTCTTTAATAATGTTAATATTGAATTCTTTAAAATAGTACATTGAAGAATCCGAGCAACACAGTCCCTATCGTGCGCATTACATAAATAAAATTTCCTAATCTTGACCATTACCCCAAGACTCTATTGAAATATAAAACAAATGCATTCGCGGAATCCGAACTGCATTTGATTTACATTGTCACCTAATTTTGTCGCCACCGTTACAGCCATCTTCCTGTTTATATCATTAATGGAGTCCGTTACTACTATGATTTTCATTGCCATTTTGTCCAAATAAATTACTTCTCAAGTGCGGTATGTTGGCAATTAATATTTATAGGAGGTATCTGGATTAATGTGTGCTTTAACTTCCTCCTGTGATTTCTAGAATATTTTGTTCTCCACTATAGATAAATATTTTATATTATAAGTGGAATAGCTTGACTTTGACCAGTGCTTTGAAAATAGGGGAGAAACTGATGAATATGGGGGCTTGGGAGAGTAGAGGAGATGTGGATTATATGTGGGAGATGACTTCCAGTTGTATCAGGGAGACCGCTAGAGAGGTGTTGGGTGTCTCGAGAGGTCAATCTGGCAAGCACTGGGGGGACTGGTCGTGAAAAGGAAGGTGGAGACTAAGAAGGTGGCCTATGCCAAGTCGGTTAAGAGCAAGGATGACGAGGAGAAGCGGACGAGTAGGGAGGAGTATAAGTTAGCCAGAAAAGAGGCTAAGTTAGCGGTTACGGCAGCTTAAGACACCAGCTTTCAAGAGCTTGTATGTCGTTCTAGAGGAGAAAGGCGGGGATAAGAAGTTACGTTGTATAGGTTGGCCAAGGTTAGGGAGCGGAGGGCCCGCGACCTTGACCAAGTGAAATGCATCAAGGGGGAGGATGGCGAAGTGTTCGTTGGTGGAGGATGCCCTCATTAGGAGGAGGTGGCAGTCCTAGTTTCATAGACTTTTGAACGACGAGGGGGACAAAAGTTTCGTGTTAGGGGACAAAAGCTTCGTGTCGCGATTATGGTTATTGTAGGCGTATCAAGGTTGAAGAGGTCAAGGGTGCTATTCATAGGATGCGTAGGGGTAGGGCTATTGGGCCCGACGAGATTCCGGTGGATTTTTGAAAGTACACTGGCGGGCCAGGTATGGAGTGGCTGACAAGGTTGTTTAACATCATTTTTGGGGCGGCGAAGATGCCCGAATCTTGGAGATGGAGTAAGATGATTCCATTATATAAGAACAAGGGGGACATTCAGAGTTGCAACAATTATAGGGGTATCAAGTTGTTGAGTCATACTATGAAGGTTTGGGAAAAGGTGGTAGAGTTGAGGCTGAGGAGGATCGTGACTATTTTCGAGAATCAGTTCGATTTTATGCCAGGTCGCTCGACTACTGAGGCCATTCACCTAGTGAGGAAATTAGTGGAGCAGTTTAGGGAGAGGAATAAGGACTTGCACATGGTGTTCATCGATCTTGAGAAGGCGTACGACAAAGTCCCTAGGGAGATTCTGTGGAGGTGCTTGAAGGCTAAAGGTATGCCCATGGCGTACACTAGGTCGATTCAGAACATGTACGATGGTGCAAAGACACGTGTGAGGACGGTAGGAGGGGATTCAAAGCACTTTCCTGTTTTGACAGGATTGCACCAGGGATCTACTCTTAGTATGTTTTTATTTGCCTTGGTGATGGTTGTTTTGACATGGCGTATTCAAAGGGAGGTGCCTTGGTGTATGTTATTTGCTGCTGATGTGGTACTGATTGACGAGACCCGAGAGGAGTTAATGATAAGTTGGAGGTTTGGAGACAGACCCTTGAGTCTAAAGGGTTTAGGTTGAGAAGGACTAAGATGGAGTACTTGGAATATAAGTTTAGTGATTCGACTCATGAGGCTGATGTGATAGTGAAGTTGGATTCTCAGGCCATTCAGAAGAGGGGGAGTTTCAAGTATCTGGGGGTCTATGATTCAGGGGAATGGCGAGATTGATGAGGATGTAACACATCGTATTGGTGCAGGGTGGTTGAAATGGAGGCTCGCTTTGGGAGTTTTGTTTGATAAGAAGGTACCTCCGAAGCTTAAAGGTAAGTTCTACAGAATGTCCGTCCGTCCGGCTGTGTTATATGGAGCGGAGTGTTGGCCAGTTAAAAACTCCCACATCCAAAAGTTGAAGGTAGAGGAGATGAGGATGTTGCGATGTATGTGTGGACTTACCAGGAGTGATAGGGTTAGAAATGAGATTATTCAAGAGAAGTTGGGTATGGCTTAGGTGGAAGATAAGATGCGGGAAGTGAGGTTGGATGGTTCGGACATATGATGAGGAGGTGCACGGATGCTCCAGTACGGAGGTGTGAAAGGCTGGCTGTGGATGGTTTTAGGCGGGGTAGAGGTAGGCCGAAGAAATATTGGAGGGAGGTGATTAGGCATGACATGAAGCAGTTACAACTTACAGAGGACATGACCCTTGATAGAAAGATGTGGAGGACGTGGATTAGGGTAGAGGGTTAGTGGGTAGAAAGGCGTCCGTATTAGTAGGAAGGAGTGTCTGTTTGTATTTGTGTCTGTTGTTTCTTGGGCAGATTCTTGTTCGTGTTGTTTTGGTGATGTTTGTGATTTCGAATAAATAGTCTATAGTGTTACTCTGTGGGTGTCTTGCTTCTTTTATTATCTAGCGATGTGTTATCTCTTTTTGTTGTTTGTTTTTATGATATTTGTTTGTTATTGTTGTCTGTTCTGAGCCAGGAGTCTATTAGAAACAGCCTCTCTACTTCATCTGAGGTAGTGGTATGGACTGCATACACTTTACCCTCCCTAAACCCCACCAGGTGGGAATACACTGGGTATGTTATTGTTGTATTATATGGTTAATTCATAGTGATAGTGAAATCACACTTGCATTTAGGGGTGGGCATAAAAACCGGAGAATCGTAATCGAATTAGTTCGATTCTTCGGTTCGATATTTGGTTTCAGGGTAACGGTTCTTCGATGCTTCGAAGAACCAAACTTTTATTAATTAAATTTTTAAAAAATATTTGTATTACATTTAACATATATGCTTCCCCAATAAAGACCCAAGTCCAAGCCCATAAATTTTCTATAAATCCTATCACACCCAAGTACTCTCTACTCTCTGTTTATATTAGTGATATTAGTTGTGAGGAGCTAAGGACGTAGTCACTAGTCAGTCAGTTGTTCTTCCGATTGTTTTTCAAAAGTTGTTGCTAGTACTAGTAGATGCAATTCATGAAAAACGTTGTCTGTGAGCTGCTGCTATTACTAATAGCCTATTAGTGACATTAATATTTGTGAGCTACCTGAATCGTGACATAGTTTGATATTAGTGTTTTCTGCATTGAGACTGCTGAAGCTTGAATTTGTGACAAAGTGTGAGACGTGAGCGTCTTATTTGTCTTACTGTTTTTAACTTTTAGGTGCTACTGCCTAGTGCCTGATGAAGGCTGAAGTCGTGGTATTAGTTTTACTGCCTAGATTCAAAGTGGATATGTTTTGACTGTTTCTCATCAGTTGAACCGAAAAATTGATTTAGAAACACCGAATTAAACCGAATTGAAGTTCAAAAATTCAAATCAAACCGAATTAGTTTGGTTCGGTGTTCATTTTTACAAAATCAAAAACCGAAGAACTGAATCAAACTTTGACAAAACTGAATCGAAGAACCGAACGGCCACTCCTACTTGCATTTACCATTATTGACGTTGTTGAAAGATCCAAACTTGGTATGATGACGTATTGACGTTCCCCATGTAGATATATATAATCAGTTCAAATGGACTGGTCTTTAATATTTCATTATTTAATTGTGAGGTGAGGGCTTCATTGTCCTTCAATTAAGTGTTGCGGAAGCCGAATATATAGAGTGCGATTAAGTTGCAACTACTATATCTAAAGTTAGCTATATAAATAGTAAATGAGAGAAACAATAAGAGAACACTAGAAATTTATGAGGTTCGGCAAAATTTTATTTTCGGCCTACTCCTCGGACACAACCAATCAAACTTTATTTCACTCCAAAAAGATACAAATGAAATACTACAAAAGAGAAAAGAAAGATTCAAAGGCCTTAAAGATGAGAAGGCAAGTGATTGAGATAATTTACAAATGAACTAAGTGCCCCTATTTATAGAAGTGAATTCTTCCTCTTGATGTCATCAGTGACATCATCATCATCATCTCGATGTCATCAGTGACATCATCATCATCATCTTGATGTCATCAATGACATCATCATTACACAAATGTCAAAGTTCAACGTGTGAAATCATTTAATGATAGTCAAAGATTTCGACTACAAGTTGAACTTGGACATTTCTTCCCAAAGAAGAATTCCCTTTTTTAAAAACGTTCACACTAGTTCTAGTCAAACGTTCACACTAGTTCTAGAATCTAGTCAAATTTAACAAATCTCCACCTTGGCAAGATTCTCCATTTTCAATTTTCTCTCAGCAACAAATTTTGATTGTGTCTTCAATCTTTAATCTTCAATGTTCAATAATGTTGATCAAGTTCAAACAATGTTGAAACTTGACCGCAGTTACCACTTTCGTCAGCATATCGGCAGGGTTATCTGTAGTCTGAATTTTCTGTACTATGACTCCACCTTCTTCTATAATGTCTCGTACAAAATGATATCGAATGTCAATGTGTTTTGTCCTTGCATGATAAATTTGGTTCTTTGCTAATTGGATAGCACTTTGACTATCACAAAATACTGTGATGCCTTCTTGTTCAATACTAAGCTCTCTAAGCAAACCTTGAAGCCAAATCGCCTCCTTCACAGCCTCCGTAATTGCCATGTACTCTGTCTCCGTGGTAGACAAAGCAACTGTTGACTGCAAAGTAGATTTCCAACTAACTGGTGCGTTTGCTAAAGTGAAAACGTAACCAGTAGTTGATCTTCGTTTGTCCAAATCACCTGCGTAATCTGAGTCACAATATCCTACCAGATGCTAACCATCCTCCTGCTCGAAAATCAAACCAACGTCTACAGTATTACGAATATACCACAGAATCCATTTCAAAGCTTGCTAATGTTCCTTTCCAGGATTATACATATACCTGCTTACAACTCCCACAACATGTGAAATATCAGGTCTTGTATAAACCATTGCATACATCAAGCTACCAACAGCATTTGCATATGGTACTGTTGACATATATTCTTGTTCAACTTCATCCTTTGGCGACATAGCGTCACTAAGCTTAAAATGAGGAGAAAACGGAGTGCTAACCGACTTCGTTAGCTCATTCATATGAAATCGGTCTAGTACCCTCTTCAAGTATTCTTTCTGAGATAAACAAAGTTTCTTTAAATGTCTATCTCTTTTTATCTCCATGCCAAGAATCTTCTTTGCTTCACCCAAATCCTTCATTTCAAACTCATTTTTTAGTTGAATCTTCAACTTCTCAATTTTTTTTTTTGCTTTTGGACGTTATCAGCATATCATCAATATATAAGAGAAGATATATAAAGGATCCGTCTTCAAGCTTTCACAAATACACACAATGATCATATTTGCTTCTTTTGTACCTTAGCCGCAACATAAACTTGTCAAATCGTTTGTACCACTGTCTAGAAGACTGTTTCAATCCGTACAACGATCTTTCAAGTTTGCATACCATCTTTTCTTTTCCAGCAACTTTGAATCCTTCTGGCTGAGTCATGTAGATTTCCTCTTCCAAGTCTCCATGTAAAAACGCAGTTTTTACATCCAACTGAACTAGTTCCAAATTCAACTGTGCTACCAAAGCCAACAAAACTCTAATGGAGGAGTGTTTTACGACTGGATAAAATACCTCATTATAATCAATTCCCTCCTTTTGAGCATATCCTTTGGCCACCAATCTTGCTTTGTAGCGAACGCCTTCTTGGTCAGGAAATCCTTCTTTCTTTGCATATACCCATTTGTACCCAATTGTTTTCTTTTCCTTCGAGAGATTGGCCAAGCACCATGTCTGATTCTGATGAAGGGACTGTATTTCTTTATTCATGGCAATCCTCCACTTATCTGCTTCTGAACTTTGGACTGCATTTTTATAAGTGGTAGGAATACCATCAGCTACAATTGAGTCTGCACAAGCCACTATATCCATGAACCGAACAGGTTTTCTTATTGTTCTTTTTGGCTTGCTTGTTGCTATTGATTCAAGTGCTGGTTGAGGTTCCAAAGATGGAATCTCCTCTTCAACTGGCTCTTCTTCCCGAGGAAAATCTCCTATTGTTTCCTCGTTTTCTTTTTATGTTGGAAAAATTAATTTTTCCTCAAACTCCACCTGCTTTGAAGCACCATCAGTTTGTTTGACATCTTCAACTGTTACCTTATTTGTCAAGGCAGATTCACCAAAGGTAGCATCCCTGCTGAATATAATTTTTCTTGTCTCTAGACACCATAATCGGTACCCTTTGACTCCAGAAGTAATCCCCATAAATACAACCTTCTTTGCTTTTAGATCTAATTTGGACTCTCTTACATGATAATATGCAATTGAGCCAAATACATGCAAAGAACCATAATCTCCAGCAGGTTTTCCATACCATTTTTCTAATGGTGTCTTGCCACCAATTGCGGCAGATGGTAGACGATTAATGAGGTGGCATGCATATGTTATTGTCTCAGCCCAAAATTCTTTGCCCAAGCCAGCATTGGACAACATACATCGAACCTTCTCCAGCAAATTCCGATTCATGCGTTCTACCACTCCATTCTATTGTGGTGTATTTCTAACGATGAAGTGTCTGGCAATACCATTTTCTTCACAAATCTTCTGGAAAAGATCACTTTTGTATTCTCCACCATTGTCTGTATGAAGACACTTGATCTTTCTGCCAGTTTGCGTCTCTATCATCGCCTTTCATTTGAGAAAAATTCCCAACACTTCATCTTTAGTTTTCATTGTATACACCCATACTCTTCGGGAAAAGTCGTCAACAAAGGTTACAAAATAGTGTTTCCCACCTAATGAAGGTGTTTTGGAAGCACCCCAAACATCAGAGTGAACATAATCCAAAATACCTTTAGTATTATGGATGGCAGTTCCAAATTTAACCCTTGTCTTCTGTTTCCCTTTAACACAATGCTCACAAAACTCAAAGTTGCACATCTTTAATCCTTTTACCAATCCTTGATCTGATAAAGTTTTCAAGGATTTTCCTCCAGCATGCCCCAAGCGCATATGTCATAGCCTAGTCATTTTTGACTCCTTATCATCATTGGATGTTGCTGCCGCAATCCCAATAACTGTACTACCTTGATAGTGGTACATGTTATTGCTTCTTCGAATTTCCATCATTACCACCAATGCACCGGAGCAAATTTTCATCACCCCATTATCTGCAATGACTTTGAACTCCTTTGACTCTAGGGCCCGGACAGAAATGAGATTTTTCTTCAAATCAGGTACGTATCGAACATCTGTTAATGTTCTGCTCAATCCATCATGGTTCCTTAATCGGATGGAACCAACACCATATGCGGTAAGAGGATCATTGTTTGCGGTGTGAATCACTTCACATTCTCCTCTTTGTAAATCAGTGAACCAGTCCCGATTGGGACACATATGATATCTACAAGCCGAGTCCATCAACCATACTTCAGATGAATTGGATGGCTCTGTTGTAACTAGTGAGAAATTAGAGTCGTCACAATCAGCTACATTTGAGTCCATGACAGCCTTTCCGTTGTTAGGTTTGGCCTTATTTTTCAACTTTGGACAATCTTTCTTCCAGTGACCTTTTTCTCTGCAAAAGGCACATGCATCTTTGCTGGGTTTGGATTTTGACTTGGATCTTCCTTTCTTTGTTCTCATTTGATCTTGAGAACGACCTCCTACGACCAATACTTCTCCTTCTCCTATGTTGTCTGGTTTCTTCTCTTCTATGGCAATATCTAGTCTTTGTTGAAAAAGGACATCAAGAACTTCGCCTTGCCACATCCCGAAATGTCCTGAACCGTCAAAGATTTCAACTGCAAACTTCGCATTTGACACAATTCTTGTCATAAGCGAATATGCCAACGATGACGTATTATTGACACCCGATGTGGAATCTTCAACTTTCTTGTCTGCCATTTCTACTACAAATACTATTTATTAACTAACTGTACCGAAGACCAAAGTAATTCTTTTCTGATGTGGAAGTTCAGACAGTGCTGCAACCACAAAGCATACTCAGATAGAACCTGGCTCTGATACCAATTGTTGCGGAAGCCGAATATATAGAGTGCGATTAAGTTGCAACTACTATATCTAAAGTTAGCTATATAAATAGTAAATGAGAGAAACAATAAGAGAACACTAGAAATTTACGAGGTTCGGCAAAACTTTATTTTCTGCTTACTCCTCGGACACAACCAACCAAACTTTATTTCACTCCAAAAAGATACAAATGAAATACTACAAAAGAGAAAAGAAAGATTCAAAGGCCTTAAAGATGAGAAGGCAAGTGATTGAGATAATTTACAAATGAACTAAGTGCCCCTATTTATAGAAGTGAATTCTTCCTCTTGATGTCATCAGTGACATCATCATCATCATCTCGATGTCATCAGTGACATCACCATCATCATCTTGATGTCATCAATGACATCATTATTACACAAATGTCAAAGTTCAACGTGTGAAATCATTTAATGGTAGTCAAAGATTTCGACTACAAGTTGAACTTGGACATTTCTTCCCAAAGAAGAATTTCCTTTTTTTCAAAACGTTCACACTAGTTCTAGTCAAACGTTCACACTAGTTCTAGAATCTTGGCAAATTTAACATTAAGTTGCTCTCTAAAAGCTAGTTGTTAATTTTTATTCTTAAAAATAGAACTTAATTTTGTCAGGCATAAGTTTTTTAATGATACGAGTCGTAACTTGTAAGATATTATGATGCGAAAATATAAACTCATGCCCAGTGGCGGAGCCAGGAATTTAGCAAAGGATGTGCAAATTTTATTCTCAGCTATGTTAAGGGCGTGCAAAATTAAATATACACTCATAATAGCTACTTCTATATTCACCACATAATTCTTTGGTGAAGGGTGTGCATCTGACCACCCTTCGCTAAAGGTGGCTATGCCCCTGCTCATGCCTGCGAAAAAAATTAATTCTGTGGAACAAAATTAAAGATCAAACACAACCAAAACAAAAGTGCTAATCAATGAACAATGAAAAAATCTCAATGTAATAGGCCATAAGTTGATCAGAGAATTCGAATTACCTATTTGTTTATCTTCTTCTTTTTCTTGTAATTAAAGAAAGACTTGATATTTCATGGAGATAAAAAGAAAAGAAATAGACCTATCTAGTTTTCCATGCCATGAAGCAAATATTTACCACCAATGAAAGTTGTATGAAAGTTATGATGGAGTGGTAAATACCATTCATTTTTAATCAGAAATTTTGGATTCGAATCCGCTTGGATACAGAGTTGTGCAACCTTTTACACTTAATTAGAGATTAGGATCCAAGCTTTTGACCGAAAAGAGAATTCTTTTTTAAGGAGCGTAATTCTCTCCTTATATGAGCCCTATGCATCACTAGTAATTAGGTATCAAATATCGAATGGCTAAACACAAAAAAGAGAAAATTCTAGAAAAGAGGAAGTTTCAAATTTATATTACTATATAATTGAAAAAAGAATTTGTGTGAACAAATGACCATTAAGGGAGAGTGATTAATCGAGCTCTGTGCATAGAAAGATCGTTGATAGGGAATAGTACTTTCAAATGGATTCTATCTAATGCGGATCTTAAATTAATAGATATTCAAAGAGGGAAAAAAAGAAAGAAAAAGGGAAAGGGACTGTGACTAATGAGCGGGGTATCTTAGCTTTATGCCAAATTGAACTAAGTGGAGTTACATCTATTTCCTATATTCTCATTTTTTGCCTTTCGAATTACTGACTTGAGAACTTTAAATGACTTTTGCAATGAATTAAGGGGTCATTCGGTAGCTAGTGAAGATGTAATTTATTCATGTATTGGTTTTTACATAAGTTGTACAATGTTTGATAGCTATTTAGGAAGTATAGTCGCAACCTGATTATCTTCGTAATCAATTTTTCATGTTATATTTTACTTATCTATAACGATATTCTACTTATAACAACAATGGCAATTATTATAGCGGTACAATCTTTGTAAAATAACTCTCTATAATAACATACTCAAATATTATATAATAATATTTTGTAAGAAACATATTATGTAACAAAATAAAACACCAAAATATTTATGGTAATCATCATTAATGTCATACACACAGCAAATTTCAAGTATAAATATCTAATTTAAAGAAAAAATTATATTTAAATAGTGCACATCAGTTATTTAATAACTTCACGAGGAAAAGACTACTAATGTTTGTCTTTTTTATATTTATACTATTTCTTATTTTGCATACTTTTGTTTATAACAGCTAAATGAGATCTGAACTTCAAATGAAAGTATACATGCATACATAGACAAACGCTGCCACTATAGAGAGGTTTGACTGTCATTCATGTGTAAAATTAATACTTCGTGTGCTTGCAATTTAGAAACCTGCATAACTAATAGCTTTATAAGTTATGAGTTTGTGTATTATCCCATGCGAGTTAGAAGATAGAATAACTAATATCCGCATAACTAATACCTGCATAATTCTAACCAGCTATCAAACGACACCCAGCTAATGTCGGCACAGTGAGACTAAGTGATGAACTTATGGAAGTCATAGGCATGCATGAATAGAGTCGTGGTCCATATTCTTAATTTGGAATTGTATGGATATTCCAAATTAAATTATGGTAGGGAAGCATCAATCAAACATGTCTTTGTGGAACGTATAGTTTAACACCTATGCACAAACAAAAAAAAAAATCGACAAGAAAATTTATGCTCTCTGTTGTACTTTTAGTGAAGTTAATTTATTCGTCATTAGAGCATTTTACTTTTATTTAGCATTCTAATTACTTTAATGAACCTTCTAAATTAAATCTTCAAGGAGTTTGTCCAAATATCGTACTTGGCACATAATTTCACGAAAGATTTAAATGTATATCGGTAAAGATTTTTTCTCTATAATTTGTAACAGTAGAGATTTTTTTGTCCAGTATCGTATAATATATAATTTGTAATAAGTTTTAGTTAGTATTACTATTTTTACTAAGTTATAAACCAACTACGCTAATTATGATTTATATGTAATTATTTTACAATGCAACATAATTTTATAAGTAATTTTTTATACTAACACTCATATGAAAACTCGATTTTAATTAATCAACGCACGTCGACTGCTGGTCTAAAATGATAGGCCTTTTAGATTGGTCAAATATGGTCTTACTTACACTAAGGTACGAAAAATTTAAAAATTGGAATTCATCAATGGGGTAGTAAAACAAAGGAAAACCTAAGTTACTGATTTCTATTTCTAATTTCTGTTAAGGTAAGTTTAGAGTAGTCCCTTTTAAAATTTGTCAAAAATGAGAAGTATTTTCTTTATCTTCATCAAATATTTAATAAAATTTACATGTTAAATAGCTGGTTAGAATTATTCAAGTATTAATTATGCGGATATTAATTATTTTATCTTTTAACACGCATAGAATAAATATACATACTCAAAATTTATACATATATGTATTAGTTATGCAGGTTTCTAAATTGCAAGCACACAACGTATTAATTTTATACATGAATGACAATCAAACCTCTCTATAGTGATAGTGTTTGTCTCTGTATACTTGTATATTGTCATTTGACGTTCAGATCTCATTTAGATGTTATAAACAAAAGCATGTTGTAACACCCCGTACATTTTCAAAACTTATACGATCAACCTAGCATGGATAAAAGTATTTAAACTTGAGATAATAAGGACATACTTAAGTGTAAAGTTAAAGTTAAGTGGTAGATTACGGTATAAGGATTAAGACGTTGGAAAAAGGGGAGAACATAAACGAGGTGCTTCCGTGACTTAATTAAGATAGTAGGTGTATCACCTACTTAAACTATTGGGCTGCATTTGGATATAAGTTAATGGACTCAATTGAGGCCCAAACTAAGTACATAAAAATGGAAAGATGACTAGCCCAACACCTAAGATTAATCAAGGCCCAACATGACATGATCCAGCTAAAAATAACCCAAGTAGATGGGCTGTTTTGGGCAGCTTAAATAAACCAAGTAGGTGCATCACCTACTTGGACTTTCTTGTATAGCCAAAAAGGTGCATCACCTACTTGGACTATTTTTGACCAAGAACTTGGCTAAGATTGGACCATAGAGAGGCGGTGGAAAGGGGAGTATATAGAGCTGAAATTCAGCTCATTTATCCATTTACTTCACTTGCCAAAACAGAAAATTAAAACACTCTCTCCTCTCTCAAACCCCCAACCAGCCGCCCCGAATTTCCCTAGGGTTCTTGGACTAATCTTCCACTTTGCACGCCTTGGTAAGTGTTTACCCTTATAGCTTAATGTAATATATGTATAAGAGGTTGTGGAAATCATGTTGGTTATGTTTAAAATGTATAGGGCAGTCCCTTGTTTTGGTGCCAGTCCACTTGTGTTTAGTTTTAAAGGATTTGCCTTCTATGTGGTTTAAACTTGAAAGGGGACTTAAGGCCTTGAAGGAGTTGAATTAGATGGACTAAATTTTAGTATGTTTAAGTGTGGTGTTGTCCCTAATTCGTTCCCCTTGTGTATGGCTTGATGGAAATGTTTATACGTGATTGTATATGCAACGTTTGGCGAAGTGAACGGAGAATACTTTCTTGTTATGTTAAAGCGAAATCTGAAACTGTGTGGACTGTTTTTGGTATATTGTTGTGCAAGGTATTTATGTGACTTGATGGAATAAATATGTAGAGTTGCATTGAGGTAAAAATATGAAGTATGCATTTGGTGGGAAATCTTGTTGGTTTGTAACGTTTGTGTTGGTTTGTGGACTGTTTTGGTGGTGGTGTTGTGGTGAGGCAGTAGGTTATAGTGTAAGGGGGTGGAATATGGTTATATGGCAGTATAAATAAAGGGGGGTGATGCACCATGTGTTTCGGAGGTTGGACAGTTTTTACTTCTCGTTAAGCAACTAGTTACCATTTTGTGAACTTGTAATGTAATTAGCTTTTAATGTTAGCTCCATTACATACTTGTGTTGTAGAGTAACACATAAGGAAGGAGCTGAATCATTGTAGCCACGTAGTGAGAAGATAAGGTATGTAAGGTTACTCTTTTTCGTATCTTTTGGCAGCACCTATTGTTCACATCATTACCGAACTTATTTTTACTCCGCAAGGTTTTAAAGTATCTTATTTTAAGTTTGTTAGCAATTGTTATTCACGTGTTTCTTATTCATTGGCTATTGTTCCAAAGCTCCAATAATGTTATGACCACCAATTAACAATCTCATAAAAATTAAAAAAAATAATGAAGTAATGCATATGTGGTTGAGTACGGGTGGTAGCTTTGGGGGCGAAAGCCTAGCTCAAGCCGATCCCGGTTGATTATTGGATAGAGGGGGTAGCTCTGGGGGCGAAAGCCTAGCTCGAGCCAAACCTGATTTATTGATTTATGGGTGGTAGCTCTGGGGGCATAAGCCTAGCTCGAGCCGATCCCAATATTATTTACCACTGATCAGTTGGTCCCGGGCATTGTATGGTTGATATTGATATATTGATATAAAGGAAAAAGTAAAGAAATGAATGTAATGTACATGGTTCCACATATACAGTACGGTGGTATATCAGTATTCTCTATTCACTTGTATTTGATTCCATTCGATTTCTTATATCTCATACAGTTACTTATAGCCTTACATACTCAGTACATTCTTTCGTACTGACGTCCCTTGGGGGACCTACCTTACTTGCTGCAGACACAGAAGCTAGTAGACCGTCACAGTAGGGTACGGGTCATCTGCAGGCTATTGGTGAGCTCCAGATTGATTTGAGACTTTCCGAGCCATTTGTATATATTTTTGGTACTGTGTAGTAGTTGTATAAGGCAAGGACTTGTTCCGACCTTAGTCAGGATTATGTATATCTTTTAGAGGCTTTGTAGACCATTGTAAAGTCTAACGTAGAAGTGTCATACCTTTTTGACGTTGTGGCCCCAACGGTCAATTCTCGTATCTATTTTGAACGTTTTTACATGACTTCCGCCATCGATATATTATTTCTACTTGTGGCAAAATTTTAGTGCATTTAGTGACATGCATATGAATGAACACAATCATAGGTTGGTTCTCTCGGACCTTAACGGCATCGGGTGTCAGTCCGCCCCAATGGGATTTGAGGCGTGACACATGCAAAATGAGAAAATGTATGAATACAAAGAAAGACAAACATTAGTAGCATTTTTCTCGTGAAGTTATTAAACAACTTATTTGCACCATTTAAATATAATTTTTTAAAAAAATTAGCTATTCGTACTCGAAATTATTAACTAAGTGTGTTTTTTTTACATAATATATTTCTTACAAATATTATTACATAATATTTGAGTATGTTGTTATATAGAGAGAGATAATTTTACAAAGACCGTAACTATAATAAATGTCATTATTGTTATAGTTAGAATGTCGTTATAGAAAAGTAAAAATATAACATGAAAAATCGATTTCGGAGATAGTCAGACCGCTATATTAAAATGCCGTTATAACGAGGTTATCTTTTATAAAGGTCAGACTGTAACATTATATAACTTATGTAAAAACTAATACATGAATAAATTACCTCTTCACTAGCTACCGAAAGACCTCTTAATTCATTGCAAAAGTTATTTAAAGTTCTCAAGTAATTCGAAAGGCAAAAATTGAGAAGATAGGAAATAGATGTAACTTAACTTAATTCAGATGTCTTCGGTCAAAGAATCAGAAAATTCTTTCTTTCTTCTTTTTTCAATTTGGGAGACTTATTAAAGGAATGTTTCAATTTGTCATAAAGCTAAGATACCCCCCTCGTTAGTCACACTGCCTTTCCCTTTTTTCTTTCTTTTTTTTTTTCTCTTTAAAGTCCGATTAATTTAAGATCCGCATGAGATATAAAATTCATTCGGGGTACTATTTCCTACAAAGGATCTTTTCATACATAGGACTCGATTAAGCACTCTACCTAAATGGCCATTTGTTCACACAAATTCTTTTTCAATTATATAGTAATATAAATTTGAAACTTCTTTTCTAGAATTTATTTTTAGCCAAAAATTTCGGATACCAATTCACTTGGATACAGAGAGGCACGACCCTTCTTGATTATCTTCTTCTTGTAATTAGAGTTTAAGACAGAAATTTCTTTTCTTTTTTAATCTCCATGAAATATCAAGTCTTACTCTAATTACAAGAAGAAGATAAACAAATAGGTAATTCTAAGGTTCACATTTCTTCCAGAATGGCTGGGCCGATTGAGAGAGGGCTGAAAAGAATCCAATTTTCGTATAAACTTATGGACTTTTCCATTGAGACTGTTTCATTGTTCACTGATTAGCACTTTTGTTTTGTTCTGTGTTTGGTCTTTAATTTTGTTCTATCCAATTAATATTTTTACAGGAATTCTAAATTTTTGCATCATAATATCTTATAAGTTATCATCTGCATAATAAAACTTATGCATGGAAAAATATAAGTTCGACTTCTAAGAACAAAAATTACCCAACATTTAGAGATCAACTCAAAGCAAGCCCTCACTCCCACTCTCTCTAATCTATCTCGTTCCTTCTTGTACAATCATCTGATGAAGTCACATCAAACAGCTCTTCCACTTCCACATTTTCTAATCAAACTAGAGCCAATCAGAATTGATCTTGTAAAAGATCTGCTACAGAACGAATACGTTTATTTTTCAAATGATTCATATCGTCAAGTGCACCCATTCCAAATTTCAGCCCAATAACTACAAGTAGAATGAAAGGTATGATCCATGCATATTCATATATCTGTTGTTTTGATATTCTGGTGTCCTAGGCGTAGAGAAACCACACCGAGTATATTAGACTACTTTCAAATTTTTTAAATATAGATTAAATTAATTTAACATTTGAAAATTTAAAAACTGTATATAAAATTATGTAAATTAGAATTTTCCTTAAAACATTGACCACAGTCTAACAAAAGCAGAGAAAAAGAGAGGGAGTGCTTCCCATTTTGAAGAGTTAAAAGAGTTGGAATTAGTCGAAATCCAGAACAATGTCGACGTTCTCAAATACTATGTAATTATGGAAAAAAACATAAAACTAATTAATACTTTAAGCACAACTAAACAAAAATACTGAATTCACATTTTGCATAACCCAGATTAATTATTAAAATTTGAATAACGTAAACGCCACTTAGAGGTTCGCATAACTAGAGTGAACAAAGACATAGTACAATCATTTCTCTATCAGTATATCAGCAACTTCACTATGAGAAACACAAATGCAACAAAAATTCATTTTAAAAAAATCAAACTTGAATGATTCTCAATATAAGACAACACTTGTAAAAAATCAAACTTTAAAAAATTACCCATTCTTGAGTGGCTTTATGATCCACAATAATTAACAAAGACATCGTGTTGAAGTCCCTTCTGTTAGGGACTAAACAAGGAGATATGCTAAGCTAGCCTTTGATGAGCGGTTGTGTAATCTTTTCATTGATCTTGAGCATTATCGTGATATTGGTTCTCGTGCTCTTGCACAACTTGAATCTGTGGCTGCTGGCATGACTGAGCTGAGTGACTTTTTGAATGAGCATTGAAGCTATAAAAGTTTACTTTGAAGTTGGTGATTTTTACGTTTTACTCTTTTCTTGATTTTGCTAGACTTTATGTTATCTTTTCTATTCCTGTGTTTCAACTTGTGTTGTCAAGGTAGCCAGCTTGCTTTTGTTTATGCACTGTATTAACTTGTTGCTAGTTATATATTAATGTTTTGCATCACTATTAATTATTTTTGTTTTTTTTTGTTACTTTCAATTTTATAAAGGTTCTACGAATTTTGTTTTTATATATGTATGTTTCATAATAGTGTTGTTGATACCCCACTTGCTGTTGGTGGTGGGGTTGCTGCTGAGCTAATTGAGATCAATTTATTATCTTTGATGTCTTTGTTTGTTAATTATTGTGGATCATAAAGCCACTCAAGAATGGGTAATTTTTAAAAGTTTGATCTCAATTAATTTATCAGCAACCCCACCACCAACAAACACCAAGTGGGGTTTCAGCAACACCATTATGAAACATACATATATAAAACAAAATTCGTAGAAACTTTATGAAATTGAAAGTAACAAAAAATAACAAAAATAATTAATACTGATACATAACATTGATATAGAACTAGCAACAGTTAATACAGTGCATAAACAAAAGCAAGTAGAATTTGGCTATCTTGACTAATACAAGGCAACACAAGTTGAAACACAGGAATAACACAAGAATAGAAAAGATATCATAAATTCTAGCAAAACCAAGAAAAGAGCAAACGTAAAAATCATCAACTTCAAAGTAAACTTTTATAGCTTCAATGCTCATTCAAAAAGTCACTCAGCTCAATCACACCAACAGCCACAGATTGCCTTGAATTTTCAAGTTGTGCAAGAGCACGAGAACCAATATCACAATAATGCTCAAGATCAATGAAAAGCTCAACCAACCGCACATCAAAGGCTAGCTTAGCATATCTCCTTGTTAACTCCCTAACAGAAGGGACTTCAACAACAACATCAGGCACATCCACGTGTCCAATGAACAGCCCACCATGTGGACCCATCGGCTCAACAAGCCCAAGGGACTGAACAACATCAGTCGCCTCATCATCACCCTGACCATCACCTTGACCCTGACCAGCTCCCTCTCCCTGACCTTCAACTATACAAACAACATATACATAAAGACGACATTAGAAAAATTGGACACGAGACAAAAATTGACTAACTCTCGAGACCTAATAGCAATAAATCAATCCAAAATCATACAGTGGTAAGTAAAATAGAACAACAAGGCAAAGGGAAAAAAATTAAACAATGAGCACACAACAGCAAAAGCACAACATTAAGAGAAAACAAGATAAGAAATTATATATCCTTTTCAAACTAAGAAGAGATGATGCACTAACAAAATATAATATGGAAACAATCGATTATAAGAAAATTGATACAGTGAATACCATTTCAAATTGAGCTAATAGTCAAAAAACTCTAAGCAAAACAGAACTTGAGAATCACTTCAAAATAAGCAAACTACAAATCCTACAGTAGGATGATCTTAAACCCTACGGTAAGAAAATCATGAAAAGAACATGAAGATGAAGATGATATCGCAGTGAACTACCTCCTAGATCAATTTCCCTAAATAAACACCTGACGGACAGATAAAATGCACTGCGTGTATGTATTTACATTTACTATAGAATCAACATCAATTCATCAATCTTCTACAAATTATAGAGGCAGATATCTTAAACAGAATCCTAAACCCAAAAGAAAGTCACACAAAACAAATAAAAAGACCTGAAATTCAAAAACAAAAAAGTTGCAACTAGTAATAAAATAGAGAGTTCGGCAAAGAAAATCACAAAACGAAGCTCACAATCATGAAATGGCAGTGCGCAACCTGATAATCGAGCTGATAAAACTCACTGTGCGTATTCACTATATAATCAACATCAATTCTATCAAATCTTCATCGAAAACTCACATACACATGAAAATGCAATACAATAACTACAAATTATTGAGGCGAAAACCTTATACTGAAACTAAGAAGCTCACAAACATGAAGTGGCAGTGAGCGATCTGTATATCGAACTTATAAAAATCACTGTGTGTACTCACTATAAAATCAACACTCAATCGACCAAATCCACATCAAAAATTCACATAAACATGAAAATGCGATACAATAACTGAAAATTAGAGGCGTTTTTTAGACGGAGTAAACTAGATAATTTAGCATATATATAAATTACAAACTAAACTAGAGATGTATTGAAACATAAATTTGTAAATACGAACTGAGGAAGAAGCATACCAAGAAGATGATTGAAAAGGCGGTAGGGTAGTCAAGATCATCAGCGATTATTTATAGTAGAAAATGTAGGGCTACCCAAATGGGCCCATACGTTCTAGGCAATCAAAATATGGGACAAAAGCGATTAGGGGAAAATGTAGGGCCACAAAATATGGCCCACATTTTCACGAAAAAATGACACACTACATCAAGTGAAACATATAATTGACAACAGTTGCCAACTTAAAAGTTGGCATAAAATGACCATTTGGCCAAATAATTAGCACTACATAACCTATAATCATTTACCTCAAAAATAGTTGCAGTATTTTGTCTCTCTTCTAAACTACAACCAATATTTCTCCTTAAAATTAGCTAAAAAAATTGAAAAATGGATTATATAAATAGAACAAAAGCGATTAAAGGGAAATGTAGGGAGAAAATGTAGGACCCACATATGTTCAAGAGCCACCAAATAGGACCCATATGTTCAAGGGCCACCAAATAGGGCCCATATGTTCAAGGGCAAGAAAATGGGCCCAAAAGATTATTAATAGTGGAAAATGAACGGCACACAAATAGGACCCATTTAATCAGGGCAAACAAAAATAAGGGCCACAATTTCAAAATCGAAAAAAGAAAATGCAGCAAATGTATTAAATGGGCCGAAAATCAGTTTGAAAAAAGATTACAGAAAAAACATAAATCAGTTAATGCTTTAGGCCCATTAGGCCACTTTTGACTCGGATAATGTTGCTTTCATCCTTAGATCTGACATATCTGACCAAAACATTGCACATATCTTCAGAGCTGACTATTTTTATCCTTAAATTGAAATACCTACGAACAGATCTACAAAATTGCCATAAACAGAGTAAGCAAGCGTACTTTAATCTTAATAATAATAAATCAAAATATACATATATATATATACACACATGCAAAAAAATTGTTTTAACAGATGCAAATCGTCAATTTGATGATAAATTTGTAACAATCAAAAGAAATTCATTGACCAGCAAACCAAGCCTATATATGTATGAAAAATATTGTTTAAGAGATGCAAATCTTCGATTTAATATAAATTTGTGACAATAGAAAGAAATTCTTTAAAAGGGTGAAGAACTAATATAAATTATAAAAACCAAAAATAAATTCTAGGACGGCAACCCAGATCAACAAATGAAAAGAATGAAGAATAAGGAAATTAAGCACAATACAAACAAGTTTGAAAGGATTGATTTTTTGAAGAGAAGAAGGAAGAGCATTGTAAGAACTAAAGAAAAAAGTACATGAATGGGAGCGTGCGTATACTGGTTTATATAAAACGACGATTGGTCAATTAGGGTTTGCGATAATTAATGCTCTACGTCACCACCTACCTTTATGTTCTTTTTTTCATATATGCGTATTTTTATTGATTATTTTTACTTGCACTTCCTAAAAAACAGTTTAGTATATTTATTTCTTTTAAAATAAATACATTTTGGGGAAGAAAAGTTAATAAAAGATATTAATTAAATTATTAATAAATACAAGTTTGAAAGAATTGATTTTTTGAAGAGAAAGGAAGAGCATGGTAAGTACAGCCGTCAAAATGGGTTTGACCCTCGAGGCCAGCCCAATCCAATCCGCTATTAAGATTGGATTGGGTTGAGATTTTTGAATCTATTTAAAATTGGGGCTTATAAACCCAGCTCAAGTCACCCCGCTGGCCTTTGAAGCTTGACCGAGGTCGGGCTGAACTGGCTCGTAGGTCAAAATACTTTTAATTTAAATGAAGATTGTGAAAAAAGAAGTAAAAACTAAGAATAGTAACTACTGAATACGTTTTAATATCTTACATAATACTTTATTTATTTAGCATTAAATCCTAATTACTAAGTGTAGATGTTTCATTCATAATTGCTATTCAATTTAAACTTACAATTTAAAAGAAAATTGTGAACAAAAAGAATTAAAAACTTAAATAGTGATTACTGAATAAGTTCTAATTAATATCTTACACAATATTTTACTCATTTAACGTTAATCTCTAATACTAAAATTCCTAACCACTAATATAAAAATTGTATTCACTATGAAATGTTCAAAAACTTGTTGCTACTAGAAATCCATATTTTACTCAAATTTCAAAGCGATAATATTTTTAAGTGAATTTAAATTTTATTAATTTTTTATATATATATTTTTGATAATGTTTATCTAATTAAATCTATATATGAATTTAGATGAAGGTGATTTTAATTTGCGCAATTTATTCCATGGGAAATACTCCGGCTTTTTTTTCTTTTTTTATATTTTCTTTATTATTTATTATCTTTATCATTCCTTTCACTTTTTTAAAAAAAAAAAACTCTGTATATATACACTCATAAGTTACAAGGATAATTTTATATTTCACTAACTTATCTCAAATGTAAACTTTTTATAGCCAAATATCACATTTATCCGATAAGAAATTTAAAGTTTTATATTTTAAAAATGTCCTTTTTTTCTTCTTAAATTTTGTCTATACAAATATACAAATATGCAAAATCACAAAGGTGAATTTTTTTTTAAAAAAAACATTATTCTTTTCATTGCAAAATACTAGTGCGAAGAGAGAAACTCTTTGGCTTTGTAAAATGAAATGCACATTTATCTTCTTGAAATGTGTTAAAAGTAGGTAAGATGTTGACGGTCCATTGGGAAGCTAAACCATTTTGAATCCTTTACATACTCCATCAATCTCAATTTATCTGAGTTAGTTTGACTTGATATGATATTTAAAAAAAAAATAAAAAAAATTAACCATAAATCATTTTAATTAAAGGTAAAATAAATATTTTAATATTAAAATATTAAATAAAAATATATCATTATCTTTTAGACTGATTAAAAAAAAAAAATCATATAAATTGAGATAGTTAAAGAAATTAAATTTTAGAAATATTACTTTCTTTTTAACTTGTCATTTTTATAATTAACTAGTCTATAGGAACGCGCGTTGCACGTTTGTCCCTTATTATTTTTATAAATTTTTTATATATTTAAAAGTAGAATTATAAAATAGGAAATTCTAAAATAAGCAATACTAATTTGACCATTTATATTTTATTCATTAAATAAAAATATAAAAGTGGGACATTGCAGTTTCCAAGCTAGTAAGATAATATAATCTCTAATGGTGAGAATATGTTCATTCCTGAAAATTAATAATAAATACATGTAAAAGCCTTTAATGAAATTAGAAAAGACATGAAAAAGAAATAAATAGGAGTATATAAGATTTAGTTCTTGATGCTTATTACCCAAATGTCAAAATAGTAATTTTCATATTTGAGTTGTCAACACTGGCTTCACAATGCTATACAATAGGTTGGATCTCTGAAATCACCTTTTTAGTGTGATAACTCTACCAGAGGATGAAGAGGACTTTGTGACTATGTTGCAATTTGTATTTTTCCAGTAATAAAGTGATTTAAATGATATATTTATGAGTTTAATTTATTATTTGCTTCGTTTTAATTTATTTGTTTTACTTTTTTTAGTCTGTTTATGAAAAAAAAAACATCTCCATTCATTTTCTTTTAGCAACTTTTAATTTCAACTTTTCATATAACATATTATAGAACATCACAAGATTAAAGAATATTTTGACACATTCTACATATGTATCTTTAATTATCGTGAAGATTTAAACATTTTCTTTATTTTCTTAATCATTATGTCAAGGCAAAATCAAACAAACAAATTAAAATAAAAAAATAATTTGTGCTTTAAAAACTTAACTAAATCATGTTCTTGTCAATCATGGGACCATACCATCTAAATTTTAAACTTTCAATTATCTCGAAACGTTAAAATAAGAAAACTGTAAGTCACATTATCTAAGGGATGTGCTAAGGTATACTACTCTCTCCATCTACTATTACTTGTTTACTACTTTAAAAATAAACGTAGACTTTTGCTTTCCAATTTGAAAAAGCATGAGATAATTTATTATAGCCATTTCCCAATTTAATATTTTAAATTAAATTTATTATATTTAAAGGGTAATATAGTAAAATTCTCATTCTATTTATTTTTTATTAAGAAATGCGTCAAGTCAATAATTGACAAGTACAAATAGACGAAGAGAATATAACATATAACAATAAACAACAATAAGAAAGTAAAAAACACTTATGCATGATTTTTCAAAGGTCTATTACTCTCTCGAATGGCAGGATAACATTAATCTTCTGCTCTGTTTTTTCTTTTTCCTTTAAAGACATCTATGCGATATTACTATTGACAAAAGAACCATCCACTCACAAGGTTCATTAAAATCTCATGGTACTCGTGAAGGACGTAAATAATAGAATCCATTGGCAACGGTTCTGACTTAGCTAAACTACTCTCATCGGAGAATTATAATAGTTCAATTGAATAGCTATTTTTAACTTTTACTATTTTAGCTAAATTTAATTTCATACCTACTTATCCTCTTCCCTTTATGTAAATATATTTTGAAAAAAAAAAAATCAAGTAAAAAAATGCTACTTTTATTTAATTTTTAAAAAGACATGTTAATCCTGAATTCTGAATCCTAAACCCTAAAACTCTAACAGGGATTGAGAATTCATATTAGTTTGAAGCTTGTCAATGTCAAATATGTTTCATATTCACAGTAAATAGCACAATATAGAAAATATAAGCATCACATATAGCACAAAGACAAAGAACGACATAAAAGCATCAATTTTAGTCTAAGTTAGCGAAAGACTAATTACCTTAACCACAATATAAGAACTTTGAGTTTTCTTGTTACTTTATTCAGCGGCAACATGCTTGTTTCATCCAAATTTTTTTATTAGAAACTTTCAACTGAAAGAGAAAAAAGAGAAATTATCAAAAGGGTATAATTCATTGTCAATTATTTTTTTTGGTAGACATTGTCAATTGTTGATTATGTATAATCTCTATATAACATTTAAAGCAATTAACTAAAAGAAATAAAGAAAGACAAAAAGGATGATAATAATAAATGCAAGAAGAAGACTTGAATTAAAATCAAAATAAGAAGAAATCATAGAAGTAGGTATGTTTCTTGTAAAGTTTGACCCAAAATATTACTTAAATAGGATTGGGGAAATTCTTTTTTATGTAAGGTAAAATTCTAATTGATTTAAAAGTGTTAAATAATATTCTTACCTATTAATTATTATAGTATAATTTTACTTGTGTAGCTTTTTTATTCACCTTGATTCCTATATTTGGTTCTTTTTTAATATTTGGTCGTAAATAGTATAACTTAGTTGATTTTAGTGTCCATATTATTAGGACAACCTAGATGCAGTAGTTCAAAAGCAAAAGCCAACGTGTACTTATTCAGTTTTGGTAGGAAAAAAGATGGTTTAATTAATAGTGGTGTGTTTACGAAATCTCAAACCAAGTCCACGTTCGTTTACAATTCTAGTTATGACAATTTATTTACAATTCTAATTATGGTAGTTATTATGCTACCAAATAAAAATTAGTCAAATAAATAAATGATAATTATTTGAGAAAAAAATAATAAAAAGACGATTTTGTCTATTGCGGAGTCTTTTAATGAAGGGCAAAAAGTTCAAACAATATTTATAAGGACCTTCACTCTTTTAATATAGATATAGATTTATAATTAAATTTATTAAATATTTTAAAATTAAAATATAAATATTTTATAATAGTTTTCAAATATTGTTAAAATTTTAGTTTTGTATTTAATCAATTTAATTTAACTTTAAATTAGTTAAATTACCTATAAAAAAGGACACGTGATAACTAAAAAGGACCGTACGAGTACTATCTTGGAAGACTCCCTCTTTAGTACGAGTACCTTTTTCTGTTATGTGAACTATTTTGATCGGATACGAAATTTAAGTAATAAGGGAAGACTTGATAATTTTTATCAATTTTTTTAATTAAAAATATATTATTACTATTTTTAATTAAGTTGGACCTTATAAGTGGAATTAGTAAAGGTAAAAGAGTAATTATGCTCTTAAAAAGTTATCAAATAAAAAAATATCATATTTTGTTTGAGACGGACCAAAAAAAAAATAGGTCATATGAAAGACATTCTTTTCCGTAATTAGTGCATTTTATATTTTGGAAGATCACATTTCTGTCACATTTCTGTTATTCTTTCTCTAAGAGTTCGTTTGGGATTGTTGTTAAAAATATTACTTATTTCAGAAGCATTTTTATAAAATAATTTTTCAGAAAAGTATTTTTGAAAAAAACCAACCTATATTTGGTAAATTTATTTGAAAAATATTTTTAATAAACAGATTGTGTTTAGATAATTTTTTTCAAGAAGTATTTTTGAGAGACAAATGACGAAAAAGGACATGTATCAATAGACTTTTACTACTAAAATCATTTATAGAGAAAATTTATTTTAAATATTTATTATAATATTTTAATTAAAATTTTATTTTTATTTAATTAAAAAATACGTACTATAGAATTTTCAATCAATATACATACATACATACATTAAAAAAATATTAAATAATGATAGAATATTACTATAATAATTTAAGTATTAAGTAAAAACATCAAAAAGAATAAAATTAAAAATTATGCCACAAACTAAATCACTACATATGAAAAAATTTACCACAAAAATAAAGAAAAGGAGTGAGGAATAAAATAATAATATATAAATCATAAAAAAAAATATTATGATGCAAATATGAAGTATAAAATTTTAAAATCAAACTTGTAAGATATGATAATTAATTAATAAGGTATATATATACACACACACACATGTAAGTGATAGAGTTATTTCTGTCATGAAAGAAATAATTTTTTATTTCTGCTTTTTTTGAAAAAGCAAAAATTCCCTGCTTCTTTCCAATAACAGAAAAACTGTTTCTGCTTCTTTTTAAAATCACTTTTGCAAGTTAACTAAAATTCATTTTTTTCTTTCATAATAGTTCTTTTTTTCCTCAAAAAAAGTATTTTTTTATATTTTATTTTTTTTAAAAAAAACAATCCTACTAATACTCCCTCCTTCCATCTTTACTATAGTGCTTTAAATAAATTAGTGTTATTTTTATTGTATATACGATTTAACCCCTAATCAACCTCATCTTCAATTTTTAAAAAATACAAATCAGTTCATACCACAAATTTATAATATATTTTTTTTTTAATGATTACATGATAATCAAATATATTTTTAAATTTAAAAAACATGCACTCATTTTGCAGAATTGAAAATGTAGTGTTGAACTGCTGTATTTGAAATATACATAGTATCACTTTACTTTTTTGGCTTTATAGTTTACTTTTTAAAAGGTTTGTTACCTTATCATTTTGAAGGTCTTTTTTATTTTTTTAATCCTTTATTTTCTAAATTTGATAGACATTCATTCCCATGAGTTAAATTTCCAGGCATCATGTTTAATTTTTTATGCACAAAAGTTTTGTGGTGCTCACATACATCCCTCAAATGGACCATCATGTTTTTTGAAAAAAAAACTACACGACTTAGCAAACACAAGCACCTAAATAACCTACTCAGTCTAAATTTTAATTAATTACAATCCAAAGTCTAACTTAACTATAATGTCCCATCTCTCTCGCCACTCTCCTCTCATCTCTCTCAATTTCATTATTTGTACAATTACAGAGGCGGACCTACCTTGTGAGTAGGGGGTGCACATGCACCCAGTGGCGGAGCCACCTTATGGCTAGGGGGTTCATCTGAACCCCCTTCGGCGGAAAATTATACTATTTATACATTGTTAAAATTATATTTTATGTATATATAGTTGATTTTGAACCCCCTTCGGCTAGTTCGTGTGCTTACTTATTTCGATTTTGAACCCCCTTAGTGAAAATTCTGGCTCCGCCACTGCATGCACCCGCTAGCTTCGAGAAAAACTCTGTATATATAGTTTGTATATCTGTATATATATCAGGGAGTTTAGTTAAATAGATGTAGTGCACCCGCAAGAACAATTGGCTTGGCAGGCGAGATGGTTGAGCATGTCGCCTAAAGTCTCCCTTATTGCGTGATGACTTGGGTTCGAACACCACCAACAACAATTATTTATTGCTCCTTTTTCCAAATACATGTTACTGCAGCATTATTGTTGTTTTTTATGTTTTCCACTTCAAACAACATTAACTACATTATATTATAAATTTTTGATATATTGGAATTTTAAGTGCAAAACATATATATATATATATATATATATATATATATATATATATATCCATTAATTAAAAAAAAAACTTTCTACTTAGTAGTCAATTATTTTACATCTTTTCTTTTTGCTTTTATGTATTATGGACATTATTTACGTATTTTTTCTTTTATTTCAAAAATACAAGCTCCCCTCCAACTTCAAAAGGTAGATATTCTCCCTATCTTATATTGTGTAATGTTTATATTATTTTTTTCTTTTAATCATTAACTTATTTCTTATTTTATAAAATTAGCAATTTAAAGTTTGAAATAGGCTTAAATCAAACGTTTTTCCCTAGCAACCATCTAGCTAACAAATCTCTCGGATTTCATATTTTTCAAAAACTTTCTATTATTGTTCAAAATATAAAAGTGCATCAAATTCAAGTACGGTGGATAAAACACTTTTGTCATATTAAATCTAATTAATGATATTCAATAATATTAGAATTTTGCTTATAAAATACCATTGTTAATAAGTTTTCAAAGAATAGTATGTCGAACTCTGACACTATTAATTACTATATTTGAATATAGGGGTGCACCCGTCAAACTCAAATCCTGTATTCGCCTCTGCGTACCAACTATATTCGATTCTTATGATCAATGTTATATAACTATATTTTCTTGAATTTGTATTTATACGATTCTATACTATATATAATTTAATCCTAGTATTTTTTAGATATTATATTTTGATATAGTGAAATCAAGTATCAGATTTTTTGTATTTAGTATTCACTAATACAAATACAGTTGATACAAATACAATAGATACATGCGCTACGAATTATAATCTTTGAAACTGTAGTTATGCAGGACTATTTTTGCCTATATGTATGTTATTTTTGGAAGTTTCTTTTGTTTTTTTTAATTTTTTTTTTTTTACATATGGGCTTTTGTGATTGATTTATGGTCAATTTTCATAAATCTCAACAGTTTAGTACCTAATTACATAAAATCTCGATTGTTTTCATATTTACCTAAAATTCCAATTTTTCATTCATTATCGCGATACATAGCTAAGACTCGCGATACATCACCATCTGATACATAAGTACCGATATATAACTCTTATGTATTAATATCACAAAGAAACATTCAGATACGTAAGTTTTATATATCATTAGCAACAAAAACATTTCGATACATGATTTTTGTCGATTTTCAACCAAACACATCTTTCTTATGTATCTGTAACCTAATATTGAGTAAGATACATAGCTTTTTTACGTTTGGTGGAGGATCGCATGATGTATCTTCTTGTCCTTTTCTACCAAATACATCATTCTTATGTATCTCCGAACTCTCTTAGAAGATACATCATTCTTATGTATCTTCATTAACATCATCATCTTCAACCTCCATTGACGAATCTCCAAACTCCACAATTCCTCATGGCTTGAACTGTCTTGTACTCTGTCGTGGATTCGAGATTTGATGGTGGAAATTCGAGATCTGATTTGAGATTTGTAATGCAGGACAGAAACCTTCACCTCAATGGTTTATTTAGCTATCGAAAAAATGACAACAACAACAATTCCCTCTGAAATTTAAAAGGCATTAATCTCAAGGGAGAGGAAAACGTGACGACAACCAACAATCAGTGACAGAATGCATACAAGGAAGAATGGATTGAGCTCTAGCAGCGACAGAATTCAATGGATTAAGCTCTAGCAGCGCCGCCGGCGACAGTTAGGGCTAGCATGGTGTCGCCGACTTTAGGAGCGGTGGGTTTAGAAGGAAGAAGGCGGATTGAGGAAGAATCTAGCGAAGGATTTTGGTCTGAAGATTGGGGATTAAGGTTTTGTGGCTGTGAGGTCAAGTTCTTTGCAGCCTCTTCATAACTTTTAATATATTTTTTTTTAAAAGACAGAATGGAATAGGTACGGGATTTGGGGGTATATATGATGTATCAGCGATTTGAAGAAATAAAATAAAATTTGGGATTTTTATAATTAGTTTAAGGAGTTGGGGTTTTAGGTAATAATAGTAAGTTAAAGTGTGGTATTATGTAAATTTGCCTTGATTTATTTATTAACTTTTTATGAATCTTTTTGTACTCTTTATTAAATTATTTTTTACTTCTTCGTCCAAAAATATTTACTATTATGTTTTACTTTTTGAGGACCAAATTACATAAATTTTAATTAATAATTTAAGATCGTTTTCACTATATTAATGGGACAACTGATATTTATAGTATTTTTCATATAGTTTTTGAATATTTAAATTTTAATTTAAAATATTAAATTAGTCAAACTCAATTTAGCTTAAAAGATTAGGCAAATTATCTATCGAAAAAAAAATGTAATGGGATGAAGAAAGTATATTATTTGATCTTTAGTGAGTTGTGAATATTTACATACTTCAAAGTTCAAATCTGTCACGCCCCGAATCCCAACGAGGCATGATTGACACCCGTAGCCGACAAGGCCTGAGAGAACCAAGTTGTGCTTCTATACATTCATATGCATGCCATAGGAACACCACTATCACACAAGAGCATGAACGACTAAAATCGGAAATTATGGAACATGTGACATATATATATATACACAATTGAGAAACTTGGCCGTTGAGGCCATCAAAATAAGACTCCATGTGACATCTTATATACATACACCCACATACGTCTACAAAAGCCTCTAACAAATGCATTGATCAATGCCAACTGAAGGTCGGGACAAGTCCCCGCTTTATACAACATGAACACCACCAAAACACATATATCATTGTGACTCGGAGAAGCCCCGAAGTAGCTGGAGCTCACCAAAGAATCTGCACACAACTGATAACCTACAGGGGAGGTCTGCTGGTACTTGTGCCTGCAACATTTAAAGTATGTTCCCCAAAAGGGGTCAGTACGAAAAAAGTACTGAGTATGTAAGGCTCAAATGAAACTGTACAATACACGAATATTTCAATGACCACAATGGCATAGGAATACTCAATATGAATAAGTCACCATTTGCATTTTGGAAACCATGTGTATTACTTTCATTGTTTTCTTTGCATTCTTTACTTCAATGCTTGTTTGTCAATACAAGTGTCACAATGTACCCGGGCCCCTACTGATCAGTGGGTCTTTACATGACTTATCGTCATGTTGGGATCGAGTCGAGCTAGGCTTATGCCCCTAGACCTGCCACCCATAAATCAATGCTTCGGGATCGAGTCGAGCTAGGCTTACGCCCCTAGACTTGCCACCCATAAATCAATCATTAACCGCATTTTCATTACTTTGATCACTACTTTGAGATTGATATCTTTACCTGTGAGAGATTGATACTTTTGCTTATGAGAGATTGATACAATGATAGCCATATCTTTATTTGGACCTTTGGATCATTCACCAATGAATGGAAGACATATGAGTAACATTGTTAGAAAACACAATACCGAATGGAAACATAACACTATTGAACCCATTGGACAATAATCAATGAACGAGACACATGAGTATAAACACTATTGAAACTTTGGAACATAACCTTATTGGGCCTTTGGAACACTATTCATGAACATGAGACATGAGATGCACAATTAATCAATAAGTAGGAAGCATATGACAATGACAATTAATAATCGGATGTAGGATACCTTAGAACATTTCGGGCTAGGACAACATAATGTCAATGCGAATACTATTTGCCTCAGAAAGATACGGACAGAGTAACCTTACATACCTTTACTTCCAAGTACGAATACGCAAGCTTATGTATGAACACAATAGTCCCACTTCTTCCTTACGTCTTACTCTACAATACAAGTTCATATCGGAACTCACATTTCCAATTAGTTACTATACAAACGTACAAGACGACAAGGAATCATGTGACCACCATATAACATCATGTCACCCCCCTTACAATACAATCCCCTGCATTTCCATATCAACAACACCATAACATTACACACATTGACCAAAAGATCACACATCGATAGCATGTCACACCATACTTACCCTTTACGCTTTCCCCTTTATCATTCCGTCACAATTATTCCTTTATAACAACATATGAACAATCATCCATACTTAACATAGTCCAACATACCTCCATACGACACTTTAAGTCTTTAAAACGACATTACAAGTTGATAATTACATCCAAAAAGGGTATCGGGGCTTCCGGGGATCAAAGGGATACGGAAACAAACAAAACACAAATCTGGGCTGACCTGCGTTGGCACCTGCGCCCGCAGGTCAGCTACCTGCGCCCGCAGATGGCCTTTGGCAGCAGCCAGTGCCATCTGCGTTGGCATCTGCGCCCGCAGGTGCTTCGCCTGCGAGGGCGGGTGCCCATTTTGGTCCGAAATGGTCTTTTTGGGGTCTTTTTATGCAATGAATGATCCATGATCATAACCAAACTTATTTTAACATATTTTTGATCCTCTTAAACACCAACATTCAGCCATAGTCTCACAACACACATAACGACACCCAAAACCACATTTCACGGCCAATACGGCACCAAGACCACAACCAATTTCCCAATAACCATTCCAAATGTTATGCACAAGAATAAAACAAAGTAAGGTCATAATCACATCTCACATGTCAATATTTACTCCACCAACTTCACTCTCTTCAAACCACAAGTCCATAGTCAAGTTTACAAGACAAATCACCCTCCGATTTAGCAACATCTATCATTTCACTTATTGTGAACTTCTCAATATTCCACCAACATAACCAACATAATATAGACCATATATTACACATAAAATATATTAATCCATAATAATAAACACTTACCAAGACTTACCAATTGATGATCTTAGCCAAAAGGGTGACTTGGGGTTCTTGAGAGACAAGATGATAATGTTGGAAAATTCTAGAAAAAGTTATGAGAGTCCTAATGGTATAAAATCTGATTTTTTTCCTTTATATAATCACTCATGGCTCCCTTATATTTTACTTGGCATTTAATGCCATGTTGATTTGGTCAAATGGACTAAAGTGGAAGAATGGGTCAAAATAAAACCCTTTTGGGCCATGTCTTTTATTTGATATTTGGGCCTCATTCAAGGGCCCAATGACACATGTTTTGTTTAAGCCCAACAAGTAAATGCATAATTCCTCAAATATCTCATGTTCAAATAATTTCATGCATGTTATGGAAATTAACTAGGTTCGAAAATATACGGTGTGTTACAAAATCATATTATTTTATAGAAATATCAAATTACTTGTATCTCTTTATTTTGGTATTTGCTAATTTCCCAGTCAAACTTTCTGTCAATTGCATAATATTTTCTTTAAAAAGTACCTAATTATGTGGCTACTTTCTTTCATTCAATTGCATAATATTTTCTTTAAAAAGTACCTAATTATGTGGCTACTTTTATTGATGGTCGTAAAGATTTGTGAACAACTCATGCCTAACGGCTACTAAATTATATAAATTATAAATTAAAAAATTATGATACAAATTATATTTCTTTAATTGAGTTTGGGATCGGACTTAGTACGAGCCTTGTGAAACTAATTGTATATATTCCCTTTGTCTCAAATTATATGAGTTACTTTGACTCGGCATGGAGTTTAAGAAAGAAAGAATTTTTTTTTTGAAACATGTGGTCTAAAATAAATCATAGATGTTTGTGTGACTATAAATCATTTTACTAAGAGGGTCTGTTTGGAAAGTCACCTGGTAATTGGAATTGGTATAATTACAAGGATAGTAATTACCAGCCTAGTAATTACGTCGACCTGTTTGTTTGTCACAATGTAATTATAGTGTAATTACAAGTGTACTGTTTGGTTGCACAAGTGTAATTACATGGTTATATTCAATTTTTAAAATAAAAGTTAATTATCAAATACTAAAAATTTATATTAGACAAATAAGTGCCTTTATAAATGATATTAAATTAAATATAATATATATATATATATATATATATATATATATTAATTAATTAATAAATATATGTTCTTATAAAAAATAATGGATTTATATTTTTCAAACTAGTAGATTTTAATTAAATTAATCATAAAAATAGAAAGTACATGATTTTTAAGAACATCATGAAATGCATGTTTGACAAAAGGATTAATATTATAAATATAATGTCATAAAATCATTAAAACATTTGACAAAAAGATAATCTATCAATTCTGACTAAAAAATGAATGACTTGCAATGTGAAATATCATGTCGATACTAGTAAAATAAATAAATTGAAAGTGAAAATATAACATAAGTTCAAAATTTAAAATAAATAAATAATACTCTTATGTCAAATTTCAACATAACGTAAATATGATTCAAAAGAAAAGAAAAACTTAAGTCTATAACCTTATTCAACAATGAATTCTACTTAATTTAATAATTATAATACTAACTAAATTGTGTTAAATGAAAAAAATAAACATAAAATAAAAAAATAGATAATATGAAAAAATGTATGGGATCACAAGAAGTAAAGGTTGGGAAATGGGAAGGAAATAAAATATAAATAATATAAAATAAAAAATATTTTTAAAAAATTATTAGAATAATAAATCTAGAAAGAATTTAAAATAATAGAAATTTAAAATAAATTAAAACGGAAAAAATAAAAATAGAAATAAAAGAAAGAAATTAAAAAGTAATCAGCTTGTAATTACACCATGTAATTACCAGCAATTCACAACTCCCCCCTGTGAATTGGAGAGTGTAGTTACCCCCTGTCAATTACACCCAATTACCTGCTGACCAAGTAATTACCTGGTCAACCAAACATGCCAGACAGTGTAATTACACCCAATTACACCAAATCCAATTACCAGGGTGGCTTTCCAAACAGGCCCTAAAGGTAAAGTAGGCATTTTAAAGCTAAATTGTTACTAAATATAAAAATATATTCTTTTTTGGGCTGACTAAAAAGGAAAGTAGAAATTTCATAAGTGGTTTCTGAAGAAAATAGAGTGCATGAAGAATTTATCATTATCTCGTAAAAGTAGAGATGTTATTCTCAAAAGACCCCTAGCTTAAGTGCAACAAATTTAAGTACAAAAACAAGGATACCGGAAGGAAACATAGCAATTAACAAGCCAAGCAATGCAACATCTCAAGTTAAGATTTTAAATAGAGTTTTGGGCTAAAATTGACTAGTATTTTAATTAGTTTTGGGCTAAAACTTTAAATAGAGTTTTTAAAATTCAAATGTTCTTTCGATCTTTCATTAATGTTCGCGCTAAATGAAGATGAGTTGGTTGAAACTATAATTTTTTACACTTTCTCAATTATATATATGCAACAACACTCTTAACACGTAAAGGTAATAAAAATATATGAATATATTAAGGTAACTGTATTGTATGATTTATACAAGTTTGAAATTTTAATGAATATCTCATTTTTTTTTGGTCAAATTATAAGTCCTCTTATTATTAAATATGCGTATTTGATCTATTTATCTATATAAATCAAAATTGAAGGAATCCATCCGTTTATCCCATTTGAACAATATGATATCTATAACCTCCAAATCCTGGATTCGTCCAAGCATTTTTATGGTGTTCAGAAGTCTGCAACAACGTCAGGATGGATATCTGAGCCGGGGTCTTGTACAGCTGATCTACCACAGAGTACTCTTTAGATTGTATCTTCTTCCAAATACCATTCTCCTCCATTTCTATCATGGGTTATTTACCTTAACTAGCACTTCCCTGGATCAAATTTTTCTGTGTATAGATTCTCCCAGATCTGGTGACATCCTGAGCAACGTCTTCTTCAGCCACCCTTACTCTTGTCGGAGTGTTCTGCTCATAGTTCCAAGGGACTGCATGAGTATTATAAGTAGTTGGGAAAGCTCTAACGATTGTGAAAGGAGTCTTAGGTATTGTTACCTCAACCTCAAATGGTGCCCGTTTTGGTGTACTGATAGGTGTACCATTCGCCTTCTCGATGAACCAGATAGAGTTTTCAAGATCCACCAATTCATCGACATCGAGCATGTTTATTTGATGATACGGCAGTGGATTATTGGCGATATTCGGCATCAGATCTTTCAACTGAATAGCCTTAGTGTCGATCAATATCTGAATTTTATCCTTTAGAGTATAGCATGTTTCTATGGTGTGACCCCTCATCCCAGAATGATACAAGTAAAACTTGGTCGGATCAAAATGCTTGGCTTGAGTATTCTCAAGTCCAGTAGCAATGAGCATGACGTAGCCTGCTTCCTTAAGTCTCTCGTACAGTTGGGCTATAGGTTCGACTAAGGGAGTGTATTATTTTTTCTGGAAATTGGCTCTGGGTCTTTGATTTTGTTGGGGAGAAGGCTGGGGTATGTGGACATGAGAAGGTTGGGCATTATACACAGGGTAAGCAGGGCTTTGAAATTATGGATGTAGCGGATATGGGGTATGTGCTTGGTCTAGTGGGGTCTGATATAGCATTGGGGTTTGCATTTGGTAAGGAGATATAGGGCACGACATTGGAGATTATGGATAGGAAGGTGGAGTTGTAATAGGAGTTTGGTAGTTGGGCACACTCTTTGAAGCCTGGCCTACCATCACTGTATCTACCTCTCTTTTGTTTTTGTTCTCAGCAATTCCTCCGGACTGCAAAGCCTTATTGTTAGCCTGTAAAGCTTTCAGATTGATAATGCTTCCATTCTTGAGACCCTCCTCAAGAATTTTTCCTATCTTGATGATTTCAGCAAAACTTTTATCTACGACAGTTATCATTTTCTCAAGATATTGCTGCTCCTGCGCACGAATAAAGTATTCCTTCATTTGAGATTCTTCAATCGGGGGTCGAGCTCTTGCAGCCTCAGACATCCATCTTATAGCATAGTCCCTGAATGACTCATTTGGCTTTTTCTTCAAAGTCTGCATATAGAACCAGTTGGGGGCGTTGTCAATATTGAACCCGAACAGTTCCATAAAATCTGATGCCATATCGATCCAGCCTTTTCACTTCTTCTCATCCTGTTTAATATACCATGTTAAGGCTTTCCCAGTGAGACTTCTCATAAACATTTTCACTCTTATCTTCTCGTTTCTCCCGACTCCAGCCAACTTATCACAATACATGCGCAAATTAGGATCTCCAGTCTCATTATACAATTCAAACTTTGGAGGCTTGTACCCCTCCGGTAACTCCACATCATGGTGTACACATAAATCCTCATAACTAATCCCCCTTAATCCCTTTCTTCCCTTAAGTTACTTCAGACTCTCAACCACGGATTGCATCATAAGGTCTTTCTCTGAAGGATCGAGTGCATACTGAGGATAGGTGAATGGGGTTGTTTCGACGTTATGGGGTTCAAAGAGTGGCTACCAGATGCTTGGTTGTGGGATACGTTAGTGAAAGACGTATGTAGGTAAGTGGGATATTTAGCATTTTGGACATATTGAGTAGGAAATATAGGATTTGGAGTATTATGGGTATTTTGAGGGAGAGAAAAGTTTTGGATATTTTGAGGGAAGGAATGGTTTTGGATGTTTTGAAAAGGGGGAAGGTTTTGGATGTTTTGAGGAGGAGGAAGGTTTTAGATGTTTTGAAGTGACGATAATTGATGGCTTGGGGTAGAGGTTTGAGATTTTGCACCAGTATGACCGTCGACTTGTGGTTCGAGAGAGGTATTAAGGGTAACAGAAAGATTGACCAAGTTGCGCACTTGTGCTAATTCTCCTTGTAGTTTGAGAATCTGTTGTCCCATTCTTAGGATAATTTCATTTTGTCCCATGACACTTTCTCCTTCTGAGCTTTTGTCTGTAGCCTTGTTGTTATCTCCCATTTTCTCTTTATCTTTCAAACTTGTAAGAGGAGGAAGAGCCCTTTTTGACCGTGTGTGATAGGCCAGAGTGCACAAATCAACCTTTGGGAACAGGGAAAGACAAAAACAAAATCAAAGACAACTAAAGTTAGCAAGGTGAGACATAATGCTAGAATAAACACATTGATTTGCAACAAATAATCGCCCTAAAATGCAAGGAGCCTCATTGTGCAGGAGGTAGGCCTACGACGACAAATTATGTGGTTCATGATGATTAATCCAAGCCGCATTAGACGCAAATGGGAGTTTAGAGTTAGATAAAAATAATAAAACCCAACTATTTTATTAAATCCATAAAATTTAAAACTACTACAATATATTACGAAAAATAAAAACATAAACGAAACTAGGGGAAATGGGTAACACAAGGGGAACATCCTATCAATCAAACTCCTCAATGGTGGTGATTATCTAGAGAGCCTGGAATGATTTGCAGCAGCATCTCTGGAGAAGTGACATAGTGTTGATTCAACAAGTTCCGACCCCAGATGGATTCCTCCACGTCCTCAAACCCATGAGCCTGCTTTTGCTTGTTGAGCTCTACATCCTCGGCATCTTACACAAGCCATGCATAGTACTCTGGAGAAACGAATCGCTCCATCCTTTTTGCATGTGTGTCAATCTTATTACCCATTCCGTTAAGAATATCCACCATATTAGGTTGCCTGTAAAAATGTTCAACGACCCATAATTGAAGCAAAAGATTACAGCCCTCGAAAAACCTGTAACCTCTGGCACACTTAGATAAAGCTCTCAGTGACCTCAATATTGCTGACTCCTCGAACTATGCCCCGAACCACAGACTAAGACATGTATCAATCTTCCCATGTTCTCTGGGAAAGACCAAGGCGCCTAGCAGTGTTATAGCAAAAGATTTTTTTTTTTTTTTTTCAAAAAAATAAAATTAATTATTATTTTTTTGTTGGGGGGGGAGGGGTCGGGTAGGGAGGGTGGGTGGGGGAGTGGGGATGAGGTGGTAGGACACATTGTCACTTACTTTTTCGACTTTCATTAAGGAAATCATTTTCCTATTAAACGGGTTGAAGTGGAGATTGAATTAGGCTCAGTTGAACCCAATTTGAAAAGGAAAAATTATCTTGTATATTCTTATTAGATTGTTTATTGCAAGTTGTGGCAACACTTTTATATAATTATTGAACTATTAAATTAATTGCAAGTTATAGCAATTTTAAAAAAATAATTTTATTTTATTTTTAAAAAAAATCATTTAATACATATTTATCTCTCCTCATAAAAAATCTCTCTTCTACTAATTTTGCATGATTTCCATTGGTGTAAATGGGAAATAAATTCCCTAAATTATCTCTCCTCATAATTATCCATTTAATTCCATCACATTCAATATTTCAAAATTATTAAATCTCTTTCAATACAAATTAATAATCAACTGAAATATCTCTTTATTCCCTCTCTTTCTCTTGATACAGATCTAGCAAAAATATTTCTATAGAGATTTTCTCTTCTGAAAATCAACCAAACTGTAATGAAAGAAAAGTTTTTTGCTTGAAAATGAAGATGGTTGAAACATATGAGATCTACATCTTTAAGAGGTCAACAAAAGCATTACAATCTATAAGATTTACATCTTTAAACTGTTCAAGCAAGTTCATCTAGCTATTGAAGTATCTAGCAATGTCATGTGATTGTAAATAGTTTCATGAATGATTATGTTTGAAAAATTGGCTTACGAGTCTTCTTAAGAAAAAAGAAAATCATGGATTCTGTAAAAAAAGGAGATGGATGGAAAATTCAATTGTTTTGAATCAATCTATTATTTTTCGTTAGTAGTAGAAGTTTTTTTATTATATGTTGTATTAGGTTTTGTTTCACTATGTATTGTATGGATAGAATATATAATATGGTATGTTCACCTTATTATAAAAAAAGTTTTTTTATATGTATGAAATAGGTGTATATAAATTATTTTACTTAATCTTTTTTATACCAATTTATATACAAACAAGATTAGTGTATTGATTATGTATAAAATGTGATATATCTAACTAGTTTGCTTTTATTTTTTGAGATCTGAAATTTATATAGAAACTGACATATTTCACTTTTAAAAAATTATTTTTATATGTTAGTATGTAAGAAATTTGTGCATATTTTAGTGTATTAATTGTATATAAAATATGGTATATTTAATTAGCTAAGGTTTGCTTTTATTTGTTAGGTGTCTAAAATTTATTTATAAATTTGTGTATCTTTAATTTATTTTTTATATACAAGTTTGTATGTAAGAAATTTGTATACAAACTAATATGAATCATGAATGCGAAGTTGTTCACTGAATTTGCTATTTCATTAAAAAAAAATATAAAAAAATCAAGAATATATATTTTATGTATGGATTGTATCTAAAATATGATAAATTTAACTAGTTTAGGTGTACTTTTATTTTTGGGGTTCTGAATTTTGTAATGTATGTTTCGGCATTGTTAGTTGCTTATCAAATTGTATTGTTAATAAATACACATAAAAAAAGTATAAAGCTTGATTTTTCAATAAAACTTCAAACAACGATTGTTTATTAACTGAGTATGAAAAGTTATTCATTGAATTCTCTATTTCTAAAAAAAATAAATCTCATTGACTAATGTATAAAGTCTGATTCATGAATAAAATTCATATTTTGGAAGGAATAATTAATATTAAAAAAAATATTATTTAAGAAAATGAAAGAGGGAGAAAATTAAGGATTTCTCATAAATCTTTTACCATTTTTTTTTTTACTTCATTAGATGGAGAATTTGGGGGATTACACAGTAAAAAAAAAGTAAGAAACTTTAGAGAGAGAAAATAAAGGATTAGTTATCAATCCTTTATTTAAGGAAAGAGGGAGAAAATAAAGGATTTGTTCAATTTTTTTTACCCTTTTTCCTTAATTTGTTTTTTTGTTTTAGAATTTTTATTAAATTGTTTTTTTTTTGGGGGGGGGGGGGGGGTTAAAAGTTGCTATTAGTTGCAATCTAAGAAGTATTGCTATGACTTGCGATATATAATTTAAGGATGTATATTTCGATTTTTAAATTATCTTATATGTACTTTGTAGATTGTTTATTGCAACTTGTAACTATATTTTTGTATAATTATTGAACTATGGAATTAATTATAAGTTGTAGCAGATTTTTAAAAATTTACTGAATTTTTTTTTTTTTTTTTTTTAATGCATATATATTAATTAAAATCCCTCCTGATTTTTCGTGTGTATCTCTTTCTTCTCTCCTCAATAACTATGTTATATTTATCCAAAAATATTTAGTTCTGATTTGTAGGCTTAAATTTAGGGATTTATAATTATCATTACTTAAATATATTTTTCTTACCTTTTCAGAAAAAGTTATAATTATTTACTTTCCCAAGTAATACACATTTGTATTTGAATTTACTAAAAGTATTTTTTTTATTTTTTTATATGTATGAAATGGGTGTATATAAATTGTTTTACTTAATGTTTTTCAATATCAGTTTAAAAGCAAACAAGATTAGAGCAAAACTGGCGTATTTCATTATTTATTTTTTTAATTTTTATATGTTAGTATGCAAGAATTTTGTACATATTTTAGCGTATGAATTGTGTATGAAAATAGAATTGAAATGAGGAATGATATAAGAAATTATATAAGAAATCAGTTTATATATCCATCTCATTCAATAAATGGTATTGATCTATGAAATTGGTATGTAAAATGATATACAAGAATGATGCATACTTATTAATATTTTTAGAGGATGAAAATGGTATTGAAATAAACATCAAAGATCTTGATGATATTTATGTTGCAATCAAAATATGTAAATTTGTATTTTAATGAAAAAATTTCAACGATTGTGATAAATTTTTTGGATAATATTGAGTTTCACTCAAAATTTGATTTCTGATTTTTGGAGGAAGAAGAAGAAAGGTGTAAATCTGTATTTTAATTAAAAAAATTCGACGATTAAGACAAAAAAATTAGGGTGATTGAAGGAAAAACAAAATCATTTTTGGAGATGAAGAATATTTTTGGAGATGAAGAATATTTTTGGAGAAGAAGAATCCGTTTTTGGAGAAGAAGAATATTTTTGAGAGAAATTAGGACTGATTGACATCCTTTAATAACTGATATCTATTTTAAAGGGTATATATTTTTTTTAACAAAAATAGAAAACACGTTTTTGAAGAATTTTGTTTGTTTTAAAAGTCCTATTACTTGTGGTTTTTTTTTTTTGGATTTAAAAGTTGCTATTAGTTGCAATCTAAGAAGTATTTCTATGACTTGCAATCTAAGAAGTATTGCTATGACTTGCAATATACAATCTAAGAATGTATATTCCGATTTTTTTTCCCAAACAACTAGCATAGTCAATACTATGTTTGTTAGATTTTATATAGGTTGCTAGGTTAACCTTCACATATGTCGTATTAGTTAGATAACACATGTTAGTTACTATTTATACTAATTTTTATGGACACTATTATGTAATCATTCCATCCATAACAAGTAAGAGATAATTATAACTAGACAATCATAAATAAACACATATAAAATCAATAATTCGTTGCACATTATGAAGAAATTTGGGAAATGAACTTAGGCTTTTTTTCCCCTTCATAGATAGTGCCCCAAAAATATTATCCACCACATTATAAAGTCAAAGCCTATTCCATTTTACCTAGGCAAAAAAGTAACAAAAAGTGTGTTTTTTTCCTTCCTTTTTGCTGGAGTGGGGGTTTAATACATAAAACTGGATCACATTCAAAATATTTTTAATTTAATTAAACTTTAATTAGTATGAATGATCAATAATTTGGTTAACTTAGCTAGTCTGTAACAAAAACACATGATGATATATAGATGTGTATATATAGTTATATATATGTGCACGAGCCCTTCTCGCGTGTCACAAATGACCTACGAATAAATAAAGAATTCTAAAACAAAACGAGAGGTAACTAGCCAATTTTTAAGAGATTTGACGTAATTGACTTAATTGATATCGATTTTTGAATTGATCAAGATTTCAATTATATCTGATCTTATTTATTTTCAAATTATATCCACATTATATTGTTCGTTTTCCTATCCTTTTATTTTATTTTTTCGATTCGAAGCAGTGACTTTTAGTTAATTTAGTGGATAAGATGATTGCACTCCAATTTTTCTAATAAGGATATAGGAAAGAGCTAATAGCCTACTGACATGCCAACCACAAACTAAATATTCATTTTTTATTTAAAAAATTTCTTATTGTTTGTTTTATCTTTGTGGAGGATTGTATGGACCTATGGGGTAGGCATTAAGGTTGACAAAAATATATTAATACCAAAATTAACTTTTTTGATTTGTTGGATCATTTTCCCTTTAGAAAAGAATATTGTTTATTAAACATAGTGGAATTAACCTTGTGGAGTCTAGAAGAAAGACAATCCAGTAATCCCAAAGGCCATAATTGATTCCCCCGTTATGCTGAGGATGTGATCAGATAACTATTTTGGATGGGGTAGAGCATTAGTCGATTAAAAATTTGCATGTTCAGAAATTGAGACAGCGGAAATGAGGATGTTGAGATTGTTGTGCGAGTAAATTAGCACTATAATATAATGTATTTATTGCTATGAAATCTAAGCTATGAATTAAAAATTTGTAGCCATTACCTAGTAATAGCCACAAAAATGTAAATTTCATAGCTATTTATAAATTCCTAAAATTTCTTAGCCATGAAAATTAAATTGGCAAAGCTAATTTCTCATTTTTGCTATAATTGCTAACAATCGTGACAGTAATTGCCTAAATAGCTACAACTTTATTCCTATAATAAAATTTTGTAGCTAATTATAAGTTTTTGCCACGCAATAAAAGTTATCATACAAATAGTAACCTTTTAGCTACAATAAACTATTTGAAACAAAATATTGTAGCTAAACAAATACTTTTGCTTCAAGTTATAAAAAATTGCGGCAATTATTATATAATATAGCCACAATTTTTTTGATATAATAAAATTTCATAGCTAATTAATATTTTTTGCCACTAGTTGAATTTATTGTAGTAATAGTAATCTTTTAGCCATAGTAAATTATTTGAAACAAGTTATAAAAAATTGTGGCAATAGTTATATGATATAGCCATAATTTTCTGGTTATAATAAAATTTCACAGCTAGTTAATGCTTTTGTCACGAGTTGAACTTACTATAGTAATAGTAATCTTTTAGCCACAGTAAATTATTTGAAATAAAATATTGTAGCAAGTATTTTAAAAGGTAGAGTCCGAACTCGCCCTAGGTTTCGCCCCGGGGCGGGGCACTGGCAAAACGCCTCGGGGCTCATGTGTGGGACATAGTTCTGTGAGGCTTACGTCCTAAGCGCCGGATTGTACGCTTTGAACACGCCTAACGCCCAACGATCGGGACTCGCCTAATAGTTCTTACACAAATTGTGTCAAATTTCTTAGTCAACGCTGTTGATATTCATAATTCTCTACTAATTAAATGATGCTTAGTAGTTTTTTTCATCTGTTGAAATAAGAAAATTAAAAGTAACTAACTTATGTACTAAATGAGAACGTCGCGAGGGTGAATATGACTTAACATTTCTGTTTAAAATACATATCCGAATTTTACATATTCACTTGTCATTGATTGTTATGTTTTTGTCTAATATTTTAAAATTATCATATTTTATTTTGTTATTTGAAAGTATTTTATTTTTATTCATGAAAGAGTTTATGTTTAGATTATAATAATAATAGTTTATTGATTATTTTTTTTAGCGAGGTAAATTGCATAATACAATAGTCATATATTTTACGAAATTATTTGTAGAATCATAGAAATTTTTGTTGTTTCTTATATTTTTAGTAATAAAATTATAAAAATAAAGATACATGAGATATACGCCCCGTAGATCCTTAGGACTTACGCCCCATGTCTCGGGATTTGCGCCTCGCCCCGTGCTATGTAAAACGCCTCGCCTCACGCCCCCGCCTTTTAAAACACTGATTTATAGCTAAATAAATATTTTTGCTTTAAATTATAAGAAATTGTGGTAATAGTTAGATGATATAGTCATAAATTTTTTGCTACAACAAATTTCATAGGTAATTATTAATTTTTGCCACGTATTAAAACTTATTGTAGCACAAGTAATTTTATTCCATAAAAGGTTATTTCAAATAAAATATTATAACTAAATAAATATTTTTACTTTGAGTACTAAAAAGTCGTGACAATAATTAACTTAATAACTGTAATTATTTTTCATGATGCAAACATACAATCATAAATTTGTTATTGTGATAAAATTTTGTAACTAATAATTATTTTTCACCATGATTTGAATTTTGTTTTAGCAATACTAATAGTTTAATTAGATGTGTTAATGGATCGATTCAATTTTTCAGACCTACTTAGAAATTTCAATAAGTATGTGATTATATCTAATTAGTTTTGATTTCATCGTCATCAAGTGCTTCTAAAATAGTGTTTTGACTCAGACTTTTTTCATTAGATTAATATCTTTACATGTCTAGTGTAATTGGAGGTGTTAATTGTTTGATTCAATTCAATTTTACAACTTATAAGTCTTAGAATATAACTTTAATAAATAAGTGATTACATTAACTTCAATTAATTAATTATATTAAATTTTAAAAAAACTTCAATAAGTCTCACTCATTTTCATCTTGATCAAGTGTTTTTAGAATTTTATTTAACTCAGACATAATTTATTGGGAGAATACCTTTATCAAATTTAGTATAATTAGAGATGTTCATCATTTGACTCAATTCAAACTTTACAGAATATTACTCGTTCAATTCAAATTTAATTTAAATAAATAAGTAATTATATCTAATTCCTTTTGATTAACTAATTATATCGAATTTAAATAAAACATTACCAAGTCTCACTCAAGTTTCATCACAAAATCAAGTGTTTTGAGAATTCTTGTTATTTAACTCAGATGTGATCTTAATTAAGACAATACTTTTATCGATCTAGTATAACCAGAAGTGTTCAAGATTTGACTTGATTCAATTTAACAAAACTTTACTCAAGTTTTACATTAATAAAAAATTCTGAATATTATTATTAGTATTATCAAAAATTTTGTTTGGCTAAACTTCTAAATTCAGTTCATTTTGAAAAATATATTTTTTAAAAAAATGCTATTCTAAAAAGTATTTTTGATGACAAACAATTTTTGTTTGACCAATTAATTGTAAAATACTTTTAAATAATAATTAGTTTTTAAAAACTCATTAAAAATACTTCTAAACAATAATTAGTGTTTGAAAATTCATTAAAATTTTTAAAAACACTTTTAAGCAATAATGGAGTATTTGAAAACTCATTATATAGGGCCAGTTGGGTTTGGTAGTTAATGAGGTGCTTGCAAGTAAGTATTGACCCGACCCGGCGTCGCCCAAGAGATGTGGCCCTAGCAAGTAAGTATTTCCTTTTCCAAATGAAAAAGGAATGGCCTTTGGATCTCTTTGTTTTTGCATATAAAAGGAGGATGAGCTGAGGAATTGACGAGGGCAGTAGTAGAGGAGCTTAGGAATTGACAAGTGCAGTAGTGGAGGAGCTGAAGAATTGACAAGGTCAGTAGAAGAAGGATGAAGAAGAAGAAGAACAATTCCAATCCACCACATGAGGAAAAATTAGCAACTACGAAGAACAATTCTCTAAAGATACAGAAGAAATCAATTGCAAAGACCAATCTTTTGAATCAAATTACTAGCAATGGAGAAGAAAAGATTAAACTTTGCAAATGCAAACAGAAGAAGAAGAAGAACAAATCCATTGAAAAGGCCAAAGGTACACTCTTCTTTCTTTCTGATTCTATATCTCTGTGTGTGTTTTTACCTGCTACTTCCTAACTTTATTGCAGGGAAGTGCATTCTAGAGCCTTTCAATAATTATTAGTATTATAATAACAACACCGAGAAGCATGTGGATGTTGATCAGGTAACTTCTCATTTTAATTGCCCTTTCAAGGACGACATAATTATGGAGATCCTCTGCAGATTACCCGTCCGCTATCTTGTTCAATTCAAATGTGTTTCTAAATTGTGGAACGCATTAATCTCTGATCCTTACTTTGTCAACAAGCATCTCAATCATGCCAAGAATGATCCACATTCCCAAAAACTTCTCTTTTACCAACGTTGCCCTGCGGGTGATACACCTCCCATCTATTCTTGTCCTTTATCCATCTATTCTTGTCCTTTATCGTCCGTTCAACTGGTTGACAAACTACAAAAACTTCCTTCAAGCTCTACAACCAGAATCTATTGTACTTACAATGGCTTGGCTATTATCCGTGTTTTTTATTTTAGTTGTAAACGCTTCATACGTATGCTGTGGAACCCCTCCACAAGAGAATCAATACTACTTCCTCAACCAGAATTTCCACTCGAGAGAAATTATTCATTGGGATTGGGTTATGACTCAACTAGTGGTGACTATAAGATCCTAAAAATTCACGATGGCATAGAGGGAAGCAAAATACCTGGTGAAATTCTCTCGTTGAAAAGTGGTTCCTGGAGAAATATTGATAAACATCCTCGTGGAATTGACAATTGGTTGTCTGGTACTGCTTTGGCATATGTAAACGATGCATGTCATTGGATCTGTAAATCTGGAAACTTTTATGATGATTCAATAATTTTCTCTTTGGTTTCATTTAGTATTTCAAATGAAGTGTACACAGACATACCATTGCCAGAGCAAATATTACGCTTGAAGGGATACAACATTATTGACGTTTCTGAATTGGACGGAATGCTTTGTGTTCATTCTACTCGGAGGAAGCGCACTTTTAAGTTATGGGTATTGAAAGACTATGGTGTCAATGAATCTTGGATTGCATTGTTTAGTATAGATGATTCACATATTTGTACAGCCGTACCAAAATATAGGTTTGCCGATGGTGAAGTGCTATTCTGGTCCATACATTTGCTGGGTAAAATAACGCATTATTCATTTAGGACATCCCGGGGACCATTTGGAATATGTGATGCCATTCAGGGTGGATTTGCTTTTACAGAAAGCTTGATCTCTCCAAAATCACTTATTTAGTGTGTGCTTATGTATGATCGAGGAACTCTTTTCTTTTTCCAGTTTCCATGTTGTAACCTTGTACTCTTATTAGGTTATCAGCTAGAGTGATTTTATTTATTGCTACGAAAGAAGTGGTAATCCCCTATGAATATTGCATTTGACTGAACTTGTTGAGGATGTTCTTCAACATAGCATATGAGGAGGTATCTTTGTTTGGTCAGAAATAAAATGTTTTATGCAAATGAGAAGAAACAGTCTCCCTTTCTGATTTTGGGTCTTGTTTTATCTCCCCTACCCAATACTAAAAGAAGATGATGAATGTACTGAATCTCAGAAATAAGATGTAGCAGTTACTTTATTCCTTGTATCTTGTTTTAAAACTATTGTGTTGGCATTGTACTGGTCATCTAATGGTTAAATTTCGATGCTTAGAATGACATGTCTATCACCATTACCTTTATCCACTTCACAAGATTTCTCAGTTTTCAGTTGATTTCGATTGCACAAAATATTTTTTCTACATTGCACAAGGTATTTTCTCTAAAACCATAAGGCAGTCACCAGAAATTGCACGTTAGTTCCCGTGTCCCTTGGTTAATGTGGGCTAACGAAGAGATTAGATAAGAGAGGCGATATATTGGTGACGTAATCATCTAATCAATATAAGACACACCTAGCTATTAGGTGTCAAACACAGTACAAATGATATTTGGTCCAATGTGAAACAATATTCAACTTAAGATCTTAACTCTTATAATATTCAAAACTCTCGCTAATTATCTGAGTCTTCATCCACCCTAACAAGAAGAAAGTAGTATGCATGCATACTTGTTTTTGTTGGCATCTTAAGATAGTCGATTCAGAATCAAAGTAGTACACATCTTCTTTCTTTGTTGTTATCTTAAAATCTTGTATATTATGTGGTCTAATTTCAAAAATATGTTGATCCCTACGGAGTCAATTATTCATTATACAACGCTTAAACTAGCTTAAATGCGTTGCCCCTCTGTTGTGACCTGTCTCTGATTCATTGCTGCTCATCTTGAGTTCTTGACATTACAAAAATTCAACTGTAGATTTGGGTGAGTCGCACTAATAAACAAGTAAACTATAATCAAAGTGGTGAATGTAGATAGTAGTATAAATGCACTCATAAGAGTATTTGGCTAATTTACCAATGAAGATGCTGCTGCTCTCCCTTCCTCCTGGCTAGTATAAATTTTTCAATTAGACATTCAGAAGTACAGTCAAGAATGTGAAAATAGACCTTTTATTACAAAGATGCATATGTGTAGCATTGTCGCTATTGTTTTTTTGTGCTTGCAGTTCATGGATTCTGCAGTCGATAATCTTCCGTTGATCGCTTGTACTTTCCGATGGAGTGGCTGAAGTTCACCAGCTAGTTTGAGGCTTGTCAAAAACTAGTGACGCGGGTTATAGAGGTGATCGGTTCAATTGATCCTACAACAGATGTTCTTTATCAAACTTGAAATTTATTGTACATTTGACAGCAACATGGAGTTGTGGCTTTTTGAAAAAAGTTAATTACATCTTAAAGTTACATAACTTGGAAATTTTGTGGGAATTCAATGATCCTATGCTATCTTCTCATTACGGGCTCAAACTTTCAAGTTCATTCACTAACGTCTCCGATGAATATAAAATGACTTTTTCTTGTTTACAAGAAAAAAATAAAACCTATGTAGAATCGCTTACTTTTGTCATGTATTGACTGGGTGTCAAGTAAGGATGATAATGGTGGTAGAGCAAATGTTATCTCGCCAAATCGATCTATGAAGCATGTGTGTTTTACATTGTGCATAAATCCTTGTACACTACTTTACATACAAGTGTAAGGTAGCATCTACCTGGTAGAATAGTCGATGTGCGCACAAGGCGATCTGGACACCACACCACATCCCATCTTCCTCTCCTCAAACCTCCACCCTTCTCTTCCAACAGTGCTTCTTCCATCTACTTAGGAGTTTGACTCTGATTTGTATTAGCCTTTAGGCCATATGTGTACAATCATTCAGGAGTAGCTTTAATTTATTACTACTCCTTTCGCTCATAGTTCGAATTTCGAGAGTCAATCACATCTACAATTGGACCTAACTCTAACTCAAAAGTTAGCTCATGAGGCGAGTATTGATTAAGTCCATATAAGTAGATCACCAGTCTATTCCCTAACCAACGTGGGGACTCTATATATTGTGTATTACAAATTAGAATGGGTATCAACGCATTCATGATACTCAGATTTGCTCACACGCGTAATCTTCAGGATTTGAGTTTTAATACTCAATAATAATGGGGATGTTATAGAATAATGATGGATGTTGGAGAGAATAAAGGGAGTAAATCACTCCCCTTTCCTTTTTATCTCTAAATGTAACTGAAATAGTAACAAAATCTGTTAGTTAATATTCTCAAAAGGATGAGATGACTTGTGCTTCCAGTTAGATCTTCCTGAGATTGGCTATAATGACTGGTATCAGGTCCCTCCGCAAATTATTCCTGAGAAACATTTTGGGAGATATTAGGTTCAGTGGGATCTTGCAGAGGACCTGGTCCTTCCGTTTCAGTATTTTCATCACCTTGAGCAACTTGATCTTCAACACCCTTATCAATGGGTTCATTCCTTGGAATAGGGATGAGTTCCTCCATATCTTCATCTTTCAAATTTTCAATGTTCCCTGACTCATCAAAAATGACATGAACACTTTCTTCAACACACAGTGTCCTTTTGTTGTATACTCTGTAAGCTTTGCTGGTAGATGAATAGCCAATAAATATTCCTTCACCACTCCTTGGATCAAACTTGCCCAGATCATCCTTGCCATTGTTCAGCACAAAATATTTACAACAAAAAAACCCTGAAGTAGCTAAGTTTTGGCTTCCTATTTAACAACAATTCATAGGGCGTTTTATTAAGAATAGACCTGATCAGACACCTATTTGTAACATAGAACTGTCTATCAACATAGTTCTAGTAATATCCACCAAGGTCCTATTTTTCCTTTCAACCACTCCATTTTGGTGAGCAGTTCTGGGAGTTGAAAAATTATGACTTATTCCATTTTATGCACAGAATTTCTCAACTCTTGCATTTTCAAACTCAATTCCATGATCGGACCTGATTCCTGCTACTTTGTTGTTAAGCTTCACTAGAATTTGTTTGACAAAGACTACCAAGACTTCAAACGTTTCATCTTTGGACCTTAGAAACATTATCCAGGTGAACCTAGAAAAATCATCCACAATGAATAGGATGTATTTCTTTCCTCCTCTACTCTGAACTTTGACAGGTCCACGTAAGTCCATGTGAAGTAGCTCCAGAGGTCTTGTAATACTGACTTGGTTTCTCAGTTTGAATGAGGACTTGGTTTGTTTTTCTTTGACACATGCATCACAGACTTGGTTTGTTTTGCCTTGACACATGCATCACAAACTCTTAAGTCAGAGAATTGCACCTTAGGAACACCACGGACCAGGTCCTTTGATACCAACTTGTTTAGAAGAGAGGGACTAACATGCCCAAGTCTTTTATGCCATAAATCAGCATTTTCACTTTGAGCACTTAAACAAGTAAGATCATACTTATGGAGATCCTCTGCAGGTTACCTGTCCGCTATCTTGTTCAATTTAAATGTGTTTCTAAATTGTGGAACACATTAATCTCTGATCCTTACTTTGTCGAGAAGCATCTCCATCATGCCAAGAATGATCCACATTCCCAAAAACTACTTCTTTACCAACGTTCCCTTACATCTTCCATCTCAATAGTACTTCCTGAACTAGAATTTCCACTGCAGGGTCATTATTGTTTGGGATTGGCTTATGACTCAACTAGTGGTGACTATAAGATCCTAAAAATTCACAATCCCAAAGATGGAATCAAAGTACCTGGTGAGATTCTCGCGTTGAAAAGTGATTCCTGGAGAAATATTGACAAACTTCCTCCTGGAATTAACAGTTGGCTGTCTGGTACGGATTCTGCTTTGGCATTAGTAAACGATGCATTTCATTGGGTTTGTATGTCTGGATACTGTTTAGAGGTTTCAAGAACTCTCTCTTTGGTTTTATTTAGTATTTCAAATGAAGTGTACACAGAGATACCATTGCCTGAGCAAATATTGCACTTGAAGGGCAACATCACTGTTGGCGTTTCTGAATTCGACGAATGCTTTGTGCTCATTCTTCTTATATTCATCAGAGAAAGCGCTTTTTTAACTTATGGGTATTGAAAGACTATGGTGTCAATGAATCTTGGAATACATTGTTTATTATAGACTATTGGAGAATTTGTAAAGCCTTACCGAAATATTGGTTTGCAGAAGGTGAAGTGGTTTTCTGGTGCATATATATGTATAGTGATAAGGAACATTCATTTAGGACATCCAGAGGGCCATTTGGAATATGTGATGCCACTCAGGATGGATATGCTTTTACAGAAAGTTTGATCTCTCCAAAATCACTTATTTAGTGTTTGCTTATGTATGATCGAGGAACTCTTTACTTTTTCCAGTTTCCATGTTGTAACCTTGTACTCTTATTAGTTTATCAGCTAGAGTGATTTTATTTATTGCTAATAAAGAAGTGGTTAATCCCATCTTCTCTTTTACTTATCAGTGCTTGTCTAGTATATGGGTACATAATCCTTATGAGTATTGCATTGACTGAACTTGTTGAGGATGTTCAGCTGTAAGTCTTGTTTTTGGGTCTCTCTTTCTGATTTTGGGTCTTGTTTTATCTCCCCAACCCAATACTAAAAGAAGATGATGAATGTACTGAATCTCCTCAAAGATAAGATGTTGCAGCAGTTACTTCATTCCTTGTATCTTGTTTTAAACTAGTATGTTGGCATTGTACTGGCCATCTAATGGTTAAATTTCAATGCTTAGCATGTCATGTCTATCACCATTACTTCTAACCACTTCACAGGATTTCTGAGTCTTCAGTTGATTTCGATTGCAGAAGGTACTTTCTCTAGATTCACATTGGATAATGAAATAGCAAATAATGGAGTAGTCTAGGGGTGTCAAATGGGCGGGTTGAGCTGAAATTAGGCAAATTAAAATGAGTTGACTTAATAAATGGGTTGGGTTCAAATCAGCGAAAGAGCTTCTTGGGCTGAAATGGGCTAAAAATGGGTTGGGTCATGATACACAAAGAGCAGAAAATACAGAAAAAATCACTAAACAACACCTCAAGCAATTCCCAAAAAAACCCTCTCAGGAACCCACTAGATACACAAAGAGCAGAAAATTGTGACATGATTCCATCATTAGATATGTTGAAGAATTTCTTTACTGCTACTCAAATTCTTGAGACACAAGTGGAAGAGTTGCTGAAAGATTTGAAACCATCACCACCAATTCAACTTGTTATACAGTCTTGCTCATTCTTATCCTCACTTTGTTTAATTTCTGAGGAAGATAATATTTTATGCTTACTAGTGGCGGTTTCTTGAACTTCCAATAAATAGCAGGACCAGATACACAAAGTGCAAAAACTACAACAAAAATTACTAAACAACACCTTAAGCAATTTTCAGATTGCCTTGCTACTTAAGATGTACTTTCTTGAAAGTGTAGCTAAAACTGATATTTTTCAGATGCAAAAAGCAATAAAAAGAGAAAATCTTGGTGAATCATCAAAGAGGAAATGGGACATGGAAAGTCTATTGAATAAAGTTAATATACTGTACATATCACCAAGTAGCTAACTGTGAAGTATATCAACAATTTTCTCTACATCTATTGCAGTCTCATCTTCCTCGTCAGAGTCAACAGAAGCTAAACAAATGAGATCAAAAAAATGTGAAGCTACAAGAAAGAATTCCATGCGTCTAGCTCAATGACGATTCAAATTTGTATTTCCTGAAGTCGAATCAGCCAAAAGAAAATACGATGAAATTGGGGTTTTGCTTGATATTCAGAATTGGGTTGTATTTGGGCACAACAAGTCACGATTATTTGAAAAAGCAAAAAAAAAAAATTATCCTTAAAAAAAGAAGCTTTCTCTCCCCTCCATATTATTTTCTTCCTAATTCGTTATACAATTCCACAATTATATCTCCTTCTTCTTCTATACACAATTCACTCTCCCCTTTTTCACTCCATTTTATTCTATACTTTTTTCATATATATATTTCCTCAAAATCAAGTAATTTTTTGAACTTAAATCCTTCCTAACTAAATGGAGTGTATATTAATTGAGATTGAACATTATTTTTTGGATGCAATCATACCGGCACTAACACACTATATCCCATTAGAACTCTGAAAGTGTGATTACACGAGAGTAGTACTACGATTGGGCGACCCCAGAGAAGTCCTTGTGTTGCATCCATCCTTTGAAAGGGGAGCTTTGGCACGGTTTTGAGCCGTGGAAATAAATTCTTGCAGAAATGCAGGGTAAAGCTACGTATAATAGACCCTTGTGGTCCCGTCCTTTCCCCCACACCCTACACATAGCTAGAGCTTAGTGCTGCCCTTTTATTGGATATTAATCTATCCGTTTGGTGTAGATATTAGGCATATAATTTTTTCCCATTTTGCGAGTTTCACTTTTCTCTAAAATTTATATATGGTAGACTATACTTTTTGAGTTATTGGAGTGGTATTCTTTTTTTCGTTGGGGGTGAGGTGGGGTGGGGAGGCAATGGAATTTACTTGTAAAGATGTAATCTTTGTGGTTTTTGGATTGGAAATTGCAGCATCCAGATCTACCTATTGCAGGCCCTGATTGCATTGTTCCTGGACAGAAGCTACCTATCAAGCTTCTGGGGTTTGAGGTGCTTCTATCTGTTTCCATAATTTAATTTGTTCTTTTTATCTTATATATAGTGTGTTTTAGATGACAACGACAATTATCAAAGATTACATTTTTCTTACCATTAGAGACGAGGGTCTATCGGAGATAGCCTCTAAGGTTTGTGTACATCTCACCTCCCCAGACCCCATTTATAGGACATACTGGATTATTTGTTGTTGTTGTTGTTGTTGTTGTAGAGCCCTAGTTGGTTTACTTCTCTTCTGGAACTATGAATTTGCTGGAGAATGTGATAGTATTAATACTTTGAAGATGATAAATATTATATAAAATAGAATTGTGGATGAAGAAGCTTAGCAGTAGGTGTGATCCTTTGGGAAGACTAGTGATTTGTTTAACGTAAGCTTGCGGCTACAATCTAGTTGTTGCTATTGCTTAGCTTGTAGGGAAAAGGTAATTAGAGGTTGATGTGCTCACTGTGAAGCATACAAAGGTCTTATTTTCATGTCTAGATGTTAGAATAAAAAGAAGGAAAAGATAAAACAAAAAAGAATCTGCTTTTGGTAATGTTGTTTGGTTCAGCCAGCAGGTCGAGTGTTTTCTGTTGTAGCTTTCTTTTTTAATTAGTGTTCTTTTTTGTTAGCTTAATGTCGGTTCATCTAAGTTCAAGAATTTCTATGTTGCAGTCTGAAAGTTGCATATTTTAAATGGTAGAACTACTTTGCAGAGGGTATTTATGTTCGTCTTTAGAAATTCTACTAGTTGTCTTTGTAAAGTATAATAAAGGTTGAGTTGATGCTTGGCTTGAAACCGCCTTGCACTGAGGGAAAGGAATGATGATGTTGCATATCAGTAGTGTAAAGAAGGAAATCAGATTCCTTTACTTTTGTGTGTTGCGGGAGGAGGAACTCACATGAATGACACTTGCTGAATTGAGTAAATGTAAATACATATGGTAGTTGGCTGTCTGTGCTAAATATGTTTTGGACTTTCTCTTGAGCCTCTTCATTAAGTCCTAGCATTCAGTTTTCACACTCCCTACTTTTTATATGCATGCAGGTATGGCCCATTGAAGTCGACTTGAAATTTATGGAACCTGTTGGGCGAGAACTGAAATCAGTTGGGAAGGTAAATTTTTGCTTTGTCTAATTTACTGTTCCAATTAGCTAAAGAACAAAGCTGTTGAGACAAATCCGGTGACTGGTTTAGATCTTGTGAAAGCAAACAAGATTCGTTAGTTAATTTATTGATTGCCACTAAAACAAGTTGTTCATTCCAGTGTTATCAAAAACAAAAAGCGCCAAAAAGCTCTAAGGTCCATTGGGGCTTTAAGCGCAAATAAAATGTGGGCTTTAATGAAAAAAGGTGCAAAGGGAGAAAAAAAAATACAAATATATATGTCTAGTTCAAGACTAATAATTATAAGCATGAATGACAAATACCAATTGTTAGCATGAATGACTAAAATAAGTATGATAAAGTGAAATATCAATTGTTAGTGTCGCCTCTTTAGAAGAGGTTCATTGGCAAGGAAGTATGCGGTAGAACCTTGATGACGACACTAAAGCGCACATTAAGCGAGGCAAAGCGCTCAACACGTTTTGAGCCTCGCTTCAGGGCTTAAGCGCGCTTTTGACAACACTGGTTCATTCCTTCCACAAAACCTTTGCATGAGCAGATTTAATTAGTTAATTTATTGACAACAAGTGGTTCATTCCTTATGAAATTTTCAGAATACGGATGTAGCAAATGAGTAGCCCCTAAAAGCTGTAGGAAGTTAGCATGCTTTCCATGGTATATTTGCTCTGTGAATTCAAGACTGGTATAGTTTGTAGCGAAGACTGATGGGTATTGGTGCTTATAGACATAATACTGACACATGTGAGCGCATGTCTATGTACATTTGGTTTTCTAGTCAAATAAAATTGTCCGATCGTTAACCATTAAAACTTTTGACTAAGAGTGAGACACCTTCTTGTCTTTCTTTAATAACATTTACTGAAGGATCAACTTTTACAGAAGGTGGTACTTTCGAATATATGTTGATCCCTGAAGACGGTGGAGCTGGTAGTTCCATTTCCTTGGCATTTGCAAACTATAACAAAGTGGTGAATGTACTTAGTATAAATGTATTCATAAGAGGATTTGGCTAATTAACAAATAGGATGCTGCTGCTCTGGCCTTCGTCCTAGCTAGTATAAATTTCTCATTTAGACATTGAGAAGTAGACCTGTGGGTACGCAAGTACCGGTGTCATTTCATCTTTTTGACACTTCGCTATTGTTTTGTGCTTGCAGTTTATGGATTTTGCAGTTGATCTTATGAACAAATCTTTCGTTGATCGCTAGTACTTTCCATTGGAGTGGCTGAAGTTCCCCAGTTGGATACCAACTGCTTTGAGGCTTGTCAAAAAACTAATGAAGATTGTTATAGAAATCAGTGGTTCAGTTAATCCTACTACAAATGTTATTTATTTAAGTAGGTTCCATTGTATTATCAAACTTGAAAGCTATTGTACATTTGACAGCTACATGGAAGTCTAATTACATCTTAAGTTACATGGCTTGGAAATTTTGTGGCAATTCAATGATCCTATGCTATCTTCTCATTACAAGCTCAACTTTTCATCATGGACATTGGTAGATGAATATACAATGACTTTTTCTTGCTTACAAGAAAAGAAAAAAGAATACACAATGAAGACCTCCTATGTAGAAACACTTACTTTTGTCATGTATTGACTGTTAAATAAGGATGATAATAGGGGTAGAGCAATTGTTATCTTGCTTGTCTTTAGCGTCTCAATTCAACGGAAAAAGCTGTGAAGCACAATAAGATTTTGTTGCCCCCACAAGAGATGCATATATTGGATTTTTCTATGCACCAAAACCTTATGCTTATGTTGTTTTTCCATGTAAGCAACACATGCCTAATTAAAGTTCTTATAGTTTATATTATTATGATGATGAATGAGACAAAGCCTTTATGCCCACAGTGTAGTGTTAAGCAGACAACCTTGGTGTACTGTACCAAAACTGGTATGTAAAGGGAGATAGAACTCCACTCTTAATGTATATAAAACTCAAAAAAAATCCAGTACTGACCCAATGGTAAGCCTTAAGAGGATGAATTTATCTATTATGATGATGTTGGTATTCCATTATAAACTGATATTTTCCACCTACTTTTCCAGGTAAGATCTTCTGCTTACTCTTTTTCTCTTTTTACCCATTCACAATTTGCCACCTTGGCTCATCCTATATGAGGAAGGTAACTCTCTTAGGTTGTGGCAACCATAGTTATTCACTGATGGCTTCCTTATTAACCATGCAAGAAGAGGAACTGCGAAGAGGGCAATGGCTGGAAGAGGAAGATGAGAGACTCTCTATGATTGTAGCCGTTTTAGGTGAACGTCGTTGAGATGCCTTAGCAAAAGCTTCAGTTATGATTAGCTATGCACAATGTTTTCATACTTACACGAATCAGAGGTGAATTCAAAATCAAGAGTTAGTGGGTTTAGAATAACTCTGTTTAAATATGCTACCATGCAGGGCTGAAGAGGAGCGGGAAAAGCTGCAGATTGCGATGACTGAACTACCTCCGCCCAAATCTATTGCAAAACTCTGTTTGTTTGATATTGTGTCTGTTCCCTAATTGTGTCTTCTCTCACAAATGATTGTTTAATTCATTTGACAGAATGCTTTGGAGAAAATACTATTAGGACTCCTAGTTAAATATTCCTAGTCCAGTACGTGTAGGAGTCTTATAGTTTGATTTGTGTTATATCACGTCTCTGGGTGTACTTGTACAATAAATACAGCTGATGATGTATATTGGCTCCTTGAGCCATGAGTAATCTGTTACATGGTATCAGACGTTGTAATAACCCAATAATTTTAATGAAGGGTTAATTGGTAATTTTACCAAAATGATAAATTAATTAGGAGAATTAAAAGGAGTGGGATAAGCCCATTCTCCTACCCTGATTTCTGTCTTTAACGTTACAAAAAGAGTATTGAAATATTAGGGCTATTGGTTCCATTATTTTTGAGGAGAAAGAAACGATCATAGACAAGGATTTGAGAAGGCATGACAGCGTAGAGAATTAGCGGAACAAACATTACTCTCATAAGGTATTGAAATTCTTCCCTGGGTCTTAGGCATAGGAATTTACTTGATGTTGCTAAGGTTGTCGTTTGCTATTGCCAAAGGAAGAAAAATATGTATATTCCTTCTACTATTCCACTTCAACTAGGATGATTAGATAATGATGATGGAGTAATGATTAGGGGAAATCCTAATGATTAGGCAGTGATTGTTACGAAGGAGCATGTTAGTGAATTGTAAGATTTTGTTAGCCACTGTTTTGGTATCTTTATAGACATATGTTGGCATGGAACTTTCTGCCAATTTCTTGGATTTCACCTTATAAGGTCTAGCTTTAAGCTTGATAATAGGGATATTGAGACTTGATCCCGACTAGTATAATTGACCTTGTTAATTAATATTTTTGCATAGATTGAGGCCATTGGAGGTTGTTGCTTGGTGTGCTACTCGTTACAAGGTTGGGGAACTTGTTGTTAGCGAGGTAAGTGAGACTTTAAGCTTTGGATGCTTGCTTTTCAAATTTGTTTTTTAAAAAAATGTGTTTTATCTGTCCGGTCCATGTGTTGGGACGAGCATGTGCTTGACAGAATCGGTGGCCTTCGAGGCTAACCGCATATACTTTATGTTCAAGAATACTAAAACTTCCTTTATAAACTATTTCGTTATGAGATATGATTGTTTACTGTGAGATCGGGGCATTGTGTATGCTTATTGATTCCACCGGGGCATTGTGTATGCTTATTGATTCCACAGGGGCATTGTGTATGCTTCCCTTGAGCATTGTGTATGCTTCTTGATTTAATATGAGACATTGTGTATGTTTCCCTGAGTATTGTGTATGCTCTTGATAAATTTGGCGCATTGTGTATGTTGCCCAGAACTCGTGTGTAACACCCCGTACGTTTCTAGGTTTAGCTGACAACCGTACCATTTATGAAAAAAAAAAATGAAATGAAAACATGAGAGAATTGTTGAATTAGGCATTAAAATGTGGGCATTAGCAAGTATTTTACAATTGGGCCATAAGTGAAGCCCAAATTCATGAGAAGACATGGCCCAACAAGGGGATTTTTGACCCATTCTTTCATTTTGATCCATTTGACCAATCAACCATATCATTTAATGCTAAGGAAGAGATAAGAAAGACTTGAGGGCCTATATATAGAGAAAAATCAGATTTTTATTCCATTAACCTCTCATAACATTTTTAGATTTTTCCACAAAAAAATCCCTTTTGCTCTCAAGAGACCTAAGATCTCCTTTGGACCAAATCATCATCTTGCAAGACTTGGTAAGTGTTTATTATGATGGATTCATATATGTTATGCATAATATATGGTGTATGCTATGTTGGTTATGTTGGTGAAGTGGGAACAATGTGTGTTTGCTAAATCGGAGGGTGGTTTGGCTTGTAAACTTGCATATGTACTTGTGATCTGGAAGGAAATGAACTTGACGGATTTAGTATGGTAATTTGGGATGTGATTATGGTCTTACTATGTTTTATTCTTGTGCTAAACGTTTGGAATTTCTATTGAGAAAATTGGTTATGGTTTTGGTGGCATATTGGCCGTAAAATGTGGTTTTGGGTGTTGTATGTGTGTCGTGAAATCATGGCTGGTGGTTGGCATGATAAATGATCAAAAATATGTTAAAATGAAGTTGGTTGTGATTATGGACCATTCATGGCCTTAAAAGACCCAAAACGGAGCCATTTCGGACCAAAACGGGCATCCGCCCCGCGGACGAGGGCATCTGCGGGCGCAGATGCCATCGCAGATGGCACTGGCTGCTGCCAATGGCCATCTGCGTGCGCATGTGACTGACCTGCGTGCGCAGGTGGCTGCGCAGGTCAGTCCAGAATTTAGTTTTGGTTGTTTTCGTATCCCTTTGGTCTCCGAAAGCCCCGATACCCTTTATGGATGTAATTATCAACTTGTAATGTCATTTTAATGACTTTGAAGTGTCGTAAGGAGGTGTTTTGGATTATGTTATGTATGGGTGATGGTTCATATGTTGTTATAAAGGAACAACTACGACGGAAAGATAAAAGGAAAAGCGTAAAGGACAAGTGTGGTGTAAAATACGATCGATGTATGATTTCTTGGTTAATGTATGTACCGTTATGGTGTTGGAGATATGAAAATGTGTTGGATTGTATTGTAAGGGGTGACATGAGAATTCATTGACGTCTTGTACGCCGCTAGGGTAACTAGTTGTTATAGTTGCTAATGTAAGTTCCGATGAACTGGTATTGTAGACTAAGACGTAAAGAAGGAGCTGGATCATTGTATGCATTCATAAACTCGTGTGTTCATACTTGGAAGTGCAGGTATGTAAGGTTACTCTTTCCGTATCTTTCTACGGCATATGATGAACATCTTGTTGGGGTACTTATTCATTTCCGAATTGTTCTAAGGTACCTCATTTCGGGTTATCCTCCATTATTAATCATGTATACGTTACTCTTGGTCTATTGCTATTCATGGATTACCTAATTACAAACATGGTTCCAAGTTCCAAAAATGTTGTGACTACCAAAAGAAACTGTTTTAAGGGAAGTGATGACATAAGGAGAGTCTATTCATTCTTACGTTTTATAGTCCTTATTCACTAGTCGTTGTTGTTCATAAGTCTCATAATTAGGGACATGTTCCAACAGTCTCAATCATGTTGTGTCCTTGAGTTCCAATAATGTTTTGGCTATCTATATAGGTACGTTAACCTTGTATCATTGACTGTATCAATCTCTCACAAGTGAAGGTACCAATCTCTCACAAGTAAAAGTATCAATCTCAAATTAAAGCACAGTAATGCATATGTGGTCAATGATCAAGTATGGGTGGCAAGTCTAGGGGCATAAAGCCTAGCTCGACTCGATCCCGATGGATGATTTATAGGTGACAGGTCTAAGGGCATAAGCCTAGCTCGACCCGATCCCTGGGTGGCAGGTCTAGGGGCATAAGCCTAGCTCGACCCGATCCCAACATGACGATATGTCATGAAAAGACCCACTGATCAGTCGGGGCCCGGGTACGTTATGATATGAGTGAGGAGGAATAACCAATAAAGGAAAGAACTTAATCTATGTAAGCTACACGGTTCCACACATGCAAATCGATGAATTGTTTATGATACTTATACCATTACATTTTGATTCTATTGATGTATTCATGACAGTTTCATACGGCCTTACATACTCGGTACATTTTTCGTACTGACCCCTCTTGGGGGATTTACCTTACTTGCTGCAGGTGCAGGTACTAGTAAGTCTCCACTGTAGGTTGCAGATCTTTTTGCAGACTTTTGGTGAGCTCCAGTTTGTTCGGGGCTTTTCTGAGTTGCGATGTACATTCATTTTGGTATTGTATATGCGTATAGAGCGGGGTGTTGTCCCGACTCTAGGATTGTCATAGTCATGTATCTGTAGAGGCTTTGTAGACTTATGTGGGACAGAATGTAAGATGTGTATGCTCATTTTGGTTTAAGGGCCCCAACGGCCAAGTTGATATATATATATCTATGTATGACATATGTTTCCATATCCGTGAATTTTGCTTAAGTTGCATGAGGTATCATAAGATCCATATGAGTACGAGTGTTCATAAGCAAAGATTGGTTCTCTCGAGCCATATCGGCTTCGGGTGTCAATCACGCCTCGTTGGGACTCGGGGCGTGACATCGTGGTGTTGATCAATTATTTTAATTGCAATTTATGATAAGTACTTGGTGTAAATTGTATAGAGATATAAATTCCCTGGTAATTGGTTGTTGGATCTTGTTGGTAGTCCTATTATGATATAATTCTCGTGTGTAGTATTTTTATGTTTTTGGTGTGGTTGTATTTTCTAACACTTGTCCCAGGAGTATTTAAAGTAGCGAGTCGGGGATCTTACTGGGTTATATTTACATATAGCTCACTCCTTACTTGCATGTCTGCAGATACTATTGCGGAAAGTGAGACTAGTGGCTGAGGGTTCGTTCGTAAGGATTCTATTGCTGAGGTGAGCCTTCGCATTGTTTGTGGAGGCTATCGTTTCAGCTCTAGCTATTTTAGCTTATATTTCGTTTCCTGGGTTTGCATGCCCGACAGTTGAACTCACGTAACTCTATTAGACGCTCCATGGTCTTAGTGTGGAATTTGGGCTAGTGAATTAGTAGTTGATTGATCGATAAACTAATAAATTGATTATGGAGTCTGTTGGATTATCATTTCTTATCTATTGATTATTATTGAAGCGTTTGGAGTTATATATATTCTATTTCAGGGCTTACATAATTGGGTAAGTGAATGGATGTTTGGTTCGCCCGATAAGTGATGTTAGCGGGTGCCACTCACGTCTAGGAGGTATTTTGGGACGTGACAAAGTTGGTATCAGAGCCTAGGCTTTAAGTCCCGGGTCATGGAGCAGTGTTTGATAGAGTCTTGTTCATGGGTATGTAGACGTCCATACTTATGACCTTGAGGCTATCGAGCATGCAGGATGTTTTCCCTTCTTCTTTTCCTTATTCTTGCGTTGAGCTGAATCAAGCTGAACCTTGAAATGTTCCTTTTGCAGACAGCTAGGAGACGCATATCTATCTCTGCTAGATGACACAATTGACTTGGATATTTTCTATAATATATATACAACTGAGAGTGAAATTGAGTCTATGAAATAGTTGGAGTCAATACTAATCGTCATGGACTAGATGCACCGAGTATTCAAATTATTCAAATTTTTGTTACTATATTCATTAGGAGCCATGAGATTATTTTGTTAATAGAAGCATGTGCAGATGTTGAAGAGGGTTTTATGAACATCGAGCTAATACTATTAAATACATGAGGTCAGAAGTGTGAATTTTAATATTTATGTCGTGATGTTTTTATTCTTTGCATTGGATTGTTTAGTGAAGGGGTGATAAATTATAGTATTAAGCACACTAAGGTGATAGCATGTGTTACATTACAATTGCCTTTGTTGGAGTAGAAAGAGTTGATCGGTGAGAAAGTCCTGACCGTACTGGGGGTTAGTGATAGTTTTTTTTATGGTGAATAAAGTTGAAGCATTACAGTTAGAGGGTTCAATGTATATGCACTTGTGGTAGTTGACTTAAGGAGATTTGTACTTGAAAAGATTAAACTTTCTTTTTTTCAATATTTAGTACTTTTGAGATTCATAAATATGCATTAAGATCAAAGAAATAGAGCTATCATCCGATAGTGATACGGGGTATACATGTTGTCCTATAGTGTTTGAACTGTTCATCTTTTAAATAGGAGGGTTGGAAAAAAATAATTGTGATCTTAACTGGGATAATTTTGATAGACATGTTCTTCCACTGAGTGCTCTGAGGATAGAGAAAATGGATTGTCAGCAAGCGTGATGAGAGGACAAAGATTAGCGAAATTAAGCGTCTGATTTAGTTTGTATTGATTATCCACCATTCTAGCCTATTTGTTGATATGTTTCAAAGATAGTGCAATGGAACAAGATACTTGTGTTTTCATCTGTGACGATAGTAAGAGTGCATGGAACATTTACGCAGGGGAGTATGTGTTCTGGCGCCATCGTGCGGATAGTGTTATGTAGGGGTGTATGGATATGTTCCAACACTGCCGTACATGAGAGTGTTAAGTAAGGTCGTAAGAATGTGTTTCAATGCCATTTTACGCGAGTCTTATTTACGAAAAATTGTTGTAGTCGAATACTATCAAATGTAAGTATGAAGTATGGAGGCGTTCCACTATAGGACTGTGATTGTGAAATGAACGAGAGTAAGATCCTTAAGAAAGTTCTAGGGATCAATGATGGAATTTCAAGCGTGCGAGCTAAAGTTGAGTTAGTATTCTTCAGTTAAAGTGTTTTAGAGGTACTATGTGTATAGAGTTGACACAGAGATCACTACAGAAAATGTGTATGGAAAGGTTATACAGTCATTCGGTATTTTCGATATAATTCTAGACACGTTCGAGGAAGAACGTTATTTTTAAGTGGGGGAGAATGTAATAACCCAATAATTTTAATGAAGGGTTAATTGGTAATTTTACCAAAATGATAAATTAATTAGGAGAATTAAAAGGAGTGGGCTAAGCCCATTCTCCTACCCTGATTTCTGTCTTTAACGTTACAAAAAGAGTATTGAAATATTAGGGCTATTGGTTCCATTATTTTTGAGGAGAAAGAAACGATCATAGACAAGGATTTGAGAAGGCATGGCAGCATAGAGAATTAGCGGAACAAACATTACTCTCATAAGGTATTGAAATTCTTCCCTGGGTCTTAGGCATAGGAATTTACTTGATGTTGCTAAGGTTGTCGTTTGCTACTGCCAAGGAAGAAAAATATGTATATTCCTTCTACTATTCCACTTCAACTAGGATGATTAGATAATGATGATGGAGTAATGATTAGGGGAAATCCTAATGATTAGGCAGTGATTATTACGAAGGAGCATGTTAGTGAATTGTAAGATTTTGTTAGCCACTGTTTTGGTATCTTTATAGACACATGTTGGCATGGAACTTTCTGCCAATTTCTTGGATTTCACCTTATAAGGTCTAGCTTTAAGCTTGATAATAGGGATATTGAGACTTGATCCCGACTAGTATAATTGACCTTGTTAATTAATATTTTTGCATAGATTGAGGCCATTGGAGGTTGTTGCTTGGTGTGCTACTCGTTACAAGGTTGGGGAACTTGTTGTTAGCGAGGTAAGTGAGACTTTAAGCTTTAGATGCTTGCTTTTCAAATTTGTTTTAAAAAAAATGTGTTTTATCTGTCCGGTCCATGTGTTGGGACGAGCATGTGCTTGACAGAATCGGTGGCCTTCGAGGCTAACCGCATATACTTTATGTTCAAGAATACTAAAACTTCCTTTATAAACTATTTCGTTATGAGATATGATTGTTTACTGTGAGATCGGGGCATTGTGTATGCTTATTGATTCCACCGGGGCATTGTGTATGCTTATTGATTCCACCGGGGCATTGTGTATGCTTCCCTTGAGCATTGTGTATGCTTCTTGATTTAATATGGGACATTGTGTATGTTTCCCTGAGTATTGTGTATTCTCTTGATATATTTGGCGCATTGTGTATGTTGCCCAGAACTCGTGGTGTTGATCAATTATTTTAATTGCAATTAATGATAAGTACTTGGTGTAAATTTTATGGAGATATAAATTCCCTGGTAATTGGTTGTTGGATCTTGTTGGTAGTCCTATTATGATATAATTCTCGTGTGTAGTATTTTTATGTTTTTGGTGTGGTTGTATTTTCTAACACTTGTCCCAGGAGTATTTAAAGTAGCGAGTCGGGGATCTTACTGGGTTATATTTACATATAGCTCACTCCTTACTTGCATGTCTGCAGATACTATTGCGGAAAGTGAGACTAGCGGCTGAGGGTTCGTTCGTAAGAATTCTATTGCTGAGGTGAGCCTTCGCATTGTTCGTGGAGGCTGTCGTTTCAGCTCTAGCTATTTTAGCTTATATTTCGTTTCTTGGGTTTGCATGCCCGACAGTTGAACTCATGTAACTCTATTAGACGCTCCATGGTCTTAGTGTGGGATTTGGGCTAGTGAATTAGTAGTTGATTGATCGATAAACTAATAAATTGATTATGGAGTCTGTTGGATTATCATTTCTTATCTATTGATTATTATTGAAGCGTTTGGAGTTATATATATTCTATTTCAGGGCTTACATAATTGGGTAAGTGAATGGATGTTTGGTTCGCCCGATAAGTGATGTTAGCGGGTGCCACTCACGTCTAGGAGGTATTTTGGGACGTGACAGACGTCCAGTAATTCCCATTGCTAATCCAAATTTCTTTCTATCATGTTGTTCCTTTGAATCTTTTCAGGTTGATATGGCTTCCCAGCCGCCTTCAATTTCATCTTCTTCAGATATCTCGTTGCCTTTTTCTACATCTGTGCTTGCACCTGCATTCTCTGCAACCAGTACTATTTCATCAAGCTCTTCTCATCCACCTTTTACCATTCCTACGTTGCCTTCTTTACCTTCATCCCTCCCTGTCCATTCTGCTATTCCCATCGTTCTTCCTGGTTCCTCTATGGGTACAAAGCTCGTCTTGTAGCATAGGGATTTCATCAGCAGCCTGGCATTGATTACCACAAGACGTTTAGTCCTGTTGTTCGTGCTACTACTGTTCGTATTGTACTTTCTTTGGCTATTTCTTTCTCTTGGCCTATTCGTCAGTTAGATGTTAAAAATGCTTTTTTGCATGGTGTTCTTACTGAGGAGGTCTTTATGAAACAACCTTCTGGTTTCATTCATCCAGCTTTCCTCACCATGTTTGCAAATTAACCAAAGCTATTTATGGTCTAAAACAGGCCCGCGTGCGTGGTTTCATCGCTTTAGTACATTTCTCCTTTCTCATGGTTTTATTTGCAGCAAATCTGATGCGTCAATGTTTATTCATCGCTCCTCATCAGGTATTCTTATTTTATTACTTTATGTTGATGATATTATACTTACCGGTAGTCATTCATCTCTCCTTGATCAGTTCATTAGTCTCCTTTCCAGTCAGTTCGCTATGAAAGACTTAGGTGATCTCCATTATTTAGATCACTATTTTCTTGGTGTTCAAGCTGTTCGCACATCTCATGGTCTCCATTTATCTCAGCAGAAGTACATTTCCGATTTGCTTCTTAAGTTTCACATGCATACATGTAAGCCTGTTCGTACCCCCATTGCTTCTCGTATTTCTGTTTCTCTCATGGATGGTGAATTACTTTCAGATGCTAGTGAATATAGGAGCATGGTGGGTGCTCTTCAATATTTGACTATGACTTGTCCCGATATTGCCTATGCTGTAAATGTTGTTTCTCAATTCATGCATGCCTCGTACTACTCATTTGCATTGCGTGAAGCGCATTTTCAGGCACTTACAGGGTACTGTTAAGTATGGACTGTTCTTGCGTGCCTCTTCATCCATTTCAATGGTGGTTGCATACTCTGATGCTGATTGGGACGGCTGCCCTGATAGTCAGCATTCTAATGTTGGGTTTGCTGTGTTCTTGGGTTCCAATCTTATTTCTTGGCATGCAAAGAAACAACCGACGTTCTCAAGATCATCTTCAGAGGCTGAGTACAGGGCTATTGCTTATACTGTGGTTGAAACTTCTTGGATTCTTCATGTTCGTGAGCTTGGTCTTTATCTTCGTGAACCGGTTTGAGTTCTATGTGACAATGTTAGCTCAACATACATGCTCGTAATCCAGTGTTCCATGACCGCTCCAAACATATAGATGTTGATTTTCATTATGTTCGTGACAAAGTAGCTCAAGGAAATCTTGTAGTCCAATATGTGCCATCTCGCTTACAATTAGCTGATGTCTTTACGAAGAGCTTACCCTCATCTCGTTTTTGCTTTTTACATGACAATCTATCCGTAATTTCATCTCGTCCAGATTGAGGGGGCATATTAGGACTTCAAGTTAAATATTCCTAGTCCAGTACATGTACGAGTCTTATAATTTGTGTTATATCACGTCTCTGTGTGTACTCGTACAATAAATACAGCTGATGATTTATATTGGCTCCTTGAGCCGTGTGTAATCTGTTACAAATACAAGTAATTCAGAACAAAAATCATCAATTTTAAAATGCGATACGGTACTTAATTCATCCAACAATGATGGCTCTTTTAAAAGGTGATTGTTCCTCTGCTGATTCTTTGGCAAATGAAGTAACATTATTGGATTGGATTCGAAGTTGGTCATATGAACAAAGCAGAATGGAGCATCATGTGTACTTTTGCAGCTCAAACATATGTTCTTGTTATGCTCCATGGACTCCTGAAGACAATGTTTTTACTACATGGGACAATAGTTAAATCTATGATACTAATTAGATTTTTTTGGTAGATATGCAAAGTATAGACATCTTGATTTGTACATTTACATGCAGGTTAAATATCCATTTTGTACTATCCTACTTTTCACTTCGAGTTTAAGTTGCGTGCACTAACAATCGAGTAAAATTAACCTTGGTTAACTTTCCATTCGGAACTAAATCCTGAACTTCAAAATGGAAAGTAGCTGAAAGGACCTCAGATTTGAGTTTGTTCCCAGCTAGTGCAGATGATTTCCCCTAAAGACACCAGCAAACCAACACATTTGTATGTATATCGCCTTAATTTCTTGATTCATTGTGTGTACCCTTGTAAAGACTAAGGAATGTGGGGAAATGACTGCCTGTAATAAAATACAAGCTAATACGAGCCAAGAGGAATTAATATGTAAAGAAAGAGATAAGCAAGGGTAAGAGTCATTCCAGTTGAGTAGATGAGATGGAAAGTGTAATTATTTACTCTAAAGCTCTTTGTTTCCTACATGTAAAGCCTTCAAAAAGACTCTTGGCCGTCTTTCCCACCAACATTACAAACTATTTAATATATATTTGATGCCTTTATTCTATTATTTTGGTGCCCATTTTACTAATCTGCAAATCTCATCCTTGTTTTAATATTAACTTTTTCAATTGTAAATTTTGCATTATACATGATAAAAGTCTGATACTTGGAGACTCTACTAATAAACTTGAAAATTTGAGCATGTAGTGAGAACATCTCCACAACTCCATGTAGCTGTCAAATGTACAATAAATTTCAAGTTTAATCAAGAACAAATAGGACCTCCTTATATAAAGAACATCTGCTGTAGGATCAATTGAACCGATGATCTCTATAACTTGCGTCACTAGTTTTTGGCAACCCTCAAACTAGCCGGTGAACTTCAGCCACTCCAACGGAAAGTACTAGCAAATAGTGATCAACGAAACATTATCGACTGCAGAATCCATGAACTGCAAGCACATAAAAACAATAGCGAAAATGCCACAAATGTGCATCTTTAAAGTAAAAGGGCTATTTTCACATTTTTGACCGTACTTCTGAATGTCTAATTGAGAAATTCATACTAAGGGGAGAGCAGCAACATCTTATTTGTTATTTAGCCAAATACTCTTTTGAGTGCTGTTGACACCCAATTTTGACCTCCCGATATCCTCCCAGACTGCTATTTTATCAAAAATATTAGTTTTGAATTTTTAACTGCTATTTTGGTATCGAATAAATTTTTGACATTTCGTATTCACGATTTTAAGGTATGCAATTTATTTCAGCATTTAATTTTATATTCTTATATAATATATATAATTTACTAATTTAAATATAATATTTTTACATAATTTTATAAATATTTATTAAATTATTTCCGCAAATATGCATACTCATAATTTACAGACACGTAGTTTATTATTATTATTATTATTATTATTATTATTATTAGTATAGTATTTTTAAATTTTGTATTCATAGATGCCTATTCTGTTTCAAATCATTTTGTCGTTGATTTCAAATGATTTATTACGTGTCAGAATGATTCTATAATATTGATTAATTTTATTGGTATTTTATTAGATATTTACTAATTTTATTAAATAGCAGTCTAATTCAATTCAATTTCCCCAATTTATTTAAAATCTAGTCATTTTTGTACTCAAGTTCGTGTCAATTTTAGCCTAAATTGAGCTTAATCTGGCTCAATTTTAAACCCCAATTCTATTTCAATTAACCCAATTTAAATAAACCAATTTGACTATTCTTGCAATTTTAAATCCCAGCCATTGATCATACGATCAACGGCTGAGATTAAATCTATCTTTTCTTCCTTTCAAAAGCAAACCCAAACCCTAACAACACACACACACACACCACTACCCCTCAGCCGCACCTCACACTCTCTCTCTATCTCCTTCGCCTCTCTCTCTCAACCTTCCTGCCACCGCCGGCCACCACGCGCCGGTGGACAACCGCGCAACCCCACCGGAGAACCCCAGTCGCCCCCTCACCTTCTACGGTGAACCCCATGCCGACAGAACTCCATGGCTCTCACCTTCTCCGGTGAGAGCACCACCACGACGCCGCAACACTACTTCCAGTCAGCCTCCACGCCGTCGACGACCTCCACTGCGTCAACCTCCACGCCTCCGACCAACATCTCCACAACCCCGATCTCCTCTCCATCATCCCCCAAACGTAACCCCCACAGAAAACACCGCCGCGCCACCGATCGGGAAAACCACCAGCCGCCCCATATCCCTCTTCCCCGATCTCTTTCTCTCTCCCACACGCCACAGCCGGCGAAACCCATGCCACACCAGCCACCGCACTTCCGACCTCCTCTCCAGTCGAAAAACATTGCATGATGGCTTAACCGATTTCGTGATTTGTCAAAGCTTAGAACAGCTTTTACTACAAATTCGGATTTTACTACAAATTCATTTCGGGTATTATCTTCTAATTTTTATTTGTGTAATTTATCTCTTGATTGATTTTGTGATATGAAATTAGCACATCTTGGTTAAGACCGTTGTTCAATCCTTTGTGATCCTTCTTTGTTAATTCCTTTGGACCATACGTGAAGACTTCAAATTTTCCAAACTGTGATCAATCCTAATTTTGTGATTGAGTTATTGATTTATTCAATAGGTTGAAATATTTGTACCCTCACTTGCTGGTTGTAATTATTGTTAAATTAACATTAACGTCGAGATGACATGATTTTGCTCGCCTCAGTCGTTTAACATGTTTATGAATATCTTTGGTGTAATTAGTTTGGCGAATATAGAGGATTATTATCTATTATAGTAATTTAGGTTGTTGAGAATCTGTGTTACTTCGTTATTCTTGGAAAGCTCTTATGGCAATTAGAGCGCTTTTGATATATGTATATTTATTTCAAAATGCATAATAAATTTTTCTTGTTCACTTCTGGTAAATGGTCATGATTTTGTCCTTAATTCGATTCTGCTTTATTTCTAAAGGAAAATATTTTATTAATTGATTCTTGGACTGATTTTCTTGTCCTTATTTATCCCGGACAGATCTTTAATGCTTAATTATGGTAATCTTGGCATGACTTCTATACCTAATTGATTTTACTGATTGTTTAAGGAAATTATTCTCACAACTTTGATCTCCCTTCCTTTCTAGTATTAGACAGATTTTACTTAGCCACTTTCTATGGTAATTTTGACATAATTTTGCCCCCTTTAATTGATCTTGCTGACCTGTTAAAGGAAAAGAATTTTCTTAATTGATTTGGGGAATATTCGTTTTTCCTTTCTTATGTGATTGCTTGACACTCCCTACTGACTATTTAAACAGGACCTCCCTTGTTTATTTGGGAGGGAAAAAAAAAAGAAAAAGAAGGGCTTCAAGTATCTACTCCCTCTAAAAAAAATTATACTTTACGGTTATTATTTTTTCTTTTGCTTCGGAAGGATCGACTTTGATTTTGCTGTTCTATTCCTCTACTGTGGTCTGCTTAAAGTTTTCTTATTACTATCTATTATCACCAACCGGTTAGTACTTTCAACTATGCATTCAATTCCTATGTGTTAGTTCTATGTAACTTCAAATTTCGCATTAGTTAAGTAGTTGAAAATATCGAATGCCGTAAGCATTCTACGGAAAAGCATCCAGGTATTTCCTCATGCTTTGTATGTGTCTTTCATTCGCAAATTGACAGAGAAGCATGCTTGTAGGGTGTCATTCCAACTTGTAGCTTCTTTTCTGAATTTGTTTGTTGTGAACCTGCATATATGCAAACCGGCCTCCCTTATAATTTTATCCCATCTGGCTGTTATTGCGCGAATTGGTGTGTCTTTTTGTGTTTGACAGGAACTTGAACCTTGGTTGGGAGTTTTGAAGAGTTGCCTGGGATATGGGAGCTAAGGGTTTCTTTGGCCTTTGGCCTTTTATTTCAAGATTCCATTTGTATTTGTATCTTATTCATTGTTGGGTCTGTAATATTATTGTATAAACATATATCCATATAATGAAAGATGGAGACTGCTTGGGGGTGGGGGACCTATGTGCTAAATACTTAGTTAATGACTACCTACTGCATATTCATTTTGATTAACTGAATTTCGAGCATGCTTAAGGTATTTGCAATTAGAAATCATGTTAATGGGCTCTCATATTTATGTTCTGCGTGTTAGCTCAATTTTTTTTAGAATTCCTGTCTATAGGATTATATCAATAGCTCCAGTAGGTCCATATTAATGTTTACACATAAATTATGCTCTTGGGCTTTGTTTACTAATTTCCGCATGCTTTAAGTCAGTAACTTTTCACCTAGAAACCATGTCTATAGGTTCATTAATAAATTTTCAGCATATTAATTTGACGACGTTCACTTAGAAAATAATGCCTATAGGTTTTTAGCATGTTTAACTTAGCTTTAATTATATAGAAATCACATCGATATACTTTTCAGTTAATTTCAATATGTTCCAAATAGGTAATTCTCACCAGATGTCACGCATGTTAGGAATTACTAATTATAGTAGCATTTCAGCATATTGATCAGTCATTGACATAGATTCCATGCCCTTAAGTTCTCTTTTCATCTCGGCATATTAATTAACACGCGATAATGGCTATTTATGCGTATAGGACTGCTTAAGTATTTTCAGCATGTTAATTTATAATTTCTTACTTAGACATCAATGTTATAGGACCCTTAATATAAAATTTCTAGCATGCTAATTTGGCATTCTTCATCTAGAAATCATGTCTATAAGGTTAATGTTAACCATGCCGATTAATCTTACAACATCAGATATCAAGCTTGTAGGGTTTTCAATTATTTATCTTAACATTTTGCATTAGAAAATATGCCTACAGGATTTAAGATTTATTTTAGCATCTTGCATTAAAACATGCTAGGTCCATTTATATTTTTCAGCATGTTATTTTGATAAAAGTCATGTTCATAAGTCATTTCTATTTTCCTGCATGCAATTTCGACAAAAATCATAGGTATTAAACACGTTCAACATTGCTAATCATGCACTTTATCACTTCGAAAGCGTACTTATAGGATTAATCACATAAGTCTGTTAATTATTTGAAGCATGTTAATCACCTATTTAACTTTAATTAAATAAGAGGCATATTTGAAACTTTTACGTGCTAATTGCTAGTCCTATGTGTTTTGTTTGACGTAAACCTCGAGTCTAATTAGGTATCCTAGGCTTTTCTTGTCTAGAACCAAACCTCAAATAGTAAGTCCAATGCCTCTTGGACATCAAGTTGGGACGGGTAGGCATTTTAGGAAACGTTAGTTTTATCGCTTTCTTTAGAACGCCTCTAAGACTAATAACCCAACTAGGTGGGGTAGGTAGAAAAAAACGGAAATGATGTAAGTCGTCCCGAGCAAATTCGACAATGCAACATATGACATTGTCATCCGTTAATAAGCCGGGCGCTGATCCGAATAGGCTAAAATTAACTCCTTGTATAAAATCTTTTCCAAATCAGTTTTCTTTATCTTATTTTGAATGTTCAATTATTTGGGGTAGTTTAGGTTCGTTATTATTTAAATAAAATATTTTGGTTATATAAATTGTGTCCTTCTCTCTTCTTGCTTATCTGATATTTTATTTTTATATACTTTTCCTAATGTGAGTACTTAGGTTTATATTAATTAGATAAATAATGATTTTTTTTGTTTAAGCATTGAGTTAACATTAAGTTAATAAATAGAATAGATTTTTGCTTATCACATAGAATTCCCCACGTAATATATGGATTCGGCCGGGACCCACATTTGTGGACCTCGAAAGGTGCCTAACACCTTCCTTTCGAGGTAACCTGAACCCTTACCCGAATTTCTGGTTGACATAGACTAATTAAGATAAATTCGCAATTTAGTCTAGAATGGTGCCCTAACGCACCTTAATTCGTTAGGTGGCGACTCTTCACTCTTTAAATCCCAAAAAGAGTTTGTCACGTCGGATCCCGTTTTTCGTGGGAAAAATAGGGCGCGACAGCATGGCGACTCCGCTGGGGATACTTAGGTTCTAACCAATACGGATTTGTGTTTACGTGGGGTTTTGTGTTTTCTTTTCATTTTTTTTTAGTGTAATAGGATTTAAATGCTATGCATGATCCACCCCTTTCCCCTTCTTCCTTTGTTTGCTTTTTAAATGATTAATTTGACTTTTTTTTTTTATTTAATTTTATTTATTTCATTTTCAAGTCATTTATTGTATCATGTCCATTTCCCTCTCTTTTTGGTTTATTTATTTTTGTGGATATTTGATATATATATTTTTATGTTTAATTTATTTTTCTTCATTATGTGTTGCTTTTCTTATATTCACTTATTTTTCTTGTTTTATTTATATTGTTACTTTTCATAAATTGCGTATTTGTTATCGCTTCATTTACATGCGATGTGTTTATCGCTTTATTTTAATTGTTATCCCGCTTATGCTTTCCTCCACTTGGAACCTCCTTTCTTTTCTTTTAAGAACGGTTGCGTGGTTGCACGGACGTTTATTCCTAAAACACCCTTGCGGGAAATGCCTCATGGATTGGTCGATCAGCGGTGCGTCGACAGTCATGAGCTTTCCCACTCTCAAGTTGTCCATTTGAGGGAACCGTGTCATGAAACTATTCTTGTTCTTTAGATCGTGGCTGCGTGTTCTTTTACTAAAGAATATGCATCTCATTCAGCCTGGAATGCCTTGGCACCTTGATGCGTTGAATGTTAATTAGTGAACCCTAGTCCCAAGTCCAAAGGGGTTCATGCCCCAAAAGGACGCATAATCTTATTTGTTATGTGTCAATTTCTGTATTTTGTGTGCTAATATCTTGCCTATCTTGTATCTTAGTTATTCCTTACTCTTAGAATCCGTTAGCCTTAGATTTCCGTACTCTTAAAACTCCTATCCTGTTATGTTACCTTTATTCCTTTAGGCCTGAATCATACCATTTTATGGCCTAGTCAAAAACCTCCTTCCATCTATCTTCATAGCTCGATTTCATACTCTAAAGTATCCTTTAGCATCCTTTAGCATACTTATCGTCTCGTGGATCGGTCTTTTCCTCGATAGGGTGCTCTAGATTATTTCTCATCCTTTATGGTTAATTCATTCTTTTAGGACACTCTTACGCAACATTTTCAATAATAACATACCATTGTGTTCACCATAACTCTTGACAATTAATGTTCCTGTATTCGTGCCATACTCTAGCTTTCCCAACTTTTAAGTCATATAGAGCTCTCATAACTCCTATTCATTTTGAATGAGCATAACTCAAATGTCTTACTCCATGACATTACTCATAGACATTCTATTGTCGTGCGTTTTTACTAATCATAAGTCCTTTCTTCTAAGGTTGACTAAAGTTGAACATCAAGAATGGTCAGTCAAGCAATGTTTATCAATCTTGCCAACAGTGAAGCTGAGCGTAGGAGTTCGGGTTTGCACCAAGGCAAGCTTACTCCCTTTGAGTCAAGCATCATGAGTATGGAAAGGAAAATTGAGAGAATCAGAGGAATAATGACTAATCTCCGAGGTTCATCTGATATGCCATCAGACTTCCCAGAGCCATTATCCGAAATTGACTTCATTGCTCCTATTTGCACTATGGAGTCTCCTATAGTGACGACCTCACCTATGCCTAATTGTGATGCACAAGTATCTTCGAGTTTGTACTCAGTCGCACTGCAGAAAGCACTCAATGGGTTGACAGAAATGGGCAAGGAAACAGAAGGAAGGATTTCTAACCATAAGGCAGGGTCATCTCAACAGCTTGAGATGGATAAGTTATACAAATCAGGAGAAGAAAATAAGAATAGAGTTGGAGACTTGAACTTTCCATTATATGACGGGTCTGGCGATCCTCATTCCCATTTGAAAGCATACCTGGATGAGTTAGCAGTTATAGGACAAAGTGATGGTCTTAAGATGAGACTTTTTGTCAGTTCACTTACAGGTCTAGCATTGATGTGGTACGCAGAGAAGGATACAAGCAAGTGGGTTTCTTGGGACAACTTGGCAAATGACTTTATTGGGCGGTTCGACAATAGGCTAAAGAGGAAGTTCATAGGTGAAACTCTAATGCATGACAAGGTTGGTTTGGTTGAGCCACAATTCAGGAATAAGGGAAAGGCAATTATCAATGAGGCATCAAAGCCTCCAAAGCCCGAAGTGAGAAAATACCAAGCTATGACTCTCTTAGATGAACCACCTTCAATCACTTTTGAAATGTTGAGGTCACATGGTATATTGCAGCCTAAGCATTTTGTTTCTTATTGCCCTTCAAGTCCTTTCTTTGATCCCAAAAAGCGTTGTGCCTTCCATTCTGGCATGCCTGGTCATGACACAGATGAATGCCGCCAGTAGAAGAGAGAACTACAAAATTTGATAAGCGAGGGGAAGATAGTAAAGAAAAGTCGCCCTCAACTGATATGGTATCCGTCTCCAGAAATCACTCCATCACCAAATTACCCCTATTACCCTCAATCTTCCACAAAACCTCATCCTCAAACTATTTGGTACCCACCTCCATCCATTGCTCCAACATCAAAATACATTCCCGTGTCTTGTCTAAATCCATCAGCAAATCACCGATTCAATCAGTCTGCTAGACCTCCAGTCAAGTTTCAGAAAAATCCACCAAGACAATACACTCCTTTGGTTGAGCCCATAGCCCAACTTTATGAGAGATTAAGAGATGCTGGCTATATCTCTCCGATTCCTGCAATTGTAATGAACACATGTGCAAGATGGCTCGACCACTCCAAAATTTGTGCTTATCATTCAGGGATGAAAGGGCACACCACAGAGGAATGTCGAACTTTGAAAGACAGAATTCAAGCGATGATTGATACCAAGGTGATAACTGTGATAGGGCCAAATCTTGATATTGATTAATTTCCTAAACAAGACTTGCACCTGTTTGGCATTGATGAAGCGGATATCATGTTGTTCCTCCACTCCGGGCTCCTTAGCACTTGAATTTCTTTAAGCTTTACATACTTGGAATAATATGGAATTTCTTTTATGCTTTCCCCTTTTGTATTTGGAACTACGTTTGACCTGATTCCCCTATAAGAGGGATACGTAGGCGCTCATTTAATGGGCTCGGTCTCATTATAATAAAATCTTCTTTCCCCCTTTTTTATCACTTTGTATGAAGTTGGAAGGATTAACGATGATATCAATCACAAAGGATGTTTCAAAAATCAACAGTTATGATGTTCAACATAAGTCGACCTTGTTCATTCCCCTAACTTCCTTATTTTCTTTATAACTACAATTTTAAATTCAACATCGTGTTAATCTCTCAAAAGCGTAAGTTCTTCCACTAGAGTCTGTCTCGTGCGTTAGAAGCCCAAATCTCTACACTCAGATCATTTATTAAGTCATAGTCTTCATCCTAGAATGTCTTCTATTTTATCTAACTTATTTGTGCTATGTGGTAACTTTTGTTTGATTTATTTATTTTGTTTAAAGGTTGTCTAGCATTTGAACATCGACTCAACTGAAAATCTGCAAATATGCTCAATATCCAGAAAAATTCCAGCCTTCTTTCTTCTCGTCCAATGCAAACCCCTATTCGGACTGTGTCTCCTTACTCTCGCCTTACTCATACGCCCTCTCAACAGTTGCCTTCAACACACACCACTTTTGGAAATGAGAGAGTTGATTTAGATGCACGGCATCAAAAACTTCATGACTTAGAAAAGAGGTTGGATGAGAATCTACGCTCCAAAGGTATTCACGACTTGAGATATGAGAGACTATGTCTACACCCAAGGGTTGAGTTACCTCCAGGATGCAAAGTCCCAAGATTCAACATGTTTGATGGGCATGGAGACCCAATCACACATCTAAAGGACTATTGCGGCAGATTAGTTGGCATAGGACATAATGAGGCTCTCCTGATGAGATTATTTATTCAAAGTTTGTCAGGGATAGCACTCACCTGGTTCGCCAAACAAGACTTGGACAAATGGCGTACATGGGAAGACATGGCACAAGACTTCGTAGGACAATATAAGTTCAACATCACAGTTGATCCGATAATGTGGGATTTGCTCGAAGTAAAAAGAATGACTCACGAATCTTTTGAGGAATATGCAGTTCGATGGAGATTGGAAGCTTCTAAGGTACGTCCTTTTGTGCCTGAAGAAGAGTTAGTTCAAACTTTCATTAGGTCGCTGGATGGAATATACTATCAAAAATTGTGCTTCTTGAGCAGTCACAGTTTTGAGAGTCTGATTTCAATCGGAAAAAAGCTAGAATACGGTATTCGAACAGGGAGAATTATTGATGTGTCTGCAATGCCAACTACTTTCCAAGCATCAAAGAGTCCATTTGAGGGAGAAGAAGAGGATTTATCATCTCAGACACAGTGCTATCAGAATAATGAAGAAGCCCTTGTTGTGTTTGAATCTCGACATGAGCATCTCGAACCTTATGATTCACAAGATTCTCAATGCGAGGCTTATCGGATTCAACCCTACTCCTTTCAGCAAAATTTTCAAGATGAGGTGTATCATACGCAATCCAACTTTCAACATCAGTCTTATCCGGTACAAGGTGATTTTTATCGACCAAAGAGAATGAGGCCCCGTACTTTCACTCCTTTGACTGAGCCATTGGTAAGCATATTTGAAAGATTGAGGGCCCAAGGTATTGTGCAACCAAGAAGGGGTTGGATTCCTAAGTATCCACCTCTTAACTTTGACCCATCCAAAAACTGTGCTTATCACTCAAATATACAAGGCCATGATATTGAGGAATGTTCAGCACTTAGGTACAAAATTCAGAATCTGATTGAAAAGGGGAGGATAAAAGTGCAACGAGGCCCAATAAGCAACATCTACGACCCCATCACTGCAGGCGAAATCATTGTTCAAGGTGATCCAACAAAAATATTTTTGAGACATTCGCGAAGAAAACGCAAAGCACATCACATGGACTGATAAGGACAGACCGTCATCATACCATCATTTTTCTATTTTGTCCGCCTTATGGCTAATAACATTTTCCTGCTTTATCTATCTTTTCCTTGTAATCTGAACTACGTTTGACCTGATTTCCATTTGGATACGTAGGCAGTCCATTATTGGACCCGGTCTCAATCTAATAAAAATTTCTTTTTCCCTCCCTTTCGAATTCGAACACTTCGCTCAAACCCAAATCCAAATATTAGGCTAATAGGCCCGACTCTTGAGCATATAAAAACAGATTCAAATTGAGATCACGATGTTCAAATGCAAGGCAACCATTTCTTTTGAACTAATATTTTTCCTTGAGTGAAGCAAGAATATAAGACGCCAAAAGCAAAAACTGGGGCAGAATTTTTGAGGAAACCTCAAAAATTCCACAAGAAAGCAGTATGTCAATTCATAAGGACTTGAGAAAGGCATTTTTTTCTAAACTGGGGCAGAAATTTTTGAGAAGCCCTAAAAAATTTCACCATAAAGAATAGAAGCCTCAATCTCTGAGATCAAAACAATGACGAGGAGACAAGCCAAGCAAAGGTATGGGTCAACCTTACTTTTCGACTTACAATTTTTCTTTGAGTGCAGATAGCAAGTACGAACCTAGCCACTGCCTTGCAACATCATCAAAGGAGTCCCAAACTATATTCTCAATCTGGAAAAGAAGCTAAGTTTTCCTATCTCTTTAACTTTGACAACAATATATTGCATTAATAATTCAACATCAAATCTAGCATTGGGATCCCCTCAGGACCTTAAAATGGCAATGGGCTCCCCGCAGGACCTTAAAACGGCAATGGGTTCCCCGCAGGACCTTAAAACAGCAATAGGTTCCCCGCAGGACCTTAAAAAAGCAATGGGCTCCCCGCAGGACCTTAAAACGGCATTGGGATCCCCGTAGGACCTTAAAACGGCAATGGGCTCCCCGCAGGACCTTAAAACGGCAATGGGCTCCCCGCAGGACCTTAAAACGGCAATGGGCTCCCCGCAACGAAGGGGCAGCTGTTGACACCCAATTTTGACCTCCCGATATCCTCCCAGACTGCTATTTTATCAAAAATATTAGTTTTGAATTTTTAACTGCTATTTTGGTATCGAATAAATTTTTGACATTTCGTATTCACGATTTTAAGGTATGCAATTTATTTCAGCATTTAATTTTATATTCTTATATAATATATATAATTTACTAATTTAAATATAATATTTTTACATAATTTTATAAATATTTATTAAATTATTTCCGCAAATATGCATACTCATAATTTACAGACACGTAGTTTATTATTATTATTATTATTATTATTATTATTATTAGTATAGTATTTTTAAATTTTGTATTCATAGATGCCTATTCTGTTTCAAATCATTTTGTCGTTGATTTCAAATGATTTATTACGTGTCAGAATGATTCTATAATATTGATTAATTTTATTGGTATTTTATTAGATATTTACTAATTTTATTAAATAGCAGTCTAATTCAATTCAATTTCCCCAATTTATTTAAAATCTAGTCATTTTTGTACTCAAGTTCGTGTCAATTTTAGCCTAAATTGAGCTTAATCTGGCTCAATTTTAAACCCCAATTCTATTTCAATTAACCCAATTTAAATAAACCAATTTGACTATTCTTGCAATTTTAAATCCCAGCCATTGATCATACGATCAACGGCTGAGATTAAATCTATCTTTTCTTCCTTTCAAAAGCAAACCCAAACCCTAACAACACACACACACACACCACTACCCCTCAGCCGCACCTCACACTCTCTCTCTATCTCCTTCGCCTCTCTCTCTCAACCTTCCTGCCACCGCCGGCCACCACGCGCCGGTGGACAACCGCGCAACCCCACCGGAGAACCCCAGTCGCCCCCTCACCTTCTACGATGAACCCCATGCCGACAGAACTCCATGGCTCTCACCTTCTCCGGTGAGAGCACCACCACGACGCCGCAACACTACTTCCAGTCAGCCTCCACGCCGTCGACGACCTCCACTGCGTCAACCTCCACGCCTCCGACCAACATCTCCACAACCTCGATCTCCTCTCCATCATCCCCCAAACGTAACCCCCACAGAAAACACCGCCGCGCCACCGATCGGGAAAACCACCAGCCGCCCCATATCCCTCTTCCCCGATCTCTTTCTCTCTCCCATACGCCACAGCCGGCGAAACCCATGCCACACCAGCCACCGCACTTCCGACCTCCTCTCCAGTCGAAAAACATTGCATGATGGCTTAACCGATTTCGTGATTTGTCAAAGCTTAGAACAGCTTTTACTACGAATTCGAATTTTACTACAAATTCATTTCGGGTATTATCTTCTAATTTTTATTTGTGTAATTTATCTCTTGATTGATTTTGTGATATGAAATTAGCACATCTTGGTTAAGACCGTTGTTCAATCCTTTGTGATCCTTCTTTGTTAATTCCTTTGGACCATACGTGAAGACTTCAAATTTTCCAAACTGTGATCAATCCTAATTTTGTGATTGAGTTATTGATTTATTCAATAGGTTGAAATATTTGTACCCTCACTTGCTGGTTGTAATTATTGTTAAATTAACATTAACGTCGAGATGACATGATTTTGCTCGCCTCAGTCGTTTAACATGTTTATGAATATCTTTGGTGTAATTAGTTTGGCGAATATAGAGGATTATTATCTATTATAGTAATTTAGGTTGTTGAGAATCTGTGTTACTTCGTTATTCTTGGAAAGCTCTTATGGCAATTAGAGCGCTTTTGATATATGTATATTTATTTCAAAATGCATAATAAATTTTTCTTGTTCACTTCTGGTAAATGGTCATGATTTTGTCCTTAATTCGATTCTGCTTTATTTCTAAAGGAAAATATTTTATTAATTGATTCTTGGACTGATTTTCTTGTCCTTATTTATCCCGGACAGATCTTTAATGCTTAATTATGGTAATCTTGGCATGACTTCTATACCTAATTGATTTTACTGATTGTTTAAGGAAATTATTCTCACAACTTTGATCTCCCTTCCTTTCTAGTATTAGACAGATTTTACTTAGCCACTTTCTATGGTAATTTTGACATAATTTTGCCCCCTTTAATTGATCTTGCTGACCTGTTAAAGGAAAAGAATTTTCTTAATTGATTTGGGGAATATTCGTTTTTCCTTTCTTATGTGATTGCTTGACACTCCCTACTGACTATTTAAACAGGACCTCCCTTGTTTATTTGGGAGGGAAAAAAAAAAAGAAAAAGAAGGGCTTCAAGTATCTACTCCCACTAAAAAAAATTATACTTTACGGTTATTATTTTTTCTTTTGCTTCGGAAGGATCGACTTTGATTTTGCTGTTCTATTCCTCTACTGTGGTCTGCTTAAAGTTTTCTTATTACTATCTATTATCACCAACCGGTTAGTACTTTCAACTATGCATTCAATTCCTATGTGTTAGTTCTATGTAACTTCAAATTTCGCATTAGTTAAGTAGTTGAAAATATCGAATGCCGTAAGCATTCTACGGAAAAGCATCCAGGTATTTCCTCATGCTTTGTATGTGTCTTTCATTCGCAAATTGACAGAGAAGCATGCTTGTAGGGTGTCATTCCAACTTGTAGCTTCTTTTCTGAATTTGTTTGTTGTGAACCTGCATATATGCAAACCGGCCTCCCTTATAATTTTATCCCATCTGGCTGTTATTGCGCGAATTGGTGTGTCTTTTTGTGTTTGACAGGAACTTGAACCTTGGTTGGGAGTTTTGAAGAGTTGCCTGGGATATGGGAGCTAAGGGTTTCTTTGGCCTTTGGCCTTTTATTTCAAGATTCCATTTGTATTTGTATCTTATTCATTGTTGGGTCTGTAATATTATTGTATAAACATATATCCATATAATGAAAGATGGAGACTGCTTGGGGGTGGGGGACCTATGTGCTAAATACTTAGTTAATGACTACCTACTGCATATTCATTTTGATTAACTGAATTTCGAGCATGCTTAAGGTATTTGCAATTAGAAATCATGTTAATGGGCTCTCATATTTATGTTCTGCGTGTTAGCTCAATTTTTTTTAGAATTCCTGTCTATAGGATTATATCAATAGCTCCAGTAGGTCCATATTAATGTTTACACATAAATTATGCTCTTGGGCTTTGTTTACTAATTTCCGCATGCTTTAAGTCAGTAACTTTTCACCTAGAAACCATGTCTATAGGTTCATTAATAAATTTTCAGCATATTAATTTGACGACGTTCACTTAGAAAATAATGCCTATAGGTTTTTAGCATGTTTAACTTAGCTTTAATTATATAGAAATCACATCGATATACTTTTCAGTTAATTTCAATATGTTCCAAATAGGTAATTCTCACCAGATGTCACGCATGTTAGGAATTACTAATTATAGTAGCATTTCAGCATATTGATCAGTCATTGACATAGATTCCATGCCCTTAAGTTCTCTTTTCATCTCGGCATATTAATTAACACGCGATAATGGCTATTTATGCGTATAGGACTGCTTAAGTATTTTCAGCATGTTAATTTATAATTTCTTACTTAGACATCAATGTTATAGGACCCTTAATATAAAATTTCTAGCATGCTAATTTGGCATTCTTCATCTAGAAATCATGTCTATAAGGTTAATGTTAACCATGCCGATTAATCTTACAACATCAGATATCAAGCTTGTAGGGTTTTCAATTATTTATCTTAACATTTTGCATTAGAAAATATGCCTACAGGATTTAAGATTTATTTTAGCATCTTGCATTAAAACATGCTAGGTCCATTTATATTTTTCAGCATGTTATTTTGATAAAAGTCATGTTCATAAGTCATTTCTATTTTCCTGCATGCAATTTCGACAAAAATCATAGGTATTAAACACGTTCAACATTGCTAATCATGCACTTTATCACTTCGAAAGCGTACTTATAGGATTAATCACATAAGTCTGTTAATTATTTGAAGCATGTTAATCACCTATTTAACTTTAATTAAATAAGAGGCATATTTGAAACTTTTACGTGCTAATTGCTAGTCCTATGTGTTTTGTTTGACGTAAACCTCGAGTCTAATTAGGTATCCTAGGCTTTTCTTGTCTAGAACCAAACCTCAAATAGTAAGTCCAATGCCTCTTGGACATCAAGTTGGGACGGGTAGGCATTTTAGGAAACGTTAGTTTTATCGCTTTCTTTAGAACGCCTCTAAGACTAATAACCCAACTAGGTGGGGTAGGTAGAAAAAAACGGAAATGATGTAAGTCGTCCCGAGCAAATTCGACAATGCAACATATGACATTGTCATCCGTTAATAAGCCGGGCGCTGATCCGAATAGGCTAAAATTAACTCCTTGTATAAAATCTTTTCCAAATCAGTTTTCTTTATCTTATTTTGAATGTTCAATTATTTGGGGTAGTTTAGGTTCGTTATTATTTAAATAAAATATTTTGGTTATATAAATTGTGTCCTTCTCTCTTCTTGCTTATCTGATATTTTATTTTTATATACTTTTCCTAATGTGAGTACTTAGGTTTATATTAATTAGATAAATAACGATTTTTTTTGTTTAAGCATTGAGTTAACATTAAGTTAATAAATAGAATAGATTTTTGCTTATCACATAGAATTCCCCACGTAATATATGGATTCGGCCGGGACCCACATTTGTGGACCTCGAAAGGTGCCTAACACCTTCCTTTCGAGGTAACCTGAACCCTTACCCGAATTTCTGGTTGACATAGACTAATTAAGATAAATTCGCAATTTAGTCTAGAATGGTGCCCTAACGCACCTTAATTCGTTAGGTGGCGACTCTTCACTCTTTAAATCCCAAAAAGAGTTTGTCACGTCGGATCCCGTTTTTCGCGAGAAAAATAGGGCGCGACAAGTGCATTTATACTACTATCTACATTCACCACTTTGATTATAGTTCGCAATTGCGCAGGAAATGAAACTACCAACCGCATCTTCAGGGATCAACATATTTTTTAAATTAGACCACAAAACTTTCAATATACCACCTCTCTTATCTAATTTCTCACGAGAACAAACTTGAACGCAGCTTGTTTTTAAAATTGTTGTCGATATCTTCCTTACCAGAAACCTGAGTTTAGGCTGTCGTGTAAGTCCCAGAGAACAAACTCAGGCACCCTATACCCCTTTGGAAACTGATGAACTCGGTCGATCCAATCAGGGTATGGTTTCCTAGACGGCGACCTCATTAAGGGCCAGACGTCAATTCCAACCTTTCTACCCTTCTAACATGTAATTTCTGGTGACTGACTGATGGTTTTATTATACTATTATGCTATTTCATTCTCCAATGTGAATCTAGAGAAAATACCTTTTGCAATCAAAATCGACTGAAGACTATATTTATGAGAATTCCTGTGAAGTGGATAAAGTCAATGATGATATTTGATAGACATGACATGATAAGCATTGAAATTTAACCATTAGATGGCCAGTGTGATCACAATGTCAACGTAATAGTTTAAAACAAGATACAAGGAATAAACTAACTGGTAAATCCTATTTTTGAGATGGGAGTAACCACTTCTTTTAGTATTGGGTAGGGGAGATAAAACAAGCCCCAAAATGAGAAAGAGAGACCGTTTCTTCTCATTTGCATAAATTATTTTACTTCTGACCAAACAAAGAATCTCCGGGAACATCCTCAACAAGTCCAGTCAATGCAATATTCATAAGAATTACCATTACAAGCACTAATAAGTAAAAGAGAAGATGGGATTAACCACTTCTTTCACCTAGTTGATTCTCCGAGAAACTGAAATAATTAAGCCGACAGTTTCCGCAATAATTTTGAAACTTAAATGCTGGTAAGCAATAGATAAAACTAATAAGAGTAAAATAAAAGATTTCTTTGATCGTACATGAGCAAACACTAAATAAGTGATTTTGGAGAGATCAAGCTTTCTGTAAAAGCAAATCCACCAGGAATGGCATCACATATTCCAAATGGCCCTCTGGATGTCCTAAATGAATGTGTCACTTTATCCAGCATATATATGGACCAGAATAGCACTTCACCGTCCGCAAACCTATATTTTGGTATGGCTTTAACAATATGCGAAGCATCTATAATAAACAATGAAATCCAAGATTCACTGACACCATAGTCTTTCAATACCCATAACTTAAAAGTGCGCTTACTCTGATGAACATAAGTAGAATGAGCACAAAGCATTCCGTCCAATTCAGAAACGCCAATACTGATGTTGCCCTTCAAACGTAATAATTGCTCTGGCAATGGGATGTCTGCGTACACTTCTTTTGAAATACTAAATGAAACCAAAGAGAAAGCTCTTGAATCCTCGAAATAGTTTCCAGAGATACAGATCCAATGAAATGCATCGTTTACTAGTGCTAAAGCAGAACCCGAACCATACAGCAAATTGTCAATTCCACGAGGATGTTTATCAATAGTTCTCCAGGAACCACTTTTCAACGCGAGAATTTCACCAGGTACTTTGCTACCATGTACACGACTGCGAATATTTAGGATCTTATAGTCACCACTAGTTGAGTCATAACCCAATCCCAAAGAATAATCACTCCGTACTGGAAATACTGGTTGAGGAAGTACTATTGATTCTCTTGTGGAGGGGTTCCATAGCATATGTATGGAGTTTTTATAACTAGTTGGATTGAAAACACGGATAATAGCCAAGCCATTATAAGTACAATAGATTGCGGCTGTAGAGCTTGAAGGGCAATCAAGTTTTTGTAGTTTGTTAACCAGTTGAACGGACGATGATAAAGGACAAGAATAGATGGAAGATGTACGTTCCGCAAGGGAACGTTCGGAAAAAAGTAGTTTTTGGGAATGTGGATCATTCTTGGCACGATCGAGATGCTTGTTGACAAAGTAAGGATCAGAGATTAATGCATTCCACAATTTAGAAACACATTTGAATTGAACAAGATAGCGGACGGGTAACCTGGAGAGGATTTCCATAATTAATTCGTCCTTGAAAGGGTAATTAAAATGAGAAGTGACCTGATCAACATCCATAAGCTCCATAATGCACTTCCCTGCAATAAAGTTATGAGTTAACTGACAGAGACACATAGAGATATAGAAGCAGAAGCAGAAAGAGTGCACCTTTGGCCTTTTCAATGGATTTCTTCTTCTGTTGGCATTTGCAAAGTCTAATCTTTTCATCTCCATTGCTAGTAATAATACTAATAATTTGATTCAAAGGATTAGCCTTTGCAATTGATTTCTCCTTGTGTATCTTTGGAGCACAATTATTTGCTAATTTTCCCTCATGTGGTGGATTGGAATTGTTCTTCTTCTTCATTCTTCTTCTACTGTCCTTGTCAATTCCTAAGCTCCTCCTCATCCTACTTTTATATGCAAAAACAAAGAGATCCAAAGGCCACTCCTTTTTCACTTGGGAAAGGAAATACTTTGAGTACTTGCTAAGGCTACATCTCTCGGGTCACATGCCACCCGCCGCCGCCGGTTCGGGTCAATTAACCCATATTTATGTTATGTATAATTTTATTTTTTCCAACTGAAAGTCATTTATTACTGGGTTACCAAATAGACGAATTGAACTGAAATTAGAGATATTAAATGGGTTGAATGCCCAAATTTTTTTTAGGCTAAAATAAAAGGGAAAAAAAATAAAATATACATCTTAGATTTTATATTGCAAGTCATAGCAATACTTTTTAGATGACAAGTTGTAGTAACTTTTAAAATAAAAAAATGATTTATTTTAAATAAAAAAATTATCCTTAAAAAAAGAAGTTTTCTCTCTCCTCCAAACTATTTTCTTCCTATACAATTCCATAATTGTCTCTCATTCTTCTTCTATATACAATTCACTCTCCCATTTTTCACTCCATTTTATTCTATACTTTTTTCATATATATATTCCCTCAAAATTAATTGAAATCCTCTATAGAAAAACACTGTAATTAATATGTGGTAATCTTCTCTCCATTTGATATCAAACAATTATCAATTAGTCTATTTTCAGTATGTATGATGATAATTTTTCATTCAATATCCATTACATACACTAAAAAAGTTATGTAACATACAACACCATTTTTTTTATCAATTGTCACAATCATAAAACATATTTCATACAAATGTGACATATACGAAACTTCATCAATACCAATTTTAATTTCAATTTCATACATTGAGAACTCTAAAAAAGAACATTACTTAAATATGAAATAAGTATATAAACTGGCTTCAACGAAATTTATTAAACTAATTCATCGATATCATATTATGTACCATTTTAATACACTAAAAAAACAATTATAAGAATACATCATTTGTATGTAGATTTCATACATTGAGACCCCAAAAATTAAAAATTATTTAAAGTATGATTTTAATTTGTTATATATAAACTGATTTCAACTTAATCGTTTAAAATAATACATGGATACTAGATTGGGTAAAAAAGATATTAATCCATAATTATAGAAAAATTGGGTAAGAAGGAACTATAGAGAGAGAAGGAGAATATTTATTTTCCTTTTTAAACGTGTAGGAGTAAATGATTTCCCAGATTTTACTCCTACAATTACTCCTTTAATACGGTTATTTTTTTTTTCAAAAGATAAAGATAAACACAAATAATTAGGAGGGATTTTAATTAATATATGTGTATAAGAAAAGCAAAAAAAAATATTTAATAAAAAATTTAAAAATCTGCTACAACTTGCAATTAAAAAAAAATTGCTATAAGTTGCAATAAACAATCTAAAAAGTACATAAAAGATAATTTTCACAAAAAATAAATTAGGCTTAAATGGGCCAAAAATTAGGTTGGGTCTTGACCCGCCCAATTTGACCCACTTATTTTAAAAAATATTACTAACATATTGATATTTACCTCTTGTAACCAAAATTTGAATTTCAACTCAAGAAGCGAAAAGTAATTAGTATTATAGATAAATTTCTAATAGTACATTTTAATTGGTGCAAAATGAAGTACATTTTTTTAAGTTATCAAAAAAGTAAAGAGACATTTTATTTTGATAACTGTGGTGTCCGAGCAAGTTTGCGTACTTCAACTAGTTCTACAAGATACTTGTCACCTCCCATGAATGACAGGTATCAGGTAACTCTATCCACCAAGGTTGGAATAGATGAGAAGAAATTACCCAATATTTTTATCTCTTGATTAAACCTGAGACCTCATGGTTCTCACCCACTTCATTAACCACTGGGCCAAACATTCCTTTTTAAACGAACTAAAAAGGAAGGCAAGACAAAGAAATTGAAGCAGAGGGAGAAATACCTTTGAATCTTGTGATCTTAAATGATGTTTAATGTATCAAAAATATTTTTTAATCTTGTGATTTTAAATATGTCATGTGAAAAAATTGAACTAAAGAGAAAATTAAGGAGTTTTTGAAATATGAAAGAGTCATTGTTTTTGCAAAGATTTAAAAAGAAAAGTAAAACAAACAAATTGAATTATTGAACGGAGGGGGTAATATTTTCAGTTTGGTTGCAATATGGATTTTTTTTCCTTTCAATTTTAATTACAACACCAATTATGAGTATATGTGAAGTCCCCGAGAGAAATTGTTAGGCTATGCAACTTGATTTGTTTTGGGATGAAATGGGCTCAAATAGAGGAGAGTGGGTATAAGAGGCGAAACTATAATTTTTAGTTTATGGGTTTTGAATCACAATTCTTTTTGCATATTGGGTTTTGAATAGTTTGTTTATATATATATATTAAATGAATTTCTTAACACACATACAACGTTTGATCCTAAGCTATTAGGTTCATCACAGTGCTGGTTCCGCCCCTGATGGATGGGTGATTCATATAGCTGAACTCCAACTAGTTTAACATTAAGGTGTAGGTGTTGTTAAATTATAAAACATCATTTTTATTTGTATTGGAATGAAATGGGTTCAAAGGGAATAGAATTTATACAGTGGACAGACACAACAAGTTGGGACCGGCGCATAGTAGCTGATGTCGTTGAATTATGCAGCATGACACTTTGTGGTTTAGATAGAGAGGTTGACAGTTCGATTTTAGTTGAGGCCAAGCAAATGAGAGTCCTTTTAGTAGATTACTAGTCTTAGGGTACGCGCCCCACGCGTGTACTTCATTCAATGAGTTTAATTTTATAAAATCACTTCGAGATTATAAGAGAAAATATGCTTTGATTAATAAGCAAATTGAAAATCTTATTAAATACGAAAAACACTTAAAAAGAAAATTAATATATTCATGAAAAATCATATAAAAGCATTAAAAACAACTTTAAACTAATTAAGAAAAACTACCAAGGCTATAGAACGACACCCCAAACACGAGAAGAGAAGCAGTTAGAAATCAAAATGTGTAAGATAATATATATTATAATTATATGTCTACAGATATAACTGATATACTTTACGTAGAATGTTTAATATATATAATTAGAGAATCACAAAATTAAACAATTCAAATCTAACTCAATTTTTTGAAGTTTTACAATTTTATAGTAAAAAAAAAAAAGGAAAATAACAAACCTTATATTAATTGGTCCTCCTTAATTATAAAGAGCTTGCCTCATTTGAAATCAATAATCTTGTGGACAAAAATCTTCATCTCATTCTAGTTCTGAAAATAAGAAGAAAAGATGTAAAAATATGTGTGAGTTAAATTTAACTATCATTATATCACAAAAACATAAAATAAATATTCATCAAAATAAAGTATCATTCTTCAATAATCGGGTTGTATATAATGTTTAACCAAAAAAATCATCTCCACTGAAAACTAAGAAAGAAAAGTAAGCAATTGAATATCAAAATAAAGAAAATAAATTAAAATAATGTAGAGAACAAACAATTACATATATGTTATGTAGAAATATATTAAATTGGTTTGGTCAAATGATCTACATATGACTTATATATAAAAAAAAAGAAGAAGTATGATTGGGAGAATAATTTCTCATAAAAGATGATACTCAATTCATAGAAGTCCAAAATCTTTTCCTCCAAAAAAGGATTACCTAAATATGGAGAAAAAAAAATTCTTTTTGAAAAAAGTAAAAATCAATTATGTGAACTCTCTTCCCTCCCTCTAAAGGTAAAAGCCAAATATAATTAAAACATTAGGGTCAATCCTAACACATCTATGAAACAAATTAATGTACGAAATTGTTATATATACAAAATTATAGTAACAATTTTCAATAATTGGCTTTTGAAGTTTTTTTTTTTAAAGGACTAAGTCCTTTTTAATATTGCTTTAAATTTGAATTTATTTAACCAAAAATGGGTAGCTTACGAAGTAAACAAAAATAAATTGACAATTATGTTACTTAGGTTTAAGATTTCTTATAATCAAAATTGGTTTGGGATGAAAAGGGAAAAAGAAGGCCCAATTATTAATTAATGTTATTATTTCCTAACGTAATTTTATTTTGCATCTTTGTTTAAAATATATTTTCTTCTTACTAATATTTTAGGACTCCTTAATTATTAATTCTCCTAATACCTTTTACGATATATTTTAGGATTTCTTAATTTTTAAAATATATTTTTCTCTTACCATATATTTTAGGATTTTTTAATTTTAAATATATTATAAATATAATGGTATAATAATTTGAGGAAATAAGTGAAAAGACAATTTTGTCTATTATAGAATCTTTTAATAAAGAGCAAAAAATTCAAACAACATTTATAAGGACCTTCACACTTTTAATATAGTATAGATATAGATATAGATTAAGATAAAAGAATTACTTTTATGACGCTTTAGTTTGGTAATTAGGGTCAACTTTTGAATCTTCTATTTAAAGTGTCTAATAGTACATTTTTAATGGTGTAAAATGATTTTTTTTGGTCTTGCATGTTTTTAAAGTTTAAAGATGTACTGATTATCTTTTTCTCAAAATTATCCTCTTCTTTAATGAAATTTTTAACTATTTTGCATTGTCTAGAAATATAGTACTTTGTGGCAACTGGTAAAGTTGTTGATATAGTATTTTGAAGCGGAGCCTTGGAGTAACTGGTAAAGTTGCTGCCATGTGACCAGAAGGTCACGGGTTCAAGCCTTGGAAACAGCCTCTAGCAGAAATGCAAGGTAAGACTGCTTACAATACACCCTTGTGGTGGGGCCTTTCCCCGGACACCACGCATAGCGAGAGCTTTAGTGCACCGGGCTGCCCTTTTATAGTACTTTGAGGCAAAACTCTTTGAAGAAGGAGAGGAACAAATGATCAAAATGATCATGGTAATGAGGCAAGTGCTTTAAAAGAGTACCATGATATAACACATCATAAAACCTTGACAAAGGTTCAAATACCTAAAAATAATGAAAAATGAAGAGATCTTGATAAGCTATGTCATATTGGAACCGATATTAAAATGACCGTTGACGGTATCTTTGATATAATGTAGAGCTCAACATTATAAATGGTGACGATGATTTTGAATTTAAATCTATTAAAAAACACTATGGGCAGATAAATGATTGGCTAAATAAAATACCAATTCAAGTATATATTATTATGTTCTGGACTTATTCTATAGATTAAGGTATAATGTCAATGGGGTACAAATGGGTGATTGTGCCAAAAGTAAAATCGTAAAATATAAAGTACGAGACTTGTGCCTTGAGGCATAAAGATTATTTGCAAAAATCCTGACATTATTGTATAGAGATGTGTTCTCCTGTGGTGGATGTAATAAGGTTTCTTTAAATTTGTAAATGTATGAAGAACTTGAATGTGTATAATGAATGACTGTCATATCGAGCTAGACGGTAAATGATATATGAAAATCCTTGGAGGATTTAAAAGGTTTTAAGGAGATTCTATCCATTGAATACCCAAATGATTTAGAGATCACCTAACTTAAAGAAATATCAATTTTGATCTCATGAAAATGGTTAGGAAGTACCATGTCTTAGTGTAATTGGTGCACTTCTGTATTCTGCTATTTCTATACATAAAGTAATTTTTTTTTTGTTAATGTGCAGGAATGACATAATTTTACTTTTATGTGGAGATATTTGAGTGAAATAAAATATTGATATAGATTTCTTATCTCTAGCCAATATTGTCAAAGAATTGTTAGTTATGCACATGCAGGACGATTATTTGATCTACATAAAGTCTGATCACACGAAAGTTATCTATTTGCATCAAGTGATTCAACACATCGGAGATGTGTGACTTTTCTTGAAAAGAAGATTCCAATCATGTTGAAGACAACGCTACTTGTTTAGCTTAATTAAAAGAAGAATATATCGAAGAAGATATTATAAAGTAAATTTCAACAAAAGATTATTTTGCTCAAATTTAGTGGAATATTTTATTGAGGCGTTATCGATTCCAACACTTTTGAGAAGCGGGATCAAAATGCATCATGTACAAGATTAAGTGATGTCTTTATCAGGGGGAGTAAATATGCACTGCACTATTTTTTCCTTAGCCTAAGATTTTGTCCCACTGAATTTTTCTATCAAGATTTTAAAGAGACAACAAACAATGGTACTAAAGGATATGTATACTCTTTTTCCTTTACTCAGATTTTTTTCCACGGATTTTTTTCGTAGTAAGATTTTAATGAGTCACATCATCATTGGACATCCAAAGGGTAATGTTATAAAATATATTATATCTAGATGTCTACTAAATGTAATCTCCCACTGCTTATCTAGCTCCATTATGAAGATAACCGTCACCATTCATGACCATTATTCTTGTAACCTTACACCTCCATAACCTCCTCTATTATCTTCATGGGTAATGTTATGTTTATGACAACCTTTTGTATGTCTCTATGTAACACTATAAATAGAGCATAACGGTCATATATTGTGTACACTTGAAAGACTTGAAAAATACTTGGAAGAAATGAGAAAGCCCTACTATCTTGTCTATTTTTATTGTCTTGCTTTATTCTTTTGATTATATTGTTATTTGTTCATTGCATTTCTCGTCGCTTCCATACATTTGCCCCACAAGCTTCATCGAAATCTTGATGTGAAGTTGGGATGAAGATTCAAATACTCAAAGGGGAGAGATAAATGGTAAGATTGCTTGCATCATGCCGCGACGTTAAATCAAGCGCTTGATGGGTGGCAACCCATCGTTCTAAATTTTTTTTTTTACGTTTACTTTTGAAATTTTAATTTTTAGAATAGCGGAGGAATTTGTTTTTGACTAATCCACAAAATTTTAGAGTTTTTGGAAGTGATTTGAACAGGTTTGGATGCAAAAATTTGATGGGAATGAAATATGAGCCCAGTCTAAGGAGGCTCCTAGTGTTTCAACTATTACACTACTCTTATGTCGATCATCGCACCTAGTGCACTTCAGGGAGCCCATTACCTCCTTCTCTATTTTATTTTGCTTGCATTTGGTAATACATTTTAGTTGGGAGTGGAATAGCTTAGTTTTTATGTGTGTGCACTATTGATATATTTTGATACATTTATGCCCTTGTCGGGCATTGTTGGAAATTATTGCGCCCTTGTCGGGCTTGAAACGAATTATGTGGCATAAAAAATTATGGTCTTTGTGAATGGTTTAGTATGGGTGTCACATTTGACATGAATTTTGGGAAATTCTTGAGTACCCACTTTAACACCTACCATATGTTTGATAAAAGTCCTAAGTGAAACATCCACCTTGTTCTTTGTTACTCCATGTTCCTATTGCTAATGTGAAGTGTTAATGTTATTGTGTGGAGCTAATATCAAGATGTGGGATGTGTTGTTAGCTATTTGAAGTTGAGTTATGTCAATTTTTGTAATTCTTGAGTAACCACACTACTTTTAATGATGTTTACTTTATGATGCCCACCATATGTTCGATGAAATTCTTAAGTGTAGTTTTCTCTACTTTCTTCCATTGTGCATGTGCTAATTGCTATTAGGAAGTATTCTTGTTACTATTTGCACTCAATTACAAGTTGTCAAATGTTCTAAAGACTAAAGAGTGTTTTATTGGTAGCTCAAGTTGAATGATGTTTTTTTGTGGTTATGAATGTTGTGTGCCCTTGTCGGGTTTGAGATTAATTTTGATTTTGTTGGATTAGGTGTTTCACTTGTTTTTACTTCTAGATTAGTTTCTTTATCTTGTTAGCTTCTTATAGTTTTTCTTTTTGGTAGTTGTTTTTGGCGACCTTTTCCCAAATGATGGATTGAGTGATGACATTCTTAAAAAAAATCATCGTTATTGTTGTTTTTGGGTGTTGGTGTCATTTGTGCAGGGAAAGTTTGAGTACCCGTGGCATTATTGCCCTTGTTGGAATCGAAATGTGGGATTGTGACTTACTTGGTACTAATAGATTTAGTCTTGCATTGTGAAATATTAGAATAAGCATACCCCTTCCAAAATTTTTTGTGAAAAACAAGTGCATGGAGGTGAATTATGCTTGTGACAACACTTTGACTCTTTTTGTGACTCCGTACTCATTAGGTGGTGATAATATGAAAAATGACTTTTTTGTTCTTGTTTAGGAAGTGAAACCAATCCTTCTAGAATAGTTTGCATGCCATGTGTGGTGAGTTTTGTGGAATAATTCTTGTGCTTACTTGTGTCATCTAGAACTTGCCCCGTTGGTCTTTCAATGCTATTCTTGATTGTTTTTGGTTGGAGGAATGATCTTAGGCCTTCTTTGTGATTTTTGAAACCTCTTTAGCCTTAAAAGCCTACCCATGCATAAATGTTATCACTAGTTACCCCATTTGAGCCTAATAACCTTTCTTTGGCAACCAAATTACAAGCCTTGAACCTTTTGAAAATTTTTCCTCTCTTGAACCCTACCCTCCTTGAACTTGAAATTGTCAACTTGAGGCCAAAAGCCTAAGTTGGGGGTGTGGTGCAACTTGAAAGAGGTGATCATGTGCAATGGTTTTGTAAGTGAGTGCCTTTATAAAAAATGAATGAATAAAATGAAAAAAAAAGGGAAAAGAAAAGAAAAAGATGAAGTTATCAATAAGGTGGTGAACTACAATGAAAAAGATAGGCACTTGTATTGTACGAAAATGAAAAAACAAATGATCTAAGTTTGAATTATATTGTGTTTTGTAGAATTCAAGGAGGGTGTAGCCACTTTTATCCTAAATGCTTATCCTACCCTTCCCCAAGCCTACATTACAAGCTAGAAACGTCCTTCGAGATCTCCAACTGATACTCTGGAGTTAGTGGCGATTGAAAATAAGGGCAAGCCTATGTATGATACTTGTTTGCATTGGAAATTCTTTGTTGAGTGTGAGCGTTTGTGCATTTATCCCTTGTCAAAGTGTTGTAAATATTGTGAAGTTTGGGACTTTCTTTCTTGTGAGGGCATGTAAACTAAGATAGATTGGTGAAGTTGATAAATTCCTAAAATAAGGCAAAATAGCATGTTCGATTGACTATTGATTGGGAGTCACTTCTTGAGAATTGGTTGTTGTTACTTGATCATTCTTGAAACTCCATTGTATTCTTGAAAGTGTGTTTGATCTAGAGGGAGTTGCTTGGATAAGACTCATATGCTTGTTGACTAATTGGTAGTACCAACCAAAGTCATAATCATGGAGCCTAATTGAAAAAATATGATGCGAAAATATTGATATTGGTATTTGAGCTTAAATAGATAGCCTCATTAAGTTTTGATTTTGTATTGCTTGAGGACAAGCAAAGTCATTGAGTTGGGGGAGTTGATAAGTGGCAGTTTTGCCACTTGTTTGTATCTCTTTTCTTATGATTTTGTGTCGTTAATTTATAATATGAGGCTAATTATCCTTATTCTCCGTTGATTCGAGGTGATTCTTATGTTATATTGCTCGTTTATGTAGGTAATAAATGAATACGAGGTCGAGCTATCCACGCGAGTCAATTGGGATACGAGAAAGGTAGAAAAGGAGCTTAAAACCAACATTTAGGAAGCTGCGATGCCACCTGCGCACGCATGAGCTTGAGCTGTGCTCGCAGGTGGAAAGTCTGGGTGAGCTAGTGGAGTCTGCGCTGTGCAGGCCACCCACTTGCGCTGACACTTGCGTCAGCAGGTGACCAGTGCGGTGGTAATTTCATAATTTTTTGGGAATGTAAATTTGGGGCTTTAAAAGGGATTTTTCAGCTCTAGAAAAGGGATCTTTGGCATATTTCTCAACCTTGGAGGCTAGGGTTCTTGACCCAACACTCTTGGAGTGAAGATTTGGAAGCTTTGTAGTGAATATTTCTTAATTTTTTTTCATTCCATTGCTTTGTGTTGAATATTTGGGTGTAGTTAGATTCATTCTTGAATGTTGTTATTGGACACAATACAATGTTTATGTTTTGAATTTGGGTTTTGATTTTATCTCATGCTTTTGTGTTAATTGATTACTCTTGATTTATAAATGAGTTTTGCTTGTTTAAATTAATCTCATGCTTTATCAATTTCTACTCTAGTTGAGCTTGGAAGAGGAGATTAGAGTAAGAATAGCCCATCTACTTCGATTAATGCCTGAAAGAGCTAATTGAGGTTGAGAAAGATTAATTTAGCGCGATTTGGGACATAGTGTAGCCATAGATTGGAACTACTTGTGTTGACACTTGGTTAATGTTCGACGAAATTTAGCCAAGAAATATTCGTCAATCAATCGAAAGACGTGGCAGATACTTGAGGTTCCAAGGCTAATTTATTAATCCGTGAGAAATTCATGAGTAATTAATTAAATACAATGGATCGTTGGTAGAATTGATTCCCAGTTATCATTTCCCTTATTTTTCATCATTTGTCAAAGCCATTGATCAACTTGTTCATATTAAAATACTTTCTATCCTTGTTTTATTTTTATATATCAAAAATTCCCAAAACACTTATATCTTTATTTGGATTTTAGCGAGTTGCTTTAGTTCAGTACTCTCTCGATCGCTGGTCACATTGTTCCTCGTGGATTCAACCCCGACTCTTGTTGGGTAAATATATTGCTAACGACCGCGTACACTCATTTCTAGGGTGTATTTGAGAGTTATCAGTGCCATCTGCGTCGGCAGATCGCCAGGTGCGCCCGCAGGTTGCTTCTCGGAGGCCAACCGGTGCGTCTCTTACTCGAATGGACGCTTTCCTTCGAGATGCATTGTGACATGCGTCCGCAAATGGAGAAAACTTTCTGTATCGGTTTTTGGATCACAAACTTCACTAAATATCAAGTTTCAAATGAATTTTATCCAAAAAGATAATCCCTCAATCGATCAAATCCAAATCCGAAGCCGAAGCTGAAGCCAAAGTCGAGCCGAGCGAGCGACGACGACGACGGCGCGAGGCTTGTCTTATTCTTGCCTCACTATCCACATGAAGGAATGCATCTCAATATATGCACAAGAAAGTTCCTTTCTCCCACCAATGTGGGAGAACTTTACTTCTTTAAAGTGAAAGTACAATTCACTTCTTCCTTCCATTTGTTCCCTCCATTTTCCATTCACATTTTGTCACTAGAACCCAACAATCTCCCACATGAATGGGAAATGGCTATTTCATTTAAAAATATTCGGACGAGTGTGTGATCAACAAGCAAAGACTAATTGCATCTGGATAAGTAAGTTTCCCTTTGAACCTTCCGTAGTGAACTTGCATAAGATGCACTCGGTCAATCGGTAGATGTGATATCTTTGAACCGTCGAACTTTAATGTACATCTAGACAACACAAGTCACACAACCAGCCTTTTACCATTTATGGTTCTCACGGTTTTGTTCGTTTCAGCCATGAACACGACGTGGTTTCATGAGAGCGTAGAGAATAGGCCTTTACTATCATTCTCCTTGAAGCGGCTTCCACTTCACTCTCACATAGGTGATTCCCAAAAGTTTCAATCATATAGATCAAACTATTTGGTCAAATCTACCAAACTTAGAAACCATTAAAAGACTTCCATCCATAAGTCTTATCCTTGTTTTCTGAACATTGTCTTCATCATGAGAATGAGTTGAGTTTATTGACAATGTTAAACCGTCAATCACAACTTTGTTTGATCTCTTTGAACCTAGCTCTTGGGATCTCCAGTCCGCTAGGTAGAGTTACCGTCGTGATGACATGTCCTAGGCCGTAAACCCATTTCCTTTGATGATCTCTCAACTCCCTCTCTAGATAGGTCTTTTGTAAATGGATCCGACACATTATCCTTTGACTTTATATAGTCAATTGTGATAATTCCACTAGAGAGAAGTTCTCTAACGGTATTATGTCTCCGTCCTATATGACGAGATTTACTGTTATACATCATGCTCCCTGCCCTACCTATCGCATCTTGGCTATCACAGTGTACGCATACTGGTGCGAAAGGTTTAGGCCAATAAGGAATATCTTCCAAGAAATTCTGGAGCCATTCAGCTTCTTCACCGGCTTTATCTAACGCGATAAATTCAGATTCCATTATAGAGCGGGCAATACATGTCTGTTTGGATGATTTTCAAGAGACTGCTCCTCCACCTAAAATAAATACATATCCACTCATGGATTTTATTTCATTCGATCCGATGATCCAATTTGCATCACTATATTATTCAATTACCGCAGGATATTTGTTATAATGCAAAACATAGTCTTGAGTATGTTTTAGATACCCCAAAATTCTTTTCATTACCATCCAATTAGTTTGATTGGGATTACTCGTGTATTGACTCAATTTACTAGTAGCGCATGCTATATCTAGTTGCATACAATTCATGATGTACATCAAACTTCCCAACACTCTTGCATACTCCAATTATGAGTCACTTTCACCTTCATTCTTTCAAATGTGCATAGCTCACATCCAATGGAGTCTTGACAATATTGAAAGCCGAAGCCGAGCCGAGCGAGCGAAGACGATGATGGCGCGAGACTTGTCTTGTTCTTGCCTCACTATCCACATGAAGAAATGCATCTCAATATATGCACAAGAAAATTCCTTTCTCCCACCAATGTGGGAGAACTTTACTTCTTTAAAGTGAAAGCACAATTCACTTCTTCCTTCCATTTGTTCCCTCCATTTTTCATTCACATTTTATTACTAGAACCCAACATTACCTTTATCCACTTCACAGGAATTCTCATAAATATCGTCTTCAGTCGATTTTGATTGCACAAGATATTTTCTCTACATTCACATTGGAGAATAAAATAGCATAATAGTAGTCTAAAACCATCAAACAATCACCAGAAATTACAAGTTAGTTCCCATGTCCCTTGGTTAATGTCAATTTTTGTAGGTAAAAACAAACCGCATTCAAGTTTGTTCACGTGAGAAATTAGATAACAGAGGTGGTAAATTGAAAATTTTGAAGTCTAATTTCAGAAATATGTTGATCCCTGAAGTAGGTGGAGTTGGTAGTTTCAAATTTCGTGTGCATTTGCAAACTATAATCTTAGTGGTGAATGTAGATAGTAGTATAGATGCACTCATAAGAGTATTTGGCTAATAAACAAATAAAGATGTTGCTGCTCTCCCCTTTCTATAAATTTCTCAATTAGACATTCAGGATTACAGTCAAGAATGTGAAAATAGGAGTCCAGAGTCAAAAGGGACATTTTTTCAACACAACGTACTAAAACGGACCTCCCTAAAAACATGTACCAAAAGGGACAGTTCGCCCAATGTGCGTATCTTCGTAACTCCCTCTTTAACGTCGTTGTGTACCCACGGGTTCGCCAGGCACGGGGCGAACCTCACTCTAAATACTTTTTTTGTGGTTAGCCGAAATTGTTCATGGTGGGTAAACGAAAAAAAAATTGAAATGTAGTTCGCCCAGGGCAAACTAAAAAAAAAAATTATGAAAATAATGTTCTCCAAGCTCCAGGCGAACCCCCCTTAGATTTTTTCTTTTAATTATCTAGTACACGACGACATTAACGGGATATACACAGTGCACCCAAAAATTGGGCGAACTATCCCTTTTGATACATATTTTTAGGAAGTGTCCGTTTTAGTAACATTGTGTTGAAAAAATGTCCCTTTTAACTCCGGACTCGGGAAAATAGACCAGTTCATGAATTCTGCAGTCGATAATCTTTCAATTGATCCTACAACAGATGTTCCTTATTTAAGGAGGTCCTATTTGTAATTCAACAACAAACTTGAAATTTATGGTAAATTTGACAGCTACTTGGAGTTATTGAAAAAGTTATACCGTCTGCCAAACACAACATAAATCTTATTACATGTTTAATCCTTGAATATTCCACCCTATTCCTCTTACCAAGGGATCCATGTGGGTTCTAAACTCAAGGATAGAGACATTTGGCGTTAGTAACTGAATTACACTAGAGTCTGGATAAGATTTGCATAACCCTGTCCTTCTAAGAAAATGAATTACGCTGAGTATATTATTATTGTTAAACATATTTAATGTATTACTTCGTACAAATACAATATTTGAACTAGAGGATGAGATGTAACTTATGGAAGTGATCCTAACTTATCGAAAAAATCTTCCTTTGGTCTCAACTTACCCTCAATTGAACAAAGGGTACGTTGAACAAAGGTATATGAGCTCATGAAAGAGGAAATCAAATGGAGAAGGCAAAATTAGCCGATCTTCTAGAACCTCTCATTCAAAGAGAGGCACAAAGGTATCCCAACATAAGAGAACTGTCTTCAACAAAGGCCATAGATGTTATGATGGGTTTGAGTCAAGTCAATAAAAAGGTCATGATGAGCTTTGTTTTCTAGCTCTGCACCTGGCAACTTAATTCTTATATCAATTAATTGGATTGTTAAGAGGCTAGAAAAAGATAATGTAGAATTTAATTAAATTAGTATTTATTTAAACTGATTAATATAATTATTAATATAAGAAAAATGATACTCTCCAAACACAGAATGGTAAATCATCCAGTTTTTATATATATGAGGGTGTATAGTATTTTACGTTTTAAAATAGTTGACCCTCTTTCTAAACATATTTGTTTCAATTTAGTTGTCTCTTTTATAAAATCAAGAGAATATTATTATGTTCGTTCAATACTACCCCTATCATTAAATGACTAAATAAAGTATGTCTACTTAAATTTATATTTTTAAAACATAATTAATAAGGCTAATTTGGTTAAATAAACCCTGATAAATTTTTTCTTAAGAGGAGTGTCAAGTCAATAAATGTCAACTATTTTGAAACGGAGGGAGTAATTAGTAAGGGAGTCAATTATTAACCTTTAGAATACAATATCATAAATTCATAATGCAAGATATCGAATTGCTTAATTTTAAAATATATAGGAACATGTATATAAGAATATTATTTATAAGTTAATTGCTCACTAATAAGATTATAGGTGATGTGGATGATAAATACACAAGTTAGTTTAAAATTTATAGTGTAATAAGATAATACATAAATGCCCTGAGTTTGAATCTTGACATCAAATTTTGTAGAACTCTATAAGGTGAATTCAATTTCTGTTTTTTGAAGGCTATTTTTCCCTAAACGTAGCTTGAAGACTACTCTATCCTATATCCTAAATCATGTTTGTTTAAAGGGTAATATATTTCCTTGAAGAGGTATTTTAAAATCAGATAAATTCCTTAGAAATTCACAAAATTTCAATGTTTAATTTACAGACACACAAACTTAAGGGGTGCGTGGGGGGGGGGGGGGGGTCCTATTATTCTCCTAAACAACTTTGATGGAGGGTCAAAAAGTAAAGAGAAAGAAAAAAAGGTAAACAAAAACGAAAAATGAAAAAAATACCATAAAGCAACTACGTGGAGGGCTAAAATGGTCAAAATGCATCAAAATAAAAAAATCACTATGAGAGTTATTACAATAATACATAAATACATACATACATATTGCGTCTAACATTAAAAACAATCATAAAAAATATCATTAAATTTTGCAACAAGCTTATAAAAGGATTATTCAACTTGTAATTTTAATGAACTTAAATAAAAATCTATAAATACATATATAGGTTAAAAAATACAATATTACACATTATATTAAAATTTTTACATAGATGGAGGATTGAAAATGTCAAAGATAGAATAGGCATTGCACAGGATAAATGGGGGAAAATGATTATTTTTCAAAATTGAAGGGAGAGTTTAATTTTTAAATCAAATTTGAGGGTTGTAAATGATTTTCACCCTATCATTTTTTCATATATTAGTGCTTTAGTTTTGCGATTAACTAGTAAGAGTAGAAAAATGTCCACCGAATTCTAAATGATGATAAAGAATTTTATGGATTTTCTGTTGGAAACTAGTACGCGGCGGAAGCATTCCAGAATCTTACTGCTTACATGAATTATAGACAACAAACATAAACACGTAGTTCACACAAAGCGTACTTAAAATTAACCAAGAATTACCTCTTGAAGCGTGAGCAGATATCTTGAATCAAGTCCGTCTTCGAATCTGCGGTCTTCTACAGTAATTCCAAATTCACAGCCGAACTCTCTCAATACTTGGGTGGGCAAGTACTGAATAGAAAACTTATTCAATTTCTAGGCTAGGGGAATCCCTATTTATAGAGATACTCTCCCAGTCCAAAGAGGAAGCAAACACCCAAGCCTGTTTTTACTTTGAACAAGGAAAAAACGCCTCTTCTCCTTTTCCCTTAAAAAATAGGATTCCGAGTTCTAGTTTAATATGGGAACTGTAGGGACCACGGAATTAATTACTGCAGCTCCCTATTATGGAAATAATTCAAAATACTAATTTGAATTATTCTTACCGTAATAAATTACAAATCATTCCACTAAAAATTCGTAATTGCACTCCTCTATTTTATTTCAAAATTCCCCATTAAACACTTATGTAATTCCCCATGTTAAGATTACAGATACTAATCAATAAATTAAATTACTGACGAATTTAATATAATGATTAATTTCCTTTAGAGCAATGCTTAACTTATTTCATATGTCGGATTCATAAATCCACCGGCCAGGTTTACACATGAAAACTTATAAGATTCTCATAAAAGGTGTATCATCAATCTCTATACCGAGACATGGATTATATCAACTAACTTATTATTTCACCAATATATATTATTATCATCCAATCTACCAGGCATATTGACTCATCTCAAGATCTCACCTCTTAATAAATCAAAACAATAAATAATATATACAGATCATAATAGTTATATCAAGATTGAGAATATAAGTACATTTAACAGTTTAGAGAATATGTTTTTATCAGTCAGTCTAAAACAACTATCTCTACTCGGTCATGTTCAATACATACAAAATGCACTAGCACGAGAAGTTAGAACTATATTATTCTCGTAATCAAGATAAATTATATTTAATCTGGTGCTACAATCATTTTAATGGTTTGTCCAAATTTTCATCTACGATTGTGAACTATAACTTTAACTTATAAGAACCGATGATTTAATCTTCTGTGTATAAGCTTAAACTCTATACACCAAATCATCTACTATATAAGTTGAGGACACATATATGACAATGATCTATTTAATGTAACAATTTATTGAATTGAATAAATAAGTAAATAAATAAACAATCGTTCATTAAATAATACTATATCAAAACACATGATTTATAGTATATCCTAACAATCTCCCACTTAGACTCATAACCATGCACCCACAACTCTAACACCCAATCCTTGTACATGCCTATCAAAAGGCTTTTGTGGTAAAGCTTTTGTGAAAGGGTCTGCCAGGTTGTTTTATGATGTAATCTTCACAACCACCATATCTCCTCTTTGCAATATGTCCCGAATCAAATGATATTTCCGCTCAATGTGTTTTGCCTTCTTATGGCTTCGTGGTTTCTTCGAATTTGCAACCGCACCACTATTGTCACAATAAATTGTAAGTGGTGCTTCTATCGCAGGAACAATAGCCAAGTCTTTGAGAAAATTTCTGAGCCATACTGCCTCCTTAGCTGCCTCAGAGGCTGCTACATACTCGACTTTCATGGTGGAATCAGCAAGACAAGTTTGCTTGATGCTCCTCTAAACAATGGCTGCACCTCCCAAAGTAAACACATTTCCAGAGGTCGACTTTCTAGAGTCCTTGTCAGACTGGAAATCTGAGTCTGTGTACCCTATAGGTACCAACTCATCCGAATGATAAACTAGCATGTAATCCCTAATCCTTTTCAGGTACTTGATTATATGCTTAACTGCTGTCCAGTGTTCTCTTCCAGGGTTAGACTGAAATCTGCTAACCATGCCTACGGCAAAGCAGATATCAAGTCTAGTGTCCAACATCGCATACATGAGTCTTCCTACAGCTGATGCATAAGGAACCGCCTTCATGTTTTCTATCTACTCATCTGTCTTAGGACATTGATCCTTAGAAAGAGAAATTCCATGTCTAAAAGGAAGGAATCCTTTCTTGGAATCAGGCATGCTAAACCTGGTAAGAATTGTAACGCTATAAAGAGCTTGTGATAAGCCTAACATCCTTTTCTTGCGATCACGTAGAACCTTGATCCCAAGGATATAAGCAGCTTCTCCCAAATCTTTCATATCAAAAGTACTGGATAACCATTCCTTAACTGAATTCAACAAGACCACATTATTTTCTATGAGTAAGATATCATCTACATACAATACTAGAAACACCACTTTGTCCCCATTCCACTTTTTGTACACACAAGACTCATCAAGACATTGCTCAAAAACAAAAGTCTTAACCGCATTTTCAAAACAAGTATTCCATGCCCTAGAAGCTTGCTTTAATCCATAAATGGATCTCTTAAGCTTGCACAACATGTGTTCTTTCCCTTTTTCAATGAAACCATCTGGCTGCCGCATAAAAATGCTCTCATCAAGACTTTCATTAAGGAAAGCTATCTTGACATCCATTTGACAAATCTCATAATCATAATGAGCAGCAATGGATAAGAGAATTCTAATAGACTTAAGCATGGCTACTGGCGAAAAGGTTTCCTCATAATTGATCCCTTCTTTCTGAGTAAACCGCTTGCCAACAAGCCTAGCTTTATAAGTTTGCACTTTTCATCTACTCCTCTTTTTTTCTTATAGATCAACTTGCATCCAATGGGTTTAACTCCATATACAGGTGGTTCTACAAGATCCCATACTTTATTAGAGTACATGGACTCCATTTCTGATTTCATAACAATAATCCATTTGTTTGCATCTTTATCTTGTAGTGCTTCGTCGTAATTCATGGGCTCGGTATTCAACTCTTCAGGGATTCTATCAAAAGAATCTCCCAAGAGTGCATACCGAGATGGTTTTCTTATCTCTCCCACTACAACGAGGCACTTCAATTGTAGGGATAGGTATAGAGGCAACGTCACTATTATGATCTTGTGGTTGAACCATATCATTTGCTGGATTTTGAGTCTCTATGTTATCCTCATCACCTTGCGGTGTTAGGACATCAATGACTTCTTCCTCTAGTGTAATTTGCTCAGTGCTGCTCCCCACAACTTTGATGCAATGGATTTTCAGGAACTTGTACTAGTGGAATTGTATGTCTATTAACATCTCTTCCACTACTAAAATGCAATGGTATGTTAACTCTGACATCTGGAGATTGGGTTTGATTTTCATTATTTTCAGTAGATTGATTTGTTACCTCTTTGCTTAATTTCCGTAAAACTAGTTTACTTCTGGGAACATGGTTTGTCATAAAATCCTTTTTCAGAAACTTAGCGTTGGTACTTACAACGACTTTCTTTTCTTTAGGATTGTAAAACAGACCACCTTCGTTCCTTTAGGGTACCTAATAAAAACACATACTTCTGATCTTGATTCCAACTTTTCTGCCTTCCCTTTCAGCACATGTACTGAACATCCCCAAATCCGAACATGTTTCAAACTAGGTTTATGCCCAGTCCATAGTTCTATGGGTGTCACAGGTACCGGCTTAGAAGGAACTAAGTTCAGAATATAATTTGCAGTTTCTAATGCATAACCCCAAAACGAAGAAGGCAAATCCGAGTAACTCATCATAGATCTAACCATTTCTAAAAGAGTCTTGTTTCTTCTTTCTGCTACACCATTCTGTTGAGGAGTTCTAGGTGCAGACATCTGAGACGTAATTTCTTGTTCTGATAAGTAACTAATAAACTCATTAGAGAGGTATTCGCCACCACGATCAGATCGTAGTGACTTGATATATTTCTCATGTTGTTTCTTCGTTTCTGTCTTAAACTCTTTGAATTTCTCAAAGCACTCAGACTTACGGCGCAACAAATAAACATATCCATATTTTGAGTAATCATCAATGAAAGTCACAAAATACTCATAGCCACCTCTCGCTTGAACGCTCATTGGGCCACACAAATCAGAATGAATTAACTTTAATTTATCATTTGCTCTATTTCCTTTTGAGGAAAAAGGTCTCTTAGTCATTTTTCCTTCTAAACAGGATTCACATGTTGGTAGTGCTTCCACTTTTAATGAACCTAAAGGTCTATCCCGGACCAACCTCGAAATCCTGTCTAGATTTATATGACATAGACGCAAATACCATAAATAAGTCTCACTAAATTCAGAAGAACGTTTTCTTTTACTTGAAAGGTTAACATTATTCAGTTCAATAGTTTGTTGCAATTCAGGAGAGACATTAATAATAAAAAGACCATCAATCAATGTACCAGCAAAGATAAAATGTTTATTATAGCTAATAACATAACCGTTATCAGAAAAATTAACATCATAACCATATCTCAAAGCTCTAGAAACTGAAATCAAATTTCTTCTAATAGCAGGTGCATATAATACGTCTTTTAAAATTAAAACTCTACCATTATCAAATGAAATACTAATATTTCCTAATGCTAAAGCTGGAGCTGCTGAGCCATCAGCTTGAAAAACATTAACTTCACCTCTATTCAGCTTGCGCGTTTCTTGAAACCCCTGCAAAGTAGTGCAGATGTGATCAGTGGCTCCTGAATACACACACCATGATGTGGTAGAAACAGCCGCTAAACACGTTTCAACGACAAGTGAAAGTGAAGCTAGCTTGTTTTTCTGCTTGTCTAGGAAAACTGGGCAATGTGTCTTCCAATGGCCTAACATCTTGCAATGAAAACACTTGCCGTTAGGCTTTTTCACGCCGCCAGTTAGAGCTACAACTTTCTTAGCACTGTGAGTCTTTTTCTTCTTCTTTCCACCTTTCGATTTAGAAGTAGAACCTTTCTCAACGAAGTTATGACACTCAAGTTTATTTTGACCCAAAATAGTGCTAAGGGAGGCAAAATGAGACATATAGAATCTGAGATTGAAAAATGTTACATAGATCATCAAAACAGTCATATAAACATTGAATAGTTAAATTCAAAACTCATCATATACATATATATTCATGCATCTTAAATAGCCAATCGATGGGATTGGAGAACTACTCATGCAATACACATATATAATGACCAATTATTCACTCCATGAACTTTTACAGACCTAACTCAGATGGAGAGCCTACTGTTAGTTTAAGTCAAGTGAAAATCAAACCCTAGTTACATTGATCCAACCATATATTACTCAGTTTAGGAGAGTTAATACAGATTATCAAACTAGCAATTAAATACGTAATGACTTGTATTAAATTTATCCGATAGGGAGGAAGGTCTAAGCCAGCACATAAACTTAATACTTCATTACTATTTAATCGTAGTAATCATGGGAATGAACCCTTACATTATACCGTAAAGAAACTTTGTCCATTTAATACAAAATTTTCTTTAATTTGATGTTGGTCCACACACTTCCAAGAATCATAAATTATTGTTCTTGTCATTCAAGTGATCTCAACCAAAGAATCTCTTAAAAAAAAATTTTTGACGACAACAACAATATATCCATTAAAATCTCACCACTGAGGTCTGGAGAGGGTAAAGATTCCATGAACCATTTGTTTCATTATCAATAAAATAATGAAATTCCATTTTTTTGTTGTTGTTGTTAAAAGATTCCATACATATTATAGCCACCATTCTCACGTGAAACAAGAAAACTAAAACCCAAATGTTGATTTTACTCTTCACAGAAAACAAGCAAAAAGAATTTTCACAGGAAACTTGATATGGTTTCCATGATGTAGCCGACATCAACAACCTCCGTTTCCATTATTTATTTATTTTCACTTACAATAATAGATCAATCGAAGAAGCAACAGTTCAAATCAATTTCTTTGAATTTTTTTTTATAATCAAATTTTAAAAAAATTGATCACTGCCGCATCCATTCACGTGAAAAGATACTACACCCAACAATTGATTTTTCTTTTATTGAAATCTTTTCAATTTGGGTTCCACTAATACAAAATAAAGATTTCAATAACATTAGGAAAACAATGTTCACTGTTGCTGTCTTTCTCACGTAAATCAACACCACACAATTCTCTCTATATTGCATGTTCCAATCAAATATCAATGAACCAAGAACAAATAATCACAACTAATCCATGCTTTTCAATCATTTGGACAGATTCAGAAAAACAGTCTAAGCACGTACATAATTTCTCGTATGTATTCATGTTATCTATAAAGATGCAAGCAAGGCTCGTGATGCCAATTGTTGGAAACTAGTACGCAGCGGAAGCATTTCAGAATCTTACTGCTTACATGAATTATAGACAATAAACATAAACACGTAGTTCACACAAAGCGTGCTTAAAATTAACCAAGAATTACCTCTTGAAGCGTGAGCAGATATCTTGAATCAAGTCCGTCTTCGAATCTGCGGTCTTCTACAGTGATCCCAAATTCACAGCCGAACTCTCTCAATACTTGGGTGGGCAAGTACTGAATAGAAAACTTATTCAATTTCTAGGCTAGGGGAATCCCTATTTATAGAGATACTCTCCCAGTCCAAAGAGGAAGCAAAAACCCAAGCCTGTTTTTACTTTGAACAAGGAAAAAACGCCTCTTCTCCTTTTCCCTTAAAAAATAGGATTCCGAGTTCTAGTTTAATATGGGCACTGTAGGGACCACAGAATTAATTACTGAGGCTCCCTATTATGGAAATAATTCAAAATACTAATTTGAATTATTCTTACCATAATAAATTACAAATCATTCCACTAAAAATTCGTAATTGCACTCCTCTATTTTATTTCAAAATTCCCCATTAAACACTTATGTAATTCCCCATGTTAAGATTACAGATACTAATCAATAAATTAAATTACTGACGAATTTAATATAATGATTAATTTCCTTTAAAGCAATGCTTAACTTATTTCATATGTCGGATTCATAAATCCACTGGCCGGGTTTACACATGAAAACTTATAAGCTTCTCATAAAAGGCGTATCATCAATCTCTATACCGAGACATGGATTCCATCAACTAACTTATTATTTCACCAATATGTATTATTATCATCCAATCTATCAGGCATATTGACCCATCTCAGGATCTCACCTTTTAATAAATCAAAACAATAAATAATATATACAGATCATAATAGTTATATCAAAATTGAGAATATAAGTACATTTAACAGTTTAGAGAATATGTTTTTATCAGTCAGTCTAAAACAATTATCTCTACTCGGTCATGTTCAATACATACAAAATGTACTAGCACGAGAAGTTAGAACTATACCATTCTTGTAATCAAGATAAATTATATTTAATCTCGTGCTACAATCATTTTGATGGTGTGTCCAAATTTCCATCTACGATTGTGAACTATAACTTTAACTTATAAGAACTGATGATTTAATCTTCTGTGTATAAGCTTAAACTCTATACACTAAATCATCTACTATATAAGTTGGGGACACATATATGACAATGATCTATTTAATGTAACAATTTATTGAATTGAATAAATAAGTAAACAAATAAACAATCATTCATTAAATAATACTATATTAAAACGCATGATTTATAGTATATCCTAACATTTTCATATATTGCTAGTATTTCCTCCTAACATGATAAGGTCACAATCTTGCGAATCAAAACCCATCATTCCTTATTACCGTCATAGATAGAGATCCAATCAAAAATTGGTGATTGATCCTCCTTTCTCCTTTTCCCCTTCGAAAATCAGGCAGAAAAGAGAAAAAACAGAAAAAGATGGATTTTAACATGTTGAATTCAGATTTTTACTCTATTAACTCCTAATTTCCAAAAGCTCAAACTTAGGTAAGTGTTTCATTAAAATATGAAAAAAAAATAAAAATGTCTTTTTGCTCATTATTATCGTAGTAGGTTGTTTTGAACGTCTTTGAGGATCACATAAGTCACTAGGTGCTACATGTGAGGTAGGGAAGAGATGAACGCTTGGATTAGTCTATTTACTTAAAGGTTGCCACGTTAGATCTATATGAACAAGTGGTAATTTAATTGTCGTCTCCGCATAAAAACAAACCAATACAAAAAAGGTGGTCTATTAGATGTATACTCCCTCTAGTTCAAAATAATTAAATTATTGAGGTAATGCATACCTATTAAAAAAAATATTTAAGGACATAAATTTAAGACTACTTTCCACTATTATCCTTTTGATTATCCAAACTATTCTTTTAGAAAAATATAAAGTAGTTAAGAACATCATTAAAAGAAAGGGTACATATGGAAAAGGTCCAAACAATTCTGTTGAACTTTGAACAATTCACTTATTTTGATCTATAAAAAAAATCTCAACAATTCATTTAATATGAAATTGAGGGAATATAAACTAGGAGTAATTTGATTGGCGTCCTCGTAAAAGAACAAATCAAAGACAATAAAGGTAAGAAAAAACAAAAAACAAGACGTTATACCACCAGTTACGCACTTGACATCCTTGTAAAGCTCCACATCAACATAAGGTTGCCTTTCGAGGTGCTTATAAGCAACCAACGATACATACAAGTTAACAAAGTCTAGAAAAGAAATAAGGATTACATAACAAAAAAACATTGAAATATGCAATTATAGCCAAGAAAAAAAAACATGGAGGAATACTCCAGATTTGAAAGAGAAACAATGTTAGATGCTAAGATGTAAGGAAGACACAAAAAGAAAAGGCATAATACATAAATGTGTCCTTTAACTTGGCTTCAATTGGCATCTATGCCCTCCAACTTTGGAGATGCACAAGTAGACACTTAAACTTGTATAAAGTAAAACAAAAAAACATACACATCCTACGTGGTATAATACACATAGGACGTGAATTGCCACGTAGGATGCCACATAGGGCACATGTGTCTACTTGTTCAACTTTATACAAGTTTAAGTGCCGACTTGTGACCATCCAAAGTTGGAGGGTATAGATGTCGACAGAGTCCAAGTTAAAGGGCACATTTGTGTATTGCTCCCTCGAATGGAAATGACAAGTTGATATTGAATTATATCCACCAACTAAGGTGAAGAACACACACTAGCTAGTATAGTATGATCGAAGGAAAGTTGAAGAGGATGACAGGAGGGGGGAACTTGTTGCCTGTCACACTGGCATATATACTCTGATGGGTTAGCATTTTAATATTACTTAATATAATATTAATTTGCTTCACATATTAGTTACCTAAGCTGTTGACTGTAGAACTTCTCCACTTCTCCATCTTCTTTTCTCACGTTGGAGGCCTTTTGAATGTCATTAAGTGGCTGACATTGATTTTTTCAAGCCATTACTTCACCGTTTGTACAACCTATGCAGCAGTTAACTTTTCTATTCACTAAGGCTCTTTATGCCTATTTATTCATTTGGAGTTAATGGTAAGTTTAAGGCAGCTAAGGGACGTGGAGTTGGTGCATGTATTCACCATTGAGGATTTTTGTTTCCTGGTTAAGTGGTGGATGAATTTGATCATCATTTTCCTTGAGATTCATGTAACCACCCACTGTTTATTCCTTCATTATATCTTGTAACTTTTGTAACCTTTGTAACCTCTATTTCATTTATCTTCCCACTTACTCTTCCTATTCATTGCATGAAAGATTTACTCACCTATAAACAGAGGTGGTCATGCATATTTTTCAAGCATAAGAAAATATAGAGTGCATAAAAGTCAGTCAAAAAGAGAGTTTATTAGTTGAAGGGAGGTGTTTTTTTTTTTGTGGAGCTTTGAACTCAACTCTTGTCCAGGGTTTGTTGATTTGTACTTTGTGAGAAGGCAGTTGTATCCAGGAGGGGACAAGTCAAGAAGATTACTGCTTGACCGGTGAAAACATTTGTTGCAGTGGGCTTGAATCTCCTTAAAGAGAGCGAGATATCCGCGCCTCAGCCAAAAAGAAGATTGTTGTATTTTCTTCATTTTTATATTTTCAATTGTAATTATTTGTAATATTTCACCAACATACTCCAAGCTGGTATTCAGTCAATAAATACTAGCTGACAAGAAAGCAGTACAGAGAATTTTCTGAACTTACAACGTAATTAGGAATATCAGATTTCTTCCGTTCGATGACCTGCAGCAAAGAAAGAGGTAAAGGATATACATGTGTGCAAAAGAATACTAAAGTAAATGCATTTTGTAGGATCTAACTATAAAGTGACTGAAAATCATGAGTAATTAGGGTTCAAATCTCAACAAAGACAAAAATCGTTTAGGTGGTTTATTGATTCTTCCCATTTATCTAAATCTAGGTGGACACAAAAACCCAGTGCCTATACCAGTGGAAGGTAATAGGATAGGAGGTATTCGGTGCAATAATCAAGATGCAAGCAAGCTGACCCAAGCACCATCATTTTAAAAAAAATCTTGATCTGGACCAGAACAAATGGCATAATTTGGTCATTGGAGCTCAAGAAAGAATATTTGCAATATTATCTAACAACCACAAATAAGAATTGTAAAACAGCCCATACCTTGCTGGTTGATATACCATCCTTTGTGTGAACAATTGATCCAGGCAGAAGAAAACAAGAAGGTAAGGTCGAAATATAAGGAAAAATATCTATCCAAATGCATCTTGTTATAAAATCTTCAACAAACTATTCATCCCATATTTATAGTTTATCAGGAATCATGCATTATTTAGAGTTTTTTGTACCAAAAAATTACACCATTTCCACACATTATGACGGACTCATGTAGTGTTCGGGTCAACAAGTATAAGCGCTGAAAATGAACTTATTTGGTTGAGATCAATAAAAAAGAGTATCTTTTACGACCTAAAACTTTAATTCAAGTCTCATCCCGCTCATATCTGAAAAAGTATTTTTATCTGCTCAACCCAAGACCTAAATAATCTCTGTTTCCTCTAAAAATTATGATGCCCTCTTAGATAACATACTCCAATTTTAAAAACTTCCCCTGTTTCATTTTGATATGATTGACAAAGTTGATAGGATGGTAAACGCTCTTCACTTCCAACTTGAAAGTTGTGAATTCGAGTTACCAAGGAAGCAAAAGGGGTGGAAGCTCCTACGAGGGCTGAAAAAAATTGTAAAAAAAAAGAAGAAGAAGATATGATTCCGCAGTCATGTTAAGAGCTTAAAGAATTAATTTCTAGTAATTCGAGCATGGACCGTAACACTATTGGTAATTCGAGACTGAAATGAACCACAAAAAGTGTAAAGATACACAAATAAGTCATCACTTTAAAGTGGAATTAAAATAAGCTAGTTGGAATTAATTATCCAATTTATAGAACTTTTTTAACGGAGGCATTAAAATTTATTCAACAGTTAAATTGAGTATAAAACAAAATATATTATTTCGATTTATAAAACAGAATAATATATGTAAAAACAACATAAATCCCGACTGTTTGGAGCTTAATTACAGAAAATCCCGATATTTTGTATAATTACTGAAATTTTCGATTTTGGGTTTGTCAAGATACATAATTAACTCCCGACACATCCAACAAAGATACATAATTAGCTCTCGATATATTTTTTCCGATTTTGAGTCTGTCGAGATACATAATACATCCAACGAAGATACATTTTTTCCTTTGTAAAGATACATAATTAGCTCCCGATATATTTTTTCTGATTTTGGGTCTGTCGAGATACATAATTAACTCTCGATACATCTAACGAAGATACACAATTAGTTGGAATTTTTGTAATTACTTTATAAGGGTGAAAATTTGTGTAAATATGGTAAGTTAAGGTGTATGTTTATGTTATTTTTCAATAATATATTTCGTTTTATTCTCAAGTTAACTGTTTCAAGCTAGGCCTTTTATAGGTAGAAGAGTTCCCTACCTATATAGTAGCATTTAGGGGGTACATAAGTCGGGTTGGTTTGGTAAAAAACAAAACCAATCATGTCGTTTTATCAAATCTATAAATCAAATCAAACCAACTAAAATCGATTTTTTTGGTTTAGGTTTTAGTCGGTTTTTCTAGTTTTTTTTTTAAATCTTTAATTTTTACAATTATAATGTGATTGTAGACAAGATCAAACATGTTTTCATTCATGTGCTAGTGGGAAACTACAATTATGAAAAATGAGGAGTGGAAAGGAAGAGCGGAGAACTCTCCGAAAACTAAAAAGTAATATGAAAAGTGACTGAAGAGTAAAAAGTTTTAGGTTTTAAGTTTATATTGCGCTTCGGATCATTTAGTTATCAATTAATGGATAAATATTACAACTTAAAGGCCCAAATCTGAATATATATCTACATCTACTTTCTAAATATTGAAAATTAATAAAATTAATTTTAAAAGTAGATTATAATTAATATTTTTTATGTATAAAAAGTTAAAATTATATATATATATATATATATATATATATATATATATATATATTATGTCGGTTTGGTTAGGGTTCGATTTGACTTTTCTTTAGTTAACACCAAACCAAACCAAGAATGATCGGGTTTTTTTTCTAACGCCAAACCAAACCACAAGTTGGGTTTTTTTTCTCGGTTTGGTTTGGTTCGTTGGTTCGGTTTGATTTGGTGGTTTGATCTGTACACCCCTAGTAGTATTTATAATAAACACTTCTGTTTGGACCAATTGATTTATTGAGACTTGGGTATTTGTTTTTTAATTATATAAGTAGTAGTTATCAAAAACTGAGACAGCAGAGAACATGTCATTCATGCTTAAAGGTTTGAATTTGAATCAATTGAATTTCTTCTTGTGATTTTTTTAGAGTAATATTATTATTGTAATAGATGTGAAGTATTTATTTTATGTCTAATAATAATTATTATATTTTGTTATACGTTAGTCATCTGATAACTAAATTTATCGAGTCAAATTCATGCTTGGTAATTAATCTCATGAAAGAAAAATTCGATCTTATAAAAAGCCTTTTCATTCTGGGATTTAAACTTGAGATATTAATTTGATTAAGAACAAAGAATTGCAGTCATTCAAACACATTAGTTAATGATAATAATTATACTTTTGAGTGAGATTAAATAAGATACATTACATATTTTGTCTTAACTTATTTTTTCGGCTAAAATCACGCTTAAGGATGTCGGGGAAGAGCTACAATATAAAATATGGATTTGAACAATTCATTAAATTTTACTTAGAAACTATTTAATTACAAATTTATTAAATAAATATAAATATCTAATTATAAACTAATTATCTAAGATAAGTTATGAAATATAAATTTTGGCTATGCTCTTTCTAACGAAATTGCAAAGGTCCACAGAAAAGAATGTATGTAGATTGTAGGGTACAACAGGAGCATAGTTATAGAAATATAGGGTGGGTGGGGTGGGGGGACTTAGTTGGTGTGGTCCTATATATGTTCTTAACTCCCAAGCAGAGTGTTAAACGATGTGATCGAATTAAAATAGATCAAGTTAATAAATGAATAAGTTGTTGATTCGCTTAAAATTACTAGGTTTAAATGAATTTAATTTAAATAAGTTGTTTTGTAATTTTAATTTTGTGGTGTTTCAAATTGGAGGAGATCTATGTCTCAATTGATTGACACTCCTGTAGATTTATTTTGCATGCAAAATTTGAGTGTCTCAAATCCTGCATCCACCAAGATATGGGTTTTTGAGAGTTTTTCTTTAAAAAGATCACATGCCTGTGAGTTATTTTAATTTAAAAAGATTATAAAACTGTAAAATGACCCCTTTGAACTTAAAAAGTAGATATGTTGTATTAATCAATTTTTTTCTTCCCCTTTAATTACTTTAACATCCATTTATGAATCATGTTTTTTGTAATGTCGTAACTTTTATGTGTAATTTAGTTTTAATATAGTTTTATGCTCGTAGTAAATTTGTTTTTAAAAATTGATTATTCTTTTTTATACATGTGCATTAGATAGGTGGGCATGGAGGTCACAAATTAGGGTAGAAGGTTAATTTTTTTTTTTTGATTTATAAATCACTTTTTTTATAATGTCTTAGTTTTTATGTACAATTTAGTTATAATATTGTTGCATGCCCATAGTATATATGTCTTCAGAAATTTGTGATTCTTTTCTATACAGGTGCATCAGATAGGAGGTATGGAGGTCACGGATTATGATAGAAGGTTAAATTCGTTTGATATATGAATCATGTGTTTTGTAATGTCATAGCTTTTATGTCCAATTTAGTTATAATAATGTTCTTGCATTGCATTGGATAGGAGGGTATGGAGGTCACAGATTAGGGTAGAAGGTTAGTAGGTAGTTATTCTTTGATTTATTGAGACTTGGGTATTTGTTTTTTAATTATATAAGTAGTAGTTATCAAAAACTGAGACAGCAGAGAACATGTCATTCATGCTTAAAGGTTTGAATTTGAATCAATTGAATTTCTTCTTGTGATTTTTTTAGAGTAATATTATCATTGTAATAGATGTGAAGTATTTATTTTATGTCTAATAATAATTATTATATTTTGTTATACGTTAGTCATCTGATAACTAAATTTATCGAGTCAAATTCATGCTTGGTAATTAATCTCATGAAAGAAAAATTCGATCTTATAAAAAGCCTTTTCATTCTGGGATTTAAACTTGAGATATTAATTTGATTAAGAACAAAGAATTGCAGTCATTCAAACACATTAGTTAATGATAATAATTATACTTTTGAGTGAGATTAAATAAGATACATTACATATTTTGTCTTAACTTATTTTTTCGGCTAAAATCACGCTTAAGGATGTCGGGGAAGAGCTACAATATAAAATATGGATTTGAACAATTCATTAAATTTTACTTAGAAACTATTTAATTACAAATTTATTAAATAAATATAAATATCTAATTATAAACTAATTATCTAAGATAAGTTATGAAATATAAATTTTGGCTGTGCTCTTTCTAACGAAATTGCAAAGGTCCACAGAAAAGAATGTATGTAGATTGTAGGGTACAACAGGAGCATAGTTATAGAAATATAGGGTGGGTGGGGTGGGGGGACTTAGTTGGTGTGGTCCTATATATGTTCTTAACTCCCAAGCAGAGTGTTAAACGATGTGATCGAATTAAAATAGATCAAGTTAATAAATGAATAAGTTGTTGATTCGCTTAAAATTACTAGGTTTAAATGAATTTAATTTAAATGAGTTAAAAAAAAAGTCATAACTCAAGTCGTTCAATTATTACTAAATTTTTATTTCCATGTTTGTTTTTTTATTTTTAAAAATATCATAATACCTAATAATTCTTTTTTCTTTATTTGACTATCTATAATATATCAAAAAAAATTTAAATATATTTTTAACAAATTTTTTGCATGAGACAATTTAAGTAACAAACATTAACTCATTTTTGATGGATTAAAATAAATTAAGTAATAAATTAACATATCTATGATCAATCAAAACTTAAATGAATTGATCAAGTTATATTTGTATAGCTAATTTTATCTCTATCCCAAGAGTGGGCAGTGACTGTACCATTTTTTGAAGTAGCAGCTAATTTGTCGTATTGTGCATAAGTTCTTGAGTTGACTATCACAACAGCTCACTGTGTTGACGGTAAAACGGAATATATTATTTCATTTTATAAATCAAAACATATTATTTCGTTTTATACGCAATTTAACTGCTAAAGAAATTTTAACATCTTCATTAAAAAAGTTAGATAAATCAAAATAATTAATTCCAAAATTTATTTTAATTTCACTTTAAAATGATGACTTATTTGTGTATCTTTACACTTTTTGTGGCTCATTTTAGCCCGAGTTCCACTATTGGCCTCATATTTGGACAAAAATTGGCTAATATGGAATTAGTTCTAAAATTGGTTAGTATTTAAATAGGCTTGGTTTTTAGATTTGGATTGTTATTTAATTAATAAAATATTTCAATTTATATAATAACAATAATATAATTGAAAATTGCATCATATGAAATGTTTGATCTTCTTACGTAAATATACCATCAGCCCAAAAAATTGTCCACCAAATGGCCGCATGTATCTATCTATACTATATTAAAAGTGTGAAGGTCCTTATAAATGTTGTTTGTACTTTTTGCCTTTCATTAAAAGTCTCCACAATAAATAAAATCATCTTTTCACTTTTTTCCTCCAATTTAATACTATTAAATATTTACTTTAAGTCATCCTAATTTAGTTATTTATTTCATATTTCAATTTGGGTTCTATAGGGATAGGAATTGTGGGGTTGGACGCCAACTAATTTGGTATAGTGGGTTTACTTTGGTTAGATTTGTAAAAATTACCTATAATAATGACTTTATTTAATTGCTTTGATCAAATCACATGGACAACGTTTAGGTATAGAATTTTCTTACCTTTTGAAACCTTGGTAATTTTTTAAAATTTTAGTACGTTTTTCAAGTTTATAATAACAAAATTATTACGTATTTTTGATAAACAATTATTAATTGAAAATTATTTTTTTTTGGTGAAATCTTGATAGTATTTATGATTGAAGAGATAAGTTTGCTTGTGATTTGAAGTAAGTTTTCTAAAATTTTAGTATGTATAGTAAATTATCGTATATTCTTGACAGACAATTGGTAATTGAGAAGTTTTTATTGTGATTTTAGTATGTTCATATATTTGTCACGCCTCGAATCCCATCGAGACATGATTGGCACCCGTAGCCGATAAGGCCCGAGAGAACCAACCTTTGCCTATGCTCAATCATATGCATATAATATTCATAACCACCATTGCATAATATTATGAAATACGAATAAAGGAGAACAAGGGACATATTTAGGCATACATATGAAACTTGGCCGTTGAGGCCATCCAGTTAAAACAACATGTGTCATTTACACTAGTACACCCACGTTGGTCTACAAAAGCCTCTAAAAAGAGCATTGACCAAAATGAACCATAAGTCGGGACAAGTCCCCGCTTTATACAACATGTACAATACCAAAACATATATACTTTGACTCGGAGAAGCCCCGAATGAGCTGGAGCTCACCAAAGAGCCACTAACACTGGCAATCTACTGAGGAGGCCTACTGGGACCTGCGCCTGCAGCAAGTAAGGTAAATTCCCCGAGAGGGGTCAGTACGAAATAAGTACTGAGTATGCAAGGCTCAGATGAAACTATACAACACATGAATATTTCAATGAATATGTCAATGAACTCAAAACATATGGATACTCAATGTGAATAAGTCACCATGTTGCATTTTGGAAACCATGTGGATTGCTTTCATTGCTTTCATTACTTTCTTTATCTCAATGCTCACTTGTTATCACATATATCACAATGTACCCGGGCCCCGACTGATCAGTGGGTCTTTCATATCATCATATAGGGATCGAGTCGAGCTAGGCTTATGCCCCTAGACTTGCCACCCTTGGGATCGAGTCGAGCTAGGCTTACGCCCCTAGACTTGCCACCCATAAATCCATATCTCGGGATCGAGTCGAGCTAGGCTTACGCCCCTAGACTTGCCACCCGTACTTGATCATTGACCACATTTGCATTACTTTGATCATTACTTTGAGATTGATACTTTGATAATCATACCATCACTTTGGAACTTTGGAATACAACATTGTTGGAAACTTTGAATCATTGACCAATACATGAAAATCAATACATTTCACCACAATACTTCTCCTTTACACTTTCTTATCCCTAACACATCACAAATAATCCATCAAAGCACCTTAATTCAACTCATAACACATATCGGCCAAAATCCCAAAATTCCCACTTTTAGAAAAGAACAAGTTTTATACCAAAAATAACACCATACATGTTCATATTTTGTCCATACCATGCTTTTTCATCAAAGGCACAAGGCCTAATTCACACTTGAATTCCATATACCACAAATCTCATACAAACTCACCAAGTTCCATGACCAACTTTTCCAAGCACAACCAACATGATATACATATTCTTTTATGCATATAAGATATTAATCCATGAAAATAAATACTTACCAAGGCTTGGAATATGTTGATCTTGTCCAAAAGATGACTTAGGGTTTGCAAAGCCAAAAGGGAATTATCTTGAAAATTCTAGAAAAGTGATGTGTGTCTTTTGGAATAAAAATCTGATTCTTCCACATATATATAGGCCCTCAAGTCTTCTTTGGCATTAAATTCCATGTCCATTTGGTCAATGGAAGAATGGGTCTTTTGTTTCCCCTTTGGGCCTTGCATTTTATCCCATTTTGGGCCTCAAATTGGCCCATTAACACATATTATCCTAGCCCACCAATTCTCATGTATAATCCATCATATATCTCATGTTTAAATAATTTCATAATGCCACGACAATATTCACTTATGAGATTTTCATTCGTAGCCTCAATCGCAAAAATAGGAATTCTAGTCACCTATGGCTTCTTTGAACATTTTGGTAAATTCTTGTATTCCATGGTTTGATCATGTAGGAGTATGTAGTAGTGTATCGAGGTATTTGAAGCCTTAACAATGCTAAAGGAACTCCAAGGAATCAAAAGAAACCATGGAAGAATCGTCGTTGCATTTCGTCGCAAAACGAGCTCGGAAAGGCCAATTATGTTGTGCCTTGCGCCACTGCCTTGCTTTGCAGCAGTGGCGCAGGAATTGAAGGTTCTCTGAATCAGTGGCCTGCTGGATTTTTCAGCCATTTTTTTCTAACACTTGCATATCATCCAATACCCTATCAAAACACTACAAAATACTTACGTAGTGACCTTAATCATCAAGTAAACATGACTCCAAGGTACCAAATGAGGTTGGAAATGTATGGGGTGTTACACAAGACATCTCCGACTAAAATCTAATCACATGTACGAGGCTCGAATTAATTAATTTTTTTTTCATCACCAACCTTACAAAATACATACTCATAGCGTCTCGAAACTTAAGTAACCATTGTTCAACATCATCACATAGGTCGAAAAGGTACGGGATGTTACATTCTTCCCCCCTTAGGAACATTCGTCCTCGAATGTTAACAACATGTTTTATACACAACAAATGTATCTTTACTTTAACATACCAATAGACATAATGCTATTAAAGACTTACTTGTTATTATTCCACCTCCGTACTGTGAACTTCTTGGTCCATTTGAAATAAGTGGGGATACTTGGATTTCATCATTTCTTCCGCTTCCCATGTGATCTCCTCTACTTGTTGATTTCTCCAAAGGACTTTTACGGATGCTATGTCTTTATTTCTCAATCTCTTGACTTGTCGATCTAGGATAGCAATGGGCACCTCTTCATAAGTGAGATCCTCTGTAACTTGAACATCCTCTACGGGAACAATACGAGACGGATCTCCTATGCATTTCCGAAGCATCGACACATGAAATACCGGATGGACGGAGGAAAGTTCTTGAGGTAAGGCTAATTCATATGCGACTTGCCCAAATCTTCTAATAACTTCATAGGGGCCTATGTAACGTGGACTCAATTTCCCTTTCTTTCCGAACCGCATTACCCCTTTCATCGGTGACACCTTTAAAAATACCCAATCACCTATGGCAAATTCAAGCCCTCTTCTTCTAACATCGGCATATGACTTGTGACGACTTTGAGCCGTTTGTAACCGTTGTTGGATAACTTTAACTTTCTCCATGGCTTGGTGCACAATATCTGGCCCAAGTAAAGCAGTTTCACCTGCTTCAAACCATCCGATTGGTGATCTACATTTCCTTCCATACAAGGCTTCATAAGGTGCCATTTTAATACTTGAATGATAGCTATTGTTATACGCAAATTCAATAAGAGGCAAATGGTCATCCCAACTACCTTGAAAATCCAACGTACATGCTCGTAGCATATCTTCAAGTGTCTGAATAGTACGTTCTGCTTGGCCATCGGTCTGAGGATGGAAAGCCGTACTCAAATTCACCTGAGTACCCAAACTCCGCTGAAAAGATTTCCAAAAGTGTGCTGTGAACTGTGCTCCTCTGTCTGATATAATAGAAAGTGGAATACCATGCAATCTTACTATCTCTTTTACATACAATTTCGCATAATCCTCAGCTGTATAGGTCGTCTTGACAGGTAGAAAATGCGCTGACTTGGTAAGCCTGTCCACTATGACCCATATAGAATCAAACTTCCGCAATGTACGAGGCAAACCCGTAATGAAATCCATATTAATCATATCCCACTTCCAGACTGGAAGATTGATACATTGCATGTAACCTCCCGGTTTCTGATGTTCCACTTTCACTTGTTGACAATTTGGGCACTGCGCGACAAATTCTGCAATGTTCTTTTTCATGTTGCCCCACCAATACACCTCTTTCAATTCATGGTACATTTTAGTAGCACCTGGATGAATGGAATAGCGCGAATGGTGCGCCTCTGTCAGTATTCGTGTCCTCAGCTGATCTACATCCGGTACACATATTCTCCCTTGACATTGAAGCACCCCTTCCGGTGTAATATCAAATGCCTTGGTCAAATTCTGCTGCACATTCTCCTTTAGCTGCAATAAAATAGAATCTGCATACTGTTTCTCTTTCACTTCAGCTATCAAGGAGGATTCTGCTGCATTCTGTACCATAACTCTATCATCGGAGGTTTCAATAAGGCGAACTCCCAAGCTGGCTAATTGATTCAAATCTTTGATTATCTCACGCTTTTCATTCAACTGACCACTAGTGCTTTCGACTGCCTTACGGCTCAATGCATCAGCTACGACATTTGCTTTGCCTGGGTGATAAAGAATATCAATGTCATAGTCTTTTAAAAGCTCTAACCACCTTCGTTGCCTCAAATTGAGTTCCTTCTGCTTAAAAAGATATTGCAAGCTTTTGTGATCCGTATAGATGTCAACATGAACACCATATAAATAATGACGCCATATCTTTAAAGCAAAAACTACCGCTGCCAATTCAAGATCATGTGTGGGATAGTTTTTCTCATGTGGCCGCAACTGTCGTGAGGCATATGCTATCACCCTCCCACGCTGCATCAACACACATCCGAGACCAATCCCGGAAGCATCACAATACACTGCATAGCCCTCTGTGCCCTCAGGAAGAACTAACACTGGTGTAGAAGTCAACTTGTCTTTCAGGTTTTGAAACCCTCTTTCACATGCATCATTCCATTGAAATTTAATTGCCTTGTGAGTTAACTTTGTCAATGGTGCCGCAATAGAAGCAAAACCTTCTACAAATCTTCGGTAATAACCTGCCAAACCCAGAAAACTGCGAATCTCTGTGGGTGTTGTAGGTCTTGGCCAATTCTTCACTGCTTCAATCTTTTGGGTATCAACCTGTATGCCTTCATCTGATACAATGTGACCCAAGAACGCGACTGATTTTAACCAAAACTCACATTTGGAGAATTTTGCATACAACTTACGCTCACGGAGAATTTGCAACACTTGCCGTAAGTGATAAGCATGGTCTTCTGGTGATCTTGAATAAACAAGGATGTCATCGATAAATACTGTCACGAACACGTCTAGAAATGGCTTGAATACTCTGTTCATCAAATCCATAAACACAGCCGGCGCATTTGTTAGCCCAAATGACATAACCAAAAATTCATAATGGCCATACCGTGTTCGGAAAGCTGTCTTGGGTACATCTTCTTCTCTAACTCTGACTTGATGGTAACCCGACCTCAAGTCAATCTTTGAAAAACACCTGGCACCCTGTAACTGATCAAACAAATCATCAATGCGAGGGAGGGGATATTTGTTCTTGATCGTTACTTTATTCAGTTGACGATAGTCGATGCACATTCTCAAGGTGCCATCCTTCTTTCGCACAAATAATACCGGTGCACCCCACGGGGACATACTAGGCCTAATGAAGCCTTTATCCAGCAAATCTCTCAACTGCTCCTTCAATTCACGCAGTTCCGCTGGAGCCATTCTATATGGAGGAATAGAAATGGGCTGAGTGCCTGGAATCACATCAATACCGAATTCCACTTCTCGTTCTGGGGGTAAACCTGGAAGATCCTCTGGAAATACATCAAGAAATTCATTGACTACCGGTACTGACTGTGGAGTTAATGGTTCCACATCATTATCTTTCACTCGTACCAAATGACATACGTATCCCTTGGCAATCATTTTTCTGGCTTTCAAGTAGGAAATAAATCTTCCTCGTGGTGCCCCTACCTTACCCTGCCATTCTAGAACATTTTCCTGTGGAAAACAAAATTGTACCTTCTTGGCCCGGCAATCTACCGTAGCATAACACGAAGCCAACCAATCCATTCCCATAATTACATCAAAATCCACCATGTCCAATTCAATGAGATCGGCCAACGTATCATGACCACACACAGTTACCACACAGTTACGATACACTCTCTTTGCAACAATATATTCACCAACTGGTGTAGACACTTCAATTGACTTCATTAATAATTCCGGTGCCTTTGCAAATTTCGCAGCAACCAATGGAGTAACATAGGAAAATGTAGAGCCTGGGTCAATTAATGCATATACATTATGTGAGAATATGGATAATGTACCTGTGACGACATCTGGGGAAGCCTCTGAATTCTGGCGGTCCACCAAAGCATAAGTACGATTCTGGACCCCGCTAGTACTGGCTCCTCCTCTGGCACCTCTACCTCGACCAATAGGCTGCACCCCTCGGCCCTGTGAAGGAACCGAGGCTGAAGACGCAACAGCCGACCCAGCTGGTCGTGCTATACCACCCATGCTCCGCTGTGGACATTCTCTCGCTATATGTCCCGGCACACCACACCAAAAGAAGACATTCATCCCTGTCCGACATGGACCTGTGTGCATACGCCCGCAGTGCTGACACTGCTGACGAGGGAAACCTGCTGACTGTGATCCATGACCCCCACTACTCTGTCCAACTGAACCACCTCGAAACCCTCGAGACTGAGGATAAGCACTCCCTGTGGAATAAGAGAACGACGGTCTAGGTGGTCTAGGAAACATACGGGGCCTAGTTCCTCCTTGGGACATCATAGGTGGTCCCATAGGTCTAGCCCTTTTGGACTGTCCCCTATCAAATTCATGTACCCTGCGTCTCTGTCTCTGATCCTCCATTTTCTGGGCGAAGGCTTGTATGCGAGCAATGTCCATGTCCCTATTCAAGGCCGCAATAGTGCAATCTCTTACCAAATATGGCTCTAGTCTGTCCACGTATCTATGGACCCTGTCTGTCATCGTAGCCACAACATTTGGCGCATATCGAGCCAAGGAATTAAATTGCAAGCTATATTCCCGAACACTCATATTCCCTTGACGCAAGTTCAGGAACTGGTCTGCACGTGCTTCCCGAACCTCATATGGAAGATAATGATCGAGGAAGGCCACTTTAAACTCTTCCCAAGTAGGTGGGGTTGCATCAATATCACGGGATTTCTTCCAATCCTCGTACCACAATATTGCTTCTCCTTTCAACCTGTACGCGGCAAGTTCCACTGTTTCTATCCCTGTCACATGCATAACTTCCAATGCCCTCTGAATTTGATCCACGAAGTCCTGTGGATCTGCTTTTGGATCTTCCCCTGTGAATATAGGAGGGTCCAGTTTCAAGAAATCCTGTGTTCTGCGACTTGCCATTCTAGCCTCATCATCATCATGTGCCATAGCACCAGCTCTTCCCTGGCTTTGTGCCGCCACTAACTGTGTCAACATCTGTACAGCATTCCTAAGATCCTGATCTGTGGCATTCGTCGGTGGTTCCACGGGCACTTCCCTTCTTCTCGTCTCTTCTGGAGCTGAAGAAGTAGAAGAAGCTCGCGTTGCAAACTCAGTTTCAGCCCCACCTTGAGCAACTTGTTCAGGCGGTGGTCTACTTGTTCCTTCACCAGCAATTCTATTGATCAGCTTACTTTTACCTTTTCCTCTTCCTCTTCTAGTGTTCGGCATTTTGACTATACCAAAGAAAAACAATTACCAAGATCAGATATAATGCAACTGACAACATTGGCTCTATTGCACGATCTAGAATGAAGGAAAGGAAACAACATCCTAAATGTCTCGTAGCCTCCTACGTATAAATGTGGTGCACAACACATCGATACGTAAGACTCTACTCAGACACGGCTTTGTAGACATCCTTAGACCGACTGCTCTGATACCACTTTTGTCACGCCTCGAATCCCATCGAGACATGATTGGCACCCGTAGCCGATAAGGCCCGAGAGAACCAACCTTTGCCTATGCTCAATCATATGCATATAATATTCATAACCACCATTGCATAATATTATGAAATACGAATAAAGGAGAACAAGGGACATATTTAGGCATACATATGAAACTTGGCCGTTGAGGCCATCCAGTTAAAACAACATGTGTCATTTACACTAGTACACCCACGTTGGTCTACAAAAGCCTCTAAAAAGAGCATTGACCAAAATGAACCATAAGTCGGGACAAGTCCCCGCTTTATACAACATGTACAATACCAAAACATATATACTTTGACTCGGAGAAGCCCCGAATGAGCTGGAGCTCACCAAAGAGCCACTAACACTGGCAATCTACTGAGGAGGCCTACTGGGACCTGCGCCTGCAGCAAGTAAGGTAAATTCCCCGAGAGGGGTCAGTACGAAATAAGTACTGAGTATGCAAGGCTCAGATGAAACTATACAACACATGAATATTTCAATGAATATGTCAATGAACTCAAAACATATGGATACTCAATGTGAATAAGTCACCATGTTGCATTTTGGAAACCATGTGGATTGCTTTCATTGCTTTCATTACTTTCTTTATCTCAATGCTCACTTGTTATCACATATATCACAATGTACCCGGGCCCCGACTGATCAGTGGGTCTTTCATATCATCATATAGGGATCGAGTCGAGCTAGGCTTATGCCCCTAGACTTGCCACCCTTGGGATCGAGTCGAGCTAGGCTTACGCCCCTAGACTTGCCACCCATAAATCCATATCTCGGGATCGAGTCGAGCTAGGCTTACGCCCCTAGACTTGCCACCCGTACTTGATCATTGACCACATTTGCATTACTTTGATCATTACTTTGAGATTGATACTTTGATAATCATACCATCACTTTGGAACTTTGGAATACAACATTGTTGGAAACTTTGAATCATTGACCAATACATGAAAATCAATACATTTCACCACAATACTTCTCCTTTACACTTTCTTATCCCTAACACATCACAAATAATCCATCAAAGCACCTTAATTCAACTCATAACACATATCGGCCAAAATCCCAAAATTCCCACTTTTAGAAAAGAACAAGTTTTATACCAAAAATAACACCATACATGTTCATATTTTGTCCATACCATGCTTTTTCATCAAAGGCACAAGGCCTAATTCACACTTGAATTCCATATACCACAAATCTCATACAAACTCACCAAGTTCCATGACCAACTTTTCCAAGCACAACCAACATGATATACATATTCTTTTATGCATATAAGATATTAATCCATGAAAATAAATACTTACCAAGGCTTGGAATATGTTGATCTTGTCCAAAAGATGACTTAGGGTTTGCAAAGCCAAAAGGGAATTATCTTGAAAATTCTAGAAAAGTGATGTGTGTCTTTTGGAATAAAAATCTGATTCTTCCACATATATATAGGCCCTCAAGTCTTCTTTGGCATTAAATTCCATGTCCATTTGGTCAATGGAAGAATGGGTCTTTTGTTTCCCCTTTGGGCCTTGCATTTTATCCCATTTTGGGCCTCAAATTGGCCCATTAACACATATTATCCTAGCCCACCAATTCTCATGTATAATCCATCATATATCTCATGTTTAAATAATTTCATAATGCCACGACAATATTCACTTATGAGATTTTCATTCGTAGCCTCAATCGCAAAAATAGGAATTCTAGTCACCTATGGCTTCTTTGAACATTTTGGTAAATTCTTGTATTCCATGGTTTGATCATGTAGGAGTATGTAGTAGTGTATCGAGGTATTTGAAGCCTTAACAATGCTAAAGGAACTCCAAGGAATCAAAAGAAACCATGGAAGAATCGTCGTTGCATTTCGTCGCAAAACGAGCTCGGAAAGGCCAATTATGTTGTGCCTTGCGCCACTGCCTTGCTTTGCAGCAGTGGCGCAGGAATTGAAGGTTCTCTGAATCAGTGGCCTGCTGGATTTTTCAGCCATTTTTTTCTAACACTTGCATATCATCCAATACCCTATCAAAACACTACAAAATACTTACGTAGTGACCTTAATCATCAAGTAAACATCACTCCAAGGTACCAAATGAGGTTGGAAATGTATGGGGTGTTACACAAGACATCTCCGACTAAAATCTAATCACATGTACGAGGCTCGAATTAATTAATTTTTTTTTCATCACCAGCCTTACAAAATACATACTCATAGCGTCTCGAAACTTAAGTAACCATTGTTCAACATCATCACATAGGTCGAAAAGGTACGGGATGTTACAATATTCTTGATAGACAATTGCTAATTGAGAAATTTTAGTGTAAAACGGGTTTAGGTACAGTATTTTCTTACCAATTGAAATCTTGATAGCATCTATGATTAAAGAGATAAATTTGCCTATGACTTGAGGTAAGTTTTCTAAAATTTTGGTATGTTCTTGAAGTTTACAATAATAAAAACATGTATTCTCGATAGACAGTTACTAATTGAGAAGTTTTTCGTGAAATATTGACAGTATTTGTGATTAACGAGACAAATTTGCTTGTGATTTGAGATAAGTTTTCTAAAATTTAGGTATGTTCTTGATGTTTACAATAATAAACTATCATATATTTTTGATAGACAATTATTAATTGAAATTTTTTTTTTTGTTGTTGTTGTTATTTTAGCATTTTCTTGAAGTTTAGAATAATAAATCTTCATGTATCATGTGTCAATTATCATGTACAAAGGTTCTTGATAAAATATTATTTGTTTTTTTTAATCCTTTTAGAATGGATTTCATATTAAACAAAATAGTCCTAAACTATCGTGTTGTTTGCCTGCTTCTAAGAAGCTGTTGAGGCTCGATTTCGGCTATAAATACAGCCATGAAAAGCCCTTTCAAGACAAGCTATATTGTTGAGTATAAGCAAAGTTAAAATATCAAGTATATAGATCATGAAAAGTAATTGAGAAGCTTTTGTTATCGTGTTCAGTTGGAGAATAATGTATTGGTTGCACCATTAGTGTTGCTCCTGTTCTTCTTCCAAAAATTGGGGACAGTAAGTAAACTCTAAAGTTTTCCTTTTTTGACAAAAAAAACTCTGTAGTTTATTTTATTGTTTATGAATTATTTTTTTTGGTTTCGAGCATAAAATTTTATCCTTTTTTAAATTTTTTTATCTAATCAGATTTATGTTTGAGTTTGTTTTTTATGGTATTTTACATGTGTTTTGTAATTTTAATTTTGTGGTGTTTCAAATTGGAGGAGATCTATGTCTCAATTGATTGACACTCCTGTAGATTTATTTTGCATGCAAAATTTGAGTGTCTCAAATCCTGCATCCACCAAGATATGGGTTTTTGAGAGTTTTTCTTTAAAAAGATCACATGACTGTGAGTTATTTTAATTTAAAAAGATTATAAAACTGTAAAATGACCCCTTTGAACTTAAAAAAGTAGATATGTTGTATTAATCAATTTTTTTCTTCCCCTTTAATTACTTTAACATCCATTTATGAATCATGTTTTTGGTAATGTCGTAACTTTTATGTGTAATTTAGTTTTAATATAGTTTCATTCTCATAGTAAATTTGTTTTTAAAAATTGATTATTCTTTTTTATACATGTGCATTAGATAGGTGGGCATGGAGGTCACAAATTAGGGTAGAAGGTTAATATTTTTTTTTTTTGATTTATAAATCACTTTTTTTATAATGTCGTAGTTTTTATGTACAATTTAGTTATAATATTGTTGCATGCCCATAGTATATATGTCTTCAGAAATTTGTGATTCTTTTCTATACAGGTGCATCAGATAGGAGGTATGGAGGTCACGGATTATGGTAGAAGGTTAAATTCGTTTGATATATGAATCATGTGTTTTGTAATGTCATAGCTTTTATGTCCAATTTAGTTATAATAATGTTCTTGCATTGCATTGGATAGGAGGGTATGGAGGTCACAGATTAGGGTAGAAGGTTAGTAGGTAGTTATTCTTTGACTTGGTTTTCGGGCAAGTTTAGATTTGGTGGGAGTTTTGGGAGCATTGTGTCTGCCGTAGTTTTAGCCTCATACATGTATTTTCGTCCTTTTGATGTCTATTACCATCTATTGTATATTGTGTTTCAGTTACCGCATTATTTATTTGAATGCTATCCACTGCTTTCCTTACTAGATAGCTAATTGACATGTTTTCTTCATTGTCGTATTACCGTTTCGTAATATTTTCTTAAGATGGGGTACTAACGTTGATATCTTCGTTGCAATGATTTCTTAGAGCAGAGCAAACAATAGCTTTATTGTTAGAAATTCTCATAAATCCTCCACCACGTTGCCGCCTAGGTTTTCAAGCACAATAGTTTCTTCAGTTTCATCCACCAGCTTAAAATATATGTAAGTATCGTTTTACTTATAATCTATATCTAATAATGCTATCAGTTCTAGATTATGGATATTTTTTATGTTTTAGCTTCAGTTTGATTAGTTAGGATTTCTAAATCATCCAATTCAGAATTTTATTGTGCATTATATTAAGAATAATATGTTGGTGATGATCAGTTAAAATACACGTGCAACGCACGTACCCTAAACTAGTATGTATAAATCCATATACATTGGTATACAATATTTATACATTGCATTAGTTCATCTTCCTCAACGAGCTCATTTTTTAAAAAAAATCCCGATCACCTCAAATCTCCTCTAAACAATCTCAATTTTTAGATATGAGTTGCTTTCGATGTTTCAAGTCTTTTGATATATTATTCACTCGAAACTATTCAAATTTAAGGCATGTCGAATTTTAAAATTGAGCTTCAAAACTCTTCAATGTCGGATTTCAATGCACATCAACTCAAATCTTCCTCTAAACAACTCAAATTTTAGATATGAGCTCCTCTTGATATTTCAATTCTTTTAATTTATTATTAACTCGAAATGATTCACATTTGCAGCAGACCGAATTTCAAAATTTGAGTTTCAAAGCTCGTCAATGATCAATTTCAAATCTTTTCATGTTTCTCATGGAACTTATAATTGATATTCTCCTCAAATGTGATAATAAGGGATGTGGTCCTTTTGCACAACGAGAAGTTGGCTCTTAGTTACGGCTTACTAAAAAGTGAAGTTGCTCACTTTTGATGCCGTATTCATGCCGGATTCTCAAAAAATACATTAATTTTAACAAATTAAACACGCACTTATTGACATTTTTCAAGAGTCCGAGCAACAAAGCTAAAAAGTAATAAGGGGTTGTCAATCAAATATTAAAGAACTTAAGGACTTGCGAGGATTGCCATAACTTTATGAAGTTGGCATCTAAAGTGTTTGAGAGAGAAATTGTTGTAAAAGATAGGATTAGATTTCACCATTACAATAATGAATTATCACTTAATGATTAGCGAAACACACTTAGAGACTGAGTAGACTATTGGTGACAGCAATTTGTAAAATAAAATTAATCGTATACTTAAAGGAATTAAAGAAAAAGTGCCCGAAAGGTGGCCATTTTGTTTAATTTGTTCAAATGTTATTCTTTAAATTAATTAGAGTTAAGGATAAGAAAATACTTAAATTATCTCATTTTTTTGAATTTCATACTTGAACAATCGAGAGTGCCCTAATGGTGGCCATTTTTGGTTCGGTTAATCGAATAAACCAGTTTTTGCACATCCCTCTATATAACTTCTTTATTAACTGGCACAACGTATATTTTTTTTATATTTTCCAATTGATTTCTTTGAAAGGAAGAGAAAATGTAAACAAAAATGACAAAATAAAAAAGAAAGATTGATCCGTGGGGTTTGGTACGTAGTTTTAAGGGTGACAGTAAGGTGCTTGCATTATAGTTGTGTATAAAATGAGTATATACATTGTATAACACAACACATAGGGTTGTGTGTGGCATGATCCAAAAGATCTAACCCTAATAATTACTTCCTCCGTTCACTTTTACTTGTTATATTTAGAGTTGACATGCCTATTAAGAAAATAATAATTGATATGCCTATTAAGAAAATAATAATGGACATGCTTATTAAGAAAATAATGACTTTATTAGGACATTTCCCTAAGTTGAGCGACCATACGAGGAATTGACACATATGGATAATATATGGAAAGTCCAAGCAAGACAAGTAAAAGTGAACGGATGGAGCAGGGGGTGGCTCAAGGGTAAAACTAGTAAAAATTTTCCCTTAGATCCCCAAAATATTGAGGCTCCAAAATTTTTTATTAAAGATTTTAATTTCACTTACAATAATATTGAAGATTGTAAAAAAAAGTTCAAAATTTGTATAAAAAAAGTAAAAATATCTAATTTTTAGCAAAAATATTTTAAAACTTTGAATTAAATAACTCAAAGATTCATATTAATAAATAAATTTTTTTTAATAATATCCAAGGTAATATATTGTAAACACATGACTAACATCTCATTTAAGAATACTACATTAAAAACAACATGTAAGAAAAAAGAAAAGACAACTTTAAATTATTACTATTTTGTGTGTATTTATATATACTCAAGATCTTTTATTAAAATTTTATTTTAGACTACTAATATTAATGATAATCAAAAACTTTTCTTAGTTAATATTTTTTTAGAGGGTGGGTAAAAAATATATGAAATATATTTTAAAAACATCGAAGTTGTACATAAAGAAAATATAAAAAAAGAAAAGAAAAACCGGAGTTTTTTCCAAGAAATAAATTGTGCTAATTACATAAAGAAAATATTGACAAATTACAATTTAATTAATATCTTCAATTAACTTTTCTTCCCCAAAAATGTATTTAAATCTAAGAGAAATAAATATACTGAACTGTTTTTAGGAAGTGCAAGTAAAGATAAAGATAATCAATACTGATTTGCTACCCATGTTTTTTTTGTCCAAATCTTTTTTCTAACATATGATTTTCGGCCCATTTAATATTTTCCAAGACACTTTCTTTTCTATATATTAAATTTTTTGCCCATGAAACAAATGAGCTTAATTGCTCTCCAACCTATGGCCCATTTATAGTTGCATTATGTTTGCTATTTTCCCTTCAAATGGGTTGAATTGTAACTCGAAGTTAGCTCGATTGTATGGGGTCCTATTTGGTGGCCTTACATCGCCAGTATAAATACTCGCTTTGAAAGTCTCTTGACCTACCGCCGTTTCCATAATTCTCTCGATAATTTTCTTGGTGAGGGTGAGGTTGCTGGTGGTGATCATCTGCCAGGTCATGGTGAGGAGCAGGTATCATCTGCCAGGTCATGGTGAGAAGCAGGTATCATCTGCCAGGTCATGGTGAGGAGGAGGTAGCCCATGTTGATCAGCCCATTGTGCACATTGAGGAGGAGGGCGGTGATCATCTGATAGGTCATGGTGTGGAGGGAGCCCATGTTGATGAGCCTGTTGAACATGAGGCAACACATGGTGATCAGCCCCTTGTGCACGGTGTGGATGAGCCTGTTGTTGTCATTGGTGTTGCTGAGAGTGTTGATGTAGTGCCCTCTATTAGAGAGTTTATTCTCTTCTTGATGTTTTCTCCTCGTATAATGTGTGTCCATGGCTTGTCATCCTTGCCAAGTGTTGGTGCCTGATGTTGTCTGCCAAGAGTGTGAATTATCGGTGTTGTTGAGTGAGACTCCTGTGGATGATTTGTCGCGTTTGCATAGACGCCATCCTCTTTATAAGGACACTCTCCTTGATGAGCTGAATGCATTGCCTGAGGAGGAGAAGCTCCCCCATCTTCAAGAGTTGATGAGGTGTTGTTTTGTACTTCTGTTGTTTTATCATGGTCTAGTTTGTATAGTAGTATGGTTGAACTTAGTTGTATTTGTTATTTTATTTGACAAGAAGTGATTAGGTGGATTTGGTGCTTTTGCTTATTGTGTGGTGTTTGTTATTCAGGCCCATCTTGTCTGATGTGAAAGTAGATGTGGATACTTTGAAGGTTGTTTCCGATAATATGGAGCAGATGGTTCTTGAATGTAGGGAGTGGGTTTCCACTCACCGTGATGCTTTATCCAATAGGAAGAAAAAAGTTCTCGCTGGTTTTCAGGCGCAAGAAGCAAGGATCAGACTCGCAGAAAAAGAAATGACTGCTGTCGAATCCAAAGCTGCAAGTGTGAAGAAGTTATATCAGTTTACTAATGCCATGTACAAGACTATGGCTAAGGAGGAGTAGCCATAGCGTGTTTCTCGTCATTAGGATTATTAGTTCAATTGGAAACTTGATAGTTTACTGAGTTATGGGATTTTGCATTTCTTGAACTCTCTGTTATCATTTCGTAATCTTTGTTATTAGTCGTGTATGTAAAAGAAAGATTGATGCATGGTGTTTTGTGCCTATTCGTAATCTTTGTTGCGTCCATCTTCTCCTGGAAAGAGCTCAGTGCTGAAGGGTGCTCTTTCTGGAAAAAAAAAAATCTTAGAAATGATGCTCTAGGCACAAAAGTTCTGAAAACTATCAAAATTATCTCAATTCTTTATATAATCTTACCAAATGCGCAAAAAATTTATTAAGACAAACCAACATTGTTATTTGAGTCATTTGTTGGTCAATAATATCATTAATAACTATATCTTCATGTTCATGTACCGTGAATATTTTATCGCTCCTTTGATATTCTCGCAAAAAATTATGTAACACTGCATAAGCTATGACAGTTGTCACTTGTGTGTCGAAATATACTTTTCCAAGCTCCTAAAGTCCGTTTAATTTACTATGAAAAATTATATTTTTTAATGATAAAGTAGGAGTTGATTTGAAGTAATAATAAATTTTATGTTGGTGAGAGTAATAATTATATGAGGTATAAATGGTTTAAAGAGTAATAATATGAATTGTAAAATTTATTTACATATAAATAAATGATTGTTAGATATAAATGGTGGAGTGTTTCTTTTACAAAATATAAACTTGTGGGCTAACTTTTGTAGTTGAAATATATCAAATCATGATTTGAAGTTCCCAAATCATGCTTTTTTGAGAATTTGGGATTTCATGTCATGATATGAAATCGCACGACCAAATGTTGATTTCATGTCATGATTTCATATCGCAGACATGAAATCACATGTCCAAACGCCTACTAAGTTTTGAAAAATGATTTAGAGAATGACAAGTATTTTTACTTTTTAGAGACAAGTATTTTTACTATTTTGAAACGGAGGGAGTATTGTTTGACTCTTAAAAAGAAAACTATGACAAATAAAAAGAATGAGGTCCCTCCGTCCCATATTAGTTATCACTTTCACTTTTGCTTGCTCCTTAAGAAATCACAAATAAGAGGGGTAGTTAGACTAATTTACCCTAATGATACTTTCTTGGAACTTTATAAATTTGTTTTTACACTTTCAAAGAGTATTAATTGTAGAGATAAAATGAGAAAATTTTAATTAATTTGATCTTCAGTTAGTACGTGAACAAGTAATATAGAATATATTTTTAGTAAGGTGATCAACTAACATGAAAGAAGTATGGTCAAATTTGATAATAAAAGCGAAAATCTATTTTGGAAGAGTCTATTTCCTTTCCTAAATAAAAAAGGAGTGATCTTTGTCTTTCAGTTTCCTAAATAAAAGGAGTGGTCGGGTGGGGCAAGCCTTGACCCACTAAGATGTTGCCCCGCCCCGCCTCGTTAAACCCCGCCCAGCCCCATTTAATAACTGTATAAGAATAGGTATTTGTAAATTACAGTTTTTTGTAGATTAAAATATTTGAAACGTTTGGCCCTTGTTTACTTTGTAATACTAGCTTTCCTTATGATTTATAATTTTATTATGTATATCTAATTTGTTTTAGTTTTTTTTATAACAAGTAATTTGTACTATTAATCATTTATGTTGCAAACTAAATACAATTCGTTCAATTTACCCCTTCTAATGTTACTCTTTGTGCATTATTCATTTTGTGACAAAGCACTGATGATTTATAAATTGGTGGGCACGTCAATAATTTATAAGTTAATATTATTAATATATAATTCAATAGAATTTTCAGTTTTTGGTTCTTTTTAGAATCTTTTATTAGTCAGGTAAACAAATTATTTCATAACTTGTGTAACCAAAAATATGTTATGCGTATATGATTCTCTTTAGGTTGAACTCAGTCGGGGGTTGGCTCAACGGATCTCATGACTTAAGGCGAATTAGTTTCAAATATTTTAATCTACAAAAATTTAAGGGTAATTCTAAATTGTTACTGTCAGATAGTAAAATTTAAGGGTAGATCAAAGATTAAATTGTTATTGTCAGATAGTAAAATTGTGGCATAACATAGAACTTTTTTAAAAAAAGGAGTTTATTGTATAAAATGATATCATTGAAGCATGCTTATTAGTAAAGTACAGTAATATTCTTTCTAATTACCGAAAGAGAAAATTGAAAATAAATGTCACCAATTATTTATAATGTTAATCATGCAAGCTCAAGCAGAAAATGGATTTTTGGCCCAACAAAACCCACCCCTGCCCTGCCCTGCCCTATTTCAAGTTTTTAAAAAGTCATCTTTGACCCGCCCTGCCCTGTCCTGCCCCGTTTAACTTTGCCTTGCCACGCCCTGCCCTTGCCCTGCCCCATTGCCATCCCTACCTAACATACGAAACAAGAAGAAGAACAACAAGTCCATTGAAAAGGCCAAAGGACAAACTGCTGGGAAGTGCATTGTGGAGCCATCAAATAATTATAATAACACGGAGCAGATGGATGTTGAATTCCAGGAGGACATAATTATGGAGATCCTTAGCAGGTTACCCGTGCGGTATCTTGACGGTATCTTGTTCAATTCAAATGTGTTTCTAAATTGTGGAATGCATTAATCTCTGATCCGTACTTTGCCAAGAAGCATCTCAATCATGCCAAGAATGATCCACATTCCAAAAAACTTCTTATTTACCAACTTGATTGCCCTTCAAGCTCTACAACTGTAATCTATTGTACATACAATGGCTTGGCTATTATCCATGCTTTTGATTTTAGTTGTAAATGCTTCATGCTTATGCTGTGGAACCCCTCCACAAGAGAATCAATAGTACTTCCTCAGCCAGAATTTCCACTGTAGGGTAATTTTGGTTTGGGATTGGGTTATAACTCAACTAGTGGTGACTATAAGATCCTAAATATTCTCAATCGCGAACATGGTACCAAAGAACCTGGTGAAATTCGCTCGTTGAAAAGTGGTTCCTGGAGAAATATTGACAATCTTCCTCGTGGAATTGACAATTTCATGTCTACTACTGCTTTGGCATTAGTAAACGATGCATTTCATTGGATCTGTATCTCTGGAAACTTTTATGATGATTCAAGAACTTTCTCTTTGGTTTCATTTAGTATTTCAAATGAAGTGTACACAGACATACCAATGCCAGAACAAATACTATGCTTGAAGGGCTACATCACTATTGGCGTTTCTGAATTAAGTTTGAAGAAATCGAGAGGGCGTCATGCGGAAGCTTATAGTTTGCAAACCATAGAAACGATAAATCGGATGACAAAGAAAATTAAACTAAAATATATTATTGAATATGGTTTAGCCAATTGGCCTACATATTAAAACCTAATATTGAAAAAACATAAAAAATTTATTGGGAGAAATCTCCCCCTAAACAATACCAATACACTTTGATGACTACATTGTAGATGTTATTGTGTTATGGTATGAGAAGAGGAGTCTTCAATTTATAGAATTTTAAAACCTTTCCATGTTAGCCAAATATGGAAGAGTTTTATATTTTCCTTTTAGGAAAAGTAAAAGTAATTATGGTATTACTTTTATTTTCCTTTCAAGAAAAATAAAACTCAAACTTGGTAAGAAAATCAGGGCAAAAACCCTAACAAATCTCCCTTTTTTGGCTTGATTTTCTTGACAAAACTTGATCTGCCTTCTTCACTTGCATATATGATCTTTGTTCTTCACATAATCTTCATCACTGCTGCTTGCCATGGTTAAAAATAAGGTTTAAAATATCATGGTTAAAAATGGGTTAAAAATTAATATTTTATTTTTATTTTTAAAGATGCAGCAGCAGGAATGTTGAAAATATGATTGAAACTTCTTTCCACATTTAATTGGACAAAATCTTCATTATCATCAAATTGGTTGCAGCTTGATTTGAAACCACTTTGAACCTGTTTTTAATCTCGTTTCACCAAACCATTGGACTTTTGAACCGTAAGCTCTGATACCACTTGTTGGGTTCAAAATCGAGAGGGCATCATGCGGAAGCTTATAGTTTGCAAACCATAGAAACGATAAATCAGATGACAAAGAAAATTAAACTAAAACATATTATTGAATATGGTTTGGCCAATTGGCCTACATATTAAAACCTAATATTGAAAAAACATAAAAAATTTATTGGGAGAAATCTCCCCCTAAACAATACCAATACACTTTGATGACTACATTGTGGATGTTATTGTGTTATGGTATGAGAAGAGGGGTCTTCTATTTATAGAATTTTAAAACCTTTCCAGGTTAGCCAAATATGAAAGAGTTTTATATTTTCCTTTTAGGAAAAGTAAAAGTAATTATGGTATTACTTTTATTTTCCTTTCAAAAAAAATAAAACTCAAACTTGGTAAGAAAATTAGGGCAAAAACCCTAACAATAATTTTGGTAAGAAAATTGGGTTCGAAAGCGAGAGGGCGTCATGCGGAAGCTTATAGTTGCAAACCATCAATGTGACAAATTAGATGACACATAAAACAATACTAAAAACTTAATATTATTATATGATTTGGTCAAACGACGTACATATAAAAACCTAATATTAAAAAAGCGTAAAAACTATTGGGAGAAATCTCCCCCTAAATAAGATTCTTTGATGACTACATTGTGGATGCTATTGTATTGTGGTATGAGAAGAGGAGTCTTCTATTTATAGAGGTCCAAAATCATTCCTCCAAGAAAGAGGTTAGCCAACTATGAAAGAGTTTTATATTTTTCTTTTAGGAAAAGTAAAAGCAATTATGGTATTACTTTTATTTTCCTTTCAAAAAAATAAAACTCAAATTTGGTAAGAAAATCAGGGCAAAAACCCTAACAGACGGAATGCTTTGTGCTCATTCTACCTATGTTCATCAGAGTAACCGCACTTTTATGTTATGGGTATCGAAAGACTATGGTGTCAATGGATCTTGGATTACATTGTTTAGTATAGATGATTCGCATATTTGTACAGCCATACCAAAATATAGGTTTGTGGACGGTGAAGTGCTATTCTGGTCCTGGGTAAACCGACGCATTCATTTAGGACATCCAGGGGGCTGTTCGGAATATCTGATGCCATTCATTATGGATTTATATTTACAGAAAGCTTGATCTCTCCAAAATCAGATTTCGTTCTTCAGCGTTACTTCTTTGATCTGTACAGTAGTTTTGGGTCGATAGTGGTCAACTGTGTCTACTTCTGCGATTTCCTGAATAGCCATGATCAAATCAGTAACATTAAGGTGGGGTGAAAAAAGAAAAGAAAACATTAAAATGACTTGTCAGTTCTTGACGAATCATAATGAAATAGTTTTTTAATCATATTCCCGGTATGGACTTGAATGTTCACTAAATATTACTTATATGCTATGGAAAAGCAGTGAAATATCAAATATCTTACTTTGTCCTTTTAACTTTTTATGCAATAACTGATAGGAAAAGGAAAAGGGTCTATACCTACACGATATCTTCTCCCTTGATGACACGCCCAAAGACATTAATCTTGTCATTCAAATATGGTATTGGAGTAACTGGTAAAGTTGCTACCATGTGATCAGGAGGTCATGGGTTCAAACCTTGGAAACAGCCTCCGGCAGAAATGCAAGGTAAGACTGCGTACAATACACCCTTGTGGTGGGGCCCTTCCCCGGACCCTGCACATAGCGGGAGCTTTAGTGCACCGGGCTACCGGACTGCCCTTTTTATATTCAAATATGGTATTGGTGCGGTTGTGATAAATAAATCAAATCCTCCACCTTTGTGTTTCACTTTGGAAGTACAAAGCATAAATGCTTCATGCTTAGGACAGAACATTAAGATTGTCAATTTAGCAATGACAATGAGGCAAAGGTGATCTCAAGGCAACTATATAAGACACAATAACAGCAAATGATGTGCAACGAAGACCTTGTGTCCCGTTGGCTGTAATGTTGATGTCCAATCCTATATGGCTTCAGGTCTTTCAACTTTACTCCCGTGGATGACAAAGTTCTTTATTACACGAGTAAATTTCATCCCTTTAAAGTGACCCTTCTGACTGCAAATACGTTTTACAAGTTGGTACTTTTTTCATGCTTCTTGTACAAGGTTGCCCATCCAAAACTTTATAAATGTAAAACAGAGAAATAAACAGAATATATTTACAGGTTAACCAACATAGTGATTATTCTTTGGGATTGGGTTATGACTCAACTAGTGGTGACTATAAGATCCTAAATATTCGCAGTCGCATACATGGTAGCAAAGTACCTGGTGAAATTCTCTCGTTGAAAAGTGGTTCCTGAAGAACTATTGATAAACATCCTCGTGGAATTGACAATTTGCTGTATGGTTCAGGTTCTGCTTTGGCATCAGTAAACAATACATTTCATTGGATCTGTATGTCTGGAAACTTTTATGATGATTCAAGAACTTTCTCTTTGGTTTCATTTAGTCTTTCAAATGAAGTGTACACAAACATACCATTGCCAGGGCAAATATTACGCTTGGAGGGCAACATTTCTATTGGCGTTTCTGAATTGGATGGAATGTTGTGTACTCATTCTACTTATGTTCATCAGAGTAAGCACACTTTAAAGTTATGGGTATTGAAAGTCTATGGTGTCAATTAATCTTGGATTGCATTGTTTAGTATAGATGATTCGCATATTAGTACAGCCTTACCAAAATATAGGTTTGCCGACGGTGAAGTTGTAATGACCTGATTCTGTGCATTTTTCTTTCTATTGTGTTATGACCATTTTACCCTTCCCCGTAAGTGCTTCGTGTTGTGTCTAAGGCTTGGGAATGATTGGCGTAGTTTCCCAGGCCTTCGGGAAGGATTTGGTTGTTTTTGAGACCATTTATAGGCTTTATGAGCCCATAGTTGACTTCGGTCAACATTCGTTGTTCTGAGTATCGGATGGTAAAACGAACTGCGCCAGAAGATCCGAAATGTCGAGTTTGAGCTAGTAGCATGGTTGGTTTGGTTTCATGGCTTTTAATTCTCATTTCGACCCTTGGTTCGTGAAACCTAAAAATAGGGTCTCGGGGGTCATTTCATTGAAAACAACTCTTTTTTGAAAATCCGACATCGCCATTGAGTCCGGAACGTCAAAATTAACCTAGTAGCATATCTGGTATGTTTCTGTCGGGGCCCGAACGAATCCTGAAGGTCCTTTTGGAACACTTTTGGACTGGGTTTCAGCTGCTGGTGCAGCATTTTCTGGTGCATTATGGCCTCAATCGAGATTGCGTGGCTAGGCTCCGCGATTGCGAGCCTCAATGACACGCTTCATCGCAACCGCGAGGCCTTTCTCTCGTGATCGCGATGACCAAATTTACGTCCCGGTCAATGTTGACTTCGCGAATGCGAGGTGGGTCCGGGATCGCGAGGGAACAGTATAAAAGCCTCAACTTCGCGATTTTCACCATTGTTGACGATTTGAGCTCGGTTTTGGAGGGTTTTGGTCCATTTCTTCACCTCTTGAGTGTGGGTAAGTTCCATAACTTCAATTTCACTGTTCTTACTTGATTATAACCTTTCGTGGTTTCAAAATGGGATTTGGGGATTTTTACTCGGAAAGGTTAAAAATGGTTTTTCATCACGTAATTACTTGTTTTTACTCCGATTTTACTTGGATTTTCTCCTATGAGTTCCTTTAACCATGGGTAATGGATTGCTAAGCAAAAAATATGGTTTTAACCCTTCGTTTTCAAAACCCATTTTTCGGGTCCGTTTTGGACCCAATTCGAACATGGTCAATATGGGTATCAATGACTTCCTTTTAACTCGTAGATTCTATATTTGTTGTTTATAGCTGATTTCGAGGCAGTTTGGAAGGGGAAAGGCTCCACGAGCTAGGAGCTTGGACCGGGTTTTTGACGTCACGAGATAGGTTATGGCTTAACTTCTTTCAAATTGCGCTGGGTAGTTAATATTTAGGTAAAACATGCTATGTGTTGGGGAAAACGGCTTGGGTCTTTCGTTTCCGACATAAGTTAGAGCTTTCGTGCCTGCGTGGGGGCTTATTTGATATTGAGAATGACTTTAAGTACTTATTATCGTGTGTTGGCCATGTGGGGCCTATGTGATATTATTTGGCCTTCTCTTGAGCATTGAAATGCCTTAATCTATGAAATGACGCCTGTGTAAGAGTTTAAGTTATGAAATAAGGCCTAAAGAGCATAAAATGCTATGTATATGTTGATATGCCCAAACCAGGATTTAATGTGAATGAAATGATGTCTTGCATGATAGAATACCCCTTTGGTGCCTTGTTTGGATTGTGAATCATGAATTTCGGAATTTTGAGTTGATTATGAGTCCACTTGTGCATATATCATTCGCTTTGATGGATTAAATGTCATTGTTGAGTTATCGTGAGCATTGCATCCTCGTTCATACATATTCGTGATATATTGGTACCATGGTGGAAACATGATTTTGACAAAAATGAAACGTATTATGAAAACTCTCTACTGTGATTTCAAGCAGGAGAGGTGATATTGTGATCGAGGTTGGTATTGAGATTCAAGATCGAGATTGAGGTTGAAATTCAGACCAAATTTAGTATACGAGGCCTATCTTCAGGAGCGCTGAGGCTCGGTAGGTATATATAGAGGATTATGTAATAATCCTCCATTATTCATTTCATCCCATCATCGTTACATCTGCATACATGTGCATCTTCAGTGCTTACTTTCGTTCCTCATTCCCTTTGCATATTACCTATTTTTATGGATTGTGTGCTCGTACTGTGATTATTCTTCCTTATTATGCTTATATTAGAACTGTTAGTGGAGACGGTGTGAGCTACCATTTGGGAATTTTTTGTATGCAGGTAACGTGCTCAGAGTTAGCTTTACTTAGTTTATTTTCTGCTTTGCTCAGTCGGCCTATGATACCTACTGAGTACAAGTGGACCTGTACTCACCATTACTGTGCCCTTTCGGTGCAGATCCAGGTACGAGTGCGGCTCGCGACAGCTGAGTTCGTGCAGATTGGAGTATTTTCGAGGTATCAGTCGCTCCTTGCCTTCGGAGTTGACTCGAGCCTCTTCTACGTGTTATAATGTCTTTATTTCATTTCAGAGACAGGGTTGGTTGTATCTTCAGACTCAGAGTTGTATATTTAGATGCTCTACACTATTGACGCCACTTCTTGGAATTTGTTATGTCATTTATTTCAGACTCCCGCTTTTATTATATCTTTATTGGGCTGGCTTCGTTCTAGGAGCCTCACTTGTTGAAACATTGTTGGTTGTATTATTATTATTCCATCAATTTGGATGAGTTGGCTTTCTTATCAAGGCTTGCCGCAATAAGTGTCATCATGACCTGTTTTTGGGTTATGACAGAGGTGCTATTCTGGTCCATATATTTGCTAGGTAAACTGACACATTCATTTAGGACATCCTGGGGGACATTTGGAATATGTGATGCCATTCAAGATGGATTTGTTTATACAGAAAGCTTGATCTCTCTAAAATCACTTATTTAGTGTTTGCTTATGTATGATCGAGGAACTCTTTTCTTTTTCCAATTTCCATGTTGTAACCTTGTACTCTTATTAGTTTATCAACTAGAGTGATTTTATTTATTGCTAAGAAAGAAGTGGTTAACCCCATCTTCTCTTTTACTTATCAGTGCGTGTCTAGTATATTGGTAATCCCCTATGAATATTGGATTGACTGGACTTGTTGGGGATGTTCTTTAACATAGCATATGAGGAGGTAAGATTCTTTGTTTGGTCAGAAGTAAAATGATTTATGCATATGAGAAGAAACAGTCTCTCTTTCTGATTTTGGTTCTTGTTTTATCTCCCCTACCCAATATGAAAAGAAGATGATGAATGTACTGAATTTCCTCAGAAATAAGATGTAGCAGTTACTTTATTCCTTGTATCTTGTTTAAAACTATTGTGTAATTTGTGTTAGCATGGTACTGGCTATCTAATGGTTAAATTTCAATGCTTAGCATGTCATGTCTATATCACCATTACTTTTAACCACTTCACAGGATTTCTGAGTCTTCAGTTGATTTCGATTGCACAATGTACTTTCTCTAGATTCACATTGGATAATGAAATAGCATAATAATGGAGTAGTCTAAAACCATAAAGTAGTCACCAGAAATTGCACGTTAATTAGGTCCGTGTCCCTTGGTTAATGTGCGCTACGGAAGAGGTGGACAACAATTATTGTATGTAAAAACAAACCGCGTTCAGTTTGCTCATGTGAGAAATTAGATAAGAGAGTCGATATATTGGTGACTTAATCATCCAATCAATATAAGACACACCTAGCTATTAGGTGTCAAACACAGTACAAATGAGATTTGGTCCAATGTGGAACAATATTCAACTTAAGATCTCAACTCTTATAGTATTCTAAACTATGCTAATTATCTGTCTTCATCCACCCTAACAAGAAGAAAGTAGTATGCATGCATACTTGTTTTTGTTGGTATCTTAAGATAGTCGATTCAGAATCAAAGTAGTACACATCTTCTTTATTTGTTGGTGTCTTAAAATATTGTTAATTATGTGGTCTAATTTCAAAAATATATTGATCCCTGAAGAAGGTGAAGTTGGTAGTTTCATTTCCTGTGCATTTGCAAACTATAATCAAAGTGGTGAATGTAGTAGTATAAATGCACTCATAAAAGTATTGTACACTACTTTACATATTAGTGGGAGTTAACATGTATCTGGTAGAATAGTCAATGTATGCTCAAGCTGATCTAGACACCATACTATCATAGTAAAAAGAAAAGCAATTGAAGCAGAGAGTGATATTATAGACTATAAGGTAATATAAGCCTTCCATTTTCTGGTGGGGGGGGCCGGCTATCTTTACAGGTCTTGCTTTCAAAGTTAGCGGTTTTCACAGTAGTGGTAAAATTCAACTTGTCTTAGTGTCTTAATTCGATGGAAAAAGCTGTGAAGCACAGTAAGATTTAGTTGTCATGCATAAATGATTTTGTTAAAGATCTTATAGTTTATATCATTGTGATGAAAATGAGACAAAACCTTTATGCCCACAGAGTAGTGTTAAGCAGACAACCTTGGTGTACTGTACCAAAACTGGTGATGTAAAAGGGAGATAGAACTCTACTCTTTATGTATATAAAATGCAAATATCCATTGCTGAGCCAATGAAAGCCTTAAGAGCATGGATTTATCTACTATGATGATGCTGGTATTCCATTGTAAAACTGATATTTTCCACCTATTTTTTTTAATTTTTTTTTTGGGTAATAACTGTGAAATTACCATTGATAACAAAAGAACATTTACACAAAAAGAGCACCTAGGACTAAAAGGACCACGGTCTAGGAAGGGTGCTCCTAGTCAGCTAAGCCTCAGCAAGAGCAAACAAATCAACCAACTCTCGACGTCTATGTGCTCCCTATCTCCTTTTGTATCTTCGTAATGACAAAATTTACTTCTACTGATATTCCTAAACAACTTCCAGTTTCTAGCCGGCCAAATATTATAGATCATAGCTCCCCACAAGTCTCTGGTTATCTCTTTTTTCAGTTTCCTCCAATGTCCTCTGTATCCACTGAATATGCTGCTTCACTCCTAGTTGTTGGATTGGTAGCCCGGATCATGTCTTCACTCTGTGTCTTACTTCAGATGCCCAATTACATTCAACAAAGAGATGTATGTCAGTCTCCACTGCATCCTCTTCACATAGACGAGAGGTTGCACCAGCTACTGGGATGTTCAATGCTATCACTCTTTTGTAAGTAGTCTATTCCTGGGATGTTCATTTTTGTGATTTTCTCATTCGGGATACCTGGGCAACTCATCTAGTAGAGCTGACTTACGAGTTAATACCAAACAAATTTATTTTCTAGTCTTGCACTTATAGATTTGTAAAAGTAAATAAATCCTGCATCATGATTCAGAAATGTCTAATCTGGATCTTGGATGAAGTCACGAATCACTGTCTTGTATAATGGAAATTTTCCTCTGAATATACTGTATACTATAAGATACATAGAACAAGAAGATTGTTTACCCTACGGGAAATTTTGGGGAAGAGCCTAACCAAATTACACAAATGGAATACATGTATCCATATTTTACATCAAAGGCACTCATAGCAATCTGCAACATGTGAACTCTGAGGAATTAAAATCTTCAAACGATTTTTGGACCATTATAACCTGAAACTAAATCTACTCATGATGCTGCCTGCTTTTGTTCATCGATGTCAAGTAACTGCATCTCATGACGAAGAGTTCAGGTTTCGTTCTTCAGAGTTACTTCTTTGATCTGTACATGAGTTTTGGGTCGATAGTGGTCATCCGTATCTACTTCTTCGATTTCCTGAATAGCCATGACCAACCCATTGACATTAAGGTGGGGCGAAAAAAGAAAAGAAAACATTGAAATCTCATTGCCAGGCTTGCCAAAAGTTTTTTGGCCAGTTTTAAAATGACCTTAACTGTTCTTGACGAATCACAATGAAATAGTTTTTTAATCATACTCCCGGTATGGACTTGAATGTTCACTAAATATTACTTCAATGCTATGGAAAAGCAGTGAAATATCAAATATCTAACTTTGTCCTTTAACTTCTTTATGCAATAACTGATAGGACAAAAAAAAAGGACATATACCTGCACGACATCTTCTCCCTTCATGACACGCCCAAAGACATTAATCTTGTCATTCAAATCTGATATTGGTGCGGTTGTGATAAATAGATCAAATCCTCCACCTTCGTATTTCACTTTGGAAGTACCAAGCATAAATGCTTCATGCTTAAGACTGAGCATTAAGATTGTCAATTTAGCAACGACAAAGAGGCAAAGGGGATCTCAAGGCAACTATATAAGACACAATAACAGCAAATGATGTGCAACAAAGACCTTGTGTCCAGTTGGCTGTAATGTTTTCCCCTCGATGTCCAATCTTCTGTGGTTTCAGGCCTTTCAACTTTACTACCGTGGATGACGAAGTTCTTTATTACAAGAGTAAATTGCATCCCTTTAAAGTGACCTTTCTGACTGCAAATACGTTTTAGAAGTTGGTACTTTTATTATGCTTCTTGCACAAGGTTGCCCATCCAAAACTTTATAAATGCAAAACAGAGAAATAAACAGACTATCTTTACAGGTTAACCAACATGCACTTGAGGTTCGTATCTTTATTACAGGGAACTCTGATGGAGATCCAAACTCAATATGTTCCTTAGATGACACACTTATCCAGTATTATGCATTCATCTCTGCTAATGTTAAAATCATCTTTAAGCATCCATGTGAATCATTAACATATAAGACCAGCATTCAAAGATTTTCATCATTCTAGCTAGGCTTTTAATCGAGGCAGTGCTTTATTTTGCACCCATACATTGCAAGGTCCTTAAAGATTCTAATTTTAGGATAAAAAGACGATGGATTCCTAAAGAGGAATCAGCGACAAGCTGTCCATAGAAAATTTTAGAAAACCCATGTATCTGCAGATTGTTCTCGGAAGTTCTAATCAAATGGTAAATGATAGATCAGTCAAACATGAATGTGAAAGTTGAAAGCTTTGGGATTCCAAAGAGTTTGGAACCACATAAATGGCGATGAAGTAGCGGAGATTCGTGAAAATAACATTAACAACATTTCATCAGCTTGAAATCGTGAATCGCCACAACCACAAATAGCTAAATTATCAACTCCCTAACCCCTTAAAAGAAAAAGGTCACAATCTTGCGAATTAAAACCCATCATTCCTATGCTCAGTAAATATGGAGTACTTGTTATTGTCATGGGAAGGAATGACCAAGACTAGAGATCCAATCAAAAATTGATGATCAATCCCTCTACCTCTTTTCCCTCCCTACGAAAACCAGGGAGAAAAGAGAAAGAACAGAAAAAGGTGGATTTTAACATGTTGAAATTCAGCTTTTACCTAACTCCTAGTTTCCACAGGTTCAAACTTAGGTAAGTGTTTCTTTAAAATATGGGGGAAGAAAATGTCTTTGCCCCTTATTATTTACATAGCAGGTTGTTTTGAACGATCACATAAGGTCATCCCAGAATTTCTCCTTCTCGAAGCATGTGTATAAGTCACCAGGTGCAACATGTCAGGTAGGGAAGAGATGAATGCTTAGATTCGTCTACTTAGTTAAAGGTTGCATTGTTAGATCTATATGAACTAGTGGTAATTTAATTGTCGTCTCCGCATAAAGACAAACCAATAAAAAAAAAAAGGTGGCTTATTAGATGTATGTAAAGTAGGAGTAATTTGATTGTCGCCACATAAAAGAATAAACCAAAGACGAGAAAAGGAAAGAAAAAGCAAAAAACAAGAAGTTATACCAGTTACGCACCTGAAATCAATGAACTCATCAACAATGTCAGGAGAACCATCCTTGTAAAGTTCCACAGTTATCAGGCCTTTAGAGGTGCTTATAAGCTATCAACGACACAGACAAGTTAACAAAGTCTAGAAAAGAAATAAGGATTACATAACAAATAAGCATTCGAAAATGCAATTATAGCCAAGAAAAAATATGTAGAAATACTCTAGATTTGAAAGAGAAACAGCGCTATATGCTATGATTTAAGGAAGATACAAAAAGAAAATTATTCCCTTGAATGGAAATGACAACTTAATATTGAATTATCACCAAGTAAGGTGAAGAACACAAGATTGTAGTATGATTGAAGGAAAGTTGAAGAGGATGAGTGGAAAAGGGGGAAAGGTGGTTGGGGGAGGGGGGGAGGCGGCTGCCTGTCACACTGGCATACTCAAAGTTGGTATCCAGTAAATAAATTCTAGTTGCTAGCTAAGTTGAGATAGAACTCAGCCATGAAACCAGCTTCACAAAAAAGCAGGAAAGAGAATTTTCTGAACTTACAGCATAATTAGGAACATCAGATTTCTTCCGATCGATAGCCTACAGAAAAGAAAAAGGTAAGGATATACATGAGTGTAAAAGAATCTTAAGGCAAATGCAGTTTGAAGGATCTAAATATAAAGTGAGTGAAAATTATGGGAAACCAAGGTTAAAATCCCGACAAGGACAAAAATCGCCTAGGTGATTTCTTGATTCTTCCCATCCATCTAGACCTAGGTGGCAAAAAAATCCAGTGTCTACACTAGTGGAAGGTAATACGTATCTTGTGCAATAATCAAGGTGCGAGCAAGTTGACCCAAACACCATTTTTTTAATTAAAAAAAAATCTGGACCAGAAAAAACGCATAATTTAATCATTGGAGCTCAAGAAAGAATATTTGCAATATTATCTACCAACCAAAATTAGGAGTGTAAAATAATCCATACCTTGCTGGTTGATATACCATCCTGTGTCTGAACAATTGATCTAGGCAGAAGAAAATAAAAAGGTCGAAATATGAGGAAAAGCGTCTACCCAAATGCATCTTGTCATAAAATATTCAACAAATGTACAAGTGAGGCGTTGTTAATGAAACAAAATATTCATCCCATGTTTATAGTTTATCAGGAATCATGCATTATTTGGAGTTCTTTGCACCAAAAAATTACTACATTTCCACGTATTGTGGTGGACACATGAAGTGCTCGTCAACAATAATAAAGGGGCTGAAAATCAGCTCTCTTGATTGAGATAAATAAATAAGAGTAACCTTTCTCTAACAGGAAAAACTTTAATTGAGGTGGTCACTCAATTTAACATGGTAAAAGAGTTGGCAAAGGGCATCAATTCAACTCTCATCACCACCCATATCTGAACATGTATTTCTATGTGCTCAATCCAAGACTTAAATAGCCTGTGTATCCACTAAAAATATGAACTCTCCTTAGATAACTCACGACTAAAACTTTTGAGTACTCCCTTACAGTTATAGAATTCACAATTCTCCTCAAGCACCAGCATCCAAGCTAATCTCCGATAGCAGGTACTCCATCCTTAATACAACACCACTGACCATTAACTGCCACATTTAATTCTATATTAGACTATTTAGCCTATGCTATGTAGCACTAGTCTTGTGTCAGGCATGGATAAGAAACTTTAAAAAATTTAGCAAGTTGCAGAAATTACGATACAAGAATATGATACAGTTTATATTCCTATGTCCATAATTATTTTTCTATATAGACATAATTTAATCTAGAAAACAAAAGCTAGTAAATAGAAAAGGACGAATAACGTACTTCAATTTTAAAAACTTCCCCACTATCATAAAGACTCACGTCATTCAACATCAAGTAGTGACTAGCACAAGATCAAAAGCAGCACTTCCTCCATACGTTCTATATGACGTATTTGACTAGACATGAAATTTAAGAAACAAAGGAAAACTTTTAATGTTTAAGCTAAATAAATACAGTACAAAGTAACAAACTTGCCCTTACTACTAACAATTATATGAGAGATGGTAAGAGTGCCGCACATTCTTCTGTCTTTTTCACTCCTAACAAAGATCAACTTCAATATCAAGAGGGTTCAACACAAATCATGTTAGTAAATGTAAAACGGCGTGTAAAGATCAAATAATTTCCAAGTGCATAAAAATGTCAATCTTTTTGGGACAGAGTTAAAGGAAGTTGTGTCAAATGAAGCTAGATCTGAAGAGAACCAAATACTTCTTCAAAAGATAAGACAATTCTGAAAGTCTTTAGTACCAGATAATGTGATCACCAAGTGTCGGAAATGGATATATCACAACTCAAGAAGCTTATGAGAAGGACATGATTAGGTTAGTATTGAATACAGATGCACTCATACAAGTGGTCCACGACAAATTTTAATATTAGTTCTCAATAAACGCAAATACAGAATGCAGAAACCAGGGCATTCCACATTTTTTTTTTTTTTTTGAACATTCAGGGCATTCCACATTTTAGACTTCAAATACTACTACTAACTAGGGACATGCCATACCTAAACACACTGTTGCCTCACTTTTCTTCCAAATAATCATCAACTAAAGTAAGAATAAGGACCATTGCCAGCAATGCCAAGTTAAGAACCTCGACAACTGCCAAAGGGAGCTTTGCTCTCTGAAGCAAAGAACATTGCATGAGTTCAAGAACATTAGAAAATTAGCCACTCCCTGTGCTAGTCTCGGAATGTAGTTTTGTCGATATAGTTATGCTATATATCCAAATTATATCTAAATAACTACATATTTTGACATGTCAAAGCTAAATAATGAAAAGATAGCCAGTAATAAACAACTTAAAATAGATAAGATCAAGTAGCTCCAAGAAAAGATTTTCACTAACCTTCGAGACCAGTATCTATATGTAGAAAACAAGGAAAACACCATCACAGCAACAATTAGGATGTATACTATAATTGTAGGAACACTGACACCACTTGGCACTTTCTTCTTTTTGCTTTGCAGTAGAAGAGCTTGAGGTTTTATCCTTGCCATGACGCTTAAGACTCTCAAGTATTAATTCCCTGAAATTATCATAAAAAACAATCACAACTGAACAAAAAATTAGTATCCACCTTTTAAATTAAATAAAAAAATGAATAAGAATTCAAGAACCCAAAGATTACAAAATAGTGCTACAATTATCATTGTTTTAACAATCAGAATCTCAGGATGCACAAGATATATTTACATTGTAAGCACCTGCTAGTTACATAAATGGGGACTAAACCAACAACAAACCCAGTGTAGTCTCATAGGCGGAGTCTGTGGAGGGTAGAGTACCCCAACCTTAGAGGAGATAGAGAGGTTGCTTCCAAAAGATCCTCGGTTCGAATAACGCACATCACCTACAAAAGTAGTGGAGTGTTGCATCTAAACACACACGCAAATGCACGCGATCGTACAAGTAATATAGGATTTTTAAGCCCTCGTACCCACAGAGGTTTGGAAGATTTAACGTCTAATTAAAATTCTTATTTCACTATTCGAAAAAGACATAATTCCTTGAGTTTTGATTATGCTAAAATTAACTAAACAAAAGTGGAAATTGTTGCAGCCTTAAAAAAGTTTTGTTTAGATCAGTTTAGAGAGAAGTCTATGGTCTTGGCAATTTAACAATCTGGTTGAGTCTTCCTATCGCCACGTCTATTTATTTTCCTGAGTTATGAGTTTTATTAGTTGTTGGTCGATATCACTTGTTAAGCATCTTTTCGATAACTCTAAGACTACTCGACTATCCTTAACACTTATATTTCTATGATCGTCGGTTAATAGTGAAGTGCATCAAGATTTCATTTGTACCAACTGAGCAAGCTACAGGGTGTATTTCTATCCTCAGTAGCGAATCAATTCTCTATCCCTAAAAGGTTCACAAACAAGCTCTTCTTCTCAGTTAAAAGAAAATACAGAAATAAAAAGGACATAGAAAATTATAGAAAAAACATAACATAGCATTCAAAAAAAAAAAAGTAATAGCAGTAACCAACTAATGTGATAACTGAAGCACAATAAATAACGAGTAACAAAATGGAAAGACAATCAACTGTGAGAAAAATGCTACTTCTACTGGTATGAATAGGGAAACAGGTACAATGCACCAAACTACCACCAAGCTTATCCCGCCTCGAACGAGACAACACTTAACTACCTACTAGTCTTCTATTCTAATCCATGACCTCCATAACTTTCTATCTAACATCATGTCCTCGAAAACCTAAAGTTGCATCATGTCCTGTCTAATCATCTCTCCCTAAACCCATCACGGCCAAAATCTCACATCTCCTCATTGAACCTCTGCACACTGCTTCTTCACATACCCGAACCATCTTAATCTTGCTTTCCTCATCTTGTCCACCACGGAAACCAGTCCCATCTTCTCCGGATATCTTCATTCTTAATTTTATCTCTCATAGTACGTACACACATACACCTCAACATCATCATTTCCGCCACTCAACTAAACCAAGAAGAATAAAACTGAATATAAACCAATTTGGGAAATGGCAACCTAGTTGATTAATCTATTCATTTAATTTTCTTTGAGCTTCACATCAATAATGAGTAACAAAATGGAAAGACAATCAACTGTGAGAAAAATACTACTTCTACTGGTATGAATAGGGAAACAGGTACAATGCACCAAACTACCACCAAGCTCATCCCGCCTCGAACGAGACAACACTCAACTACCTACTAGTCTTCTACCCTAATCCATGACCTCCATAACGTTCTATCTAACATCATGTCGTCGAAAACCTAGAGTTGCATCATGTCCTGACTAATCACCTCTCCCTAAACCGGCCAAACTCTCACATCTCCTCATTGAACCTCTGCACACTGCTTCTTCAGATACCCGAACCATCTTAGTCTTGCTTTCCTCATCTTGTCCACCACGGAAACCACTCCCATCTTCTCCGGATATCTTCATTCTTAATTTTATCTCTCCTAATACGTACACACATCCACCTCAACATCATCATTTCTGCCACTCAACTAAACCAAGAAGAATAAAACTGAATATAAACCAATTTGGGAAATTGCAACCTAGTTGATTAATCTATTCATTTAATTTTCTTTGAGCTTCACATCAACTAACAGGTTAAAAAAAATTACAGAAATAATATTTCCAAATTCAACGAGGCCAATTACAAAAAATTACAGAAATAATATTATATTTGAACAATTAGGCCAATTGAAAAAAAGAAAGAAAAAAAATATGAACTTGATTTCGCATAATTGCATTTCAAGCTCAAATTTAATTGAAAATACGAAATTGAAACCACAAAAAAATCAGAATTCAGACTGTGAAATTAATTTCTAATAATTAAGAAATTTTATTTGTTTTTGAACAACTCATTGATAATATGGAAAACATAAAAAAAAATTGGGAAAATGAGAAGAAAATATTGAATAAACCTGAATTGCCTGCGCTGGATTGATTAATTTTCTTTGTGTTTTCGCAGTTGTTGTTTTTTTTGTATTCAGAGTGGAATTAGAAAAAAAAAAAAAAGGCAGTTGGTATAATATTATTTAAAAGTTTGTTTTTTTGAAGGACGCTTTCAACCCCCGAAGTTTTGTAATTTACATCTTATCCCATACGAGGTTTTTCATTGGATTAATTACTTGGTTGATTACCTTTTAATAAAGGGAAAATGCTCAAATATATCATCGAACTATTGAAAATGGCTCATCTATGTCATCTGTTATACGTTTGGCTCATCTATGTCATCGCCTTTAAGAGTTTGGCTCATCTATGTCACTACCGTTACAGAAAAGTTCATTTGTGCCATTATTTTGCAACGGTGATTTTGCAAAACTATTTTTGCTACATAACCTCTTATTAGAAGTTCACGTCACCAAATCCAAAATCAACCAATATTAGTTAAATCAAAATAAAAAATAATACCCATTAAAATAAAATCCGACACAATTAATGGGTTTGATTTTTATTTTTAAACAGTCCAATTTTTATTCTAACTGTGTGGATCAAATTTTATTTTAATGAGACCGATTTTTTATTTTTTATTTTAAGTTATATTGGTTGATTTGGATTTGGTAATGTGGACCTCTAATAAGAGGCCACGTGACAAAAATGGTTTTGCAAAAATCACCGTTACAAAATAATGGCACGAATGAACCTTTTTGTAATGACAGTGGCATAGATGAGTCAAACTTTCAATGGCAGTGGCATAAATGAGCTAAACTTATAACGGATGGCATAGATGAGTCATTTCTAATAGTTCGATGGCATATTTGAGCCTTTTTCCTTTAATAAATAATTACTACTTTTAAACATATTTTTATTTATTACTTACCATTTATAGCAACTGGACTATGTATTAAACGTGAATTATGTATGTAATATAGATGTATTATAAGTGTTTTAAAATGTATTATGCTTGTTAAGTAAAAAATATGCACTATGTATTAAAAGTGAATTATGCATGTAATATAGATGTATTATAATTGTTATATATTGAAAAAAAATTCTATTACTATAGATGGATTTTCTATGTATTTTTTCCTTCATTCTTCCCCTTTTTACATTATTTTACTTTGGGCAGGAGAATGGGGCAATGGACCTTGGAGGGACAGAGGTTAAGCCCAAAATGGCATAACCAAATACTTATTGTTTTGACAATGATGAATTTTGTGCTACGGAATGAATCGAGGAACTAAAGACTTTTTCAATACCAATAGCAAATTTCGTTGAAGCAATTGTAGCAGCTCTTGCATTCATTGATTTTGTACCTTCTAACATCTCAACTTTCGAATTTTCCTCACGCTTTTTCCATCACGATTTTCTCTTTGAGAACACTCGCTCCAATTAGAGATTATTGGGCTTAGGCATATATTGATGTGGTAATATGTGGGCCTTTTCCTAAGATTATTGGGCTTAGGCCTTTACTGAAGTAGTGGTGTATGGGGTTCAAAAGTTTGTTGAAGTTTTAAAACCAAGGAACAAATTAGGGGTTCAAATCTTTGGAAGTTCAAAACCAAGAAGCGATTCATGGGATTTAGAATTTTGTTAGAGTTTCAAAACCACAGAATGATTTGTGGGTTTCAAAGCATATAAGTTAAGACCAACGAATGATTCATGGGGTTTAAATTTTATTGGAGTTTTAAAATTGAGGAATGATTCATTTGATTCAAACTTTTATAAGTTTAAAACCAAGGATATTCATGGAATTCAAACCTTTATAATTTCTTCTATATTTTAAGGAGTATTTTTATCGAATTTCATTTTTGCATTAAAATGTGGCTATTTCCGTATCACATTTTAAACAACGGGTAAAAACTCATAACATGCTCGAAAAATTGGTCATCCCAATTAATATTTAGTACATTGAAATTGGCACATCTCAAATAGTTTATCCAAATATTATGTATAGGATTCTCCAATATGGCTCTTAAGATGTTCTACACCACTAAAGTAAGATAATTTCCCTAGAGGTGTATCAATTTGCTTAAAGACCTTTCGAACTGATTGAAAGGCTGGTTCACACAAAACAAATATTTTTCTTGTATGCTTCCTTTGTTTTTAAATAAGTGTAGCTTTAGAAATTTAAGATAAAAAAATAGTAATTGTTTCCAACTATTAAAGAACTATTTCATCTTAATAGTGTTTAATTCTCAAGAAACATCTAATAAATTGGGGTAACTTAAAATATTCCTTATATTTTTATTTTTTTAAAATAGACGTGAAATAAGCTAAAATGACACTTATTTTGAGACGTAAGAAGTATGAACAAACACAATTGACAAAAAAAATGTCAATCTCTTTAGTCGTGATTCATATAATGATATAATCCACTTATTCCAAGCACCATCATTCATCAATTTGCCTGCACAAGACAAAGCATAAGTCGACATTGAGTCCTCTTTTTCCCACTAACAATTTACCATATTAATGTCATGTGGTTGTCATGAATCTATAGTTTTAGTCCATAGAATTCAACATCAAAAAATATGAATGCATATGTTAATAAACAAAAGTATGTTCAGTTTGGGCCCAAGCAATTTATCATGATTGATAAATTAAAGTAAAATGTGTGTTAATTAACTTCTTCTTTCATTTCAAATTATCTGTCGTATTGAGATATAAAAAACAAAACTATAGAATAAACAGAGTTCAAAATGAACTTTGTTTTAGAGTCTTGTCTATTTTAAGATAGTGTAGATTGAAATGCAAGTTTTTGTCACCTTTTTTTTTTTATCGGTAAGCTTTTGTCACCTTTGTTATATGAACAAGAATTTTCATCTTTGTTATTTGGGCGTAGGCCTCTCAAAAAGTAATAAAAGCATGTAAAGGTTTTCTCGGGCCGAACGTAGATTGGCCCTCGAGTGCAAAGGCACATGGAGAGGAAGAGTTGAACACGAACGTAGATTCTTTCTTTCGCAAATATTTTATTATAGAATTGATTGAGAGAGAAGAACGAGTTCAAGGCGTAGGCATTATTGGAGAAGACGAGACATTAAATTGAGGTTTATTATGACCAATGCTATGAGCTTCTGGAATAGAATCGGATCTTCATAAAGTTGATATGTTGATACTTGATATAATCTCTTCATTGATAACTTATTTTATTTATGCTCCATTGCCTAATAATTGAAGTGTTTGTAGTCTTCAAAACAATTACTACTAAGGGTAAAATGGGAAAGGAATAATTAATTTATCTTGAACTTCTAAAATGAAAAATAATTTAAGACAACTATTTTTAAAAATCATGACACATCAAATATATTTATTAATTTTAAGTAATCATAGTATATATAAAAACACATAATTTATTTATTAACTAAGTGTATATTTTCTCCCTAAAATCAACTATATCACTCTTTCCAAATATTGGACCCCCAAATTTTGGAACTTAAATTATTATGGTGGGACAAAGATAGATGACATGATTAATAATGCAAAGTATTTGCCAAACATATAGTACTAATTTAGAGGTGTCAAAAAAATATGAAAAATCAATCGTACCGACCGAATTTAACCGTATTGAATTAATTTATATTATTTTTTAATAAAATTGTGGACTTTTATTTAAACGTATAACTGTACCAAACAATTGGGATGATCTTTTTAATTTATAAAAAAATTCTCAAACCGAACCGAATAACCTTACATGTATGCAAATATATTTTATATATTGACAATATGTTAAATTTAATATATAAATATGTTTTATAACATTTTTCAAATATAAAACATAACCTAGGTCATAGGCCACTGGTGACACCTCTATTTGGGCCTTTACCCTTTAATTAGTCTTTAATTAATTAGATTTAAAATTTAAAAGGATATACTATAGTAGATCCTCCATTAAACAATATGCAAAACCTATGCAAACACTCCTATTGAAAGTTTGAGATCAAACAATACGGCAACAAGATTTATCACTAAGTTACTTCTCATCCAGAATGGACAAGATATTGATATCAAATATGAAGGCTTCATTGGACAGGTATAAAGAAGTTGTTGTTTTCAAGTTTCACTTCACGATGATACCTTCATTTTTGTGTTGCTAAATGTTTCTTGATAGTTAATTAACATATAGTAAAAGAATTGCAGAACTACTAAATGTGTTTTTCCCTCTGTGGACTTTATTGAGTTGATTCCTTTTAGTAATAAAGAAACGTTTTAATAATGGTGTATTTTGAGGTGAAGCTTTAAAAGTTAAAAAAAAAACGAAAATTAACCGAACCGTACCGATACCAAAGAAAAACCGAGATGATGGAATGGTTTTGAAAAGTATAATCAAGGGCGGCTCAACGGGATTTGTGGCCTAAAGCCAACTTTAAGAAGAGGCCCTTTATGTTTATTTGATTTCCTTCTTTTTTGTTTTGTAATGATGGTGTACAGGCCATTTTGTACATATATTGACTATTCATTTGACTACACATTAGTATTTATTATATAGTTTTTGAACATCTAGGTTTTAAAATATTGTATTAATCTAATCTTACTTAACTTCAAAAATTAGTCAAATTAACCGCTAAAAAGCGAAAAATGACTCGTAAATTGAGACGGAAGGAGTATTTATAGAAGTTTAGTTTACCAAATTAGTCTTATTAATTATGCTTTGAAAATATAAATTTGAGTATATACACTTTATTTAGTCATTTCATGAAAGGGGTAGTATTGAAATAACATAATAAAATTCTATTGATTTCATAAATGGAACAACTAAATTGAAACAGATATTTTTAGTAAGAGGGTCAACTAAAATAAAACTAAGGGAGTATATAATTTTAGATACTAATCATGAAAATATGGGGCCTTTATTTTTGGGGGGGGCCTAAAGCCATGGCTTTAGGCGCTTCCCCCTTGAGCTGGCACTGAGTATAATTTTGATTATATAAAATAAAATAATCGAAAAATTGGTACGGTATAAATTTTATAAAATAACCGATCGAACCGTACCATTTACATCCCTAGTACTAGTATTGCTTTAGTCAAGACACATGCTGCTGATTTTCTTATCAACAACAAGAAAAAGATTTGCAAGTGAGACTGAGGCGTGCTTAAGTTTTAAAGTTGATTTTAAGTTAGACAGGGCAATTCGCTTTAGTGACTAGTGTAGATGTAAAGGTTTAAAACAAGTATCTCATTACTTATTAAGTCTATTTTTTAGAAGGCAATATTAGATATAATTTACAAAATAGTTGGTAAGCTAAATACATTAATTATTATTCCTAAAATATGTCATGAATACATTAATTTTGTTAGTCATACTTGGTACTAAACAATCACTAAAAGACTTGTTTTATTCAAGTTAAATTATCTTGATGAAAATCCGTGAAGCAGGGTTCAAGATGTCAACATGATGCAATTATAAGTGTCTATTAGGCTATTCGACCTTAAATTAATGAGATATATAGATTGATCAATATAAATGGAAAAAAGTATCCCTTTCAACTTTCAAGAAGCTTGGCCAAACACCCTATAAATTATAACACTGACAACGTAAAAAAAAATTCATGCTATGTGAATCTTAAGCTCTTTCACATTTGTATATAGAGTTTAAATTATATATACTATCAAGCGTTAGAAAGTTTTACATCATAACGTTGTCTTTACATGTTGTAGCAACTAACTTGTCTCCCACATTTTAACGACGCTTACGTAGATATCTCTTGGTTAACCTGATAGTGTAAAGAGTTTCTTACACTGATGATGTACATAATTGTCGACCACAATTTGTTTGGAATTGAGGCGTAGGCGCGTTAGCTAATGTTTTTGTATATAAGAACCCCACCTCAGTATGGTAGTCCCAAGTGTTTTTAGTAGTAGAGAGCACAAGTCCCTTTTTTCCCACTTAGATAAGTTTCCAATGGCAATGGCAAAGTTAACTGAAAATGGTGGCTGCAAAGCTAATATGGTTGGCTTTAGCATCCACCTTCTCATGAGCAGATGGTTCATGGTCTTTGCTTGTCTTCTAATCATGTCAATGGCTGGTGCAACTTACTTATTCAGCCTTTATAGCAATGAGATCAAATCCTCATTAGGCTATGACCAAACAACCTTAAATTTACTAAGTTTCTTTAAAGACTTAGGTGGTAACGTTGGAATGGTATCCGGTTTTATAAATGAAGTCACTCCGCCATGGGTAGTTCTGTTCATGGGGGCAATCATGAATTTCTTTGGTTACTTCATGATATGGCTTGCTGTCGTAGGACGCATAGCTAAACCTCCTGTTTGGCAAATGTGTTTTTACATATGTATTGGTGCAAGTTCTCAGACATTTGCTAATACTGGTGTATTAGTCACTTGTGTCAAGAATTTCCCCGAAAGCAGGGGAATTGTTCTTGGATTGTTGAAGGGATTTGTTGGTCTAAGTGGCGCAATTATCACACAATTGTATCATGCTTTCTATGGAAATGATGTGAAGTCTCTTGTTTTGTTAATTGGTTGGCTTCCTTCAGTTGTTTCTTGCTTTTTTCTCCGAACTGTTCGGGTTATGAAGGTTACACAGGCCAACGAACTCCGAATTTTCTATAAACTTCTGTTCATTTCACTTGGTCTTGCTGGTTTTATCATGGTTGTTATTGTTGTCCAAAATAAGGTAATTTTCACTAGGCTTGAATATGCAGGAAGTGCTGCTGTAGTACTGATTTTGCTCTTTGCTCCTTTAATTCTTGTCTTTAAAGAAGAGTTCAACTTATGGAAATGTAAGCAGCAAATCTTACATGATCCTCCACAAGTAAAAGTTGTCACGGAAACTCCGTCTACGGTTCAACTAGCATCACCAAATCAACCACAACCAGAAATTAGTGAACTAAAGCCAATTTCTTGCTTCAGCAATGTGTTTAAGCCACCGGCTAGGGGCGAGGACTACACGATACTGCAAGCGATTTTCAGCTTTGATTTCTTGATTCTGTTTACAACGACAACTTTTGGGGTAGGAGGGACACTGACAGCAATCGACAACTTAGGCCAAATTGGGAAGGCGTTAGGCTATCCATCAACGAGCATCACAACATTCGTGTCCTTACTCAGCATATGGAACTACCTTGGACGCGTTGTCTCAGGCTTTGTGTCCGAAATCTTCTTGTCAAAATACAAGTTCCCTCGTCCGTTAATGCTCACATTAGTCCTCCTCCTGTCATGTACCGGGCACCTTCTCATCGCGTTTGGGGTACCAAATTCCCTCTATGTTGCTTCAATCATAATGGGGTTTTGCTTCGGAGCACAATGGCCGTTGATATTCGCCATTGTATCGGAATTATTCGGGCTAAAATACTACTCAACTTTGTACAATTTGAGTGGTGGAGCTAGCCCTTTTGGTGCATATATACTCAACGTTCGAGTTGCAGGCCATTTGTATGACAAAGCGGCACGTAGACAAATGAGAGCTAAAGGATTGACTAGAGGTGCTGGTGAAGATTTGACATGCATTGGTGTTGAGTGCTATAAAATGGCTTTTTTGGTTATTACTGGTGCTACATTGATAAGTTGTGTTGTTTCACTTATTTTGGCAATTAGAACAAGAGAATTTTACAAAGGTGATATATATAAGAAATTCAGAGAGCAAAGTGATTCTATTGGTCATGATGAAGAAACAATGATCTCAAAGGAATCAATAACATCAGCACCCGAAAAGATAGATAGGTAGTTCATATTTGTATTTCTTACATAGTCAATCAATTAGTTTTTCTGCTTTCTATCGCATCGCTTGAACATTTGTCCTTCATATATGACTTGGGGCTATTTATTTTTGTATTAAAAGTTTCAATTCTAAGCTAATCCGAGTCTTGGATAAACTACTTTGTTCGCTTTGGCTTAATAGATCATTGAATCATGAGCCGAGTTTTTAAACTTTCACGAATGTAAAAGAGTTAGATTTAGGCACAAACGAGGAGGAGATGGAGAATGACATTTCAGTCATTGACAAATGACACCCACTCGATGGTGTGTTTACCTTTGATCCGTTTAGCGAGGGCCTTTTCAGTACACAAAGCTTTTGGATTGCTATGGCCACAACATTCGTATCTATTCGACGAGTAGACTTGATTCTAGATTGTACATTAGTAATTGTGAAAAACTACAGATTATTGACCAATTTTCTTCACATCTGACTAAATATTATTAACTTGACTCGAAGTTTATTTAACCAAAAAAAAAAAAAAAAAAGCTTTGTAAAAATTTGAAACTTGAATAATCATTTGAGAAATTCGAAAGTTTAGTGAGTGACGTGATATACAATATCACCATAAGAAAGCTACAGAGTTGAATAATAGTTGGCTCTAGCTTTTTTAGTTTAACGATCTAATATTCAAAGTTTACTGATTCGATTAATCAACTATATAATTTGTGGGCGCTGCGAGTTGATTGGGTCACATTTTGTCGGACTTGTACTGTTATCGACATGGTGGATGGCCCAATGTACAACAATTGGGTAAGCAGGTCCTATTATTAGTTAGAGAAAGATGAGCTCAATTATGAATGACGAATTCAAAAAGAATAGTAATAAAGTCATTTTTGGATCTTGTACTTTTAGTTATGTATCTGTTACTATCTATTGTTTTTTGCTATTATTATGTTTTTTTCTCGACTGTTTTTGTCTTGAGCCGAAAGTCTATAAAAATAGCATCTACCTCACCTCTAAGGCAGTGGTACTTTGTGAAAATACACCAGGTATGTTATTGTTGTAGTACTTTTAGTTATGTTCCTTACTACTATATCTTTATCTTAATTTTCTGCCCCAATCAATACACAAAATCCAATTTTGCAACTAGTACAACAATGATTTCTTCTATTTTGGTTAATAGTGGATGACAAAATTCATAGCTGGAAAATACAGGGAACTGTTTTTCTGTTATCTATCCTTTTGCAGATGTGATTGCAGCATGATCCTGACATATTATGGTTCGCACAGAAGCCTTATTTCGGCTGTATATTTTTGTTTTCTACCCAATGTCTGATAGAGTATATGTTTGTGCTCCCATTAATTTGAATTTGTATAGTATTAGGCTTATTAAATTAAAAGCATTTATCGGGATTTTTTCCATTCTCAAACAAGGGCAAAGATATAAAAACATTTCAGTGCACTTCCCATATCTTTAGTTTAAAATCACAAGACTCAAAAGTTTTCGTATTTTCTTAAACTTTGTGTCAAATTAAAACTAGATAAACAAAGTGAGACTCAAGGAGTAAAATACAAGCAAGTCAAGCCCATTCGGCTTTGTCCATTACGCTCGCAACCAAGTCATTATATGAACCGTTGCGATGCAGGCCAAAGAGCACTATCACCTTACTCACAGATTTTGCTATTCCATCAGTTTGAAGCCTCTTTCCATTCACCCATGCAATCGCCACCTACCACAACATACTCTGCAATTGACATAATAAGCCTACACTGGTCGATGCCTTGACTATATTGTGGTCTATAACTGATCAATGACGATAAAAAAAATTCAGAACAAGAAAGAGCAGGCTGAATTTTTTACTAAAAACAACCCGAATTATTGGAATGGAGCCATGAGTGCAGACAGTCCATAAACAACCTCTAATGTAGCTAAAGAAGCTGGAATCTGCTCCGCAAAGTGGGAGCTTTTACAACAACGGGGGAAACTAATTCGAGCTCTATGCTTGTAGTACCGCTGCCTGATTTTGTGGCACCTAGTTCAGCAGTTCTACTCACTGAAAGTTCTGAGGCTTGTAATTGACTTTATAAACATTGTTTGTACACAACTTTAGTTAAACTAATCTTCCATTAAAACATATATAAAATTCAACTTGTAAATCTTGTACACTTTCAGCCCCTTGTACATATACTGATATCAGCCTTAAGCACAAGATGCCAAAACTATAATCACATATCAGACTGAATAACACAGTCAAATGCATTGACAAATTGTAGCTAAAAACAAGTAAATCTTGGCCTGTACCTATGTATGTTCTATGATGGAGCATCAACTTTTGTTCTGGCCTAAGACTCAGCAGCATCCACTGCTGTAGCTTGTTCTCTAAATTTCTTGTAAATATCCCCTTTGTAGAACTTGAATGTTCTGAGTACTAAAACCAATGAAACAATGCACCCGACAAAAGTAGATGCTGCAATTATCAAGAAAGACAACTTATAACACTCAACTCCAGTGCAATGCAAGTCTTCACCGGGCTTCCTAATGATCCCATGAGCTGCCATTTGCTTCATAGCTTCTCTATCATACAAATTACCAGCTACTTTAACATTGAATATGTAGGCTCCGATCGGGCTAGCAGCACCACCAAAGTTGAGCAATGTGGAATAGTGCTTAAGGCCAAAGATTTCAGATATGATCGCAAATATCAATGGCCACAGAGCACCAAAACATAACCCCATTAGCACAGAGGCAATATACAGAGTATTTGGCACGCCAAACGCAACCAAAACATGACCGGCACAAGAGAGAAACAGCACTATTGTCAGCATCAAGGGACGTGGGAACTTGTACTTTTCCAAGAAAATCTCAGAGGCAAATCCAGAACCAACTCGCCCGAGATAACCCCATATACTCACAAGTGACACAAATGTAGTGATACTTGATTTAGGATAACCTAAGGCTTTACCAATTTGGCCTAAATTATCCATAGCTGTCAAAAGTCCCCCTGCTCCAAATATCGTAGCAATGAACAGAATCAACATATCTATACTGAGAACTGCTTGCAATATTGTATAGTCCTCACCCCTCTCTGGTGGCTTAAACACATTCTGAAAGAAAGAAACAGGTTCTTTCTGATCATTAATTGGGACAACAGTTGCTGATGACTGAAGTGGTGTCTCAATTTCAGTAACTTTAACCTCAACATCCTGACTCAAATGTTGTTTCTTTATGTCCCATAATCTCAATTCTTCTCTAACAACAAGAATTATAGGAGCAAATAACAAAACAAGAATTGTACCAGCAGTTGACCAATAACCAACACTATTAAACTCAATTCTATTTTGCACTATAATTATAGCCATAAGAAAACCAGCTAAACCAAGTGACATAAACAGAAGCTGGTAAAAAATCTTAAGCTCATTTTCTTGCCTAGTCACCTTCATAGTCCTAATAACTCTAAGAAAAACACAAGACACAACAGCAGGAAGCCAAGCAATAAGCAAAATCAAAGATTTCCCATTGCTCCCATAAAAGGCATGATATAATTGTGTAAGTATAGCACCACTTAAACCAACAAATCCCTTCAAAAGTCCAATAACAATTCCCCTACTTTGTGGGAAATTCTTCACACAAGTCACTATAACACCAGTATTAGCAAAAGTTTGTGAATTTGCACCAATAAAAATACAAAAACACATCTGCCAAACTTTTGGTTTACTTAATCTCCCTGTAACAGCAAGCCAAATAGAAAAATACCCAGAAAAATTCATAAATGCACCAAGAAGAAGAACAACCCATGGTGGTGTTACTTCATTGATTAGACCAGATATAATTCCAACATTTGCACCTAAATCTTTGAAAAACCCAAGTAAGTTTAAGGTTGTTTGGTCATAACCTAGTGATATCTTTACTTCTTCTGAGTATAGACCAAATATGTATGTGCCACCTGCTACAGACAAGATTAAAAGTGAAGCAAATACCATAAACCATCGACCAACAAGCATGTGCAGACCAAATCCTTCCATGGCTTTCTTGAATTTCTTGATTTTTTTTTGTGCTTGTAACAGCACTGATTATAATTTACAAAGATGATTGTTGAGTGTATAGAGCAATAATATACAAGAAGGTTTTGTATCTAGACTAAAATAAGTATATAGATTCGTTTAGGCTAATTAATATAGTAAGATGGATTGGATAATTTAAGTAATTATGTGATAATCTTTCTTTATTTTAGGTGGAATCACTTGGCATGATCACCGTTAAAGTCTTTTTTTAATTTATTTATTATTATTATTATTATTATTATTATTATCATTTTCTATTTGTTTTCACATATTTTTAATACTTTCTACCGTTTTATTTTACTCCCTTCATTTCTGGAAAAAAAAATCTCCGCTTGAGCACACCTTTAATAAACTACTCACTTTTAAAAAATTAAAGATAATTTTATCAACTTATCCATTATTAAATATTATCTTTTTATAAATTGATATTGATTATTACACTAAACTAAAGAATATATTAGAAAAATTATAATTAAAATATTCTTAAAAACTTAAATATATATTTATTAGGAATAAAATTTCAACTCAAAAGAGCACTATAAAGGAACAAATAGAGTATGTATTTTAGTTTGACCGATTGAATTTTTAAAAATAAGAAGAATTTGAATTTTATAGCCTTAAATTATGTGTATAATGTATCTTTATTGGTCACACCATAGTATTGTGGGAAATGTTGACCGGTTTTTTCAGATGATCAATAATATTAAGACTGAACTAAAAAAGAAATTTATTTGAATTTATAATTTTATATATGACATATTAAGATTTTGAAATTGAAAAATTACTAAATATAAAAACATAATTTTTTAATCAGGTTTAAAGAATATATATATATATATTAATTGAACAAGATAAGATTAGTCCTTTTCAATTAGAAGGACTATTCAAGTTGAGTGTGTTTTTGATTGGTCATTTGATAGGGTGTATAAGAATAATATAAAATATGATGTATTAGTAATGTTTGCATTAATAATGTTTACATTAGTTATGCTGAAATTATTTTTTATGTAGTGTTTGATTTGGTGTGTTAAAAATAACTTACATCACATACTTTAAAATTAAAAAAATTATTTATAATAATACTCTCCATAAATATAATGAAAATAACGTAAAAAAGGTTTTGAGGGACTATTATATCTTTACTCATGCTAATGCATGCATTAAAGTTTCTTACATTGCTAATATCAAAAAAAATTTATATATTAATTATACATAGCATAATACACAAAGCTAATACATATTATCAAACGAGTTCGCAGTTTTGGATAGAATTCACGTGTGCTGATTCATTTGACAAAGGATAAATTATTAGCTTCCAAATTTAATAATGGTCTGATTTGATTTGGAGACTTACTTAAGTTGTTAATGCAAGGGGTTATTTAGATGACGTTTTCCAACTTTACTGGTCAGTGTTTTATAAAATAAAAATATCTTGATTCATTTTTAATCCTTGTCAAATATAGTAAAAAGGGTGTGAATAATTTAAGTAATAGTAAATGATAACCTTTCTTTATTTTCCCATGCCTATCTCCTCTCTACTTTTAGGTGGAGTCATTTTGAATGATCACCGTTTAATAGCCTGTTTGGTCAAGCTTTTAAAATCAGTTTATTTTTAAAAGTATTTTTTTCAAAAGTGCTTTTCAAAAAAATATTTTTGGTGAGAAATAATTTATGTTTGGCCAATACAATTAAAAAAAACACTTTTGAGCAGTAATTAGTATTTGGTCAAGTTTTTAAAAGTATTTTTAAGTATATTTTTTTCATAAGTGCCTTTTTCAAAAGTGTTTTTGAAGAGAAACTATTTTTTTTAACTTATGAAAAACTACTTTTTTTACTCTCCAAAAGCACTTATTTTCTTTCATAAGCTTGATCAAACACCTCAATTTTTTAAAATAAGCACTTTTGAGAAAAAATAAGTACTTTTGAAAAAAAAAAAAAATTGGTCAAACAGGCTATTAGACTTTTTTTCTTTTCAATTATCATTTGACATTTGTTTTCACATATTTTAATTACTTTCTTCTGTTTATTTTATGTGTTTTAATTTGATTGAATTTTTAAAAATAATTTTGAATCTTGAAATTAATGTACATAATGTATCTCTATTTTTTAGTGGTTACACCGAAAGTATGATAAAAGTTTATTGATTAATTTTTTATTTTTTTTTTGAATGATCGGTTACATTGGAACTGAATGTAAAAAAAAAAAAAAAAAAGTTCTTTATTTTTAGTACAATTTTAAACGTGACATGCGAAATGTTGAAACTAAAAAATTACTGAACATAAAAGATAATATGTTTTAATCAGATTTTGTAAAGAAAAAACATAAATTGAACAGGATAAGATTAGTCTTTTTCAACTAGAAAGACTATTCAAGTTGAGTGTTTTTTTTGGACCAAGAAAAAAAAAAAATTGACTGCTTTTTTTTCCTTGAGTGGATAGTGGGGCCCTTTAGCTTTTTGGATAGAATTCACGTGTGCTGATTCATTTGACAAAAGATAAATTATTAGCTTCCAAATTTAATAATTGTCTAATATGATATTCCTCTGTTTCAAAAAGAATGACCTACTTTTTTTTTTAATTCGTTTTAAAAAAATGACCCTTTTCTATTTTGGCTACACTTTAATTCCAACTTTTTACGTGGCATATTTAAGACCACAAGATTAAAGAGTATTTTGATACATTTATCATAACTTTAATTTAGGACCACAAGATTCAAAAATTTTCTTTATTTTCTTAAACTCCGTATCAAATCAAACTAGGTCATTCTTTTTTAAACGGATGGAATACATTTGTTTTCATTAAGATTTAAGACTTGAATTTGAATACATATCTGAATAATTAAGTTGTGATTCTTAGACCTCTGAATACTTATAATTTATTTATTTGTAAACATAATAAATTTATAATTTAAATTAAAAAGTAACTAAATATTAAAAAAATATAATTTACTCCCTCCGTTTAAAAAAGAATGACATATTTTGATTTGGCACGAAATTTAAGAAAATAAAGAAGACTTTTGAATCTTGTGGTCATAAATTAAAGTTGTGTCAAATGTACCAAAATGTCCTTTAATCTTGTGGTCTTAAACATGACATGTGAAAAGTTGAAATTAAAGTATTGTCAAAAAAAAAAGAATTATTCTTTTTAAAACGGATTAAAAAGGAAAGTAGGTCATTCTTTTTTAAACGGAGGAAGTAATAAAATAAATTTATTATTTGAGATAAGGTTAAACTATTTATGTTTTCTAATGATGGTGAAGATGATTTGTAGTAATGGTGATGGTAATGATAATGGTTTGTGTTAGTAACTAATAATAGTGGTGATGACGGAGGTGGTTGGTGTTGTAATGATTGATATGTGATGATGGCGGTTGATACTGATGGTGGTTGTGATGGTGAAACAGGTTAATGTTAGTAGTTGGCAGTATTGATGATGGTGGCTGAAAAATATTTAATGGTTAACGATGTTTTGGTGATAGTTGATTCCGATTTTAGTTTTGATGGCCTAGGTGGCCATAGTATGGATTGATTGTTGTGATAGTAGTGATTGATAGTGGTAGTGGAAGTGGTGAAAATGTAAGCGGTGGTGATTGTAGTAGACATTATTATAATTATGGTATTGATAGGTATGGCAACGATTGATTGTAGTAATTAGTGACAGTGGTGGTTGTCAGCGATGGTTGGTGGTTCACGATAATAATGGTGCTCGTGCTAGTGAAAGTAGATATAATTATGATACTAAAATGGTAGGTGTTGTAAGTGATTGAAAATATTGATGGTTGTGATAGCAAAGGTGGTTAATGACTTGTCGGTGGCAGGTGGCTGGTGGTTGGTGACTTGTTAGCGGGTGGTTGGCGATAATAACTGTGATGATAGTTGTTATGATGGCAGAGGTGATAGTAATGGTGGCAGATGATTGTAAATATATGGGTGATGGTAAAACTATACACACAAAAAATACTGATAGTAAGATCTTATTCCAAATCTTAATAATTAAGATACAATTAGATCAAATAAATACTTAAATTTAAATAAAAACAAATACTCATTATGAGCTGAAGTCTGGACCTTTAAATTCAGATTTTCATTCGCTCTTTACTTAAGTTGTTAATGCTATGCAAGGGATTATTTACACAAGTTCTCCAACTCTACTGGTCAGTGATTAATATTTTGTAAATAGAAATATCTTGATTCATTTTCAATCCTTGTCAAATGTAGTAAAAAGGGTGTAGCGTAACTATTAATTAATGAAGTAAATAAGAGCTCCGTTTTTAAATACTTATCATATTTATTAAAAATACTATTTTCATAATGCTTGTCATTTTTTATAAAATTAAAATATAATTAATCATTATTTTTGCTATTTTATCCTTGTAAGATTTATGTGCAGTAACACTGATTTAATCTTTCAATTCGTTTATTTATGATTGTTTACATACTTTCATAAGCACACTTATCATTTATTGAAGATATAACACACTTTTTATTAATTAAAAAAAATATTAAAAAGGACATGATGGTAAAATTACATAGTTTCTTAAGGAATGTGCAACTTAAAAATATGACAAGTATTTAACAATAAAGATAGTAGTATAAGTTTTTGGTTCAAATTTCATCGGATGCAAAGATACTTGGTGATTTTTTTCTCTTATATTCGTGTTTTGATGAACAAAATTACTACTAACATTTTTCAATATATATACTAATAAGAAGTACTTAGCAGATTACCTCATGAAAATAAGTTCATTTGAACATCATAATTTATATTTATAGTATATATATAAAAGATTGTGCTTATCAAAGATAATTTTAGTTTTGACTTGTTTGCGTGACAAACTTAACTTTTGTTGTAATAATGGTGGTTTGTCCTTATATTTGGCTTTTGTTAGTAGTTGAATCTTATCTTAAAACTCATGAATGGGTTACTAATCAACAACAATATAATGGAGGTTATTGACAAAATATTATACCGCTTTGACGTGGGGAGTCAGTTGGTTCTCAAATTGTCACATATAACAACACATTAAATATTTTTCAGTGACACCATTAGCATATGTGATTCATCATGTCTCAGTCAACAAAGACAAAGACAAAAACAATCCCATGAAGTAACCTCCTATAACGTCTTGAAGTTAGTGCCAAGTGCTATGAATCACCAGACATGACAAAGGCGGTGCAATCGACTTATTATGTAGTTGATTATTTGTCATATGTGATGTCAAACATTACACCACATGTTGTTGAGGAAGCAGAGTCATTCGTAAGGTTTTAGTTTTTTTTTCTTTTTATGTGGTATTCGATATTTATATGGGAGTAGAGCTTGATTAATTTAAATTTGTCATTTAATGTCTATTCTGAGGAAACACTTTCTATTTAGAGTTTTTCTATAACCGGAGCTCAAAAATAAAATCTCAACAGATAATGGCCAAACAAAACCATGAACCATCAGCTAATAATGAGCATATATAGGAGCCAGGAGGATAGCTCTCAAAAAAAAAAAAAAAGATACATGTAAATAGAAAAGAACCTCCAAATAAGATGATCTTAGGTAGAACTAGTCCAATATTAAAAAAGATTTAAGAAAAGCGTATGATGATTGGTTATAGTAAGAAAAAAAAATCATATTGCTTATTCATATTTTGTATTTAAAATTATTTTGAATAATGATTTTTTTTTTGTAAATTAGTGTTAAGTCTTATAATTTTGTTCTTGATTCAACATCAATTTGGAATGGATTATTAGAAGTTGAAAAGTTGGTTTCAAAAGTATTTGATCTCAGACAAAATTTTATTTTTTTCCGGGGAAAATTCATGTCTAAATATAATTCAACATTCAAATATTTATTTTCAACATCAACTTCAGATTTTTACTCCCTCCGTCCCATTTTAATTGCTCATCTTACTAAAAATAAATGTCTCATATTAGTTGATCACTTACTAAATCAAGATACAATTACTTAATTTTTTCCCATTTTATATCTACAATTAATTATAATTTCAATGTCCATTCCTATGTCCAATGAATATCATTAATATGGGTAAAGAGTAAAATAATAAAAACCATCATCCCATTTATGATTTTTTAATCCTCATGTAAAATGAAATGTGTCCAACTAAAATAAAATGGAAGGAGTACTTATTTTTTTCAACTTCAACCAATATCCAAACGAATTAGAGAGCCAATTATAAGTGTTACTAAAAAAAGTAGATCAAAAGGGAAGCAATAAATGCAAACAATATAAAGTTGAACTTAGACAAATATATGTATACATTAGTTTAGATAAACAGTAAAGAGCACCTAGACAAACATATGTACAGATTCAAGTTATTAATTTTCTCATCTTCTTTTCACGTACTTAATTCATTTATCAACTAGAAAAACTTTCAATTTAAGTATGTGTATCTTTTTTTTTTCTTTTCTATTTGAGTGGATGTAATAGGCTTTTAATTTCGACCTTTAATTCAGATAAGATTCACGTTCAAAGTATTATTCATTGGACAAAGAGAAATTACTAAAAGTCGTAACCAAATAGGATTCTCAGGAAGATGACTTGTTGAGTTGCTAATGAAAATGATTGTTTATGGAATTTAGATAAAGTTTTAATGTGCTTAAAAATTACTCCTCCGGTCATTTTTTACTTATTCAATATACTAAAAATAGTTGTCTAACTTTATTTGTTTAATTTAAAAAATCAAGATATAATTTATCATATCTAATTTCTCCTTGTTATTTAATATTTTTTATTTCTCAACATTTAAATGAGGTATAACTAACATGGGTGATATAATAAAATTAGCTTTTTATTTAGTACTCCCTTAATTTCATAATAAGTTAATTGTTGAAAAATTTTCTAATATTCCATAATAAGTTAATTGTTCAATCTTCAAGAGTAATGTTGAATTTTTTTTTCCATTTTTACCCTTCATTTGAATTTCCCATGTGATGAATTCAAGAAACTTTATTGCTCCTATTTACTTATTGTTTGAATTATTTTTTTGCGAATAGCTATCATGATCAATGTTTTGAATTTTCAAGTGTAGTTTGATAATTAATTAAAAAGGGCAAAAATATAAAGTTATGTCTAATTTATGTCTTAATTTTCTTTCCTTAATAGGTGTGCATCGGAGCAACTCTTCTCCATTCTAGCCCCATCCATTTGATCAAGTACCTAGCTAGTTTTATGACACATGTCCAGATAAAGATTCAAGGGTCATTAATTAATTCAATTAATGTCACGCCCCGTATCCCAACGGGGTGGACTGGCACCCTAAGCCGATAAGGCCCGAGAGAACCAATCGTTGCTCACGTCCATTCATATGCATGCCATAAGAAATATCACCATCAAATGCTAATAGCGAAAATCATGGAACATGTGATATATATATATATATACGTGAAACTTGGCCGTTAGGGCCATCAAGTCATAATGGACATACATCTCTTACGTTCATATACCCACCTATGTCTACAAAAGCCTTTAACAGAATCACATACATAACCATCCTAAATTTGAGACAAGTCCCCGCTTTACACAACATTTACAAGACCAAAACCAATGTACAATTGTGACTCGGAAAGCCCCGAACTAACTGGAGCTCACCAAAGATCAGTAGATGACCCGCAGCTTACTGTGGAGGTCTACTAGTACCGGTGCCTGCAACAAGTAAGGTAAGTCCCACAAGGGACGTCAGTACGAAGAATATACTGAGTATGTAAGGCCATAAGAAACAATATCATAAATACTCTAATGGAATCAAATGTAAGTGAATAACCAATATGGATAAGTCACCATTCTGTATATATGGAAGTATGTACATTACTTGGATTACTTTCTTTACTTTTATGTTCATTCATTCGTTCATCACTCACTTCTTCATTCACTACTCATCCTTTCATTCTTACGATGCCCGGGCCCCAAGCTGATCAGTGGGTAAACAACAGTTTTCGGGATCAACCCATGCTAGACTTTTCTTTTGCCCCTGGGATACCACCCGTAGTAGCGGGATTGACCCATGCTAGGTGTTCTTTTCACCCCTGGGATACCACCCGAGATATTGGGAGCGACCCATGCTAGGTATTTTAACCCCTGGGATACCACACAAGAAAAGAGACGTTATTACCTCACTTCTTCAATCTTAGAAATAGTTCATTCGATGGTCAAGTCATTATTGAAACTTTAAAACGTAACATTATTGGAGCTTTGGAACCATGTCCACAGTTGTGTCACACATGAATAACAATTGGTCAATGAATAAGGTCTATGTGAATAACAATAGATGACAACCTGAAATGAAATACCTTAGAACATCTCGGAATGGAACAAGTACAATGACAATGTGAACAATATGTGCTGCAGAAGGATACGAAAAGAGTAACCTTACATACCTTATCTTCCCAATATGAACACTCAATCCTATACGTGAATACAATAGTCCAACTCCTTCCTTACGTCTTACTCTACAATACAAGTACATACCGGAGCTTATATTAACAACTAGTTACCATCCAAGTGTTCAAGGCGATAAGGAGCTATATGACTGCCATATAATGTCATTTCACCCTTTACAATACAATCCACTGCATTATCAAACAAACAACACCATAGCATTCCACACATTGACCAAGACATCATACATCAATAGCATTTCACACCACGTTTACTCTTTATGCCTCCTTATTATCATTCCATCACAATTACCATCAAATTGCCTCATAACAACATATGAAAAACAATCCATAATTAATATAGTCCAACATGCCTCCATACGACCCTTTAAAGTCATTAAAACGGTATCATAAGTTGATAATTACATCCAAAAAGGGTATAGGGGCCTTCGGGGATCAAAGAGAGACAAAACCATACAAAACGGAATTCTGGTGTGACATGTGAAGCCACCTGCGCCCGCAGGTGGCTGACATGCGGCCGCAGGTGGCCCTTGGCAGTGTCCAGGGGCACCTGCGTTGGCATCTGCGCCCGCAGGTGCCTTCGTCTGCGGGGGCGGATGCCCAAATCAGCCAAAAAGGGTCCTTTTTTGGGTCCTTTTGTGTAATAAATGGTCCAAGGCCATAAGTAAGCTTTTATTTACATATTTTTGGTCACTTGGATGCCAACGAACATTCATGGTTCCACAACGCACATAAACAACACCAAAACTACACTTTCCTTTCAATACGTCACTAAATCCATGACCAATTTCACAATAACAATCCCAAACATTATACACAAGGATAAAACAAGTTAAGGCTATAATCATATCTCACATGTCAACATGGAATCCATCAAGTTCACTTCCATCAAGACTACAAGTCCATTTTCAAGTTTATAAGGCAAAACCCATCTTCGATTAAGCAAAAGTACACTGTTTTACACCTAGTGACTGTCCAACACTGTGCCAACATAACCAACATAATTTATACATTATCTTAAGCGTATCATATAGTAAACCATGAGAATAAATACTTATCAAAGCTTGCAAGATGATGATCTTGGCCAAAGAGACTAGTTGTTTAGGGTTTGTGTGAGAGAGAAATGTTGGAGAAAATTCTAGAAAATGGCATGTGTATTGTGTTGAATAAAAATCTGATTTTTCTCTTGCTTTATATGGTCCCCTTAAGTCATCATTAGCCACATACACCACATTAAATGAGGGGCTTACTTGGTCAATTGAAAGAATGGGTCAAATGCCCTTTGGGCCATGTCTTTTGCTCCATCTTTGGGCCTCAATTGGGCCCAATGGCACAAGACTCATTTAAACCCAACAAATTAATGTATAAATTCACCAACTCTCTCATGTTTAAATAATTTCATAAATGCTAACGCAGTCTTATAGGTTCGGAAATGTACGGGGTATTACAATTAAAATAGCTATTCCCTCTAGTTCAAAATAAGTAAATTTTTACCTCAATGCACACCTTTTAAGGAAAAGAAACTAGGACATAAATTTAACTTTACATTTCATTTTTACCTTTTTAGATATTATCAAACTACTCTTGAAATTTCAACCACATTAAAATAAAGTCAATTAAGTCTCTTGAAACTCATAACCTCGAAAGTGTAAACGAAGGATAAAATTGAAATTTCCAACATGTCTCTTGAAGATGAACAATTCACTTATTTTGGCTATTGAAAAAATAGCTCAAAAATTCACTTATTTTGGACTAGAGGGAGTACTAATTTAATTAAAATAACTATCAAACCATGGTTAAGACTTCCCTAAAATATCCAAAAATAGCTTTCTTCCCTGTGTAACGATAATACGGAAGTAGCTTTTTCCCCTAAAATATTGCTAAATTTTTAGTTCAGATTGGAAAAAGATCATCATACCATGAATAGAATTCATTCAAAAGAGAAACAATGCAAGTTTTTAATATTAGCTTTGTTATATTTTTGCTTGAGGGGCTCTCGAAAATAATCTATCTACTTTTCAAGGTCAGATCATAAGATTTGCATGCGATATCCTTTCCAGGCTTCATTTGTGAAATTAGACTGAGTATGTTATTATTGTATAAAGTAACATATTGAATCCTATGAAAGTATTGTACAAATTGATACACCTTAAATCTTAGTTTTTTTTTTAAAAGATGGTGAATATATGAATATGAGTATAAGAGTACGAAAACAATCTGTAAAAATACTAATTTAATTTGCGTGAGCTTAATCCATGACAAAATATTTTCAAGAAGTTTGGTTGTGAAATGGGTCTATTTTTCTTGTTTTGCTGTCATCGAAGAACAACATAGAAGTAGGTAAATTTTTCTAGAGTTCTCACTTAAATTAAATTAATTAAATTTTATGGTTGAATGAGCAATATTTTAGTAGGTAGTAATAATCTGTTAAGTCAACTGGAAATATGTCATGGAAGACTTTTTAGGGAAGTCTTAACCATGATTTAATAGCTAATTTAAATAAATTAGTAGCTATTTTAATTGAATTAATTAATGAACTTTGGATTTTTAACTAGAAATGTGTCATAAAACTAGCTAGGTACTTGACCAAATGGATGGGATTAATAATGGAAAGGAGTTGCTTTTGATGTGCATTACCTCAACAATTCACTTATTATGGAACAAAAAAAGTATTTCTTAAATGTTATGCCAAGTCATGGACGAGTAAACGTGAATGAAAGGAGTAAAATTATCGTAAGTTATTCCAAGTGTTAGTCAAATAGTAAGAACAAAAGAAATACACGGAACAATTAAGTTGTTATCTTGTCATAATCAAATTTGATCTTTGACATTTTGGTTGACATGATTTTATTTTATTTTTTCTAAAAATAAAATTCAAAATTAGTGTTTGATTACACGCATTGTGCTTTTGAAAAGAAATTGAAGATGATATTGAGGTTTAGCAAAGTGGTTTGACTAATTTTTCAAGTGATTTTTTTTCCACCAACAAGGTTTTTACGTACTTTTTTTTTCCACGTTAAATACATATTCTGACCTAACTTCAACTACTTTTAAGTACTCCTATTAGGGGTGTGTAAAAATCTAACCAATCAATAAATTGAATCGATAAAAATATTATTAGTTTATTATTATTAGGTTATTGAGTTAACAGTTTTATAATGATTTTATAAAAAAATTTATTGGGTTATTAGTTCAGTTTTGGTTTTTTCATATTGGATTATTGGGTAAACTGATAATCCAATAAGAATATGTTGGAAAAATAGTACACTATTAATAATGCACTGGAATTATAAAAAGTAATAGAGTAGTCACAAACACTGTGTCGTAGCAAGCCACTGCCTTGAAAGCGATTTCGGTCCGACTCCGGTGCAAATCCTTCTAGCCGGTCACTCCCCAAGGTTCCACAGCTACTTCCAAACACGTCCACTCGTGGCTGGAAGTTTGGAGGTTGCTCAAACCAATTGCCCAAAAGTTCACAAAGAATAGGAAGCCAATATTGAGGGAGAGAATTGATGAAGAAGAGAGTATTTTGTTTTCTATGTTTTCTTGCCTCTTTAGTTCTCAAAATGATGCTCCTTAAATAGGTATATCATTTACGTTTCATCCATCAAAAGAGTTAAAGAAGACAAACAGAGTTAATGCACGTAATGTAACATTACTCTTAAATTAATGATAAGTCATAAAGGCAAGTAACTTTCAAGACTTCTGAATGTCTTTTCATTCACAAAGTTACATTTATCAAAAACTATCATTTGAATGAATGTGTAACATTTATGAAGTGGTAACTCTCCAATTCTACAAACTCTTATGACTTACGGATATTTACACAGATTTATTATGAAGAGTTACAAGATATTTTAATTCTTTGCATTAATTAAGAAGGAATAATCCTTCAATCCCCCACTAATGCAAAGATAAAGAATGGAACAATTACTGGGCAAAAGGAAGGAACTTGTACTTAAGTGTCAATATCTTTCGATTTGAATTGACACGTAGTGATATGAGGCAACAACAAATATCCAAAAAGTGAAGTACTCTTGAACTAGATGGACATATGTTGAGATCCCCACAACACATACCATATCCTTGATTTTAAGCAACCTCCGCGATATTACAAAGTGCTTTTAGGGTCATGCACACAAACCTTGGGTCTCATGAGTGCTCTAGAAAGACGACCCAAGTCTTTCATAAAAGGTGACCAACCTTTACACTCACGTAGGTAATCCATCAAGTCTATCTCACAGACCACCTTAAGGCTATGGATCATTAAGAGCAAAATAAACTCAACCTTATAATACACTACCTCATGCCATAGGGATAGGATATGTAGTGTTTATTGAAGGCCTATATGGCTTCGTTTGACCACAAATGGGTATCCACCATAGTACCTTAATCCATGGGCTTTAGCCCCATCCCCCTCGACGATTCAAGGACCATTTTTCTTATCAAACCCTTGGTCATAGGATTCGCCAAATTTCTTTCGGATCTTACATATTCCAAGGAAATAACACCATGTTTCAACAACTGTTTAACTGCACCATGTCTGATGCGAATATGTCTCTTTTTTTTATTTTACACACTATTTTTAGCAATCCCAATTGTCGCATGTGAGTCACAATGTAAAGAAACTGGTGAAGCTTGTCTTCTCCATAACGGCACATCTGCCAAAAGGTTTCTCAGCCACTCAGCTTCTTGCCCTGCCAACTAGAGAGCAATGAATTCAGATTCCATAGTAGAACGTGCTATACAAGTCTGTTTTGAAGACTTCCACGAAAGAGCACCTGCACCCAAAGTAAACACATAGCCACTGGTGGAGCTAACTTCATCATTGTCAGTTACCCAGATTGCATCACAAAAACCTTCTAAAATAGCAGGAAATTTATTAAAATGCAAACGCCAATCCATAGTACCTTTCAGATACCTCAACAAACGATGAAGATCATTCCAATGTTCGTTACTGGGATTATGAGTATATCTACTCAATCTACTAACAACATAAGCTATATCAGGCCGAGTATAGTTCATGAGAACAATACACTCCCAGTTATTTTAGCATATTCAATTTTGAGAAACACTAGAAGCTTTATTCTTTTTCAAGTGTATGCTAGAATTATAAGGAGTTCTCGCTGAAACTACATCAAAACAATCAAACCTTTTCAATATCTTTTCAATATAATGAGACTGACACAAAGAGAAACCATTAACAGTTCTTTTGATTTTGATCCCTAAAATCACATCAACTTCTCCAAGGTCTTTCATTTCAAATTTAGAAGACAAAAATTCTTAGTCTCATTTACAACATTCACATTAGGACCAAAGATTGACATGTCATCCATATATAAACATATAATCACATAATTTGATCCTATCATTTTAGAATAAACACATATATCAGATGAATTAACAACAAAGCCATTATCCATTAATGTGAAATTAAATTTCTCATATCATTGCTTAGGTGCCTGCTTTAATCCATATAAGGACTTTCTCAATTTGCATACTTTATCCTTTTGTCCTGGGACCCCAAAACCCTCAGGTTGAGTCATATAGTTTTCTTACTGTAAGTCACCATTTAAAAATGTTGTTTTGACATCCATTTGGTGTACCACTAAATCGTGAATAGCAGCTCGAGCAATAAGAGTCCTAATGGTCGTTATTTTAGTCACAGGAGAATAAGTATCAAAATAATCAACACCTTTCTTTTGGTTAAAACCCCTAATTACAAGTCTAGCCTTATATTTATCAATTGTACCATCAGGCCTCAATTTCTTTTTTTAAATATCCACTTGCTACTTATGGGTTTACAACTTTTAGGAAAATCATACAAGTCCCAAGTGTGATTAGAGACTATAGAGTCTAATTCACTTTTAATGGCCTCTTTCCAAAACATTGCATCTATTGAACTCATTGCTTCATCATAAGTCTTAGGGTCCTCATCTATTAAGTAGATAGACACTAATTCATCATTTAAAGCATCAATGTCAAAATTCTCAGTCAAGAAGGTGGTGATAAAAGCAGGACCAAAATTTGTCTCAATTCTACGTCTTTTACTCCTTCTAAGTTCATTTTCATTCTCGTTAGAAATAACATCAGAAGAAGGCACAACATGAGAGTTAACAGACATAGATGTAGAAACATTATTTTGCATATCACTCGGCACATTAATTTTCAAAGGGAAAATATGCTCAAAAAATTCTGCATCTCTAGATTCACAAATAGAATGATCATTTAATGACATAAATCTATATGCAGCACTATTTTGAGCATAACCAATAAAGACAGTGTCAAAAGTTACCCGTTTGAAAACAGGTAGACAAACCTTAGCCAAACACCCACACACTTTCAGAAATTTCAAGTTAGGGGCAAATCTTTTCCACAACTCATATGAGGTCTTGTCTAACTTCTTATGAGGGACTCTATTAAGAATATAGCATGCAGACAGGATGGCTTCCCCCCACATATAGTCAGGTAGATCCGAACTTAAAAGCATGGAATTCATCATTTCCTTAAGAGTTCTATTCTTTCATTCGGCTACACCATTTTGTTGGGGAGTATAGGGAGCACTAAACTCATGGATAATACCATTTTTCTCACAAAAATCTTCTAGAGTTTTAGTGCTATATTCACTTCCCCTATAAGATCTAAATCTCTTGATTTTCCTGTCTAATTGACTTTCTACTTCGTCTTTTGAATTTCAAAAACATGTTTTCAGCCTCATTTTTAGACTTAAGAAGATATACCTTAGTCTACCTAGAAAAGTCATCAATAAAAATAATGTAATACTTCTTTCCACCTTTGCTAGCAATGTTCTTAAAATCTGCTAAGTCAGAATGTACTAGTTCAAGAAACTCGGTCTTTCTACTAGCAACATATTTAAAAGATTTCTTGGCATGCTTTGCTTCTACACACATAGGACATTTAGAAACATCATCAATATTTACCACAAGAATTAACTCAATTGTTCTTAGTCTTTTAATAGAAGCAATATTAACATGACCTAGTCTACCATGCCACAAATTAATAGACTCAGTAATATAAGCAAAATTAGAAATATTTGCATTATTTGCAATCTCTTGAACAATGTTCAATAGAAATAAGCCCCCACTAAGGTATCCCTTCCCAATAAAGTCTCCGCCACGAGAAATAATTGTTTTGTCATCTTTAAAAACAAGTTTAAGGCCTACTTTGTTGAGAAATACTCCAGAAACTAAGTTTCTACGGAGGGAGGGAACATGCAGAACATTATTCAAGACTAATGTTTTACCATAAGTTAAATTAAGAAAAGTTTTTCCTTTACCCATAACTCCAGCAGTAGTGGAGTTACCCATGTATAAACACTCGTCATCACTAGACTCCTCAATGTCATGTAATAACTCTTTGTTGGCGCAAAAATGCTTTGAAGCGCTTGTGTCCAACACCCAGTCAATTTTGATACCTACCAAATTTTTCTCGATGACTACCGCAACAATCACTTCATCATCATAGTTCTTTTCAAGCTGTCTGATATTTTCTTAGCAGATTTATTAGTAGCAAATAAATCAAACAAAGGATTAGTCTTGTTTAAAGAAATATCCATTTATCAATATTGTATGTAAGTAAATCGCTTTCAAATTGTTGGAAAAATAATACACTATTGATAATGCACAGGAATTATAAAAAGTAATAGAGTAGTCACAAACACTGTGTCGTGGCAAGCCACTGCCTTGAAAGCAATTTCTGCCCGACTCCTGTGCAAATCCTTCTAGCCGGTCGCTCCCCAAGGTTCCACAGCTACTTCCAAACACGTGCACTCGTGGCTGGAAGTTTGGAGGTTGCTCAAACCAATTGCCCAAAAGTTCACAAAGAATAGGAAGCCAATATAGAATAGGAAGCCAATATTGAGGGAGAGAATTAATGAAGAAGAGAGTTGTCAAGCCCCGAATTCCAATGAGGCGTGATTGGCACCTGAAGCCGATAAGGCCCGAGAGAACCAATCTTTGCTTATGTTCATTCGTATGTATGCCATAAGAAATATCATTATCACGTAAGAACTTCAAATGTTAATAAAGGAATTCATGAAACATGTGATAAATATATACATATGTGAAACTTGGCCTACAGGGCCATCAAGTCAACGTGGACATACATCTCTTACATTTGTCTTCCCACAACCGTCTATAAAGCCTCTACAGATACATGACCATGCCTATACAATATTTACATAATACCAAAACCTAGTGTACACATGTGACTTGGGAAGCCCCGAAGCAACTGGAGCTCACCAAAGATCTGTATATGGTCCGCAACCTACTGAGGAGGTCTACTAGTACCTGCGCCTGTAGCAAGTAAGGTAAATCCCCCAAGAGGGGTCAGTACGAATAATGTACTGAGTATGTAAGGCCATAAGAATTACATCATACATAATAAAAACAACAATGGAGTCAATAAATGAGAATTAGTCAATGTGAATAAACTCTCTTTCTGTATGTGAGGAACCATGTACATTACGTTCTTTACTTCTCTTGTCTTCGCATATGTTCATCTTTATTGTTCTACCCATACTAGGCTGTTCTGTTGCCCCTGGGATGAGATTAACCCATGCTAGGTACTTTGACCCCTGGGATGTTATATTAACCCATGCTAGGCTTTCGTGTCGCCCCTGGGATGTTATTAACCCATGTTAGGTGCTTTGACCCCTGGGATTTACTGTGATAACCCATGTTAGGCTTTCATATCGCCCCTGGGATGTTATTAACCCATGCTAGGTGCTTTGACCCCTGGGATGTACTGTAATAACCCATGCTAGGCTTTTCTGGAGCCCCTTAGATGTTCTTATGTTACATTGGGATCGACCCATACTAGGTATTTCAACCCCTGGGATACCACCCTAGATTACTCGTCGATTATACATTACTTCTTTCTTTTATTACTCTTGCTTTCATTACTTAGCGTTACCTTGTGACTTGGAACACATACATACATTACTTCACGTCTTTACTCTTGTAAAATTGATATCTTTACTTGTGAGGAATAGATACATTAACTTGCACATTAATTCCTTTATGACTTTTGTGATATTTGTACTTTTACTTGTGAGAGATTGGTACAAACATAATCATAATATTGTTAATAAATAGACTCTCTTGACCTCATTACTCTCTTGAGACAGTTCTCTTAGAATTTACAACATTATGACAGCTTAGGAGTTTCAATCAATGAATAAGAGATAAGTGAATCATAATTCATCTAAGAATAGGACACATGTGAATAACAATATATGTCAACCTGACTTGAGATACTATAAAACCCTTTGGAATGGAATCGGTATAATGTCAAATGTCAACCTGAATAATAGCTGCTGCAGAAGAAGAATACGGGAAAAGTAACCTTACATACCTTCACTTCCAAGTATGCGTACATAAGTATATATATAAACACAACAGTCCAGCTCCTTCCTTATGTTTCACTCTACAATACAAGTTCATAATGGAACTCTCGTTAACAACTATTTATCGTACAAGTGTACAAAACGACAATGAGCTATATGACTGCCGTATAGCGTCATTTCACCCTTTACAATACAATCCACTGCATTCTCATACCAACAACACCATAACATTGCACACATTGACCAAAATATCTTACATCAATAGCATTTCACATCACACTTACCCTTTATGCTTTCTCATTAGCATTCCGTCACAATTACTCCTATTAACTTGCCTCATAACAACATATGAACAACAATCCATACTTAATACAGTCCAACATGCCTCCATACGACACTTTAAATTCATTAAAACGGTACCACAAGTTGCTAATTATATCCATAAAGGGTATAGGGGCCTTCGGGGTTCAAAGGGGGACAAAAACATGCAAAACGGGGTTCTGGAAGGGACCTGCGAAGCCACCTGCGCCCACAGGTGGATGAACTGCGGCCGCAGATGGCCCTTGGCAGTGTCCAGGGGCATCTGCGTCTCCTGCGAGGGCGGGTGCCTATTTTCTGCCAAATTGGTCTCTTTTGGGTCTTTTTATGCAATGAATGGTCCATGATCATAACTAAACTTCTTTTAACATATTTTTGATCATCTTAGATGCCAACAATCAGCCATGGTGTCACAACACACATAAACATCACCAAAACCTCACTTTTCTTTCAATACGTCACCAAATCCATAACCAAAATTATAACAACAATTCCAAACATTACACACATGGATAAAACAAGGTAAGACTATAGTCACATCTCACATGTCAATATTAACTCCATCAAGTTCACTTCCTTCAAGACCACAAGTCTATGTTCAAGTTTACAAGGTAAAACCATCCTCCGATTTAGCAAACACAAATTGTTTTACACATAGTGAACTTCTCACACTTCACCAACATAACCAACATGATATAAACCATCTTCCATGCATAAAATATATTAAACCATAATAATAAACACTTACCAAGTTTTGCAAGATGAGGATCTTGGCCAAAGGAATGAAGAGTTAGGGTTTGTGTGAGATAAGGAAAAGTTAGAGAAAATTCTAGAAAAGGCATGGGTGTCACAAATGAATAAAAATCTGATTTTTCCTCATATATATAGGTCCCTTTAAGTCTCTCTTATCCCATTCTTGACATTAAATGCATGGTTGATTTGGTCAAATGGAAGATTGGATCATTTTGCCCCATTGGGCCAAGTCTTTTGCTCTTGTTTTGGGCCTCATTTGGCCCAATGACTCATGACTCATTAATACCCAACAAATTAATGTCTAATTCATCAAGTCTCTCATGTTCCAATAATTCCATGAACGTTACGGAATTTAATTAGGTTCGAAAACATACGGGGTGTTACAAGAGTATTTTGTTTTCTATGTTTTCCTGACTCTCTTTAGTTCTCAAAATGATGCTCCTTAAATAGGTATATCATTTACATTTCATCCATCAAAAGAGTGAAAGAAGACAAACAAAGTTAATGCACGTAATGTAACATTACTCTTAAATTAATGACAAGTCATAAAGGCAAGTAACTTTCAAGACTTCTGAATGTCTTTTCATTCACAAAGTTACATTTATCAAAAACTGTCATTTTAATGAATGTGTAACATTTATGAAGTGGTAACTCTCCAATTCTACAAACTCTTATGACTTACGGATATTTACACAGATTTATTATGAAGAGTTACAAGATGTTTTAATTCTTTGCATTAATTAAGAAGGAATAATCCTTCAGAATATACTAACTTACTACTTTACCACTACTTATATTTATATATATTAGTCTATGGGAACGTGCGTTGTACGTTTATCCCAAGTTATTCAATACAAAACTTGAATTGCAAATGATACATTTTAATATTGGTACATATATTTTTACAAAAAAAATAACAACTCTTAGTTTAAGTTAAGTATTTTTTAGTGATATATATAGCACTCTAGTTTAAGGATAGATTAAATGCATTCTTGAACATACATAATACTAGATACGGGGAGCCCATGCCAGCACGGGCCCAACATATGTTGTTTTCTTGATCCCAATTTATGCAACACAAATGAAATTTGGACGGTCAATCAATTTCTGTATGACTTTAAATATTTTAAGTTGTTAATTAGTATTATTATTTATTGTAAGACACAAATCTCAAAAAGTAGGTGTAACTAATAATGAAGAGAAAAATTATCGATTTCTTTGGTCAAATTACATGAATTGGATCACTAATATTTACTACTTTATATATAGCCACAAAATAAAAATAGAAGAGTGCACCAGTCAATTTATTTTTCGACGCAAAGCTACTTAATGTTCTCACTTATTAAATATTTATGTTGTTAATTATTGTGATTTATAGTACTTTTTATGTAATTTTCAAATAATATATGTTACTTCTTATGTCCCAATTTATGTAACTATGATAAAATTTCGAGCGTCAACCGAACATTTTATGTCTTTTAAATATTTTAAATTGTAAATTATTGTAATTTATAACACTTTTTATACCACTTTCAAATAATTGTCCGAATTTATGCGGCACCGATAGAATTTCGGGAATCAGTCAATTTTTTTTATTATGCATTTTTAATATTTTTAAAATTTATTATTGTGATTCATAGTTTTTTTTTACGTAAATTTCAAATAAATATAAGTAATTCTGAGGAAGTAGATGGGCAAAATGGTCATTTCGCAGATTGACCCTAAGCTCCTCAAATAATAACAAGTGGGACTTTGAGGAGCTTATTTGTAATTTTTGAAAGTTGACCCTAAGCTCCTCTCATTCCCATTTTTTATGTCTTTTAAATATTTTAAGTTGTTAATCATTATGATTTATAGTACTTTTTATATCATTTTCAAATGATTGTCTCAATTTATGCGACACCGATAGAATTTCGAGAATCAATCATTTTTTTTACTATGCATTATTGTAATTTGTAGCTTTGTTTACGTAAATTTTAAATAAATATAAGCAATTCTGGAGACGTCCTCAAATAGTAGTAAGAGGGACTTTGAGGAGCTTAATTGTTATTTTTGAAACACATCAAATAGCAATAAGTGAGACTTTGAGGAGCTTAATTGTCATTTTTGAAACTTGACCCTAAGTCCAATACATGTTACTTGTTTAAAAATATTTTAAGTTAATTATTGTGATATATATTATTATTTTTTATAATTTTTAGATAAACGGAAAGAGTATTAAATACAAATAGAGAAAATTGAGCTCAATTTCCAATAATAAAGAGATAAATATGATATACTGTTAATTAGTACTTTTTACGTATTTTTCAAATAATATATGTTACTTCTTATGTCCCAATTTATGTAACTATGATAGAATTTCGAGAGTCAACTGAATATTTTATGTCTTTTAAATATTTTAACTTGTTAATTATTGTAATTTATAACACTTTTTATATCACTTTAAAATAATTGTCCCAATTTATACGGCACTGATAGAATTTCGAGAAGAGAAAAATTATCGATTTCGTTGGTCAAATTACATGAATTGGATTTCACTAATACTTACTACTTTATATATAGCCACAAAATAAAAATAGAAGGGCGAATAAGTCAATTTGCTTTTCGATCCTATACTATTTTATGTTCTCACATATTAAATATTTTATGTTATTAATTATTGTAATTTATAGTACTTTTTACGTAATTTTTAAATAATATATGTTACTTCTTATGTCTCAATTTATGTAACTATGATAAAATTTCGAGAGCCAACCAAACATTTTATGTCTTTTAAATTGTTAATTATTATAATTTATATCACTTTGAGGAGCTTATTTGTAATTTTGTAAAGCTGACCCTAAGCTCCTCTCATTCCCATTTTTTATGTCTTTTAAATATTTTAAGTTGCTAATTATTATGATTTATAGTACTTTTCATATCATTTTCAAATAATTGTCCCAATTTGTGCGGCACCGGTAGAATTTCGAGAATCAATCATTTTTTTATTTTGCCCTTTAAATATTTTAAAATTAATTATTGTAATTTATAGTAATTTTTTAACGTGAATTTTAAATAGATATAAGTAATTCTGAAGAAATCCGCAAATAGTAATAAGTGGGACTTTGAGGAGCTTAGTTGTCATTTTTGGACGTCCTCAAATAGTAATAAGAGAGACTTTGAAGAGCTTAGTATCAAATAGTAATAAGTGAGACTTTGAGGAACTTAATTGTCGTTGTTAAAACTTGACCCTAAACCCAATATATGTTACTTGTTTAAAAATATTTTAAGTTAATTATTGTGATTTATATTATTATTTTTTTGTAATTTTCAGATAAACGAAAAGAGTATTAAATACAAATAGACTCAATTTCCAACAATAAAGAGATAAATATGATATATACAAATAATTATATGCAATAATACATATATAAAATTAAATAAAAATAGAAGGGTGAAGCAGTCAATTAGTTTTTCGACCCCAAGCTACTTTATGTTCTCACATATTAAATCTTTTATATAGTTAATTATTGTGATTTATATTACTTTTTACGTATTTTTCAAATAATATATGTTACTTTACTTCTTATATCCCAATTTCTGTAACTATGATAGAATTTCGAGAGTCAATCGAATATTGTATGTCTTTTAAATATTTTAACTTGTTAATTATTGTAATTTGTAGCACTTTTTATATCATTTTAAAATAATTATCCTAATTTATGCTGCACCGATAGAATTTCGAAAATCAATCGATTTTTATTATTATGTCTTTTAAATATTTTAAAATTAATTATTATGATTCATAGTATTTTTTTACGTAAATTTTAAATAAATATAAATAATTTTGAAAAAGTCCTTAAATAATAATAAGTGGGACTTTGAGGAACTTAGTGGTCATTTTGAAAACTTGACCCTAAGCTCCTCAAACATTCCCTCTTATTATATACTAGATACGGGAAGTTCGTGCCAGCACGGGCCCAACATATGCTGTTTTTTTTGTCTCAATTTATGCAACATGAAATTTGAACGGTCAATCAATTTTTTGTATGATTTTAAATAATTTAAGTTGTTAATTAGTATTATGATTTATTGTAAGAGACAAATCTCAAAAAGTAGGCGTAACTAATAATAAAGAGAAAAATTATCGATTTCTTTGGTCAAATTACATGAATTGGATCACTAATATTTACTACTTTATATATAGCCACAAATAAAAATAGAAGAGTGCACCAGTCAATTTATTTTTCGACCCAAAGCTACTTAATGTTCTCACGTATTAAATATTTATGTTGTTAATTATTGTGATTTATAGTATTTTTTACGTAATTTTCAAATAATATATGTTACTTCTTATGTCCCAATTTATGTAACTATGATCAAATTTCGAGCGTCAACCGAACATTTTATGTCTTTTAAATATTTTAAATTATAAATTATTGTAATTTATAACACTTTTTATACCACTTTCAAATAATTGTCCGAATTTATGCGGCACCGATAGAATTTCGGGAATCAGTCAATTTTTTTTATTATGCATTTTTAATATTTTTAAAATTTATTATTGTGAAATTTCAAATAAATATAAGTAATTCTGAGGAAGTAGATGGGCAAAATGGTCATTTCGCAGATTGACCCTAAGATCCTCAAATAATAACAAGTGAGACTTTGAGGAGCTTATTTGTAATTTTTGAAAGTTGACCCTAAGCTCCTCTCATTTTTATTTTTTATGTCTTTTAAATATTTTAAGTTGTTAATCATTATGATTTATAGTACTTTTTATATCATTTTCAAATAATTGTCTCAATTTATGCGACACTGATAGAATTTCGAGAATCAATCATTTTTTTTACTATGCATTATTGTAATTTGTAGCTTTTTTAAGTAAATTTTAAATAAATATAAGCAATTCTGGAGACGTCCTCAAATAGTAATAAAAGGGACTTTGAGGAGCTTAATTGTTATTTTTGAAACACATCAAATAGCAATAAGTGAGACTTTGAGGAACTTAATTGTCATTTTTGAAACTTAACCCTAAGTCCAATACATGTTACTTGTTTAAAAATATTTTAAGTCAATTATTGTGATTTGTATTATTATTTTTTATAATTTTAGATAAACGGAAAGAGTGTTAAATACAAATAGAGGAAATTGAGCTCAATTTCCAATAATAAAGAGATAAATATGATATATTGTTAATTAGTACTTTTTACGTATTTTTCAAATAATATATGTTACTTCTTATGTCCCAATTTATGTAATTATGATAGAATTTCGAGAGCCAACTGAATATTTTATGTCTTTTAAATATTTTAACTTGTTAATTATTGTAATTTATAACACTTTAAAATAATTGTCCCAATTTATACGGCACGGATAGAATTTCGAGAAGAGAAAAATTATCGATTTCGTTGGTCAAATTACATGAATTAGATTTCACTAATACTTACTACTTTATATATAGCCACAAAATAAAAATAGAAGGGCGAATGAGTCAATTTGCTTTTCGATCCTATACTATTTTATGTTCTCACATATTAAATATTTTATGTTATTAATTATTGTGATTTATAGTACTTTTTACGTAATTTTTAAATAATATATGTTACTTCTTATGTCCCAATTTATGTAACTATGATAAAATTTCGAGAGCCAACCAAACATTTTATGTCTTTTAAATATTTTAAATTGTTAATTATTATAATTTATATCACTTTGAGGAGCTTATTTGTAATTTTTTAAAGCTGACCATAAGCTCCTCTCATTCCCATTTTTTATGTCTTTTAAATATTTTAAGTTGCTAATTATTACTCCCTCCGTCCCAATTTATGTGATGTACTTTGATTTGGCATGGAGTTTAAGAAATAAAGGAAGACTTTTAAAACTTGTGGTCTAAAATGAGTTATAGATATTTGTGTGGTTGTAAATCATTTCATTAAGGATAAAGTGGATATTTTAAAACTAAATTATTACCAAATATAGAAATGTGTCATTCTTTTTGGGACTGACTAAAAAGGAAAGTATGTCATATAAATTGGGACAGTGGGAGTATGATTTATAGTACTTTTCATATCATTTTCAAATAATTGTCCAATTTGTGCGGCACCGATAGAATTTCGAGAATCAATCATTTTAATATTTTGCCCTTTAAATATTTTAAAATTAATTATTGTAATTTATAGTAATTTTTTAACGTGAATTTTAAATAAATATAAGTAATTCTGAAGAAATTCGCAAATAGTAATAAGTGGGACTTTGAGGAGCTTAGTTGTCATTTTTGGACGTCCTCAAATAGTAATAAGAGAGACTTTGAAGAGCTTAATATCAAATAGTAATAAGTGAGACTTTAAGAAACTTAATTGTCATTGTTAAAACTTGACCCTAAGCCCAATATATGTTACTTGTTTAAAAATATTTTAAGTTAATTATTGTCATTTATATTATTATTTTTTTGTAATTTTCAGATAAACGGAAAGAGTATTAAATACAAATAGACTCAATTTCCAACAATAAAGAGATAAATATGATATATACAAATAATTATATGCAATAATACATATATAAAATTAAATAAAAATAGAAGGGTGAATCAGTCAATTAGCTTTTCGACCCCAAGCTACTTTAAGTAACTATGATAGAATTTCGAGTGTCAACCGAACATTTTATGTCTATTAAATATTTTAAATTGTAAATTATTGTAATTTATAGCACTTTTTATACCACTTTCAAATAATTGTTCGAATTTATGCGGCACCGATAGAATTTCGGGAATCAGTAAATTTTTTTTATTATGCATTTTTAATATTTTTAAAATTTACCGTAAACTCCTCAAATAATAATAAGTAGGACTTTGAGGAGCTTATTTGTGATTTTTGAAAGTTCACCCTAAGCTCCTCTCATTCCCATTTTTTAATAATTGTCCCAATTTATTCGAAACCAATAGAATTTCGAGAATCAATCATTTTTTTTATCATGCCCTTTAAATATTTTAAAACTAAACATCGTAATTTGTAGATTTTTTTTTTACACAAATTTTAAATAAATATAAGTAATTCTGAAGACGTCCTCAAATAGTAATAAGAGAGACTTTGAAGAGCTTAGTATCAAATAGTAATAAGTGAGACTTTGAGAAAATTAATTGTCATTGTTAAAACTTGACCCTAAGCCTAATATATGTTACTTGTTTAAAAATATTTTAAGTTAATTATTGTGATTTATATTATTATTTTTTTGTAATTTTCAGATAAACGGAAAGAGTATTAAATACAAATAGACTCAATTTCCAACAATAAAGAGATAAATATGATATATACAAATAATTATATGCAATAATACATATATAAAATTAAATAAAAATAGAAGGGTGAAGCAGTCAATTAGCTTTTCGACCCCAAGCTACTTTATGTTCTCACATATTAAATCTTTTATATAGTTAATTATTGTGATTTATAGTACTTTTACGTATTTTTCAAATAATATATGTTACTGTACTCTTATGTCCCAATTTATGTAACTATGATAGAATCTCGAGAGCCAATCGAATATTGTATGTCTTTTAAATATTTTAACTTGTTAATTATTGTAATTTATAGCACTTGTTATATCATTTTAAAATAATTGTCCTAATTTATGCGGCACCGATAGAATTTCGAAAATCAGTCGATTTTTTTATTATGTCTTTTAAATATTTTAAAATTAATTATTATAATTCATAGTATTTTTTTTACGTAAATTTTAAATAAATATAAATAATTTTAAAAAAGTCCTTAAATAATAATAAGTGGGACTTTGAGGAGCTTAGTGGTCATTTTGGAAACTTGACCCTAAGCTCCTCAAACATTCCCTCTTATTATATATATTTTTCAAATAATATATGTTACTGTACTTCTTATGTCCCAATTTATGTAACTATGATAGAATCTCGAGAGCCAATCGAATATTGTATGTCTTTTAAATATTTTAACTTGTTAATTATTGTAATTTATAGCACTTGTTATATCATTTTAAAATAATTGTCCTAATTTATGCGGCACCGATAGAATTTCGAAAATCAGTCGATTTTTTTATTATGTCTTTTAAATATTTTAAAATTAATTATTATAATTCATAGTATTTTTTTTACGTAAATTTTAAATAAATATAAATAATTTTAAAAAAGTCCTTAAATAATAATAAGTGGGACTTTGAGGAGCTTAGTGGTCATTTTGGAAACTTGACCCTAAGCTCCTCAAACATTCCCTCTTATTATATATAGTAATAGTAAAGTAAAATGATAGAATTTCGAGAGCCAATCGAATATTGTATGTCTTTTAAATATTTTAACTTGTTAATTATTGTAATTTATAGCACTTTTTATATCACTTTAAAATAATTGTCCTAATTTATGCGGCACCGATAGAATTTCAAAAATCAGTCGATTTTTTTTATTATGTCTTTTAAATATTTTAAAATTAATATTATGATTCATAGTATTTTTTTTACGTAAATTTTAAATAAATATAAATAATTTTTAAAAAATCCTTAAATAATAATAAGTGGGACTTTGAGGAGCTTAGTGGTCTTTTGGAAACTTGACCCTAAGCTCCTCAAACATTCCCTCTTATTATATATATATAGTAAATTTATAGCACTTTTTATATCACTTTAAAATAATTGTCCTAATTTATGCGGCATCGATAGAATTTTGAAAATCAGTCGATTTTTTTATTATGTCTTTTAAATATTTTAAAATTAATTATTATGATTCATAGTATTTTTTTTTACTTAAATAAATATGAAATAAATATAAATAATTTTGAAAATTTTAAATAAATATAAATAATTTTGAAAAAGTCCTTAAATAATAATAAGTGGGACTTTGAGGAGCTTAGTGGTCATTTTGAAAACTTGACCCTAAGTTCCTCAAACATTCCCTCTTATTATTATACGAGATCATTGTTTCAATTCCAGCAGAGGCAACAAAAGTTACGTGATCTCTTCCCATCTTTCTAAGCATTGGTAGGCATAGTTGCACGGTATTTGTGTTGGTGAGGTGAATACATACTGATCTAGGTGCATGCAAGCTGATCGTTAACCAAAAAAAAATAAAGAAGAAAAAGTCTCCAGCTTTCTGACAACACTAAGTAGTTTGGCTGGAACAATTTGAACCTCATTGTCCCTCGTTTAGTGCATCAGAAAAGAAAACAGTTCCTATGGGGGCATTCATTTTTCTTTCTGTGAAGTTTATTAAAGTGCTTAGAAATGATACTATAATCTTTTCACTTCAAATAAAAAAGAAAGTGGACAACAGAGATTTCGTAGGGTGTGGTAAAAGTAGTTGTTACCTGGGGACTAACATCCGGTCTAGCTTACAGTTGAAGCATTGAACCAACTTTTTGGTCTTGCTGCGTACAAAGTGATTGCAGTGTGAGCAGGCGAGCAAGTAAAATGACTGGGGACGATCGGGAAGTGATATTTTGCCTTCTACAGGGAAGGTTTGTACCTGCAGTAGTAATTTACAGTAACATTAGAAACTTCTTTGTAGATATTTTTGAAAGACTTTGGACAATAATTGATTCTACTTTGTGTTTGTGATTTTTTCTGCAAGGGGTGGTAACCCCTAAATTTAGTTGGTTGAGTGATACTTTTGTTGTTAATTTTTATGTGTATGTGATTTTTGCCTATGCTTGTCTTGTATAGGCAAGGTTAGTCAGTTTTTTCTTGGTTATGGAAATAATTAGTACATACATATACATGTTATGGAATGAACTAACCATAGATGAAAACTCTGGAATGGTGGATATAGATAGTACATCTTCAATAGGTGCAAGATTCAGTGAAGATGATGATGTCGATGAGCTTCTTAAAATGTAAGATAGCAACATTTGTTCATTGTCCTTCACCCTGGAAAAGATTAGTTCAAATAGCGAATATATTTTTAAGTAGCAGTGTTTAAGTAGTATAACATTATGATGGGGGGATAAGTTAATGTATACCAGTGCATCAATGTAGTAGCCTGCACGTACTGAGGATTTGTTATGATTGTTGTCTGATATCTTGTGGCCAATCTTAGAGTTGCGTATGTGAAAGGTGGAGAGGCTTTTTAATTCAATACAGGAAAAGAAATGCAGAGGTAAAAAGGAAAGAGTTACAGAGGATGATGTAAACAACACACCGCCGCGAAATTCAGTAACGCCTATACGCTTAGCAAGAATGACGGGGTGCTCATGTAAATGATGTAGTAATGTAGTGCCTTCATTGTCTGCTAAGTCGTCCCATATAGTAAATAGGAAGGGTTTCTTGCTGATCATTATAACATATGTAGGAGTTGTTATAGGGCAAATGTGTTTTAATAAGTAGATGAAGAATTTGTCGAAATTTATGTGGGGTCGAGTAGGTTACCTTTGGTCCATCACAATCGCTTCTCGAAAGTGCTTACTTTGGTCGGCCGTATACTGTAGGGTGCTGCAGTTAGCTACTACTGCCAGTAAGTCTGGTGTAATGAAGAATAAAACGTTAACAGTTATTTTGATTAATAGGGCGTACTTAGTTAATGGGGAAAAGATGCGAAGACGTAAACTGGGAGCTTACCAAATTCAACACCTGGATGTTGATGCTCAATAGATGAAAAAGGAAGTGCGTTCAGCTTTCTTGGAGCAGGTAGGGGTACTTCTATTCCACCGTTATTGGTAACGGCCTCAACAATTGTGTATCTGTCAACGACCCATTCATATGTACCGGCCCGTATTGAGTAACTGCGGGGCTCTCTAACTTTCGCAGAGGAAACCAAATATGTTTTGAAAAGAGCAAACAACTTCTCGTACTTGGGAATGTCATCACCGTATAGTACTATGGAAACCTGTTGTTCCTGTAGTAAAGTAAAGTAGCGAAAGTTTAAGATATGAAAGCTGAATTTATAGAGGAAGTTATTTGAATTTTCAGCGGTTGTTGTTTTCATAAGGCTTCAACTCGTAGTTTATAATGTTGTCATAGATAATAATTATTTTTTAAACGTCTTGAGTATTAACATCATCTTTCTGTGAGAAAGAAAGTATAGATAAACTTACGCTTTCATCCTGCACAAGTATTGTCTGAAAATGTACACTCTGATCTCTGCTCTCGCGAGGCCGGAATTTGTCGACTACCTGAACCTTACAGGTCTAGTCTGTAGTTTTTGTTGTAATGGCGTCCACAAGAAGCCTTTGATCCATTATGACAGCTTCTGTTTTATCACAGGAAGAAAAGGTGCAGATTAAATAGCAACATATGATGAAAAACATAAACAACAATATTCTACGTAGATGCAACATCAACCAAACAAAGGGAATTTCAAACGACATAATCAAACAGAAAAATAAAGCGGTGACTGAAGAGAATTCACAGAGATGATGGAATCGCAACGTTGGAAGTAGGAAGCCGATTGTAAGTGAAAATGATGTCAATATTCCATGGAAGATTGAAAGCAGCAGCGGAGAACATTTTTCAAATTAAAAAACTCAAACAACCTTAAAAAAGGAATGAGGCATTCTTTTTTAAACAGACTAAAAAGGAAAGAGACAAACTATTTGAAATGGAGGGAGTATCATTTTTCCAGTGCATTTAGAAGTTATAATCATTCAAGTGGGAAAAATGTATGTTAATTCGATAAATCTGGATACTTTCGAAGATTTTCTATGGTTACAAAAATGGCCCGGAATAGAGAAGAACGGGTACAAGTAGTTCGCAGTTGAGGCATAATCGATTGAATGATTGATCTATGGTTACAGTATACTGTTTAGAAAAAAAGTGCATTACTTCACAAAAATTAGAATGGCTGCTGCAAAATAAGCCGAGTTAGAGAGATTGAGAGATATGGGACTTTTTGGGTGAAAGAGCTGCAGGGAAGAGAAAGAAGGGAAAATCTCAACTGAAAGAGAAGAAAGAGATAATAAGATGAAGTTGGAAACTTTTGAATAAATTCTTGATTAAGCTAATGGGTAGAAGCACTGTGTAGGGAAACTTTGGCTTACTATACAAGGTGCGTTGAGACGTTGAGTACTTTCTTTATTGAGAAAATATCCTTGCTTGTATTTCTCTTTATTTTTTGAGATTGGGTTGGTGTTCAGTCTACTTCTATATCACTACTCAGAAGCCAAGGCGTTGCATAATGGGCACAACTCATTTAAGTAGTTTAAGTGAATAAAGCATGTTGTCATTATTTGGAAAAACTCATGTTCTCTCAGTCCCTCCATTGTCTTTGGGTGGAATATATTTTGCTCTCTTTTATGTTGGGATAGCTTGCAAGATGTTTCAAGCTTGCCATTAAATTGACCAACAATTGGGAAAAAATTGGAAATCCATTGCAAATTGGAATTCATCTAGATAAGATAGGCATGATTTGCAGATTTGTCCGTGCAGATTGAAGAGTGGGAAATGATTCCGGGACATGGAAAATAAGAAATAAATCTTGATTAGAACAAGTTTGGTTAAAGACATAGCTAGCACATGCCACTTGAACAGAAGTAGAAGAACAGAAACCATAAAATAAGTAGTCAAAGAAGAGTATAACTGGCAAGTATGAAACTAATGTAGGACATTTCTTGTTATTGGTCTTTGTAATTTTTTCAGTTGGTTGAACTTCACATAATTAGTATTGACAAGGTGGAAGGGGGGTTCGTTTTTCTAAACTAATGGAAGAGAAGTTAAACATTAATATAATGTGATTCTAGACTGTTGCTAAGATTATTTAGATTAATTTTTTTTAATTCCAACAATATACATAAAGAAAGCAATATGATATCTTTACAATAAAACAGTAGGAAAAACACTAACCATCAGTTAATCCAAACAACACAAAAACAATTAATTTTACCAGACAAAGAAAGGAAAATTGTCAAGAACTACAAATAATAATAAAGTTCTATTATTTTTCTTCATCCAAAAATTAAGAACTTCTATTCTTCTGCTGTAAAAAAGGGAAAAAATTGCTAGTTCTTATTTTATTGGTCAAATCTATTGCTGTGAGGTTTGAAAATGCAAGCTGCAAGTTTTTGGGCTATCAAATCTGTAAGTTCTATATTTGTTTATATTTTTACCTCAAATTTGTGTATCCAACAAAGACCCAAAAGCAAGAAATTTATCATAATCCGAAAGAAAATCCTAAAGATCTTATAACTCAATCTACTCTAATAAGAGACATAAGAATAGAATTGGGTCTTCTTCTTCCATTAGATTCTCGAAGATGAAGAGAAACTCCAAAGCAGAACTAACAAAATAGAATCCCCAAATAGCAAAAGAAAATAGCCAAAAACAGCGACACATACCCGATAGAACAACACCACACGGAGAGAATAGGAAGAAGAATTCTAGTTCTAGCTTATAATATAGAGTAAAAAAAAAATGTTGGATGCCTGCTCTTTTCTTTGTTTTTTGGAAGAGAGGGATAGAGACAAAGTATAGAAGATGGTAGATGTATATTTTTTGGAGATGCTAAGTGTGTACGCAAGATCTACACGTGTTATAATCAAAGTGAAATTTCAAAAATATCCCAAGTGAAATTCCAAGAATACCCCTGGCTGACCCCAAGCTCCTCTCTCATTCACTCTTATTATATATATATATATATATATATATATATAAATATAAATAATTTTGAAAAAAATCCTTAAATAATAATAAGTGGGACTTTGAGGAACTTAGTGGAATAATAATAAGTGGGACTTTGAGGAGCTTAGTGGTCTTTTGAAAACTTGACCCTAAGCTCCTCAAACATTCCCTCTTATTATATATAGTAAAATTTATAGTACTTTATCACTTTAAAATAATTGTCCTAATTTATGCGGCACCGATAGAATTTCGAAAATCAGTCAATTTTCTTATTATGTCTTTAAATATTTTAAAATTAATTATTATGATTCATAGTATTTTTTTTACGTAAATAAATATGAAATACATATAAATAATTTTGAAAATTTTAAATAAATATAAATAATTTTAAAAAAGTCCTTAAATAATAATAAGTGGGACTTTGAGGAGCTTAGTGGTCATTTTGAAAATTTGACCCTAAGCTCCTCAAACATTCCCTCTTATTATATATAGTAATAGTAAAATTGGTTACCTTGTAAAATTAACTATTATTTATGAAAAATAAAAAATCAAATCGATTCATACAGTCAATCACATCACGATCAACCTGTTATAACCCAGGGAGAACCACACCCCAAAAGCTAGCTATTAAGGTGGTAGAGCCCAAGGCTATAAATATCCCACACCAATACTTCGTAGTACCGATGTGGGACTTTTTGCAATGAATCATAACAAACCACCACGCTCCGCATCCGTCGTCCTCGACGGCTCCACTCTAGGTAGCTTTCACTCTACTTTTTGTAGGTAGCTCTTTCCCAGGTAGCCCTTTTCGAGCGCCTCGATGGCTGTGCGCTAGACAATACTAGCCCCGGCCGAACACTGCCATACCGGCGTCACCATCCCAGGCACGGCGGGCACGGAGGGTGATGACTGGCTCTGATACCACTGTTATAACCCAGGGAGAACCACACCCCAAAAGCTAGCTATTAAGGTGGTAGAGCCCAAGGCTATAAATATCCCACACCAATACTTCGTAGTACCGATGTGGGACTTTTTGCAATGAATCATAACACAACTCAAGCAGTCAGAATCATACGGATGTTGCTTCCACTCAAACACATGAATATTAAAATAAATAGATATATACATTATCATGATTTCATGTTAAAAAATTTAGAATAATCCTGAACCTACTTTTTTTTCTCTGTAACCTACGTAGTTTTGAAGAACTGCTAAGCTTAAAGTAACCTAAATCAAGGAAGCAACATTACAAGATTTATGATATAAAAGAATTCTAAACTTAACTACTCAAAAACCTAAACCAAATTAAAGACACAACGTTGATATATTATTTAGGGTATAAAAGAATTCTAAACCTAAAAAAATCATGAAAAGCAATATTTTGTTCCTTAAATAAATTTTAATATATATTTTCTCTTGTCATATATTTTAGGACTACTTAATTTAAATATTATAAAATAAAAGTTATATACTACAGTGAATTAAAGGTCCTATGTTTTGAGCAGAGTACATGCTTTATTGGGTACATAATACCAATATTATTTCTGGAAAAAAAAAAAACCTATGGATATTTTTATTTTCTCTTACCATAAATTTTAGGAGTCTTTTTTCATATACACAAGAAAAAAGAAAACTTACCAATATTATTTCTCCATATATTTAATTAAATAATAATTTTAAAAAAAAATAGTAAATGACATTTTGGCCAAAAAGAAAATCTCATTATCGATTAAAACTTAAAAGAGGTATAGTAGTTTTCTTTCGACGGAACAAATTGAATCATTCATATGATAATTGGATATTTCCATATAATGATTCGAGGGATGTCCAGACATATAACTCTTATATTAATTTACGTAGAATTTTTTTCTGGGAAAAGAAATTCTATGGAACTATTGGTAGTTCAATTTAAGGAAAGGATACACTAGTAAAAGTTATCCAGAAAACATGTAATGTCAGAAAAATATGGGTTTATATTATAAATATTTATTAATATTTTAAACATAATTCTGAATTTGATGATAGTCCACAACCATGAACCCAAATATAACTATATAGTAACTGATTATTGAGTCGTACACAATAATATTAAGTAACTCTAATAATAAGGGATAACAATTTCAAATATATATAATCGACTAACTTACGTTGTAAAAATATAGCGCAAGATTTATGGTATGAATCTCTAGCCCAAAAAAAAATGCAGTATGCAATACTATACATCCGAAATACAATAATGTATTGAAGCAATGGACAATTGAATACCTTTCAAGAATTTTATAAAAAAAAATTTGAAGCAATACCAAAGCTTCAAATTATAACGACGGAGAATGTGGAACAATGGAATTTTTATAGGAGTATTCAGGTTCCATACCAAATTAAATTCGGAGTACAATTTTTTTTTTAAAAAAAACCTAATCCTGATTAAACTTTACTACACTTAGAAGATTCCATGTTTATTGGAAGTAATATTACGCAAAATGCTTCCATGTTTAAGTATAAGAGGTGTACATAGAATGTTTTCATGTTTAAGTAAAATTGATCTCCGAGAGTTTATGTAGAAGGAGGTAAAGGTACGTGGAATGTTTCCATGTTTATGTAGAAAATTTAATTTATAAAATATAGATTATTTGAGGAATATAGGAAAAGATGATTTTGTCTAAAGGAGAAATTTTTAATGAAAGACAAAAAGTTCAAACAATATTTCTAAAGCCCTTCAAACTTTTAATAGATTAGATATAGAGATTAGAGATATATATAGGGCTTTGCTAACATACTACATGAAATGAAATAGTATGTTAGCAATGTACCCATCTTTTAATTTCCTTAGATGCCCCTACTTTTGTTTCCAACACACTAAACTTAAAAGACATTTTTGTCATTTCACAAGTAAAGCCCCAACTTCCTTCCAGCTTCCTCCATCCAACTTAACCCCTCCAACGTGGAATGAGACAACAATGGAAGAATCAAGAACAAATGTATCATTTATTTATCCTAATAGGAGTATTGGATTAAACGTTTGAGTCCATTATGTCAAATTAAATAGATGGGTTTCATTTCCACCTTCAATAGAGTGCAAACAAATTCCAAAAAACTATCTGCACAAATCTATTTTGACAATCCAAATCTCTGTCAATGTCATTGCAGTACTTCTTTCAAGCTTCTTTCTTTTTCCGCCATTTTTAAGAACATTGGGTTAATATTTTTGAATAAAGGAAAAAAAGCAACATATAAAAGAAAAAAAAGAAATTTCTTAGATCAATTATACCTTGGGAAAGATCACTAATCAAATGGTGAAGAAGAAAAAGAAATAAGTAAAAGAGGTTGGTAAAATGAAGAGAAAAAAAAGGTGGAAGGAAAGAAGTGAGAAGAACTCAATTTGGGCTAGGAGATGCAAAGAAGGGATCGATAGAAGCAACCATGAAAAAGAAAAAGGAAATAATTACTTAAAAGCCCTTCCTTAAATGTGTTGTAATGTTATTGATATGGACATTTTAGGAAATTAAAAAATGATTACATTGCTAACATATTACCTTCATGTAGTATTTAATATGTTAGCAAAACCCCTCACACACACATATATATATATATATATATTACTTATTACTCCCTCTGTCCCAATTTATATGACACATTTTTTTTTTTAGTCAGTCCCAAAAAGAATGACACATTTCTATATTTAGTAACAATTTAACTTTAAAATACCCACTTTACTTTTAATGAAATGATTTACAACCACATAAATATCTATGACTCATTTTACACCACAAATTTCAAAAGTCTTTCTTTCTTTCTTAAACTCCGTGCCAAGTCAAACTACATCACATAAATTGGGACGGAGGGAGTAGTTATTAGTGTCTTCACTTAATCTCTCTTTAATTTCTACAAAACCTATTCATTTTTTTTCCGAACTAACATTACTATGACACAATGTTAGTTGCTACGTTGTGCATTATCTTAATTTATGCAAAAGAAAGGATTTGATGATTCATTTTGCTATGATCTGGCTCTTGTATCATTACTATGTTGTGCATTGTCTTAATTTACTCATTAACATCAAATATGATTGTTCCCTCAGCTATCCCGACGTCTGTATTAATAAATTAATGATTGTGCTTCACGTTTGGAAATGTCTGCACTTAATGGGCAAGGGATTGTATTCTTGTAAATTAAGATACATCATGGATTTTGGCTGCAATTGAGATTCAGTTTCTTTTCATGTTAGTTGCTATAATTTCTTTGTCTGTAAAATTGAATTATTGGCATGTCACGCCAAATTGCTGGAGAACAGGAAAAGACGAGAAGTCACATATTTGTTTTATGAGTATTTTTTTATTGGTTCAACCGAAAATCGAACCGTTAAGGACTAAAAATCGATAAATCGAAAATCGATAAAAAAATATCTTATTAATTTGTTATTGATTTAGCTTATTTAAAAATTAAAAACAGATAATATATAAAATCAAACATAATCGACCGATGCACACCTGACACCCCTAACTCCTATCATATTCTTTGTCCATTGTCCAACGCCTACGTACACTGTTGTTGCGGTACCTAAGAAAGCTTTACCAGTCCAATTAATTGCATGTGCATTTATGTCATCGAAGAGTTTTGTATATTTTTAGTATCCCAAATTGGTGACAAATATATCCTTTTTCTCACATTAAAAACAATCAAATATTCCCCCGTCCAATACTATGAATAGATTAATTTTATTTGTCCAGTTTAAAAAATCAAGAAATAATTTACGTTGTGTCAATATTTTAGTGTTCGTATTTTAGGATTTGGTGGCTTACTTTTGGCTAACATCAGTATTTGTGCCTAGTCGTTCAAATTTAGTAGTCATTTCTGTAATTCTTGATTGTCATGATTGATGACAAGATAACTTTATGAATTTTATGACGATCCAACAAAAAATGTGAAGATATGACAGTCAATTCTGGCAATTTTTAATCGTGAATTTATTTCCTTAAATATTTTTAAACGATGTCAATCTATGTGGAGCACTGAAAGATCCTATTTGTGTAAATCTCCCGAGGAAAGGGATCTTCGAAAAATTGGCATTAGATTGAAACCGAAAGAAGCCCATTAAACTTGATCATGGCCCAAAAGGTTCTGGAGTTAATAGCCCATTAACTCCACATAAAGATCTTGAGAAACAAACAAACAAGGAATGATGAAACTAACGCTTTTCACGGGACATGAATTTATATTTTCGTATCATAATATTTCATGAGTTTTGTCTGAGCACGACTTCAGTTTCTAAAGAACTTATGCCCAACTAGGAATAAGTTTGATTGCTAAAAGGCAAAAATTAAAGACCAACTCATTTGAAGGGTAAAAATTAAAGACCGCTCATTTGAAGCATAAACATGCTATTTTATGTTTAAATTTCTCTTTTCTTAATACTTTTCACTCTCCTTTATTAGTAGTTCTAGACTTTATATTGTGGAATTTTGTCTAAGAATTGACATAGAATGATAGTACTAGCAAGTAACAAGCAAATGACTAAAACAAATTCATTTGACATCTTATATTCCCATAAAATAAGTTACTTGAATGTCATTTTCTTTAAAGTGTTGGCCAGCTTTGGAAAGAGGATTTGTAATCTTCATGAGTAGAAAGTGTCTTCCCTTTAATAGGTCTTACATAATTTGAGCAAGTAACTTCTAAATATCAAAGGATTAAAGTGAAAAATTAGAAAAAAGAGAGGCAATAATAGTTTCTTTGTTGTTGTTGGAAAAGGTGAAGGAGAAAAAGAAAATGCAACTCAATGGTCCTATTTTCCTCATAAAATACATGGAAACTACTTTAGTTGATAAATGTTGGGAGAAGCAATAAGGAAGGGATAAAATATAATATGCTATTCTTTTTTATATAAAGATAGATGTAAAATTGATATAAAGAAAAAGAATTTCAACCTATCTTTGTAATTGTAATATGCTATTCTTTTTCTTTTTTAAACTATCCGCTACTTGTTGAATGCGTACTAGATAAATTTATTTCTATGCAATAACTTATAAATCACATAATGAAATATAAATCATACTAGGTAAGTCCGATGTGAGTGTGATGAGATCTGATTTCCTATGTAATAACTCACAAAACACACAGAAAATATAAATAACATTAGGTAAGCCTGATATGACGAGCTCTAACTGAGAAGACTAGTGGTCTGGGGAATCAATTCTAAATCTCTCATGTGGAAAATCACTCACTCAATATAAATAAGATAGATATTTATATAATTATAAATTATTTTAGTAAGAATAAAATAGATATTTTAAAGCTAAAATGTTATTGAAGGTAAAAATTCATTCTTTTGTGATTGACCATAGTGACATACCGACATACTACAAATTTTCAACAATGGTGACATACTGACATACTATAAATCTTAAATACTCCCCCGTTTTGTTTTTGTTGAACTTCTTGCTAAAAAATATATGTTTTAATTTAGTTGTTTCACACTTACGAAATTAAGAAAAATTTATTATGTTTTTTCAATACTATTTCTATTATTAAATGATTATATAAAGTGTATATATTTAAATTTATATTTTTAAAATATAATTAATTAGGATAATTTGATAAAATAAGCTTCTAATAAATATTTTTTTAAAGGAAGCTTAAGTTAACAAGTACTCCCTCCATTCTATATTAAATGAATTGTTGAAACTTTTTTATAGTTCAAAATAAGTGAATTTTTCAAAGTTTAAGAGAATTGTTTGGACCTTTTTTCATATTTATTCTTTTTTTTAATGATGTTCTTAACTATTTTATATTTTTTTACGAGAATAGTTTGGATAATCAAAAGGATAATAATAGAAAGTAACCTTAAATTTATGTTTTTAAATATTTTTCTTAATAAATATGCATTACTTTAATAGTTTAATTATTTTGAATTAGATTGAGTATCAACTATTTTGAAATGAAGGGATTAATTCCTGAGTAACATTAATAACACCAAATACAAATTCCATTAATGAAAATAAAAGTCTTAGCCAAAAAAGGGGAAACACATTAAATAATATTCCAAAAGTATCTACTCTATCCTATGAATTAAATTGGGAAAAGAACAAAATTCTATGAATTCTGACATTTACCCAATCCATTTTCCAGTCTTTCAGATTGGTTAGAATCTTGGAATCTTTCCCACTTTCTTGCTCATTACTGTTTTGACACCCAAAATAAAATTCTTGAAGCAAATTCACATTTTTTTTTTTCAAGAAAGGCAAATCCCAAGAAAGATATAAGAATTTTTTTTTTACTTTTTAAAGCCATTTTCTGAATACCAAAATCTCCCTTGTATCTATCAAAGCAGATTTTCCTGTGTTCTTGATTGAACCCTTGAACTCCAGGTAAATTTTCATTGTTAAAGTTTCAATTTTTACAAAAAAAAATAAAAAATTAATTCTTGTTGAGTAGTTCATTTGTTGGTAAAGTTTCAACCTTTATCAAAAAATTAATTAATTAATTCTTGTTAAGTATAGTTCATTTGTTGGTAAAGTTTCAATCTTGACAAAAATAAAAATAAAAAAAATTCATGTTGAGTATAGTTCATTTGTTGGTATAGTTTCAATCTTTACAAAAATAAAACTAAAATTTCTTGTTGAGTATAGTTCATTTTTTTAGTAAAGTTTGAATCCGTACACACAAAAATTATTTTTTGTTGAGTATAGTTCATTTGTTGGTAAAGGTTCAATCTTTTACAATTTTTTTGTTTTGTTGAGCCCTTGAATTCCAGGTAAAGTTTCAATATTTACACTAAGAATGAATTAAAAGTTGATTTAGTTCTATAATGTTATGATGCATTGCAAGGAAGGTTACTTGAGTCCCACATAGAGAAATGTGATGTGGGGTCTATATAGCCTTGGCCGCGGTGGTGCCCACCACTAGCGGTGTGGTTCTCTCTTGGTTGTATCAATGGTATCACCCACCACTCTTGGTGCCCACCGTGCTATGGATGATGACACCGGTGTTGCAGCGTTCAGCCGGGGCTAGCAATGTCCAGTGCATAGCCAGCCGTGGGCACCTGACTCGAAAATGGCTACCTGGGAAAGAGCTACCTACTTGTGGTAGAGTGAAAGCTACCCAGCGTGGAGCCTTCGAGGACAACAGATGCGGAGCGTGGTGGTTTGTTATTATTCATTGCAAGGTATGTGAGGTCCACACCGATATTGAAATGTGCTGATGTGGGGTTTATATTGCCTTGGGCACTGCCCCCACCACTTGCTTTTGGGATGTGGTTCTCTTTGGTTGTATCAACGTCCTATCACTCTCCGTGCCCACCGTGCCGTGGATGGTGATGCCGGTATAGCAGCATTCGCGTGGGGCTAGCAATGTCTAGTGCACAGCCAGCCGTGGGTGCCTAGTCACCTGACTTGAAAATGGCTAGCTGGAAAAGTGCTACCTGCTACCTACTGGTGGTAGAGTGAAAGCTACCCAGTGTGGAGCCATCAAGGACGATGGGTGCGGAGCATGGTGGGTTGTTATGATCCATTGCGAGGTACGGGACTTGAGTCGTGCATCGGTATAGAAATGTGCTGATGTGGGGTTTATATAGCCTTGGGATCTCCCACCTTAATGACTAGCTCTTCGGGGTGTGCTTATCCCTTGGTTTTATCCAGTGGCAAAGCTAGGAATTTAGCTAAGGGTGTTCAGAACTTTAGTACATATCTCTTAAAAGTTGTTTTGACCTATATAAACTATATTAGTTTCTATATGCACAGTATAATTTTTTGACGAAGGGTGTCGAGTGACCACCCTTGGGTCAATATAGCTACGCCACTGGTTGTATCACAGAAGTTGGGTAAGTTAGTTCTGATAAGTGAGAAGTGCCAATAAATTAGGACAGATGAAGTATTTATTGATTTTAGAGATCCATTCTGTTCTCTAAATCTATTTGTCTTAAGGGCTTTTGTTTCTCCTCTGATATGTATCCATTCTTGTTTTTGTCATTTGTGCTTCTGTGCAGAAAGGTTCAGTTTTTTTCTAAAGAGTTGATGGAGATAGATAAAGCAATTAGAGAATGTGATGACAGTAGGTTGAAGACAAAATATACTAATGCCATATATGTTATCAAACGAGCACTCGCGCTGTATTCGTAAGCTTCTCTTCTTTTCCTGTCTTTTTGGGGTTTCTGTTCTTGCTATAAAGTTGCAGCTTGTCTCAATGCATTGATTCGGCATTTCTTTTTAGTTGCATTGGTATATAGTTAGCTGTAATTGGAAATTTGAATTTCATTCTTACGGTTTTATGACGCAAACAACTTTGTGTATCATGGTTCAAGCATAAAAGAACAATGATAATATCATAATGTTTACATCTTTAACGTAGGAAAAATTGACTGTTTGTGTCAGTTGTAAATTCAGGTCATTGTACGTAGGATAAAGTTCTGAATGCCTTTTGTTTCCTATGGTTAATTTACCATGGATTATTTGATGAATTTCTGTCCGTATGCTACTTGATTGATTCAGTGTATCATTGTGTTCTAGATTGTGAAGTTCTGAAGGATCTATGGATTTATGTGATGCAGATAGCAGCATATACTTTGTTTGTAGTGTGTGGAGCATATGTTTTAATAGCACATTATTTTGTTAAGAGCCCTGTGTCATACTGGCGAACAGTAAATAGATGTATGTTCTACGTTCTACACTTGTTTCTCAAGTCATGAACATGTTTCACTCCTGTAGTTTCAATTTGTTCAAGCAGGTTAATTTTTCTTGAGATTAAGAGAATAAAGTTTCAAATATTATATTTGCCTTGGTATTACAGTGCTAAATAATAATTAGAAGATTGAATGCAATAATATTTATTTGCATTGCTGTTTATTAATTTGGACATTTAGAAATGGTAAATCTTTCCATCTGTAGAAAGTGGTCATTCTTTTCTGTGGATAAACTAATTAAAAGTTGTGGGAAAAAAGGGACAGAGGGAATATCATAGAAGAAAAGTTGTTGATCTAGTAGTTATTGTTATTACTTTTCTCTTTTATGATAATCTTGGTTTAGTGTTTCTCTTCTTTTGCCCTTCTGTTTGAACCCCGGCCCTTAAACAGCATACAAGAGGTTGCATTGAGCTTCAATGGAGGGAAAGACTCTACTGTAAGTTATTTACATGCCTCTCAACTAAAGTCTCAATTTTTTGCTTCATCTATAGTGACCAAAAGTGTACATTAGGTTTGGCGATTGACAGAAGTCTTTTAAGTTTGGTTAGACATTGCATAAAGATGTATGGACATAGAATCTCTATTTTTAGTGAGTTCCAAATTATTTCTAAAGACAGATTTGAGTAGTGGGATGAAAAGGGTCCAAACGGAACAAAATGGATATAGAGGATTCATATAGCCGACTCCACCTTGTAGGGGGGGTTGAGGCAAGTAGTTATTGTTGTTATGTTTAACCAAATATGTGATGTTTGATTTTACAATTTAGGTTTTGCTTCACCTACTGAGGGCAGGCTATTTTCTGCATAAAGCGGAAGAAACTAGTTCACAAGATGTCGCTGATGGTGAAAACACATTCCCGATACGGACAATATATTTTGAGACCCCGACTGCTTTCCCTGAAATCAACTCATTCACTTATGAAACCGCAGCCACGTACGCAAGAAATGTTAATTTGTCTTCCCTCCCTTTGACACAAATAACATTTTAGGATTCCCTCTAATGCTAGCAGTACTTTTATTATCATTTGAATTGGTCCTTCTTCTCTGAACAGTTACAATTTGCAAATGGATATTCTTCGCCTCGACTTCAAATCAGGGTTGGAAGCTCTGCTTAAGGCTAATCCAATTAGAGCTATTTTTCTTGGTGTGCGAATTGGTGATCCTACTGCGGTAATAAATAGATGTTAAACTTTTGCAACTACTTGCTGATTTTTTCAGAATTTTGATAGATGTGATCTGTGGCCGACTGCTGCTTATGGTCACATACCTTTCAGGTAGGTCAGGAGCAATTCTCACCTAGTTCACCTGGATGGCCACCTTTCATGAGGGTGAATCCAATATTGGATTGGTCATACAGGTTAGACGACACCTAATAAACTGTCCTTAGATGATTTCTTATTGTTGAATTACTGTGTATATGTATGGTTGTACTCACATTTAAAGTTGGAGAACTTGAATGCCAGTGCAGTGGATTTTGAATCCTTTGATATTTGGGATCAAGACAGAGACTTATTTGTTCAAGGAATATAAACAAAGGTTGCATCTGCATGTAAGGATTTTAGACCAATTAATCCAAATGGAGCTAACAATAACTTGCTAAAGGATAATAGCCTCAGGGGATTTGGTTGAGTGTAAATATTCATGGGATGGGCGGGCTGAACCCACGTCAGGAGCTCTAATCTTGCCACCGACAAGAAGCTTGATACTTACGTGAGAGCAAGGTAGAGGGGTGGATCCAAATTCTCCCAAATATGGGTCAATTGGGCTTGGGACAGCTAATTCACTGGGAATTTCTTGATTATTACAAAAAGAAAAGGAACTTGCTAAGGGATAAGGAGCGGCAAAACATTTTTAAAGTGCTCAAGTTACATTAAGATTACATGCTAAAGATAGTGTTTATGAGAAATTTATGCATAATGAACTGCTATTTTGATGAAACACATTAACATTGAAGGTCCTCTGAATATAGCTTGGAGGATGGGAATGAACTTCAAATTACTTGAGTTAGCTTCTGAAATTGGCAATTATTTAGGTTGAATTTAAAGTTTGATATGGGGCCCAGGAAATAAAAGGTTTACAGTCTGCAAATCATATGCAGAGCCTTATGCTATGTTAAAGATTATTTCATGTTGCACTATCATATATGCTTTAGTTTATTATTGTCGCATTTTGTTATAGCTCATGGGAAGTGATGATGGTCCTATTTGCTATTTTATTTAGGTGAGTGTATATGTTAATGAAGGTTTATAGATTGCATGTTGTTTTCTTATAAAATAAGGTCTATACTTTGAATTATGCCTTAAGTTTTAAATGTGACTTAAAAATATGTTTCACTTCTTCACTAGTACCTAGATGAAACATGGACAGTCTTTTCGGAACAACTCAACAACAACAATGCCACAACCCCAAGCTAGTTGTGGTTATCTATATGAATCTTCACTATCACTCCATTTGGACCTGTTTCTTTTCAGTATTCAGTAAATGGAGAAAACTCTGAGCAAATTCAATCTGACTCATGATGTTGATGAGAACATATGCTTAGGAATTATCTCATTTCTTTGCATGTAGTTATGAAGTAGAAATTTTCTTTTACTGCTCGCCCTTTTGCGTTAGCATCATCTCCTGTTTCACTTTTGTAGAGTTTTGTCTCAACTTTCCATGGAAAATGTTAATCTAGCAGTTTTTTTGGGTTGAAAAGCAATCATCTATTCTTCTATTTGATTCTTATTTTTTACAATTAAAATGACTAACCTATTAAGTTTAATATGGCAGAGATGTGTGGGCCTTCCTTTTGGTTTGCAAGGTTCGGTACTGCAGCCTTTATGATCAGGGGTAATTTCTTAGTTATGTTTCTTCAAAATTCGTTACAATGATTCTTCATTCAGCAGCATGATAAGGATATACATTTTTGCGATTTATACTAAAATCTATGACATATTTGCTCTTGTGAAGTGGTAGTGATAACTTTTACTTTCAAGTTCAACTTACTTACTGAGGTGTACCTGCATTTGTTCGAGCACTCTATTTATTTCACTGATTTATAGGTATACTTCAATTGGGAGCGTCCATGACACTGTTCCTAATGCACTATTGGGCATCAGGAACGACAACAACAGCGAACAAAAGTTTAGGCCAGCTTATTTACTTGCTGATGGAAGGCTGGAAAGAGCTGGAAGGGTAAAGAAGTACACTTCTCCAGTTTCTGGGAAATTATCTTCCATTAGCAATGGACTGAAAGTCGAGGATTTGAATTCCAATAATCTGCTTACTGCCTCAATCATAGCTGTGGGAGATGAAATTTTGTAAGTTATTGGTTCTAGACCTTTAAATCTGATAATCCTAGTATTATGATGATGTTCTTCTGAGCTTCTTGTTATTATTTCTTAGTTACAGTGCATTTTCACCCAATCTTTTTTTCCCCCACTTTTTGGTTCCTTATAATCTCTTCTTGATAGTTGGTTTCCGGTATTTCTTCTTTGGAAGCTAAAATCAATCTGTCAGAAGTATATAATGCTACTCTCTGATTCTCTTCTTATTGGATATTCAAGTCGAACTTTTTTTGTGTTGTTTTTAACAAAACTGAATCATTCGGGGTAATTGATGTCCTGCATTGGATCACTTCGGCAATCACATAGTTGTCCGGAACCTGTTGTTCATAGCCAGATCTTTGAGAATAAGTTATCCTCTGCTTCAAAATATTTTTTCTTCTCTACGTAAAACTTTTCATTTACTATTTTGTTTTAAAAAAATTGGGGTAAGGGGATTATAAGGTGGGGAATCGAACCCTCACCAACAAGGTAAAAGTTCAGGTAGCCAACCAACTGAGCTACTTAGATTCCCCTTTCATTTGAGAATTGAACAGGAAGCAAGGAGGTTATTTTGGCGTCTAAACATTGTCCTTTCATATTCACAAGGCTTGTATCAGAGTTTTTCCATCCTTTAGCTCACTTCCCTTTTGAGCCGAGGATCTATCAGAAACAGCCTCTCTACCCCACAAAGATAGGGGTAAGGTCTGCGTACCCTCTCCAGACCCCACTTGTGGGATTACACTGGGTATGTTGTTGTTGTAGTTGTGCTGAATACTTTTGGTAGTTTTGTTACTGCATCTATGAGGATAGTTAAACAATGAGGGGAATGCATGATGATGGAGTCTAGTTTACATGTTATATGTCTATTAGGAAATCAGCTGAACGTGTAGAGGCGTCCTCAATTCTTTCAAATTCCATTTGTCTAAGTAGATATATTCATTTTGCTTATTAGTATATGTTGATATGGCGCTCTATGTAATGCCATAAACTATATCTTTTCAGTTCTCATATCATCTATCTGTGGCAGAGATTGATACCCTGCAAATAATATATGTAGTAATTAGTATAGCCCTGAACTATGAACTTTCTTCTATTTGTAGTTGCTTACTTATCAGATGTCTTTCTCTTGGTTCCGTAGCTCAGGTTTGGCACTGTAGAAGACAAGTTGGGGTCTGTGTTGTGTAGAAAGCTCCATTCTATTGGTTGGGCAGCATCGCTGCTTGCTGTCACTCGAAATGATGTTAGTAATAATTATGACTTGACCGCTTGTATAATTTCTGCTTGTTTCTTTTTCAATTATGCGGTAAGCATGAAGTTGACATTAGTTTTCCGTTGGAAGTTGGGTTCTGGTAGATACTAGAAGAGTTACCATACTTCCCTTTTGTTTTCTTTTGCCCTGCATTCTGTTCAACTTTTGCAGAAATCCAGCTTGCAGCCACAATAATAAAGGAAAATAAGTACTGGGAAGTTGATGCACACTAAAATCATCTAACAACTGAAAACAGATTGAGTTATAAATGCCAGAAAATAACTCCAAAAAAGATATAGAAAAGCATCAAAGCTTGTCTCTATAATAAGCTTCAAGACCTCCTAGTGAATGAAGTTTTTCTCGACCATACCGAGCCAACTTTTAGGTTGAACAGTCTTTTGAAACTGATGACTTCTTTTAGGTAGAGCAGTCTGCTGTATTACTTTTCTGGAGCAGCATCGTTTTTCCTTATAACTTCCGTTAATTTGAAGTCAGTTTCTGCTCAATGTCCACCTTGATAGTTAAATGTTTGATGGGCCCTCAACATTTATTAAATGAACTTTATGCTAGCGTCTGTTCCTAATCACATCCTTTTCATATTTAGATTGATTCCGTGGCTGAGGAAGTTGAGAGGCGGAAGTCCACAAATGACATGGTAAACGTTTTTGTCGGTATGGATATATTTGTTGAATTGTTTCATAGATTTTGCAGGGCTTGTTTGATATATGTGCACCAGCCTGTTATGTGTGTGTACATGTGTGAGGGAGACAGAGAGTACTGCCCACCTGTGTTTTAACATGTATTCCAAAATTGATTTCACTGCAGGTATTTATACATGGTGGGGTAGGTCCATTGCATTCGGATGTCACCGTAGCTGGAGTTGCAAAAGCTTTTGGTGTCCGCATGGTATGTAGTGTAGATTTACTAGATCTTTCTGCTATTTAGTGTTCCACGACTTAGTCTGATAATAGCTTCCAAAAGATTCATCCCTTTCAGCAAGCTTCATAATCACAGGTTTGTATTGCTTGTAAGATATTATAGGAAATAAGAATAAATTTCTCTCTGCTATACTTTAATGATTGCCATTTCTTTGTCTGACACGAGGACATGGCACATGTTACACGCTTGGTGGAGCATTCATCTGGGACACTATTGGCTTTGCTTTAATCTTTTTCACCAATGGGCCAGTGTTCATTTGTGCTTTTAAAAAGACATACTTAAAAAGCTGCAATTTGTTACCTTTGTTTCTTTTATTCAGCAGTGGAAGATCAAGTTAAAAGTTCTGAAGAGCCAATGTTAAATTGAGAAAAGAAGAAAACACGATGATCAAGTTAAATTGTCTCTAGTTTTTTGTTTTGGGTTTTGGATCCACTGATGTAAACACTCCATTTTGGCTCCCAACACTTTGTGTTGATGATTTATAAACTGTTAGTTACCTTGTCAACAAAAAAAAAAAAAAAAAAAAAAAAAAAAAAAAACAAAAAAAACACGATGATGAGATAGATGGTCAGACGTATATCATTAAATTGCCGAGAGAAAGTTAGCTAGATGGCTAGATGTCTCCATTAATTTGTTTAATGTAAATATCCAGCTATAATGTTTTCAATTATGGTTTATAAATATATAATACATCTAGAAATGTGCATCAGAAATCTAAAGATTTACAAAAACTGCTTTTGAAGTATGTAACTGCGTCACATAATATGTTAGAATGTCCCACAATAATTGAAGGAATGGATTGTTGTCTCCTTATGTTGTATTGAAATATACTCACCTCATGAACTAGCTTTTGGGGTGAATTAGTCCAAGTTCCATTTTCTTAACATGGTATCAAGGCTTGACCTATCCCTATTTTAGGTTTACCCAATGTTGAGGCCCATGTTGTGTTGTCCACGCTCCTTCGGCTTTGGGTATTCCTGTCTTAGAATGTTCCACATTGATTGGAGGAATATATTTGTTGTCTCCTTATATGATCTGGGCAGTCCTTATCAAATGAGCTAACTTTTGGGGTTGAGTTGGTTCCGCGGTCCACTGTATAAGCATCTTAGTTATCTAAATGATCCAACAGTATTTTCGAAGTCCATGCCACTGATTGACAATCTTTTAAAAGTGTTATTTTGATATTCCACTTTGTAAAATGTATCAGTGTCTCTAATGTTCAACTTCATTTTGCAGGCTCCTGATGAAGAGTTTGAAGAACATTTGAGGCACCTGATTGGTGAAAAATGCACCGGCGACAAGAATGAGGTTAAGTTGGAACTCATTACAAAATTCCACAGGTTCTCAGATTTTTATCACACATATATATGGAAAGGATAAATAAGAATAGCATATTTTATGTAGGACCTATAGTAATTTAAAGAACGCTATAGTGCTGATCGAGGGAATCCAATTATGTGTTGTTACCCGCTGATAAAAATTTAGAAATTTGGTAGAAAAGCTACTCATGTTGGGTTTGATGTTGATTGAAAAGGAAATATTAGAGCTCCTTGGGTTCAAAGACCAGAATAGTGTCTTGTTCGTGGAACTTCAGAAATTGCATTTCTGCATCTTCAATTACTGATGACTGAAATGCTGAGCCTGCTTCAGTATGGTCCTTATACATAACGTTACATATTTGAGGCGCCTAGTAACCTAAACTTATGCTTTAACGTCTAATACCAGCTGAAGGAAGAGAAATTATTTTTTTCTCTTCCTTCAGCTGGTGGGCAGCCCGGTGCACAAAGCATCCCGGAGCACTTGCCGAGAGATTCTGTGGTATATCTCTAATTCAGAATCATGCACTAGTGTAGCTGATGTACAAGATCATCTGACTCTGAAATATAGAAGATAGTGCAATGAATCAGAAACTAAAATAATGTGTTATTTATATATTTCAAATGTCATTGAATTTATGATTTGTAACATTCCAACAATTTAGGCTTCTCTGCCTATATAAGAATTAAATTCTTGTTTCTTTTCTGACTACAGATGGCACAGTTGCCTGAGGGTATTACAGAATTGCTGCATCATGATCAGCTGGCTGTGCCTTTGGTATGTGTGGCGTTGTCTGAGATTGGATGGTTATTACTATTAATTAATTCTCTAACTTGATGTCCTTCTTAGAGTAGACATTGTTGGAAGTTATTCTCAAGTAGTCATATGTTTTCTGAGTTCTGTTTTATTGTACAAAAAACTTTCACATCCATTAGGTATCTGTCGATGGACCCATCAAATCTTCTACTGTGAATTAGGCATCAGCAATAGTCCTTTTAGGAACCCAATGAGCTGTAGCCTTAATCTGCTTTCATGAAGATTTTTTCTTCATTTCCACACTACAAATTATTTCCCCTTGCACTTTCTTTTTCTCTTTGGTTGGTGTAAGGTTTTACTCTTGATACTTCTAATGAGTGTTGTTGCTGTAATTCTTAACTAAAATTTATCCTTTTCCACTGGCCTTCCAAGTTGGCAAACTAGACAACATTATATAGAAAGAAATGGAGAAAGAGTCGGTGTGAAAGTCGCATCAAATGTTCTTACTTAGCACTAACATGTTATTCTGTTTTTTCTGAGTTGTTAGTGTGGTTAATTACTCGTAACAAATGGATCACTATTGAAAGCTTTGTCTTTGCTTCATTTCCTTCAACATCTCACATTTCTCTTATAGTCATTTTTTTGATTGCATAGAGCTATTTTATGTCTTACTATAAACGTTTTGTTACTCTTTAGCCGGTGAGCTTATATACTTAAGTTTGAACCTCGAATTTTTTAGCATGTCTGTTCTCTTTTGTAGATTAAGTGCGGTAATGTGATCATTCTCACTGCAACCAATGTTGCTGAACTGGACTTACAGTGGCATTGTCTGATTGATTCGTTGAAATCTAATGGTGACTTGGTATTGATGGCACCATTTGTTTCAAAATGCTTGGCAACAACTCTTTCTGATGTGAGTGTTCTGCATCCCTTTCTTAGATATCCTTTTCTCGTTGATATGTAATCTTTTCAGTCTTCTGTTTTTACATAAATCAAGATCTTTTCATTATCGTATAGATCCTTAAGTCGTGCCCACTAGTTTGATATTGAGGCACAATTGATCATTATATCATATGTATCTCTTGAACTTCTTTATCCAGGTGCATTAATAAGTGGCCTTTCAAGTTTTGTTTCTTTCAATCTCCTGGGATGGTAGAACTTCATGTTTATCGTGACGTAAAAGAACTAGACGTCATTACAGCTTGATCTAGTTGCTTGTGAGCCATCTTATCGGAATTCTTCTCGTTTTACCAAATCTGGTACATGACCCTTAACACAACCAACTGCGACTCAAATTATGTAAATGAAGCATTGGGTAGACTTTTTGCAGCCAAAAGGTATCAGATCAGAGTAAATTTGAGATCTCTATCACTTGAATAGTCATCAAATCGGAGCGAGTTACTGATCCTTACTCCACATAGTCAACGACTCAACAACATTCTGTGTAGTATTTTTCTTCCTGGATTTGGAAAACATATTGATCACCTTTTAGAATTGTGAAGTGCGACATCATTGAATCTATCATGTTGCTTTTCCTCCTTTTAGATGAGTCTTTATAATGTACAACAACAACAACAACATACCCAGTGTATTCCCACCGGTGGGGTCGGGGGAGGGTAGAATGTACACAGACCTTACCCCTACCTCGTGGAGATAGAGAGGCTGTTTCTGAAAGACTTGAGTTTTTATAATGTATCTTTGTAAAATAGTCGTCTGTTAATATATTTAGTTATAGCATTCTTTGCAAATTACTATAATTAGTAGTCCTAATAAATTGCAGGTTGAAGTTGCTCAACCTCTGTCAAAGCTTTGCCTTCAATTTCCTGATCTGTACATCGGTAAGTTGTTAATATTATTTACAAGGTTGATGGTATATGAATCACCGCGCACTTGCACTCTTTCCTTTCGTATTAAATTATTCCTATTTTCCTTGACATGAAGGAGGTTATCGAGGATCAAGAAAAGGTCCTCTTATGATTAGATTTGAAGGGAAGGTAAGAACTTTTATAGAGACATTGCATGGTTATGAAGTTCACATTATACTTCTGTATCAAGTTCAGTAGTATTTTTGTGTTACTGTAGGATCTTTCAAGAATAGAGGCAGCTTGTCAATCATTGTGCCAGAATTTTCAGCCTGGTGCATTCTCTGAAACTGACCTTCCTTAGATTTTTCCACTCTGCTGAAGGCAGCGATACACGGAAACTGCCAAGGGAGAAGGGTTTTAAATTCCCTGTACAATTGAGGAGAATGATGGACATGACAAAGAAAGCAGGAGCAAACATTTCAATTTTTAATACAATCTGTATAATGTGGCTCTATTGTGTCAATGATGTTGGTGTAATCACCACATCAAGACACAGAAATACATATTTTTCTGGGAAGTAACTCAGGCAAACAACTTTATTTCAGACCCAACAGTTCAGTCGCTAAAGAATCAATCCAGCAGTCTATATATTTGACTTCTCTATAACAACATTTTACCATATCGACCAAGTTTTCTTCGGAATTGATTTTCATGTTATGTTATATTATATATTCTCTATAACAATATTTACTATAGTAGCTTAAAAAATGTCCAGACAAATGATGCTGTTATAGTAAGGAATTGCGTAAGAGAAGACGTCGTAAGTAACAACAGCCCAAAAACATATCACTTCTTTTGTCTTGCATTTCCTCCATCCTGCTCCAGCACTTCACCATATCTATAGTATATTATGGCATGATCCATTTTAGACGAATAGATTTTAATTTCGGGATTATAATCTCAAGATTTTAGTATTAGCTTGATCCTGATTTTTGCTAATACCCGTAATCAAACACTGGAACAAATTTAATTCTAAATTTTATCATGTGGAATAACCCTCCCAATCCCTGTAACCAAACGACCCCTAATGATAATGGTGATTCGAGCTCCATGTAATCATTTTGATTTTACTGGATTTTGCTTATGCTATTACTGGTCGTTTGGCATACGGGATGGGAAATAATGTCATGCAATCACACTAAAAATCTCATGATAGACCCTCCCATCAGCTTTTAGCATTGTTGCTTTTTTATACCACGCCTTGATGATTATGCCATACTACTTATAGCCGGAAAAAGGGGCAGATAAGCTATTTGCTGGAACTATTCAAAAATATTATCGGGTGTGCGTCGGATCCTTCAAAAGTAGTGCATTTTAGAGGATCCAATATGGGTGCGGCAACATTTTTGAAGAGTCCGAGCAACTTAGCAAACAAGAGTAGGACAACTAAAACTATGTATCCAAAGAAAGAAGGCAGAACCAATAGTTCAATATACTGCATTTCTCATTAGATAAATGAACACAATGACAAAAGAACTTGATCGTATGTGGGGATATCATAAATGAATAACGCAGGTCGCATTGAAATTAAGTACTTCAAAACAAAAAAAAAATTCAACAGGATCAATTGCTTGGAGCTCTTAGAATCAACAGGTCCCTCCACTCGATAGCGCTGTAGATGTAAAAATAGGATATCAAATTACTCAATGAAGCTTGTTTATTGGTCCGCAACAAGAATAATAGGCACAAGAATATTGGTAGGCAAAGTTCTGGGAACTCGTGCTCTCAAGCTTTAGGCTTGAGGGCCTTGACAGTCTCCCAGGTGAAATCAGGGTCATCACGGCCAAAGTGACCATAAGCAGCAGTCTTCTGGTACCTGAAGTTGCCTCCTCTCTTCAAGTCAAGGTTAATTGACATCATTCCAGGCCTGAAGTCGAAGTTCTCCTTGATTAGAACCAAAATATCCTTGTCTGGAATGGTTCCGGTTTTGTAAGTGTCAACAAACACGGAGAGTGGTTCCGCCACACCAATGGCATAAGAAACCTGGACAATGCAGCGGCGAGCAAGTCCTGCAGCAACCACACTCTTTGCTGCCTGTCTCACGATGTAAGCACCACTTCTGTCCACCTTGGTGGGATCTTTCCCTGAGAAGGCACCTCCACCGTGAGCACCCCAACCTCCATAAGTGTCGATGATAATTTTTCTGCCAGTGAGGCCAGCATCTCCATGTGGACCACCAATCACAAAACGACCTGATGGGTTGAGGTGAAAGATGGTTTGGTCATCAAGGTACTTAGCTGGGATCACGGGCTTGATCACATGCTCCTTCAAGTCCTTGGCAATCTGATCATTTGTGACAGTTTCATCGTGTTGAGTTGAGATGAGAACGGTGTGAACTCTAATAGGGACCATGGCACCATTGTCGTTCTTGTACTCAACTGTAACTTGTGTCTTGCCATCAGGTCTGAGCCATGGGCAAGTCTTGTTCTTCCTCACTTCGGTAAGCTTAGCACCAACCTTTGTAGCCAAAACATGAGTAAGGGGCATAAGTTCAGGAGTTTCATCTGTGGCATAGCCAAACATGTGACCTTGGTCACCAGCTCCAATTTCTTCGGGTTTCTTGGTAAGATGACCATGGACTCCTTGGGCAATATCAGGGCTCTGCTGCTCAATGTTGACAAGGACTTTGCAGTGGTCAGCATCGAGACCAACATCAGCTGAGGTAAACCCAATGCCTCTGCAAGTGTCACGTACTATCTTCTCATAGTCCACCGTGGCTTTGGTTGTGATTTCTCCAAAGACCATGACCATGTTTGTCTTTGTGCAGGTCTCACATGCAACCTTGCTCTCCGGGTCTTGTTCTAGGCAAGCATCAAGAATGGCATCTGAGACCTGGTCACAAAGCTTGTCGGGATGCCCTTCGTTAACTGATTCTGAGGTGAACAAGAAAGTCTCCATGTCTAGCTGAAAAGATCAAGAAAATATGTCATCACTTCTATCTCAAATATTCACTAGAAAACAAGACAAGTTGCTCATAAGCATGTCAACTGTCAAGACATAGGATTCCGACATGTATTAAGCTAAAAAGGAGGGGGGGAAGCTCCACTTTGTGGAAGAAAATGATGAATGTTAAGGTTCAGATATCATCCCAAATTAACCCTCCACTTAAGACATTTCGGACACTTTGACAAGGTGGACCTCCTTGATATCAGAGAGCTCTAGTGTTTACATTAGTGAAAATCTAAACTTTTGATTTCGCACCCGTGTCGGATTCTCCAAAAATACACTAGTTTTGGCGAATCCGACACGCACTCATTGATATTTTTGAAGAGTCCGAGCAACATAGGTGAAAATAGAAAATATCAGGTTCATCACTGTTCTCCCCTTCAAAAGTTCTAAAGATCAGTTGCTTTACTTGATCTAGGTTCTCACCATCCCAAGAAAGATATGATTGATTTCATCTTAAACACATGACAACACATATTTCACCAATAATCCATCATTTACCAATGGTATAAATTACCATCATTAGCCCCCAAACAACCAAATTCATGAGCCAAAAGAAACATAGTTGTCACATTGAACATGGAGACCATATTAGCAATGAGATCTACATAATCTTCAGATACTATAAGAATACATTATAACAATTAGAGTCAATTTTGTTCAATGCCATGAAAATTAACAAAAAATTCTGGTTTACTTACAAGATCTAGGTACTACACATTAAGCCATATCATGAACTTATACAAACATATATAACATACAACCACCAAAGGTTGTAGTACAACCGTAAGTACTCTTTCGTCCTTAACCAAAGGTCTACGATTTGAGACCACAATTGGAGTTAATTTTGTTCAATCTCATGAAAATTAACAAAAAAAATTCTATCTTATTAACAAGATCTAGGTACTACATTAAGCAATATCAGGAACATATACAAACACATAACATCAACCTCCAAAGGTTGCAGTGTAGCGGTAAGTATCCTTTCATCCTTAACCAAAGGTCTAGGATTCAAGATACAATTAGCGTTAATTTTGTTCAATGTCATGAAAATTAACAAAAATTTCTGGATTATTAACGAGATTTAAGTACTTACGTTAAGACTTAAGCAATATCAGGAACACATACAAACATATATAAACATCAATCACCAAAGGTTGCAGTTTAGCGGTAAGCGCTCTTTCATCCTTAATGAACCAGAGTTCTAGGTCTAATTTTGAGACCTTATTATTGACATTTGGTAGGAGAATCCTACAACAAAATTGTGACTTCCTGGCACGAATCCAGATTAGTCGGGCCTCAACTTATTAAAAAAAAAAACATACATAACATCAAAATGAGGTAGTATAACATCATTTTGGACTGAATCAAACAAAGCACATAATTATTTAATTGAAATCTATAAAATGCTACATGCATATATATACCAGATCTAAATTTAATGAAGCAAAAGTAACAAACCTTAGAATGGAAAAAAAACTCTAGATCTGAGAAAAATGAGAGGGGGAATAGAAAGAGAGATGGGTGTTATTATGGTTTGAATAATGAAAGTTTAAGGGGAGTATTTATAGATGCTGAAATGTAGGAGAAAAAACATGGGGCATGCGCATGACTCGTTCTATTTCTTCTCACTTTCCAATAAGAGTTTTACCAACCAATTTTTTTGGTTCACCAACCACAAGTGGTGGGGTACTTTGGAGCTGATTTGCTATTTTAATAAATTTTTGTTTCAATTTAGGAAAATTAGCATTTTTTTTTTTGAGAATCGTGGTGTCGGACAAGCTTGCGCGCGACTGGACTAATTTCACGGGACACTTGTCATCTTCCATCAGCAATAGACATCAGGTAACTATATCCATCAAGGCTAAGACAACAACATACCCAATATGATCCCACAAAGTGGAGTTGGGGAGGGTAGAATGTATGCAAACCTTACCTTTAGCTCAGAGATAGATAAGTTGCATCCGATAGACCCTCGGCTCAAGACCATCATCTACAGACCAGGCCAAGCCTTTAGATTGCTTAAATATGTTTGGGCTAAGGTTGTTGTTCTCCTGCCACGTCTTGGCAAAGTAGGCTGATGGGCAAGCCCCTCTTGTCGCAATTAGGCTAAGATAGATGAAAATATATCGCCTAGTGCTTTTTGTCTCTGCTGGAATTTGAACCTGAGACTTCATAGTTCTTAACTACTTTATTGACTGTTAGACCATACCCTTGGGTTAGTCCCTCTAGGGTCGTTCACTAGCTAGTTAGAGTTATGCAGTTATTAGCAATACATGGATTGATTAGGGGGGATTTTATGTCTGATCATTTTTTTTGAAATAGTCCTCTCATAGCATGATAAAAGTGTTTGATTATAACATGACGCTATGCTTCAATGGCAAAAGAGAAAGCACATTGAAATTTGAAATCTAAATAGTTAACATTGTGAATTCTTGAAAATTCTCAAAATTCTGTAGATAGCCACGTTTGATATCATTCTTTTTGGTAATGAGTATATGAATTGATGAACTTCAATTTTTAAACTTGTAACTGTATAATGAAATATTAGATTAAAAGTGCATTTCAACTGAAATATTGCTTTACCATTCACGGAATTTTAACTTTATTACTTTAATAAACTTTTCTATGACAGTCTGACTTTATTTCAAATATTTTTTTTTCCTAAAAATTCAATTTAAATGAATGGGTTACATATTTTCGTTGAGCGAGTTACAAACGCACAAGTTATCAAAATTCTTGATTCATATCGTTTGTAGCTGAGTGGTAAGTATTTATTTTTTTTAATTAGAGATCTTGGGTATGAAGTTGTGCTTTCTTTAAGGAGCACTTTAATTCCACTATGGAACTTTTTGACAACAATAATAACACGCTCAGTAAAATCCCACAAGTGAGGTCTGGAAAGGATAAAGCGGACACATACCTTACTACTCTCTCAGAGAGGTAGAGAGACTATTTTCGAAAGACCCTCGATTTAAGTGCAGCAAATTCAAATACAAATAAGAAGGAACCAACGAAGAAAATATAACAATAAATAAAAAAACTTTTCAACGCGAATTTAAATTTAGTCGTTGGATCCTAATAATGATACCGAATACCAGTTAGAAGGAAAAAAAAACTCGTCATACTCATCATCTGTCTGTCGTCACACCAAATTTCCTGCCTCTTAGGATGATCAATCATGTGACCAATCATGAAAGTGCAGCTGCTTCTATTATTTCTATAAAGGAAAAATTGGTTCTTGGTGAGATTGTGATATACTCCCTAGTTACTAATTAATTTTCGTATTTACTAAAAATAAATATTCCTTAATACTTATCATTTCACAAAATCAAGATATAATTAGTTGTTTGTTTTCACTTTTATCCTTGATAATAAATATGGAGAGATATTAATATAGTGCAAAAAAGAGAAACATTAAGATGAGTAATAAATAAGGATAATTTAGTTAAATTACTTTTTAGTTAATGCTTTTCTCAAGGGATATAAAATTTAAAAAGGTGACAAGTAAATAGGAGTAGAGGGAGTAGTTTTTGTGCATCAAGAATTGTACATATTTGTTGAAAAGTCATTGAATTATTAGTAACTTGAGCCTTTTCTACCCACCTTGAAATGGTTGTTAGATGTCCCTTCATTTTTGACGAACTATTTGGTGAGTTGTGCCACTTCTTTTTTTCCACCAACTATGTGGTTGTTGATTATTTGTTTAAACTTAATGTATAAAATTAAAGGAGGGTACATGATGTGGGTGGATTGTTTAGTCAATGTATTAGCAATATGAAAAAATCACCTACACACCACATATATGTATTATCCAGCTAATCATGGTTAAGACATGAAATTGGATGTATCTTAACCCAAATGTCAACAAATAGAAGAGTGAGGAGGGATAATAACTCGCCTAAGGATCGCAACGGAAGAATTTCTTATCTGCGAGCTATTGAGGATAAGGTATATATTCTATTGTCTTTATTCCATTTTACTTGTCGAGCTATTTTTTTTAAATTTTAAATGTATTCCTAAAAGAATGATAACTTTCTCTTTTGAAAACAGTCTAATATTAGTAACGTTTTTATTCTTAATGCCATGACTTGTTGTAACTTATTCAATAATAAAGTTCATTTTTTGAAAAGGAATGCAAAAATGAAAGGATATGTGAAGCTCTCACCACAATTCATTTATAATCATTTTGGTACTTTGCATATATTTACTTATATTAAATCTTCTTTAAGTTTTGCAATTTTATGCCTAGTCAAACACTGTTACATAAAATGAAATAGATAGAATATTTCATTTTATTCTCAAATACTAGGTGAAGCCGTGAAGGAGACTGCTGAATTTTCAAACTTTGCAATTTGCATTTGAAAAGTCAAAGTGTGTTTACAATGTATAGATACTTGTCAATTGACTCATTTTTGAACAATTTTTGCAAGTTTTTGGATTGTACAAGCCAAAGAGGGTCCAAGAGGCACTATTGAGCTTTTATATAGTCAAATAAGCAACCTCTAAGTCAATGACTCAATGTCAATCTTTTTTTTAATACTCGAGAAATCCATGTGGAGCCAATCCTTTGGATCGATGGCAACCTTCAAAACCTGGGATATGAGTGCTCCCTTCTAAAACTAGTCCTCAACCTTTGTCAATTAAGCTAATCTTGGAGACCAACTTCTATGGCAATCTTTGAGATAACACAAGAAATATATTGTTAAAGAGTCATTTGACCTCTTCGTTTTGCCCTTCAAATGGACTGATCTTTAATTTTGTCTTTTAACAATCGAACTTATGCCTAATGGAGTATACATAAGTTTTTTAGAAACTGAAGTTATGCCCGAGCATAACTCACGACATATTATGATACGAAAATATAAACTTATGCCCTGCGAAAATTAGTTGTTTGTTACTAGGGACATTAATTAAAGACTAGCAAAAAAGAGGGCATATGACCCAATAGGAGCCTCTCGTCAAAAGTACAATATACTTACTATTACGAGTTATAACAAACAGACGAACCTTATAAAATCCTAATATTAATATGGAGGAATTGCTGAAGAGCATGAGCTACCAACCTAAAAAAAAGGGCAGCCGGTGCACTAAAGCTCCCGCTATGCGCGGGATGTCCGGGGAAGGACCGGACCACAAGGGTTTATTGTACGTAGCCTCACCTTACATTTCTACAAGGGGCTGTTTCCACTGCTTGAACCCGTGACCTTCTAGTCACAAGGCTCCCTTCAACCTAAAGGCTCCCCTCAACCTAAAGGCTCCCCTTCAACCTAAATTACAGAAGCTGAAGCTTTAAGAACTGAACAATTCATACACCACAATAAGCCTTGAGAACATCGGCGCCAGCTTCCCTGCCAGCTTTTGTCCCAAAAAACTCAAAATATCCAAGAATGTCATATGGCTTGAAGAGTAAAGAGTGTTCTTCATCCACAAGTTCTTTTGGGGCCTCTACGGTGCAATCTGGTTTTGGGTCTGCAAATAACTGAATGGAGAACCTATCATTTTCTCCGGACATTGTTACCCTATGGAGAGGAGAATGTAATCGGCCATTTGTCCATGCCTGTATAAATTCGCACAATTATGTTAGAACTAGTTCAGCATTACTACTTGTGATATCGAAGACAAATAGCTTCATAAATTAATACCATGTCCCCAGTAACCAAAAGGAAGATGTAGTATGTGGAGATGATAGCATCAACTGCAATTGGGCTACATATCAGTTCGATGCTATCCACAACTAATGCTATGCACCAACTTGACTAAAAGTTGTAGATTTGCCTCCAAGTTACCCTGCCTCAATAGTCAATAATTGCATAGGCACTCGGGCTTGACAAGTTCGAGCAAAACCGTAAAAGATAGCAGGCTACACCTACTAGCTTAGCCTATCCAAGAAGCTCAATCACACTGTTAAACAACTAAGGCGGCATAACTAAACTGTGATTTTGTATATGAGCTATCATGCTTATTAATTTGTCTAATGCAAGCATAGAGAAAATGAATTTATTTCCTCTAAAAGTTAGTAATGAATAAAAACTAACGATTCTCAACTAAGTAGAGAATGTCAATGAAACCAAATTGTAACAAATATACCGTATGACTTTACAGTTAGGGAAGTATGTTAGAATCAACAAATGAAAATTCATGTAAATCGAGAAATATACAAACTAAAAAAGTCATTAAAAAGAGTTGGATAGGACACTTGAAAACTTGAATGACATGACACAATCAGCCAAGAACCTTACGAAAATTTCTGCTATTATTTCCTATTTTTGCATGAAGAAAAGTGCAATTCCAACAAATATCAACATTTATTTCAATTTCCCCCCTTTTTCTCTACAAAAATTATTAACACTAAAGTAACTCTTACCATGAAGGGATCCCCTGACAAAAAAAACGAACGAATTTGATGAAATATTAACTTCAATCCACTCTCCATTTTTCTTGAGAATTTGCAATCCATTTACTTCATTTTGAGATATTATGGTCAAGAAGCCACCATCTGTATGGTCACCAATTCCAGGTTTATTCCCATCTTCACCTTGAGCTGCCTTGTAATTGGTTAATTGCAAAAGGAAAGAACTGAGATCCAAGAATTCATCAATGTAGTCTTTTAGGCCTAGACTCTCCAAAACCATCCTTTTCACCATCTCATCCAATTCCACTAGTGGCTTTGAGTAGGACTTTACCACATTGCTGTAAATTAATTTAGAAACATGGTTAGTAGCTCAGTTAATTGGCAACCTCAACTTTCACCCGTGAGGATTTGATTCTCCACCTTGTAATCTCCTCCCCCGCTTCCCCTTCCCTATCCCCATTTTTTTAATTTAAAAAGCAAGTGTGGACACATATTTGTCAAGCAGTAAGAGACCCTTGCATAACTAATAGTTTGTTATATGAGACATAAGATAGATTTATCATTAGGGTATGTTTGATTTGGAGGAATAACATTTTTTCTAGGATAAAAATGAGGAAAATAACTTCCCTACTGGAAGTAGGGAAAACAAGTTCCATGGGTGGCATTTCAATTCTCCCCGTCCTCCAACACACCTGATCTCACCCCAACCCTCCATAGACCACCCCCACCTCCACAATCCTACGTCCTACCTTACCGCCACCTCTACAGTGTTTGCCTAGATTTTTATATAAATACTCTCAGAGGTGAACCCAGGATTTAAGGATAGGGGGTACACCATTATCTTTAACATAGTCACGTCAATTACCAACTACAAAATTTGACATACAATTCTTTTAAACTTAAAAATTATAAAAAATTATGAGTAAAATATAAACTTCAAAATGATCAAATGTCACTAATTTAATACTAATATAACAAAAGTAGACCATCCATTCATACCAACAGTCGTCGCCCGTTAGTTGTTCTAAAGAAAGTTTGGGGAAAATTCTTTTATATTTTGTGTTTTAGAACTTAAGTATCTTATTTTATTATTATTTAAAGGTTCGAATTTGTTTTAATTTAAATGAAGAAAGAAGTACGGAATTTAAAGGCAAAAAAATTGCACCCGCTTGGGCTCTAAACCGTGGAGTCGCGCTTCAGAAAGACGCTAAGTCTACTTTCTGACCAGTGCACCCAAGCGATTTTTGGTAATGAGGGTGCACATTTAACAATATTAATGTGTTTTAGGATACCTATCATGTATATACATAAAATTGTTACAAGTTACCGGATGCACGTGCACCCTCACGGCTCCACGTGGGTCCGTCTCTGATTTATACTCTTGAGATAATATTTTACTTACCAAATACTAGAAAATTAAGTAAAACAATTGGTGCCTATTTTCCAAAAGAAAAAACATTTTCTAGGAAAGCATTTTCCTTCGTTACCAAGCACACGCAACTATACTCGAATCCTTCCATGCCCTTGCCCCGCCCCCCCCCCCCCCCCCACACACACACACACAAACAAACAAACAAAAAAGACAGAAGGCAAAAAAGCATTCAACACACAATCACACCTAAAGATGTAACAGAAAATGGAAAATGTTAAAAGAAGTAACATACGAAAAGTCAGGATTTCCATCAGGCCAAAAGATATTGGCAAAGGTTTCAACACTTCCAGGTTGGAGCAAGTCATCAATGCATACACTCTCAGACAATGGTAGTGTTCGAAGCTGACCTAAGTAGCCACTATATGGTTTCTTTGAGAAGTTTTTCATTTTGGTCTCCAACGGAAATTCAAAGATTTCTTTTAAACTACTAAACATGGCTTCTCGAGTTTCATTTGGAAGCTTATCATATATTGCTTCGAAGCAACCGTATTCTTGCAAGGCTTGAAGAACTTGAGATCTCGTGGAGTCCCACTGTATAGTGCCTGGTTTTAGCTCTGGCTTGCAGAAATCTATGGTAGGAATCTTCATTTCATTAGCATTGAAAAGAGAAAATCGAACGTTAAGAAATCAACAATAGGATAAAGAAAGAAGCAAGAATTTACAGTATGAAAAAGAGGAAATATAAAGTATATATCAATTCTATGCAGCTGTATACCAGATTCTATAATATATATAAAACACATACATACATACATTAGATATATTTTTTTATATGTTTCGGTCACCTACTACATGAAGGTAGTAGGTTAGAACTATTTAATATCCTCAAATGTTCTTGTAGGTTAGAGCTATTTAATATCCTCAAATGTTCTTACTTTTTTCTGCCACCGAATTAAAAGTAGGGATTTCTTTTTGTCATGTTACTCTCCTCCATTTGTCTTTGTTTTTTCTTTTTGTCATATTAGTCCCCAACTGCATCTTCAATTTTAACAATCTACCCTTCATTCTATCCCTCAATTTCCACATATTTCTTTCACCTAAATGTCTAAATTTTATTTTCAGGAATCGGACTGTTTATTAAGCTGCAGAAAGTGAAGAAGGTTGGCATAGTTTTTGGTAGAGTTCAGCAGAAACTTTTCAGGAGTAGACATTGGAGGAGGTTTGCAGGATAGGTGGCAGAAATGTCGAAGATATGTGTCTTTAAATCTTTAATGGAGGAAGGATCGACAGCGTTGAAGCAACACGTTAGAGAAGTATTTCACAGGAATTTAAGGTCCATGACTTAAGTCTCACTCACTACAAAATTAAGTTTATGTCTGTATTTGATTATCAAATAGTGAAACAAATTTGATCAGTTGACCAGCTTGAGATGTCTACTCAACAAAAAAGACGCAGAAGTTAGTCAATGTACAACACTTTTCAAGCTGTTCTTTTGAATCTTAAATGAAGAGAGGAAAAAAAAAGAAGAAGCTGTTTTCCAGATTAATTAGCATTTCACAAATAAAACGAACACATCAAAAGAAGCATTAGTATAGAGTAATCATCATCAGACTTTGATTGAACCCCTGCTTTACTAATAACTGGAGATCCTCTGATTTTCATCACATTTCATAGGCTAATAGTCCCAGACAGATTTTTTTGCTTTTCCAATTCCGGAACTTATTCTAGTTCAAAATTTGATCCGTACTTCTGTACTGATTTTGTATCTTTATAATGAATACTTAAATGAACCTAATCTGCATTTATTTTTATTTAAGATTCAGACGTCTAAATCTGAATGCACATCTGAATGATTAAGATGTTGTTTCTAGATCTGAAAACTGAATGATTAAGACTGTTTGTTTTTCAACATCTGAATGTGCAAATGTATTTATTTGTAAATACAATAAAAAATTAATTATATATTAGAAAAATATTTAATATTAATACAATAAAATTATTATTTGATTAACAAAAAGAAACATTTATGCTTGTTAGTGATAGTGGAGATGGTTTGTAATGGTGGTGGTGGTGGAAATGAATGATGTTAGTGACTAGTAATGTTGGCAGTGATAGTTGTGATGATAGAGATGGTTGGTATTGGAGTGATTGTCATGATAGTGGCGCTTGCTAGTGGTGATGGTGGTTGTGATGTGAATTTTGGTTGATGTTAGCAGTTGGAGGTTGATCGTGGTGGCTGACAAATGTATGCATGATGGTTGACGATGTGTTGGTGGTAGTTGGAGATGTTGTTAGCTGTGATGGTGTAGATGGTTGTTAGTAGAGATAGACAGAAAAACTCGGGATATGAGCCCACCCCTCTAAAATTAGGCCTCAACATCTACCAATTAAGCTAATCCTTGGAGACTTCTATGGCAATCTTTGAGAGAACACCAGGAAGATATGTTAAGAGCTATTTGACCCCTTCGTTTGATTAACAAGAAGAGATTTTTAGCAAAGTCATTCTCCACCAGAAAAAAAATCAGAATAGCAAAATTGGAGCCTCTCATCAAAAGCATAATAACTCCACTTGTGGGATTACACTGGGTAATGTTGTTGTATTGCAAGTTATAACAAACAGAAGAACCTTATAAGATCCTAATATATTAACATGGAGGAATTGATGAAGAGCATGAGCTACCAACCTAAAATACAGAAAGCTGAAGCTTTAAGAACAACAATTCATACACCACAATAGGCCTTGAGAATATCGGTGCCTGCTTCCCGGCGAGCTTGTGTCCTATAAAACTTAAAATATCCAAGAATGTCATAGGGCTTGAAGAGTAAACGGTGTTCTTCATCCACAAGTTCTTTTGGGGCCTCTATGGTGCAATCTGGTTTGGGGTCAGCAAATAACTGAACGGAGAACCTATCTTTATCTCCGGACATTGTTACCCTGTGGAGAGGAGAATGTAATCGACCATTTGTCCATGCCTGTAAAAATTTGCACAATTGTTTTAGAACTAGTTCCACTATTACGACTTATGATATCTAATCTAAGACCAAGGCAGATTCAAGATTCATGATTTCAAGTTTATGAGTTCCTACAACTACCTCAAGTTAATATACAATAATAATTCGGTTCACAATCAAATCATTTATAGATATTTAGCATACTTCTTAATACATAAAGGTTTGAACAAAAGTTATTGAGTTCACGAGAACCTATAACTCATAGGCTAGCTCCGCCCCTGTCTAAGACAAAGAGCTTCATGATTATTAACACCACGCTGCCAGGCATAGTACGTAAACATTGCTACTTACCACAAGGTAGATGTGTGTGGAAACAGACGAGGGCATCAACTGCATTTGACTTGAACTCTTACATATAGTTGAGCAATTTTTTTAAAACAGAAACTATATATTATGCAAATTTTGTTTGCATAATTAGGGAGGTCCATTAGAATCTACTAATGCGAACTGATGAATAAGAAGAGGGCAAGCGAAAAATATACTTATTTCAATTTTTGCATGAAGAATCATGTAATTCCAACAAAAATGTCACGATTTGTTTTAATTTCTCCCCTTTTTTTCTACAAAAAGTAATAACACTAAAGTAACTCTTACCATGAAGGGATCCCCTGACAAAACAACGAACGAATTTGATGAAATATTAACATCAATCCACTCTTCTCCATTTTTCTTGAGAATTTGCAGTCCATTTACTTCATTTTGGGATATTATGGTCAAGAAGTCACCATCTGTATGGTCACCAAGTCCAAGTTTATTCCCATCTGCACCTTGAGCTGCCTTGTATTTGGTTAATCGCAAAAGGGAAGAGCTGAGATCCAAGAATTCATCAATGTAATCTTTTAGGCCAAGACTCTCCAAAACCATCCTTTTCACCATCTCATCCAATTCCACAAGTGGCTTTGAGTAGGACTTTACTACATTGCTGCAAATTAGATTTAGAAATATGGTTAAACAAGCAAGTGGGGACACATGAGTCACTTGTCAAGCAATAAGAGACTAGAGTGCCTCACATAAATAATGTTTGTTATGGGGACACATTCCTCATTTTTCCATGTTTGGTTGGTCATAATTTTTGGAAAACAAGTTGAAGAAGGCCTCACTAGAGTTGACGACCTTTGGACTCCACAGGGGTAGAATATTTCCTTTAGAAGGCCTCTTAATGACTGGGAGGTATCTAGAGCCGCTGATTTCCTCGAAAAGCTTGAAGGTTTTTCAGGCCTTAAGGATGAGAAGGATTCTCTCACTTGGAAAGGCGGCATCGAGTTTGTCTTCTCTTTCAAAGCAGTTTACAACTACTTAACCGATATAGAGCATATCGGTGACCCATGGCCGTGGAAAGAGATCTGGAAAGCAAAAGCTCCTTTCAAAGTGGTATGCTTTACTTGGTTAGTTGTACGGAAAGCTTGTTTCACCCATGATAAACTTCAGAGAAGGGGCTTCAGCTCAGCTCTAGGTGTTTTCCATGTCATCAGGAAGCTGAAACCAATGGGCATCTTTTCTTACATTGTTCAATTACCAGACAGTTACGGCAACTTTTTGCAGCTCTAGCTCAAATTGTTTGGGTGATGCCACAGAGTACTTTTGAACTTTTATGTAGTTGGAACAACAAAAAAGGAGAAACTTGTCACAAAGAGTGCCGGAAGATTGTTCCAGCTTGCATATGGTGGACAATTTGGAAAGAGTGGAATGCTAGATGTTTGTAGGCAAGAGTAGTTCAATTCAGAAGAACAAGAGTTCTTGCATTTCTCTTCTTTATTTTTGGTGTAAAGTAAAGTCAGTATATGATGCAGAATCATTATTAGACTTTTTGGCCTCATTGTAAGTTTTTGTTAGGGGCTGTAACTGTAGATATGATATACCAGGCCCTTATTTGGGGTACTGATGAATATAACATGCTACCAATTTCAAAAATAATAAAAAAATTGGAAAAACAAGTTCCTTAAAAATGAGGAAAATGACTTCGAAGTTGGTCACGGCTGGCACCCCTCTTGAGTCCAGGTCACCACTACTGGCACACAGGCTACCACTCCGAGTCACGGCCCCACGCGTGAGACTCTCAATGAAAGCACCAATGTTATAAACCAAATAGGAGAGCCCAACCCAAAAGAGTAGTCTGATAGGTGGGAGAACCCATTTAGCCTATAAACCCATTAGCATTTCTCTATCTTTCCAATGTGGGACAATTGGTACATAACACCTACCTTACGCCACCTCTATAATGTTCGCTAAGATTTTATCTAAATACTTTTGAAATAATACTTTCCGCTTACTTACCAAACACCATAAAATAAGTAAAAGAACTAGTGCCTATTTTCCAAGAAAACATTTTCCTTTATACCAAACACACCCATAACAGAAAACTAAACTTGAGTTCTTCCACGCCCTTGCACAGGCCTTCCCCCCCTCAAAAAAAGGACAAAAGGCAAAAACATTCAACACACAATCACACCTAAAGATGCACCAGAAAAGGAAAGGAAAACGACTAATACTAAATCAGAAAACGGAAAATGTCAAAAGAAGTAACATACCAAAAGTCAGGATTTCCATCAGGCCAAAAGATATTGGCAAAGGTTTCAACACTTCCAGGTTGGAGCAAGTCATCAATGCATACACTCTCATACAATGGTAGTGTTCGAAGCTGACCTAAGTAGCCACTATATGGTTTCTTTGAGAAATTTTTCATTTTGGTCTCTAATGGAAATTCAAAGATTTCTTTTAAACTACTAAACATGGCTTCTCGCATTTCATTTCGAAGCTTATCATATATTGCTTCAAAGCAACCGTATTCTTGCAAGGCTTGAAGAACTTGAGATCTCGTGGAGTCCCACTGTATAGTACCTGGTTTTAGCTCTGGCTTGCAGAAATCTATGGTAGGAATCTTCATTTCATTAGGATTGAAAAGAGAAAATCGAATGCTAAGAAGTCAACAATAGGAAAAAGAAGCAAGAGTTCACCCTATGAAAAAAAGGAAATATAAAGTATATATCAATTCTATACAGTTGTATACCAGATTCTATGTTATATATAATACATACATACAACAACAACATACATACATTAAATATATATTTGTATATAGTATTGGTCACCTACTACATGAAGGTAGTAGGTTAGAACTATCCCATTTTTTAATAACCTCAAATGTTCTTACTTTTTTCTGCCACCAAACTAAAAGTAGGGAACTTCTTATCCCTTCATTCTATCCCATTCCTTCTCATTTTATCCCTTAAATTTGACATGTTTCTTTCACCTAAATATCTAAATTTCATTTTCAGGAATCTGACTGTTTATTAAGCTGCAGAAAGCGAAGAAGGGCCATACTTTTTGGTGGAGTTTTCAGGAGGAGACATTAGAAGAGGTTGCAGGGTAGGTGGAGGAAATGTCGAAGATGAGTCATCTTTAATGGAGGTAGGATTGACAACGTTGAAGCAGCGGGTTAGAGAGGCATCTCACAGGATTTTAAGGTCCATGACACAACTCTTTTTTTTTTTTTGATAATCGTGGTGTTCGGCAGTTTTCCAGAAATGGGTACCAGGTAACTCTGTCCACCAAAGCTAGCACAGATGAGAAGAAATCACCTAGTGTTTCTGTCTCTGCTAGGATCTGAACCTGAGACATCGTGTTCTAAACCCACTTCATTGACCACTAGGACACACCCTTGGGTGCTCCATAACATAATACTGAAACAATTTGATTAGTTAACCAGCTAGAGATGTCTCCTCAACAAAAAGAGGCAGAAGTTAGTCAATGTACAACACTTTTCAAGCTGTTCTTTTGAATCTTAAATGAAGAGAAAAAAATGTGCTCTCCAGATTAATCAGCATTTCACAAATAAAATGAACACATCAAACGATGCATTAGTATATCGTAATCAGCCACCATCATAGGAGAATCATCAAACTTTGATTGAACCCCTGCTTTACTAATAACTGGAGATCCTCCGATTTTCATCACATTTTTGAGATGTAACTGTTTTATTCATTAAAGGTTGTCCCAGACAGATTTTTAGTCCCATACAGATTTTTTTTCTTTTCCAATTCCAGAACTCATTCTAGTACAAAATTTGATCCGTACTTCCCATACTAATTTTGTATCTTTCTTATGAATATTTAAATGAACCTAATCTCTATCATATGGATATATTTCATTTTATCAGTGAATAGTCGAGGCTGAAAAAACTCAAAACTAGCCACAACATGATAAAGAGGAGATAAAGCACATAACAAATTAACAACGGATGATAAATCAAAAAATCGTGTAAAAGATATTGACATTGACAGATGGAGACATCATCCTTTTACGATATCTTTTAACCATTCACACAATCTCAATCCATAAAAGTAAAGAAAGCAGTAAATCAGTTGCAGAAAACAATAACTGATAGCACCAACAATCAACTAATATATCATACATCTTATACTTTCATTCTTAACCAACTGCTTCAACTGATACAACTTCTTAAAATCAGTAAAGGAAATAAATAAAGGACGATTAGGATTTAGCTTACAATCAGCTTGGCCTTGAATTGAATATATGAAGCTAATTAATTTGAAATGTACTCATTAAAAATTATCCGCGATCTCCTTGAGTCTAGAGCAATTAATAGCCGTATGGGTTTCCTTTTTTAAAAAAAAAAAAATTTCGTTGGTAGTTCTTCCATTTCATAGTGGAGAAAATGACGTAACAGAAGAAGTTGTAAACTAATAGTACTTAATAAGCTAGCATATAAAGAGCCATGTATAGACTTCAGTTCACATTGAATCGACAATATACCTGATAACCAATTCGAGAGAGAGTGTTGGAGCATCGTTGATCTACTTGTGGATGAACACCTCAAAACTAGAATATCCCATCTCGTCAACTTGCATTTCCTTGATGACCATGGCTGACTCAGCGAGTGATCCCTTGCATGACTTTACCTCAATGGATTTTAGAGAAGACATGTATCCAAAGCAAGAAGGGATCGCTTCAAGATATCGGCATCTTTTCAATACCAAGTGTTCAAGGCATGGAAAGGCATCATCTGAGACATCCCATTCTGAAAAAGAAGGATTTTCTAGTTTCAAGCATTTGAGTTTGCCGAACTGCTCATCGTTCACTTTCCATGTATTGGAACCAAAGGTAACTCCTAGCAGTTTGAGTACCTCAAGATTTGAAAGAGTTGTGACTTCATTAAGATTTATGCGGAAATTGGACAGTGTCAATTTCTTGAGGTGTGATGGGAGCTTCAACTGATTGATCAAGGTAAATGAAAGACCGGAAGAAATCTTCAGCATTTCTAACTTGGCAAGATTCATAAATGGCATAAATGATCCAGTAAATTTCGAAACTTCACATCTCAGCTTCCTAAGATTTGGCATCTTTGCCAAGATCTTATCAGCATTGTCCATACATGAAAAATATGTTGAGGCAAGAGTCTGCAAATCATCCATCTTCGAGGTGTTTTCTGAGATTTCTTGGGTACTGGTCAAACTGAAGAATACTTGATCATATATGTGTAGATGTCGCAACTTAACCATCTTCCAAATGGTATCTGGTAATGATACACGCCCTTTCATTCCTTGAACTATCAAAGTTTCAAGGTTCCAAAGATTTGGGGGGAGCAATAATATATCCTCGGTGGTTCGAAAAACAAGATACCTCAAAAGGGTTAATTCTTGTGGGAGAAAATCAATTATGGTGAACTCTAAATCTAACACCCTCAAAAACTTGAAGCTATTAAAGATATAAGATGCATGGCCTATCCAAGAAAAAGCAATTTTTCTAGCCTCCCTAAATTGAAAAGATTTCACATGTGAAAACCACCAACACCATTTCTCAACATTATCACACTGAGAATGAAGAGATAAGCGTCGTGGAGTGTTGTACTTTGGAGGAAAAACATGAGAAGGATGAAATACTTTGTCCCTGTCAGTGGAAAAATTGGTATAATCAGAGTAAGTTCAAAAAGATGAATTGATTCAAGGAAAACATCAAATGTTTTAATTACCCTTTAATCCTTTGCACGAAATTGTTTAACTCAGCTTTCTTCCTGCAAAATTCAAGCAATAGATCATGAATGTGACATGACTTAATCTTACCATCGAAACTCCTTTTAGAAACCATCACAAGGTTTCTCTCAACAAGATTATCCATGTAATCTTCTGCAATATCCTCCAAAAGCTTCTCCGTGTGAGTTTTCACAAAACCTTCTGATATCCATAACCATGTTAACTTTGAGACTTGAATCTCTTTGTCCTCTGAAAATACTGCAAAATATAAAAAGCAGGTTCTCAAATGATGTGGTAAATCCTGATAGCTAAGATCTATCGTATGCTCGGACAGATCCAGAATATGTTGACTTAATTTTGTTTCCACTTGTTCCCAACGATGTCTTTCCTTCTCCATCTTTGCAAGAAAACCTGCTACCAGAACAATTGAAAGAGGCAGCCCTCCACACTTTTGTGCTATGCTTTTTCCAACATCCTCCAAGGCCAAGGGGCAGGTTTCTGTATTGAACACCTTATTCTGTAATAAAATCCAACTTTCTTCATTAGACAACAAACGAAGAACTAGTGGATCACTAACATGTTTAGCATAAGAGGCAACATCATAATGCCGAGTTGTCAGAATAATTCTGCTTCGTTTGTTAGCATCACGGAAGCATAAATTTAAATCATCCCATACACTAGCTTCCCAGATATCATCAATGAAAATAAGGTATCTCTTGAACATTAAAAGTTTGTGAAGCTTATCTGCCAGTACATCCTCAGCTTCTCCTTCAAGTTTAGTTGTATCTTCAGTTATATCTCCTAGAAGGGCTAGTAACAAGCCCTTTCGTGAATATTCTTGAGAGACACAACATTGGGCACGGATATCAAATTGAGAGACAACTGACTGATCAAAGTATAGGTTGTTCGCCAGGGTTGTCTTTCCCACTCCAGGCATCCCCACAATAGAAATGACATCAAGGCTTGAAGATCCTTCAGTTAGTTTACCTCTTAGTTCATCCATCACATCCATATGGCCCACCATTTCTTCATTCTTGGCAGGATTCCTAGCAAGTTGTGAAGAAGTATGTGCAATGACAACATCTTTGGTATTGTCTGGCACATTCTTTTCCAGAATCTCTGCTACCTCTGCCATGAGTAATCTAATATCAGCTCCGATGTGCAAAATCCAGAGAAAAAGGCACCAGTCAGGAACAGATTCTTCTGTACGAGTACTAGTTATATACTCTAATTCACGTGCCAAATCAACCACGCGCGTTTCAAAATGTCGACATCTATCTTCCTGTTCTACAACAACTTGGAAGCACATGAACTCCTTTTGAGTTGTTTGAAGTTGGCTCTTGATAAAAGCAATTGAATCTGTATAGTGACATAAGAGATTCATCGGGATGTCTAAAATAAGATCAGCAGTTCCCTGCTCATCAATCCCATGCAAGTTGAACTGAAGGAGAAATAACTTTCTAGTGATGAGGTAGATCATTGCTTGCATACTTTGAATTCTGCCTGGGAAATCAAGAACTAGTAATTGGTTCGCTTTCCCCAAAGTTGCATCTTCCTTATCCTTCTCCTTGTAATTTAACGAGTAAACTAAAAGCCCAGCATCGACAATCGCAGAGTTGATATGTTGAAGATGAAATACAAGGATCTGTACTGGTAGATTTATGAGATTGGCTTTCAAGAGGTTGAGCATCTCCTGAAGCATTTCCTTTATTGCCGCGAAATTACTAGAAACTGGTAACTCTTCCAAACTGTGTAGGAGAGTGTCCACAAATCCAACTTCACAATCTTTTATGTACTTAATTTGGATAACGGGATACCATTGTGACTGTACGAACTTTAGAGCTTGCAGAACTCCAATATAGATTTTGCAGATGCTTGGCTCAATGGGTTGTATCCTCTCACGCCGGAGTTCTGAAAATAAAGAATTGATTTCTTCTGGAGGGTAGTAGTCATTTTCTTTGAAGTTTAAAAAATACATCCAAGCATTAATTTCTTCTGTAGGGTAGTAGTCATTTTCTTTGACGTGTGGCAAATACAACCAAGCAAGCATTGTTGTGTGCCAGACCACTTGTAAAATGTGATTGAAAAAAGTATATTCTCTCTGAGGCTCTATGCATCTGTCTGAAACAAAGCAGACAAAGCTTTTAAGGAACTTCAACTCCTCTAAAGCCTTCTCAATTTGATCCATCATGGGATCCCCAATACAAAGTAGTGAACTTGGATCATTATATTTCAGCAAATCACTGAGATTCTCTACGACTGTATCAATGAATTCCATTACAAAACTGGGAATAACAATACCATCCTTGTTGGCTAAAAGTTGAAAAGATATTTTGGGAAAGGAATATCTAGTTCTTCTTATTTCCAACTTAGTCTTACGAAACATATACTGCAAGAAAAACAACTCATCGGTAGGGATATTACTCTGTCTTACTAGGATGGGGATGAGATCATTCGCAGTACTTTGAAACAAATCTTGGGCTTGTTTTAGGACATTTGGTTCATCTTTGAAGCTATGCAAGTTGAGAATGATATGCAGGAACTTGAAATCCCTTTTAAGTAACCTAAATTGATCCACCGGAAACGCACATACATATTCCAACCTCTGAACAGAATCCTCTGAGGACAGATATGTTTCCAAAAATACAAGGAATGAACCACATTCCTCTCCAATGCGCTTTGTAGTTTCAAGGAAATTAGATATCTTTGATTGTAGTTCATTTGAATACATGCGGATTGAACCCCATACCTGCTCAATATTCTGCAAAGATTGAAGGAGATCAGATTTCTTTGATTGTAATTCAGCTAAGAAATCACAGAATGAATGGCATTCCTCTTCAGTCCGGCGCAGAGTTTGGAGTAGATGAGATGACTTTGACAGATACTGGTCTGAAAAAACACGGGCTGAACCCCAGTCCTCTTCAATCCGCTTCAGAGTGTCAAGGGGATGATATTCCTCTGAAAAATGATAGCTGTTTAAAACCTTACAGAATAAATCACATTCATCTGCAATCCGCTCCAGAGTTGAAGTAACATCAGGTCCCTTTAAAGACGGATATTCGTTGGCATGGAAACAAAGATACCTGCGGAAACATCCCTGTTGAATCCGCTTGGCAGTTTCAAGGAGATGAGTGTTGTCCGAGAACACACGGAATGAGCCATATTCCTCTTCAACCCTCTGCAGAATGTCTAGGTAATGATACATCCCTGACAGATCTTTGTCTGCAAGCACACAGAGTAAACTGTATTCCTTTTCAATTCGCCGCAGATTTCGTATGAGTTGATCATTCTCTAGAGACACCCATTTCTTTGCAACACACTGAAGTCCTTCAAGGGGATCAGATGTGTTTGAAGACATATATCTCTTCTTTCTGCAGATACAGTGATAACAGTAACTGTTGTGGAAGCAGCGGAGGCACAGCTGAGCTAGTTGATCAGACACTTGACTTTGATCTCAAATTGTTAAGCAATGTCAAGTCTGCCACTCAATTTTTTTGACTTTGGCCTAACTGGTAGAGACCCTCATTGAATTATTAGTTACTTCAAAGAGTGGAAACACAAAGGAAAAGGGGCCAAACAAATAAGAAGGGAAGGTTGAATTGGTCAGCTGAGGGGCAGATTCATTTCTTCCACTTCTTACATTTAAATCACCAAAGTAAAAGATCACTATTACTGTTCTTGAAAATTCTGAGTTCTAACAGGGTGTTTGGTTCGACGTATAAGCTGGTCAAACTAATTTATAAACATTTTTTTGGCTTGTTTATGTGTTTGGTATCTTATAAGCCAATGGCATAATACAAAGATAAACGACTTGACTTCAATGACAGCTAATACTCCCACTTTGAAATGCCTAGATGTTCATTCTCGAAGTTGAGGTGTCTAGAAGTCTTCCAGCATACGATAACTGTTTAGCATAGGTAGTACTGATTCTATTAGTGAACTTAGTTATCAATTGGTGAAAATCTATCTTGTTCCATTTCTTAGTCTTAGGAGAGAGGTCCCCCAGGTACCCCTTTTTGTTTTTTTGTGAAATTTCAGAATATGGGATTGCTATATTTTGTCCATACAAAGATACTATAATTGAGTAATCTTCATAAACTGTCTTTTTTGGCAGGAGGCAAATACTTGTGGTGACGGAAATATGTCAACTAGATCACAAATTATGAACATGTTAGCTATCCAAAGTAATTCGACTTAAAATTTTATTGACAGGTAAATTTGTCATTCTTGAGGTGCCCACTTTACAATTCAGAATAATGGATGCACTACTCTTAACAACTACAAGTGTACACAGGTTAAGCTACATATTCCAATTTTGTACAGAAGAATTAACAATAATATTTACAAATGCACAAACAAAGGCCATGGAGCTTTACATATTTATATCTACAGGAAGTCCCATCGCCAGTAAACTTTATCTACTATGCCTCCACCATTTCGAACTGCAAGATGGATTGTTTCAGACGCTGGAGGAACCCCCCAAAGTAGCGGCACTGCAACTGTCATGGTTAGCTTTTCCTGCAAATTGTCCTTGCTGGCTTTCTCCGCAGAGACGATCTGTAGCATTAAAAAATGATTTGCCAAGCCATTAAATAAGTGATGGAACTCTAATAAAGAGAATGGTTCTACCTGAATGAACACTTAGCAGTTAAAAAGAAGAATATGTTTTAATAAATAAACAAGAGCAGCTTTGAGTATGTAACTTTTGAGTGCTAGTACAAAGACTTGATATGACATTTCATAGTCAATTACCAAAGATGGGACCAACGAGAACATAAAAATAAACCTATTTAATGTCAAAAAAAGCTTAAATTATCACCCACAACCTCAACGTAAGGATCCAGTGTCACAAGATCGGCTTTTTTCTAAACAAAAGCATATCCCAAGAGGGTGTGTTCCTAAAAGATACTTCCTTAATATAAGCAGATGAGGATCAGAACAAAGGACTAGATGTCAACTTAAATCAGAAATCAGAGTGGTAGCCGGTAGAGTCCAACCAGCAAAAGAACAAGAAAGATCAAGAAGCTGCAAGAGCACCTTCCTAGGACTTCTTTGTTTTTCACATATAGCACAGAAACAATGACACAGTTTTTGAACCAGGAAACTGTCCTAATGGAGCTATTGCCAAAAATCAAAGTGCACTTACTTTTGGTACCTTAATGATTGTTTACTGAGGCGTGGAGGTGAGTCTTGTGATTAGTTTAAAGGAAATGTCTTAAAATCCCTTGTTTCTGTTTCAAGAATTACCTGGCTTCATATTTAACCTATACTAATGTTTTTATCATAGGTTACAACAATTATCAGAATATATACTTTAGTAGCCATCCGGGAGAAAGAAACAATTTTTTTAGATATTATCTCCAATTGAATTTTTCCTGTCTGGATGTACTCCCATTAGCTTCTTGGAATTATGCCGCCCAACAAAATCCAACTCACTAAAACATTCTTAGTTAAGTAAGGTAAACAAGCCCACTATCAAGTGTAGCTGCAACTTACAAGTATACCTAGAATCCTCCACATAGCTTTTCATTTTTTATAACCGAGAAATCCAAAGTTTGTTTTAACCGTGGTGTTTGAGCTAGCTTGCGCACCTCGACCAATTCCAAGGTTTATTGGAGAGCGGTTCGAAACTCGGTGGCTAATGTGCCCACCCTCTATCCTTCTCCACTTAAATAACAAACTTGTTATTTGAGGCAGGGTTCGAACCCATGAAGTGCCCCCAACTCACACATCACAAGCTGCAGTTACCTAGACCAAAGCCCTGCAGGCCGTCTCTTTTCAGTTATATTCATTAGAAAGAGTTAGAAAAGAATGAGTTATGAGACCTATTGATAAATAAAATAGAAATATGGTTTTTGACTTGGATAATTGATTGCTAATGATATTTGAGGCCTAACTAAGTAGACCTAAATGCCTACAATAGGACTATAGGTCAAGATGTACAAATCCAGGCGGATAAATAGATCATAAGAGGTGATCAGAAATGCAACGAATTCACATAGAAACAGAGCAAAGGCAAGCTCAGGCTTGTCATGCAGCTGCAATCAAACCATGAAAGATCAGAACCAAAAAAGAGAGGTGATAAAAGCGGATATACCTCCCCACCGTGCTCCAGAACAGTGTCTTCCACGACATCACTCAACATCTCTATAGAACGGCAAAAACCAATTATGCATAGTTTCCTGCCCGTGTCAAGGCCCTGGAAATTCACCAATTCCAATTCCCATTAAGATGAAATGAAACACTGAACATTAGAAGTTGACAAGTAGCAGAAGCTTTACATTAGTCGCTGCGATGTCAAAGAGAGCACCCAAACAGAGGCTTTGGTTTGGATCCATGTAACTGCTCTCACGAAATCGTTGGGATCTCGGAGACACTTTCAGTTTTCCCTGCTTCCTCTGCATTTCAAAGTAAAACATCAGACAAGATGTGCATAATCAATTACAAAAGCAATTGTCCTTGTAAACAGAGCAGATGAAGTATGGGAAGAGGAAGGCAAGGAGAATGCCAAGAAGATATTATGCAGTGTGTCAATTCCAAGAAGATATTATGCAGCGTGTCTTTAAAACTTCTACAAACCACCAAAGAATCAATTTTTACAAGTATATTATGTATCTTCCAAACTAGAATAAGCTAATACACCTAACAGTGTTTAGAGATTCAATGAATGAGCTATATTCACAATAAGAGAATAGAGGAATGAATATTCGCTTATGCCTTTGTGCTCAGAATAGTGAGATAAAACACGGACAGAACTAATGCTTCCCCCTAAAATGGGGGGAAAGTAAGCATACATCAAATGAAGACATTTTTCGCTTGACCAAGTTGCCCCCGATTTGAATGAGTCCATCAGCAGTGAACAGTGTGATTTTCTCCTCCTGTACCCACTGCAAGGCTGCATACAGCAGAGCAAACTTCAAAAACAAATATTTAAATTCTGAAAAAAAAGTTAAATGGACTATGACAACCAAGTGACTATAAAAGTGAAGACATATCCTGATTAAATGATGAACTACATCTATATAAAATGGGGTATGCCGGACACAGCGAAAAGGAAGAAAAATGAAAAAGAAATAAATGCCTTTCAAATATCAAAACAATAATTAATCTTTTTTTATGAATTAATGTAAGAAATTTCATTGCTGCATAGAAGATGCAGAATAGTACAAAAGTTAGGAAGATGACAATACTTCATTAGCTCAAATACAAAAAAGACTAAATTAGTATAACTAAGTTCAAAAAGTTCTCAGTGCAATTTATGGGTGAAAGGTCAAACCAATAATTAATCTTTCATACGAGTCTATGCGAGGGGACCTTTGGAGTCAGAAGTATGTATCATGCATGATTGCACATACATCTTCTCAGTGTTTAATTTGTGCTACTTAATATACCAGAGAGAGGGAGGGAGAGAAGATTCATCAAATATTTGGATCTGCACAGAACAAAGAACTTGCACATAAACCAATGAAAGCATGGTTTTTGTTTCAGGACAGTGTTGGAATCGCTGTACCAAATGTGACATGACACACATGGAACATTTCTGTCCCTAACAAATCGTAACAAAGATTCCTCACCTGTTCTCTTCCATCTCACACAAAAACAACAAAGTCCGTAATAAATTTAAAAAATATCCAATCCACGAGAAGGTCAGATAAGTGAGCTCCAATTTTGAAGCATTCTAGAAACTTCTTGTATAAATAGTAAGCATCAAGTCTGGCAGCGCTCCAAATTTTGCATAGCTTCACTTTCTCCTACAATTAGCTATGCATTTCTTGCCTAAGAAGATATTTAATTTTTTCTATTACGAATTCCATTCCCAAATTTAGGTTATAACTCGTAAAATGGTGTGCCCAAAAAAGGTCTTGCCAAAATGCAAATAAGAGCATCAATCACGGTATCCTTAACTTGAAACTATACTATGATTTTCTGATTATGAAATTTGATTAAAATGTTTAACAAACTGTTTGCATAACTTAACACGCAACACATTGCACATATGGATTTTTTGAGAGTCATTCTCAAAGCATTTCAAGCCTCCACTTCAGCTACCTCCCAATAAGGGTGTATTGTCACAAAATCCACATTTCAAAACTGTATAAACCATCTATTGACATACTAGTGCCTCATGGTCACTAACTTAAAATCCGTGAAGGAATTACAGCTAAAACAACTTTTTCAATGAATTATCTTTTACAGAGAGAGAATTGAACATAAAATCAATTATGGCCTCGTTTTTTTAGCAGAATATCAATTGACTTTAATTTCAAGGTGGACCCACCCTTGAAGAGAAATCCAACATTAACTGACAAGGAATCTACAACAAGTACAATTCTTCCTGATATAAAAGAGCAACACTATTTCCTGATAAAATGTCTTCACAACACACACACACATAAACTAAACAACACAACAGGAAAACATCAATTTAACAAACATTGAATGCTTAGTAAATGGAAAAGGCAAACAATAAAAAAAAAAGACTGAACTTTTAGCATCTAATTTGTATGAAAGCCTAAACAAGTGTCTCTGCCTACTGGAAACAAGAGCTAAATTCAACAACAACAACAACAACAACACACCCAGTATATTCCCACAATGTGGGTCTGGGGTAAATTCAACACATACATCAAACAAAATCCTAATTGTATGCCTAAACTAAGCCGTAGCATTTTCTAATTGTTGTTTCTACATTTCATTGTCTAAAAGAAAAAGGGCATCCCGATGTACTAAGCTCCCGCTATATGCAGGGTCCTGGAAGAGCCGGACGACAATGATCTATTATATGCAGTCTTACCCTACATTTCAGTATGAAATCTACAGATCGTCTTGTTGTAAAGCCTAATATGTTGTTGTAAAGCCTAATTTGCCTTTTAAAAAAAATAACCTAAAGTACATATCATTGAAATGAAATAGACTTGAACAGATCAAATATGTTTTAAAAAATTCACATAGCTTAAATTCTCAAAACTTTAAAAAGCAAAAAAGGAAAAAAAAAAAAAAACATTTTTGTTTTTTGAATTATAAAGTAATAAATACTATCTAGAGATTAATTAAGGAACATACACGGATCATCGGAGTCAGAAGGTTCCCAAGGATACGGTCCAAGTGCATCATCACCAAGGAAACCGCCTGAACCGGCCGCTTTCGCAACGAACCGTACGGAACGGATCTGCGATTGGCACGGAAATCGAGGCAGTTTACCGGAGGAACACGGCGGATCTTTGAGGAGAGGAATGGAAGAGACGGCGGAGAAACAAACGGCGGCGTAAATCTCCGGCATTTTCCGGTAAGTAAGGGGAATTTCGAGGAAAATGATCGGAATGTGAGAAAAGTAATTAACGAGGGAAAATGAAAAAGGGAGAAATTTTTGACGCCACAGAAATTGAGGATGGCACGTTGACAGGAAGAACCGGGTTTAATTAGGCTCGAATGGTGGTTAATTACGATAATTGAACCGGGTTTGAAACGGATTGTTTTACATGAAGGGAAATTTATTTTTTTCCTTTATAAGAAGTGGGAGTGGAGCTACTCAAGCATTTTCTTTTGTAAGAAGTGGGAGTGGAGCTACTCAAGCAGACTCCACTCCGTCGACATGCTTGTTTCGACGAGTTTCACTTTAGCCTTTTGTCACGTCCCGAGCCTACACCCTGAACGTAATCGGCACTCGAACCACGAATGGCCCGAGAGAACCACTTGGCCTGGTATGCAAATAATAAAACTAAACTTTTTATAAAAATGCGGAAGCTGGAAACATGGGCTAACTTTTGTAAACAAAATAAAATAAATTAACTTAAACTTTCATTGACTGAAACATTAAAAATGTTTATAAACTTATACAACTGACTTGACTTGACTATGTCTATGAAGCCTCTACTACATTATTTATGTAATAAGAGAAACTAGAGACTGGGATGCTGATAAGTCCTCGGAAGAATGAGAACTCCCTCAAGCTGATGTCATAGCCTACTAAAGAGTCTGTACACGAACCTGCATATCTGAAAACTGGGCACTACTTCGTCCAATGATGCAGCGCAAAAAGAGCATCAATACTTTGAATGTATTGGTACATAATAGCGGAATAAAAACTGAACTGAATAAACTTTTGAATTAAATCATAACATATGACATGAGTAAGGAGATATGGGACCAAAGACTTACTAACCTTTTCTTACAAATCTGTCGGGACTAAAGTAGTGCAATTGAATAAGTTATTTAAAAACATTAAAAGCATGTAAAAACTTAAATAGTAAACTTCGTGAAATATAAGCCCGACAACAATAATTACAATATTGTAATAAAACAACTTTAATAAAATTCATCAACTAAAACTGAGACTAGAGAATAAATGACTGAAGTATGGACAAAACTTGAAAACAATGCTTCATAAAACTTTCTTTAAACTAGTGGCCTCGGTCAATCATATATTCTCACAAAATAAGTAAGTTTTCTTTGGGGGAGTTTCTCTTAACCGACATAAACCATGTGAGCAACATGGAGTCCAATGTCTTGCCCACATTGAGAAGAGCCGTCTTCTACCTTGCCAGGGTATAGACGAAATCATAACTTATGGATCCAAAACTTAGCCCGAAGGCCCACGGTGGCAACGTGGTTCTGGGGCATGTGACCTCGGACTCATACCCAACTCGGTGCTAAATAATCCTCCCAAAACATACTAGCTGCTCATAATATAGTCTTAAAAACATTCTTGAAACCATATTAGTATCTAAAATATCGTATCAAGAAACATATCTTTCTCTGCGAGCCTTGGCTCTAAATCTTTATAACTTTGCTTTACTTTTCAAGATACGATAACTTCTTTTCACTTTTCAAGTCATGAAATTATGCATAAGGGTTTTTCATAAAATTTTTCATAAATTGACTACTTTTGAATAGACTTTATAACAAGACTATAGTTAAACCCATTGGAGTATCAAATCAACTTTCAATACAAATTCCCAAGTCATAAGCTTTATATGAAAACAATCTCTTGGTTATAGAAATTAAATTCAAGTTCAAGAATGACCTTAACTCGGGGAATAATTCACAATACTTAAAGCATATAGAAGGAAATTATGACAAAACTCAAGAACAACACTTAAAATATTTGAATCTTAAAACCCTAACTTGAAATCATGACTTAACATGGAATTATGACTCACTTATGGGGATGAACAGGGTTCCCCATGAAAGGTATTGCTCTTACGTACCTGAGAAGTCGAGAAACTTGAAGGAGATTTGATAGAACCTTGCTTGGAGATCCTAAACTTTGATGTTCTTGAAATTTTTAGCCTCAGGGTTTTGGGAGAGGAGGGGAAATATAATGGAAATACTGATTAGGGCCTTTTAGGAGTTAAGTAACCAGGTTGGGGGGTTTCCTAGGGGTATAAGGTAAGTGTGTCAACTGGGCCGGGCCGGGCCAACCCAGACCCGGTCCATTATTTTTTCCCTATCTTGGGCCGGTTACGGGCCGGGCCCATTTCTTACTGGGTCGGGCCGGGCCGGAGTGAACAGTAAAAATTCCCCCAAACGGCCCAGCACCGGCCCATTTAATTTTTTTGACCTGTTAATGGGCCGGTTTATGGGGTCCCGACTAAAAAAAATTGTATTTTGAACCTTTATTGTTTTTTAATATACATTCAATATATATACTATTTAAAATACGACTTTAAAGAATAAACATACACATATATACATTCAATATATACTACTTTAAAGAATAAACATACACATATATACATTCCATATATACATTCAATATATACTACTTTAAAGAATATACATACATATATACATTCAATATATACTACTTTAAAGAATAAACATACATCTATACATTCCATATATACATTCAATAGATACATTCCATATATACTACTTTAAAGAATACACATACATATATACATTCAATATATACTACTTTAAAGAATACACATACATATATACATTCAATATATACTACTTTAAAGAATACACATACACATATATACATTCAATATATACTACTTAAAAGAATAAACATACACATATATACATTCAATATATACTACTTTAAAGAATATACATACATATATACATTCAATATATACTACTTTAAAGAATACACATACATATATACATTCAATATATACTATTTTAAAGAATAAACATACACATATATACATTCAATATATACTACTTTAAAGAATAAACATACACATATATACATTCAATATATACTACTTTAAAGAATAAACATACACATATATACATTCATATATACATTCAATATATACTACTTTAAAGAATATACATACATATATACATTCAATATATACTACTTTAAAGAATAAACATACATATATACATTCAATATATACTATTTTAAAGAATAAACATACACATATATACATTCAATATATACTACTTTAAAGAATAAACATACACATATATACATTCCATATATACATTCAATATATACTACTTTAAAGAATATACATACATATATACATTCAATATATACTACTTTAAAGAATAAACATACATATATACATTCAATATATACTATTTTAAAGAATAAACATACACATATATACATTCAATATATACTACTTTAAAGAATATACATACATATATACATTCAATATATACATTCAATATATACTACTTTAAAGAATATACATACATATATACATTCAATATATACTACTTTAAAGAATAAACATACACATATATACATTCAATATATACATTCAATATATACTACTTTAAAGAATATACATTCAATATATACTACTTTAAAGAATACACATACATATATACATTCAATATATACTATTTTAAAGAATAAACATACACATATATACATTCAATATATACTACTTTAAAGAATAAACATACACATATATACATTCCATATATACATTCAATATATACTACTTTAAAGAATATACATACATATATACATTCAATATATACTACTTTAAAGAATAAACATACATATATACATTCAATATATACTATTTTAAAGAATAAACATACACATATATACATTCAATATATACTACTTTAAAGAATAAACATACACATATATACATTCCATATATACATTCAATATATACTACTTTAAAGAATATACATACATATATACATTCAATATATACTACTTTAAAGAATAAACATACACATATATACATTCAATATATACTACTTTAAAGAATATACATACATATATACATTCAATATATACTACTTTAAAGAATAAACATACACATATATACATTCAATATATACTATTTTAAAGAATAAACATACACATATATACATTCAATATATACTACTTTAAAGAATAAACATACACATATATACATTCCATATATACATTCAATATATACTACTTTAAAGAATATACATACATAATATATACATTCAATATATACTACTTTAAAGAATAAACATACACATATATACATTCAATATATACTACTTTAAAGAATATACATACATATATACATTCAATATATACTATTTTAAAGAATAAACATACACATATATACATTCAATATATACTATTTTAAAGAATAAACATACACATATATACATTCAATATATACTACTTTAAAGAATAAACATACACATATATACATTCCATATATACATTCAATATATACTACTTTAAAGAATATACATATATACATTTAATATATACTACTTTAAAGAATAAACATACACATATATACATTCAATATATACTACTTTAAAGAATATACATCCATATATACATTCAATATATACTACTTTAAAGAATACACATACATATATACATTCAATATATACTATTTTAAAGAATAAACATACACATATATACATTCAATATATACTACTTTAAAGAATAAACATCCATATATACATTCAATATATACTACTTTAAAGAATACACATACATATATACATTCCATATATACTACTTTAAAGAATAAACATACACATATATACATTCAATATATACATTCAATAGATACATTCCATATATACTACTTTAAAGAATACACATACATATATACATTCAATATATACTCCTTTGAAGAATACACATACATATATATACATTCCATATATACATTCAATATATACTACTTTAAAGAATATACATACATATATACATTCAATATATACTACTTTAAAAAACATACATATGTATGTACATTCAATATATACTACTTTAAAGAACATACATATGTATGTACATTCAATATATACTACTTTAAAGAATATACATACATATATAAATTCAATATATACTACTTTAAAGAATACACGTACATATATACATTCAATATATACTACTTTAAAGAATAAACATACATCTATACATTCCATATATACTATTTTAAAAAATATACACATGTATTGACATTCAATATATACTATTTTAAAGAACATACATACATATATACAATATTCAATAACATATACTTTTATACTATTATATTAAAAGTATTGAATTCATACAAGATATTCAATTTAAATTTTAAATGAAAAAAATATATAAAGAGTAAATGAATTTAATATTTGATTGATTGCAAAATGTTTGAAAGCTTACAAGTTACAAGGTTGCAATTACATTTCACTAATTTCACAAAGTTAAATTGAAAAATGAAAATTCAATTGATTAATTGTAAATTCTATAAATTTTTTATCATTTTTTTCAATTCACGCCTGTTAACATTAATGGGAATTGGCTGTGGATTGTCAAAATCAATGGCACTAAAGCCATGCATTGGACTTGGTTGTGCTGAATTCTCTCTTGAAGTCATTATTTCTTCAAGATCTTCTTCGTCTTCCGGCTCCACGAACATTCCTTGATTTCTTCGTTCTGCTCTAATCCAGTCTCTAAGGCAAACTAAAACATTCATGGCATTGCCTCCCAATGTGTGTCGGTTGTCTCCAATCTGCTGCCGTCCTTGACTAAAAGCGCTCTCTGATGCAACGGTTGACATTGGAACATTCAATCTATCTCTAGCTAACATTGAAAGTACAGGATATTGTCTTTCATTATTCTTCCACCATTCCAGCGTGTTGATTCTACCTCTAGGATCCTCTGTAGGCTGCATAAGATAATACTTAAGCTCTTCCCGACTTACGGTTCTATGCGATGAAGGCTGCAATCTATTCCAAACAGATAGATCAGAAACACAATAAGCAGGCATATTATGTGCCTGTCTTTTAGAAGATGATGGTTCCTCAGAACGATGGGGAGCGGGGGTCGGTGTAATGTGTGACGGTAAAGCATTGTCAAGTAAATCAGCATAATGATTGTATAATGTGTCCATGTAAGTATTCGCATCAGACATAGACGTATACAAAGAAGGTTCTTCATTAGCTTTTACTCCTAAAGCAGAATAATAAGATAAGTAAATTCGGACATAGTATTATATTTCATACATGGATTTATTATAGCACCAACTAAGAAAATAGGGGGAAGCGGAAAAAAATACTTTTTAAATTTATCAATCATTGCCTCAATAGCATATTAGTAACCTGGTTTAGACTTATACTCGTTAAGCAATAAAGAAATGTCGGCTAAATAAGCTAAAATATTACAAACAGTAGGATAATAAGCTCCAGAAAATTCAACCGTAGCTAGATAAAATTTTTGCAAAAAATTAACAATATCATCAATTTCAGCCCAGTCTGAATTTTGTAACATACAATCGGGAAAATCACTAGCAAATTGGTTAAAAGTCATAGTAATAGGAACTTTATAAATATTGCAAGTATTTAAGAAATCATACGTAGAATTCCATCTTACATCTATTTCTTCAGGCATTAATCTCGGTCTAAGTCCATTTTCCTGACATTTTCTATTAAATTCGGTAAGTCTAATTTTTCTATTATTTCCTTGAATAAAGCCAACTGCAAGTCTAACTTTTTCAATAGCAGGCTCAAAAAAAGCAAGACCATCTTTTACAATTAAATTATATATATGGCAAGCATACTTAACATGAAATATTTTGAATAACGGTGGAGAAAGTTCAGTTTTTAACAACTCAATAGCAGCGTTGTTGTTAGATGCATTATCAAAAGATATACATAAAACTTTGCGGTCAATACCATAATATCTTGCAACTTTTGTAATAGATTCAGAAATAAATTTTTCAGTGTGTCTACGGTCTTCATCATACAAAAATGCTAAAATACGTTTTTGCATAACAAAATTACTATCTACCCAATGACAAGTAATTGTTAAATAATCATTTTTATTAATAGCACGACCAAGATCAGAAGTTAAAGCAACTCTACATGAAAGATTTTTTAATAATGCAGATAAATAGTAAACATATTGTGCATGGAGTCTAAAAATATCGGACCGATAAGTACTTCTAGGAATACCCTTAAACATAGGATTATAAATTGCCTGGATATAATGAATAAAAGCATCAGAAGAAGCAAAAGAGAAAGGCAAACAACCCACAACTATCATTTTGGCTATTTCTTCACGATCCTTCATTTTATTATAATTCTTAACTAATAGACCGGTTTTTGGGTTCAATCTATTTTGACTTGGGCCCCCAACTGTCTCACCACCAGTTACCTGAGCTAGCTCTATTGGGTGTTTCTCCTTCAAATGTCTCGACAACTGACCCGTACCTCCTTTATTACCCCCGGTCTTATGCTCGTATTTTTCCTGACAAAGATCGCATTCAACCTGAGTGGTTCCTTCTATTCGGGTATAAAAATTCCACACAACACTAGTTTTTTTACGAGATCTTACAGGGGGCCGGGGAGGAAGATTAACTGATTCAGATTGAACATTAACATTACCAGATTCGGGTGTAACATCATCATCATCATTTTCATCTAAATCAACAGAGTCTACTTCATTCTCTTCTTCTATACCATAATTTTCTTGAGCCTCAAAATAATTCATATCGTGAGCACCTACACGTATTTTATTCTCAAATGGTTCGCTAATTGGTACCGGAGGCACACGAGTATATCGAGCATTTGAACTACCTCTACCGGAACCAATTTGTTTCTTACTACCACTACCACTACCACTTCCGGGACAAAGATTTCTAACACTTTTACCGACTTTCCTTAATTTATCCATATTACCAATTAAACTAACAATTATTCAAAAAACACAAAAAAAATCCAAATAAATATTCAACAAATAATACATTAATTAAAAATTAAAAGTAAGAGATGGAACGATAATACCAAATTTTTGAAGTACTCGAAAGTTGGTCAATTGAGTACTTTTAGAAACTTCAACGTAGTATTTGTAATTGCAAAATAATAAAATATATAGAACACTTTATGAGATAATTTTAGCAAATTTGAGAGAGAATAAGAGAATGAGAATTGAGATTGTAGGAAATATTTTTTGAAATGGCATGTATTTTTTTTTTTTAAAATTTAAGCCTAAAAAGGCTGTTTTGGTCCGTTGAGGCCCATTTTTTTTTAAAAAAATCTTACCGGGCCGAGTCGGGCCGGTGCACCGGTGGACCCGGTCCGGTTTTCTAACTGGGCCGGTCCACCGATTTCAATGCCGTGTCCGGCCCAGCCCACTAAAAAACCGCCAGGCCCATTACCCATACCGGGTCCGGTCCGGTCGGTAAATGGGCCGGTCTAAATGGGCCGGTTCCGGGTTGAACCGGCCCAGTTGACACCCTTAGTATAAGGACAAAAATGACCCTTTTTAATAATTTTCCGTCGGCCAAACGCGCCCAGTTTACTGCATTGCATCATGTTAGTAAAATGACCATAACTTTTTACTCGGGACTCGGATGGATGAGAGGTTGGTGGCGTTGGAAAGAAGACTCGAAGATCTTTCATTTGGTGGGTCTTGGGTCACAAAATTATGCATATTTCAAGAGTTATGCTGGTTTGAAGTTGACCCAAGTAAAATCACATACTAAAACTCGATTGATCGAAATGCTCTCAACTCAACTTTGTGCTAAATGTTTCTTATGACCATAATTTACATCAAAAGAACTCATTACACTAGGGAATTGATCCTAACACTTATATTTAATTGGAAACATTGGGTTTTGGGCCTTTACTCATACAAAGAATAGTTCAAATCCTAGTCGAAATTTTTGGGGTGTTACACCTTTGAGAGTGGAGCTACTCAAGCATTTTCTTTTACAGCTTATTTTTCGTAAAATTAATGTACAATTGAATTAAATTAACTTCTTATTTATAGAAGAAAAAAAGTTGTTACGCAACTTTTGAGGAAGCAACAACAAGGCCTTAATTTTCAGATGCTTCAGCTACTTGTAAGTTGACTGTTTGAGTTGTTATTTGTTTACTTGATTTTAAGCTTATCCGTGAATATAGTGTATTTATAACACCGGTAAAATTATTTGGTAAAATTATTATTTTTCACATCATTGAACTTTAGTATGATAATTATAACGCATGTGTTGTAGATAATATCATTTTATATGGTAATATTTGTACAAATTAATATATAGGGAAAATTCTGCCCAAACACTCATTGTATCACGGGAGATCTTCAACAACAAATAGCAAAATCGAAATGTTGAAGACAAAAGAGTTTCCCTTAGTTGTAAATCAATAGTTGAGAGACAATTTTGAACTTGTTTCATAGTAACAAATAGTTTATTTTGGTATATCTATAACACAATTTCACGGATATGTATCATTGAAATTTAACTTATTATTCATGTAACGTGACAGTAGAAAAAAATGTAACCATCAACTGTTTAACTAAAAAAGAGAAATACTTTGGTAACTCAAATAAGTCCATTTGGCCATGAGAATTTTTCACTTTTTTTCGAAAAATAGTTTACTTTAGTAAAAATTATTGTGTTTGGCCATAAGAATTTCAAGTACAATTTGAAATTTTGAAAAAGTGAAAACACTTTTTTCACTTCAACTTCTCTCACAAAAAGTCAAAATGAACTTCAATTTATTTTCATGATCAAACACAACTCTAACTCCAATTTCAACTCAAAAAAAATTATGTTTCATGGACAAACACCTACTTATTGCTTAATGCTTTGGTTGTGTTAATAGTTATTCGAAATATATCATGTGTGAATAATTTCATAAGATAGGTAAAATAATGACAAATTTTGTCGATATAACAAAAAGTATGAGCAATCAAATAACACAACAAATTTTGTATATTCAACAAACTTGCGAATAATAGAACACCATAGATAAATTTTGTCTATTCAGCTGAACTTGTGAGAGCTCCTATCAAAATAATGCCCTCCCAACGTAGTTGTAAACAAAGCAAGTTTTGTGCATTTAGCATAATTTGAAAATATTTCATACAGAAGTAGGGCGATCCAATATGTCATGTGCAAATTTATAAGAACCTAGTAATTTTTACTCAATTATTTCGTACGTGTATCAAAATATTCATTGAAATATCTATAAATATTTGATTGTGAATCTAGATATTTTTGTATAATAATTTGAAGTCGTTGTAAAAACTCATAAATTTCAAATTTTGAATACGGAATTTTACATAATTAATAAATTTTAAAAAATTATATTACCATTAATAGTAAAACTTTTACTTAATTACGACTCTTAGCTTAACTTTGCCTTTAATTACGACTTTTAGCTTAGCTTTGACTTTAATAACGGCTTTCTCTTTAATATCACATTTTCTTTGTTTATTCCTTTCTTCTTCACTTCACTTTCTTTTTTTGCTTCTCAACCTCAGATACATTCTCCATTCTCTTCTCTATTTGCATGTAACGTTTTTTACTTTGTATTATTATAAAATTCGATAATTGTTATTTCATAACAAATATAATACATTTCTAACAACGTAAACTAATTTAAATTGTAACGGAATATTTAAAATTCACACACAATACTTATAATATATTTGTATTGAGAATATTTTAGTTATATATATTCACCGCGTTTATTGAAATACGTCTTTAATACTTATAATATATTGAATTCAAAATATATTAAACGTAAAGGATCGTTGTAATACAATTTGAATTCAATATTATACATTTTTATGAATTTGGAATGTTTGAATAATTTGTATTAAAAGTGTTTTAGTTATATATATATTCACCACGCATATTGAAATACGTCTTTAATACGCATAATATATTGAATTCAAATGGTATTAAACGTAAATGATCATTGTAATACAATTCGAATTCAATATTATACATTTTATGAATTCAGAATGTTTGAAATTCACGTATAATACTTATAATACATTTGTATTAAAAATGTTTTAGTTATATATATTTACCACACATATTGAAATACGTCTTTAATACGTATAATATATTGAATTCAAAATGAATTAAATTTGTTGTTTATTTTTTTCTCTTATTAATGATGTTAAAACGTATTATAATTAAATTTAAAACATTTAAAATGCTATTTAAGTTAGTTTATGTGTTACTATATTAAAATTGTGTTTAAAATGTATTATATATGTATTTTGCTATTTTTGGTAAAAAAAAAAGTTATGCTATCAATTCATGTACTATAATTGGTAAATAAGACTACATATTTATACTATTTAAGTAAATGTCCCTTTTGAATACGCTTCTATACATAAGTTATGACCATAATTGAACAAGACAAGATTTTGTTAGACTTGTAAACAATTTAACGAAATACGTAAAACAAAAATTGTACTAAAATTATGTCACGTTAACAAAACTTCTAAAAAGGTAATATTTCATTCTTTCACATGTGTTACGTCGAGCTATTTTTGGACAAATTCCTTAAAACAAAGGTAAAAACTTAAACAACAACCTTAAACAAATCCTATTTAGGCAAATCTCCCTGAATTTGTACATAATTTTACATTTATGGCAGTTAGTTCATAATTGGTCTAGCGTCTCCTATATATAGTAAGTGGGACGAAGTAGTTTCCTGTTAATTATATTAAGTTGAATAAAAATTTGTCCTAAATTAGAAAAAAAATAAATAGAAACTATGTCACCAAACTAGTAAAGTCCACCAAAACCCAATTTCTATATATTCTCCACTTTTTCTCTCTACAAAACATTCAATTAATTCCTTCCAATATTTTCCCTTAATTTAGCCTCGAAGAATTCTCCAATTTCTTCAAAATTCAAATGAAGAACGACACTACTATTGTGTTAAAGCTAGATTTGCATGGTAAAGAATATGCCACGAAAGTTGAACATCCCGTTCGTCACTTTGAAGGTAATTAATTTTAATTAATTAAACATCATTATATATAGATTAGTTAATACGAAATTTTCAGATTTCAGTTTAGAGAACAGTAGGAGAAGAGACTTGGCTTGAAACTTAGTTGGTTTGACCATGTTTCATTGTGAAAATTGAAAAAAGTAATTTTTTATTTTTAGGTGAAAAATGATATTGGACAATGTAGTTGTGTTTTCTAGAGTTTAATTTGAAAAAAGTAAAAATTCCATGGTCAAACTCACCTAATTATCAGGTGCGGCCAAGAGGTTCATTTAAATTCTTTTTGTGGAATATTATACTCCAACATTCATACATGCATGGGAGAAGTCAAACCTCTTTTAACTTCTTTCTGTATTTACTTTTTGGTATTTTGAATGTCAAAATTCTAACTCCGCGACTCATTATATTATTTATAATGAAGGTGTGGAAGATGTGAATGCGGATTACAATACTGGAAAATTGACCGTGAAAGGGAATAATGTAGATCCCTACAGGCTCTGGGAGATGGTGGAAGGAACAACCAAGAAGAAGGTGGAGCTCCTCTCTTATGAGTGCAAACTTGACGGTGGCTCGGGCTCTGGCTCCGGCAAGGATAAAAAGTCCAAAAAGGTAATTTACTTTACTATCATGCAAAACCTAGGAGTTTTACGCTCTCTGTCTTAATTTATGTGATACTTTTCGTTTATCATAAGTCAATGTGACTAATATCTAAAATAAATTTTGATTATATCAACTCAATAATCTTGAATTTGAAATTTTGATATTAAAGAATTATATGGAAAGTAACATGAGTCGTGATTCATGTCAATATGATTAAACATATAATATATATATTAAAATATTAGTTAAAGTTTACATAATTTGAATTTTGAGTAGCCTAACATATGGTAGGAGTATAATTTCTTTCATGAACGGCTATTTATATTAATTTCTCATTGTTCAGGCTCAATTTAACACAGAGGTAGTTGGGGTGCACTGTGGCGGTTCTCTTTTTGGTTACTTGAAAGATAAATTGAAAAAGAAGGAGAAAAAAGTTGTTGGTAGTGGTGATCATCATCATCATCATGGTCATGGACACACTTGTGGTTTAATTGATTCCAGTTCTTCAGATTCATCTTCAGAGGAGTAGAGAAGACTTGGAAGTCTTTTTATTTTTATTTTTTTGGCAATGCATTCATTTGATTCTTGACCATACAATTACCCTTTGGAGTTAGGACCATTTGCTTAGGTTGGTTTATTTGTTCGTTTAGGCTTTCTATGTTTTTACTTTATGATATCATACATATACAATTCAATTTTTTTGTGCAATTTGTTCAACTTCCTCCATCTCTCGTGTTCTTTTTGGTACCATTATAAAAACTGCAATTCAGTGCATTAAAGTTGTATTCGATTATAAATATAGATTTGAGTTGGTTTTGAATTTTTGTGAGTAATTTGGAGTGAAAATAGTTTTTGGTGTCAATTCCGAAATTGAATTTTGGATTTTTAAAAAAATTTATGGCGAAACGTGTTTTTTGAAGTTTAACTCGAGAAAAAAGTAAAAAAAATTCATTGTCAAATATCCCCTAAGTTTTTATTATTATGGGCGGAGTAGGGTTGGATTAAAAATTTCCCGGCGGTTTGTCCCATTGTCTTTTACTCCATCCGTTCACTTTTATTTGTCACGTTTCATTTTTTGAGTGTTAAATTGCATCAACTTTTATTTGTCACGTTTTACTTCTCGAGAGTCAAATTGCATCAACTTTTATTTGTCACGTTTCATTTCTCGAGAGTGAAATTGCATCAACTTTAACCAATAATGTAAGATGTATTTTTCATCATATTAATATGAGAAGAATTGCAGCTTATAGGTTATGCTAGCATTTTTCATATAATTTTCAAACATCTAAATTTTAAATTAACGAGGGAAAAGAAAAAAGGGAGAAAAATAACAATGACACGTAAACAGGAAGACTGTTTAATTAGGTTCGGGCAGTGGTTAATTAGGGGAATGAACCGGGTTTGAAACGGTTGGTCCTATTGCCTGTTACTTCTTGTTTACTTTTATTTGTCATGTTTCGCTTTTCAAGAGTCAAATTGCATAAACTTTGACTAATATTTTAAAATGTATTTTTTTTCATCCCATTAATATGAAAAAAATTGCAACTTATAGCATTTTTTATATAGTTTTCGAACGTCTAAATTTTAAATTAACGAGGGGATGAAAACGGGGAGAAAAATTTGACGCCACATGAATTGAGGATGACACATAGACAGAAAGAACCGGGTTTAATTAGGCTCGGGCGGTGGTTAATTAGGATAATGAACCGGGTTTGAAACGGTTGGTCCTATTTGCCTTTTTACCATGAAGAGAACATTTTTATCAGATGTTCTTGAATGAGACGTAAGAAAATATTACTTTCTACGTTATGTTTTACTGATCTTTGTTAATTTGACACTCTTTTAAGAAAATATATATTAGAGACTTATTTTACTTTTTCCATTCATCAATACTTGTTCAATTTGATATATAGGTTAAGAAATAGTAAATAATAGGGATAATTTACTATATTACTCTTTAAATATCCTCCCTTCGTTGAAAAAAGAATGACATACTTTCGTTTTTAGTCCATTTAAAAAATAATGACCCCTTTCCTTTTTTATCAACACTTTAATTCCAACTTTTCATGTGATATGTTTAAGATCACAAGATTAAAAGGCATTTTGGTACATTTAACATAAGTTTAATTTAAGATCACAATATTCAATCGTCTTCTTTATTTTATTAGGCTCTGTGCCAAGTCAAAACGTGTTATTCTTTTTTAAACGGAGGGGGTAAATTTAATGCATTGGATAATGAATCATATTTAATGCCACGGATAAAATGGGTAAATTATTCATTGGTTTTCCAAACTCAACAAATATTGTTAGACATCTATTTTTAATATAGTGGACAAATAAAGATGGACGGAGAAAGTACTAAAATAGCTTTATTAATTATGTTTTGAAAATATATATTTGAATACTATACACTTCATGTAATCATTTAATGATATGAGTAGTGTATGATAAACTTCTCTTGATTCATAAATTAAACGAGTACCCCCCCCACCCCGAACCCCTCCCCCGTTTCTATTTACTTGTCACCTATTTTAAGTTGTAGATCCCTTAAGAAAAGTACTAGCTAGAAGACAATTTGACTAAATTATTCTTATTTAATGTTTCTCTTTTTTACACTATGTTAATATCTTTTCATATTTATTATTAAGAGTAAACCTGAAAATAAACAACTAATTATGCCTAGGTTTTGTGAAATGACAAGTATTAAAGAACATCTATTTTTAGTAAGGAAGATAACTAATTAGAAACGGGGGAGTAAATTGAAATAACTATTTTTAGTAAGAAGGTCAAGTAAAACGAAACGGAGGAAATATATCTAATGAGTTTTTTGAACAACTTTTGCGAGCTTTATTTTGATGTGTTACGGGAAAAAAATTAATATTAAGATTACAAGAGATCTAATAGCTAAAGAAATTGATGGAGAAATAATTTTTTTTTTTTTTTTTTTAGAATTGATGTACATATGAATTGAATTAATTTTCTATCTATATAAGAAAATATGTTGTTGCAAGGGTTAGGCTATTCAAGAAGTAGGTGCAAGGTTCTAAAATAGTTGCCTACTTGAGCTACTTGGAAGTTGTTTGCTTGAAAAAGTACTTATCTGTTTGTGCTACTTGCAAGGTTTTTGCTTAAATTTGAACTTAGAAAAAAGATATAAAATGCCTCTGAACTTGTCCGCACAACTTACTTTAACACTTTAACTTTACGAGCAATTCTTTACCCCCCTAAATCTTTTGAAGTGAATAAATACCACCCTTAAGGCTGACATGACATTAAAAAAAAAATAAAAATAAAGGTGCATTTTTGTGAAAAAAATGATCCCACTAAATTATTTATTAAATAATAAAAAATAAAAAATTACCCCTACCCCATCCCGTTTCTTCTTCAACCCACCTTCACTCTTAATCCTTATGCAAACCCACTCTATTTTTCTTTCTTCAAACTCCCATCTCTCTTCTAGCCCTCAGCCCCCACCCATACACTTCATAAATTTCTCTAAGAATGAAAAAAATATGTGTGAAGAAGTAGCGAATTTTAACATTATTTTCACGAACTCCATTATTGAAGAGAAATAACCATTTTTTTCTTCTAATATTGAGTTCAATTTTTTACAAGAAGAATAATCTTTTCAACTATTACAATCTCCAAAAGCTTAATTTTCTAATAGAGAAATTATGGGCAGGCCTTATTTTTCTACAGACCTGTAAAATCTATGGAAATTCAAGTAACGAGATCTATGGGGCAAAACTTAATTTTCTAATACCAAATCTGAAAATCAAGATATGCTTAATTTCCTCTCACGCATAATCACAAGAAAACACAATTATATTCCTTTTTGTTTTGAAGATGCTCAAATAATTTCTTGCTAGAATTATTGCAATTGTGTTTCTTCAAATTTGATGGCTTTTCGTGTTTGCTTTGCTTGTAGTTGCAATCAATCAATGAATCTATCTGTTGACTTTTCTTTTTTAAGATTTTTGAATTGTAAGTTGTGTTAGTTGAATTTTTTATAGTTTTTGAATTGTTGAAAGAAAAAGAAAATGGAGGTTTTGCAAAATGGAGTGATGGGGATGGGGTGTTTTTAAAGGGGGGGGGGGTAGGGCTGAAGAAGAAAGGGATGGGCGGGGGGTGTTTTCTTTTTTCTTTTATAATATAATATACAAATTACTATTTTTTTTAAAAATAATTTTTGCCGTGGCAATGACGTGGCACTGATGTGGTGATGGTATGGCGCGGATGTAATACACTCTCCGTTGTGAGACTGGTGTTATATTTTTAAGGTGATATTTATTCAATTTAAAAAATTTAAGGGAATAAATAATTATCCGTAAAGTTAAAGTAAGTTTCACGGACAAGTTTAGGAGAGTTTCTATGTCTTTCTCTTAAACTTATCCAAAAAAGTTATATTATGGGCATGCACAATACAATGCATTCATAACATTTTTGGAAGAAAAAAATTGTTGCTTAGAAGGGATAGTGTTTGGATTTTTTTTTTTTTTTTTGGAGCTCCACTAAAGCTAGCATATTGAACCATATGAAATAATTGACAAAATTGTAGAACGTTTTCTGACAAGAAAATGTTTATATTTGGTTGTGATTCCATAATTGAAATTCTTACAATATATATTCTCGTTGATGACAATAAATGAAAGTAAACAATTCTCCAAGTCTAACTTTCCTCTTATAGTTATTTTCACAATTTCACGGATAAATATGATTGAAATTTAACTTATTTTTCATGTAACGTGAAGTAGAAAAGAAATGTAACCATGAACTGTTTATGCTAAAAAAATATTTGGTAATTCATTTATTGCTTGATGCTTAATGCTTTGGTTGTGTTAACAGTTATTCGAAATATATCATATGTGAATAATTTCATAAGATAGGTAAAATAACGATAATTTTTTTCGGTATAACAAAAAGTATGAGCAATTATATAACACAACACATTTTGCAAATTTAATAAACTTGTGAATAATTGAACACCACAGATAAATTTTTTCTATTCGGCTGAACTTAAGAGAGTTCCTACCAAAATAATGCCCTCACGATGTAGTTGTAAGCACTGCAAGTTTTGTGCATCATAATTTGAAAATAAATCATACAAAAGTAGGACGGTCCAACGTAACATATCGTGAGTAAATTTATGAGTACCTAGTAATTTTTACTCAAATCTTTTATATGTGTATCAAAATATTCACTAAAATATCTATAAATATTTGATTGTGAATCTAGATATTTTTATATAGTAATTATTGTAAAAACTCTTACATTTCAAATTTTGAATATGCCTCTATACATAAGTTATGACCATAATTGAACAAGGCAAGATTTTGTTAAACCTGTAAATAATTTAACGAAATAAGTAAAACGAAGACTGATTAAAATTATGTTACGTTAACAAAACTTGTAAAAAAGGTAATTTTTGGACAGATTCCTTAAAACAAACGTAAAAACTTAAACAATCCTATTTAGGCAAATCTCCCAAAATTTTTACTGTTCCATTTTACGTGACGCTTGTTAATTTGACATACTTTTTAAAAAAACTTTAATTAGGAGTGTATTTTATCAAATTAAATTTATTAATAATATTTTGAAACTCTAAATTTGCCTATTATTAATTTATATTATTATTTAATACTAAGAGTAGAAAGGAAAAAAAATATATAACAAAATTTTTCTTGATTTCATAAATTGGACAAGTAATTTGAAACAATTGTTTTTTGTATCGTAGCCAAGTAAAGGGAACGAAGAGAGTACATAAATTTTACATTTATGGTAGTTTTCTTTCTTTCTTTTTTTTTTTTGGTTAAATATGGTAGTTATAAACTACTATGTCACCAAACTCGGAAACTCCACAAAACCCAATTTCTATATATTCTCCACTTTTTCTATCTCTACAAAATATTCAATTAATTCCTTCCAATATTTTCCCTTAATTTAGCCTCAAAGAATTCTCCAATTTCTTCAAAATTCAAATGAAGAACGACGCTACTATTGTGTTAAAGCTAGATTTGCATTGTAAAGAATATGCCAGGAAAGTTGAACATTCCGTTCGTCACTTTGAAGGTAATTAATTTTAATTAATTAAACATCATTATGTGTACATTAGTTAATACGAAATTTTCAGATTTCAGTTTAGAGAACAGTAGGAGAAGGGACTTGGACTTGAAATCTAGTTGGCGTTTGACCATGTTTCATTGTAAAAATCAAAAAAGTAATTTTTGTTTTTAGGTGAAAAATGATATTCGGACAATGTAGTTGTGTTTGATAAATAAACTAGAGTTATTTTTAAACTTTTATGAGTAATTAAGTGTGAAAACAATATTATATCATTTTTGAAATTTTACGGCTTGATGTGCATGGTTTCTGGAGTTTAATTTTGAAAAAGAAAGAAAGAAATTTCATGGTCAAACATCACCTAATTCTCAGGGGTGGAGTTAGGTGCGGCCAAGAGGTTCATTCAAATTCTTTTCGTGGAAAATTATACTCCACTATTCATATTCATACATGCTTAATTTTTTTTTTATACATGCATGCATAGGAGAAGTTGAACCCCTTTTAACTTCTTTTTGTATTTACTTTTTGGTATTTTGATTGTCAAAATTCTAACTCCGCAACTCATTATATTATTTATAATGAAGGTGTGGAAGATGTGAAGGCGGATTGCAATACTGGAAAATTGATGGTGAAAGGGAATGTAGACCCCTACCGGCTCTGGGAGATGGTGAAAAGAAAAACTAAGATGAAGGTGGAGCTCCTCTCTGCTCAGCCCAAACATGATGGCGGCTCCGGCTCCGGCGAGGATAAAAAGCCCAAAAAGGTAATTTGCTTTTCTATCGTGCACAATCTAGGAGTTTTTTACCGTCTTTGTCGTCTTAATTTATGTGATACTATTCGTTTAGCAAAAGTCAATCTGACTAGTATCCAAAATAAAATTTGATTATATCAATTCAATAATCTTGAATTTAAAATGTTGATATTAAAAAATTGTATGAAAAGTAATATGAGTTGTGATTCATGTCAATATGATTAAACATATAGGAGTCATATATATTTTAAAATATTAGTTAAAGTTTACGTAATTTGAATTTTGAGGAGCGTAAAGTATAAGCAAATAGTTTATTGCATGAACTGCTATCAAGAGGGAGTTGAGAAGCTAAGCAGACCGCAGGCGGTCGACGTGCCTGCTTGATGTGTTTTCGATTTTTTTTTTTCGTCATTTCACTTTAATTATATAGATTGTTTCCTAAACTTTTTTTGCATTTTTTTTCTTTCTTTTTTTTTTTTTTAAAAGGTTGTTCAGGCTCAATATAACACAGAGGCAATTCGGGTACATTGTGACAGTTCTGCAACAAAAGTAAAGCGATTTATTATGAAGGCACTCACACCTTACTTGAAAGATAAATTGAAACGAAAAGTTGAAGGTATTCCATCAAAGAAATACGATGGATCAGGTGTCCGTGGCGATAATAAGAAGGAGAAAGAAGTTGTTGGTCGTGGTGGTAGTGATAGAAGCGATGGCGGAATAAAGATAGATGGTGAATTGAAGGTGTCAATTAAAAGAACAAAGCCAAAAGAGAAAAAGGCAGAGGTGATGAACAAAGTGGAATGCTACAATGGTTGCAATGACCGAAATACTACTATGGTTGCAATGCCGCGAATATACAATCAGAGTTACTCCAATCAAGATTATGGCGTGACAATGCACGATCATGGTTATTATGGTCATAGTACTGGCGATGTATCACCATGCTTCAATACTTCACCGCGTTGTTATGGTCATAGAATTGACTATGTGTCACCACGACACTTTTCTACAACGAGTGGTGATGATGATCATCATGATCATGGTCACACTAGCTATGCGTCACCATGGCACTTTTCTACAACGAGTGATGATGATGATGATGATGATCATCATCATCATCATGATCATGGTCATGGTCACACGGGCTATGTGTCACCACGACACTTTGCTATAGCGAACAATCATGGTCATGGTCACACTGGCTATGTGTCACCAAAACACTTTGCTACAACAAGCGCTCATGGTCATGGACTCAGAAACATATTCAAGATTTCGAAAGGATGTGCGAATTATTATGAAAAAGTGGACCTAAGATATGAAAGGATAGAGAGAATTAGTTATAGACGGCAGACGTGTGTTTTAATTGATTCCAATTCTTCATATTCATGGAAGTAGAGAAGACTTGAATGTTTTTTTTTTTTTTTTTTTTTTGTGGCAATGCATTCATTTGATTCTTGACCATACAATTAATTACTCTTAGGAGTTAGGACCATTTGCTTAGGTTGGTTAATTTGTTCGTTTAGGCTTGGAATGTTATTACTTTATGATATCATATATAATACTATTCAATTCTTTTGTGCAATTTGTACAACTTCCTCTTAACTTTCGAGTTCTTTTGATACCATTATAAAACATGCAATCTGGTGTATTTTCTCATTATGTGCGGAGAAGGGCCCGGATTACAAAGTTAGCAAATATAAAAAAGAAAATATCTCCACTCAACAGGACATGACACATGTCCGATGACTATCCGATAGACGTGAAAAGTGTCACAATCTTTTTTTTTCACTCGGTGTTCGGTACTCCCATTGGAGCCCGACTAAATCCAAATTTGCGCCAGGAAGTCCAACATTGGGGGGGTAAAGTGTTCCCTAACAAAGGCGACTCCATACCCAGGGGAACTCGAACCCAAGACTTCTAATTAAGGATGAAAGAGTACTTACCACACCACAATCCTTATTGGTAAAAAAGTGTTACAATCTAAGCTGAAAACGTGCAGTCGTGTCGAACCAACTCGACTGATTGTAAAGTTTACAAAACAATAGTTTGAAATTATGTTTTACATGTTTTACTGTAATGTGGTCTCTGTCAAAATCTGTGGCAGAGTTAGAATTTTCACTGAGAAGATTCGAAATAAAAAAGGTAAACACATGAAGAGACTTAAGAGAATTCAACCTTTATTATATATATGTAAAAATAATTTTAATCATGTATAAATAGTGTAATTTTTCGCCGAAAAAGGTTCGGATAAACCTCATGGGCCCTTGCTAGCTCCACCCCTGGTCAACATCCACAAAATTTTACAAAAACATCGATCATATAACTCTATTATTTTCTGCACGTATACAAAAATTAACATGTACATATTTATTTTAGCCGTGACAATGCATGCACGGTTCATTTAGTGGATACATCATACATACTTATTATGATGAGAAATAAGATTATAATAAGTTAAATTAATTAATAATCTGAAACAAAAAAAGAGGTAACTAGTCTTCCGCAACAATTTAAATTATATATGATCAGAGTGTAAAATTTCTTTATGTTGCTATTTGTGTTAAAAATAAATAAAGGGATAGTCCGGTGCATTAGAGCTTCCCTAATGTGATTTGTGTGTATAAGTAAAATTATTTCTTGTAATATATTAATTATGTGTCTACATGTATAATGTATTACTACATATTGCTTCACTTATTTTATATATTGCTATTTTGCTATCATATTTTCTTGCTACCTGCTTCAATTTGTTTTCTTACATGTCGTTGTTATTATTTAATTTTTTGCATCGATGAAGTTTTGTGATTAATTGAAATTTGATAAATAATAATAGCTGATAATTATATTATTAGTAATTTTATTAAAATATTATGTTATAATTTTTGAATAATGTATTATCTAATTCGTTATAAAATAATAATTATATTCTGCATCATATGAATATTTTAAATAGTTTTTAGAACTTAGTAGTACCCAGAATCATTACATATTCAGAATGATTACTTTCATCATGACACGGGATAAGCAAAAGGATTTTCAACAAATAAAAAGGGAACTCGTGGTAAAGGTTAAAAAGGACTCATGGCTCGAACACAAGTGAAAAAGATAAAAAACCTTATATTCACAAGATTCTGCAAATTATTGACAGGTTTATAACTGACACGCTTAGCGTTTCTAGTACTGCTCATAAATATTCTACTACCACTATTACCACTACTCGCCTCGTACGGGTGTGCATCGATTGGTTTGATTTAATTTTGTATATTATTGATTTAATTTATTGATTTTTAGTTTGTAAACATGCTAATATAAATCGATAATCAAATCAATAAGATATTTGTTATCGGTTTTTGATTAATTGATTTTTAGTCTTTTATAGGTTCGATTTTTGGTTTAATCAATAAAAAAACAATTCCCTAATTTTTTTTACTTTATCTTATTTTCATTTAGTCTACACTATTTTAATGCATAAAGTCTACATAAATTATAAGCACTAAGACAACAACTATAGAATGCAAAAGACAATAAGGTATTTATTTAAATCTAAAGATATTATTATATAATTATGAATAAAAATATAATTTTAATATAATCTTATTGAGTTATCGATTTATCCATTAACTAAAACCTTAAAATCGAAAACTAAAGCGATAGCCCAATAATTTTTTTTTACAAAACCGTTTAAGAATTGTTAACCCAATAATCTAATACCGATAAATCAATAATATTTTTATCGATTCCGTTTATCGGTTGAACTGATTTTTTCACACCCCTAACTACTCGGGCTACAATTCCTCTATGGAGGACCCCTATGAAATGGCAGAGAAATCTCACAAGAAGTAAACTCGATGAAACTTCGTTTTCCTTTTTTTTTTTTTTTTTTTTTTTTATTTCTCATCCGGTGTTTGATATCCGCATTGAAGCTCGACTAATTCCGAATTTGCATAGGAAAGTCTCATATTTGGGGGTTAAAATGCTTCCTAACAAAAACAACTTCGTACCAGGGGAACTCAAACCCGAAACCTTTGATCAAGGATGAAGAAGTACTTACCACTCCTCCACCACAACCTTGTTGGTAACTTCACGTCTTCAACATATATATATTCCTACACGTTTATCTATAGTTTTAGTTGTTAATTAGTTCTTGTTACCGTACATGTTAGGTTCAATTAGTCTTTTGCATCATTTGTGTGAGTCTATGAATTTAGAATTTCTAATTTCACGCGTAAAATTACATGGAAAATAATAATGTCACAAAAATTATATTCAGTTGGCTAAATTGAAGACGAACAAGGTAAGTTTTGTTCATGCGGTAATATGACACATTTCTAATTTCGAGATTCAAATAAATTTATCTTTGATCATAATTCTTTATATATCTTTTAAATATTTTAATTATTAAATATTATGACTTATAATATTTTTTATCTAGTTTTTAAATATATAAATTTTAATTCAAAAACTTAAAGATTTCACATCTAAATTTACTATCAAACTTAAATCATTTGACTCTTATCAGGTGAAGAGTACCACATAAATTAGTATTGAGAGAATACTAAAATTATGTCAAGATTTGTCCACTGAGCAAAACTTGTGAAAGGTTATTTTCTTTTCTAGAAGTATAGGCCCAAACTACTTTTGCACAGATTTTCTTTAAAAGAAAAACAATACTCCATATGTATTATTCTTTTTTTTTTTTTTTTTCTGTGGAAAACAATATTACCTTAAATGATCTTATTTGTGCTCAACTCTCCCAGTCTGTACATAACTTTTACATTTAGGGTAGTTATTGATCTAACACGTACGCGTCTCCTTTTCCTATAGTAAGTGGGACAAAGTAGTTTCCGATTAAATTAATATTTTGTCCTAAATAAGAAGAAAAAAAAACATAGAAACTAGGAAACTCCACCGAAACTCAACTTCTATATATTCTCCACTTTGTCTCTGTTTTTTTTACTCTCTTTAAACCATTCAATTAAATTCCTTTCAGTTAACTCCAATATAAATTTTCTCTTAATTCAGCGTCGAAGAAATCTCTAATTTCTTCAAATGGATGAGGTAATTTCATGAACTCTTTCTCCTTAAAACCTCTTAATTATTCTTTAATTCAATTTTCTTTATTTCAATTTCCATTCATTGTACTTAATTATTTTTTTGTTTAATTTTAGGAAAAAGAAAAAATGAAAGGAAAAGGAGTAGAGAAGAAGAATGACGCCGGAGAGAAATCGGCCGGCGGTGGAAAAAACGGCGACGGCATAGGAACTATACTGTTAAAGATGGATTTGCATTGTGAAGGATGTGCTAATAAAGTTAGACGTTGTGTTCGTCACTTCGAAGGTAATTAATTTAATTAATTAAACATCATTATGTTGTTTTAATTAATAATTAGTTAGAGATTTTCAGTTGAGAGAACAGTAGGAGAAAGGAATTGGGCTTGAAATTTAGTTTCATTGTGAAAATTGGAAAAATCCTCTAAAGCAGTGGTACGGACTGCGCACACTTTACCCTCCCCAGACCCGACTGTGTGGGAGTATACGGAGTATGTTGTTGTTGTGAAAATTGAAAAAAATAGTTTTTGTTTTTAGTAGGTGAAAAAATGATAGTCAGTAATTATAGTTGTGGTTGGTCATGAAAAAAGTTACAGTTGTTTTTGGATTTTCGTGAGTAATTTGGAGGGAAAATAGTGTTACCTTGCTTTTGGAATTTCTGAAAATTACAGAATTCAACTTACGAAATGTTATGGCTAAATGTGTTTTTGGATTTCAATTACGAAAAAAGTACAAAATTTTATGGCCAAACACCACTTAATTATCAGGGGCGGAGCCAGGAGCGGCAGAGATGTTTATTCGAATTCTTTTGGCAAAAAATTACACTATTTATACTTTATTAAATTTTTTTTGTATACATATATAGAAGTCATAATATGTTGAACCTCTTTGATTACTTTCTGTCTTTACTTTTTCGTATTTTGAATGTCAAAATTCCGATTCTGCTACTGATTATACTGAAAAAAAAATTCCTAACTCCCCCACTAATTATAGTGAAACTGATATGTGATTGAGTGGTGGACTAATTTGTTATTCTATTTATAATGAAGGTGTGGAAGATGTGAAGGCGGATTACAGTACTGGAAAGTTGATGGTGAAAGGGAATGTGGATCCCTTATGGCTCCGGGAGACGGTAGAAAAAAAAACCAAGAAGAAGGTGGAGCTCCTCTCTGCTCAGCCCAAAAAGAACGGCGGTGCCGGTGGCAGCGGAGGTGGAGGAGGAGAGGAAAAATCCGAGGAGAAGGTTGAGAGAAAGGCAGAGGAGAAGGATGAGAAAAAGGTAGAGGAGAACAAAGCTGAAGATGAAAAACCCAATAAGGTAAGTTACCGTCTACTTCAATATTTAATATTTTTGGCATTAGATCAATCGTATTTTTAAAATTGTAGATTTTAGAGGTTAGGAGATCGAGCGCTGTCTAGTTCTATTTTTAGTATTGTTATTAGTACTTGTTGTTTTACTTGTTTCTGTTATGGTATTATTGTTTTCTTGGCGTTGCTTTTGTTCGTTTCTTCATTGTTTTCAACTGATTTATTAGCTATTGTATTTGTTTCGCATACTTGTTTTTATATGTTTTCTTGAACCGAGGGTCTAGCGGAAACATCCTCTCAACCTTCACAAGGTAGGGGTACGGTTGCGTACACACCATCCTCTCCCGATCCTATTTGTGGATTACAATGGATACATTGTTGTAGTAGTAGTATAGATTCACCCCTTCTACTATTTACTGTAATTTGAATAAGTTTTTTGCACATAACTTTTTATCCCGCGTTGAAAGTATTCAGAGCTAAATAGCTGCATCGGCCTCTGTTTATAGTGTTCTACATAATTTAATTACCCAGGAGTTATAGCAATTACTGTTTGATCTTTATATTTAATTAAATTTGTTCTTAGTTTATTTGGAATCGTTCTCTAACTTTCTGCAATTTTTTGTTTTGTTTTTGATGGTTGTTTAGGCTCAATTTAACACACAGGTAGTTCGAGTGCACTGTGAGGGGTCTACACAAAGAGTAAAGCGATTTGTTATAAAGGAACTCACACCTTACTTGAAAGATAAATTGAAACGGAAAGTTGAAGCTGCTCCACCAAAGAAAGCCGCTGGATCAGATGGCCGTGGTGATAACAAGAAGGAGAAAGAAGTTGCTCGTGGTCGTGGTGATGGTAGCAGTGGCAGAAAAAAGAAAGATGGTGAATCGAAGGTGGCAAGTAAAAGTACAGAGCCAAAAGAGAAAAAGTCACAGGTGATGAACAAAATGGAATACTACTCTGGTTGCAGTAATCCAAATACGTACAATGCAATGCCGCCAATGTTCAATCAAAACTACTACAATCAAGATTATGGCGTGAGAATGCACGATCATGGTTATTCTGGTCGAACTGGCTATGTACCACCACCACCATACTTCACTACACCACACGATCATGGTTATTCTGGTCGAACTGGCTATGTACCACCACCACCATACTTCACTACACCACACGATCATGGTTATGTTCATCGTACAGGCAATGTTTCACCACAACACTTCACTACACCGGGCGATCATGGTTATGGTCCTACTGGCTATGTGTCACCACCATACTTATTAACTACACAGCGTGATCATGGTTATGATCATAGTGGCTATGTGCCACCACCATATACTGCACCTGAATATTTCAGCGATGAAAATCCTAATGCTTGCTCCGTCATGTGATCTTATTGAGGGGAAGATAGATGTAAATACACAGAATTGCAGAGGTCATAGCTTTTTTGTTAGGAAATGTCAGGTTAGAGAGAAACAATCAAACTACAGTTTTGTGGTTTAGTCGATTTTTGATTAGTTTGTTCTTTCACATTAGAGTAAAGAAGACTTGAATTGAAGTCTTTTTGTGCCACTGCATTCATTGGATTCTTGATTATATACAACCACTTTTAGGACCATTTACTTAGGTTGGTTTATTTGTTCGTTTAGACTTGTGTGTCTTTAGCTTAAGTTTATGGTATAAATATAATTCAATTTTTTTTGTGCAATTTGTATAACTTCCTCTATCTTTCGTTTTCTTTTGGTACCATTATGAAAAGTGCAATTCAGTGCATTAAGTTTTTATTATATGCGAGTTGAGAGAATCACAAGGTTAGCAAATACTCGAAAGAAAATATCTCCACTCAACAAGGACACGACACATGTCGATGAATATCCAGTAAATTTGAAAAGTGTCACAGCCTAGTTAGGTCAACACATGTCCAGCAACTTTGACATGTGTAAATGGCCTCCCAAAATGGCCAATGACATATACTATGGTAATTTGTCTAGGACAATCTCTCTTTGAAGTCTTTCACAAAAGAACGTGCGCGCAGTCGTCTCGAATACAAAACAATACTGTAATAAGTTTTTTTATCTAATAACAGTGTGAAAATATTTTACACGTTTTATTGTAATATATAGTCTCTGTAAACATCCACAAAAAGCTAAGTTGCAAAAACATCCATCATTTAACTCTATTAATTCTCTGCACATACGCAAAAATTAACACGCACTACTACATGTAACTAGGTGTTTATTTTTTTATTTTTTTTATTTTTCATCTCATATTCGATATTCATAGTGAAGTTCGATTAAATCTCAATTCATATCAAAAAGTTTCACATTAAAAATAAAGCACTCCTAACAAAGGCGACTCCATAACTGCATGTTCATTTTTAGCTAGCCGTGACAATATAATGCACGAGTCATTAATTTGACTTTGCTTCAAAGATTCACCTTTGGCTGCTTGTGTTTTCTTGCTTTTTCTTGACAGTTTCCCAATGCCATTCACGACATTTGAATGCACTTTTAATTTGCAATATTATGAGAAATAGGAAACAAAACATATAGTATGTACAGAATACATCCTTTAAAAGGTAATTATCATAATAATTGAAATTAATAATCTGAAAAATAAGTTAGGTAATTGTAGTTTTCTTTAATATGGCCAAACATGAAAAATATCTCTAATTTCTTTTTATTTTGATTTATGTGTACAAGTAAAAAATTTCATATAGTATTTTGATTATTTTTCTGTTTGTATTACTATCTGTTGCTTTACTTGTTTTGTATTTTTGCTATTTTACTGTTATATTTTTTTGTTACTGTGCTTTAATTTTTTTCCTTGTCTGTCGAGTCGAGGGTCTATTGAAATTCGAAAACAATCTCTCTACCTTACGAAGATCCTCTACTTTCATCCTATCAGCTTTAAATATCACTTGTGAAATTACCATGAGTACGTTATTATTGTTGTAAGGTGAGTCATAAGGTGACTTGGTTGCACTACGAATCTGTGAGGATATGATGAATGACAAGAACCTTGCACTAAAAACAAACTAAATACCTGATTTTTTTTCAATTTTTTTGTTTTAAATATTTTAGGAACTGAAAATGATATTTAGAAACACTTGTGCTAATTTCTTATGCATATGTTTAGAAATTTTTTTTTTCGACCGATTGAAGCTCCAAAGAACATAGTAGGCACTAATTGTTAGAAAAAAGACGCATGTGCTTGCATCATAATTAATTAATATATACATTAGTGTTAGTATATATAATTTTTTTTTATATCATTAGACCACTTTAATTGATCTGTTATGACACAATTTTTTATTTATTTTTAAAATTACAAGTTTTATATTTTAATAGATTATCTGTAAATACATTTAAGTGACTTGATAATGTAAATAAATTTACATACAAACAACGTATATATAAAACTTAAACTCAAAAACATATGCTAATTAGATGTGAATATCGCTTTCATGTGTCACTACCAAACCACCCAAAATTGTCTGCCAGATTTGGAAAATCCAATTTCAACACTTCTCCCTCTTATCATCTTTTTACTGTGATCTCATATGTGAAATTACATTGAAATGTCGTTATTGTTATCTTCTTCTTGCCGTGTTATTTAATGTTAGGTCACTTATATTCTTACAAGTTATAATTAGCTAATACGGGTAAAATAGTGAAGAACTTGTAGGAATATTTAAATGAAATACTCTAGTTTTCAGTCATAAAATTTAAACTTTCTTTTAAACAAAATTATTTATGTCCACACACAATTTATATATCATTTTGATTTTATTATTAATTATAAGAAAATAGCATAGAAGATTTGAGAGAGATCTAGGTACGTATATATTGATCACAATCATCTTAGCTTTCGAAATGGTACGAGTGGGTTGTCATTCAGTTATTATGAAAGTGTAATTTGATACTATTTTATATATTTTCACATGTATGCATGGTATATATCTATCAACTGGTTTTAAATTCAACATGATTTTTTGGTGCATTTTATTAGGTGGAAAATGAAAATTTTGAAAATGGAGATTGGTAGAAGTTAGACTATCAAATCATCAATACCGTGTAGTTACAAAGGTGGAAGTATAAGAAGGTACGGTTCGACATCGCTAAGTAATTTTGGTTCAAATTCTATATTTTATGTTAAAATATTATTAAATATATACAAATTGTTTATAATTTAGAACCCAGAAAGGAATGATATTCATATGTAATTTATACAGGTTCACGTGCATCCAGTAACTTTTATTCAGGCCCTATATGTATGAAGAAATTAACTTAATTAATATTTAATAGTGAACTCAATTATTCTGATATATTAACTTGATATTGTTATAGAAATTCATTAATTTCGAATTCTATATCCGCTAATGAAACTCACTAACTTAAAAAAGCATGAATAAAAAATCTCTAAATTAAAGGACAGTCCGCTACACTAAAACTCCTGCTATGTACAAGACTCAAGAAAGGGTTCGATCATAAGGGTCTATTGTACACAATCTTATCTTGCATTTCTATAAGAGGCTTTTTCTAAAACTTAAACTCATGACCTTCTGATCACATAACAACAATTTTACAATTACTTCAAGACTCTCCTTCATTTATATTCACCGTCTAAACTTTAAATCTTAAATTCACCGTCTCATAATCAACGTTAACCACCTAACACATCATGTTGATTAGATTTCATGATAGAGATATTTATTTCAATTAAACAAATACTCCTAAGGTGTTTTGTTATGATTGAACCGACATACCATATTCCTAAGGTGTTTTGTTAGGATTGAACCGACCTACCATATTCCCACATAATTAGATTGTAAATTCACTTCCTCGTATCTTCTGTCACTTACACGTTGATTAAGGTTATCCAAACAAATTGCTACAACTAATTTTATCATCTGAAACTACTAGCTATATTAGTATTTTATTTTTTGGATTAAAATATGATTAAAGTTTAAGTTCGGAAATTAAGGTACGTTCTCATGATTAAAGAAGAGGAGAGAAGGGTACATATGTGGCAATGACATGGAGATTGAGGGTGTGTTTGGTAAATAATAATAATATTTTTTCAAAAAATAGGTGAGTTTTTATTTATGTTTTAGTGTTTGATAAATAAGTAATAAAATATTATTCTAAAATCATTTATATATAATCTTGCAAACACACTATGGGGTGAGATGAGGTGTAGAGTGGGAGTTCGGGTGTGCGACAATAGGATGATCAAGAGGTGTGGATTACTCTCAAATCGATTATCTCACTGGTGGGGAGGAGATAACAGCTTGAAATGTTATTTATGAAGGCCTTTTTTATTTTTACTTTCATTAGAGAAGTCTTTTTTTTTTTTTTAAAAAAAGACATTTATTTTTTTAAAGAAAATATTTTCCAAATATCTTAACCAATCAAATAAGAAAAAAGTGAAAAACATTTCTTTTTCTCTATACCAAACACATGGACATTCAAATGTTTCTGAGTAAGCTTTGACTATGACTTGGCTATTTTATTGATAAAGGAATCTTAATGATTTCACGGTTGGGATGGCGCCGAAATGAATCAGAGATTAATTCATGCATCCTGAGATTTGAGAATTCACGACAATACCATTATATAAAACTAAACTCCAATACAAAATTTTGATGGATTTTTCTATCGTTCATAAGTGTATCATATTTGGGCTCGGAGTTGGAGGGATGGCAAGTTGGAGGCTGTATGGATCAAAATACGGAATTGATAGATAGACGAATTAAAAGATAACACGTAGCGGTGAAGGTTCGATCAGCTACAGCTCAGCAAAAGTGACATCGGGCATACCACCTAAATGTTCACAATGGGGCTATTCTTATCCATTAAGAGACCGGAATTACGATGTAGGCCCATCTAGCTCCAGAGTAATAAGATCAAAAATTCGGTGACATCCCAATCAAGATGAATCAAAAAATTTGAATTCTCTACATGAGTTTCACAATAATGTAAGAAACGGTTCAATCGTGCAAATAAATGATTATAGAGGCATGATACACGAAAGGCATTACTTTAGAATTAGCCTATAAATTCTACCGTTCCTCCTCACTCAGTGATGGAGCCAGGATTTTAGTAAGGGGGCCAAAATAAGAAAAGTACGATGTCAAAAGGTGTTTAACATTGTATATACATAAAATAATAATTTTAGTCATATATAAATAGTGTAATAGCTCTGCCCATTCCCTCTCTTGTAATCCATCTTATTTAAACACAATATGTTTAATTACATGCACGAGCAAAAAAAATTAGCATCAACTACATTACTATTTGGTCATTATAATCTGCGTGCCCACCTCTAAGAAATTGTTATTCCAAGTCATTAATTTAGGGGGTAAACAAAGGCTTTCTTCTCTAGAAGACCAGATAAGATTCTGGGAATGCAGACAACAGTACTGTTTGATTATATTCTTTACTGTTTGAAGACCAGGAGGTCACGGGTTCAGGCCTTGAAAACAGTCTCTGATAGAAATGTAAGGTAAGGCTGCGCACAATACACTCTTGAGGTGGGTCCCTTCTCTGGACACCGCGCATAGCGGTAGCTTTAGTGCACCAGACTACCCTTTTACTTGATACGAGGGTCTATCGGAAACAACCTCTCTGCCTTCACAAGGTAGGGGTAAGGTTACGTACACATCACCCTCCTCGGACTCCATAGCGAGATTACACTGGATATATTGTTGTTGTGTTGTTGTGATATGATTGAGTATCCTCAACTGCTCTGAAATGCATCAATTCACTAATGAACTCTAATGAATCTCTTCATAATAGTATAAATGTGGAGAAACATACATAATAAATCCTACTAACTTTCTTTCTGCGTTGTATTTCTTTTCATATTATGAGTTATCTTCATCAGGAAACATAATTGTTTCGTAATTTTCATTCATCTGTATAGTTATTGATACTTTCTTACATTATCGATCTGTTTCATGTTTCTCACAGAAGGTGCTGTTTTAGGATTTTGCATACGTTGAGACTCGCTTCTTTAGATAATGCGCAGTTGGAAAGATAAAAATTTGTGTGTTCTTTTACATACGAAACTCAGTTATTCTATCACCAGTCTAAGCTCTATATAGTATTTGCAGCACCTATCAATTATCATGTCTGTGATGAATAGAACTCTTTATATGTTTAGTTAAGGTGTACAAAGTAGTATTCTATTCTTTATGCATTGTGTATCAGTAAAAAGCTACAACCATATCTTGAAACTTATGTAATCATGTCCAATACATAGCTAGTAGTCTTGTGTATTTTGTTTGGCTTCAACCAAATTTTATGTCCAAACGCCTACTAATTTACTTAGCTTCTTGTCAAGGTTGGAAAATTAAGTTTGTTCCTTTAGAAATGACTCACTTCTTAGAATAACTGACAAAAGTTTTTTAAAAAAAGGACAACCTTGTGTACTAAAGCTCCCGCTAGGTGTGGGGTTTAGGGAAGACAAGTAGTGGGGTACGTAGAATTTTCAGTTAGCAGTATCGATATTTAAATAAGAAAGAATATAAACTTAATTATCTCATTAACTGACATGGCATATTTTCCTGGCCTATTGGTATAATCTAATATTAAGCTACAAGAGGTCTTGAGTTAAATACTAATTAGCAACATTTTAAGAAAATTTTGTCAAAACATACAAGCTGAGATTCAAACCCTCAATCTATGGGAAGCAAACTGAGCGCTTCACCATTGCACCAAGAGGGACATGTTGTCAAGCAGTGTGATTTTATTTTTATATATCTGTTAAGCATAGTGTTTTATAGATATATTTAGTGAAATTTTTCGATGAAGCAGTGTCTATTGACACCTCTTCTCACAACGTGGGTTCGCCCCTGAAGAAAAGTTCTAATATTCGCAGTCTTAACCTGCATTTCTGTAAGAGGTTGTTTCCATGGCTTAAACCCGTGAAATCCTGATCGGATGTCCACAACTTTTTCAGTTACGTTAAGGCTCCCCTTCATTAAGACAAAGTCACTAATGTACTCCCTCCGTTTCAGAATGAATGACTTATTTTCCTTTTTAATCCGTTTCAAAAAGAATGACTCCGTTCCTTTTTTGACAATACTTTAATTTCAACTTTCCATATGACCATGTTTAAGACCACAAGATTAAAGGACATTTTGGTAAAGTTGACATAACTTTAATTTAGGACCACAAGAATCAAAAGTTCTCTTTATTTTCTTAAATTCTATGGGGTAAGTTGGCTAGATAGCCATTTTCCAAACTCAATTAGGAATTTAGTCATAAGTTTTAAAGTATTAGGCATATACCCACTATTATGACATCACCCTTACCACACCCTCTTCTTATGTTTTTTTGATCCCAAAGTTTACAATAATACAAAGAATCCCCTTCCCAATCATCATCCATTTAATATCCTATTTATTTTATTTAAAAAAAATAATTCCATCATTTACTACAAAATTCCCTAGCTGGGCAGATTTCGGTTTGAACTGAAAAAATCGATCAAATTAAATTTTTTTAAAAAGTGATTTCGTTTTTTCTATTTATCGGTCGGTTTTGATTTTTATTTTTAAAAATTTAGTTATCCGGTTCGATTTTTGATTTTTCAATATCCTATTTATTTTATTAAAAAAAATTCCACAATTTAATACAAGGAAGTACCCAACTGGGCACATTTTGATTTGAATCGAAAAAAATCGATTGGATTAATTTTTTTTCAAATTCAGTTTCGCTTTTTCTATTTTTTAGTCGATTTCGATTTTAATTTTTAAAAATTTAGTTATTCGGTTTGATTTTTAGTTTTTCAGAATTCAAATTTGGTTGGAGCTTCAAGTTTTTAACATTTTACGATCTTGTAAAATTTGTGATAACATTGTCAAATTTTTCGTCTTTATGTGATTTTGGAGCTTCAATTTTTTTAACTTTAATTAGTTCTATGAAATAAGTTTGTTTAATTATCGCCAAATTTTTCGTTTTCAGATATTTGGAGCTTCAACTTTTAATAATTTTGTGAAATGATTTGTTGTATTTTTGTAAAATTTCTCACTTCTGTGTATGATATATGAAAGCTCAATCATACAAATTGTGCTTCTCCTATATGAATCACTGACATCCACATCAATACAGTTTAATATCACTTTTACCTAACAAATGTGAAATTGGGTTGATGGAAATTTATTTCTTTCTTCTTTACTGCTAAATGTTGAAGCGTGTGTTTGTTTAAGAATGGTACTGTTTTATCATTTTCATAAGTTTAACTGAAATATATTACCTAATTGATTAAATGTTTGTGAAATTAGATACCAAAAGCTCAATTGTAAAAAACTGGTATAATTTCGAAAGCTTAGTTATGGTAGAGAAAAGACTCATTAATATAATATCTAAATCGAATCGAAACTATTAAAAAATGAACTGAATCAAAGTTATTTCAGTTCGGCTTCCATTTTCATTATTACCAAATTGAAAATCAAAAAAATCGAACTGAACTTCTTAAATCGAACCAACCAAATGCCCAACCTCAATTATGTTATGAATGATAGGGGAAAATACATTACTTTTCATAAAGAATGATAGACTTGTGAGATTTTATATACTTGATACTGATGTTGAATTTGCATGACCGATGTACACTAAACATTATCGTTTGTAATAGACAAGAGCTCCCACATTGTATAGTACTTGTCTATGGATAAATATATCCTAGACCTTTTAGGCAGTCTATAATCAACTAGGCGAATATATATAGAATCACAAGAAAATGATTTAAAATGGCAATAATTAAATAAATTAAATTAAATTAAGGAATAAACTACATTTCAAATAATATAATGTTACTTATTACACCATAGGGAGTCCACATAAAAAAATTAGACCTTTAATTATTTTTGACCATGAATCGGTATATCATAGACCACAATTGAACATGAGGGTGTATTAAGAATTAGGGTATATGTTAAAAAAGAATACAATTAAATAAATAAATAAAAATGAATGGGCAAACAACACTTCAAATATTGTAATACAACTTTTTTCCACATATTATGGTCCACATAAATTGATTAGGTTGATCAAAAGGGCTTTTGGATGAGCAATGGTGGTCTAAGCCAGGTAAAATGGCTAAAAAAGGCAATAAATAAATAAAATGAATGGCTTCAAACATTGTAATTCTACTTATTACAACATAGTATAGTCCATATAAATTGGTTAGGGTGATCAAAAGGGCTTTTGGATGAACAATGGCAATACATACCATTTCCTTATAACAAAGTTATGCTTTGAGAACATCCTTATATCAATGTTATGGTTTGTAATGCCATTGCTCATAAAAAACCCCTTTTGATCAACCTAACCACTTTATGTGGACTATAATATGTTGTAATAAGTAGTATTACAATATTTGAAGTGATATTTACCCATTCATTTTTTTATTTGTTTAATTATTATCCTTTTTAGTCATTTTACAGAGCTTAGACCATCATTACTCATCCAAAAGCCATTTTGATCATCCTAAACAATTTATGTGGACTATAATATGTTGTAATAGGTAGTATTGCAATGTTTGAAGTGTTGTTTGTCCATTCATTTTTTTATTTAATTATTGCCTTTTTGAAACATATACCCTAATTCTCAATATACCTTCATATTCGATTGCAGTTTATGATATACTAATTAATGGACAAGGATAATTAAAGATCTAATTTTATTTTATTTATAAGTATTGCCTATTTTTTTTGTCTTTTACTTGTAATTCTCAATATACCCTCATACTTGATTGCAGTCTATGATATACTGATTCATGGATAAGGACAATTAAATGGCTAATTTTATTTTATTTATTTATAAATATTACCTGTTTTTTTAGCCTTTTACTTGTAATTCTCAATATATTATAATAGTTTATTATTTGATATTACTAGACAGGTTGATTGAAAGGATTTATGGAAATACTCTCTCTTTGTTCATTTTAACTTGTCAGTTTTAATATAGAAAAAAGGGTCACATTTCCTTATACTCTCAAAAAAAGATCATATTTGTCTTTCATTATATTTTTTTTATTATATTTGTTCCTAACATCCAACTTTGAATTAATATTTACCCTTAAGTTGTTAAGTGTCATTCAATTCTTTTATTAGCTTACTTGGCGTCTATATGGCGCCTACATACCGCTTATATATATATATATGATTTTGCTACTAACATAATACATGAAGATAGTATGTTAGCATTCTCCTAATTTTTTATTTTTTCTTAAATACCCTTAATGATACATTGCCCACTAGTTAAAAAAAGGGCTATTTTTGTCCTTTCATCTAAAATAGGGATTTTTTTATCTTAATTTTTCAATTTTTCTTCCAAGCCATCTTCTCCAATTTCCCCCCTCCCCACCAAACCCAGCTTCTACAATGTCTGACGCATAACATGACCTAGTATCCATAGGTTTTCTTTAATTTCAAGGTCTTTTTTTAAACTCTTCTCTTCTTCTAACATTGACCAAAGCATTAATAGGGTTAAAAATTAGTTTTTTTTTTAATATACTCTTATCTCTATAAAATAATCCTAAACTTGCTCAAGAAATTGAAATGGGTCAGTTTTTCCTTATATACAAAAAAAAAAATTCCATAGATTTACTCAGAGATGCAAACTTCACCAAAGATTTGGTCTCCACCACCTGTGTTGGCCCCACAATCATATCCAAAAGTTGGAAAGAAAGTCAAGTGGAATTTATCGAGAAAAAAAATGAATGAAATTGCAGAATTGAATTTCAATTTCAGGAAGTAATCAAAGATTGAATGAGGAGAGGTATAGAAAGAAGTTTGGATTGTTGAGTATAAAGATGAAATGGAGGAATTGCAGATATGAAAGGTGGGCTTTGGTTAAAATGACAAAATAATCTTTATTGTCTTATGAGCTGAAAAGAAATAATAAAAGGTATTTAAGATAAAATAAATAAAATGGGAACGATTCCAAAATGTTGATTTCTTTCAGAAATTTGAAAGAAAAAAGGAACTGTTGGCCCTCCTATCACCATCATAACGGCCTTCTCTGCCACCACAAAATCGTCACCATGCTCCACCACCTACAATGCATTCTGCTTCGAAAATGGTGTCCATCTCGGAGAGTAAGAACTCTAACCACAATAAAAACCACGATAATTCTCACGGACAATCGCCTCTATCCATGAAGAAAAAGAAGAAGACAAATTGGGGAAAGATTTTGGCCACGACTTCTTAAAAGGACATTTTAATGATGTTTGGATTGTGAGTAAAAAAGGATCAATATGGAGCTTAAAATGTTTGGAATTAGAAGATAAAATATTTGCAAATGATGGCCGGAGAGATCCGAACTTGGGAGAGTAAAAAAATCGATTGGAGAGATTAAGAATTTGGAAGAGAAGAAAACATAAATGAGTTGAATTAAAGAAGAGAAAGCAAGGAACTTGTGTTTATTTTGGAAACTAATTAGTGGACTTAAGTAAATAAAAAAGTACTTAAAGGGACCTAGGTAAACTTTAGAAAAGCCTTGACCCCATTATACCCCACCCTTTTTCTTCCTAACCCTAAAAGTTAATTCAAAAAGAAAATAGGTGGGTATATCCCTAATTAGGTTTTTAAAATGGGTATCTTTCCAGTTTTACTAGGTCATTCTTTTTTAAAAGGATGTAGAAATAATTAACCTGTACTTGGAATTGGAACTGATTGTAGTTGAACAAGAGAAGTCATTTTAGTGTGCAACAAGTTGATCAGATACTGAGCTTTGCAATGGTTATTTCAACAAGTTAGATGGGAAATTGCCCTCCTTACATTAGCTGTAAACATATGCAAATGTAGTTATGGAAGTCTTTATGCTTGCTGTCTGCTAATTAAAAGCACTTGCTACATTTGAGTCTTTTATGAATAGTTTTACATCATTACCTAAAAGGTCCTATGCTAAAGTACTTGTAGCATTAACTCTCTTATGTGTAGTTTTACATCATTAACCTAATAGGCCCCATATGTCTTTCCTTAATTTGATGTAAGGAAACTATTTGAAGCAGAGTACCGAGTGTGATCTAGTGATCAATGAAGTCAATTGAGAACCATGAGGAGGTCTCAATTTCAGATTCCATCAAAGGATAAAATACTAGCTGATTTCTTTCCATCTTTCCAAGATGGTGGAGGTAGAAGGTACCTCGTGGAACTAATTGAGGTGCGCGCAAGCTAGTTCAGAAACTATAGTTATATAAGAAAAGGAAAATATTGGGTGATATCTTTCCATTTGTCCTAGCTTTGGTGGACGAGTTATCGGGTACCTGTTGTTGGTGGGAGGTGGCAGTCTAGCACATATCCCGTGGAATTAGTCGAGGTGAGCGAAATCTGATCCGGACACCACGGTCATCAAAAAACAAACAAAAAATAAATAAATAAAGAAAACAAACTTTCTTAAGCTGCTTCTACATGATCCTTGCAACATACTGCATGCATGTTGTCCTTGAAAGGACAAGGTATCTAGCTGGAAGTGATGCTTCAGTTACATATATATCTTAATGCATTTCACATGCATTTCATCTCATGTAGCTTTTCACAAACCATCCTCTGTTCACCCTGAATTCTGTATAATTTTTCCTCATAACATTTTTCTTTCTGTATTATAAGATTGTGTGTGTAAAGAATTACGGTTTTAAGAATGTTTGCAGGTACAACGCGTCCAAAGAATATCGCAAAGATGGTGAAAAAGATCCTCCAATTCTCCAGAAGATGCAATTTCAGGCTTGCTATTAATGATTGGGACGACGATGCATCCTCATTGCCTCCTCCAGAGGATGTGGAGGAAGGCCATTTTGTGGTGCATGCAATTGATGATGGGAAGCAGAGGAGGTTCGTTGTAGAATTGAGCTATTTGGCGGATCCAGGATTTGTGAGGTTGTTAGAACAAGCTGAGGAAGAATTTGGTTTCGAACAAGAAGGGGTTCTTGCTGTCCCTTGCAGGCATTGTGATTTGGAGAAAATTCTTGAAAGCAAGAAGAAGAACAAGAAATGATTTTTGCTCTTATTAGTTTTACAACCCTTTAAAAGGTTTATTGATTTGTATGCTATATATGTTATGCTTTTTATAACGGTTGTTACTTTTTTTTTTCTCCATTTTTCATTTTGTTGATTGAAAGAAAATAAGCGCTATCTGGTGAGTAACAGAGGGTTTGCTCTAATAATTCGGACGGTCAGTAGCCCCTTCAAAAAGCGCCTCCAGAACCACCACATTCCTCCAAAAGAGAAGGGAAAGGACCTCTGCAGAGGTGGATCTAGGAGGTCGAGAGGGTATTCACCAAACTCCCTTGGCAGATCTATAAAGTCATTTTTTTTTATGTATATATAGGTTATATTTTGAATTTCTAAGCACAAGACATGAGGTTAGCTTGGTTTTTTAGGGGTTTGAAATTTACCCTGAGGTTTCAAGTTCAAATCCTTGGTACTACATATTGCCTTTGCTCTAGCCCCATGAATATCTATAATTAATTTTTTATTTTTTTTTTAAATGTAGTTGAACATCAACTATTTTTATTTTCTGTTCCACATGATCCCTGTTATAGGTCACCAAAAATATGTACTGTACAATATAAGGTAACTATAACAATGTCAAACCTACGTTTGCAAGTAAGGGTGCTAAAATCACTCATTGAGTTTGGCCAAATTGTTTTATCATTTATGTATGTATAAATAATATTTTAAAAACTCTACAAAGTGACCATGAGCGCCCATGTTTGAATTTTATGAGCATTATGAAATTTATACCAAAATCAGTAGAGCACTCATGAGTCACGACTTATAAATTCTAGATCCGTCACTGATTATTATTGTGAATGGAGTGGGTGGGGGGAGAGGAGTTTTCAAGAGTATGGATGAAAGTATGGGATTTTAAGAAATGGTAGTTATTTTCTGTTTATAGATGTTTTTAGGATTATCCAGTTGTAACTTGTACATGGATTTGAAGTTGTGTTGCTAATATTGAGGTGACAAAACATTGGATCTGCAAAACTTGAAATTCAAGCATGAATTTTCACATAACACTATCAAAATAGATGACATCTGAGATTTTAATTTACTTTCACCCGCTGTCTTATACTCGTATTGGGCCTCGACTAATCCAAATTCGAACTGTGTAAGACCCATTTTTAGAGAGAAGCGCTTCTTAACATGATTTTTTTTCATATCCAGAGTTTGAACCTAAGATCTTTGTTTAAGTTATGTGAAATTTATGCATTATCTTTTTTGATCATTGAAAAATTCTCTAGAGTTATTGGCACCCGATTCAAGGATAATGGGGCCACCCGTATACCTTTCTCTGTTTAAATACTAGACTCTATCTACGGTAGGTTTTGAATTCGCGACATGCACCTAATTCACACATCACAAGTTACGGTATTACCTAATACACACATCACAAATTGCGTTCTTATCTGAAACTTTAATCCAATTTTCATCCAAATCGTATTTTCCAAAAATATTTGGAAATCTATGGCTAAATGCTAGCTAATTCACACATCACTAGTTGCACTCTTACGATACCATCCGACTGAAAACTCAGTATCATTTTATATATGATAGAACATTGTGAAATAAAAATACATGTATTAGCAATGAAAAGGTTAAGCTATTTAAAAATAAACGTTCTTATAGTATAAGCTATAAAATAATATCTTCACTAGTAATCACCTTATAACAATTCGTTCATTATTAATTTATTATCCTTGCAGAAATAATCCACGTATGATTAATGGAGTACGTGAAAAAAACAAACGCATATTATATTAGTCCATAAATTGGGCCTACGTTGGCCTTCTCCTATCCCAACTATATCGAGTCTTGAAAAGATAACAATTCGTGGAATTGATCTATAGCCCAATCAGGACATTTCATTTAGTTTGAAATGAAAAAGAAAATGTATGCATTCGTTCTTTTTATTGTGTGTCGTGTAGCATTTTTCATATCGGTTAGTTTGTATTGTGATTGTTTTATATTTGTGTTCCTTATTTTAGACTGCTTGGTAGGTATCAGTTAAGTCGATGGTCTATCGAAAACAATCTTTCTACCTCTATGAGGTAGCGAAAAGATCTACATATATTCTACTATCCTCAGATTCCACTTGTGGGATTACACTGTGATGTTATTGTTGGCGTTGATTCAATTTTCCAAAGACTCTCCACGACATATACGAAATAAGAAGGAATAGATTGGGGAGAGAAGGGCAATTTAGAGATTATACCAGGTTAGAAATTGTTATTAGACTCTTGCTATTATTTCCACCAAAATAATTCGTCATTAAAGAGCTTCGAAGCTCAAATTTTAAAATTTGACCTGTCGCAAACGTAAATCATTTTGAGTGAATAATATATCAAAAGACTCGAAATATCGAGAGGAGCTCATATCTGAAATTTGGGACTGTTTAGTGGAGATTTGAGTTGGACGAATTGACAAAAAAACAGCTTGTTGAGGAAGATGAACTTTTGCAATGTATATTAATATATATGCATCTCCGATACATAGTTATACATCATATGTACACGCCTATACACTATTTATACTATCGATACATTAAATAACCGTTTATACAATATTGATGCGTTACATATACATGCGCTATTTTTGTCCTTTTTTTTTTTTTTCATTTGTATAATTACTTAAGAAACCCTTATTATTATCAGTCGGCAAACTTAAATTCCGTAAAAATCTGTCACATTAAAGTCACAATTTCCTTTTATTTTTCTTCCTATGTGCTTTTATTTTTGTCCTGACAAATTGATTGTACGTAATATTATGTCTGGTCGGGGGTTAAAAAGGACGTATTAGTTTAGAAAGAGTCATTCATGTAAGTAAAATATCAAGTAGAATTATGGGAGGCCCCTTCTTTTATTGAGTTCGATCAAATCCGTAGAATTACATCAGTTTTTTCTTCCTTTGTGCTTTTATTTTTGTCCTGACAAATTAATTGTACGTAATATTATGTCTGGTCGGGGGTAAAAAAAGGAGGAAGAGTCACTCATGAAAGTAAAATATCAAGTAGAAGGGAGGCCTCTTCTTTTATTGAGTTCGATCAAATCCGTATTCGGGCTTCTACCTCCGCCCCTGTTTGGAGGGTGTTTAGGTATATGCCATTTCTTGTTCTTTTCCTGATGAGAAGAGGGCCTGATGGAAAAATTGATGGCTTTCTACTTCCAATATCAACACTTATGAGACCTCTGACGTGTTGAAGCATGATACATACAATGGTTCTATTAATTTTGTGATCCAGCTTGAGGAGAACCACACCCAAAAGCTAGTTTTAAGGTGGGAACCCAAAGTTATGTAAGCCCCACATCAATTTTTCATATAACCTATGTATACATAACAAACCACTACGCTCCTCATTCGTCGTCCTCGACAGCTCCATTCCTATAGCTTTCACTCTCTTTTCGAGTTAGCTGCCCAGGTTCCTCGACGACTGTGTGCTAGATATTGCTAGCCGACTGAACACTGCCATACCAGTGTAACCATCCTAGACACGGTGGGCACGGAAGATAATGGATGACTTTGATATCATTGATACAACCAGAATCACTCCCCATATAACCCATATAACCGATGTGGGACTTTTTGCAATAGGATCATAACATTTTGCTATGGGTTCAAGTGAATTCAGTAGCTTTTATCGAGATTCAGTCTATCTATTAAGAAATTCATTAATTTATAAATTGATTGTGAACCAAATTATGACTGTAGTAGTATTAACTTAAGTTCGTCATCAATATCCTTGTGTGTTAGTTGTGTACATTTTCAGAATCTATGTGGATGCTTTTTGCAACAAATATGTCTAATCTTTAACACTATGTTGCTACCTTCAAACACAAAGAAATTTTGTATTTAGCAAGGCCCTTGTGCCTACATCGATCAGTTGATCTTAGCCAGTCAATTTGTTCCGATTAGGTCAGGCGCAACACATAAAAATGTGTGACTTAACCAATCTTTGAAATTTTCAGGTCCAAAGTGCTATGAATTAATCTCTAGTTTTTGTCAAGTCCTAAATTTCTAATACCTAACACATGACCTCCACTTCCAGTTAATTTGTTGGCCAATATATCAGTTATTGTGATCTTCTTTCTCAACCACTAACCAATTTATAATATTTTGTGTTGGAAATCTTACGGAAAATATTTGATCACAAAATCTGTAATAAATTCTTCAAAATTTGAGGCATGTCAAAGATGTGTCCTTAAAGATATTTCACCTGATATTGGTGTATTTTTAGAATTCAACTAATAGGAGCCAGAATCTAACAAAAATTAAACGGAGAATAAAATCCAGCACAAAAGAATATCGGAAAGAGAAATTTATCTCTTGTTCAAGGTGAAAACAAAATAAAGCTTGGGAAAGGCCAAAGTTTAGAAATTGTCCGTAGAACTAATTTAGGAGTTATTGTTTCATAGAGTTGGTTTTTCATTCATGATATCAATACTATTGACTGGCAGAAAAAGGTCAACACATAAATATTTAGGTATTTTCTTTAGCTAAATGAGAACAATCTCATTATTAGTATTTACCAAATGTCTCAGACTTTTAATTGATCTTATATACTCTCAATTGTTTTGCTACTTCATAATATTTAAGTCAACTTCTTCCTCAATGTGTCTAAGATTAAGCTTTTCTAATTGATTAAGTTTAGAATAACTTAATAAGTTCTCCCGTTGAATGAGTAAATCTTTTCATTATTAGTATTTTTCTATCTAAAAGATATCTCATTTTTAGCAAAATACTAATGTTTTTCCTAAAAGCACTTAAAATGGAACAAATACTGTAAAATAGACAGCTAAACGTCATATATTGGTATCAGCAAACACATCCCATTGCAACCCCCAAAAAAACGATATGTACACTCAACAATAAAGAAATATCATTTCACTATTTCAACACAAAGAAAAAACTATTTTACTAATCATAAAAATAAATAATATTATTATAAGACAAGTGAATGATGTTAGAAATAAAGCAAGAAAACGTTGATGCAATCGATCGAACAGCAAATTTCGTCCTTAGAAAGAACTATAAACAAGATAAAACCCGCTCCGCCATGTACTATTATCATCTTTATGATTATAATGATAATAATTCACAATTTATATATAAAAAGAAGAAAGTAAATCAAAAGAATATATTATAACTTTTGAATAATATACATATAGGCATCTGACGACATTTTAAAAAAGGTCCTAAGATATAACTTCACTTCATACTTTAGGTAGTACAGAATAAGATGAGAAAATAACACACTCATACAGAGGGAATGTGGCAACGACCTCACATATTAATTAAGGAGTAATTCACTCCATCTTATATTATTATTACTAGTGGCATGGCGCCCGTGTTAAGCACGGGCTTAATATTTATACTTTATTTTTCTCAATTTATGTGTCGCACTTTCGTTTTAAATCCATCCAAAAAAGAATATCAGTTGTTTTTTTTTTAAAAAATATTTTAATTTTAAAAGATTTTACACAATTCCTTCTTTAACAATAATTTCCGTCACATTTGAAATATTCACAAATGTTACTATTGAAAAGTACTTCATCCGTTCATTTTTAATTTATCATTTTGTGTCTATTTTATCCTTATTATTAAATAAAATATTATTTATTTTCTAACACTTAAATGACTTATAATAACTAATTAGAAGTGATATAATAAAATTACTATAAAAAAATACTTGTGCATTTTTTTTTAAGTTGGCTCCATATAAGACGTCAAGTTAATTTAAAACACCAAGAGTTAATTTATCATTTTGTGTCTATTTTACCTTTTTTTATTAAATATTATTAATTTTCTAATACTTAAATGACTTATAGTAATTAATTAGGGGTGATATAATAAAATCACGGTTGAAGCATCTGAAACAGACTTGTCAGCAACTCATTAAAAGTATTTTTTTTTGGAAATTTTCTATTATATTTTAAAAATAATAATCCCTTTTTGACACAGATATTACTATTGAAAAGTACTTTATGTATCTATTTTTAATTTATCATTTTGTATCTATTTTATCCTTGTTATTAAATATTATTTATTTTCTAATACTTAAATGACTTATAATAACTAATTAGAAGTGATATAGTAAAATTACTATAAAAGTTACTTCTGAATTTTTTTAAAAATGGGCCCCATATAAGAGGTCAAGTTAATTTAAAACATCAAGAGTTAATTTATTATTTTGTGTCCATTTTACCTTTTTTTTATTAAATATTATTAATTTTATAATACTTAGATGACTTATAATAATTAATTAGGGGGTGATATAGTAAAATCACAATTGAAGCAGCTGAAGCAGATATGGCAACCGAGAGCTACCTGCTTCAGCTTCTCAATTCTCTCTTATATAATAAGAGAATTTCAAATCAAAGTAATTGAATATTCTAACTCGGACAGCTATGACATGAGGGATCAATATATATACCTTTGTTATTTATTTCATACATTACACTAGATAGATATCATAATCATGGAATACGATTCACTTTCAAGATGTCTTGGTGGTGAAATGGTAGACGAGCGAGATTCAAAATCTCATGCTAATTAAAGAGCATGGAGGTTTAAGTCCTTTTCAAGGCATACTATTGAGAATGTTCATTAAATGAGCATCCTCAATAAGAGAGCTTGGATCACATCGTTATTTTCATATTATTAAAAATACTTATCTCAAATTACTTATCAATTTACAAAATCAAGATATGATTAATAAAAAAAAAGTCTATTTTGTTCTTAAAATTGTTTCTTTTTTAGAGGATAAATATTGTTAAATTTCCAAAAAAGTTCTTCATTATTAATTTTGGTATTGACTATTCAAAAGAATTACCGGATAAATTAGTAAAAATATCTGTCTTATTTATAATTTTTAAAAGATGTATAACGAGGAAAATGGACAAATGTCTCTCTTTTTCTACTCCCAAGTCCCAACACAATAGACCATGTACAATTATTTATTTTCTAGTGTACTGACGACAGCTCAACCACACTATTATTCTATGGTACCGCGTTTCCATTACCGTCGAAAAGGAAAATTTTAGGGTATGTTCGAAACGAAGAAAAATATTTTTTAGAAAAATAAATAAGTTATTTTATTTATTTTTGTGTTTGATATGTAAATAAAATATATTATTGTAAGAATATTTATATAAAATTTAGATAAATATAATGAGAGAATGAGGTGTTGGATTAGGGGTATAGGGGTTGGGTGGAGGGGGTGGAGGTGAAGACGAGGATTAATTTTTGCATTTTAGTTGATTGGGTCGATAATCTGTAATTTAATTTCTATTTATTAAATTAAAAATAAAAATGTTTTACCCATAAGAAGTTGGACTTTTTGGCAGTAGGGATTTGTGCAAGTAAGGTGAAAATTTTGTGATTTTTCTATTAGAAAACATAATTTTATGTGACTTTGACTAAAATAAGTTCTAATTATATAACCATTTATGAAATTTAAGCGCAAAAAGGGTTACTACATAAAGAGAATTTCTTTTAAGGTAATGATAGGAAAAGATTCATTTATGATACAAAAAAAAAAAAAAAAAAAAGCAACTTGCAACCTCATGGAATGGACCCTAGTGGCCTATTCTTAGCATCTTAGAAGTTTCAATCTCCCTTCAATTTCCTGTATAAATTGCCTTCCTAAGCTCTTTTTAAAAGCAAAACAAATATATCCTACCTTACTAAAAACATATATATTCAACAATTCTATAATGGGGAAAGAAAGAATTAGCAATTGCATGGTGATGCTTAAGGTCATCATGAGAAAACTCAAGACTCATCTTCAACTAATTCCCAAATATTCCAATAGGCATCAATTACATGTTATGGAAATTTTGGAAACTCCAAGAGCAAATGAAGAAGTTGTACCAAATGATGTTAAAGAAGGATACTTTGCTGTATTTTCAGTGAGTCCAGAGGAAGAGCCAAAGAGGTTTATTGTGGAACTGCATTGGCTCAATGACCCTTCATTTTTGAAATTACTCAAACAAGCTGAAGATGAATATGGATTCCAACAAAAGGGTGTTCTTGAAGTTCCTTGTCGCGCCGCGGAATTGCAGAAGATTTTGGAACTCAAAATTGAATGAAATATCATGAGTTGTTGAAGTTCCTTCCATGCTAGCTAGCTATAGTTTGTTTAAAACTTCAAACTTTTTTCAGTTTGTCTAATTTGGACTTAGTTATGTTAATTACCGTGTTTAGTTTAGAGGTTTATGTTATGGACGTACGTTTGAGCATTGACAAAGTAAAGAATTTTTACCTTATGATATTAGTTAGTTGACCTACCATGTGATTTTCTGTATCAATTCTGTTATTCGTAACATGTAAGATATATCAGCTCAAACTTTTAAATGTCTAATATTAATCCCATCCACAATAAAAAATGAGAGCCATGTTCGGACAAGAAGATTACTTAGGAGGGAAGGATTGTCCAAGATCATATAAAGAATTCATATTTTCATCCACACAAATGGGGGATTCCGAACAACCCCCACACTCTAAGTTTCTGCACAAACTGCCCCTATTTCGAACTGCCCCTTACCTTTCATTTAATGAAAATTTGTTGGCCAAAGTACCCTTAACTATGACCTAATTTCGCAAAGTAAAAATTTAGAGAACTTTTGTCTTGTTCGACATAAGATGTGTATTACTATCTCATTCGTAAGGCAAAAGTTTAGAAAGCCTTTGCCTTGTCTAGGAAAGGTTTAGAGAACTTAACCTCTATCAACATTAGTTCATATGAATAAGTTAATACATTGTAAGGGGTAACTTGTGTCTTGCGAATTTTACCTTAATTAGTTATGAATTTTTTATAAAAGTATGCCTTATAAATTTTGCCTTGTGACTATTTTGCAAAAGTTTAGAGAACCTTTGCTAGAAGAAATCTTAGCCTCTATGAGCATAAGTTCATATGAATAAGTTATGCTTTGCAAATTTTTTCCTGTGACTATTTTGCAAAAAATTTAGAGAATCTTCTCTATCAACATAAGTGCAAAAAATTTAGAGAATCTTCTCTATCAACATAAGTTCGTATGAATAAGTTATGCCTTATAACTTATGCTTTGCGAAAAGTTTTTATTTTTCAATATTAGGGAATTTTTTACCAAATTTTTATTAATTAAAGTATTGAAAAAAAAATAAAATTAAAAATCACAAATTTAAGGGTCGAAAACTAAAGACCACCCCCAGGATCTATGTTCCAATCCCGCAAGCGATGGGGTTACTCCAACAAAAGAATGGACAAATTAGGTAATGACTCACTAAGTACTCTCTTGTCTATATAGGACATAACATTTCATATCCGTATTGTAGCTCTGACTAATTTGAATCGCATACTGCGGTTTCCCACCCGGTATCCTATATCCGCATTGGAGCCCCGACTAATTCAGATTGTGCACTGCAGGGCCCATTCTGGGGGTGACGATCCCCGACTAATCCGGATCGCGCACTGCGATTTTCCACCCAGCGTCCGATACCTGCATTGGAGCCCCGACTAATCCGGATCGTGCACTGCAGGGCCCATTCTGGGGGTGACGCTCCCAACAGGATTTTCTCCATACCCAGAGCTCGAATCCAAGACCTCTGATTAAGGGTGGAGTAGTCACACCACTGCACCACAACCCATGTTGGTAACATTTCCTGTATCTTACTATTATCCAACACGCACTCAATTACTAGTGAGCAGAGCAGCATATTTTTCACTTTAATTCTCTTCAAATGTTCATAACATGGTTTAAGTATTTAATTCTATTTTTCTCAACAATTTCACAATCCTACCTAGCTATTTCTTAAATTTATCGTAAGATACATGATATAAATTTTCGTTTCTTTTCTGAACATGGTTGAGATAAACCTAAGATTGTTAACTAAGCTTGAAAAGGTGAACTAAAGAAGAAAAAACTTTACAAGAAAAAGTAGGAAATTGAGTTGAATTGGATTGATTTAATTTCAAATGACTAAGATTATTCTTATCTGTACTTATATAGATATGATTCTAGATAAATAGATCTGATACTTCTATCATCTCCTCAAATATCTAACACAAAACATTTAAGCATTTCTTAATTAAAGACATTACTCTATAACTTTCTAAAAGCGTTGTAAATATATGTGATTTTAAACCTTCCAAAAAATTAACTTCAATTTTTTCACATAAACAATTTAAAATCATAGGTCGTTTGATTCACAAATTAAATTATTTCCAAATCATAATTCTAGAATTATAATTCTTGCCTTTTTGGACTAATTTTTCTCACCTGAAAGGTAGAATAAAATAATCAAGTTTGATAAAATAAGATGGGATATCTAGAATTAAGTTTGAGATAAAATTTATATTATATTTAGTTAGTAATATAAATTTATCTTTACTAAATTTATACTATTAATCAAACACAATATAAATTTAATCTCAACTATAATTTTGAGGTATCCATCTTATTTCGCGTACCTTTATCAGTCCACGCTAGACAAACTCATTAAACTCCTAAATAAGATCGTTTTCATGAAAGTTGTTCCCCTCCTTTTCCAATTTGCTTTTTGTTTTTTATTGGGACAAAAGTTAATTGTACATAAGATGTGGCTAGGGAACAAAGGACCCTATAGTTTTAGGAATTGTACTCATTCAGTACTAAAGTGAAAAGGAGGAGACCCCTCCATCTTTATCAATTCTCCACTTTACAGCCAATCCGGTGCACAAAAGTATACCGCGTTCATAGAATAAGATATGAAAAGGGGTCATCCTTGTCCCTTAGAGGGTGTAATTAAGGCATGCAACCTATTTTGATGCATGCACCAATGACTGATGAATTGAACGAACAATTAACCTATAAGTCGCATAAATAATTGTAATGTTTCTTGAAGGTCCCTCAATAATTTCACGTGAGACTTTAAAGAAATGGATTTTGAGCTTAACTCAATTTCAAAAGTTAGTTCATGCGAGAAGGATTATCTAAGACCTTATAAAAAGACCACTCGTTCCTATTTTATGTGATGTCATGAGACTCTTCAATACCCTATCTTAAGCTCAGATTACACATCTGGGACGCGAACAATTTAATATGGAGGCCCACCTATGTAAATAATAATTGAGATGGTCCTGATGCCATATTAAATATGAACCTTAGGCTTAACTCACAACCAGCCAAAAGTTAATTCAAAAAGAGAATAATGTCCAATATCATATAATATAAGGAGACTACTCATCTTAGTTTTATCCGACGTAAGACTCTTCGATAGAGGCATTGTATAACCAAAATCATGAAAAATATCAGTTCAATTATCCAAACGTTTGAAAAATATCTAGTTCAACTTTATCTTTGGAGGGTGTTTATCTGATATTTCTTGCTCTTTTCTCCTCCTATGCTCAGAGGACCAGATGAGGAAAATGATGGCTTTCTACTTCCAAACTCAAAATTGATGACACCTCTAATATGGTTTATTAGAAGCTATGAAGTATTTATATTTGTGGTCATATGTTATGTACTAATTCAGTCAATTAGCACGTTACATCATATTTCGCTTTTTGAGAGTTAATTTATTAACTAAGTTTTAGAGCTAAATAGCTTTAAATTAACTAATAGTTTAAAATTTTAATTTAAATACTCAAAAACTATATGAAAATGCTATAACTTATAATCTTTTTCAAATCAATATGAGCAAAAAAAAAAATTTAAAATACTAGTCAAAATTTATGTAATTTTACTTTCGAAAAGTGAAACATGACAAATATCTTGGGACGGTCGGAATACTACTAATTTAGAGAATGATGTGTCTATACTATCTCTTTTAAAACTTCAAGTCGTTAGAGAGCATACTTTTATTTATTTAGTTCGTTATATTCATAATACACCATCATTGTCTCATCCATGGTTTGATCTTTTATATTCTCAACATGTCCCATAATACGCAAGGTCTGATTTTTTATTTTCTTAACATGCACCATCATATGCAAGGTCTGATTTTTTATATTCTCAATACGCATCTTCACATAGAAGTCTGATTTATTAGTATATCTTTAACACATCATCTTCAGATGTAAACTTGATTCTCAAACACAGAAAATGAAACTAAAATCCTAAATTTTTGCCTACACTCTAATATTTACATTTAAAAGTTTAAAGTATTAACAAGGACACACTTGTTTAATCTCCTTAATTATATTTCCAACAAAAGCAAAGCTGGTTGACAAATCCTTTTCACTTTTCCTAGAGGCACAATGGGAGAAGTATAAATATTTGACCTTAATCTCTTTCAACACAATTAAGACCATACCTAGTAATCATAAATACAGTGCCTGTGGGTCGACTGGCAGAATTTGAAGTCCATCCAATCCTTGAAATGCAACTACTGAATATCAACAAGACACATCACTATTTGAAGTACTAATCACTACTTCCTTCGTTTTAGTTTATTTTATTTGTATTACTTTTCGTTTAGTCCGTTTAAAAAAGGAATGTAACTTCTTTTTTTTTTTTTTTTTATAACTTTTTAGTTTCAATATTTCACATGACATGGTTAAGACCATAAAATTAAAGAATATTTTGATACATTATATATATCTTTAATCTAATATTACAAAATTCATAAATATAAACTTTTTTGTTTTTTTTGTCAAAATTAGCTTTGCGCGTGTTTCGACTATTTTATCATCAAGTATATAGGCATCCTCCGTGTGGTCCATAATTTGGGGACATAACTATAAAGTGGATAAATAAGTCCGATTTGTTTTTATTTTTGATTGGGACAAGTCAATATACAGTGTACATGAGATGTGGATAGTTGGTACTAATTCAGTAAAGTGAAAAGGAGAGTCGGAGACCCGCCTCCACCTTTATTGATTCTTAATTAAGGGTGCAATTTAGATATATAGTTTACTTTGATACAAGTATTAATGATTGATTTCATGGCTCGAACGCAAATTCAACCTATAAATTACATAAATAGTTTGACCATACATTTTGAATAATGTCCAAATTAATATTCTGATTTATGTAAATGACTTGATCATTTCCAGTAACGATCGAATACGGTGCTATTGAAAAATTCAAAAATTATCCGCACAAGTATTTCTACATGAAAGATAATCTGGGCACATTGATGTATTTTCTAGAAGTTGAAGTTGTCAAGGCTAGGATATATATTTTTGTGTCGACACAAATACACTTTGTACATAATTTGTGAGGCCGGAATGCTGGGAGCCAAGCCAATTAACACTCTCTTTAAGTAGAATTATCGGTTGACACTGGTCAGGGGATCAGACATTATTACAGATTCGAAGCAATATCATTGGCTGATTAGTCAACTTATATGTCTTTGTTTCACTCGGCATGTGTATAGTAGTCATGCTGTGTACATGTGTTGTCTCAGTTCATTCATCAACCGATGAACCGAAGGAGGTGCGTGCATTGGGACACAACTCAATGAGTGGTGCAAAAAAAATTGTGACCTCCGATTATACGGATGGTGTGACTTGATAATAATGACTATTTGTAATGACTATTTGTAAATTGAAATGGTTAAAAGGTATCTTGAAATGTTTGGTAATGGAGTACTATTAGTATCCACTTAATGGTGACAATCAAGTTCAAGTGGCACTATATATTGCGATGAATTTGGTATTTCATGAACAAAAGTGGCTTGTCATTTTGTTCAGGATGAGCAGCAATCCAGTAGTATATCTTCGAGCTATATACCAATGCGTGAACAATTTGCTGATATTTTTACAATCTAAATCGATAACAAATTAAGAGGAGAATGCCGCTCATTTGTGCATGTCATTCGAAATGAAGAAAATAAGAACATAAAAATATTTTATGCATGAGATTTAGCATCTGAAATTGGATATGTAGCTGCTAACAAATTCCATGTGCTAAGTCATTTCTTCGTTGTAATGCACACTTCCAAAGCAACAAAAGTGTAACACCTTTCACCACATTCAATTTAATCATATAAAAATGAAGTTTACCAATTTAATACATCTATAAATCAACACTTTTAGACAATCGACAACATATAGAAATCACATTTAAAGTAAAGAAATAGTTAGCAGGATTAAAGCATATTTTACATAGAATTGAACCAATCACCAATGTCTAGCACTAATCAGACCAAACTGCAGCAATAATGGCCTCAAAAATGAGCTTAAAGGCAAGTAACACCACAAAATAAAATAGATTGAGGGGTATTTTTGTCATCTTATTCATTTTATCTCGAGATAAGTTATCCTGATATTGTTATTCCACCAAGAGGGAGGGATAACTTATCCCAGTATTAATTTTTAATCCTGAAATAAGTAATCCCACACTTTTTAACCAAACAAAGAATTAAGAGGCACTAACAATTTATCTCAGAATTATTTTCTATTATCCATTACACTCAGAGTATACATTTTTCACTCCCAACACAATGGACCTTGTTTATGGACGGTGGGACAGCTCAATCATACTATTATTGTACCGCGTTTCTATTACTGTCGAAAGGAAATTTAAAATAAGATCCAAATTTAGGGTATGTTTGGTACCAAAAAAATATACTTATTATAGTGTTTTTCTTTTATATCTCATTAACTATACTAATTTTTGGTACTTTGTGTACTTTTTTGCGTTAATATAATAATAGATAAAGAGCAATACTAGTCTTGGTTTTGATGATAAATGTCACGCCCCGAACTCTATCGGGACGGATTGGCACTCGTAGCCGACAAGGCCCGAGAAAACCAAGCTTTGCTTACATCCATTCATATGCATGCCATAAGAAACACCACCAACACGTAAAATCATAAAAGACTAACATCGGGAATCATGAGACATGTAATATATACAAATGTGAAACTTGGCCGTCAGGGCCATCAAGTCAAACGGACACACATCTCTTTCCTTCACACTACTTCACATACCCACATACGTCTACAAAAGCCTCTAACAAGAGTACATACATGACCAACCTAAATTCGGGACAAGTCCCCCGCTTTACATAACCTTTACAATACCAAAAATACATATACAACTGTGACACGGGAAGCCCCGAACCAACTGGAGCTCACCAAAGGTCAATAGGAGTCCTGCAGCTCACTGGAAGGTCTACTAGTGCCTGCACCTGCAGCAAGTAAGGTAAATCCCCCAAGAGGGGTCAGTACGAAGAATGTACTGAGTATGTAAGGCTGCATAAAACTGTATGATACATAAAGACTGCAATGAAATCAAATATAAATGAGTACTCAATATGGATAAGTCACCATCTTGCATATATGGAAAAATGTATACATTATGTGAAATACTTTCTTTACTCTTACATTCATTCACTCTTTCCTTCCTCCATGACTCATCCATCCACTCATATAATGCCGAGCCCCAAGCTGATCAGTGGGTAATCAATAGTAATCGGGATCGACCCATGCTAGGCTTTTCCTTTGCCCCTGGGATACCACCCGTAGAGGAATCGACCCATGCTAGGTGTTCTTCTCACCCCTAGGATACCATCCGTAAATATTGGGATCGACCCATGCTAGGTTATTTAACCCCTGGGATACCACCCATAAAACATCTCTCCTCTTTACAATATTACTTCTTTATTCTTTGAAATAGCTCAATCGATGGTTACTTCATTTTGGGAACTTTGAGTATAACATTATTGGAACTTGGAACCATGTTCATGATTAAGTGACACATGAATAACAATAGATCAAGAATGAGATATAAGTGATTAACAATGAATGATAACTCGAAATGAAATACCTTAGGATAAATCGGAAATGAGTAAGTACCCTAACAAGGTGTACACTATATGCTGCAGAAGGATATGAAAAGAGGAACCTTACATACCTTAATTCCTCAATATGGATACACAATATTACTCGCGAATACAACACTTCATCTTTCCCTTTATGTCTACTCTACACACAAGTATATAACAAAGCTTGCATTAACCACTTAGTTCATTTCAAGTGTATAACATGACAATAAGTTACATAGCTGTCACACAACGCCATTTAACCTTCGTACAATATTATGTACTGCTTTACCATTACCAAAACAAGTCACACATCACCCATGGTATCATACATTACTAACATTCCACACCAAAATCATGCTTTACACTTCCTCTTCAATACTATGTTACATTTACGTCATTACGTCACCCAAACGTCTTTCACAACAACACATTAAAGTCAATCCATACTTAACATAATCCAACATGTCCCCATATGACACTTTAAAGTCATTACAACGACATCACAAGTTGATAATTACATCCAAAAAGGGTATCGGGGCCTTCGGGGATCAAAGAGGGACGAAAACAATCAAAACGGAAATCTGGGCCAACTTGCGCAGCCACCTGCGCCCACAGGTGGCTGAGGTGCGCGCGAATATGGATCCTAGCAGATTCCAGGAGCATCTGCGCCCGCAGATGCCTCCGTCTGCGGGGGCGGATGCCCGTTTTGGCCAAAATGGGTCCTTTTTGGGTCTTTTGTGTAATAAATGATCCAAAGCCACAAATAAGATTTTCTTAACATATTTTAGGTCACTTGGACACCAATAAACCATCATGGTTCCACAACGCACAATAATATCACCAAAACCACATTTCCCGGCCAATACGCCACTAAATCCATAACCGATTTCACAACAACAACTCCAAACACCATTCACAAGGATAAAACAAGATAAGACTATAATCACACCTCACATGTCAATATGTAATCCACCAAGTTCATTTCTTACAAGGCCACAAGTCCATATTCAAATTTACAAGACAAAACCATTCTCCGATTGCAAAAATAAACAGTTTTTATACATAGCACACTGTCCAAGACTTTTCCAACACCATCAACATAATTTACAGACCATATTAAACATATCATATACATAACCATGAGAGGAATACTTACCAAAAGGTGACCTTGTCCCAAAAGAGATGAAAGCTTAGGGTTTGTATGAAATGAGAAATGTTGTAGCAAATTCTAGAAATGGCATGAGAGTTCAATGGAAATAAAAATATGATTTCTCTCTTTATATAGTCCCTTTAAAGTGATCCTCATCCACACACTTGGTGAGTTTACTTGGTCAATGGAAGAGTATTGGAAGAATGGGTCCAATTGTCATTTTGGGCCATGTCTTCCTCATGATTGTTGGGCCTCATTTGGCCCAAATGACACAAGACTCATTAATGCCCACAATTTAATACATAAATCATCAATTCTCTCATGTTTCCATTTTTCCATAAATATTACAGTAGTTAACTAGACTCAGAAACGTACGGGGTGTTACATTCTTCCCCCCTTAGAAACATTCGTCCTCGAATGTTAATGTTATTACTCGAAGTAAAAAATTACAAGTATAAGAACATTCTTCATGTCATCATATAGATATACACTCAAAGCTTATAAATACTTACTTGTCATTCTTCTCTTTGGAATAAATGAGGGTACTTGGATCTCATCATCTCCTCAGCTTCCCATGTAACCTCTTCTTTTTGTTGATTTCTCCAAAGTACCTTTACTGACGCTACGTACTTATTTCTCAGTCTCTTTACTTGTCTATCCAGGATGGCAATAGGTATCTCCTCATAGGCAAGATCTTCTGTAACCTGTACATGGTCAACAGGAGTAAAACGAGATGGATCCCCTATGCACTTTCGAAGCATCAAAACATGAAATACTGGATGAACTGTGGAGAGTTCCTGGGGTAGTGCCAACTCATATGCAACCTGCCCAAATCTTCTAATAATTTTATATGGGCCTATATAACGTGGGCTCAATTTCCCTTTCTTCCCGAACCGCATTACCCTTTTCATCAGTGACACCTTTAGAAATACCCAATCACCTATGGCGAATTCAAGTCCTCTTCTTCTAATATCAGCATAGGACTTGTGTCGACTCTGGGCCGTTTGCAATCGCTGTTGAATCACTTTAACTTTCTCTATGGCCTGATCCACAAGATCTGGGCCAAGTAAAGTAGTTTCGCTCGCTTCAAACCATCCGATTGGTGATCTACATTTTCTTCCGTACAAAGCTTCATAAGGTGCCATTTGAATACTTGAATGATAGCTATTGTTGTGAGCAAATTCAATAAGAGGCAAATGGTCATCCCAACTGCCTTGAAAATCTAATGCACATGCTCGTAGCATATCTTCAAGTGTCTGAATAGTACGTTCTGCTTGTCCATTTGTTTGTGGATGGAAAGCCGTACTCAAGTTCACCTGTGTGCCCAAACTCTACTGAAAAGATCTCCAGAAATTCGCAGTAAATTGTGCTCCTCTATCTGATATAATGGAGATAGGAATCCCATGCAATCGTACTATCTCCTTCACATACAATCTTACATAATCCTCCGCTGTATAGGTGGTCTTGACTGGTAGGAAATGCGCTGACTTGGTAAGCCTGTCCACTATAACCCATATAGAGTCAAATTTCCGCAGTGTACGAGGCAAACCTGTGATGAAGTCCATATTAATCATATCCCATTTCCAGATTGAAAGATTGATACATTGCATATAACCTCCTGGTTTCTGATGCTCTACCTTTACTTGTTGACAGTTCGGGCATTGAGCTACAAATTCTGCAATGTTCCTCTTCATGTTTCCCCACCAATACACTTCTTTCAAATTATGGTACATCTTAGTAGCACCCGGATGAATAGAATAGCGCGAATGATGCGCCTCTGTCATAATTCGTTTCCTCAGCTCATCTACATCCGGTACACATAACCTACCTTGGCATTGAAGTACCCCTTCCTGTGTAAGATCAAATGCCTTTGTCAAATTTTGTTGTATATTTTCTTTTAACTGCAACAACATAGGATCTGCAAACTGCTTTTCTTTCACTTTAGCTATCAACAAAGATTCAGCTGCATTTTGTACAATAAATCCTTCCTCTGAGGATTCAAGAAGACGAACCCCCAAACTGGATAATTGATAAAGATCTTTGGCTAATTCTCTCTTTCCCGTCAATTGGCCACTAGTGACTCCCGTTGCCTTACGGCTCAATGTGTCAGCTACCACATTTGCTTTTCCTGGATGGTATAAAATGTCAACATCATAATCTTTTAATAGCTCAAGCCACCTTCGTTGCCTCAAATTGAGTTCCTTTTGCTTAAAGATATATTGTAAACTTTTGTGATCCGTATAGATATCAACATGAACCCCATACAAATAATGACGCCATATCTTCAAAGCAAAAACTACCGCTGCTAATTCAAGATCATGCGTGGGATAATTTCTCTCGTGTGGCTGCAATTGTCGTGAGGCATATGCTATTACCCTTCCATGATGCATCAACACACATCCAAGACCAACCCCGAAAGCATCACAATACACTGCATAACCTTCTGTGCCTTCGAGAAGTACTAAAACTGGTGTGGAAGTTATCTTTCAATTTTTGGAAACCTTTTTCACATACATCATTCCATTGAAACTTAATTGCCTTGTGAGTCAACTTCGTTAATGGTGCAGCAATAGAAGAAAACCCTTCCACAAATCTCCTATAATAACCTGCCAATCTCAAAAAACTACGGATCTCTGTAGGCGTTGTAGGTCTTGGCCAATTTTTCACTGCTTTAATTTTCTGTGTATCAACCTGTATCCCTTCATCTGACACAATGTGACCCAAGAATGCGATGGATTTTAACCAAAACTCACATTTGGAGAACTTTGCATACAACTTACGCTCACGGAGAATCTGCAACACCTGCTGTAAGTGATTAGCATGGTCCTCTGGTGATCTTGAATAAACCAGGATGTCATCTATAAATACCGTCACGAACACATCTAGAAATGGCTTAAACACCCTATTCATCAAATCCATAAAAACAGCTGATGCATTTGTTAGTCCAAATGACATAACTAAAAATTCATAATGGCCATACCGTGTTCGAAACGCCGTCTTGGGTACATCTTCTTCTCTAACCCTGACTTGGTGATACCCCGACCTCAAGTCAATCTTTGAAAAACACTTGACACCCTGTAATTGATCAAACAAATCATCAATTCGAGGGAGGGGATATTTGTTCTTGATCGTTACCTTATTCAACTGCCGATAATCAATGCACATTCTTAACGTGCCATCTTTCTTCCGTACAAATAATACCGGTGCACCCCACGGGGACATACTAGGCCTGATAAAGCCCTTGTCCAACAAATCTTTCAACTGCTCCTTCAATTCACGCAATTCTGCTGGAGCCATTCGATAGGGAGGAATAGAGATAGGCTGAGTGCCTGGAATCACATAAATGCCAAACTCGACTTTCCGTTCTGGGGGTAAGCCTGGAAGATCCTCTGAAAATACATCCAGAAATTCATTGACTACTGGAACCGACTGTGGCGTTAGTGGTTCCACATCATTATCTTTCACTCGAACCAAGTGACATATGTACCCCTTAGCAATCATTTTCCTTGCTTTCAGATAGGAAATAAATCTTCATCGTGGTGCCCCTACATCCCCCTTCCATTCCAGAACATTCATTTGTGGGAAATGAAAATGTACCTTCTTGGCCCGGCAATCTACCGTGGCATAACAAGAAGCCAACCAATCCATCCCCATTATCATATCAAAATCCATCATATTTAGTTCAATGAGGTCGGCCAGTGTATCATGACCACACACAGTTACCGCGCAATTTCGATACACTATCTTTGCAATAATATATTCACCCACCGGTGTAGACACTTCAATTGACTTAATTAATAATTCTGGTGCTTTTGCAAATTTCGCAGTAACTAATAGAGTAACATAGGACAATGTAGAACCCGGGTCAATCAATGCATATACATTATATGAAAATATGGATAATGTACCTGTGACGACATCAGGAGAAGCCTCTGAATTTTGTCGGTCCAAAGCATAAGTGCGATTATGGACCCCACTAGTACTGGCTGCCCCTCTGGCACCTCTACCATGACCGACAGACTGCATACCTCGTCCTAAAGAAGGAATCGATGATGATGACGCAACAGTCGATCCTACCGGTCGTGCCACATTACCCAAGCCTCTCCGTGGGCAATCTCTCATCATATGCCCCGTCATACCGCACCAGAAACAACCATTTGACCCAAATCGACATTCACCTAAATGAAACCGTCCACATTATTGACATGGCGGACGAGAAAATCTAGCGGTCTGCAAACCTCGAACCCCACTACTCTGCCCAACATTGCTACCTCTGAACCCTCGAAATCGAGATTGTGCGCCTGCTGTGGAATGTGAGAATGAAGGTCTAGGCGGTCTACTAAAACTCTGAGGCCTGAACTCCGTTTGGGAAGCCATAAACTGTCCCATGGGTCTAGCTCTTTTGGACTGTCCTCTATTAGATTCATGTACCCTTCTTCTCTGTCTTTGATCATCCATCTTTTGCGCGAAGGACTGAATTCGAGCTATATCCATATCTTTGTCCAAGGCGGCAATGGTGCAGTCCCTTACCAAATACGACTCTAACCTGTCTACATATCGATGTACCCTATCCGTCATTGTGACCACTACGTTCGGAGCATATCGAGCCAAGGAATTAAACTGTAAACTGTACTCCCTCACACTCAGATTCCCTTGACGAAGATTCAAGAATTGATCCGCACGAGCCTCTCAGATCTCATAAGGGAGGTAGTGGTCGAGGAAGGCCGTTTTAAATTCTTCCCAACTAGGTGGGTTTGCACCAATATCACGAGACTTCTTCCATTCTTCATACCATAATATCGCCTCCCCTTTCAATCTATACGCAGCAAGTTAGACCGTTTCAACCCCAGTCACGTGCATAACTTTCAGAGCCCTCTGAATTTGATCTATAAAGTCTTGCAGATCTTCATTCAGAGCTGATCCAGTGAATGTAGGAGGATCTAGTTTCAGGAAATCATACGTTCATCGACTGGCTGCCCTAGCTGCGCTATCATCATTTATAACTGGACCACCATGTCCCTGAACTTGTGCAGCAACAATTCGAGTCAACATTCGCACTGCATCCTTTAAGTCCTGATCAGTAGTAGTTACTGGTGGTTCTGTAGGTACTTCTCTTCCTCTTGACTCTTCTGAAAATGGAAGAGTAGAAGAAGTTTGTGATGCCATCTCTGGTTCAGCGCCGCTTTGATTAACTGGTTCAGGCGGAGCTCTACTAGTTCCTTCTCCCACAATTCTGTCTATCCTCTAACTTTTACCTCGTCCTCTCCTTGCCATCGGCATTTTTTCTATAATATACAAGAACAACAATATTTATGGTCAGGAACAATTTCACTTATAACTTCGGCTCTAATGCACGATCTAAAAATGAAGAAAATAAACAACATCCTAAATATCCCGTAGCCTCCTACTTATAAATGGGGTGCACAACACATCGATAAGTAAGACTCTACTCAGACACGGCTTTGTAGACACCCTTAGAACGACCTGCTCTGATACCACTTTTGTCACGCCCCGAATCCTATCGGGACGGATTGACACTCGTAGCCGACAAGGCCCGAGAGAACCAAGCTTTGCTTACGTCCATTCATATGCATGCCATAAGAAACACCACCAACACGTAAAATCATAAAAGACTAACATCGGGAATCATGAGACATGTAATATATACAAATGTAAAACTTGGCCGTCAGGGCCATCAAGTCAAACGGACACACATCTCTTTCCTTCACACTACTTCACATACCCACATACGTCTACAAAAGCCTCTAATAAGAGTACATACATGACCAACCTAAATTCGGGACAAGTCCCCCGCTTTACATAACCTTTACAATACCAAAAATACATATACAACTGTGACACGGGAAGCCCCGAACCAACTGGAGCTCACCAAAGGTCAATAGGAGTCCTGCAGCTCACTGGAAGGTCTACTAGTGCCTGCACCTGCAGCAAGTAAGGTAAATCCCCCAAGAGGGGTCAGTACGAAGAATGTACTGAGTATGTAAGGCTGCATAAAACTGTATGATACATAAAGACTGCAATGAAATCAAATATAAATGAGTACTCAATACGGATAAGTCACCATCTTGCATATATGGAAAAATGTATACATTATGTGAAATACTTTCTTTACTCTTACATTCATTCACTCTTTCCTTCCTCCATGACTCATCCATCCACTCATATAATGCCAAGCCCTAAGCTGATCAGTGGGTAATCAATAGTAATCGGGATCGACCCATGCTAGGCTTTTCCTTTGCCCCTGGGATACCACCCGTAGAGGAATCGACCCATGCTAGGTGTTCTTCTCACCCCTAGGATACCATCCGTAAATATTGGGATCGACCCATGCTAGGTTATTTAACCCCTGGGATACCACCCATAAAATATCTCTCCTCTTTACAATATTACTTCTTTATTCTTTGAAATAGCTCAATCGATGGTTACTTCATTTTGGGAACTTTGAGTATAACATTATTGGAACTTGGAACCATGTTCATGATTAAGTGACACATGAATAACAATAGATCAAGAATGAGATATAAGTGATTAACAATGAATGATAACTCAAAATGAAATGCCTTAGGATAAATCGAAAATGAGTAAGTACCCTAACAAAGTGTACATTATATGCTGCAGAAGGATATGAAAAGAGGAACCTTACATACCTTAATTCCTCAATATGGATACACAATATTACTCGCGAATACAACACTTCATCTTTCCCTTTATGTCTACTCTACACACAAGTATATAACAAAGCTTGCATTAACCACTTAGTTCATTTCAAGTGTATAACATGACAATAAGTTACATAGCTGTCACACAACGCCATTTAACCTTCGTACAATATTATGTACTGCTTTACCATTACCAAAACAAGTCACACATCACCCATGGTATCATACATTACTAACATTCCACACCAAAATCATGCTTTACACTTCCTCTTCAATACTATGTTACATTTACGTCATTACGTCACCCAAACGTCTTTCACAACAACACATTAAAGTCAATCCATACTTAACATAATCCAACATGTCCCCATATGACACTTTAAAGTCATTACAATGACATCACAAGTTGATAATTACATCCAAAAAGGGTATCGGGGCCTTCGGGGATCAAAGAGGGACGAAAACAATCAAAACGGAAATCTGGGCCAACCTGCGCAGCCACCTGCGCCCGCAGGTGGCTGAGGTGCACGCGAATATGGATCCTAGCAGATTCCAGGAGCATCTGCGCCCGCAGATGCCTCCGTCTGCGGGGGCGGATGCCCGTTTTGGCCAAAATGGGTCCTTTTTGGGTCTTTTGTGTAATAAATGATCCAAAGCCACAAATAAGATTTTCTTAACATATTTTAGGTCACTTGGACACCAATAAACCATCATGGTTCCACAACGCACAATAATATCACCAAAACCACATTTCCCGGCCAATACACCACTAAATCCATAACCGATTTCACAACAACAACTCCAAACACCATTCACAAGGATAAAACAAGGTAAGACTATAATCACACCTCACATGTCAATATGTAATCCACTAAGTTAATTTCTTACAAGGCCACAAGTCCATATTCAAATTTACAAGACAAAACCATTCTCCGATTGCAAAAATAAACAGTTTTTATACATAGCACACTGTCCAAGACTTTGCCAACACCATCAACATAATTTATAGACCATCTTAAACATATCATATACTTAACCATGAGATGAATACTCACCAAAAGGTGACCTTGTCCCAAAAGAGATGAGAGCTTAGGGTTTGTGTGAAATGAGAAATGTTGTAGCAAATTCTAGAAATGGAATGAGAGTTCAATGGAAATAAAAATATGATTTCTCTCTTTATATAGTCCCTTTAAAGTGATCCTCATCCACACACTTGGTGTGTTTACTTGGTCAATGGAAGAGTATTGGAAGAATGGGTCCAATTGCCATTTTGGGCCATGTCTTCCTCATGATTGTTGGGCCTCATTTGGCCCAAATGACACAAGACTCATTAATTCCCACAATTTAATACATAAATCATCAATTCTCTCATGTTTCCATTTTTTCATAAATATTACGGTAGTTAACTAGACTCATAAACGTACGGGGTGTTACACAAAACTAAATACTTGGAATGTAAGTTCAATGATGTACACCTAAGGTCGGTGTGGAAGTGAGCCTTAATTCTCAGGTCATACCCAAGAGAGGATGTTTCAAGTATTTGTGGTCTTTAATTCAAGGTAACGTGGAGATCGACAATTATATTACACATTGTATTGATGCGGGATGGTGAAATGGAGGTTCGCCTCCGGCTCCAGTGTCTTGTGTGATAAGAAGTTACCACCAAAGCTTAAAGGTAGATCAACTAAGTTCTATAGAGCGGTGGTTAGACCGAATATGTTGTATGGGAAAGTGTTGGCTAGTTAAGAATTCTCATGTTCAGAAGATGAAAGTTGTGGAGATAATGACGTTGAGGTGAATCTAAAGGCACACTAGGGGAGTCAAGACTAGGAATAAGATATCTAGGACAAGGTAGGAGTGACCTTCGGGTTGCACAAAATGAGGAAAGTGAGGCTGAGATGATTTGGACATGTGAAGAGTAGAAATGCAGGTGCCCTAGTAAAAAGGTGTGAGTAGTTGACAGTGGCGGGCGTCAGAAAAGGCAGAGATAGGCCAAAGAATTATTGAAAGGCAGCGATCAGATAGGACATGACACACCTTGATTTTACTGAAGGCATGACCTTAAATATGAGAGTTTAATTTGGAAGTGGTAGGTTAGGGTAAAAGGTTAATTGGTAGGTGAGCATCTAGCTTCCCTGCGGGATATATAGGCTTAGTGGTTATACTTGGACCTTCCTTCTTACCAGTAGTATTAACACTATTTTCGTAGTTTTTTATCTTCGATTTGGCTATTACTAGAGTTTTTTGTGCTCCGATTATCACATTATTACGTTGTTATTACTGTTCTTTCTCCTTGATCTTTGTCTATAATCATTTTACATTATTTTGTTGTATATAATCATTTCATATTATTTTGTTGTTGTTATTGCTCCTATATCTATATATCCTTTTTTTCAATTCAAAATGTTTCCAGACTTTATTTAAGCTAAAGGTCTATCGGAAACAACCTCTTTATCTTTACAAGGTAGGAATAAGGTTTGTGTACACTCTATCCTGCTCAAACCCCACTTGTGAAATTACACTAGATATGTTGTTGATCCTAGCTAATACACAAAGAGATCTTTTTTTTTAAAATTAAGTAATGATAGGAAAAGATTCATTATAATGATACCAAAAAGTTTCAAGTTGCAAGAAGAATGGACCCTATTTTGCCTATTCTCATCATCTTAGAAGTTTCGATCTTCATCAACTTCTTGTATAAATTGCCTTCCTAAGCTCTTTTTAAACAAAAAAACAATTATATCTACCTCACCAAAAACATATATACTCAACAATTCTATAATGGGAAAAGAAAGAATTAGCAATAATTGCATGGTCATGCTTAAGCTTCTCATGAGAAAACTCAAGTCTCATCTTCAACTAATTCCCAAATATTCCAATAGGCATCAATTTGATGCCATTGTGGAAACTCCAAGAGCAAATGAAGAAGTTGTACCAAATGATGTTAAAGAAGGATACTTTGCTGTATTTTCAGTGAGTCCAGAGGAAGAGCCAAAGAGGTTTATTGTGGAACTGCATTGGCTCACTAATCCCTCATTCTTGAAATTACTCAAACAGGCTGAAGATGAATATGGATTTGGACAAAAAGGTGTTCTAGAAGTTCCTTGTCTCGCCGCGGAATTGCAGAAGATTTTGGAACTCAACATTGGAAATAGATAGTTCCTTCCATGCCTAGCTATAGCAAGGTTAAAATTTCAAACTGTTTTTTTTTCAGTTTGTCTAATTTCGACTTAGTTGTATCGATTATTCTATGCTCAGTTTAGAGGTTTATGTTATGGACATTTGTGCATTGACAAAGTAAAAACTTTTTCCTATAATAAAAAATATGTAACTCTGTATCAGTTATGTTATTTGTACCATGCAAAATAAATAAACTTTTAAAGTCTAATATTGATCCCATCCACAATAAGAAATGAGAGCGATGCTAGGACAAGAAGATTAAAATATATCGATCCGGAGGATTGCCCAAGAGCATCACAGGTGGATCTAGAGTTTCAAGAATATGGGTGAACCACTAAAAAGAAGAAAAAAATTATTAAATAAAAATTGATCCTTTAGATTCACCTTATAAACGGCACCCCACCCTCACCCCCTATACCTGTCCCCGTCCCACCTCACCCCCCTTCGCACCTCCCTTTTTTATTTTTTATAAAAGTTCTCATATAAGAGTTTATTTCATGATATATTAAAAGGGGATACGGAGAGGTGGATATATCCATAAATTTCAAGAATTAGAGAGCTTGAGTGTAGACCACTCATTCAATTCGATCTAAGAACAAAACAAACTAGGAGGGTCTCTCTTTTAGTAGCTAAACTCAAAAAAGAGACGCTACTAAGCACCCTTATTAGTAGACCAAATATTCAGCCTGTATCGAGCCTTTCTTGACTCGAATTCTAAATTTTGGAGAGCCTTTAATGTCATTCTTCAAAGTAGATATAATCTGAGTGGGCATGTTTATAGCCTCGTTGAAGAAAAAATTTCTTTCAGTACTTCCTGCCAAATTTGCAAGAAGATCAGCCATGGTGTTGCCTTCACGAAGTGTGTGGATGAACTAGAATTGACCTTGAGATTTCATAGTCGAGATTTGCTTGAGTTCATCTTTGAGATGTCAAGAGCTTTTGAGTTGTCTAGTAATCATCTGGATGATCAGTAGTGAGTCAGATTCGACAGTGGCTTAGCAATATCCATTGTCTAAAACCCATTTCATTTCAATAATAATAGCCTTAAATTTCTGCGAAGTTGTTGGAGTATGAATCCAAGTAGGCAGTGAATGCCATGATCATCAACTGTAAGGTGATGCATTAGTAGGCCATCTCCTCCTGCACCGCCCGGATTGCCCTTGCTACAACCATCAACATTCAGCTTAATTTCTCCAAGCACATGTTTGATCCATCTGACCAGATTGATATATATCTAGGTTAGGCTTGATGCTGTCAATTAAAAAAGTTATGTTAGGCATAGAAAATTAAAATAAAGAGATGGGAATTTGGTATTAAGAACCATTTAGACCATGTTAGTAACTTGGTTAATTATCCTTTTAGTAATAGTGCGCCCTCAACTAAGGTTGAAAGAGTGAACATGATTAAAATAAATCTAAGAATGTTAACTGAGGTTGGAAGAGTCAACTCAAGAAGAGGAAGCTTTAAAAGGAAAAGGAGGAATTGAGTTGAATTGATTTGAATTGTGGGTTGATTTTAAATGATTAAGGTCATTTTTATTTATAACTGTGTAGGGGATGATTTTAGATAAAAGGATCTAGACAATTCTATCATCACTACAAATATCTAACACTCTAGAATTATATCTATGAATTTTTAAATCATGATTTGAAATCATGTTGACTTGAAATTGAAATTTTGTTTGGATATACAATTTGAATTTTTTAAATTGTAGTTTTTCTTATAAACATAAAAGCCCCAAAATTTGTAAAAGTTATCCAAACTCCCCAACCTTATGAACAAATCATATAGCAAGGTATCAGAATATCATAAGGCGTTGATTAATCAATCACATATTTCTATGTTTCTTTTATAAACAAATACTTGTGATTACATACTAATACAAATTTTTAAATACACATAATTTTAAAAAAATTCACTAGTCAACAATAATAATAACTAGTTATTTGTTAATATGATCCTTCAACATGGTGGAGGGATAATCTTTTCACATAGAGCATCAATCTATTTTTGCAAAATTTAAAATGATGGGTCTTTTTTTAGTAAAATTTAAAATGATGAATATTTTTTTTACAAAATATAAATTATGGATCAGGTTTTATATTAGAAAAAGATTTGAAATCACAATTTGAAATTTGAAATCCTACTTTTTGAAAAATTATAATTTGAAATCATAATATGAAATTAAAGTTAAAATTTTGGACAAATTTATAAATGAACGTTGATTTCAAATCAAAACTAGAAATCGAGATCCCAAATCCTATGACAAAACACCTGCTATATCAAAGATGTTTCTCTATAACTTTCTAAAAGCTCTCATAAATATATGTTATTTTTTATTCTTTCAGAAAATTAATTTTAAGTTTTTCACATAAACAATTTAATATCCTAGGGTTGTTTGGTTAGCATAGAAAATTATCCTGAGATTATAATGTTTTAGACTAATCTATCTTATTTCTCATTTAGGATAAATAATAACAAGCTTAATGGGATAAGATGGAATATTCATAATTAAGTTTGAATTAAATTTATTTTGTATTTAATTAATGATATAAATTTATCCCGAGCTAAATTTATATTACCAAATATCAATAAAACTCAATGTAAATTTAATCTCAAAATTATATATCTAATCTTATCCCGCATTATCATCAATCAAAGATAATATAAATTTAATTTCAAAATTATATATCTGATCTTATCCCGCATAATCAATCCACACTCGACAAACTCATTAAACTCCAAGTACGGTCGTTTTCATGAAAGTCCTTGTTCCCCTCCTTTATCGTTTTGCTTTTATTTGTTATTGGGACAAATTACTTATTATACATAAGATATGGATAGGGAACAAAGGACCCAATAGTTTTAGGAATAGTACTCATTCTAGTGAACACCTTCATGTGAGCTCAACAATCAATTTGGTGTACGAAAGTATACCGTGTTCATATCGCGTACATAAAAATGTGAAGAAGGCCTTTTAGGACAGAGACGAAGCCAGAATTTATAAAATCTATTTTGATGCAAGTATTAATGAGCGATTTTATGACTCGAACACACAATTAGTCTATAAGTCATCGCATAAATAAATTTATCGTTACTCCAAGATCCTATAATAATTTCATGTGAGACTGTAAAAAAAAAAGAATCTTGGACCTAACTCAACTTTAAAAGCTAGTTCATGAGCAAGGTTTACCCAATGCCATATAAGAAAATCACCCGTTTCTTTTTTATCCAATGACTCTTCAACACCCACCTTATACGCATTTGGAGTGTAGAAAATTTAATACGGAGGTCATCGGTAAACAATAATCAGAGACCTGCTCTGACACCATGTTAAATGAATCTTGAGCCTAACTCACACACTGAAAACTAGCACAAAGGGAGAAGAATTGCGCAAGAGCATATAAAGGGCCACCTATTCCTTATTGACATTATCCAAAATCTTGAAAATATCTGATTCATATTTATCTCTGAAGGGTGTTTGTATGACATTTCTTGCTCTTTTCTCCTCCTATATAAAAAGGGTCAGACGAGGTAAATGGTGGTTTTTCACTTTCAAAGTCAAAATTGATAACACTTCTAATATGGTTTATTAAAAGCATTAAAATACTACTTTCTTCATCTCATATATATTAGTTATCATATTTATTTATTTTTTATAAAAAGTTAATTTAACTGAATTCTAGAGCTAAATTTATTCTATTTTTTCTTATTTAAGCCGTCAGCATTAGATTGTAAATCTAAGGTGTGGATTTTTTATTATTTTTTTTGGAAACATTATCTTGCGCGTGTTTCAATTATTTCATCAAGTATCTAGGGTTCCTCCGTGTGGTTCATAATTTGGGGACATAACTATAAAGTGGATAAATAAGTCCGATTTGCTTATATTTTTTATTGGGACAAGTCAATTATTGTACATAAGATGTGGATATATAGTTAGTACTCATTCAGTACAGTGAAAAGGGGAGTTCCCGCCTCCATCTTTATCAATTCCTAATTTGATATCTTCTAGTGAACAACTTCATGTAAATAAAAAGGTCAATTCAGTACACTAAAGTATTTCGAATTCATGAAAGATGTGAAGAAGGGCCGCCCTCGGGAGTGTAACTAAGACATACGATCTAGTTTGATATAAATTTTAATGACTGATTTCATAATTCGAACGAACACACAGTCAACCTATAAGTCACATAAATAATATTATAGTTGTTCTAAGGTCCTCATCTAAGGATTCAAGAACTTCTTTATAATTCTTAATTCGACAACTTTGTCCAATATTTCCTTAGTTCTCTGTTGAACAAAACTGAAAGTAGAGAATTATTCCACTAATAAACATCGCCTTATAAAGGCATATACATTAGAGAACAAATACTACATTACACAGCAACTACTACTTCGTTATTAACTTAATCAGAATCAAATAGCTAAATAATAATAGGAATCAGCTAAACACTCCCTCTCGATACCAGCTTTCCTCCTTGTCACTATGCGTCTCAATGTGCTTGTTCTTAATTAAGAAGAGAGATATTTTTCTACCCCTAACACAACACATGGACCTTTGAACAATTACTTCAAGTGTACAAACTAAGATACAATATGGATGGTTGTACAGCTCAATCATTTATGTATGGTACCGCGTTTCCATTATCGTCAAAAGGAAATTAAAAGCAAAAAAGCGATCTTGTATAAAATTTTATTCCGTACTTTTTTTGCTCAATATAATAATACTCATGTATGGGATAAAAATCGAATTTGTTTGAGCGAATCATAAAATGACACATGACAAGAGATAGGTCGGATGCAATTCAACATAGATAACATGGGATCCTATTCTTGAAGGGTAAAACTTACATACACCCGATGTATATACTAAGCCAGGTTACATGTTGTCATGTCCTACTTTTCACCAAGGTTAAAACAAGCACGACTTATGGACTCTAAAAGAATTAATTTCGTATAGAGTCGCCACCTAATTTTAAGAAAAATAAGGAAACCTATTTAGTTATTGACATGTATGACTTGTGTTTTAATCTGCGATAACCAGTTTAGATTCTAGGTAAGGATTCAAATTATTCCGAAGGGAAGGGATTAGGCACCCTTCAGAATCCACAAAGAGTGGTACCCGACTAGACTAAATTTATCAAAAGAGGAAGGAGGTGAAAAAATAGTTTTGGAAGTATAAACGTATAAAATGTGTACTAAAGTTGAAACTTAATTTTGAAATATTGCGCGTACTGATCTTATCAGTCCACAGTCCTAAAATTGTTCAAGACCATACAAGGAGACCACCCCTCTCTTTTTTATCCGATTTCTCAACACACATCTTCATATGTAGGCCTGACTTATTATATCCTCAACACGAACACCCTCACATGCAGACTTGATTCTCAACATAAAATGAAACTAAAATTTGAAACATTTACCTGCTTTAATATTCATATTAAAGCGTCTGTGATCATCACCACAAAAGTTTAAAATATTAAAAAGGACACACTTAGTTTAATTGTTTAATTATAATCCCAACAAAAGCAAAGTTGTTCGTCAAATCCCTTTCACCTTTCCCATAGGCACAATGGGAAAATTTGAAAGTCCATCCACTCCTCCAAATTCAACTGCTCCATATCATCCAGACACACCACTATTTGAAGTACCAATTATTATACTGTTGAGCAGGGGTGACTCGAGGGTAAGGTTAGTAACGCGTTTGCTTTATGCCCCAAAATTTTGAGGCCCCAAAAAATTTAATATGAATTTTATGATTTTAATTTCACTTAAAATAATATTAAAGATTGTAAAAAATAAAAGGTCCAAAACTTAAATATAAAAATAAAGAAGAACTATCTACTTTTCATCAAAAATATTTAGAACTTTGAATTAAACAATTCAAATCTTCATATTAATAAATAAAGTTTTTACAACAATATTCAAGGTAATGCATTGCAAACAAATGGCATACATATTATTAATTAAAATTAGTCTTTCCTTTTATAAATAATAATATTACTATGTGAAGTTAAATGCTTAATGTCTTCTAACAATACTACATTAAAAATAAAAAAGAAGTAGTGCGTAAAAACCAAAAAATAACTCTAAATTAATAATAATATTTTTTTTTATGTGCATATATTTAAGACTTCATATTAAAATTTGACTTTAGACCACTAATTTTATTGAAACGGCCTTGTGTAGACATTCATTGATCACCTAACTACAAAGCAAACCTACTGCCTACCGGTCAAACATGTAATTTGCATCCTTGTGTAAATATTCTATTCTATTATAAACAAATAGAGAAGTGATCGTGTTGATAGATTATTAAGCAAAAAATTTAAACCATCATCTACACTAGTTATTAGCTTGCAACAGATTATACAATATGGATCAGTTCATGATAGAAGTATTGCTACGTACTAGTTCAACTTCTATTTGTTGGAGTTACGACGGGTCAAAACTCCTATGACGTAATGGAATATGTGCTTCAGTGGAAAAGTACTTTCTGTCTAATGAACATTTGCAAACAAAACTCTCGTAGTATCTTCTACATTCATCGCCTATGGCCTACCAATGCTACCGGACACAGCATAAAGTGTCAATGTCCTAATCCTTCAAAGGAAGACAACGACGTAAATCAACTAGTTGCTGATCATATATATATACTCTTGATTATCGATCAGACTTTTAATTTCATTTAATAATCACTATGTCTTATGTTCTATTTACCTTGTTAATGTTATAACTGCTGCAACTTTTATTTTATTTGATCAACTTCATTTTCATATGAAATTGCACATAATAATAAAGTGACTAATAAATCAATCAAATAAATTAAGATCAACACTAATAAATGTCGAATTCTTTGTAAACAAATAAAGTTTACTTACGACAATTAATTCATTGAGCCTTAGTTTGACTCACTGCTTTAGGCTATTTAATTTTTCTTACATTAGAGGAGGTCAAGGCTTCGAGTCTATACAACTAATAACATTTTAAAGAGCAAAAGATGAAGATAGAAGCTAAATATGTGAAAAGAATAACGATTAGCAAGGTTCAAACCCCTAACTTCAACGGAAGAATCTTCATTTCTGCCATTGAGAGTTGAAAAATAGTTAATTCGTTTGAACTCTTTTATTTAGCTCTCAATTATTTCATTATTCCAACAAATGAATTAACTTATAATTTTGGCTAGTTTTGTAAAGAGCGGCTATTCTTTAAATGACTTGTTCATGCAATTATTTAGACTTTGAATTAATTCAACTTTTAAACATTCATGAATTCCTTGTTTAGTTTAAAAGGATATGATAAATCTTTAAGTTATTTAGACAAAAGGCTTGACTTTTAAAAACTGTTTTCGGTCATCTAATCTCTAAAAATCATTTTTAGGCTTTTGACTAGCTTAAACTATATATTAGAGGCCAAAACAGTAGCTCTATTATCTCCAAGTCTTGTCATCAAAAATCAACTCTAATCGACACGATGCTCGCTACAAACACTTGAAATAGCAACTTGCAGGCTCCCTGTATCTTGTTGCAATAAACTATATGTAAAGAACTGGTTTAACTAGTAGTACTAACTTCTTGGTTTGGAGATGACAATCATGTCATTGTTATAGGGGGTGTAGTTTCAATTATAATATTACAGTAGCATAATTTCTGAAATTATATTATATTAACTAGAAATTATAGCAGCCACATTTAAATAATATGTACAACATCGTACTACTTTTTTTGTTGTCATTATAATGTAAGAAAGCTATCTTACTAACTAATTTTTCAATAATCGAATGTTTTAACTTGCAAATTGACAAAACAGACAAATCAAATCAAATTAACCTAAAATCATTTGAATTAACAGGACCCCTTCATTTGTGCCTTTCTTCTTCTTTTTTTTTCACTTTTATTTCTTTGACTATAAGACTGTAACAACTTGAATAAATGATAAATCTCTGACTTTGCTTATATCCTGATTTAAGCCGTACAAAGTTTTTTTTAAAAAAAAAAAAAGCAAGTGAGGCAGGCCAACGTTCCTTCCATTAAATGAAGTAACGTATAGGATCTATATTGCACCATCTTCCATTCTTATTGGGATTCAAAAAAGGGGAACACTTTCCTAAGAGGGCTTAAAACAGTATGATGAAAGATTAGATGAGATGTAGAAGATGAATTATTGAACTTTAGGCTGCTATCGGGCAACAATAGAGGATCATAACTGCTTATCCTGCCTATTTGGCGATGCTTTTAGAAAGCTAAAAGTGCTTATTTCTTTATAAAAAAGATTATAGCTAAATTTTTGAAAATTTTGGCAGAGCATCATCATTAATATTAAGTAGTAGCACTACAACAATAAAGGCTTTTAGCGGCTATTAATATGCACTTTAGCGGCAATACAAAGTATCGCTAAAACTTTTATTGACATTTAGTTAATTGTCATTGGATCCAATATCGCTAAAGATTTTAGTGGCATTTAAAAAGAGTGACGGTAAAGATACTAAACTTTTAGAGGCATTTCAATTGCAGCAATAACAATTGCCACTAAAATTTGCATATTAATGACACCTTATTAACAATAAAACTACCCACAAATAAGAAAAAAACTTACTATTAAGATCATCACAAATAAGATTACTTATATAAATGTGGTGTCAGAATTAATTTTATTTGTTGAGTAAAATATTTTTTTCTTATATAAATGTGGTGTCAGAATTAATTTGCAGGAATGCAATATTCAAGTTGGGTTTTCATCTGCATTTAGTATTTTATGCGGGATATAAATTTATGTGTAAGTTAAAATTGTCGTAACAAAAAGTATTTCTTAACTATAACTTTAAATGTATAATAAATTCAACGCTGCAAAATATTCAATACTAAGTTAATTAAAACTTAAATTTTAAAGCTATCGGCGAATATTAATATTTTGTATGCATATATAAGTCAAAAATACCCCTCTACTTTTATTTATTAATCAAGTTTACCCCTCGTTATACTTTTGCACTAAAAATATCTCTGGTATTAGTGAACTTAACATATATACCCCTCAATTGGATGGTTTCCACCAAATTAATCAAAATTGCATATTTCCCTTAAATAACCCGACCCACTAAATTAAAACCCATAAAAATTTTAAAGCAAAAAGCAACCAACAAAAGTAGAAAAGACACCATTCCTCTCTTCTTTCTTTTCTTCAATCAAAAATCATGATTTGAAAAAATAAAATCATATTTGATGGAAAAGCATCAACAAATTTCCTCAAACACTCATAAATTCATTACATCCAAACACAGAGAATGTTGAGTTTGAAAAGATTTATACATTCTTGATTTTACTGAATAAAGAATTGATCAAGAATAGAGTTGGATAGCATTAAATGTGTATAGTCCTCAGACGGTATAGATGATGATGCGATTCTATTACATCCGTTGATCATTTCTGAGCTTGTATGAAGGCTTGAGAACTGATTCAAAAGCTGTTACGCGTTTTTGAGTTTAAAAACATCCGAAGTTCATAGGAGTTCGGAGATTGCCGTCGTGGATCGATTCAAACGTCAAGACAATAATAATCGAATTGAATTGTGGTGATTTGTTGTTGATTTAGAGACTGAGCATGAACATCCTGGTCTCGTTCTTATGAGCTTGAAGCCGAACGAAAACCACCATTGTCAGCCATTGAAGCTCCATTAAAGCTTCAAAGCTTAAATTTTGATTTTTTCCAACCGAAATTCATCTTGAGTAGGTGTTTCTTCAAAGATTGAAAACATATTGGGGAGTTCATATCTTAAATTTGGGACAATTTGGTAAAGAATTGAATGGGTTTTGAGTTGCATTTTAATTTCAGTTGAAGGAAGAAGACCACCAAAACCTGATTTGGGTTTTAGTTTAGTGGGTCGGGTCGGGTTAAAAGTGTGGTCTGGATTATTTAAGAAAAATGGGCAATTTTGATTAATTTGGAATAAACCATCCAATTAAGGGGTATATATATTAAGTTCACTAATGTCAGGGGTATTTTTAGCCCAAAAATATAACTGCAGATATTTTTAAACCAAAAATATAACAAGGGATAAACTTAACCAATAAACAAAAGTAAAGAGATATTTTTTACCCTTTTCCTTATAATCAATCTATTGCCAAAATTAATTTGTGCATGTTTCAACTATTTCATCAAGCATCTAGGCTTCCTCCATGTGGTCCATATTTTGAGGACACAAGTCACACAACTATAAAGTGGATAAATTAGTCCGATTTGCTTTTATTTTGAATTGGGACAAGTTAATTGTTCATAAGATATGGATAGGGAACAAAGGACCCAATAATAAAGGACCCAATAATGAACAGATTCATGTGAGCGAAACAGCCAATGTGGTACACAAAAGTATACCGCATTCATGAAAGATGTGAAGGACCACCCTCAAGGGGTGTGATTTAAGCATGCATCATATTTTAATGCTAACACTAATAGCTAATTTCGTGATTCGAACACAATCAACCTATAAGTCACATAAATAAGTTATCGTTACTCTAAGATTCCTCATCTAAGAATTTCAGAAATTCTTTTATAATTCTTGATTCGACAACTTTACTCGTCCAATAAATCCTCAGTTTACTTTATTGAGGGAAGCAAAATTTTATCACTATTAAATATTTGACTCCAAAAATTTAAACAGTTTTTGAATGTCAATTCAGTGCATCAACATCAAGTAGAAGATCAAAGATTGTGTGGAGTGGTAAATATTGTTTCATTCTTAATTAAAGGTTTTAGATTCAAAAACTATGTTAACAATTGATCAAGGGCGAGTATGTGATGCTTGAGTGTAAAACAGTGAGACAAACATTCCAAGGTTTTGGTGTTCACCAATCCTATTAAGTTCTCAAACTTTAATAGAATCAAATAGTACTTTGTAAATAAGTTATAATGTAGGCTACAGAACGAATAGGTCGATTATATAATAATGACTTACACTCACATTTTATAGACTTCGTCATCCATATTATTTTGTATTAACCTTTTCGGCCCTTGTTGGGTACAGGATCACCTTTGTTAAAGAATCCTTTACCCTTTAATTAATGTAAAACTTTTGCTGCACAAATCCAAATTTAGTCAAATGTCAATAAGAATAACGTCCCCATGAAAACCAAAAAACGAAACATCTACTAGAGAGGAGGCCCTTCTCTTCTATATATCTTTCAGTGAAACAATTTCATGTGAGCCATTGTCTAAAATCTTGAGGAATATCCACTTCATCTTTATCTTATTGCAGGTTTGGAGGGTGTTTAATAATTATTATATAGAGTATGATATATTTCTTGTTCTTTTCCACTCTTATGTGAAGAGGGCCTGATGAGGAAATTGATGGCTTTCTACTTCCAAAATCAACACTGATGAGACCCAACTCTAATGTGATGTTAGACAATCGAGGGCAGGGGTGATCTATTGAGTTGTTAGGGGTTCACGTAAATTCAATAATTTTTATCTAGAGAAATTACTAAATTATAAATTGTCTAGGAACTAAATTATTATTATATATATTGTGAACTTAAAATCGTTAACTCCTAAACTCAAATTCTATACACTACAATTAAAAAAAAAATTAGCGACACTAAATATGTATTTTAACAAAGAGCGTGTTAAAACTTTTTCCGACATTAGTTAATTGTCATATGATCCAATATCGCATAGGCTTTAGAGACATTTATAAAGAGAACTTAAATATAATTGTTACTAATAATTACCTCTAAAAAAAATAATTAACAACAATTAAACTATTACTGTTAACTAATTACACTAAATATTTATAACAAAGTTGAACATAGAAAATACAACTTATAAAGAAGCGGACACACTTCCTACAACATTTTTAAAGAATTCCGTACTACATAACTTTATACTCCCTTCGTCTAATAATACTTATCTACTATATTAAAAATAAATATCTAATAATACTTATCCAGTTTAAAAAATTAATAGATAATTTATCCTTTTCTACATACTTTACTCTTGCTATTAAATACTCCCTCCGTTTCAAAAAGAATGACCTAGTTTGACTTGACACGAAGTTTAAGAAAATAAAGAAGACTTTTGAATCTTGTGGTCCTAAATTAAAGTTATGGCATATGTACCAAAATGCCCTTAAATCTTGTGGTGTTAAACATGTCACGTGGAAAGTTGAAATTAAAGTGTTTCCAAAAAAGGAAAGAGGTCATTCTTTTTTAAACGGACTAAAAAGGAAAGTAGGTCATTCTTTTTGAAACGGAGGAAGTATTATTTATTACTCTATGCATTTCTCAAGACATTAAATTTATTATATTTAAAGAATAATATAGTAAAATTAAAATGAAAAAATAAATACTCACTTCGTCCTAATTTATGTGGCATATTTCGCTTCCCAAGATTCAAACATGTCTATATTTGACCATAATTTTTTCTTTTTCATATATGTTTCAAATATTTTGAATAGTCAATTGTTGTGACTTATAGTACTTTTTACGTAGTTTTCAAATATATAAAAAAAAATTGAAGATTTCATATCCAAATTCATGATCAAAATTACCTTGTTTGAATCTCGAGAAGTGAAATATACTACTTTCTCTGTTTAAAAAAGAATGACCTATTTTGAATTGACACGGAGTTTAAAAAATTAAGAAGACTTTTAAATCTTGTGGTCATAAATTAAAATTGTGTCAAATGTACGAAAATGTTCTTTAATCTTGTGATTTTAAATATGTCATATGAAAAAATAGAATTAGAATATTGCCAAAAAAAAAATATTATTTTTTTTAAAAAAAAATTATTTTTTTTTAAATAGAAGAAATACATAAATTGAAACAGAGGGAATCAGTCTAGATAAGTTTCAGAGGGAAGGTGGCAACGACATGGACATTTGTACAATTATTTTGTAGTGTACGGACTTAAAGATACAATATGGAAGGTTTGGACAGCTCAATCATATTGTTATTGTACCGCGTTTCCTTTACCGTCAAAATGAAATTTAAAATGCGATCCAAACTTTATTGTATAAAATATTACACCGTATGTTTTAGGTTTTGTAACATATATTCCCATCGTTTTAAAAAGAATAATTTTTTTTTATAATACTTAAATTCTAACTTCTTACATGGCATGTTTCAGATCACAAAATTAAATAACATTTTGATACATTTGATATAACTTTAATTAAAGACCATAAAATTTAAAAATTTCTTTTATTTTTTTAAATTCAAATTCATATCAAGTCAAAATAGGTCATTCTTCTTGAAACGAAGGAAATAATATTTTTTATATTTCTTAATTATTACTTTCCTTTTGTTCCTTTTCGTTTGTTACAGCTCACAATTTTTATTAAGAGTCAAATTAAACAACAAAAATTTTGACCAACATTTTGAGATGTTATCTTTTATTATATTGATATGAAAAAAATTGTAACTTAGAGTTTTGAAAATTAGTCAAATTGATTCTCGAGAAGCGAAACATGACAACTATTTTGAAACGTAGGGAGTATAATTTATAATATTTTATATCCTTTTGTTGCTTCAATATAATAATAGTCCTTTATAAATAATTAATTTAACCCTCACATTTCGAATTTCAAGAAAATGAGAGCCATTACATAAAGACTTTTGTTTTTGGTAAGTAATGATAGGAAAGGATTCATTAATTAATGATAACAAAGAGTTGCAAGTTGCAAGCACATGAAGTGGACCCATATTGGCCTATTCTCATCATCTTAGAAGTTTCATCTCCAACAACTTCTTGTATAAATTCCCTTCTTCCTAAGCTATTTCTAAAAGCAAAACAAATCCTACCTCAATTATCACCTTACCAAAAAAAAAAACAAAAAAAAAAAACAACATATTTCAACTTGTATAATGGGGAAAGAAAGAAGCAATTGCAATTGCAAAACCATGCTTAAGCTTATCATGTTAAAGCTCAAGAATATTATTCATCTTCAATTAATTCCAAAATATTCCAATAGACATCAATTTGATGTTGTGGAAATTGTGGACACCCCAAGAGCAAATAATGAAATGGTACCTAATGATGTTAAAGAAGGTTACTTTGCTGTATTTTCAGTGAATGCAAAGGAAGAGCCAAAGAGGTTTATTGTGGAACTGCATTGGCTAACTGATCCATCATTCTTGAAATTACTCAAACAGACAGAAGGTGAATATGGATTTGGACAAAAAGGTGTTCTTGAAATTCCTTGTCTCGCCATAGAATTACAGAAGATTTTGGAACTCAACATTGGATGGAATCTCACTGCTAATTTTGCAGTTTAAGTGTTCATATTATAGTTCCTTCTATGGTAGCTATAGCTAGGTTAAATATGCAATTTACATTTTTTGTTTATGTAGTTTTGACTTTGCTACTACTCTTACTTATTAGGTTATGTTCTGATTTATGCATTGACAATAATATAATGTAAAGAATTTTTACAATACTATCATATTAATAAGTTGACGTAATACATACATGTATTTCTCCATGACAATTCTGAAATGGTACTAATTACCTGTTAAATAGATTAACTTAATTAGTAAATTCTTATTAAATATGAGAATGAATTCATGTTAAGGACTACAATACGTCCTATGTCATCTAATTAAAGTAGCATCATGCATGGTAACTGACAAAAAATAAATGAGTTTCTTGCTATGGTGAATAAGATGAGCTTGCTTTAATTTATCTGACGGCCGATGTATATGTTGAATAGTTATTTTATGTGTTCATCTTATGAAAAACAGTAAATAGCTATATATAACTTTCCTCATGTCCTATGTCTTATTTGCCTATTTCCTTTTATTGTCACAGTACAACCAATAGAAATGTTCTTGTGTGTTATATATGATGCTAAACAGAGATCGAGATATAAATAGAGGATCATAACTTTAAGTTCGGAAAAGGGATAAAAATATCTTTATTGTATTAGAAAAGGCTCAAAAATCCCCCTCCATCCACCTATTTGGATCAAAAATACCCTTAAGCTCTAAATTGTCCCTCCTTTTAACATATGGAATAAATGGATTTTTAAATTAAATATGTGGCATTATTTTAATTGTTCCACATATAATTAGACTCAAATTCTTTTATAATCCTACCCATTAACTCAAATTCAATTAAAAGACCCACACGAAGCATGTTTATCAGAAACGTAAACAGATTTTAAATAAATAAGTAATTTACAAACAAGAATCCAAATGGATCACCTTATATCCACTATATGTTGTTTTTCTTTTTTTCTTTTTTTTTTTTAAAAAAAAAAATGATTATTCCTTTGTTTCAAAGCTAATGGATTTTCAACATTCCCTTCATACTTTTTTATTTCAACGAATATAATATGAAGAAACAAAAATAATGAAATGAATGATTTATGAAGAAATAGTCAAAGGATAAATTTTTAGAAGAGAAAAAATAAGGCAAGAAAAGAAAATGTATTGAGAAACTGAGGGTTAAGTTTCATTTGAATGTGAAAAGAAGGATAATAAGAATTGGAATGAATTAATTTAAAAGTATGCAGAAACACGAGGGTTGTAGCAAACATAGGTTGGAGGAAGATGGAGAAATGGTGGTTTTTTTAATTGGGTTTGGGTTAATGAGTAGGATTGTGGATTAATTTGAATCTAATTACATGTGAACCAATAAATATAATGCTACATATTAAATTAAAAAAATTTATTTTTGTCACATCAACTTTTGTTAAAAGGAGGGGCAATTTAAAGCTTAAATTTAACCTTAAAGACATTTTTGATTCAAATAGGTGGATGGAGAGGCATTTCTGAGCCAATAGATGGAAGGAGGACATTTTTGAGCTTTTTCTAATACGTTAAGGGCATTTTTGACTCTTTTTCGTTTCAAGTTTGGCTAGCTCTCGAATACTTAATATGCTAACGCTATCGATAAACATGGTACAACTTTTCGTTCGTTTCAAAACATTATGTAAATAAATTTAAGTTTTATGTAGCCCATGAAAATATAACCCTCACAACTCGTCCAAATTTGGATCACGCTCATTTATTAACACAACTCATTTCAATTCATCAAAAGATTAAGTTGATATGTAGTCTAAATTGACCCATTAAAAATCCTGCTAAAATATTTTCAGAGAATTATTATTTTTATTTGATAGGAGTATGTTATATATATAGCCATTATAAAGAAAAAAAATAGATTTATTAGGTACAAAAAAAATTATAAAAGAACAAAGAAAGAATTGCTTTAATTTTAGTAAGAATAGGACGAGTAGGATTATGACTCTCTTTTTTAGCCCAAGAAATTTTTGAGCGAGGGAATGATCCACTCATTTATTAACTTAGCCGTCTATTTTTAACCCGCTCAAATTCAATTTCCCGTTAATACTCCAAAAAGATCTGTCCCATTAAAGAAACAAAGGACACAACAGTTAGTAGTAGTAGTCATTCAGGAAAGAGGAGACCCTGCCTTCATCTTTATGATCTTCTCCAATTTGCTTTGGTAGCTTCTGCCTTCTAGTGAACATTTTCATGTAAGCAAAATAATTAATTCGGTGTACGAAGTATTCAACGCCGCTCCTAGAGGGGTGTAATGATATAGACGATCTATTATATTCCCAACACAAACATTTATTAGTGACTGATTCTACGATTTGACGTCGTGACCTTAGCTATAGACCACACTAAGATAACTTTAATTTATCGATGCTTCAAAAATTTTCTCCAACAGTTTCATGTGAGGCATTATCCAAAATCTTTATGTATAACTAGTTGTAGGTTTGGAGGGTGTATATATGATATTTCTTGTTCTTTTCCACTTCTATGTGAAGAGGGCCTGATGAAGAAAATGATTGGCTTTCTACATCCAAAATCAAAACTGATGAGAGCTCTAATGTGATTTATAAGTATATGTATTTCAAGCTACTATAACAGTACTAATTCAGAAAATGGTGTAATATCACATCTAAACACTTAAATATTCTAAAACATTATTTTTATTTATTTAATTATATTTTCAACATACATCTTCACATGCAAGCCAATTTTAAAAATTATTTTTATTAACGGTATATATTACGTTCTCATTTATTTTAGAAATAGTTATTGAATCGAATCCACCCATAAAGGGTGCTCATTATCCTGTTAGCTCATTAGATTGTTCTCCTTCAAAATCCTACCTTTAACATAAAAATACATCATTATCAGTTTTGAGAAGAAAATTTTTTTCCACCATAATATGACTGTCAGGGATTACACAAAATATGCTCTGCATCTCTCATAGGATATCTAGGCTGTGAGAATCAAGAAATTCATCCATCTTTGTGATAATTCTTATCGACCGTGACACGAGTTCTTTTCAAAATGCACTCTCACCTGCAACTTAGATTAAGTAGGATTCAAACCCTGGACCTTTATGTACTATGATATTATATTGAACTGAATAACCATTTTATCTAAAGAATTTACACTATGTTGGTGTAATATACCACAAATTAAATTACAATTGAAAAATAAAATGAAAAAAATAATAACAAAATATTCTTCAGGCTGAGGTACAGATATCTCACTCTCTTTAAGGAGATTCAAGTTTAGTGCTGCATAATCTACACCAATCCAGCAGTATCAACTCTTGACTTGTCCCCTCCAGGATACAACAACTCATCACGATGTACAATTCAAGCAACTCCAGATTAGTTGAAGAGTCCAAAGCTCCACCAAAAGAACACATTCCTGCAATATATAATACTTTCTTTTGTATAGTGAATATAATTAGAGACTTAGAATATTTTTCTTTGTCTCAACTCTCTCTTTCACTAATATAATTACTCTCTTTTATGCACACTATATTTTCTTATTGTATTTCACTTCTCACAATATACTTCACTTCTCTTTTCTTCTTACAACACAAATGAAAGAAACACCACTATTTATAGGTGATGAATCTTCTTTGCAATGAATAAGAAAAAGTAGTGGGAAGATAAATGGAATACAGGTTACAAATGTTACAAGAGTAATGAGGCAGTATAATGGTAGAAGTTATAAGAAACTTATGACCACATTCTTACCACTAATTCATAAGATTAAAAACACAAAAATAATGAGAGTAAAGGCAGAGGCGAACCCACGTGCATCCGTGATGGTGCACGTGTGCACGTGCACCCGGTAACTTTTTAAAAAAAATTGTATATACATGTATAGATACCCTAAGAAAGGTTAATATATTAAAGTGTGCACCCTCACCCTGAATACCAAAACTCGTTTGGGTGCGCTGGGCTGGAATTTGGATGAAGGCGGATTCGATTCCAGTCGAGTGCATTTTTTGATTTTTACACTTCTTTATAGTTTTTTCATTTACATTTTATTATTTGCCACCTCATCTGGCCCCATCCTTAATTAAAATAAATTTTAAAATACACTTTCATTATTTAACTTAATAAATCCTAATATCAATTTCCCCAATCCCGAAAACGTATCAAATTTACCAAATCCCTAAAATATATCAATTTCCCCAAAATCTCTCCAAGCCAAGAAAAAAAACGCAAGTACTCAGCAGTCAGCAGCAGCGGCAGGCCGCCGCCGGCAACGTAAAACGGCCACTCCGGCAGCAGCAACACAAATCAGACTCTACCTCTATCTCTATTACATATTATTTTTGTCTTGCTATGAAAAGAGGGGTGTGATTCTCCTATTGAAAATATCGTGTTTATTTTTATTGTCTTATGCAAAAAAAGGGTGTGATTCCTCCATTACATATCATAGTGTTTTTATTATTTTACGAAAGGAGGGGTGTGATTCCCCTATTGAAATTGTTGTGCTTACTTATTTTTTTGTGAGGGGTGTGATTCCTCCATTACATATCATATCGTTTTTGTTGTTTTACGAAAGGAGGGGTGGTGATTTCCCTATTGAAAACGATGCTATCATTGAACGTTTTCAGAATATGAAAACGTGTCAATGTCTCGTATGAAAGGATGGTCTATTTTTGTTATATTAGTACTGAATTAATGACATTTGATCATTTTGAAGTTTATACTTTGCTCATAATTTTTTGCAATTTTTAAGTTTAAAAGAGTTGTATGTCAAATTTTATAGTTGGTAATTGACATAAATATGTTAAACATAATGGTGCACCCCTATCTTTAAATTCTGAGTTCACCTCTGAGTAAAGATATATTAAGTGGTAGAATTATGGATGAATAAAATAAAATATTATAAGAGTTACCACAAATTAATGATCACCACTTTCTCCACTTTATAATATCCATAAATTATCATGCAATTTAATTTTTAATATTAAAATGCACCAACACACTATTTTGAGAGAATACATGACTAATTACTATTCTTAACAAAAGCAATGTTGTTTGTCAAATCCTTTTCACCTTTCCTACAGTTGGCACTTGGCACCATACTATATTACTATATATAATAAGAGGGAATGTTTGAGGAGCTTAGGGTCAAGTTTCCAAAATGACCACTAAGCTCCTCAAAGTCCCACTTATTATTATTTAAGGACTTTTTTAAAATTATTTATATTTATTTAAAATTTACGTAAAAAAATACTATGAATCATAATAATTAATTTTAAAATATTTAAAAGACATAATAAAAAAAATCGACTGATTTTCAAAATTCTATCGGTGCCGTATAAATTAGGACAATTATTTTAAAATGATATAAAAAGTGCTATAAATTACAATAATTAACAAGTTAAAATATTTAAAAGACATACAATATTCGATTGACTCTCGAAATTCTATCATAGTTACACAAATTGGGATATAAGAAGTACAGTAACATATATTATTTGAAAAATACGTAAAAAGTACTATAAATCACAATAATTAACTATATAAAAGATTTAATATGTGAGAACATAAAGTAGCTTGGGGTCGAAAAGCTAATTGACTGCTTCACCCTTCTATTTTTATTTAATTTTATATATGTATTATGCATATCATACTTATCTCTTTATTGTTGGAAATTGAGTCTATTTGTATTTAATACTCTTTCCGTTTATCTGAAAATTACAAAAAAAAAAATAATATAAATCACAATAATTAACTTGAAATATTTTTAAACAAGTAACATATATTGGGCTTAGGGTCAAGTTTTAACAATGACAATTAAGTTTCTCAAAGTCTCACTTATTACTATTTGATACTAAGCTCTTCAAAGTCTCTCTTATTACTATTTGAGGACGTCCAAAAATGACAACTAAGCTCCTCAAAGTCCCACTTATTACTATTTGCGGATTTCTTCAGAATTACTTATATTTATTTAAAATTCACGTTAAAAAATTACTATAAATTACAATAATTAATTTTAAAATATTTAAAGGGAAAAAAATGATTGATTCTCGAAATTCTATCGGTGCCGCACAAATTGGGACAATTATTTGAAAATGATATGAAAAGAACTATAAATCATAATAATTAGCAACTTAAAATATTTAAAAGACATAAAAAATGGGAGGAGCTTAGAGTCAGCTTTACAAAATTACAAATAAGCTCCTCAAAGTGATATAAATTATAATAATTAACAATTTAAAATATTTAAAAGACATAAAATGTTTGGTTGGCTCTTGAAATTTTATCATAGTTACATAAATTGGGACATAAGAAGTAACATATATTATTTAAAAATTACGTAAAAAGTACTATAAATCACAATAATTAATAACATAAAATATTTAATATGTGAGAACATAAAATAGTATAGGATCGAAAAGCAAATTGACTCATTCGCCCTTCTATTTTTATTTTGTGGCTATATATAAAGTAGTAAGTATTAGTGAAATCCAATTCATGTAATTTGACCAACGAAATTGATAATTTTTCTCTTCTCGAAATTCTATCAGTGCCGTATAAATTGGGACAATTATTTTAAAGTGATATAAAAAGTGTTATAAATTACAATAATTAACAAATTAAAATATTTAAAAGACATAAAATATTCAGTTGGCTCTCAAAATTCTATCATAGTTACATAAATTGGGACATAAGAAGTAACATATATTATTTGAAAAATACGTAAAAGTACTAATTAACAATATATCATATTTATCTCTTTATTATTGGAAATTGAGCTCAATTTCCTCTATTTGTATTTAATACTCTTTCCGTTTATCTAAAAATTATAAAAAATAATAATATAAATCACAATAATTAACTTAAAATATTTTTAAACAAGTAACATGTATTGGACTTAAGGTCAAGTTTCAAAAATGATAATTAAGCTCCTCAAAGTCTCACTTATTGCTATTTGATGTGTTTCAAAAATAACAATTAAGCTCCTCAAAGTCCCTCTTACTACTATTTGAGGACGTCTCTAGAATTGTTTATATTTATTTAAAATTTACGTAAAAAAAGCTACAAATTACAATAATGCATAGTAAAAAAATGATTGATTCTCGAAATTCTATCAGTGTCGCATAAATTGAGACAATTATTTGAAAATGATATAAAAAGTACTATAAATCATAATGATTAACAACTTAAAATATTTAAAAGACATAAAAAATGGGAATGAGAGAAGCTTAGGGTCAACTTTCAAAAATTACAAATAAGCTCCTCAAAGTCCCACTTGTTATTATTTGAGTAGCTTAGGGTCAATCTGCGAAATAACCATTTTGCCCATCTACTTCCTCAGAATTACTTATATTTATTTGAAATTTACGTAAAAAAAAAACTATGAATCACAATAATAAATTTTAAAAATATTAAAAATGCATAATAAAAAAAATTGAATGATTCCCCAAATTCTATCGGTGCCGCATAAATTCGGCCAATTATTTGAAAGTGGTATAAAAAGTGTTATAAATTACAATAATTTACAATTTAAAATACATAAAATGTTCGGTTGACGCTCGAAATTTTATCATAGTTACATAAATTGGGACATAAGATGTTGTGACCCATGTGGCTGACGTGGAGCACACCTCACCTGCCGACGTGGACACACACACTCAGCAAGGGGTTGAAGTTAAGAGAAGAAGTGAGCGCGTGAGGATTCCATCCAAAAGACTAAATGATTTCATAGTGGGAGTGGGGTGCAAAAAAACGTGAAGGAGGAGCATAGGGTGTGCAGCAAGGAATCCAATATTATAAATAGTTTACAGGAATTATATTGTGGTAGGGAATTGTGAAGCCAGTGTCTATTTCTCACCTCTCTCAGTATCTCTATTCTCATCTCCCTATTTCTTCTATCTTCTGTAGTTTTCCTTATTGTTCCATTACAGATCTCTAATTGTAATTGCTTGAGTTGAGCCTAATACAATCAGTTGGTTCTTATTTGTGAGCTGAATTTCTAGTTTGTTTCACTGGTGCTTTCATCCAGAGGTCTTTAATGGAGGACCCAACCATACTCAAGGCTCTTGTAGAAGAATCGGTTAAGGAAGCAAATACTTCATTCTCCAAGGAACTAGCAGAAATTCGTGGTATGCTTCTGGAGGTTGTTGGTAACAAGACGACGCGTCAGACTCATCCACCAGCGGCACCGACCCTCCGTCATAAGCCAGTATCGGTGGAGTTCGGTAGGTTTTGCGGTGCAAATCCAGAGGCTTGGATATTCCAAGCAGAGCGCTACTTCGATTTTTATGGCATTGAGGATGGTCAAAAGCTGACTATGGCATCCTTCTACCTAGACGGTGAAGCTCTAGAGTGGTATCGGTGGTTATTTCGGAACAAGCAACTAGTGGGTTGGACGCACTTTGCGGAGAAGGTTCGGATTCGATTCAAGGAGAAGGGACTCGAATCAGCAGAGGGAAGGTTAGCGAAACTCCGGCAGGTGAGCACTGTTTCAGAGCTGCAAGGGAGGTTCGAAGCTATTGCTAACGAAACGGATGATATCTCCGATCGGCTCTTGGTGAGGCTCTTTATTTCTGCGCTTAGAGAGGATATTAAGAACTCAGTTCTGAGTCACGAGCCCACAACATATGATGATGCACTTAAACAGGCCCATATACATGAGCGTCGGATCCAGGCTGAAAAAGGGCCAACCCGACCATTGTTTGCCAACAAAGGTACACCTCTATTACCCAGTCCTAATTCATCCTCATCTAATCAAAATACCTTATCTACATTAGCCGGCAATAATACCTTTTCCCGAGCTGCTTCACGACCACCCTTGAAGCGCCTCTCACATGCGAAAATCCAGAGTCGCCGCGATCGTGGGCTCTGTTATTATTGTGAGGAAAAATATACAGCTGGCCACATATGCAAATCTCCGTCCAAACTACTACTTCTCACAGATGATTCTGATTTCGATCAAACTGTTTCGGTGCCATTTGTTCCTGATGACATAGTAGCAGAGGAATTGTAATGTTTAGAGGTCCAGGAACATTCAGCTATTTCCTATCATGCTTTGGCCGGTGGGAATCCCTCTTCCACACTTCGATTTCTTGGCCATGTGAATGGCTCTCCAGTCCAAGTCCTAGTGGACGAGGGTAGTGATCGTAACTTTGTCCAGGATAGAGCAGCAAATTTCCTTCAGCTATCAATCGAGACCATCCCTAGTTTGTTGTTGGTGGTGGGCAGTGGTCAGCGTCTGCGGTGTCATGGCGTTGTACGCCAAGTTCCGCTCTCAATTCAAGGTTTCAATCTCACCCTTGACCTGTATGTGTTGTCCTTACATGGCGCAGATGTGGTTTTGGGTGTCTCCTGGCTCTCCACTTTGGGAAGAGTGGTCACTGATTATGGCCAACGCCTATTTGAATTCAATGACAGGGGGTCTACTATTTGTTGGAAGGGGTTGGAACCCTCTAGTGCTCAACCAATACAGTTGCATAGCATCCGACGATGCTTGGCCACAGATGTCATTTCATCTTATTACTGTCTGCGGGTAGTAGACCCTGCGCCTGGTATTGATGAGCTGCTTGATCCTACCCTCCTCGCACTACTGGAATCATTCAGTGAGGTATTCCAGAAACCACAAGGGCTACCACCATCTAGACCACAAGACCACGCAATACATTTGGTGGCCGGGGCAGAACCAGTTAACGTTAAGCCGTATAGGTACCCTTATTTTCAGAAGCAAGCAATGGAGCAATTAGTCACAGAAATGCTCCAAGAAGGAGTAATTCGAGCCAGTACAAGTCCTTTTTCTTCACCCGTGTTATTGGTTCGCAAAAAAGATGGTACGTGGAGATTTTGCGTGGATTACAGAGCCTTAAATGCAGTTACCATTCGGGATAGGTTCCCAATTCCAACTATTGATGAGCTATTTGATGAGTTATTTGGTGCTGTATACTTTTCTAAACTTGATTTGTTGTCTGGTTATCATCAAATCCGAGTTAGATCAGATGATGTGGCAAAGACAGCTTTTCGGACTCATGATGGGCATTACGAGTTTTTAGTGATGCCATTTGGGTTATCTAATGCTCCATCGACGTTTCAGGCTACCATGAATGAGGTGTTTAGACCATGTCTGCGTCGTTTTGTCCTTGTATTCTTTGACGACATTCTTGTGTATAGCTCTTCATGGAAGGAGCACTTGAAGCATTTGCAAATAGTGCTGGAGTTGCTGCGACATCATCAGTTGGTTGCCAAGCGAAGCAAATGTCAATTCGGGCAAACTTCAATTGATTACTTGGGACATGTAATCTCGTATCAAGGTATCAGTGTGGATCCTTCCAAGATCTCCGCAATACAGCAGTGGCCAGCACCTAAGAATGTGAAGGAAGTGCGAAGTTTTCTTGGGCTGGCCGGATATTATCGACGATTTATACACCATTATTCAGCCATTGCTGGACCCCTCACGGACCTCCTTCGCAAGGATTCCTATCACTGGACGGTTGCAACTCGTACCGCTTTTGAAACACTAAAAAGCAAACTCAGTTCCACACCGGTGTTAGCATTACCTGATTTTACTCAAGAGTTTGAGCTTGAAACTGATGCATCTGGACAAGGTATAGGGGCAGTGCTTGCACAAAAGGGGCACCCTGTGGCGTATTATAGCAAGAAATTGAGTAATAGAATGCAAGGAGCATCCACCTATCATAGGGAGATGTTTGCTATAACCCAGGCGGTTAGCAAGTGGAGACAGTACTTGCTTGGGCAGAGATTTACCATTTACACCGATCAGCAATCCCTCAAAAACTTGACGAATCAAACAATTCAAACTCCAGAGCAGCAAAAATGGCTAAGTAAGTTAGTTGGCTTTGATTTTCAGATTATCTATCGCCCTGGGAAATTGAACCAAGCTGCTGATGCACTCTCGCGAACTAGTGAATCTGTGTTCTTCAGTATCTCCGTCAGAGGATACGATCTTGAAGATGAGCTCAAGGCCTTAAACCAAACTCATCCAGAATTAGTGGTTCTGCAACAGTCCATACAAGACTCCTCTACTACTGATTCAGGATTTCAATTTCGAAACGGCCTGGTATTTTTTCGGGGTCGCTTGGTTATTCCTGCTGATTCGACTTTGCGCCAGAGATTACTTCATGAATTTCATAGCACTATAGTGGGTGGGCATGCCGGAATTGCTCGTACTTATCATAGAATATCTTCCAATTTCTATTGGAAAGGTATGAAAAAGGATGTGCAAAGTTTTGTATCTGCTTGCCAAGTTTGCCAACAAATGAAAGATTCACACCATCTGCCTGCGGGCCTATTGCAGCCTCTACCGGTTCCTTCGATGGTATTTGAAGACATCGCAATGGATTTCATCACATGCTTGCCTAGTTCAAAAGGAAAATCTACTATCATGACGGTCGTGGATAGATTGTCCAAGTATGGGCACTTCATTGCCCTTACCTCTACTTTTTCTGCTCCATCAGTTGCAGAGGCCTTCGTGATGGGCATCGTTCGTCTTCATGGTTCTCCAAGATCTATTGTCACTGATCGTGACCCCCGTTTCTTACATACTTTCTGGCAGGAGCTGAATCGTTTGCAAGGCACTACTTTGGCTATGAGTACAGCATACCATCCTCAGACGGATGGACAATCCGAGGCTTTGAACAAATGCTTGGAGCAATACCTTCGTTGTTTTGTGGCTGACGAACCAAAAAAATGGGTTGCAATGTTACATTGGGCAGAATATTGGTACAATACATCCTATCAGTCTTCAGCAGGGATGACACCTTTCAGGGCATTGTATGGAAGGGATCCGCCTACGGTTGCACGTTACATCTTGGGCAGTAGTCCTAGCGATCTGATTGAGACATATTTGGTAGATCGCGATGCCATCTTGGACCTCCTCAAGGCTAACCTGGCTCGATCACAGACACGAATGAAGGCATTGGCCGACAAACGCCGTCTGGAGGTGACTTACAAGATTGGGGATTGGGTTTATGTAAAACTCAAACCTTATCGTCAGAACACTGTGCGTCTTCAACAACATCCAAAACTGGGCAGGCGCTACTTTGGACCTTTCAAAATCATCAAACGCATTGGTGAGGTTGCTTACAAGCTAGAGTTGCCTGACGAAGCTCGCATACATCCCGTATTCCATGTTTCTTTGCTCAAGCGATGTACAGGTGAACCAGATCAACAAAATGCACCACTTCAGCTCACTGGTTTGGCTGATCCTAGTCTGGTGGACTCATCTCTGAACCTTGAGGACAAGGTTCTTTCACAGGATGGAGGTATTGTTGTGACCCATGTGGCTGACGTGGAGCACACCTCACCTGCCGACGTGGACACACACACTCAGCAAGGGGTTGAAGTTAAGAGAAGAAGTGAGCGCGTGAGGATTCCATCCAAAAGACTAAATGATTTCATAGTGGGAGTGGGGTGCAAAAAAACGTGAAGGAGGAGCATAGGGTGTGCAGCAAGGAATCCAATATTATAAATAGTTTACAGGAATTGTATTGTGGTAGGGAATTGTGAAGCCAGTGTCTATTTCTCACCTCTCTCAGTATCTCTATTCTCATCTCCCTATTTCTTCTATCTTCTGTAGTTTTCCTTATTGTTCCATTACAGATCTCTAATTGTAATTGCTTGAGTTGAGCCTAATACAATCAGTTGGTTCTTATTTGTGAGCTGAATTTCTAGTTTGTTTCATAAGAAGTAACATATATTATTTGAAAATTACGTAAAAAGTACTATAAATCACAATAATTAACAACATAAATATTTAATACGTGAGAACATTAAGTAGCTTTGGGTCGAAAAATAAATTGACTGGTGCACTCTTCAATTTTTATTTTGTGGCTATATATAAAGTAGTAAATATTAGTGATCCAATTCATGTAATTTGACTAAAGAAATCGATAATTTTTCTCTTCATTATTAGTTACACCTACTTTTTGAGATTTGTGCCTTACAATAAATCATAATACTAATTAACAACTTAAAATATTTAAAATCATACAGAAATTGATTGACCGTCCAAATTTCATTTGTGTTACATAAATTGGAATCAAGAAAACAATATATGTTGGGCCCGTGCTGGCACGGGCTCTCTGTATCTAGTGAAATGAATAAAAATAAATGCTTCCTCTGAAATATTTGACCTTTAATTTCTATCAGAACGACAGAGTGTAACAACTTATCACCTCCTCTTAAATATTCAGTCTGTGTGGGTGGATGGGCAGAATTTGGAATCCATCCAATCCTCGAATTTTGCAACTCCAGCTGCATATACATCAACCATATACGTATATTGACACAAAATTTTACAATTCTAGTGTGAGCATTAATTTGCACGTGTCTAAAATAAGATACTACTCGTTCATTTAAAAAAAAATGACTTACTTTCCTTTTTAATTCATTTAAAAAAGAATGATTTCTTTCCTTTTTTGACAACATTTTAATTTCAACTTTCCACGTAACATGTTTAAGACCACAAGATTAAAGACATTTTGATACATTTGATATAACTTTAATTTAGGAGCACAAGATTCAAAAATTTTCTTTATTTTCTTAAACTCCGTGTCAAGTCAAATTAGGTTTTTTTTTTTTTGAAACGGAGGAGTAATAACTTTTTTTTGTATATAACAATGTTGTCAAAATTAACTTGTGCACGACTCAATTATTTTGTCATATATCTAAGCTTCATCCGTGTGATATATCCATATTTTGAGGCCATAAGTATATAGGAAATCTAACCAAAACCAGGGGAAGAATCAGCGTGACTGTTATGGATTCGACAGAATTCAAAAATTTTGGCTCAAATTTTGTATTTATGTTAAAAATTATGTAAAATGTATAAATAATTTATTCAAATTAATTAGTGAATAAAAAAAATTGTAATTCAGAATCATAAATCATTTTTTTTTTTTTTTACTATCAATACTTAAATGTAGTATTCCATATTGGTTTTGATTAAGTCTATTGCTGCGAGGGCCTACGAGACAAAAAAAAATAGTACTTATTAAACTGCAGTTCACACTAGTCGGTGAAAAAGATTATCTCTATTCCAAATTAACTCCTCCCGTGAAACGAATTGCGATAAGTAAATAGGAACAGAGAAAAACTTGATTATCTTATAATGAATATTAATTGAATTCCTGTATATATAATTTACTAGATTATTTGATAAATCATATGCGTTCTACGTGAAAGTGAAATACTAGTATGCATTGTGTTTAAGCCAATAATGAACCACGATGAATGCTCAGACCACCTACTTAAAATTAGGGGCAAAGACAATCTGGTATACTAAAACTTTCCATATGTGTGATGTTTGAGAAAGGACCGGACCACAAGAATCTGTAAGAGAGCATAGAATAGAAGGTACTGATATAGAGCAAATAAATCTCAAGACAAGCACAGAGGAGGAACGTGCCAACGACCTTCACATATTCTTAATAAATAAATAAATAATATTTACTTTACAATAATATTTGTTCATTATACTAAAAATAGATGTCTAACAATACTTGTTCAATTTAAAAAATTAATGAATAATTTATCTTTTTTTATCTATTTTACCTTTATTATTAAATGCTATACATTACTAGATGTATTTCCAAAGATATTAAATTTATTATATTCAATAAGAGAGTACTGTCCTTTTCTACACCCAACACATGGACCTTTCTGTAATTATCTTGATTGTACGGACTAAGGTACACTACGGAAATAACTCTTTTTTAAAAAATAAATGCAGAGGTTGAGCAGCTCAATCATATTATGGAACACCGCGTTTCCATTTACATCAAAAAGGAAATTTAAAATGAGAATCCAACTTAGAAAATTCCAGTCTATCTGTTCTACTATATGTGATGATTAATATTTAAATTTATGAGTTTAAAATTCTAAAAATAATAATAATAATAATAATAGCTTGATGATTTTTAAGCACAACACGATACAATTGCACATTGGATAGTCAAAAGAGACTTTTTGCTCAACATATTCCATCCGTTTAAAAAAGAATGACCTACTTTCCTTTTTAATCTGTTTAAAAAAGAATGACCCTTTCCTTTTTTGAAAATACTTTAATTCCAACTTTCCATGTGACATGTTTAAGACCACAAGATTAAAGAGCATTTTGGTACATTTGATACAACTTTAATTTATGACCACATGATTCAAAAGTCTTCTTTATTTTCTTAAACTCCGTGTCAAGTCAAACTAAGTCATTTTTTTTGAAACGGAGGGAGTATCTATTTCAAAAAATTGAGTCTAAATTCATACTAAAGAGTAACAAGTTTGACACTTAAATTCTAAATTCCGCCACATAATTAAATGAAACTAAGAGAGTAATAGATAAACAAACAATATGGAAAGAAGATATTGCATTCATAAATGATATAAAAAGTTGCAAGTTGCTATAGCACATGGAATGGACCCTATGCTCATCATCTTAGAAGTTTCATCTGCTAGCTATAGCTAGGCTTCTTACTATTTCAGAAAGTGCATCAACTTCTTTAATATTGCCTTCTTTATAAATTCTTTCCACAAGCAAAACAATATCCTACTACAGATATCACACATCCCAAATATTAGACTCAACAATTCTAAGGAATCTCAGTAGCTTAGTTAGTTGGTTATATAAACTTTCACCTTATTGGTGGGAATTCGATTCCCCACCTTATAATTTCCTTTGCCCTTCTCCTTTCACCTACCTTGTTGGTGAAAATTCGACAATTCTAAAAGCAGCTCAACAATGATGAAGAATAAAATAATGGTCAAAGAAAGATGCAATTGCATGGTCATGCTTAAGCTTATAATGGGAAAGCTCAAGAATAATCTTCTTCAACTTATTATTCCACAAGTTGAATTTGTGGAAACTCAAACAGCAAATAATGAAGTGGTACCAAGTGATGTTAAAGAAGGACACTTTGCTGTATTTTCAGTGAGTCCAGAAGAAGAGCCGAAGAGGTTTATTGTGGAACTACATTGGCTCAATGACCCTTCATTTTTGAAATTATTGAAACAGGCTGAAGATGAATATGGATTTGGACAAAAAGGTGTTCTTGAAATTCCTTGTCGTTCTGAGGAATTACAAAAGATTTTGGAGCTCAACACTGGAAGAAATATAACCACATCTTAATTTGCAGTTTAATCATTTGGAAATTAAGATAGTTTGTTGTACACATATATTGGTCAAAAATAATTTTTAAAATTAATTAGCCAAACATAAACTACTTCCCACTATAAATACTATTTTAAAAATATTTTCAAAATAAACTAATTTTAGAAAGTTGATCAAAAGACTAAATTACTTCACGTGGAAAGGACATGCCATGATTACTACTCCCTCCGTCCCATTTTATGTGGCCTAATTTGACTAGGCACGGAGTTTAAGAAAATGGCTTTGACTTGATAATGTTTACCATATTGTCCTTTAAAAAATAAAATGTAATGCATTCACTTTTTAATTAAGTGGGACCAATAAGGGTAAAAGAGTAATTGTGCCTTCAAAAAGTTACCAAATAAGGAAATGTGACATTCTTTTTGGGACGGACCAAAAAGGAAAGTAGGTCACATAAAATAGAACGGAGGGAGTATTTACTATGTCATCTAAAGGAGTACAATGGTGTTAAAGCAAACTGTCTATTCGAGGTAGGGGAGGCAATGGGGCTGGGCGGGGCGGGTGCGAGGCGGGTTTTTCTTAATCCCCAAAATTAAAAACCGTCCCGTATAACCTTTTAACCCACATAAAATTGCACCACACCCATACTCGCGCAAACCCACCTCGCCCTGCCCCCTCCTTTTTTTTTTTTTTGTAACGCGATTGGTAAGGTGGATTTATAAAAAGATAATTTTTTTTATTTTAAAATAAGATTATATGGTGAAATTAGCACAAGATGCTCAATTCTTCTATTAGCAGTACTTGTCCTTGATAAACTAGAGTAGAACATGTAGTTACGTTATAAGAAATAAGAATTAAGAGACTTGTAAATTAAATGACTTTAGCTAACATTACTGAACTCATTATTTCCCTTCTGATAAAGTATTTACTTGGGACTTTTTACCATAGAACTTCTACAAATTGTAAAAACCTTTGAATTACATCACAAATGACCGTAAATGATTGTTAATAAGCTAAGGCAAAGTGATTTAATAAGGAAAAACCTTTGAACTTTTGTTTTGATATTTTGAGTTATATAATTTTAGGTAAAGAACATATATAATTTTAGGTAAATTCACGAAAATAATATTAACTTTTAGGTTTTTTTAATCTAAAACCGCATAAACCTGCATAGACCCGCAACCCTCCCCGCTCCGCATAAATTTAAGAAAAATTTATTTCAGTCTGCCCCGCACCTGCACCGCATCTGCATAGTCTAAAACCCACATTGCCCCGCATAGCCTAAAACCCGCCCCACACCCACACCGCCCCACTGCCATCCCTAATTCGAGGAGTACTAATATGGCCACCTTCCATTTTATATATGGTACTCCCTCTTATTTAAGGAGCAGGAAAAACTTATTTGTTTGAAAAGTACCCCTACCTGTTTTTTAGTTTCATTTCCATAAATTTCAAAATAAAGAGTTTTCTTCTCTTTTTCACAAAAAGTATAATAATTAAAAAAAAATTTATCTTCAACTTCATAAATTTCAAATAAAATGATTTTTTCTTGAAATTCCATAGCGTAAACCTAAACTTTCCTAATTAAGATTTGACTAACCTCAACATCTAAATAAATAAAGGGGGGCGCCAACGCCGACTTAAGTCACTACAGTAGCATCTTCACTATGATCCAAAGGGGGGCGTCGGACCGGTGATGAAGCTGAAAAGATTCAGCGCCTGCGATGAAACCAAAGAGAGAGAGAGAGAGAGAGAGAGAGAGAGTATGATGAAATTGGAGTTTTTCTTGATATTCAGAATTGGGTCGGATTTGGGCATACATTGGGCTAAACTCACGATTATTTGAAAAAAATGGTTTTAGTCTATGGGCTCAATCTCAGCCCATTACCAAATTATTTTGTACCCAACTCATAAAATATTGGGCTGGTTGGGCGGGCCATTGCTGTTTTGGTCTTGTTTGACACTCATACCTACCGTGATTGGATTTGGGTAGGTGTCATCACAGTGCTTTTGGGTCATGACAAAGGAAATAGTATTTTTACCAACAATGTTCAATAGTGTGACTTTCTCATTCAAGAATTTAAACAGTTAAAGACGAAATATATGTAATTACTTAATTATAATTTCAACATAGTACGTCTGCATCAATAAAGATAGGAAACTTGCCAAATTTACATTTACTGCTCCAATAGTTTAATAAATTTTGTGCAAACATGGAAAACAGCGCATTTACAAGGAATGCGGTTTCAAAGCACTGTAAGTTCTTGGCGCTGGAGCAGGCTCATTTGAGTCCAGTTGATTCTTCTCAAAACTGCCAATGCTACAGGGAACCAATCCCAATGACTTTTCATCAGGACAAGATCTAGGCTTACAGAAGAATGCTGCACATTCCCCTGCTGATCTTTGCATTGGCTCGTCTGGAATGCAGTTCATCCTCACATCAAGAACCTTTCTTTGAATTAGCTTCTTGCATTCTGGCCCAACCTCTGTGAAGTAATTGTATGTCAATGACAAATTCTTCAAGTTGGACAGCTTGCACACAAGTTCAGGCACAGCTCCATAGAACTGATTTTGTGCCAAGTTCAGTATCTGCATCTTAGCCAAACATCCAAATGAATGAGGTATTTTCCCAGTTAACTGATTTTTGCTCACATCAAAAATTGTGGCCTTACTTAAAAGCCCAATTTCATACGGCAAGCACCCAGTGAGCTGGTTGTTCAAGAACAGAACTTCACGTAATGTTTTACACGCTTGGCCAATGCTACGAGGAATTGGACCAGTGAATTTGTTGTTGGCTAAAGTTAAGTAAAGAACTGGAGTTGATCCCAAGTTATCAGGAAGTTTCTGCATTAAATTGTTGTTGTTGATGAACAGAACATCAAGGTTTAGCAAGAAAACTTGAGGCGGAACTAACCCGGAAAACGTATTGAACCTAAGGTCCAAGAAATATAAGTTCTTGGCACTAAGAACGTTATATGGGAATTCACCATTATAATTGTTGTTGCTAAGGTCTAGCTCATAGAGGTAACGAAGATCGACGATTTTTTTCGGGATAGTGCCTTTAAACTTATTGGAATTTGCATGAAAGATTGTTATGTCTGGTAATTCATCAAGAAAGCCATCAAGAGTGAGGTCAGGGCCATCAAACTTGAACTGATTAAAGTCCACCGCAGCTAATGCTTGAACCTTATAGTTAGGAACCACTGCACAATGGAAACCCTTGTACTTGTTACAAACATCAGAGCCAACCCATGTGTTCGTAATGCCAAGGGGGTCATGCTTGATTTTGGCCCTAAACTTTTGAATAACATGATAGGCGATCTCGACACGTTTACTTTCAAAGAAGAGCAATGGTGGCGATGGTGGCGGAGGGCAAGGAGGTTCTGGTGGCGGAGGGGGTGGTGGACAATCTTTATTATCCGGGGGAGGTGGTGGTGGAGAATTACCACTTCCACCGATGATTATCTCCAAAGTTTCTCTACTAATTTGGCCAAGAATTGGACTAGCAAGAACTAGACAATTCTGAAAACATATTTGGAAGACAAAAACAATAGAGATAATGGTAGCCATTTGCTCATAGGCTGAGGGACAGTGGATTTGGAGTGATACAAAGATCAATTATATGAGGAGATTAATTGGAAAAATAGAGGAGTAGACTAGTAGTGATTCATAACAGTACAAATTATTTTGTCGACAAGTAACCAAGTTGTTGCCCACTCACTTTCACATGGGAACATTTTCGTCCATTTATGACTTGTCAATGATTCTATGAATTATTGTGTTAATATATTATCAAGAAGCTTCCATTGCATCATCACAATGTATTATCAATTTTTCAATAAACTGCAACTTGAACTCCCTAGTTGCCCATCTTGTCTATTTCTCTTGTTTTTAAGCCAATTTCTTTGATTATCTTTTGATACATAGATCAATTCACAGAGAAATAGGTTCATACATTGAACATTATTTTTAATCTTATAGCGTCGTAGGAATTGATTTAAACCCAAAATGTTAGTGAAATATGAATTTTGGTTTACCATAAATTAGCTTTTTTTCTTGTTAATTTTCTTTGGTTCATATTTTACACCTTTTAAAAACAATTCAACGTTGTAATTACCAATATTCGATAAGATGACCTGGAAAAGTTCAAAATATTTCATATCGAGGAAATGAAGCATATCTCATATGAACTTAAGCATCGTTGGGGAATCTTAGTACTCCATCTCCATCCGTTCCATTTTACTTGGTCTTCTTTCTAAATATATTTGTTTCAAATTAGTTGTCCATTTTCGCAAATCAAAAGTGTTTTATTACTTCTTTTTCATATTACCCTTAGTATTAAATAACTAAAGAAAATAGTTATAGTTAGATTTAGAGTTTCAAGACATCATTAATAAGGTTAATTTTGTAAAATATACTTCTAATTAATATTTTCTTAATGGGTGTGCCAAATTAAAAGAGGCCAAGTAAAATGGAACGGAGGGAGTAATTCAGTTGGTTGACTACCTGAACTCCCACCTTGTTGGTGAGGGTTCGATTCCCCACATTATAATCTCCTCCCCATTTCCCCTTCCCCTATCCCCAATTTTAAGAAGAAAAAACAAAACTTAAGGTACACTACGGAAATAACTCTTTTTAAAAAAAAATAAATGCAGAGGTTGGGCAGCTCAATCTTATTATGGTACACCGCGTTTCCATTTACGTCAAAAAGGAAATTTAAAATGAGAATCCAACTTAGAAAATTCCAATCAATCTGTTCTACTATATGTGATGATTAATATTTAAATTTATGGGTTTAAAATTCTAAAAATAAATAAATAATAATAGCTTGATGATTTTTAAGCACAACACGATACTATTGCACATTGGAAAATCAAAAGAGACTTTTTGCCTCAACGTATCTATTTCAAAAAAATGAGTCTAAATTCATACTAAAGAGTAACAAGTTTGACACTTAAATTCTAAATTCCGCCACACAATTAAATGAAACTAAGAGAGTAATAGATAAACAAACAATATGGAAAGAAGATATTGCATTCATAAATCATATTATACTAACACTGGGAAGCTCCAAACTTGAAAGTTGGATTACCATTTTACCCCTATCATATTATCAAATTTAATTAAATATTATAGAATAACCATTATTTTAACAATTATTTCAGTCAAAAACTATATTAATTCTCCAGATCATTAATTTATCATTATGTCCAAAACATAGAGACGGTGAAAAGTTGAAAAAAAGTAGTCTTATGTAGACCAAATTCATTTGATTAAATTAAATTACCTAAGTTAATTGGCTATTCAATTAAGGTCCTAATATTAAATGGTGTATTATGGCTGCACGTGGGAGTTGAAAATTTAACATTACCAAAACATTTTCATCTTTTACCATTAACTTATTCTTCACAATCAATTTTATCCTTCAATCAACTAATCAAGCTAACCTTTTCATGTACTTGCACGTATGTGAACATTAACTTTTAACTACATGAGTAAACACAGATTCATGCATTCCGGAAAGATATTACTCCTATAACTTTTTTATTTATTGTGATTATTAATGACATGTCATATGAAACATCATTTTAAAATCTATATTAATAAGGAAGAAAAAAGTTAACATTAGTTCAAAGGCTCTTCTCCTCCTCCTTCGTCAAGGTTCTAGGCTGGTTCACAAAACACTGATGGAGTGGGTCCAATAATGATGGTTATGAATCAACGCTTACGAGATTAGAATTAAAACGAATCTCTTTCAATGCTAAGTGGGCTTTAATTTTTTAAATCCATCGGTTGATCTTGGTGTATTTATGGGAATTTTATGTTTTCTTGTAGGCATTGAAGATTTGTTTTGCAAAGATGGTTGGGTCAGCTAATTTCAATATAAAAAGGGTAGCCCCTAAGCTCCTGTTATGCGCGATGTTTGGAAAAGAACCAGATCACAAGAATCTAATGTACGCAGTCTTTCTCATCATTTCCGCAAGAAGTTGTTTCCAAAGCCTTTCATTATATTTATTGTATTATTCATTTGAGCAAAGAGTACGCGCTTACAAAATTTTATATTAGTAATATGAATGAATCTCTCTCTCTTCTAGCTTCGTTTCTGTATAGGTGCAAAACAAAAGATCATGTAATTTGTGTTACTTCTATTGTTCATCACTTTCAATTAGTGAATATAGTTGTCATTTCCATTTGTATATGCATCAGAAAAAGTAATTTCTTTTTTAAAGTTGGATTTAGCGTAATTAAAAATGTAATATTATATGTAATTTTATTGGCATATAATTCTGTTTGGCTTATTTCTTTGTTGAGTTAGTTACATAGTTTCAACATTTCTCATTTTTGAGGAATTACTTTTATTAAATTTTCTTTAATTTAAACCTAATTTTTATATAATTTTTGTTAATTTTAAAATTATAATGCATATTGATAAGGGTTCACGCGCGACGCGCGTTCCCAGAAACTAGTGATATAAAAACTTGCAAGTTGCTATAGCACATGGAATGGACCCTATGCTCATCATCTTAGAAGTTTCATCTGCTAGCTATAGCTAGGCTTCTTACTATTTCAGAAAGTGCATCAACTTCTTATATAATATTGCCTTCTTTATAAATTCTTTCCACAAGCAAAACAAAATCCTACTACAAATATCACACATCCCAAATATTAGACTCAACAATTCTAAGGAATCTCAATAGCTCAATTGGTTGGCTATATAAACTTTTACCTTATTGGTGGGAATTCGATTCCCCACCTTATAATTTCCTTTGCCCTTCTCCTTTCACCTACCTTGTTGGTGAGAGTTCGACAATTCTAAAAGCAACTCAACAATGATGAAGAATAAAATGACGGTGAAAGAAAGAAGCAATTGCATGGTCATGCTTAAGCTTATAATGGGAAAGCTCAAGAATAATCTTCTTCAACTTATTATTCCACAAGTTGAATTTGTGGAAACTCAAAGAGCAAATAATGAAGTGGTACCAAGTGATGTTAAAGAAGGACACTTTGTTGTATTTTCAGTGAGTCCAGAAGAAGAGCCAAAGAGGTTTATTGTGGAACTACATTGGCTCAATGAACCTTCATTTTTGAAATTATTGAAACAGGCTGAAGATGAATATGGATTTGGACAAAAAGGTGTTCTTGAAATTCCTTGTCGTGCTGAGGAATTACAAAAGATTTTGGAGCTCAACACTGGAAGAAATATAACCACATCGTAATTTGCAGTTTAATCATTTGGAAATTAAGATAGTTTATTGTACACATATGACATATTTATGGTTCACTTTAGCTAGGTTAAATTTTCAAATTTTTTTCTAATTGTCTAGTTTTAACCAATTTATTATGTCTAATTAAGAGTTCCTTGTCGTGCTCAGTTCACTCCTCACTTTTTTAAAAGTTTCGCCAAACATTAGTTATTGGTCAAAAATAATTTTTAAAATTAATTAACCAAGCATAAACTACTTTCCACCATAAATACTATTTTAAAAATATTTTTTTAAAATAAACTAATTTTAGAAAGTTGATCAAAAGACTAAATTACTTCACGGGGAAAGGACATGCCATGATTACTATTTACTAGTATGTCATCTAAAGGAGTACAATGGTGTTAAAGCAAACTGTCTATTCGAGGTAGGGGTGGCAATGGGGCGGGGCGGGTGCGAGGCGGGTTTTTTCTTAATCCCCAAAATTAAAAATCGCCCCGCATAACCTTTTAACCAGCATAAAATCGCCCCATATCCATACTCGCGCAAACCCACCTCCCCCCGCCCCTCCCCATTTTTATTTTTATTTTTGTAACGCGATTGGTAAGGTGGATTTATAAAAAGATAATTTTTTTTATTTTAAAATAAGATTATATGGTGATTTTAGCACAAGATGCTCAATTCTTCTATTAGCAGTACTTGTCCTTGATTAACTAGAGTAGAACATGAAGTTACGTTATAAGAAATAAGAATTAAGAGACTTGTAAATTAAATGACTTTAGCTAACATTACTAAACTCATTATTTCCCTTCTGATAAAGTATTTACTTAGGACTTTTTACCATGCAAGGAACTTCTACAAATTGTAAAAACCTTTGAATTACATCACAAATGACTGTAAATGATTGTTAATAAGCTAAGGCAAAGTGATTTAATAAGGGAAAACCTTTGAACTTTTGTTTTGATATTTTGAGTTATATAATTTCAGGTAAAGAACATATATAATTTTAGGTAAATTCACGAAAATAATATTAACTTTTAGGTTTTTTTTTGTTTAAAACAACATAGACCCGCAACCCGCCCCGCTCCGCATAATTTTAGGAAAAATTTATTTCAACCCGCACCGCACCCGCATAGTCTAAAACCCACACCGCCATGGGCGGAGCCACCTATATCAAAGGGTGGTCAGGTGCACAACCTTCATCGAAAAATTATGTTATGTATATAGGCTAAACGTTAGTTATTATGAATATGTATTTAATTTTGTACACCCTTAACGCAACTGAGAAGAAAATTTACATACTCTTCATTAAATTCCTAGCTCCGCCATTACACACTGCCCCACATAGCCTAAAACCCGCCCCGTCCCATTGCCATCCCTAATTCGAGGAGTACTAATATGGTCACATTCCATTTTATATATGGTACTCCCTCTGATTTAAGGAGCAGTACTAATATGGTCACATTCCATTTTATATATGGTACTCCCTCTGATAAGGAGCAGGAAATACTTATTTGTTTGAAAATTCCCCAACCTGTTTTTTAGTTTCATTTTCATAAATTTCAAAATAAAGCATTTTCTTCTCTTTTCCACAAAAAGTATAATAAAAAAAAAGTCATTTTCAACTTCATAAATTTCAAATAAAATGATTTTTTTTTGAAATTCCATAGCATAAACCTAAACTTTCCTACTTAAGGTTTGACTAACCTCAACATCTAAATAAATAAAGGGGGCAACCAACACCGACTTAATGTCGTACATGTCTTTTAATATCATCAATCCATAGTCGACAAACTTATTAAACTCGGCCTCTTTTTCCAATTTGCTTTTATTTTTGATTGAGACAAGTTAATTGTAAATAAGAATTAATATCTTGGGTAGGGAACAAACTAAAGGACCCAATAGTTTTACGAATAGTCACTCAGGAAAGTGAAACATGATCAACTCACTCCATCTTTATCTTCTCCAATTTCCATATGGACGATATATTCTAGTGAAAAGTTTCATGTGAAAAAAAAAATAAAAAATGATGCACGGAGTATATCATGTTTATGCAGGACTAGTTGAGAGCTGCCTTTAGATGATGTAATCCAGGCAGTATCCTGATGCAATTATCAATGAATCACATGAAACATGAAAGGAAATTTGAAATAGCCATCCAACGCGGCTCGAATCTATGCATGATCTAATAATCTATAAGTCACACAGAAATAATTTTACCATTGCTCCAAAAATTTCTTTCGTAATTTCATGTGAGGGATTTATCCTAAATCTTGAGGAACATCTACTTAATGATCTTTAGTTGTAGGTTTGGAGGATGTATATATGATATTTCTTGTTCTCTTCCACTCTAAAGTGAAGAGGGCCTGATGAGGAAAATGATGGGCTTTCTACTTCCAAAGTCAAAACTGATGAGATCTCTAATGTGGTTCAGCACATGTATGTAGAAGCTATAAAAGTACTAATTAAGAAAAGGCATAATACATAAACATGCTCTTTAACTCATCTCCGTTCACATCTATTATTTCTAACTTTGGATGTGCACAAGTAGACACTTAAACTTGTATAAAATTAAATAAGTAGACACATGTGTCCTATGTGGCATAATACACGTAGGACGCCATGTAGGACACAAATTGGCCACGTAGGACGCCGCATATGACACATGTGTCTACTTGTTCAATTTTATACAAGTTTAAGTGTCTACTTGTGCAGACTCAAAATTGAAGGGCATAAATGCAAGTTGAAGCCAAGTTAAAGAGCATATTTACGTATTATGCCTTTAGAAAATGATGTGATTGTCTCATTTAAAAAACTTAATCAGTCAAAAAATAATACTCTTATTATATTTATTTAATTATATACTCAATACATAATTCGCCATGCAAACCGATTTTAAGAATTGCTCACATTGATTACAGTGCATATTACTAACACACTCTATATGCAGCTTTGATTTTTTATGGGCCAAGTATGAGGAAAATTCTTTTATCTAATAGGTGGCAGTAAAATTTGAACTCAGGACATTTATCTATTATAGTATTATGTTGAAATGGATCATAAATTCATAATTATCTCATATAAAAGTTTAAACTTGTAAAAATAGTATACTTTATATTATTTGGTTATATTCTTACCAAAAGCAATTAATACTGTTAGTCAAATCCTTTTCACCTTTCCTACCGTAATTGGCACCATACTGTGAAATCGAGAATAATAATAATAGGAATTTTTACACTATGTTTATCCATCAAAATAATAGTCGATAAATATATTTTTTTGTATATTAATATAGAATATATAATGTACATAAGATATACACATTTTATATATGATGATATTTCTAATTTATATATCTAATTAGTGAATATAATTATTTTTTATCAACCGACAAAATGTTTAACTTCTCCGAAAATAAATTCTTCCTCTGAAATATTTGACCTTAATTTCTTTCAACACGACAGTGTGTAAGAAAACATCAAGTCATCATAAATACAACATCTGTGGGTGGATGGACAATGCAACTCCAGCTAGGGATGTAAATAGGTCGGGTGGATTTGGTTTTTTATTAAAAATAAATTAAATTAATTATGTTGGTTTATTAAATCTACAAATCAACATAAAATTGATTTTTTGATTTAGGTTTTAATCCTTTTTTTTTTTTTTTTATTTTTCTCAATTTTTTTTTATAATTTTTAGTTTTTACAATTATATTGTGATTGTAGATAAGATTAAATATGTTTTCACTCATGTGCTAGTGGAAAATCACAATTATGAAAAACAAAGAGTGGAATGGAGGAGCGGAGAACTCTCCGAAAACTAAAAAGTAAGATGAAAAGTGACTGAAGAGTGAAAAGTTTTAGGTTGTAAGTTTATATTGGGGTTCGGATCATTAGTTATCAATTAATGGATAAATATTACAACTTAAAGGCTCAAATTTGAATATATATCTACATCTACTTTCTAAATATCAAAAATTAATAAAATTAATTTAAAAAGGATTTAGAAAGTAGATTATAATTAATACTCCCTCCGTTCCATTTTATGTGTCGTCATTTTCTTTTTGATCCGTCCAAAAAAGAATGTCATATTTTCTTATTTGACAACTATTTAATGCCGTCATCCTCATTTTATCTTTACTGGGTCCCACTTAACAAGAAAAGACAACAAAAAGGTAGATATTAAAGTGACTTTAAGAGGGACAATTTTGTAAACTTTACAAAGTCATCATTTATTTCTTAAACTCCGTACCCAGTCAAAAGGTGACACATAAAATGAGACGGAGGAAGTATTTTTTATGTATAAAAAATTAAAATTATATATATATTATGTCGGTTTGATTTGGGTTCGGTTTAACTTTTCTTTGGTTAACACCAAAAGGTTTGATTTGGGTTCGGTTTGACTTTTCTTTGGTTAACACCAAACCAAATTAAAAATGGTCGATTTTTTTTTTCTAACGCCAAATCAATCAAACCAAACTACAAGTTAATTTTTTTTTCTCGATTTAATTTGGTTCATCAATTTGATTTGACTTAGTGATTTGGTGTGTACACCCTAACTCCGGCTGCATATCAACCAGACACACCACTATTTGAATTCATCACTAACGTTTAAAATATATTTTTTCTTATATAACACTGGATTCTGTTTCATTAGATATAATTCTTTTGTATATAACAATACTTTTATCAAAATTAGCTAATTACGCGTGTCTCAACTATTTCATCAGAAACCTGACGTAATTTATCAGTGTAAATCATATTTTGAGCCATAACTATAAAGTGGATGTAACCAAAACCTGGATATATTTTTAGAGGTGAATTTAAGATTTAAATTTAAAGAGTTCATTTTAAAGATTTTCAGTATTATACTCGTTATATCATTCAACAACAATATACTCACCGAAATCCCACAAAGTAGAGTCTGTTGAGGGTAGAATGTATGTTGACCTTACCACTACCTCTTGGAGGTAAAGAGGTTATCTCCGAAAGACCCCCGACTCAAGTCAAGCAAATCAAAGTATTAATTAAAGAAAACTACGACAATGAAGATAAGCATGAAAACTAATAGAAAAGCAGTGAGGAGAATATATGCAAGGAGTATTATCATCAACACAAGGTGCGATCATCCAAACATAGTAAACAGTAGATGATATAAGATACCACAAACCAACAACTATATGAATAGGCTACTATGATATACAAAGTGCTCTAAATTACCACAGACCGAAGGCTACATATATAATAGACTAATACTAGCACAACGTACAACAATCTACTAACCTTCTACCCTTATATAAAAAATATGAAATTAAAGATAACATTTATTGAAATTTAAATAAACATTTACATATATATATTTTCTTATGTATCAAAATTATGAGTTCAGATAAATCTATGACGCAAAATCTAGGCCTCAGTGTGTTCCATAATTCTTGTGCCCCCACATAACCGTCACGTGCCTACGAGTCAAAATCTCCACTGCAGTTCACACTAGTCGGTGAAAACATCCTTAAACTATACCCCTAATTTAAACTACATCCTTAAATTATTCTTCTTAGCAGAAAACATCCCTCAAGTATTTAAAACCTAACAACTTTCTTCCTGCTGCTAAAATTTATCAAAAAACTAACGGAATCCACCCAAAAACATGTCCAGTTCACATGACACTCAGCAAAAGTTTTCCTCCATAGTTTCATTACCCGTTAGAAGAAGCTCCAGAAAAAGAAAATTAAAATTCTCTACCGTGTATGCTGAAAAAAAAAATAAAGTTAAGATGGTGTGAGCCTGTGAGGAGACATGTTCTGCTCTTCTTTTCCTTCACCAATTGAAAGAGTTTTTTCACACCATCTTAACCTTCTGCAAAGCCAAATTGTAGCTAGATCAATAATTTTTCAGGGCAATCTGATAGTTGAGGTGATTAAAAATATGATTTTGATGTCTGACATTTGAGTTTCGTTCTCCATTATTAGAAGTAAAAGTCTCCTACCGACACCACTTCTTGCACATTCAATGAGAGGAAGACATTTTACTTGTAATTCTTGGATATCAAATCCAATAAAAAATAATTGAAAAAAAAATTGCAAATTAAAAGGATCTGCATAGTGATAAGCCTTGTTGCAAAAAAAAAATAAAAAAAATCACGACAATATTTTAGATGTATCTTAGAATGAAGGTTAATTAAGGGTGCTTCAGGGAGCTTTGCTGAGAGTCGTGTGAACAACATATGATTTTGTGTGGAATCCGTTAGTTTTTTGACAAATTTTAATAAAAGGATGGAAATTGTTAAGTTTTAAATGTTTGAGGGATGTTTTCTGTTAAGAAGGATAATTTAAGGATGTAGTTTAAGTTGGGTGAAAATCATTTACCCTCCCCAACTTTGGTTTAAAAATCAAACTCCCCCCTCAACTTTGAACAATAGTCATTCTCCCTCCTTTATCCTATTTATCTTTTTTAAATGCCTACTTTACCCTTACTCTATTACTAATATTTATTTTTCTTTACTTCTTTAAAATCGTAATTTTTTAAAATTTTTTAATGTATATAGTAAATTTTGTTTAGATAAAATAAATATTAGTTTTAGACAAAAAAAGAAAGTGAAAAGCACTAATTTAGCATATAAGCTAATGACGTTCTAAATAAAATAAATGAGCATAATAATAACAACAACATACCCAGTGTATTCCCACACAGTGGGGTTTAGGGAGGGTAGAGTGTACGCAGTCCGTACCACTACCTCCGAGGTGAGATAGAGAAGCTGTTTTCGATAGACTCTCAACTCAAGACAAAATACAGTCCAGAAATAGATGTAAAAAAGGATAAAAGATAATAAGGAGCAACACAATAATATATAGTAACAAATCAATACTACCACAAGATAATACTACAAGTAATCTACCCGAAACAACATATATCAATAAGAATCCAATAACAGAAAATTACAAGCATGGCACTACAAGTACTAATAAGGACAACACTCATATCTACTAGCATGAACTCACTCCAACCTCCTAACTTTCTACCCTAATTCGTGTTCGCCATACCTTCTTGATAATCAAATGACAAATAATAATAACTTTATAAATATATTCCGATGCATGCAATATAAAAATAAGTAATAAAAATAGAGATATATTTTATAACAAGTTAATTCCTAAAATTTACTTATATTGTAAGTAAATTTTAATTTATAATTTAGAGCATCTCATTAATGTCAATCAAAACTCATTTATTTATATAAAAAATAGAAAATATAGTACAAATAAAACTTAAATATACACATACATACATATATAATACTTAATGCATGTAATAAAATAACATTCATAAAAAATACTTTAGCTTTTGTGACAAATTTATAAAAGGATTATTCTACTTATAACATTAATGAATTTAAATAAAATAAATAAAGAACTGAGTAAAATAAACAAATAATATATAATATTATTATAAAAATATAGTATATAGATGGAGATTACAAATGTCAAGGATAATATAGACATTGTATAGGAAAAGGGGGGGAGAATGTCTATTGTTTATAGTTGAGGGGGGAGTTTGATTTTTAAAGTAAAGTTGGGGGGTGTAAACGATTTTCACCCAGTTTAAGTTAGGGACATAGTTTAAGGATGTTTATGGCCCAAAACTCTCACTATTATAATTGGGTGAAAAATATTTTCACCCCCACCCCCCAAACTTTAAAAAAAATAATTAAACTCCCCCCTTAACTTTGAATAATAATCAAACTTGTAATACTTTTTATATTATATATAATTTATTTTTTTAACCTAGATATTTAAGTTCATTAACATTATAAGTAGAATAATACTTTTATGAATTTGTCATAAAATTTAATGTTATTTTTATGACCGTTATTTCAATATTATATGCATTAAGCGTGTGTATATGTATGTACATGCATGTGCATATATTTTTGTCTTTTCCCACTCGTACTCCGTGTATTACATATTACTTGGTTTTTCTTGATATGACACATCGCTTAAGAAAATTTTAATTAGAGGTTATTTTACTAAACTAACCTTATTAATAATGCTATGAAACTGTAAAATTTGACTACTACTATTTTATGCAATTATTTAATATTAAGGGTAGAAATTAAAAAATATTTAAAATATTCTTAATTTCATAAATTGGACAAGTAAATTAAAACAATTGTTTTTAGTATAAGGGTCAAGTAATATGAAACGATGGGGGTATTCTGTATTGTCTATATAAATAAACAAGTTTTGATTGTTATTAATGGAGTATTACATAAATTATAGTTTAAAATAATTTAAAATCTAAATAAATACAATCTTTAAAAATTTGACGTTAATTTAATTAATTATTTTGTATTTCCTGCATCAAAATATATTTGTTTAGTTATTATTACCTGTTATTTTCATTTGTATAAATAAATATTAGAGTTTTGATTATTATTAATAAAATTAATTTTCTCATTATGCTAATTTACTTCATTATAGAATATCATTAGCTTATATACTTAATTAGTATTTCTCACTTTTTTTCTCCCAAAAGATAATGTTTATGTTTTTATGAAAAATTTGTTACATGAATTTAAAAAAAATGAAAATATCATGATTTTTAAAGAAGTAAAAGAAAAAAAGAAATTGATATTTAAAGGGTACAATAGGCATTTTAAAGATTTAATTAGGATAAAGGGGGGAGTTTGATTATTATTCAAAGTTGAAGGGGCCGGGGGGGAGAGGGGGGAGGGGGGAGGGGAGGAGTTTGATTTTTAAAGCAAAGTTGGGGGGTGAAAACGATTTTCACCCATTATAAATTTTCCAAAACTATAATATATATTATATACTAATAGATTATTTATTCAATAAATGGAATTTTAATTGAATCTATGAATACATCACTTACTAGCTCATTAACCAAATGCTACGTGATACAAAATGGCTCATTTACATAAATGGTATAACATATAGTCTTATTTATCAATTATAGTACAACTTTGACTCTTACAGATTATAACCTAATAATTCTTACCAAAAATAGCTTAATACATAGATAATACATTTTTAACACAGTTTTTTTTTAAAAAGGCATTTTGGTCAATTATTAATCAAATCAAAGTTGAGTACATCATGAATCAAAGATGGGGGATCTAGTATCCACTCCATAACATCAGTCATAGAATTCGAAGCCTGAGCTAACTGATGGGCACACTGGTTCGCTGATCTTTTAACGAAAGACAAGAAAATAGAAGTAAAGCCACACATGAGTGTTTTACAATCATGAATAATAACATCAAAGTAAGAGTTGTTTCCGCAAGGTTTTTCCAGCGCTTGTCTAACCAAAGATTATCCATCTCTACAATCATCGGTGTTGCTGCAAAATGTTCCTTTAGCCAGCTTAGTGCTTCTCGAACACCCAAAGTCTCGACCATGAGTGAGTCGTGTGGTCTACCTAACCGACTAGAGCGGCCTCTGATGAAATTTCCATGAGCATCCCGAACTAGCATGCCGACTCCTGCAATTTTTGAAGCAAGATCCCAAGAAGCATCAATGTTGCATTTAAGGATATTCTGATCAGGAGGAAACTATTTTGTTGCAAAATCAGTTTCTATCGCAATTGAACTTGAGGTTGGTGTTCTTGCCTTAGTCCAATCTTGTCAAAATTGGGCTACCTTTTAGATAGCAATTTTGGGCCGTAAAGATCTTTCCTTCCATACAAGGCTGTTTCTAGCATTCCAAATTTCCCATAGGATCATGATGGCTTCATGTAGTTGATCGAGAGTCCCTATATCAATCAACGACTTAAGCTAATCCAAGAGCAATGGTCTAGATTGTCGCCAACCCAATGATGATTTAAGTCAAACTTGTTTTGCCGCATTGCAATCAATTAAACAGTGAAATATTGTTTCTGTCCCTTAGAGGCATGCAGGACATACGCCGGATTGAAGAATCTTCTTATTCATTAAGTTATCACCAGTCGGAAGAACACCATTCAAAGATCTCTAAACAAAATTCAACACCTTAGGAGGCATCTTCAATTTCTAGATTTTTTGCCAAAATTGTCCATTGGGGTAGGTGCAGTAGCATTGTGTATCTCCAAATACCCACTTGTAACGGTGTATCTTCATTTCCTATCAAGTTTCCACATCCATTGATCATCCCGGAGAGTAAATCCCAATGGAATTCGCTTAATGCAATCTATCTCATCAATGGAGAAGAGTGTCTCCAACTTGTGCGTATTCCAAGTTCTTATATCCAAATCAATAATATCTGCCACACGCAACTCCAAAAAGTCTTCATCGGGGGTACTATGAATAAACATCGATTGTCCCACCGATAACCATGGATCATTAAAGATCCTAATATCGAGGCCATTACCAATGCGCTTTACGCACCCCTTTTGAAGAAGATATTTGAAAGCACAAAGAGACCACCAAATAAAACTAGGATTTGATCCTTCTCCTGCCGTAAGAAATTTAGAGTAGCGGTAACACTTCAAGAAGATCAAAACCCTCGGTTCTTGATAATCAAATACTTCAAGAAGATCTACAAAAACCTCCTTTCATGGAGATCAAATCCAAATCTTCCTACGTTTGAGAAAATCAAGAGAGAAGAATCAAGGGAACAAACAGAATTGTAGCCGCATGTTTATCAAAAAAATTCTTGTTTCTTCATATTTTTGTTTGTGGTTGAAGTTTATTTTCCATGAATTAAAAAGTGTTGCAAACAAATTGACACGCCCAGTGGGACCAAATCTACCCTTCATCTCTTCTCTCACAAATCAAATCTGCAAATCTGCAGCCACAAAACGGGAAAAATGAAAGCAGTACTTCAAGACTCATCTTTGAGTTTCATCAAGTCTACACCCCAACAAGCCTTAAAGTAGGGGGCATTTGTAGACATCAAAATTTTGTGGGACTCTATAAGATAATTTCAATTTCTGTTAGGATTTTTGGAGGCTACTTTACCTTAAACCTAGCTTGGGGTTACTCTACTCTAAACCCTAAATTATGTCTATATAAAGGGGCAAATATTCCCTTGAAAAGGCATCTCCAATATCCCACAAATTCATGGAATATTTATAAAGAGACTATTCTACGTTCGAGAAATATGCTACTAACGGCTCTCGAATTACGGAGAAAATTCAATGAGAAAAATCAAGGGATAAACATAATTGTACCCATATTCTTTATCAATGAAATTATGTTTCTTCAGATTTTGTTTGTGGTTATTTATTTCCATATATTAAAATTTGTTGCAAACAAGCTAATCTCATCATTTTGGTATAAGAGTTATTGTAAGACAATTAGCTAATATTTCAAAATATGAGATAAAATTAATTAGGGGTAATTCAATAAGATTGGTGGCCTAAAGCCAACTTTTAACAGGAGGCCATATTTTTCTGCTCAATTTTTTTAAAAAGAAAACGTGACCTATAAATCAAATTATAGGTAAAATTGAGTTTTTTTTATTTTTTTAAAAAAATTAACCTATAAATCTATTATAAGTAATAATTGGGTCTTATTCTTCTTCAACTAAAGGTCTTGGATGGAGTCTCGGAATGAAAACAATCTTGCTTGGAAGCTCTTTCCTCTTTAATCAATTTTCATCCCAAAATCAAATTAATTATTCAATACAGATACTAAACATTGGTGAAAACAATTGAAGCCTCCAAATTTTGGGGCTTAAAGGCCTCGCTTTAATGATTGGACCCTTCGACTAGGTCTAAAGTTAATCCTCAATTTTGTCTCGAAATGAATATTCTTATTCAACATACCAAACAATCCTTTAATATACTTTTCTATTTCCCGACATATGGACCTTTTGTACGGTAATTCCGATTGTACGGACTAAAGTGCACTACGGAAAAAAAAATTCATTTTTTTCTTAAATGTGGAGGTTGGGAAGCTCAATCATATTATGCTACTGCGTTTCCATTTACGTATGAAAAAGAAACTTATTATTATTATAAAACGACATCTAAACTTATTTAAAATTGCGAAAATTACTTAAAACTACAAACTTAAGTTACTTATATTACTTAAAATCCCAAATCCCTAAACTAATTACAAATATCCCATCTCACACTTTCTCTCTCCATATAGCCGATACATTACTCAACTTTCTCAGCCCACCCACTTTTAACGCCTAATGCTCCACAAACAACGCCTAATTTCAAGGCAACTATCCAGCGATTTGCCAATTTTGAATTACAGTCGTCTTCATCTCCAATTCCTCAACATCAACTGACAAACTCCATTAACTTTCTTCTTGAGTTTCTTTTGGAGGTTAGTATAATTTCATAATTTTTTTTTTCACTTTACTAAATCTAAAATCGACATTGTCAAGTTAGTGTTCATTGACCATAATAAACATATTAATGGAGTTCGATCCTTCATTTAGTATTGGACTTACTCAATTAGATGATAATCCCCAAACAACAAATATTGTTGTTGGGTTTGTTAATGGCAATTTTGATAAGGATGACCCTGATTTCCGTGAAAATAGATCTAAACATTGAAACGATCCCTCTACGATGAAGAAGTTACGGGAGAGTGTTGGTACAAGAAACAAAGAGCCTGTTGCGGCATCTTCAAAGAGGAAAAAAAATCTAAAAATACATCACGCCCCTGGCTAACAAAGGTATATTGCTTTGTTTCTCACAAGTTTATAATTGTGAGATACATATTTGTTGATGTATATGAATCGGAAAACAACATATTGGTGGATTTTTATTTACTGATACATATGTCTAATATAATTGATTGTTCTTGATATTGCTGATACATAGAATACTTATGTATAAGAAGACTTTGCGTAAGCCAGATACATACAAGATAATAAACACATAAGTATGTTAAGTAATGTATTGATTTAAACTTATGTATAAGAATGTATTAGGCAGTACATATATGTACAATCAAAATATGTCATTTTTCTGTTTAGTTATGTATTACATTAGACTAATATTTTTCTACATATGTATATGATTACAGGGTATGAACATTTTCCATGGGGAAAGATTGCCTTTTCTAAGTTAATCATCTCTTTGAGACAAGATTTTTTTATAGAAAAGCAGTTATACTGTATAGGAGGCATGCCATACGTACTGAATGTGTGGATGTATGAATGTTGTTCTGAATGCGCGATACATAACTTACATATACATAAGTAACAAAACTGATTGACGATATTTATTTTGTTCTGTTGTATAACAAATGTCATATACATCACATGATTCACTTATACATTAACACTTATGAATCTTTGTAGTTATTTACGTATGATAGATAACTATACATAGACATCTGATACATGTTTTAACTGTCATTTAGTGGTTAGTAGCATCCACTAGTTGCTTGGTACATTGGTAACTTTTGTTCTATCTGTACGTTGTTTTTTTGACAGTTTGTGTACACCAACCTACGTGTGACGGTTGAAGAATTTGAGAGGCTTGATTTGCCAAATCCAGTAGTTATTGCTACAAATGATCCTGCTGCATTGTTTGTACCTATCACATTGGGTGATCCTCACGAAAAACTGATTTCTGATGCTATACTGAAAGCTACTGCATCAGAACCAGATGATTTTGAGGATTTTAGCACAAAACCACTGATTGAAGTACTGAACAAGGCAAAAATATTAGTGACAATGAAAATCCTTCAAGACCAAGGCCCAATTATATTCCACCTTCCGATGAATCAACGATAATTAGTATTGAGTAGTTTGAAAGTTTATTATGTTTTAACCTGAATAATATTTTGGCTATTGTGTTAGCAGCTAGTGATCAAGACATATCTTGTAGCTTTCGTTGTACGTATTTATTTTGTGTTTTGGACAAAATTTCTATAATATATTAACTTAGGTTTATTATTTTATTATTTTTCTCCAAAACAGTATAAGTTAATGTTTTTTGCACCAGCTCTGTGTATATGTTACAGCATATACATTTCAGATTAGTGTTGTATCTCATAATGTTACAGCTATGTATATGTTCGCTTATATGTTGCAATGTGTAAGGTAGCTTATGTATTGTAATGTATATAGTATATTAAACATTACTAAACAGTTATGTATCATATAATGTATTGTATCTTATACTTTCTTTTATACATTGCAATGTATAAGTTAGCTCTATGTATATGTTACAGCATATATATTTCAGATCAGTGGTGTATCTCATAATGTTACAGCTATGTATATGTTCGCTTATATGTTGCAATGCGTAAGGTAGCTTATGTATTGTAATGTATATAGTATATTAAAACTAAACAGTTAAGTATCTTATAATGTATTGTATCTTATACTTTCTTTTATACATTGCAATGTATAAGTTAGCTTACAGGTTGTAATGTATATGATACAATACCTGATATAAGCTATCTTATACTCCCTCCGTCCCAATTTATGTGATGTACTTTGACTTGGCACGGAGTTTAAGAAAGAAAGGAAGACTTTTGAAACTTGTGGTCTAAAATGAGTCATAGATATTTGTGTGGTTGTAAATCATTTCATTAAGGGTAAAGTGGGTATTTTAAGGTTAAATTGTTACCAAATATAGAAATGTGTCATTCTTTTTGGGACTGACTAAAAAGGAAAGTGTGTCACATAAATTGGGACAGAGGGAGTACATAAAAGTGTGTAAGTGTGTAAGATTATAGTTGCAATATATATGGTATATTATACATTCCTAAATTGTAATGTATATTATAATGTCACATTCCATTGTATATGGGTATATTATACATTGAAATGTATATGTTATCTAATACATTGCAGTGTATAGTGTCGTAACTGCAATATATAAGCTATCAAATATATTGCAATGTATACAATATCATATACATTACAATGTAGATGATATAATTATGTAACAATAATGTATCTTATAATGTAATTACACTTTGCAATATAATTGCAGGTTTCACTTAATGTATAGTGAAAAACGATGTATAAGTTATAAATTTGTGCAATATATAAGTAACCTTTATTTATGTATTAGAATAAAATTTGTCATTGTATAAATGAAATATATCTACGTATAAGAGTTTAAACAGTAACACTTAGATCTGAGGTATGTATAATATTTGTTTATAGCAATGTATTAGATATATTATTAAAAAAGTTTTGTATATGTTACAGTATTATGCAATGTAAAATTTACCTAAACAATGTATCCCTGTTTATAATATATAAGTAACCTTATAAAGTGACTATTACCTAAAAACAATTGAAACTGGAAGCAAATTTTAACACTTACATGAAATCTTATAGTCATTACATAAGATAAATTTTAGCATCTCAAAACTTAAAATAATAAAATTTGCACAATAAATTTTATAGTCATTACAGGAAATCTAGTTAAACAAGATTTAACACTTTTCAAACTAGAAAACATCAAGTTCATGAGTTTGCTACATTATTCTTGAAAAAAGATATGTTTCCGGCAACACAATTGTCAATTTTCCTTTGATAAAAAATCACAATTGTATCTGTTGTGACCTACACGACCACATCTGCCACAACAGTTTGTGCTTGATGATAGAGTTTCACTAGATTTCTTATGCCTCCCTTTCTTTGGCCTTTCAGGTGGTCTACGATATTTTGGTGGTACGATCAATTCCTCTTCAACACATTTAGGCGGAACCTGCCATTCCTTCATATCGGGCATCGAAATAATTGGACTTCATACGTCCTCACTAGTGTTGCAGGCTTATAGTAATCAGAGCAATAGGGACTCAAATCATCTACATTTTTGGTCTTCAAAACTGCAATGACGTGAGGACACGATATCTCATCAAGTTGAAACCATCCATAGTTGCATTGGCTTATACAAACACAAATCCTAGCTTTGATCAAAAGTTCATAACAAATAAGCGAACATATATGAGAACAACTGAATGTATAGGATAAACATATTACAGCTTTGCAATGTATATAATTGAAAATACGTTATGTATACATACAAAAACCTTGAACATATAATGTATATGATGTCACCAATAGGTCAGATATAGGATTGCAGACAACATATACTTATGTATAGGATTTCAAAATATTTATGTATACGATTACAAATTTTATATACTTTTGTATATTTATTTAACCTTCAAAAAACAGATGCAGATACGATAAATACAAAGTAATGTATATGGTCAAATCATTCTCCAGAAAATGATTTCAACAATTATAAGCATCATAAATAAGTACGAAACTACAAAACAGATTTATACATTCTAATCATACCTCAGTTTGTCGGATCGCTTAGCTCGAACATTAAAGCAATGATCTAATGCATACTTCGCCATTACGCTTACAAGTGTAGCTTTATCCTTGTAAAGCTGCTTCTCCTTCACTTTTTTATTCTTACAATTACTTATGAAGTTGTCAATTTCCAATTCAGGTACATATAATGAGTACTCATTTCTTGACTCAACAACAGAAAGTGCTAGTGCATCCGATTGTATTCCTTCTACGCAGACTATTGCTCCAGTCTCACCATCGAACGTTACCTCTTCGGTAGATTTATCCATACTTGTTATGATTAAAGGATACATTACAAACGAGGGAGAAATTTTCTTCAATTCAACACACAACTTCACTCCATTATCATTACGAATCACCATTGCTGATGAATTGCCTTCAACTATGTATCGGATGTCAATTTTTTTCCTTGACTCATCAATCTCTAATTCTGCCGCAATTGCCGAATTCAATTTTAGATATGTAATATTTTCTGCAACAACAATTCCATCACTTTTGTATCTTTCATAAACTGTTTCAGATTGCCAGACACCAAAATGCCTCAAGAGAATGGAAATGTTCATCTTGTATAGGAACTGAAAAAAAAAAGTAAAACAAAAAATCAAAAAAAACAGAGCAAAGTGCAGTTTATAGTTTTTGATCGTAGGAATTTGGATGCTTTGAACAAAGGAAGATGATTTGGTAATTCAAAACTTCAAATTTTGAATCTGTTACTGAATTCAAGGGATTCAACAAACAATAAATATCACGTTGATTGTGCTTAAATCACGTTAAAGCCTTTTTTTTCCTTTTATATCGTTAATTAGTTTTGCCGTTATGTATATGTCCGTGATGTATATGGTGGTTTAATTATGTATATGCCGCGTAAAGGTAAGGGATTTGATGTAATTTAGGCAAATATCGGGAGAGAGTGTAATTAGCTAGTGAACTACTGGTATTTATGTTATTTATACTTTAAAATTCTATCCCATCTGTCCTACTATTGAATTTTGGAAAGTCAAAATATCTACATCTTGTTTTGCTGCAATGTATATAAGTACCCTCTTAGTCCATTTTTATTTGTCTATTATATAAAATTAAAACTTCATTTTTACTAGTTTTGATTAAAAATTAAGAGATAATTTATTACTTAGTTTGATTTTTCTCTTAACATTAACTATAATCACTTCTCAAAATATTGAATTTATTATATACATATTCCAAGTGATATAATAGTAAAATTATCATTTTATTTATTGCTTTTTGAAGGGTGTGTCAAGTCAATACTGAACAAATAAAAAATAATGAAGGGAGTAGAATATACTATGTAATTTTTAAATATGTGAATTATTTTTCAAAAATTTTAAGTGTTTTTTGTTCAAATTCACACTGAAAATTAAATGACTTAGATATGATACTCTAAGAAGGCGTTTGGACCTTAAAAAAGTGTTATTTGGAAAAAAAAAAAAATAGTGCTTGGAAAAAGTTGAAAACTGATAGTTGAAAGTTAAAGTTATATTTGGACAACATTTAATTTGAAAAAAGCAGAAGTCTTTGAAAATCACTTGAAATTAATTAATTGGTCAAAACTACATTTTCAAGCTGATCATAACCAAACACTGTTTTGAATTATTTTTTTTTGAAAAGAAAAAAAAGATCATGTCCAAACGAGTTCTAAATTCTGCCACACAAAATAAATTTAAGAGAGTACTCCCTCCGTTCATTTTTACTTGTCCTCTTTTGAATTGACACATACTTTAAGAAATAATAAATAGAGTGCTGATTTTACTATATCACCCTTTGAATATAATAAAATTTTTGCTTTGAAAAATGCAATGAGGGATAAATAGTAGTATTTAATATCAAGGATAAAATGAGAAAACAAAGTAAATTATGTATTGATTTTTTAAACTGAACAAATATTATTGGATATTCCAAAATAGAAAAATGTACAAGGAAAAATGTACGGGGAATAATAGATAGAGATTTTTGTTTTCCTAAGGAAACAATTGGAAAAGATTCAATTAGAAGTTGCAAGTTGCTATAGCACATGGAATGGACCATATTCTCAACATCATAGAAGTTTCATCTGCTACCTTCGTATTATTTCAGAAATCAGAAGTGGCATTAATCTCCTTCAACTTCCGTTACTTCCTTAGTTGATTTTCACTTGTCATATTTGGCTTTGGCACGATAATTAAGAAAACAGTTACTGTCCTCTTATCAATTGATGTTTAGTATTAGGTCTTAAAAAATAATTTGCATAATAAGTAATTAATACTAAGGGTAAAACATGGGGAAAAATAAATTGTCTTTTCTTGATACGTTAAAAATGACAAGCAAAAAATGAAAATCTATTTTTGAAATAATGAACGAGTAAAAGTGAATGGAGGGAGTATAAATTGCCTTCCTAAATTCTTTCAAAAAACAAACAAAATTCTAACAACAAATCCCAAAATTAGAATATTCAACAATTCTATAAAGCTCATTGGTATATGGGGATCAAAGAAAGAAGCAATTGTATGGTCATGCTTAAGCTTATAATGGGAGACAACAACAACAATAATAACATATCCAGTCAAATCCCACAAGTGAGGTCTGAAGAGGGTAAAGTGTACGCAGACCTTACCACTACTTCGGGGAGGTAGAGACTGTTTCCGAAAAACCCTTGACTCAAGTATAGCAAAGCTTATAATGGGAAAGCTCAAGAATAATCTTCTTCAATTAATTCCCAAATTTGATATTGAGGAATTTGTAGAAACTCCAAGAGCAAATAATAAAGTACACTTTGCTGTATTCTCAGTGAATCAAGAGGAGGAGCCAAAGAGGTTTATAGTGGAACTTCATTGGCTCACTAATCCTTCATTCTTGAAATTGCTTAAACAGGCTTGTGTGAAGAGGAATTACAAAAAAATTTGAAACTCAATAAGATTGGATGAATTATTAAGATACATCAGATCATATTGTTCATTATAGCTAGCTAGGATAAATTTTTCAAACATTTTTTTTTTGTTTTTCTGGCTAGTTTTTACTTAGTTATAATGTTTAGTCTAAGAGATTATGTTATGTATGTCACACCCCCTTTTTTTTACCTCCGTAAAACATTAAACAACAGCCTCGTTGGCAAAATCAAATCAAACGAAACTCACCCGGGGAATAATTGCCCAAAAAAACAAAGTTCTCTATACTCCCTCCGTTTCTAAATAAGTGCTCATTTTGCCTATTGATTGTGTTCCTGAATAAATATTTGTTTAAGCCTTTAAGAATAAATTGATCATGTTCTTCCAAATTTGCCCTTGTTTAGATAAAATGTACTCCCTCCATTTCTTTTTATATGTACATTTTATTTTTCGAGAGTCAAATGATACAAATTTTGATGAATAATATTTTAAGATGTATTTCTTAGTCATATTGAAAAAAAGGAATATTGCAACTTATAGTACTTTTCATATATATTTTGAATATCCAAATTTTAATTGAATAAATCTAATCTAATTTAGTTTTGAAAATTAGTCAAATTGACTCTCGAAAAACGAAACATGCATATAAAAAGGAATGAAGGGAGTAATCAATGTCAACTTGAAAATAGATAAATTTAATTAGGGGAAAGTTGGTAAAGTTACCTTTTATTTTTTAGGAGTTAGTAATTTGTTAAAGGTGTGCACAACCCAAAAGGATCACTTATTTAGAAATGGAAAGAGTAATTTACATGGTATTTTCAAATGGTTGATGAGTTGTGTGTCACAGTGTATTAGGAAATTTTGTTACTGATCACAATTAATGTTTTGCACCAAATCTGGTTATGGCCATAAGGTGTTACATGTATCTGGTTAAAGAACACTCACATGGTAAAAAAAATAAATAAAAAATGCCCGTTGTACTAAAGCTTTCGCTATACGCTGGGTTCGGGAAAGGGGCCGACCACAAGGGTCTATTGTATCCAGTCTTACCTTGCATTTCTGCCAGAGGCTATTTCCAAGGCTTGAACCTATGACCTCCTGGTCACATGACAACAACTTTACCAGTTACTCCAAAAAAGGATGGATGCAACACAAGGACTTTTCAGGGGGTCACCCATCCTAATACTATTTTCGTCCAAGCACGCTTAACTTTGGAGTTCTAATGGAATCCGATGCATTAGTGTTGGTATGATCGCATCCAAAAGATCACTCACTTGGTGTTTATGCAAATTACTCCCACGACACACATTAAGAAACACGGGGCATTGAATTAAGGGTGACAAAAAAGTTTGAGAATGAAATTGTGGTGACTCAAGTTTTAATTATTGAGTAGGGGTGACAAATATTAGATTAAGGATTAAGGAGTTTGAGGGGTGTGTGGGAGTTGCCCTCAAAGTTTTTTTTTTTACACTTTGGTCCAACTTATAAAACCCTAATTATAACTAAAAAAAGAGGGAAAATAATTGTCTCTTCTCCCATTTTCTCTCTCCTCCTCCTGCGCGATATTTTTTTCTCCATTGTCGTTGGTGCTTCTTCTTCTTCTACTACTTGTTCTTGTTGTTGTTCTTTCTTTTCTTCTCGCCATTGTTGTGGTTATTGTTGCTGCTACTGCTTCTTCTTCTTCTTCACCATTGTTATTGTTGTTGTGGCTGCAACTACCTCTTCTTCTTGCTTGAAATTTTGGACCAAATTTTATTCGTATATAACTGGGCATTACTTCATTGGTGATTTTGGTAAGTAAAAATAATGATTTTTAGTTCAATTTCTCATCTGGGTATATCTGTTGTTTTTTCAATAATTTTCTGTAGCGTATCCAACAGCTGTTGTATTCATTTACAACAGCTGTTGGATTGTTTCCACTACTGTTAAAGTAGTTCCAACAGGTAGGTCATCTGCTGCAACAGATGAACCATCTGTTGCAACAGATGACCTAGCTGTTGCAGCAGATGGCCTACCTGTTGGATTGAGCTGCTGTAATATGAATCCAACAGGTTAGTCATCTGCTGCAATAGATGGGTAATCTGTTGCAACAGATCACTCATTTGTTGTAGCAAATGACCTACCTGTTGGATTCATATTACAACAGCTCAATCCAACAGGTTAGTCATCTGCTGCAACAGCTAGGTCATCTGTTGCAACAGATGGTTCATCTGTTGCAGCAGATGATCTACCTGTTGGATTGAGCTGCTGTAACATGAATCCAACAGGTAGGCCATCTGTTGCAGCAGATCACTCATCTGTTGTAGCAGATGACCTACCTGTTGGATTCATGTTACAGCAGCTCAATCCAACAGGTAGATCATCTGCTGCAACAGATGAGTGATCTACTGCAGCAGATAATCAATTTGTTGCAACAGATGGCCTACCTGTTGGATTCATGTTACAGCAGCTCAATCCAACAGGTTAGTCATCTGTTGCAACAGATGGGTAATTTGTTGCAACATATCACTCATCTGTTGCAGCAGATGACCTACCTGTGGGATTGAGCTACTGTAACATGAATCCAACAGGTAGTCCATCTGTTGTAACAGATTGATCATCTGTTGCAGTAGATCACTCATCTGTTGCAGCAGATGACCTACCTGTTGGATTGAGCTGCAGAACCAGTACCTCAATCCAACAGGTAAGTCATCTGCTGCAACAAATTGATCATCTGTTGCAGCAGATCACTCAGCTGTTGCAACAGATGACCTATCTGTTGGATTTATCTTACATTAGCTGCTAAAGTTGGTTCAGATTCAGAAGCTTAATCCAACAGATAGAGCATCTACTGCAACAAATAACTCATCTGTTGCAACAGATAACTCATTTATTGCAGCAAATGACTTACCTGTTGGATTGAGCTACTGGTTCTGAACATGCACCCAACAGATAGGTCATCTGCTGCAACAGATGAGTTATCTGTTGCAGCAGATGCTCTATCTGTTGGATTGAGCTTCTGAATCTGAACATACACCCAACAGAAAGGTCATCTGCTGCAACAAATAAGGTATCTACTGTAACAGATAAGTTATCTATTGCAACAGATGAATCATCTATTGCAGCAGATGCTTATCTGTTGGGACAATGATAGTGCATTTAATTTTGTTGTTGTACATAGCCACTCAAATTACTATCATTATTAAATTTTTTAAACAAATTTCTTTAGGTACCATTAATGGAGAATTCAATAACAGTAGGTGTTGATTGTCATGGTGAGTGGATAGAGAAGAACAATCGATTTATTTGGCGTTGGAATGATGGTGACATGTTAGAGACGATAGCGATGACAGTCCAAAGAAATGTATTGTATGATGATTTTGTGAACTTAATCATCAGCAATTGTTTACTTAATTGCCAACCAAAAGATATTGTCATCAGTTACATGCACAACTCTTTTGAAAATCAGAAGGTCCTGCCTTTTAAGATAAGCGATCAGGTTCATTTGCGTGCTTATCTAAGTGATGCAGCTAGGCCCATTTTAAGGGTGTATGTGGTTGAAAAATTGATAGAAAATCAGAGTGTAGAACAAGACCAACAAGATATGTTAAATTATGAATTGGATGGTGCGGACATGAATATTCCAGATGATGAGAGTGGAGATGAAAAGGAGGAGGACCAAACACCTACACCCGTTGTTGCGAGCAATACAGTGGGAAGTTCTCAATCAACACAGTCGAGTAATCTTCAAGATGATGAAATAGGTTTTTACAAGGGAATGACATTCAAGAACAAGGAAGAACTAGTCACTTCATTGCATATTGCTTGCTTGAAAAAAGATTTCAGACTCAAGAAGGTGAGTAATTTGCGTAGTGCGTATTGTTTCAGATATGCACATCCGGAGTGCAAGTGGTGGTTGAGGGCTGTGAAATTCATAAGTTCTGACAGATTCTGTATTAGAACTTATGAAAAGTATCACACATGTGGTTCGGAGCATATTATGAGCCATAATCCGTACGCCACGGCAAAGGTCATCGGTAAATACTTCAAAAATAGCTTTTCCAATGGTAAAGGCCCATCTACAAGAGATATGGCCAATCAACTCCGTACAGAATTGGGTTGTAAGGTGAGTTATTGGAAGATTTATAAGGGCATGGAGATTGCAAAGTCTTTGGTTAGGGGAACACATGAGCACGGGTATGCAGTGCTTGGTGCGTACCGTTATATACTTGAGTCCGCAAATCCAGGAAGTAAGACGGCATTGCAGGTTGATGAAAATAGAAGATTCAAGTACTTTTTTGTAGCCTATGCGGCTTGGATTCATGGTTTTCAACAAATGAGAAAAGTCATAGCCGTTGACGGGACATTCTTAAAGAGCAAGTATGAAGGAGTATTGCTATCGGTGGTGGCACAAGATGCGGAGAATCATATCTTTCCGGTGGCTTTTTGTGTAGTGGACAAGAAATGTGATGCCTCATACCAATATTTTTTTGAACAAATGAGAAACTATGTAGATGATACGGATGAGTTGTGCATAATTTCTGATAGGCATCCAAGTATAGGAAAGATGGTTTCGATTGTCTACCCTTCAGCTCATTATGGTTATTGCATGAGGCACCTTGGAGAAAATATTCGAAACAACTTTCACAATTCAAAGGTCGTATCTTATTTTTATAAAGCAGCGAAAGCGTACGATAGAGGTGAGTTCTATGACCATTTCAATCAAATAAGGGATATGATACCCAAGGCAGCCGAACATCTCGAACGTGTCGGATTCCACAAATGGAGCAGGGCATTCTGTCCGGGAAATAGGTACAATATTATAAATTGAGTGTAATTATCTTGTTTGAGTTTATTGTAATTCTATGTCTTACTAAGTGGTTTTTTTTTCTATTGGTATAATATTATGACGTCAAACATTGTTGAGTCGGTGAATGCAATGTTTGAGGTTGAAAGAGAATTTCTATTGTCGCTCTATTTGACAAAATAAACTTAAGGTTTGCAAAAATTTTCCACGAGAGGCGTATGGAGTTGACCAACTCACCAAACAGACTTGTTCCTACAATGGAAAAACAAATATCAAAGTACATCAACTTGGGAAACAAGTTATTGGCTCATCAAATATCTAACTATAAGTTCACTATCACTGGTCATGGTGATGTTGCCACGGTCGATCTTCAAAAGAGAGCTTGTACATGTAGAGTTTTTGACTTGGATAAAATACCTTGTCCACATGCTATGGCAGCACTTCGAGTCCAATATGGTGCAGATTTTGGAAACAAGATTTATGAGTACGCATCTCCATATTATTCGGTGGAGAAGTACATAATTGCATATTGTGAGGAAATTAATCCGATACCTCCCGAAGATTCGTGGATTATTCCTTTGGAGATTTTACAGAGAGAAATACCTCTTCCATATGTTGACCCAAGCAAACTGGGAAGAAGGGCTAAGAAGAGGAGGCGTGGAGTCGGAGAATCATTTTCAACGAGAAAAAATAAGTGCTCCATATGTAAGACGATTGGCCACAAAAGAACTATATGTCCAAATCGAAATGCTCCATAATTATTGTATAGTTTTGTTGTTGGTTTTGTGGACTTGATAATTTTAACTCATATTTTAGTTTAGTTGGTGATGTAATGTATGTTATTTATTGTATAAAATATATTTTTGTTTATGATCCAACTACTGTAGTATGTGTGTGTTCATATTTTTATTGCAATAGATGGAAAATTAATTTAAATAATAAAATATGTTACAACAGATTAGTCATCTGTTGTAACAGATTTATCCTTCAATGAACATTATCAAACAGATATTCACATTTGTTGTAACATATTAGACATCTGTTACAACTGGTTTGTCATCTGTTGCAGCAGATGTCTAATATGTTTGATCAGCTCCAACAGACTCTACACCTGTTGCAATAGATGACCCATCTGTTGCAATAAGTGACCCATTTATTGGACACAATCAAACAGATATGACCATCTGTTGCAACAGGGTTGCAACAGGTTTAGACATCTGTTGCAACAGATGTCTAATATGTTTGATTGTTTCCTACAGTCATCACATATATTGCAACAGATGAGTAATCTATTGCAACAGATGATGTATTTGTTGGAAATAATCAAGCAGATATGCTCATCTGTTGTAACAAGTTTGTCATCTATTGCAACAGATGTCTAATATATTTGATTATTTCCAACAGACTCTACACCTGTTGCAACAGATGACCCATTTATTGGACACAATCAAATAGATATGACCATATGTTGTAACAGATTTAGACATCTGTTGTAACAGGTGTCTATTATGTTTGATCAACTACAACAGGTGACCCATTTGTTGGACACAATCAAACAGATATGACCATCTGTTACAACAGATTTGTCATCTGTTGCAACAGATGTCTAATATGTTTGATTATTTCCAACAGACTCTACACCTGTTGCAATAGATGACCCATCTGTTGCAACAGGTGACCTATTTATTGGACACAATCAAACTGATATGACCATCTATTGCAACAGATTTAGACATCTGTTGCAACAGATGTCTAATATGTTTGATCAGCTCCAACAGACTCTACACCTGTTGCAACAAATGACCCATCTGTTGCAACAGGTGACCCATTTATTGGACACAATCAAAAAGATATGACCATCTGTTGCAATAGGTTTAGACATCTGTTGCAATAGATGTCTAATATATTTGATTATTTCCAACAGACTCTACACCTGTTGCAATAGGTGACCCATTTGTTGGACACAATCAGATAGATATGACCATCTGTTGCAACAGATGTCTAATATGTTTGATTATTTCCAACAGACTCTACACCTGTTGCAACAGATGATCCATCTGTTGCAACAGGTGACCCATTTATTAGACATAATCAAACAGATGTCTAATATGTTTGATTGTTTCCTACAGTCATTACATATGTTGCAACAGATGATGATGCATCTGTTGAAAATAATCAAACAGATATGACCATCTGTTGTAACAAGTTTAGACATCTGTTGCAACAGATGTCTAATATGTTTGATCATCTCCAACAGACTCTACACCGATTACAACAGATGACCCATCTGTTGCAGCAAGTTATAATCTATTGTAATAGGTTATATAGTTAGTTGAACATGTAAATGATATTAAATTCATTAAGATTGTAATTGAACTTATTAATTGAAAGCTAATTATGGTTAAATAACTGTTTTTATTGACAATCATGATTCAATGAAGCAATTCACATCAATTTAGTCGATTGATCATTCTATTTAGGACGAATATAGTCAGTTGAACATGTAAATGATATTAAATTCATTAAGATTGTAATTGAACTTGTTAATTGAAAGCTAATTATGGTTAAATAACCTTTTTTATTGACAATCATGATTTAATGAAGCATTTCACATCAATTTAGTCGATTGATCACTCTATTTAGGACGAATACAGTCAGTTGAACATGTAAATGATATTAAATTCATTAAGATTGTAATTGAACTTGTCAATTGAAAGCTAATTATGGTTAAATAACCTTTTTTATTACTAATCATGATTCAATGAAGCAATTCACATCAATTTAGTCGATTGATCACTCTATTTAGGACGAATACAGTTAGTTGAACATGTAAATGCTATGAAATTCATTGAGATTGTAACAAATGTCTAAACCTGTTGCAATAGATGGACATATCTATTTGATTATGTCGAACAAATGGGTCATCTGTTGAAACAGGTGTAGAGTCTGTTGGAGATGACCAAACATATTAGACATCTGTTGCAATAGATGAGTATATCTGCTTGATTATTTCCAACAGATGCATCATCTGTTGCAACATATGATGCATCTATTGGAAATAATCAAATATATTAGACATCTGCTGCAACAGATAAAAAATCTGTTGCAACAGGTGAGCATATCTGCTTGATTATTTCCAACAGATGCATCATCTGTTGCAACAGATTACTCATCTGTTGCAACATATGATACATCTGTTGGAAATAATCAAACATATTAGACATCTGCTGCAACAGATGACAAACTTGTTGCAACAGATGAGCATATCTGCTTAATAATTCAAATTTTTCAAATCTAAGTAAAAAATATAATTCATGACATTAAACACTGTACATTTATCAAACATAAAATATTGTTATCGCCAATTACATAATATAATTAACTAAAGATACTAAAAATAAAAAATTGCTATGTTGTCTAGAAATTACAACCCACATCAGGGCTCCAAACTCTTAAATGCCACCCCAGCAGCCCAAACCTCTTGCATCCTTGAAACTGTGTTATCGTTCAATAGAGTCTTGGAAGTTGTAATACAAGTGTCGGTTATCAAAAGCTCAATAAATGCAAGCGAGTAAGACCCGCAAGCGGCACCAGTCTTATTTTTGGGAATGTTCTATTTTCGACCATCAAAAACCCATCGTTCGTTGAGTAATTTTTCTGGCAAGTGATTCATTATGCCACTTTGCTTCAACAATTTTGGGAACAACTCCAACAAAGGCTCCATGCAAATCCAAAATTATCAATCTTCAATAACTGGTATGTTGCAGTCGTAAACATTCATGACTCCCTCATTCATAAGGATCTCAACAGTCACAAAATATTTTCTCTCCAAGTTCAGGACTGCGAGAATCCTCTTTGCCTCCGTCTAATCTATGGCACCTGGATATGGCCTCTTCCCTCTACAGTAATCCATCATGTCCTCATCCCATTCAAACTCAGTAAGTAACTCCTCAATTTTTCTGCCACCAGGAGTTGTCGCTTCTTCGCTGAGTTTGTTGTACCTACTTAAAAAGTAACTGTAGAAGTTGAGGTCCATGATCCTATCCCCGAGATCATAGTACCCAGTGAATTTGAGATGCCTCTCCCGCATCAGGCAAAGAATTTCATCAACATACTGACATAAGAATATAATTTAAATAAGTTAGTAACATATAATAATAATTGAAAAGATACAACAGATGGGTAATCTGTTGCAACAGATAAGTCATCTGTTGGATAAGTTCTTTGAACCTGTTAGTAGATTACCCATCTACTGCAAATAAATGCAACAGATGGATAATCTTTTGCAACAGATGATTTATCTGTTACAATAGGTGGATAATCTGTTGCAACAGATAAATCATCTGTTGCATAAGTTCTTTGAACCTGTTAGTAGATTACCCATCTACTACAAACAAATACAACAGATGGGTAATCTGTTGCAACAGATGATTTATCTGTTGCAACAGGTGGATAATCTGTTATAACAGATAAGTCATCTGTTGCATAAGTTCTCTGAACCTGTTAGTAGATTACCCATCTACTGCAAACTAATGCAACAGATGGGTAATCTGTTGCATAAGTTCTCTGAACCTGTTAGTAGATTACCCATCTACTGCAAACTAATGCAACAGATGGGTAATATGTTGCAACAGATAATTTATCTGTTGCAACAGGTGGATAATTTGTTGCAACAGATGAGTTGTTGGTTATATAAGTTCTCTGAATTTGTTAACAGATTACCCATCTACTGCAAACTAATGCAACAAATGGGTAATCTGCTGCAATAGATGAATTATTTATTGCAACAGATGGTCAATCTGTTGCAACAGATGAGTCATTTGTTGTATAAGTTCTCTAAATTTGTTAACAGATTACCCATATACTGCAAACTAATGGAACAGATGGATCATCTAAATGAACATACTAATGAAATTTAAATAAATACAAGATTAGAAAAAGTAGCTTACCCAGTCCTCGTACCACACCTTCATATTAGTCATGTTTTGGAAGTCTTTTGCACTAAATTGATGCATGGAGTACTCTTATGGGGCCTTTTTTAATTTCATCAGGGTATTCAGCTTAGCCTTTCTTGTGGTATTCACCAACTTGTAAACATTCACCTTCTTCAGCTCTCCCTGTTCTCCTATAGCCCTTGGAAGTTTCTCAACAGTGCAAGGAAGAGGAGTTGCAATTTTTCTTGATTTAATATCTGATAGTACCTTGGAAATTACTCTTTTCCTCATCTTAACTTCCAATAGAGTGAATGGCTCTGTAATCTTCCTTGATGGAATGACACCCTTCTTAGATGTCAATTCCTTAACAGCAACAGTCAGAGCATCAATAGAACTAATCAAGTTGTCATGTTTGTCCTTGCATTCTTGGCATTTGTATGCAGAACATGAGCTTGAAGAGGGGCCAAAAGAGGTGGTATGCCCACTGAAAGGGGTGAATCCACCATAGCCACCACCAGTATAACCATCATCATGGTTAACTCTTTTTTCAAAAATTTTTTCATGAGCATCATCAACATGCTCATCACCATCATCTCTGACACCAGCATCACCAACACCATCACCATCACCACTACCACTACCAACATTAACACCAATACCCAAATTTGTTGCAGCATCACCAAAAACCTCAACAGCAGGCTCAGCAAGAACAATCTGACCTTCCTTAGGTGCTTCCCTTTTGATGGTTGTTGCTCCACCCAATTCTTTTTTTATCAAATCCACCTTAGGGTCTGGTTTTGTTTGAACAATTCCTAGAGTAAGAAAGACAGACATCTCCAACTCTTGCTCAGTAGGGACTATCCAGGGATGCACAACCTATAAATAAAAGTAGATATATTAAAATCAACCCATAATTTACAACAGATGGGTAACCTGTTGCAACAGATAAGACATCTGCTTCACAGAACTACAACAGGTGACCCATCTGTTGCAACAGATGACCTATTTATTGGAATAATTTTTATGATGTTTCAAACATATGACTCATCTGTTCCAACAGATTACACATCTGTTGGAAGAAATTAACCCAGTAGCAAGACTATTTTGATTTCTTCCAACAGATGAGTCATCTGTTGCAATGCTTGTTAAAATGAGTAAAGTTATTCTATTTAAAAAAATACTTACTGCATCATCAGGAGGGGTAAAGAGATCAAGGGAATTCATCCTTGAGTTATTCTTGGCAGACAACCACCTAATGATCCTTGGATGAGAAACCTCTTCCGAATAGTCTTTAACTTGCTGTCGAAGGTGAGGAATGGCTTCAAATGCCCATGCCTAAAAATGTAAACATGATGCAAATAAAAAATCAGAATAATTAGTCAATAATATAACTAAATGAAACACTAAGAAACTAGGAGTGAAGTTTACCATGAAAGCCCAAGGAAAGCCGTATAAGCTGATCGTCTTTGAAGATAACTTTGTCAACAAATATTTGACAGACAAGAAATAGCTTTCATATCCCCATGGATAATTATTGAATGCCTCAAAATTCTGAGAAAGCACCAACAGTTCAGGTTCTATGACTTTGTTGGTGTCTCTGGCCCATAAAATGGAATGTACAAACCAAACTAAGCACAATGGCTCCTTGTGCTTCTTCAAAAACCTTTTGTTTTGGAGATCAACTTTCAATTGCTTGGCTTTATAGCTAGGTCCAACAACAGCCAACAACTCATTTATTTTTTCTTTGCCTTTGTTGGTTTTGGTGGGTGTCTTGGTGGGTGTGTTTCCTTTCTTTTCTGCCTTGGCTGATTTAGATGGCTTGCTTGCCTTTGGGTTTTTTAAGGGTGTAGCTGTGGGAAGAGGTTCAGATGGAGGATGGCATCTCAGTCCAGTCACTATGGCAAATTCTTTCATGCCAAAACAAACTGGCATGCCACAATAGTTTATCCAAATCTCATCCATCTTCTTTTCCTCATCCTTCAAAGTTGTATCATCACCCATATACTTGATCCTACGCTTGAGAAGACCATACGCCAGGGTCATTTGAAAGCGTACATTGTTATCCTCCGGTAGATCAAGAAAGTGTCCTAAACAGCTGGACTTAAAGTAATCCTCCAATTTTTTATCCCTCAATATCTTCCTAAATTCATCAAAACCTTTACCCATAACAGATTTAACTACAAAATCACCAGTCAAATCTGTAGGGTTATCTATAGGCATCTTAACTTCGAACTTGTCAATACTAAAAGTTTTGACAAGATCATGCTGGGCTTTCGATCTACGTTCATGAGAGATCAACGATATCTCAGCATCATCATCAACTCTTTCATTTTCCTCACTTTGCCTTCCATCTTCTTCCTCACTTTCTTTTTCCTCCTCCTCATTACCTTCATCCTCACCTTCCAGCTCATCTCTTTTATCACTTTCTTTTTCTTCATCATCTCCATTCCCACCATCTCCATCTTCTTCCTCATTTTTATTTTCAACTTCCTCCTCTATAACTTCTTCCTCCCCTTTCTTTTCTACATCAGCTCTAGAACTTTCAACTGATTCTTCTTCATTATCTCTTTTCACATCTTCATTCTCTTTCTGTACATCTTCATTTGTTTGTGAAAGGGCTTGTTCAGCAAGTTCTTCTAATGGTGTTTGTAATTTAGTTTTTTTACTTGTGTTGTCAGAAGTTGATCCACTCTCTTTTCTTGTGGGAGCCATTTAATCTACAAACAAGATAAAAATAAAAAATATTACAATTGATTTGTGCATCATTAAAAAAAGGGTAACAGTAAATTTAATAAATACAACACATTACAAAATATTTCCAACAGATGACCCATCTGTTGCAACAGATTACCCATCTGTTGCAACATATGGGTAATCTGTTGAAATAGATGGGTCATCTGTTGAAAGAAATCAAAATAATCTTGCTACTGATTTTATTTCTTCAAACAGATGACTCATCTGTTGTAACAACTTACCCATCTGTTGAATGAAATCAAAGCAGTTATTCCAACAGATGACTTATCTGTTGAAACAGATGGGTCATCTGTTGGAAGAAATCAAAACAATCTTAGCTACTGGCTTATTTCTTCCAACAGATGACTCATCTGTTGCAACAGATGGGTCATCTGTTGGAAGAAATCAAAATAATCTTGGCTACTGGCTTATTTCTTCCAACAGATGGGTCATCTGTTGGATGAAATCAAAACAGTTATTCCAACAGACTACTCATCTGTTGGAAGGAATCAAACCAGTCTTGCCACTGGTTTTATTTCTTTCAACAGATAACCCATCTGTTGCAACAGATGTGTCATCTGTTGGATAAAATCAAAACAGTCTTGCCACTGGTTTTATTTCTTTCAACAGATGACTTATCTGTTGCAACAGATGAGTCATCTGTTGGAATAACTGTTTTCATTTCATCCAACAGATGACCTTTATGTTGTAACAGATGAGTAATCTGTTGGAATAATTATTATGCTTTTTCCAACAGATGACTCATCAGTTGTAACAGATGGGTCATCTGTTGCAACATATGAGTCATCTGTTGGAAAAAATCAAATCAGTAGCAACATTTTTACCACATAATACATATATCAACAAGAACAACACCAACATTTATCAATACATCAACACCAACATTTACCAATACACCACCACCAACAACAACACAAACAAACAAATAAACCAACAACACCAACATTTATCAAATCAATACACCAACACCAACAACATGAATATTTACCAGCATTTACAAATACAACACCAACACCAACACCAACACACACCCCAACAATAACAACAAACAAATTTCAAGAAGAAACAGAAACAGAACAAACACCAACAAAACCAACAGTTGTTGAGTAAGTGTTCACTTAAACCAACAAAATCAACAATTGTTGGATTTGGTCACAACAGATAAACTCCCCAAAAATTTTAAAATTCAAGTTTCACTATTTTTACAACAATGTTTGAGAAAAAGAACTACAACAATAACAAAGAATCATATTTCACTCAGAAAAAAAATACCATTTACATCAACCACCACAGTAAGAGAAGAAATACCATTTGTTGTGTTCCCATTTCGTTTTTAAGCATCAAATACTAAAATTGTTAACCCATACTAAGAAGAGAAGTTAACTCAAGTTCTTCTTTTTCTTCATAACTAAAAAGCCCTAATTTTTTTTTTGAAAACAAAAAAACAGAGAAGCCTTTACTTGTGAATAGAGAGAAATTGACTGCTGAAAGTTAAAAAGCAACGATGAACAACTTGAATCTGTCGTCGCCGAAGGTTGAAAGTCGCCGGAGGCTGCTGTCGCGTCGATCTGTTGTCTGTCAGTTCCAACAGTTGTTGGGTTTGAGAGAGAGAGAGAGGGGTGAGACGTTTGAGAGGAGAGAGAAGGGAGTTGTGAGATATTAAAATCTGATTTTATCTTTTTGTTTTTTATTTAAAATGGTTGTGGATTGTTTTGTATTTTTTAAAAGATTAAGAAGTTTTAAAAATATTAATTGGGTCCCCAATTAACTTAATTTGATTTTTTAAACTACTTTGACCCTTACACTTGGTCAAGGATCCCAAAAGTTAAAACAAGACTTTTGGGACTCCTTTCGTTAAATTTTCTCAAGAAACACCCTAGCATAAGTTCCTCCTAGAACCTCACGTTAAACACCATGTGAGAGTCCGGTTTGGTTTGTGGATCGCAGTTCCGATCCAGTTAGAGGTTTTGTTTTATTTTTTTCGAACAACCATTGACATTGGTGCTATATTTCAAATATTTGTTTGGAGGTTCAATACATTTACTTAATTTTTCTGAAGGAATTTTTGGCTCGTCTATACTCTAAAGGTCCATTTCTTATCGATCCCCTATTTTTGTTTAAGGAGCTTGTGTGTAAAAAATAGTGGTATCTTTTAAATTAATTTGATATATTTTTTCATTTTTCTCGTATAAAAAAAGAAAAAAAGAAAAAAAAAACTAAAAAAAATGAAAATAAAAAAATTCTACCATTAAAGTAACGAGTGTTATAAATATATTTGTATTATAGTGAATATCTACTATGTTTATTAGGAGAAAAGTTAGTAATCCTAACTTTGGACCAAGTCGGTTTTCCCCTATGAATAAAGGTTTTTCTTCATTGTAATTCACCCCTCATCCCTCAATACAATTCATCAAGAGGAATAAGAAGTCTCTCTCCTCTCTCATATTCTTTTTGTTCTTGCTATATTATTTTACAACATGTTATCAGCATGAGTCTCTAATTTTTTTTTTTTGGTTTGAATTAAAGCCATGGTAAACTACCGTCAAATTGGCAGAGCCAACCGTTGCCTTACTGGGAGGGAAACAGTTATGAGGTATGTTTACAACTCAAGCAAGTGTACGTTGCTTAGTTCAATTAACTCAGAGAAGCATAGTACCATTAATTTATCATGTACTATTTAAATACATATATATCATATTGTGTATCTTATAATAAAAAAGAAGCACGTAACTCTGTAGTGTTTAGATAAATCAAAGAAATAGACTAGGAGGAAATCGTAATGGTGTCTCATGGCAGAGAAGGTACTTGTCAATGGGTTGAATTTGAAATTTGAGTTATGTCGGGGTAGCAATAGTTGAAGCCATATGGTAAAGTCAGCGTGGGTTTGGTAGTGATATTGTTAATTATGTATATTGCTTCTAACCATTAGCACTATTTGAGTTTAGACTAGATCTATATATGAAAGTTGCTACTAATATAATGGTTAGTGTCAGAAACGACACTCGGCGAGGTATGATTTAATTTATATACTAATTATTTGGTTCTTGAAGCGGTGAAACACTTTTGTAAAAGTGAAAGGCATTACATCTTGAGACAAATATTGATAAGATGTTGGGTTAAAGTTTGTATAAACAACATAAATCCCGACAGTTTGGAGCTTAGTTACAGAAAATCCTGATATTTTGCATAATTATTGAAAATTCCGATTTTAGGTCTGTCGAGATACATTATTAGCTCGCGATACATCCAACGAAGATACATAATTAGCTCCCGATACATTTTTTTCGATTTTGGGTCTGTCGAGATACATAATACATCCAACGAAGATACATTTTTTCCTTTGTAAAGATACATAATTAGCTTCCGATACATTTTTTTCGATTTTGGGTATGTCGAGATACATAATTAGCTCCCGATACATCCAACGAAAATACATAATTAGTTGAAATTTTTGTAATTACTTTATAAGGGTGGAGATTTGTGTAAATATGGTAAGTTAAGGTGTATGTTTATGTTATTTTTCCTTAAAGTTTAATCAATTTATGGCCTAAGATATTTTTATATGGGTAAGACGTTGGGTTTAAGTCCTAATGCACCATAGTGATGATATAATGATGATTAAGGTAAAATGATGTGTTTTTGGTGAAAAGACATGAAATTTGTCTCATTGAATATGCTCTATTCCCTGAAGTAGATGTCGTAGCAGTGCATAGTATGTATGAAAGAAGACAAGTGATTGAATGTACGAATATAAGTGTGGAGGGACAATATGATAATAATCATCAAAAGTGATAATATATTCACACGCTTATTATGATTATAAGATATGTTAGAGAAAAATTCTCTACATTATATGTATGTCTCGATTTACTCCTGAAGTAGCAATATCTTAAAAGAGGCTATAAGCTATCATAATTTGATATGCTTAAGACACGATTATATTTCATTCCTGGGGAATGAGAAGTTTGATTTTTATAAATACAGATCTATACCCTGGGAGTGAATGTAACTGTATTTAGTAAAGCTTATAAATTCGAACGTATTCTTGATTGTGAAGATATCATAATCCACCTTCAAAAGAGGAAGAATAATTGGAAGATTGAATATCTCCAAGTTACTATGGTAAGAAATTAATATGAATGTGAAAAGTTACCCGAGCATGATGAGATCACATGCCATAATAAACTAGGAATATCCAAAGTAGAGATATTTGTTTTCCTAACATAAGGGGGAGTTAATAATCAGCTAAGAAATATGTTGTGAATTATCATCAATATGATCCTCAATAAAAGGATAATTCAAGTCAAAAGCTAGAAGCATTTGCTGACCGAAAATTGAGTTCATATTTAGCTGTAGATGCTCCCATTGTGCATCCCTGATGGACAAAGTCTACCGCATGCATGAAGTGAGGTAGACCAATCGGTTCCAAATGCAATAATCCTTAAAAGGGAGAGAGTAGCAAATGATCAAATAATTATAATAAGGAGGCAATGTGCTCTTGAAGAGCCTATGGCATAACACTTCATGAAACTTTATGAGAGGTTCAGGTACATGAAAATAATGAAGTGAAGAGATCTTAAAATGTTATGTCACATTGCAACCTGATACAAAATGATATCCTCGACGATATCTTTGATACAATATGGTGCAATATTGTAAAGATTATGAGGATTTGAATTCTACATTTATTTAAGCATGCTCATTTATAAATATTTATGAGTGACGAGAAAGGATGCATCTTGGTAAGCATAAAACTTATTTGATTTGCAGTTCTGACACTAGAAGATGTTACTCGTAAAATGGTGAATATTGTCGATCACTTGATGAAATCTATATGAAAATTGATTCTAAATGCCCAGAGCATATAAAAGTTTCTGGAAAACTTGTTTATAATCTTTATAAGGGATAAATTGATGATTTGAATATTATTGAAACTTTAGGAGAGATTTCAAAAATGATAGATTACCTGTTGAAAAAAGTTGAAATGAGAAACATGCAAAATTGGATTGGTCATGAAGTACCATATCTTATGCAATTGATGCATGTATACATCTTGATATAACTATGAGCATGATATAGTTTTACTTCCATTTGGAGATACTGAAATAAGATCAATTGCACATGGAAAATGAAAGACCTCATATGAATGTGTTTATGCTAATGCATATCGTTAAATTTTTGAATATATAGTATATTCATATGATCGACATAAGGGTTCGATATAGACATATTACCCATTATCATGAAGGATTACTTTCATACCATGTTGTTTTACATAATAATCAAATCAGGCTGAGATAATGACTATTCACAAGCAAGTCGAGAATGTATGTGGCTGAGGTCAATGATACATCTTATTCAAGAAAAATATGGTTTGAAATACCCACTTATATAAAGATGCCGCATGCATAGTACAAGTAATGAAAGGATTCATAAAAGGAGATAGAATGAAACACATCTCGTCAAAGCTTTTTACACACATGAGCTTCAAAAGAATGACGATATCAACGTCTAACAGATTCATTCGAGTGATAATTCATTCGAGCATATAAAAGTTGAAATGCGTATTATTAGAGAGGTGTACTCTTTTTTCTTCACTAGATTTTTTTTCAGTGGGTTTTTTCTAGCGAGATTTTAACGAAGCACATTATCTATTAAATAGACATTCAAGGGGGAGTGTTATAAATATATTTGTATTATAGTGAATGTCTACTTGTATGTTTATTAGGACAAAAGTTAGGAACCCTAACTTTGGGAACAAGTCGGTTTTCCCCTATAAATAAAGAGGTTTTCCTTCATTATAATTCACCCCTCATCCCTCAATATAATTCATCAAGAGGAATAAAAAGTCTCTCTCTTCTCTCTCATATTCTTCTTGTTCTTGCTATATTATTTTATAACAAGGAGGAATTTGTGGCTATAAATCCTCCTAACAGTTTTATTTAAGTCACCGATGTAAAAAACTTCTCAATTAAAAAATGATGCTATTTACTTTTAATCCCATGGTTCATAACCTTATTAAGATTAGTAAGATAATGCTTAGCCCCCTACTTACCCTGTTGAGTATTTTTATTTTATTATTTCTTCCATCTCAAAATAGTTTACATGTATAGATTTTGCACAATTCTTAAGGAAAAATTAATAAAGAGTGCAAATTGACTAATAGTATGACTCTATTATCTATTTAATCTTGATTACATGAATTTGTTCAATTAATATGGGAATTAATTACTAAGGGTATAGTTGGAAAAAAGTGGTTAATTATCTATTGATCTTTTAAACATATCAACTATTTTGAAATAAATTTTTTTTAGCAAACATGCCAATTATTTTGAGATAAATTTTTTTTTAGCAAACATGCCAACTATTTTGAGATGGAAAGAGTATTAATAAAAGGCCTCTAGACATACTGTCTAGTGATATAAATTTTGTTTTAAAAAAATAAAAATAAAAAAATCCCATGGTTCATATTTAATTTTATGGTGATTGGTAAGAAGGGAGGAGTAAATTAATAACGATATTTTCTATCGTTATTATTCGACCGAACTACTAAAATAAATAGATTTTTCGAACTCTTTTAAGTAAAGAACCGGTCGTCCCAAGAAACATTTGCCGACCTATTACAGGAGAGGTAAACTACAGGCAAATCCGGTGCAACAAATTCGATCGAGAAAATATGGAGAGATTTTCAAACTTGTGACCTTCATTTGAAAAATTCTCTGCTCAACCAACTCGGTCACCTTGCGGGTTATTTGTTGTTAATTTGCGTGACTTGATTTTATAACTATTTATACTACCTGCGAACAAAACTTAAACTCGATAAATATCTTCATCGGGAAAGTCCCTAGAACCTTTCTTTTGCTAGTTTGTTTTTTATCTTTAATTAGAAACAAATTAATTAATTTTACCTAAAATCAGGTAGGAGAACAAAGGACCCATTGGGTATATGAATAGTCATTTAAGAAAGTGAAATATCATGGATCAACTTGTTGCATGATCATGAGTATCAAGTAAAATGAAAGGACGTAGCATGAAGACAAGGCCCTTCTCTTCTGGATACACACTTTCATGTGAGCCATTAATTATTTTGTTCTCCAAAAAAATCTAGTAGATATTAATCACTTCATATCTTTAACTAGTTGCTAATTTGAGGGTATTACATGCAGCGCCGAAGCCAGATATTTTGTGGAAGGTGTTCAAGATTTAATATATATGTATAAAAAGTAATTATTGACATATATATTCAGTATAATGTTCTACATCTATAATATAATTTTCAACGAAGGGTATTCAATTGACCACCCTTCAGTCTATGTAGCTCCGCCTCTAGTTATATGAGATATTTCTTCAATTTTTTCACTTCTCTGTGAAGAGGGCCTGAATGCTTGATCATGAGGGAAGTGGTGGTTTTCTAATATAATTTCAGCAGTTGTACTTAGAAGATATACAATTAGTAATTAGGTAATGTATTCGATATTGTTTATATCAAGTCGATGGATACATGACAAATGATTGTGTGTACATAGATATTTAGCAGTTGGCCATGATTAATTAAAATACATGCAAGCATTCTCACTTCATTAAATTTAATTATAGTAAATTTATACAGTTTGGTATAAACACAGATCAGATGCAGGTAAGTATTATTTTACCATTTCTAATTTTACCATTTCTAGATGAGATTGGTATCTGAGCAAAATTGAGGTCTCACTGCAACTCATTATTAGGAAAAAGAACTTTTTATGTACTTTACTCATGAAAAAAGATCAGATTTGCACGTGAGTAATGTTAACAGTATAATTAAGTAAATAAAAAATGAGTTTAAATTTTGTGCACCGTTAGTGTACAAAATATTTTATACCAGCAGGTAAATTAAATAATTACCACCAAATTTTATAATTAAAATTTAGGAAATAATATTAAAAGTAGAATCCTAATTGTACTCTAACAAAATAAGTTACTATTTTCTTTTATAACCTAAATCAAAATCTAACTTTTCCATATTTCTCTCTCAACAAAATCATCAGAATTAATGAAATAATTGTTCATCGCTCAAATGACATTAAAATTACAAGAAGTAATTTTTTTCATGCTTCAAATTCTTCACGCCTCAAATGCTATTAAAATTGCATGAAATAATTCCTCCATGCTTGAAAGACAAGCAAAGAAATATAACATGGACGGAAGATTTTGGCAAAAAATCTGATTTAGATGAAGGGTTTTAAGAATAAATGAGTTGAGAAAGTTCTTTTCAACTTTAGTAGAAAGAGAAAAAAAAAGTAGAATAGAAAATTAGAAAAAAATGGATAACAGGTCAATTTTACCTGATAGTGTAGAATATTTTGTACACTAACAGTGCACAAAACTTAAACTCATAAAAAATTATTTCTAAAGAAAGTAATACCTTTGTTTAGGGGTGGATGCAGTTTTTTGGCTACGAATTCATTTGAACCCAAAACTTCCGATAGGTATATATACCAATAATAATAATATAAAAAAAAACTACTAAAATCTTAATACATATCGCAGTTGAACCAACAACTTTAACATTACAATTATTTCAATATTGAGAATCTTAAAAGTTCAATTTTTTAAAAAATGATACTTACATCTATCTAATTTTTTCAAACATCAGGACAGAAAAAGATTCATGATATGTTTCATCATGATACCAAAGTAGCAAAAGCACATGCAACAATAATGGACCGTCTGACCTTTAGGCTTTAGCTCATCACCATCTACAATACGAAATTTCTTAATTAATTATTCATAGCTTCAATAATCTCCTCCTATAAATTCCCCTTTCCCTAGTCCCTAAACTCTAAAGCAAAACACATATGATCCTACTACTAAATTCTCATTAAAATTATTTTCCACACTATCTTCAAAAATGTCTAGGCTTAATCATCTTATGGTAAAACTCAAGAATAATCTTCTTCAATTATTTCCCAAATTAGATGTTGTGAAAATTGTGGAAACACCAAGATCATCAGCAAATGATGAAGAGATACCAAATGATGTTAAAGAAGGATACTTTGCTGTATTTTCAGTGAATGCAGAAGAAGAGCCAACAAGGTTTATTGTGGAACTACATTGGCTAACTGATCCATCATTCTTGAAATTAATGAAACAAACTGAAGATGAATATGGATTTGGACAAAAAGGTGTGCTTGAAGTGTATTGTCTCGCCGCGGAATTGCAGAAGATTTTGGAAATCAAGTTTGCAGTTAATTAATTAGATATATTATCGCGGAACAGAAAGGACAACTCGGTGCACTAAGCTCCTGCTATGCGCGGAAAACAGGAAGAACGGAAATTGACTTTTATGTTGAAGTCTTTCCCGTTGGATGTTATAATAGACTAATAGTATATGGTTTAATTTACAAACTGTTTTTCTTTTTTCTGTTTATTTAACTATAATGAGTCCATCTCTAAAACTAGAACTGTGACTTACATCATGCATGTTAAGAACTACTCCTTTTATTCTGTATATCTGTGTTGTTTGGTTGGTTGGTACCTATGTATTGTATTGTGTTGTTAGTTTAAATATGATATTTATTTGATTATTATTTATATTTTATTATACGGCGTATATTGTTAAATTTATCGTTATATAATACTCTAATGAAAAGTTCTATTTTATGTAACGATTGATTTGGTCATGTGATTACGTTGTTACCGGTTTTTTTTTCTCATTTTAATTTGTCTTTAATTAATTATTAATAATCCTTAATTAACTTCTTTTTTTTATAATTGGTTTACATCGTAATCTATACTTCTTTTTTTCTGATATATATTTATTCTTCAAATTGCTGATGTGTTACATTATGTAACTAAGAAAAACAATAAAATTTATCCAAACATTGTATTCATCAAAATAATACAGTACAATACAACATTATAACAGAATACATATACAATACATTATGAAACGATATGTAACAATTATCCATATATGATTAAGGGATAATTATATACTCCCTCCGTTCATTTTATTTGGCCTTCTTTCTAAATATGTTTGTTTCAAATTAGTTGTCCATTTTCGCAAATCAAGAGTGTTTTATTACTTTTTTTTTTCATATTACCCTTAGTATTAAATAATTAAAGAAAATAGTAGTAGTTAGATTTAGTGTTTCAAAACATCATTAATAGGGTTAATTTTGTAAAATACACTTCTAATTAATTTTTTCTTAATGGGTGTGCCAAGTCAAAAAAGACCAAGTAAAATAGAATGGAGGAAGTATCAGGAAAAGAAAAGCCAAAATATTCTGAACTTTTATCTTGATTAGGACACAAAATTAAAGAATTTCCTCTTCAAACTCCAATAAATTAAAGATTTGAAATGTAAAGTACTATAGGGATTATTATAATTAATTAATCATTGAATATACCGTTCTAAAAATTTCAGGGGTATTCAATTTGCACACCGTTTTCAACTGGTACTTGTAAGATACTTTTTTGCAGATTTACGTATTTCATAACAACTTAGATATGCAATGTTTGAAGTTAGTTTTGATAAAGTCCAACTTTAAACAAAAATATTTGAAGTTATATATTGCTGAAGTTCAAGTAAAAATGACTGAACTTCAGTCATACGTGCATGAACATCAAGTTAAAATGATTGAATTTCAGGTAAAACGAGGTTAAAATTCAAGTGAAAATGACTGAAATTTAGCGAGCTGTATATCAAAAATTCAGGAAAAACAACTAAACTTCAGTCATATATATGGATTTCAACAACGTGAAATACTGAAACTCAGAAGATCGCATATTTAAAATTATTTCAATATAGATAGACTTAAAAAAATTTATGCACAACAATTATGACTTAAATAGTTATCCCAGCATGGGGTATATGTAAACTTCGACCTTGAATATAGCAAGTCCACTAAATCTGTTGTTTTAGGCCACAAAAATTATTCATATGCTTCCTATAATATAGTATATAATTCAAATAATAATTAATTTTCAATATAATTAGTTATATCACCAATCATTAATCACATAGTTCTAAAAATTTTGTTATTCTTTATGCACTTGCTTGAGGTAATTACATATAAAATTGATATGCAATTAATTTATTAAAGTCTTAATTACTCATATAATCTTTGTAACCAAAATTGATTAAGTTGTACTTGCAATTGATGGATTATATTATAAATAGGAAAAGAAATATTAGAGGAACTTAATTCTGAAAGAAAAACTAACAAAATTGCATCCGTAGAAGTTAGAAGAATAAAGTTCAAATAAAACATAAGAAAAAAAATTACTTATTAAATAAGTTTAAGACTCTTCTTGAGGTTTAATTTCAGAACATTTATATATTCTGTTGAAATGCCCTGATGAATAATAAGAGTAACATCTAATTTATGTGAGGTTTTAAAAACTCCAAAATTTCTCAATTGTCTATATATTCTCAAGGTATTTTAACGTAAAAGCTTGTTACAAAATTATATTTACTTATTATAGTTAAATAATTTAATAAGATAAATATATGTATTAGTTAAACCGTGATTTAAGTAAAAAGAGTTATATAAGTATATATCATGTGTTTATTAATTTAACATAAATCTTATACCTCACAATTCAAAAAGAAAAGCAAGTACAATTAGCGGCGGAGCTAAAAGACTGACTACGAATTCAGTCAAACTCAATAACGTTTATTCAAACAGTGTATTTATGTTAGAGTTTTTATTGAGTAAAACGCATTCTGCCTCCGATTAAACACGCCATACACCCCATAATATACAAACAAGTTGAAGAAAATGAAAATAAAAAGCATACACTTAATATATATCATATAGTAATATATTTTTTTTATATATTAATGTTAATTATTAATATGAGACCGCGTGCCAGTTGTATAAGGTATACGGAATAGGTACCAGACATTCTGACATTGTGGTACCAATATGTTTCAAAAGATCAACTCATCTGTGTGGCTAGCAACACTTGTTGACACATTGATTAGTCCAATAATCTCCTATCAAATAGGGTCCATTTAGTCATGATTTTGTTTTTTCCAAAATCATAGATTTTTTGGTTATGTATTAAAATCATATTTGTTGGGTGTATTTGAACTAAATCCCGTATTAGTAACTGCATATTTGATAGTCCTAATGATATATGAGGCTTCTATTATAAAATCATGTGAATTTGAATTCAAAACGAATAATATTAAAATCAATAATTCGAGATTATACATTAATTTCAGAACGTTTAGGTCAGAAGTAATAGCTTAATTAGTTTTTACTGCATTTAGTTTGAAGTAGCTTCATCAAGACTATCTTAACTCGGAACAATAAAAGTAAAAAGAAGCTTTCATACTTGCCTTTTTGTGGCTTTCGACTGAGTCTTCAATATAGACAGGAAAGACTGATCAAAGTATTAGTGAAGTAGTGCTGGAATTGTTACAAAATTCTACTATTAATATTTAAGATATAATATATTTTTTCCTTTTAAAAGGGAAAGATTCGGTTAGTATGAACTCATATTAGTCCTTTCCAATAATTTCTCCATGATCATTTTTTTAAATATATTTCCATGATCATTTTTTAAATATATTTTATAAAATTATTTCTAAATTGGGGAAATAGAGTAGTAGACCACTTAACAGCTGTACGGAATTTTTTTTCCAGCGTACGGAATTTGGTACCTAATTAGCTGCACCGGATCCTAACTATAACCTAATCAAACCTCAAAAACAAACTTATAGTATACTCATTTGTTTTTACTAAATTAAGATTAATATGAGAGAATGTGAAGATATATTTAAATATTCAAGATAATGTATTAAGATCTGAATATGGAATAATTAAGATTATTGATTTATTTTTCATCAATTAAATGTACAATACCTGTAATTTTTTTCAAAAAAAAAAAAAAAAAGAAATATAAAATTTAAAATATACTAAACTAATTTAGTATTGTATTATTTTTTTTTTTTTTATCATACGACTGTTGGTAATGGTGTGAATGGTTATGAGTGCCCGTTAAGGTGCTAGTGGTGATTGTGGGTAGCAAATATGTAGCGATGGTGGATGACATTAATGATCGAAAGTGGTTGTTGATGATTGTAGTTGCTGATGGCAGCTGATAATTGTGGAGGTGACAATGTAATTAGTGCAAGTGTTGAATGATAATGATGGTTAACGATATTGGTGGTGATTGTCATTAGTAATATGATTGGTGTGGTTGTAATGGTGGTTTGTTGAAAATGGGACTAATGGTTGATTCATGATTGTAGCGATTGTCAATGATAATAATGATAGTTGATAATGATCGATGAAAATTACATGTAGTGATCAATAAAAAAGTAGATAGTGTCCACTCTTAAAGAAGTGAATAATATATTAAAGGAAATTAAACCTTTATTGATTAGAAAAAACTCTCATTTTCATTAAGAAATTGTCCTTAAATCAGCTTATAAAGAGTTGGAAAATAAGCGTGAACTCGTGAATGAGAGATATAGCCTTATTTTATATACTAAAAGAGTTTATTGAATCTTGAGAAATACATTAATGTCGTATGAAATATCTTTAGAAACAATATTTCAATGACACACCTCAAAGTTGAAAAGAATTCCGTGATTATAATATACTCCCTCCGTTTACCTACTTTTCTTTTTAGTCTGTTTCAAAAAGAATGACCCTTTCCTTTTTTGATAACGCTTTAATTTCAATTTTCCACATGACATGTTTAAGACCACAAGATTAAAGGGCATTTTGATACATTTGCCACAACTTTAATTTAGGACCACAAAATTCAAAAGTCTTTTTTATTTTCTTAAACTCTGTGCCAAGTCAAACTAGGTCATTCTTTTTTAAATGGAGGGAGTACATATCTTTATGATGTGACACTACATAACCAGAAGATATTCAACAAATACATGCACCTTTTTTCCCACTAGCTAGTATAGACACAGAGATAACAGATAGTATTAATTACTAATTGGTAAATTAAATAAAACAGGAAAAAGACCCATCAAATGTTTCAGTTATACAAAGATGACAACTATATGTAAATAAATGGACCCATATTGAAGCCTCTCAGAAATTTCATTTGTTCCCTTCTTCTCCTACACTAGCTAATTATAAAATCCCCTCTTCCTACAACTTATCCTACACATTATCTCACAAATTTTACTAATCAAAACAAGTCCTAGCTCACAAATTTGAATTAAAAATGTTCAGGATTATTGGAGGAGAAAGAATTAAAGGCTTGATAATACTTAAGCTTTTAATTAAGCAGCTCATCAAGATTCATTTTTCGCCTCGTTATGATGATGAAAATGGAGTTGAATTCGTAGACACGTCGATAGAAGACGATGAAGAAGTTGTACCATGTGATGTGAAGGAAGGACATTTTGCTATTTTTGCAGTCAATACTAAGGAAGAGAGAAGAAGGTTTGTTTTAGAGCTGAATTGGCTAAAAAATCCAGCATTGTTGAGGTTATTAAAATTGGCTGGAGAGGAATATGGATTCAGACAGAAGGGTATTTTGGAAATTCCATGTTCACATGAAGAATTGGAGAAGATTATTTTGCAACTCAAGATTGAAAGAAATTAATTAATGATCATACTTTTTATACGCGATGATCAGTGTAGTTTAACCTGCGATAGTTATTAGTAATATTACTAACATTATCAGGTTATCAAGAAATGATTATAATATATATTTACTTGTGATTACCTTATAAGTAACCTTACTATTATGTAAATTTCTTTATACTCTGAATGGACGTAATAAAAGTTGAAAATAATTTAGTAAAGCTGCTTTCGGATTGAGAATGGGACCAAGTTCACTATACTATTTTGTTACTGTAACTTGTAAATGCCCCACAGTGGAGTGAGGATGTGTAAAAAGTTGACTATACCTATGGTGGAAATGAGAAAAGGTAAAGATAGATCGAAGAAGTATTGGAGAGAAGTGATACGATAGGCGATGACACATCTTGCTTATCAAAAACATGACTCTAGATAAGAAGATATGAAGATCAAGCATTAGGATAAGAAGTTACTACTTATAAGTAGGCAGCTTAGCGTTTTTTTTTGTTTTTTTTTTGTCAGCATTCTTATTATTTCCCTCCTATCTTATTCTTTGATTTTAATATTACATGTTGTTTCATTTGTTTCGGCTATCTTAGTGTTTATTGTTGTTACTATTCTCATGGTTATCTAACATAAATTCTTCACTACTGTACATGCTTTCCATACTTAATTTATTATATGCTTTACTTGAGCCCGAGTCTTTCGGAACATCCTCTTTACCTTCGTAAGGTAGAGGTAAGGCTACGTATACACCTCCCTCAAATCTCATTTATGAGATTATACTAGGCATATTATCGATTTTTCAAAAAATAACAACTATTTTAGACCAATTATTTTAGTAATCACGACAACTAAATTGGACTGAAGAGTGTACCTGACTTGCATAAAATTCACATTATCAAGAAACACTATTCGCAAGTAGTGCTTATAACTTAAAAACCTTCGAAGAGAGACCATATCAGTGTGAAATTTCCTTTCAAATAGAATGTAATTCTCCATCAATGAGCCAATACAACAAGTTCTACTTCCAGAAAATAGATGGTCTATAGCTTCTCTCATCATTTTCCTTTTATTTACAATGGCAGTAAAAAATACATTGTATGACACTACATTGATCATTCACTATATGATGTACATCTTATCGACAAATACGTGGTACAAAGATCGATTGAAAACTGGAACAAGCTCTGCAGTGTCGCGCGGATATTACTTTACCTCTGAACAATTATTCGGACCAACTGGTTCTCTCAAGCAGCTTGATATCGCCATAACAGCAGCCTCAATAGACGCGTCTTCACCCTGTTTCACAAGTCAGATTCATACAAAACTCGACTTCAAAATGTCCAAAATATAACTTCAAGGAAAAGGAATTTAACAATTTACCTTTTCTTTCCAATAAAACATGTTTCCGTATGTCCCTGCCAAACGGCTCCAGAAGCTACGTGGAACATCGAGATCCACAGTAGCGCCAACGTTGAAATTCAGTATGTTTCCTGAACAAACACAATAAGCACCAGAAGAAAATTCAACAGAACAAATTTAAATCCGAAAAAGAAGCATTTCTCGCATATTTACCAAATGTAGGATCAGCAACAAAAACTATAGTCCTGTCGTCCACTTTCCAAAAATCTTTGATAGCTAATCCTGTGAATATAGCATTGAAACATAGCCCATTATACTTTTTCTGAAAAAGTTTAATCAAGTCGGGAGATAATTAGAGACCAATTATGTACCAGGCGTATCAGGGTAGTTCTGAGCTAAAACTCTCAGCTTAAAACCAGTATCCTTTTCTATATCTGTAATCTCTTGTGCAAGTCTTTTCTCCTGTAAACTAGTAATAATCATGAGCATATTTTTTCCTTTCATATGAAATAGCAGTTATTTCAGTTCAAGTAAACATTAGTACGCGTAGGAAAATAAAAGGGCAATATTTTTAAACCGCGTATCCAAAGTACTTTTTTAGCAGAGAAAACAAACTAGAGAGAAAGCAAGACAAGGAAGTATGATGTGGAGCATAAGCATAATAAAATGCCAATCCTATCAAGGGACAATAAATCACACCTGACCATCCGAGAGGAAGCCAGCAACATCAATAACTGTAGTAAACTCCTTAGGAAGCAATTCCGGTTTGTTCACCCCGACTTTTCCCTCAGCAATTCCAACTCCTACAATGGTAGGTTTATTTATCAGTCAATATCCTAATCCATGAAGAATAAGTCCAGAAGTATCAAAGCACACATTTCCTAAGAATTAGTACATATCGAGGAAAATATATCCTGCAGTGTTCTGAAGTACATTCCCTACTGAACCATTGTTATGCAGATAAGAAAGAACTAACTAAAAGTATTTTAATAGGAACTATTAACATATCAATTGTTTAGATAGCACTTACTTTATAGTTATGAAGTAAGATGATACCGGAATGAGTTCAAATGCTGTGCCTTTTCAACATTGTAAATCAACTGAATATATTTTCATTAATATAATTCAATGCTACTCCAGAAGGTTTACAAGATGTTCTGTTTTGTTGCTAAACTAGCGGACTATTTTGGAAATTCCATTGGAAGCATGTATTTATCCAATACTCCTCTGGACCATCTCCAGGAAATGTGGCATCACCTGCACTGTCTTACTTATAGGGATGATTCAGCCTGCACAGTGTTCCTGGATGCTGCAAAAGATCCTTAAAGCAGCTATTTATCTGGATCAACTAGGCATGCAGGAGCATGAGTTCACACAAATCTAAAAGGTCCCCATAAGATGGATGTACAACCAGCTTAAAGGTGAATTTCCAAAGGCAACTTGGAGGAAACTTATCTACAATAACTATGGGACTCCTAGATGGATATTTGTTTTGAATTTGGTTATACTTGGCAGACTGCAAACTAAGGATAGAGTGGCCAGATAGACTAACATTGATGATTTATCCTGTCCACTGTGTGCTAGCGAACCTGAGACACAGGACCATTTATTCTTCCTCTGTCCAGTGTCAAGTGAGATATGGAGTAGTGTATTTCATTGGCAAGGGCTGATGAGAAATCCAACAGCTTGGTGTGATGAAGTAAACTGGGCAATGACCAATGCTAGAGGGAACTCAGTAGGGGACACATCTACAGGATGAGCCTAGCAGCTGGTGTCTATATATGGAGGGAAAGGAACCTAAGACACTTCCAGCAGAAGAGTAGCAACATCAGTAAACTGACTGCAACAATTGTGCAAGAGGTATATTGCAGGGGAGCTATGCAAAGGAAGTTAGCAGGCAGGATGCAGCATTTTGGACAGATGCTCATATTAGGATTCCTAGAGAAACCAACAGTTTTGTTTGAATATTTTTGATATGTAGTTGGTAGTTTGAGTAGAAAGCAGTACCAGAGAAATGGGACAATTGTCCATACTCCATACTCTTGGTCCTTAACCTGTACATAAACTCTTCCTTCGGTTTGTGAATAAAATTTATTTACAAGAAAAAAAAAATGAAGGCTGGAAAGAGGAGTTCAATATGATAATTTCAGGTCTCAAGTTAGAGCTTTGGAAAATGGATGTTGAAACCAGCAGTTTTCTTTCCCTTAGCTACATTTGAGAAGCAATACAGTATTGTGTCTTACAGAAGTAAAGCAAGCTGTGGAAGACCAGAAATCACTTATCAAATATTAGACGCGGATTATACGATTGCTAAGACAAGGAAACCTGGGAACATAATCTAATAGTTTAGACCAGCATGCATCTGGCTAGAGAGTTGGAGGTCGAGACACAGACCGATATAGTCTTGTGGTATCAGGTTCACCTGAACCCAGTACTTTTGGTGAAAAAAACATAAATTTATGCATGGTTCCAGAAATTGATCCTGTTTATAAGTTGCACTGGCTTCACACTCTTGTGGACAACTTAAGCACTTACACTGTGGTGTCCGGCCATCTTGAGCACACTTCACCTAATTCTATAGGTACCTGCTACCACCTAGGCTTAAATAGATATGATGAAATCACCTAGTGATTTTGTCTCCGTTTTGAAACTGAGACCTCATGATTCTCAGCCCACTTCATTCACCACTAAACCACACCCGCGGGTTTATAAACCAGATTTTTATGATGAGAAAATGTATCAATCAATCAACTATCCTAGCTCCAGTTGACTATATGAATCCTATAGAGTATTCATCATAGGCACATCAATTATATGCTGACCTTGAATCTAAGGCAACCCTCCTCTATCCTTGCTTTGCACCGGCTATACTTTGGAAAATTCACATAAGCATATTTATGAAATGGAATACTGATCACAAACTAATACTCCCTCCGATCACTTTTACTTGTCATGTTTCGCTTCTCACGAGTCAAATTGGGTGGACATTGACCAATATTTTAAGATGTATTTTTCCATCATATTAATATGAGAATGATTTGCTGTATAGTTTTGGAACATTTAAATTTTAAATTTAAGATAGTGAATTAATCTAATTCAATTTAGCTCTGAAAAATTAGTCAAATTGACTCCAGTAAAGTGAAACGTAAAAGGTAGAAGTGAATGGAAGGAGTAATAACAAAATATTCCATGAGGACCTAACACTTGATAGAAGAGGGAGAACAATAAAAAATTTAAGATAAAATTTTACAGCATATAAAACTTAACTATGAGCTCCCAGCTTACTCTGAATTCCTCAGCATTCGCTGTTACAAAATTTTCCAAACCCATTTAAGCTTAAAGAATTTACTCCCTCCGTCCACTTTACTTGTCCACTTACCTATTAAATGCATTACATTATGAATCGTATTTAATACTAAGGGTAAAATGGGTAGAAATAGGTAAATTAACCATTGGTTTTATAAATTGGACAAGTATTATTGAACGGAAGGAGTAAATTCGTAGCAGTCAATTTACAGTAATAACGATCTTTAGTATGCAAAACAAGCAAATAAATTCGAAATTGTGTAATTTAACAAGAACCCATTTGCAACAATTATAGAAGCACTAAAAGACAATGCATAAAACAATAATTTAGGGAGGAAATTGTTACCTGTGAGTGATAGAGCAAGAGCTAAAGAACCAGAGAGCAAGAAATTCAAAGTTTTGGATGACAATTCTGTAATTTTAGATAATTTGGGAGCTGGGTTTTCTTTCCTGAGTGAAATTCTGAAATGGAAATGTGAAGCTTTGATGGAATTGGAAGAAGAAGGAGAGTGATAATTTTTGGGGAATGTGAGAGATGAAGGAAGATGGAAAAGAGAAGCCATTTTTCTGTGTTCTTTGTGTCTATACAAATGGGCACGTATCCTTAAGTCTAGAATATTGTACTTATATCAACTCAGAGAAATGGCCTTTTTCTAGAATTTGGTCCATAGTTTGATAAGGAATTATACAAGTTATTTGGAGGTTATAATTTTTAAACTAATTCATTTTATTTGGTCTATATATTTTTAAAAAAAAATTATTTTAATTTATGAAATTAACATAATTTTATTATTATTATTATTATTATTATTATTTTCCTTAGAATTAAATAACCAGTAATGGGGAGGGAAAATGGGCGAGGGAATTACGAGGTGGGAAATCAAAGTCTCACTAAAAGGGAATAGAGTTGTTGATGATAGGCAAGAAGGAGCTCTTAACAACAACAAGCTACCCAGTGAAATTCCACAAGTGGGGAAGAAAGAGCTCTTATGATCGAGAAGTATTGAGAATTGCAGTGGCACTGGCACAGATATGTGTCAATATTGGATTTGAAGATTTAAAAGAATCAGTTAATGAGTTTCTTGCTGATATTACAGTTAAGTACATATATCTTTGATGTAATTGAAGGTTAGAGGATATGAGTGCGTCCACACGTGCATCAGAGTGAATAATTGCGTATCCGGGGAGATTGTTGAGTTTGTAAAATTAGTTCAAGAGATACCCTTTTGCCAACATCTTCCACATTTTCCAGTAGTCAAAGATAGAAGGTCGATACCCAGTTTTTCGCGAATGAGTGAAAGACCTTTATGGCTGCCTGCATTTCCTGATCGGTATACTTACATGGAACAAAAGGACTTTGATCCCGAGCTGATAAGATTGAGTTAGCAAGCCAGCAACGGAAGGCAGAAAGGTTTTTGTTTAATCTACATCAACGATGGGTGTGCAATGGTCCAAACAAGGCATCAAGTTCCAAGGAACCTATGATGTTAGGATTGGATCAAGTGTTAATGCATACAAGAAAAATGAGGCGGACAAAAACCACGATGCCTTACTGGAGTTGTTTTCTACTGCAATTGACACAATGAAGGATGGAGAAAAATCCTAGTGACATGAGGCATGCTGTCTGTTTTAGAGTATAGACCTGATAAGAAGGTCTTGTGCAATTATTTAGAATCTGAAACTTAAGAACACGAGATCTCAGAGAGCAGCATCATGATTCAGGCAGGATGGAGAGAAAGATGACAAGAAGAGGAGAGCAGAGTTGATACTTAGGCGAACTATGGGAAACCAGCAGAAGTTGACTCAGTTGTAAATTGGTTCATGGAATGGTTAGCTTGATCGATTCTTTCATATTCTGTTTGGAAGATCAACACTTAACTACGCTAGGTAGAAGTCAGCCAAACTATAGTTGTCCTGTGACTGTCACAAGTCAATGATGAAGTCTGATGTAGCGCAAAGCATTTTTGGAGGTTGGTTGTTTAATTCTCCATTTATTGATCTGTTCCTTTATCTTATCAAACAAATGAAAAAGGAGGAAGTACGAAACTATCAATAAAAATGGCAACTATCAAGGTTGATTCTTTTGACAATGCTAACTGGAAGTAAAACTGGGGACTCTAATAATTTTGGGACAGAATAGATGGAACACTAATTTGAGTACCGTAATTTCAATGCGTATAAATTATACAAAAGTGAACAGGCCAAGAACCAGATGTCAACTAATAATATCTATTCTTCAAACTGTTGATGTGCCATTCTACTCAAATCTTAGTGTTTGGCTTTCATATGTCAAATGATCAAACTAGTCATGTAAACATCCTGAAGCGTGCAGCTTGGAATAGTATAACTGTAATCTGCCGGACCGCCATCCCCCTACCTCCTATCCATGTGGTTATCACTGAATCCAAGGGCTCCCCATAAAAATAGTCATTTTTTTATCTAGGAGATGTGAGAGCAACTCCTATGATATACAGATCTCTTGTATTCTACTTTCCATGAATGCCCAAGTTTTACCCTCCTCCTGTCTGTTCATTCATAGTTTTTGATAACCTTGTAATTTGGATTTACGAGTCTACCACTTGCTAATTCTATTAAACCAATATATGTAATTGTTTCTGGCATCATTATGTCAATCTGATAGGTGCTTAATTTGTAGTTAAATTTTACAAGATCAGAGCAACGTATCAGTGATTGCTTAGATCACAGAGAGAGGTTTTTCGGTTCTATTGTATTCATGAAACTGGAATAAAGTATGGTGGTCAATGAGTAAAACTCCTCTATTCGTTGTTCTAAGGTGATAGCATAGTTTGTTAATAAGTGGTAAATTTTTCATCGAATCAGATGTTCCTTAGGACAATTAGCTAGAGCAACACGTGCTGGTAAAAATGATTGCAAAAGGGAAAATATTAGAATACTTCTGAGGAAGGTCCATTTGATATCCAAAAACTGCTTAGCAATAGTCGGACAATTGGGGAATGTACGAGTGAACTGAACCAAAAATGTTCGGGTAGAGCCGGTCTAAGCGTTGCCTAGGTAAACGTCTCGGAGTAAGAGGATAGTTATGAACCCTATAGACCAACCCGGAGAACCAACTGATTTGAGTTTGATTCTTCATTATGCTTTTGTCAGCAGCACTTAAAAAAAAAGGGGAGCCCGGTGCACCTTCCAAACCTTATGGCATTTCTTGCAAACCTTCTTTTTTTTTTTTTTGACAAGGTAACTAATTTCTTGCAAACCTTCCACCCTTTGTCATCATTAAATTGCTGAAGTTGCCTTGTGCAGTCTAATTATTTGTGGTGTTCTCTAAAACCTTGTGAAATTTTAGTCTCTTGCATTTATCGGTATATTTAAGTTCTTTACTTGGTTATTCTTTTGAAAGACGAAGAGCTAAACAACAAATTCCTCCCAGTAAGATGGGTGCCTTTTTAGCATAATAGCATTTAAAGTATTAACAGTTATGAATTCTGCAACGTGCATATATTTCTGATGGTTTTATTCAACTGATTCTTATCTTTCTCATTCTGTGTGCTCTCAGTTACTGTTGCTGGATATCTTACATTGTTCGTAATGATCTGGATGCTGTTATGTGTTCTGGCACTTAGATTTTGTGATCGACTATAAACTCCATCAGATTTCTGCTACAGAAGTAGACATTTTCAATCATGTTAATTTGTTGCTATTGTTATTCAGGCCCTAAATTTGTGGTTATACACTTGAATTATTTACTGCTTTATGGTTAAGAGATGATCTTTTTGTGCAAAACATCTACCAGCCTTATCTGCCACTGTCTGCTGCTGAATAAATGGTTTGTTGGATTTTCTATTTTTGCTTGGACATAATTATCTTGCTAATGGATTTGGTTTGAGAGGCTTTTCTTATATTGTTCAAAAAAAGCGATTCAGCGTCATTCTTGACTATCTGATTACTTTTGTTGATTTCGTTATTGACACACTCTGCACTCTATCTTATTCAGTGCCTTATCAAAACATCATTTAATGTCATTGTGCTATTTGTATAGAATTATAGTGATTAGTTGCCTACTTAGCTGATTTGTAAAACTCGATGAGGCAACAATCTGCACCAAGTTTCTTACTCAAGCCACAATTTAATCACCAACAAAATGCATTTGGTGTAAAGTCAGAAGGGTAGAGAACTAAGATGATCCTTTTCTATGATCTACCGTTAGCTATATCATTTTCCTACGAGTATTCTGCTTCTAACGCATCTAATGGAAATTCAGGGAGCGGCAGCCCCATTTCGATTTACAGCTAATATAGTCGAGGATTAAAGTTGCAAATAATTAATTGGGCTCATCCAAGTCGAAGTTGGTTTTTGCACTTCGTTTATTTGAAACAATCATGCAACACAAATTCACATACATGCAATGTGCATTGTAGTTATAATCAATTTTTTTTCTTCTCGGTACCTCAAACCCACAGCCGTTATCTACTTGTTTTCACTATTTTCATTTAGTTGCACACAGTTTTTAACTCTTATGTACTGCAGCATTGTATGCCAATCTCAGCGTAAAAGAAGTCTTTGGATCTCTCCGGCATCACATGGTATGACTATCACGCCTTGCTGGTAATATCCAAATTCTCTTTCTGCTTCTTCTAGTAACTTGATAAAGGTGGGATGAGAAAGATAATCTAAAGCCACTGAAAATTTCCTTGGCTCTGCATTCTCCCCCAGAGCGAGCACCGAAAAGTGCCCCTTCTTTGTTGAAGTTTTAACTTGAGCTTTCCATTTCTTCCACTTGCTGATGTTGGGGAGAAACATCTTTTCAAAAAGCTTCATGATCTTCTTGACTTTGGGAAAATAGTCCCCACATATCACTTTTGCTTTTTGGCTGTTCTTGCTCATTCTTTTTTTCCTAATGTGCTGAAAAAGTGCAAGTTGTTGTTTCTTTATTGTGGAAGTTCTAAGTGACATTTCCAGAGGACTTGGAATCTCATATATATAGTATGTGACTACCGTCGCCGCCTTTATTTTCTCATTTGACAAGCTATTTTTGGGTTATCCAATTTGTCCTCCCCACAAAGGGACACACTAGACATGTCACTGTTGAAGGGGTCTTGTGTAACATGGATTGCCAGTAGACAATCCTATTTGTCCAGTTTATATTTTCATCTTGACACTGTTCTGTTCCATGGATTCTAAATTCAATGGATAGAGAATCCACTTATCTAGTCTTCTCCACTTAAATGTTAAACTTCGTTAGATGCAGGACTCCAATTCATGGCGTTCACTTAATGGTCTTACGATTGAACAAAGACCCCCATTCTCCATCTCTTAACCCCCTAAAACACAATTAAAGGGCAACCTGGTCTACTAAAGCTCCCACTATGCTCGGAATCCGGGGAAGGGACAAACCACGAGGATCTATTGTACGCAACCTCATCTTTCATTTTTGCCTGAGGCTGTTTCCACAGCTTGAACCCATGACCTCCTGGTCACATGACAGCAACTTTACCAATTATTCCAAGGCTCCCCTTCACAATTTTTCTTGAATTATATTGTATGGTATCATATGGTGTGTGTCGGAGAACCTCTCTACCTTCCAAGGTAGGTGTAAGTCCGCGTACACACTATTCACCCTAGACCCCACTCAGGGGATTACACTGGTATGTTGTTGTTAGTGCCAGACAGTGTGTGTGCAAAAAATGTGGCTTGGGTAGAAACCACAGAAAGTTGGGAAGGTGAAAAGGACTGTTCACCAAAGGTGTTTTCTTTTTGGCTAGTAAAGAATTTGAATGGTAAGCATAGTACAAACGAGGCATTTTCAGGTTCAGGTACATAACAAAATATTAGCTTGGTACAATGCACTTTGGATAGATATTATATTCATGCTAAGCTGCTATGATAGTAACATATTTGCTTTCCCAGCTGGCCCCTTATCAGTTCACTCCAGTTTTGAACTACGTGGACTAATATGAACTATAGTTCAGTTGAACAGTTGACTACCTCAGGATTCTCTTTTTCTTCAGAAAATGCAATCAATTCTTTGGACCAGTACAGCTATTCTACTGTTGATAACTGTACTGTTTTTTCTTGCTATCACTATCTCAGCAGTTCTTCTTTCATACTTCCACGCAGCATCCAAAAACCGGTCGAAAATGTTGCTCAAGTACATGCATCCAGCTCGATTGTTCAAGCTATAGATTGATACCTTTGTTGAATTCGTCAATTAACACAATATCCTTGGCAATTACTTCCCTCGTTTCAATTTGTTTGGCTTACTTACATTTTTTAGTCTGTTTTAAAAAAAAGAATGTTTTTTCGTTTTATATCAACTCTTTGGTTTTACCTTTTCACGTGGCATGTCTAAAACCACAAGATTAAAGGGTGCCTTGGTACATCCAACATATATTTAGTTTAAGACCACAAGATTCAAAAGTTTTTTTTTTTTACTTTTTTTAAACTCAGTGGATAATCAAAATCAGACAAACAACATTTCGGAAAGTAAGAACTTATAAAAGTGAGAAAAATTTGTATAAGATATATCTACATTCATCAATGTGTACCTTTAAATTTATGATGTAGAACAACAATTGAATTTGTTTAAGTGGTTCAAGAACGCACAGATTATAATAGCCGAATGGTAAATTCTTGGTCATTGCTACTATGTTCCCGGTCTTGCAGCTCCTGAGCCAGGCAAACCAATGTTGCAGTTTCGGACCCTTGGAGAGATGAACAATCTTAATTACCTAACAAGCCCCAAGTGCTGAACCCTATGCTGCTTTTTCTGACTCTCCAGACCTCACTTGTGGGATTTCACTGGGGGCGTTGTTGTTGTATGTCTCTACGTGTCATCCTCTTATTTATCCAGCTTGTAAACCTGGGTTTTGACCCATACAATCAAGAAAAGGTTCCTCTAAACTTGGTTAAAGAACATTACTTCTTAAATTACAAAGATTGCCGCATTTACTGGAGCTTTGATAGAAGCAGTTAACCTCAACGGTTCCATGATGGGGGTGGATATCAAAATTTTATTGAATTTAAATTCGTAAGGGATTCGAAATATGTTAAACTCAAGATATATTGATTTAAATATTGAATTGATTATTTAAGTCAAATAATATGAATTCAATTCAAGTTCAATCATATTGGGCTAGTCCTTTTAATTGGGTTACAAATGAACTCACTTTGCTAAGTCGAAGATGTCATCTTATCTTAGAAGCCTAGTTTGGTACTACGTGCCAAGTGACGTGGCATACCAAGTCAAATACGAGAGTCAATAGGATCATGTCACATGTCAAGATGACATAGCATGCCTAGTAAATCAAAGGCAAATTAAATATATCACGTTTACAAGTGACATGTTTCGATCAATCAAATATCGTCATGTCAACTTCAATCTGATTGGTAGAAAAGAGTTTGTCTTATCATACCTCTTCCACCCCACAACTATAAATAGGGGTCTTCAGACCTCAAGAACTCAGAGGGAGTTCGTGGATAAGTTTCAAACGCTCGAAGATCAAGAAGAAAGGCAAATCTAATACCAAGTCTTTCAAGGTCAAAGTTACGTGTTTGTGAGATAAATATTATTCGTGACGGCCATCAAAGCTTCTGTCACACCCCGAATCCCATCGAGACGTGATTGGCACCCGTAGCCGATAAGGCCCGAGAGAACCAACCTTTACCTATGTTCACTCATATGCATCTCATAATCATAACCACCAGTGCATAAGAACATGAAAGACGAATAAAGGAAAACATGGGACATTTTGATACATACATAAGAAACTTGGCCGTTGTGGCCATCCAGTGAAAACAACATGTGTCTTTTACACTGTTACACCCACATCGGTCTACAAAAGCCTCTAACAAGAGCATTGACCAAAACAAACCAAAAGTCGGGACAAGTCCCCGCTTTATACAACATGTACATCATCAAAACATATATCTACTATGACTCGGAGAAACCCCGAATTAACTGGAGCTCACCAAGGAACTGCTAACACTGGCAATCTACTGGGGAGGCCTACTGGGACCTGCGCCTGCAGCAAGTAAGGTAAATTCCCCGAGAGGGGTCAGTACGAAATAAGTACTGAGTATGCAAGGCTCAGATGAAACTATACAACACATGAATATTTCAATGAATATGTCAATGAACTCAAAACATATGAATAATCAATGAGAATAAGTCACCATGTTACGTTTTGGAAACCATGTGGATTGCTTTCATTATTTTCATTACTTTCTTTATCTCAATGCTCACATGTCATTACATATCACAATGTGCCCGGGCCCCGACTGATCAGTGGGTCTTTCATATCATCATATAGGGATCGAGTCGAGCTAGGCTTATGCCCCTAGACTTGCCACCCTCGGGATCGAGTCGAGCTAGGCTTACGCCCCTAGACTTGCCACCCATAAATCCATATCTCGGGATCGAGTCGAGCTAGGCTTACGCCCCTAGACTTGCCACCCGTACTTGATCATTGACCACATTTGCATTACTTTGATCTTTACTTTGAGATTGTTACTTTGATAGTCATAACATCACTTTGGAACTTTGGAACATCACATTGTTGGAAACTTTGAATCATTGACCAATGAGTAAGAGACATATGAGTAACCTTATTGGAAATATAATATCATTATGAACCTAACACCATTGGCACCATTGGAACAATAATCAAGGAACAAGGGACATGAGTATGACTACTATTGGAACTTTGGGACAATACCTTATTGGACTTTTGGAACATTAACCATGAATATGATACATGAGATTCGCAAATGATCCATGAGTAGAAAATATATGACAATGACTAGTGATAAACGGATATCGGATACCTTAGCACATTTCGGGATAGAACTAGTGACATGTCAATATGGACACTATTTGCCGCAGAAAGATACGGACAAAGTAACCTTACATACCTTGGATTCGCAATACGAATCTACAACCTTAGATGCGTAGACAATAATCCCGCTCCTTCTTTATGTGTCACTCTACAACATAAATACATAACAAAATTCACATTAACCACCAAGTACTTTACAAATGCATACAATGTCAATGAGTTACATGTTTGCCTTTAAACATGTCATTTCCTCTTAACAAAACCATTGATCATACTATTATTCCAAAAATTCCATAATATTCCCAACATTGACCAATACATGAAAATCAATACATTTCACCACAATACTTCTCCTTTACACTTTCTTATCCATAACACATCACAAATAATCCTTCAAAGCACCTTAATTCAACTCATAACACATATCGGCCAAAATCCCATAATTTCCACTTTTAGCCAAGAACAAATTTAATGCCAAAAATAACACCATACATGTTCATATTTTGTCCATACCATGCTTTTTCATCAAAGGCACAAGGCCTAATTCAAGTTCAAATTACCAAGATGACACATCTTTCACCAAAGGCAAAAATACACTATTCATCACCTTGCCAACCCAACTAGCATAATATACATAATCTCCCATGCATATAATATGTTAATCCATGAGAGTAAACACTTACCAAAGCTTGGAATATGTTGATCTTGTCCAAATATGCCTTAGGGTTTATTTGCTTTAGGGTTTGGAAGAGTAAAGAAATGTTTGTGAAAAATATCCAAAAGGCATGAGAGGCTTTGATGATAAAAAATCTGATCTTGGGGCCTTTATATAGACCCCAAGTCAAGCTTAGCCTTTTATTTGGCATTTAATATGGTCAAAGTGGAAGAATGGATCTTTTTGCCCTTTGGGCCAATTCTTTCATTTCCATTTTGGGCGTAACTTTGGGCCCAAGAACTCATATCCATGCAACCCATCCAATTTCATGTATTAATCACCATATCTCTCATGTTTACATAATTTCCTAATGTCACGACAATATTCTTTTAAACAATTCTCATTCGTCCTTTCGATCGCAAAAATTGGAATTCTAGTCGCCCTTGGTTTCATTGGACATTTTGGATCACTAGTCACATTTCATGATTTGATCATGTAGGAGTATGTAAAAGTGTGTTGAAGTTTTTGAAGCTTTAACAATGCTCAAATAACTCCAAAGAACCATAAGAAACCTATTTAGAAATCGTCGTAGAATTGCATTACAAAACGACTCCGGAAAGGCATAGTTTTTGTGCCTTGCGCCACACCCCTGAAACAGGGTAGTGGCGCAAGAATGCAGCCTTCTCTGAAGTTTTGGGCTGCAGGTGGCTTGCGCCACACCCCTGAAACAGGGTAGTGGCGCAAGTCTCAGCACATTGCTGAAATTTCCGGCCACTTATCCAATGTGTACGTATCGTCCAATCCTTTATCCAAACACTACAAAATACTTACTTAGTGATCTTAACCATCAAGTAAACATGACTTAAAGTCACCAAATGAGGTTAGAATATGTACGAGTTCTTACCCAAATGCTCCATGAAATCACAACACACCTCCTACGAAGATCTAATCGCACATGTTAAGTCCGATATCAAATGTTTCACCAATAACACTATAAAACACATATGCATGGCATCTCAACACCTATGTAGATATGATCCCAAGGTATCAAGTGAGGTTATAAAGTACGGGGTGTTACAGCTTCCATGATGAATAAATCAAATTCATAATCAAGCTCAAGATTACAATTCAAGATAAGCCTCAAGTAATTGAATTCAAATACAAATCAAGATCAAGTCCGTCAAATTTAAGATCAAGCTTCAAGTCCTTGAATTTAAGTACACATTAAGATTAAGTCCATCAAATTCAAGGTCAAGCTTCAAGCCGTTGAATTTAAACTATAAATCAAGATCAAATTCATTGAGTTCAAGATCAAACTCAAACGCCCCTTGAATTTATTTTTTCTAAAGAAGAATAAGAGGATTCAGATAAATATATTGTAAAACTCACTACATTTTAAGATAAAATACTGCGATTGTCGTTGTTATATGTTTAAGTCTTGATTATCTTCTCGATGCGAATTTTATTGTCTAATATGGATATCTCCTTTTAAGAATATCTGGTTCTTGCCCTCTAATGTATAATCTCAAATTTGGATTAGCTGATGTTTTCCTCTCGTAGTTAATTCTGGTTTCATTATCGTATTCCAATTAAAATGATGGGATGCCTCTGCTAATTTGGATACAAGTCCTATGACACAGCAGGAGCGGGATTCTCTAAAAGCCAAGGTCATGGGTGGCCAAGAGGGCCCACTTGGGGACTTGGGATCTCAGTAGGAAATGCAAAGATTGCAACCAGCAGCCGGCCAAAGAGAATCAACTAGTTTAGTTCTGATCTGAGTAAGCTCATAATAGGAAATACCCTAACCCTGGGAACCGGGGCTTGGCCATCCTTCGTTTATGGTCTACGTTCCGGCTTTTCCGTCGACAGCTGAATGTTTCAATCTGGTTCGACTCATGATCGCATCTGTACTTGTTTTCACTATTTTCACTTAGTTGCACACAGTTTTCACGCTAATGTACTGCAGCATTGTATGCCCATCTCAGCGTAACAGAAGTCTTTGGATCTCACTGGCTTCACATGGAATGACTATCACGCCTTGATGGTAATATCCGAATTCTCTTTCTGCTTCTTCTAGTAACTTGATAAAAGTAGGATGAGAAAGATAATCTAAAGCCACTGAAAATTTCTTTGGCTCTGCATTCTTCCCCAGAGCGATCACCGAGAAGTGCCCTTTCTTTGTTGAAGTTGTAAGTTGAACTTTCCATTTCTTCCAGTTGCAAATGTTGTGGAGAAGTGTCTTTTCGAAAAGCTTCATGATCTTCTTGACTCTTGGAAAATAGTCCCCACATATTGCTTTTGTTTTTTGGCTGTTCTTGCTCATTCTTTTTTTCTTCTAATGTGCTGAAAAAGTGCAAGTTCTTGTTTCTTTATTGTGAAAGTTTTAAGTGACATTTCCAGAGGAACTGGAATCTCATATATATAGTATGTGACTGCCGTGGCATTTTCTCATTTGACAAGCTATTTTTGGGTTATCCAATTTGTCCTCCCCACAAACTCACAAAGGGACACACCAGACATGTCACTGTTGAAGGGGTCTTGAGTAACATGGATTGCCAGTTAACAATCCTTTTGTCCAGTTTATATTTTCATCTTGACACTGTTCTGTTCCATGGATTGTCGAGCGAAAATTGAATTTGTCTCATACTTCGTTGTCCTTTTCTTCTATTTTTTTGCTTGTTTTCTTTTAACATAATTCAGAAATCCTCGAAAGCCAATTGGTGCACGATTCTAAATTTAATGGATAAAGGATCCACTCATCTACACTTTTCCTCTTAAATTTTAAGCTTTGTCTGTTGTAGGACTCGAATTTGTGAGCTGCACTTAGTGATATAGCTATTGAACCAAAAGTCCCATTCTCTAACTCTTACCCTAGCCCCCCAAAAAAATATTTATCTCTTGAATTATATTGTATGGTACCATACAGTGTGTATCTGAAACAACCTCTCTACCTTCCAACGTAGAGGTAAGGTCTGCGTACACATGATTACCTTCCCCAGATCCCACTTGTGGGATTACACTGGGTATGTGGTTTTGATTGTTGTTGTTGGTACCATACAATAAAAAGGACAGTCCAGTACACTAAAGCTCCCACTATGCGCAGGGTCCACGGAATGGCCGGACCACTAAGTTCTATTGTACACTGTTGGTACCATACAGTGTGTATGAAAAAATGTAGCTAGGGTAGAAACAACAGAAAGTTAGGAAGGAGAAAAGGACTGTTCATCAAAGATGTTTTTCTTATTGGCTAGTAAAGAATTTGAATGGTAAGCGTCGTACAGAGGAGGCATTTACAGGTTCAGGTACATAAAAAATATTAGCTTGGTACAATGCACTTGTAATAGATATTATTATTCATGCTAAGTTGCTATGATAGTAACATTTTTGCTATCTTCCCAGCTGGCCCTTTATCCCAGCCTCTTCTTCTTTCCTCAATTCATTTCAATTTTGGAATGTTCTCATTTACTCACTCTTCCATTCCACTACGTGGTCTAATATGAACTGTTCAAACTGAACAGTTGACTACCTTAGAAATTTTCTCTTCAAAAAGTGCAATCAATTCTTTGGACCAGTACAGCTATTGTACTGTTAACAACAGTAGTTTCTTTCTGTCTCAACAGTAGTTCTTTCATAGTTCCACGTAGATTCCGAAATCAGTCGAAAATGCAGCGTAAGTACATGCACTCCAACTTGATAGTTCCAAGTTTTTGGTTGATGCCCTCACTAATTTTGTCGATCAACACAATATCGCCAACAAGTAGCATATATCAAGAGACTTCATCTTGTATTTTGTTGGCTAGCTCATCCTTTTCAAGGGTCTAGAACCATTGTTTTGGAAAAATTCTTTATATCTCCTATTATTTTCAGGCTAGTGACGACTCCTTCATACGTGTCCTTCATATTATTTTATATGCACAGGACAAACAACATTTCGAAAATTATAAAGAACCTATAAAAGTGTAAGAAAAAAAGAAGTATAAGATATATCTACATTCAACAAGAAAAAAGTTCCTATAAACGTGGTTAAAGTACAGAACTGCTAAAATCAAGAATATCTGATTCTTGCTCTCTAATGCATAATCTCAGTTTGGATTAGCTTATGTTTTTCTCTTGTGATTAGTTGACGTTTCATAATCGTATTATAATTAAAATGACGGGATGCCTCTGCCAATTCACTAATTGTTTCTTCCCTTTAACTATGAGGAGGGGTGTGTCTATCTCCGAGAATCAATTCGAATTCATGCCTGGGGATCAACTACATAAGTCATTTATGTTGGTGAAATTACAGAAAATTACAATTGAAAAATACAAAAGAAATGAAGAAAATACAATAATCTTCTTCTTGGCTGAGGCGCGGATATTTCGCTCTCTTTAAGGAGATTCAAACCCACTGCAGCAAATGTTTTCACCGGTCCAGCAGTAATCTTCTCGACTTGTCTCCTCCAGGATACAACAGCCTTCTCACAAAGTATAACTCAACAAACTCTGGACAAGAGTTGAGTTCAAAGCTTCACAAAAAAGAACAGCTCCCTTCAACTAATAAACTCTCTTTTTTACTCACTTTTGTGAACTCTATATTATCTTGTACATGGAAAAAATATGCAAGACCAACTCTATTTATAGGAGAGGAAGTCTTCCTAGTAATGAATAAGAATGAATGAGTAGTAAAGATGGAAGATCAATGACCTAGAAGTTACAAGAGTTTCAAAAGAACTTATGACCACATTCTACCACCCTCACTAAAGAGATTAATGACTCATAAAACCACAAATGAAATGGGAGTTGGTAGTTGAAAAAATGCAACCATGCAACGTGGGAGATAATGTCACATAATGTCATTAAGACAAATGAATATACAACAACACCATGTAATGGGAATGTTACAAAAATGAAAGTAACTTCAGCCACTAACTCCATTTGGAGTAATTAGACATATAACTCCAAAGTAAATGGAGAAGCTAATGCTAGCAGCAACGGGAGGAGTAAATTGCTAGCTGAATAACCTCCCAAAAAACAAAAATCCATAATAATACTCCTATTATATAAAAATAATATTAAAATGCCTAAATCCATCACTTTATCTAGTAACGAGATTTGTTGGAGCAGTCTAGAGACAGAAAGAGAGACTTGCACATGGGTTTTAATTGACCTACAAAAGGTATTCGATAAAGTCTCTTTAGGTCCTTTGGAGATGTTCAGTAGGCTGAAAGTTTGGAGGTGGGCTCTAGAGTTTGAAGGTTTTAGGTTAAGTAGGACTAAATAGAGTGCAAGTTCAGTGACTTAACGCATGAGGCGGAGGTCGAAGTGAAGATCGATGCACAAAGCATACCCAAGAGAGGAAGTTCCAAGTATATTGAGTCCATAATTCAAGGAAATTAAATAGGGAGATTGACAATAATTTTGCATATCGTATTGGTGCGGGGTGGGTGAATGGAGACTCGTGATACCGTGCAATAAGAATGTGTCACCAAGGCTTAAAGGTAAATTCTACAGAGTGATGATTAGACTAACATTATGGTACGGGGCAGAGTGTTGGCGGGTCAAGAATGCTCACATTCACAAGATGAAGGTAACAGAGGGTTGAGGATGCCCAGATGGATGTGTGGGCATATATACAAAGAAAGATATGAGTAGGAATGAAGTTATACGGCGTAAGGTAAGAGTGACCTCCATGGCGGATTAGATGAGGGAAGCGAGAATATGAAGAGGAGGTACACGAATGCACCAGTAAGGAAGTGTGAGAGGTTGATTGTAGCAAGAGGTAGAGAGGTAGAGGTAGGTCGAGAAGAACTAAAAAGGGAGGGGGGTATCATGCCCCGGATCCCATCGAGACATGATTGGCACCCGTAGCCGATAAGGCCCCAGAGAACCAATCTTTACCTATGTTCACCATATGCATCTCAAGCAACCTCAGCATCACGTAACAACATGAAAGACGAATAATGGAAAACATGGAACATGTGACATATATATATATATATATATATATATACATTTGCGAAACTTGGCCGTTGAGGCCATCAAAACAAGACTTCATGAGTCACCTTATATACATATTCCCACATACGTCTACAAAAGCCTCTAACAGATGCATTGACCAAAATGAACTAAAAGTCAGGACAAGTCCCCGCTTTATACAACATGTACATCACCAAAACATATATACAACTGTGACTCAGAGAGGCCCCGAATTAACTGGAGCTCACCAAAGAACCGCTAACAACTGGCAATCTACTGAGGAGGTGTCACGCCCCGAATCCCATCGAGACATGATTGACACCCGTAGCCGATAAGGCCCGAGAGAACCAACCTTTGCCTATGTTCAATCATATGCATATCATAATCATAACCACCATTACGTAAGAACATGAAAAACGAATAAAGGAAAACATGGGACATATTTATACATACATATGAAACTTGGCCGTTGAGGCCATCCAATCAAAACAACACATGCCTTTTATATTGATACACCCACATCCGTCTACAAAAGCCTCTAACAAGAGCATTGACCAAAATGAACCATAAGTCAGGACAAGTCCCCGCTTTACACAATATGTACATCACCAAAACATATATACACTCTGACTCGGAGAAGCGCCGAATTAGCTGGAGCTCACCAAAGAACCGCTAACACTGGCAATCTACTAGGGAGGCCTACTGGTACCTGCGCTTGCAGCAAGTAAGGTAAATTCCCAAGAGGGGTCAGTACGAGATAAGTACTGAGTATGCAAGGCTCAGATGAAACTGTACAACACATGAATATTTCAATGAACTCAAATACAAATAACTAATCACTGTGAGTAAGTCACTATGTTGCATTTTGGGAACCATGTGGATTGCTTACATTACTTTCATTAATTTCTTTACATTCAATACTCACTTGTCATTACATGTGCCACAATGTACCCAGGCCCCTACTGATCAGTGGGTCTTTTCATATCATATCATTATGTTGGGATCGAGTCGAGCTAGGCTTATGCCCCTAGACTTGCCACCCATACATCAATGCATCGGGATCGAGTCGAGCTAGGCTTATGCCCCTAGACCTGCCACCCATAAATCTATACCTCGGGATCGAGTCGAGCTAGGCTTACGCCCCTAGACTTGCCACCCGTACTTGATACCACATATGCATTACTTTGTTCATTACTTTGAGATTGATACTTTGATAGTCATAACATCACTTGAACTTTGGAACATAACATTGTTGGAAGCTTTGAATCATTAACCAATGAGTGAGAGACATGTGAATAAACATCATGAGAAATATAACATTACTAGCACCTTGACACCATTGGAACCATTGGACAAGAATCCATGAACAAGGGACATAAGTATAACTATTGGAACTTTGGGACATTTACCATGATTATAGGACATGAGACTTACAATTGATCAATGAGTAGGAAATGTATAACAATGACCATTGCTAACCGGATATGGAATACCTTAGCACATTTCGGGATAGGACAAGTGTAACATAAATATGAGTACTATGGGACAAGGTAACCTTACATACCTTTACTTCCAAGTATGAATACGCAAGCCTATGTATGAACACAATAGCCCCGCTTCTTCCTTACGTCTTACTCTACAATACAAGTTCATAACGGAACTTACATTAGCAACTAGCCACTATATAGGCGTACAAGACGACAATGAACTTTGTGGCTACCATATAATGTCATGTCACCCCCTCACCATACATTCAAATACATTTACATATCAACAACACCATAACATCACCCACATTGACCAAAAGATCATACACCGAAAGCATTTCACACCATACTTACCCTTTACGTCTTTCCCTTTGTAATTCCGTCATAGTTATTCCTTCATAACAACATATAAACAACCATCCATACTTAACATAGTCCAACACACCTCCATACGATACTTTAAAGTCATTAAAACGTCATCACAAGTTGATAATTACATCCCAAAAGGGTATCGGGGCTTTAGGGGATCAACTAGTGACGGAAACACATAAAACGAATTCTGGAGGTGACCTGCGTTGCCACCTGCGTACGCAGGTGGCTGACATGCGCACGTAGATGGATCCTGGAAAATTCCAGGGCCTTCTGCGTTGGCATCTGCGTTCGCAGATGCCCTCGTCTGCGGGGGCGGATGCCCGTTTTGGTCCGAAATGATTTTGTTTGGGTCTTTTAATGCCATGAATGGTCCATGATCACAATCAAACATATTTGAACATATTCTTGATCATATTAAACATAAACAATCAGCCATGGCCTCACAACACACATAACGACACCCAAAACCACATTTCACGGCCAATACGACACCAAAACCACAATCGATTTCCCAATAACCATTACAGATGTTATGCACAAGAATAAAACAAGGTAAGACCATAATCACATCTCACATGTCAATATTCACTCCACCAAGTTCACTCTCTTCAACACCACAAGTCCAAAGTCAAGTTTACAAGATAAACCACCCTTCAACTTAGCAAACATGAACACTTCACTTATTGTAAACTTCCCAATATTCCACCAACATAACCAACACAATATACACCATATACCATGCATAAAATATATTAATCCATCATAATAAACACTTACTAAGACTTACCAATAGATGATTTTGGCCAATAGAAGGACTTGGGGTTCTTGAGAGCAAAGGAATTATTGTTGGAAAAATCTAGAAATGTTATGAGGGTTAAAGTGAATAAAAATCTGATTTTTCCGTTATATAGTACCTCATGTCTCCCTTATCCTTTTACTTAGCATTTAATGCTATATTAATTGGTCAAATAGACCACATTTGGAAGAATGGATCAAAAATATCCCTCTTTTGGGCCATGTCTTCTTATATTATTTGGGCTTCATTTTTGGGCCCAATTATTCAAGACTTAATAATGCCCACAATTCAATACAAAATTCACCAATTCTCTCATGTTTTTATTTTTCCCCATATGTTACGGTTATCAGCTAAACTTAGAAACGTACGGGGTGTTACATTCTTCCCCCCTTAGAAACATTCGTCCTCGAATGTTAGTGTGACCATAGACAAGTACAAGTTTAAAAGTATTCTCTATGTCATCTTATAAGTATACACTCAAAGCTTATAAATACTTACTTGTCATTCTTCTCTTTGAAATAAGTGAGGGTATGTGGATTTCATCCTTTCCTCAGCTTCCCATGTGACCTCTTCTTTTTGTTGATTTCTCCAACGTACCTTTACAGAAGCAATGTCTTTCTTCCTTAACCTCTTCACCTGTCTATCCAGAATGGCAATAGGTATTTCCTCGTAGGTAAGATCCTCTGTAACTTGTACATCATCGATAGGAGTAAAGCTAGATGGATCCCTTATGCACTTCCGAAGCATTGACACATGAAATACCGGATGAACTGTGGAGAGTTCCTGGGGTAGTGCCAACTCATACGCCACTTGCCCAAATCTTCTAATAATTTTATATGGGCCTATGTAACGTGGGCTCAATTTTCCTTTCTTTCCGAACCGCATTACCCCTTTCATCGGTGACACTTTTAGAAATACCCAATCACCTATGGCAAATTCAAGTCCTCTTCTTCTTATATCGGCATAGGACTTGTGTCGACTCTAGGCCGTTTGCAATCGCTGTTGAATTACTTTGACTTTCTCCATAGCCTGATGCACCATATCCGGTCCAAGTAAAGCAGTTTCACCTGCTTCAAACCACCCAATTGGTGATCTACATGTTCTCCCGTACAAAGCTTCATAAGGTGCCATTTGAATACTTGAATGATAGCTATTGTTATAAGCAAATTCAATAAGAGGCAAATGGTCATCCCAATTTCCCTGAAAATCCAATGCACAAGCCCGTAGCATATCTTCAAGTGTCTGAATAGTACGTTATGCTTGTCCATCAGTCTGTGGATGGAAAGCCGTACTCAAATTCACCTGTGTGCCTAAACCCTGCTGAAAGGATCTCCAAAAGTGCGCTGTGAACTGTGCTTCTCTGTCTGATATAATAGAAAGTGGAATACCATGCAATCGTACTATTTCTTTCACATATAATTTTGCATAATCCTCAGCTGTGTAAGTGGTCTTGACTGGTAGAAAATGCACCGACTTGGTCAGCCTGTCAACTATAACCCATATGGAATCAAATTTCCGCAATGTACGAGGCAAACCTGTGATGAAGTCCATATTAATCATATCCCACTTCTAAACTGGAAGATTGATACATTGCATGTAACCTCCCGATTTCTGATGTTCCACTTTCACTTGTTGACAATTTGGGCATTGCGCGACAAATTCTGCAATGTTCTTTTTCATGTTGCCCCACCAATACACTTCCTTTAAATCACGGTACATTTTGGTAGCACCCGGATGAATAGAATAGCGCGAGTGATGCGCCTCTGTCATAATTCGCTTCCTCAATTCATCTATATCCGGTACACATAGCCTACCTTGACACTGAAGTACCCCTTCCGGTGTAATATCAAATGCCTTGGTCAAATTCTGCTGCACGTTTTCCTTTAGCTGCAATAAAATAGAATCCGCAAACTGCTTCTCTTTCACTTCAGCTATTAAGGAGGATTCTGCTGAATTCCGCACAATAACTCCCTCTTCTGAGGATTCAATAAGGCGAACTCCCAAGCTGTCTAGTTGATTCAAATCTTTGATTATCTCATGCTTTTCATTCAACTGACCACTAGTGCTTTCTACTGCCTTACGGCTCAATGCATCAGCTACTACATTTGTTTTGCCTGGATGATAAAGAATAACAATGTCATAGTCTTTTAAAAGCTCTAACCACTTTCGTTTCCTCAAATTGAGTTCCTTCTGCTTAAAAAGATATTGCAAGCTTTTGTGATCCGTATAGATGTCAACATGAACCCCATATAAATAATGACGTCATATCTTTAAAGCAAAAACTACCGCTGCCAATTCAAGATCATGTGTGGGATAGTTTTTCTCATGTGGTCGCAACTGTCGTGAGGCATATGCTATCACCCTACCATGCTGCATCAACACACATCCGAGACCAATCTCGGAAGCATCACAATACACTGCATAGCCCTCTGTGCCTTCAGAAAGTACTAACACTGGTGTGGAAGTCAACTTATCATTCAATTTTTGAAACCCTCTTTCACATGCATCGTTCCATTGAAACTTAATTGCCTTGTGAGTTAACTTTGTTAATGGTGCTGCAATAGAAGCAAACCCTTCTATAAATCTTCGGTAATAACCTGCCAAACCCAGAAAACTGCGAATCTCTGTGGGTATCGTAGGTCTTGGCCAAGTTTTCACTGCTTCAATCTTTTCGGTATCAACCTGTATGCCTTCATCTGATACAATGTGACCCAAGAACGCGACTGATTTCAACCAAAACTCACATTTGGAGAACTTTGCATACAACTTTCGTTCACGAAGAATCTGTAACACTTGTCGTAAGTGATTAGCATGGTCCTCCAGTGATCTTGAATAAACTAGGATGTTATCTATGAATACCGTGACGAACACGTCCAAAAATAGCTTAAACACCCTATTCATCAAATCCATGAACACAGCTGGAGCATTTGTTAGTCCAAATGACATAACTAAAAATTCATAATGGCTATACCGTGTTCGAAAAGCTGTCTTGGGTACATCGTCTCCTCTAACTCTGACTTGATGGTAACCCGACCTCAAGTCAATCTTTGAAAAACACCTGGCACCCTGTAACTGATCAAACAAATCATCAATGCGAGGGAGGGGATATTTGTTCTTGATCGTTACCTTATTCAATTGTCGATAGTCAATGCACATTCTTAAGGTGTCATCTTTCTTTCGTACAAATAACACCGGTGCACCCCACGGGGACATACTTGGCCTAATGAAGCCTTTGTCCAGCAAATCTTTCAATTGTTCCTTTAATTCACGCAATTTTGCTGGAGCCATTCTATACGGAGGAATAGAAATAGGCTGAGTGCCCGAAATCACATCAATGCCAAATTCCACTTCCCGTACTGGGGGTAAACCTGGAAGATCCTCTGGGAATACATCTAGAAATTCATTGACCACTGGAACCGACTGCGGAGTTAGTGGTTCCACATCATTATCTTTCACCCGTACTAGGTGACATATGTATCCCTTGGCAATCATTTTTTTGGCTTTCAAATAGGAAATAAATCTTCCTCGTGGTTCCCCTACCTTACCCTGCCATTCAAGAACATTCTCTTGCAGAAAACAAAATTGTACATTCTTGGCCCGGCAATCTACCGTAGCATAACAAGAGGCCAACCAATCCATTCCCATGATCACATCAAAATCCACCATGTCTAGTTCAATGAGATCGGCCAATGTATCATAACCACACACAGTTACGATATACTCTCTTTGCAACAATATATTCACCAACCGGTGTAGACACTTTAATTGATTTAATTAATAATTCTGGTGCCTTTGCAAATTTCGCAGCAACCAATGGAGTAACATAGGAAAATGTAGAACCCGGATCAAGCAGTGCATATATATTATGTGAGAATATGGATAATGTACCTGTGACGACATCAGGGGAAGCTTCTGAATTCTGGCCGTCCACCAAAGCATAAGTGCAATTCTGGACCCCGCTAGTGCTGGTTGCTCCTCTGGCACCTCTACCACGGCCAACAGGCTGGACCCCTCCGCCCAATGAAGGAACCGATGCTGATGACGCAATAGCCGACCCAGCCGGTCGTGCTATACCACCCATGCTCCGTTGTGGACAATCTCTCGCTATATGTCCCGGCATACCACACCAAAAACAGACATTTGTCCCTGACCGACATGTGCCTGAATGAATACGCCCACAATGCTGACACTGCTGACGAGGGAAACCTGCTGACTGTGATCCCTGAACCCCACTACTCTGTCCAGCTGAACCACCTCTAAACCCTCGAGACTGAGAATAAGCACCCCATGTGGAATAAGAGAACGACGGTCTAGGTGGTCTAGGAAACATGCGAGGCCTAGATCCTCCTTGGGACATCATAGGTGGTCCCATAGGTCTAGCCCTTTTGGACTGTCCCCTGTAAAATTCATGTACCCTTCGTCTCTGTCTTTGATCTTCCATTTTCTGGGCGAAGGCTTGTATTCGAGCAATGTCCATGTCCCTATTCAAGGCCGCAATAGTGCAATCTCTTACCAAATATGGCTCTAGTCTGTCCACGTATCTATGGACCCTGTCTGTCATCGTTGCCACAACATTTGGCGCATATCGAGCCAAGGAATTAAATTGCAAGATATATTCCCTGACGCTTAGATTTCCTTGACGGAGATTTAAGAACTGATCCGCACGTGCCTCACGGATCTCATAGGGCAAGTAATGATCAAGGAAAGCCACTTTAAACTCGTCCCAAGTAGGTGGGGTTGCATCAATATCACGGGATTTCTTCCAATCCTGGTACCACAATATTACCTCTCCTTTCAACCTGTACGCAGCAAGTTCAACTGTCTCTACCCCTGTCACATGCATAACTTCCAAAGCCCTCTGAATTTGATCCACGAAGTCCTGTGGATCTGCTTTTGGATCTGCCCCTGTGAATATAGGAGGGTCCAATTTGAGGAAATCCTGTGTTCTGCGACTTGCTACTCTAGTTGCATCATCATCATGTGTCATTGGACCAGCTCGTCCTTGACTCTGGGCTGTCACTAACTGTGTTAACATCTGAACTGCATTTTTAAGATCCTGGTCCGTAGTATTGACTGGTGGTTCGACAGGTACGCTTCTCCAACTCGACTCTTCTGGTACAGAGGGAGTGGAGGAAGTTCGTGACACAAATTCAGGCTCAGTATCCCCTTGATGAACTTGATCAGGTGGTGGTACACTGGTTCATTCACCAGCAATTCTATCTATCCGCTTACTTTTACCTTTTCCTTTTCCTCTTCTAGTGTTCGGCATTTTGACTATACCAAAGAAAAACAATTACCAAGATCAGATACAATGCAACTTACAACATTGGCTCTATTGCACGATCTAGAATGAAGAAAAGAAACAACATCCTAAATGTCCCGTAGCCTCCTACTTATAAATGTGGTGCACAACACATCGATAAGTAAGACTCTACTCAGACACGACTTTGTAGACACCCTTAGAACGACCTGCTCTGATACCACTTTTGTCACGCCCCGAATCCCATCGAGACATGATTGACACCCGTAGCTGATAAGGCCCGAGAGAACCAACCTTTGCCTATGTTCAATCATATGCATATAATAATCATAACCACCATTACGTAAGAACATGAAAAACGAATAAAGGAAAACATGGGACATATTTATACATACATATGAAACTTGGTCGTTGAGGCCATCCAGTCAAAATAACACATGCCTTTTATATTGATACACCCACATCCGTCTACAAAAGCCTCTAACAAGAGCATTGACCAACATGAACCATAAGTCGGGACAAGTCCCCGCTTTACACAATATGTACATCACCAAAACATATATACACTCTGACTCGGAGAAGCGCCGAATTAGCTGGAGCTCACCAAAGAACCGCTAACACCGGCAATCTACTGGGGAGGACTACTGGTACCTGCGCCTGCAGCAAGTAAGGTAAATTCCCCAAGAGGGGTCAGTATGAGATAAGTACTGAGTATGCAAGGCTCAGATGAAACTGTACAACACATGAATATTTCAATGAACTCAAATACAAATAACTAATCACTGTGAGTAAGTCACTATGTTGCATTTTGGGAACCATGTGGATTGCTTACATTACTTTCATTACTTTCTTTACATTCAATACTCACTTGTCAGTACATGTGTCACAATGTACCCGGGCCCCTACTGATCAGTGGGTCTTTTCATATCATATCATTATGTTGGGATCGAGTCGAGCTAGGCTTATGCCCCTAGACTTGCCACCCATACATCAATGCATCGGGATCGGGTCGAGCTAGGCTTATGCCCCTAGACCTGCCACCCATAAATCCATACCTCGGGATCGAGTCGAGCTAGGCTTACGCCCTTAGACTTGCCACCCGTACTTGATCATTGACCACATATGCATTACTTTGTTCATTACTGTGAGATTGATACTTTGATAGTCATAACATCACTTGAACTTTGGAACATATCATTGTTGGAAGCTTTGAATCATTAACCAATGAGTGAGAGACATGTGAATAAACATCATGAGAAATATAACATTACTAGCACCTTGATACCATTGGAACCATTGGACAAGAATCCATGAACAAGGGACATAAGTATAACTATTGGAACTTTGGGACATTTACCATAATTATAGGACATGATACTTACAATTGATCAATGAGTAGTAAATGTATAACAATGACCATTGCTAACCGGATATGGAATACCTTAGCACATTTCGGGATAGGACAAGTGTAACATAAATATGAGTACTATGGGACAAGGTAACCTTACATACCTTTACTTCCAAGTATGAATACGCAAGCCTATGTATGAACACAATAGCCCCACTTCTTCCTTACGTCTTACTCTACAATACAAGTTCATAACGGAACTTACATTAGCAACTAGCCACTATATAGGCGTACAAGACGACAATGAACTTTGTGGCTACCATATAATGTCATGTCACCCCCTCACCATACAGTCAAATACATTTACATATCAACAACACCATAACATCACCCACATTGACCAAAAGATCATACACCGAAAGCATTTCACACCATACTTACCCTTTACGTCTTTTCCTTTGTAATTCCGTCATAGTTATTCCTTCATAACAACATATAAACAACCATAAATACTTAACATAGTCCAAAACACCTCCATATGATACTTTAAAGTCATTAAAACGTCATCACAAGTTGATAATTACATCCCAAAAGGGTATCGGGGCTTTCGGGGATCAACTAGTGACGGAAACACACAAAACAAATTCTGGAGGTGACCTGCGTTGCCACCTGCGTACGCAGGTGGCTTACATGCGCATGCAGATGGATCCTGGAAAATTCCAGGGCCTTCTGCGTTGGCATCTGCGTCCGCAGATGCCCTCGTCTGCGAGGGCGGATGCCCGTTTTGGTCCGAAATGATTTTGTTTGGGTCTTTTAATGCCATGAATGGTCCATGATCACAATCAAACATATTTGAATATATTCTTGATCATATTAAACATAAACAATCAGCCATGGCCTCACAACACACATAACGACACCCAAAACCACATTTCACGGCCAATACGACACCAAAACCACAATTGATTTCCCAATAACCATTACAAATGTTATGCACAAGAATAAAACAAGGTAAGACCATAATCACATCTCACATGTCAATATTCACTCCACCAAGTTCACTCTCTTCAACACCACAAGTCCAAAGTCAAGTTTACAAGACAAACCACCCTTCAACTTAGCAAACATGAACACTTCACTTATTGTGAACTTCCCAATATTCCACCAACCTAACCAACACAATATACACCATATACCATGCATAAAATATATTAATCCATCATAATAAATACTTACCAAGACTTACCAATGGATGATTTTGGCCAATAGAAGGACTTGGGGTTCTTGAGAGCAAAGGAATTATTGTTGGAAAAATCTAGAAATTTTATGAGGGTTAAAGTGAATAAAAATCTGATTTTTCCCTTATATAGTACCTCATGTCTCCCTTATCCTTTTACTTAGAGTTTAATGCTATATTGATTGGTCAAATAGACCACATTTGGAAGAATGGATCAAAAATATCCCTCTTTTGGGCCATGTCTTCTTATATTATTTGGGCTTCATTTTTGGGCTCAATTATTCAAGACTTAATAATGCCCACAATTCAATACAAAATTCACCAATTCTCTCATGTTTTTATTTTTCCCCATATGTTACGGTTATCAGCTAAACTTAGAAACGTACGGGGTGTTACAGGAGGCCTACTGGTTCCTGCGCCTGCAGCAAGTAAGGTAAATTCCCCGAGAGGGGTCAGTACGAAGAATATACTGAGTATGTAAGGCTCAGATGACACTATACAACACATGAATGTTTCAATGAACTCAGATGGAACTCAAATGCATATGATTATCAAATGAATAAGTAACCATTTTGTATTTTGGGAACCATGTGTATTAATTCAATGCTTACTTGTCTTTACATGTGTCATAATGTACCCGGGACCCGACTGATCAGTGGGTCTTTGCATGACATATCGTGATGTTGGGATCAGGTCGAGCTAGGCTTATGCCCCTAGACCTGCCACCCATAAATCAATGCATCGGGATCGAGTCGAGCTAGGCTTATGCCCCTAGACTTGCCACCCATAAATCAATACTTTGGGATCGAGTCGAGCTAGGCTTATGCCCCTAGACTTGCCACCCATAAATCAATCATTAACCACATGTGTATTACTTTGTTTATTACTTTGAGATTGTTACCATGATGGTCACAACTTAACGTAAAGATTAACCAACCAATGAGTGAGGGACATGTGAATGAACATTGTTGGAAACATAACCTTATTGGAATTATGACACCATTGAAACCATTAGACAATAATCAATGAACAAGAGACATGAATATAATCACTATTGGAACATTGGAACACAACCTTGTTGGACATTTGGAACCTTAGCACTGACTATGAGACAAGATTCTCCATTGTGCAACGAATAGGAAACAAGTGACAATAACCATTAATAACCGAAAATAGGATACCTTGGTACATTTCGGAACAGGACAAGTGTAACGTCGATGTGAACATTATATACGACAGAAAGGTATGGACAAAGTAACCTTACATACCTTGTATTCTCAATACGAATATACAACCTTAGATGCGTATACAATAGTCCCGCTCCTTCTTTATGTGTCACTCTACAACATAAATATATAACGGAATTCACATTAACCATCAACTACTCTTCAAATGCATGTAACATCAATGAATCACATATTTGCCCTTAAACATGCCATTTCCCCTTGACAAAACCATTGATAAAATTACTATTCCAAAAATTCCATAATATTCCCAACATTGACCAATACATGATAATTGATACATTTCACCACAACACTTCTCCTTTACACTTTCTTATCCATACCACATCACAAATAATCCATCAAATTACCTTAATACAACTCATAACACATATCGGCTAAAATCCCACAATTTCCAATTATAGACAAGAACAAGTTTAATACCAAAAATAACACCATACATGTTCATATTTTGTCCATACCATGCTCTTTAATCAAAGGCACAAGTCCTAATTCAAGTTCAAATCACCAAGATAGCACATCTTTCACCAAAAGCAAAAATATACTATTCACCACCTTGCCAACACAACTATCATAATATACACACTCTCACATGCATATAATATGTTAATTCATGAGAAGAAATGCTTACCAAGGCTTGGAATATGATGATCTTGTCCAAAGAGTCCAAAGGAACTATTTGCTTTAGGGTTTGGAACTTAGAGAAATGTTGAGAAAAATGTCTTAAAGGCATGAGAGTTTGGGACAATAAAAATCTAATCTTGGGGCCTTTATATAGACCCCAAGTCATACTTAGCTATTCCTTTGGCATTTAATGTGGTCAAAGTGGAAGAATGAGTCATTTTGCCCTTGGGCCATATCTTTTAAATTTCATTTTGGGCCTAACTTTGGGCCCAATAACACATATCCATGTAACTCATCAAATTTCATGTATTATTCACCATATATCTCATGTTTACATAATTCCATAATGTCACAACAATATTCTCTTACGAAATTCTCATTCGTCGTCTCGATCGCAAAAATAGAAATTCTAGTCGTCCATGGCTTCATTAGACATTTTGGATCACTATTCATGTTTCCTGATTTGATCATGTAGGAGTTTGTAGGAGTGTGTTGAAGTGTTTGAAGCTTTAACAATGTTCAAAGAACTCCAAAGAACCAAAAGAAATCATCCAAGAATCGTCGTAGAATTGTGTTACAAAACGGGTCCGGAAAGGCACAAGATTTGTGCCTTGCGCCACTAGCTGCAAAGCAAGCTGTGGCACAAGAAATGAGGCCCCTCTGAATTTAGGTGGCTTGCGCCACACCCCTGAAATAGGGTAGTGGCTCAAGTTTCAGCATCTTGCTGAATTTTTTGGCCACTTATCCAATGTTTGCATATCGTCCAATCCCTTATCAAAACACTACAAAATACTTACTTAGTGATCTTAATCATCAAGTAAACATGACTCCAAGTCACCAAATGAGGTTAGAATGCGTACAGGGTATTACCCAAATGCTCTACGAAATCACAAAACACCTCCTACGAAGGTCTAATCGCACATATTAAGTCCGATATCAAATGTTTCACCAATGACACTATAAAACACATACTCATGGAATCTCAACACCTAGGTGGATATGATCCCAAGGTATCAAGTGAGGTTAGAAAAGTAAGGGGTGTTACAGGGAGGGGGGGGTGTTGAGACAAACCTTGGCACGACTTCAGCTTATTTAGGACGTGACCCTAGATATAAAGGTACGGAGGTTGAAGATTAGAGTAGAAGATATCTAATTAGTAGGTAGCCGAGTTATCGCACTATTTGTGGAGGGGTAGGAACTAGCGTCCTCATCACCTCTTCTCCTTATTAGTAGTATTATTTAGAAATTACATGGTTTCTTATTTTTCAACGTGTATTACTATATGTTGCTTCATTGACTTGTATTTTGCTATTTTATTGTCATATTTTTCTTGCAATCTTGCTTCGAAAACTTTCTTTTTGAGCCGAGAGTCTATCGAAAATAACCTCTCTACCTCACAAAGATAGAAACTGTGAGTACTTCCTATACTCTCCAGAACCCAATTGTAAAAATACATTGGGTATGTTGTTGTATAACCGAGGGCCCTATCTCTAAAGTTTTTTATCTTGATTACAACTCACACAAGAATATGAGCTAGATTGAGGAGAATAACATTTTCGTTGCACCCAAGAATGAGTCTTTGCTGGTCAATAAAGTAAGCAGAGATTACAAGAGATTTCAGGTTCAAATATCGATGGAGATAAAATACTAGATGATTTCTTCTCATTTGTACAAACCTTGATATTAAATGAAGTTATCTAATCATTTTGTTGGTGGAAAGTAATAGATGGGGTCGTTTGGTATACCGGATTGGATTAGTAGGAATATCTCATGGGACTATTTTATCCCACCTTCATATGTGATAATAATTCCACCATTTTAGTACAAATGGTGGGATAAAATAGTCCCGTGATAAATTTATACCTTATACCAAACATGGGATAAAGTTAACTCCATACTTTATTCCGCAATTATTTTCTTTATCTAATGTACCAAACGACCCCATAGAGTTGGTCGAGATACACTACATACATGACATAACTCCAATCCCCTGTTATATTTACATCAATCTCTTATGGGGGTTGGATATGAGCAGTTAGTAACGACTCAAAAAGTACTTAGTTTCATACGAGTAAAAATACAAAACAGTAGTAAGACTACATGCAAAATGGAGTTAATATTCTAAACACATTACGTACATTTCTGTGTACATTCCTAGTCATAACCTTTTTCAATGAGGCAAACAAAGACTTAATGGTAGGCGGCTTCAGTTGCGAATGCAAGGTTTAAACTTTACAGGGTTTTTTTCAGATACCAATAGGTAACCATTAATTTGAATAGAATCTCAATCAACATTACAGTCAAAATCAAAATAAACCTTCACTAGCCCTCCATACAAAATACTACTAGCAAAACTGGACCTAACTCTTGCTTTATATTAGGGTCAACCAACAAAAGATATTCTAAAAGCTAACACTCTTTTTTGATTATCATTCCCTCCAACGTTTGATAAACCAAAACCGGATTTCCAGGCAGCCGTTTCTACTCCTATTTACTTTCCAGCGGTGTGCTTGTCTTTCAACAGAGTTTCCAGCGCATTTTCAGAACCAAAAGTCAGGCAAGAGATTTCCATCTCAGAATCATTGCTGGTTTTTTCAAAAGATGAGGCAGCAAATAGGGGTTAAAATGACTCTCAATGGATTGAAATGACTTTCAATACTCCCTCCGTCTCAAATTACTTGACATGTTTGCTTTTGCACAACTCTTAAGGAGAAATTAATAAGGGGTGCAAATTGATTAATATGACCTTATTTAATCTTGATTAGATGAATCTTCTTCCAGTAATTTGAGACTGAGGGAGTAATTTTCCTAAGCATATGAGGACTTTAAATAGCCAACTTACAATAAAAAAATTGCATAATTCAAAATTAAAACAAACTAAAATATCTCAACAACTTAAACAACCTAACTAAAACTCAAAATTTAATTCATACTAAATATAATCTAGATAACTTGTTAGACTAAAAATTACTGCAGTAACTAAATGAAAATCTCAACAATCATCTTCTTTATCCTCAGACAAATCTTCATCACTATCATCTTCTTCATCCGCAGACGAATCATCATCACCATCATCCACCTTTGCACGTTTACTAGGTTTCGCAGCAGTCACCTTGTGCTTACCTGGAGCAGAATCATCATCACTATCATCAGACTGATCTTCATCGCTATCATCTTCTTCATCCTCAGACAAATCATCATCACTGCTCTCGTCACTATCATCCATCTTAGCACGTTTACTAGGTTTCGCAACAGTCACCTTGTGCTTAGCTGGTGCAGAATCATCATCACTATCATCAGACTGATCTTCATCACTATCATCTTCTTCATCCTCAGACGAATCATCATCACTGCTCTCATCACCATCATCCATCTTTGCACGTTTACTAGGTCCCGCAACAGTCACCTTCTGCTTAGCTGGAGCTATTTCCTCATCGGACTCATCTTCTTCATCTTCCTCCTCCTCCTCAAATGGTTTGGCAGCCTTGTCTCCGTAAAAGTAGACACTACCATTTTTCCAGTTGTGTGATAGTTCAAAGTCTCTATCAAAAACCAGGTCAAATCGTTGTCGAGACAGCTTATCTGAACTAAGCCTTCCAAGAACAAGCTTCTTGCCCTCAATAGTTACAAACAAACATACAACTTCTGATCCTTTCACATCATCAAGAGATGCCCCAGAAAGCTTCAAAATCATGTCATCTCCAACCTGTACACATAAGGTTTGTCCACTTTTAACCTCCACATGCCAAGATTCCATTGGTGATTTGAGAGGAAAGAAAAAAATATATATACGGAGAAAACTCAGGGGTTTTAGGAGAAAGTAAGCAATGGAAGTAATTTAGGGTCGGCAAGTGTAGGGTTTATACTTTATAGGTTCGAGCTTTGTACTTGTTTAGTGATTTTTTATTGGGAAAACTAACATAGGCACCTAATTAGCCTACTCAGCCTAGGTTTCAATTAATTACAATCTATAGCCTAACATAACTATACTGCCCCCTCTTTCTCACCACTCTACTCCCATCTCTCCCAATCTCACCATATATAACTGTATTTGTATCAACTATATTCGATTTTTATGACCAGCTTCATATGATTGTATTTTTGTATTTTCTTGAATTTGTATTTATACGGTTCTATATTATATATAGTTTAATCATAGTATTTGTATATTGTATTTTGTATATAATGAAATCAAGTATCTGATATTTTGTATTTTGTATTCGCTGATACAAATATAGTCGATAACAGTTGATACAAATACAATAGATACAAATAGTTAATTATACTGCTCCCTCTCTCTCGCCACTCTACTCCCAATCTCGCCGTGTATCATTGTATTTCTATCAACTATATTCGATTCTTATGACCAGCTTCATATGATTGTATTTTTGTATTTTCTTGAATTTGTATTTATACGGTTCTATATTATATATAGTTTAATCATAGCATTTGTATATTGTATTTTGTATATAATAAAATCAAACATCTCATATTTTGTATTTGTATTCGTTGATACAAATACAGTCGATAACAATTGATACTTGATACAAATACAGTAGATAAACGAGCTACGAATAGTAGTTTTTGAAACTATAGCTATGCATGCCTATTTTCGCCTATATGTATGTTATTTCTGAAAGTTTCCCTTTTTTATTTAGTACATATATCGGGGTTAGGTTAAAAGTATTAAATTCAGATGAGCTATAAGTTATACACTAGATTCAACCATGGTTGACCACCAAAGGATGTGGTGCAGTGGATAGGACTGCTCCTCCATTAACCAGAGGTTTCGAGTTCGAGCCCTGGATATGGAAAATTCCTTGGTAGGGAGCGCTTCCTCCGAATGGGCCCTACCCGGCGTAAATCCGGATTAATCAGGCTGCAATGCGGGTACCGAACACCGAATGGGAAATCCAAAAAAACATATTAGAATTAATAAATTTATCTTTTTCATAAAAAATTATAATAAATTTATCTTTTTCATAAAAAATTATAATAAATTTATCTTTTTCATAAAAAAGGAGTGTATATATTTACCTCCGAGGTGGACCTTCGTGGCCTGCCTTGAAGAAGTCCTTGAGATTTCTCACGTACTTAACTTTTTGGTTTTCCATTCCCGGTATTCGTGTTGAAATTCTATCAAATATGGATTCACAATCAAAAAGTCCCACATTAAGAATAAAGCGTTCTAATAAAGGCAATTTCGTATCCACAGCTCGAACTTGAGATTTCTGATTAAGAATAAAAGAATATTTATCATTCCACCGCAATCCTTATTGGCATGTATGAAATATACCATGTTTGACTTTGTGAGAATACACTGGGTATGTTATTGTTGTTGTTGAGCCTTCCGCCAAAACTTTTTAAGAATGTCAAAGGTTAAAACTAAAATTAAACGTGTATCAAAGTTTGTTTAATAAGAACCAAATGTATGGTTAATATTAAATTTCGGACAAGAGGGAGTTGTTCGGATGGTAAGCACCCCTCACTTCTAGCTAGCCCCAAAGTTGTGAGTTCGGATCACCAAAGGAGCAAAAGGGGTGGGACTTGGGAGCTCCTAGGGAGGGGTAAAAAAAAAAAAAGTTAAATTTCGTATATTTCACTTTTAATCTAATAAATAATCTTCTTGTTATTTAATCATCTTATTATAGTTTCCCTCATTATCATTCCGGTACAATTTATTTGCGAATCAAACTACCCTGAAAATTACTTATTTGATCTACTGGTCTAATGTTAATATCACTTTGTACTTGTTTTGTCTAATGAAAATATACAAGTATAATTGTATAAGTTCTATGATGAATTAAATTAATGTTTGCTATCTTATGGAGTACTATAACAAATGAGACATACAAAAGTCATCAGAACCACTATTTGGATTCCCTCACCTCCAGTTTCCTATGTAATACTTGGGTTGCCCTATGTAACAACTCCAAAGTCCACATTATATTGATAGTAATATCAAAGGAGTACAACTTAAAGAAGAAAAAAAACATTAATGGAAGTATGATATGCAAAAGCTATGTAAGATAGAACAGAACCAAAGAAGGGGATGAGAAGCAAAACTCGGAGAAAGGGGATGAGGAAATGCAAGAAGTCCCACATTAACAATAAAACGTTCTAATAAAGGCGATTTCGTATCCACAACTCGAACTCGAGATTTCTGATTAAGAATGAAAGAATATTTATTACTCCACCACAATCCTTTTGGGCATGTATGAAATATACCATGTTTGACTTTGTGGGAATACACTGGGTATGTTGTTGTTGTTGTTGAGCCTTCCGCCAAAACTTTTTAAGAATGTCAAAGGTTAAAACTAAAATTAAACGTGTATCAAAGTTTATTTAATAAAAATCAAATGCATGGTTAATATTAAATTTCGGACAAGAGGGAGTTACTCGGATGGTAAGCACCCCTCACTTCTAGCTAGTCCCAAAGTTGTGAGTTCGGATCACCAAAGGAGCAAAAGGGATGGGACTTGAGAGATCCTAGAGAGGGGTAAAAAAAAAAAGTTAAATTTCGTATATTTCATTTTTAATCTAATAAATAATCTTCTTGTTATTTAATCATCTTATTATAGTTTCCCTCATTATCATTCCGGTACAATTTATTTGCAAATCAAACTTCCCTGAAAATTACTTATTTGATCTACTGGTATAATGTTAATATCACTTCGTACTTGTTTTTTCTAATGAAAATGTACAAGTATAATTGTATAAGTTCTATGATGAATTAAATTAATGTTTGCTATCTTATGGAGTATTATAACAAATGAGACATACAAAAGTCATTAGAACCACTATTTGGATTCTCTCACCTCCAGTTTCCTATGTAATACTTGGGTTGCCCTATGTAATAACTCCAAAGTCCACATTATATTGATAGTACTATCAAAGGAGCACAACTTAAAGGAAAAAAACAACATTAATGGAAGTATGATATGCAAAAGCTATGTAAGATAGAATAGAACCAAAGAAGGGGATGAGAAGCAAAACTCGCAGAAAGGGGATGAGGAAATGCAAGCATTTGACTTCACTATACGCATAATCCTTTCTTTCAAACCCCCTCGTTTCTTTTCATCACTTGCTAATTAGGCCTGGATCCCAAATAAAAAGTCTTCAATATTTTACTTGACCCAATAATTGCAACTGAATCAGTCTCATTCACCACTTCTAGCCCATATTTCCTTACGGAGTTGACTTGGTTCACAACACCCTATCTACTCTGGACGAAAAAAATGGTCTATTTCAATAGCATGGTGACTAAATTTACTCACAAGTTGAAGGCATCCATTAAACAGGTTGAAGAATTTGTTTTTTGGAGAATAATTAGCAGAGGAAATATCTCGTTTTGGTGGGACAATTGGACTAAAGAAGGGGCACTAGCTAAGTTGATCAACTTTGGTAATGCTCCTATGAGGACCAAAGTCATGGATTTCTTTCTTGAAGGCCATTGGGATCAGACCAAACTTCTAGCCTTTCTTCCTCCAAGATTGGCCTATTCTATCTTATCTATTCAAATTTTCGAAAATAGAATGGATTGTCCAGTGGACTCTTGACTCCAACAAGTTCTTTCAGCTGCAAATCAGCCTGGCAACAACTGAGAACTCACAAAAATGCCTCTCTCACTTCTGACATGATCTGGAGAAAGAAACTAGGGCCTATATGACACTGATCAATAGATCCAACTTTGTCATATATCCTATACATCACACTAGATAGATATCATATTCATGGAATACGGTTCACTTTCAAGATGCCTTGATGGTGAAATGGTAGACACACGAGACTCAGAATCTCATGCTAAAGTAAAGGTTCCTTCTTCATGTTAAAACTAATTTCGGGAAGATTAGCTACTGATGATGAGGTCAAAAAACTTGGGATCAATATTAATTCCAAATGTGTTTGCTGCAATATTCATAAAGAAGAAACTGTCCACTACCCTTTCTGTAATAGCTTAATCTCTAGACAAGTGTGGAATTTGTTTGCTAATTATTGAGCTAAAAAAAGAGCTTTTTGAGAATATCAAACAACTTGTTATGAATTGATGGCCAGCCAAAGTGAAAAACAAAGTCCATGCTACCTAAATTAATCCAATCTCTTCGATTAGTCATTGCATGGAAAATTTGAAGGTTTCAACACATCTAGTAGAGCAATTATTATGCAGTTTGCACGTATATGAAAATGACGCTAAAATGTATATTCCCTAGCATAGAGGCAAATTAGATTATTTCCTGCTAGATTATCAGGTAGTTACAACCAGCAACTGGAGGCATCAAGTTGAATGTAGATGGATACAACAAGCACAATCCAGGAAGTTCAGGAGATGGGGTATTCTCAGAGATCATAATGGGGATATGATTTGTGTTTTGCTGATTTTATGGTCATTGCAGGCTGAAGCAATTATGTACAAGTACAAAATTGTGGAGAAACTTGAAGTGATATTAGATTCACTACTCTTGATTAATATGATTAACAACTAACTAAGGTCATCTTGAGACTTGGAGCCTATTCTGGAGCAGATTAATTAGTAATTTGGTCTAATATATTGACTGACTCAGGATCCTATTAAATAGAAATAGAGAACAAAATAACTAGAAAGGTTGTTATAATCTCTACTATATTAAAAGTGTGAAGGTCCTTAATAATGTTGTTTGAACTTTTTGCCCTTCATTAAAAGTTTCTCTTTAGACAAAATCGTCTTTTCACTATTTTTCTCAAATTATTATTGTTTAATTATTATTAATATTAGGACTTTGAAATTAATTAAAGTCCTTATTTGAGTTAGGAAAGAAATTATAACATTTAACAGTTCTAAATCAATTCAAATCTTACCTAATATTTAATTTGTTAATAAATTAAATAAATAAAAAGAATACTAATTTGAATTGAAAAGGACACAAAAAATGTCTGGAGGAAAAAAGGGAACAAAGAAAAAAGGAAAAAAGTAATAAATTATATAAATGGAAAGAAAACTAATTTGAATTGAAAAGGACCAAAAAAACGTGTGAAGGAAAAAAGGGAAAAAAGAAGAAAGAAAAAAGAAAAAGAAAACTAAACCTAAAAAGAAAAAAAGACCACAAAGACTAATTTATTAAATTAAATAAATACAAATTTGAACTAACAAAGAAAGAAAGTAAACTAAACCTAAAATTTCTTATAAATTGAGAATTCTTCCTTTCTACAATAATACGTCCACAATGTAGTTCTCAAACAAATTTTTTCTTTATTATCGCTGTTCACAAACTTGATTGTGATTTAAGGTATGTTTTCTAAAATTTTAGTTCTTGATGTTTACAATCTTGATAATATCTATGATTAAAGAAATAAATTTGTTTGTGATTTAAGGTAAGTTTTCTAAAATTTTAGTATGTTCTTGAAGTTTATAATAATAAATCATCATGTGTTCATGATAAACAATTGCTAATTGAGAAGTTTTTAGTGAAATATTGATGGTATCTATGATTGAAGACACAAATTTTCTTGTGATTTGAGGTAAGTTTTCTAAAATTTTAGTATATTTTTAATGTTATAAAAATAAATTATCATGTATTTTTTATAGATAGTTACTAATTGAGAAGTTATGATTTTAGTATGTTCTTGAAGTTTAAATAATAAATTATCATGTATCTTGATAGGTAATTGCTAATTGAAATATTTTTTGTGATTTTTTTATAACGACTTATATACAATTAATAATTTAAAATTGACTTATTTATAATTTTGACCAGATTCTGTCACGCCCCGACTTCCAACGAGGCGTGATTGGCACCCGAAGCCGATAAGGCCCGAGAGAACCAATCTTTGCTCATGTACTCTCATATGTATGTTCGCGTATGCATATCATTTTATCTCATGTAATTAAATATCGTTAGCGAAAGTAATGGCAATACGTGCAATCTATGAAACTTGGCCGCTAGGGCCATCTCGTCAAAATGAACGTACATCTTTTACTTTCACGATACCCCACATATGTCTACAAAGCCTCTAATAGATACAAGACCATGTCTATACAATACTTACAAAATGCTAAAACCTAATGAACACATGTGACTTGGGAAGCCCCGAAGCAACTAGAGCTCACCAATAATCTGCGGATATCTCGCCACCTACTGCAGAGATCTACTAACACCTGTGCCTGCAGCATGTAAGGTAAGTTCCCCAAAAGGGGTCAGTACGAATAAAGTACTGAGTATGTAAGGCCAGATGAAACTAAAATAGCACATAAGTACTTCCAAGAAATTAAGCGTAAGAGAATAATCAATATGGATATACCTTCGTATAAAAATATGTGGAACCAGGTTCATTACTTCTATTAGTCTCAATACTTGATCAATCAGTCGCATCATTATCACTTTCTTATAACCATCTTCATGTTTATTTACATCTATGCACGTGAGGCATATATTCTCATCTCTTTACAACTATTTTCATTACTGTGCACTCAATTAGTTAGTACCGGGCCTCCACCCTTGGTAGGCTATAAGATATAAATGTAATACCGGACATCCACCTTTAGTGGGCTATCATATATAATTATAATACCGGACATCCACATTTAGTGGGCTATCATATATAAACATAATACCGGACATCCACATTTAGTGGGCTATAATATATAAATATAATACCGGACATCCACATTTAGTGGGCTATAATATATACCGGACATCCAGCTGATCAGTGGGCTATAATATATACCGGACATCCAGCTGATCAGTGGGCTATAATATATAACTATAATACCGGACATCCACATTTAGTGGGCTATAATATATAAATATAATACCGGACATCCACATTTAGTGGGCTATCATATATAATTATAATACCGGACATCCACATTTAGTGGGCTATAATATATAAATATAATACCGGACATCCACATTTAGTGGGCTATCATATATAATTATAATACCGGACATCCACATTTAGTGGGCTATCATATATAAATATAATACCGGACATCCACATTTAGTGGGCTATAATATATACCGGACATCCAGCTGATCAGTGGGCTATAATATATACCGGACATCCAGCTGATCAGTGGGCTATAATATATACCGGACATCCAGCTGATCAGTGGGCTATAATATATAACTATAATACCGGACATCCACATTTAGTGGGCTATAATATATAAATATAATACCGGACATCCACATTTAGTGGGCTATCATATATAATTATAATACCGGACATCCACATTTAGTGGGCTATAATATATAAATATAATACCGGACATCCACATTTAGTGGGCTATAATATATATATATATATAATACCGGACATCCACATTTAGTGGGCTATAATATATAAATATAATACCGGACATCCACATTTAGTGGGCTATCATATATAATTATAATACCGGACATCCACATTTAGTGGGCTATAATATATAAATATAATACCGGACATCCACATTTAGTGGGCTATAATATATATATATAATACCGGACATCCACATTTAGTGGGCTATAATATATACCCTTTTGATTTTTAATCCATTTTCAATGAACCATAACATAAAGTAACCATTTGTGCATTATTTCTTCACAATCTTATTTCTTTGACATAGCTATGAGAGTGATCCATTAGAGATCATGACACTAAAGCTCACATTTGTATACACATCTCACTTCACTTCACTTCATAAGATTCACATCTTCACTTATGAGGGATAATTATACTAACTTGCACATCGCCTCTCTTATCACCCTTATGAGATTGGTACTTTTACTTATGCAAGATTGGTACAAGGCTAATCATCATACTATCGGACTTTGGAACAAGACATGATTGAAAAATGCCATCCAAGATTAAATAGATTCTCTTATGTTATTATTCTCTTGAAAATAGGTCCTTTAGAGATTTCAACGTTATGACAACTTTCCTTGAAGCTTTGGATCATTAACCAATGGGTGAGAGGTATGTGAATAAACATTGTGAGAAACATAACATTATAGCAACATAACACTATTGAAACCATTGGACCATAATCCATGAACAAGGGACATGAGTATAACCACCATGGGAACCGTGGAACATAACCTTATTGGGCTTTTGGAACATTAATCATGAATATGAGACATGTGTATAACTCTATTGGAACTTTGGTTCATGGCATGATTGGAATAATGCTATTCAAACTCAACAAGTCCTCTTTACCTCACTACTCTTGTTGAGGTAGTTCTCTTAGGCTTTACAACATATGACAACTTAAGAACTTCCGTCCATAAATAAGAACTAAGTGGGTCATAATTCGTCTAAGAGGAAAACACATATGAATAACAATATATATCAACCTTAGTTGGAATACTATAGAACCCCTTTGGAATAGAACACTTTAGGACAATGAGCACTTCGGAATCAAATGACAATGTGAACACCACATGCTACAAAAGGATATAGAAGAATAACCTTACATACCTTGTATTCTTAATACGAATACACAATCTTAGATGAGCATACAATAGTCCCTCTCCGTTCTTGTGTTTTGCTCTACAACACAAGTTCATAACGAAACCAACATTAACCACCAATTACCTTATAATGGCATAAAATAATAATTAGTCACATGTTTAGCTTTAACATGTCATTTCCCCTTGACAAAACCATTGATAAAAGTATTATTCCAAAAGTTCCATAATATTCCCAACATTGACCAATACATGATAATTGACACATTTCACCACAACACTTCTCCTTTACACTTTCTTATCCATACCACATCACAATTAATCCATCAACTTACCTTAATACAACTCATAACACATATCGGTCAAAATCCCACAATTTCCACTTATAGACAATAACAAGTTTAATACCAAAAATAACACCATACATGTTTATATTTTGTCCATACCATGCTTTTTCATCAAAGGCACAAGTCATAATTCAAGTTACATTTCCATGGATTTCACATCTTTTTCACAAAACCAAAAGTGCCATGTCCAACACTCCCAAGCATAACCAACATGATATACATAATCTATCATGCTTATAATATGTTAAAGTACAAGAATAAGCACTTACCCAAGCTTGAAAAAGGATGATCTTGCCCAAAAATGCCTTAGGGTTTGAAGAGCACCAAAAAAGTGTTCTTGAGAATTCTAGAAAATGAGAGAAAAGCATGTGTGTGTACAATGAATTAAAATCTGATTTTTGGCCACCTTTTATAACCTTTTAAAGTCATCCTTAGCCATTAAGTCCATCATTGACAATTCAAGGCAAGAATGGGTCATTTTGACCCATTGGGCCTTTCATGTTTTCTTTCACATTTTGGGTCCTTTTTGGGCCCAATTCACTTAATCCAACAAAATCCATAATTTCTCATGTTTAATTCATTTCATATGCGTTACAACAATATTCCCACTCACGGGATTTATATTTGTAGCCTCAATCCCAAAAACAAGCGATTCTAGCCACGTATGACCCATTTTGGCTATAGGGGTAAAATCGTCATTTTGACGCCAAATTCGTCCTCGGGTAATTGTATCATACCAATATAATATTTCACTAATTTCATGTATATTCTCATGGTTGTAGAAAAAACGTGGCAAAAATCGGTCCGGTACGTCCCCGGGCACCCTTGGAACTTAAGAAAAATTTCAACTTTTGAAAGGTGCGCATAAGCAGCCCGGCACGCTGCCTGGCGCGCCCCCTTGCTGCCTCTGGACTAAAAATTTTAGCCCAGAGCGGCGTGGCACGCCCCTGGGCGCGCCCCTCCTTAATTTTTTTCGAAAATTTTGTTTTTCGACTTTTCTTCGCGGGTTTGGTTAGATACTTCAAGTCCTATTCTTTAACTTACTTCTTGGCCTCAATATACTTTGTTTAGAGGTCCTCTTAGCCTCATTTTTTAACCCCACAAATGCGCCATGAAAATCGCAAAACACCTTTTATGCAAGTTTAATCACATATACAAGGGCCAAATTTCAATTTCTCCATCACTAACATTACCAAATACATACTTATAGCTCGTGACACCTAAGTAAACATTATTTAATGTCGTCAAATAGGGTTAGGAAGGTACGGGGTGTTACATCCTTCCCCCCTTAGAAACATTCGTCCTCGAATGTTAGTAACATTGTCTCATCGTAATAACTTATGCCGAAGTGAATCCTTCAATTGTCATATACACATACAATACTTGTAAAAACTTACTTATTAGGATCCATTTCCGTACCCCGAACTTTGCTTTGTCCAAAACTTACGATTACTTTAGATTTCATTATTTCTCTGGTCTTCCTTGTGACTTTTTCCCTGTGTTCATTTCTCCTATTGTGCTTTCACGGAAGCTCCTTCTTTAATTCTTATTACGTTCGCTTATCGAGCTAGAAAAATAAGCCGTACTTCCTCACCTATGAGATATTTTTTTTTTCCATAACTAGTGGATTTCCACTGGGAGCAACACGGCAGAATCTCCTACACACTTTTAAAGAATCGCATATGAGATACTGAATGAACTATAAAGAGTTCTGGGGATACCTCAAAGTCATATACGACTTGACCACATCTCCGAGCCATCTTATAAGATACGCTATAGAGAACTAACTTCTCATGCTTAAACAGTACGGTTTGTTTGTTCCTCTATCTGAAGACAAAAACCATTCTTGCATTCACTTGGGTTCCCAAAAACATTTCTACAACTGTTATTACCCATATCACTTCGATTACTGAAGTATAAATTTCGCAATATTCTTTTCATGTAATCTCATCAATAAGTCGCTTCCAAATCCTGGTACATATGGATTACTCCCTACTAAATAGCGTATTATGAATGATGTGCTTTACCCTAATGCATTTCTTCAGCTCATATATCTATCCGATACATAAAATCTTCCTGACATCTCAATCCGTTGCCTATACGTGTCATCCCTCGTCGATACAATTTATACTGGGACATCCTATGGGGGTAGACTAGTATCTTTCACATTAGTAGCTTTAACATTAATATTCTTCACTTTGACCAAGTGACATATGTACCCTTCCATTCAAGAACATTCTTTGTGGAAAGTGAAACTGCAATTTCTTTACTCGGCAATCTATAGGGGCCTAACAAAAAGCTAACCAAGTCATACCCATGGTAACATTAAAAATCTATCATTTCCATCTCAATAATATTCGTCAATGTAACGTGATCACTACATTTACTATACAATCGTGACATACTCTTTTAGCTATAATAAATTCACCAACTGGTGTGGACATCCCAACTGACTTAACTATTAACTCTAATATTCCTTCAAATTTTTCCCGCAGTCAATAGAGTAACATCTGATAGGGTAGAACCCGGATCAATTGATGCATAGTCATTAGGTAAACATATAAATAACATACCTGTCACTATGTCACGGAGAGCCTCTGAATTCTGCCGACCCCGTAGGTCGTGTCATACTACCCGTGGCCCTCTGTGGGCATGCTCTCTTCATGTGTCCTGGCTCTTTACACCAAAAGCAAACGTCCGTCTCAAACCGACATTCACCTGAATGAAACTTTCCGCAGCGTTGGCACTGCTGACGAAAAGATTCTGCTGTCTGCGAACCCCGTATTCCACTATTCTGCCCAATCGGAGTGCCTCTAGACCCTCGAAATGGAGGTGGAGTATCCGCTGTAGGGTAAGAAAATGACGGTCTAGGTGGTCTTGGGAAAACCTGAGGCCTCAATCCTCCTTGAGATGCCGTGAACTGTCCCATGGGTCTTGCCCGCTTTGACGGCCCTGCATCAGATTCTTGTATCCTTCCCCTTTGCCTTTGATCCTCCATCTTTTGCGCGAAGGCTTGTATTCTGGCTATGTCCATGTCTTTATTCAATGCAGCAATAGTACAGTCTCTTACCAAGTAGGGCTCCAATCTGTCTACATACCGATGAACTTTATCGGCCATAGTTGCTACCATATGAGGAGCGTATCTAGCCAATGAATTAAACCGAAGACTGTACTCCCTGACGCTCATATTCCCCTGACAAAGATTTCAAAACTGATCCGCTCGAGCCTCGCGGATCTCATATGGCAGATAATGATCGAGGAATGCCCCCTTGAATTCCTCCCAACTAGATGGATTTACACCGATACCTCTGGATTGTTTCCAATCTTCGTACCATAATATAGCCTCTCCTTTCAATCTATATGCTGCAAGCTCCACTGTTTCTACGCCCGTCACATGCATAACATCTAGAGCTCTTTGAATTTGATCTATAAAGTCTTGCGGATCTTCGTTAAGATCGGATCCGGTAAATGTGGGAGGATCCAATTTCAGAAAATCCTGTGTCCGCCGACTAGCTATCCTAGCCGCACCACCATCACTTGTCACTGGACCAACTCGTCCTTGACTCTGGGCAACAACTATCTGAGTCAACATTTGCACTGCATTTTTCAAATCTTTTAACTCCTACCTAGTAACATTAACAGACGATTCTGGGGATATTTCCCTCCTTTGTGGCCTCCCTGGAGAAGGGGGAGGAGAAGGTGCCCGTGATGTAAACTCAGTTTCAACCCCATACTGACTAGCTGGATTAGGTGGGGATTTACTAGTTCTTTCTTCCGCTTGCATATCTACCTGCTTATTTTTGCCCATACCTTGTCTTGAAATCGGCATGTTACTATATCAAAGGAAATCAATTACAATTGTCAGATGTAATCCCACCTATGACAATGGCTCTATTGCACGATGTAGAATGAAAAAAATGAAACAACTCCTAAATGTCCCGTAGCCTCCTACTTATAAATGTGGCGCGCAACACATCGATAAGTAAGACTCTACTCAGACACGGCTTTGTAGACACCCTTAGGACGAACTGCTCTGATACCACTTTTGTCACGCCCCGACTTCCAACGAGGCGTGATTGGCACCCGAAGCCGATAAGGCCCGAGAGAACCAATCTTTGCTCATGTACTCTCATATGTATGTTCGCGTATGCATATCATTTTATCTCATGTAATTAAATATCGTTAGCGAAAGTAATGGCAATACGTGCAATCTATGAAACTTGGCCGCTAGGGCCATCTCGTCAAAATGAACGTACATCTTTTACTTTCACGATACCCCACATATGTCTACAAAGCCTCTAATAGATACAAGACCATGTCTATACAATACTTACAAAATGCTAAAACCTAATGAACACATGTGACTTGGGAAGCCCCGAAGCAACTAGAGCTCACCAATAATCTGCGGATATCTCGCCACCTACTGCAGAGATCTACTAACACCTGTGCCTGCAGCATGTAAGGTAAGTTCCCCAAAAGGGGTCAGTACGAATAAAGTACTGAGTATGTAAGGTCAGATTAAACTAAAATAGCACATAAGTACTTCCAAGAAATTAAGCGTAAGAGAATAATCAATATGGATATACCTTCGTATAAAAATATGTGGAACCAGGTTCATTACTTCTATTAGTCTCAATACTTGATCAATCAGTCGCATCATTATCACTTTCTTATAACCATCTTCATGTTTATTTACATCTATGCACGTGAGGCATATATTCTCATCTCTTTACAACTATTTTCATTACTGTGCACTCAATTAGTTAGTACCGGGCCTCCACCCTTGGTAGGCTATAAGATATAAATGTAATACCGGACATCCACCTTTAGTGGGCTATCATATATAATTATAATACCGGACATCCACATTTAGTGGGCTATCATATATAAATATAATACCGGACATCCACATTTAGTGGGCTATAATATATAAATATAATACCGGACATCCACATTTAGTGGGCTATAATATATACCGGACATCCAGCTGATCAGTGGGCTATAATATATACCGGACATCCAGCTGATCAGTGGGCTATAATATATAACTATAATACCGGACATCCACATTTAGTGGGCTATAATATATAAATATAATACCGGACATCCACATTTAGTGGGCTATCATATATAATTATAATACCGGACATCCACATTTAGTGGGCTATAATATATAAATATAATACCGGACATCCACATTTAGTGGGCTATCATATATAATTATAATACCGGACATCCACATTTAGTGGGCTATCATATATAAATATAATACCGGACATCCACATTTAGTGGGCTATAATATATACCGGACATCCAGCTGATCAGTGGGCTATAATATATACCGGACATCCAGCTGATCAGTGGGCTATAATATATACCGGACATCCAGCTGATCAGTGGGCTATAATATATAACTATAATACCGGACATCCACATTTAGTGGGCTATAATATATAAATATAATACCGGACATCCACATTTAGTGGGCTATCATATATAATTATAATACCGGACATCCACATTTAGTGGGCTATAATATATAAATATAATACCGGACATCCACATTTAGTGGGCTATAATATATATATATATATAATACCGGACATCCACATTTAGTGGGCTATAATATATAAATATAATACCGGACATCCACATTTAGTGGGCTATCATATATAATTATAATACCGGACATCCACATTTAGTGGGCTATAATATATAAATATAATACCGGACATCCACATTTAGTGGGCTATAATATATATATATAATACCGGACATCCACATTTAGTGGGCTATAATATATACCCTTTTGATTTTTAATCCATTTTCAATGAACCATAACATAAAGTAACCATTTGTGCATTATTTCTTCACAATCTTATTTCTTTGACATAGCTATGAGAGTGATCCATTAGAGATCATGACACTAAAGCTCACATTTGTATACACATCTCACTTCACTTCACTTCATAAGATTCACATCTTCACTTATGAGGGATAATTATACTAACTTGCACATCGCCTCTCTTATCACCCTTATGAGATTGGTACTTTTACTTATGCAAGATTGGTACAAGGCTAATCATCATACTATCGGACTTTGGAACAAGACATGATTGAAAAATGCCATCCAAGATTAAATAGATTCTCTTATGTTATTATTCTCTTGAAAATAGGTCCTTTAGAGATTTCAACGTTATGACAACTTTCCTTGAAGCTTTGGATCATTAACCAATGGGTGAGAGGTATGTGAATAAACATTGTGAGAAACATAACATTATAGCAACATAACACTATTGAAACCATTGGACCATAATCCATGAACAAGGGACATGAGTATAACCACCATGGGAACCGTGGAACATAACCTTATTGGGCTTTTGGAACATTAATCATGAATATGAGACATGTGTATAACTCTATTGGAACTTTGGTTCATGGCATGATTGGAATAATGCTATTCAAACTCAACAAGTCCTCTTTACCTCACTACTCTTGTTGAGGTAGTTCTCTTAGGCTTTACAACATATGACAACTTAAGAACTTCCGTCCATAAATAAGAACTAAGTGGGTCATAATTCGTCTAAGAGGAAAACACATATGAATAACAATATATATCAACCTTAGTTGGAATACTATAGAACCCCTTTGGAATAGAACACTTTAGGACAATGAGCACTTCGGAATCAAATGACAATGTGAACACCACATGCTACAAAAGGATATAGAAGAATAACCTTACATACCTTGTATTCTTAATACGAATACACAATCTTAGATGAGCATACAATAGTCCCTCTCCGTTCTTGTGTTTTGCTCTACAACACAAGTTCATAACGAAACCAACATTAACCACCAATTACCTTATAATGGCATAAAATAATAATTAGTCACATGTTTAGCTTTAACATGTCATTTCCCCTTGACAAAACCATTGATAAAAGTATTATTCCAAAAGTTCCATAATATTTCCAACATTGACCAATACATGATAATTGACACATTTCACCACAACACTTCTCCTTTACACTTTCTTATCCATACCACATCACAATTAATCCATCAACTTACCTTAATACAACTCATAACACATATCGGTCAAAATCCCACAATTTCCACTTATAGACAATAACAAGTTTAATACCAAAAATAACACCATACATGTTTATATTTTGTCCATACCATGCTTTTTCATCAAAGGCACAAGTCATAATTCAAGTTACAATTCCATGGATTTCACATCTTTTTCACAAAACCAAAAGTGCCATGTCCAACACTCCCAAGCATAACCAACATGATATACATAATCTATCATGCTTATAATATGTTAAAGTACAAGAATAAGCACTTACCCAAGCTTGAAAAAGGATGATCTTGCCCAAAAATGCCTTAGGGTTTGAAGAGCACCAAAAAAGTGTTCTTGAGAATTCTAGAAAATGAGAGAAAAGCATGTGTGTGTACAATGAATTAAAATCTGATTTTTGGCCACCTTTTATAACCTTTTAAAGTCATCCTTAGCCATTAAGTCCATCATTGACAATTCAAGGCAAGAATGGGTCATTTTGACCCATTGGGCCTTTCATGTTTTCTTTCACATTTTGGGTCCTTTTTGGGCCCAATTCACTTAATCCAACAAAATCCATAATTTCTCATGTTTAATTCATTTCATATGCGTTACAACAATATTCCCACTCACGGGATTTATATTTGTAGCCTCAATCCCAAAAACAAGCGATTCTAGCCACGTATGACCCATTTTGGCTATAGGGGTAAAATCGTCATTTTGACGCCAAATTCGTCCTCGGGTAATTGTATCATACCAATATAATATTTCACTAATTTCATGTATATTCTCATGGTTGTAGAAAAAACGTGGTAAAAATCGGTCCGGTACGTCCCCGGGCACCCTTGGAACTTAAGAAAAATTCCAACTTTTGAAAGGTGCGCATAAGCAGCCCGGCACGCTGCCTGGCGCGCCCCCTTGCTGCCTCTGGACTAAAAATTTTAGCCCAGAGCGGCGTGGCACTCCCCTGGGCGCGCCCCTCCTTAATTTTTTTCGAAAATTTTGTTTTTTGACTTTTCTTCGCGGGTTTGGTTAGATACTTCAAGTCCTATTCTTTAACTTACTTCTTGGCCTCAATATACTTTGTTTAGAGGTCCTCTTAGCCTCATTTTTTAACCCCACAAATGCGCCATGAAAATCGCAAAACACCTTTTATGCAAGTTTAATCACATATACAAGGGCCAAATTTCAATTTCTCCATCACTAACATTACCAAATACATACTTATAGCTCGTGACACCTAAGTAAACATTATTTAATGTCGTCAAATAGGGTTAGGAAGGTACGGGGTGTTACAGATTCTTTGGATTATATTTCGTCATAAGAATTAGTTAGTCACTCTAATTCTATATTAATTCTCTTTTAAGATTTAATTATATGCAATTGTTTCAATTGGGGATAAACTATGAAATTTGGCATATCTTCTTTATTTTTAATAATAAGCTTTAATAGTTTATTTTTTTCGTGGTACAAGTTATATCATTTAAATAGATATTGACTTTATTCTAACATCAATATACTGTTACTTTCTAATAATTTTGCTCTTTCATATCCGCAATAGACTCATTTACTTTCTTTCTTTTTTTTTGAATTTTTGGATTATTATTTAAGAGAAAACTATATAAAAAATTATTATTGGTAGGTTTTCTTTTTTCTTGTCTATGAGAAAAAAGGAATCCTAAATTATATGGTGAGAGGAAACAAGGAAAATATCGATAGTTCTTTTTTCCTTTTTCCTAGATAAAATAATAGGAGATTTAGTTAAATTAACAATCTTTCTTCTAGAATAATACTAACTGAATTGAATTTTAATGACAACAAATAATTTCATCCGAAAATAAAATTAAAAGAGGTGAAAGTAGAATCAGAGGCGGAGCCAGGATTTGAGGTTTGGGGGTTCTAAATTTAAAGATAGAACGACTTTAAGCTAATATGTAATAACCTCCAAACTGACGAACAAGTACCGATATATAAAGTACATTTAACAAAAACAATGAACCACTTAATATTATATAAGCATAACATTATCATTATAATTACATTCGAGAGCTAATAGTAGTGTTTGAAGAAGCTTGAGCCTTGAAAAAGTTTGTGATTTTATTGACTCTTTAAAGATCCTAGTTAAAATCATAAAACACAAATTATATGTCTATTTCTCATTGTCAACCATATAAAGATTACAAATATGAAAAAAGGAAAAAGAATTACACCATAAAAGATAATCAGAAATAAGAAAAGGATTACATACTTGGCGGCTTCTAAGGGATTACACACTTGGCGGCTTCTAAGGGATTACATACTTGGCGGCTTCTTGGGAATTATGGTGTTCAATTTTGCGAAGAAAAATAGCAAAATTGATAAATATAAAAGGACAATGTGAAATAATCCTAGAATCAAAGATTAAAATTAATTTTTAATTATATTAGACAAATAAATTGAAGGGAAAAAATAAAAAGAAGAAAGAGAGGAGAAACACTTAAAGAGTTAATAAAGTTTTCTGGAAAAAAAAAGTCCCTGATGCGCAGGTCTATTGCTTCCTTAGAAAGGTAGAAAAAGTCAGGCTGAAAGTGGGTCTCGAACCCACATCTCAAACGTGGAAAGCTTTAACATGCTCCGCCCAGCCATTGAGCCATCGAACAGTTTTGTATGTGGGTTCGCAACATTAATTATTTATATATTTGCGTAATTTTCCTATACAAATATAGGGTCTACGTAAAAGCTACTGGGTTCGGTCGAACCCCCACGTTACACTGTAGCTCCGCCTGTAAGTAGAATTGTAATCCAATGAATATTTATAGTATAATAGACATGTCGACTATGAGGGTACCAATTGAAGCGCAGCAGTCGCACGTCAATCATGAGGTGCCTGCTTATTGTCGCTTATATATTAATAATAGATAATAGATATTTTTGCGCATAAAATCATCAATTTATTTATTAATCAAGACATATTTTCTTTTATAATATCAAAGTGATTTTATAAAACTGAACTCATTAAACGAGGTACACGCGCGAGGCGCGTACCCTAAACTAGTATGATGGAAAAGGAAGAGAGGCCAAGTTTCAGGATCAAGCCAAAAACAAATCAGTTATTTGTTATTAATGATATTTCCTATGAATAGAACTTTGTATACAATTCTAACTCTTTTGTATGTACTCCTTTATGAAATATAATTGAAGAGAACTATAGCAATCTTCCATCGCATTGAAACACCTTTATAATTTAGGTGCGTCTTAAATTGTGAATCTTTATAATGAAACTTTTGTTTGTAACATATAATTATGTGTCGAATGTTGATTAGTGAAAGAAATAAGTGGATCTTAAATATTTACATGAATATGGATTAAAATCCATATACTTGTATCTTTGATTTTTCCTTCAAAATATCATTGACTGATTAATTGACATCTTAAATATATATAGCACACTTAAAACTAAATGATTTTAAAAAAAATGGAAAATACATGGAATTTACTTATGAATGTGATTGCTAATATATTCGAATTCTTTTCTATTTCTAACTAAGATGCCGAAATTTATTGGAGCCCAAAGAAAGAATTCTAAAAATTAGAGACCACATTAAAAATTCGTATCAGAAAAGGAAAAGTACAAGAAAGGAAAAAAAGTGATTTTATTTTGAAATTATTTTAAAAATATACCGTCCAACATATTTTTTCCTTTATTTTCTTTTTTTAAAGAAAAGTAAAATAAAAAGTGTTTGCTTCCTATTTAAACAATGAAAAGGAAAAGTTATACACTCTATAGTCTATAAATATATTTTTTTTTAAAAAAACAGATTTCTTTGATAACAAGAAATAGGATACTCCTATTTATATAACTCTTCGTTTTCCCAATTCCCTACAAATTCGCACATATTCTCTCTTATAAATATTTAGCCAAACAATTCAACAGCTCAAGAAAATCTTCGTTGGTCTTAATCAATTTCTGCAAAATCATGACTAACAAAGCTGAATCTTCCGATTCGTAAGTACCCTTTTTCCAGATCTTTACAATGAACCACTTGTTAGATTTTCTTGTATACAATTTTTGTTGTTCTTGATGATTTTTGGTATTTATGTAAATAATTTCGAAAACAGCCCCGAGGTAGAGGTAAGGTCTGTGTACATTGTGTGTTGTTGTTGTTGTTATATATATGTAAAAAGTTTAGGAAACAGCCTCTGTACCTCCCGAGGTATTGGTAAGTTTTTGTATACACTTTACCCTCCCCAGACCTCACTTGTGGTATTGTGGAATTACAATGGGTAATGTTGTTGGTATTTATGAAAAAGATTTAGGAAATAATAAAGGTAAGGCCTGTGTATACTTTATCCTAGGCGGCAGACCCCACTTGTGGGATTATACTAGCTATGTTGTTGGTGTTGTTGGTATTTTTGTAAAAAGTTTTGGAAACAGTCTCTCTACCTTGCTTCCCGAGTTAGAGGTAAGGCCTATGTACACTTTACGTTCCTCGGACCCCACTTGTGGGATTACATTGGGTATGTTGTTGTTGTTGGTATTTTTGTAAAATGTTTCAGAAACAATCGCTCTACCTTGATTCCCGAGTTAGAGGTAAGGCCTATGTACACTTTACCTTCCTCGAACCCCACTTGTGGGATTACATTGGGTATGTTGTTGTTGTTGGTATTTATGTAAAAAATTCCGGAAATAGTCTCTCTACCTTCCTGAGGTATTTATGTAAGCAATTTCGGAAACAGTGTATCTACCTCCCCTAGGTAGAGGTAAGACCTTTGTACACCTTACGCTCGCCATACCCCACTTGTGGAATTACTTGTTGTTGTTGTTGGTATTTATGTAAGAAAATTTGTATGTGTGCAGGAAAGGGACAAAGAGGGATTTTAGTACGGCAATTTTGGAGAGGAAGAAGTCACCGAATCGACTTGTTGTGGATGAGGCAACCAATGATGACAACTCTGTTGTTGCTCTTCATCCTGATACTATGGAAAAGCTTCAGCTTTTTCGTGGTGACACTATCTTGATAAAGGTTTGATTTTTTAACCTATGGTTTTGTTAAAATTTACTTGGGATTGTTGTGTGTAGCTGTACAATTGTTTAACTTTGGTTCTTTTGTGTGTTTATGGCTCACTGATCATATGAGGGGTGTTTAGTTCTTTGTACTATGGTTTTTGATAATGGCGGTTAATGTGAGGGTTTTGGATTGGGATTTTGGAGTTTGCTGGGAAATCTGAATTTGGGTTTTGGGTGGCTGAATTCCTGATCAAGGTCTGACTTTTACCCATGATTTTGTTAAAATTACTTTAATTTGCTATTATCAGCTGTAAAACTTTTAACTTTGGTAGCTTTTCTGGGTTAAATTTCACTCATACTCATCCTATGAGGGTTTTGATGGGTTTGTAACTCGGGTTGAGGATACTGGTGGTTAATGTGTGAAAAAAAAGAATTAGGTTCTGAAATTTTGCCTCAAAACGTGAATTGTTAGTTTCTTATATTTGTAGTGTTTCTTGATAGGAATTCCTGGTGGCTTAATATCCAATTTGTGATTTGGGTTTAGAGTTTAGAGTCTTGTAACGATTAAAGAAGATATAATGGTACACATGTATGGAGTACATTGTTAAATGAGGTTTTGATGTTTAGAGCTATCATTAACTCTATGAGTAAATTTGGTCTTGTGCTTGTTTTTGCACTGAGTCAGTTACATGATGAGAAGTTGAAACTTCGAGGACTATATATTTTTGCAGCAAGAAGCTAAGAAGATTCGTTCTTTCCTCCTTTAGAATCTAGCTTTGTTCTGTTTCTATGTTATGTTTCTTTTATTTTGAAGAGGTTAAAGTGACAACATGCTTAACATTTTTGGTTTGTTTTTTGTTCCTGTCTTTCTTTTACTTTTTGTTTTTTTGGTTTCTTTCCCATGTTCAGTTACCAATAGGTTTAGTTAGTTCTCATGATTGCAGTTCTGTTTTGCAACTTGAGAATATATATTATGGTGATACAAGAAGGACCTGACAGTTCTAAACTTTGTTTTGCTTTATAGGGTAAGAAGAGAAAAGATACAATCTGCATTGCCCTTGCTGATGACACCTGTGATGTCCCGAAGATTAGGATGAACAAGGTTGTCAGAAATAACCTAAGGGTTCGACTTGGTGATGTTGTCTCTGTGCATCAGTGTTCTGATGTCAAGTATGGCAACCGCGTACACATTCTTCCCATTGATGACACTATTGAAGGAGTCACTGGGAACCTCTTCGATGCTTACTTGAAGCGTAAGTATTATGTTATTGATGTTCTTCCATCTCCTGTATTGCTACTGCTTTTAATTTGGATATTTGATTTAGGTTTATACATGTAATATAGAGACTGGACTTAGGTTATAGTATACATGTAGTAAGATAAATTCTCTGTTTGGGGGAGGGTTCTGTGCCATTCATCTTGGCTATGAAACCTTCTTTTCCCGTTCTGAATTATACTTCTGATTTAGTTTGATGTGTGCATGTTATTTCTAATTTATATTAGGAAGAACATAATAATTTCATCATGCAATTTCTAGCTGTGCTAGTAGCTTCTCAGTTGGTCAATTTTGGGACTTTGGGAAGACTTTAAATACACCGAGTGCAATGGTCTGCAGTTAATAATAATTAGCATTCATGTTTCTTTTTGAAGTAATGTTTGCCCATCCTAGTTGTGTATACATTGCTGATATGCTATTGTTTCTTTATTTTATGTATATGCAGCCTATTTTCTTGAAGCATACAGACCAGTGAGGAAGGGCGATCTTTTTCTTGTAAGGGGAGGCATGAGAAGTGTAGAGTTCAAGGTTATTGAGACTGATCCTCCTGAATACTGTGTTGTTGCCCCTGATACTGAAATATTTTGTGAGGGTGAACCTGTGAGTAGGGAAGACGAGAATAGACTAGATGAGATTGGTTATGATGATGTAGGTGGTGTGCGTAAACAAATGGCTCAGATAAGGGAGCTTGTTGAGCTTCCACTAAGGCACCCACAACTCTTCAAATCTATTGGTGTCAAGCCTCCCAAAGGAATTCTGTTGTATGGACCTCCAGGATCTGGAAAGACTTTAATAGCCCGAGCAGTTGCAAATGAGACTGGTGCGTTCTTCTTCTGTATTAATGGTCCAGAGATCATGTCAAAATTGGCAGGAGAAAGTGAAAGCAATCTTAGGAAAGCATTTGAAGAAGCTGAGAAGAATGCACCATCAATCATTTTCATCGATGAAATTGATTCAATAGCTCCTAAACGTGAGAAGACAAATGGAGAGGTTGAGAGGAGGATTGTCTCCCAGCTTTTGACACTTATGGATGGACTTAAGTCACGTGCCCATGTAATTGTTATGGGTGCCACTAATCGCCCCAATAGCATTGATCCTGCCTTAAGAAGGTTTGGTAGATTCGACAGGGAAATAGACATTGGTGTTCCAGATGAAGTGGGGCGTCTCGAGGTGCTTCGTATCCATACGAAGAACATGAAGCTTGCTGAAGAAGTAATTCACACCCTCAATTTTTCACTCTGTCAAATCTTCTTCTATTGAGATTTGCATTTTGTTAACTTTGGGATCTTTCGTTGCAGGTTGATTTAGAAAGAATTTGCAAAGATACACATGGTTATGTTGGAGCTGATTTAGCAGCTTTGTGTACTGAGGCTGCACTTCAATGCATCAGAGAGAAGATGGACGTGATAGATTTGGAGGATGAGACCATTGATGCAGAGATACTGAACTCTATGGCTGTGACAAATGAGCACTTCCAAACTGCTCTTGGGACCAGCAATCCTTCTGCCTTGCGTGAAACCGTACGTGTAATTTTCTCTTATTATCTATTTATGACACTACTAAATTCTCATTTGATTTTAACTATGTAACTTTTGTCTGAGCAGGTTGTTGAAGTTCCCAATGTTTCATGGGAGGATATTGGAGGTCTTGAGAATGTCAAGCGTGAGCTCCAAGAGGTATGTTCTATATACTAAATGTACTGGTTTTTCATTTAATTTTAATCTGTTGTTCTTTTCACATGTCTTTATTTTCAATCAACTTGTTGCGCAGACTGTTCAATATCCGGTGGAACATCCTGAAAAATTCGAGAAGTTTGGTATGTCTCCCTCGAAGGGAGTCCTTTTCTACGGTCCACCTGGCTGTGGGAAAACTTTGCTCGCAAAGGCCATTGCAAATGAATGCCAGGCCAACTTCATCAGTATCAAGGGTCCAGAATTGCTTACCATGTGGTTTGGAGAGAGTGAAGCCAACGTTAGAGAAATATTTGACAAGGCCCGCCAATCTGCTCCGTGTGTCCTATTCTTTGATGAACTGGACTCAATTGCCACCCAGGTCTGTTACCTTGTTCTTGACAACTAAACTCTGACTATACTAATTTCACTTTCTTGTTTTTGGAATTTGTCTATTTTTACTGATTGGACTTAAATTTTTTAGAGAGGAAGTAGTTCAGGAGACGCTGGGGGAGCTGCCGATAGGGTTTTGAATCAACTCCTTACTGAAATGGATGGCATGAATGCTAAGAAAACTGTGTTCATTATTGGTGCAACCAACAGACCAGATATTATTGATCCTGCACTTCTGCGTCCCGGTCGTCTTGACCAATTGATTTATATTCCTCTCCCTGATGAAGATTCTCGTCACCAAATTTTCAAGGCGTGCCTGAGGAAATCACCTCTTTCTAAGGATATCGATCTAAGAGCTCTAGCTAAGTTTACACAGGGCTTTAGTGGAGCTGACATTACAGAAATCTGTCAACGTGCTTGCAAATACGCTATCAGAGAAAACATTGAGAAAGTAAGTTCCCAAGCTTCTCTAGTCCTTTGATAACTGTTCCCTCCGTTTCAATTTGTTTGTTTGATTTTAACTTGACATGGAGTTGAGAATGTAAAGAAGACTTTTGAATCTTGTGGCTTTAAATTAAAGTACGTACAATGTACCAAAATGCCTTTTGATCTTATAGTCTTAAGCACGTCACGCGGAAAGTTGGACCTAAAGAGTTGGCAAGAATCGAAAGAGAGATTCTTTTTGAAACAGTATTAGTCTAGCATTCTTTGGTTACATAAAATTAACGTGGATGTATGTGTTTGTTTGCAGGATATTGAGAGGGAGAAAAGGAGAAGTGAGAATCCTGAAGCCATGGAGGAAGACGTTGAAGATGAGGTACCCGAGATCAAGGCTGCTCATTTTGAGGAATCAATGAAGTACGCTAGGAGGAGTGTAAGTGATGCTGATATCCGCAAGTACCAGGCTTTCGCTCAGACATTGCAGCAGTCTAGAGGTTTCGGTTCTGAATTCCGATTCTCGGAAACCAGCACGGCAGGGACCACTGGAACTGCTGCTGCTGACCCCTTTGCAACTTCAGCTGGTGCAGCAGATGAAGATGACCTGTATAGTTAGGTTGTCCAAGTTTTAATTTTCATATTTTGCATACATTGTGCAACCCTGTGAAATGGGCTCTCTATTTATTCAGCTGAGAAACTTCTGGGCAGAAAATTGAAATCCCTCCATTGCTCAGTTTATAATTTATGTTTGGATCTTCTTGTTCTCAGTTCATAATTTATATTTGGATCTCTTCCATAGCTATCATTTTTAATTCATTTTTTTCTCTTTATATGGCTTTGGTGTGGGAATTAGTTTCATCAAGAAATTAAAAGTGCGCTAATTTAATATGCCGAAACAGCTAATTTTTTAATTTTTTTTATGGGGCAAAACATGTTGAATGTAAGCATATTATCTCTGTCTGGGAGGATTTTTCTAAAGGCTGCACTAATCAGTTTCATATTTGAAGTGTATTTTCAAGAAATTGCTCGAGTTTTAGCAAAAAAGGCACTTCAGTTAGGGGTGGGCATAAAAACCGGAGAACCGAAAAACAGTACCGAATCGAATTAGTTCGGTTCTTCGGTTTCGGTTCTTCGGTTCTTCGGTTCGGTTTCGGTTTTTTTTTTCGATAGTTCGGTTCTTCGGTTCGGTGTTCGGTTTAGGGGTAACGGTTCTTCGGTGAACTTTTATTAAATTTTTTTTTTTAAAATTTTTATTTAGTTCATGTTTGGTCCAAAACTTTTCAAGACCAAGCCTCAAAGTCCATACCCAATTACCCCATCAACATTTACCTTCCAACCTTATTACTTTTACATTTTTCTAATTTTTAATTTTAATTCCTAATATACTTATATTTCTAATTGTAATTCCTAAAAATATTTCACACAAATACTTCTAATTTCTAACTGTAATTCCTAAAAAAATTTTACACAAATACTACCACCAATTTGTGATATGAAAAATGGAGTGCTACAATGATATGTATTTGAAGTTTTCCTCACTTGATAGTCTATTTACAATGTTTTAGATTTTTTAGTGTCTTATATTTTAATTCGGTTCTCATTTTATTTTTTATTTTACACCGAAAAATCGATTTAAAAAAACCGAACTAAACCGAACCGAAGTTGAAAAAACCGAACCGAACCGAATTAGTTTGGTTCGGTGTTCGGTGCACACTTTTCCAAAACCGAAAACCAAAGAACCGAACCGAGCTTTGATAAAACCGAACCGAAGAACCGAACGCCTACCCCTAACTTCAGTATCGTATTGATTGATTGAATTAAAGGTCAGAAAGAACATTGTTTGGAGAGGGAGGGGATTCAACATTCCTTAATTATTGATATAGATAATACTATAGATATAGGTGGATAATAACTTGAAAAATAGAGTGATATCTCTTATAGCGAATAAATTTGCACTAATCGTCTAAAATTACTCTTCCCAGACAGTGTTTTAAAAGGCGGTTTTGGGACTCGCCCTGAGGCTCACTCCGGAGCGGGACACTAGTAAAACGCCTCGGGGCTCATCATGTGTGGGACTTAGTTCTGTGAGGCTTACACCCTAAGCATCAGACTGTACGCCCTAAACACGCCTAACGCCCAATGCTCGGGATTCGTCTAATAGTTCTTACATAAATTGTTCAAATTCCTTAGCCAACATTGTTGAACTTCATAATTCTTTACTAAATGAATGATGCTTGTAGCTTTTTTCATCTATAGAAATAAAAAAAAAAATGAGAGTAACTAGCTTATTTACTATTGGAAAACGTTGTGGGGATGAATATCACTTAATATTTTTGTTTAAAATACATATTTGAATTTTACATCTTCACTTGTCATTGGTCTTTATATTTTATCCTATATCTCAAAATTATTATATGTCATTATTTTATTATTGTCACGATCCGAGCCGAGGCCCTGGCCGCAACAGACATCCCAGACCAATGACGACCCTTAGCATTAAATCATAAGCATAGTTATAAATACAGTGTGGAAATAGACCCATAATAGGAAGTTCAACTGGAAGAATAAATCAAATCCAAAACTCTGAATGAAATATCAAAACAACATCCAACTTAGTCTACAAAGCCTCTAACATCATGAATAGAAATTCTAAGCTGGGACATGGCCTCGGTAATACCATAAAACCAAAATAAAGGTCTAAGGAGATAAACATAATGCCTTCCGAAAGATGGAGGGCTCACCACTTGCTAGCTGCTGACGTGAGTGAATCCTAACACTGGCAGAATCACGGGTAAATGCTTCGGAACCTACATCATGAAAAGATGTAGCGTTCAGGGACGGTCAGTACGATGAGTACTGGCATGCAACCCGAGGGAAAAGGATCCAAAACAGTTCATATAATATAATAATAATAATTTGAAAAATTTCATAACATAAGCCTGTCATAACTGTAGAATGAAATAGAGAACATTTGAGACATAAAATAAAGTAGTCATTCGAAATCCTTTAGTTCTGAACTATGTAGTTACACCGACATTAAGTCACCTACGGGCAATATGGGTCCAGTACTCCCCAACTGACGGGGCCTCAGTCCATGTTAGCCGCATAGACTGAGATAACATAGTTGGCCAATCATAACATAAGCATAGCTGCATACAACTGCTCAAGGCAAGCATACAGTGGTCATCCATTTTTCAGGACAAGACCTCCCACGTCGGCAAACACGATTTCAAGCATTAGTCACAAGGACTACACCTTCTCGGTGAACTACACAATTCTCTTTAAGCTCAATTAAAATATTTTCATTACATTCCTTCATGGAGTCTTTCATTAAGGTATTCACATTTTGGTATCGTCATACCAAGACTTGCAAGTCACTCTTTTATGCCAAATCATTACCACTAAACATTTTTTACTCCAAAACCCCGCCTTTAAAATCATAAACATAATCATAATTGAAATTCTCATAACAATTTCAAACCATTTGAATAACATAATACCTTCAATGATATAAAGGACGGGGAAAAACATTTATATTCCTTATGAAATTTCAAAGCTTTCAAGAGACTAGAAATCATGGCTTAGCATTTATCAATTTAGCATTTGAATTTCAAGACATAATAGTTCATTGTTTTTAAATAGCCACAAAAACCCCAATTAAAGATTTAATCATCATTCATAAAGAAAAGGGGAAATTCATAGCAAGCTTTAAATAACAAAATCTCCAACCCTAGTTTCAAATCACAATCATAATATACATAATAAATAATATTCATCATTTAAAGTAGTAATTGAAATAGGGAGCGTTCAAACATGCCTTTTTGAGGAAAAACTAGAAAAGGAACCGTCAGAGATGACCCTAGCATAGCCTTTGATATCTTGAGAGCCTTGAAACTTTAGAGAAGATGAGAGGAGCGTTGTTTAATTCGATTTAGGGCAAAATCCTATTAGAAAGAATCTCGGGGAAAGGTATTGGACTTGGGAGCTTTGGGATTTGAAAAACCCTTCTTGAGTTTATGAGATTTGAGAGAGAAGAGGGATTAGCGATTTGGGAATGAATCTGCTCGTTTAAGGCGACTTTGGGGATTTAAAACGAGTTGGGGGAGTTACATGAGGTGAAAGGACTAGTTTACCCTTGATTTAATAAGAGAAAAATATATTTTTATGTCGGGGAAGGGAAGGGTGCGTCGCACGTCCTATTGCGCGGCACCAGCTAATCCTCACACGGCCAATCGCGCGGTACCAGTTGTGCCTTGCGCGGCCATCGCACACCCTAGACAGTGTCTTACTAAAATATCCATAACTTTTTACTCCGAACTTGGATAGACGAACGGTTTGCGGCATTGGAAAGAAGACTCAAAAATATTTAATTTGGTAGGTACTAGGACACCTAACTCGTTATATTCTAGGAGTAATGGTCGTTGGAAGTTGACCCAAGTAAGAACGTCTACTACAACTCAATCGGTAGGAAAGTTCTCAACTCAACTTTGAGTTAGGAGATATCTATGACCTCAATTCATCTCCAAAGATGTTTTCACACTAAGGAATTTATATTAGCACTTATATCTAAATAGAAATTATTGGGTTCGGGCCTATACACTTATGAAAAACGGTCCAAATTCTAGCCCGAAAGTGTGGGGTGTTACAATTATTTGAAAGTATTTTATTTTTATTCGTGAAAGAATGATGTTTTAATTATACTATTAACAATTTATTGATTATTTCCTTTAGGAAGGTAAATTGCATAGTATGATAATCATATATTTTAAGAAATTGTGATTCTCTTATTGATTGAAGGCTAAGATGTTAGAGTTGATTTACATTACATTATAGTTTTTATATCATTGCATTATTTCTACTTGTTAAATGATGTTAAAAGTTTCATTGTCTATGAGTTTTTTAATCATATTTAATTTTTTTAAAATTATTAATGTATTTTTTTGTATAATATTTGTGCTATTGTACTACTTTTATTATATTATAAATTATAAATTAAAGATCCATGGGGCTTACGCCCTATGTCCCGGGGCTTACGCCTCGCCCCATGCTACGTAAAACGCCCCGCCTCACGCCCCCGCCTTTTAAAATACTGTTCCCAGGTATATATGACTTGTATCCTTGTATCAATGTACAATACTTTAGAGTACTATGTCAAATTATGAAAAGGAGTTTTGTTCTACCAGTAAATTTTTTTTATTTTGTTTTAAGACTAATTACTCTCGGACAATCGAAATGTAATAAATTTAAGTTTTATAAACTAATAGTACAAAATATTTATATAATGAACCACTTATAATCACAAATAACTCTCGATGATGGATATTGATTGATAAATTAAATTGTTTCAGTAGGGTAAAAGTCTTTACACTGTTTATCCTAATTATTTGACGACAAAAGATTTACACTACATCCTCTGTCCCAATTTATATGATGTAGTTTGACTCGGTATAGAATTTAAGAAAGAAAGAAAGCTAAAATGTTACTAAAAATAGAAATGTGCCATTTTTTTTTAAATTGATTAAAAAAAGTGTGTTATATAAATTGAAAGAGAAGGAGTACTTAATAATTAACCTTATTGTAGGGGAAGCAATTCCACATGGATGCTAAAGATTATTGTGTTATAGCTACTAGCTACTAAGCCACTAAGGTCTCTTTGTCTGACATATCTTAAAGAAAAATTTGCATTTGTCATAATTTTTTCAAAACTCTATCAAGAATCTCATTTCCCTTTTTGGAATACCTAATAATGTATAGCTAGCACGGTGTGTCGTCGTACCACACATAACAAGATATTTAAAATCCTTTTTAGGGTGTGTTTGATGTCTGTCGAAAATAGTCTTCTTATTTCATAAAAGTAGAGATAAAATATATGCCCTACACTTTTCAGATTTACTTACTTTAATTACTTGTTGAATATTCCTGTGTAATTATTGTTATTTTAGGGTGTGATCGATAAGGAGAAAATTTCAACTTTCTCATGATTGAAAAAAACAAGTTCTTTTAAAAAATTTTAAGAGAAAATGGCTCCAACTAATGACTTTGTAGCAGGAATAAGAAAAACAAAGTCCATAAATGGCATACCAAGTATATTGTCTCGTCCATACCTCTAAGTTGTTCGTTATCTTCTCTCTCAAATATAGTGTCAAGTGTGTAACACTAAACAAAGAAGTGTCATTGTGATTGGATGTATGTTGCAAAGTTGTAAGCAAATGAATTGTAACTAACCGCTAGAGAGCTAACACCATAACAAATAATACACGGTGACAGAGCTAGAATTTTTACTAAGGGAGTTCAAAATATAAAAAGTAAACACACGAAGAGGCTTAAGGGGGTTCAACATCTACTATATATATATATATATATATATATATATATATATATATATATATATATAAAGATAATTTTAATCGTGTATAAACAATATAATTTTCTATCAAAAGGGATTCGAATGAACCCCTAAGTCCTTGTTAGCTCTGCCCCGATAATACAGACATCAAATCAAAATAATATAAAATCCATCATGGTTTTAAAAGAGGTGAAGGCCTCTACCTTATTGTTCTTCTAAAATTATAAATACAAAATCAAATAATACTATTAAAGATATATATTTATATTTTGCATTAAAAATTATGAATTCAGTTGTTTTGATTAAAATCATGTGTCTAATAGGAACGGAGTTAAAAGCCAACAGTGGCGGAGCCAAAAATTTAGTGAAGGATGTATAAATTTTATTCTTAGTTATATTAAGAGTGTGCAAAATTAAATATGCATTCATAATAACTAATATTTAACTTCTATTCACTATATAATTTTTTAATGAAGATTGTGCATCCAATCACCCTGGCAAAGTTGGCTCCGCCCCTGAAAGCCAATATATGAACACTATGGTGATCTCTTCTTTTTTTAGAAAAAAAAAAAGGTTTCATTGCACACATTATTGTTGTGGTACGATGCCTTCACACGTGCATCTCTGACAACTTTGAAACACTATAACCTTTTCCTGTTCTTGTTTTATCTACTACAACAACCCAAAAAGGTTTCAGGTTAATATGGAGTACTTTCTTTGTCCAATAATATTTGATCATGTTACACTAGAGAAAATTAAGGAGGAGGTGATAAAAAAGTGTTGAAATTAAAACTGATAACAAGTTTGATCAACTCAAATCAAATTTTTTGTTAATTAGTGATTAGAAAGTTACTGCAAGTTGCTGTAGCAACTTGCAAAGTTGCTACAACAACTACGATAATTGTTGTAGCAACAGTCGAAGTTGCTGCAAGTTGCTGTAGCAACTTCGTTGCTGCAGCAACTTCGTCTGCATGTCATTAAAACTAATGACAAAATTGTCACCTCTACTCAATAATTAAAATTTGTGTCACCTTTTTTTAATTTTCAAACTTTTTTGTCACCCTTAATTAAAAATTCCGGTCACGATGAATTGTTTTGTTTTTTCAAGACAATTATAAAAAAAAAACAAATAAATTAAAACAAAGAGTTCGAGAAATGAATAAAATCGATAGATAGATATTTTTGATTAGGGGAACGAATTGAAAAGAAGGGTGCGTACGAGTGCATGCCCTGCTCCAACGTACTCTGTTTCTGCTGGCAGACTGCAGATTCTTGTTGTTTGCGGCCTCTTTTCACATCTTGCCACATTTTCACCATCCTCCACCAATACCGACTCGATGTCGGTTACCTTTTTCATTACATAGGGACGGAAGGAAGTTCAAGTTCATGACTCGTATTATCTGTTTGATAAGAAAATATCATACATTCATTCTTTAATTTATGTTATTACCAAATCTAAAATGATATTTATCATGTGAAATTGTGTTAGGTCTTGTATATGACTTCGCACTTCTTTCCAACTTTGATGTGATATTTGTCTATCTCACGTGTCATATGCACTCCTATCTTCTTCTTTTGTAGCTTATCAACTTAGAAACTTGCAATTCTTCTCTTGACCCAACCTTATCAACCTATCGTTCGTCACAGACGTCACACATACCTATTGTGAGGTGAATCCCCAATAAAACTAGTAGTCCATTAACCAATGTGATATGGTTAGCTATAGCTTACCCCTTAATCTCACTTTTCTAAAATGTTACTACAAAACTTTGTTTTGGTGTTTTCAAGGAAGTGAATTACAATAACTATCCATATCACAGGAAGAACGATGATATTCAATATTGTACCAAAGTTGTTGATGATGTTCGAGATGGACCCAAAATGAGGCCTGATTCTCAGTGCCTATAAAACTTGAGCACTTTGTATTTGAATATAAGTAAATTGATGTGACGATTGAATTTGAATGAAGTATCAATAAGAGTTAACAAATCTAAATTTAATATCAAAATTTACCTTATTTTTCTTTCATGAAGTTCAAGATCTTGGGAAGGGGTGGCAAATTCACTACTTTAGCTTTTTGGCTCATTTCTCATGCATGCGAGTTCAATCCTTTTATTATCTTTTTCTAGCTCACTGAAGGACGATTGTTTACGAAGTGAAGGAAAAAGTTGTTTTTAATCAACGAAGGACACTTCTAACTTTCCTTTTAAAATACTATTTACATACTTTGAACATCTTTAAGGTGCAAAGTTTAATGCTTTTATACGATACGAAAAGTAAATTATTTAAAGATATTACGAGTTCAGAAAACAAATCCATGTATTAACAATGTGCATATGCTCAATTTTACTACACATTTATATATTCAGGTGAGTTTATAATTCCAAAATTGTGAAGGGGCTTTGAAGAAGCCAACTTAGCTTATTTTAACAATCTTGCTATATTCACTCGACATTCCTAGTAAGGGATGTGGATGAATATGATCTCTCCACGTCCCTTAATTGAAATTTCCGCTTCAAGTTTTGAGATTGTTAAAACTTTTTGTAGGTAGTAGTGCTTCTATTGGTGAGCCCTATAGTCTATATATAAAATGAATTAGTCGGATTAATAGATATCGAATATTAAAATTAAGATCAATTAAGTTTTGAGGAATAGGGATAGGAGAGGTTGTGGGACAAACCAAAGAAATTTTGAAAATGAAGCTTTGGGCCTGTCATTTAGATTATTGTCTGAGTAGCCAAAACATTTACAGCTGGTGTTTTGACTTTTGGGGGCAGGATTTTAAAGCTCAAAATACCCCATGAATGTATTACTTCATCTAATTCATTTTTTTATTCACCTAATTCATCTTGTTTATTTTAAAGGTCCTTTTATACCTTTCGAAAAAGTCATTTAATTGTCTTAATTATCACAGAATATTATCTAAACTATACATTTTGTTAAACGTGATCACTTGATTAATACTTTACTATCTGATATTGTCAATTCAGAAGAAAAAAAAAACATAATTTCTAAATATTATTCTAAAACATGATATATCTTCAAACAAATAAATTCAGTTTGACCAAAATGACTAATATTTGAGACTGAATAAACTAACTTATAGCACAAAATAAATAATTTCGCTGGTAACAAGAAACAAATTTGAAAATTTCAATTTGCAAAAGTAATCAATTGAGTCTAATTACAAACTAAAATAAACTTGAGAAAATTTTAGATACCCAAATACAAAATGCATCTAAGCTATAGTACGTTATATATATCTTGTGGTATATATAATTAACTTATACACTTATTTTCATCACATGCATGTTCAAGAAATCACAATATATTAGCTTCTTCCCAACAACTTTGAAGCAAGATGATTAATTAAAGCACAAAATCATGAAACCTAAAAACCCCAAAAATCAAGATTCAAAACTATATACTAAAATTCATAAAGAAGCTTGCAAGAATTTTATTTACATACTCTCATGCCAACAAACAAGCATAGCTATGCATCTCCTTAGAATATAAAACTTTGCCTTCTTCTTCTTTGCTAAATCATTGCATTTCTTCCTCAAGCTATTTTTCTCCGAATTTTTCGCAGTGCAACAATTTGCAGTACTACTAATAATGTTCTGTTCAATTTTGAATTCTCTTGGTGCCATGGATATGAAAAGAAAAAAAATGAACATTTAACTATATCTAGCAGAGGATATAGATATGTACATATGGTTTTTAGTAACACCATATGTCACTTCGTTTTATAGTACTACATTTGAGTGGCATTTTTTCTTTTTTTTTTTTGGAGTCTTGATTTAGGTGATGTATAATTTTGTACAAAATTTACATTTACTCCTTATCACACATGAAATAGTAATAGTAATAAAAAGTTAGGTAATTGTACTATGTACTGACTATATATCATATTTCGCAGTGACAGGTGAACATTATTGTATTGAGAAGGAGACAAATGTTATATACAGTGATAGTAGGCTTTTTATTTGAGTGATAGCAGCTTTGCCGGCCATATACTGTTGACCAAATAATGCAAAAGTACTAGATTTTACTAGCTTTTTTAACTTTTTATCTTAATGATCTTTTGTTGTGTGATCATATAGTGTTGTATCTTAATCAAATTGAGTATTAGCGCAAACTGTTTAGTCTAAAATTTGTTTATTAGGCCAGTCAGTTAAATTGTTAATAATGAGGTCACAAATAACTTAATTAATGATACAAATATTGTTAATGCTTTGACGATACAAGTATACGAAAATGGTGTAATATGAATAACATTGCAGACAATCAAAGCGGGGTGATTGAGAAAGTAAGAGATAGAGGAACACTTAATGATTCTAGTCCTGGTCCAGACGATGAAGATCTCTAAAGAACAGTGATGAACATCAAGATTGACAGAAAATAAGTTATAAAGTCCTGTGTTATTAATAAGGTAAAATCTGATTGTTACACCAGTGGGGAAATTTATATGATAGCTAATGGTAACTGCCTTTGTGATACTCTTTTGTTTCATCTATTACATGACTAAGATCGTGGGCTGTTAATGGGATCAAATGGAATTTCAGATATCTTGAAATCTGGCGTTATTTGAGTTATCTTATATGTTTGGATACTTCAAATCTTTCTAGATGTATCATTCCAGGACCCTGCTATCCGGTGTGAATAAATTGGTCTAGGAGCCAATTTCTTAGATGATTGAACAAGTCTTCGGATTGATTTTCGTTGACTATTCGATGGGGGCACTCAGTCCTTCTTGTTTCTAGAGTTGAGCCAGTGTAGTGCAGCTCCTGCCGAAGGTTGCTTTGTTTGGGAAGACGTGCTCTTTGTTGTTTTTTGGGCTTAGTAAAATTTGTATTTTTTCAACAATAACTTCAAACACATGTTTAAACTAAAGATGAACAATCAAATGAAATTGTAACTCTGTATTCACAACTTTGAACTTCTATAATAAGTTCAACCCAACTTATGAACAACAACAAAATGAAATTCAAACTATTTTCTGAAAAATAGCAAAATCAAACATTTAGAAAGAGATAAAGATTAGAAAACCAGAAACTTTCGTCCCACCTGCGGACCCCATCTGCATCCGCATGTCGCTTTTCCGATTTCAAACAGTGCCTGGAATGGTCGCGTTCCTTCGAGGTGCGTTGTGACATGCGTCCGCTTTCGTATCACATTTTTGGATTAAACAATCATTAACTCTCAAGTTTCAAATGAATTTTGTCCAAAAAAATAATCTCTCTCGATTTATCCAAAGCCGAGTGACAACAATGACAATAGCGCGAGGCATGCTTTCTTCTTACCTCACTATCCACATGTAGTATTGCTTCTATATTTAGCATGAAAGAGTTTCTTTCTTCTACCAATGTGAGAGAACATTCCTTCCTTAAAGTTAAAACACAATTCACTTTTTCCCTCTATTTGTTTCCTCCATTTTTCATTCACATTTCATCACTAGAACCCAACACTCTTGTTATTTTCTTCCTGATGCAACCTCAACACAATTCTGGCTATCCTCTTTCTTCTTTTGCGTGTGATTGAGTGTAGTCATGTTTGCACTCGCCACATATTTGGTCAAATATTCTTTGTTTTCGGTATATTTTCACCGATACACAAACATTATTGTCAGTCTCTTAAAGTATGTTATAAATTACCACCAACAATGTGGTGGGAATGAATAGGATTACATCAAAGATTGTCATCTAAAGTTAACTAGTGTTACGCAAAAATTGGGACAGAAGAAGCAATAGTAAATTACACCCCTCTTTGGAAACAATAAATTTACCACTTGTGGTTAAAGTGTAACCAAATTTGAATACAGCCACCAATAGAAAGAGTAGACTAGAATTTGTATGAGTACAGCAGCTAGATAGATATATAACTAAGTCACGTTCACCTGCATGATCAGGTACATATATGACCATATTAAAGTTCCATCTTTTCCTGTTGACCATCCTTTTCAGTGTCAATTATCCAATTTCTAAATAGCTTTTTCTTTGTATTAACTCCAACAGTTTAATTATAAATCAAGCCAATTTTGCTAAAGTTAAGCATATTGTAGGTTAATCAGCCGTAATTAAGTTTTGACGATTTCATTAGATCCGGAAGATGATTTAGGTCTTACTCAGAAGTCGGATGAAAGACAATCGAATCCTTGACAATATGTATCAACTACGTACAGTCAGCTCAACAAAGTTGTCATAACAAGTATGCTCTCCAGATTCACTCAGAGTTTGTTTGCATCTTTGGTTGGTGAAGCTTTAAACAGGAAAAAGGAAATATACACTTTAATTTGTTTACAAGGTTCAGGAATTAGAAGGTGTGATGCTTTAGGCAAGATCTAGGCCAGGGTTGTTAAAGGTTGAGACTAATCCTAACTCCCTATATAAGAGGGCTAAAATTAGAAAATGGAGTAGTCATTTCCAAATTTGAAATTGAAAAATAATCACATATACAAAAAGTCATTAAAAATAGCCAATTTTTGGAATTTACGACATTGTCATTGTCACGCCCCGAGTTCCAACGAGGCGGACTGGCACCCGAAGCCGTTGAGGCCCCGAGAGAACCAACTATCACCCTGTACATTCATACACACGTCATTCATTGACCATCACTACCATGTATAGACGCAAGACACCAATGGCGGAAATCATGGCAAAACAGGTGATTTATATATATATATGTGAAACTTGGCTTTTAGGGCCATCATGACATGACATACATTTTTCATTTGTCCAACATCGTCTACAAAGCCTCTATACATACATGAACATAACCATCCTAAAGTCGGGACAAATCCCCGCTTTAGACAACTGTGATACATTATCAAAACCAATATGTGCATAGGACTCGGGAAGCCCCGAAGCAAACTGGAGCTTACCAACAAAACCGCAGATAAATCCAAGTACTACTGTAGGTGCCTATTGGTACCTGTGCCTGCAGCAAGTAAGGGAAGTCCCACAAGGGACGTCAGTACGAAGAATGTACTGAGTATGTAAGGCTATAAGTAAATGTATGAGATATAGAAACTTTGATAAAATTAAGTGCAAGTGAACACATCATGTGAATAAATTACCATAGGTATACATGTGGAATCATGTGCATTACTTTCTTTACTTTTATTTCACTTTACTTTACTTCGTTGTCAATCAAGTGATCATCAATCATGTAATGCCCGGGCCCAACTGATCAGTGGGAAATAACATTGGGATCGTCTCTAGCTAGGCTTATGCCCCTTTGAGCTGTCATCCATAAATCAATAAAGCAGGTTCGTCTCTAGCTAGGCTTATGCCCCTTTGAGCTGCCCCCTGTATCCAATAATCATTCGGGATCGCCCCTAGCTAGGCTTATGCCCCTTTGGGTTGCCACCCGTTCTCAACAAGTGTTTATGACTTCAATTCTTTTGTTATGAGATTGGTACATTAGTGGTTACAATGTTATGGAAACTTTGGAACATTAATCAATGAACATGAGTCATATGAATTACATTTGATCAATGTATAAGGAACATGTGTGTAACAATGATTAACAACCGGGAATGGAATACCTTTGGACATTTCGGAATGGAACATGTATAATGACAATGTGATACTATGTGCTGCAGAAGGATAAGGAAAGAGTAACCTTACATACCTTAATTCCCCAATATGGATACACAATCTTATTCGTGAATATAACACTCCAGTTTTCTCCTTATGTGTTACTCTACATAAGCACATAACGGAACTCACGTTAACCACTAACTACATTACAAGTTCACAAGACGGTAAGTAGGTGCTTAACGGAAAGTAAAAACCGTCCAACCTCCAAAACACATGGTGCATCACTCCCCCCTTCATTATACTACCAAATCGCATTATTCCACCACATTACACTATAACTTACTGCTTTAGCAAAACAACAACACCAAATCAGTCCACACACCACCAAAACAGTCCACACATCACCGTAGACATCACAAACCGATAGGATTTTACACCAAGTTTCTACTTTACATTTCCGCCTCAATACAACTCCACATATTTATCCCATCAAGTAACATAAATACCTTCCACAACAATATACCAAAAACAGCCCACACAAGTTTATAATTCACTTTAACATAACAAGAAAGTATTCTCTTTTCACTACGCCAAACGTTCCATGCACAATTACGTAAAAACATTTCCATCAAGCCATACACAAAATTAACGAATTAGGGACAGCACCATACTTAAATATACTGAAATTTCATCCATATAATTCAATTCCTTCAAGACCTTAAGTTCGCTTTCAAGTTTAAATCACATAGAAGGCAAATCCTTTACCGATTTAGCAAAAGTGGACTGTTTTACACATAGTGGACTGCTCAACACTTTGTCAACATAACCAACATGATTTACTCACCCTCTTATGCATATAATATAGTAATCTACAAGAGGAAACACTTATCACACACATAAACATCACCAAAATCACATTTTCCTTCCAATATGTCATCAATTCCACACTTTTTCCATAGCAACAAATTTCCAAAAATGACATACAAAGAGAAATTAAATTAGGGACATAACCACATCATACATGTTGATGTTAAATCCATCAACTCACTTCCTTCAAGACCACAAGACCACTTTCAAGTTCAAAACTACCAAGATGACACATCTTGTATCACATAAGCAAAAGTGCACCAACCAACACTTTTAGCCATAACCATCAAAATCCATACAATCTCCCATGCACATAATATATTAAATCACAAGAATAAACACTTACCAATACTTACAAGATGATGATCTTGGCCAAAACAAGTGAAGTTTCCTTAGGGTTTATGTTGGTTTCTTATGCTTCTTGGAAATGTCTAGAAAATACAAGAAATGGCAAGGTGTAAGATATGATTAAAATCTGATTTTGGCCCCTTATTTATATCATCCTTAGCCACTCTTAAGTCAAAGATGAGGTGTCCAAGTGGTCATTAATTCTTGGGTCAAGAATGGGTCATTTTATTCCCTTTTTGGGCCATGTCTTTCTTGGAATTTTGGGCCAATTTTTGAGCCCAACAATCCAAAGAAATAAATTTCAACACTTTGCATACATAATATATCCTTTATTACATGTTTAATTAATTCCGTCACTTATTTACATACGTTCGGAAATTTACGGGGTGTTACAGTCATGATATCATGATAATATCCTGAATTTTCACTTGTTTACGTTTGAAGTCTATGATATTGTTATGGTGTTTCTGCATTAGAAGCGGTTATTCTTTTTCAACGAATTTTCAAATTCTACTACTTTTTGAAAAAATTGATACAAAAAGCGTCAAGTCTGTACAACTTTACCTATAAGAAACGTAAAAATACTCGCCTACAAATCATTTTCAGCCATGTATTTGAAAAACAGCCACTGTCTTGAAGTTTCGATTTTCTCAAAGAAACTCCACGACATAAAGTTTCATTAGTACACGTTGAAATTAGGCTATTATTCAATGTGACTATTTGTGATCTTCTATCCACCCCACACACCCACACATACACACACACACACACAAAAAAAAAAAAAAAAAAAAAAAAAAAAGAGGCATCACAGTCCCCTGCAATGAGGGCCTGGGGTGATTGGTGGCAAATCTTACCAGGCTAATCAGCCTAACAAACTAGACTGGCCCAGCCCATTTGTAATGTCTCACTACAATTACCTTGTAGAGTCATAGTCATAGACCATGGAGTTTCAAACAAGGCTAAATTTGGGAGGATCTACGCTCATCTAATTTTAGCCAATTTTTGGAGTACGATATGAACAGGAGTTTTGAACAGTAGCCATTTGTGATAAGTGGCCATATAGGCTATAGGGGTAAAATGGATTCAAACTACTACTAATCATTGGCATGGCTCATTTGTGGGTTTTATTTCTAGTACTACTATTGTGAGCCTTGAAAGACCTAATCCCTTGTCAGAATTTTCCAATAGAAAACAGGCCCAAATCTTCTACTTAATTCTCTATCTCATTTTACGTGGCATCCTTTCTTTTTTAGTCTACCTTAAAGGAACTGTCACCTTATTCTAATTAGAAACAATTTCACCTTAAAAAATTTCTTTTTACCCTTAGTGAAATGATTTTTAACCACATAAATATATAAGGATTGTTTTAGATTACAAATTATAAGTCTACCTTTTTTTTTTTCTTGAACACCATGTCATAGCAAACGATGCCACATAAAGTGGGACGGAGGAGTATATAACTTCATAAAATTGCACATTTTATAGTTTAAATGAGTTGGTCTTTAATTGTTGTCCTTTAATAATCAAATTTATGCCTGGTGAAGCATAAGTTCTTTAGAAACTGTAGTCATGTCCAGACATAACTTGAAGGATATTATGATAAAACATTACTCGTATAAATTTATGCCTCACAGAAAAAATATTTATTATGAGGGTAAAAATTAAAGACCGGCCCAAGAGAGGTCAGAAGTGCAAATAACCCATCTAACTTTCGTATGCTATTTCTTAATTGTCTAAAGTATAAGCCTTCAGGTCTACACATCCACCAGTGTAATCAACATACAACATGTAACTTTTCATAACAAATCGCATGTGGTAACATGAAAAATAAAGTAATAATCTCTACGTACAAATAGTTAAATTGTACTAATATTATAGCTAGTTTTTCACGCGGTCAACTATATAACTTAAACTCATATGTTATAATGCAATGGAGGTACGTAACATATATAATTCACACAACAGGTGGTGTAGCATCCGGCGGGGTAGTTACAGAAACAACCCGCCGGCCTCTTTCCGACCGGCTATTCTCCGCAAACTTCAAGCTTCCCTCATGCAACCCCTTAAGTTTCTCCTCGTCATTCCACTCCAACCCATAATAATACTCTTCGTTAAATTTGGCAACATTTTTACTAGGGGGTAAAAACATACTTCCCCATTGTGGAAAATGCACCAACATAACGGGAAGTGTACACACCACAATCATCACTCCCATATACAACAATCCAGTTGAAGTTGAATAATTCGCGTTGGTAAAAAAAAGAAGTTGAGTTAAACCCGAACCAAAATTTCCTCCAGCTCCCGTTAGACCCGAGATAACGCCTAGCGAACGTCTCGAAATAAAAGGGATGATACCAAATGTTGCACCAGCAGCTGCTTGTGCACCAATTGAGAAAAGTATCATTGATAAAATTGAAATTTCGAGTTTTTCGGATTTTCCGAGGACAATACAAAATATTCCTCCGAATGTTTGGAGGATCCATAGGTTCCAAAGACGGCCTCTCATGCCGAATCGTTTAGCTAAAATGTCTGAAGTTAGGCCTCCCAATGGTCGAGCCAATATGTTGGCCATGCCAAATGTTGCAGCAATTGTGCCGGCCGTGCGAAGCTTAAGGTTAAACCTTAATATTAAATCAAAAAAATGAAATGAAAATAAATTATTTAGGTGATATCAAAAGGCTTTGATATATAGAATTTTTCACGATTACTATAATTTAACATGTTATAGTATGTTATTAAACTAATTTTTAGGCTAACATAACGACTTTGTCGTGGAGTGACCTAACATAACTTTACTTGGCAAAATAAAAAAATGTATTACTAACAATAATAACTAGGCCTTAATTTCAAATAAGTTGTGGTCGATTATTTGAATGACATTCATTGTGTTACTCCATTATTTAAACTCGTTTTGTGTCAATTGTCATACTTTCTAAAAAATATGCATTAGCAACTTGGAGAATTTAAACTTTGTATTGAACAAATTTACTTCGTTTCACCTTATGTGACATTTTTTTTTAGCCAATTTAAAAAAGAATGACAAAGTTTTAAGTTTGAAACTAATTAACTTTTCAATTTCATTTTCATTTTACCCTAAATGAGAAGCACAAATATCATAACATTTTTAAGGCTATAAAATTCAAAAGTATTTATCATTACGCAAATGATATGGCAATTTTAAAAAGCTCATAAATCAATAATCTATATTTCATAAAATTTTATGCCGATTCAAATTAGGTTAGAGAACAGAAAGAGTGCAATGTTAGCGCGTGAGAGTAGAAATTCAGGGAAGTTGTTCGATCTCACCTGTCGAAAAAGTATTCAGCAATGACATTATCAGTGGTTAATTCCACACCTAGTGACATGCCATATAGAAGAACGAAAATCCATGTTCTGTAGTTTGTCACAGCATACCAAAGAACCTGAATAAGAAAACAATAAAAGTAAATAAGAAAATCTGATACTTTAATTTCTTCTCGATCCCAAAATATAGGAAGTTAATTACTTTTTCCTTTTCAATTTGTTTGTTTGTGTTCCTTTTTTTTTTAGTCTGTTTCGGAAAAGAATGTCTCTTTCCTTTTTTAGTAACTCTTTAATTCTAACTTTTTGCATTGTATGTTAAAACCACAAGATTAAAAGAAATTTTGGTACATTTTACATATACATATCTTTAGTTGAAGATCATAAAATTCAAAATTTCTAGAGTATTTACTTTCTTAAATTCTGCGCCTCATAAAAATCATACAAATAAATTGAAATGAATGGAGTAATTAACCTTTGAGAATTTATCTTTTGCAACGTCTCCTTTCTTTTGTAAGGTACCAAGATTTCCATCAGGCAAATCTTGACCTAGCCCCAAAACCAATAAACCCATGACCACATGCAACCATCCAGGTACGAAAAACGCGATCCGCCAGGCTGTGAACGGAGTCGCTCCAGCCCGGCGGATCAGCTCATAAAGTAATGGCATGAGTAATTGAGTGACCCCACCACCCATATTTCCCCACCCCGCGGCCGTACCATTAGCGACTCCAATAATTTTGCTATTGAACATAGTACTCATCCAATATTGACATGACACAAATGTAGCTAGCGAAAATCCAATCATGAATCGAACAGCTACGTATCCGCCCGCGGACGACACGAACGACATGCAAAAAACCGTTGGTGCGGTTAGCATCATGAGAAAAGCGCACCCATAACGCGGGCCTAACAAGTCACAAACCGCACCCATAACAAGTCGTGAAAAAATGCTACCGGAAACCGAGGCAATACCGGCATTTCCTATGTCGGATTTTTTTAGGTTAAGGTTGTCGCGAATAATAGGGACTAAGGGTGCGGCAGCGAAAGTGGAGATGAAACAAGTGAAGAATGAAGTCCAAGAAAGGTGGAAAGTTGTCATGTGTGGTTTTGCAAATGAGAATAGTTTGAAGACTTTGGATTTATGTTCAGAATCAACTGGTAAGACGAATTTTGAAGTTGTATCCGTGGGGATTTTTGGATCGGATGTAACGGAGAAGGCGAATGTTTGTTCTTTGCCGGTGACACCGTGCATGGAGGTTCCGGGGGAACCAGCATCAACATTTTCAGCCATTGTGTTATAGGGGAATTATGAGATTGTTTGGGCATGTATGTATGTTTCTTTGGTTTTATGGACTGTATAATATCATTTAGATGACTTGATGGTGTGAAAAAATTATATATGTCGATGATATATAAAATTTAGACTTCCTATGATGGATATCCATAATCTATACTATTGTCCTTGTAAATTTTAATGGTGTTTTTTTATTATAGAAATTACTGTTGTGAAAGTTTTATTTTGTACTCTGGATATCTAATCAAGTATATATAATGTCACTCACTCACTCTTTCTAGTAAAAATACTTGATATGAACATTTAAAAGTTAGTACTAATTACTTATAAACTACAAGTATTTTTTTCACCTCTTTCCGTTTCTTTTTATATAACATGTTTGACTAAGCACATATATAGTTTAAAAAAATATATATATACTCATAAGACTCTTGGCTCTTATAGATTTGTTACGCAGATGGAATATGTTATTCTTTGTGATCATAACAATTACATCAGAATGGATGGTACAAAATCCTCTGCCTTTTCATTATTTTTGGAGAACATTCTAATTATCAAACGTCTAATTTTACCCATTGCTATTACTGCATCTAACACTTTTCAAAATTAGAGTTATAAATTTCAAGGTCAATTTCCACTCCGCCCCGTCCAAACAAATTGTGGTAATTTAATTAATCTTTGTAACTGTCTGTATCCATCTTGCCGTATTTATTTATTTTTCGATTTTCACCCTTTAATTTAAGATGTCATAAGAGGTTTATATATAGTTACTTTGACGATTTCGTTTTCTCGTTTTGTTCTTTGTTTTTGTTTGTTTTTAAAGTATATGCCACATGCCGAATGGTTGCTTCAACCACCACCAAAGGCTGTGGTGGGTGGTCAGTACTCTCCAATCTTAATCAAAGGTCTGGATTCGAGTCCCGGGTATGGAGTCGTCTTTGATAGGAAGCGCTTTACCACCCATAGTGGGACTTCCGGACACGAATCCGGACTAGTCGGACTCCAACACTGGATGGGAAAAAAAAAAAGAATGGTTGCTTGAACCCTTTTATAATAAGAATTACTTTTCTGGATTTTGTTCAATCATATTATTAGGAGGAGTTAGAATTATTCATTTATTTGGTAATAACTTTTCACTTTATTATCAGTGTTTAATTATAAAATTTTCAAATCCAACTTAACTCGGAGTTGGATTCAAATTTTAGAAAACTGTTCCAAACCTGTTTTCCAACTTCATCTTTACAAAATTAAAATTAACAATGTTCCAAACGTGTTCTCTTCTCTTCTTTGCAAAAAGTATAATCAAACACAATTTTTTAGTTAGACTATAAATTTCAAATAGAGTGAAAGATATTGAAAATCTATGGCCATGCATGATACTTAAGAAATTTTCTTAGATCTTTAAAATTTTGTTTTAAGTTATGAGTTTGTTTTCGAATAAAAAGACCAAAAAATATGGACTTATTTTTCCTTTGTCAGGTACCACTTTGCGAAGTTGAAATTTTCTCCGCAGCATATAGCATATGCCATCACATGCTTATAAAAACAATACCAATAAAATAAGATGAAATAAAATTTGGTCCTTTCCAACTATGTGGAATAACCAACAATGTTTGGATGAATGCTTTTATCTTTTTGTGTTAGTTTCTTTACTAAATTTTTGGACCAATAGTAAGGACAGTCCGGACATGATTTCAAATTATGATTTTAAAATTAGGTTGATCTGAAGTTGAAAATGTGTTTAGACATATAATTTACATTTTTTATAAATATGAAAACTTCACAATTTGTATAGACTATCAAAAAAATTTCAACTCTTATATAGTCTTACTAAATGAGCAAAGTATAATTCATACACAAGCTATCAAATTAACCTAAGGCACCGCATTAACAAATTACATATCTTCACATTCCTTTTATAAATTTATGCTTAAGATTACATGCTATACAAATTTTTAATTACACATAATTTTACAAAGATTCAATGGTGCAATAAATCAAAATAATAGTAACCTACTATTCCTTGATATAATTCTTCCACATAATATGAACAATCTTTTCATGTTGAGCGCGAGCCTTTTTTTGTAATCAATAAACTTACGGGCAAAGAGTCAAGTTTTTACATTCAAAAAAAGTTGGAAGTCACAGCTTAATATTCACATTCTATAAACAAATGCGGATTTGGTTAAGATTTGGAAAAATATTTTTTTAAAGTCAAAATTAAAAAATGATGTTCGTAAATTGAAGTTATCTGGATATGCATTTCACTTGAATAACGTATCATCAAATACTAACTGAAAAACTAATCCAATGTATAACAAATTAATGTTCCATTATTCTGTAACAAAAATTTTGAAAAAAGGAAAAAAATTCCATAGACAAACTGGGCCTTAATGTCTTGGATCAATAATAGTCCAAAAAGCTCAAGACGATGGCCTTTCGTTTCCAAATAAAGCCCATATATAATAACCTCCCGGAAACTTTATTAAGGAAAAGTAACATAAATAAACATACACCTTAACTTACCAAATTTACATAAATTTCCATCATTACAAAGTAATTACAAAAATTTCAACTAATTATGTATCTTCGTTGGATGTATCGGGAGCTAATTATGTATCTCGACAGACCCAAAATCTGAAAAAATGTATCAGGAGCTAATTATGTATCTTTACAAAGAAAAAATTGTATCTTCATTAGATGTATTATGTATCTCGACAGACCCAAAATCGAAATAAATATATTGGTAGCTAATTATGTATCTTTACAAAGGAAAAAATGTATCTTCGTTGGATGTATCGGGAGCTAATTATGTATCTCCACAGACCCAAAATTGGGATTTTCAATAATTATGCAAAATATTAAAATTTTCTGTAACTAAACTCCAAACTGACGGGATTTATGTTGTTTGCCCCTTTATTAATGCTTGCAAAAATGCAGGCTTGGCTGGTGAGGGGAAGAGCCTAATGTACATGATGATCTTCTTAACAATATGGATGTTTATGCAAATAGCCGACAAGATTTAATTATTTACTTTTTTAAGTCGATATACATATATTATATATGCTAATTATATATAACTATACGAGTAGTAGCCGTAAAATAACACATTTAAACTTCCTAAACATGGTCACTGGATTTTTCTCTTTATTAATTTGGAATGGGATTAGTGTATGAGTTAAAAAAGGATTATTATTGTCTCTTTGATATTGTTAGTTTCTATTAATAGTAAAATACGTTAACCACTAACAAATCAAACCCCAAGCAAGGTTAAATCATATCGTGTGCTCTTCACTCACCTACAAATTCAACTATACCAAATCCACAGTAAACAATTAGTCCATGTAATGGCGAAGTCAGAATTTCTGATAAGAAAATAAAAATAAATGGGACATCTGAAATTGGGATTGCCCTGTATTTCTCCTACGTTAAGAAGATTCAAAATTATGTATGCGAACAAGAATTATTTTTTTTTTACGTGGTATAACTTCTACAAAGGAGACTAGAAACACTCATATTTTTTCACGAAATTTTCAACGAAATCCGTGGGAAAAAATGTGCTCCTTGAAACATTTTTCACTCTTAAGTTGACACATTTTATTCAATGCATACTTAAATTTGGCGTAGTCCATAATCCCATTACCCCAACAGTAGGATTGGATAAAATTTAGGGGTCGTTTGGTAGAGTATATTAAAAAAATAATGTATGTATTAGTATTGTGTATTACTAATACCTTGCTTGGTACATTTTTTTAGCCTATGTATAACTAATGCTAGCATTAGTTATATACTCTATTATGTATTGAGGTATGTATTACTAATATCTCAAATCAATGGTATTAGTAATGCAATGAATTCTAATGCATGCATTAGCTTGATTAAAGATACAATTATCCCTCAAAAAAATTTCCACATCCTTTCTACCATATTTATGAAGGGTATTTTTGTAAACTAATACTATTTTTTTTTTTTAGAAATTATGCAATTCATGTTATTTTTAATACATCAAACCAAACACTGCATAAAAAAAATGCAAGCGTAGCTAACACAAGTATTACTATTACAAACATTATTCATACAATATATTTTGCATTATTCTTATACACCCTACCAAACGACCCCTTACACATGCATGAAATAAAACATGTCAAGTATAGAAAGGTTCTATATGTTGAGTAATTAACTTATTAAAGTAAAACACTCTCTCCATCTCAATTTATGTGGCATACTTTTCTTTTTAGTCCGTTCAAAAAAGAATGTCATATTTTTTTATTTGGCAAATATTTAATGGTACAATTCCTATTTTATCCTCGTTGGATCCCATTTAACAAGAAAAGTCAACTAAAAAGTAACACTAAAGTAACTTTAATAAGGGTATATTAGTAAACATAACAAAATTTTCTCTTATTTCTTAAAATTCGTATCCGATTAAATTATATCACATAAATTGAAACGGAGGGAGTAACATGTTATCCTTATATGGACCACTAATTCTACCTCTAAATTATGTGTACGATTCCACCGACCTGGTCGTTTATTTTATTTCTCTAATGTTACTTTATTTTAATGCAGGTCCCAACGTGAAATCAGTATCAGTATTTATATCGTGTTAGGTAATTGTCTTCAATTTTCTATTGAGTAATTAAGCAGGAAAAAAGGGAATCTAACATAGAAGCATAGTACGAGGAACCATGTGCTTGGAGGTTTTATCATGTTAATATGTCTCAAATGGCCAACAATAGAGGAGCTTCTTCATTTTTTATTCTGCTTTTAGGAACTTTGTATAATTAGGAATTAAATACCTTATTTCTTAAAAAAAAAATACTACTACCATGTAACCCCATTCCATTTTGTATGATACCAAAAGAGAATAATGTGTTTTTATATTTTAAAAAATTAACTTTAACTTCATATTTTATTCTTAATGAAAAGTTTCATAGTCACACAATGTTATAAAAGGGCAGTCTGGTGCATCAAAGTGTCCGTTATGCGTGGGGTTCGGGGAAGGACAGGATAACAAGGGTCTATTGTACGCAACTTTTTCTTGCATTTCTGCCATAGGCTGTTTTCACTGCTTGAACTCGTGACCTTCTGATCACATGACAACAACTTTACCAGTTACTTCAAGGCTCTCATTCAGTCACACAATGTTATGACGGGTTTAAAAACAAACGTTTCAAAAGTTTTGTAGTAACATAAATGTTGTTTTTAAGTGTCTTTCTTTCTTTGTGGCTTTGTGCTCCTTTTGTTTTTCGAGAAAAGGAAGTTTCCACTAACATTTGTATTTTGTGGCTAGCAACTAACAAAGAATCTTAACAAAATGGTACTAAGTTGATACCACCATACACGTACACGACTTGTAATAATATTCTTTACTTAAAAAATAAGAATTAGAATGTAATTTAGAGTAAAATCACAAACCTTAATCTGGGCAGTGTATAACTTTTCTTCACGTCATGAGATTCTTTAAAAGTTGATTTACATGAACATGCAACTATGTTTGTTTCTTTTTACAAGAGAACTTGTCGTTGTTATCCTTTAGGTGTGCACAAGATAAATTCCGTGTAATTGATGTTTATTTTTTAGACAAAACAAGGGAATTAACTCACACCTGCTACCCTTTGAGTGTGGTAAACTAGCAAAAAAAAATGAATGTTGGGCTTAACTCAATCCATAAATTGCACTACACAAGTCCATGGGACGAGCTCGATCGAGAAAGCATGGAGAAGGTTTCAAACCTAAAATCCCCGTTTGAGAGATCACCTAGTCAACCAGGTGTGTAACTATGTTTACTAAGTCTGATTGTTTATAATTGTAAGGTTACACTGTGAATATAGATGTACAGTCAGACCTCTCTATAACGCCACTTCGTTATAACGATATTTCACTATGGCGATCTGATTTTTTCGGATGCGATTTTTCATGTTATATTTTGCTTCTCTATAAAGACATTCTACCTATAATAGCAATAGCATTTATTATAGCGGTACACTCTTTGTAAAATTGCCTCTCTATAACAGCATACTCAAATATTATGTAATAATATTTTCTAAGAAATATATTATGTACAAAATAAAATACCAAAATATTTATGGTAATCATCATTAATGTCATGTACACAGCAAATTTCAAGTATGAATATCTAGTTTAAAGGAAAAAAATGTATTTAAATGGTGGTGCACATCAGTCATTTCATAACTTCAGGAGGAAAAGGTTACTAATGTTTGCCTTTTTATATTCATACTCTTTCTAATTTTGCATACTTTTGTTTAACAGCTAAATGAGATCTGAACGTCAAATGTCAGTATACATATATAACAACACCTCTTTATAGCAACCATGAAATTTTCGAACAATCGTTGTCACTATTGAGAGGTTTAATTGTAAATTATAGTTATTATAATTTACAGAGTATAAATATAGAGCATGCCAATAATTGATTGGATGTAGCCCCCAACTCCAAACCCTATAGTACTAATTTATATTCTCTCTCTCTCATAAAAGCACACATAAAGCTCAGCCATGAAAAAACTTAGATCTCTAATCCAAAGTTGTTCTTCCTCTATTCATCAGCCATGGCTCTTTTTAATTATTATTAGGAGTATTTATTTATTTTTTGGGCCTTTTTTTGATTTTTTGAAACCCTTAAAAATATCATATTTTTCTTGTACGGATATTTTCTTGATTTCACGAGCAGTGTGTAGTGGCTTTCATTGGATTGGATCTACACATGAAGTTGATTTCTTGATCTTGTTAATATGTGTGTCAAATACCCTTTTGTGGATCTAAAATCTGCATATATATATGTGTGAAGATCATACAGTACAAAAAGATCTACCTTTTTCTTCTTCTTTTTCTCTTTTTATTTACTTAATTATAACTTTGGTATTCATATTTACTGACTCAATTATTTTAGATTTGTGTCATGTAAGATTCAATAAAGGGAAAACGTTGATAGAGATTTTTCGTTTATAGGGTTTGAACCCGAGATCCTACCACACTCTTTGATGATCTTTTTCTTCTTCTTCTTTTTTCTTTTAATTTTTTTATACCTTTGGGTATTCGGTAATATACTGGGTATGCTGTTATTGTTGATGTTCAGTAACTCGATCGATCCAAATTCACATCACTTAAGATCCAACAAAGAGAAATTCCATCCGTCCTACTATATCCCTCGATGGTCCTTTTTCATCTTTCTCAATTTACTTGATTCGACTTTTGACATATAGATAATCGATGTCATGATTTTAATTGATTTTGTGTCCAAAGTATTGTATCAACATCTTTACCAATTCATTTTAGGGTTTTGTATGAGTATTTTTTTTTTTTGGTCCTGAAAATCAATTCAATTACTTCAATCTTTTCATTGAAATACTTTACAGAATCTTTTATGTACGAGAAGTACGATTTTGTTTTATTCTTGTCCCAATCAGCATCATAAATTATTTGCTTTTTGTTCATCATCATCTCCCTGGTACACCGTCGTCATTTGCAAATGCAGCACCATTAAGATTCTCAAATATTTGTCATAAGAAGTGCAATTAAATGTGAATCTTGATGATGCTGCATTAGCAATAAACGACTAACTTAAGCGTCCGATTCACACCATAGAAGATTATCATGGCACCTGCGCAGGGATGGACAGACATAAATCCAATTATATCGGATGCTAATTTCTTGATTCACTAGCAATCTTGATTATATGATTCCAATCATGGTACGTAATTGCTTATTTCTTCAAGGATTTAAGTTACCTATGCCAATATTATAACAATTGTTCATGCTATAATTGGTGTATAGCTTGTTATAGCGGGTAGATTACCATTTTTATCTTGGAACCAATTAATGTTTTATTCTATAAATTGTCTGATTAGGTAAATAATTAATTACATGCATATATATGTAATTAATGTATATTATTTGGTTATCATTGTTTCATGTCGTTCTTTGAAATTATATTGCATCTTTGGTTGCAGTCAAAATGAGAAAGCTAAAGCCAGTAGATGCAGTTATTCTTTTAGAAAATTATTTCTTCTTTGACTTCAAGTATATATAGATTCTTTTGTTTCTACTTTTACCTTAAAATTAATCAATAACTTTGTCTCTGTCTAGAAATGTGTCGTAGCCTGATTGCCATTAAAATGTAATGTGATTTCTTGATGATTCCTCTGATTGCTGATTTGTTGCTAATCGGGGTGATTTAAATTATATACATTGACGATGTAATAATTGATTTACATCATTATTTAACATGCAGGTTAGTAGGCTATTTGTCATTTGTTATATCTGGTTTGTTTTTTTTTTGTTTTCCTACACGATGTTTGATATCTGTATTGGAACCCAATTAATTTGAATTTGCGTGTTGCAAGACTCTAGGGACGGCGCTTTCAACGATTTACGATGGAGGAATTCCAACCTTCCCACCACAAACTCATGGTTTTTTCAAGATTACTACATCTTTAAAGGAGTTATCTAAATATTTGTTATATGTCATTAATGCATAGAACTTAAAATCAAATATTTTTTGGATTTATGTTATATAGTGATGGTGCATAATATATAGTTTTTACACTATCAGTGTAACTTAACTTGCTACAGTAAAGTAAAAATTTATTTGTAATAACATTATGAATGAAACACTTTGGATGCAGGTTGTCACCAAATCAAGACCAGTAATATGAAATTTCTGAAGTCAATACCAGAAATTATTTTAAAGCGAAAGCGCTGTGCCAACTTGCGTACAAGATTTATATGTGGATTTGATACTATAGTTAAATCCTCTTCATAAGTCCTTTCTTACAGGCTATTCAAGGTCTATTGGCTTTCTTGCTTATGCGGTACTTCGAAGGCTAAGCCTCGTTTATGCACCGAGAAAGATCGTCGGTAGGAAAACTTTGTTATACACCAACGACGGCCCCTCTCTTTACCTTTCCCGTGCCCTACCTCATTCCTTTGCTGGCTTGAATTTCATCTCTTTTCTTCTTTGTTTGCAAGAGTTACTCATAGGACGACCCACCGATAAACCAAGACTTGAACGGATAGAATCGTACTACCGCTGTCGATGCCGGTGCTGCTTGCCGACGGCCCTTCACTTACTTCTCTGGAGTCAACGATGCCGTTTTTTTCGTCACGAAAACTGCTCACTGTGCCCGAGTCAAGGAGATTCGATTTGCTTGGTTGGGTTATTTACTTGCTTATTCCACTTCTTAATCATCCTTCATTTCACTAATTCGTATTAACATGGACCTAAGATGAATTAGATAGGTTTTACACTTTTCTCAAAGAAAAGGAAAGGTTGGCAGTTCAGGCTTCGGATGGAATTCAAGGATAAATTCAGTAAGACAGAGCTTCCTCTCTTTCGCCTCTCCTCCCTGTCTCAATTCTAATTGATTAGCTTCTTCCTTCGCGCAAGCTACTAAAGCCTGAAGGTATGTTTAAAATTATTTTCATCTTGTGTCTCGATACTCGCATTGAGATCTTGACTAATTTGAATTTGCGGATCCCGTATAGTAAGATTCATTAGAGAGGGAAGCGTTTCCTCTTGAATTTTTTTTCATACCCAAAAGCCAAACGTGAGACCTCTACTTAAGGTATAGGGATCCTATCCATTCCATCATAGGTTCTGGTGGTAAGTTGTTTTGCTTAACAAACTATTTTGGGGTTTGCGAATATAAATAGATTCCATTAGCTCAAATAAATTCGAGGAAATGAATCAATTGGGCCATCTACAATTTGAATAGTAGAAAATGACTATGCAAATATCTCTTGTATGTTATTTTCAGATATCTTATATGTAAATCTGTTAACCGGGCCGAGGTCGGGTTTGCTATTTTTATTAGGCTCAGTCCGGGTCCGGTCCAGTCTTGGCTCTAATTGGGCCGGTCCGTGTTGGGCCCAACAGTAATAAATCACGCGACGGCCCAGCCCAGGCCCCTTTAGCATATTTGATCGGTCTTATTGGGCCGGTCCGAGTCATTCAACCGGTCTAGCTTAATGGGCCGATTTACCGGGCCCAGACTAAAAAAAACAATTGATAGTAATTTGAATTTTGAATTTTTTTTAATATACATTCAATAGATACTACTTAAAATGCTACTTTAAAGAATATACATACATATATACATTCAATATATACTACTTTAAAGAATATACATACATATATACATTCAATATATACTACTTTAAGGAATATACACACATATATACATTCAATATATACTACTTTAAAGAATATACATACATGTATACACTCAATATATACTACTTTAAAGAATATACATACGTATATACATTCAATATAGACTACTTTAAATAATATACATTCAGTATATATACTACTTTAAAGAATATACATACACATATACATTCAATATATACTACTTCAAAAAATATACATTTAATATATTCAACAACATATACTACTACTTAATAAAATATACATACATATATATATATTCATTATACTACTAATTAAAAGAATATACATATTATAAATTCAACAACATATACTCTACTTAGAAAAAATTTAAAAAAATATAAACATACATATATACATTCAATATACTACTAATTAAAAGAATATACGTATTATAAATTCAACAGCATATAATACTTAAAACTTAAGAGATTATACATACAATATATTCAACAACATATACTACTACTTAATAAAATATACATACATATATATATTCATTATATATTCAACAACATATACTACTTAAGATAATATAAGTATAATGTATATTACTTAATATAATATACATACAATATATTCAACAACATATGCTACTACTTAAAAAAATATACATACAATATGTTCAACAACATATACTATTACTTAAGTCTTAAAAGAATATACATACAATATATTCAACATATAAAAGTACTACTTAAAAGAGTATATGTATTATCTAATATACAATATATATTACTTATAAGAATATACATGAAATATATTCAACAACATAAACTACTATTTAAAAGAATATGCATACAATATTCAACAACATATACTTCTTAAAAGAATAATACTTCAATATATTTCAGTATTGACCAATACTACTTAAAAGTTAAACTTATATAGAATTTTTATATGTCAATACTTGTTTAAGTAATATTTGCTAATATTATTTTTCAATATATATTTTTTTAAGTTTATGTAAACTTTGATAATAATATATTAAAAGTATTTAATTCAGACAAGATATTCAATTTAAATGGAAAAAAAATATGTAAAGAGTAAATGAACCTTATATTTGATTGATTGCAAAATGTTTCAAAACTTACAAGTTACAAGGTTGCAATTATATTTCACTAATTTCACAAAGTTAAATTAAAAAATAAAAATTCAATAGATTAATTGTAAATTCTACGAATTTTTCATCATTTTTTCCAATTCACCCATATTAACATTAACGGGAATTGGGTGAGGATTGTCAAAATCAATGGCACCAAAGTCATGCATTGGACTTGATTGTGTTGAATTATCTCTTAAAATCATTATTTCTTCAAAATCTTCTTCGTCTTTCGGCTCCACAAACATTCCTTTATTTCTTCATTCTGCTCTAATCCAGTCTCTAAGGCAAACTAGAACATTCATGGCATTGTCTCTCAAGGAGTGTAGATTGTCTCCAATCTGTTGTCGTCCTTGACTAAAAGCACTCTCTGATGCAACGGTTGACATTGGAACATTCAATATATCTCTAGTTAATCTTGAAAGTACAGGATATTGTCTTTCAATGTTCTTCCACCATTCCAGCGTGTTGATTCTTCCTCTAGGATCCTCTGTAGGCTGTCTAAGATAATACTTAAGCTCTTTCCGACTTACGATTCTTTGCGATAAAGGCTGCAATTTATTCCAAACAGATAGATCAAAAACACCATAAGCAGGCATACTATGTGTCTGTCTTTTAGAAGATGATGGTTTCTCAGAAGGATGGAGAGCGGGAGTCGGAGTTATATGTGACGGTAAAGCATTGTCAAATAAATTAGTATAATGATTGTATAATGTGTTCATGTAACTATTCGCATTAGACATAGCCGTAAACAAAGAAGGTTTTTCTTCAGGTTTTGCTTTCATAACGGTATAATTAAGAGAAGCAAATTCAGACATAGTATTATATTTCATACATGGATTTATTAAAGCACCAATCAAGTAAATAGGGGGAAGCGGATAAAAATATTTTTTAAATTTATCAATCATTGCATCAATAGCATCTTTATAACCTGGTTTAGACTTATATTCGTTAAGCAATAAAGAAATATCGACTAAATAAGCTAAAATACTACAAACAGTAGGATAATAAGCACCCAAAAATTCAACCGTAGCTAGATAAAATAAATTCAAAAAACTAACAACATCATCAATTTTAGCCCAATCTGAATCTTGTAACATAATCTGAATCTTGTAACATACTCTCGGGAAAAGCATTAGCAAATTAGTTAAAAGTCATAGTAATAGGAACTTTATAAATATTGCAAGTGTTTAAGAAATCATAAGTAGAATTCCATCTAACATCTATTTCTTCAGGCATTAATCTCGGTCTAAGTCCATTTTTCTTACATTTTCTTTTAAATTCGATAAATCTAATTTTTCTATTATTTCCTTGAATAAAGCCAACGGCAAGCCTAACTTTTTCAACAGCAGCATCAAAAAAAGCAAGACCATCTTTTACAATTAAATTATATATATATATATATATATATATATATATATATGGCAAGCACACTTAACATGAAATATTTCGGGTAACGGTGGAGAAAGTTTAATTTTTAAGAAGTCAATAGCAGCGTTAATGTTAGATGCATTATCAAAAGATATACTTAAAACTTTATTGTCAATACCATAATATCTTGCAACTTTTGTAATAGATTCAGAAATAAATTTTGCAGTGTGTCTACGGTCTTCATCATACAAAAATGCTAAAATACGTTTGTGCATAACATAATTACTATCTATCGAATGACAAGTAATTGTTAAATAATCATTTTTATTAGCAGCACGAGCAAGATCAGAAGTTAAAGCAACTCTACATAGAAGAGTTTTTAATAATGCAGATAAATAGTAAGCATATTGTGCACGGAGTTAAAAATATCGAACCGACAATTACTTCTAGGAATACCGTCAAACATAGGATTATAAATTGCCTGAATATAATGAATAAAAGCTTCAGAAGAAGCAAAAGAGAAAGGCAAACAACCCACAACTATCATTTTTGCTAATTCTTCACGAGCCTTCATTTTATTATAATCCTTAACTAATTTACCGATTTTTGGGTTCAATCTAGTTTGAGTTGGCCCCCCAACAATCCCACCATTAGTTACCTCTGCTAGCTTTTTTTTGTGCTGACTTTGCAAATGTCTCGTCAACTGACCCGTACCCCCTTTATTACCCCGGTCTTATGCTCATATAATTCCTGACAGATATTGCATTGAACCTTTGTAGTTCCTTCTATTCGAGTATAAAAATTTCACACAATACTAATTTTTTTACGAGATCTTATAGGGGGCCGGGAAGGAAAATTAACCTATTCAGATTGAACGTTAACATTATCAGATTTGGGTGTAACATCAACATCATCATTTTCATCTACATCAACATGGTCTACTTTATTCTCTTCTTCTATACCATAATTTTCTTGGGCCTCAAAATAATTCATATCGTGAGCACTTACACCTACTTCATTCTCAAAGGGTTCGCTAATTGGTACCGGAGGCACACGAGTGTATCGAGTATTACCGGAATCGAAATCAATTTATTTCTTACTACCACTACCACTTTCGGAATAAAAATTTCTAACACTTTTATCGATTTTCCTTAATTTATCCATATTACAAATTAAACTAACAAATATTCAAAAAACACAAAAACAATACAAATAAATATCCAACAAATAATACACTAATTAAAAATTAAAAGTAAGAGATGGAACAATAGTACCAAATTACCGAAGTATCCGAAAGTTGATCAATTAAGTACTTTTGGAAACTTTCACTTGATATTTTTAATTATAAAATAATATAATATAATGAACACTTTATGAGATAATTAGAATAATTGTGAGAGATTGAGAGAATGAGATTGTAAGTTATGAGAAAATAATTTTTGAAATGGCATGTATTTATAGGAAAAAATATTTGAATTTGAATATTTCTTTTAAAAAAAAATCAGCCTAAAAGGTTGTTATGGCCGTTGGGCCAACAACATTATAGATGTTAGGGCCTTAACGATCCAAAACAGCCTTTTAATTTAAAGGAAAAATATCATAAGGATACACCTTAACTTATCATATTTACATAAATTCCCACCCTTACAAAGTAATTACAAAAATTTCAACTAATTATGTATCTTCGTTGGATGTATCGGGAGCTAATTATGTATCTTGACAGACCCAAAATCAAAAAAAATGTATTGGGAGCTAATTATGTATCTTTACAAGGAAAAAATGTATCTTCGTTGGATATATCGAGAGCTAATTATGTACCTCGATAGACAAGAATTTTCAGTAATTATGCAAAATGTCAGAATTTTTTGTAATTAAGCTCCAAACGGTCGGGATTTATGTTGTTTTCCCTAATTTAAGAAAAAAGAAATGTTACCGGGCTAGTCCGGTCCGGTGCACCAGTGGGCCTGGTCCGATCTTCCAACTGGGTCGGTCTACCGGGCTACCTACCGTGTCCGGCCCAGCCCCCTAAAAGCCCCCTTGCCTACCCCCTTCCTGGTTCCGAGTCCGATCCGGTGTCCTTGTGGGCCGGTCTAACCGGGCCGACCCGCCCCAATTGACAGGTTTACTTATATGTGAACTAAAAAAAATAAAAAAATCATAAATTTCTACAAAACTATTTGAAACTAATAGAAATGCCGACAACAATAATATATCAAGTGTGATCCCACAGATGGAATCCAGGAAGAGTAGAGTATACACACACTTTATAACCCCTACCTTGTATAAAGTAGAGATGTTGTTTCTGGTAGTTAGATCCTCAACTCAAGAAAAAACATGTTTTCAATTAAGATCTCTATCTTTGCTGCAGAACTTATAATGATGTACATTTACTTTTTTTGGTTACCATGTTATAAAGTCATTTTGTACAAGCAAGCATATAATTGTGCAGCAAGATGAAAGAACAAATTTTAAAGGTTGGTCCCTCTATTTCTATGATCAAAACGTACCATCTTTAATATTTGTGCCATTTCAATCTACACAATGGGGAACATCTTACATTTTTTGGTCCCTCCATCAGTACTATTGAGTAGTAATACTTTTCTACAACATGCATTAATTTAATCTTAATTAGGAATCTCCCCATTATATAATTGAGAACTTATCACTTATTTATAACGTTAATTATACTTTTACCATGATATTGATTCGAATTAATTACCTCAATTTAATTTTAATCAGTGTTTTAAAAGCGGGGGTGTGAAGCGGATTTGGGTTCCTATGCAGGGCTAGCTTGGAGCCACGGGTTCATCCGAACCTCCTCGACGAAAAATTATATTATTTATATATGGTTGAAATTATTTTTTATGTATATATAGTAGATATTGAACCTCCTTCGACTAGTTCGTATGTTTATTACTTCTTTATATTTTGAATTTCTATAGTAAAAATTTTGATTCCGCCATTAAACCTAGGTGAGTTCATCCAACATTATCCATCAAAGAAAAGATGACTCAACTAGAAAACTGATTATGAGTGAGATGGAAAAAAAAAAAAATAGAAAGAAACTGAGAGCAAAGTTTAAATTTTCATGTAAAAACGAAAATCTAAATGTAAAAACGACTTTTCACTTCTTTGTTGATGCCTCAACAAACTATTAAAAAGTCAATAAATTTTAGTTATACACTTATGGTCTGTTTCAATTGAGTCAATTCAACACTTGATAAATTTGTTTCTATTAAATATTTATGATCTATATTTTTAAAAAAATTATCCATTATGTAGATAAATTAATCACATAAAATATATTTTTTCCTTTAACAATACACATCAACGTACATCAATTGAAATAAGCCTATGATTTTAGAGTTTATTGAAGGTAATGCATATAATTAAATGAGATGAGATATTTTAATTAATTAACTTAACTACATAATAAATGCTTGAGATTACACAAAAAAAAAATAGAAACAAGTTGAAAACGTCTAATAAGAAACACATTACTGTGATTTATGTGATAAATCCGACCTATTTATACCCAACTACAATCTCTTCCTTTATAAATTAAAAAGGGGCTCTCAACGAATCCTTAATTGAAAACAACTCCGTCGATGGATAAAAAATCCCGAACATAATAATTTTTGGTTGACCATGTTCTCAGAATAAAGATACTTTTGCGAAAAGACGAGCACAACTGAAATGTCTATACATACAAATCTATTTATGGATCTATACGCCTCGATTGAAATTGGAATTTCTAGAATAACCACATAATAGAACTTCTTTTTATTTTTCTTATTTCGGATCGAATTATGTTTGCTTCATTAGGAGGCTCGCGTAGTTTGTTACGTCAACTCCAAAAGAATAAGTTGCGTTGAAATTGATAAAGTTCTGTAGCGTTCATAATTTTATAAAAGGAGTCAAATTAAGTAGTGATTACAACGCGTTGAGACACTTCTTCGACGGTCTCCGTACACTCGGTCGGCTCAATCAAAACAAATCATAATTTAAATGTGTAAACAAAACTTACTGACAAATTTATAGAATTGTCGATGTAATTAATGTGTTCTTATTTGTGGGGTTTAATGTTTACAGACATAAAAAATAATTTATTTTTGTCAAGTCAGATTTTTTTTAGGACAAACTCAGTAGAGTGATTTTGTAAGAGAAAATTCAAAAGTTGAGTGACTTGATTAACTAAATGGTTTCACATACTTGAATGACTTTTTGAGAAATTTATTTGATTTTTTTATATATCCGGAGTTATTATAAAATGAGACCTCTAATTAAGAATGAACGAATTCATCCAATCACGACTCTTGGTGGTGACAGTACTACTGACTTAACCCCTTTTTATACTCAATTAAATTTTCTTTTGAGCAGACAGATATAATTACCAATCCAAAAAGATTCTCATGACAGGTATGTAACTGGTACAATGATGCCCAAATTTGCTTTTCAACCACAAAAGAATAGCAGTTTATGTAGGTCACTGTTTCAACTTTCACCTGAAGGAGAATCGTACTTGATGGTTGAAAATGTTCTAATTTCCCAAAATTAACTACATGCTTAATCAAGAATCCCGGTATAATTAATTTCGAAATGAGTTATCTCATACATTTGATCCTAATTAAATATGAAATAAGATCATCCTAAAATTAATCGCAAGATTAATTATTCCTATCTCTTGTAACAAACGAGCCTCATGTCTTTTGGGTTGATATTAGATTCACTTTATGAAACAACAAAATAAGTGCCACGTGTGAAAAGGTACCACAGGTAAAACTAGATAACACCAATGAAACGTATTATTTTAGTACTTCTTCCTCCGTCTTAATTTATGTAACATTATTTGATTTGATATAAAATTTAAAACTTAAAAAAAAAAAAAATTAAAACTTGTGATTTAAAATAAAACCTTAAATATTTATGCAGCTATAAGTCATTTTATTAAAAGTAAAGAAAAAATTTCAAAATTTATTATTTATCATCTTTTCAAGACAGACTAAAAAAAATGTTAACATAACCCTTTCTCAACCACCTTAATAAATTATTCCAATAACTTCCGCTTAGCTTTTAATATTAGGTTAGTAATATTATAAGAGTTACTCCCATGTTCACTTTTACTTGATATATTTTACTTTATGAGAGTCAAATCGATTAACTTTCAAAGCTAAATTGAGTTAGATTAATTCAATTTTTAAATTTGAATATTTGAAAACTATAAGAAAAATATTATAAATTGCAATCCTTCTCATATTAATGTGATAAAAAAAAAATTAATAATTTGACTAGTAAAAATGAACGGAGAGAGCATATTTCAGCTATTTCAAAATTTTAGATAAATGCGTCGATTTGGAATACGGTCAGTTCTCGAACTGCCCTTCCAATTTGAATTTCCTCCCGGGAAGTTTCAATCTACGGTGGCAAAAAAGCCTAAATCCAAATTTTTAATTCTAGAATCGAAAATATATACTACCTAATAAATATGGAAATCCAAATTTTTAATGTGAAAATTTTATAAAATATCTATTGAGTTAAATTTTTACACAAAAAATATCCCACTTTTTTTTAATTACTGAAAATGGCCAATCGGCTTACTTTATAACTGAAAATGGCCGCTCGGCCAACTTTGTAACTTGAAATAGCCGGCGGCCTACTTTGTTATTTCTTTACTTCACACAAGGCAACAAAATTAAGACACACTACTGATGCTTCCCCGCACAATCAATTTGTTGACCGACAACAATAGAACATATAATTAAATTACTTATTAAACAATTACATTTATTTTTTTATGATAAGCAGGGGTAATTAGCAATCTGTCTAATAAAATAAGATAACATACTATAATAAAGTAAACTACTTATAATGGTAGTGAAACAATTAATCTTTACCGTCTTTGATGTATTAGATGTAATTTACTGAGACAATGGACTATATCTGAAAGAGATAATCTTTATTGAGACATAACTAAAAATAAATGAAAGACTATCAACTATTGCATAACTGTCTGTCTAGTATATAATATTGACACACGATTATACATTATTTATACAATGTTGATACATTACATACCTATTTATACAATATCAATACACGTTTATATATTATTTATATAATATTAATACATGCGTATACACCATTTATATAATGTCGATACATTAGATAACTATTTTGACAATATTGATACACGTCTATGTACATTTATACAATATCGATATATTACATATAAACTACATAACTATTTATACATCATATATACATGTTTATATATCAATACACGTTTATACACTATTTATACAATATCGACACATTACATATACACTACATAACTATTTATACAATATCGATACATTACATATACATAATATATACATTTGTATTCAACATAATTTTTGTTCAATTTTTTATTTAATCACTTGTATGGAAGAAAGAGGTAAAAATTTACTATGATAAAAGACTCAAGGACCACTCCTTTTGGAGCCTTAATATTTTCAAATTTGCTATCAATAAAATGAGGTCCTTGAGCCTCAGTATTTAACCTTAAAAAAAGATATATACAACAGGTCTGGAAAACAACTAAGCATCAGCTAAAACAAAAAAATAAAAACAAAGAAAAGAAAAGGAACGAGGATTGAAAAAAAAAAAAAGGAAATAGAGATTCTGAAGAAGATTCGATGCAACAAGAATAAGTTGGCTATTTTTTATGTAAATAAAAATTTGGCTATATTTGTTGTAAACAAATTACTTTATTGTACATATTTGAAATTATCCCACTTTTAATTCTGGAATCCAAAATACTACCTAATATTCTATTGTAGGTTGTGTAGGGTTTTTCAATTCGATTAGTTTGTATTGTGATTGTCCCACATTTGTGTCCTTTTTTTCAGATTGTTTGGCAGGTACTGGTTAAGCCGAGGGTTTATCGGAAATAACCTCTCTACCTCTATGAGATAGCGGTAATATCTTTATACATTCTACCTCCCCAGATCCACTTGTGAGATTACACTGATGTTATTGTTGTAAAATACCACGACCTAATACATATGAAAGTCACCAATCGATTAGCACAAACTCTGTGTGGGCCAGCAAATTTCCTGTAAGTCCATTACCTAGCCGTTCTTTGCCAAATGCACAAAATTGGGCTGATTGTGAACTAAACTACACTAAGGTCCATGGACCTGGTGATAGATATGCTAGTTGGTTTCAAGTTTGTTGCCACTTCAAGCCCAATATCCAATATTAATGGAAAAATAACATAAATATACACTTTAACTTATCATACTTATACAAATTCCCATCTTTATAAAATAATTACAAAAATATCAATTATCAGTTATGTATTACAAATTCCCATCTTTATAAAATAATTACAAAAATATCAATTATCAGTTATGTATCTCAATGGAATGTATCGGAAACGAATTATGTATCGCTATGTATATCAGTGTGAGTTTTATTTAAAAGATACATACACTATGTATCTTTGAATGATTACATTGTGGATAATTATGTATCTCAACGGAATATATCGGGAACAAATTATGTATCTCAACAGTCCAAAAAGTGGGATTTTCTATAAATATACAAGATGTCGGAATTTAATATGAGAAGTGTTTACCGCCGGGGCGGCCAGTCACTAACCACTAAATAGATATGTGGCCATGTACTTATCAATGATCAATGGGTCCATGCTTTTCCAATCCTTCGATGTTCTTTCCTTCTTCCTTAATTCTTCTATATTCAACCATTGATGTCATCTTCTCCCTTCTCTTCTTCTTCTTTTTCCTTTTTTGTTCTTCTTTCCTTCTTCTTCTTCCATGTTCAACCATTAAAGATTCTTCAAAAAGCTCAATTTTAAAAAATTGGCGTGCTGCAAATGTGAATTGTTTCGAGGGAATAATATATCAAAAAATTTGAAACATCGAGAGGAGCTCATATTTAAAATTTGTGACTGTTTAGAGGAGATTTTGAGTTGCTGGGGATTGAAAGACTCCAGTAGCCATTGAAGCTTCTTCAAAAGTTCAATTTTAAAATTTGACGTGCCGCAAACGTGAATCGTTTTGAATGAATAGTATATCAAAAGATCAAGTCAAAACATCGAAAGGAGTACATATCTAAAATTTGGGATTGTTTAGAGGAGAATTGAGTTGGTCGAGATTGAAAAAAATATGTATATGAAACTAATGTATAAACAACGTTCATCGATGTCTATACATCTCTAATATAAAGTAATACATCAAATATATTGGATCAATACATTACATATACATGCGGTATTCTTTTGTTGTACATTTTCTAGATATAATTATATATTATACATACACCATTTATATAATATTAATACATTATATATACATTACATAACTATTTATACAATATCGATGCATCACATATACATTAAGTATACATTAAATAGATACGGTCAATTTTATTGAATTGTGTTCTATCACGTGCAATTATGTAAAATCCCAATAATCAGGTGTTCAAAAGCTCAAATGAAACAAACTGCAATTCAAAAGTTTAAATAAAATTTATTGAAAAATTAACTTCGTGGTCTATCAAAATACCTTTGTATATTTACCTTTCATATGCGGACATTGGTTTAGTTTAGACCAAATATAGACAAAACTGGCGGGCAGATATCAATAATGTGATATAATATTGTCTAAAGTAGTGTCACATGTCATAGAAAGGAAGAAAAGAAGTACGGGTTTGGTCACTCGAGAAAAATTTGGGCTAGTACACTTTTTGGGTTATTTTTTTTAAGGTTATATTTATTGTAAATTAATTATTTTATTGTATATATATATATGAAATTATTTCAAATTATATTCTCTCTTATTTTAAAAAAAATGACATGTTTTGGTTTGGCATGAAGTTAAAAAAAAGTTTAAATCTTGTGATCTTAATTAAAGTTATGTCAAATGTACACAAAATGCACTTTAATCTTGTGTTCCTAAACATGTCATGTGCAAAGTTGGAATTAAAGTATTGTCAAAAAAAAAAAGTCATTTTTTTTTAAATAGACTAAAAAAAAAATGTAAATCATTCTTTTTTAAATTGAGTAAGAAAGTACTTATTCTTTGTTAAAGGAGATACACACAAAAACACAACTAACTATTAAACTTTTTGCATGTTTGATATTAAAAAAGTTGCAAGGTCCCTTTGTCCTCTTAACAAAGAGGGATTTGGCTCTTATCCGTTATATTTTTCTCTCCATTTCCTTGCGTGCATATACATATAAGAGTGACACTTGTCATATTTAAAATTTAAAAATTTAGATTAAATTAATTTAACAAGTATTTTAACCATAATTAAAGAACAAGTTTTAGCTAGGAAAAAATCTCACCAACTTTGTTTAAAAAAAATTTCTCATCTTCTCTAATTAATATGACGTGAGAGAGCATTGCATATCGCAATGACACTGACTAGAGCAATAAAAAGAAGTCACTTATTCAAAATTACCTATAGGTATATATTTTAATTCTCTTGTTTGATGGAGGGCAAGTTGGATTATTAGCTTGTAATTTAGTGCAGAACTTTTTGAAACTCGTGTATAATATTCAAAAGTATTCTCGAGGTTTGAGCTCGTTCATTCGTTGCCTCATGCATGGAGTATTTCTTTCTCGTTCGAGTATTTATTCATCGTTTAAGATATAAATTGTAAAAGATGTCAACAACAAACACAATGATTAGAGTTAAAGGTTAAAACACATTTAAAGTATCTCGATTTTTGAGTTTCATACTTGAACTATTAAGTGTGCGAGTTTCATACCTGAACTATCACTAACTATTTATCAAAACACATCGTGACTACCAATTGTTCACTTTTCCTACTTAAACGATGGTGATATTTCAAGAAAGAGAACACTTGATAATTAAGGTCTGGTTCGATAAATAACTGGTGTTAGTTCAGGTAGAAAACTCGCACACCTAATAATTCAGGTATGAAATTTGAAAAATTGAAATAGTTTAGGTGTGTGTGTTTTGACACTTCACTCAAAGATTAAAGAACATATATGCCCTACTTCTACTTGGCTCGTGACTCTTGCTTTTTCATAGTCCTTGGAAATCAAGTCCCAAAATGCTCATTTCATAAGACGATAGTAGTAGTTATATTTTCTGTATATTCCATTAATGAGTTGTTTGTATCATCCAAATGTGGACACACACATCACATGACTTGCATCAAATATTCCACCGGCCTATATCTTTCCCTAGGCTAAGAAAAGCATTATCCTATCCTATAATTATCCTTTAGCAAAAGAACAAGACTATCTACTAAAAGTAGAAGGCTTTGAATTAAAAGGGATTTTAGAGCCAAATTACTTTGTTATCTGATGATAAGAAATTGATGATCAGGGTTTTTTGAGTTATTTATTATATTAAGAATAAAGGCAGTTTCTTATACTTATATAGGTTGTTAAATTCTCATATTATAAGAAAAGTTTTTATGTCACTACTAATAGAAAATATGGAATTAACTACGAAATTTATCGGTGATCTCTAGCTAATTCGTCGCTAAATAGCTCTTAGTTAATTGAATTTTCTTACAATCCGTTGCTAATCCGCAACTAAATGAAATTAGCATGAAACTTTTATTGTTTAGCTACAAAATTTTGTCCTTCGTTAATTCCTTGTTTTCTTGTAGTATCGCAAAGATAACAAGAAGAATTGCTTTACGACACAAATTGCAAATTCGACGTATGATATTGTTATAAAAAATATAGTCTAAATAGGATAAAAAGGTTAAGTATACATATTGACATAAGGAAGATTAATGTAGTGGCAAAGGAAATTCAACAATTGCTTTTGTTTACAATTTCAAATTTTAGATGTGCCATTTTTTAAACAGAAATTCCTTTACATAAATTTTTGATTTCGACACTCATATGAAATTAGTGGAACATTAATTGGAATTTGGTGCTTTGGGCCACAAATAAGAAGGAATATTTTGTTTTATTTGTTTCTTCCTCCTAGCATTCGTCTTATGTACAATTAACAACTACAACTAGTCTGTTAAGTAGATGTTTGGCCATGGTCCACAATAGACAGCATTAAATTCCTTTAATTCCCAAATGGTTGCAAATGGGGGTTAAGTTTACTTTTCAGAACACTAATGATGTTTGTTGGGCAACTACAATATTTCAGATTGTGGAGAATCTTGGGCATAATTGTTGTGCACATTTGGATGAGTTGGTGAAAAAATATTGTACTTATTTGAAGTTGAAAAAATATATTTGAAAGTTTTTAGTTGTGTTTGAACATGAAAATACTATTGAATTTCGTGAGTGAAAAGGTAAAAATTTTTCAAAACCAAATTTTCAAACTTCAAATTCCTTATTTAAAGTTTTGGAATTGAAATGATGTGTGAATTTAATAAACAAATACTTATTTAAAATAATTTTTAAATGTTCAAGGAGGAAACAACTTTTTTTCTAAAATTCCGGGAATAGCATAAAAGCATTTGAGCCTCGTCTAATCTAAAGGTTATGCAAGGGCTCATACTCTGTCTTCTGTGAATACGATATTCCTTTTGGTTATGGTACGAAGAAGGGAAGATGAGATTTACAGTCTACTTATTAATTTTATATTAGACGATGAGTGTGGTCTACTATATATGATCGTTCGGAAGACATGAGTCCACACACTACAAACAAGAATGAGTTGTTGACTAACAAATAAATAGGAAGCGAGACGAGAGTCCTTAATTCATTACCAAAAAAAAAAGGTTAATTGTGGAGGATAAACTGCAATTTGTGGAGGTTGAAAACCTCCGCTGTTTGCTGACAGAAAATAGCAAAGGCTTATAACCTTCACGAATTGTAGTTTCAACCTCCCACTTTTACCATTTTTTTTGTAGTGATTGGAGGAGGGGGGGGGGGGGGCGTTGGGGTGTGTGTGCTTGGTGCAACTTTAGAAGGAGAGAATTTCAGGATGAGAACGATTTGATCTATGGACAGCATCGTTGTGGTAAAGGTCGTAATGCCAGAGGAATCATTACCGTCAGTGGCGAAGCCATGATTTTCACCAAGGGGGTTTAGAAGTAGATATACGAATTAACTGAAGGGGGGTCAACATCTCCTATATGTACATAAAAAATAATTTTAACCATGTATAAATAAGATAATTTTCCGTCGAAGGGGGTCCTTATCCAAGGATAGCTCCGCCCCTGATTAACGCAAGGCATAGAAGGAAAGGTCATAAGCGATGAGAGTTTATTTAGAATGGTGATTGATCCTTTGAGAGTTTATTTGAATTTGTTTTGTCAATATCTATGGCAAAACAGCTAACTGTGCGATCAATCAGTAATACTAAACTTAGCAGTGCGAGAAATATAGGTATATTAATAATTACACGCATTTACAATTTTCTCTTAAGATTTCTATTTTCTGGAATATTATGATTCTTAATTAAGGGTGATAAAAAAATTTGAAAATTAAAAAAAGGTGACACAAGTTTTAATTATTGAGTAGAGGTGACAATTTTGTCATTAGTTTTAATGACATGCAGCAACTACCAAAGTTGATGCAGCAACTTCGACTGTTGTTGCAGCAACTTACAACAATTTCCTAATCACTAATTAACAAAAAATTTGACTTTGGTTGGTCAAACTTGTCACCAATTTTAATTTCAACACTTTTTTGTCACCTCCTCAATTTTCTCGGGTGGCATGTCCAAATCAAACTTAGGCGACTTCGCCCTTTAAGGGGTTGTTTGGCATGGTGCATTACAAAAAATAAAAATAATGCATGCATTAGTCTTGTGTATTATTGATACTTTAATTTGTTTGATACATTTTTTCATCCTATGTATTACTAATATTTGCATTAGTTATACACTCTATTGTGTATTGAGGTGTGTACTACTAATACCTCAAAATATATGGTATTAGTAATGCAGTGGATTCTAATGCACACATTAGTATATAAAAGACACAATTATCCCTCAAAATCTTTTTCACATCCTTTCCACCATATTTATGGAGGGTATTTTTGTAAACAAATATTTTTTAAAAAAATTATGCAATTTATGTTATTATTTTTAACACAACAAACCAAACACTGCATAAGAAAAATGCAAGCATAACACAACCATTACTAACACAAACATTACTAATACATCATATTTTGTAGGGAAAAGGCTCAACTATGCTATCGAACTATTGGAAATGGCTCAATTATGTCATCCGTTAAAAGTTTGGCTCATTTATGTCATCGCCGTTATAAAAAAGGCTCGTTCATGCAATTTTTTTACGGTGATTTTTTAAAAAAGGAAAAGGCTCAAATATGCCATCAAACTAATGAAAATGGCTCATTTATGCCATCCGTTAAAAGTTTGGCTCATTTATGCCATTGCCGTTATAAAAAATTCACCGATTATAGAATTTTTCTGATTTTTTTTCAAGTACAATTTTTTAAGAATTTAAAAAATTGTGTTTCGGTAACTAATTGATTCGTTGTTTGAAATAGTTGATGTCTGTTTCAGGCTTGAATTGGTCTTGAGATTTGTAGAATTGTGTTCGGCGATTCCGAAAAAATTGAAAATGGATGAACTCTTTACAGTGCCTATAAAGGAGTTACAAAATGCATAGAAATATTTTGGCCGGAGAAATCGATATTTTCTTATTAGGAATTTTAAAATTTCTTTGGTTGATTTAATTAATGATGTGGAAGAATTATTGTTGGTCACGTATACAAAATGGTTTTGCAAAAAAACCCCAAATTGGACTGTTAAAAAATATGGCATGAATGAGCCAAACGTTTAACGGATGTCATAGATGAGCCTTTTTTCAAAGTTTGATGGCATGTTTGAGTCTTTTTCCTTTAATTAATGATGTTGACGAATTATTGTTGGCCACGTGTACAAAATGGTTTTGCAAAAAACCATCAAACCGGACTGTTAAAAAAATAGCATGAATGAGCCTTTTTTGTAACGGTGATGGCATAAATGAGCCAAATTTTTAACGGATGGCATAAATGAGCCATTTTCAATAGTTCAATGGCATATTTGAGCCTTTTCCCTTTTTAAAAAACCACCGTTAAAAAAAATGGCATGAATGAGCCTTTTTTGTAACGGCGATGGCATAAATGAGCCAAACTTTTAACGGATGGCATAAATGAGCCATTTTCAATAGTTCGATGACATATTTGAGCCTTTTTCCTATTTTGTATTTTTCTTATACACCTTACCAAACTACCCCTAAGTGATAAAGGGGTGAGTTGCTCCAAACGGAAAGCGATAGTGAATCTCAAATTTATCCATGCTCATCCAAAGTGGTCTCAAAAAGCAATCTGAAAGCAAAGCCCTTCTAAGGGTTGGTTTGATTTGTGATGATGGATAATAATGTCAAATTATTGTACGTACGTTTAATTGAATTTTTAATATTAGAATTAGTTTTTTGTTTTGTTTCTCATCCGGTATCTGGTACCCACATTAAAGCCCGACTAAATTTGGATTCCCGCTGAAAAGTCTCACATTGGGGGAAGTCCCAAATTTGGAATTAGTTATTTCAACATTATTTGTATCATAACTGTGACATTTTCATATCACACTCAACATAGGAGATAATAATCTCCAAACCAAAATAATACCGGTGCCCTTCTCCAAAACTCTTCTCTCTTTTTTTTTTTTTTTTCAAAATTAGGGGTAAGGGAAGGAGATTACAATATGGGAAATCGAACCCTCACCAACAAGATGGGAGTTCAGGTAGTCAACCAACTGAGCTACTAAGATTCCTCTCTAAAACTCTTCCCTCAAAGTCCTTTAAAAAAATAAATTTAAAATAAGAGTCTATCTCAATTTGTCTAGAGTAAAATCAAACACATAGTTTATATTATATGCGTATATTCTCTTTTTAGTTCAATAAATCAAACATTAACCAATAAAAATATATTAACTAAATAATCTCATCGTTATTTAATTCACGTATTCAAAGTTTTGTATTATTTATTTTTTATATAAATTATTCACCAACCAAGCGGTCCTAACAACCTAGAGATTAATTGTTAATGTATTGGTGTGGTGTGAAAGTCACTTTCTATTAAAAATAGTTTTAGGATTTTGCTGGTGTGTGAAAAATATACTATTTTAAAATATGTACTTATTTTTTTTAGAATCCCAGGATAACCCGCAACTGCTACAATCTCTGTCACAGCCTCTGCCCTTCGGCTGAGCACTCTGTGGTGAGAACTTTGTGCGCACTGGGTAAACCCCCCTGCTGTGTAATAGCCTGCAAACCACACAGGGGATGTAAATCGCACTAGGCAAGCCCTGTGCGACAGACTCAATTCAGAAGACATTGAGGGGGATCAAACCCGGGTAATATTAACAAATTGAAGATTATTTTGAATGGAAATTTCGATTTCTAAAGATTAATTTTAAGTATTAATTGGAGCAAGGGATGTTAGATTAAAAGATAAAATGCCTTCACAAGAAAAAGGATAACTTTTTCCTCTATTGACGAAATACTTTTCATTAAACAATATTTCATGGTAATTAATCAAACACAATGATTTACTCATGGAAAACAATCGTTTTTTTATATACAAAAAGATTTCTGTCATATAAAATATATAATTCAAATTATACAATCAGACATCTCTATAACAACCATCCTCTAATTTATATTCATTATAATGGCCTTTTTTTTTTGGGGGGGGAGCGGGGGGGGGGGGGAATTGATTTTTTTATATTGTGTTGTATTATATATTTTTTATAATATTATTTTGTTATAGCAGTAAAAAAAAACATTATTCGAATAAACAAACAATTTAAAAGATTTGAGTGTAATCTCTTCGTAATTTCTTCCATATCTAAAGAGACCATAATTGAAAATACCAACCAACCAAATCAACTAAGTAGTAACATTTAAGCCAATGTTTTAATTTGTCTTTATCCTTGACAACTTTTTGTATATATAATATGCCTAGGATACAGCTGGCTTTTGAGGAAAATTGAATTCTCCCTATATAAACTGGTCCCTTTTTCTTAATTGTATCAATTTTCCCAAATTTTTTTTCACCCTAATGGCCAGATTAGAACAAAAAATCAAGGTTAAAGTGGAGTCACCAACTTCTGAATTTCAAGTTGAAGTGAAAGCAAGTGATAAAGTTAAAGATTTGATCAAAATTGTGAAAAAAGTATGGGGGAGTGACTATATGCTATTGAGGCATAATTCTGTTGAAATGAAGAGTGATCAGAGTTTGTCTGCTTATGGTGTTAAAAATGGCTCGATTATCAAAGTCACTGTCTTTGCTGAAGAACCGTGAAATTAGAATTTGTAAGTCGAACTAAGAAGTTTTATTTTTCTTAGAGTTGGTGTTGGTGTAGGGAAAAAATGTAATTTGAAGTTGTAAGATTATTATGTGATCTAGCTATATGCATTATTATATGGTGCAATTTTATGGATTCTAGAAGTTTTATGCTATAATTTTTCTTGATGATTTTGTTTTATCGTTTAATTTTTATTGAGATTCTGGATTGTAATTGGTTATGGTTTAGACGATTTAGATCGGGTTTTATGAGTTCAATTGAATTCACTGTTCTCTGCTCGAACTTAAGTTGAATTTTGTGTATTCTATTGAATCCATTATTCTTTTTTCGAACTTAAGTTGGATTTTGTGAGTTCTGTTAAAGCCTCAGATCGAACTTAAGTTGGATTTTGTGAGTTCTGTTGACCCCTTGCTCGAACTTAGATTGAATTTTGTGAGTTTTGGTGAACCCATTATTCTCTATCCGAATTATAGAACATGTATATCGTGAAAACTTTAAAACATTATACATGTAGTAAAATCAAACTTATTCTGAATTTACCGACTTTGAATTTTGATTCCCCTCCTAGACTTTGGAATTAGTTGATGAACCAATTAGTTTCAAGAATTGGGGTTTGGTGGTAGGTGTGAATGAGGGAGAGGGGGTGGCGTCAGTTAGCAACCTTTTCTAGCAAAAGATGGTGATTTGAATAGACCAATAAATTGCCACTTTTCGATTTTCGTCAATCTAAAATAACCCACATACATCGACTAAATTCACGAGATACCTGTCACCTCCCACCACCAACAGATGTTTTAGGTTTGAACCCGAGCCCTTAGGTTCACACAATCCACTTCATTGACCACTAGGTCACACTCTTGGGTGCGTCGAGTTCTTAATTCTTGGTCGAAAATTATACCTGATGGAAATTTTCAATGGATGTCTTACAGAATTTGACTCGTCAGTTAAAAATTTTTGACAAAAAATATCCATCAATGGATAGAATAACACCATTCAGATCTAACCACTACCAAAAAATCGACAATCTCCGATGGAATTATCACACTAGAATCATAAAATTTTGAATTGAAAAATTAACTTTACTAAAACATATGTAAAAGGGCATAAGAATATGTCAGGAAATGTTAAATCTGGTAAAATAAAACGCAAATAGACTATCATACGTATAAAATTATCATTATAAGTATGATCAAGCCAACAACTCACATTACATAATATCCACGTTATACTACTTAAAACAGTAAAAAGGTTTTCGACTTGATTTAATATATGATGTCTTCGCCACATGGCACATCATGCATAGACAAAGTGGTAGTGAACAGTCTACTTCGAGAAATCTTTTTTGAATAACCTCTTTATAATTTTTAAGACAAAGCTACAAAAAAATATTGAGATAGATGCAACGCCAATTAATTTTTGTCAATTATGCGGTGAGTGTTAAGTACTTCAATTATTAGTATGTAGGATTTCCTAAAACATGATTACATTTTTCTATCGTTTACGTATGATCCATATTAGATCTGACCAACTGTCCATCCTATTTCCTCTATGTTCTTGACAGCCCATCTTTGTCTCAATAGAATCTTTCAGTGGCACGTTTCAATCCTTTTTCCATTACTCTTTCGGCCAACACAATGGGTATTGGTCACCTCTTTCAACTAATGCAATATTTGAGATAGTTGAAAAGGTGTGTAGCGATAAAAAGTTTTGAATCAATACATAATTTCTTGAAATTAAATCATTGCTAGTATGTTTAATACAGCTACAAGTTACAACTATACCTTCAATCTCAATTACTGGACATAAGATCGATATATCTTCATCCTAAAATAGATGTGGAATATTCTAATATATCCCCATTTGCTCAATTATGACCTGTAATCGTTAGCCTAGAAGGAAAAAAACAATAGTATTAGTTTAATTCAAGAGGTCTAAGATTTGGCCCAAGAATTTATTCTTTTTATATATATGGACACTTTATTCGTCTCAAAATAGGTGTCTTCTTACTCCTTTTCCTTCCGTTACTATATACTTGTCATCTTTTTAAATTACACACTCCTTAAGAAAAATATAGTAACTAATTTGACTAAATTACCCTTATTTATTACTCATTTTTATTTAATGTTTCACTTTTTTACACTATATTAATATCTCTCCATATTTATTACTAAATTTAAAAGTGGAAACAAACAACAAATTATGCTTTGATTTTGTGAAATGACAAGTATTAATGAACATTTATTTTTAGTAAGGCCGACAATTAATTAGAAGCGGAGGGAGTAGATCTTTTCATATATATTAAGAAAAATAACATTTCTCCGATTCCTAATTAGTTGTCGTCCTTGCTAAAAATAGATATTTCTTAATACTTGTCATTTCACAAATTAAGGCATATTACTTATTTTTTTCACCTTTACCCTTAGTCATAAATATGAAGGGATATCAATATAGTACAAAAAATAGATGTATTAAATAAGTAAGAGTAATAAATAAGGATAATTTAGTCAATTTAACATGTATATAGAGTTAATGTTTTTCTTAAGGGAAGTGCAAACAAAAATGGTGACAACTATTTAAAAACTGAGGGAGTAAATACAAAATATTATTTATAGAGTTGTTCCTATTTATTAGATATTTTTTAATATCGAGCACTATTAAGAAGAAGTAATTTTTTTAATGTAAGAATATATATATATATATATATATATATATATATATATATAATTGGAAACAATCATATACTAATTACTTTGCTGAATTCTTAAAGCGAAAATAATTTTAGAATATTTTTTTTATTTTCTAAAATAATATTTATTTTGAGACGGAGGGAGTAATATTTTGAAAGAAACTAAGGTGATTCTTCTTATTTCTTTTTAATTTTGATAAATAGAATCACCTGATATTTATTGCTGGTGAAAGATGATAGTAATTCTATAAATTTAATTAAAATATGTGAAAGATGATCCGGACATTATGATTTAAAAAATGAGTATGTATTTTGAAAGATATCAGATTAGTTCAAAATGCTAGCAATATCTTAACAAAATTTTGGAGTTGTGTGCGTGTCGCCGCGTTTGAAGAAGAATTTATCCAACTAGTCAAACTAATCATCACACACCTACCTATTTCAAGTTTGTATAAACAAATATCTTAAATTTTTGTCCTATTAGTCTTATCATTCTATGTAACCATACCAGCAACCAGCAACTTGCAATCGTACCAATTAAGAAATTTCTAGTTCGAGTCTTGGATATATTTTTATAGATTCAAATTTTGGATATAAAAGTTATCTTTATTAGGAATTAAGACTATTGATAGTTTTTAATTCATGGGGTAAAAGTTACTTTTTCTGTCCATCTTTACTTGTTCATATTATTAAAAATAGATGTTTAATAACAATATTTTTCTAATTTGGAAAATCAATGAATGTGCCAACTTAATAGTGAAAAAATATTGTTAGACGAAGAAGTATCAAATATTCATGTTCAGAGGATAATTAAAATTAAATTACTGGCAGTTCATGAGAAATTTGAATAAAATGCATCAAGTTTAGGATACGTTTTCAGGGATTCTGCTTTTAGTCATTTAAGTCGTGTTTGCCGTGACATAATGTATACTCTCTCCCTCCGTCCATCTTTATTTGTCAACTTTTTTATTAGCACAGGATTAAGAAGAAGTAAATGATAGGGGTAATTTTACCACATTACCATTTGAATATAATAAATTTAATACTTTGGGAAATGCATTAGATAATGAATCGTATTTAATGCTAAGAGTAAAATGAGTAGAAATAGGTAAATCATCCATTAGTTTTATAAACTGGACAAGTATTGTTGGATATCCCAAAATAAATAGAAAAGTGGATAAGTAAAGATGGAAGGAGGGAGTAATAATGCCTTGTTCTCTAAATCCAATCCAATTAGGTTTGTTGCCAATCCAAAAATAAAATAAAAATCGTTGCCTAAATGGAAAGAAAGGAATATAAAGTACAAAGGTTAATCATCTCTGTCAATTTACATATTGATTCTTTGTTTAGAAATATTTAATAATTGCAATTTTTTTTTTTTTTAACATCATTCAATATTCGGTACCTTCTAGAATTCGATTAATTCAAATCCAAGCCGCGTATGACCCATTAAAGAGAGAAGTATTCTTTATCAAGAATTTTTCCATCCTCAAGACTCGAAACTTTTGGTAAAAGGTGGAGAGATCTCATTTACCCACCATACTTCTTGGAGATTAAAATTATAAATGTATGGATATAACAAAAGTCAGCAGTTTTAACTTAAACTAAACCTCGTATTTGTAGTAAGAAATTCTCTTGATATATATAAATGATCTATCAAGAATCCAATAAACAAAAGAATTAAGTTATTGTCTAAAATCATAAACTTAAAATTTTAAATGCACCTCTCTGAAATATACCGACAAAAAACGGAATATAGAATATCTAATTGGATAGATATTCATGTGAAACACTATTACATTTCGTGCCTATTAAGAAACCTTAATGGCGTGTGTGGAATATATAGTTTAATCTACATTATGATTAATTAAACCTTTAATATATCCCATCCCAAAAGCCTATTTATAGTCAAAAACATTGATAGCCTCTCAACATTATTCCAAGAGTACAACTATATATTATTTTAAAGGGAATCTTCAATTTCTTCCTTCCCATTTTGTACAAACAATGGCTAGAGAACCAAGAATCATGAGGATCAAATTTGAGTCTCCAACATCAGAATTCTATGCTCAAGTGAAAGAAAAAAGTAGTGTAAGAGAATTAATGAAGATAATCAAAAAGGTATGGGGAGATGAATATATGAGACTTTATCATAAGTCTAAAGAAATGAAGAGTGATCAATTTTTATCTAGTTACAATATCAAAGATGGATCTATTGTCAAAGTTCAAGTTCTTGCGGAACCTCCTGATCATCATCAGCCAGTAAATCATGTTTGTGCAAACAACTTCAAGTTTATGGAGAACAACAAAAAATTGAATAGGTTTTCAATTCTTGGTTTAATTCATTGTGTTTCTTGAGGTGTATATATGATATACCTCTCTAGTAGAGTCTTTCGGTAATAGCCTCGCTCTCTCTGTCTTCAGTAAGTAGGGGTAATATCTGCGTACACGTTACTCTCTTGAAACCCCAGTTGTGGGGTAACGTACACTGATATGTTATTGTTGTTGTTGACATTGTTGTAGTTTTATCATTTTATGTAATGTATTGATTGTTCCAAAATTGATGCTAACAATGATTCCCAGAATGGAGGTTTCTTCATTTGTTGTATGAGTAGATATTCCATTGAACTATGTTTAGTCTTTCTTGTTCCCCTTACCATGTCTAAAAGAATCATCTAATTGGATAAAAGATTAAGAAAAAAAAATGATTTTCTGGGAACTATTCCTTTGATGGGTGTCGCAATGGCCTTATTCGCAATATTTTTTTCGCAATTTTTTTTTTTTTATCTATTATAGTTCTTCGATTTTGTTTGACGAAATTTCAATAAATTAGATCTATTAAGAGCAACAAAGTTTTTGCTTTTGAATCCAAAGTGAATCATTTAGAGCTTTGATTTTTAGTTAATTTGTTTTCTCTGGGTAGATAGATCGCGAAATTTCTTTGTTTAATTATACATTTTCGGTTTTACCCTTTGTTTTTTTGGTCCTTTAATTTTACTTGGTTTTATGAGCGGACTTAATAAGAAAAATATTGAATTTTCCAAGAAGTTTAACTTCTAAATTTAAAAATTATTCTCATTAGCTGGACCACATTCTTAACACATTTCATAAGTTTAATTTGTAAAAGCATAAGGATACAATATGCACCACTAATTCTTTAAAAGTAGTTTAACGATTAATTCCCATTTGAACCTACCATTCCAAAAAAAAAAATGTATCAAGTAGGTGAAAGCATTGTTTGACTATGTCTCATGTTAGAAGTTTGACTCATTCATATGTTCATGGTTAACTGGTTATAACTAATCTTAGCTCAAAATTACCCTTGGTCACAAACTGGTCAATATTGTACATGAAAAAGTCATATTTTTTCTTGTGATTTGCGAAGATCTAACTTTGTCTTTAATGAAATGAATTATAAAGAATTCGATACTCATTTTCACTACATTTTCCTTCTTAATTCCACTTCAACCACACCACCACCAATATGCATCCGTTCCACCATCAGCAATGGTATCAAATTACACCGTCCCTCAACCAATTTGCCTTCACAACCCACAATTCCATTTCCAGCTCCTCCAATCAACTGTTAGCGATTACACTCCTATCTTTTTCATTCATCTCATATATGAAAATTGAAGTGTGATCGCTAACGATTGATTAGAGGTGGTGAAAAATAGAGTAATATGTTGTGAAGGCAAATTGGTTGATGAGGGATGATGGGATTAAATATTACGGTTAATGATACGGTGGAATTGCTGGTATTTGTGTGATTAAAGTTGAAGAATGAATGAGTAAATTCTATATATATTTCATTTTTTTCACAGGGCTAAGTTAGATCATTCGCAAATCGAAGGGCAAAATTAGGCTTTTCAAATATCACATGAGCGAATGCAGACCTTTTTTCTATATAATGTTGATTTGTTAGTGATTAAGGGCAATTTGGAGAGAAAATTATAATGACAAGGACTAAAATAAGCTGAACTTTCGATGGATGATAAAGTTAGACTTTTTCACAAAATACAAAGCAAATCTAAATCTTTTCCCTTGAATAAAATATGAAAAATATAGTTTGTTTTTATAATTTTGTTAGCAAATCTAAACCTTTTCCCTTGAATAAAATATGAAAAATATAGTTTGTTTTTATAATTTTGTTACATACAATAACTGAAGGATGGAATGTGTGATTTAAAATCATAAAACAAATGTATGTAGTATTACAAATCTGAATCTCCATACTACATATCTACTATATCTCAAGGGAGGTTTAATTTGTGTAATTTAATGCTCCCATTTTCTAATCAACTAGACCACCATTAGTCGAATTCTTCTGACAAAGGACAAATGATGAAGAGAAATAATTACACAAATGATTGACTAGAGTGAGCAGAGTAATTAAAAGGACTAATTTAATGCTCCCATTATCTAATCAACTAGACCACCATTAATCGAATTCGTCTGACAAAGGACAAATGATGAAGAGAAATAATTACACAAATGATTGACTAAGAGCCTGTTTAGATACGATTAAAATCTGGTCAAACCAGATTTTAATTTTTTTTAGCTTTTTTAGGTGTTTGATAAAATTAAAAAGTACTTAAAAAAAAGCTAAAAACTGATTAAAAAAAGCAAAAAGTGAGAAGCTGGGTACCCCCAGCTTTTTTTTTCAAGATTAAAATTCTTTTAAGTTTGACCAAAACATTTACTTTTTTATCCCTTATATTTTCCTCCAATTCCAACAATACCCTGAATTTGTAGCCCTTAAATATATGATTTTTCTTTCTTTTTCTCTTTGCAACTTCTCTTCGTCTCTTCCCTCCATCGTCTTCATCTTTCTTCTTTGTTTTCAGCGAATTTATATTTGAATTTATTTAAATATATTCATTTTTGAGATTAGATTAGCTTCTTGAGAATGATCTCTCATCATCCATTATTGAAAGAACTTTGTGTAGTCCCTTGTACTGCTGATTTGTCTAGTTTTTTAATGATATAAACTGTTGTAATAGTAATAGTCATAACAATATTTCAATAACATATTTTTTAACATAGCCAAATTGTTATAAGCTTGCAATAGTGCAATATAATACTATATTTATATAAAAGATGTCCTAAATTTTTTTTTTTAATAGTTAAAAATAAAAAAGTAACTTATATTTATAGATTGACCTCACATATAATCACTTACGTTGAAAGTGCATTTAAATAGAAACTATTTTTGAATTATTAGAATTAAAAATTATATATAATTCAACTTATTTATGGTGTTAGCAGCTTCAAGGACATTTAAGTCATTTTGACAACAAAAAGTACTTAACAACACTTGTTTACCAAACACATCAACAACTTTTTTTTAGTTTCAGCACTTTTATCCAAACACTTAGCTGCTTAATTTATAAGCACTTATTTTAAGCTTTTAATCACTTAAGCTAAAAAACTATTTTTTTAATCCTATCCAAACAGGCTCTAAAGTGAGCAGAGTAATTAAAAGGACTTTCTTTTTATGGTATGAAAAGATCGATGTAACCGGTATATCAAAACGAAAAAATGTTATTAGTTTATTAGTATCGGTATATTCACTATTAAAATAAATAGAAAAACCGACCACCAAAAGCGACCACAAGTGGTCGATTTTCCTGTTTTTTCGATCAAAAAACCGACCACAAAATGTGGTCAGTAAAATAGTGGAAGCTTTTCCAAAACCGACCACACGTGGTCGGTTTTTCCAAAATAAAATTATTTATTTATATATCGATATTAATTATATTATAAATAAATTTTTTTATTAAAATTATTTTTATATTAAAAAAATTTATTGAAACTTTCCGACCACAATGAGTGGTCGGTTTTATATTTATATATTTTTATTTTTATTTAGTATACCGACCACAAGTAGTCGGTTTTTTTGGTAATTTTTATCAAAATCGATCACATGTGGTCGGTTTTTGATTAAATATTTCAGGGTTATTTTCCAAATTTCCAGAAAACCGACCACTTGTAGTCGATTTTTCTAGAAATTTTGTAAAAAAATTTACAGCATATATACTGCATTTTCAATATAAACCATGTTAATACAAAACAACCCACTAATTCAGAAACATTCAATCATCTCAATACAACCCACCAATTTAGAAACATTTAAACATCTCCTTAAATATTCAAATATCAAAATCAAAACATCCAAATATCAAAATCAAAACATACAAACATCAAAGTTATAAATCAAAAATAAACTAAAAGTCATCCTCATCCCCATCATCCTCAACCTCATCCTCATCATCAAAATCATCTGCCTCATCTGTAGTGTAATCATCAAGTGACCTTAGGCCTCTCGCAGCCTGAGATGCATCACCGGGACACGGAGGAAGTATCTGTGGAGCATGACGAAAACTATTAATCTTCTCCTGCAGCATTTTCATTTGCATAGCCATTTCCTCCTCTCTCTTCCTCGTCCTCTTAGCATTTTCCTTCTCTCTCTACCTCGTCCTCTCAGCCTCTGCAGACATTTGACTAGTGAGCTGAAAAATCGTATTTTGTAATAAAACAACAGTTTCTCTATCAACTAGTGGGGTAGAGGAGGATCCACAATACGAAGAGGTAATGTTCTCTGTAAAACATTTTCTCGAGTAGCCGTAGACATTACACCTAACAGGTGAATCCGCACACTCTTGCCAGTACTTCTCCTCTACTTCTTGAGGTAGTGGGTTACCCTGACTTTCTGGAGACCGAGTCGTACGTAACTCAGTAATCATCTGTATATATTTTTTCTATATTTAAAGTAAAGTGAAACATTAATAATAAAAAGATACCAAACTATTCAAACTTAAATATTATCAAATTTAGTAATAAAAAATTATAAGTAGGAATGTAGTTCTTACATGGGTTTCTTTAGCACATGGCTCTACCCATCTATCTTCATCTGTAGGGTTCTTTTTATTTTTTATGTGAGTATGCCCAAATAACTCACCCTGAGATACCCTTCTACCCATTTTTTTTTCCTGCATGCGATAAAATTATTAATCTTCAAAAAGTAAAAATGTTTGAAATAGAAATAAACATTTAAATTGATAAAAGTTACGTACCATTTTATCCTCCACAACAATCTGACTGACAGCTCCCGCAGTGTGTAGAGAGCCACCTTTCTAGACGCTCTGGCTTTCTTGCCTTTTTCTCTCAACTTCTTAAATTCTTCGCTATTCCAATAGCAAAGGAAGTCTTGCCACATATCTGCCCCAATAAACCTTGGCATTTTCTTGTTATTTCTTACATAATCCAATAGACCATTAAGTCTAAGTCTGGCTCTCCTAAAAAAATTCCTCTTTATAGCATAATGGTCCGCTGGATCATACCAGAAATATTTCTACAACAAAAATAATAGTACTCATTATTAGTTATTACAAGTCTATATTAAAGAAGTTTAATTTCCTAAAGTACTTAAACATCTAAAATAAACAGGAGACTCCAATTTCACAATATGTCATTAAACTCCAATATTAGTTTTCTTGATTAATGACAAAGATCGTGAAATAAATTTCATCAAACAAGTAAAAGGATCAAATATCTATCACTAGACTAATTTAAATAAGAAGGCATCAACCAAAAATTAAAAATTTTGGTGAAAAATGCTAAGTTACCTGAAATTCTTCGAACATTTCTCTCGATAAAATTCTAGAACCTTTCGCCTACTTGTCCAATAACCTTTGTAGTTGCGACGAATGCATTTGCGGATAATTTTGGCAATTCTGTTGTCCTGCTTAAACCTGCAATACAAGATCAAACATTAATATCATAGAGCATAATATAGTAATTGAAAAATAAATAGTATTGTTATCTATTGAAATCATACCCTTTTCCATCTGGTATATGTACTCCCTCCGTAATACAACGTATTTCATATATACTTTGATGAATTATCGGTTAATTTAGCTTACGTTATTATAACTTCAACATTATATTATTACCTCGATCGTATGATATCAACGTATTCAATATACTTAGATAGATTCAGTTATCTTTTGACTACTATGTACATCACTACACGAGATATACATATACATCACATGCACGAGTATATTACCCCATAATACAATGTATCCCTTATACTCTAATGAATTGTCAGTTATTTACCTTACGTTATTATAACTCCAACAATATATTATTGTTACCTCGATCGTATGATATCAACGTATTCAATATACTTGTATACATTCAATTAGTTTTTGACTACTACGTAAATAACTACACGCGATATACGCTATATATATATATATATACTCGATGGACAATATATTTATTTTATTGAAATATAAGTAAAAAATAAATATTGTATTTTATTTTATTTATTAATTATATTTAATATATTTAATATTTCTTAATTTATTTTTAATATTTTTTTACAAAAACCGACGACAAATAGTAGGTTTTTATTAATTTTTTTTACACACCGACCACTTGTGGTCGGTTTTTTAATATTAATTGATTTTTTTTTATTAACAAATAAATCGACAACAAGTGGTCGGTATAGTTAAAAAAAACATTTAATATATTTTAAAAATATATTCAATTTTATGTTTTTAATTTATTTTATTTATATTAATTTTTTGTGAAATCAAAACCGGCCACAAGTGGTCGGTTTTTTATAAAATATTTTTTAATATAAAATCAACTACAAGTGGTCGATTTTTGTAAAATAACTTTCACAAAAATTTAATACATTTTGTATTAAAAAATAAAAAGAATTTTTAAATAATTATTTTATTTATTTTTTTGTTATTACCAACCACTTGTGGTTGATTTTAAGGAATTATGTTTTCGCGGGTTAATTTAATTACTTTCCCGCAATTTTAAAATAGAAAAACCGACCACTTGAGGTCGGTTTTTGCTTAAAAAAATTTAAAAATAAATTTAATTAAAATCCGACACATGTGGTCGGTTTTTCTGTTTTTTTTAGTAGTGATTGGGTTAACGATTTTTAAATGATTTTTGAAAAAAAAAAATATTAGGTTATTAGTTTAGTTCCCGGTTCTAAGATTTTAGTTAATGGTTAAGCTGATTACCAAATAAGGTTATACTAACAAGGGTTGTGGTGGAGTGGTAAGTACTCGTTCATCTTTAACCAGAGGTCTCGAGTTCGAGTCTCTCTGGGTACGGAGTCACCTTTGTTAGGAAGTGCTTTACCCCCCAATGTGGTACTTCCCGACACGAATTTGGATTTAGTTGGACTCCAATGCGGGTACAGGACACCGGGTGGAAAACCAAAAAAACGATTTTAAATACAAACCCTATTTTCTTTTACATTTTATAGTCATTGTCTAGGTGTCGTTAATTTTTTTCTAAAGTCATTGCTTTGTTGGAATTCTACCCATCATCACGAACTGTGAACTAACCTTGTTTAATTTTTCTTTTTAAGAGATTGCTACTTGACATTGCATCCAAGTTTATTACTTAACTAAAAAAAGAAAATAAATTTATTTTAACAACAACTTATTTGAATTTGCTTTTGCTAGTAATTTATGTAGATTTTTATAAATGACGACAGTGTATATATGAACAAATGAAAAAAAAAAGAAAGCAACAACAACAAAAAAGAATTAGAGAATCACTTTCTTATCGGTTGAACTGATGTCACCGTATCTGAAAAGCGAAGATAATGGTTGCAAGCTCTAGGAAAGAAAGTGGTCGTTTTGAAAAGCGAAGATAATGGCTGCAAATCGAACAATTAAGAATCAAAAACTGATTAATTGAAAGTTGATAACAAATATCTTATCTATTTAATTATCAATTTAGAATATTTATAAATAAAAAATAAAAATCGAACCAAACCGACCAATCAACATGACCAAGGACTTATGGAAGCTTTTGAAAATATACGAGTCCAATTTCGACTCCTCCAAAACTAATGGAGTCCTAAAATCCACTTAACCCATATTTTCCCCCCAAGTCCTAAAAACTCCAAATTACACCCTTTTTCCTCATCGGAAAACGAAATCAGTCACCGTCGCCGGGAAAAATGTCCGTCGCCGCTTTTCTCCGGCAATTTACATATGAGGCTTAATTAAGCTCTGTAAGTTCTTTATTATATGAAAAAGGGCTCGTATGGTATACTACTTATTTGCCATGAAAAGGCAAAAATGATATGATTACTTGTTCGAGTTTTCTCCGAAGATGCATTGTTGAGTACAAAGTGAAATTTACAGTTTATTCAATGACAGTAGTAATTGATGGATTATGTAAAATGGGAGAGTTTTGTAAAGCAAAAAAATTCATGGATGAAAATATCTCTAAACCAAACGATTTCACTTATAAAAAAATATTGAATGTATATATAAAGAAAAAACCAGATTTTGTTATTGTGAAGGAGATTTTAAGAACAATGGAGAAGGAAGGATGGGGTTTCGACGTTAAAAGTTATACAGTAATGATTAAACAGTATTCAAAAGTCGGTGAATTCGGAGAAATTAAAAGCTTGTTAATGGAGATTGAAGAGAAGGGAATAAAGGCGGATGTTTATTTATATACATCTATGATTAGTGGGTATTGTAAAATGGGTGATTTTAGGAAGGCATGTAAGATGTTCGATGAAATGTCTGACAGAGGACTTGTTCCTGATGGGTATATATATGGTGCTTTGATTAATGGATTGTGTAAGAGTGGACAGATGGAAGCAGCTGAAGTTCGGTTTAATGAGATGCGAAGTAAGGGAGTTCGGGTTAATCGAGGTGTGTTTAATGCAATGATGGATGGTTATTGTAAGTTAGGTAATGTGGAGGAAGCGTTGAGGGTGGAGAGGATTATGGAGGATGAAGGACATGAGCCTGATGCAAATGTTTATAATATTATTGCTACGGGTTTACGTAAGCTAGATAAGCATGACAAGGCGAAGAGGTTGTTGTTGTTGATGGTGGATCGAGGTGTAGTTCCGAATGTATTGTCTTATACGACTTTGATTGATATTTATTGCAAGCAGGGAGATTTTGTTGAAGCAAAGAGGATATTTATTGAGATGGAAACTAAGGAAATTAAGCCTAACACGGGGACGTACAATGCCCTGATTGATGGTTATTTCAAGCACAGAAATTTTATTGATGCGAAAAGGGCACTTAGAGAAATGGAAACTAAAGGAGTTAAGCCTAACACTAAAACATACACTGTGTTGATAGATGGTTATTGCAAACAAGGAGATTTTGTTAAAGCGAAAAGGACACTTTTTGAGATGGAAAGTAACGGTGTTAAGCCTAACACCAATACATACACTGTGTTAATAGATGGTTATTGCAAGAAAGGCATGATGAATGAAGCTTATAAGCTAAGAATGGTCATGGAATCTAAGGACTTGATACCTAACGTCTATACATACACCTCATTTGTACACGGGGAATGCAAATTAGGGAAGGTAGATAATGCTCTGAAGCTTTTTAACGAGATGCCTACAAAGGGTTTAGTTCCGAATGTTGTGACTTACACAGCGGTGATTTCTGGCTTATCACAAGAAGGAAGATTAGATGAAGCCCTCAGATTATACAATCAGATGATAGAGGCAGGCGTAATACCTGATGCTGCTGCATACTCTGCACTTAGTGTGAGAAATTCTTCTCTATGAACTTGTACATTGTGAACTTTATTTAGCTAGTCGGAGGTATATATGGCAGATTGTTTTTTTATTAAACTGGTATTCACTGAGTTGAACCATTAGATATTGTAAATGTGCTTGTGTATATTTTATTGCTGTATAATGCGTCTGCCATGTCTAGAGTTTGTATTCTAATATGTACTTGTGCATGTCAAAAGGATTAAAATTAAGGACCATATCTTGTGCTTGTTGAAAAGAAAATTCCACATGTTCAGCATATAGGTGTAGACCCCATACTTGTAAGTTGTAACTTGATATCAGTTGCATTTTGAAAATATAAAGGTTAAGGGCCATTGCTTGTTGCATATATAAAAAAGATAATTCTGCATGGTTAGTATTTCGGATATACTCGGGACTGTTGTCAAAGGCAAAAAGGGCAAAAAAGGTTTAGCTTTCTTGGGGCTTTAACGTTTGAATACAAAGGACAATTAAAGCACTACTTTAGTGGGAAGGGCTCAAATGAAGGATAAAGTAAACTAAGATGAATGTAATTTAAGAATAATAAGTATGAGTACAAATGACAATTATAATAAGGATAAAAGAATTTAGAAATCTACGTTTAAGTTATTGTTTAGTGTCAGCTCCTTAGGATAAATCCCATTGTTGATAAGGTCTATGCTTTAGTACCTTTGTGGCTGCACTGAAGCACCAACTAAGTGAGGGTGAAGCACTCAACCTGTTTTACACCTAGCTTCACGACTTAAGCGCACTTTAACTGAGTCTGTGACAACACTAATACTTGGTCTATGCTATCTCTGCAATCTTCTTTTTTGATTACTACCCTTCTGGAAATTGTAGTTTTTGGTGGGACAACTGGAGTGGCAAAGGTGATCTAGCCCATGATTACCCTGAAACAAAGAAGAGTACAAAGACTCTAGCAAGACATTTCATTACCAATGTAACTTGGGACAAAGATGCAGAATATTCTATCAGATAGCACAATTCAGCATATCAAGACCATTGGAATTGGCAAGCATGTCACTCAAGACAAGGTCTTTTGGGACCTCAAAGAAGATGGGAAATATTCCGAACAAATCAACTTGGAATCTGATTAGACCACGGAAACCAACAGACCACAATATTGCTCAGGTATGAAACTCCAACATTCCTTTTAAGATCTCATTTTTTTGTTTGGAAATTGTGGCAGGGCAAACTTCCTTCTGACGAAGTCATAAGCAGATTTCTTATTCTGAAGGATACTTTATGCAACTGCTGCACTGTTCCTAAAAGAGAATCAATGCAACATGTTTTTCTTCATGGAGAGGCAGCTTAATATGTGTGGAAGCACTTTGGAGTGCCACTAGGAATCAAAATTCGACAAACACCATCAGACTCATAATTTACAACCGCTGGAATCAAAAATCAAATAATTCCATCCACGAGCTAGTTCTTCAACCTATACCAGGTCTTATCTGTTGGGAGATTTGGAAACAAAGGGACGAGTGTAATAATGGAGGAAAAAGGAATTTCAACAGATATATAATGATCCAATGCATTGGCTGGAACATTCAGAGTACAATTGCTAAAGCTTATACACAAGTTGGTTTGACATTACCTTGGATCACTCTTTATGAAAAAATTGTTGTGAAGCTGAAACCTGTCCATAACCTTTGACGGCTGATAGAGACAATCTCATCTTGGCTTTCTCTTCACCCGAGTTGTAGTAGCAGCACAGAAGCAGAAGCTAAGGCTGCCAGCAGCAGCACAGAAGCAGAACCTAAGGCTGCCAGTTATGGACTAAGCTCTGTCTTTTGAAAAATTTGAAGAACTTCACCATAGAGACCGACTCTTTGGTCCTATTTCAGATGATTGTGAACAACCAGTAATCCAACTACAAGCTGAATTTTATCATTGAGGAGATACAACAAAGAATGAAACAAGCTAATTTTAAAGCAACTCACTTCTTTCGAGAGGCTAATAAAGTAGCATATCACTTGGCAAAGCTGGCTATGAACACTCAAAACAATTCTTCTTTTGAATCCTTTCAACGTCTTCCAGTAGGGGCATAAGGACATTTTTATTTGGCTAAATGTCAAATGTCATCATTAGATTGAAACATGATAAGGCAAACTTTTTTGTTAGCTAAATATGGATTAGTGTCTTATGCAAGGTTTAGTTTGTGGATATTAGTATCCTAACCCTCTCTAGTACGTTACAGCTGTGACGTACTAAATTCTGAATATATTACGTCCTCTGTTGCAGTCTACAGTACCTTCAAGGACATATTCTGGCACTCATATAAACACCATTTTAACTGCATGTGTCGATCAATGGAGAACTGTGAAGCTCTCCTTCTGCATTCCTCATTTTCCTTAGAGAGACTCAGGTCACCTACTTGCCTCTTTTCTAAATTTGTGAAGGCAATTGCACAATGTTGATGAATAATATGGTAATATTGATTTATTATTTATGTTTTGCTCATAATGTTGTAGAATTAAAAAGTAACTTCTGCTCTCAAACCACTTTTTAGTGGCCTTTGAGATTTAAATAACTAGAAATTACAGCATGATGAAATGTGTTGGTTGACCTGGGATGAGAAGTTCACTTTCAAACCCATAGACTGTGCTGGTTAAGTTCACTATTGGGGGCTTTGGTGAATGAAATGCTTGCTCTCTTATTTATTCTTATAGTGGCAAATTTTCTATTTATCTTGCTAATTAGTTTGTGTGTGCGCTCTTTTCCTCTCCCCTTTGTGGTACAGAAGTCAGCAATACATCAAATCTCAAATGGTGTCTGTGTCACAAGCTGTTAAAGAGCGCTGCAAGCCAGAAGTATGATTCTTGAAATGCCGCCAGTGCAGGTTCAGGTTCGGCAAATAAGAGTAGTTGAGCATAAAAATGAGGTAAATGATAATTCATAACACCTTAATGAGAAGATAGAATCTTTATAATGCTTTGAACCATGAGAAGCTTGGGGTCGTGCTGCTTTGAACCATGAGAAGCTTGGCACGAGCCCAAGACCACTAGTGTCGCGGGATGTTACAAAATATAGCATCAAATTGATACTACTGTTCATGTTACTTTTTCAGATAAGAGTATACTAAGAAGATTCAATTATAGTTGAGTGGAATGGCGAACTGTAAACCCTGAATAGATTGTTGAAAGAGAATGAAGTGTTGAAGATGTTGAGTTACGAGAAGGTGAAGACGATGTTGAAAAAACTGCTGAGGAAGTGGAGCATGGCTATACGGTGTTTACTCAAACCCAAGCTTATCTTTCCAAAACTATCCCGTCCTCTATGATACTTCGGCGTCTAGGCAGCCACATTCTAATGATATGTTGTTGCTCGATTACTTTACCTTGCATAGTCCGGTCCCTTTGCGAATGAAGTTTAGAATCAACAAGGGTTTGTAAAACGAACGAAGTGTACAACTGGTGCGCAGCCTCAGTATTTTGTTTGTAACGAGGGAGAGATAGAATGGAGTTATTCAAGAAGTTCGCAACAGAGGAATTAAAGGAAGCTGAGAGAAAAATATACATTTGGGAATGTATTAAACATTGTTCTATATTTTGGATTTTCTTATGTTTTATTAAGGAATATTATGTGATATGAAATAATGACATTCGTGATTTTTGTTGAATATTTGTGAATCTTGTATGACTTGAAAATCTTATGTGCATTTTGGGTATACATGTTGTAAATATGTGTATGCGCAAAAACTACTATGGTGGAAGCTTGAAGCAAGGGTTAGAACTTTAGACGGGGTCTCCAATCACCAGTCACTGTACTGACAATTCAAGATGAACTTCTTCCATGCAAGCAATAGTAGTACTAAACTTTCAAAAGAAGTGAGATGCCATCAAGCTTTGGACCACACAAATAATATCTTTCTACCCGCCTAAAGGAAGTATTCAAAGATAAGATAAGGCTATGCACGGTGGAATCGGTGAACCGTGCAAACTGGTTAGATGCGTAGGATAGAGGGCTTGTAGTACCTGGATGGGATAAGTAGGGCTATTCCAAGAATCCCAACTCTTGAGATATCCCATGAGACTATTTTATACCCCCTCCATGTGGTATAGCAATCTTACCATTTTAGAACAAATGGTGAGATAAAAGAGCCCGGATTAGTTAATACCTTATACCAAACATGGGATAAAATTAATCCCAAACTTTATCCCAAAACTATTTCCTTATGCAGGGTACCAAACGACCCCTAAAAGGAGTAAAACTAATTATGCTTCGCTTTGCGAGGGACTATTCCCTCATTCAATGCTTTGCGAGGGACTATTCCCTCATTCAATATTTAGCATAAATTAAAATATATTTGCAGAAATTTATCCTTAAAGCCAAATGATATTAGTAAGGACCTTCCTAGCTAAAATTTAATGAAAAATGGAGAAAGATAAAGAATGCTCAAACCAAACTTGCTAATCATTTTCCCTCATGAAAAAACCTTGTTCTAGTTTATAAAGGACCAGCACGAATTCAAGATTCTTTCCCTCCCTAAAATAATCAATGATAAGAAATAGTAATAAAGATAAAGAATGCACATGTCATGATCCTATTACACAGTATGAGACTTGAGAGTATTCATATTGGTTAAATGAGGATTTGATGTGGAACTTATATAATTTTGATTCTCTCACCTTAATATTTTTTGGGATGTATTTCTTCCTGAATTATATCAATAGTATTAGAGTCACCCACCATGCTTCATTCCCATCATATCGTAGAGGCGTCTGGACATCTGATTTGACAAAGACTATCTAGAAAAGAGCTACCCACTTGTGGTAGAGTGAAAGTTGTTAGATACTAGTACGCAACGGAAGCATTCCAGAATCATACTGCTTACATGAATTATAGACAACAAACATAAACACGTAGTTCACACAAAGCGTGCTTAAAATTAACCAAGAATTACCTCTTGAAGCGTGAGCAGATATCTTGAAGCAAGTTCGTCTTCGAATCTGCGGTCTTCTACAGTGATCCCAAATTCACAACCGAACTCTCTCAATACTTGGGCGGGCAAGTACTGAATAGAAAACCTAATTCTCAGGCTAGGAGAGTCCCTATTTATAGAGATACTCTCCCAGTCCAAAGAGAAGCAAAAACCCAAACCTGTTTTTACTTAAACAAGGAAAAGGCGCCTCTTCTCCTTTTCCCTTAGAAAATAGAATTTCGAGTTCTAGTTTAATATGGGCACTGTAGGAACCACGAAATTAATTACTGAGGCTCCCTATTATGGAAATAATTCAAAATACTAATTTGAATTATTCTTACCATAATAAATTACAAATCATTCCATTAAAAATTCGTAATTGCACTCCTCTATTTTATTTCAAAATTCCCCATTAAACACTTATGTAATTCCCCATGTTAAGATTACAGATACTAATCAATAAATTAAATTACTGACGAATTTAATATAATGATTAATTTCTTTTAGAGCAATGCTTAACTTATTTCATATGTCGGATTCATGAATCCACCGGCCGGATTTACATATGAAAACTTATAAGCTTCTCATAAAAGGCGTATCATCAATCTCTATACCGAGACATGGATTCCATCAACTAACCTATTATTTCACCAATATATATTAGTACCATCCAATCTACCAGGCATATTGACCCATCTCAGGATCTCACCTTTCAATAAATCAACACGATAAATAATATATACAGATCATAATAGTTATATCAAGATTGAGAATATAAGTACATTTAACAGTTTAGAGAATATATTTTTATCAGTCAGTATAAAACAACTATTTCTACTCGGTCATGTTCAATACATACAAAATGCACTAGCACGAGAAGTTAGAACTATACCATTCTCGTAATCAAGATAAATTACATTTAATCTCGTGCTACAATCATTCTGATGGTTTGTCCAAAATTTCCATCTACGATTGTGAACTATAGCTTTTAACTTATAAGAACCGATGATTTGATCTTTTGTGTATAAGCTTAAACTCTATACACCAAATCATCTACTATATAAGTTGAGGACACATATATGACAATGATCTATTTAATGTAATAATTTATTGAATTGAATAAATAAATAAACAATCGTTCAATAAATAATACTATATCAAAACGCATGGTTTATAGTATATCATAACAAAAGCTACCTAGTATGGCACGTGCCTGGGCATTTGACTCGAAAAGCTATGTACTTGTGGCAGATGAAAGTTACCTAGTGGAGTTGTTGAAAACGATGAATGGAGAGAGTGATAATTTGTTATAGTTCTATTACAAAATATGAGACTTGATAATCATTTTCCACCATACAAAAACCTTCTTGTAGTTGAAAAGGGACCAACATGAATTTAAGATTTTAAACTAAAGAGCTACCTATTTATAAATAGAACGGAAAAAGGCTTAAAATGTCCTTCAACTATGTGAAATCGTGCAAAAATGCCCTTCATCTCCCTATTGGGCCTGAAATGCCCTTCCCGTCTATCTATTGGGCCTGAAATGCCCTTTACATCCATCTATTGGGGCTGTTTTGCCCTTTCCATTTAACAACTGATCACTGACTCCACTTTGTTAATGACGTGACATATTTTTATTGGCCAATTAATATTTAATTTAAATAATTAATTTCTCCTTTAAAACCCCAACCCGCCCAACCTAATAAACCACTCCAATAATATCACATTCTGGTTATGCTGGATATCATTCAAGTATTTAGCTCAGATTGAGAATTTCTTCATGTTTTAAGTCATCTTGTAATTTCCTGATATGTGTATTTTGCTAGGAATGGTGTGCTTCTGTTGTACGAGGTTAGCTAGAACTTCATAGTCCACCCAAATAATATTCACAGCTAATCATTTTGCACCATTCGAATTGCTCCTCCAAAAGCACCTTCGACAGGGTACATGTTTGGGGAAAATATTTATTTTGCTGATATGTTCTCCAAAAGTGCAAATTATTGCTACTCCTCCTCTTCTGCTAAGAATGATGTGCTACTGCTGTGCGAGGTTAGCTAGCACTTCACAATTCGGCCCAATCTTTGTCCCTCTGGAAGTTAAGAATAGGACTTATTTACATGTCCGGTGTTGTATTTGGTGGAATAGTATGAACTTTGATTACTAATGAAAAATTCACAAAGAATTTTCTGCCTTAAACAAGATTTACATCTAATTTTTCAATCTTTTATCATCTGTGAAAAGAAAGAATGAGACATGGCAACTCTACCTTAAATTTTCTTAAGCTCAAAAATGCAGGAAGAATGAGACATGACAACTCTGCCTGTAGATGTTGAAAAGATGGAAGCTTCTGTGAAGTCCATAGTATATGAATATCAATATGGTTTACTCTTTAAGATGTCCCTAGCATATGAATATAAATATAGTTTATTCTTTAAAATATTTTGACTAGTTTTAAGATGATAATGTAATATACCAACAATTAGGTGGGGCGGGATATTAGTGGAGCGGGTTATTAGGTTATGCGGGTCAGGGTTTTAAAGGAGAAATTAATTATTTTAATTAAATATAAGTTGGCCAATAGAAATATGCCACGTCATTAATGAAGTGAGGTCAGTGGTCAGTTGTTAAATGAAAGGATAAAATAGCGCCAATAGGTAGACGGAAAGGGCATTTTTGGTCCAATAGGTAGACGGGAAGGGCATTTAAGGCCCAATAGGTAGATGAAGGACATTTTTGCACCATTTCACATAGTTGAAGGGCATTTTAGGCCCTTTTCTGTAAATAGAATGAAAACTACCAAGTATGAAACTGTAAAAAACAACGAATACAAAAAGTAATAATTCGTTATGATCTTATTCCAAGGGGTGCTACTTGATAATCGTTTTCCACAATGAAAAAACCTTGTTCTAGTTCTGGTTCATAAAAGACCATCACGAATTCAAGATTTTTAAAATCAATGAATCGAATTTAAATTGCACAAACTTGTTAAAGAGACTTTGTGCTGCATAAACATTAAAAAAGAAGACTAAAACGACGTTTCAAAAAGTATTTGGGCCAATTTCAACTCTTTCAAAAACCATAAAAGGGTTTGATAAACTTTAGTTATCGCCATCTTCCCCAATTTCCAAAGAACCAAATTACCATAATAACCTCGCCGGAAACCGAACTCCGTTACCGGAAAAAATCTCATCACTTTCATCCCTCTGGTAAATCTCCTCAAACCCATAAAACCCATTTAATAAAAATCAAATCTTTATCCTCAAAAGGCTGCATACAATAAATCCTCATGGTTCGGCCTTTCTTCGAACCCCGTGCAGCGCAGAGCAGGAGTTTTAGTACACCGTGCTATCCTTTTACATCTTTATACTCAAAAGATTGCATACAATAAATACTTGTGGTTCGGTCCTTCCTCAAAGCCTTTGCAGTGCAGAGCAGGAGTTATAGTACACCGTACTGTCCTTTTACATCTTTATACTCAAAAAATTGTATACATTAAATACTTGTAATTCGGTCCTTCCTCGAACCAGCACATAGCAAGAGCTTTGGTGCGTACCGAGCTGCTCTTTTACATTTATCCTCAAAAGGCTGCGTACAATAAATCTTTTGTGTTCAACCCTTCCTACAACCCCGTGCATAATGAGAGCTTTAGTGCACTGAGCTGCCTTTTTCCATCTTTATGCTCAAAAATGTCAACTTCAAAGCTTTACCAAACTGCAAAACAACTTTTTCCCAAAAAACCAAATGAAGAAATTGCCAAATTAATCTCCAGTACACTAATAAACCTCAATTCTAGAAAGAAAAAAATCCCACCATCTTTAATTTCCTACATAAATCCCCAAGTAACAAATCTTGTTCTTTCCAACCCATTAGTCCCTACACAATCTTGTTTAACATTCTTCAAATTTTTGCAAGAAAATCAATGTATTACTCACCAAACACCCAATCTTGAATCATATATAGTATTGTTTTTGCGCTTGTTTAATGCTAGGAAGTTTGCTGAATCCAAGAATATATTGAATGTTGTTGTTGCTAATGATGGTATAAGAAAACCCTTTTTGGAGATTGTGTCTTTGTTGGGTGAAAATCATGTAGAGCATAAAGTTATGGGGAAGATTCTTGATATGTTGTTTAGGGTATATGTTGATAATATGAGGTTTAAGGAAGGTTTAGAGGTTTTTGAGTATTTGAGGAATGAGGGGTTTGTGATAGATGATAGATCTTGTATGGTTTATTTACTTGCTATGAAAAGGGGAAAACAATATGACTTGTTGGTTGAGTTTTTTGAGAAGATGGTTGAGTTTGATGTGAAGATTACGGTTTATTCTATGACAATGGTTGTTGACGCGTTGTGTAAAGTAGGAGAGGTTAGGAAGGCGAGAAAAGTCGTGGATGAAATGGTTAGTAAAGGGGTGAAACCAAATGTGTATACTTATAATACATTGTTGGATGCTTGTATGAAGAAACAAGATTTCGTGGCTTTGAAGGAGATTTCGATGACAATGGAGAAAGAGGGGTTGGATCTTGGTGTGACTAGTTATACGCTTTTGATCGAGGGTTATTGTAATTTTGGCAATGTTAAAGAGGTTGAGAGGCTGTTGAGGGAAATAGAAGGGAAAGGGATAGAGCCAGATGTTCATTTATGCACCTCTATGATTAGTGGTTTTAGCAAGTTAGGTGATGTCAAAAAAGCGTTTTCGGTGTTTGATGATATGGTGGATAGGGGCCTCGTTCCGAATACTCACACATATGGAGCTTTGATAAATTGCTTGTGCAAGGCTGGACAGATGAAAGCAGCTGAAGTTTTGCTTAATGAGATGCAAAGTAAGGGGATTGACATAAGTCAAGTTATATTCAATACAATGATGGATGGTTACTGTAAGGAAGGTAATATAGATGAAGCATGGAGGCTGCAGAAAATTATGGAGGGCAAAGGGTATGAGTCGGATGTTTATGTTTATAACATAATTGCTACTGGACTGTGTAAGTTAGATCGGCGTGAGGAAGCAAAGACGTGGTTGTTCTCAATGGTGGATCGAGGCGTAGCTCCAAATGAAGTTACGTATACAACTTTGATCGGTATTTATACTAAGGAAGGAAGTTTTGTTGAGGCAAAAAGGATACTTCGTGAGATGGAAACTAAGGGAGTTAAGCCTAATACAGCAACGTACAATACCTTGATAGATGGTTATTGCAAGAAGGGTATGATGAAGGAAGCATATAAGCTAAAGATTGTTATGGAATGTAAGGGCCTCATACCTGATCTCTATACATACACCTCACTTGTACACGGAGAATGCATATCAGGAAAAGTAGATGATGCTCTGAAACTTTTCAACGAGGTGACTAGAGAGGGTTTAGTTCCAAATGTGGTGACTTACACAGCAATGATTTCTGGCTTATCGAAAGAGGGTAGATCAGATGAAGCCTTCAGATTGTATGATGAGATGATAGAGGCAGGGCTTACACCTGATGCCAGCGCATATTCTGCTCTTGTGGGCAGTCTTCATGGTTGACGTTTATTTAGTGTGTGAAGTTGTTCTAGGAACCTGTAATTGTAAACTTCAAGTAAATCAGGTTTAGCTAATTGTGGAGATATAACAGATTGTTCAATATATCCTCCATATGTACATGAAAAGGAATATATTGCAGGACATTCTCAGAGATTCAATGTCCCTGGCTTGTTTCTTGTTATTGCAGATCTTATGTTGTCCTTGGACAAGGTCCGCCTTAATCTCAAAACTGACATTTACTTGAGATTCAAGAAAGCTCAAAAGCACAATGATCTTACGAGAGAGGATAATAGGGCTATGATATCTGTAAGTATCCAGAGGACTTTAAAGTATAGCAGCCTTCTATTGTTGTGTCAACATGAAAGACCTAGAGTGGTTTAGGCAACTATGGTCTTAAAAGATAAGTTTTGTTTTGTTACGCGGTCATGATGAGAAAACCACTGCTTAGTGTAGTAGCTCAAAACTTTGGAAACATTTGGTTTAAGATATTTTGCTAGTTTATGCGTTTTTTCTTTAAGCTATGTTGCTTTCGTTGTTGTCCAGTACAATATTCTCTTGAGAATTGGAAGAACAAGAGAAAAGAAGTGTATCACCATGGAGATGCTGGTGGATGATGGCAAGTTTGTAGGTTATGTTGCGTTTTTTGGCTGAGTGGCCTAGTTCTTGTCTTAATATATACCAGGCTTAAGGTTTTAGGAGAAGCATGATGTGGTTTAGAAGTTGGATCATTCTTGTGCAACAATCATGTGATATTAGTATTCACTGGCCAGTTATCTTCACAAGGAAGAACAGAAAGAGAACGTTGCGAGATGTGTTTCTTGTACTAGATGATGGAAAAGACTTTTCAGATATGCACTGTGTTTCAATACTGTGGTGAAAGAACAGATATCATGTGGCAACTCTCATCATTGTGGCTTCTGAGGCATAACGTCTATGCAGCATCACTCCAATTGTTAGTAAGTTAATATGGTGATGACTATTGTTCCTTGACTTGGATTCTACACAAGCACACTTTGTCAAAGTTGCCAACACTCTCTGTTGATTTATAGCATTGGATTCCTTGTACTTTCTTGTACTTGTTTTCGATATTCTACTTTCATAATCCCTTCGGAAGCTGTCTGTATCTCGTTCTATTTGTCATAAACTTGTTTGGTTTTGATCTTTTTATAATCTTTTAGAAAAAAAAATTTAAGTGGAGTTCCTCTCCCAGAACATTGACAACCTCAAGAAAACTACAACTCTATCCACATTTCTTTTTGCACCGTTAAATATGATATCATTATGAGATAATGTAGATATGAGAATATCTCAATAATTAGATTCTCTATAACATTATTTACATTCTTTGCTTCCGGGGGTCTATCGGAAACAACCTCTCTACTTCTTCGGAGGTTGTGGTATGGACTGCGTACACTTTACTCTCCTCAGACCCCACTCTGTGAGAATACACTGGGTATGTTGTTGTTGTTGTAACACTATTTAATCCCACTAGCTTGAGAGAATAATCAAGGCACTAATTTCCAAACCCTCTTCTCCTCTCCCTCTAATTTATCATGGTATCAGAGTCCTCCTTTCTCTAATTTTCTTTTTTTTTCTCAAAGCGAATTCTGCAAAACAGAATCTCAGAAACATGAAAAAAAAAAAAATCTTTGCCATTTTTTGTTACAGCTGGTTTCTACATCTTTTTGGTGATAAATCATGCCTCCACACGATAATGACCATCCTAGATACACAACAAATGTGGCTCATAAAGGAAATGGTATTTTGCCCACACCTGATTTCAGGGATGGATCATCTATATCTATTACTTTAATTGCAACAGACTATATTGACTACCTACAATACAAAACATCAAGGCAATCATCAACTTCATCAGCTGCTTGCACAATGCAACCTTGTAACTCTTTTGCTTTTGTCACACAGTCTTCTTTTCAGGAACAATGGATTCTTGATTCTGGTGCTTCTGACCATATTTCTGGTAACAAAAATACTCTCTTCTCTTACTACCCCTTTTATCCTCTCTACTGTGACTTTGGCTAATGGATCAAAGACTGTTGTAAAAGGGATAGGTATAGCTCACCCTCTGCCTTCCATACCTTTAAAATCAGTTCTTTTTGCACCGAATGTCCATATAATCTTATTTCCATTATCAAATTAACCAAAAACCAGAAATGTGCTGTAACATTCCTTGATGATTTTGTTCTGCAGGACCAGAATACGGGACGAATAATTGGAAAAGGACATGAGTCATAGGGATTGTACCTGCTATCCACCCCACAATCACATATTGCTTTCACCTCCACTACTTTCTCTGAATTGCTCCATAATCAACTAGGTCATTCGAGTCTCTTAAAACTACAGAAGATGGTTCCCAGGTTATTTAGTTTATCTTTGTTAGAATGTGAGTCGTGTCAGCTTAGGAAACACACTTGTTCCTCTTTCTCAAAGCGCGTCAATAATAGGGCCACCTCTATGTGTGAAATTGTTCATTCAGACATATGGGGTCTACGTTGTGTCAGTTCTTCCTTAGGTTTTCATTATTTTGTGATTTTCATTGATGACTATTCTCAGTGCACGTGGTTATTCTTAATGAAAAATAGATATGAGTTATTCTCTATCTTTCAGAAATTTTGTGCTGAAATTTGCAATCAATTTGGTACTTCCATTAAGAAGTTAATCAGTGATAATGTCCGAGAATATTTCTCCACATCTTTCTCTTCTTTTATGTCATCTCATGGCATCTTACACTTGTCTTCTTGTGCACATACTCCTCAACAAAATAGAGTCGCTGAGCGTAAGAACAGACATCTAATTGAAACAGCTCAAACATTGCTCACTCACAATCATGTCCCTTTACGTTTTTGGGGTGATGCCGTTATTTCTGCCTGTTATTTAATCAATCGTATGCCTTCTTCTATTTTGCAGTACAAGAGTCCACACTCAATCCTATATCCGGACCATAATTTGTGTCCCCTTCCTCCACGTGTGTTTGGTTGCACCTGTTTTGTTCATAACCTTACCCCTGGAAAAGATAAACTTCATCACAAGGCTTTTAAATGTGTCTTTCTTGGGTATTCTCGTCTACAAAAAGGTTACAAATGCTTTGACCCCTCTACTAATAAGTACATGATCTCAACAGATGTTACCTTTTTTGAGTCTTCTCCTTATTTTTCTCCTAATACGAAAAATCAAAAGACCATATCAACAGTCTTTCCAATTCCAATTATTCCACCCCAGCTTCACCTCCTTCTCTTAAGGTCTATTCCCGACGACCTCAACCTCCTTCCGAGCCTGCTAATTCAGTTAGTATTTCTAACTCTGATACAGGTACACAAAGCACTCTTGGTGACTCATTACCTACTCCAACAATGTCTCCTGCTCCGGTCAAGCACTCATTAGATGATCTTCCCATTGCTCTTCCCAAAGGTACTAGAACTACTACTTATTTAAGTTATCATCGTTTGTCACCTTCATATCATGCCTTCATTATTGGCTTATCCACTGTCAAAGTTCCAAAGACTATGACAGATGCATTGGTTCAGCCAGGTTGGTGTCAGGCTATGATTGAAGAAATGATTGTTTTGCATGACAATGATACTTGGGAGCTTCTTCCTTTACCGAAAGGCAAAACCACTGTTGGTTGTCGTTGGGTATTCACAGTTAAGGTAGGTTCAGATGGAGCTATTGATCGTCTCAAAGCGAGATTGGTGGCTAAGGGATACACTTAGATTTATAGCATTGACTATGGAGATACTTTCTCACTAGTTGCCATGATGGCTTTTGTTCGTATCCTCATATCTATGGCAGCAATGAAACATTGGCCTCTTTTCCAGTTCGACATAAAAAATACATTCCTTCATAGAGAACTTGCTGAAGAGGTTTATATGGAGCAACCACCAGGGTTTGTTGCTCAGAGGAAGTCTGGACTAGTATGTAGACTTCGCCGATACCTTTATGGTCTCAAGCAATCTCCTAGAGTATGGTTTGGTCGTTTTCGAGCTGTTGTCCAAGAGTTTGGAATGATATGAACAGAAGCTGATCACTCCGTATTTTATAGGCATTCATCTCATGGCAAAAGTATCTTTTTAATTGTTTATGTTGATAATATTGTTATCACAGGTGATGATCATGAAGGTATTTCTTAACTCAAACAACACCTTTCAAGTCACTTTCAGACTAAGGATTTGGGCAAGCTGAAATACTTTCTAGGCATTTAAGTGGCACAATCTGACAATGGTATTGCTATTACACAAAGAAAATATGCCTTAGACATTTTGAAAGACGCTGGTATGTTGGATTGCAAATATGTAGACACTCCCATGGATCCAAATACTAAGCTTATTCTAGGACAGGGAGAGCCTCTAAAAGATCCTAGCAGATATTGGAGACTTGTTGGCAAACTCAACTACGTTACGATCACACGACCAGACATCTCATTTGCTGTTAGTGTAGTTAGCCAGTTTCTGCAATCACCTTGTGATAGTCACTGGAATGCGGTGATTCGCATTCTGCGATATATTAAAAGCTCTCCAGGACAAGGTTTATTGTATGAAGACAAGGGACACACCCACATTGTTGGGTATTCTGATGCAGATTGGGCTAGGTCTCCTTTTGATAGGCGGTCCACTTCAGGTTATTATGTTCTAATGGGAGGTAATCTAATATCTTGGAAAAGTAAAAAACAAGATGTTGTAGCTAGATCAAGCGCAGAGGCGGAGTATCGAGCTATGACATTGGCTACGTGTGAGCTTATATGGTTGAGACAACTGCTCCAAGAATTGAAGATGGGAGGATTTGAATCGATGAAATTGATTTGTGATAACCAAGCTGCATTACATATCACTTCTAATGTTGTGTTTCATGAAAGAACGAAGCATATTGAGATAGATTGTCACTTCATTCCAGAGAAGATTGAATCTGGATATATCTCCACAAGTTTTGTCAACTCAAAAGATCCACTGGCGGATATTTTCACAAAATCACTCCGAAGATCCAGAATTGACTATATTTGTGGCAAGCTAGGAGCATATGACTTATACGCTCCAGCTTGAGAGGTAGTGTTAAATATGATATCATTATGAGATAATGTAAATATAAGAATAGCTCAATAATTAGATAGCGTAGATACGGAAATATGCCCAAATTCCCATAATTAGGCACTTAGAATATTGTGTAATATCCGTACTAGTTTCCTTCCCTATTTACATTCTTTGTAACACTAGTTAATCTCACTAGCTTGAGGAAATAATCAAGACACTAATTCCCACACTCTCCTCTTCTCCCTCTAATTTCTCATGGACAAAATTTTTCTTCAAGAATTATCCAAATGCCTAGTAGCTTTTTTTGCATCATCATCGGGTTCAGGGGCGGATCTACATGGAGCCCAGGGGGTTCATCCGAACCTCCTTCGTCAAAAAATTACACTGTATATATAGGATCAAATTTTTTACTTATGTGTATATATTTAATGTTGAACCCCCTTAGCACAGGCCAAAAGCATAGCTCAGTGGTAAAGGGGGTCAGAATTTTGCTCAACCTGCCCCGAGTTCGCAGGTTCGACTCTGGCTAATAGCCTCTTTTGTTTTCATTATTTTAGTTTTAGGTTTTTTATTTTGTTTTTCTAAATAAATGCAAATCTGAGTCCGATGTCGTCGTTTTCATTAATTTAAATCCCTAATCCCTAATTACATAAAAGTCAAAGAATAAAGAAAATCCTTTGCTTGGTTCAACGATTTACAATCCCCAAATTTCTCTATTTTTTTCCTCACTCTCACTCTCGGTCTCTCTCTCCTCTTTCACTTCAAGATCTTACTTCTTGTTCACTTGCTGTGCTGCCTGTTGTTCGTTGCTATTGCTGCTGATTGAATTTCAACGATTTTTCGTTCATGGTTTCGTCGGTAAGTTCTTGCCTCTTGGTTCATTTTTTTAAAACGTGGCTACTGCTATCTTTTTTCATAATCTAAAATTGGGGAAAAAGAGAAATCTAATTTAATAATCTAGTAAAGAATACTTTGGCTTTTAGAGATTAAGAAACATAATCCATTGCTAAACAGAAGGCAATAAGTATAAAATTCAAATAAACATTCTGTGTAAACTGTTTAGTCTCACTTGCATAATTTTTTTAAGTGACAAACTTCGTATTATTCTCCTAACTGACAAACGGTTTAGCCTCACTTGTATAATTCTCGTAAGTGACAATCTGTTTAGCCTCATTCGGCAATGAAGTTTATCAAGAATGACTTGCGGAGTCAAATGAGTGATGATTTTTTTAGTGGTTGCTTGGTACCTTATTTAGAAAAAGATGTGTTTGATAATATTTCTAATGATGCTATTATTAAGACATTTCAAGATATGAAACCTCGTAGAGTACAATTGTAATAATGTAGTTGCATTTTCAATAGTAAAATTATGCTTTGATAGGCTTCTTCGCATGTTTGATTTTTTTAAATTTTGAATCCTGATTTTTTTAAATTTTGTATCCCCCTTGAATGTACTTTATTCTCCATTCTTACTTGATATTATTAGTAAAATTATGTTTTGATAGGCTTCTTATATAGTTCGTTCTTAGTTGATCCGACCCACTTATTTGTGGATATTATTAGCGTGCTTACTTATGTTGAAGTTGAACCCCCTTGATGGAAATCCTGTCTCCGCCACTGATTGGGTTCATGTTATATTATATTAGGCTAATAGCTATGAGAGATCTTCATCACCATTTGAAATGACTATTTTATTTCTATTAAGTCTGATTAGCAATTTGCCCCTCCTAAGCTTTTCAGGTTCTGTAGTTTGAGAAGGAATGTTGCCTTTTGGACTTACTGCTATTTGTCTTGAGTATCTTGGCTCTCTTTGCAGATCCTTAGGGATGAAATGAAATATAGACAATATGACCAGAGACAGGTATTGACCAGAGACAGGGGCATTGATGGCATGGGTTCAGGAACGAGGTAGGGGGACATTGATGGCATGGGTTAAGGAATGAGGTAGGGACATTGACGGCATGGGTTCAGGAACAGGAGGAGGAGAATTATGTCCATTTGGTGGCCTGTATGTACTCCACTTTGAGGGAGGACGGTTTCATGGCGTTGGATTTGGCGAGTTTTCTGGTGGTGGATTCCATTTTTGATCTTGATGAAATTTGGTGTCATACTTAACTAAGAAACTTCAACTTGTTTGGGATTGAGACATAGTTGTTATTGTTGTTGCTGCTCAACTAAGACACTCATAATGTGGCCCACCTACAAGGAGAGTGCAGCACTGTTTGCTCTAATGATCTTTCCCTTGAAGTTTTATTTTGCCGGTATCTTATTCTTTGAATGAAATACTAAATTGCCATTGATTGAATACAAAAGTCCCCTTGTTTGGACGTATAACAGGTTCATTTGTAGCTGTTTAGACTGGTACATTGTATAACAGATAACAGGTTATTTATTGAATAGATATTCAGAAGCCCAGTGGTGTAAAGAGTGCTTATCAAGTACTCCATTTTTTTCCTTCATTCTATATTACTACTATTACTATTACATAAGTCCACTATTTTTGTGGGTGAGCTGACCCTCGGAAATCTCTTGGTTATCGAAAAAGAAAAGTTCACAGCTTTTGCACTCTTGAGTGTTGAATTTAAAATTTCCAGCCAAACTCATCATTGAAAAACTGTACAGAAGTGGACAAAATGGAAGAGATGGACTTAAAACGAAACATGGACAATACGAATTCGTATAATCAATTTTAACTTGTCTAGAATTGAAGCGTATTTCTGCTGTTGTTATCTAGCAGGAAATTTAAGGAGAAAAATGTGACATTGACGCTTTACTAATCCAGATTTATAAAACACAACATCATTATCAGATCCTCCTGAAAATTTTAGCTCATCTGCTGATAATGGTTGACATTGCAAAAAGATAGCAGATAACACAACAAATATTTTGGTGGATTATCATTTGTTATCTTACATTACATTATCATCAGCTGTACCAAGATATTCTTGATTGTGACCAATGCAGTTGCAACTAAATTAGCCTCTTGTCCACAAATCCATGAGTAATCATTTATGATTGTCCTGTAACCTGTGTAGGGATCGTATACGTGAAACTTAAAAAATATTACAATATTACCACTACGTAGCGTGGTGGAATAAATAGGGTCCTTTCAGCTTCAACCATAAATCTCAGATTCGAGCCCTGTGAATGAAAAAATTACTTGTAGGGAGCGCTTCTCTCTTTGGTGAGTCGTGTGCCACGTGAATCCAGATTAGTTGAGTTAATAGGTTTCACGTACCAGACGAATAAAGCAAAAAAGCAAATTCAATTTTTTTGCCTCTAACTATTTTAACCACCTCAAATCACACAAGAAAAACAGAATGGCATCTACAAAGGAAGCTAGCACCTGCATTTTAACAGTACATAACATATTATTCTCAGCACACCTTAAATTGCACCTTTTCACCTAACAATTTCTTTCATCCCAATACCGACAAACTTTTTTCCCTCAACCTCTTAATTATCACATCTTTTTATGTTTTCTTAATTATTTTAGAACAAGAAATCCATTCCCAGCTCACTATATAACTGGTGCATATTCTCCTTCTCCCTCCATCATAAGACAACTTCAAATTGAGCTAAATCAAGAAAGAAAAATGACTCACCACTTAGTGTCACCTTTTCTTTTTTTGTTCTTCTTCTTGCTCCAATTCACTTGCAATTTGGCTCAAGCACCTGCTATGGCTCCAATGCCACCAGCTCAATCGTCTGCTCCGGCTTCACCGCCACCAACTATTTCTTCTCCTCCAGCACCAATATTGCCCCCAGTTGTAGCCTCTGCTCCGGCTCCAGGACCACCTGGTCTGCCAAACGTGATAAAAATCCTTGGAAAAGCTGGAGCATGTTCGACGTTCATCAAGTTGTTACAAATCACTCAAGAAGTTGGCGAAATCACTTCATTACTAAACAACTCCAACAGCATAACCATGTTTGTTCCATCGGATGGTGCTTTCTTGAACCTGAAAACTGGCACCCTCAACTCTTTCAGCGATCAGCGGAAAGCTGAATTGGTTAAATTCCATATCCTCCCTTCATATTTCTCCCTGTCACAGTTCCAAACGGCTAGCAACCCTGTACAAACACAAGCTGGAGGAACCACTAATCGGGAATTCCCAATCAATATAGCCACAAATGGGACAGCAGTGAACATAACAACTGGGATTGTGAATGCAAGTGTGTCCCGTACAATTTACACTGACAATCAATTAGCTATTTACCAAGTGGATAAAGTACTGCTTCCTTTGAAATTCTTTGTCCCACCATTACCAGCACCTGTTCCAGCGCCATCAAAGCCAAAGAAGGACGATGATTCCTCGGATTCGTCCTCCGTTAATGTTGTTCCATCTGGTGCAACTTCTCTTCTTCCCCACATGCTTCAGGGAATTGTCTATCCCGGCTGCTTTTTCTTCTTCTCTGTTTGCTTTGTGTAGATGAGCTAATAAGTCACATGCAATACCAGCATGCTTATGATATTATGTTATATACATTCAAGTGGAACTTAATAAGATGTTAATTTTTGCTACCTGTCCAATAGTTCTCCTTATTTACAGACAGCTAAAAGCAAAACACACACACACACACACACACACACACACACACAAAAGAAACACTAAACATAAGCTGTTGTACTATTGTCCTAAGTCCAGGGGTGCTCTCACAATACACACAGGCAATATGTTAATTGCATATTATGTTATCTTTTAAAAGAATTTGAATATCCACTTCAAAATTACTATAAGCTATGGATATATCAGCTCAATTCTTCTGCTTAAGTTTTCTTTTATTATTTTGTTTTCCAAATATTATTTAGCTAAACCTGATGAGAGATGATGATATCTAGGCAAAGGCACAGGAAGTGGCTTTTAATTAAGGAGTGCATCACACCATGCCACCACATTCCAAAATTGACCTACTTCCTAATACAAACATTTCTCTATTTACAAAATGTCAGTAAGGCTAATGCAAGACTCAAACAAGAGATGCTGCATTTGGAAGTATTTTTAGAGATGAACAAAGGAAGTGGATATAGGGTTATTCAGGGAAGATGAATCCAACTCCAAGCCTCACTATAGAACTATGGAGTATCAAACAAGGGTCAAAACTAGCGACAGAAATTGGGTACAAAGAATTAGAGGTGGAAACAAACTGCCTAGAGTACACACAGTATCACCCTTTAGGGCTATTATTGAAGATCGTAAAAATTTGCTAGAAATCATGAACACTACTATTATATACATATGGTGTAAGGAGAATAAATGTGCCGGCTTTCTGACAAATGAAGGTCAGAAACATAAAGAAGGTTTGATCTTTCAGAAAGCTCCGATCAAGAAAAAGGAGTTTCTTCTCCTGGTCGATTCAAGTCAAGTTGCTGATGAAAGATTTAAAGTAATTTGTTGCCTTTTCCCATGTTAAAAATAAAAATCAAATAAACTTGGTTTGCAAGCCTTGTGATCTTGAACTAGGGGTGAAACAATCTAAGATACGCATAAAAAGTTTTCTCTCCCATCAAGAAATTTCATCACTTTTGCACTGTCAAATTTAAAAATAAGTTTTCCAGCCAAATTTCATCTAAGGAGAATTGCACAGAAAGTATAGATGATGCATGTACGCCAAGCCAAGATAAAAAGTTCAAAAGCTTTGAATTGAGTCAATACTTGGGAGGCTTGACAGGAGTTTGGAACAAGGGATTGAAGCTTAGGAACGTGCTAAAATGGAAGTACAAGGCTCCAAGAGGAAGACTACTAAAGGATAAGAGGCTATGTATGCAAGTGACTATTATTTAAATGCAAGTCTCTTGACTAAGAAGACCCTTAATTCATTAAGGGTATTTTTGTAATTAGTAGTCTAGTCTATAAATAGTGGATCATAGCTCATTTTAGAGGAGATCATCTTGATGAATATTGAATATTAAATAATCTTTTGGGAGTTTGAGATCTTGTTGAAGCTTTTGATTGTTTCAAGTTTAGAAAGGAGGGTTGCTTGGGAATCTAATTCCCTTGAGGTCTTTCTCATAGGTTTAGGTGCTTATTTGGATATTTGAAGAAGATCTTTTCTTTTTTATAGAATTGGTTGCCTTTGATTCCACTTTTGTCTCTACCTTTTTATCCCTTTATCTTTTGTTTATCTTGTTTCCTTATTTTCTTCTTTCTTTAAAGTCTTCCGCATTACTTTCTTGTATCAATAGATGTGTAGTCATAGGACTCACGTTTGTCACCTATAAGGGATTATTTAGCATTATACCGCTATGCACAGGGTCCGGGGAAGGGCCCGACCACAAGGGTCTATTGTACGATAATAAACTAAAAAGTGAATGTGAAATTACTGCTCGGAAAGGAAGAGGAAAAAAGTAGATTTTCTCTTCTAGAAGTACAAGCAGAAAAGTGTGGCAAATTACCTTACAAATCCAGAATGATTGGAACACATTTCTCAGCATCATTAATCATTATTAATCCTCCTGAAAGTTTTAGCTCATCTGCTAAAAATGGTTGTGATATCCTGTCATGCGTTGACACTGCAAAAAGATTAGCAGATAACACAACAAATATATGGTTTATCATTTGTTACCTTACATTACATTATCATCAGCTGTACCAAGATATTCTTGATTGTGACCAGTGCAGTTGCAACTAAATTAGCCTCTTGTCCCACAAATCCATGAGTAATCATTTAGGATTGTCCTATACTTATTTGGTGATTGCGTATATGCAACTTGAAATATACCACCAACGAGTCTGGTGGGATGGATGATATCCTTACACCCTTAACTAGAGATCTCATGTTCTAGCTCTGAAAATGGAGATACTCTTGGAAGAAAGAGTTTCTGTCATCCACGCAATACGAATATGGATTAGTAGAGTGAGTAGGCCCCTAAACGCATAAAGCAAAAAAGACAACTTGAAATATTTTTACCTAACTACTTTACCCACCTCAAATCACACAACATCACTGAATGGCCAATTCACTTTCCGGACTCATATGAGAATGGAAAACTAGAGCATTTTATCCATAGGTGAATGAAGAATCGTGAATATAATAATTTCTAGTTGACCATGTTCCAAGAAAAAAAAGATATTTTGGAGAAGGACGAACACAATTGAAGTGGCTATACATACAAATCTATTTACGGATCTATATAATGGTATCACCAAAGGAATTAATTCACTTCCTCAGCTGTTTTTCCCTTCATAATCAAGCTAGTAGTTGCATTATAACAGTACATAACATATTAATCTCAACTCACCTTAGATTGCACCTTTTCAGCTAACTATTTCTTTCATCACAATACCCCACAAACTTTTTTCCCCAAACCTCTTATCACAACTTTTTCTTTAATTATTTTGGAGCAAGAAATCAACCCACAGCTCATTATATAACTGGCGCACATTCTCCTTCTCCCTCCCATCTAACAAACTTCAAATTCAGCTAAATAAATAAAGAAAAATGAACTTCAACTTAGTCTCACCCTTTCTTTTCTTGTTTTTCTTCTTGCTCCAATTCACTTGCATTTTGGCTCAAGCACCTGCTGTGGCTCCAATGCCACCAACTCAATCTTCGGCTCCAGCTTCACTTCCCCCAGCTCAACCTTCTGCTCCGGCTTCACCGCCACCAACTATTTCTTCTTCTCCGGCACCAATATTGTCCCCAATTGTAGCCTCTGCTCCGGTTCCAGGACCACCTGGTCTGCCAAACGTGATAAAAATCCTTGGAAAAGCTGGAGCATGTTCGACGTTCATCAAGTTGTTACAAATCACTCAAGAAGTTAGTGAAATCACCTCATTACTAAACAACTCCAACCGCATAACCATGTTTGTTCCATCGGATGGTGCTTTCTTGAACCTGAAAACTGGCACCCTCAACTCTTTCAGTGATCAGCGGAAGGCTGAATTGGTTAAATTCCATATCCTCCCCTCATATTTCTCCCTGTTGCAGTTCCAAACGGCTAGCAACCCTGTACAAACACAAGCTGGAGGAACCACTAATCGCGAATTCCCCATCAATATAACCACAAATGGGACAGCAGTGAGCATAACAACTGGGATTGTGAATGCAAGTCTGTCCAGTACAATTTACACCGACAATCAATTAGCTATTTACCAAGTGAATAAAGTACTGCTTCCTTTGAAATTCTTTGTCCCACCATTACCACCAGCACCTGCTCCAGCGCCATCAAAGCCAAAGAAGGACGATCCTTCCTCGGATTCTTCCTCTGTTAATGTTGTTCCATCTGGTGCCACCTCTCTTCTTCCCCACATGTTCTGGGGAATGGTCTATCCTGGATGCTTTTTCTTCTTCTCCGTTTGCGTTGTGTATATGAGCTAATAAGTTACATGCAATGCCAGCATGTTGTACATTTAACTATTTAAGTGGAACTTAATAAGATGTTGATTTTCATGTGTACTCGAGCATCTTGCATGTTTGCAAATTACGTAATCTTTTAAATGAATTGGCCAAATACATAGACAACCCCTTAAAGTTGGCTCCAATTTGCATATTACACCTTAATTATGGCCAATAACTATTGACACTCCAACACCATTCTAAGTGTGGCTATTAAACACCTCAAATTGACGTGGCACAAAAAGTGATTTCAGTTACTGTTGAGCGTGTGAATCACTTATATAACCTATTTTCCATTCTTTTCAAATATATTTTTCCTTTCTTCTTCTTTCTCATTTCTTTTTTCTTTTTCACACAATCTTTTTTGTTTCTTCTTGGTCCTCGTCTGCTGCTACCATGGCACCACCAGTTTGGACAGATTATTGAGAATATATAACCACCATTTTCCACTATCAGAACTCTCCATCTCCCTAACTCTTTCTTCTTTAAATCTCTCAGCTAGCGTTATTGACTAACCTGCCACCTAAGTTTATAATACAAATATAACTAAAATTTTGATGGGCTAAATCACAATATTATCCCTTCTTCCTCTCCTCCATACTGAGTTCTTTAACTTCTTTGACTTGTAAAGGTAAATCTATTCTTTTTTTTCTTTGCAGTGTTTAATAGACACACTTTGAATGATGTTAAGAGTGTTTAATAAGTATTGGCTTTAGTTAAGGTGTCAAAATGAAAACTGAAGCAACTTTAAGGGCCCGTCTATATATTCGGCCAAAAGAACTTGAACATCCACTTCAAAATTATAAGATATGGGTGAAGCAGGTCAATTCCTCTGCACCCAAGGGTGTGGCCTAGTGGTCAATGACGTGGGTTGAGCACCATGAGGTCTCAAGTTCAATTCCCAGCAGAGCCAAAAGCACTAGGTGATTTCTTCCCATTTGTTCTAGCCTTGGTAGACTGTGGGAGGTGGTAGGTATCCCCTGGAATTAGTCAAGGTGCACGCAAGCTGGCCCGGACACCACGGTTATCAAAAAAAACAAATTCCTCTGCTCAAGTTTTCTTTTATTATTTTGTTTTCCCAATGTTATTTAGCTAAACCTGATGAGAGCTGCTCAAGTTTTCTTTTATTATTTTGTTTTCCCAATGTTATTTAGCTAAACCTGATGAGAGATGATGTCTAGGCAAAAGGAAAGGAGTGCATAGCACCATGCCACCACATTCCAAAATTAGCCAACTTCCTAATACAAACATTGCCCTATTTACATTTTACAGCATGCCAGTAACACCAATGTCAAGACTCAAACAAGAGGTGCTGCATTTGGAAGGATTTCCAGAGACGAACAAGGAAAGTGGATATTGAGTTATACATGTAAGATGAAGCCAACTTCAAGCCTCGCTATAAAGCTAAGGAGCATCAAACAAGGGTCAAAAGTATCAAAAGAAAAAGGTTATAAAGAATTTGGGGTGGAAACAAACTGTCTACTTGTTGTCAAGCTTATCAAACAGGAGGACATACAGCATCACACTTTAGGACTATTATTGAAGACTAAAAATTTGCTGGAACACACGAAAGCTACTATAATATACATCTGGTGGAAGGAGAAAAAATGTCCGACTTTCTGGCAAATGAAGGTCACAAACATAAAGAAGGTTTAATCATTTAGAAAGCTCCGCTCAAGAAAACGGAGTTTCTTCTCTTGGTCGATTCAAGTCACATTTCTTATGAGAGATTTAAAGTAATTTGTATCGAGGTACGCGCAAGCTGGCCCAGACACCACGGTTATCGGGAAAAAAAACTTTGTTTGCAAGTGTTGTGATCTTGAACAAGGGAAGAAACCATATAAGATACACATAAAAAGTTTTGCTCTCCTACGGAAAGAATTTCACACTTTTGCTGTCAAATGTTAATTTTTGATTATTTTTTTTTTCCAGCCAAATTTCATCTAAAGAGAATTGCACAGGAAGTGTAGATATGTGGTCATAGGACTTGCATTCGTCACCTACAAGGGGTTATTTAGCATTACACTGCATTCTTTTCCTGCGATATATATAGGCATAATTAAGTAAACTTTTTGTTACAAAAATTAGTTTTATGAGTTCAATGCAATAAACTAAAATTGAATATGAAATTACTGCTCAGAGAAGAAGAGGAAAAAAGGTGATTTTCCCGTCTAGAAGAAGTACAAGCAGAAAACCGTGGCATAATTACCTTACAAGTCCAGAATGATTGAAACTAATTTCTCAGCGTCATTAATCATTGGCAATCCTCCTGAAAAGTTTAGCTCGTCTGCTAAAAAGGGTTGTGATATCTTGTCATGCATTGACACTGCAAAAAGATATCAGATAACACAACAAATATTTTGGTGGATTATCATTTGTTGGCTTACATTACATTATCGTCAGCTGTACCAAGATATTCTCGATTGTGACCAGTGCAGTTGCAAGTTGCAACTGAGTTAACCTCTTGTCCCACAAATCCATGAGTAATGATTCATGATTGTCCTGTAATCTATGTAGCCATTGTACACAAGCAACTTGAAAATATTACTACTATGAACTGCGGTGGAATAAATAGGATTCTTGCACCTTTAACCAGAAATCTCAGGTTCAAGCCCTAGGAATATTGAAACTATGGGTAAAGAGTGTAGGTCCTACGTATTGTGAATCTGGATTAATTAAGTTAGTAGGTTTCAGACTAGACATATAAAGCAAAAAAAAGGAACTTGAAATATTTTTCCTAAACTATTTTATCTATCTCAAATCACAGAAGATAAACTAAATGGGGTCTATTTCCCCCGGTTTTTTTCCCCTTCATAAGCAAGCTAGCAGCTGCATTTTAACAGTAAACATACTATTCTCAGTTCACCTTAAATTGCACCTTTTCACCTAACAATTTCTTTCATCACAATACCCCACAAACTTTTTTCCCCAAACCTCTTATCACATCTTTTTTCTTTAATTATTTTGGAGCAAGAAATCCACGCACAGTTCACTATATAACAAGTGCACATTCCCCTTTTCCCTACATCAGACAACTCCAGATTAAGCTAAATCAAGAAAGAAAAATGACTTACAACTTAGTGTCACCTTATCTTTTCTTGGTCTTCGTCTTGCTCCAATTCACTTGTAATTTGGCTCAAGCACCTGCTATGGCTCCAATGCCACCAGCTCAATCTTCTGCTCCGGCTTCACTGCCACCAGCTATTTCTTCTCCTCCAGCACCAATATCGACCCCAATCGTAGCCTTTGCTCCAGGTCCAGGTCCACCTGGTCCGCCAAACGTGATAAAAATCCTTGCGAAAGCTGGATCATGTTCGACGTTCATCAAGTTGTTACAGATCACTCAAGAAGTTGGCGAAATCACCTCATCACTAAACAACTCCAAAAGCATAACCATGTTTATTCCATCGGATGGTGCTTTCTTGAACCTGAAAACTGGCACCCTCAACTCTTTCAGCGCTCAGCGGAAAGCTGATTTGGTTAAATTCCATATCCTCCCTTCATATTTCTCACTGTCACAGTTCCAAACGGCTAGCAACCCTTTACATACACAAGCCGGTGGAATCACTAATCGCGAATTCCCCATCAATATAACCACCAATGGGACAGCAGTGAACATAACAACTGGGATTGTGAATGCAAGTGTGTCCAGTACAATTTACACTGATAATCAGTTAGCTATTTATCAAGTAGATAAAGTGCTCCTGCCTTTGCAATTTTTTGCCCCACCATTACCACCAGCACCTGCTCCAGCGCCATCAAAGCCAAAAAAGGACGATCCTTCCTCTGACTCTTCCCCTGTTAATGTTGTTCCATCTGGTGCCACTTCTATTCTTCCCCACATGCTTCAGGGAATTGTCTATCCCGGCTTCTTTTTCTTCTTCTCTGTTTGCTTTGTGTTTATGAGTTAAGAAGTCGTACACATGTCTGCATGATTGGGGTGTTATGTCATGTACATTTAAGTGGAATTTAATAAGATGTTAATTTTCAGTGTGTACTTAAGCATGCTTGAATGTTGCATATTATGTAATCTTTTAAAGAGTTTGAACATCAATTATAAGATATGGGTAAAGCAGCTCAATTCCTCTGCTTACGTTTTCTTTTATTGTGTTTTTCTTTTTTTCCACTATTATTTAGCTAAACCCAACGACAGATGACGATGTCTAGGCAAAGACGCGGGAAGTGTCTTTAGTTAAGGAGTATATAGCACCACATTCCTAAACTAGCCAACTTCCCAGTAACAACATTGCTCTATTTTCAAAATGCCAGCAAAGCCAAAACTTAACATGGAAAATAAAAACACAAGAAGCAAGGCCTGACACTATCTTTTTTTTAGTTTATCCATCTAATATCCAAAATCTATTGGCCTGACTAATCTGGATTCGCGGCCGCTTAGGGCACAATAAAGGAAGCGCTCTCTACCAGGGATTTCTCCACTCCTAGAAACCTGAACTCAAGACTTTAGTTAAGGGTGGAGTGATCCTATCCATTCTACCATTCACCTTGGTGGTCCTTAAGTAAACTATACACAAGCCATGAACCTATTTGTTTCACCCCATACCAGCACACCAAAGGTGCTCATCACTGTAGGAGAATTCACTGAATATACCTCAAACAACATATCTACACATGCAAGAAGCCAATAAGATCACATTTGTGGTTTTATAGTTGTGACTCAATCCTGCAGCCAACCATACTTGATTCAAATCTCACCAATGGCTTTATCCTCTTCTTCGTTCTCCTTTCCTCTCGTCATGGGCGAACAATGGATCTTTGACAAACATGAGGGAAAAGGTGATAAGGCCTCTGTTGGGATGTATAAACTGAACTTGGATATCTTTGAAACAGAACGAAGCAGCACTGTATGAAGACTTCTCAGCCTTTTCCCATATGACACAGATGGGAACATTGACTTAGTTAAAAGACAGCTCTTCAGGCAAACTGCTTGCTTCAGCCACAAAGTTATAGATCTTGCACCATTTCCTCAAATACTCCTTTAAAAATATGACCTTTCCAAGCAATTGAATCATTCTTTGCAAGCGGACATCAGATATACTAATTAAGGAAAACTGGAGAAATGGTTAACATACCTAAATATTTATTGTAGAAACTGGAGAAAGCTAACATCTTCTAAATTCAGGTAACTTTTGAACAACAGTAGTCCACATTTGCTGTCAATAGGCCAATTATCCACCGCTAAAAAGATAGCTTTCGGATGGTGTTGGCTATTGGCTGACAGTAGATATCGTATTAAAATTCAGTCATGAATTTTGAAAAGAAAAGAAAAGAGAAATTTATATGGAGATCCCAGACAAGCCAAACACATCATATAGTAGGTAATAAAAACAGGAACTCAAATATTCAAGCACTGCATAGTTTTAATTAAAAAGGGCTAAAGAAGTAAATCAAAACTTACAATGGTTAGAATTTGCACTTCATCAAACCACTGGAAACTCATAAGAGCCTAGCTGTTGGATTATGTACTCTAAGAAGTGAAAGACAAAAGGAAAAACCAACTTAAAAAATAAATCAAAAAATGAGAGGATTACAGTGAAAACAGAAAGATCTATATACAAGTGTGTAGTAGCAACTCTTCCCATCTTTACTGTTCAGCACCTTCAGTGACTTTGATCTCCAGAAGTCGCTCAACTGGCTGCCGACAACTAGGACACCTATATGTCTGGAACCTCAAAACTTTTGCACATCCACTACACCTGCACTGTACCAAGGAAAATACTCAATACTTGTGGCATATAATAGTGTTGCACCAATAAATAAGACTAAGTAAAAACAGTAGTGTCATATATGGCGTCTTTAATCGATAAATGCATATAAATCGAGACAGAAATTGATGCATTTTCTTTTATCAAGAGCAACGAAACCGAAGCATATCATATTTAATACTAGATACACGACATTGTCTTGACATTTAAACCATGGGTAGTCAACTGGCAAAAGAAGAAGAAGAAGAAGAAAGAGGGTCATGAAGCAATGCCGGAGGAAACAAGGTGAGGTTTAAGGGCAGGGAGGATTGGAGGAAGATTATTCAAATTGTGTTAGTGAAAACTGTTGCAACAGAGACTGCATAAACTGTAAGATTCAAAACAACGCAATCAAGGTATGTATTCAGACCAGAACCTCAACAGCAAGGGTTAAGAAAGGTCAAATCCATACCACGTGTCAACATGGAAGTACAGTTGTGTCCCTAGGTTCAGAAAGGCATAGCGCACATTCTTTCCCAGGATTGTTTTCATCAAAGTCATTATCCATTGAATTGCCAATCCCATAAATCTCTTGTAATTCATATCTCATGCCATTGACCCAAAGTATTTGCTTGACCACCCTAACATGGTATTCACCTTTATCCTTTTCAAAAACTGCTTGAGTAATCTGGGAATTTGTGGGCACAGATGCTGCTTTCCCATCCTCTGATACACTTTGGCCAGCTGGGAATGCCTCTGCCTTCACCACTAATGGATATACGTCGGCATCACCATCTTTGGAGGATTCTGCTTCATCAAACATTGAAAGATCAATGCCAGTTCCTGAGGGTTGTCTAAACTTCTGATCTAAGTCTTGTTGAAATTCAAAAGTTATTGATGGAAGTTGCTGCCATGTGACCAGGAGTTCACGGGTTCAGGCCTTGGAAACAGCCTCTGACAGAAATGCAAGGTAAGGCTGCGTACATTACACCCTTGTGTTGGGGCCCTTCCTCGGACACTGCGCATAGCGGTAGCTTTAGTGCACCAGGCTGCCCTTTTTTTTTTTTATTGATGGAAGTAAGCTTTCTTTCATGGGTGTCAACGAACAATCTTCACCTTCTTTTCCAAAGAAATGACAGTCAATCTTCAAGAGATTAAAGAAAAAAAACCTTTTTAACATTTCACTGTTAAATAAACATTGCAAGTGCTACTTGAAGAGTCAACAACTAATGACTAAAACTAATTTAAGATTTCCAAAAACTGAAAAAAGACAAAGCACTGATTAAATATCTATGGAAGTGTTCAGAAAATTGCGAGCATAGCTGATCTCATTCCTAGGTGAATTCGAGCTCATCTTTCAATTTTGAAGTAGCAGTATAGGAGTATCTACATATAGCAAAGCAAATAAGCAATGAAGTAAGCTGAGAAGTAATTGATACTAGTAAACTAAACGTTTTTTGACAGATAAAAGTCTACTGGATATTTAAAAGTTCGTATCGCAAGGAAATGATGTGGACCCTTTCCCTCTCTTCCTTACCCCAGTGGGCAAAGCTCTAAGGATATCTGATTCAAATGTCAACAGGTTCGGGTCAGATATATGGATAGGTAATGAAAGCTTGAAGACAAAATTTCCAGTGTCTCCATCCATAAGAATGGCACATAGCTGAATTCCGTTCAAGTTCAGGCTGGCAAGTATACTTCAGAAGAAATATGAATGACTGGGAATAAGAGGGATTATGCCAGATGTTGCAGCAGTTGGAATCAGTTCACATTGATCAGAACAAGAGGGATTCTCAAATATGGGCAGGTAGCAAGGATTAAAATATCTCAGTTAATAGTTATAAAATGCTGATGAGGCAGTCAGGCTCTTGGGATGTTAATTGGCCATGGAAGATGATTTGGAAGACAAAAGCCCCCATTAAAGTAGCATGCTTTGTTTGGATTACAACCTCGAAGCTCGAAAGCTTGTCATACCCAAGATAATCTCCAAAAGACAGGTGTGTCTCTCGCCAATAGATGTTATTTGTGTCGAAGAGGATCAAGAATCAATAGAACAACTATTTCTCCATTGAAAGTGCTAATGGCAGTGCTAGGACCTATTCCTAAATATTTGTGGTATTCCTTGGACAATGCTGGAAGGGACAGGAAGGATCTAAAGCAGATATGGTTCACAATTCCTCTACTATAATTGCAAAGTTCAGATTCCAGGATCCTTAATGTTCTTGGGTTGTATTCTCCCGAAGGTAAAGTAACTTTACCGCTTATAAAATCACATGCAGAACCTTCACATTGTTCTCCAAATAGACAGTTACCAACTTGTCCAGGGTTGTTGAGGAGATTATGACTTGCAGTAACAAAAATCTAATTATTTCAAGAGTATATGTGGTATGCTGATTAAAGATTTGAATAATAAAAAGTTGGACTATCAAATAAGTTCATACATAAATTTGTAAAGATTAACTTGCGAGAACTACTAAGCAGCGAAGTGACACAATGTAAGGGAATCCCAGAAAATGAACTATAAACAAATCATATACATGTCAAGAAAACTCAGTCACAAAGTGATACAATTTTTAAGAGAATAAGCAAATGAATTGGGCGAACCAAATCACATATGTAAAGAAAGTTCAACACTTTGACATACCCAAGTCACATATACTGATTGAAGTGACAAAAACAAGACAAACTACTGTATTACACTACATTTCCACATGTTACACATGTAAAGTATGCAACAAAATCTCATGTATCAATCATTAAACTTATAGTAGGAGACATGTAGTACTATATGAACCTACTATGTTCATTCTGTTCTAAATCCAGTTTCATTCTAATACTCAACTATTTGATATTAAAGAGTACTTATCGAATTACGGACTAGTGGTCGATGAAGTGGATTGAGAACCATCAGGTTCAAATCCCAGAGACAAAACCACTAGGTGAGGGTTTGGCCATGAAAACCAAAAAAATCACTTTATTTGGAATTTTAAAGTTGGATTTGGAGTTCTGTACATTTAGCCATACTTTTTGCAATGAATATTTAGAATTTGAATATACTTTTTCTAAAAAAAACATGAAATATAATTTAAATTGAGTTATTTATATAAAAATTAAAACTTTAGTGTAAATTTGAAAGAAAAAATAAATTATGAAAGTGAAAAACAGAATTTTGGATGTTGCTGGTGGAAGTTGACAGATATTCCGTGGAATTAGTCGACGTTCGCGAAAGCTAACCCGGACACCAAGGTTATCAAAAAAGAAAAAGTTTCATGGTCAAACACTTATTTTCAAGTGAAAAGATTTTCCAAAAAAAAAAAAGTAAAAAAAATATTATCATGGCCAAACGAGTCTTAAGTGATTTTTTCTCATACAGGTAAGCCTTAATAGACAGAATTACCTAATATCCATTGCTGGTGAGAGTTGGTGATCGAAAGCTGACCCGAATAACACAATCATAAAATTTAAAAGGCATAATACATAAATAAGACCTTTAACTTGGCCTTAAATTATAACTATGACATTTAACCTTGCCAGTGCACAAGTAGGCCCTTTAACTATCCAAAAGCTGAACAAAAAAACACTCGAATCCTACCTGGCAAAATGCGTGAATGCACTCAAACTCACCCGCGTCAGAGCTAAAATCTGAGTCCCCCAACGGTTAAAAAAATGTTGAAATGACTATTATACCCTTCATGAATCCTTTTTATATAGAGACACTTACAGAAAATAGCTCATGTTTCAACAAAATGAAAGTACCCGTAGCCTAACTTTTAAAATTACAATCCATAGCCTGTGGCTTTCTTTTTTTTTTTTTTCTTTTTTTCTTTTTAGTTTCTTTTTTTTCTCTCTCTTCTGTCTCTAATGGATTATTTTTATAAAAAAATATAAAATATCTTAAAAAGTCTGTTGTTTATTTTAATTAGGTGGTATATTAATTATTTTCTTTTTTAAAAAAAAATTCTAAAATCTATGTGTTTTTTTTAATTAAGTGGCAGCATTTGAGTGAATTACTAATACACGTAGGAGCGACTGAATTTCACGCAGGAGCTTTTGTATAGTTAAAGGGCCTACTTGTGCACTAACAAAGTTAAAAATCATAGTTATAATTTGAGGCCAAGTTAAAGGTGAAAGCGAAAACTTATGGAATAACATAGACTGACGCACATAGTTGAAGAAAAAGTATAAAAAATCACAAATTCTTCACATTAACATCACTGCTTTTTGATACTTCACATACGGTCCTCGCATTGCCGGCCATTTACTCCACTGCTTCCAGAATTACCCATTTTGAATATGAAATTAACATAGAAAGCTTAAATTACATAAAAATTTATAATAGTAGTGACTTTATAGTCTTAATTAGTGCATTTTGGTTAGTTAGATAAGATTAATGTACTAAATTTTATCTTGATTAAATCATATTTACGTGGCATACTTTATTGTTTAAGCATTGTCATAAAGAATACTATTAAAAAACCCAGAAAAACCGACCACAAAAAAGGCTTGTGGTCGTAGAAAAACCGACCACTTAATTTTTTTTTTTTGATTTTTTAATCAAAAACCGACCACAAGTGGTAGGGTTTTGTATTTTAAAATTGCGGAAAACTAATTCAATTAACCCACGAAAATATAATTCCTTAAAACCGACCACTTGTGGTCGGTATTATCAAAAAATAAATAAATAATTATTTAAAAATTCTTTTTAATTTTTTATACATAATATATTAGTAATTTTTTTTGCTATTTTTTTTACAAAAATCGACCACTTGTAATCGGTTTTTGATTAAAAGATTTTTTTATGAAAAATCGACCACTTATATTAATATAAGTAAAATAAATAGACAACGTAAAACCGAATATATTTTTAAAAGATATTAAACATTTTTTTTAATTATACCGACCAAATGTGGTCGATTTTTTATTTAATAAAAATAAACTCAATTAATATTAAAAACAGACCACTTGTGGTAGGTTTCTATAAAAAAAATTAAGAAAACCTACCACTTGTGGTTGGTTTTTGTAAAAAATTATTAAAAATAAATTAATAAATATTAAATAAAATAAATAAATAACATAAAGCATAATCTTTATTTTTTACTTATGTTTCAATAAAATAAATATATATATATATATATATATATATATATATATATATATATACGTGTATATCTCGTGTAGTTATTTACGTAGTGGCCAAAAGCTAATTGAATGTGTACAAATATATTGAATACGTTGATATCATAGGAACGAGATAATAATATACTATTGGAGTTATAATAATGTAAGGTAAATAACTGATAATTCATCAGAGTATAAGGAATACGTTGTATTATGGGGTAATATACTTGTGCATGTGATGTATATTGTACATATTCAGAAGTTGATATATATATGTATGTATGTATAAGTACATCTCATATTTAGAGCCTTGTGGTCGATTTAATAAGAAAAACCGACCACTTGTGGTCGGTTTAATTTTTTAAAAATTAATATAAATTGAATAAATAACATAACATAAAACCTAATCTTTATTTTTTTACTTTCGTTGCAATAATATATTGTCCAACGAGTATATATATATTCACGTATATTTCGTGTAGTGATTTACGTAGTAGTCAAAAGCTAACTGAATCTATCAAAGTATATTGAATATGTTGATATCATACGATCTATGCAATAATATATTGTTGAAGTTATAATAATATAAGGTAATTAACCGATAATTCATCAGAGTATAAGGAATACTCTGTACTACGGGGTAATATACTCGCGCATGTGATGTATATATATAGTACGTATTCAGAAGCTGATAGTCGATGGAGTATGTATATATATACGTATATCTCGTTTAATGATGTACGTAGTAGTCAAAAGCTAAATGAATCTATCCAAAAATATTGTATAATACATTGATATCATACGATCGAGGTAATAATATACTGTTGGAGTTATAATAATGTAAGCTCATTAATCGATAATTCATTATAGTATATATATATGGAACACATTGTATTACGAGGTAATATACTCGTGAATGTGATGTATATAGTACGTATTCAGAAGCTGATAGTTGATGGAGTATATGTATATATACGCATATCTTGTGTATTAATATACGTAGTAGTGAAAAGCTAATTGAATCTATCCAAATATATTGAATACATTGATATGATATGATCGACGTAATAATATATATAATGTTGGAGTTATAATAATTTTAAGGTAATTAACCAATAATTCATCAGAGTATACATGAAATATGTTGTATTACAGGGTAATATACTCGTATATGTGAGGTATATAGTACATATTCAGAAGCTGATAATCGATATATTCAAGTATATTTAATACGTTGACATTATACGATCGGGGTAATATATATTGTTAGAGTTATAATAATGTAAGCTAATTAATTAACGGATAATTTATCAGAGTATATGAAATACGTTGTATTACGGCATAATATACTCGTGCATGTGATGTATATAGTACGTATTCAAAAGCTGGTAGTCGATGGAGTACATATGTATATACGTATATCTCGTGTAGTGATGTACGTAATAGTCAAAAGCTAACTGAATCTATCCAAGTATATTGAATAATACGATGATATCATACGATCGAGGTAATTATATACCGTTTGAGTTATAATAGTGTAAGCTAATTAACCGATAATTCATTAGAGTATATGTAATGTGTTATATTACGAGATAATATATATACTAGTGTATGTGATCGTATATAATACGTATTCAGAAGTTGTGATCGACTATATATAGTACGTATATATATGTAATTTGTTCTTAAAATGATCTATTTGAAAAATATTTATTTGATTTTATCAAACCAAGAAGCTCGGGATTAAATCGGTTGTTAATTTGTTTCAAACTTTGATTCATTTTTGTCAATTTATTAAATTTGATCGTGATTGAAATTAATATGGCCACAATTGCAATGTAATTGACTAATTGATTTTCAATTTGTCTAAAATTTAAATTCATTTGACTAATAGGCTATTTAATAAATAGCCTAATTCCTAATCCCTTCTATTTGCCTTTAATTTTAATCCACTCCAGCCCAACACACACCAACCCGCACCGGCCCACTTCACCTTATTACCCTTTCTCTCCCTTTTCTTCCTCACTTCCCTAAAGCCGACCATAACAATATCGACAATAGCAAGAACGCGACTTTGTTGTTCCCTAAAGCCCCCCTGCTGTTGTTGGCTACTGTTGCGGCTGTGTCAACGTCTGCTGTTGCTGTTGCTCTGCCCAACTTTGGCCACTGTTGCTGTTGATGAAATAAAATTAGGGTTGCCCCCACAGTGACCCGATTCTGCTTAACATCGCCGCTCTCTCAACTTTCTCTGAGGTACCATTACTTTTATCAACTTAGGGATATCTCAACTTTCTCTACTGATGAGCTAAAACACTTGAAAAATGGAAAAGAAAACTTCATGATTTTCTTTAAAATTACACTGTCAAACTTGAAATTGAATTTTGCAATTTTAGGTTTTTAAACATCAAAAAAATAATAATTAAGTAGTTCATCTATATCTTAAGTAGTTCTATTAGGAAACCATAACATTTTAGATCCGTAACCACAAATTGTTTGAAGAAGTTGGTCTAGAATTTTTACTTATTTTCTTGTTTTAGTTTAACATATTATCGATGTTTTTGATATTTCGCAATTGAGGAAGAAGGATATTTGAGAGACGGGAAATGTTAACTTTTTTTCTTTGTCAATAATCATAGAAAATAACTGAAAGGGGAACTTTTTTGACACAACAAACAATCATTGTGGAGATGTTTTAATGTTTGGATGTTTTGATTTTGATATTTGAATGTTTAAGGAGATGTTTTATTGTTTCTAAATTGGTGGGTTGTATTGAGATGATTGAATCTTGCTAAATTGGTGGGTTGTTTTGTATTAGCAGGGTTTATATTGGAAATGCAGTATATATACTGTAATTGGAATATTTACGAAAAAACCGACCACATGTGGTTGGTTTTGGTAAAATTTCCAGAAAAATCGACCACATGTGGTCGGGTTTTTTTTTTAAAAAAATATTTATTTATACGGTTTTTCTATTAAAAAAAATATTTTTAAATAAATAATAAAAATATATATATTTTAAAATAAACCGATCACAAGTGGTCGGCTTGTTGCTGGAACTTTCTGATTTGGGCCTGGTCACTTTTGGACCAGGCCATTGTAAATATTTGGCTCTTTATTTAATAATGGAGTTTTGTGCTCCAAAAAAAAAAAAAAAAAAAAAAGATCACAAGTGGTCGGTTTTATAAAAAAACTATTTCATTTTTTTACAAAACCGACAACTTGTGGTCGCTTTTCTAAAAAATATTAATTTTTTTTTTACAAAAACCGACCACTAAATGTGGTCGGAAATTTTTAATATATTTTTTTAATATAAAAAGAATTTTAAGACAATTTTTTATTTATAAAATAATTAATATCAATTTATAAATAAATAAATATTTTTGGAAAACCGACCACATGTGATCGGTTTTGGAAAAATTTCCACTATTTTTTACCGACCACACGTTGTGGTCGGTTTTTTGGTCGAAAAAATAGAAAAACCGACCACTTGTGGTCGCTTTTTGTGGTCGGTTTTCCTGTTTATTTTAGTAGTAATGTAACTTGTTATAATTGGAAATAATTTACAGCAAATCACATGAAAATCAAATTCCCATTATAAAAAGCTTAAATTTATGTCTGATTCCTGTGCTTATAATACTCTCCTTGAAATTGAGTTACACTCTTAACTTGTGCATTTTGCTTAATTAGATATAAGATTAATGTACTAAATCTTATCTTGATTAATCATATTTTCGTGGCATATTTTACTTTTTAGGCATTGTCATAAAGAATGTATTTTGTTATAATTGGAAATAATTTAATTTATATCCTTATTAAAATAATTTATAGTTGGACAAATAGTTTAGTCACTATCAAAAAGAGTATATTCTTTTATAATTGGAAATATTTTAGTTTTTATTCTGAGTAAAATAGTTTATAATTAGAAAATGATCAAAGAAGGTTTCAAATCACAAATTTTCAGAATTTTCCTTTTTGTAAGAATATTTATTTCAAATTAAATTGTATCACATAAATTAAGACAAGAGGGAGTAAGAGTTCCACAATAGTCATTAACTTAACTCTCTATTCTTTTCAATCTCAAATTTCAAGAAGCGCATGAAAAATTGTTGTTTTACTGGAAAAAAAAACATATTTTATTTCGCAGAATTTTCAGTAGCAATTCTCATCATCTGCGTTTGATTTTCTTAATTCAACATCTTTTATTGAAATTCAAAAAACAAGAATAATTTAGACATATTTTTAAAGATCTTGATGATCATAATAAAAACATGTCATAAATCTAACTTGATGCACCCATCGGCCAAACAACGAGAAGTGCATGCATGCATGGCACGACACTCAAGCTGGTTCATATTAATTATTCTTCTTACTTCTATTGAATTTATCTAGAAGATTAACCTTAAAAATTGCCCCAAACGTTGACAAATACACGCACATGTTAGGAAAAATGACAAGTATAGATAAACATTTGGACATACAAAATGTGAGATCATGATATCTTGTGGTAAATATTTGACAACTTTTTGAAGAATAGCTAGTCAAGATCAGTGAAAAGGAAAAAAAAGAAAAAGAAAAAAGAGAGAGATACAATATTAGTAGGTTGGATTTGATTAATTATATTTAATATTTTAAAATTAAAAATTTATATATTTAAAAAGTATACGAATAGTACTAAGTTGCAATTCTTGTCATATTAGCATAGTAAAAAAAAAAACATCTTAAAATATTGGTTAAAATTGATATAGTTTAATTATCGATAAGCAAAATGTGGCAAGTATTTTCGAGCGGAGAAAGTAATAATTGATAAGGACACATATTTTAAGGATAAAAACCTTACCTGCATTCAATTATTATGTTAATTCAATTAATACTTATGTCTTCACATTATTCTTATGATCAGTGTCTAGGATACTGTCTGTACATGAAGGCTGTCAATTTTTTAAGATTTTAAAAATTACTTGCAGTTTGTATTTGGTTAATTAATTAATTTTAAAAATAATTTTGCAAACAGTTTATGCTTGGCTAAAGTTCCGAAATGTAATTGGGAGAAATTAAAGCTAATTTTTCAACCTCTGACAAAAAGTAAATTATCATATTTAATTAATACTTACATATTTTATATTAATTTAAAATTTAAGTATGATAAATTAGTCAAAATTGGTATAAACACCAAGACACGGACAAGTTTTTAACCGCATCATCACTCACTTAATCATGATTAACTAATAATATAAATTTTACTTTGATTATTTAATTACTAAACATGGTAATTTTACATGATTTGATACAAACACCACATATCATACCCCACTACCAAAATGAAGACTAGTCTTTATGAAAGTCACCCATGGCGACCTACCTAACTTATATTCTTCATTTTGAATTCCTTATTCCACTCACAAACCAATTAAAAAAATAAAACTACTTATCCAAACACCTTTCACAAACATTCTCAAAAATGATGCAAGCTTGTGGCATTTGTTTTAGTGATTTCTTGGCAATTTCCAATTTACTTTGTTAATTTTAAGTTTTCAATAAAATTTTCCATAGAGTTCTTCGATTTTCTTTTTTAGTGAAGGATGACAATAACATCGATATTACCTAGGCTATCAAGTCCTTTACCAATAGATGGGCTCGATTCACTTATTCATGTCTTTACTTTAAAAGAAAAAGAGCATTAAAGAAAGCAAAAGGGATAGAAGTTTACGATCTATGATTTATCATTTATGTGTTGGGTTCGAAATCGAGAGGGCGTCATGCGGAAGCTTATAGTTGCAAACCATCAATGTGACAAATCAGATGACACATAAAACAATACTAAAAAATTAATATTATTATATAATTTGGTCAGACGACCTACATATAAAAAACTAATATTAAAAAAGCATAAAAACTATTGGGAGAAATCTCCCCCTAAACAAGACTCTTTTGATGACTACATTGTGGATGCTATTGTGTTGTGATTTGAGAAGAAGGGTCTTCTATTTATAGAGGTTCAAAACATTTCCTCCAAGAAAGAGGTTAACTAATTATGAAAGAGATCTTTTCCTACAAGGAAACCTTTTCCACAAAGAAAACCTTTTTGAAGTAAAACACCAATTATGGTAAAATTCAAGTAAACTAGGGAATTCAGGACAAATTCTAACAAATCTCCCCTTGGCCTGAATTTTCTGGCAAAGTTGATCTTCATCTTCTTCTTCACATAATCTTCATATATCACTGCTGCTTGGCATGCTTAAAAGTTGAGCTTTTGAGGTTAAAAATATATGAGCCCTTTCGGGTTAAAAATATTGGAGCCCTTTGCAGGGTTAAAAGTGAGTTTTTATTTTCAAAGAAGTAACAGCAGGATTGTTGAAAATTTGTTTGAAACTTCTTGCCCACATGTAGTATCTTGACTTTCTTTTTTTTTTTGACAAAAAAAAACTCTTCATTATCGTCAAGTTGGTTGCAACTTTGATTTTGACATATCTTCAATCTGAACCATCGGAACTTTGAATCGTAGGCTCTGATACCACTTGTTGGGTTCGAAATCGAGAGGGCGTCATGCGGAAGCTTATAGTTGCAAACCATCAATGTGACAAATCAGATGACACATAAAACAATACTAAAAACTTAATATTATTATATAATTTGGTCAGACGATCTACATATAAAAACCTAATATTAAAAAAGCATAAAACTATTGGGAGAAATCTCCCCCTAAACAAGACTCTTTTGATGACTACATTGTGGATGCTATTGTGTTGTGATTTGAGAAGAAGGGTTTTCTATTTATAGAGGTTCAAAACCTTTCCATCAAGAAAGAGGTTAACTAATTATGGAAGAGATTTTTTCCTACAAGGAAACTTTTTCCACAAAGAAAACCTTTTTGAAGTAAAACACCAATTATGGTAAAATTCAAGTAAACTAGAAAATTCAGGACAAATCCTAACATTATGGACGTTGATAAGATTCATCCATTTAGCAGCACCTTAGGATGACATAACCTTAAAAATGAAGGGCGAGGTTCAAATGAGGAAAGGCTTACGGTGGATACCTATTCAACCAAAGATGAGGAAGGGCGTAGTAATCAACAAAATGTTGTTGTCCTTTTCGCTTATCATGCTAAGGATTTCTTGGCTCTATGTAAACTCCACCTTCTCCCCCATTCCCTAAAGGATATAACACAGACGAAACCTTAGCTTTGCTGACTTTGTGAGCCACAACATAATGACCACGCTTTCTTACTGAAAATTTTCCTTCCATTTGTATTTAATTATCCAAAGACTTATAAAATCTAAATTTCACAAATTTCTTTATTCAAAAAGTTTTTCCACTGGTCAAAAGAATATAGTAATTTAATGAATAAATTATTCTTCATTTTAGAAAGAGGGAAAATGTTTCTCTTCATTCAACTCTCTTTCTTTTGCCAATGATTGACCCTAGCTAAGCTAAAAAGGGTACGTATACATCTTTTCCACTACGAATAATTAAAAGAAAAGTATAGGAAAATCAGATTCTTTGTTTGTTTGTTTGTTTATTTGTTTATTTGTTTATTTGTTTATTTGTTGTCATGAGATTGATTTTGTCACACTTTAGTGAAAAAAGTCTACATTTGTCCCTGTTTTATTCAAAATAACAAAAAATTATTATTATACTTTACCTTCATTCCTACCTAATTAATAGTCAGCAAATTATCCTACTGAGAAAGTGAAATCAAAAATTTTAGTTTATATTTTCGAAATTATACTTATATTATTGGATCAGATTATTTATATGAACAAGGGAAAAATCTTGATATTCTATATTATTGGAATGAAAGAGTTCATCCCTTTATAAGGTTACAAGGAAAACTATACATGGTAAATGTTATACATGGTAAGAATACATGGTAAATACAATTAAAAAATATTCTAGATTAATTATATGTAATTTACTAGAGGGGATGTGGATAGTATGTGGGAGACGATTGCTAGTTGCATCAGGGAGACAGCTAGAGAGGTGTTGGGTGTCTCGAGAGGCCGATCTGGCAAGCACCAAGGGGACTGGTGGTGGAACGAAGAAGTCAAGAGAAAGGTGGAGACTAAGAAGATGACCTATGCGAAGTTGGTGGAGAGCAAGGATGACAAGGAGAAGAGGATGAACAGGGAGGAGTATAAGTTAGCTAGGAAAGAGGCGAAGTTAGTAGTTATAGAGGCTAAGACAACAACTTTCGAGAGCTTGTATGCGGCTTTAGAGGAGAAAGGTGGGGATAAGAAGTTATATAGGCTTGCCAAGGCAAGGGAGCGAAGGTCCCTTGACCTTGACCAAGTGAAGTGCATCAAGGGTGAGGATGGCAGAGTGTTGATGGATGACACCCTCATTAGGAGGAGGTGACAGTCTTATTTTCATAGAATTTTGAATGACGAGGGGGTTGAAGGTTTAGTGCTGGGGGACTTGGAGTGCTCAGAGAGGTGTCACGATTACGGTTATTGTAGGCATATTAAGGTTGAGGAGGTCAAGGGGGCTATCCGTAGGATGCGTAGGGGTAGGGCGATTGGGCCAGACGAGATTCTAGTGGATTTTTGAAAGAGCACTGATGGGGCAGGTATGAAGTGGCTGACAAAGTTATTTAACATCATTTTTAAGATGGCGAAGATGCCGAAAGCTTAGAGATGGAGTACGATGATTCCTTTATATAAAAACAAGGGGGACATTCAGAGTTGCAACAACTATAGGGGTATCAAGATGTTGAGTCATACTATGAAGGTGTGGGAAAGAGTGGTAGAGTTGAGACTGAGGAGGACTGGTGGTGGAACGAAGAAGTCAAGAGAAAGGTGGAGACTAAGATCAAGAAGTCAAGAGAAAGGTGGAGACTAAGAAGATGACCTATGCGAAGTTGGTGGAGAGCAAGGATGACAAGGAGAAGAGGATGAACAGAGAGGAGTATAAGTTATCTAGGAAAGAGGAGAAGTTAGTAGTTATAGAGGCTAAGACAACAGCTTTCGAGAGCTTGTATGCGGCTTTAGAGGAGAAAGGTGGGGATAAGAAGTTATATAGGCTTGCCAAGGCAAGGGAGCGAAGGTCCCTTGACCTTGACCAAGTGAAGTGCATCAAGGGTGAGGATGGCAGAGTGTTGATGGATGACACCCTCATTAGGAGGAGGTGACAGTCTTATTTTCATAGAATTTTGAATGACGAGGGGGTTGAAGGTTTAGTGCTGGGGGACTTGGAGTGCTCAGAGAGGTGTCACGATTACGGTTATTGTAGGCGTATTAAGGTTGAGGAGGTCAAGGGGGCTATCCGTAGGATGCGTAGGGGTAGGGCGATTGGGCCAGACGAGATTCTAGTGGATTTTTGAAAGAGCACTGATGGGGCAGGTATGAAGTGGCTGACAAAGTTATTTAACATCATTTTTAGGACGGCGAAGATGCCGAAAGCTTAGAGATGGAGTACGATGATTCCTTTATATAAGAACAAGGGGGACATTCAGAGTTGCAACAACTATAGGGGTATCAAGATGTTGAGTCATACTATGAAGGTGTGGGAAAGAGTGGTAGAGTTGAGACTGAGGAGGATCGTGACTATTTTCGAGAATCAATTTGGTTTCATGCCAGGTCGCTCGACTACAGAAGCCATTCATCTTGTGAGGAGATTAGTGGAGCAGTATAGGGAGAGGAAGAAGGACTTGCATATGGTGTTCATCGATCTTGAGAAGGCGTACAACAAAGTCCCCAAAGAGGTTCTGTGGAGGTGCTTGGAGGTTAGAGGTGTGTCTGTGGCGTACACTAAGTCGATTCAGGACATGTACGACGGAGCAAAGACTCGTGTAAGGACGGTAGGAGGAGATTCATAGCACTTTCCTGTTTTGACTAGGTTGCACTAGGGATCGACTCTTAGTCCATTTTTATTCTCCTTGGTGATGGATTATTGACACGGCATATTCAAGGAGAGGTACCTTGGTGTATGTTATTTATTGATGATGTGGTGCTTATTGACGAGTCCCGGAGTTAATGATAAGATGGAGGTTTGAAGACAGACCTTAGAGTCTAAAGAGTTTAGGCTGAGCAGTACCAAGACGGAGTACTTGGAGTGTAAGTTCAGTGATTTGACGCATGAGGCATACGTGGTAGTGGAGATGGATTCTCAGGCCATTCGGAAGAGGGATAGTTTCAAGTATCTTGGGTCTACGATTCAGGGGAATGGAGAGATTAACGGGGATGTCATGCACTATATTGGTGCAGGGTGGTTGAAATGGAGGCTCACTTCGGGAGTCTTGTGTGATAAGAAGGTGTCTCCTAAGCTTAAAGGTAAGTTATACAGAGTGGCAGTCCGACTGGCTATGTTGTACGGAGTTGAGTGTTGGCAAGTTAAGAACTCCCATATCAAAAAGTTGAAGGTGGCAGAGATGAGGATGTTGAGATGGATGTGCGGACTTACTAGGAGGGATAGGGTTAGAAATGAGTTTATTCAAAAGAAGGTGGGAGTAGCTTCGGTGGAATATAAGATGCGAAAAATGAAGTTGAGATGGTTTGGGCATGTGATGAGACAGTGCACTGATGCCCCAGTATGAAGGTGTGAGAGGCTCGCTATGGATGGTTTCAGATGGGGTAGAGGTAAGCCGAAGAAATATGGGAGGGAAGTGATTAGGTATGACATGAAGCATTTACAGCTTACAGAGGATATGACCCTTGATAGAAAAGTGTGGAAGACGCGGATTAGGTAGAGGGTTAGTGAGTAGGAGTGCGTCCTTACTTGTAGGGAGGAGTACTTTGTTTGTCGATGTACCTGTAGTCATAGTGTTATGCTTGTGTCTTGTAGTTTCTTGTTTGTGGTGTTTTAGTGATGTGTGTGATTTCAGATAGATAGTTTATAGCATTACTCCGTAGGTGTTCTGTTTCTTTTATCTAGTGGTCTGTTACCCCATTTTGTTATTTATTTTTATGTTTTGTACTTGTTATATTGTTATTTGTCCTGAGTCGGGGGTCTATTAGAAACAACCTCTCTACTTCATATGAGGTTGTGATATGAACTGCGTACACTTTACCCTCCCCAGACCCCACTTTATGGAAATACACTGAGTATGTTGTTGTTGTAATAATTTACTTCCTAATATAGGAAAGATAATAAGCTATGTATGGTAGGTAAATATTGTAATTGATGTTGATCTCTAGAGGAAACATGAGGAAGAGAAATAAGACCATCGTCAAATTTTTTTCGAACAAAGTGACAGTCAATCTCGATATGCTTGGTTCGTTCATGAAAAATAGGATTGGTGCCAATCTTTACAGCACTTTCATTATCACAGTACATGGGAGTGGAAGAGGAAGAGTGAACGTCAAAATCAGCCAACAAACGACACAACCAAACCATTTCACTGCAAGTAGTTGACATGGCACGATATTCTGCTTCGGTGGATGATTTGGACACGGTTGCTTGCTTCTTTGACTTCAAGATAGCAAGGAGTTGTCAAGAACACATAATACCCAGTGGTCGAATGACGAGTGTCGGGGCACCTAACATAATCAGCATCTAAGAAGGCACGCAAGAGAGTAGGTGAGTCATAACTATAATACAGGCCCATCGTTGTGGTTGATCGAAGATAATAGAGAAGGCGATGAACAGCCGTAAGATGAAGTCATCGAGGGCCAGACACAAACTGACTAAGAATATGAACTGCATAAGCAATGTCAGGTCTAGTGACAGTTAAGTAGACCAAACTCCCAACAAGGCATCAATAAAGGGTCGGGTCTAAGAGAGATTCCTCATCAGTCTTAAATTAATGAGTGTTCTGATCCATGGGTGTATCAACAGTGGTCTCATCAATCAGGTGAGCCATGTCCAAAATTTCTTTGGTATACTTCCGCTGCAAAGAAAGTAGCCACCAACATTATGAGAGATTTCGAGACCAAGAAAATAAGGTGCATGCCCCAAGTTTTTCATTTGAAATGAAGATTGTAACATACTTTAAGCTGCAAAATACCTCCAACATCATCCCCAGTAATCAAGAGATCATCGATATATATTAGCATAAAATCATCCCTCATGGTGAGGGAGAGATAAATAGAGAAAAATCATTGTGACTCTGTCGATAACCACCTTGCAAAAGAACAGTCTTCAACTTGGAGAACCAAGCGAGCGGAGCTTGCTTCAATCCATAAATGGCCTTCCGCAATTTGCATACCATGGATGGGGAAGTGGAGAAGCCAGGAGGAGGCTTCATATATACAGTCTCGGATAGCTCACCATTAAGAAAGGCATTGGTGACGTCCATCTGCGATATGTCCCATTGTCGAACTGTCGCAATAGCCAATAATGTACGAACAATAGTCATTTTAGCCACGGGAGCGAAAGTTTCCTTGGGCCATTGTCATACTCTTGCTTAAAACCTTGGGCCACCAAGCGAGCTTTATATCGATCCAATATGCCATCGGACTTTTGCTTAAGAGTGTAGACTCATTTACACCTAACTACGTATGGTTTAATCCGATGGTGTCGGAACCAAATCCCATGTATGATTTTGGCTAGTGCATCAAGTTCATTTTGCATAGCCAGGGTCCATTCTTTACTGTCAGCCACCTGTTTATAATATCTAAAAATATAGATGTGATCAAGTGAAGAAAAAATAGATAGCCGAGAAAGAGGTTTACTAACCCGATTAGATCGGGTAGTGACTACACTATGTAGTAGTTTAGAAGAGAGAAGAATATGAGAAGAAGAGGGCATACCTGGATTCGGAGATGGTGAAGGAGGAGGAGCAGCAAAGGAAACTCTCACATTAGGATCAGGCTCATCATCAAAGTAGGAGGACAAGGAAGTCGAGTGAACAATGACATCTGTTGGTTCTGCAGTTGAGCAAAAAGAGAATGAGTCCTCAAAGAAGAGAACATTGTGTAAGATCCTCACTCGTTGAGCATCTAAGTCATAACAACGATAGCCTTTTTGAGTGTCTGAACATCCCAAAAAATACATTTGGCAAACTTGGCATCAATTTTAGAGTACTCAGATCTCGAAAGAAGTACATAACACACACATTTAAAAATACAATCATACAAAGACTTAGTACCAAAAAGCTTCTGTAAAGGGGACTGATTTTGAAGAGCCATAGTGGGCATCGATTAATAAGGTACACTTTCGTATGGACACTGTCAGCCCAAAATAATTGTGGCAAATTGGCATGAAGTTGAAGAGCACGGGCAGTTTCAATAATATGGCGATGTTTTCGCTCAGCAACACCATTCTGTTGAGACTGGTGAAGACAAGTTTTCTGATAAATGACACCTTCAGTAGCCAAGAAATGCTCAAAATCTTTAGAGATGTATTCACCGCCTGAGTCTGTTCGAAAGATCTTTATATTTTTCTCAAATTGAGTACGCACAATCGCATAAAAATACTTAAAGACCTTGAATACCTCAGATTTGTGTTTAAGAAAGTAAAAACATATAAATTGAGATACATCATCCACAAATATGACATAATAAGAATTGTCAGAGAGCGAATTGAAGCTCGCAGGACCCCAAACATCAGAGTGAATAAGTTCAAATGGAGAGATAGTATGATGAATACTTTTATTAAATGGCAACAAATTTGATTTTGCAAGAGCACAAGATTCACAATCAATAGTAACATTATTCTTAAAATCAATCTTAGACACTAAATCACCAGAAGAAAACAAAGACTTAAGATTCTGAGTATGAAGATGTCCTAAATGCCTATGCCATAGTTTTCAAAGAGCATTGGCTGAGTTGATCTCCCGAGCAGACGGAGCAACAAAGCACTTGCGAGAGTTGGAGGATGATCCCAAATCCAAGATGAAAAGTTCCCCTTGTCTACGACCTCGACCAATCAACCTTCCCGATTCTCAGATCCTGAATAAGACAACCATGAGGCAAGAAAGAAACTAAGCAATGTTTGTCAACAAGCTGATTAACAAAAATCAAATTAGCAGATAATTTAGGGACATAAAGAGCATCCAATAAGACAAGAGGACTAGATAAACTTTAAAGTGTCACTTCTCTGAATGTCAAGATTTATTCCATTAGCAACAGTGATAGTTCCAGGGACTGAAAAAGGCTTTTAGGATGCAAAGGTTGTCAAGTCACCAGTCATATGATGAGTGGCACCCGAATCTATAATCCAAGGAGTAGTCAACCTAGGCTTACCAAAGTCTGCAGCATAAAGACCTTTAATAAGCTGCTGGATGAGGTCAGCAGGTAAAGAAGAAGAGGAACCATCAGAAGGATCAACTGTAGATGTAAAGGCAGTAGGAGTTGTTAAATGGCTAGAATGTAGCGGACGAATCCGATAATTTTCTATCAGATGACCATCTTTCTTGCAATATAAACAAAAACAATTTGGTGGTGGAACGTCTCTGGTTGTGGCAATAAGAAGCATAGTGATTTTTCTCATAACAGTTGAAGCACTCAACAGTAGACAAGTCACGATATTTTCTCTTATAAGCAGCAAAGGAATTAGAAGGGGAACTTAGAGAAGAGAGAGAGGCCAGACAAGTCTCTTCGGCAAGAAGATCAGCAAGTATATTATCGAGCAAAGAGGTTGAGTTACGGTTGAGAATAGAGGCCCGAATATGTTCGAACTCAGGTCGTAACTTCATAAGAAACGTACGACAAAGAGATTTTTGTCTCAGTTTAAGGACCGTTTCGAGTGCCGCTTCTGGAATACTGGTGTCATTAATCATATCCATCTCATTCCAAATCAACATTATGGAACAATAAAATTCTTAAATGCTAGTGGTCTCTTGAGAAAAAAATGTAAGAGATTGTTCCAATTGATAAATTCGTGTATCATTACTATGCCAATAGATCTGTTGAAGATAGTCTCACATCGCACGCGCAGAGGACATAGGACTAAAATTAAGAGCAATGGTGTTGTCAACGGACTCCGTAATCCATGTGCATACCTTTGCATCAAAAACACACCATTTGGAGATGATTTCTGCATTCTCAGCCGTGATTTCTGATTTGGGCGAAGTAACATGAACCCGAAGCTCTTTTCCCTCAAGAAAATTTCAAAAATTCGAAGCCCACAAAAAATAATTATTTTCATCAAATTTCATTACTGGACGTTGATGATGGGAATCCATTGGAATGAACTGGAAAAAAAAACACGAGTAGGAGGAGAGGAAAAAAAAAAAAGAGAAGACTGGAAAAAAAAAACATTGATCATATGATCAAGGGAAAAACCTTGATATTCTATGTTATTTGAATGAAGGAGCTCATCTCCTTATAAGGTTACAAGGAAACTATACATGGTAAGAACTATACATGGTAAATACAATTAAAGAATATTCTAGACTAATTATATGTAATCTACTTACTAATATATGAAAGATAATAAGCTTTGCATGGTAGGTAAATATTGTAATTGATGTTGCTTAACAAATTTATATATATTAAATAATTTTTTAAATAAAAATACAAAGTTTGAACTCTATTGAATTTTGTCAAATATGTAACCATCACTATGGTTCCGACCCTTTTCCTATATTTGCCTTGTGTATTAACGGAGTTTCAGTTTAAAATGGACATATCAAAATATATTGAGTTTTTTTTTTTTAGATTTACTCAATTATTTCTTACTATGGTGTACAATTGCTTTCAAATCGGAAGATCATTCTGCACAAAGATTAAACTTTCTTTCTGAAATGATTATAACAAAAAATTTAAAATATTATAACAAATAACAATAACATATTTAATACAAACAACAACAATAACAACAAATTCAGTATATTCTCATAAAGTGGGGATTGGAGAAGGTAAAGTGTACGCAGTCTATATCTCTACCTCAGAGGTGAGGTAGAGAGGTTGTTTCCGAAAGACCCCCAGCTCAAGATAAAACATTCTAGAGAAGGACATAATATAAGAACAAGGCACAATAGATAGAAATAAACAATAGATAATAACAAAAAATAAGCATACCACAAAGTAGTACTATATTCGACCTATCTGAAACAACAACTAATACCAAAACTCCAAGTCCAAGACACTACAAGCAAGAACTACGATGATGGTCTAACTCTGAAGCCACTCCCACCTTGTCTCGAATAACCTCATTTTTAATCATGTCTCTCCTAGTAAACTCACACATCCATTATATCATCTTCATCTCGGCCAGCTTCATCTTTCAGATGTGAAAGTTCTTGACTCACCAACACTCCGCCCTATACAACCATGATGGTCTACCCCCCACTCTATAGAATTTCCCTTTAAGTTTAGGAGACACCTTTTTATCACACAAAATATCGGAAGCGAGCCTCCATTTCATCCATCCTATACCAATACAGTGAGTGACATCCTCGTTCATCTCTCCATTTTTCTGAATCATAGATCCAAGATATTTAAAACTATCTCTCTTCTAAATGGCCAAAGTCTCGAACTTCACCACCACGTCAGTCTTTTGCGTCCCCTTACTGAAGTTGCACTCCAAATATTTCGTCTTGGTCCAGCTCAATCTAATAATTCTACAAATAAAATTTGAGGAGAATAAAATATAGGCAGATATTATTCCTATCTTTGCAGGGATAAAGTCTGATAGAACTTCTACTCAATTTTTTTTTTTACAGTAAATGTTACTCCTACTAGGATAGAATTATTCAATTTCAAATAATATTTGGACAAACATGCGGCGGCGGTGAAATTGGAGGGGAGTGGGGTAGGCTACATGTACGCACCACCGTCCACACTGAAAAGTGAACCCATCAAAGCCAATATTCAGTCAACCAAATTCATCTCCCCTTCAATTACTAAGACCATATATATCAATATTTTTAATTATACAAGTCTGGAAATTGTTTCTTGATGAAGACAATTTCAAGTTTGTCAAGAATATATTATAATTATTCGAGAATTATAAATAGGGAAATGATTTTTTTTTAGCAAGTAGTCAACAATTTACTTTTGAAAATGTACAAGTTGCATGCTTCTTTGTAACTTCCAGCATGACAGTTTGGAAATTTGTTTAAACACTAAAAATATTTGAACTTTCGTATTACTAGAGGCGAATTCAGTAGTTCATGGAAATCTAATAAATTTTGCTCCAATTTTACGTATTAAAATATTTATTAAGTATTTATAAATATTTAACTGTGAATTCAGTTATACTTAAAATCATTGTAAAAATTCATAAAATTTAAATTCTAAACTAATTTGGCTATGCTTCCTCGGCCTGATGCTCTCATATGACTCATCCACCAACCTCACCTTTGGTGCATGCAATGCCACCAACTCATGCGCAACAAGTTGTTCGACCACAAATTAAAGCAAAAATGAGATGTGGCCACATAGATTAAAGAATGGTCAACTGAACATTTATATTACATAATTGTTTGCTTACATGTACATATTAAAATTTGATCATTTCGGGTGAAATTTTTAGGTTCGTCACTAGAAGAAGCACTTTCACATTTGAGTTCAATAACAAATTGATATATTTTCAGAGAAATATGAATCTTAACACATACGTACGTATGATACTGATAGACGATAGAGTAGAATTGCTAGGAGAATTGATCAAATAGTTAGGTTGTAGTGTTATGATCAACTCTAGTTGCTTGTACGTATTATCTCTTTATTCTAAAACTAAAATGTCAAGACTCTATTTTGATTAGTTTATGACCAGAATGCATGGATTAAGAATCAAATCTCAGCTACCAACAATACAATAATAATTGATCTGATGATCGATGACCACTAGACAAAAGTATCTATCAATTGATACATCATACTTTACTTCTTTTTCTTTCAGTATACATCATACTTACTAATTAATATGATTGGCGGCTTTGTTTGAAAGAAAAAACAAAAGAATAGTACTATGAATTTACTACTTAAAAAAACAGGAATTAGTGTAACAACAACATACACATTATATTCCCACAAAGTGGGGTCTGATAAAAAAAAAAGGAATTAGTAATGGATAAATTTTGTAGTTAAACAATAAAATTCATTGACACACTTTTCTTTTTAGTCAATCCCAAAAAGAATGACACATTTTTATATTTAGTAATAATTTAACTTTAAAATACTCACTTTACCCTTAATAAAATGATTTACAACCACACAATCATCTATGACTCATTTTAGACCACAAATTTCAAAAGTCTTCCTTTCTTTCTTAAACTCCGTGTCAAGTCAAATTACATCACATAAATTGAGACGGAGGGAGTATTATTTATCGATGAATTATCCAAAAAACAATGATGTCAACTACTAGCAAATTAGCGGCGGTTTATGATAAATTTCATAGCTAATTTTAATTTTTTTTTTTGATAATGAAGATGCTTCAAATATTTTTAAAAGGAGAAAGTAGAACCGTATACTTCAAAGATCAGAAATTGTCAAAATCAGTGGGCATCATATTTCTCCATTAAATTAAATGAAGGTACTTTTTATTTCCCTCCATCCTCTTCTCTTCTTGCTAGCTTTCATCTAAATTTCTTAAATTAAGCCATTCAAGATTCATTTCATCAAAGAGTTATGAAGTTTCCTTTTGCATTTATCAATTGTTTTAATTCTTCATCTGATACTATGGAAACTAACCAAGTTATCCCATATGGTAATTAACTTCTCAAATCCTCCTTCTTATCTGCTTAGTTGAGTGGATTTCTCAGATGATCATTCGACTAATAGTTATTATATTAGATAATTTCTCAACTTATTTTTTTTCGTCTTGACTTTCTGAGATTCTAATAACTAGTTGAGTGACCATACGAGAAATGAATCTTATTTACAGTCTTGATTATACTTAATTATGCTTAATTGGACTTTTACAAAGATGACATCTCTTAATTCTTAAAGATATTGCAATTATTCTAGAAACTGGTGGAAAAAGAATCCAGAAGTTCTCAGTTTTCTCTTACAAAGAATTGAAGGCAGCAACTCATGGATTCAGAGCATCAAATAGAATTGGTGAGGGAGGATTTGGTTCTGTTTACAAGGTACTAATTTTTTTATCTGACTTTCAAGAAAGAAAAAAAAAAAAAAAAAGAAACTATGTGTGCTAGAGTTGGAAATAGTGGCGAATTCAGAATTTTAACTTCATGAGTTTTGGATTCTAGAACGTAATTGAATTCTTTCATTACATGCCACTGAGAATAGAGGTGGTTTTTCTTTTTTTTTTTGGTTACTGGTCTTAATTTTGTGCATTTTCGGTTTCAGTATGGAACATTTTACACATTTGGTCGTTCGGCCAAAAAATATTTATAGCTATTTACCGGTCATCAATATACATATATTAAATGTTAATTACACTTAATATATATTTGACGGCTTACTTTTGCATTTGTCTAACCTTTTTGAAAACGCTTTTTGAAAACAACCTCTCTATCTTTCACAAGGTAGGGGCAAGCTCTGCGTATAATCTACCCTCCCCAGATTCCACTCATGGAATTACAATGAATATGTTGTTGTTGTGTATATATTTGCTGGTTTTGTTAGGTGGCCGGCTATTTAAGTTAATTTCTTCTTCTTTTTAACTGCATTCATTGTTGATGTTAATTTTGTGCATTTTCTTGAAAAGGGTCGGCTTGAAGATGGAAGTTTTGTGGCTGTAAAAGTTCTATCAGTTGAATTAGAATCAATGAGAGGTGAAAGGGAATTTATATCAGAAATAGTTGCATTATCTAATATTAGACATCAAAATCTTGTCACCCTCAGAGGATATTGTGTGGATGGTACCAAAAGACTCTTAGTCTATGATTACATGGAAAACAATTGCCTTTCACAAACATTACTAGGTAACTTTTTCATCTCTCTCGTTTTTGAATTTAACTTCTATATACTAACGGTAAAAAATTAAAAGATAGGTATCAGTAATCTTAGGAAAATAAGGTAGATCATCTGCTAACAATAGCTTATATTGCATAAATCATTTGGTTGGTGGGATGAGATGGACAAAGATATTCCATGGATTGAGATATCCTATGAGTTAGCTATCCCGCCTTCTATATGGAATAGCTAATCCCACATTATAATACAAAATAGTTCCCGTGATTATTTAATAAGCATAACCAAACGCGAGATAAAATAATTCTGCATTTTATCTGCCCTGCAGTAGTTATGAGTCTGTTAATATTCTCGACTGTTGACATAATCAACAAGGTTGCGAGATTGTTATCCCTTATCCCACCAACCAAACGAACCCATTTAATTTGAGAACAAAATTTCTGGATATCATAGTGTCAGCAAGAGTAGAAAGGATTATTTTTGTCCTAGACTTTTTCAACATCTTATAAAAGGTTCCGAACCTAGTTTTGAAGTGGTGTTCCATCTCGTAACTTCTTTTCCCTTTAATAATAAAGTGTCAGGTCATTTTCTGTGGGACGTAGGATCACATCAATCCGAACCACGTTAATTATTGTGTTTTTTTATCGTTTTCGCGCTAACAAATAATGTAAAATTTCTTTTGACAAGCAGGGGAAAAGCAGAACAGAAGTAAATTTACATGGGAACTTAGAAGAGAAATTTCAAAAGGAATAGCAAAGGGACTTTCATATCTCCATGAGGAAGTGAATCCCCATGTTGTACATAGGGATATTAAGGCCAGCAATATACTTCTTGATCAAAATTTCACACCAAAAATTGCAGATTTTGGTTTATCTAGGCTATTTTCCAAGAACATTTCACATATTACAACTCGAGTTGCTGGTACATTGTAAGTCAAATTATAACTGTTCTATTTGATTACACACGTTAACTTTTCGCGTGTTATTAAGCTAATCATTTGTTAATTCTTGATTAATGTTATGCCTAAAGAGGCTATCTTTCTCCAGAATACGCGATCAGTGGACATTTAACTCGGAAATCAGATGTTTATAGCTTTGGAGTATTATTGCTAGAAATAGTCAGTGGTTGCCCTGCTATTGCCTTTGACATTGAAAGAGGAGAACATTTCCTAGTTAACAAGGTAATCCCTTCTGTTAAATAATGTCAATCCTACTTTAGATTACCTCGTCTAGTTAATGTATATGTGTGTTAGGTCAGTACGTATACATTATATACTGATCATACACTGAGTATACACTAGCGGCGGCTACAACTAAGAGGAAGAATTTTCCTTTTGGTCATCTGGCTAAAAAATTAAGATCCCTTCAAATAGTTCTAGTTGCTATGTTGTTGGCTAGATGAGCCATGAGAGGATCGTTAGAAAGGATTTTACTTATACACACTGATAGTATCAAGAAACTTGGCACACTATCAATGTACTTTACTTACTATAACATGTAACTTCTCATATATTCTAGGTTACTAATTCATTTCTTGCGAGCAATTACCTATTGTTATCTTTTAAATAATCTGATAGTGTTAGCGTGATTATATAAAAGAGATTTGTATTAAATATATGCTAGTACAAATCATGATTTGAGGGGTTATGTTTTCTATTTCAGGCATGGGAAATGTACAATTCTGGCAAATTGTTAGAGCTAGTAGACCCTATGTTAAACGGAGAATTTCGTGGCGACGAAGCTGTCCGATTCTTGAAAATTGGCCTACTTTGTGTGCAAGAAATAGCCAGCCTCCGCCCAAAAATGTCTACAGTCATCAAGATGTTGAGCAATGCTAATTATATGGATTTAGAGGACATCAATATTATTCAGCCTGGAATTCTTGCTGATTTGGGAGATGTTAAAATAGGCCAAAAACAATCTACTCATAGTTTTTTATCCAGTGGTGTAGATATAGCTAGAAAATGTTGGTACAAAGTGTATATTTCACACACACAAAGTTGGCCTCTTCTCTTTGAGAAGATATGAATTCAATGAGGGTTCGTAGTAGAGGCAGATTTAGGATTTGATTTCAAGTTAATATACAATAACAAGATTCATAATCATGAAGTAGTAGAGGCAGATTTAGGTTTTGATTTCAAGTTAATATACAATAACAAGATTCATAATCATGAAGTATAATAGATATTTAGTGAATTTTTTAATATGTTTTGAACAAAAATTACTGAATTCACGTGAACTCGTACGTTTTACACTAGTAGGAAAATATTTGGTACAACAAACAAGGATGACACCATTATGATTGAGGAGTTAAAAAAGTTTTTCTTTTTTCTATTACTTATAATTTTTTCAAAACCATGTTAATAATTTTTAACTATATACTTTATTTTGAAGGATAAAAATATTACCTCTGAATAATTAAATGTATTAATCTTTGAATTCCTATCGAATATGGCGCAATTCATATGTCACAGGCAATTATTGTTGTGACTTATAATGGATCGACAGCTAAAGATAAACATAGTTAATGGTCTTGTCACTTCAACCTTCTTGTAATTTATTATTTAATGTACTTTTTCGGATTATTATTTCATAAAGAAGGTACTTATGCACTTGAAATAAGGGTGTGTTCGGTAGGAAGAACGATGCTTTTGATGAAAAAAGTTTTACAGGACAATAAATGGGTTTCTTATTTATTTTTTTGAATTTGGTATGTAAGCAAAAAATATTTATATACAATCTAGACAAATATTATGAGAGGTGGGGGTGGAGGTAAGGGCATGTGGTGCATGGTGGGGAATATTGGGGATGGAGTCTAGGGGTACGGGTGAAGATAAAGTCATTGTGTTGGAGCGTGAGGAGGACACAATTAATGTGAAATTTATAAATTTCAAATCCTGAGTTTGTCTCTATTTTTGCCAGCAGAACATTAAGTTGACTTGTTTGAATCGCGCAATTGAATTTATTTGCAAGAAAAAAAGAGAAGAACAAACTTTGCTGAGTCCATTATTTTGATGCAGAAGCCACTAAGAGGTAATTTACAAGGGAAATTAGGAAATCAAAATAAGAAAAAGCAACCAAACAAAAAGCACTTACAATATTTGGCACATTTAAAATTAATTGCCAATAATATAGCTTATAAATGCATGCACATTAATTTTTATTATTAGGCATTGCTTCTGTATGAGCCAAGTGCTTTGGCTGCTCCAATTCTCAAAATAAATTGATGGTATAATGCAGCAATTGCAGCACCAATAAAAGGTCCAACCCAGAAAATTCACTGTGTCATCATACAAAGAAAAATATATTAGTATTATTATTTAGATAATATAATAATATTAAAAAAAAATGCAATTTTTGTTAAACGTAACCTTTCTTGTACGAGTTATGAAGAAGTATAAAGCACTTTATAGTTGGTTGTTGACAAATAAAAAGCATCAGGAAAAAAAAAAAAAAAAAAAAAAGAATTTACGCAAAGATAAAATTGCTTACTTGATCATCCCAGGATTTGTCTTTGCCATAAATTACAGTAGCTCCAAAACTTCTGGCTGGGTTAATACCAGTTCCAGTGATTGGAATAGTGGCCAAATGAACCATGAATACTGCAAATCCAATTGGAAGTGGTGCCAATACCTTTAATCCATTACAAATATTAATTTCTTATTCAACTCAAGTAACCAAAAAGTATCAATCAAAAGATAGGATTTAACTGATGAGCTCCCTTAATTATATACACCGACAATAAAAATAACTAATCATATTGTATGTTCGTTAGGTAACTAGTTTCACTTATTACTAGGGGTGTTCATGGGTCGGTTTGGATCGGCTATTGGTTAGAACCATAACCAAACCAATTTAGTCGGTTATTAAAATTTTTAAATCAAATCAAACCACATAAAAAAAATAACCATCGGTTTGGTTCTTGTCGATTTGGTTCGGTTTGATTCGATTTTTGCGGGTTTTTCGGTTTATGACTAGGGATCCGCTACTGTCTTAGCCTTCCCACAACACTAGCCAAACTTGAATATAAAATTTTAGATCATACATACTTACTGATCATACAAACTGCAGGTCTTAACAAAACACGAGGCTAATGGAAACCAAACCTGAGATAATGGAAAATATTTGTGGATTTCTATTCCAAGTGCAAGTTTTTATGTTAAGAATCCTAAAATATAAAGTAACATTAAGATTCTTAAATATTTCAAAATATATATTGGTTATGATTTAGAAGCAAGAGAAATTAACTACATATCATTACAACTGTCTTCTCTATATGTAGCCTCAAGTCAGTATTTATAACTAACGGCTAAGATTGTAAAAGTATTCCTTCTTCCATAAAAGCTTCTATTGATTGGCCTTAATTCAATATAAGCATCAGAAAATATTTAAAGTTTTCACTTTTCAACCAATTGAACAGAGAAGACCTGTTCAATCTTCACCTACATTTTTCCTTGTGAAATGAAAATGAGGATTTTTTGCTTTTTTACTTTGCTAAGAAGAAGAAGCTGGACGGAGAAGACCTGTTCAATCTTAATTTGCAGTAAAAATGTGAAGACCAGCTATAAAAAAATGCAGAGAGAGAGTGAAGAAGCTGGACGGAGAAGACCAGCTAGGGTTTTTTCCTTTTCTTCTCTAAGAACTAAGAAGAAGAAGTTGCGCAGAAAGAGAGTGAAAATGTGAAATTTGTGTAGGGTTAGGAGACTTGGAGAGTTGGGGTATTAATGTATAGTAAAGGCTGAGTAATGTATTGTTGGGCTTGAATTTTGGTAGTTGGGCTTAAAAAATAATCTGGTAAGTGTTAGAGTTGAAAGACTTAAATTTATCTATGATTAAAATTTAACAAAATATTTATATTTAATTTGTGAATAATATATAAATAATTATAAAATTTATATATACAATTTATCGGTTCTGTTTGGTTATTTTCTCGGTTTTATTTTTAGTAAAACCATAACCAAACCAAATAGTAACGGTTTTCAAAATGTAAAACCAAACCAAACCATATATCAGTTTTTTTAATCGGTTTGGTTCGGTTTGCGGTTCGGTTTGGTTTTTAACTAAAACCATGAACAACCCTACTTATTACTAACAGTTACTTATAGTTGGTCTTTCTAATCTAATTTATGCGTTCCTGTTTAGTTTGTCCCAAAAAAATGACATACTTCCCTATTTAGAGATAATATCATAATGCCAAAAAGAAGCATCCATAGAAAGAATTTTAAGTCATATACATCGAACATGTAAATAATTCCTCGTGATGATTGTTGTATTCCTTAGGTAACTAGTTACACTTGTTACAAGCAATCACTTTTTTAGTTATCTTATAAGTGATTCAATTATATAAATATTCTTTGACACCAATGAATAAGGGTAGAGCTAGGAGGACGCAAAAGGCTCATCTGAATTTCCTCTGTCAGAAAATTACACCATATATATATAATATTGAAATTACTTGTTTAAGTAGATATTGTATCCCCCACCCCCTTCCCCCGCCCCCCTCCACACACAAGCATCTTCATGTGTTTACTTTTTTATATTTTGAATCCCCTTAGTGAAAATTATAACCCTGTCATCTTAAGACATTACAATTGTAATGACAAGTATATGTAAGACAAATGCTCTTTGAGATGTGAAAAAAAATAAATCTCTTTTCAGGATAATAAGAAAATATATATTTGGGGTTACATCAAAATTTATCCTTAAAAAGATATGAAATTTCAGACCACAAGATATAGACTTCACAAAGGGCATTTGTCTTACACATGCTTATCATTACAATTGTAATGTCTTGCATTATATATTGTTTCAGGATAAACAACAATGTACAAGATCATGTGGCTATGCAAAATGAAACTACTGACAATAAGTGTGGAAAAGTAAATGCACGAGGAAATAGACTCTCTTCATAATATATGGAATTATGGACACTACATGAAGAGTATGTCAATAAATTGTTCTTTAATAGATTGTTGCTATTGAATCTTCTTCTTCATGCAAAGATGAAAGTATGATTATGAAGAAATAGGTATATCAGCTTTACGACGATATATGCTCAATCATAAAGTTTGAGAATTAAGTCGACTCTTCGATCACCTCTAAGTTATAAAGATAAGTTGATAAGCCACTACGCCTTTCAATAATATTTATACTAAAAAGAAGCTAAAAAGCTATTAATACATTATTTAGGAGCAATAAAGAATTTAAGACTAAAAATAATTTAACACTGAATTTCATAAAGGCCCCCAAATAGCAACACAACACTGTTAAAATAGATTTATACTTTTATATTACATAGTAGACTTTGACTTAATAACAAGTAAAAATAGTAAAAGTTAAATGACAACACTCCTTTGTGATATCGATAACTTATACTGCTAATCTAGCAATAAATATTGCATATACCAAACAAATGAATCAACAATAGAATACCTAAAACAGAACTTTCAATATAGCAAAAATGTGAAGATTCAAGGAAAACATCATTCATTTCAAATATAGAACCAAAATCCAGCTTCTCAAAAATAAGCCTAATTTCATAGTTTCTGGATCATCAATAAAACACCTAAATATAGAATATTGAAAGCAATATGAAGATCCATGGATAAAAATCATAAAATCCAGCTTCTGAAAAATAAGTTCAAATCCATATCCCGCAATAACCTTCATCAAATTTGAGATACAAATTTTAAGACACAAATAGATTAAGCCACAGACTTAAAATAGAACAAACAACATATATTGCATAGAAACTGACTTGTGTATTCTTTAAGATTTTTCAAAAATTCTTGAATGGAATTTCTCATTTTCAAAAATCCTTTAATGTAGTTTCTGATTTTGAACCTTCAAACATAAATTCATGAAAAAATCAAGAGATGAAGCTTAAGGGATCTTAAAATCATGGAATATAAGTATACCTTTGGATGGAAAGATCACCAGATCCTTTGCCAAAGTTTTGCTTAAATTACTCGTTTAAAGGCGGCGGCTTGAAAGCTTATCGTATTAGAAAGGTTTGGAACAAAGGAGCTTGCCTAAAAGGAGATTAGCCCTAACCAACGTTTTGAATTTTGAAGTTTTCGCCCCAACCTAATACGCCCTCTTTAATTATATTTTTAGAATAATTTTTTAATTAAAATAAGTTTTCACAGATTTAGTAAAACTAGTGGAAGGAAAAAAAATATATTTTGGGACAATAAATTGTAGCAATATTAATTTTTTTCCAAAAAGTTCGTTCCGATAGAATTGACTAGTATTGCAACGATTTCGTAAACTGTTGCGATAAATACTTTTGCGGCAATGATTTTATATTAAGTTTAATTTAAAACTGACTTATTAGGTTCAAGGATCTATTGCAATGGTTAAAATTGTTGCTATAAAGTAGTTTTGACAACGATTATTAAAGTATTGCATGTAAAATCGTTGCTTCTGTGGACTCTCTTAATTGGTCGGTTGACCATTGTATTTTCCTCCACTAATACATCATTTTTCCTCACTTCGGTAAAAAAATTTAGTTGTTTTTTTTTAAGTAGGCGTTTGGTCATGAAAATTAAAACCTTTAGAGTTGGAGTGGAAGTTGGAGTTGGAGTAGGAGTTATGTTTGGCCATGAAAATAAATTAGAGTTCTTTTTGACTTTTTGTGAGAGAAGTAGTAGTGAAAAAAGTGAAAACAAATCCGGAAAAAAATTTCACTTTAGTGAAATAAATTTCATGGCCAAACACCACTTATTTTCACTTTTTTCACTAAAGTGAAATAAATTTCCGAAAAAAAGTGAAATTTTTTTATGGCCAAACGGGTCCTCAAAATTATGAGTGGATTTGGTACTATTCATTCGTCTAAGTTTACATTATATTGTTTGATTATATAATAGGTGGTAAAATTACCTAAACAACAGTTGTATTTATTAAGGCCTCACTCGTTTAAGTAGAGGGTCTATCAAAAACAGCTTTATAAAAGTAAGATCATGTACATATTATCTTTTTACATCTTATTTGTATGATTATACTAAAGAGTTGTGGAGCCACATGTAATTGAGGAGTGTCAACCGACACCCTTTAATTTGGATGGAAGGAGTAAAACATAAAACATTTCCATGACATGTGTAAATGTTTTATGTTAAAAAAAATGACAAAAATGGCCCATTATGTTTGAAGTAGATCGAAAGTAGTCCCTTGAATATGTTTTGAGCGGCTTTGTTTCTTTATATTTGTCAGAAGCGGATACTTTTGATCTCTATCAAATATTTAACAAAAGTGTGAAAAAAGGATTTAGCTGAAACTCATATTTGATGCACAATTTCTGCTATTTTAGTCTATTTAATTTCTATCATTAGTAAAGCTTTTTTTAAGGTGCAATTTATATATATTTTTGGTTATTTTTTAGGTCTAATAGATCTACATTATTTTTGTATTGCAGTATCTAGAATTTGATGGACGTCTAATAGTTCTACAATTCAAGTAACAAAAACTTCAAAATTAATTTATCCTAATTTCCATCGTCCTACCAATTATTTAAGAGCCATAACTCAAACACAGCAATTTCTATTAATAATCTAAAGCATTGTTAATCCAAAAACAAAATGTACTACAATATGAATTGCATGTCCAACCCATGCAACCATCAACACCTAAATTCACCCAGCTTGGGCCTAAAACTTCAATCTCTCAAAGAATTAAATTTCGAGAAGAGTTAAACTTTATCCTATTCGCTGACAGTATCAAAGAATTTTTACACGATCGTCAGATCTTAGGTGTCATGATCGTCAGATCCCTCGTTGATCTCTTCCCTAATGGTCTCCAATCCGGACTTATGTGAAGGCTTTCGTTGATACGTTATAAGGGTTGGAGCAACCTCCATCTTGTAAGAATGTACATTTCTTGTTTCTTTTGCCATATTTGAAAGGAAATTAATTGATCAAAAAGCAACCTAAAAATTGTGATTTTAATTTATTTGGTTATTAGGGTATGGTCCCTTTCCTCCTAAGGCTCTTGTGGAAGAAAGAGAGACCACAATTTGAGTTGTGTATTTTTTTTTTTCTTTTTATAAAAAAAACTTTTGATGAATTGAAGAAGTTAATGTTTGGGCATTATATATTGTGGATGGACAATGAGTGATGGACTTGTCCTTAAAACTAGGATAAAGTTTCAATTTGGGTCTTCAATTATTCAATGGTGAGATTTTTATAAGTATTGAATGGCTTGCCTTCGAAATAGAATTCATTTATGAGCCATGGCTTCAATTAAACCCAATACTTTTTATGCGAAGCATAATTCAATAATTACACAATGTATGTGTAGATAATAGTCTGGTGCCCAAAGCATTTCGCTATAGCAGGATCCAAGGTAGAATCGCAGTCTGGTACACAAAGTATCTCGCGTTAGTAGGGTCCAGGGAAGCGTTGCACCCACAAGGGGTGTGATACAGACATCCTATTTAAATGCAAGCATTGGTGGCTGTTTCTATGGCTCAAACCCATGACCTATAAGTTAAACGGAGATAATTTTATCATTACTCCAACACTCCCCTTCAAACATTCGGTTAAATCCAATATTTTTTATATGAAATATAATAGACAATGTGTATGTGACTGCTCATTACAATATCATTAAATATTAAATTATTATAAATTAAAAGTATAATGGTTCAATTGTAAGAAGGTAAAAATGGAACCCACGTCAACTTTAAGTAGTCGATACTTTGCTAATCTAATTAGGCCTTCTTTGAAACAACGGAAGCAACATAACCTGTAAGGCTCTATAAAGTTACTAGGGGTCGCTTGGTTGGAAACAAGCTATCCAGGAATTAATTATCTCGGGATTAGCTATTTTGTGATTAGTTATTAAACTCTCAAGGTGGATAAAAATAACACTATAATCCCGAGATAACTAATCTCGAAATGAGTTATCCCATACATTTTATCCCAATCAAACATGAAATAAGCTCATCCTAAAATTAATCCTGAAATTAGTTATCCCTTATTCTTTGTACCAAACTGACCCCTAAATGATTAAAGATAATACTGAAAGAAAAAAATTTTTAAAAAAAAAACTGATTTATTATATTATACAAGTAGAAGAGAAAATTAATTTTTAACATATGCAATAATGCAAACGCATAACAGCATATGAGAGGGAAAGAGTAATGGATACCAGTCCCCTCCAGTATTTGTGCCCCTTGATTGGATATGCAGCAGACAACGTAAATTAACTATGATTGGCTTGTAAATACTAGACGTGAATTTAGTATAATTTGTTCTAGAGCATGCCTTTGCTTTCTTCCTGTTCCGATTGACACCGGAGCAGAAGAGTTCACTGACAATTACGGAAAGGCAGAGAGAAGTTTAGTAGAATTAAGTGCCAGAGAATATAAAATATGGTGCTGCAAAATAGCAAACGAGTAGATTAGGACGAATTGATAAATCAACAGCAGTTGATTATTTATATATAACAAGGAACACCTATATTCCAACCATCTCTAAATTGATTCACTTGTCATTTCTCACAAGTAAATGGCAAAGCATGAAAACACAAACGCAGAATAATGCAATCATTTTAGATAATAGCATAGCTAAATTTATTCCAGAAACGATAGTTCAAACACACATAAAAAAAACGCATTTGTCACCAAAACAAAAACAGAAGTCTTAAACATTTTTCGACCAAAGGATCGAGGCAGAAACCAGTCATAAGAGCATTAAATTCTCAAAAGCCACCACGGAGACGAAGGACAAGGTGAAGAGTTGATTCTTTCTGAATGTTATAATCAGCAAGGGTGCGACCATCCTCCAGCTGCTTACCAGCAAAAATCAGCCTCTGCTGGTCTGGTGGGATACCCTCCTTATCCTGAATCTTTGCTTTCACATTGTCAATGGTATCGGAGCTCTCCACCTCCAAGGTGATTGTCTTCCCAGTCAGCGTCTTGACAAAGATTTGCATTCCTCCTCTCAATCGGAGCACCAAATGAAGTGTGGACTCTTTCTGAATGTTGTAATCAGCAAGAGTTCTCCCATCCTCAAGCTGCTTGCCAGCAAAAATCAAACGCTGCTGGTCTGGGGGAATCCCTTCTTTGTCTTGGATCTTTGCTTTCACATTATCGATGGTGTCTGAACTCTCAACCTCCAAGGTGATGGTCTTCCCAGTCAATGTCTTAACAAAGATCTGCATACCACCCCTCAGGCGCAGCACCAGATGAAGGGTTGATTCCTTCTGGATGTTGTAATCTGCGAGAGTCCTTCCATCCTCAAGCTGTTTACCAGCAAAAATCAACCTCTGCTGGTCCGGTGGGATTCCTTCCTTATCTTGAATTTTAGCCTTGACATTGTCGATGGTGTCAGAACTCTCAACCTCAAGGGTGATGGTCTTCCCTGTCAATGTCTTTACAAAGATCTGCATACCACCCCTCAGCCGCAGCACAAGATGGAGAGTGGATTCCTTCTGAATATTGTAGTCAGCAAGGGTACGACCGTCCTCAAGTTGCTTTCCAGCAAAAATCAACCTCTGCTGATCTGGAGGAATGCCTTCCTTGTCCTGAATTTTTGCCTTGACATTGTCGATAGTGTCTGAGCTTTCAACCTCAAGGGTAATAGTCTTTCCAGTCAAGGTTTTCACAAAGATCTGCATGCCACCACGCAGACGAAGGACAAGGTGGAGGGTGGACTCCTTTTGGATGTTGTAGTCAGCAAGAGTTCTTCCATCCTCCAACTGTTTCCCGGCGAAGATCAATCTCTGCTGATCTGGAGGAATTCCTTCCTTGTCTTGGATTTTTGCCTTGACATTGTCAATAGTGTCAGAGCTCTCAACCTCAAGAGTAATTGTCTTCCCCGTCAAAGTTTTCACAAAGATCTGCATGCCTCCACGCAGACGAAGGACAAGGTGGAGGGTGGACTCCTTTTGGATGTTGTAGTCAGCAAGAGTTCTGCCATCCTCTAATTGCTTTCCAGCAAAGATCAACCTTTGCTGATCAGGAGGAATTCCTTCCTTGTCTTGAATCTTTGCCTTAACATTATCGATTGTGTCAGAACTCTCAACCTCGAGAGTGATGGTCTTGCCAGTGAGGGTCTTAACAAAGATTTGCATCTACAATTTATCAAAAGAAAATCATTAGACAAAAGGCAAAATTTACGCAAAATAGGTTAAGGAAATAAGAACCAAACACAGAAGAATCCATGCTATGAACTAATTCCATAATACATGGATGTAGAGGTCAAAAGAAAACACTTCCACTGACCTAACATACAAAAAATGAATGCAAAACAGGGCGTGAAAATAATTTGATATACAACAAATCCTCATGATACAATGACACAAAATTAATAAAGTAGGCACTATTGGATTGAGGTAGTTTTCAACAACTTAATCCCACAAAGTGTATCTGTGGAGGGTGGGGTGAAGTGTATGTAGGCCTTACCTCTACCTCAGAGGTGAAATAGAGAGGCAATTTCCGAAAAGTAGGCACTATTGAATTGAGGTAGTTTTCAAACATAAGACATATCATTCAACATACACTTATAAAACCAATTCAATCCATATAGTTCTCTCAAGGGAAAATAGCCTTTTTTACAAAAAAGACACTAATTATCTCAACATGAAAGCAGGTTATATTTCTTTGTGGAAAAATAAACATGCATAAGCTTCCTTCTCAAGAAGACCCCTAACTAAATTTTTGACCAGATGACAATCATTACACAACCTCAAAAATTGTCATACTATTAAATTCTTAACTATCACAAGCCAATCAGACATCCATAATCACCTTGCAATTCTATTTCCATCTTTTTTCATTCTTAACAATTACAGCTCAAGGATTCCTAAAATCGCATCACATAGATCTATATCTAATAGAAGACACAGAAACATAACAGCATCAGTCAAATCATAGATCTACTTGAATACCAATACATTCGCACAACTAAAAGATCGAGAATAAAAAAAAAAAGCAAGCAACTTTCATTATCTCCAACCAACCAAGTCGATTTACAAAACAAAAACATAGATGACAATGAATATACAACCTCAAAAAATATCATACTATTAAATCCATAACTATCACAAACCAACACATAGATAATTCAACATCTATAATCACGTAGACATTCTATTTCCCATTTTCTTCTTTCTTAAAAACTTTATATAGCTCAGAGATCCAAAAAATCACATCACTTTGCTCAAGATATACCAATCCAACAAGTCAATTAGTTAAACCAATAACACATACTACGACTCAAAATTCTAAACTTTAAAGCCAACAACCAGATAATTAGACATATACAATCACCTTGCAATTCTAGTTCCATCTTGTCCCTTTTTCAAAACTTTTTAAAGCTCAAGGACTCTTAGAATCACATAATATAGATCTAAAATCATAACATCATACATCAAATTTAAGTAGATCTACTTAATTTCATATACATAACCGCACAACAAAAATATCGACAATACAAAACAATACATAACCTCAAAAAATATCATATTATTAAACATGTATATCTCAAGGATTTCTAAAATCACATCAATTAGATCTAGATCTAATAGAACACACAGAAGCATAACAACATCCATCAAACTTTAGATCTACTTAAATAGATACACACAAAGCACAACAAAAAGCTAATTCCGTGGTTTCCAACACACCGAATCAATTTATTAAACAAAAAACATGTAATAAACATAGAAAAAATCGCGATCTCATCAGATCTGTGGTCAGATCAGATCGAAATTAACAGATCTAAAGCAAATCATCAACAATAACAAATTACACAAAACATCACCAATAACAAATTGCACATAACAACAACGATAACAAATTACACAAAATATCAACGGAGAGTAATTCGAGAATAAGGAGATCGGAAAGAGAAGAAGATCGTACCTTGTAGACGGTGAAGAGAATCAAACGAGAGAGAGAAAAAGCTTTTTATGCGATTGAAAGCAGAAAAATATATTGAGAAGAATGAGAATTGTGTGAAAGAGGGGTAGAGAAGGGTCCCTTTATATAGTAGGTGGATAGCCTAACTTTTCCTATAAAATATCGGGTTGCGTGGGAATTGGGATCCACTTATGGATAGGTTTTAGGTAAACCATTAATTTAACTTTTATTCGAATGCACTAGCCAATTAAATTAATTTTTAATTAATAAAAAGATGAAATTGATATGTAATTTATATATTAAACTAAATAACAATAATTGAGGATTATAATGAGTTGCCCCATTTTTTTATACTTTACGAATCCCTTGTCAGCACGGGTTCAATATATATTACTCCTTTTGTTTCAATATATACAGCAAATAAAATTTGAAGGTAACCAGATGTTTTTATATTTTTAAATATTTTAAGTTGTGCTTTTTACATAATCTTCACATAATCTATGTTACACCTTTAGTCCAAATTTATGTGGTGCAAATTAAATTTTGAGAGCTAACAAAACATTTTATATTACATTTTAAATATTTTAAGTTATTAATTATTGTAATTTATATTATTTTGGACATAATTTTCACATAATATATGTTACTCCTTTTGTCTCAATTTATGTTGCATAAATATAATTTTGAGAGTTAACTATATTTTTATATTCTTTAAATATTTTAATTTATTAATTATTATGATTTATAATACTTTTTTTATGCAATTTGTAAATACACATTATATTAAAAAATAATTAAAGACAAATAAAATTGAATTAACATAATATAAAATCATATATGAAGTATGGAAGTGAACCAAAAAAAGGAATAAAATTATGAGCCGAAATTTAAATGTGGGGTCCACATATCTATATCTATATTTATATCTATATCTATATTTAGGGGTGTGCAAAAACCGAACCGATAAAAATGTTATTGGTTTATTATTATTGGGTTATTGGGTTAACGATTTTTTATTGGTTTTATAAAAAAATTTATTGGGTTATTGGTTTGGTTTTGGTTTTTTCTTATTGGGTTGTTGGGTAAATCGATAACCCAATAAGAATATACTAAATTACTTCTTTACCCCTACTTATATATATATATATATATATATATATATATATTACATATTATATATTTCTCTTTAATTTCTACAAACCTATTCAATTTTCTAAAAACCTATAACCCGATAAAGTTAAACCTTTTTAATTTCCTCTCTGGTAAACCGACGATGAGAGTTTGCAACGACAACGGCTGCATAGTTTGTGGATAGGATGGTGGACTTCTTATTTTGTGGAATTTGGCACTACAAGGCATATGTCATGTTAGCTGCTACTATTTTTATTTTGTGAGCATTCTTATTGATGTCATGTTAGTTGCTACTGTTACACAACATTGAAAATCATTATATTGAGCCAAATTGATAGTTATTTTATAAGCATTTTCTTATCGGTTAAACCGAACCGTTAAGGACCAAAAACCGACCAACTGAAAACCGATAAAAAATATCTTATTGGTTGGTTATTGGTTTAAAATATTTAAAAACCAAAAACCGATAAACCGAACCGAACCGACTGATGCACACCCCTATGACTATATCTATATCTATATCTATATCTATACTATATTAAAAGTGTGAAGATCCTTATAAATATTGTTTGAACTTTTTGACCTTCATTAAAAGACTCTATAATAGACAAAATTGTCTTTTCACTTATTTCCTCAAATTATTATACCATTATATTTATATTTATAATATATTTAAAATTAGAAATCCTAAAATATCTACTCTACATCTACATCTATATCTACATGTACAATATATTAAAAAAGTGAAGACCATTAAAAAGTGATTCGAACTTTTTGTCCTTCATTAAAAGACTCTCTTTTAGACAAAATTGTCTTTTCAACTTTTTCCTTCAATTAAATTTCTCAAAAGAAATATATTTATTCATGCTAAAAAAATTCAGGCGACACTTTTCAAATTTGTGTCCTATTTACATTTGGTTATTTTTCATATAATTTCTATTAATACTACTAAAATAGGGACTTAGATCTTTCTTATAAATACAAAACCTCCACAACAAAATCATATTCTTCTTCACAGTAAAGAACGAAATAAAAAAAAAAAACTATCAGTCCAACAAGATTCAATCCAAAAGTTTATTAGTTTTTTATTCTGGTAGTTTTCTTGGATGTAACATAGTCAATTTATTTCGGTTATAAAATTTTAATATAGGAGTTAAAAGCTTATTTTTTCAGCTTTTATTTGGAATGGTTATGAATTCTTTTTCTGCCTTGTGTTATTAGTATGAATATGTTTATTGTCTTTGTAAAGTTACTATCTTCTTATCTTTTTCAAACAATATATAAATAAATCTATTCAAGTCATTAGTAATTGCTTCTTCAATATTTTTGTGCAAGAGAAGGAAGATTCATGTGCAACGATATTTACGAAAAGACTATAAATTCGAATGAAGTACCATCTATAATATCAATTCATCCTCAAAAGAATATGATGTCATAAGAAAACCTTGCTTCTTGACTTCTTCCGCAATAAATTGATTTTATTTGATATTTTTTTATGTTAAATAAATTACTATAATTTTTTTCTCAATTCTAATTATATTTGTTTTACTTTTCAGCTGCATAACATAGGGATCAAGGTAATAATTTTGTCTACGGTTGTTACAAAGATTGTAAATATGCCTGTTTTTTATTTAATAAAAGGCATGTTGGTCATTCTTTAATTTATTTATATTTTAAAAGAAAAAAAATAGTAGTAGTAGTTTAAGGTTTAGGATTCACAATTAATACTCTTATCACTTTAGATTAAGAATTCTTCAACAATTAATGTTATTTAAGTTGATTTCCTAGAATTTACGCTTACTAATTTAATTACTCCTAATAGAGTTCAATTATGTGTGATTTTAGAATTCTTCAACAATTACTAATTTCGAATTCTTTTTCAAAATTTAAAGTTAAGTAATGCTTTGATTTAGGGTCATCATATATACGAATTAGATGTAAGTGACTACTTTTGTCATGTTCATATTTATTTGCGTTTTGGTTTAGGGTCGATATAAATACAAGTTTGGCTTGTATTAGATTGGTTTGTCTTAGTTCTCTCTCATCATAAGTTTTAGGTTCTCTCTTTTAATATATTCTTAAATTATTTATTCATTTGTTTAATTTATAATTTCTTTTTCGTTTATGATGTTTCGAGATATGTATATTTAAGTTTACATGGGAGGTGGTAATTAATTGACGTGACATACAAGTCCAATACATATACTCAAATTATAAGAACACACATTTTTCCATTTAAATCATGAATATAGTGTTGCATATATTGCAACTTCAATTGCAATATAATATAATATACTTTATTTATTTTGTATGCAATCTTTTTGTACTAATGTGAAACATACGTGCAACGCATGTACACTAAACTAGTATATTAAGAAAAAAATATTTTTTAAAAATTAAGGAATCCTAAAATATATCGTAAAAGGTATTAAGAGAATTAATAATTAAGGAGTCCTAAAATATTGGTAAGAAGAAAATATATTTTAAACAAAGATGCAAAATAAAATTACGTTAGGAAATAATAACATTAATTAATAATTGGGTCTTCTTTTTTCCTTTTCATCCCAAACCAATTTTGATAATAAGAAATCTTAAACCTAAGTAACATAATTGTCAAATTTTTTGGGTTTACTTTGTATGCTACCCATTTTTGGTTAAATAAATTCAAATTTAAAGTAATATTAAAAAGGACTTAGTCCTTTAAAAAAACAATCAGAAGCCAATTATTGAAAATTGTTACTATAATTTTGTATATTTAACAATTTTGTACACTAATTTGTTTCATAGATGTGTTAGGATTGACCCTAATGTTTTAATTATATTTGGCTTTTATCTTTGGAGGGAGGGAAGAGAGTTCACATAATTGATTTTTACTTTTTTCAAAAAGAAAAAAAACTTCCATATTTAGGTAATCCTTTTTTGGAGGAAAAGGTTTTGAACTTCGATGAATTGAGTATCATCTTTTAGGAGAAATTATTCTCCCAATCATACTTTTTTTTTTTTTTTTTTTTATAAATAAGTCATATGTAGAACAATTGACCAAACCAATTTATTATATTTCTATATAACATATACGTAATTGTTTGTTCTCTATATTATTTTAATTTATTTTCTTTATTTTGATATTCAATTGCTTACTTTTCTTTCTTATTTTCAGTGGAAATGATTTTTTGGTTAAACATTATATACAACACGATTATTGAAGAATGATACTTTATTTTGATGAATATTTGTTTTATGTTTTTGTGATATAATGATATTTAAATTTAACTCACACCTATTTTTACATCTTCTCTTCTTATTTCCAGAACTAGAATGAGATGAAGATTTTCGTCCACAAGATTATTGATTTTAAATGAGGCAAACTCTTTCTTACTAAGAATGACCAATTAATACAAGGTTTGTTATTTTCCTTCTCTTTTTTTTACTTTTAATATATTGTAGATGTAGATTCAATGACAATTAATTAATGTCAGTAAAATCTTTAACACTCTTTGTTAAAGTGCATATTTATTGCCGCTAGAATCCTTTATTGTTGTAGTGAGAATACAATGTCGATCCCTAAATCACTTTAAAGAAAACTGTGAATTCTTTAAACTTTTTTTTTTTTCATCTTTCAACTAATTGTGGGAATCATTGGACATAAAACTTTAATTCAGCTAACACTTTTCGGTAAAGTTTGATGATGGAGTAAGATGATATGTTGGTTGAAGGGTAAGATTGGAACCTGAATCGATTTGGAGGCAACTCTTTGTCGGAGGCTTGCGACCTTTGGTATGAAGCGTTTGCATCCAGGAAATTACATGGGATGTCCCTCATAGTGGGTGGCTTTGTATTTTTACCCCCCATAAAAAAAGTTTTTAAAGACTAGTCTTCCTTTCTTTTTATGTATACAACAAGTACATTTTTACCCCTCTTCTCCTCAAATGTTTTTACTCTTTCCATGCTCATTTGTCTCTCAACTTTTTTTTTCTTCTTTATTTTTTTCTCGTTTTTTAGTGTTACTTGATTTTTTTTATTTTTTATTTTTTTAATTCATTTGTCTCAACCTTTTTTTTCTTTTATTTCTAAAACATTATCTATTTTTTATTTCTCTTTTTTTTAATTCATTGTCTCAACCTTTATTTTTTTTTATTTTTTGTTTTTTTCTTTTCTCATTTTTTTTCATTTTTCTTAAACTTTATTTATATTTTATTTTATTTTTTCTTCTCATTTTTTTTTCTCTTATTTTCTTTTTTTCTTAACCTTTATTTTTTTCTTCTCTTTTTTTTTTTCTTTTTTCTCAATCTTTATTTTTTTCCTTCTCTTTTTTTTTTCTCAGCTTCTATTATATTTTGCTAATGAACAGAGAGTTAGATAATCCGCAAAAATGATCTTCTTTCTTTGACATCAAAGTAAACTTAAGGACATGACTTGCCGTTTGGAAGTTCTTTGGGATAAGTCTTGCCTCTAAGGAAAGAGTTATAGAACATCTCATAAATAAAAACACAATATGGTAGTGTCAACTCTTGCCCATGGGGCGTAACTTATTGTTTGAAAGCCCTTGGTCTAAGTCTTGCCTCTAGGGCAAGAGTTATAGAGCATCTCATAAATCAAGACACAATGTGGTAATGCCAACTCTTGCCCATGGGGCATAATTTATTGTTTTGAAAGTCATTGGACTAAGTCTTGCCTCTAAGGCAAGAGTTATAGAGCATTTCATAAGTCAAAACATAATGTGGTAGTGTCAACTCTTGCCCATGGGGCATAACTTGTTGTTTAAAAGTCCTTGGGATAAGTCTTGCCTCTAAGGCAAGAGTTATAGAACATCTCATAAATAAAAACACAATATGGTAGTGTCAACTCTTGCCCATGGGGCGTAACTTATTGTTTGAAAGCCCTTGGTCTAAGTCTTGCCTCTAGGGCAAGAGTTATAGAGCATCTCATAAATCAAGACACAATGTGGTAATACCAACTCTTGCCCATGGGGCATAATTTGTTGTTTTGAAAGTCATTGGACTAAGTCTTGCCTCTAAGGCAAGAGTTATAGAGCATTTCATAAGTCAAAACATAATGTGGTAGTGTCAACTCTTGCCCATGGGGCATAACTTGTTGTTTGAAAGTTCTTGGGCTACGTTTTGCCTCTAAGGCAAGAGTTATAGAACATCTCATAAATAAAAACACAATATGGTAGTGTCAACTCTTGCCCATGGGGCGTAACTTATTGTTTGAAAGTCCTTGGTCTAAGTCTTGACTCTAGGGCAAGAGTTATAGAGCATCTCATAAATCAAGACACAATGTGGTAATGCCAACTCTTGCCCATGGGGCATAATTTGTTGTTTTGAAAGTCATTGGACTAAGTCTTGCCTCTAAGGCAAGAGTTATAGAGCATTTCATAAGTCAAAACATAATGGGGTAGTGTCAACTCTTGCCCATGAGGCATAACTTGTTGTTTGAAAGTCCTTGGGTTAAATCTTGCCTCTAAGGCAAGAGTAATAAAACATCACATAAATTAAGAAGCAATGTGGTAGTATCAACTCTTGCCCATGGAGCGTAACTTATTTTTTTGGAAGGAATCGAAGAAAAGAAAAAAAAATGATAGAGGTTGAGGAAAAAGAAAAAATATTTTTTTTAAAAATAAAAAATAAAAGTCAAAGAAAATACAAAAGAAAAAAAAAGAAAAAAATTGAAGTTGAGTGGAGAAAAAGAAAAAAAAAGTTGAGAAAAAAGACAAAATAAAGAAAAAATAATGACAAAAATAAATAAATAAATAAATAAAGGCTGAGAAAAAAAAATTTAAAAAAAGAAAAAGAAAAAGAGAAAAGAAAAAATAAAAATGAAAGAAAAATAAAAAAGAGAAAAAAAATAGAAGTTGAGAGGAGAAAAGAAAAAAAAAGTAAAGGTTTAGAAAAACTTAAAAAAAAAAAAAAAGAAAGAGAGAAGAAAAAATAAAAATCAAAGTAAAATTAAAAAAAGAGGAAAAAAAGAGAATAGAAGTTGAAAAATAAATAAGCATGAGAGAGTTGTTTAAAAATATTTAAGGTATAGAGGGGCAAATAGGTATTTGTTCAATACATAAAAAAGAAGGAGGGGTAGTTTTGCAGGACTTTTGTTATGGGGGACAAAAAAGCAAAGTCACCCACTATGGGGGACATTTATGTAGTTTACCCTCTTTCCTCGGGCCTTTTAGATCAATATGTTGGACGAACTATATGACTCCTAATAGGATTTTAATTAGATGAATCGTTTTTAATTTAGACAAGGAATTAATACAAATGGAAAATTTTATATATTTATTATATTCAATATTTAATATAATTCGATGAAAATAGTAAAAAGACGATTTTGTCTATTGCAAAGTTTTTTAATGAAGGGCTGCATGAGTTGAGTTTGGGTACGTCACTTTTTCTCAAAAAATACATTAACTTTTTTACCATACATCTAAATTAAGTGACTTTTCCCCAAAAAAACAAGTTTTTCCCCAAAATAATAGAATTCTACGTGACTTTTTCCCAAGGATATTAATTAGTATCCTATTTGGTTTATGAATCCTCTACTTCTATAAAAACACTTCTCTTTTTGCCCTTCATTAAAAGACTGTCCTTTAAACAAAATCGTCTTTTCACCTTTTTCCTCCAATTTTTTGGGTTTACTTTGTATGCTACCCATTTTTGGTTAAATAAATTCAAATTTAAAGTAATATTAAAAAGGACTTAGTCCTTTAAAAAAACAATCAGAAGCCAATTATTGAAAATTGTTACTATAATTTTGTATATTTAACAATTTTGTACACTAATTTGTTTCATAGATGTGTTAGGATTGACCCTAATGTTTTAATTATATTTGGCTTTTATCTTTGGAGGGAGGGAAGAGAGTTCACATAATTGATTTTTACTTTTTTCAAAAAGAAAAAAAACTTCCATATTTAGGTAATCCTTTTTTGGAGGAAAAGGTTTTGAACTTCGATGAATTGAGTATCATCTTTTAGGAGAAATTATTCTCCCAATCATACTTTTTTTTTTTTTTTTTATAAATAAGTCATATGTAGAACAATTGACCAAACCAATTTATTATATTTCTATATAACATATACGTAATTGTTTGTTCTCTACATTATTTTAATTTATTTTCTTTATTTTGATATTCAATTGCTTACTTTTCTTTCTTATTTTCAGTGGAAATGATTTTTTGGTTAAACATTATATACAACACGATTATCGAAGAATGATACTTTATTTTGATGAATATTTGTTTTATGTTTTTGTGATATAATGATATTTAAATTTAACTCACACCTATTTTTACATCTTCTCTTCTTATTTCCAGAACTAGAATGAGATGAAGATTTTCGTCCACAAGATTATTGATTTCAAATGAGGCAAACTCTTTCTTATTAAGAAGGACCAATTAATACAAGGTTTGTTATTTTCCTTCTCTTTTTTTTACTATAAAATTGTAAAACTTCAAAAAATTGAGTTAGATTTGACTTGTTTAATTTTGTGACATTCTACGTAAAGTATATCAGTTATATCTGTAGACGTATAATTATAATATATATCATCTTACACATTTTGATTTCTAATTGCATCTCTTCTCGTGTTTGGGGCGTCGTTCTATAGCCTTGGTAGTTTTTCTTAATTAGTTTAAAGTTGTTTTTAATGTTTTTATATGATTTTTCATGAATATATTAATATTCTTTTTAAGTGTTTTTCGTATTTAATAAGATCTTCAATTTGCTTATTAATCAAAGCATATTTTCTCTTATAATCTTGAAGTGATTTTATAAAATTAAACTCATTGAATGAAGTACACGCGCAGGACGCGTACCCTAAGACTAGTTTAAAAATTGAAACAATGAAAAAAAGCGTAATAAACTAAACATAGGATGGGCTTTTTGTCCAATACCCAAAATGTACACTTGCATAAAGCATTTAGATACAACTACTTCAAGCACCCAAAAATAAAACATACCTAAAATACCCTCAAATTCACTACTAATTCCAGGAAGCTGACATGACAACCATGAAGTGTGTGCTTCACTCACACTTCTATATAGTAGTAATAAGTTGGCTTAGCTTAACCATTTTAAATTTTTGTCAAATATTTTAACAAAGCCATTTGTTTAATTTGAGGAAAATTGAGGAGAAAAATGACTTAAGCAGAAATTTCAAAAATAAATTGCATCAAATAATAGAAACTTGCAGACCTAAAAAATTTATGAGATTTAAATAGAACTCTGCAAGATGAGTCCAATTCATCTTCTAACTCTACAAGGTTTTTCGGAGATAATCTACATTTAACTTAGTTCATGTTTTATAAGCTCATGTTTATAAAAGGATACATATTGTCTTGAAAAGACATCTCAATATCCCGTAAAATCTTGGGTATTCACAAAAATATGAAGGCATCAAATATTATCTTTAAAGTAAAGTGTTATTCAGTGTTTTTGGCAATCAAATATATCACAATAAGATTCATATTATTTTACGATTAAGAAATACGCCACATACATCCTCGAATCAAAGAGAATATTTAGGAGAGAAGAATCAAATAATTAAAAAAAAACTGCATTTACAATCTTGATTAATGAAATCACTTATTTTTATTTATTTTGTTATTAAAATTTACTTTGCTTATTTTGCAGTGACCAATTAGAAGTTGTGTTTAAGTACATCCAAATATGTACATCATTTTAAATATTCATTATAAAACATATAGTCAAACACAACACAATCTTCAGCTCTATCATCGTAAATTTCAAAAAAAAAGTAAAAAAAATATTTTGAATGTATGGCCAATAATAATAATAATAATAATAATATTTTGAATGTATGGCCAATAATAATAATAATAACAACAACAACAACAACAACAATAATAGTAATAATTTAACAACACATGACGGTGCTTCGCTATTCTTTTATAACTTTATTTTTATATATAATTTTAATTGTATTTGTTGAGAAGTTTATTTTACTAAAATAGTCTAATTAATTATGTTTTGAAAAAATCTAAACTTAACTACTAATACTTTATATAGTTATTTAATAATATAAATAACATTAAAAGAAAATAGCATTTATTTTTCATTTATTAGAATGAACAAATAAAGGAAACAAAATATTTTTAGTGGATCAAATAAAATAAAATCAAAGGAGTAATAGAATTGATTATAATACGAAAAGTAATAATTAGAAAGTGTGAAAAGAGAAAAAGAGAAAAGTGAGGAAAGAAAAATAATACTAATAGTTGTGTCTCATTCAAGAAGGAAAAAAGGCTAAGGACCCATTTGGCCATAAATTTTTTTTCCTTTTTTCCAGAAATTTATTTCACTTTAGTGAAAAAAGTAAAAACAAGTAGTGTTTGGCCATGAAATGTATTTCACTAAAGTGAAATAAATTTCCGGAAAAGTGAAAACAAGTTTTTCTTGTTTTCACTTTTTTCACTCCTACTTCTCTCACAAAAAGTTAAAAAGAACTTTAATTTTTTTCATGGCCAAACATAACTCCAACTCAAAAAAATTTAATTATCATGGCCAAACGCCTACTAAGAAAAAGGGCTAAGGCTTTAACTTTTTTAATTAAAGTGGGACCCAAGATCCACTAGTTAAGTGAAATCTTACACAAAAATTTATTGGGCAGAAATATTATTTTTTTGTAGAGAAATTTTTCTTGCGCAGTATTATTTTTTGGCAGAAGAGAGAGAGTTTGATTTGTGGTTTTGGTAAAGGTGTTAAAAGAGTCGCTTTAAAGTTTGGAGGGTATTTTGGATAGCTAAGAAATTGTGAAGTTACCAGCCCACCCTTACTAGAAGTGTTAATTACGAAAATGCCACCAAAAAGCAAGATTTGTGCCAATTTGTGTCAAATATATTTATCCTTATTTTTAATACATCAAACCAAATATTGGATAAAAATAAGCTTAGCACTAGTAATCCCAGCACTACTAATCTCAGTATTACTAATACACTATAGTTAGTACTATTCTTATACCCTCTACCAAACGACCCCTAAGAGGTATGGGATCATCTCACCAAAAATGCGTTCACTAGTGTAGTCATGATCCAAGTAGTAATGGGCCTAGGCAATTCCTGGCCTTCTTTTATCTTGGGCTCATGGCAACTTGGACTTCAAATTTGACCATGGAACTCTTAAAAGTTTGATCAAGAATTTTAAGTAATTATTTCACTGGATATCCTATTTCGGACATATATCAATTGAAGTATAATGTTTTAAATAAATGATTTTGAACTTCAAATATGAAAAGTAAATTTATATCAAATGGATGTTATTGGAAAAACTTAAAAATCATGGGTAATTATCATTGTTGTAAAATGATTTTGTTAGATTTATTATTATTTTAAAAAAAATTATGATTATGGTTTGTTATTTATGTTATATGGATCTTATTTTACAAGTTTGATCTCATTTTAAGATAGATTTGAGTATTGAATCGTGTGTTGAATTGTTAAAATTTGATAAACAAAGTTGATAATTCTGAACAAAAATTTTTTCACTTGGGCTTCATGGCAAAATGTCTTAAGTGAGCCACATATATGCCTGACTCATGCCAAATTATCTTAAGTACAACTTTATATATTTGATGTTTGGTCATGGCAAGGCCATAACTTCAGTCAACAATGTCTGAAGTTAGACATATTAAGGCTATAACTTTAGTAAAAAATGTCTGAAATTGACCTTTGCAAGTTATTATATATCTTAAATGCAGTCATTGTATGTCTAAAGTTAGATCTACCGGCCAAGACCTTAACTTTGATAAAAAAAAATGTTTGAAGCTTGTCGAAGTTACAACCTTAATTATTAGAAAATGCCTAAAGTTGACCTTGACAAGCCAACAAAATTTCAGGTAAGGATATCTAATGTTTGGTCGTGATAAGGTCAAACTTCAAGCAAAAAATGTCCAAAGTTTGCTGAACTTTATACACTAATCTTTATGTGTGTATAATTTTTTTGTTTATATACATAATTTTTGCAATATATAATTTCAAACAATTATTTACTCTGTGAATCAAAGGATCCTAGATTTATAATTTATTCAATACATTACCAAATATGATCTTGTAGATGAACAATACGTTCCTCGATGTTTAAATAATCTGCATGGACAATGCAACATTAGGTTGACAATATTAAATAATACAAACATTAGGCTATGCAGAAGTAGAATTTGAATAAAAATATAACAATAATAACTTATTTTTTTTTAAAAAAATAAAAGTACTTAAATGATCTTAAAGGAGGTAGTCCTTTTCTTACATTTATTATAACATTATTCACTAAATAAAAATTTGAATAAAAATATAACAATAATAACTTTTTTTTAAAAAAATAAAAGTACTTAAATGATCTTAAAGGAGGTAGTCCTTTTCTTACATTTATTATAACACTAGTTAACTAAACCGCGCTTTGCGCGATCATAAATTTCTTTTTCTATATATAGTTGATATAAAAGAAATGAAAATTCTATAATATCAAAAGTTAAAATTATATATTTTTTACATACAAAAAAAATAATCTAATATATGACAAAAAAATAAATATGAAAATTTAAAAAGGGATGCAAAATTAATAATAAAGGATTGAATACTTTCTTATAATTTCAAAATTAGAAGTTCTTCAAGGACACTTCTCCAAAAAAATATAAAAAAAATTAAAAATAATCAATGGTTATCATTTGATAATATTGAGCCATGTCTACTGTATAGAATAAATATACAAATGGAGCACCTCCACCTTTATGGATAAATAAATGCACTTTCTTCTTCTCTTTCTTTTTTCCCCAAACAAAAAGTATTATCTACATTTATAAGCACATGGTCAAAAAAATATGAATTATCCAACTTCTAACTACCATTAATACAAAAAGAAGTTTCTACTTCACTTGAATGATATCTTTTATTAAGGAAAATGAAAAGATTATAGTTACTTATATACTTTTAGACTCCTCACTATTTATAACAGTTTTCAAATGTACAAACGTATTTAATATGTAATGTATGTTATTAATTTTATGAACCAATATAAATGATTCAATTGTAACAGTGGACTTTTTCTTTGCTTTAAACTTTACATAAGAAATAATTAACTATTTCAATAAATGATTCATTTGTAATAGTAGAATTTTTATTTGCGTTTTAATTTTTTTGATAAGAAATTAAGTTTTGCCTATATTTTTTAGTGAGTAAACTTCAAAATAATTTTTCAAAGTTATACAATAGCAATCACTAATCATATTCTTGGACAAATTTAATCTAAGAAAATTATACATCATAGAAGAAATCGAAACAAAATAGGAATAGGATTTGTTTTTATGAATTTAGAGATCGAGTGCATAAAATTATCTTAGAAGAAATGTATTCAACATTGAAGTAGATTCATCGTGTGTACCAAGTTTCTCGATATAGATGGCATAGCATGAATCATCAAAAGTTAACAAATGTTGAGTAAGAAATAACAGTGAAATGCAAAAATATAAACTTTCCAATAAAAAAGATGAGAAATCTTAGCCTATAAAGAAATAAATCATTCATATGAGAATAGAGCATATATAAGTAAGTTTAATAAAGATAAATACTGACCAATATATAATCTCATTAGATAAATTGCTACTATTCAAAGAAAAAAAATACATGGAAACTCATGTGAAGCATTTTTTTGTACAACTAAAACTAAAATGGTTGATTCATGTATGCATATTTTGGTAGTGTAATATATATATATAGGTTAATTTTTGTCTTTTTATCTCCCATCTTTTAGCACATTATTACTCCACATTAATAAAATTAATTAAGAATTATAAAGATTGGAGGTGGAAGAATACATGAATGTATATTAAATCTCTAGTAAAGAAGGTAATTATAGTGGGAGGTGAAAAGTTGATGAGTTAAATAAAAAAAAATTGAATTATGAAAAATAAAATAAGAAGAAATGATCAAAAAAAGGAGAATATAGATAAATAAGAATGGAGGACATAGAGAGGTGCCACATCACCTAGTCTTCATTCTACTTTATTATTATACATAGATTATTCACTAAATAAAAATATCTACATTTAGCAACGTGAATCATGAGACCACCATAGCTTTTCTTTTTCTCCTATATTAATTTATGCTATTGTGGATGAGCATTAAGTTCCTTGAGGCCTATTGCTTGAGCAAGTTAATACTCCCATCGCCTCAAAATACTTGTCGTCTTTAATAAAAATATTTGTTATTTTAGAAATTTAAGACAAAATTAATTACATAAAGAAAAATAAAATAGTCAAAACTCTATCTAATTAATTTTACTTAACAGATAATTTGAGACAGACGGAGCACATCTCTATAGAGATTAGACATAAATAGGGAGCCGTAAACTATTAATGGTTTTCATACTATAAGAATGGATGGATACAATGCAACTTCCCAAAAATGGTCATATGAAAGTGATTAGGCAAGTCATTAAAGAATTTGAGCATGTCATTGTTAGGTTCTTTAATTAGTGACCCCAACTTGAGGGACCCCAACTTATAGATATATACCGTTCGGCTAATTAAATTTATTATTATGGTAGATATATACATAGTATATATATTATTTGTGCATATATTGTGTATAGTATGTATATTTATGTATGCATGACCTGGATTTTTACTAAAGAGTTCAAAATATGAAGAAGTAACACACGAAAAAGTCAAAAGTGATTCAACCTCTACTACATATACATAAAAAGTAATTTTTAATCATATATGATTAGTGTAATTTTCCGCCAAAGGGGTCGGATAAACCAGTCAGCCCTAACTAGCTCTGCTCTTGATATAATTTCAATCTATAAATTATCAGTTCATTTCTTTGTCTAATTAATCCTTTGATTAGGTGTCTAATTATCAAATTTTGGTTGAAACATATCTGACAAAGCTGAGATAGCTGGCTGTGCCCCCACCCCCAAACCCCAGATCCACCCTCCTTTTCGACTTGGTTGTTAATTGAGGAAAAAAAAATATCTCTTATGTTTTTTTGTTTGACGTAGGTTTTAAAATTGAAACTTGAAAATTTTAAATTTTTTGAAATTGTATTTTTGATATGTGTTTTACTTGGAAAAAGTTTAAATTTTATAAGTGAAGATGAAATTTCTCACAAAAAATTGGTCGGAAAAATTTTTGGAACTTAAAATTTTTTTGAAGACAAATTTTCAAAATTTATGGCCAAATAAATATTTGAAGATAAATTTTCAAAATCTTATTTTTTAAATTTGTTAAAAATGAGTACTTTTAGTACTTTTCAAATATTTATTAAACTTTGATTGTTAGATTAACGAGGATTCTGGAAAGAATTTTTTTTTTGCTTTTTAGTGAAAACTCTCATTTGATTATATGATTTCTGCTATTTTTAACATTTATTTAGGGTATTTGATGCAATTTTTGGTATTGTAGTTTCTGTATTTTGATAGAACTTTAAGTGTGAATGAGAAATTTAAAGTTAATCTATTTCTTAATATCAAAATATATCATTATTTTAGATAAATTTAAAAGGAAAAAATGTCACATAAAATAATGGCTATAAAAAAGATTCATACATAATTATCTCATAAATTCAGAAGTCAAAATGAATTTTTTTCTATCTTTATTTATTTATGTATGTAATAAAAAGAGGAAATGGTGCTTTTAGTCCCTGAGTTATCGTGTTATTCTAATTTCAGTTCCGGTGATATATAACTAAGTACTTTTAACTTTCAATTCAGCAATGCGTGCTATTTTGATCTCTGGCTAACGGATCTCATCAAATTAAATGAAATGATAACTATTAATAAGACATTTTTTACCTTCAATTAACTATTTATTGTTCAAACAACTTACGTGCAAATGAAAACTTATATGTGTTATGTCCAAAGCGTCTTATTAGTAGTTATCATTCCGTTTAATTTGATGAGATCTGTTAGCCAGGGATCAAAATAGCTCGTATTACTTAATTGAAGGTTAAAAATGCTTAGTTGAAAATCACAAGGACTGAAATTGGAATAACACAATAACTCAGGGACTAAAAGTGTCATTTTTCCTAATAAAAATATGAAATTATCGGATAATTGTGTTTTTCTTCTATCTCTTGAGTTTTTTCGGCTTCTATAATATATGCTTGTTATCAGTTTTTAAAAAGTGGGGGCGTGAGGCGAGACGTTTTACATACCACGGGGCGAGGCCCGGGGCATGGTGCGTAAGCCCCATAGATCTTTAATTTATAATTTATAATATAGTAAAAATAGAATAATAAACACATAAATTATTAAAAAAATATATATTAATAATTCTTAAAATTTAAAACATGATTAAAAACTCATAGAAATCAAAACTCCTAACATCATTCTACAAGTATAAAATGCAATGAAATAAAAGCTATTATAGGATACACATCAACTCTAAAATCTTAACTTTCAATAATAAAAGAATCACAATTTCTTAAAATATATGACTATCATACTATACAATTTACCTCCCTAAAACAAATAATCAATAAACTATTACTATTATAATTAAGACATCACTTCTTCATGAATAAAAATAAAATAGTTTCAAATAATAAAATATGATAATTTTGAGATATAAGACAAAAACATAAAGACCAATGATAAGTAAAGATGTAAAAAAATTGGATATGTATTTTAAACATAAATGTTAAGTGATATTCACCATCACACCATTCTCAAATAGTAAATAAGCAATAATATGACTTGTTGTTTGAGTTGCTCTCAATTTTCTTACTTTTATAAATGAAAAAAACTACTAAGCATAATTTATTTATTAAAAAATTATGAGAATCAATAGTATTGGCTAAGAAATTTGACACAATTTGTGTAAGAACTATTAGACAAGCTTCGAGCGTTGGGCGTGTTTAGGGCGTACAATCGGGCGTTTCAGGCGTAAGCCTCACAGAACTAAATCCCACACTTAAGCCCCGAGGCGTTTTGGCAATGCCTCACCCCAGGATGAGTCCCAAAACTGCTTTTTAAAATACTGTTTGTTATCCACTTATAATAGCGTTTGACATTAGATAATATTTGACTTATATATAAGAAAAAAAATGCATAACATCTATTTATTTATTTATTAATATTATGGATGTCGGAACTTTAACGCTAAATCTTAAGCTTAGTCACACTTTGTACAGAGAAGAGAAATTTTTTAATGATGAAAATACATATTCGTATAATATTCTTTGTCATTATTAGTGTATTAAAGTATCAAAATATTTGATTAAATTTTTAGACTTATTATTGGTAATCTTAGAGTTTTTATTTCTATAAAATAACTAATAATTATATTACAAAAAGAAAGATAGCTATTCTAAAGAGGTAATTTACAAAGAGCGTTCTCCTATAAAAACGGTTGTAACTGTTATAGGTATAAAATTATTATAAAGAAGTATAATATAATATAAAAACAATCAATTATAAGAAAAACTTGATTGTTAGACTGAAATGTTATAATGAGGGATAAATTTAGCCAATTTATCAAAGTAGAAGGGTATTTTTGACCCTTTTCCCTTATATAAAATATGTTATAGAGAATTCTCACTTAGTTTATTAAACTCTCTTTTTTCCCTTTTACTACCACTTTGCAATTTGCATGAAACGAGTCATGTCCAGCACTAGAATATTAATTTCTTCTACCCACCAACTTAATGCAATTTAATTATTAATTATAAATGATCATATCATTTTCGTTATTAAAAGCTCTGGGTACTTATTATGTTTCTCATCAAAACGAATGGAAGTACCATTTAGCTGTCTATTTCACCAGCTTAGTATAAATGGTGCTTATCATAAACGTTTTGGTGGGATGATTAGAATCTTGTTATCCTTAATTCGAGATTTGGAGTCCAACTTCTGCAAATAAAAAAAATTCCGGTAGGAGCGCTTCACCATTTATTGTGTCATACACGATACAAATTCTAATTAATCAAGATCGTCAAACAAAAAAAAAAGGTACCAGCACCTAATGAAAAATTATAAAAAGTAAGTGATGCTTTAACCATCTTTTTCAATATAATAATGAACTTAAATGAATACTCCCTCCGTTTCATAATAAGTTAATTGTTGACGCATTTTTTAATGTTTCATAATAAGTTAATTGTTCAATCTTCAAGAGTAATGTTGGAATTTTTTTCCCATTTTTACCCTTCATTTGGATTTCCTATGTGATGAATTCAAGAAACTTAATTGCTCCTATTTATTTATTGTTTGGATTTTCAAGAGTAGTTTGACAATTAATTAAAAAGGGCAAAAATGTAAAGTCGTGTCTAATTTATATCTTAATTTTCTTTCCTTAATAGGTGTGCATTACCTTAATAATTTACCCATTGTGAAACGGACGAAGTATCATCCAATTTCCCGTCCACCCATTTTTCATCATAAAATTTGACATTCTTGGCACAAAAATAAGAGAGTAAATGAATTAGTGATATGGAGTTATAAGATAGTATATATATATTTTTGTTATGTCTTTTGCCGACATAATCTTATATTTTCACGTTCGAATTTATATGAAATACAACATAATGTCAAATTTCTATTTTTATAAATAATTTGATTTAGAACTTTTTATTTTATTCTTAAAAAAATAATTTATAATTATACAAATTCAAGAGTTATTTAAATTTAAATCACAAATTTTAAACGTCTATTTTTGTGTTTCACAAATAAATCATTATCACATAAATTGAGAAGAAAGAGTAGCAGAAATTAAGCTGCCATATATATAGTAAGAGAAGGAAGGGAAAAACCCCATATGACTAATAGCCTTTTATGCACATTTATTATATCTATAACCTATAGACGTGATAGATATAGGGTTTATATATGTTAATGCATCCTTGAGGTCTTTAATTTTCTATGTGGAGTGGTATTCTTTTTCATGGACCATTTGTTTAATTTGCTCCAAGAGACTCAAAAGTGAAAATGAAAATAATGTTAAATTAATCTCTTGAAGTGAATAACGTTTTGATAGGGAGCGCTTACCTCTTTAATAAATGTATTTGTCACAAATTCAAGTTAGTCGAACTTATGAGTTCCAAATATTGAATTTGTCTAAAGGAAAAAAGATGGTCAAATTAAGGGCGTGTTTGGTATGGAAAAAAAGATTCTCAACTTTTTAATGTTTGGTTGGTCAAAATTTTTAGAAAACATCTTTGTTTTTAAAAAAATAAGTTTCTTAAAATGAGAAAATAACTTTTGGAAGCAAAAAAAAAGTAGCATAAGATACATTTACCCTCTTGTACACCCCATAGTTCCAACCCCACACTCCTATCCTCTACCACGAACCCCACACTTCTACCGTCCCCCCCCCCCCCTCTACAATCCCAATAACACTCCTACCTGATTCATTGTACTATAGCTATCCCCCAAAGCAGGTCTGGAAGACTATGAGCCCCACCTTTTGTGCGCGAGCCGAATGACGTAGTCGAACCACTCCCAAAACGAATAATGCCATAGGGGCAACGAAGGTATTCACACTTAGATGGCATTCAAGATCAGCCTCATGAAAACCTTATATTTTCTGAGGAAGCTCTTTCGCTCTATAGAGATCGGGGGTATAGCACAATTCTTCTTGGAGGAAGGTTATTTGCCCCGGTGACTGATCATGCCATAATGTACTACCTATTATAGCACCCCCACCCTATAGCCCCCCATCCCACCTCCCATAGCCTCATTCCCACGCTCATACCCTCCACCCCGCCCCCATAGCTTCCATCCCCTCACTCTTACCTTCCACCCCACCCCTTTGGTGGTTGCCTAAGCTACATAATATAGAATGATTTTGTGATAATATTTTTTGCTTACTGATCAAACACGATAAAATAAATAAAAATCATTTATTTCTTAGAAAAATATTTCAATATTCAATATCAATGCTGAGTAATTAATTCCTTGATGAATTTTCACAATTAAGCCCAAGCCAAAACAGAAAATAGACTCTTCAACCACCAATGCCTATTTTTTGTAGCTTCTCCACATATTCTCCAAATCAAAACCAGTTGAGCCATTCCCCATTATGAATGAAAATGGGGACCAACTATATGGGGGGACTGTCATTTTATCTAGAACAATCAAAATAGTGCACATGGATTCTGTTCCTTGCTATTGCAGCTAACCTTAATTATCACCCCTTCCATGATACTCATTCCGTTGCAAAATATTTGTCACATTTCGCTTCTCCAGAGTCATTGGACTAATTCTTAAATGTAAATTAAATTAGATTGATTCGATATTTTGAAGTTAAAATTTGGGCATTCAAAAGCTATACAGAAAACATTATAAATTGTATTTTTTCTCATTGTTTGACTCTAAAAAAATTGTGACAAATATTTTGGAACGGAAGGAGTAGTATATCAGTGTCAATATCTCATTTTGTTTGACTAGAGGCACCACTTTTAATGCCTTGGATGTTAAGCAAAGGGGGCCTATTTTCTCCCCTCTTTTTGGACCCCTTCTGTTATCTGTCTTGTTCGAGGACCATACTAATGTTATGGCTGTCCCTTAACTTAAACCTTAACAGCAAATACCTATCTAAAAAACAGTTGAAACATGTGCTACTCCCTCTGTTTCAATTTGTCAGTCTGATTTTGACTTACCACAGAGTTTAAGAAAGTAAAGAAACTTTTGAATTATGTGGTCTTAAACTAACGTAGATTGTATCAAAATGTCCTTTAATTTTGTGGTCTTAAACATATCATGTGAAAAGTTAGAATTAAAGAGTGGTCAAAAAAGTAAAGAGACATTGGAATAAAAATAAAAGTAAGGCGAACAAATTGAAACGAAGCAAGTATATTTACAGAGGCGAATTCAACATCTGAAATCATTGGATTCAGAATTAGAGTGATCTTATTATATGTGTACATTTTTAATTTTTTTTTTTTTTTCAGTACATGTATATGTAGTATGAGTCGAAAGCAATGAGGTTACGTAAATTCATAGAACTCGCCCTAGATCTATCTCGATCAGATACACTATAGAGCCCCACTTTCCCACTCCACCTCATTCATGAAATCGCTCGATGATTTGTTTTTTCGGAAGAAGTTTAAGTTCTATTCACTGACGTTGTAAAACATATTTACAATAATCATATTATTTATAAAGTAATTATTGTTGAAAGGATTCTATGATAAACATTTATTAGTAACCTGAAAATAATGATAACTGGCGTGGCAGTGTCAATGTATATAACTTATCCTTCTTACGATTCAATTGTCTCTGTCTTAGTAGTACTAGCTGGTCCTGATCTAGTGCATTGTGGAAAATGTGACTGTTTTTCTAATGCGGTACTGTTTCAAGATGAAAGAAAGATTGAAATGGCTTCATTGATATCAGTTGTTATCAAGTAAGTTGCTGCTGTAAATGTACTTGAAGATGATTACAACTTCTTGATGCATACATTTTCAACAATTGGATGATCTATGTAGTTAGTTCTTTGTTATATTTTCTGTTTATAGGGGGCAGCCCAGTGCACTAAAGCTTCCGCTATACGAGAGTTCCAGAGAAGGACCGAACCACAAGGTTCTATTGTACGTAGCCTTACCATGCATTTGTTTCCACGGCTTAAATCTGTGACCTCCTACTTATATTGTTTTAATTCTTGGCTTAAACGAAACGAAAGCACATCATAAATAATCAAAGGCCAAGAAATACAGGAGTACACTGCAGACAAAGTAAGCATTAGAGAAGAAGACCATATGCATATCTTAATAGTTACAGCTTATATTAAATAAGGAAATTTCTACTTGAAGGGAACAAAGGGGGAATAAGATATGTTTGTCATTTCTAGAGTGATTTACAGGGTGAAAAACAAAAAAGAACACCCTTCCCCATAACAAAAATTAAGAATTTCAGGTTAGCTTGTCCCAATAATTCGATATTTTAATTTCACGTCCTAACGCATAATACTACGCTGCAAATACAGCTTTCATCTTGCAATTTCTTGTGCTTGAGGGTAGCCAAGTTGTTCTGTCTCCCAGCTCAACTTAGAAGCAACTCTTTCATGGCAAGGGACATATTCCTGCAATTGCAAGAAAATGTACGCTTTTAAATACAGTGTGACATCAAGCAGTACTTTTACGAAGAACACGAATGAATTTGCATGACAATTGTCGAAGGATCATTGCATCTAGACTAATATGAATACGATTAATGTCCCTTATAGGGCTGCAGATCAAGCAAATGACAGAGTGCGACTTCAAGCAGTACTTAGAGTCTTCTTTATTTAGATTTAAGGTTAATAGAAATCTAAGCAAGCAAATGTCTTTAATCTTATGTGCATGACCAATCCAAGAAAGGAAGTTAGTTTCTTGATAAAAAAAAATATCTCCTTTTTTCTCTACCTCCAGTTTCTTGACTAGCTCCTTTGGCGATGGTGCTGAGACAATGATGTGACGCGCATTTGGGCAGATGAAACCTTCCTCAACAGCTTTGTCAATAAATGACAATAATGAATTGTAATATCCATCCACATTCAGCAATCCTACCTGCAAAATTCATGTTTCTTGTGGTTGTCAATTGTGAATGCTAAACTAGAAACTCAAGTACAAGAATAAAATAATTTTGATGATCTAATAGTACATTAAGATTAAAAGATATACCGGCTTGTCGTGGATGCCTAGTTGCGCCCAGGTTATCACTTCAAGCAGCTCCTCAAGAGTTCCATAACCACCTAGATGTGAACGGAGAAGATACCGTTAGTGCTTAATAATAATGTAAAATGTAAAAAAGCAAAGTGGAAACTGAAAAACCTAAACCAAGAACAACAGAAGAATGATACAGGACATGAATCTCATAAGTACAATGATCCTCTGCATGATTCTCAGGGTATACTGTTTAATCAACAACAGTATTTCAATCTATTCTAAAGTTCTGTGACTAACTAAGATGCAACCAAAAGGAATAGTATTTTGACTAGTTTGAATTATTGAAGAAACTGGAATCCTAAAGTGGAGTGAACATGATGGCTTGTTAGGTCCAGCAGCCAGTTGGCATTACCAATTTAGTGAAAATGTGACAGTTTTCTCCCTTACTTATCACACCTCAATGGGTATAAGTACATTACAGGAAAAGAACAAATCACAGTAGTAGGTTCTCTCACAGTGAATAACCCCAAATTTCAGTGCAAGATGTTGATAGGTCAACAACTAAGGTTTGAATTGTTGCTCCTTAATCATGAAACTTGGTGGTTGTGACAACTTCAAGAACCACAGAGCTTGTTAAATAGTAGTAACAGTGTAGCTTTCAAGCATTACATTTTCTTTAATAAGTGTAATAAACACAACAAAAACAATCGTTGACCGACGTTGCGCGGATCCTCAAAAGTAATGTATTTTTGGAGAACCTGACACCGGTGCGGTGGCATTTATGAAAAGTTCACGCAACATAGCCACTACTAACCCCTCACGTACTTTCCTTTTCTCCCCCTTCCTTTTCTTACTAAACAACCAGTACTAGTCCATAATTAGAAACACCCTTCTCATAAGAGTAAGAAGGATTTTACTCGAGTTATTTTATCACTCTTTAGTAACATGGGTGCAAAATTTTAAAATGTATTCAACTAGGTAATATACATAATTTGAGCATAATTATTCTTTATGGCAATCACTTGTTTTGAACTTGTATCCAAGAATATCAAATCCAACAAAACTCCAAATTTCTATTATTTGTGTCCTTTTATGAAGACAGAAAAGGAATACTAAGCCAAGAAGATGACAATCTGAACCATCAGAAGAATGAAAAACAGGATACATATAATGAATCTATTGCCTAAAATAGCAAATATTAAACCACTGATTGTCTTTTTCCATTTACTCCTTTAAATATTTTTGCATAGGAATTTGCGTGCAAAAGTTAAACTTTGACTGTAAGGCCTAATACCAACCTGGTAAGGCAATAAAAGCATCAGAGTGCCTAGCCATCTCTGCTTTCCTTTGATGCATACCTGCAACAGCCTTCACTTCTCCTACTGTTTCACCAGTTAACTGTGAAAAAAAAAAAGTACCATATAAAAAAGGGCAAGCCCGGTGCACTAAAGCTCCCGCTATGCGTGCAATCCGAGAACGACCAGACCACAAGGGTCTGTTGTATGCAACCATATATCAGTAGAAAAAAACATTTTTTTCCAAGAATCAGATTATTTGGTAGAATACCTAGACCCCACTTGTTGTTGTAAATTATTTGGTAGAAATAATGATAAAAGATGAGGAGGGAGAGACCAAGTAGTTCTTGTAGTGTAGTGAATGTTGCTGCAGTGAAGCAATGATGAGTACTATTTCAGAAAAAAGAAGACTTAATCCCAAAAAAGTCTATAGGGTCAGCAGTGGCAGAAGAAAGTAGTCTTAGCCTTACTATACACCACCACCAGTTCAAAACATACATAGGGTAGCAAGGTGTACTAAGCTCCCTCTGTGCATGGAGTTCGAGAAAGAATGGAACCACTAGGGTCTATTCTACTCGGCCTTACTCGTGACCTCATGAAAACAACTTTATTAGTTACGTCAAGGCTCCCCCGTAATGTTCAAGACAAATGAGTTGCAGAAACAGCCAAAGAAGAAACCACAAGAGCTAATACTGGTCTCTGAAACACAGAGTGAATAAAGCTTTGCATACAGAAGGAAAAGTCAAGAAAAACATATATGGTATCTAAATATGCATAATACTAGTGAAAAGCCAGATGTCAAAAGTACCCATGGTATATGGATAAAAGGCAATCAAAGGACAAGAAAGCAAAAATAAGTGTCTACTCCTTCACAGTGCCCAAGAAAATTAAGAAAAGAACACAGTATAGAACTTTGTAAATACCCTCTTTGGTACATGAACTGTACAGAACCATAATCAATATTTAAATTAGAAACAATAGTTTAGACTCAAAGTATCACCTCTTAAACATGGATTATATAAAAGATTAAAGAGTACTAATACTTTTATTGATTATAGAAAACATACCTCTCTAGGCATGAGTGTCTTGGGAATAACTCTACAGGCAAACAATAACATGACAAAAATTCAATTTTTACAGATTAAAAAAAAAAAGAACATTTGCACTAATTAACACCAGACAATTTAGATAATGTAATTAACAAAGAAGGCATCTTTTTCTCACCCAATAACATGGCGACCACCATCATGAACTGCTTGTGAAACCAAGCCCATTAAGCCTATGCTGCCTCCTCCATAGACCAAATCAATATTCCTTGAGACCTACCATAAGACAAACACCAAATCAAAACAACAACGGGATACTCACACCTTACCCCTATCTCGTGGAGGTAGAGAGGCGGTTCCGAAACACCCTCGACTCAAGTGAAACGAAACAAAACAAAACAGTAACAAAAAGGAAAAATGGCAGTGAACAAAACATGGCAACTGAGCATACAGACAAAGAACAGTAACATCAACAATCAAACACCAATTTTTTCAAATTTTTTTTTTGGATAAATTAAAGTTTAAAGTTAATCACTTTTAAGTCTAAAAGCACATTTAAGATGTTTAATGATTATAAAGAAGAAAAAGCCAAAAGGGTAAAAATGGATTATAAAACAAATGTACTTTTTAGTGCAGTCTTGATATGTATGAAGAAGATAAGAGAAAGCATATATACAAAGATTGTACAATGAGAAAAACAAGAGAGAAAAGGGACCCCCATAAGAATAAAAATCCTGTAGATGAAAGTAACTGGAAGTATAGATAACACAAAAATGTCAAAAAAAAAAAAAGAAGAAAAAAACTAGCACTAGAAGCTGAAAACCTTGTTATATTTCCCATGTGTAAAAATCAAGCAACTTGCAGGAAAGAATGAAACTTGTCATGTGTGATATGCTAACACTCACACACACACCCCTAAACACACATTACCACACACACATACACACACACACAAAACAAAAACAGAGAGAAAAGCAGTACTCTGTCATTTGAAGCACTGCATGTAAGACCTCTGCTCAAGGAACAACATATTTGCAAGAAAATTTGAACAAAAGGGGTTAATAGACCTAAAAATTTTGAAGAAAAAAATGAATATCATTTTCAAGAACTTGTTATTTACTTCAAAATAGAGACCCCATTTTCATGGAAACATCAAAAAGGTACAATCTTTATGCAAAAAAACCCAAAATAAGATGATAAGTAAAAAGGGGTTAAAGCTAAAATCAACAAACAACAACATGCCAAGTGTAATCCCACGAGTGGGTTTAGAGAGGGTAAAACGTACGCAAACCATACCACTACTTTGTGGGGTAGAGAGACTATTTCCGATAGACCCTTAGCTCAAAGATAAAATGGAAAAAAAAAAGAAGAAAGAAGGGGGGTAGGGGGTAGGGGGGAGCATTGTTGATTGTTGAAGCTAATATACCAATTCTTTGCCAAGCTCAATGGCAGCATCTTGATAACTACTCTTCTTGCCTTGACTACTCCCACAAAACACACAAATCCTCTTGAATTTTGAACCCTTTACATCACTTTCCCTCTCCATATTTTCTTGTTAGTGACACTGTTTGTTTATGTTATACCAAGAACCACTTATTATATGATAAAGTAAGAATCTTGGTATGTTAATATTCTCTTTGCATATGCTAAGAGAGAGCAATATATAGAGAGAAAGAGAAAGAGCCTAGTAGCCTTATTCCTGTACCATTGAAGAAAAGTTGCTACACCTTTTTAGCTTGACCACTCACAAATGGTTTCTATGTACGAGCCGTATTCCACGTCACCCAGATCTTGATTATATTTTGTTTATACTCAACTCTACCACTAGTGGACAATCTTATTTCTTTTATGAGGTAAATAGCATGCCTAAATACTTGGATCAACTAGTTTAAAAAATACATACAAGGTATATAATTTGTATGCATATTCTCAGTGGCGTACGCAAAACTTTCAATAGAAGAGGTTCAATACTACTTAACCACTATTTTAAAAAAATATTACAAAAAATAAGAAAATTTTGCAGAAAAAAGTACCAATGGAGGTTCGAACACCCAACCTCTAAGAAGCAAAACAAGGCACTGGACCACTGCGCCAAGGGGATATCATTGTTGAGCAGCGTCATTTCTTTGAATATTAGTCTTTGCGTGCAATATTAGCATATAATCGAGTATATATTTAGCAAAAATTTTCGACGAAGTAGTGTCGCTTGACACCCCTTCGCTCAACGTGGGTCCGTCCCTGCATATTCCGGTCGCACATCAGCTTGTACGGCCTCACATCCAAACCAGAAAGACGAAAAGATGCAACGCTTCAGTCATGGGTGTATGCAGAGGAGATGCGATTCGCACATCAGCTTATGCAGCCGCACATTCAAAACAGTGAGTATCAGAAATTTTGAATTAAATAATTATTAAAGTTAAACAATTAAGTTTAAATGAATTTTGTCAAAAAAAGATAGTCTCTCGATCATTTGATCGAGCCGAAGTCAAGTGACCAACAACGAAAATAACGACACGAGATATTTCTTCTTCTCAGCCCTTTAACAACATAAAAGAATGTTTTTGTTAGGATATACTATTAACCATGTTGGTTTAAGTTATAGTATTATTTTTACATCCCATGTAAAGACTATTTATTTTATTAATTTAATAAAGTATTTGTTTAAATAGATTATTATGTTGACATGTGTGTCCTTTACTTATATAATAGGCAATTTTGTGCATGGAGTTATTTAACTCATGCACGAAAGATTAAAATTGTCGATTCTTATAAGTTATAAATTAAAGTTCACAATCAAAGTTGAAGTAGGACAAACATCTTGATGATTGTAGCACAAGATTAAAATATAATTTGATCTTAATTATGGGAGTGGTAATATTTCAACTTCTTGTGCTAGTACATTTTGTATGTATTGAACGGACCAAGTAGAGATGTTTGTTTATGTTCTGAATATTAATAAACAACTTCTCTAGTCCATTACATGTACTTATACTCTTAATCTTGATATAATTATTATGATCTATATAGTTTGATTTATTATTTTAATCTATTAAAAGGTGAGACTCTATTACGAGTCAATATATTCCTAATAGATTGGATAATGACAAATCACTTAGTGAAATAATAATTAGTTGATAGAACCATGTCTCGGATTTGAGATAGAAGATACCCCTATATTATTGCTTATAAGTTTTCACGTGTGAACCCTGCAGGTGGATTTAATATCCATCACGTGAAATAAGTTGAGCATAGTAATATAGGATTGAGTTAGTCAATAAATTAAATTTTCAGAAAAATTTGATTTAATTGATTGGTGTCAGTAATTCTAACACGGGGAGTTAAATAAGATGTAGTGGTAGATTTCGTAGTTAATATCGAGGAGTGCAATTACAGATTTTTAGTGGAATGATTTGTAATTTATTATGATATGGTAATTCATTCATTTGCGAATTAATATCATAATTGGAAGCCTCAGTTAATAAATCTGCGGTCCCTGCTACACCTGATTAACTAAACGATTTTGAAAAGAAAAGGATTTTGTGGAAGCAGTGATATTGTTTTGCAAGTCTTCTATAAGGAATGAATGTGACTTAGTACCAATAAATAAAGAGCTGAAAACGTTTTGTACTTAATGGATTATTAAGGCTGAAAAACGTTTTTGTACTTAATAGTGGTATTAAGGTGACATAAAATCTGAAAACGTTTTTGCCTCTTCCTCTACCTTCTTCAATGGGGTTATAGGATTAAATAGGGGCTTGGTTTTCAGAAGATTTTTCATTCATTATTCTCCTTAGAAAATCAGAGAACTTGTCCACACAAGTGTTGTTTAGAAAAGGTTAATCAGGAAGTGGTAGAAGGCAGCAGACCTGGAGATCAAGGTGATAAACGAATTGTGCAAAAGCTTCAACAAGTATGTATAGTTTTTCAAGAATTTCAGTTTGCAATTTACATTATTATGTTGTTATGTAAGTGTATGATCCGCGACTTTATGCTTCCGCTGCGTATATGAATTATACGTTCTAGCACTTTTTACATTTAAGCATATAAATTTTCCTTTCCACCACCAATGTAGGAGAAATGCTTCTTCCAGAAAGCAAAATGGAACAATTCATGTTTTCCCTCCATATTTCTTCTATTTCTCATTCATCTTTTGTTAGAGCCCAACATTGTGTTATTTTGTTTTAGTCCGTTTCGAAAAGGGTGTTGCTTTCCTTTTGGGCAACTACTTAATTTCAATTTTCACATGACATGTTTAATACCACGAGATTAAATAACATTTTGATACAATATACATTTTTTAATTTAAAACTACAAAATTCAAATGTCTTTTTAATTTACTTGAATTCCGTGTCAGTAAAAATAAGACAAACAAATTGAAATAGACGAAGTACTAGTTATATATATCATGTTTGAATGAACACGAAGCTATTATTAAGAAAAAAAATCAAAAGAAAAGATTATCATTTAAAATTCATGTATAGTCTTTACTCTTCCAATAATCCAATTATTTAACTATGAAAAAGAAAACACTTATTTTAGGCAGGACTTTCTCTAAATTTAATGAAAAAAAGAGTTAGATTTCATCAAAATAACTTGAATCACTCATGAAGTCATCAGATTGTGTGACCAACTTATTTTAGGGACACTCCTATTTTATTTAGTTAATTATTAACATATCCCCTTCACATGCAGGTTTGATTCGTTTCTCGATTGATCTACGTAGTAACCACTTTGCCATCTTATATTTAGAAATTGACGGTTTTTAAAATTAGACTAGAGATTTAAAGTTCGAAAGTGATCACCTTTCTAGAAAAAGTGTCAACGAATTTTGAATTTTGATTCAAAATTTCTTGTATGTTCTGAATTCTGATTACATGCTATATTATGTAACTATCCTTTTAATCGATTTAACTTGCAAAGATAAATAATTTGATTTATATAACTATGTCTTCAACACGTATATGAATGTCGTAGATATTTGAGGAAAAGGATTTCCAATGTTATGTCAATCTTGAATATTTTCATAGGGTACAATTACAAAAATGTAATAACCCAAAATAAAACGGAATCCACTAGTACAGTTCTCCTCCACTGTGGTTGACCACGGTCAACTTGTACAATTTTACTAAAGCATTATTTATCCAACTATTAGGGATCGTTTGGTAACCAGGCTGAGATAGATAAAGTTAATTTTGTTATTTATATGGAATAACTAATTTTAATATTTTAATATAAATAATGAGATAATTAATTTTTGAACTAATTAACTTCCAGTTAAGCATATAACAAAATAATTCTGCATTTTAGTATCTCCTTATCCTCTATACTAAACGGGCTCTATAAACTATTATTCGCTTTCAGCCTAGCTTTTTTATTCCAGCTTGATGTGTGATTTGTCAAAATGTAATGTAGTGTACCCCTTCTTCAGTTTAATAACATTTCCACATAAAAAAAGACTCAAATATTATGTGTAGGTCGGTCAATTTTATATTTGATTGAATTAATATACTCTTTATAAGGTCACTATCACCTTTTCGATGACATTATCAATTTTTTGTGGCATGTAAAAAAGTTCTTAAAGTTTTTAAATTAACCAAAATGTGTGAGGACTTGCAAAAAATAATAAAAACTTCAACTATGGATAAAAAAAAAAAAAAAAATTCATCTGAGGACTATAAAAAATGGTCTTATTAATAGTAGGAGTAGTAAAGTACGTAGGGATCGTTTGGTTGGAATAAGTTCTCTCTTAGTTATACTCCTAATAGTGGGAATAAGATGCGAAAATTAATTAATAACGAGATTAGTAATGAATTTACTTCTATTAGTAGATATTTAGTTTATTGGATTAAAAATTAGATATATAAGATATAATATAAAATATGTGTTTTATTTAAACAAGATAAATTGAAATAAACTTTTGTTTTAATTAATTGGGATTCATAATATGCCCGAAATTAACCATTTTCAATATTACTATCTAATCTTTTTTTCCTTCTTCTTCTTCTTTTTGTTTTTTGGTTTAAGGAGTTGATATTAATTAAATTCTGGGGATCATTCTGAAGAATATTCCCAGGAAATAATTTCTTATAATTTTTATATATCGACTCAACAATGTGAAGTTTTCATATCTTCTATTTTTAATTTCGTTTTCCCCCCTTAATGATAACAAGATTAGTGCACTAATTTATTATCACTCATGTTCTAAATTCGTGGAGATCCTTCATCCACATATAGAAGGATCTCAATTCTCAATCAAGAGTAGATTAAATTATAATAAGATCAAGTCATATATGACAGCATAAAGACTAATTTGACAATCTCAAACAAGCTCTACACCATCTTTTTTAGATTCTTGCCGCAAGGTAAGGTTGTGTATAATAAATCCTTGTGATTCGGTCTTTTCTCGAACCCCACATATAGCGGGAGCTTTAGTGCACTGGACTGACCTTTACCATAATTATTTACATGATGACGGCTTTAATATAACTTGATTGAATAAATGATGTTATACTGTCAATCATAAAACTAAAATCTTAAGCTGAATTCATGTACCTCTTTGAATATACATATATAGACAGGTGGACCAAGTGCATATCTCAGTTTTTTGGTTTTTACTCTGTATATGTATATGCAAATTCACTAAATTGATAGAATTTCGAATATGTATATGCAAATTCACTAAATTGATAGAATTTCGAATTTGAACTCAACATTTAAATCGTGAATTTGTCCCTTCTTATATAAATATAAATGTTTGTTCTTCAACTTCACCTTTTCTTTACCTGTAACTTGAAAAGTTTAGCACCTTTTCAACCTGGAAGAAGTTTTCAAATGGACATTGCAATTAGAGAAAAGGTATTAAAAAAAAATATCCTACTACTTAATAACTTGTAATAAGTTGTAACCAATTTAACAAAGCAATGTTTAAATATCAAGGTAACGAGTTTGAGCCCTGAAAAAATAGTCTCTTGCTCACATGAAAGGTAAAATTATGTACAATAGATTTTTATTATTTGGCTCTTCTTCAGACTTTGCGCATAGAAGAGAGTTTAATGCACCGAATAGCTCTATAAATTGTATATTATGGGCAATAAGTACATGGGAAAATGCAATGCAGGCATGTGGGAATAGCCATGGAGGTCTGTGCTAAGATGATTGATTAAGAAAAAAACATGTGGGTATTTGTGTATCAGGCCTTGTACCCTTATACACTAGACAAACTTGTTGTATTATTGGGAAACATTTCAATTCTTTTTTCATAATCCCCATATCACTTCACTTACCATGTTGTCCCTAATCCCCATTCCCTATGTATATACTCACTACTCCACTTCTATATGGAACATCTCGAATTTAAACCAAACGATTCATCAAAGTTTTAGGATTGTTAAGTTGGTTAGAGTCGCGTAAATATTAGTTATACCAGAATTTATGTATCATTTTATGCAAAAATGATGCAGGTTTTAGTTATCATGATGTATTAGTTTGTTCCAACATCTAGTCTTTTATACTTCCTAAAATTTCATGTCCAATCAAACAAAGACATATAATTGAAACAAAAAGATATTTTCATTAAATTATATAGTATATCCATCCTATTAAAAGTTTACCTTTTTATGTATTGTCAATGTAAAAAGGACAAAAAGAAGCTACATTTAAATGATAATTGCAAGTAGTTATTAATGATAAGTAGAAATAAACTGAAAGATATAGCGCAGGTTACATATATGATTATTATTTTTATAATATAGTAGCGTATATATAAGTTATTTAAATCCTTATACATACAACATTACTATGGTATATCAACATTCAAATGTAGGGTCAATTTTGCAGCAATTGGTTCAGACACTCCATTACTTTTAGCACGAATTAAACATGTGTAGTTGGTTAAAATACCTATACTTGTACTAACTGCACCATGGGTTGTCGTAGAATGAATGAAATTCCTCCATTTTTAATTAAAGATTTCGAGTGTGATTTTCGAGTTTGAACTATAATTACGAAAGCAATCAAGTTGAGAGTTTTTCCCTTTAAAAGGTCTTATGTATGATGAATCTCGATTAATCGATCGATAAATTTCGTATATCGAATAAGTTTTTTTTAAAAAAAGGAAAGTTATTATAGCCATCATTACCCAAAAAATAGAGGTAAATTGGATTTCCACACGTACTGGTGTAAATGTTACTCCCTCCGTTTCAAAAAGAATGATTTACTTTCTTTTTTAGTCCGTTTAAAAAAGAATGACCCTTTCCTTTTTTGACAACACTTTAATTTCAACTTTCCACATGACATGTTTAGGACCACAAGATTAAATGACATTTTGGTATATTTGCCATAACTTTAATTTAGGACCATAAGATTCAAAATCCCTACGTTGGCCTATAAATCAGGCTTTCTATTCAAGCGTAAGTTTGCGTACACACCACCTTTTGTAAAACTTCACTAAATATGTTCATTGTTGTTATTATATTTCCCAGTATAATGAAATTTTACTCTGTCATTACTTAAATGATCAATACAAGGAACTTTTTTAAGCAATGGCGGAACTTTATAGAAGGGTATTAAAAATGTCACACTTATAAATTTGGACCTGTGATTAACGCAATTTATGAACTTTTTGCCGCTTAATTAATATATTTCACGATTATAATTTTTCAATTGAATGTTCTTTCTTCAAGCTAAGGTAGCTTCTTCCCTGATGGTAAGTATGGATTGGTATAACATGCAAAATATGATCGAGTAAGACCCAACCTATTAAGCTTTTAGATGACATGATCACTCACTTCAATGTTATATCAGAGCAGACACAAGTCTTTGGATTTGAGTCTCACCCCAACCCAATATAATAAAAATAAAAATAAAAATAAAATTCACGTTCTCAACCATGAAAAGAATTCAACTCACACCTGAAAGAACATGTTAAAGGCATAATTTAGTAAATAAAAGTGTACTCTCTCCGACAATTTAAACTTTTAGTTTAGAAGGTCACATACTACATTAAGTAAAATAAAATTAATAATATAAAATATTTTTACGCTATTATTGTATACTAGTAGTATAATTTAAATACAAATATAATTGATCTGTTAGTGGACTGTGTGTAGCAGGACAAAATTGACCTTCAGTGCAGGTATATATAGGCTACAGACTATATGTTGAATAGTAGGGTGTGGCCAGAAAGGGATGGCAAGATAATGGCAACATAAATAACAAGACAAATAAAAGTTGTAATGAAACCAACTATCAATTTATTGTTAGAAAATGACTCTTAACAGATGGGGGTAAATTTATTAAAATTGCCACTGTCACAACTTGCATTTCTCTTGAATTTATGCAGGGCTTTATACTTCATTACCTTTCTTATCTTAGAAAGAGGGGGAAGGTGAGGAGTGGGGGTGGGGAGTGTCAAAGAGTGGCATTTCTTATTAAGTTTTCCACTTGATGTAAGTTACTCGCTCTGAAACTTGAATAATTTAAATTTACGCTACATAATGTTTAGTAAAGAGAAACATTCTCTATTGGAACTTTTTCAATTCAAGACTCGAATCTGAAACGTCTAATTTAGAATGGAAGGACCATATTCATCCCACAATAATAGAATTCCATGACTAGCTAAGAATGATTACTACTCAAACTAGAGCATAAATATGGCACTTTATTTAGGTGTCATATGTCCTTGCAAAAAACAAGTTTATTCCATCAGCAAAAAGTTTGAATTTGTTCTTGTATCATTCAAAATTGTGCAATTTTTCTATTCGATTTATTCTTGATCCATTTATACCCCTGCGGTTAGCAAATCGTCTCGTATTTGTCCTTTCACTAATAGAGCTCCTGCAAGAAATGAATGGGCTCCACGCATGTCTATATTCTCTGAGAAAAGGAGGGCTAAATCTACTCATGATTATATTTTGATTATGATTTAAAATTACATGTTTAAGGTCAAGGAGCAAAAATGAGACTTTATTCTAGCAAAGGGACAATATAAGACCAAAAGTTTAACGAATGACAAAGTTACAATATTTTGGACCGCACATGAGTATATTTAGCTAGCTTTGGCCATAGATTTTGAAAATTATCTTTAAGTATTTGTTTGATCACGAAATTTGATCTTCAAATATTTCAAGTAAAATGCATGTCCAAATACAACTTCAAATTTCAAAAATCACAACCTCAAAAGCTAAAATTTTGAAGTTTCGAACTTCAAAATCTATTTGGAAGTGTCATTTATTTCATTTTTTGGTGCGACTTTCCATCACATATCAAGTGCCAAAAAGAAAGAAAAAATAAATAAAGTGACCACTATACTCAAGTCACATAATAATCAAGTTAAATTAGATACATGCATGTATAATGGAATTTCAAAAACATGGTCAAAAGGGCAAAATATTCAGTGAACTTAAGAGAGACAAATGCTGCAGATACATTATCCTCACAAGTATAGGAGAACTATAAGTGACCAAACATTCTCACATCTCTTTAATTTTTCACTTTATTTCTTTAGCTCACTATAGAAAAGACATAGATGGAGGTACGTACATATCATTCTATGTATGAACTAGTAAGTTTTAGAGAAAATATATAAAATCACCCCTAAATTTATCCGCAAAATTTACTTTAGCACTTTAACTTTGTGCATAATTATTTACCTCTCTATTATTGTTTCAAGTGAATTTAGTTTCCCCTTAGAGATGACCTGGCAAAGAATGTGCAGTCAATCGCCTAAAAGCTCATAAAAAGGAGAAAAAAATATTAAAAACAGTCAAAATTAAACACTTGTCACCTTCCTATTGGATACAACATTAATTATATTTAATTATTATTTTTTTTTTAAAAAAAAACAATCATAAATTTTGTTATTTCTTATTCTTTCATTTTTCATTGAAAAGAAGAAAAAAAATTATAATCAGCCAAAATTAACCACCTGTCACCTTCCTATTGGATATTAGTTTTTTTAAAAAAACACAATTCAATTCAAATTTTTTTGTTCTTTTTTCCATTTTTCCTTTTTTCTCATTTCTTAAGACCCGCTTGGATTGACTTATTTTAAGTGCTTTTAAGCTAAAAATAATTTTTAAGCACTTTTGAAGCGTTTGGGTAAATTTAAAAAGTGCTTATAAACACTTGATTTTTGGAAAAAATGCTTAAAATAAGTCAAAAGCCATAAGTTATCCCTAACTTATGACTTTTGGCTTAAAATGCTAAAAATAAGCCAAAAGCCAAAAGTCAATCCAAACGGGCACTTAGTCATCTTCTTCCCAAAACCATTTTCTCCATTAAAGAAGCAGTCAAACCTTTCTTCCCCAATGACTACAGGTAAAGATCTAGCAAAGTTCGTGGGATTTCTTCCTTGGAAACTGTATCTCCGGCGTACCTCTTTGATTATTTTTTTATTTGTCAAAAGTTTATGTCGAAGAAATAAAGGACTCCTGCACTCTCGTTGCTTCGGAGCTTGTCACTTCTACCATGGTTATTAGCTCCACATTCTATGTCTCCTTCTCTGGTAATTATGATACAACCTTTCATTCACCGTCTACGGAGAAAAACTTGATTATTTTTTATCGAAAATTAAGCTCAGATCTGACAAGTCAAGGAAATCGCCATTAAAGTCAGAGATGAAGAAATTTGCTTCTAGATTTGATGGCTTGAGGTTGAAATCTATGTGATTGCAGGGTTGGTTTATAGGATTTGAGGAACCGAAGTTGTAGTAGATTCGTTTGTTTATCGATTGAAATGGAAATGAACATGGTATCTTTATGCAATGTAATTGACGGAGTCGTAAATGCAGAAGAATTCAAATGAAGAAGACGATGGAAGTGGACAAAAGTGAAAAATAAGTAAAATGGAAACAGAGAAAAAATTCTGACGTGGCGGTGTGTGTAACACACTGCCCTTTGTAGATTGGTTTTGTAATTTAAAGCGGGTAATAAATTCACTTCGAGCAACATTAGGGGTGGTAAATAATTATCCGTAAAGTTAAAGTGTTAAAGTAAGTGGGCGGACAAATTTAGGGGGGATTTTATGTATTTTCTCTAAGTTTTATCATCTTGGAAACGAGGAGATTCTGGATAATAGCCGACTGTTGTAATACTTTTATGTGGAAGAGTCCGGGGATAGTCTCTACTTCCCATCTTCTCATTATTTAGGGGGTGTTTGGCCATAAAAAAATTTTCAGTTTTCGAAAACACGTTTTGGCCATAAAAATTTCGGAATTCAACTTCAAGTTGGATTTCAGAATTTGAAAAATACCAAATGGTTGTTTTTCAGTTTTTTTTCACTCCAAATTACGCACAAAAATTCAAAAACAACTCTCCAAATTTTAAATACTCCCTCCGTTCGCTTTTACTTTTCACTATTTTCCTAATTGAATTTTTATTTTTACTTATTACTTTTGACATATCAAGAAAAGACAAAAGAATTTTTTCTATTTTACCCTTAACATTAATTGCTTATTCGCTAAACCATTTTCAAAACATACTACTTTAAACATCAATTAATAGGGGTAGTATGATAAAATAACCATATCAATAATTATTTTCTTAATGGGTGTGCTGATGAATTTAACATATTCTTTATGAATGAAGAAAAAGCAGAAGTAATAGAGAAGAGAGATTACAGAAGCGAAAGAAGAGAGTAGAGTAATGTGATTTGTGTATTATTACTTGTGTGTTAAGAGATACAAGCTAAGATTATTCATAGAGTGGTGACTACCTCTAACTACCGGCTAACTATATTAACTAACTCTTACTAATTGACTACTTCTAGAACCTTCTACACTTAGAGAATACGAGTGATCTAGTCATATACATTTGTTTCCTCAACACTCCCCCTCAAACTTGGTGCTGTAAAGATGTTGGCAAGTCCAAGTTTGGACATTAAGTAGTCATGTTGAACTCTGTTAAGCCCCTTTGTTAAGGCATCTGCAGGCTGATCATGTGTAGAGATATATTCAATCTTTATCAGGCCTTGTTGGATCTTTTCTCTTATAAAGTGACAGTCTATTTCTATATGCTTGGTTCTTTCATGGTAGACAGGGTTAGCAGCCATCTGAATTGCAGTTTTTCCATCACTAAACACTGTGACAGGAAGTTGAACTTGAACTCCAAGTTCTGAAATCAAGCCAATAATCCAAGTAAGTTCAACAACTGTGGATGCCAAGTGTAACACCCCGTATCTGTCACGCCCCGAATCCCATCGGGACGGATTGGCACTCGTAGCCGACAAGGCTCGAGAGAACCAAGCTCTGCCTCTATTCAATCATATACAAGCCATAAGAAATCCATAATCACATAATAACTTTGGATATCAATAATGGAGTCATAGAACATGATACATATATTCACATATGCGAAACTTGGCCGTTGAGGCCACCAAGTCAAAAATGACATATATCTTTTACACTTATTCACCCACAACCGTCTACAAAAGCCTCTAACAATGCATTGACCAAAATGAACTAAAAGTCGGGACAAGTTCCCACTTTATACAACATGTACAACACCAAAACATATGTACAATAGTGACTCGGAGTAGCCCCAAACTAACTGGAGCTCACCAAAAATCTGCAACAACTGGCAACCTACTGTGGAGGCCTACTAGTACCTGCGCCTGCAGCAAGTAAGGTAAATCCCCCAAGAAGGGTCAGTACGAAGAATGTACTGAGTATGTAAGGCCATATGAAACTTGTAAGCTATGTAAGTATGTCAAAGGACTCAAGTTCAAAAGCATAACCGATATATATAAGTCACAATGTAGATGAGTCACTATTCTGTACTTTGGAAACCATGTATATAGCTTGCGGTACTTTCTTTGTATTTTTAATTTAATGATTATTCATCTTCGCTTGTGACTTTGTGATACCCGGGCCCCGACTGAACAGTGGGTTTTAAACATAACATCATGTTATGTTGGGATCGGCTCGAGCTAGGCTTATGCCTCTAGAGCTGCCACCCTATGAATTAATGTATATATCGGGATTGGCTCGAGCTAGGTTAGTACCTCTACAGCTGCCACCCATACAACATTTCAGGTTCGACTCGAGCTAGGTTATTACCCCTAGATCTTCCCCCTGTCAGGTTCGGTTCGAGCTAGGCTTATGCCCCTAGGACTGCCCCCTTATTTTGGGATCGACTTGGGCTAGGCATTTTGCCCCCAAAGCTGCCACCCTTACTTGATCATTGACCACATATGCATTACTTTGTTTATTACTTCGAGATTGATACAAGGATAGTCACAACTTTACTTGGAACTTCGGATCATTAACCAACGAGTGAGAGACATGTAAATAACTTGGCAACATAACATTATTAGAACTATAACACCGTGGGAACCATTGGACAAGAATTCATGAACAAGAGACATAAGTATAATCACTATTGGAACATTGGAATATAACCTTATTTGAGCTTTTGGAACATCATCCATGAATATGAGACATGAGATTCACCAATGATCAATGAGTAGAAAATATATGACAATGACCATGGATAACCGGATATGAGATACCTTAGCACATTTTGGGATGGAACAAACGTAATGTCAATATGAATACTATTTGCCGCAGAAAGATACAGACAGAGTAACCTTACATACATTGTACTCTCAATACGAATAAACAACCTTAGACGTGCACACAATAGTCCCGCTCCTTCTTTATGTGTCACTCTACATCACAAATGCATAACGGAATTGACATTAACCACCAACTACTTTACAAATGCATACAATGTCAACGAGTTACATGTTTGCCTTTAAACATGTCATTTCCCCTTGACAAAATCATTGATAAAATTATTATTCCAAAAATTCCACATATTCTCAACACTGACCAATACATGATAACCAATACATTTCACAACTACACTTCTCCTTTACACTTTCTTATCCACACCACATCACAAATAATCCATCAATTCACCTTAATACACTTCATAGCACATCTCGGCCAATATCCCCCAATTTACATTTATAGAAATATAACAAGTTTAGTAACAAAATAACATCATACATGTTCATATTTTATCCATACCATGCTTTTTCATCAAAAGCACAAGTCCTAATTCAAGCTGTACATTTTCCTTTAGCTGCAATAACATAGAATCCTACTTTACCATGCTTTGTCAAATCCTGCTGTACATTTTCCTTTAGCTGCAATAACATAGAATCCGCAAACTGTTTCTCTTTCACTTCAGTTATTAAGGAGGATTCTGCTGCATTCTGCACAATAACTCTATCATCTGAGGATTCAATAAGGCAAACTCCCAAGCTGGCTAATTGATTCAGATCTTTGATTATCTCATACTTTTCATTCAACTGGCCACTAGTGCTTCCTACTGCCTTACGGCTCAATGCATCAGCTACTACATTTGCTTTACCTGGGTGATAAAGAATATCAATGTCATAGTCTTTTAAGAGCTCTAACCACCTTCGTTGCCTCAAATTGAGTTCCTTTTGCTTAAAGAGATATTGCAAATTTTTATGATCCATATAGATATCAACATGAATTCCATATAAATAATGACGCCATATCTCTAAAGAAAAGACCACCGCTGCTAGTTCAAGATCATGTGAGGGATAATTTTTCTCATGTGGCCGCAACTGTCGTGAAGCATATGCTATGACATTACCGTGTTGCATCAATACACGTCCGAGGCCAACCTCAGAAGCTTCACAATACACTACATAACCTTCGGTACCTTCGGAAAGCACTAAAACTGGTGTGGAGGTTAATTTATCTTTCAACTTTTGAAAGCTTTTCTCACATGCATCATTCCACTGAAATTTTACTGCCTTATGTGTAAGCTTTGTTAACGGTGCATCAATGGAGGAAAAACCTTTCACAAATCTTCGGTAATAACCTGCCAGTCCAAGAAAACTACGGATCTCTGTGGGTGTCGTAGGTCTTGGCCAATTTTTCACTGCTTCAATCTTCTGTGTATCAACCTGTATTCCTTCATCTGACACAATATGACCCAAGAATGCAACTGATTTTAACCTAAACTCACACTTGGAGAACTTTGCATACAACTTACGCTCACGAAAAATCTGTAACACTTGCCGCAAGTGATTAGCATGGTCCTCCGGTGATCTTGAATAAACTAGGATATCATCTATAAATACCATGACGAACACGTCCAGAAATGGCTTAAACACCCTATTCATCAAATCCATGAACACAGCTGGGGCATTTGTTAGGCCAAATGACATAACTAAAAATTTATAATGACCATACCGTGTTCGGAAAGCTGTCTTAGGCACATCTTCTTCTCTAACTTTGACTTGATGGTAACCCGACCTCAAGTCGATCTTTGAAAAACACTTGGTACCCTGTAACTGATCAAACAAATCATCAATTCGAGGGAGGGGATATTTGTTCTTGATCGTCACCTTATTCAATTACCGATAGTCAATGCACATTCTCAATGTGCCATCTTTCTTCCGGACAAATAATATCGGCGCACCCCACGGGGACATACTAGGCCTAATGAATCTTTTGTCCAGCAAATCTTTCAACTGCTCCTTCAATTCACGCAGTTCTGCTGGAGCCATTCTATATGGGGGAATAGAAATAGGCTGAGTGCCCGAAATCACATCAATACCAAATTCGACTTCCCGTTCTGGGGGTAAGCCTGGAAGATCCTCTGGGAACACATCTAGAAATTCATTAACCACTGGAACCGACTGTGGAGTTAGTGGTTCCACTTCTGTATCTTTCACCCGTACTAGATGACATATGTATCCTTTAGCAATCATTTTTCTGGCTTTCAAATAGGAAATAAATCTTCCTCGTGGTGCGCCTATATTACCCTGCCATTCAAGAATATTTTCTTGCGGAAAACAAAATTGCACCTTCTTGGCCCGGCAATCCACCGTAGCATAACAAGAGGCCAACCAATCCATTCCCATTATCACATCAAAATCCACCATGTCTAATTCAATGAGATCGACCAATGTATCATGACCACACACAGTTACCACACAGTCACGATATACTCTCTTTGCAATAATATATTTACCAACTGGTGTAGACACTTCAATTGAGTTAATTAATAATTCTGGTGCCTTTGCAAATTTCGCAGCAACCAATAGAGTAACATAGAAAAATGTAGAACTAGGGTCAATCAATGCATATATATTATGTGAGGATACGAGTAATGTACCTGCGACAACATCAGGGGAAGCCTCTGAATTCTGTCGGTCCACTAAAGTATAAGTGCGATGCTGGACCCCACTAGTACTGGCTGCTCCTCTGGCACCTCTACCCCTGCCTACCAACTGAACACCTCGGCCCAAAGAGGGAACCGATGCTGATGACACCACAGCCGATCCTGTCGGTCGTGCTACACCTCCTATACTCCTCTAGGGACACTCTCTCATCATGTGTCCTGTCATGCCGCACCAGAAACAAGTATTTGTCCCCACTCTGCATGTACCTACATGAATACGCCCGCAGTGTTGACACTGCTGACGAGGAAGACCTGCTGCCTGTGATCCGTGAACTCCGCTACTTTGCCCAGATGGACCACCCCTAGACCCTCGAACCTGTGAGTGAGCACCCCTTGTGGAATAAGAGAACGATGGTCTAGGTGGTTTCGAAAACATACGGGGCCTAGATCCTCCTTGGGACATCATAGGTGGTCCCATAGGTCTATCCCGTTTGGACTGTCCCCTGTCAAATTCATGTACCCTTCGTCTCTGTCGTTGATCTTCCATTTTCTGGAAGAAGGCCTGAATTCTCGCTATGTCCATGTCCTTATTCAAGGCAGCAATTGTGCAATCCCTTACCAAATATGGCTCTAGTCTATCCACATATCTATGGATTTTATCTGTCATCGTAGCCACCACATTTTGCGCATATCGAGCCAAGGAATTAAATTGCAAGCTATATTCCCTCACGCTCAAATTTTCTTGACGGAGATTTAGGAATTGATCCGCACGTGCCTCGCGGATCTCACAAGAAAGATAATGATTTACGAAAGCCACTTTAAACTCGTCCCAAGTAGGTGTATTTGCACCAATATCACGGAATTTCTTCCAATCCTCGTACCACAATATTGCCTTCCCTTTCAACCTGTACGCAGCAAGTTCAACTGTCTCTACCCCCGTCACGTGCATAACTTCCAAGGCCCTCTGAATTTGATCCACGAAGTCTTGTGGATCTGCTTTTGGATCTGACCCATGTAAAGATAGGAGGGTCCAGTTTCAAGAAATCTTGTGTTCTGCGACTTGCCACTCTTGCCGCATCATCATCATGTGTCATTGGGCCAGCTCGTCCTTGACTCTGGGCTACCACTAACTGTGTCAACATCTAAACTGCATTTCTAAGATCCTGATCTGTGGCATTGACTGGTGGTTCTACAGGTACGTTTCTCCTACTCGACTCTTCTGGTACAGAGGGAGTGGAGGAAGCTCGTGACACAAATTCATGCTCAGTATCGCCTTGATTAACTTGATCAGGTGGTGGTATACTGGTTCCTTCACAGCAATTCTATCAATCCTCTTACTTTTACCGTGACCTCTTCTTGTCATCGGCATTTTCTATATCAAAGAGAAATCAATCACCATGGTCAAATATGATTTAACATACAACACTAGCTCTATTGCACGATCTAGAAGTGAAGAAAAGAAACCACATCCTAAATGTCCCGTAGCCTCCTACTTATACATGTGGTGCACAACACATCGATAAGTAAGACTCTACTCAGACACGGCTTTGTAGACACCCTTAGAACGACCCGCTCTGATACCACTTTTGTCACGCCCCGAATCCCATCGGGATGGATTGGCACTCGTAGCCGACAAGGCCCGAGAGAACCAAGCTCTGCCTCTATTCAATCATATACAAGCCATAAGAAATTCATAATCACATAATAACTTTGGATATCAACATGGAGTCATAGAACATGATACATATATTCACATATTCGAAACTTGGCCGTTGAGGCCACCAAGTCAAAAATGACATATACCTTTTACACTTATGCACCCACAACCATCTACAAAAGCCTCTAACAATGCATTGACCAAAATAAATTAAAAGTCGGGACAAGTCCCCACTTTATACAACATGTACAACACCAAAACATATGTATAATAGTGACTCGGAGTAGCCCCAAACTAACTGGAGCTCACCAAAGATCTGCAACAACTGGCAACCTACTGTGGAGGCCTACTAGTACCTGCGCCTGCAGCAAGTAAGGTAAATCCCCCAAGAGGGGTCAGTACGAAGAATGTACTGAGTATGTAAGGCCATATCAAAATTGTAAGATATGTAAGTATGTCAAAGGACTCAAGTTCAAAAGCATAACCGATATAGATAAGTCACAATGTAGATGAGTCACTATTCTGTACTTTGGAAACCATGTATATAGCTTGCGGTACTTTCTTTGTATTTTTAATTTAATGATTATTCATCTTCGCTTGTGACCTGTGATACCCGGACCCCGACTGAACAGTGGGTTTTAAACATAACATCATGTTATGTTGGGATCGGCTCGAGCTAGGCTTATGCCTCTAGAGCTGCCACCCTATGAATCAATGTATATATTGGGATTGGCTCGAGCTAGGTCAGTACCTCTACAGCTGCCACCCATACAACATTTCAGGTTCGACTCGAGCTAGGTTATTACCCCTAGATCTTCCCCCTGTCAGGTTCGGTTCGAGCTAGGCTTATGCCCCTAGGACTTCCCCCTTATTTTGGGATCGACTTGGGCTAGGCATTTTACCCCCAAAGCTGCCACCCTTACTTGATCATTGACCACATATGCATTACTTTGTTTATTACTTCGAGATTGATACAAGGATAGTCACAACTTTACTTGGAACTTTGGATCATTAACCAACGAGTGAGAGACATGTAAATAACTTGGCAACATAACATTATTAGAGCTATAACACCGTGGGAACCATTGGACAAGAATTCATGAACAAGAGACATAAGTATAATCACTATTGGAACATTGGAATATAACCTTATTTGAGCTTTTGGAACATCATCCATGAATATGAGACATGAGATTCACCAATGAACAATGAGTAGGAAATATATGACAATGACCATGGATAACCGGATATGGGATACCTTAGCACATTTTGGGATGGAACAAACGTAATGTCAATATGAATACTATTTGCCGCAGAAAGATACAGACAGAGTAACCTTACATACCTTGTACTCTCAATACGAATAAACAACCTTAGACGTGCACACAATAGTCCCGCTCCTTCTTTATGTGTCACTCTACATCACAAATGCATAACGGAATTGACATTAACCACCAACTACTTTACAAATGCATACAATGTCAACGAGTTACATGTTTGCCTTTAAACATGTCATTTCCTCTTGACAAAACCATTGATAAAATTATTATTTCAAAAATCCCACAATATTTCCAACATTGACCAATACATGCTAATCAATACATTTCACCACTACACTTCTCCTTTACACTTTCTTATCCACACCACATCACAAATAATCCATCAATTCACCTTAATACACTTCATAGCACATCTCGGCCAAAATCCCCCAATTTACACTTATAGAAATATAACAAGTTTAGTAACAAAATAACATCATACATGTTCATATTTTATCCATACCATGCTTTTTCATCAAAGGCACAAGTCCTAATTCAAGCTTGAATCCTATGAATCACAAATCTTATACAAAAGCACAAGGTACCATGTCCAACATTTCCAAGAACAACCAACATGATCCACATACTCTTTCATGCATATAATATATTAATCCATGAGAATAAATACTTACCAAGGCTTGAGAAATGATGATTTTGCTCCAAAAGTTGTCTTTGAGTTTTTAGGGTTTGGAGAAAATGTCTTGGATATTTGTCTAAAGGCATGAGACTTTGTACTCAATAAAATCAGATTTTATGCCCTTTATATAGGCCCCCAAATCCATCCTTATCCACTTCTTTAGCATTGGTTGTTGTTTCTAGAAGGTCTTTGAAAGAAAGGGTCATTTGACCCATTTTGGGCCATGTGTTCTTTTTATTTTTGGGTCCTTTTTGGGCCCAATTCACTTAACCCAGTAAAATCAATAATTTCTCGTGTTTAAGTCGTCTTATATGTATCACAATAATATTCCCACTCATTATACTCATATCCGTAGCCTCAATCCCAAAAACAAGTGATTTTAGCCACGTTTGGCTTATTTTGACCTTAAGGGCAAAACTGTCATTTTGACTCTAAATTCGTTCTCGAGTAATTTTATCATACCAATATAATATTTCATTCATTTCATGTATATACTCATGGTTGTAGAAGAAATGTGGCAAAAATAGGCTCAATACGACCCTAGATACCCTTGGGACTTAGAAATTTCCAACTTTCGAAAAAGTGGAAAAACCAGCGTGGCACGCCCTTGGGCGCGCCAAATTTCTGCCTCTGGAATAAAAAATTTAGTCCAGAGCGGCGTGGCACGGTCCCAAACGCGCCCCATACGTAGTTTTTTTGAAAATTTCATTTTTTAACTTTTCTTCGCGGGTTCGGTTAGATACTTCAAGTCCTATTCTTTAACTTGCTTCTTAACCTTAATATAATTTGTTTAGAGGTCCTCTTAGCCTTGTTTTGAACCCCACAAATATTCCACAAAAATCACGAAACACCTCCTATGAAGGTTTAATCACTTATACAAGGGCCAAATTCAATTATCTCATCAATGGCATTACCAAATACATACTTGTAGCTCCCGATACCTAAGTAAACATTATTTAATGTCGTCAAGTAGGGTTAGGAAGGTACGGGGTGTTACAGTATCCTACGTGTACTAGTTCCACTTATCTGTCACTTAATACAGCCTTATGGTACGGGTAATGGACTCAGTTTCCTACATAACTAGTGACGATAAGATGGGTTGGAAGGAACTGCCCGTACAGTTTAATGTGACACAACTAAGTTAACGTCGATGTAACTATTTAAACTTGGGATAGTGAGTAGGTATCTGGATCTAAAGTTTAAAAGTGACCAAGTGTACGCGAGCTGTAAGTTAAATTAAAGGAATTAAGAACCGAAAATGAAATTAACTATTGAGGTGCTTGCTTGACTTAATTAAGCTAGTAGGTGACTCACCTACTTGATACATATGGACCAAGTTAATGGACCCAAGATTATGGATCAGATTTGGGCCAAGATTAAATGTTCCAAAGAGGTGTATTACCTACTTAGACTATTGTGCTGAATTAAGACATATGTTAATGGACTCAATGGAGGCCCAAGTTAAGTAATTAAAAGGGGAGGGATGATCAGCCCAACTCCAAGTTTAATTGAGGCCCAAACTAAGTACATAAAATAAGGAAGATGATCAGCCCAACTCCAAGTTTAATTGAGGCCCAAACTAAGTACATAAAATGGGGAAGATGACCAGCCCAACACCTAAATATAACTAAGGCCCAACATGACATGATCCAACTAGAATTAGCCCAAGTAAGTGGACTGTTTTGGACAACTTATATAGCCAAGTAGGTGCATCACCTACTTGGACTATTTTTGACCAAGAATTGGCTAAGGATGGGCTAGTGAGAGATGGCTAAGAGGGAGTATATAGATCTGAAATTCAGCTTAATTATCCATTCACTTCACTTGCCAAAAACAGAAAAATTAAAACACTTTCTCCTCTCTTAAACCCCAAACCAGCCGCCCCAAATTTCCCTAGGGTTCTTGGGTGAATCCTCCACTTTGTAAGTCTTGGTAAGTGTTTACCCTTGTAGATTAATGTAATATATGTATAAGAAAGTGTGGAAGTCAGGTTGGCTATGTTTAAAATGTATAGGGCAGTCCCTTAATTAGTTGGCAGTCCACTTGTGTTAGTTTTAATGAATTTATCTTCCTTGTGGTTTGAACTTGTATAGGGGCTTAAGGTGTTAAAGAAATTAATTTAGGAGAATAACATTTCAGTATATTAAAGTGTAGTTCTGCCCCTAAATCGTTCCTTTGATGTATGGCTTGATGGAAATGTCTATACGTGTTTGTAAATGGAACATTTGGTGTAGTGAAAAGAGAATATTCTCTTGTTATGTTAAACTGAATTTTAGAACTATTGTGGACTGTTTTTGGTATGTTACTTTGGAAGGCAGTAGGGTGACCTTATGGGATGAATATATGGAGTTTCGTTGGAGTGGAAATGTAAAGGATAAACTAGGTAGGTATTCCTATCGGTTTGTAATGTTTATGTCAACATATGGACTGTTTTGGTAGCATTGTTGTTGTGAGGCAGTAGGCTGCCGTGTAGGAGCTGGAATAGAGTTACGTGGAAGTATAAAGGAGGTTGGAATGAGCTATCATATGTTAGGATGGTCGGACAAATTTTAGTTCCCGTTAAGTAGTTCGTTACCGCCTTGTAAACCTATAATGTGAGTAGCTTTTCATGTAACTCCATTATGTACTTATATTGTAGAGTAACACATAAGGAAGAAGCTGAATTGTTGTAGTCATGTGGTGTGAAGTTAAGGTATGTAAGGTTACTCTTTTTCGTATCCTTTGGCATCGTATACTGTCCACATAGTTAATGACCTTGTTTCCACTCCGAAATGTTCTAAAGTACCTCAATACATATGTACTATCAAGTTTCAGAAGTTCTCTTTTGTTGTTCCAAAAAGGATCTATAATGTTATAACCACCACTATAACAACTTCAAAGATTAAATAAAGTAAGCAACTCAATATGGTTATGTTCGGGTGGCAGCTCGAGGGGGCTAATAGCCCAGCATAGAGACGATCCTGATTTATTATATATGGGTGGCAGCTCGAGGGGGCTTAAAGCCCAGCATAGAGACGATCCCAGATTATGTTACCACGGATCAGTTGGGTATATGTATGGCATGCCTTATAAAGACAAGAAAAGTAAAGAAAGAAAAAGGGAAGTAATGAATGTAATGTATACGGTTCCTCGATTATAGTAAAGGTGGTTTATCAGTATTAGTTATTCACTTGCATCTGATTCCATTTGAGTTCTTATATTTTATACAGTTTTTATCTATCTGAATTATGAAACTTTCTCCCCGAGCTGCGGAACTAACAAGTCTATTAGAAAGTCAAATTAGCAACTTTTACACGAATTTTCAAGCGGATGAAATCGGTCAAATCCCCGCTGCCTCCTTGAAAGAGAGATGTCCTAAACCACTAAATGATGGGGGGCCGCTTGACCAACGGCCATCATACTATGATCATAGTATGATCAGTTTTTTGAAATTATCAATATAATCGAATGATTCTATCTGAGGGATATTTCCCCCTTTCAGAATTGCATAGAATTATTTTTTATTCTGATGAATTATTCATTCGAATCCTACTGAGAGGTCCACTAGAGATCAGAAATTGTTGAAAAAATAATAAGATCTTTCTTTTGTCCCTTCCAGGCGATCGAAAAATAAAGAAATGGTTAATATATTCAAGATAATTACGTATTTATAAAATACCATCTCAATTCATCCTATTTCATCAGATCTGGGATGTGATATGGTTCCGAGGATGAACACAGAATTGATGCAATTTCTTTTCTAAGAAAGAGATCATAGTCCTTTATGGTGCTTTCAACCCGCCGAAATGGAAGGCTTTGCACTTGAGCTTCAACGACCAAAACCAACTATGGCTGAGTTTCGGTCCAGCTTGTTGTTACATGAGTCTTGGCTTCAGTTTAGCCTTATATAATCAGTACATTCTTTCGTACCGACGTCCCTCTTGCGGGATCCACCTTTCATGCTACAGGTACAGGAGCTAGTAGGTCTCTCCAATGGGAGCACATGATATCTAAAGGCTATTGGTGAGCTCCAGATTGATTCGAGGCTTTATGAGTCAGTTGTATGTATTTTTGGTATTGTATAGCAGTGACGTGAAAGGCGGGGGTTTGTCCTGACCTTAACTAAGTCCATGTGTTTTGTTTTAGAGGCTTTGTATACATTATAAAGTCCAGCATAGTAGTGGTTCGTCTTTTAGATATTGTGGCCCCAACGGCCAAGTCTTATATATCTGTTTTGTAGCCACCTACCCGGTTTACTTTACCGATATATCATGTCCATACACTACAACATATTGTTAGCTTAATTACATGCATAAGACATACATGAACGTAGGTTGGTTCTCTCGGGCCTTAACGGCTCCGGGTGCCAGTCCGCCCCAATGAGATTTGAAGCGTGACACCAAGCTTCTGTATTCTGACTTAGCTGAGCTCCTTGATACAGTAGATTACTTCTTAGATTTCTAGGAAATAAGTGAATCTCCAAACTTGATAGTAAATCCTGTGATAGACCTCCTAGAGAATGCACATGTAGCCCAGTTTGCATCATAGTGAGCTGTTAGGACATATTTCTTATTGCTTAATAATAGTAGTCCTTGTCCTGGTTTTCCTTTAACATAACTGATAATCCTAAGTGTTTCATTCATGTGTGATTGCTTTGGTTGTTGTAGAAACTGGCTCAGAGTCTGCACACTGTAAGCAATATCAGGCCTTGTTACAGTTCAGTATAACAACTTCCCTATAAGTCTTTGATATGCCCCTTTATAAGTAAGTGCTTCATTACTGGACCCTGCAGTTCCTTTGATGTGTTGATCATATTCACTAGTAGTGAATTTTGTAGTAGTATCCATAGGAGTAGGTGCAGGTTTGGCAGCAGTTAAGCCTGTCTCAGATATAAGTTCCAAGGCATATTTTCTCTGATGCATAACAATGCCTTGTTGCGATCTTGCAAACTCAATGCCCAAGAAGTATCTTAGTTCACCCAGATCCTTTATCTTGAAGGTTTCATGTAATGCCGTCTTAGTTTTTAAGATCAGATCAAGCTTATCTCCAATGACCAAGTATATTATCTACATACACTAGTACAATGACCATGCCTTCACCTGTCTTTTTTGTATAAGGAGTGATCAAACTGATTTTGTTTAAAGTCATAATTGATCAAAGCCTTAGACAACTTTGCATTCTATTGCCTGGGTGCATGTTTTAATCCATACAAGGATTTCGAGAGTCTGCATATCTTCTGCCCCTGTCTCTGAAATCCTTGTGGAAGATCCATTAAAATCTCATCTTCTAGATCACATTGTAAGAATGCATTAAAAACATCCATCTGATGGATATTCCCTTTTCTAGCTGCAGCAATAGCCAAAATAGTTCTCAAAGTTACCATCTTAACTACTGGGCTGAATGTTTCTTGGTAATTAATGCCCTCTATTTGACTATAGCCTTTGGCTACTAGTATTGTCTTGAACCTCTCTACTTCACCAGTAGACTTGTATTTGACCTTGTAGATCCATTTACAACCGATTGACTTCTTGTCTTTAGGAAGAGGCACTACTGTCCAAGTGTTGTTGTTTTCAAGAGTAACTATTTCAGCTTTCATAGCCTCTATCCAACTTGGATCTTTAGCAGCCTCTGCATATATAGTAGGTTCAATAATCTTAGAAAAAGAAGATAAGTAACATTGATATGTAAGAGAAATGTGGTCATATGAGATATATTTAGAAAGAGCATAAGGAATAGAGTTGTTGACTGTCAAAGACACAAAGTCTTTCATCCATGCAGGAGGTTATTTTCTTGTTAATCTTATAGATCTCCTTTGTGTAGCAGTAATAGTAGTGACTATTGAACCATCAGAGTTAGTATTAGCAAGAGGAGGTGGTGTTGGTGCTACTTGAACCACATCATTGTGTGTGGAGAATGGTGGTAGACATGAGGAGTGATTGCATCCTCATCCAGCATCTCAGGAACAATTGTACTTGATTATCCCTAGTATTATGAAATGAGAAGATATTTTCCTTAAATCTGACATCCCTATGAACAAAGAATGTTTTGTTAGTGATATCAAAAAGAATATTACCTTTCTTAGTTTCTGAATATCCCATATGCACAGCCTGTTTAGTTCTAGGCATAAGTTTGTCTGACTCATTAACAATTTTAGCATGACACAAACAGCCAAGAACTTTTAAGTGTGCAAGAGAAGGTTTCCTAGTATATAGTTTTTCATAAGATGACATATTGTTTAGTACAGATGAATGCATCCTATTTATCAAATAAGTTACAGCTTTGACACAATAGCCCCAAAAGTTTAGACGTATATTTGCCTGAAGTCTGATGGCTCTAGTTATTTCTAACAAATGCCTATGCTTTCTTTCAGTTATTCCATTTTGTTGAGGTGTATAAGAACAAGATGATTGATGAATGATGTCTAGCTTAGCAAATAGATCAACATTCGTGGTGTTTATGAATCCAGTTCCATTATCAGTTCTTATAGCCTTTACACAAGTATTAAACTGAGTTTTAACATAAGATAAGAAGTTCTGAATAACAACAATAGCATCAGACTTAAGTTTAAGTAGAAAGATTCATGTCATTCTTGAAAAATTATCGGTACTCTATATGGAACCCATAGATCTATATGCACAAGATCAAAGGTTTTAACACTAAAAGTAGTAAATTTGGCTGGAAAAGGTAGTCTAGTTTGTCTAGCACAAGGACAAACTGTACATTGATTCATTGTTTGTGCTATATGATTTTGATGACTAGGAAAAAGTTGACACAACACTTTAGAAGGAACATGTCCTAGCCTCTTGTGCCACAGATCTATATCAGGCTTATTTATAACATCTAGACTAGAATTATTAGTAGATAGTCCACATGCTGCAGTTTTATATCCAGGAAACTTGTGATGTCTTAGCAAGAAATATAAGTCGGCTCTTTCTCTACCAATCTCCTTCACCTTCCCATTGTAGAGATTCTAAAAAACACAAAAGTCAAGATAGAATGTAGCTGAACAATAAAGCTGTTTAGTTGCTTTGGATACTGAGAACAACTTATATTTAAATTATGGAATATAAAATACATTGTGAAGTGTATTATGTGCAGAAATACTGCTGGATCCAGTATGAATAACTAGTGAAATGTCACCATTAGGCAGAGTTACTCTTTTTGGGTCAGTAGTTTCAGATATAGACTCTTTGTTTAAAAGAGCAATATCAGATGACATGTGATTAGTAGCTCCCGTGTCAATAATCCACTCATGTGGCTCATTGCTGACCAACAGGGTACTACTATTACCTGACATGTTTGCTGAATGAGTTGATGGCATGGCCTGATTCTGCTGTTCCAACATCTTGCGTATTTGTGCATATTGATTAGGTGTAAACCTTGGAGGCACAGAAATAGCAATAAGTACAACATTTTGCATATTTTGAGCAATCTACTCTGATGTGTGTACAAAACCAGCTTTCACTTATTGAGTGTAGTGTTGTTGTGAAGAGTTGTAGGGTACATCTTGCATGACTCTAGCCTAAGCCAACACAGAATTCCAGTCTTCTGCAGCCACATAATGAGCACTAGCATTGTAGGTCCTTCTTTGCTTATAACTGTTATCATATATAGGAGCATTCTTAGTATCTGCACCACCCTTTTGTTCTCCATGTCTTTGATGGCCTGGTGGATATCCTACCAGCCTATAACAGTCAACTTTATAATGACCTTTCAACTTACAGTGACATTAGGATTATAGGTAGAGGTGTAGGTTCTTTTACACTTCTGATTTCCACTACCTTGACATCTCCCTTTAGAGTACATAGCTATAGCATCAGTAACACCAGGCATTGCCTCTAACAAACCAGTAGCATTGACAGTTTAAGCCACACTCTTCTGATTCTCATCACTAATAACCATAGAATAAGCAGTATTAAGGGGTTCATTAACAAGATCAGACTTTTTACTTGAGAATAAGTATCATTTAAGCCCATTAAAAACTGATATAACTTCTATCTTTGGAGGTAAATCACAAAATTCCTAGATCTTTCACAGTTACATGCATGGGATAGAACCATGGACTCAAACTCATCCCACATATCTTTCAACTTAGTATAGTAAAGTGATACAGATTGAATACCCTGAGACATAGTAGTTATTTCTTGGTGAAGATTAAATGCCCTAGATCTATCAAGTTTATCAAATCTTTCATTTAAATCCTGACACACAGCTTGTGCATTGGATGCAAATGCAACACCACCAAGTAAACTACTAGACACAGAGTTCATTTACCTAGAAAGCATTATAACATTCACTCTCTCCCATTAGTTCCATAGTTCAACTGGAAAACTTTCGTTCTTCCAAGATTCATCAACAAAACCAAACTTATTTCTCCCTAATAAAGTAATCCTAACTGACTTACTCCATATCACGTAATTCTAACATTCTTTTAACTTAAATAAGATGATAGCGATACCTGATACATCAGAATTTGACAGGTATAGTGGATGATTGAAATCCAGAGAAAACAGAGAAGAATTATTGACACCAATTCCTGCAACAGATGGAGTGGTTGATGTAGTAGCATTTGTTGTTGCATTGTTATGGGGATTACCAGTTGAAGATGCCATTGATTTCTTGGAGAATTTCCAAAATTCCAAGAATAGAAGAAAGGCGAAGTAGCAGAAATGGACTTCTTAATTTAGTGATCAAGAATCCTACAGAATCGAACTAGCTAAATCAGATTTGTAACACCTCAGAAAATTTCGAATGAAGTTGACACTTTAAAACAAGTACAACTCCGAGTCTATAAAAAAAAATTATGTGCATTTGCAAATGGTGTAGAATATATATATATATGAATGTATGTCTGTATATATATATTAGTGGTGGTTGTTGGAAAAAAGAAAAAGGTTTTGGAGCATTATTAATATTTGTGTGTGTTAAATATATAAGCTGTGGGAGCCACTTTAACCATTCCTTAGGTAAAAAGGGAACAAAAGAAAAATAGGAAAATGCTAAGCTTAGTGTTCACTGGAACTTTTTCCAAAAAAAAAAAAACAAGAAAAACAAACGTGCAGGTGTAGTAGGTAACCTTAATGGTTTCATCTTCTTCTTCTTTCCACAAATTCAAAAGGAAGCAATTGGTTGGGTTCTTGCTTGTGGTTCCGAAACGAGAAGAAACAGTACCTCTAGTAATTCCATATTTCCATTGTTTCGTTCCCTTTGTCTTCTTTCAACAGCAATGAATCAATTTCAACTCTAGAGTTAGGATTGAACTCCAAGAGGTAAATTCTCTACTCTTTCTTGAATTTAATTATAGATAAGTATTTGGAGATATTAATTTGAATTTCTCTTAAGTTTTGAAATGGGTCTTTTAATTAGGGTTCATGAGAAAAGGGAAAAAAGGTAAAGTTTTGATGAAAGTGAAGTTTTTAGAAAATTACTATCAATTGGGTGGACTTGATGTTGGATTTTATAAATTAGAAACTAAAGAATTCATCTTTGGGTTCTTAGTAAGAAATTCGATTAATTTCGAATATAAGCGAAGCCTATTGGAATAAATTGCTAAATGCACATATGGGTTATTAATGGACGTATATTATTCTTATAATTAGTAGGTTGCCTATCGGATAGCGGGTACTAGTAATTGGAAGGATAAAGACTACACCTGCGAGGGTTGTATTGTTTGAAGCTTGGAGTACTACCGTAGCTAGTAAAGCTCTAAGGTATGTAAAGCTAAACCTCCCCTCGCCAATAAGGCACCACCTGCGTCATGTGCTCTTTTCTATAAACGTTAATATAGTTCTCATAGAATATGAAGGAAGGCGTTTCAATTGTTTTCTACATTGTTCCCTCGTCCTACCATTAAGCCTATAAGCATCCACTTTTCTCTTTTTACGGTAAATCTTTATAATATTCCATATTATCGTAAGTTCCTTTACGTGAAGTTCTTAGGACTCATGGTAGATATATATGTCACATGTTACGAATGGAAGTAAATATCCATAGCATAGTTGCACTTATATGTAGTAGCTAAATGACCATTATCGTAATTCATATGTCATAGGCCCTTAAGGCATTATTTGATAAATGTTAACGACGGGAGGGTACATAGGTTTTACTTGGCATATGCGCTCGACGTGATTCTGTGCACAGGATCGAGACTAGACCATTATAATGAGCCCAAACAATGGGGCGTACCCGCCTTTGTGGCATCATTTGTATTTGGAGTCAGCAGGAACGTCATGCACTGGTTCCTCCTGACTCGAGCCAACATATGGCATATATGGCCTGCGGGCAGACCCTCATAGTGAGCCCCTGGAAGGGCGTACCTTATGTCAGACTGCGATTACAGTTATACGTATAAATCATAGTCATATGTACTTGGGGCGATGTACGCCTTATATGTGATTTAGATCGCCTTCGGTAGGCCACCTTATGATTATTTGTACTATAGGTAGTTTAAGTACGTCACCTAGGCAAACTATAGGTTTTACATTATAAATAATGCCTTCCTCGACGTTGTATGATGGGCTAATAAGGTTGGTGTATAGGTTATAGTTTCATATCATACATAGTGTACACTTGTATGCTCATAATTCTTTCACTTGATATTTGATTCATATGAGCTTCCGCACTTGTCTAGCTGTTATTATGTCTGCTTTCATACCAGTACATATTATATATGTACTGACGTCTCCACATTGTCACATACTATTGATGCAGGCTCAGTTTCACAGGATAGCAGACGTCCACGTTAGGCTCTATTGCCGTTTTCCGCTGATATATTTTGGTGAGCTCCATATCTCTCTGGAGCCAGTTTATGTTTAGTATTGTTAGTTATATGTACAGGTCTCTAGTTGGGTATGTCAGGCCCCATGCCAACTAGGGATTTGGATAGTGTGTTAGACTGACTAGAGGCTTCATGGACGTGATGTAGCAGTGTATTGTACAGTTTAGTTAGTATAACTCCCTCGTGTATATATTTACAACTCATATTAGATATCCTGCACGTTATCTCATAATCTCGTATATGTCATAGAGTGCTTGTAAAGTAAGTGTACACGGTACTTGTCCGTCCCTACCAGTTTGGGGCGTGACAAGATTAAGCAATGCTCTGATACCATGATGAATTTAACAACTATATGTTCTTTATGAATGAAGAAGAAGCAGAAGTAATAGAGAAGAGAGATTACAGAAGAGAAAGAAGAGAGTAGAGTAAAGTGATTTGTGTATTATTACTTGTGTGTTAAGAGATACAAGCTAAGATTATTTATAGAGTGGAAACTACCTCTAACTACCGGCTAACTATATTAACTAACTCTTACTAACTGACTACTTTTAGAACCTTCTATGCTTAGAGAATACGAGTGATCTAGTCATCTGCATTTGTTTCCTCAACATGTGTCATATTAAAAAATGACAAGTAAAAACGAACGGAGAGAGTATAATTTTTTCTTTGAAAATAAAAGTTACTTTTTTTTCAAATACTTACGATTTTCATGGACAAACACCCCATTTAGTAGTGTTAGTAACTTAGTATTCACGCGCTTAGTTTCTTATTCTTCAATTTTAGTATTACATGTTAATTACTTCATTTGTTTTGTTCATCTTGCTATTTTGTTATGGGTATTTTCCGTTTATCTTGCTTTGGTTATACTTTTTTTGAGATAAAGGATTACCGTAAATATCCTCTCTATCCCACAAAAGATAGGAATAAGATCTTCGTACTTTTTGTTCTCCTCAAAATCCCACTTATGAAATTAGAGTGGGTATATTATTATTGTTATAGAAGAAAATAAAAATAATATTTATAGAACTACACAAATGATTCTCAAAAGAGTGTTATAAAAATAGCCTTCACTTACTAACCTTATTCTATACATAAAATAGAAGGAAAACTAGTCTTTAAAGACTTTTCTTATAGGGGACAAAAAAACAAATTCACCCACTATACGAACTATCCCATCTAATTTCCTGTCGCTTTTCTATTCATGAAAGAAGCTTGGCCCATTGATTTAGTTGAATTAATTAAGTTAGAAGAGATGTAGGGTTAAGTTGTATTTAACGACTTTCATTTATTTTTTTGTCAAAAAGACAAAGTTCAACTAAATAGGAGTGTGTCCAATGGATTTAGTACTAGTTTGCATCCTTCAACTAGTTAATTTGGATGTGAAAAAAGAAAAAAACTAAATTTAAAGCCAGAAGATTAATTGAACCTTTTTTAATAGAGTATAACTTAAAGGTTCGGCAAATTCAGTAGATTTGATTACAAACTTTATGTTTGTCTTAAAAAATTATTAATTTAGAATCAAATAACTTTAAAAAATTAAAATTTTGAATGAATAAACTTTAAATCTTGACTCTATCTGAATCAACATGCAATGTCTGCTTAGATTTGTTTGAAGTTTGTATTTTATAAGTTTTCTTTTATATTGTATCTCTTTAAATTTTACAATAGAGAACATCCTACTTTCAACGGTTTAAACAGCAGTAAACTTTCAAAAGAATATCTTACAGAAAATTCCAATTGAGAGTGGGCATATAGGATCTCAAATTTGTGTAGATGTTGCACCTAATGATTGGTAACCAAGAAAATACTACTATACTTTTCTTGATAAAAATTTGTTTGTTTTTTTAAATGCAAAAGAGACTGTGGACCATCGGAAATGTGATGGGGTGAGTACAATTCCTGCAACTATAATGAGAGTTTAATTATAGTAAGAGAGATAATAAGTTAATGGTCAAAAAAATAAACCTAAATCATCTCGTTTTTTTGAGTTTTATATTTGAACTGTCATGTGTGTGAGTTTTCTATCTGAAGTTGATGAGTTCTAAGTGAAAATGTGAAAGGAAAATGGAGGGAAAATAAAAGAAGGGAAAAAGACTGAATTGTGGTTTCACTTTATAGAAGAGTGTTTCTCTCACATTGGTGGGAAAAAGGAACTTTCTTATGGTCATATTGAAAAACATTCCTTCATGTGGATAGTGAGGAAAGAACACGACAAGCCTCGCCCCGTCGTCGCTGGCTCGGCTTCGGCTTTGGAAAATGATCGAAAGACTATCTTTTTGGACAAAATTTATTTGAAACTTGAGCGTAAATGATCCAAAAATTCAATTTCCATTTGCGGACGCATATGAGGAAGTGCAGACGCATGTCACAACACACCTCGAAAGGACATGACCCTTCGAGGCACTGGTTGAAGACAGAAATGACGACTTGCGCGCGCATCTGTTCATCTGCGGGCGCATCTGGCCAGCGCAGGTCAAGGAAAACTTTCTGTTTTTGACGGAAGTCGACCTTGGGCCGCAGGTGACCCATTTGCACGCACATGTGGGTCCGCAGGTGGCCCTTCGGTCTGAAACAGTGCGATTTTTCAGAACCAATGCTTCCTTTCTGAAGCATCACCTTTTGACTATAAATACTTGAATTTTTCCTCAGGTATAGGCATGAAATATGTGAAGTAAAAACACTCTCTTTTTCTTAAAAACTAAAGTGTGATCTTCAATCGTTGAGTGAGTTCAAAGTTCAGCAAATTTGAGGTACCATTATTTGCTGAAGTGAATCATTTTATCCTACGAGGATATATTCCATTAATCTCGGGTACTTGAGGGGAATGAATTTTTTAAGGACACTCCATGAATTCGGTGAACTTGATTCTTTTCTGTTTTATCTCTTTTTCTTTATGGTTTTGCTATTTTTCAGAAAATAGTTAAACTTCATATAGTTCATTGTTGTTTGAACTTGTGTTTGAAGTTGTTCGAACTTCTTTGTTGTTCTTGAAGTTATTTTTGAACTTAGTGTTGAAGTTGATGTTGTAATACAGATTTTGTACCCCGAAAATAATAGAAGTATCATCAACTATTTAGCAAAAACAAACCAAAACTATTATTTTTCTCTTTTTCTATCTGAAAGTTCAGGTATGAAACTCAAAGGTATGTTTTACTAAATAGTTGGTGATAATTCAGGTAGAAAATTCAAAATATTGAAATACTTTAGATGTGTTTTTCACCTTTCACTCAGAAATAATTATATTTGTTGAATTTTGTAAATTTTAAAATATCATAGCTAGATCAATAAAAATTGCAGCAGAACAGTAAGTAGAGATCTCTGATTCAAGCTATGGTGTGCAGTCACCTTTGTGTCGAGTATATCAATATAAATATCGAACACCGGGTTAAAAAAAGACTTTGTAGTGGCTATTTTGTCAGTTAGGCATTGGATGCAGCGTGAAAAAGGAAGAGGGAAGTCCCTGTTGAGACACTTGGACCCATAGGCTTATCAGTTATGCTTTGTGGAGTAGTGTAGATGAAATGAAAGACAGACAATCATTACTTTCTGCACCATTCCCATTTTACTTGCATGCTATCTTGTCCCCAATATTGATTGTGACTTTCTTGGCCCCTTTCTGTCTTCTTTCATCATATCTTTTCCTTCCTGATCTTTTGTCTTGACATTTTTTATTAATTGAGATTAACATGTAAAAACAAAATTTAAAGTTCAAATGTTTCATTCTTTTTGAAAGAGAAAATATCTACATTTGTTCTTGAATTATGTGAGATAATTAAACTTATTTTTTATTATTATTTGGGTTCAAACCCCTACTATACTAAAAAATAAGACTAGAGTTGTTTCAATAGACTAACAATATATCTCCAGTGACAGTGTTACATGAGCTTTTTGAGCAAGAGAAAAGGATTAAGTTTACTCTTGAACTATCTTAAATGATCTAAGTTTGTCCCTGAATTTTGAAGAGTAGAATCAAAATTTGACTATTATTTGTTCAGTCATCATCTTTTATCCCTCTATATCGATCACTAATAACAATTAATTTTCTCCACTTTCGTAATATCATTTGAAGACCATGCACAATCGTTTCATCCTCATATACTCACAAAAAAAAAAAATCTACAAAAAATTCCACACACCTCATTCAAATGATCTTTCTCTCAATTTCTTTATTATTTTCCTCGATCGTCTTCGCCAGAAAAAGATCATCGACCCTCAACCACTATAAATCCACTTTAATTCTAGCACAATATTACTGCAAACGATTTAGGAGCTGAATTTTGAGTCCCTATATTTTTTTAGCAAGCAGTTTAATGTGATCTTAGAAGGTTCAATTATAGAATTGTGTTAACAAATTTTCAGCAGATGTAAAAATTCAATTTTGTGGTGCAATTGATCATTGTTTGAGTCTTTATTTAGGCTCAAATGGCATCACCAGGGCTAGTAATTAACACTAACTTCAATATAATTAGTCAATAAGTCTTTTAATTTTGTAACGCAAAGGTACATTTGACCTCAGTTATAACGGAGAACAAATTTGAACCTTTTTCGGCCTTTTTAAAATATATTAAAAAGAATAAAATGTTATCTGAAACAAATTAATAGGACTTTTTTCTACTGTATTCAAACCTATGGTCTCACAAAGTTGAAACATAGATAGACATGTGCTCCTATTTCGACATTCCACTCTTCCCTATCTATTTTATCCATGCCATTGAAAAATCTCAAACCATGTGAACGCATACAGAAGAAAATGGTAAGTAAAACTCCTAATTAACAAAATGCAAATAACAAGAAACATAAGGATGAAACCACCTTTTATATCAACATCAAGTAAAAATTAAAATTTAAGTATGTGAAGTGAGATATCCAATTAAAGCAAACGAAAATAATTAGCTATCATTGTCACCCAAAAAAACAAACAACAATTTTTTGCCCATAGATCGATAGCCAATTCATTATCATCGGAGGTTTAACAGTAATCTTGTGAATTAAGAAAATATAAACATGCATGACTATTCTTGCTTAAACTTTTAACATATAATCTCACTTGTAGGACAAAAAGAAAAATCATAACCTTTCAGAAGATTTAATTTTGTACGACTCATTACAAATGTTATTTTGATTATATCACGGCTCTTTCACATGCCATATATGAAAATTAAACAAGGTATCTGTAAATAAAATATAGGAGATTTTACAAGATTTTTTTTCCTACTGAAAATTGTAGGTATATTATGGACAAAGGAGACCATTTCCTTCTATTTCAAAAGATAAAGGGAGTATATATCATGGTGTTTAACTTAAGAAGTTCATGAAATATTTGGGGTGGGTGGGGTGGGTGAGGGTTGTAAAAAATAAAAGGCCAAGGTGCAAATTGTGAAATCGAGCAAAAATCAAGGATCTGTTGGCATCGTGAAATGTTGTTGAATCGGTCATTTGGTTCGCGAACAAATTTATCTCGAGATTAATTTATTTCATCTCTCAGGTGGACTAAAATAACACCAAATTTTAGGTATAAATTTATCTTGGATTAGTCACATTTTCAAACAAAGTATAAATTTAATTTCTAACTTGAAGATATTCCAACTTTTTCTATGAACCAAACGACTAGTTTGTTTTAAATTTTAGAATTAAACAAAAGGCATGAATAATTACGCTTTATGTGACTATTAAATGAGACTTGACAACATACCAAATTGTAAAAAATCTCATCATAATTAATTCACTTTCCAGCCATCAATTTATTTGTGTAATGCCTCAAATTAGACAACATCAAGAATCAATAACGTTGCAATGTTTCCTCAACTGTTCAAGAAAATTGTGTTGTTATTTCACCAAACTAAAGTCTCTGATTATGACACTTCAAATTTTGCTTTTTCTAACTAACAAGAGTGACGTTTTTGTCTAGTTTTGAATTTGAAGAATCTTTTGGTTAAGTGGAGTAACTAATTTTCAAAATTTGTTTTCTTGTTGACAGAAGAAAAAATGAAGCAGGTTACAAGTAACCAAATTTTATGTGATTTGTTTTTGTTCGTAATTTTCATATCTTCTTCTTCCACAGTATGGATTGTCTTGTTTAACTTGCGGAATAACTTTTCACATTATTTGAACAATCAGGTTCAGTCATGAAAATTTCAAATCCAACTTGAGGTTGTATTTCAAATTTGCAATACAAATTATAACATGTTTCCAACTTTTAATTTTTGGAGTTGTATTTAAGTATCAAGCATAAACAAGGCAGAACTAGCTAGGTTTACAAAAATATAACCAAACACCCACTTAGAGCTACCTTTTCTATTCATGCATGCAGGGCGGAGCTAGGGAGCGTAAGGGGTCATTTGAACTATTCTCGACAAAAAAAATATATAGTATGTATAATTTTGAAATCCATTAGCTTTTTGTTTGCTTATTTTATTAAATTTTAAACCCCCCTTAATAAATATCCTGATTACGCGATTGATCCTACCTTTTTTGTTTTTTGTGCATGAGAATTAAAAAGTTAGCAAAGCCCAAATCCAAGGGATTGAACCATTGGTTGGGGAAGAACATTCAATGCTTTTGACTCTTCTTCAGTCTTCACAATACTTTTGCAAAGGCCAACTAGAAGGAATATCTCATCATGGGGCACACATTTTGAAACAGAAAATATTTTTTGAATTGAGAAAAGATGTTTGATTTTACCCCATAAAAATAGGATAAAGTCTGCATATATTCTATCCTTCTTACTTTACTGATCTCGCTTGTGAGATTACATTAACTATATTGCTATTGAGAACAGATATTTCGTTAGAGGAAGAATAAAGGCAACAGAAAAACAATTTTTAGGAAATTTCTGTTATCAGTTTCCAAATTAAAGACATATTTTAGAGAAAAATTAATACTTTGAATGTAATTTGCAGCTTACCTAACACGCTTTGCTTTAATTATAGAAAAAGTATACCCTTTGATCATTTTGGATTTTTCTGATGGAAATATGTGCGTGAAGATTGGAGTATATATGTAATTACTTTTTGCACAATAACAAGAACATATTCAGTATAATTATATAAATAAGACTTGAGAAAATTATTTGTACGTAATTTTGCTCGTATATTATAAAGTTTGAGCAGATCCGGCTGGAGGGTGAAGCAAGTGAGGCCATTGCTTTAGGTCTCACATTTCTTGGGGCCCCTAATTTTTGGTAATAGGAGTAATACTTAAGTTAATAAAAAAAAACTTATATGTAGTCTCTTACTACTTTCTCTATCCCATTTTAATTGGGCACATTTTATTTTACACGATGATTAAAAAATCATAAATGGAGTGATAGTTTTTACTATTTTACCCTTTACCCATATTAATGATATTCATTGGGCATAAGAATGGACATTGAAATTGTAATTAATTGTGGTGGTAAAATGAGAAAAAATTAATTAATGTTATCTTGATTTAGTAAGTGATCAACTAATATGAGACATTTATTTTTAGTAAGATGACCAACTAAAATGGGACGGAGGGAGTAGTGGAAAGCAAAAGTCCACTTTCAATTGTGCAGTATATGACTTAAATAGTAGAGTAACGATTTAAGGTAAACTTAGAAATTGAAAAAATCTTAAACTCTAATCTCAAGAATTTATTACTTTAAAATTTGAATATGTCAACTAGAAAGAAAGAGTTTTATCAATTAGCGGAAGGAAGTTTTAAAAATTAAAGTTGATAAAATTTTATTTAAAATTAACAATATTTCAAAAGAGATTAAACGGTTTGACTATATTATCAATATATTGAAAAAAATTACTTTAAAAATTATCAATAATTTCGTATCATGAAATTTTAGAAAAATCCATAGCCCCACTTTAATGTTTGGCTTTAGGCCTATAAAATTGTTGAGCCGCCCCTGAGTTTGAGAGACTATTTCCGCTCCGGCTCAAATTTTGAATTTACAAATTTTGGTTTAAAGTTTCGAGTGGAATGTGGCAGTTAATATGGTTAGCTAGCAAGACAAACAAAAACATTCTCACATGTGACTACTGAATGGATCACTAGACCCTATAAAAAAAGGTACACCTAATTTATTTTACTTTCAAATTATTCTTCATTATCAAATCTGCTACTGTATTATTATTTCTTATCGTTGTAAAGAGTAGAAGTCGGTATATATAAATCAAAATACCGAAAATTAAATTGGAAAGAATTTAAGTCATATATATTGACCGTTATAAGTTACGAGTTAACATACATATAGGAAATGCTCCTTTTCAAAATATATCAATCTAAATTTTGAGCGTTAAATTCTAACATGCTTAAGTGTTTAGTTGATAACTCAAAAGAGTAGAGGTCGAAAAAATATTTCGAGACAAGTATAAGGATTTCCAAGTGATTTCACATTTAAAATACACCAACTATATGGCAGTTTATTAAGCCAACATTTTTTTTTTTAATTACAAACATTCAAAACAAAAAAACATTATAGTCAAAGTGGGCCTCTTTCAGCTGACTAAAATGGAAAAGCTTAACCACCGAAAGGAGTCTCTGAGTACATATGACAAGAACTCATCACTTTATCCTATTCTTTTTTTATTCATAACACACACAAAAAAAAAAAATTAAAAAAAAATTGATGAGTTTGAATATGTAATTTCATCTTTTATATGGGATGCAATCTCATATTTTAGTATAAATTGTATCTTGATCTAGCTAATATCTAACTAATTTGCCAAATTTTGGATCAAAATCCTGGCGAGTCATCAGAATTTATATTAGTCAAGATCGCCTTAACAACGACTTATATTGATAATAAGAATTTTGGCAATAAATTCTGACGGATCATCAAGAATTCAATCACAAGATTTGTATCGGCATCGGTCAAGTTATGATAGTCGTTGGGATTTTGATCACAAATTCTGACGAATCTGGACAAGAAGAAGAAGTACTCCCTGTTAGGACCAAAATCATCAGGTGTCATGCGAAAGCTAGCAAAACAAACCTCGAAAGACGCCAAATAAAAGAACATGCCAGAAATACACCAAAAGAGACACAATAATTTAACGTGGTTCGGTCAATCGACCTACGTCCACAAAAGTAGATGAGCAATCCACTATATAAACAAGAGTACAAAATGTCAAGAGAGACAACCTCACAAAATTCACTCAGAATATAAAGAGGTTCACACAAGTGACACCGCAACACTTGTGTCTCACAAAGTCTCCCCCTAAACAATACTCTCAAACCCTTGGACTACATTGTGGATGCTGCCAAGCTAGAAGAAAGGAGCTTCTATTAATAGAATCTATAATTTTTTCCTACAAGAACAAGGATTAGCCAAATATGGAGAATTTATGTTTTCCTTTTCCTAAAAGGAAAACCCAATTATGGTAAGAAAATCAGGGCAAATACAAACAATTCTCCCCCTTGGCCTGAATTTCTGACAAAATAAATTTCCTCCATCTTCTTCGCGTAGTCTTCAACAAGTTCAGTCTCCATCTCCAAAATCTCCTCCATTAAATCTTTGTCTCTACATAGAGTAACACTCTAATAAAATTTCTCAAACCAAAATCTTCATTATCGTCAAATAGGTTGCGACTAGAACTGAACCGGCCAAGATGAACACCTATTTTAACCTCGCTCTGATACCACTTGTTAGGATCGAAATAATCAGGTGTCATGCGGAAGCTAGCAAAAGCAAACCTCGAAAAACACCACATAAGAAGACATGCGAGAAATACACCAAAGAGACACAATAATTTAACGTAGTTCGGTCAATCGACCTACGTCCACAAAAGGATATGAGCAATCCACTATATAAACGAGAGTACAAAATGTCAAGAGAGACAACATCACACATTCACTCAGAATAAAAGGAGGCTCACACAAGTGACACCGCAACACTTGTGTCTCACAAAGTCTCCCCCCAAACAATACTCTCAAAGCCCTTATGACTACATTGTAAATGCTACCAAACTAGAAGAAAGGAGTCACTATTTATAGAGTCTATAACCTTTTCCTACAAGAACAAGGATTAGCCAAATATGGAGAATTCGTGTTTTCCTTTTAGGAAAAGGAAAACCCAATTATGGTAAGAAAATCAGGGCAAATACCAATATTTCCGTTCTATATTAGTTGGTCATTTTTTTTTTACACGCATGTTAAGAAATCATAAATGAGAAGATAATTTTACTAGCTAATTCGCTCCTTAAAAAACTTCTTGGGAACCTTAATTACAAACAAATGTGAACACTTTAAAAAAGAATTAATTACAAGGGTAATATGAAAAAAATTTAATTAATATTTTCTTAATTTAGTAAATTATGAATAACTAATATGAGATAATTATTTTTAAGACGATAACCAACTAATATGGGATGGAGGGAGCAGTTGTTTCCTACTTCAGTGATATTAGTTTGTTTCTCTTTATGAAGCTATGCTATGTCTTAAGCTCGTGAGCTTGTCTAGTGTCGACCAAGCATCTCTATTTGACCCTAGCCACTTCTTTCCTTTACCTCATTGGCTCTTTATAGAAAGTCCACCTTCTTTTTCATGGTACTTTATGCACACACACCCCACCCCCCCGACACTAACACACACACCTCTTTTTTTTTGAGTGTGTGTCTATCAGCTTTTCATTCACCATGATGAATATGGTAAGTTGGCAATTCACATCCCATTAATTTGGATCAATTAAAGCATGCATAAAGTTGAAAGCTAAGCTGCTAATAATCATCTTCCAACACCTTTGAGATGTATATCTAAACTAGAAATTGAATCAGTAGGTGCATGCATATTACTTTTTCTATTTTAATTTATGCAACGATGCTTAATTGAGCATAATTTAAAAAAAAAATAATAATAATAAGAGAATTTTTTTGAAACTTATGATTCTATATTCTATGAAACTCTTCACCTATTGGATAAAAAAACCCTCTCTTTTACATTTATTACTATTTTTTCTCCACAAATATTAGAATTAGAATAGTCTTATTATTTCAAAGAAGTCCGATTACTCCTCTTTTAAAAATGAACTAATAAGTAATAATGTCATATAAATGAAATAGAGGGATTATTGTTTATGTGCTTATTCTCTTGTTAACGGAGTATATATTAACAACGGTAAAAATTGTCATTTAAAGATATCTACGGTAGGTCACCTCAAAATGTGAGATTTGTGATATTGAAAATGAAATATAAGTTATATATCCCTGCAACATGTAAGTGTTTCTTTTATTGATGATTGATGATGTATGTAACTTAAACTCATATGGTTATTTATCTTATTATATTTATATAAGTGAGTCGAAGACATCCTCCATCACAAAGTTCTTTCTTCAATCTCTCTCAAACACAAATAATTTTAATGCACCATGTTCCAAGGTTCTCATTCTTTTGACCTACAAAACAAGGATACAACAACCTTTGTAAATATACAAGTAATTAAATGGGAAATTGTTGGGCTAATTCAGTTCAAAGATACTCTTAAGAAGTTGATATTGACTGCACGGTTTTCTCCAAATGACTTCACATCATTAAGAGATCCTACATGTTATGTGTGTAGTTTCTCGATCTTTTCAGCTATATCAATATAGGACTTTATTCGCACACTCAACAAAAATTATGAAAGTGACAAATGATGTTATTTAGGCTTTTATTTATTTTGAGAAAATGAATTGAAACCGTGATTTCAGTAAACCATAAAGCCTAAAAATGTGTGTGATGAAATCTAAATGGCCTTGTTCAGAAAAACATATCACTAAAATCTTTTATGAATGTCTGTCGGCATGACAAATTCAGTGAACCAAGTAACCACCATCTCTTGACCAAACACCACATTTGAAAAAAAAAATAAAAAATAATTCAAATCAAGTCAGTCAAGACAAGGAAGTGAGTTTTGTAGAAAAGTATTTTATTTATATACATTAAAGACCGTTTGGTAGCTGGTTAGAGTTATAAGGGTATTAGTAATACATGATTTAGTTATGAGGGAATCTATGTATTATTTTGTGCAACGATTAGTTATGCAGGTTTTAGTTATTCATATATAACTTATTTCACTTTCTATCCTACATAAAATAATTTATGTATTAGTTTTATATATGAATAACTTAATTATTTCTTATCCATCTATCAAACATTGTATAAGATGTAACTCTACTCTTATCCAGTAACCAAACGACCCCTAATTTCTAATATTAACTAGTGTAAAATTTTACATTCTTTTGATATAGTAGGTTGTCTATTCTGTCTTTTTAGATTATCGATTCACATAATGTTTGATCGTGTAAATTCACTTGACCCCAATGGCTTCTTTTTACATGCAGGCAATGAGACTAGGTTGGACGTTGGTTAGTTAGAAGAGCACTTGTTGGTTGGATTACTATACAACGTACTCCTTATGTTTTAAAAAGAATGACATATATTGACTTGACACGGAGTTTAAGAAAATAAAGAAGACTTTTGTATCTTGTGACCTTAAATTAAAGTTATGTCAAATGTACCAAAATATTCTTAAATCTTGTGGTCTTAAACATGTCACGTGAAAAATTAAAATTAAAGTGTTTTTAAAAAAAAGAAATGGGTTATTATTTCTTAAACAGATTAAAAAAGAAACTAGATATGAGACTATTCATGACAGCTACCTGTTCAATAGAGTACATAATTAAGTTAAAAGTCTAAAACCTAACTTTGAGAATCTTCCATTTTTATCCTGATTAAAGACCTTCATTAGTTGTCTATTTTTATTTTTTTTTGCCATTCAGTCTCCAATTCCCACGTTGGAGTCTGACTAATTTGGATTCGGACCGGAAAGTCGAGTTCGAGATCTTTAATTAAAGATGGAGAAGTACAATTACCAGAAAACTTACCACTTCACCATAAACTTTGGTGATATCATTAGTTGTCCACTACTATAATAATGAAAGTGAAAATTCTCTTAAGAAATGATTAATGTCACAACTTAAGACTTGTTTAAAATGATTCAAACACTTAGAGAAGCCAAGGACTTTAATTTGTAACTGATGAACGTATAACCTATATATTTAAAAGCAAACATGCTACCCCATGCTAAATTATTTGCCAATGAAGCACTCTAAATTATAGCCCCCCCCCCCCCCCCCGCCCCTCTTCAATTAGAACCTTCTGGGGTCAAATCTGTATACTTTTTTTTTTTTTTTTTTCACTTTTAAAGAGTTATCTCCAGTAGTTATGGGGACAAGTTAATTAATTTTAGTCATGTCAACTTTTTCTCTTCACCGCGAATAGGATTCAAATTTTCTGCAGGAATTTTACTATTCTTGCTATGAAATTGGAAGCAGACATATCAACAATCTAGTCAGTCAAATTCAATGATTTTATTAGTTAGAGAAATGTATTAAAGTTAATAACAAGACAAAAATGTTCAACATTGTTTTGTATATAGTAGGAGTATACCCTTTTCTTCGAGACAAAGGAAGAAAAAAGGTACAACTATTTTGACATTTTACCGGTTTTCTTGAAAAACATGTTGATCTCTTTACTTCAATACTAAGGCATTATATTGCATGGATCAATAGTTTTTTTCCCTGTCCCGTCCACATTCTATAATCAATTTTTTGATGACTGACTATTGGGTAACGTCAACATTCTGCCTATAGAAGGCTCAACAACTCAAGTGATAGGCTGAGTATGACTCGGATCGTAGTCATGACGCTTGCTTGATAGATTCTCACTTATGAATGAGAAAGGAGAATTAGATATCACATAAGGGAAAGCTAGGGATTCTACGTTTGAGACTTCGAGGCACCTTTTAGACTAAACTTTAAAAGAACAAAACCTTGAGACCCCAAACGTTGAGTTCAATTAAAACTTATCCCTGATGTTTACAGTAAGCCAATAGATGTATGATATGTGCTTGTACACTTGACCTTGGCTAATTAACATGCATCCTCACCTTATTAATTCACTTTAACTTAAGTAATTAGTTTACACGATTTGATACAATACCGGATGTGAATAAGCATTTATCCTTCTTCTTCTTTTTCTTCTTTTTATTTTTTTTTGCTGTTGCATATTTATCAAGTACACAATGTAGTATAAGAAACCACATAGAAGTGAACTAAAACTTAATGATGCCAAATTTTATATCATATTATCGTTAAGTGGTGTTAGATTTGTCCTAATTATCATGTTATAAGATAGTTGGGCTTACTGTCAACTGTCTTGTATGAACAATAACTTTATTAGTGTTGGGCCGTACAAAGGCCTATTCCAAAAGCCCATTCTCATGGGACGTGTATCTTTTTCTTTCGGGCAACTTCAGAAAATAGCTCCAATTAAGCCTAGCTAGCGACATTTTCAAAAACTACTATTCGTAGCCACTATATCTGGTTGTCTCGTGTATCAACTCTATTTGTATCAATTGTATGCAATTGACTGTATTTGATATAAAATATAAGTACAGTAATAGGCGCCGAATACAAGTGTATCAACGAATACAATTGTATACAAACGTATCATTTGTATTTGGATGGTTCAAGTTGTATCAACAAATGCAATTCGTATCACAAATACAATTGTATCAATGAATAAAATACAATTTGTTGTGAGATTCTTAAATGTAGAGAGAGAGAGAGAGGGAGAGGGGGAAGAGGAGAGAGGCGAGAGAGATTGGGAGAGAGGGAGGAGAGTGGAAAGAAAGGAGAGGAGGAGAGAAGCTATGGAATGTAAGTAATTGAAACTTAAGCTGAGTAGATTAATTAGGTGTTTATGTTTGCTAAAACCTCTGGTTATCCCTTTTCTTTCTCCTCAAAAAGGATCGAACAGGGTCCAGATTTCAAAAGTCCATTCTAATTGTTCAATATATTATGTAGATGTATATCCCACTACTTTTTATTATTATGTGCAATACCCACATCTCCACTACCTCGTCATTTATCTTCGACACCTTCGAAGTAGTCCCCATTTTATCAAGGGCTATTGTCATTTTTATGACATCCTTTGATGTTCCTCTATGTAGTCATATAAACAGAGGCATAAGAGTTTATATTGTACATACTTGAACACTTGTATACTTGAATACCGAGAAACATTTGGAAGAAATAAGAAAAAACTCATCTCTTGTCTCTCTATTCTATTGCTTTCATTTTTAATATATTGCACTTACTTTTTTAGGTTGATTTACAATAGGATCTAAGTATTGAAAATTGTTGGGATTGATATTAAAAACTTGGATATCTAACTTGGAGTGATTTAGATTAAATTTGAAGCAAAAATATATTGGTGAAATTTATGTGCAAGTCCTGACCATTAGAGTTTCTGAATAATTTGTACAAAAATTGCCACACCATTTATAGTATAGTTTTGACTATCTATCAAGACTAGCGACAAAACAAGCTTTCACTCACCCCTCTGTCATTTTTTTTTTGGCAATTCGACACTTTTTGTGAACAATTAATTTAAAAATATACAACATAATTTGTACTCAAACCTTGACGATCCTTCAAGACTTCTAATAAGACAGGTCTTCACTCATTAATCAGAACTTCTAGCAATCCACGAGAACTTTTGGCCAAGTTTTTGCCCCCCAAAATATTTTGCATAAATTATCAAAATGAAGTCAGAATTTAAAATTTAAGTTAAACTATGCATTGTTTCATTGTTTTATTAAGAAGAAGTAAAAAGAAATAGACAATTAAAATAATATGCTTTATAATATATGACTATGTGACAGTTAACACATTTGAAAATATCCAACTTGAAAGCTAATTTTTTATTTTTCTTCACTTAACAATAAAAAATTGCAAGCACAAAAAAAATATGTATTCTAACTTGTCCTTAAAATGATACATGAACCATAGTCTTCAATCGTGACGTTTGTTTTGGCGGATAAACTTTGGAATATAATGTTAAAATGTGGAATAAAGGGAACTTATAACACCAAACACATAAAACAACATAAGTTAGGATGCAAAGGAAGGGTAGCGAAATCAAATCCAGACCGCTCAATCTGTTCAATTCGTTTAAGTTTGGATTGGTTATTAACCCGTTTATTTATTAGCTCAATTCGTTAAAAATTGAATTGATATAGAATCCAAATTGACTCATGAGAAATCTTATCAAAATACTTTTAGAAAGACGTTTTTAAAAATTTGATATGTTGCATATAGTCCTAATAAAGAAATAAATAATTTTAGTAGGTACTAACAATTTATAGAGAACAAATAAAGCAATTAAAATTGAAAAAAATTACGTGGAATTGAAAACATCAAATCATAATTACCAGATATAGTAAAATAATTACATTTACAGCTAAGGTTTAGATTAAATAGTTAATTATATATTTCTTTTGTATTTGTATATTTTTATAGCTCGAGGTTCATATACAAATCTATAATTTTTTTTTTTTTTGGGTGGGGTTGGGGGAGAGGGGACTCTCTAATTTCGTGGCTCGTATATGTTTATATTTGTATACAAAGTGAATTTTGGGGCTAATACACAAATCTCAAAAGCGAATTTATATTTGTATATACAATCTCTAATTTATACATTTAGCTACTAAACTATAGCTACACCATGTAATTAGATAAACTTCAGCTATGTCGTTTCATTTATTGCCTAAATGTTGGCTATTTCTGAAAGTTTGCCATTAAAATTTAGTAAACAATGAACATGTTGGATTATGACCCATTACCTAACCCAACCTGTTTTGAGTTTTGACCCAAACAAATTTCAATCGGGTTGAGTCTTGATCCGCTCCGACCCAACCCGCCCAATTGGCACCCTATTGCAAAGTCAAAAGCGTAATTTCAACTTTCAGCTCGTAAACCCTAAACCCCCAATTTCATAAACCCTAGTACTTCCCCCTCCACCTGCACACTCTGTTCCTTCCTTGTTGCTGAAAATTTTATCATTTTTCCCTGCAAAGATTTCAACTTTATTCTATTTCACAGTAATTCACAATGGAGGCAAAGCTTGAATCGGCCAAGAAAGAGGTAAGTCATTCATCCAAATACAGTAGCAATTTTTTTGATTGGTAATACAGTGTCTTTGAGCTGAGTGTCTGTCGGAAACAGCCGCTCTACCTACGTAAAGTCTGTGTACACTCTATCCTTCCGGGAACTCACTTTTTGGAATTACATTGGGTATGTTGTTGTTTGGTAATAAAGTGGCAATATTTTTTCTTTATTGGTAATATAGTGTCCTTGAGCTGAGGATCTATTGGAAATAGACTCTCTACCTTCAAGATAGGGGTAAGGTATGCGTACACTCTACCCTCCCTAGGACCCCAATTTGTGGGATTACACTAGAGATGTTTTTTTTTTTTTGGTTATAAAGTAGCAATCTTTATTTTTTTTATTGATAATATAGTGTCGTTGAGTCCAGGGTCTATCAGAAACAACCTCTCTACCTGACAAAATAGGAGTAACGTCTGTGTACACTCTATATTCCCCGAGCCCCACTTTGTGGGACTCCACTGGGTATATTGTTGTTGTTTGGTAAAACAAGTGGCAATCTTTTTTTGTTTTTTTGATTGGTAATATAGTGTTCTTGAGCTGAGGATCTATCAGAAATAGCCTCTCTACCTCCAAGGTAGAGTATAGGGTTTTCTTACCTCTACCCTCCCTAGGACCACACTTTGTGGGATTACACTAGGCATGTTGTTGTTTGGTAATTAAGTGGCAATTTTTTCCTTTTTTGATTGGTAATATATTGTTCTGAGCAGGGTATATTGGAAATAACCTCTTTGCATACACCCTAAGCTCTCCAGACCCCATTTTGTGTGATTACACTGGGTATGTTTGATAATAAAATGGCAATTTTTTCCCTTTTAGTTATATGGCAAATTGTCATCATGGCGACTTTTTTATAAGGAGTTAGGTACCAAGAACTCGTTAAATGGTTTGTTTAGTTCTATGAAAGAAGCCATAATCTATAGAATTGAGCAATTATTAGAAAACTTATGCCATCCATATTTTCGAGCTGGTTTTGTATTTATGTTTTTCCAGAATTAGATACCCCTCAATTCCAAAATAGTTGTTGCAATTCGCTTCTCGGGAGTCAATTTGACTAATTTTCAGAGCTAAATTAGATTAGATCAATTCGATATTTTAAAACTTAAAATTTAGACATTCAAAAATCACACGGAAGTACTCTAAATTGCATTTTTTCTCATATCAATATGATAAAAAAATATAGCTTAAACATGTTGGTCAAAGTTCATATCTTTTGACTCTAAAAAAGGGAATTGTAACAAGTATTTTGAAACGGAGGGAGTAGTAATTAGGGTCTCCAAGTGTGCAAATTCAAGATGCATGCGTAGTAGCTTGTGAACACTTTGCTTCAGAAGAAATGATGGTTTGTTTTATTATTTTGAATCTTATAAAAGGTTCTTGCTGAAATCGTCAAGTTGGCTCAAAAGCGGGAGATGAAAGGAAGTAAAGGAGGGTGGAAAGATTTTTTGAGATCATACGACAAGAAGTTTGGGGTTAGCTTGAGTGATCCATCAAAGAGGTCCATTGATGTGCTATTGGCATTTCTAAAGACGTTTACCCCAGACGACTTAAAGGTGGTTATAGATGGACTTCTGTATTTCCTTTGTTTAGTTAGCGTAAAACAATTCTGTTAATGTGAATACTAGAATGTTTCTTTCTTGTGCAGTTTTTTGACAAGGTGTTTCAATGTCATTCCAACCGAGATGCTGTCGAGAAGCTCCAGAAAAGTTCCCCAGACAGTGAATCCATTGAACAGGTGAACAGTATTTTTTTGCTTTTGGGTGTTATGAATCATAACTGCAACATTAGGGAAGTTTTTCTGAAAGATAGTCGGGGAAGTAATCTACTTAAGTGGGGTAAAAGTAGCTAATTCATCTCCTGTTAACTCTGAGGTCTTAAATTTTTCCTGTTGGAATTTAACTGCAGTCTGTAGTTATAACTTGTTGATAATGGGTGTCTAGTAGTTGACATGTGAGAGTAAGTAACAACATAGATATCCGGTGCGAATTCCAGCTATAACACTTGGTATGAGCCCATTATTCTAACCTTGGTGGACAAGATTAATTTAGCAACCTGTACTTGTAGCAGGATGCGATGCACGGTGGATTATATTCAAGATGCATGCAAACAAGCCCGGATACCATCGATATCCCAACAAAAAATAAAGTGAAATAAAATAATTAAATGGACGTGATATTCGAAGGAGAACTGTATAGCAAAAAGTCGCATACTTTATCACCTCTCTTTGTCCACAAAGACGCTAATTGGCATCTGCTTATGAAGCTTTTATGATTACTGTATCTCTCGTGGAGGAGGTAATGCTAAGTTGGAGGCTTGGCGACAAACCCTGAAGTCTAGAGGGTTTCGATTGAGCAGGACCAAGACGGAATATTTGGAGTGCAAGTTCAGTGAGGGGACGCATGAGGCTGACGTGGTAGTGAAGCTTGATACTCAGGCTATCCAGACGAGGGATAGTTTCAAGTATCTTGGGTCTCTAATCAAGGGCAATGGAGAGATTGATGAGGATGTCACTCATCGTATTGGTGCAGGGTGGATGAATTGGAGGCTCGCGTCTGGAACCTTGTGTGATAAGAAGGTGATAAGAAGGTACCTCCTAAGCTTAAAGACAAGTTTTACAGAGTGGTGGTCAGACCTGCTATGTTGTACGGGGTGGAGTGTTGGCCAGTCATGAACTCGCACATCCAAAAGATGAAGGTGGCGGAGATGCGGATGCTACGATGGATGTGTGGGTTTACTAGGAGAGATAGGATTAAAAATGAGGTTATTCGAGATAAGGTGGGAGTGGCTTCGGTGGATGCCAAGATGCGGGAAGCGAGGTTGAGATGATTCGGGCATGTGATGAGGCGGTGCGCGGATACCCCAGTATGGAAGTATGAGAGGTTGGCTATGGATGAATTTAGGCGAGGTAGAGGTAGACCGAAGAAATATTGGAGGGGGTGATTAGACATGACATAGAGAAGTTGCAACTTACTGAGGACATGACCCTAGATAGAAAGGTGTGGAGGATGTGTATTAGGATAGAGGATAGTAGCTAGGAGTGCGTCCTTGTTCTGGTAGGTAGGAGTACTCTATTTTGTTTTTTGTGTTAGTAGTCATAGTGCTATGCTTGTATTGTCTTGTTTGTGGAGTTTTGCTAATGTTTGTTGTTTTGTATAGAGCGATTGGAGTCTTACTTTGTGGTAGTCTTGTTTCTGTTATTATTTGTTGTGTTATTATCTATTGTTCCTATACTACGTCTTTTATGGATTGTTTTTTGTCTTGAGCCGGGGGTCTATTGGAAACAACCTTTCTACCTTAACTCTGAGGTAGTGGTACAGTCTGTGTACACTTACCCTCTCCAGAACCCACTTTGTGGGAATATACTGGGTATGTTATTGTTGTTGTTGTATCTCACCACTTTGGTACTTAATAAATTGTTATTGTGGCAGTGCAGAGACTGGTTCGTTTAACCTTTGAGCACCCTCAATATCCGACAGATTACTCATTTCCTTCACACGAGAAGGTTCGTTACTAGCTTTGGTTTTCTTCTCTTATTATCTACTTTAGAAGTTCAATCTCTAGAAAGCATGTCGTAAGTGAAGTGCTTAGGTGACCATTTAAAGGAGGTGTAGTGTCACAAGATTCAGCCTTTTTGTTTTGAGAATTTCTTTTCATGGTTTCCTTCTATACTTGCATATCTTGATCTTCTATGGGAAATTTTAGGTGCATTTTAGTTTATCTTGTTTAATGAACTGGTGATAGTCCTTTTTTGAATTAATTCTGTGGCACTGGAATCTGTGCATTGTATAATTGGCTGTTCTAATGTAAAACTAAACTTCTCTTTCTACAACTTACATCCATGGGAACAGGACTGGTTAGTCACCAGGAGGAGTAAAAAGCCTAATCACATTCAATCAAAGGCCATGGTTGCAATTGATTGTGAAATGGTCCTTTGCCAAGATGGAACTGAAGCTTTAGTCAGAATCTGTGCTGTGGACCGTAATTTGGAGGTATTTTTGGACTTGTACATTCTGCTACATAAACATATGTATGGATATAACAAATGGCAAAAGAAGCCATCTGGCTGTCCTCTTTATCTCTGATGTAGTTCTCTTTTTTTCATGTCACCATCAGTTACTTTGAATTTTGAAAATTGCAGGTTAAACTCAATGAATTTGTGAATCCAAACAAACCAATTGCAGATTACCGAACTGAAATTACTGGAATAACAGTTGGAGATTTAGATGGAGTTTCTTGTTCATTGGCTGATGTACAGGTATAAGTTGTTCACTATAGTTGTCCTGTAGCCATTAACAATTTTTTGTCTAAATGTTTGTGTTATGATCCAGACGTCCATGAAGAAGCTATTGTCACATGGAACCATATTAATTGGCCATAGTTTACACAATGATCTTCATGGTAAGCTACATCTAGACTCATATTTCTTGGTCCTTTTATATTAACATTCAAATCTTTGGTCTACTGGTAACTGGAAATGACCTGATTTTATGATCATAAGTCTCTTTTTAATTCCGCAGGTTCTTATGTTATTTCTGCTCCCTTTCCTCTTTTCTTTCCCTGTCCTTTAGAGAAATACATAATGCTTTTTTTCTCTGTTATGTCATTCTTAACAGCTTTGAAGATAGATCACGCAAAAGTGATTGACACATCATATGTCTTCAAATATCAGGATCAGCCTTCTAATAGAAGACCTTCTTTAAGCAGCCTGTGTAAGGTGGGTATTTAAAAAAAAATTTATTTTGGTACATCTTTACATGCTACAATATGTCCACTTTGTTGAATGGTTGGTCATACCAACCCTCTCTGATTCCAATTTTATTTGGGAATTTTTAAGTTACATTTCTTCAAATGCTTGTAGCTGAACGCTCTAAAGAACTCCATTCTCTTTGTGTTGGTAAAATAGATGTTCTGCTTTTTATTTAGCAACTTCTTTTCTTGGTTTTTCTCTCTGTTATTCTTTTTCCAGCTATTGTTCCGTTTACAAGTATTTAACTATTCATCATAAGATGTGCTTCATCGGTGCTATTGTTACTTATTTACAATATTTTCCAAATAGTCTGTGTTAGGGTTTGAACTTCGAAAGATGGGCTCTCCACATAATTGTCTAGATGATGCATGTACCGCAATGAAACTTGTTCTTGCCAAGGTGGAAGGTGGAGTTGATAATATCATACCATTGGTTCATGAAGAGGTAATGCCTAGTCCTTTTATTTTAAATTTCATTTACTTTCTTGTTTCCTGGTTGATAAGATGGTCATCTACTCCTTTGAATTTAGGTGCAAGGGACTGAGACGGCAAAGCTACTTGTCCACAGAATTCCAGCAGCTGCTCATAGCCAAGAGTTGCACAAAGTTATTCCTGGAGACTTTACTGTGGAAGTTAAGGTTAGGAGAATCTCATGCTTTTTTCTTTCATCTTATATCGATGTTGAATGATATCTTTATGCAGTCTGAACTCGTTAATAAAAACATATGAAGGCATTCAATCGGTGAAGAATTTTGTTGTTTTTTGTAATGCTTTATGCTATAGTTACATGAATCCTCAATTGCCTTAACGTATCCATGTCAAACTGGTGCGACATGGGTATGGGTGCTTTGTGCTAATTCTTCAAAATACTCTAATATTTGCAAGAAGCTATTCATGCCCCTGTCAATTGGTCACAATTATTCACATCTAATATGTGCTCGTAAACAAGTCCATCCATGTGACACAGGTCATTGCCAGGTTTTATTAAAAGCAAAGCAGCAGCTTGATGCAAGTCAAAAGGCAAAAATGTGGGAAAACACTATTGTCAGTTAGAGTTGGAGACTTAAAATGCTAAGCGCAATGGAAGCCTTTAACGAAAAAAGAGGAAAATGGAGAAAAACGTGCGTGAAACACAAAAAATTAAATTATATGGAACAAATAATTATGAAAACTGCGACTAAATTGAATATTATGAAGTAAGAATCATGTCAATCAATCCCAAAAAACTAGTTCACATATCTTGTTTAGAGCCAAAGATGATCAAGTTTTAAGTTAGATTGGTGACTAGTTTCCATATATCATGCTTTTAGTGACTAACATATTTATGCATAATGGTTCTCTTATAATTAGTATATTGCTTTTCCAACTATATTTATTATTTAGTGCTGCTTTCTTAGTGACTGTGCCCGTTTACATTAAGATGCACGTCTTAACTTTTAATGCTCCACTAAAATGCTTCCTAAGCAGCAGAAAGCACCCAGTCTGTAGTCTGTACTTGCACCTAGTTCCAGGTTAAGCTTTCCTCAAGTTGGTCTTTAGCAATATTGAGCAAGAAGGTATCACTTATGGTAAAATGATGCTCTACTTTGAGAAGTTGCATTTATGGGAAATGAGGTGCAAAGCAATCCCACTTAAAAGATTGGAAAAAAGAGGAAAAGGACACAGAAAAGATGGGATATTGTGCTATTTGAGTATTAGAATTCCTTTCCAGTAATGCTTCATTGTTCACTTAGTCTTTCTTTCCTGAAGTCATTTTCTTTTCTCTTAAGATTTTTGTTTCTATACTTTGAGATTTGTTTTTTCCCTTTTTCCCCTAAAGGATCAGGTGTGCGAGTCCTCTATTTCTGCTCCTAGAACTGTCTTCTGCTGATCTCTTTACTATATTTTTCTATCAACCATCTTTTCTCTTATTTTCGTGCGTTCTACAATTTGTTGTCTCTTCCCTAATTCATGTTTAATGGCTCTGTAAATTGAGTGCTGAATTAGTGCATTAAATGAATTCGGAAATAAACATCCACAAATTGGTTGTTTAAACTTTAACATAACAAATCATGAGCAATTCAGTTGATTTGACTTGCTCAATCATTACTTCGTAGGCCAATTTAACTTCTCTTTTACTGTTTTGACCTATAGGCCCTCTTTACTCCCTTTTAACTCTAACATGAAGGGTAGATCTTTGCAAAGAGGCGTCAGCCAGATTGGTTTAAATTTTCAGAACCAAAAAACAGTTGTTCTTCCTTTTCGTTAAGCAAATCATTTGTATCTGAAAAAACAACAGCTAAAAGGCTATTGTAGGAGAACAAAACTTCTGTCTTTTAAATTCTGAAAAAGTTCGGCCATGCATATTGATTTTTTTTGTGCGATTTTATTATAATCTTTGTGTGGCTACTCAACTAGTTTTTTAACTGATTCTTTCAAAACCAAATCCAAACAGACATTTTCGTTTTGCTATTATAAAACCAAAACCAAACTTATTAGTCAATCGAAATGCTACAAAGAATGTGCAGTTGAAATTAACTAGCTACATCCTCTTCCAAATTCTGTCTCTAGACAAGCTACTTTGTGGAGCCGGCATCAAAGGTTCCACCATGTAAAATTTCCTAGTACATCTCCTATTCCTTACCCTCTTCCCCCCAAGTTGACTTAAACGAGTTGGGGAGCAAAGGGAAAAGAAGCTTCAGACATCATAATTTAGAGCAATATGAAGTTTCCTTGCATTTTTATGTGCTTTTGTATCTAAAGAGTAACTGTTGTTTTCTTTAGAAACAATCATAGTAATCAAGATATTTGTACACGAATGATGTTTGAGTAACAATCAGTACAGTTCTTCATCACTTTCTAGTTTGAACTTCGCTTGTTGGTACTTAATTTGTCCATTTATGATCTGCTGGCAGGCTAATAAAAAAGGGCAAGCAGACAAGTATACTGCCTTTGTCAGTTTCAAAAATCAACATGAGGCAAATGAGGCATTTGATAAGCTTGAAGGCAACCAAGAGAAGGTTGGTATACTTTCAGGATGTCTTTGGACAAACTGCTTTCACTCTCCTATGTGAGAATCCAAGTGTTCACATGAGAGAGGCATATGCTGTAGTTTAACTGGCATGTCATAACTTTTGTTTATCCGTCTTTGTTAGGATACTGGCGGACGACCACAGAAGCTCGTTTCATTTCACCTTGATTCTGGTATATCAGGGTCTTTTTATGTTCGTAAGATGGACGTCAATAATTATTCTAAAGATAAAGAGGTTGCCCCAAAGAAGAGGTCATTTGAAGATGAAGTGGCCGTGGAAGAGTCAAAGAAGCTGAGGACAGAAGACCAATCTACAGAGCTCAAGGAGTCCGGTGCAGGTTGTAATCAGTGTGAAACTCACTCGAAGGAGATTGAGAGACTTAAGAAAGAACTTAGTCACAGAGACGAAGAAATCTCCAGCTTGAACAAACTCATCGTTAACCTTGTGAGAAAACAAGGATTGTAACCCTTCGCTAGATTTATGGGCAACACCCCCTATTGGAAAACATTGAAGTGTACCATTTTCTACACCAAAAAGGTCAAAGAGCAGCTGTTGTTTAACAGCTTTTGATTCCGCTGTTTCGTTTAGGACTGCAGCAAAGAGAAGGGTAAGGAGAAAGAAGAACTTGCCTCATTGTCAATGGAGGTTGTCTCTGGAGCTCTTAGTATGACGTCGAATCCGATAACAGCAACTGCAGCCAAGAGTCATACGAGAAGGGCTGATTTAGAAGTTTTTTTTTTTCCTTCACTTATTTGATTTTTTCCTCCTGAATTGCAGGCAACATCAATTGTAACAGTGTTTTCACCTGGATTTCTTTTATGTTTTTAAGCTTATGAACTTACCAAATATTGTCATTTTTTGTACTGTGACTTAATTGGACAAAAAAGACTAATTACATTTGTTTAATTACCCATATTGTCTCTTGGACAAGATGTTTAATTTTGCTTATCTAACGTATTGGACTATAGGTTATTAGGTTTAGGACATGGACATATTCGATGCAGAAGAGTGAAGACTACTTCCCCATACCTTTTTATGGATTCGGCTCCTCTCCATTTTTTCTAAGTTCTTGCTTGAATTTGAGATACATGTCATAGATTAAAATTAATGGTTGAGATTTAATTAGTTAAAATAAAGTCCTAACCACAGTTATTTACTTTCATATATTTGCTCCTTAAATATTTTTAAGGGAAAAGGCTCAAATATGTCATCGTACTATTAGAAATGATTCATCTATGTCATCCGTTATAAGTTTGGCTCATATGCCGCTGCCATTGAAAGTTTAGCTCATCTATGTCACTGCCATTACAGAAAGGTTCATTCGTGTCATTATTTTGTAACGGTGATTTTTGCAAAACCATTTATGTCACGTGGCCTCTTATTAGAGGTCTACATTACCAAATCCAAATCAACCAATATTACTTAAAATTAAAAATTAAAAATCGGTCCCATTAAAATAAATTTGATCCACACAATTAGAATAAAAATTGAACTTATTAAAAATAAAAATTGAACTAATTAAAAATAAAAATCAAACCCATTAATTGTGTCGGGTTTTATTTTAATGGGTATTATCTTTTTTTTATTTAAGTAATATTGATTGATTTTGAATTTGGTGACATGGACTTCTAATAAGAGGTCATGTGGCAAAAATAATTTTGCAAAATCACCGTTGCAAAATAATGACACAAATGAACTTTTCTGTAACGGCAGTGACATAGATGAGCCAAACTTTTAAAGGTGATGGCATAGATAAGTCAAACTTATAACGGATGGTATAGATGAGCCATTTTCAATAGTTCGATAGCATATTTGAGCCTTTTTCCTATTTTTAATAATCCGTTATATATTTTCTTATAGACAAAGTAGCTCTTTTGAATACTTAATTAGATAAATAAAACTTTTAACTATATTTTTATGAAGATTAAAAAAAAAAATATATTTAGGAAAAGTTTTTAATATATACTCATGGCAATAAAGAAAAGTTTTTAATATATTTAGTAAAGATATAATGGATTGTTAAAAATATTTAAGGAGAACAAATATATAGAAGTAAATAACTATGGTTAGAACTTACTTTAACTAACTAAATCTCAACTATTAATTTTAATCTATGACATGTGTCTCTAATTCAAACATAATTTGAAGAAAATGGAGAGATGAAAATGGAGAGGAGTCGGATTCCTTTTTATTTTGGTCCATGTTAACTTGACACTTTCTTTAAAAAAAGCATTTTTTTTGTTCGCTTTGGATTTTCCAATATTCTTTAAAGAAACAATGATTAATGTAATTATTTTATTATGAGGGTAGAAAAAAATAATTATCTTTTTTTATATGTTAAAATAACAAGTAAAGATGAATACATTTTTTGAAATACCATGATCAACCAATATCATCGAATTTGAAAAGGAGTTTGAAGAAATAGTTCAAGCCTCTGTTTTTAAATTTGGACCCTAATGTGAATCAATAAATGTAAATGGAGAGAATATTTATATTAGAAATTACTTTCCGTTTCAAGAAAAGTGACCTACTTTTTTTTTTAATTTGTTTAAAAAGGAATGATCCTTTTTTTTTAGCAACTTTTTAGTTTCAACTTTCTATATGACATGTTTAAGATTATAAAATTAAAGAATATTTTGATACATTTAACATATCTTTAATTTAATAACACAAAATTCAAAGCATATTTTACACATTTAATTTAACTGTACAAACAACTAAAAAGAAATGGGAACATCCGGAATTTTTTTATCATGATTGAGGTACAATCAACACTAGTTGTGTGAAGGGCCTTAATATTTGTGACAAGTGTTTTTTGGGGCCTATTGTCAATTTTTAATTAAGGGTGACAAAAAAGTTTGAAAATTAAAAAAAGGTGACACAAGTTTTAATTATTGAGTAGAGGTGACAATTTTGTCATTAGTTTTAATGACATGCAGCAACTATCGTAGTTGTTGTAGCAACTTCGACTGTTGTTGCATCAATTTGCAGCAACTTCCTAATTACTAATTAACAAAAAAAATTACTTGGATTGATCAAATTTATCACCAATTTTAATTTCAACACTTTTTTATCACCTCCTCCTCAATTTTCTCCACTCTCTTCTCCACTTTCATTTCCTTAAATTCTCCGCTCTTCTATGTTTCATTTATTCCTTTTTAACTCCTTCCAACTCTCCTTGAGATTCCTAATTTATTTATTTTTAAAAAAAGAAAAAAGTGGAAAAGAGAGTGAGCCCAAAAAAAAACACTTGTCACAAATATAAGGTCCCTTGCATAATTAGAGTTGGTTGTGCCTGAACCATGATAAAATTTTTGGAACATCTGCATCATTCTAGCAAAGCTAAGATAGTCTTACACCTTCCAGAAGATCTTCGAAAACTTCTGGAATATTCAAATTCAGTTTCCCCTCACATTCTGGAACATTCAATTCACCTTCTATGTTCAGCCTCATAAATAGCACCAATTCACCTCTCCTTTGCTATCCAAAAAATATCTCAACAAAAAACAATCAAAGTTAACAATGGAGATTCCCTTCTATCGCTCCCAATCACCTCGACGTCGCTATTCCTCAAACCATAAACCTACCGGCATCAAGCCGGCTACGAAGGTTGTCCAGATTCCGGTGCATTCCATTAACTCTGATCCCCGGTCCGGTTCAGCCTTAAGGATCCAGAAAGTATTTAGAGGTTATTTGGTTAGAAAAGGTATAAAGAGAATCACGTCAATAAAAAAAGAGGTGGATGAAATTGAGAGAAAGCTATTATGTAGAGAAACGGTGGAGTTGATTCGTAGAGACGAAAGAGAAAGGTTACGTGTCAATGAGACGTTGATGTCTTTGCTTTTCAAGTTGGATTCGGTTCGTGGTGTTGATTATGGTGTTAGGGAGTGTAGAAAGGCTGTGATTAAGAAGGCTATCTCTTTGCAAGAGAAAGTTGACTCCATTGCTTCCGCAAATAATTAAATTGTGGCCGAAGTGGAGGATAGAGTGTACGCAGACTTTACTCCTACCTCATGGAGCAAGAATGTTGGATGCGGAAAATCAAGCTGGGAAGTGTGAATAGTTGCAGGCTGCAGGGGAAGCGCGAACCCCTTTAGTGGAAAATTACCTTGTTTATGCATGGTTAAAATAATCTTCTTTATGTATATATAGTAGGTGTTTACGGCTTCTTTGTGTGTTTACTTCTTAGTGATAGAGAATGAAACAGAGAGTTGTTGGGAAAAGAAATACAAACGTGAATGGTTAAATTCCTTCGGTAAACAAAGATTAGTCTAAATTTTCTTTTATCAATGTTATCAAACTTCGAACCAGTGATTCTTGTTGGTATAACTTCGAATCTGTAACTTAGAGAGGATGTATTGGCAACTGATATGTTTTGTCTTTACAGATAACAACAATTAAGGTGAAGAGCCAATAAGAATAAAGAGTTCATCAGTTACATTTTGACTGATCTCTGTAGTTATAACTTGTTAATAACCTGATGGTTCTTAAGTTTTTCTTCAACGTTTGAACACAAAATTCAAATCAAGATGACATGGGAGCTTATATGTTTAGAAATGAAAATTTAGTTTTAAGAAAAAAATGCATGGTTTCCTTCTATATTTGCATATCATGATCCCCTGGCGGGAATTTTAGGTGCATTTTGCTTTTAACTTTAGTGGTTATAGTCCATCCATGAATAAACCATGTGGCACTGGAATTTTCTTTTGTATAATTGGGAGTTCTACAGTCAAACGAACCTCTCTTACTACCAACTTACATCAATGAGAACAGGTTTGTCACCGAAAGATGTGAGAAGTCTAATTTCATTGAATCAAAGGTAATGATTGCAGTTGATTGTGAAATGGTTCTTTGCCAAGATGGTGCTGAAGCTTTAATCAGAATCTGGACCGCGATTTAGTGATACTTTTTGCTATGTTGCTCGAACTCTTCAACAATGTCATCGGGTGCATGTCGGATCCTCCAAAAGTAGTGCATATCTGGAGGATTGACACTGGTGCGGCAATAACATTTGAGAGCCCGAATCTGTGCTGTAACACGCACACACATACATATATGAATGTAACAAATGGCAAAAGGAGCCACCAGGGAGGACACTCTTGTCTGATTTAGTTCACCTTGTTTTCCCTTCATGTCACCATGAGTTTTTGGTACCATTTAATTAACATTCAAATTGTGGTGCACATCTACTAGTAACTGGAAATGACCTGACTCCTATGATCATCTGTCTCTCTTTTCGCATCCTTAGCCTTTTGTGTTATTTCTACTCTCTCTTCTCTGTTCTTTCCTTTTCCTTTGGAGATTCCATCGTGCTATTTCCTCTGTTATGTCTTCCATTTTACAGCTTGGAAGCTAGATCATGCTAGAGTGATGGATACATCATATGTCTCAAATATCGCGATCAGCCTTCTAATAGAAGACCTTATTGAAATAGCCCGCGTAAGGTAAGCTGTGACTTTTCATATTTGATACTCCTATATCTTTTCCATGTCAATGTCGAATGGTTGATAAATTCAGTTGTTACTACAATAGTTTCCAAATAGTCTGTTTTAGCCTTTGAACGTCGAATGAAGGGCTCTCCAAATAATTGTCTTGATGATTCATGTGCTGCAATGGAACATGTTGCCAAAATTGAACTCGGAGTTGATAATATCACAAAATTGGTTTTTGAAGAGTATTATCATTGATTCTTTTTGGAAAAAGAAAAATCATTTGTCCTCGTTTACTGATTGATAAGATGATCATCTATTCCTCTGAATTTAGGTGCAAGAGCCCAAGATGACAAAGCAACTTGTCTACAGGATACCAATGGCTGTTTATAGCCAAGAGTTGCACAAAATTGTTCCTCAAGATTTCACCATAAGAGTTAAAGTTTTTGGAGAATCTCACGCTTTTTGTCTCTGAAGACGTATCAATTCTATGCAGTCTTCACTAGTTTATGCTGATTAGTATAAAGAATCACATTTTTTACTTGTTTGGTTGTTCTTATAATGGTCTATGTTGTAGTCATTCCTCAATGAGCAGCAATAGGTTTTCAAGATGTTTGAACTATGCTAATGAAATTTGAATAACAATGAGGCATTTGAAAAGCTTGAAGCAACCAAAGCAAGGTTGGTGTTCTTTCAGGATTTCTTTGTATAAATGCTGCTTTTACTGTCCTATAGAGATACCTAGTGTGTACATCTGATGTTTAGATACTATATAATTAGATAAATAGAAGACGACCACACACATTTAAACATGGTATCAAACTAGGCGGAGGTCTTGGGTTAGAGTTTCACCGTCACCCATTATAATTTTATAAAAAAGAATTTCCACGTGCTTGATCCATGAAAAAGATAATATTGAAAAGGTTATTAGAAGATGACGAGGCCGTGGGAGAGACAAAGGAACTCCGGATAGAAAATCATTGTACAAAATTCTAGGAGACTGCTGGTGCAAGTTGTGATCAGTGCTGAAAACTCACTTGAAGAAGATTGAGAGACTGAAGAAAGAACTAAGTCAAAGAGAGGAAGAGAAAGCTTCAACTTGAACAAAATCATTGTTAACCTTGAGAAAACAAGGACTGTGATGGTTAAAAGTTAGTAAATTATTAATGTGCAAGAACCTGTTCCTTGCATAAACAAAGTCTTCTAATCCGTATACTCCAATTGTCTAAATAGAAATAGGAATTATTAGGAATTACTTTCCTTTCTCTTTTGAGATTACTTGTAAACACTGTAGAAAGCCAACATGCCTTTTTATGGATTATCAAGCAATTCATTTCTCACATCTCTACTTTTTTCTTTCTTTACATTGATTATTTTTTTTTTTTGCATTCATTCTTTACATTGTATAAGAGCCTCTAACATCTTCATAGATACTCAAATAGCTATACCTTTCTCGGCCTTTTGGCTAAGATCAAGGTAGTATCTTTTTTTTATCGGTTTAATATCTGATATGTGTGTTTACACAAAGGTTTATCGAGGTAGCTTTCTACTTAGTCCTTTGCGCGTTGCCTATGCGTTGCGCTACTGCACCGGCGTCGCACCCCTCTAAAGAATAATAATAGCTTCGGCTATAAGTGGCAGGTACTGATCAATGTGTGCCTATTGAGTATTGAGCAAAGAGCTAGGTCATTGTGTTACACTAGCTCTATTGACTGGGCTTTCTGTAATACAAGGACTTCCTAGGTCACTCATTATAGTACTACACTCGCCAAAGAATGCTTAAGTTCAAAGTTTTGATAAGATCGAGTGTGTTAGTATGGGTATGATTGCATCCATTTTTCGAATTGAAACGGCAGCCAATTGAAATTGTAGAAACACATTTATATTCTTCTGATAGATTAGTATGAGATCTCATTTGGTCAGAGAACAATTATAGCGAGATTATAATAGGGGGATTAAACAATGTTGAAGGTATTATTTAGCGAATATACTTTTATTAATAGATGTTTTAAGTCATTTTAGAGAGGAAACATAGAAGAGTGAAAATAAATTATTACTATTGACCCCAAAAAGAGTCCTATAAAGTCAAATATATATAACTTTATAAATCAACTATAAATAGGAAAATCTTATAGTATTACTTTAATTATTTGGCTACCTAAATTTTCAGAATCCAGAGCATAAAAGGCTAATATTTTGGCTAAAAATTTCAAAGGGGATAATGGATTCTGAAAGAAACCAAAGGGGACAAAACACTGGGCGTCCAGCGACTTATAAGTCGCTAGACACACAACAATTTCTAAGCTTCCTGTTTTTAGGGTTACGAGTAAGTTGAACTAGTTCATTGGTTTTTTTTTGTAGGGTTACGATTAAGTTAGAAACATAACGATGAGTTACAAATGAAATAGTTCGGTGATATTATAGTCCTAAATGAAACAAAAGTAATTTTATTCTCTAACTATCCACTTGAAATTTTTGTTAGTTGCATAAAGGAGTCTCATTCAAACTACTTTAGCTAACCTTTTACCCTTTTGGGAGTTAGAAATAGACTAGATAGTCCGTTAATTTTTCAACGTAAATATTATAACTTCTATGTGTTGTTATGGAATTATTCAAAAGGCAAATGACTTCAAATTCAAGAATTCTATTGCAATTTTTATACACATAAAACAGAAAGGTAATACATTAAACATACTAATATAAATCAAGACAATAAAAAATATTCTTCATCAGTGTTCCGCAATGTCATTGTGACGACTACCCGTGCCACAATAAGTTGGTACGTGTGGCCTGGTTGATCTTCGAAGTCCATCTTCTCTAATTAATTAATCTTTATTTAATTATATTTCATGTTATTATAGGCAACAATGTCCTCTGCAGGAACTTCATTGTATTAGTTCTGACAACATGTAAGATGTCATTTTTTGATTTACATACTTCATTGTTTTGTGGTCGTAAATAATCTTACCATTAAAAATAATTTTTATAGGTTATTATTAGAGAAGATGGACTTCGAAGATCAACCAGGCCACATGTACCAACTTATTGTGGCACGGGTAGTCGTCACAATGACGTTGCGGAACACTGATGAAGAATATTTTTTATTGTCTTGATTTATATTAGTATGTTTAATGTATTACCTTTCTGTTTTATGTGTATAAAAATTGCAATAGAATTCTTGAATTTGAAGTCATTTGCCTTTTGAATAATTCCATAACAACACATAGAAGTTATACTAATATTTACGTTGAAAAATTAACGGACTATCTAGTCCATTTCTAACTCCCCAAAGGGTAAAAGGTTAGCTAAAATAGTTTGAATGAGACTCCTTTATGCAACTAACAAAAATTTCAAGTGGATAGTTAGAGAATAAAATTACTTTTGTTTCATTTAGGACTATAATATCACCGAACTATTTCATTTGTAACTCATCGTTATGTTTCTAACTTAATCGTAACCCTACAAAAAAAAAAAAAACAATGAACTAGTTCAACTTACTCGTAACCCTAAAAACAGGAAGCTTAGAAATTGTTGTGTGTCTAGCGACTTATAAGTCGCTGGACGCCCAGCGTTTTGTCCCCTTTGGTTTCTTTCAGAATCCATTATTTCCTTTGAAATTTTTGACCAAAATATTAGCCCTTTATGCTCCAAACTCTAAATTTTCACCTTACAACTGGCGAAAATTTGATTTTTGGTCTTATAATCCCTTTTCCCTTGCCCCATCCTCTTTTTTTTTTTAAAAAAAAAGAAAAAAAGATCAACTTTAGATGACATAAAGTTCCAGTCAAGTGGCTAATTAATCAATAAACTATATTCAGCAGATCTTCCCAAGCCTATAGCAAAACTTGAAAAGTCAAAAACTGTTCCACGGTAAAGGGGGTCTAATACTCTAGTTTTATTGTAGGGAGAAAGTTACCCTCCTATTTCGAGTAGACATAATTCTTGTAATCACTTTGCATACTAATTAATGACTTTATTAAAAGAAGTTAAAGAAAGATTATTGAAAGTTGTCTGCCTCCTACTCCCTCAATTTCATATTAGTTGGTCATTTTTTATTTTATACAAATGTTAAGAAATCATAAATAAGTAGGTAATTTTATTAATTCACCCCTTAAAAAATTTTTTGGGAACTTTTCAAACAAGTGTGAACACTTTAAAAAAGAATTAATTGCAAGAGTAATATGAAAAAAATTTAATTAATGATTTCTTGATTAGTAAGGTGGACAACTATTTTTAGTAAGACGATCAACTAATATGAGACGGAGGGAGTAGAATTTTTGTCATAAACATGAGACATTTGGAAATCAAAAGGACTACAGTTTTCAAGAATGTTTATTGGATTATCAACATTCTACCTTAATTAGTGCCAATTAATCCAAGATGTCATGTTTATGTACTCCCACAGTTCTTTTTGAGTTGTCATGTTTCTTTTTTCAAGAGTTAATTTGATTAATTTTTAAAGCTAAATTAGATTAGATTAATTCAATATTTCAAAATTAATATTTTGATATTCAAGAAATATACAAAAAGTATATAAATTGCAATTTTTTTCATATCACTATGATGAAAAACTACATTTTAAAATGTTAGTCAAAATTTATATCATTTAACTCTTAAAAAAGAAACGGATGGAGTATATAGTTGTACTCTATATATGAACGTAGTCAATATCACGACTATTTTATCCACCAACATCGGGATAGTTGTGGTCACTCCACCTTGAAACAGAGGTCTCGAGTTTAAGTCTTGAATGCAAATTCAGATTGATTGAGCTCCAATACAATATCAAATATCGAATGATAGTATATCATATAATCAAGAATTTATATTCAGTATATTGATAATCTAAATAATTTTTGTACTATCAAGTTAATTAAGTCGGCATGTCAAGGATAATATGGTCAGGGGCGCAACTACAAGTCAAGAGGGATCGACAAAGGTTCAGACCCTATTTATTCGTTTGACCATAAAAAAAATTTACTTTTTTCTAGAAATTTATTTAATTTTAATGAAAAAAGTGAAATTTTGTGGTGTTTGGCCATAAAATTTATTTCATTAAAGTGAATTTTTTTTCCGAAAAAGTGAAAACAAGTTTTCACTCCTACCTCTTTCACAAAAAGTCAAAAGAAACTCATTTTTTTCATGACCAAACATAACTCCAACTTCAATTCTAAAAAATTTAATTTTCATGACGAAACGCCTACTATATTTGTGTTTTGAAAATTGATTTAATTGATACTCCCTCCGTTTCAAAATAGTTGATCCTTGTTGACTTGTCACTCCTCTTAAGAAAATATTTATTATGAGCTTATTTTACTAAATTAGTCTTATTAATTATGCTTTAAAAATATAAATTTGAGTATATACACTTTAATTAGTCATTTAATGATAGGGGTAGTATTGAAAGAACATAATAATATTTTCTTAATTTCAGAAATGGGACAACTAAATTGAAACAAATATTTTTAACAAAAGATCAATTAAAACGAAACAAAAGGAACGTGTATAAATAATTTATTTAAAACTCCATACACCACTACATTTAAACTTCAAAATTCATTAACACAAATTCCTTACTCCGCCTCTGAAAATTAGTACTTAAAAAATAAAGTAATACCTACTACTATCAGTGAATTAAATCATACCAATAATGTACATGTATTACTTATACTATAATGTAATTTAAATTCTATTAATTAATGAAATCTAACTATCAAAGATTCTGCAAAGCCAGCCAAGGTTGACTAAAATAGCTAGCCTAATTAGTTTGACACTAACCCATACACGTTCTCGTAATTTTCCGTGCCACTTTTTATTCTACACAAAATGCCAAACGGAATGTTACAAAAAGGAGTGTGATGTTATATTGGAGTAAAAAAATTGGATTAGAACAACTATAGAAAAGATAAAATAAAATATAGAAAAAATGAAGGTCACATATCATATTTACTTGTCGTCTTTATTAAAAAAAATAAAAATAAAATTAAAATTCAAATAAAAAATAAATAAGAATAAATCAAATTATTCTTTTAGTTAGTATTTTTTTTAAAGACGTGAAAAAAATATGAAAAATAAAATGAATCGAAGAAACAATATTTTTAAAAAAAATAATAAACCTAACACATAGAAAACACAAATATGCATGACACTCTTTTAGTAGTTTCTTATTTGTATCTTCCCCACACAAACCTATCGTACTCGAATTTTTAAGACCCCCACAAATTCTTGAAATTATCCAAAAAATTATGTTTATTTTAGAGGATTATTATAAAGTTTATGGTCCCTAAATTATTAGTGGGACATTTACAATATTTAATCTTTTGTTATCTGATCAAACGCGTTTAACAATAAATTATTGTAATTGTGCAGTTTAGTCCCACCTCAGCTGGCAAATTTAATTTATCAGATCTTAACTTAAGTATGAGTAAAATAAATGATCTGATTAGTTAAATATGTTTGATTCATGATAATTTAAATATTTGAGAGACGAACAGTACCGTATCGGAATATTACAAGATCTAAAATTAGAATTATGAATAACTTTACTACCAAAGTTGTAATTTTTCCTTGTTTCATTGTTAGCTTTAAGTGAGTCATTAAGATTTATTCCACGTCCTCTTATAAAAAGTTTAAGTTATATATATTGATAATATAAAAAGATTACACTAATGGAGTAATAAAGTTTAACCTATTATAGAAAGTTAGTTACTTCTTCCATTTCTAAATAATTACTTATTTTAGCTTGGCACACTCTATAATAAATTACTTACTCCTAGAAAATTAAAGAAAACTTTACCAATCTATCTCTAATTAAATTTTATTTCTTTCCAAGTTGACATTGATTACTATATTTAAACTCAAGTGCATATTAGGAAGATTATGATCAAAGTATTTTTGAAGGCTTAAACAATAAACACACACTCATTTAGGAACAAAACCACCACCCAAAAAAAGCACTTATAAAGAAATGGAGGGAGTATCATTTTTAGTTGGTTAGTGGCTAATATGCTTATCTAAATGACTTAATTGTGTAAATATTATTATAACATTACCAACATATATATTGAACTTAAACGCTGTTTATTTTTTTGGTTTTTTCATTCAGTCTTTGGTACTTATATTGTAGTCTAACTCATTCAAATTTACACTTAATTGACTCATTCGGAGGAAGCATTGTCTACTAAGAATTTTTCCATATCCAAAATTCAAAACTGAGTCCTCTAATTAAAAAAGGAGTAGCCTCATTCGTTTCACCATATCTGACTTTTTTTAAGTGTAATTAAGCTACGGTAGTCGGTTACAAACGGAAGTATATACTAATATACTCCATGTAGTAAGAATATTTTCTAATGGTTTAAATATCTTTTATTTTATTATTTAACACTTCAAACTAAACACTGCAATAGTCATGCGGAATTTTTTTTTCACTAGCTACTAGAAAAATTCAAGATTTCCATCTAATTTTCTTCCGAAAATATATTCATAACAATTGTTTTTGACTAATCCAATTTTGTGAAATAAACGTACGTTGAAAATTGACTAATTCTAGTAGTGTCTTGATGATGCATTCGATGAATAAATTTCTATTATCCTTATATAAAGGATTTTTATTTATTTATTTTTTTGGAGGACGCGAATTAGGATAGAAAGTTAGTAAGAAGGAGTACGTCCATGCTAGTAGATAGACTTGCTTTGTCTTGTAGTCCATACTAGTAGTCGTGGTGTTACACTTGTAATTTCTTGTTCTTAGAGTTTTGGTGATGCTTGTTCTTTCGGATAGATATATCGATTTTAGTATTATTTTGTGATAATCTTGCCTTTGTTATCAGTTGTTTTGCTATTATCTATTATTTTATGTACTTTTATTATGTCTTTTCCTAGATTATTTTTATCTTGAATTGGGGTACTATCGGAAACAACCTCTCCTCTTTGTGGAAATACAGTAGGTATATTGTTTGTATTTTTTTTTTGAGGAGTGGAAGGTGGGGGTGTTGTGTTCTTTTCAAAGGGACCATCCCTACAAATTTGTGTGAAAACGAAATGAAACATAGCCACTAGGCTATAGCTAAGGTGGCATTTTACATTATTATACCTTGATTGGAATGAAATATGAAACACGCCACGCGAAACATAAATTTATATGTAAAAATCTATGAAAATTATAATAATTATGAACTCATTATTTAAAAATATAAATAGTTTGATCCTAATAACTTTAAATTAACTTCAAAGAACCAACTCATAAAATTCAAATCTCAAATTCATAACGTGGAAAGGTACCATTGCTAGTGACAGCTACTGTAAATGGCTCAACCCCATAGTTGAACTATTCATAGAAGCAAACTTAACAATCTCTTGTGTTAAAAACTGGCAATTCCCTTCATGTTTAATTCCCAAAAAATCTCTCGTTAAACAATTATCCAAGCCATTTATCCCTTGCTGCATGTTCATCGAAATTGCCGGAGTATTTTGCATGCCAACTGATTGCATAATTCCGGAAGAACTAAAATTCGTACACCCATTAAGTCCGTTGTTGCCATGCAACAACGAAGTTGTGTAATCTTCGGATTTCTGGGTGAAAATTTGATCTGTTGTTTGATCGATACTTTGTAAGCCGGTGAAAGTTGGTGTATTTGGTGAAGATGAAGACGAAGAGTTCAGTTTGCTGAAACTGTTGGTGAAGAAAGTTGTAGTCTGATTGCTCTTTGTAGAGCCCATTTGTGCTGCTTTCTGTAGAAGTGCAGTAGCAGACATTGGCATTGGCGTTGAATTCGCTTTGGTTAATTGACTATTTTGACTCTCAGAATAAAGCGAACTTAATGTTTGATCAATCATTGAATTTCCCTGTGTGGATGATGACAACGAAAAGTTTGTTGTTGTTGAATCCGATCCTCCAAATACGTGACTTTGTGATTGCATTTGAATCATTTCTTGAAATCCCGTTGTGTTTGAATTGTCAAAAAGATTCGAACCTGAAGATATCTGAAGAGGATTATTGTGATTAGCTGCTTGCTGATCTAGCCAGAGTGATAATCTTGGTTTTTGCTGCTGCTGATGATAACCAAAATCTGGTCTAAATCCTGTGAATCCACCATGTAAATTTGCTTGTTGGTTCAATAATGTGGCATTATTTGGGAAGTTGATCAAATTGTTAGCCCCAACTGAAGTGATTCTTGAACTCTCCTCAGCTAAAGCATCACAGAAAGCTCTATGTGTGATAAAACTATCTTTTCTGCAACAAGAATTGAAAAGGCATATTAATTTGAAGTTGAAATTGGAAAAGAATATTTGGATTGAGTTGAAGTTGTGTTTGTTCGTAAATTAAAAAAAAAATTGAAGTTTTTTGAGTGAAAAATAATTAACTATTTCACTTGAAATACTGCTCATCGTTATTACTTTCATAAGTTTCTTGAGTGAGAAACGGATATTGATGAAAAAAGAAAGCTGAGTTCTAGTTCGAAGCACATGCATAAGCCAAAGATCTCGAGATGATTCTAAAAGCTAACAAGGTGATACTGTTTTTTTTAAAAAAATAAAATAAATGGGATAGGAGAAGTAGGTGAAGGACTTATCAGGGAGGGAATCGAACCCTCACCAACAAGGTAAATGTTCAGATAGCTAGCAAATTGAATTATTTGCAAGAAAAGATCTTTCAAAAATAGATTCAATTTGATGGACAAACTATTATTTGCAATTATTGAACTTGAGTATTTGCAAATAATGACATAAGTATTAAGTATGGAGGGGTGAGCATTTATTTTACTTCCATGAATATAATGGATGAGCATTTATTGTACTTGGAACAAATATTCTCCAACATAAAAACATGTTACACTATGGTATAACTAGAAATTAAAAAATACCTGGAAAATAGTGTGCCACAGTCACATTTGTACTCTCTAGTTCCACAAGTTTTACTATGAGCTTTCCAATCTGATTGAACTGCATATTTCTTTGAACACTTTTCACACTTCCATTTTTTCTCACCATGTTTTCTACTAAAATGTTTCTTTATTCCAGTAAGGTCTCCAAGTGCACGAGATGGTTCATGATGAATACATGTCTTTTCTGGACATATGTACACTTTCTTCTTCACTTGTTCTAGTTTGTTCCTTTGCTTTAACTTCCATGGTAGATTGTGGCCCCTTCTATGAAGTTGTAAATTCTGGTCCCTTTGAAAACCTTTGTTGCAAATCTCACAGATGAATCTGTTTGTTGCCATGAGTGACTTTGGTGATAGAGCAATAACTTCAGCATCTGGATCTGTGATCAAGAAATAAACTAAAAAAACTCAATAAACTAAACAATAAAATCTAAAAAAAGCAAGTCTTCTATGTACATGTAGTTCAGAGACGGATCCAAGATTTGATCTTTATGAGTTCAAGATTCCGAGTTCATAGAAAAATATGAGCTGATCAAAACATGGTATTCATTAACCACTTAGACGTTCATCTGACGCATCTGTTATGGTTAATTATCTCATATCCCCTTACTTCAATACAGTACTTGCAGTTCAGAGGCGGATCCAAGATTTGACCTTTACGAGTTCAAGATTCCAAGTTCTTAGAAAATATGACTTCATCAAAACATGGTATTTAAACCCTTGACGTTCATCTGACGCATCTGTTATGGTTATCTCATATCGCCATATATACTCCTACTTTTTTTGATTTTCACCTATATATCTTTGAACCACTAGCTTAAACTCTACCTCCACTACTGCATGCAAATCTAGTTATGTATAATAATATAACAATAAACTAAATAAAACATTGAAAAATAATACAAACATACCTGGTGTTCCTGGAAGATTTCTTCTTTTCTTGGAAGAAGGATTAGGTTTAGGGTTAGGGTTTGTTTGAAGTTCTTGATGATGAGGAAGTACTGCTTTAACAGAAGAAGGAAATGAAAACACATCTCCAGACATCATTTTGTTAAATGTTTGGTTTGGTTTTGTGTCTAACTCTAAGCTAGAAAACAAACTGTTTTTTCCAAATACAAACAGATAAGAAAACCTTGGTAGTATTCAAATCTCTCACAAGTTTTTTTTCAGATTGTTCCAAAAGAACAAACATAAGTAGTAGTGGTAGCAGCAGCAGCAGCACACAACAACACAAAGAAAAAACAACACAAAGGAAAAACACAAAGTGTTGTTTAAATCTTAAAACACATCAAGAGAAATACAATATTTTCTTGGGAAATTTTTGTTTGATTTCAAAAGAAAACACCAAAAAAAAATGACCAACTTTTTGAAAGCTAAAGGGAATATTTTCCTCTCTTTTTCTATATACAACTCTCCTTCCAGCTTTATCTCTACCTTTTATTTTTCAAAGTCGGTCAGCCATAGATTTAGCAAGCTGGGCCACCTATATTTCCTTCTCTCTATCTAAATATTAATTTAAATTAGTGTAAAATTCTTTATATTATACATATATATTATCATTCTTATCACATTATCGAGACAACTAATCCCTTGTTATAGAATTAATTTACATGTCGCTATCTTCACAAGATAGGGATAAGACTGTATACATACTATTTTCTCCAGATCTCACTTGTGGGATTAGATGAGTATATATGTTCTTGTTGTTGTTATATGTCGTTATCTTAGATGTTTATAGTCATACATTTCTATAATAGTGTCGTTTATCTAGTTATTTTTTAGCTGCTATAGCGAAATATTACTCTAAAGAACATTTAATATAAGATAACATAACGTACATGAAAATCGATTCGAAAGGAAACTTGATTGTTTTAGTAAAACATTATTATAAAGAATGACCGTTATAGAGAGATGTTATTGTATAAGTGATTTCACAGTGTGGATATTTTTTGCACATTCAATCTATATCACTTTATGTTCTGTACTATAACTACATATCTTAAAATGTTGTATATTTGTTGGCTGTATGCTGCTTGTAACTAGAATGTGTAGAGCTGTGTGTCATTTGTAGTTTTTCGAGCTAAAATATATTCCTATTATCAAAGAGACGACCAACGAAAGTTTATTTAATGTCCTTGTAGTTTAAACAGAAATGAAGATTAAAATGGAACATAGGGGTTGGGAATATTTTAGTCCTTCATATATACCATTTATATATACCATCTAGTTGAAATGGTTCTTAATGCATGGAAAAATTATATTCTTCATATATATTATGTAGCCGAAATAATCATTTTAGTCCTTCGTTATGCTAGCCTTGATTATTGTATTTTCTAGTTGTTTTTATTGCTTGTTGTTGTTGTTGTTGCCGTCTCTTTCATCTGCTAGAATCTATTAGAAATAATTTTTCCTCCTTTTTAAGGAAGAAATAAGATTTGCGTACACACCATTTATAGAATTACATTGAGTATGTCATTATCGTTATTAATGCAAATAAATAATTATTAAATTTAACCAGCAAATCACGTAATTAGCTAAATAAAAACATAAGAAAGTGAAAGTGAAATCTTTCGACCATGACCAAAGAAAAAGTGAGAGGAAATTAAGAGCCCGTTTGGATTGGCTTATTTTAGATGTTTTTAAGTTAAAAATGACTTTTAAGCACTCTTGGAGTGTTTGGATAAATTTAAAAAATATTTATAAGCACTTAGTTTTAAGCTAAAATGCTAAAACTAAGCCAAAAGTCATTAGTTAGAAATTCTAACTTATGACTTTTGACTTAAAATGTTAAAAATAAATCAAAAGTTATAAGTTAAATATTCTAACTTATAACTTTCGCCTTATAAGTCAAAAGCCAAAAGCCAATTCAAACGGACACTAAGGTGTAAATTGGTGGGATGACAACCTATGAAGAAATTACCCTGTTTATTTATTCATTGGAATTGGAAGTTGAAAGTGAGAAAGTGAAAGTAGAAAAGTTAGAGACCTTTTCATTACTATTTTCGATAATCTTCTGGACATGAGGAATAAAATGATTACAAAATAATTAATTCATTTTGGACGTACATGTGTCTGCTTAAAAAAAATTGGGGGACCAGTTCTGTCTTTTTGCAATTCCCAAGGGCTAGTCCGTGAATCTGTGATACTCTTTGGGTCACGTGTGTTACTGTACACTCAGCGTGTGGGGTTCCCATACTGTAATTTTCTGTACCTCTCATTTTCATGTACAAGTCTTGTTCTATTTTTATTTTATTTTTCGGATCGATATTTGATATTTATATTGAGTTCAATTAATTCGGATTTATCTAATGAAGTTATATTTTGGTTAATTGGCTGTTTTGACAATCAGAATACATCGAACATAAAGTTTGATATCCGCTTTGGATAATTAATAGTTCAGATTTATATTATATAGTTAGGGGTTGAATGGGGTAGAATAGCTTCGGTAAGGATTGAGCCAGTTCAGGTCAGATGTAACGAGAACCGGCCCATGATGACATCATTTCGAGAACAAATCCGACACTAGAAATGTCCCCTCGGGCAAGAATAGTGTAGCCCGAGAGGTGCATGTGCATGCCTTTACACTAAAGAGGTTTAATTTAGGTTCAAATTTTGAAATGAAGAAATTTTTAATCGAGAATGCTTCTTCCTTTACACGAATTTAAATTAGTTGAACATGAATTTTGACACTGGGTCGACAAACTAAAACTATTTTAAATTTATTTTCATTGTGATCACTTGATAATCTATCATTTAGATAGAAAGCAAAAAAAGTTTAAACACTATATAGCTCTGAGCAATCTTTTTAAAAGCCCTGGAATTACCTTCGAGAAATCTAGAAGGATAATCCGCCGAGCCTATGGTGGACGTTGGTTGGATTATCGACGATTACGATCATTCAAGGGTAATGTTTCCATTAATTGGAGTACATAAAGTTGGAGCACGCGCGAGAGGAGCATGTGAAGAAAATTTTAATTTCATATAAAACAATTTTTACAAGGAAGAAATAATAAGCAATAAAAAGAATCAAATTTGTTAGCTATCATTTTCAGAATACCATTTCATTTTACATATGATAGCCCTTTTGAAAATAACAGCTTCTTTTATATTTGGCAGAACGCACTTTTTCTGGCTTGCTAGTTGGCAATTTTTTCTATTTTCTAAGTGTAGAATTATACCATACTTGAAATAAATAATTGTGACAACAAATAATTGGTGTTTTATATTGGGAAACTTACGGATATATATCCTTTGGCCAATTAGTTTACCAACATGACTATATTAAGTATATACAACATATACGCTATCAGTGTAAATGTTGTGTGTATATATGCAAATTATATGTATAACATGTATATATTTAGTATAAAGTATACGCTATCTATATATGTATACTTTGTATATATTTTGTAAACTAGATGACTTAATAGTTCAATACGCATAATTATCCCTTTTATTATTTGTTAGTATGGAAAAGGAACAAATATACCCCTGAACTATGATAAATGGTACGTATATACCCTCCGTCATACTTTGGGTACACATATGTCCCTACCGTTAATGAAATGATACGTATATGCCCCTTACACTAACGGTAGGGGTATATGTGTACCCAAAGTATGACGGAGGGTATATACGTACCATTTATCATAGTTTGGGGGTATATTTGTCCTCTTTTGTTTTGATTTTTTTATCCCAAATAATTAACCCATACCCACTACCCGACCCAATCCCAATTAAAACCCAAGAGACACCTATCTAACAGACGCGTTTTTTCCACCCCTATAATGATACACACACAATACAGTAACACCCACTACTATCAACTTCAAAAAAAAAAAAAATTAACCCATAACACCCAAAAACAACACCAAATAAATTGAACCCCTCACATTTCAATTTCCAGCAAAATTCCAACGGGAAAACACTACCCACCACTAGTCAACACCACATAGCCACTGTCTCCGCCGAATCGAAAATACCCCACCGGCGAACCATCACCGCACCCCTAGCTCCGGCCTAATCTCCACTCCCTCCAACCAGTAAGCACCAACTAGCAGCAGCGACCAATCACCACAATTTGATTGGGTTGGGGTTCACGTTTAAGAGAAAAATAGAGGGAGTATTGGGTTTGGAACAAAACATAGAGGTCAGGTCGAGTTGGTTTGAAATCGGGTTCAATGGGTTTATTAGGTCGAGTAGTGGATTTTGATTAATTATTTGAGATAAAAAAAATTAAAACAAAAAAAGGGCATATACTTCCGAACTATGATAAATGGTGCGTATAAACCCTCCGTCATACTTTGGATACACATATGCCCCTACCGTTAGTGTGAGGGGCGTATACGTACCATTTCATTAACGGTAGGGACATATGTGTACCCAAAATATGACGGAAGACAGATACGTACCATTTATCATAGTTCAGATATATATTTATTCCTTTTTCCGTTGTAAGTATATACTTGAATGATTGAATTCGAAATAACAATATTATTATATTATATGGCCCATATATAGCTCGTACCAAAAATTCAAGCAAACACTAATTTTAATGCACATTTTCAATCTTTTAATTCTTTTTTTTTTCTGGACGTGACAATTTTCACATGTCTAGTCTCCAATTTTTATTTTATTTATTTTTCTTGAAATTATTTAATTTAAGAATTTTGGCGTGTCCTATTTCGTCAATCACGTTGTAATTTTTACGGTACAATGAATTTTATATAGTATATAAAATTCTGATAGTCTCCATCATGATCTTTGAGAAATGAACTCTAATACACATTGATAGAACAGTTTGAACTTTGAAGGAATATTGGATTGCAAGTATATATTGAAGGAATAACACTTGCAATTAATCCAATTCTTCAAAATCTTTTGTGGTTGCAAGTACTGCCTCCGTCCCATTTTTACTGTCCGTTTATTGCTCTTTTCGCGTTCATTAAGAAAATAATTAGGATAAGATATAGTTTATTAAAGCAGATTGTGCATTCTTCTTTAATACTATTATAGTTGAAAATAAAAGTTAACTTTAATGCAATCTTAAATTTCTAAAATGATAATTATTTTGAGTTAAGGCGAACATGTAAGATATTTTGAAATAAAGTAAAAATGTTATTTTTACTTGAAGACAAAGTAAAAAACGAGTGGAGCCCACTTATCTACATGGCCAATTATTGACCAATTATGAAGAACTTGTTGACCAAGTATCACGTGGCCATTTTTGATTGGCCATTTCTTCTTCTTTTTTTTTTCCGTCTTGTTTTACCGCCTCTACATTACTATATATATCCACTCAACTCCGCTGGAAATAAATACCCCTAACATTCTATATTACTCATTCCCCTCAAGTCTTACTTTTTACTTTTACTTTGTCACTTTTGCTTTACAATTAATTATTTTTGGTTGTGTTTATTTCTCCCAATTAAAACTTGTTGGTTTTATAATTATTTTGTTGATTCTTGTATCCTCTGATTAATTAGGAAAGACTTATTTGATTCTAGATATCCTCTAATTAATCAGGAAAGTACTTGTTTAATCTTGGGGAAACATTCCACACTGCTGAAATAGTTTCTTAGGATAGTGTCTAGCACAACTCCAGTATAATTAATATATCACTTAAAATACGAATAATATCATGGAAATATTTATTTAATATTCAGTATCATTATATTGCTAATATTATTATTGTTAGTTTATTATTTTGCTAACAATAAAATAATATTGTTATTGGTGTTTTTACCACTATTCCCCAACAATCTAAGAAACTGTGGCAAGTAATAGTAACTCTGAAATCAATATCGATGCTATCCCTACTACATCTATTTCAGCTGTGCTAGCATATGTTAAATCATTTTCTGATATGTCAAATATTAAAATATTTTCTAACAAAATTTTTAAGAGATGGCAAGAATGTGTTTTCTCAGTACTCGATGTCCGTAGTATGGTACATGAATTGTCGTATCTACAACCTGGTGCAGACATAGATAATATGAATGCTCCTAGTCCCGTCATTTTGCCAGAAGGTTATGATATTACAAAATACAGGTATGAAAATAAACACTGTTACATGCCCAATGCTAATAATAAAACCTTCATAAAAAATGCATCTCAATGCAAGAGAATATGTGAAAGAAATGACAATCCTGCTAAGTCAAAAATAAATTTGACTGAAATGGATGATATAATTGTTGCGGTCATTTCAGAAATGAATATTGAGGCCAATGTGAAAAATTGGGTGATAGACTCTGGTATTTGAATAAATAAAAATGATTTTATGTCGTACACCCAAGTTGAGAAAGGAGAAAAAATTGTTTATCATGGGACCTCGAGAACTACTCAAGTTCTTGGAAAAGGCAAAGTTCTTCTCAAATTCACATCTGGTAAAACTCTAACATTGAGTAATGTGTTGCATGTTCCTAATATCAAAATCAATTTGATTTCTGTGGCGTTATTAGAAAAAGTTGGAATGAAGGTTACTTTTGAAAATGATGAGGTTATACTAATCAAAAATAATATATTTGTGGGCAATGAACTTTATAACTATGATTTATCTGTGCTTAATATTTCTAATAATATTTGTGAAAGTGCATCTACTTCTGCTTATATGGTTGAGTCTATTTCTTTATGGTATGCTAGATTAGGACATGTTAATATTAAATATATAAAAACTATGCAGTCTCTTGGTTTAATATCTGGTTTAGACTCAAATAATTTTGATAAGTGTGAAATATGTGTCGAAGCTAAAATTACTAAAAAGTCATGTTTTTCAGTTAATAGAGAAACTAAATTATTATCTTTAATTCACACTGATTTGAGTGATTTAAAACAAACCATGACTAATGACGGTAAAAAATATTATGTGACTTTTATTGATGATTTTTCTAGATTTACTAAGTTTTATTTTCTTAGAAATAAAGATGATGCATTCGATGCTTTATTTCTTATAAAACTGAAGTTGAAAATCAACTTAATAGAAAAATCAAGAGAATTAGATCTGATAGAGGTGGTGAATACTTGTCTTTAAATACTCTTTGTGAAAAAGAAAGAATTATTCATGAAGTAACTCCACCATATTCACCTCAGTCTAATGGACTAGCTGAAAGGAAAAATAGAACCTTAAAAGAAATGATGAACTCTATGTTAATTAGCTCCAATGTACCTAATAATTTGTGGGGTCAAGCTATCTTATCTGCATGTCACTTGAAAAATAGAATTCCTCATAAAAGAACTGGTAGAACCCCTTATGAATTGTGGAAAGGTTATAAACCTAATTTGAAATATTTAAACGTATGGGAGTGTCTTACTAAAGTTCTTTTGCCTAAACCTAAAAAGAGAAAAATAGGTTCTAAAACTGCTGATTGCATACTTATTGGATATGTTGAATGTCACGCCCCAAATCCCATCGAGACATGATTGGCACCCGTAGCCGATAAGGCCCGAGAGAACCAACCTTTGCCTATGTTCAATCATATGCATCACAGAAGCATCACCACCATTACATAAGAACTTGAACGACGAATAACAGAAAACATGGGACATATATATACATACATATGAAACTTGGCCGTTGAGGCCATCCAGTCAAAACAACATATGCCTTTTTTCACTGATACACCCACATCCGTCTACAAAAGCCTCTAATAAAATGCATTGACCAAATGAACTAAAAGTCGGGACAAGTCCCCGCTTTATACAACATGTACCAAACCAAAACACATGTACAACAGTGACTCGAAGAAGCCCCGAACTAACTGGAGCTCACCAAAGATCTGCAACACTGACAATCTACTGTGAAGGCCTACTAGTACCTGCACCTGCAGCAAAAAAAATAAATTCCCCAAAAGGGGTCAGTACGAAGAATGTACTGAGTATTTAAGGTCATATGAAACTTGTAAGATATGAAAACATGTCAAAAACTCAAGTTCAAATGCATAACCAATATAGATAAGTCACAATGTAGATGAGTCACTATTCTGTACTTTGGAAGCCATGTATATTACATTCATTCTTTCTCTTGCCTTTACTTCTTTTACATTGCTCATATACTGTGAGGGCCCTCATCATGCAGGTGTTCTTTTCACCCCATGGATAACATATCATCGTCATGCAGGTATTCTTTTTACCCCGTGGATAAGATCATATCATCATGCGGGTGTTCTTGCACCCCATGGATAAATGGCCATCATCATGCGGGTATTTGTACCCCATGGATAAACTAACATCCTCATGCGGGTATTTGTACCCCATGGATAACACCCATGAACACAATCAATATGCATTACTTTATTTGTACTTCATTTCTTTACTTTTGAGATTGATACAAGCACTTGTGAGAGATTAATACTTTTGCTTATGAGAGATTGATACAATGGTAGCCATAACCTTATTTGAAACTTTGGATCATTAACCAATGAGTGAGAGACATATGAGTAACATTGTTGGAAACACAATATCATCAAGAACATAACACCATTGGAGCCATTGGAACAATAATCAATGAACAAGAGACATGAGTATGACTACTATTGGAATATCGCAACATAACCTTATTGGGCTTTTTGGATCATTAACCATGAATATGAGACATAAGATTCACCATTGCTCAATGAATAGGAAATATATGACAATGACCATTGATAACCGGATATGGGATACCTTAGCACATTTCGGGATAGGACTAGTGAGATGTCAATGGGAATACTATTTGTCGCAGAAAATATGGACAAAGTAACCTTACATACCTTGTACTCTCAATACGGATATACAATACTAGAGGTGCACACAATAGTCCCACTCCTTCTTTATGTGTCACTCTACAACACAAGTACATAAAGAGATTCACATTAACCATCAACTACTTGACAAATGCATAGAACATCAATGAGTTACATGTTTGCCTTTAAACATGTCATTTCCCCTTTACAAAACCATTGACAAAATTATTATTCCAAAAATTCCATAACATTCCCAACATTGACCAATACTTGATAATTGATACATTTCACCACAACACTTCTCCTTTACACTTTCTTATCCATATCATATCGCAAATAATCCATCCAATTACCTTAATACAACTCATAACACATATCGGCCAAAATCCCACAATTTCCACTTATAGACAAGAACAAGTTTAATACCAAAAATAACACCATACATGTTCATATTTTGTCCATACCATACTTTTTCATCAAAGGCACAAGGCCTAATTCAAGTTCAAATTACCAAGATAGCACATCCTTCACCAAAAGCAAAAATATACTATTCATCACCTTGCCAACACAACTAGCATAATATACATAATCTCCCATGCATATAATATGTTAAACCATAATAATAAACACTTACCCAAGCTTAAATAGTGATGATCTTCTCCAAAAGTTGACTTAGGGTTTTGAGAGCAAAAGAGGTTCTTGGAAATGTCTAGAAAAAAAATAGAAAAGCATGTGTGTTTGTAATGAATAACAAATCAGATTTTTGGCCCTTTATATAAGCCCCCACTTCCATCCTTAGCCACTCCTTTGCATTTAATAATTTGTCGAAGGTCAAATAGAAGAATGGGTCATTTGACCCATTTGGGCCATGTATTTCTTCCACTTTTGGGCCTTAATTTGGGCCCAATAAGACATATCCATTTAACCCATAAAATTCCATGTTTTATTCATCATATATCTCATGTTTACATAATTCCATAATGTCACAACAATAATCTCTTACGAGATTCTCATTCGTCGTCTCGATCGCAAAAATAGGAATTCTAGTCGCCCATGGTTTCATTAGACATTTTGGATCACTATTCATTTTTCATGATTTGATCATGTAAGAATATGTAGGAGTGTATTGAAGTGTTTGAAGCTTTAAAAATGCTCAAAGAACTCCAAAGAACCAAAAGAAACCATCTAAGGGTCGTCGTAGAATTGCGTTGCGAAACGAGTCCAGAAGGGCACATTTTTTGTGCCTTGCGCCACTGCTGCAAAGCAAGGCAGTGGCGCAAGAATTGAGCCCCCTATGAATCAGTGGCTTGCGCCACACCCCCTGAAACAGGGCAGTGGCGCAAGTTTTGGTGCTTTGCTGAATTTTTTGGTCATTTTTCCAACACTTGCGTATCGTCCAATACCTTATCAAAACACTACAAAATACTTACTTAGTGATCTTAATCATCAAGTAAACACGACTCCAAGTCACCAAATGAGGTTAGAATGTGTACGGGGTATTACACAAATGCTCCACGAAATCACAAAACCCTTCCTATGAAAGTCTAATTGCATGTACGTGGCCAAATTTCAATTTTCCCGTCGTTAGCATTACCAAATACATACTTATATCTCTTGACACCTAAGAAAACATTATTCAACATCATCAAATAGGATTGGGAAGGTACGGGGTGTTACATTGAATATAGTGTTGCTTATAGATTTCTTGTTTTGAAAAGCGATGTGCTAGATAGCAATACTATTATTGAGATAAAGAATGTTGAATTCTTTAAAAATATTTTTCCACTGTGTGATAAAATTTCTCATGCACCTGTTGAAAGAGAAAATGAGTCTACCTCTTATATTGAGGAACTGAGAAGGAGTGAAAGGCCTAGAAAAAAAAAATTCTTATAGAAATGATTTTCAAACTTTTCTTGTCGATAATGAACCATTAAATTATTTTGAAGCTATATCTTCTTCTGATACTAAATTTTGGAAAGAGGCAATAAGAGTTGAAATTGATTCTATCATGAAAAATAATACATGGATATTAACTGATTTACCTCCTGGTGCAAAACCTATTGATTGTAAATAGATTTTCAAAAAGAAACTTAATCCTGATGGATCTATAGATAAATATAAAGCTCGTTTAGTAGCTAAAGGATTTGCTCAAAAATAAAATATTGATTATTTTGATACATTTTCACCAGTAACTAGAATTTTTTTTATTCGAATTTTAATTACCTTAGCCTCTATTCATAAGCTTTTTATCTATCGGATGGATGTAAAAATAACTTTTTTTAAATGGTGATTTAGAAGAAGAAATTTATATGGTTCAACCTGAAGGATGTGTAGTTCCTAGACAAGAAAATAAAGTTTGTAAATAATTAAATCTCTTTATGGCCTTAAACAAGCTCCTAAATAATGGCATGAGAAATTTGATCAAGTCTTAATGAAAGACGAATTTTCTTCTGTTGAAGTGGATAAATGTGTTTATACTAAAGTGGTAGACAATGATTATGTCATAATTTGTTTATATGTTGATGACACGCTTATATTTGGTACAACTTTAAATATTGTGCAAAGTATCAAATTATTTTTGTCTACTAATTTTGATATGAAAGATCTGGGTGGAGTAAATATGATATTGGGAGTTAAAGTTATAAGGAGTGAAGATGGTATAATGTTAACAGGGCCGGCCTAAGGGTAAGGCAAATGAAGCCTCTGCCTTAGGACCCCTAATATTTAAGGCCCCAAAATTACTAAATATATCAAGTGTTATAATACTCTATATTTATTTATGTTACACACTTTATTTTAGTTAGTTATAAAAGGAATGACACATTTTTTATTTAGTAAATGTTTGACGATGCTATCAACATTTTATTAATTTGAGGTCCACTTATTTGGCAAAAAATCCACATAATTGTACTCTTCTATGTGTCATTTTTTTTCAATCGAGAAATCACCTGAAAGCAAGTGACGTAACGTTAAAAACACGGTGGATAATAGATCAATTTTTCTAACTTTCTACAGTTCTTTTTGCCTATCACAAAGTTCAAAAACGTAATGTGCATGCTCCTTATATAAAAAATCTGAAAGTTCTTTCATATCTCATTATAAATTATATTAGAAAACAAATCAAAGACACTTTTAATATATTTTGGTTTTAGGCCACCGATATCATTGAGCCGGCCCTGAATGTTAACACAAGAACATTATGTTGAAAGACTTCTTAAGAAGTTCGAATGTTGGGAGGTAACTCCTGTAGTCACTCCTTATGATGCTAACTCTAAATTGAAAAAGAATAATGGTGACCCAGTTGCTCAGTCTAAATATGCACAGATTATTAGGAGTTTGAGCATTTGATGAATTTTATTAGGCCTGATATAACCTATGTTGTGTGTAGACTGAGTAGATATACTCATAATCCCAATAAAGAGCATTGGTCTGCATTAATGAGACTGATGAAATATTTAAAAGGAATCATGAATTATGGTATATATAGTGGATTTCCTTCTACCTTAGAAGGGTACTGTGATGCAAATTGAATCTCTGATTCAGATGAGACGAAATTCAATAGTGGTTATGTGTTAACCTTGGTGGGGGTGCAATATCGTAGAGATCATCTAAGCAGGCGATCATTGCTAGATCGACTATGGAATCAGAGTTTGTGGCTCTGGAGTTAGCTGGTATTGAGGCTAAATGGTTAAGAAATTTTTTAGCAAATATCCTTTTTAAAAAAGAATGATATGTTGTCTAATATTCCTTTAAAAAGGGATGATCTATTGCCTCATATCCCTTTAAAAGGGGATGATTTGGTTCCTCCTGTGTATATACACTGTGATAGTCAAGCCGCAATTGCTATTGCGAAGAATAAATCTTACAATTGTAAGAGTAGACACATGAAATTGAGACATAATATTGTTAAGCAATTGCTGAGAGATGGAATAATTTCCATTGACTATCTGAAGTCAGAATTGAATTCGGCCGATTCACTGACTAAACCTGTGGGAAGAAAATTAATTCTTCAAACCTCAAAAGAGATGGGGTTAAGGCCAATATGATTGCCAATAAAGATGGTAACTCAACCTCTGTGATTGGAGATCCCATGAAGTAGGTTCATATGGATAATAACAATTCAATATTGACACTACGCACTTACTGAGAGTGCTCGAGCTGCTACTAAAAATGGGGGATGAGTTATTAACTCTTAATGAATTCATAATCCCTATGGATGGTGTATTTAAAGCAGTATACACTTGATGAATTCACCTATATGAGAAGTGGAATGAGGCTGGTCCTATGAGATTTTTGACCTAGTCTCTAGAGCTCTCATGAATAACCAGGCACACGCATAGCCTATTGGCGCAAAACCGCGTTGAACATCAATTACGATCAAAATGTGATTAATAAAGTCTCTGACTTACAATAAAAGTTATTTGGTTCATAGAAATATTATATTTCACCAGTAATTCTGTAAGTTAAATTTTATCGGTCTAAGTTTGATTCATAGTCCAAAAGACACCAAGCCTATTGCATTTTGATCATATAAAGTCCAACAAGTTTTATCCTTTTATTATTTTAAAATATTTGGGGGATTGTAAGATATTTTAAAATAAAGTAAATTAAAAATGTTATTTTTACTTGAAGACAAAGTAAAAAATGAGTGGAGCCCACTTATCTACATGTCCAAATCCAAGTATGAAGGACTTGTTGGCCAAGTATCAAGTGACCATTTTTGATTGGTCATTTCTTATTTTTTTTCATCTTATTCCACCGCCTCTACAGTACTATATATATATTCACTCAACTCCACTGCAAATAAATACCCCTAACATTCTATATTATTCATTCCCCTCACGTCTTACTCTTTACTTTTACTTTGTCACTTTTGTTTTACAATTAGTTATTTTTGGTTTTGTTTATTTCCCCCAATTAAAACTTGTTGGTTTTATAATTATTTTGTTGATTCTTGTATCCTCTGATTAATTAGGAAAGACTTCTTTGATTCTGGATATACTCTAATTAATTAAGGAAGTGCTTGTTTAATCCTGGGAAAATATTTCACACTGTTGAAATAGTTTCTTAGGACAATGCTTAACACGACTCAAGTATAATTAATATATCACTTAAAATACGAATAATATCATGGAAATATTTATTTAATATTCAGTATCAATATATTGCTAATATTATTATTGTTATTTTATTATGTTGCTTACAATAAAATAATATTGTTATTGGTGCTTTTACCACTGTTCCCCACCAGAACGAAGCGAATATTACGTTCAATCCTACTTAGTAAGTTGGATAACAAAACTAAAATTGAAGTAACGAGGAGACAAACTCAAATAACAATCTGCCTAGTCATTTTATCTTCTTCATTTCTTTTCTTTGTTTTGGTTTCCACACAGTGACGGATTCAAGATTTTTATTAAAAGTATTTGAAAAATTAATATATAAAATATAGTGTTTGAGACTTAATCTTAAAACCTCAAGGAGAATTTTGAACCCTAAATCACTGCACCAAAGCTCTAGTCATAGGTTGAGGTGAAAAGATATTTACTACCCACCAAATCTTTGGTAGTAGCTCATTTTATCTTGACCCCCTAAAGAAATAATAAAACGAAGAAGAAAGGAATTAATTAAAGTGGTCCTTACCCTATCTAGAATAATTCACTATTAAAATAAGGTACATAATTACACGATATGGTATTATTATAATGAGCTCACAAATCACAATATAACATACGGTGTAATTCAACTAATTTAGGCTCCATGCATTTGGATCCTACTGCAAACTGAATTATTTTTTCTTCCTCCATATATGTATGTTTACTAAGGAAGCTTCGTGTAGAGCTCATGTGGAAAATTTGCATGATAGTGTAAAAAAATATATATATATATATATACATATATACTAACGATGTATATAAAGTAAGCTCTAATTAATATAACATTAATTATATGTACTGTGTACACGTATGGACACACGGTTTCCAAAGTTTCCAAGTATATTATGTTAAGTACTAGCGCTCTCCGTCCATCTTTACTTATCTACACGCAGGGGCGGAGTCAGAATTTTCACTCAGGGGTATCACAATATAAAGAAGTACATTCACGAAGAAGTCAAGAAGTGTCAATATGTAATATATATACATAAAAAAATATTTTTGCCTAACTACCTAGTGTAATTTTCTGACGAAGAGGTGTCGGTCGACACCCCTGAACTGCATGTGGCTCCGCCACTGTCTACACGTTTGACTTTGCATATCCCTTGAGAAATAATAAGTAAAAGGATAACTTTACAGTATCATTCCTATTAATTATAAGTCATTTAAATGTCAGAAAATGCATAGTATTTAATAACAAGGGTAAAATAGACACAAAATTATAAATTATCTCTTAATTTTCTAATTAAAACAAGTAAAATTGGATAACTATTTTTAATGTACGTAGAGATGGACAGTGGAGTAGTAATTAAGCTGGTTATCGATGTGTGGGGCTAGGGGGTGAGATTTGATTAAACATAAGATCCATGCAAAATACTATATTGCAAAGAATTATTGTGTGTGGGACGATCGAGATTTGGTTAAAGATATCGATTTATATTATATTAATGTTTTCTAACTCCTGGTATATAAATCCTCAGTACTAGATGTATGGTTTTATTAATTGGCCAAGAATTTACTTTTTACTGATTTAAAAACATACTGAAAGTATAATTATAAGTTGATAAAACTTGAAGATAATTTTCTTTCTTCATGATGAAGATTCTTCTCCGGATTATTCAAGAACAAGCTTATGTAACAGGTACGCGACAAAGCGTTAAGTTTCCTTCATTTCAAAAATTCATAGTATTTCTTATGTTTCAATTTATATGACACATTTCGAATTTCGAGAGTCAAACTTTTTAATTTTGACTGTGAATTCAGACATATAATTTTTAAATTTCTTAAAATAAAATTTACATATTTGAAAACTACGTATAAAGCTATTAGTCACAATAATTCTCCAACTCGAGATCTGAATGGGTTAATCTATCAGTTCTTTCTTTTTCTTTTCTCCCCATAATTAATCCATTGATTATTATTTTTTTAGTAAAAGGAAGATGGCTTTTTCAATTACATAAAACAGTGACGAAACACAAGGCACGTTCCCCAAAAGCCAAACATCTCCAACTATGTTTTTTGGGAGTAACCAACACATGGGGCTGTCTTGCTATAATTTATGGGATCCAATGCTAATATGCTATACTATATACTCTAATACATTTGTAGATTTCATTTGTACTTCCGAAAAAAAAAAAAAAAGAAGAACTCATTTGTACCAAATCAAAAACAGATTAGTTAAAAATTGATCATTTTTGGAATTAGATTTTTTTGGGGGGATAATTGTAGTGTTTGGATCAGCTTGCATGCACTTCGATTAATTTTACGGGATACCTGTCACCCCCCACTAGTAGTTGTCCACTATTGACTTGGCACACAACTTAAGAAACGATAAATAATAGGGGCAATTTTACTATATTACCCTTTGAATATAATAAATTTAATGTTTTGAAAAATGCATTGCATTATGAATAACATTTAATACCAAGGATAAAATAGGCACAAACGGATAAATTATACCATTTGTTTTCCAAACTGGACAAGTGTTGTTGAACATCTATTTTTAGTATAGTGGACAAGTAAAGATAGACGGAGGGAGTACAATTTTAGCCAACTTTCTATCCACAATGCTTTTAATCTTTGTAAACAGGTAAATTCTCTTGCGAAAAGGGTTGCGCTCTGAATCAGACAATCAGTAAACATCTTTCGTTTTATCATAAAACACATTTCTTTGCGTCTGAAGGGGAGCCTTGGAGTAACTGGTAAAGTTGTTGCTATGTGACCAGGAGGTCGCGGGTTCAAGCTTTGAAAACAGCCTCTGGCATAAATGCAAAATAAGACTGCGTACACCGCGCATAGCGGTAGCTTTAATGCCCAGGAGTGCTCTTTTTTACATTTCTTTGCGTCTATTGACACTTAGACAAGGCCCTTTCCCACCTTCTTCATATGAAGTTTTTGATCCTTTTTCTTTATTGCATGCTTAACCTGAACCTTGTCTCTGAGGGAATCATTTTGATAGAAAATTTTATCTTATTTCCATTTTATTATTATTTCTAGATTCTAATCCAAAAGCAACCTTTTCCTTTGCTTGGGCAGTACCTTCCAACAAGATGGGGGATTATGTTTGCAAATTCATATCAAAATGCATTTGCCAAGTCTTAAACAGTGTAGTCGAGTAGTAACATACACAGTAGTTTTTCCAAAAAAAAAATTCACAAGACTTCTTCCTTAAAGTTTCCAAATGGCTTAAAGATGTATAACACTTGTACACATATAGCAGGAACATGAAGGCAGTGAGTGAAATGATAATTTCGTTCAATTGACATTACTGAAAAGTAAACAACCCTTGTCCTGTAAAACATGAAATTCATTGTCCAAAGATGGAAAACAACAATAATTACATCTCAATCTCAAACTAATTAAACACACAAGCAAGTACAATATGCACTAGGCTTAATCACCGATATTAACTTGTTTTACATGCACACACTGAAAAAAACTAAATAAATCATGAAGGCCAACATACAAGTCAATCCAACATGCACTTTAGCAGAGCTTTACTTCTTCAGGACACTGCAATTTATAGAGTCGCGCACAGTTTAGCTCGGATTTACACTATAGAAACTATGAAAAAGGATCAAGACTTAACGCGTAAATGACAGGCTGACACTCTTGATTGCTGACAATATAAGATGAAATAATGTGAAACAAAAAGAAAAGGAATGATCTGAAAACTCACTTGTACAAATATGCTGCAATTCCAAGAATGATGCACAATAAAATGATGTCGATGCAAAAGTTGCGACTAGATCTCAGCTGGAAATTAACCAAAGTTTGACAAACAAAACTCATGAGTAATCCTTATGAGCAGATCACTTACTGCCACTGAAGACAGCGGTAATTCAGTTTACCTGGTTAACTGTATGCTTAAGCCTAACGTTGGTATTCTTCAAGTCTGCGGTAGCCCTGTCCACCTATTGAGAAGTCAAACCATATCAATCTTTAACTATGATTTTTTCCATATCAAGTATTACATAAACCAATTAAGTTACTAACCTTTGTGTCAATCTCATCCATCAGAGGAACTTGTCTATCCAACTCCTGCATGCATTGCATCATATCTTTAGTGCCTACGTCAATTGGAATGATACAGAAAAGAAACCGTAAATGCAGCAAACCTCGTTCATATCGCCGGCCATGTTTTTCAAAGTATCCAAACCTTCTGCTATGACCTCCAAACCTTGGTCCTGTGTGACGTGCAAACTAAAGCTTAAACATAGTCCAGGAAGCAGCAAAGAAGTGTAAACATAACCTCAATCAAGGGGGGAAAAGACTCATAAAAAGAACTTCATGATAAACTACCCAAAAAAACACATGCCTGTCTCATTTTCCGCATTTCATACTCTTGCTTGAATTGACTTGACTCTTCAGTTTGTTGAAAATATTCATTGTCAAATTGTCCGTCTGTAATTCAAGTAAACTCTGTAAGTAATCTAACAATCAACTGTAACCAACAAGAATGATGGAGTAAATAATATTATTTCATAATAAATTGTGGGGTTAAAGGCTCATTGTAGGCGCACTTAACCCTGAAGCTAGGGTGAAGCTCAGGTTAGGTGATTTGCCTCATCCAGCGAGCGCTTTAGCACAGGAATGTGCCTTATCGAAAATAGGCTTCAGTTTGAAGAGGGTGACGCTGAACAATAAATACAACTGAAAAGAGATACGTTAATTGTTAAAGAAATGGTATGAGTGAACCTGTTACTACTTAGCAAAAGGAATTAGGACCTTTAATATAAGAAAACTAGTCACTTGAGCTGCATTAGAAGCTTAAACTGCATCTTTGCATCTAAACAAAATATTAAGTTGGATTTTGAACTTAATCTACAACGCTTTTACTACATACATATTTGTATTTTTTTTCAATTATTTTGTTGAAACAGTTTTTTGTTTGTGTTTGTAAGCATATGTTCCTTGCATTACATATTTACTTCTACTTTTTTCTTTATTGCGTCGTTATTTCTTGAAGCTCATGATTTAGTTGCAGCACAGTCAGAGCCCCAGCCGACCTTGGGCGCTTTTCGCCCTTGACAACAACTGAATACACATACAGAGACAGCTTACAGGAAGATCGGTCAAATGGAAGAAATTATCAATCACCTGAATCAAATTTGATTTCCGTGCGAGAACCTGAAGCTCTCCATCCTCCAGATTGTTTGGGTGGAGCTGCAGAGCCATCTGGTATGGCATTTATTCTATCTGGAAGTGCAAGAACCAAATCATTACGGGCAGCAAGTTCTTCACCCGAAAGACCTTTGACCTGAAATTGAGGGGTTTTTTTAAGTACCACAACAACAACAAAATACCCAGTGAAATCCCACAAGTGAGGTCTGGGGAGGCTAGAGTGTACGCAGACCTTACCACTACCTCGTGGAGGTAGAGAGGCTGTTTCCGAAGGGTTTTTTAGTACCAAGGCAACAATTTAGTACCACAGATTACCATATAAACACAGATCTACTCTCTTGATAGGGAGGCCCAAAGGAGAGCAGCAAAAATAGTGACGATTGCAAGAGATAGTTACCAAGTAATAAAAAACACAAATGAACAGAGTTTGAAATGTCAACAACCAAAGCATTCTAAGCTCCATTACTGTCATCTTTAGCCTTGGTTCCTCGTTTACTCTATCAATGAAGAAAGCTGCTAACACCAGTTTTGCATATTAAGGTTAATAACTCAGACACGCCAGTCAAGACTGAGGCAGATGCCCACTTGTACTGATACAATAAAAAGTACACAGACTCATTAAGAAAAATGCTCAGCATTATTAAGTAGAGGTAGACTAATGCAAGTTCACCCATCAGTCCTTATTTACTCTACAAAGGAAATGTGCTGCAATGACTAGGTTAAGAAACATGTATGAGGCTAGATCACCAGAGCATCAAATCACACAAACTCTGGTTATGTCTACCCCAACCATCTCCAGATGAGTCACAAACTTTTCTAGTCAAATACTCAAATACAATCAAAAGCTACTTGGTTTGTTTTGGGAGGGGGTGTATTCGCAGTTGCTCACCTCTATCTATCTAATTGTTTTTGATATACAAATGGAAACTTTCAAACTATTAATCCCTCAATCTGATGGAATACCATTGATGCAAAACCTTTGAATCAAGTGGGCATTTTATCACACACACTCCCATACCCAAGTTACTTTGCTCAATATCTTCCTAATTATCTTCAGTTACCTTTTGATGTAGCATGGACATGAAATCAGACAACAATTGATTATTAAGTAAAAAAAAAAAAAAAAAAATTCCTTGAAAGATATATAATGTATGTTACCTAACCAAGCAAAACATATAAAAGAAAAAAAAAATGATTTACAAGGTGATATATTCAGGGTGTAATTCATCAATTCCATAGATTCAAGTTATTCTGGAAAACCAAAAGAACAAATTTTAACGTTCTGAAAACAACAACATACGTTATTCTGGAAAACCAAAAGAACAAATTTTAACGTTCTGAAAACAACAACAACATACCCAGTGAATTCCCACAAGTGGGTCTGGGGAGGGTAGAGTGTACACAGACCTTAGTTCTGAAAAAAAAAGGATAAAAATCGCATACTGGGTATCTAAATTTATTCGCAGCTATTCAGAAATCTCGTCTTTTCCTTCCAATTCGTCAAATAAGAGGAATGCATATTCTAAGTTTTCATAAATTTCCTCACCAAAAAAACGATCCTATTTGTTTCCTTTCCAAAAAAAATTCTTTCGTAATAGGGTTGTGCAATATTAAAGTTTTCTCAGTCTCTTTTGAGCATCTGAGTTTTTATTTCTCCTTATTCTACCACTCAACTTTACTTCTTTGTGCTCTATTTCCATTCTTCTCTCAACCCTCTTCATCTATCAAACTCTCCCATTCCCTTAAACTCATGTTCTCATAAGCTTCACAGCCTTTTCTCAGATTGTTCTTGGAATTTCAACTCTCTCAACCTGCTAATGCCAAGCCAACAGCTCAATGCATCATCCCCCCCCCCTCTCCCCCCCTCCAGGTTCTCTCTTTTTTTTCTTTTGATAACCATGGTGTCCGGGCCAGCTTGCGCGCACCTCGACTAGTTCCAGGGGATACTTGCCACCTCCCACCAGCAACATGTATCAAGTAACTCTATCCACCAAGGTTGGGATAGATGGGAAGAAATCACCTAGTGCTTTTGTCTCCACTGGGATTTGAACCTGAGACCTCACGGTTCTCACCCATTTCATTGACCACTAGGCCAGACCCTTGAATGCAACTCCATGTTCTCTCTCATAGATATAATTCTCTCCCTTAAAACCGAAGCAAGAAAACAACATGACCAATTGCGCTTTTTGTTTGTATACTCTTGAATCCTAACCTATCCCTAAATTGAAAATAAAAATCTCACTAACCAGAACAACAACAAAAAAAAATCGACTGCAATCCCACAAGTGGGGCCAGGTAGATTGTATGCAAACCTTACCCCTATCTAGTGGAGGTAGAGAGGTTGTTTCCAAAAGACCAAAAATCCTAATAACCAGAAGTCCAAACTAAAATAACCAAAAGCCAAATTGAGGAACAGAACAAGTGTAAGTTAATGAAATTATTGAAAATGGACTGAATGAACAACCTTATTTTCTAGGTTTAACAAAATCCGAAATATGGAAGCGATGCATGATTGCCATCAACAAGTGACTCTAGAATTTGAGGTGTTAGACTCAAGTAAAATTTGGTGAGCCTTCTATTTTATTTACCTACTGGACAGACAAATTTTGACTTAACGATGTTTAACATGGTATAAACTATAAAGTAACACTTAGTCTATCACTCCAAAATTACACTATTTATACATGGTTAAAAATTTATTTTATCTATATATATAGCACATGTTGAATCCTCCTCGACTAGTTCATGTATACACTTTTGAACCCCCTTAATAAAAAATTTGGCTCCGCCAAACTAATCTTGACCATTAGAATTGGTGAATAATTTGTACAAAAATTATGACACAATTTATAGTAAAGTTTTGACTATCTATCAAGACTCGCCGCAAGACAAGTTTTCAACCATCCATCAAAATTTTCTGGCGATTCGACACGTTTTGTGAACAATTAATTTAAAAATTATACAATAGAATTTGTACTCAAGTCGCACCCAAGGGTGTGGCCTAGTGGTTCAATGAAGTTGGGTTGAGCACCATGAGGTCTCAAGTTCAATTCCCACCAGAGACAAATACTAGGTGATTTCTTCCCATCTGTTCTAGCCTTGGTGGATAGAGTTACCTAGTACCTATTGCTGGTGGGAGGTGGGAGGTGGGAGGTGGGAGGTGGGAGGTATCCCGTGGAATTAGTCGAGGTACGCACAAGCTGGCCCGAACAACACGGTTATTAAAAAAGAAAAAAAGTCTATCGCTCCAAAAGTAAAGCAAAGAATGCAACTTTAGAAGGTATTCATGTACTCACTCACGAAGCACCATTAAGCTTTAGGAGCATCAGGCTAATAGAAAGGAAAATTGCTTTTTCCTCGAGTTCATTTGGGTTTTGCATTTTAAATAACTATGTGAATCCAAAGAATTTATTGGACATTTTGTTGCTAACTAGGATAGGAGAACTAAAATGCTATAACTTATTGGGTTTTTGTTTCGCAAAATAGAGTTGTAATGATTTGCGTCAAAACCAGGTGCTCATACTTTTTTTTTTTTTGTGAAACTGAACCTGGTGCTCATACTGCCGATCAAACTCCTTGCTTAACAATGTTCTTTTTGATAAGGACTGTCTATCATAATTTATTTATTTTTGGATAACAATGGTGTCCGGGCCAGCTTGCGCGCAACTCGACTAATTCCACGGGATACTTACCACTTCCCACCAGCAACGGGTATCAGGTAACTCTCTCCACCAAGGCTAGAAAAGATGGAAAGAAATCAACTAGTGTTTGTCTCTGTTGGGAATTGAACCTGAGACCTCATGGTGCTCAACCCAACTTCATTGAACCACTAGGCCAAATCGTTGGGTGTTTCTGTCTATCGTATTCTTGAACCATTAAAAGAAGGGAAACAAAAATCAAAGATAATGTGCTCTTGAACCATTAAAAGGAGGGAAATAAAAATCAAAGATAATGTGCCAATACTTACACGAGTTTCCACATAATAGACAACCCCCTCCCCTGCAATGCCCCCTTTTCACACATCCCATCCGCAAAACAAATGACCTAACAATATACTATATTACTTTCACTCAATTAACTATAATGTAGTAAGAAACTAGTTGTGATCAACTAAATGAATCCTATATATCCATTTCCTTTTATTCAGAAGTGTCTATGTAAACGCGGTCTAACCAACTTAACATCCTGATAATTCATCATAGATAAATTACTATTACGCTCATCATCAACCTATGCAACCCTACCTCTTCTCCGTAGTTATGACCACCTATTGTTTGCAAAACTCACATATTACTAACTTACAAATCCAAAACTATAATTTTTACACACCCTTCTGTTGTTTGTTGTGTTTCGATTATCAAACTATTTTGTGGTTGTTACTGTTTCTTTATTAGTTGCTATATTTTCTTCATTGATGTTTTTCCTTCCATACTTGCTTTAATTTGTTGTACTCGAGCCGAGGGTCCTTCGAAAACAACCTCTCTACCTCCACGAGGTAGGGGTAAGGTCTGCTTAGACTCTACCCTCCCCAAACCCCACTTTTGAGATTTCACTAGGTATGTTGTTGTAGTTGTTGTTACTTCTGCTCCCCTTCCCTCCAACTCTTTTCTTTCTCTTACTTTTCATCAAATCCAGAACCAATCAATCAAATCAACATAACCCTAAACACTAACAGAACAGATTAAAAAAACACAACAAAATCCAAGTACAATATAACAACAACAACATGCCCAGTATAATCCCACAAAGTGGGGTCTTAGGGAGGGTAGAGTGTACCAGGGGTGGACCTAGAGTATAGCGAGGGGGGGAGTGTTCACCCGAAACCCCTTGGCAAAAAATTCATATATAAGGTATTTCTAAAATTTTTATGTATATATATATATATATTTTGAATCCCCTAAACATAAGATTAAGGGTTGGCTTAGTGTTTGAGGGGGTTCAAAATTCACCTTGAGGTTCCAACTTCAAATCCCCAAGCTTTACATTTTTATTTTTCGAACCCCCTTAGTGAAAATCCTAGATCCGCGCCACTGGTACCAGACCTTACCCCTACCTCAGAGTTAGAGACACAGTTTCCAATAGACCCTCGGCTCAAGGGAAAAACACAAGAAACAATAACTAGAACAAAATAATGTAACCTAATGGAACTACAAGACAACAAAATAATATCATAAATCAAAGGATCAGAAACTATAAGTACAATATAACCCAAATCAGGTAAAAAGTCAAAGAAACAAAAACCACACCTTCCTGACAGCCAGCCTCTGCAATTTGGGGACCTCTTCAAGTAACTTCGCTTTGGTCCTCCGTATCTCCGCATTGATCGCCACAACAGATGCCCTATTCTTCTCATTAGCAGCTGTCTCCGCTTTCTGTAACCGCAAAAAACAAAGATCTTCAAATTCTCAATCATCCAAAATTAAAAAAGTCATTTTTTAGTTTACCTGAAGAGCAGATTCGATGTCGGATTGGACGGAGGAATAGAGACGAGCGAAGGCATCATCGCCGCCGGCGAAGTTGGAATCTTTTTGCTTGTCGATGTCGTACTTGTCGTATTTCTTACAGATTGAATCTACCCGTGTCAGTATATCAATTACACTCATTTTTCTGATCAAACTGTTTCGGATCAACAACACGAGAGAAGTCTACTTTGCAGACGGAGAAACCACTCGTCCTAATACAGACTGGAGGGTTTTTTTTTAAAATCAAGCTTTACGGTATTAAGGGGTATTTTATTAAAAAAAAAAAAAAATAGAGATAAACATCTAGTACCCCGAATTATGACCATATTTGTTACTCCTTCCGTTTCAAATAAAATAAATTATTTTGATATGACATGAAGTTTAAGAAAATATAAAAAAAAATGAATTTTATGGTCATAAATTAAAATTGTGTCAAATGTATCAAAATAACCTTTAATCTTGTGATTTTAAACATGTTATGTGAAAAGTTGAAATTAAAGTATTGCAAAAAAAAAAAAGATCACTCTTTATAAAACAGACTAAAAAAAAAAGTAGATCATTCTTTTTGAAACAGAGGGAGTATGACATTCTCCAACTTCACAGGGTTCTATTACTGCTGAACCAAATTTTAGTGTATGACTACCAATCTTTTAGCTGACGTGGCATCTTTTGATGAAAATAGGTAAAATGAGAAAATAACTGGCCAAATATGTCATGTCAGCTAAAAAGGTTAATAAAAATACACTAAAATTTGATATAGGGGTAACAGGATCCGTAAAATTAGGGTATGTCGTAGTAAATATGGTCATAGTTCAGGAGTACTAGATGCTTATTTCAAAAAAATATTATAAGTAGGCGGGTTTATTTTGGTATGGTAATAAGGAAATAAATAGTATTCAAAATTAGTTTCTATAGTGTCATTTAATAGTAAATTAAATAATAAAAATTTCAAATAAAATATTTGGTTTTGTTTTAAAAAAGATATATTGTTTGGAACTCAGTGGGAAATTTGCAGTTGTTATTTTGTGAGTGTGTAGTGGATAAATCTGGTTTTATGTATGTGGCTTGTAAATCATACAAGGAGATGCAAATCGCACTAACCAAGTCTTATGGTGCAATAAACTCAACTGAAAAATCATTGGAATGAAAATATCTCTAACTTTGCGTATAAAAAACTACCAATTACACCAACTCAGCCATTCTTATAAATAACAACAATAACATATTCAGTAAAATCCCACAAGCGAGGTCTAGGGAGGGTAGAGTATATGCAGACCTTATCACCACCTCATTAAGGTAGGACGGTTGTTTCTTAAAGACCCTCGACTCAAGTGTAGCAATTCCAAGTACGATGGATAAGGAAAATGTGAAGACAATACAACATAACAACTAACAAGAGAAATCGTGCAAAGCTGGCAAGAAAGAACAAAAACAACAACAAAATAATGCGGTAATGAAAATACAATAAACAGTAGACTATGACCGGTAACACAAGCAAGGATTATAATACTACGGCTAGTCCAATGATAGACACCTACAAGCTTAACCCCTCGAGAAACACGACAAGACTCCCACCATAATATGCGTCCTCCACACCCTTTTATCTAATGTTATGTCCTTGATAACCTAAAGTTGCGTTATGTCCTGTCTAATCACATCTCCCCAATACTTCTTTGGCCTACCTCTACCTTCTATTGTACCTACCATATTCAACCTCTGTTACCTTCTCACTGGGGCGTTTGCACCTCATCTCTTCACATGTCCAAACCATCTCAATCTTATTTTCCTCATCTTGTCCACCACGGAAGCTACTCCCAGCTCATCATGAATGTCCTAATTCTTAATCCCATCACACCTAGTGTGCCCACACATCCACCTCAGTATCCTCATCTTCGCACCATACATATTCTGAACATAGAAGTTTTTGACTAACTAACGTTTCACCCCATACAACAACGTCACTTTATAAAACTTACCTTTAAGTTTCTATGGTATCTTTTTTTTGCACAAGACTCCAAATGCAAGCCTCTACTTTATCCACGCTGCACCAATAAGGTGTCTGATATCATCATTGATGTCCACTTCTATGGAACATAAACTCAAGATACTTGAAACTGTTTCTCTTGGGGATAGTCCGTGTGTCAAGTCTCACTTTCACGCTTACCTTATGCACCCCTCCCTAAATTTGCACTCTAAATACTCGATTTTGGTCCTAGTCAACCTAAATCATTTGGCCTCCAGAGTTTGTCTCCACACCTCCAACTTAGCATTAATTTTGTTATGCGTCTCAAAATCAATTTTATGTCATAGTAAATAACGTATACCAAGGCACCTCATCTTGAATGTTCCCGCGTCAATACATTTATCACCAATGCAAATAAGAACAGATCAAGAGCTGATCCCTGATGCAACTCCATTCCCATTAGGAAATGCTTCGAGTCTCCTTCTACCGGTCTAACCCGCATTTTAGCTTCACCATACATGTCCTTTATGGCCATAAGGTAAGCTAATGATACACCTGAATAACAAAATAATTTTTCTTAGTAAAAAATCACAGAGTAAGATTGAGAAGTCAACAAAAATTTATTGATTATACTACACTCCCTCCGTTTCAATTTAGTTACTATTTTAACAATGAAATGATAGTTTTTGATTTTAGATTGTGACAACAACAACAACAACATACCCAGTAAAATCCCACAAGTAAGGTATGAGGAGGGTAAAGTGTACGCAGACCCTACCACTGCCTCAAAGAGGTAGAGAGACTGTTTTCGAAAGACCCCGGCTCAAGTGTAGCAAATCTAGATAAAAAAGAGTAAAACAGTGAAGAAAACATGACAACTAATCAGCCACAGAAAACAATAATCACCCACAGAAAAATAATAATCAGCCACAAAATAGTGCGATAATCGAAACACAATAAACAACAACAATGATAGATATCTACGGCTAAATCTTAAGCTACTATACTACAGTGCATGACGACACTCCTACCCGACTAACCTTCTACTTTAATACGCGTCCTCCATATTCCCCTATCTAAGGTCATGCCCTCGGTAACCTGAATATGCGTCATGTCCTGTCTAATCACCTCACCCCAATACTTCTTAGGCGTACCTTTACCCTCATTCGTATCTACTATATCCAACCTTTCGCACCTCCTCACTGAGGCGTCTGAACCTCACCTCATCACATGTCCAAACCATCTCAATCTCGCTTCTCTTATCTTGTCCACCACAAAGGCCACTCTCACCTTATCTCAAATAACCTCATTCCTGATTCTATCACACCTAGTATGTTTACACATCCATCTCAACATCCTCATTTATGCGACATGCATCTTCTGAACATGGAAGTTTTTGACTGACCAACACTTTGTCCCATATAGCAACGCTGGTCTAGCCACCACTCTATAAAACTTACCTTTAAGTTTCGGCGGTATATTTTTATCACACAAAAACTCCAGAGGCAAGCCTCCACTTCATCTATGCAGCACCAAATACGATGAGTGATATCACCATCTATGACCCCACTATCCTGGATAATAGAGCCAAGATATTTGAAATGATCGCTATTGGGGAGACCCTATGTGTCCAGACGCACTTCCACGTCTTCCTCATGTAACCCGTCACTGAATTTGATTATAGATTATAATTTATGTATTTTTTGTTTTTAAATTTTAAATTATAATTTATACAATATCTAAAGATATAAAATTTAGAAATCGATCAATAAGCTTTCATATAAAATGCATCAATTCCACCAACTCAATTATCTTTACGAATAACAAAATATTTTTTTAGGGAAAACACACAAAGTAGAATGACCAAATCACAAACCTTTATAGGTTATAGTATACTCCCTCCGTTACAGTTTAGTTGCTATTTTAAAAGTAAAATGATATTTATAATGTAATTTATGTAATTTCTATTTTAATTTTTTTTAATTGCTATTTATGTAATCTCTACTTTTGATTTTAAATTGTAATTTATACAATTTTTAAATATATAAATTTTATACCCAAATTCACCTCAATAAATATTTCTCAAAATTTATAAACATAGACTAAAAATAAAAACAAAAAATTACACACAACAACAATTGTCACACCATTCCTAATCATAGGACAAAAACCCCACCACCCACTTCCAACCCCACCCCCTCGAAAGTCCAAATCCTTCCTCCTTCCGCCTCCGCCGCCGCCGCCGCCGGCCGTCGACCATCAATTCCGATATGCAAAAAAAACATTAATATGAGTAATACAATGACAGTTAAAGCAAAACCCACAACGGCAGAACAACTAGCTATATCTACTATTGTCAAAAATCACAACCACAACCACGACCACGACCACGACCACCATGACGATGAAGGAGAGCCAAATGTCGGGTTAGAATTCGATACAGCAGAACAAGCACAAGAATGGTACAGCAATTACGCGACGAAAAAGGGGTTCAGGATTCGTATTGGACAGTTATACCGATCAAGAATTGATGGGTCAGTTATGTCAAGAAGATTTGTTTGTTCAAAAGAAGGGTTTCAGACTAGTTCAAGAACGGGCTGTCCCGCGTTTATACGTGTACAAAGAGTTGATGATTCAGGTAAATGGGTACTTGCTAATATTAATAAAGAACATAATCATGAAATGGAAAGTGCAGGTGAGATTTGTGTATCGAAAATTGTTCAGAGGAAAGTTGTTGATGGAACAGGGAAACTGAAATCGTCTACTGGACTTAGATCATTTGATGATGATGGTCCTTCTAGTAGGTCTGGTGTTCTTGATTTTAAGCGGGTTGTTAACCAAACAGCGAAGTTGAATTCATTTACAGGACTTAGATCTCTTGATGATGATGATGGTCCGTCTAGTCGGTCTGGTGTTCTTGATTTTAAGAGGGTTAGAAGGGAGAGAGTTAATGGGGAGAGTAGAGGGGGAGAGCCGTATAAAGGGTTGGAATTTGTTACTGCTGGTGAAGCGTATGAGTTTTATCATAGTCATGCTGTTAATACGGGGTTTAGAGTTCGGATTGGACAATTGTTTAGGTCTAAGAATGATGGGTCGATAACGTCTAGGAGATTTGTTTGTTCCAAAGAAGGGCATCAGCATCCATCGAGAGTTGGTTGTGGCGCGTTTATGAGGATACAAAGACAGGCCACGGGAAGGTGGTTGGTTGATCGTTTTCAAAATGAACATAATCATGAACTTGGACCGCCAGGTGATGCTAGTGAGAGAGTGTCGTTAAAGGGATTCAAAGAAGAAGGAAGTTGTGAGTTGGAGAACATGGATTTAGTTGAATCAAATGGAGGGCTTAGTCTTGTTACGAGGTCGAGGGAGAGTAAAATTGGAAGTGATTGGTATAATGAGCTTTTTGACTATTTTCAGGCTCGACAAGCGGAAGATATGGGATTTTTCTATGCAGTGGAAATGCATAAGGGTAGAGCCATGAGTGTATTATGGGCTGACTCACGGTCAAGATTTGCTTGCACTCAGTTTGGGGATGCAATTGTTTTTGACACAACCTATAGAAGGGGTAGTTACTTGGTGCCTCTTGCTTCATTCGTTGGGGTTAATCACCACAGGCAACCAGTACTTCTTGGCTGTGCTTTAATTGCTGAAGAGTCTGAAGAGTCATTTACTTGGGTGTTTCAAGCATGGCTTCGGGCAATGTCAGGGCGGTGTCCTGTCTCTATAATTGCTGATCAGGACAGGGCCATTGAACATTCAATTGCTCAAGTTTTCCCTGGAACACATCATCGTTTTTCTCCATGGCAAGTTGTGGCTAAGGAGCAGGAAAACATTGGTGCATTACGCTCGATGAATCCTGAATTTAAGTATGAATATGAAACTTGCATTTTCCAGAGCCAGACGGCTAATGAATTTGAAGCAGCATGGAATGTGCTTATTAACAAATTTAATTTGAGACAGAACACATGGTTAAAGGAGATGTATAGGATGCGTAAGAGTTGGGTGCCATTATACATTAGGGGCACATTCTTTGCTGGTATTCCAATGGACGGAAGCTTGAAATCATATTTTGGCACCATTTTGACATCTCAAGCACCACTTAATGAATTTCTTATACGGTACGAAAAAGCCCTTGAGCAACGCCGTGAAGAGGAAAGAAAAGAGGATTTTAACTCATTCAATTTGCAACCAGTTCTGCACACGAAGGACCCTATAGAAGACCAGTTTAGAAGGCTGTACACTATTACTATGTTCAAAGTGTTTCAGAAAGAGCTTTTGGAGTGCTATAGCTATGTTGCAATTAAGATAAATGTTGAAGGTGCCACTAGTAGGTATCTGGTGCAGAAATGTGGGAATGGAGATGAGAGGAATACAGTTGCCTTTAATGCCTCCAATCTTAACATCAGTTGCAGTTGTAAAATGTTTGAGTTTGAAGGTGTGCTGTGTAGACATGCCTTGAAAGTTTTTCAGATAATGAACATAAGGGAGCTTCCATCTCGCTATATCCTACATCGTTGGACAAAGGATGCAAAATATGGTATACTACATGATGTCGATTCAGGGGGTGCTTCTCAAGATTATAAGGCATTGATGTTGTGGAGCTTAAGAGAAGAAGCAAAGAATTACATCGAGGCAGGAACAGCATCTTTAGAAAGATATAAACTTGCATTCGAGATCATGCAGGAGGGTAGAAGAAATCTTTGTTGGCAAAACTAGGGAAGTACGGGGTTTAACAAACATAGATAAGAGGTATTTTCCTCCTTTTCTGCCTTTTGTTTCATCGCTATGAGTTGAAATGTATCTCCAGCGATGAATTTCAAAATTTGTACTGAATGTGGTTAATGTTTGGTTCTTTTTCAGAAAAATGAAGAGGAAAAGACATACTTATTTATTTCCATTGCCTTCTCCTCACAAAATTACTTAAGTGTTATAGTGCATTGTGGTTGATTATTCATCTGATTTGCCGACGCTTGATTGATCATTGTATTAGTCAATTATCTTCTATCAAGTTATGTTTTTGTTTGGTTAAGTTGCTTTCTTTTTAGCTTTTGTTTTTTCCCTGGCCGATTGATGCTTTCATCAATATTCTTATTTGTAAGTTAGTTTTTTGACACGTCGTTTTTGAGTATGAGTTAGCCTCAATATTATGTGATAGTTTTCCAAAGAGAAAATACATAAAGTCCCCCGTTAGCTTATACCTTATTTTTAAGTAGACACTAAAGTTTGGGGTGGGCGGGTGTGTGTGTGTGTGTGGGGGGGGGGTCTTATTACCCCACGGAACCATTTTCAACCACCATAAATACATTATTTTGACACATTTCCACACCAGCTGTGTTATCACGTTAATAGGGCTCGTGCAGAAGTAAAAATACAGTTCCAAACCAGTATAAAAAAGCCACATGGAATTATCAATTTGAATCCTCTTCTCTATTAAATAGACCCAATTTCCCATCTTCCCCAAAATGAAGAAGCTTTTTTAGCTAGCCAAGTTTTTTTTCTCTCCGTCCTCAACGAATCAGAGTCAAAAGGTAAAATGATACATAGTGATGCTACTAAGGAACTTCTTGTCAATTAGTCCTCTGAACTCCACAACTTTCGATTTCCGGATGTTCACTGCAGTGTGTCCACTGATAATTGGTAACAAAATTTTCGGATTTAGCTTCAAATTCAAATAGTCCAAACACAAACGAAAACAGATTGAAGTGAAAGTTGTATCTTACCTTCGAGGTTGTGGAATAGTTCCGGCGAAATCGAAGGGAGATGCTTGAATCCAGTAATGCATTTTCATTTTTTTATTTTGTTTGAACTTCAATCGCCTGAATTCATATGAGCTGAAGATGTTCTCCGCTGTGTACCCAAAAAAAATGACGATTAGTTTCCAAAATTTACAATGATGATAGTATACTGTAAAATAGTGGATTTATTTTCCATTTATGATGAAGCTATGGCTATGTTGCTCGGAATCTTCAAAAATGTCAATGGGTGTGTGTCGGATTCACCAAAACTAGTGTATTTATAGAGAATCCGACACGGGTGCGGCATCGAAAGTGAAGAGTCCGTGCAACTTAGAGCTACGGTACTGATGAAGAGGGTTAGGGAAAGGGGAGAAGTAGGTGGGGAGGGAGTGGAGGTGGGAGGAAGGGGTTTTGGAAAGTTTTTCTTTATTTATTAAAGATAGTCTTTTTCTCTTCTTCTTCTTCTTTTTTTTTTTTAAAATTTATGGCATTTTAAAACGTGGCAATCAGGGATTGGTGCGTGATAATAACTTTTTTTTTTCTTCTTAAAACTGGGGTTGACTGAAAAAGGAGGTAATAGAATTACTTTCAAATTGTTCTCCATCCCCCCCCCCCCCCGGGCAAAGTTCAAGTGTCTTTTTAAAAAATAAGTACTAGTTTAGTGGGGATTTTATGTATTTTCTCTTTTCCAAATAATGTATGTACCGAAGCTGATGTACATGCTTCTATTAAGCGTATCAAATAACTACCATTTATATACAACCGCCCCTGATATTTTTCATTGCCAGGTGACATTTTGTTGCCGTTTTCTTCTTTTGTCTTTTTTTTTCCCGGTTTAATGCCAATTGTTGGGATTAGATTCAGCGAGCAACCGAGCATCCAAGAAACAATCTGAATTTGACATGAAACATTTAAATCAACTATTCAATTTTCTTACTCAAGGGAATGAATTTCTATTTGAATCACTAATTCGTTAGGTTACTTCTTTGACGAGATATTAATTATAATCATGAAGCAAGAAGGGAGATTTTTGTTTTTATACAATCATGCTGCATATATAGTGGCTGAGTCAAAAGAATTATTATGAGGTCTGATGGTGGGCTTTAACTTAGTCTACAAGAAACCTTAAAATGTTAACCTCTCCTGGAGTGGGTTGCTGCAGTTTGAGTACTACTTTTTAGCTTTTTAACTCTTCTTTACTCGCGTAGATCGTGGAGCACTTACTTTCTATGTTAATTTCCCAATTAAACTGCCTGATTCCCTTATATGAAAAGATTGGATGCTGGAGGGGGATCTATTTGAATCATCTACTCTAGATTATTTTAGTCCTTAAATAATATCTGTATAAGGAAGTTCTTCTCCACCATGTCATATTGAACTTGGTTCCCAGGTCAAAGACTCTTGGTCGTCTTGAAAACTTAGTGATATTCTTGCAGAACATTGAAGCCAGTGTCAAAATTTGGTGATCAACTCTGTGTGATGTTGTGGCAGTCTGTTGTACCATTTGGTAATTCCATAGATTTCAAGACTTGCTGCATATTTTTGATCCGACCAGAGTATTTTGCCAATGATAATTCAAAGTTCATATGGTGCTACCAAATAGTGATCTTCACCTTCAAGCAAACAAATCATCATATGGCTAATTTTCTTTTCAATCACAAACTGCACCTGTGAATGTTGCTACAATATGATACTCTCCGCGGCTTCTTAGTAAAATTGGACAAACGTGGTACTGAAAGAAACTTGAACAAAATGGAGACTTGGAAAATCCATCATCAACCCCTGGAAAATGGATCCTGCAATGATAATATGTTGTATTTGGAAAGAAAGACATGCTGTTTTGATGGGATTTCAGCTCCACTTCATTTGTTGAAGGCTGGAATTTTGATGGATATGTTTTGCTTGGAGCAGACTATGTACTGTAAATAGTGTTGACTCTCTTTTGGATTTTGTAAGCTCCTTAAGTTTTTTCTAGGAGGCATCTGAAATTGTATAGGAGCTGTTGTTTTTGTAATTTTGCATCTTCTGGATGCTGAATGAAAGAAATCTACTCTTACTTTATCAAAAAGCTGGTCAATTAGGTATCTTTGATCAGCTGCATCTTGACTTTAAGCACGTCAAAGATGATGAAGCGACCACTGAGTTTTCTATTGTCGTAGCTCATCTGGTCCTATATTTTGATGACACAGACATTAGACTATGAGAACATCACACAATTGAAGAAACATTTAGTCAGTCATTTTTGAACCAAGGACTTAAGTAAGCTCAAATACTTTCTCAGCATTGAGGTCACACATGGTGTTTCTTTTTCACCAAGGAAGGACACATTTTGGGCATCCTTTATTTGATATTCTAGATTCAAATGAGGATCTATTTAACAATCTTCAAATCACGAAATTCTTATATGCTTGGCATCTTGAACTATTTGGTGTTTGATGCCAACCTAAGTTCACAACTAGTAGTCGGGTAATTGGTTCTGAGCTTATGAGGAAGTGTCTAGTAAGATTGCTAGGAGAAATTGAATGATATGCACCTAACTGTTTTGTTAACCATTGGCATTTTAGCTGAGGAAGGAGTTCTCTTTATGTTTCAGCCGTTGCTCTCTGCAGATTAGACGGCAAATATGATGCGGAGTATGCATTTGTCAATGTTTCTTATCCAAATTTTGTCAAAGCAAATTTCTCTTTCTTAGAAATGTTGTTTTGGTTACATATGTGCACATCCTCTAAATAAAAGGACATTTAATCAATGCCTTGTTCCACCCAAAGAAGCATCTTAATATCAAGGCATTTGTTTCACTTTATATTATGTGCTGATTTTGTTTAGAGCAACATGTATAGATATTATTCTTGAAGGTGGGCACCTTTTCAATCCAGGCCTCACTTTCCTCTTATTAGATTGATATAGGATGCCGAGTGTGCATTCGTGAAAGAACAATTGACTAGTGCCTTGTTCTATGAGTGATCTTGACGACTGAGAATCTAAGAGGAAGCTTACTAACGTCAGTTGGTGCTTTTGTTATGATTCATTGCAAAAAGTCCCACATCGATACTACAAAGTATTGGTGTGGGGTATTTATAGCCTTGGGCTCTCCCACCTTAATAGTTAGCTTTTGGGGTGTGGTTCTCCCTGGGTTATAACAGTTGTATCAAAGCCAGCCATCACCTTCCGTGCCCGCCGTGCCTGGGATGGTGACGCCGGTATGGCAGTGTTCGGCCGGGGCTAGTAATGTCTAGCGCACAGCCGTCGAGGCGCTCGAAAAGGGCTTCATGGGAAAGAGCTACCTACAAAAAGTAGAGTGAAAGCTACCCAGAGTGGAGCCGTCGAGGACGACGGATGCGGAGCGTGGTGGTTTGTTATGATTCATTGCAAAAAGTCCCACATCGATACTACAAAGTATTGGTGTGGGGTATTTATAGCCTTGGGCTCTCCCACCTTAATAGCTAGCTTTTGGGGTGTGGTTCACCCTGGGTTATAACAACTTTATGGGCTAGGGCTCAGATGAAGATCTCGATCATCTCATATACTTCAGGTAGCTTCATGTTTATGGTGGAAAATTCTGAGATGGTTTGGAATACTTTGGGTGATGACAGGCACTGCGAAAGAAGTATTCAGCTGGAATTATGGTAGAATGAAGAAAATATGCAAGGCATGTGTTGTTGCTCCACTTGCACTTATGTGGGTCATTTGCAGAGAGAAAAGCATGAGAGCTTTTGAAGGTGTAGAGATTTCTTTTCCACAACTGGGGAATGACCTCTTATCCCTTATTTTTGTTACACCCATGAGGTTCTTTTATGTATAAAAGATAAGGTATTGTTCGTAAAGAATCATATGTTTTTGTTGGTTTCTACCTTTTGGTATACTTCTTGGATACAGATGTGTTTTGCCCAAACATCAACAAAACTTATTACGTTATCAAAAAATATTTGTACTGAACTGAACCAATTAGATATCCTTATCGAAGTTGGACCTCTTTGAAACCTCTCTCTCTCTCTGAGTTTTTGAAAGTGGACAGTATTTGGCTTGCAAACTTCCTCTAATCTACCTGAGTTTTTGAAAGTGGACAGTATTTGGCTTGCAAACTTCCTCTAATCTACCTCTGTACTGTTCTTTGATCCTATGTAGCACTTTGTTGCAGCATTATATGGTTCTGTTTAGCAGATTTTTTGACGTCGAGTGATCGTTTGCAAATATCTATTTGCCATCTTTTTCCCCACTGACCTCCTTGTGTTCTTTTTTTCCCTTTGTCTGTGCATGTTATCCTTAGCATTGAGTTCCTGGATTATATGCTCTAGCATATTTCAACATTACCTTAAAGAGCATCTAGGTTTAGGTAGTTTTCTCTATGCAGGCTGTGGATGTTGATACCTCATTATTAGATGAAGGCTTTTGCCCTAGATGCATAAGAGTTTGTTTCCTGAGCTAGTAGTCCAAACTCGGGACTTTTTTGGAGTAGTCCAAACTCGGGACTTTTTTGGAGTTGATTTGATCTACATTGGGCCTGATGAGATTTCATGTTCATTGATCTTGATTGCCTTTGACTTGGCATAAGTTGGATGCGAGGGCTTGGAGTGAGAACATAATAGAGGTACAGGTGAGGATTCTTGGTAAGCTTTTCTCAGCCAGGCCGTATTCCTCTCTTTAGTCTTAGGATCAGGAACAGTTTCTGTTGGTTTATTATCTTCCTTTCTCCCATCTTTGTTCTAGTATGTCAAGTTTATTTCTTTTTCTTTTTTCTTTTCTTTTCTGGACATTCTTTCCTTTCTTTTTTGATAACCGTGGTGTCCGGGCCAACTTTTGCGCACCTCGACTAAATCCACGGGATACCTGCCACCTCCCACCAGCAACAGATACCAGGTAACTCTGTCCACCAAGGCTACGACAAATGGGAAGAATCACCTAGTGTTTTTGTTCTCTGCTGGGATTCGAACCTGAGACCTAAGACTTTCAACCCACTTCATTGACCACTAGGCCACACCCTTGGGTGCTACGTTCTTTCCCTTCTATTTTTGTGATGCAGTTCCAGATTCCCTTGTCTTCACCCAAAAGGCTTGGATATGTTCATAATAAAATTTCTGGTTGTGTTCATCTTTTCACCAAAAAAATCTAGGAGCTCGGTTCTAGATTCCTAGTCACATGCATGACATTATGTGGCAGATCGCTAGTTTGCTTTGCCAATCTATAGAATCTGAATTACAAATGATGGATGCAGGCACTCTTTTGGTTAATCTGGTGAGTCATGAAGGACTATTTCTTTCACGTGATGTTCTTGACAAGATTCATTTAGACTGACCTGCTTGTTGCAGAATGTTTACTCACCAACCTTTAGCTTGAAGAGCTGATAGGATTAAGTCCAGTTACTTCTGCAAGAACATTATAGACCATGCTTTGCTCAAATCATTTATAAATTGGACAGGATGCTCAGAAGGATGGAGTTTGGTCAGAATCTTGAAGTTCTATATACAGATCCAGCTCTCACGCCGGTTAGTTATGGCACATGAATGGTCTTACAGCAGCTGCTGGCTGTTTGGGGACTCTCAACTGTGAAAGGTTCTCATGCTTGTGTCATGTGTTGATTGATTAGCAGATGAGTTTTCTTTTTTGGCTGCCTCTCACCATACATATTGGCCTGGAGGAACTTACTGGTCCTGTGGAGTAGATTGGTTGGTATCGACTTGGTGATGTGTGACTTTTGTATAGGTGCTGCTTGTGTATGCGCTGTTTTGATAATTTGCAGTCGCGTAGCACTGGATTGGGCAGGGTGGAGTATGTGCTAATATTGATTGCAACTCTACTACTAGATGCCTGTAAACAGGGGCGGCTCAAGCACATTGGTGGCCTAAGGCGAAAATCGAACGGAGGCCTTAAATTTGTAAGAAAAAATAATTTTTTTTTTATAAAGTCTATATTTTAAATTTTTTGAGATGCAAGATAGTCGATTTCTTCTAATAATTCTTTTTCCGTTAATATAACTAATGCATTTAATCTTTCTTGAGACATAGTACTTTAATCTTGAGCCGGGGGTCTTTCGGAAACAGCCTCTCTATCTCACTTTTGATGTAGTGGTATGGACTGAGTACACTTACCCCCCCCCCCCCCCCCAGACCCCACGTGGTGGGAATATACTGGGTATGTTGTTGTTGTTGTTGAGACATAGTACTTTATATACATCAAACTTCTTCTAATAATTCTTTACTTTTATATATTAAGTTTATTGTTTCTACAAATAGTATTTAATATTTTTTTATAAAAAGCCTATAATCTATTATTGCTTTAAAAAAATGAGGCCCCTCAAATTTGGGGGCCTAAGGCGGTTGCCTATTTTTTCAATAGGTAGAGCCGGCACTGCCTGTAAACACCAGATTTGAAGGGGCTAAGCAGATATTATTGTTTCTTAAACATAAGGTTCCATCTCTTTGCCATTGACAGCTTGGTTGTCTTGTCGTGATTCATTTCTATACTGGAAATTCATTTATTGAGCATCTTTGAGTTAGTGGGTTTGTGCTCAGTTAATGGTTTAGTTGTAATCTTACTGTATGGGTGGCTTGGAATACTATGTGCAGCACAAAGCTGGTCAGCTTACTGGTGTCTATAAGATGTAGCACATTGATGCTAGTGTATCTCTAAGTTTACTGTAACTTTTTAGAGCATTTGATCATACACTGTTGCTTGGCCTAGTTCAGTATCGGAGAACATAATATATATCAGATTTAGTTTGTATCTTTGGTGGTGAGCTCCCACTAATGTGAAAAATGTTCCAACCAATTACTTCTGTAGCTTGAGGGATCGATTCTTCGTTCTTCGTTCTCATCAACAGCCAGCTTTACTCATTTTGTGCGTTGTATGATAATTCGTTCTTCTGAAGTGGTGCTCTTGTACTTTCCACAGCATGTAAACACATCACAGGGGCTTAAGGGCTTTTGCATCCATTTTTACAGTCTCTGCTTCTGCCTCTTTGTTGCAAATGGGCAATACTTTGGGTTAGGAGTTACTAAATAAATAACATTGTGCAATTTTATACTTCTTCAATGCAAAACTTCCAATGTTCCTTTCAGTGTGTTACTATTTCAGACCTGTCTGCTTTTGTATGGATCAAGAGTCTGGTTGACGTAGACAACATGGGCTATGAGGTAGCTCAAACTCCAGTTATTACCGCATCTTGCTTTCTATTTTTAGCATAGACCTGTCTGATCAACTTTGATTGTTGACTTGAACAGTAACTTGTTTTGCTTTGGGATAGGGAATAGGCCTTGTAAACATTGGCTTGTCGGAGGAACTAATTCCAACGTGTATGACCGAGTCAATTTATTGTCCTCAGATCAAATTCAAAGAGCAAGGAAATTGTGTTATCTGTCTGGTGAGAACTGTTATGTTGTTGGATATATATGTGACATAATGTAAGATCAGTTTGTGACTTGTGAGCATAATGCATTGCACTTTGTCAGTAAATATTTATCTTGAGTTTCTTTCTCTGAGATCAGATAGTTCATTATTAATGGATGATCAAGCCGGTTTACGAGTCTCATAGTTGATCAATGATTTCCATTTTCAGTGCAGCAGGGAGAGAGCATAATATTCTAACAGTGTCTTTTTTCTTTTGTTTGGTTGTGATATGACTATTGTTGACAGGAAGAGCATGTTGACAGGGACAAAGTGGGGACTTTTGAAAGCATGCAGCCATGATTTTCATCTAGGCTGCATAAGATGGCTGTCAATAAAGAACTTATGTCCAATTTGTCAAGAGTACATCAAATCACTGATGCTTGGGTGGATAAGCTGCTTGTATTACACCTCCTTGGGGTGAACCCTTTCTCCGGACTCTGCGTGAACACATGATGCTTCGTGCACCACACTATCCTCTTTTGGGTGGCGACAGGAAGAAAATAAGCTACTTATTTTACCTTTAGCATACGGTTCGCGTGAATATGTACTTAGAAGTTAGAACAACATATACTTTATTTCATCAATGAGTTTCTTTCCAATGTCTAAAGGTAGGGATTTGAAAAAACCTGTTTAATCGATAAATCGATTCGATAAAAATGTTATTGGTTTGTTGGTATCGGGTTATTGGTTTAATGGTTTCTAAATGGATTTGTAAATTTTTTATTGGACTATCGGTTCAATTTTCGGTTTTAAGGTTTAGTAAATGGTTAAATCGATAACCCAGATAATCTTAGTAGCTCAGTTGGTTGGCTACTTGAATTTTCACGTTATTGGTGAGGGTTTGGTTCTCCATTCCCTCTTCCTCACTCCTAATATTTTAATTTTTTTTAAAAAAATTGATAACCCAATAAAATTATTGTTTATCCCTAATTAAACATAGTTGCTATAGATTTTAAATTCAAATCTCATTTTCTCTTGCATTTTTATAGTTGTTGTCTTGGTGTTGTTTTCTTTATAAAGTTATTGACTTGGTGGGGTTCTACTCATTACCGTGAACTAATATTTTTCTTTTTGAGAGATTGCTACAGTGCTACTGCATCCAAATTTGATACTTAAACAGAAAAAAAATAAAATTTTAGCAATAACTTATTTAAATTTGTTTCCGCTTGAAATTTGTGTAGATTTTTATGCATGAAGTTAGTGTACATATGATCAAATGAGAACAAGAGAAAGTAAAAAGAAATTAGAGGAATATTTTCTTATCGATTGAACTAAAAATCGAACCGTTAAGGATCAAAAACTGATAACGAATATCTTATTGGTTTGATTGTTAGTTTAGCGTATTTACAAAATGAAAATCGATTAATCAAATTGATAATACACAAAACCAATCGAAACAGAAAAACAAAAAAAAAAGGGGCATTCCGAGAATTGAACTCGGGACCTCTCGCACCCTAAGCGAGAATCATACCACTAGACCAAATGCCCTTTGTTGGACGCATAAATTCGAAATAAGTTTTTTAGAAAAAAAAAGGTCTGATTTTGAGAATACTTTTTTATGAGTTTATCAACTGTTTTTTTTTTTTGTTTAGAATTTTAGATGACTTCAATTGAATACAAATCAATAGTTCTAGAGGAAAACAAAAAACAAAATGAAATATTCCCGCTCTCATTTTATGTGACACCGTTTGACTTGACACTGTGTTTAAAAAAAAAATATTTAAAGTTTGTGGTCTTAAAAAATTCTTAGATACTTGTGTGGTCTTAAATTATTTCATTAAGAATAAAGGAGAAATTTTAACGTTAAATTATTTTTAATTATAATAAGATAATATTCTTTACTGTGATAGACTAAAAAAAAAAGGTATCACATAAAATAGTACGGAGGGAAGTAGTAGTTAAAACCCCTGCCTTTTCTGTCAAAAGTTCATCTTTTCTTTTTTCCCTTCTATTTTATCCTTTTCCTGTTAGCAGCCACCTCTTATGTGGTTTATAATTATTATCCAGAGCTGTAACTTCTCTTTATTCCAATTGTCTGTATTTGCTCCAAAGTTGTCTTGTCTATGTTTGTCTGCATGAATTTAATTAAGGAGGGACCATTTCAAGTAACCAGTTGTGGAATGTTTTTTAACTTTGTTCTCTGGCAGTCAGGGACGGAAAATTATATTATTTATACATAGTTTAAATTATTTTTATGTATTTATAGTAGATGTTGAACCCCATCAGCTAATTCTTGTGTTTACTTCTTTTGATTTTAAACCCCTTAGTAAAAATTCTAACTCTACCATTGCATACAGTCAATTGGATTTTGGCATGTTTGTTTCTCCATGCAACTCATGTGTTGTAAATGTTGTTGAACCATAAAAAATGAAGTTTGTGATTCGTACTCTTAATTAAAAGTCTCGTTGTAGACAGTGAAATTTTATTGGATAAATCCATATTAAATTTGGATTAAATCTTAAATTCATGATATATTGACCAAGTCAAATTATTGGTTAATAAAGTCGGATTGAGTTTTATGTTAAAGTTATACAACTTAAATGAAGTCCAATTACATTTGGGTCAGTCTGTTAAGTTGACAAGACGAGCCCAACTCATGCTCTTCAAGCCCAAGATTTGTTAGGGTTACTTGGAGACCAAAATACCCCCAAGCCCTAGCTCATGCCTATATAAAGGGGTCTTGACCAAAGAAGCAGGCACACAAAAAATACATATACACATAGAGAGAAGCTCTACTCTTTATTGGTGATCCGCAAGCCTTCCGCATATCAAGAAGTCTTCATCTCCAAGTGGTGAGCCGCAAAATCTCCATACTTCCACGATTGTGAACAAAGCTTAGCTCCGCAATTCGTGGTGAAATCCAAACAAATATCCCGCCAATCAAGAACAAATCAAAGGACGCGAGGAGAAGAATCAGAGGATTACATCTTTTCATTTAAGATTTTATAAAGATTGTAACCCCGCGCATATTTTGAAATAAAATACTCTTGTTTGTAGCTATTTTCCTTTTCTTGATTACTGTTTTTCAGGAAACAAACTTAGACGCTTACAAATTGGCACGCCCAGTGGGACAATCTTTATCTCTCATCTCTTCTCTTCAAAGTTCAGTATTAATATGGCCGCAATGAATATCAACCCTAAATCCGCTGCTATTGAGGATGTTGACTCCACAAATGGTTTGAAAATTGCCATGGAGATTGTTGGCCAAATTAAGAGTAAAGCCAAAATACTGGGACAAAAGGTGATTCAAATACCATCCCAGTCATCTCATGTTTTTGGCTCAGAATCTCCAAAAGAGGGATCCTCGCCATATGTACTAGAAAAAGGGAACAATATTGCTAAGATGGGAGAAAGAACTTTGGCTCAACTAAGGCTGTCACAAGAACGCCATCTCCAGTCCACCAATCCCTTAATGCAGAAAGGTGGTGATGTCTTGAGCACTAGATCTGCTCCAATGTTACCTTGTGTCACTTCTCAATCCAAGTTCTATCCAACTGATGATCCGTACTATTCTTCATCCTCTACGATGGTAGTGCAACTAATGGTGACTGAAGTTTCCACCGTAGAAGAACAACTTGAAAACTTGATAAAAGCAGTTGAAGGCCTATCGATGTGCGTCAAAGGTCAAGATGCCTAAATTACCAAGTTGATGAATATGATGGAGAGCATGGAAAAAGGAGAATCCACTCAACCACATGTGAAGCTTCATGAAATACAAGACAAAGGAGAGTCCTCGACCAAACAAAAAACAACGACCAATGAGTTTCAAGTATCCGCGGAAGGTATAGTTCCCATTGATCAGTTGAAGGACATCATCATGGAGACGATCAAAGATAAGTCCGAGACCACATTCAAATCTTCTCTCACATATACAAAGCCGTATACGCAAATGATTGATAACTTAAGGATGCATGTTGGCTATCAACCTCCTAAGTTGCAGCAATTCGACGGCAAGGAAAATCCAAAACAACATGTAGCACACTTTGTTGAAACTTGCAATAATGATGGAACATATGGTGATCATCTTGTCAAACAATTTGTTCGATCCCTCAAAGGAAATGCTTTCGATTGGTACACAGATCTCGAACTTGGTTCCATCAATAGCTGGGAGCAGTTGGAGCAAGAATTCCTTAATCATTTTTATAGCACGAGGCGCGTTGTAAGCATGATAGAGCTTACTAATGCCCGCCAAAAGAATGATGAGTAATCCATTGACTTCATCGATTGCTGGAGGAGCTTGAGTCTTAACTGCAAAGACCGCCTTAGTGAAACTTCTGGGATTGAAATATGCATTCAAGGTGTCACACCCCAAATCCCATTGGGGCGGACTGACACCCGAAGCCGATATGGCTCGAGAGAGCACCAATCTTTGCTCATGAACATTCGTATGCGTAACCTCGTATGAATCTCATTATACCTCATGCAACTATGTGGAAGTTATGGACATGGAACATATGCTATATATTTATAAAACTTGGTCGTTAGGGCCATCATGTCACACTGAACGTATATATATATTACATTCACATACCCACATATGTCTACAAAGACTCTACAGATACATAACTATGACAAACCTAGAGTCGGAACACACCCCGCTCTATACTCATATACAATCTCAAACCAATATGCATAATGACTCGGAAGAGCCCCGGATCAACTGGAGTTCACCAACAATCTGTGGATATCTCGTCGCCTACTGCGGAGATCTACTAACACCTGTGCCTGCAGCATGTAAGGTAAGTCCCCCAAGAGGGGTCAGTACGAAGAAAGTACTGAGTATGTAAGGCCATATGAAACTGTATAATAATACATAAGTACTTCCAAGAAATTAAGCATAAGAGAATAGTCAATATGGATATACCTCCGTCCTGAATATGTGGAACCATTTTCATTACTTCTACTATTTCCATCACTTGGTCAATCAGTCTTGTCATCCTCCTTCTTATAATAATCTTCATGTTTATATATGTATATTCACGCAAGGGACATATTCTCATCTCTTTACAACTATCTTCATTACTGTTCACTCAACTAGTTAGTGGTTCATAATACCTTATGGATCATCACCTTATAAGTAAGTATATCATACCGGGCCTCCACCTTTGGTGGGCTATAATAGATAAGTATATAATACCGGGCCTCCACCTTTGGTGGGCTATAATATATAAGTATATAATACTGGGCCTCCACCTTGGTGGGCTATAATATATAAGTATATAATATCGGGCCTCCGGCCTCCACCTTGGTGGGCTATAATATATATGTATAATACCGGACCTCCACCTTTTGTGGGCTATAATAAATAACATAACATGGTATTGGGATTGTTCCATCTTAAACTTATACCCTTTAGATTGTGATCCATACTCAATGAAACATAAAGTAACCATGTAAGCATTACTTATTTACAATCTTATTTCCTTTACATAGTTATGAGAGTGATACATTAGAGGTCATGACATTAATTGAAGCACACCCTTATATATATTACTTCACTCCTTTACCTCATAAGATCGATACTCTTACTTGCGAGAGGTTGACACATTCACTTATGAGAGATTGATACTTTAACTTGTGTGAGATTGATACATTAAGGATCATGATAATATTGGAAACACACCTCTATACCTTACTTCACTTCCTTACTTTCAAGAGAGTGATACACTCACTTGTGAGAAATAGATATATTAGTTCGCACTTTACCTCCTTCACTACTCTTATGAGATTGGTACAAAGATATTCATAATAGTATTGGATTTTGGAACATGACATGATTGGAGAATGCTTTTCAAGAATAGCTAGATTCTCTTTACGTTTTACTCTCTTTGAGATAGTTCTTTTAGCATTACAACATTATAACAGTCTTAGGAACTTCAGTCAATGAATAGTCAATGAATAAGAGATAAAGGAATCATAATCCATCTAAGAGTAGGACACATATGAATAACAATATATGTCAACCTGAATTGATATACGTCAAAACCTCTCGGAATCGAACAAGCCCAATGTCAATGTGAACAACATGTTGTAGAAGAATACGGAAAGAGTAACCTTACATACCTTATCTTCCCAATGTAAATACACAATCCAATATGTGAGCACAACAATTTCGCTCCTTCCTTACGTTTCACTCTACATCACAAGTACATAACGGAACCAACATTAACCACCAACTACCTTACAAATGTATATGACAACAATGAGTTACATGAGTCCCCTATAACATTATTTCACCCTTTACAATACCATTCATGGCTTTTTCATGCCAACAATACAATACCATTCATGGCCTTTTCATGCCAACAATACCATAACATTCTATACATTGACCACAACATCACATACCAATAGAATTTCACCACCAAGTTTCTCCTTTACACTTTCTCATGAACACCATATCACAATTAATCCATTAAGTCACCTTAATACACCTCATAGCACATATCGGCCAAAATTTCATAATTTACACTTATTGAAAAATAACAAGTTTAATAGCAAAATCACACCATACATGTTCATATTTTATCCATACCATGATCTTTCATCAAAGTCACAAGTCATATTTCAAGCTACAATCTCATGGATTTTTTAACAAAAACCAAAAGTGCCATGTCCAACACTTCCAAGCATAACCAACATGATCTACATAATTTCTCATGCTTATAATATGTTAAAGTACAATAATAATCACTTACCCAAGCTTGGAAGATGATGATCTTGTCCAAAAATGCCTTAGGGTTTGAAGAGCTTGAGAAATGTCTTGTGGAAATATTGTAGAAATGTCTAGAATGGCATGTGTCCCTTTGAGATTAAAAATATGATTTTTGGACACCTTTTATAACCTCTTAAAGTCATCCTTAGCCATTTAATTCAATCATTGACAAGTCAAGGCAAGAATGGGTCATTTGACCCATTTTTGGCCCATGTCTTCTTCTCATTTTTGGGCCCTTTTTGAGCCCAATTCGCTTAACCCAATAAAATAAACAATTACTCATGTTTAAATCATTTCATACGCGTTACGACGATATTCCCACTCACGGGATTTATATTTGTGGCCTCAATTCCAAAAACAAGCAATCCTAGCCCCGTATGGCCTATTTTGACCAAAAGGGTAAAATCTTCATTTTGATGCCAAATTCGTTCTCGAATAATTTTATCATACCAATATAATACTTCACTCATTTCATGTATATGCTCATGGTTGTAGGAGAAACGTGAAAAAAATCGGCTCGATACGTCCCCGGACACCCTTGAGACTTAAGAAAATTTCCAACTTTGAAAAGTGGGAAAAACCACCCTGGCACGCCCTTGGGCGCGCCAACTTGATGCCTCTGGACTATAAATTTTAGCCCAGAGCGGCGTGGCATGCCCTCTAGCACGCCCCACCCTTATTTTTTTTTGAAAATTTCATTTTTTGACTTCTCTTCGCGGTTTTGGTTAGATACTTCAAGTTCTATTCTTCAACGTACTTCTTAACTTTAATATCCTTTGTTTGGAGGTCTTTCAAGCCTCGTTTTTAACCCCACAAATATTCCAGAAAGTTCCAAACTCCTCCTACAAGAGTCTAGTCACATTGACTAGTACGATATCAATTGTTCTATCCAAAACCAATGCAACACACGTACTTAGTGCTTGCGTAGCTAAGGTTTATAATTATATCCTAGGTCTCTCATCAATCAAATTAGTGTCGAGAATGTACGGGGTATTACACAAGGTATGCATTGGGATCTTTGTTACATACTGCAAGGCATAAAACCTAAAACATTTGAAGAACTAACAACTTGTGCTCATGATATGGAACTGAGTATGGCTACAAGTGGAGACTATAGGATGCCAGACTTTGAACCTCATGAACAAAAATTACATGATATTGAGGATGGGGGCAAGCTTTCATCCGAAACTGATACCGAAGAGTCTATGTAAGTTATAATGCTCCTCGATGCATGAAACTAGACTGCAAGTTATAATGCTCCTAGAAATACAAGCCTAAACTGTATGTCATAAAGCTCATCAAATTCGAGATACATCTGCATGCCGAAATGCTCCTCGACGCATGAGCCTAAACTGCAAGTTGAAATGCTCCTAGAAACACGAGCCTAAACTGTATGTCATAAAGCTCATCAAATTCGAGCTACATCTGCATGTCGAAATGCTCCTCGGCGCACGAGCCTAAACTGTAAGTTATAATGCTCCTAGAAACACAAGCCTAAACTTTATGTCATAAACCTCTTCAAATTCAAGCTAACTTGAAGTGAAAAAGCTCTATTAAAATGAGTACAATCTTCAAGTGTCAAAGCTCTTCAATTTGAGTTAAGTCCTCAAGTTACAAAGCTCTTCAAGTTCGAGCCAAATTCTTGAAGTCACAAAGATGCTAAATTTTCAAGTTAAAAAAAAAAAAAAAGCTCTTCAAATTCGACCTAAGTCTTCAAGTAACAAAAGCTCCTCAGAATAGAGCGGTCTTCAAGATGCAAAATCACCCCGAAAATGAGATAAGTCCTCAAGTTGAATCCTCCTAGATCGAGATAAGAATGTTACGGCCGAAGCACCCAAAACTGAAAAATCATTGCGGCAGATCTTTTGGTCAACTTAAAATTTAATTCAAGTTGATCTTAAAAATGTGTCGGTCTAACATTTGAGATGTTGCATCTTTTGGAGTCTAATTTCCTCAAAATCAAGAGGATCTAAATTCCGTCATTCCTACATAAAAAAAAATATTTTTTGCAGAGATGCACCAAGAACTTGCTCGCTGGAGTTGAAAGAAAATACATCAAGTGATTCCTCGCCAAGCATGCGGTTATTCCTTGTAAACTTGCAACAAAAAAAGGGGGTGATTTATTCCTCGTTGTCAATGGCACAATTCATCAAGTCGGCATGATGAGAGTTTTGTCATATATTTATGCTTCACCTCGTCATGACGAATACGGTTCTAATGATTTAAAGTTTAAAGCCTCTCTAATTTGGGTGTTGAAGACAAATCTCCAGTGATGCGGAAATCATTATGCGGCCTTTGGTTTGCTTCTAATTCTCCTTCGTCGAGTGACAGTAAGATGACACATCATCTATGGAAAGCTGCAAGGAGAAAGTGCTTCGTCTACTTTTTTGCCCAAAGTTTAGACCAACTAAAATAAGAAGAACACCTCATGCGCTTCACTCCTCAAAAAATGAAATATTGGAGTGTACTCTACGACAAATCAAAGATAAGGATGTTGCGCCGCCAAAGTCGGGAAGGACTACTCCAAGCCTCTTTCTTACCAAGCCGCCAGGTTGAGATGGTCACATTCTTGAGAACCATGGATGGACTGCGGTTCCTTAAATAAAAAAACTTGCGGAAGAATGAGGTGTATAACATGTTTACTCGCCAAGGCCGGAATGCGGTTGCTCCAAGTCTCTCTCTTGCCAAGCCACAAGAGGTAACCCACCAGTTGATACATCGTAAATCATATGGATATTTATTGCACTTTATTGGTCTGAAATAGAGACCATTTACTCCCTGGGGAAGACCTACAAGAAGGGAAGAAACAAGAAGGAGAAGTGCGTTCATGAATGTTGTCCAAAGTCAAGGCTTGCAAGATTTTATAGTCAACTTCAAAAAATCAATTTATATTAATACGGACGGATTCATGTCTTGATTTTTGGATATATTATATAATTCCACGTCTAGTTTCAAATGAATCAAGTCGATCCTTATTTGGACAATTCTACGCCAAGATACGGATGTTTTGATGAAACTGCACAGATCTATCAAACAAGCCTGTCAGATGTATGGACAACTTGAAAAATTAATTGCGGCTCATACAGAAGGGGTTTGCCCTTGATTTTTGGATATGTTGTAGATTTCCAAGTCTAGTTTCTATGGGATCAAGTCTCTCATCATTTGGACGCTCCTACACCTAGATATGGATGTTTTGATGAGACTGCATAAATTTGTCAAACAAGCAGGTCAGATTTATAGCCAATTTCAAAAATCAATTACGGCCAATTCAGAAGCAGTTTTTCCTTGATTTTTGGATATATTATAGTCTTACACATATAGTTTCAAATGAATTATGTCGATACTTATTTGGACACTTCTACGCCAAGATACAGATGTTTTGATGAAACTGCACAAATCTGTCAAACAAGTCGGTCAGATTTATGGACAACTTCAAAAATTAATTGCGGCTCATACAGAAGGAGTTTGCCATATGTTGAAGAATTACAAGTCTATTTTCTATGGAATCAATTCACACATCATCTGGAAACTCCTACACCAAGACGGAGGCGTTTTAGTTAGACGGTACGAATCTGTAAAAAACAAAAAAAACAGACAGATTCATCACCAACTTTAAAAAGTTATTACTGTGAATCGAGAAGGTGTTTGGCTTTGATTTTTGGATATGTTGTATATCTACAAATCTAGTTTCTGGAACATCAAACGGATCTTGATTTCATCGTTTCTATGGCAAGATATGAATTTTCTACCACAATGTGCTGAGTTGGATAGAAAGTGACGAAAATTATAAAAAGAAATTACTTGATAGAGATGGCGAACGAGCTTGATTATGCCGCAAATTGAAAATCAACCACCGTAGAAACATGGACATTTATAGATGTCAAAAGACATTGACATAAGTGTGGTTCCTTCAAATTATGGAAATATTTCCTTGAAACCAAATTATGGAAAATTTCTATTGGAACCAAATTATGGAAAAATTCCCTTGGAATCAAATTATGGAAATATTTTCTTGAAACCAAATTATGGAAAATTTCTATTAGAACCAAATTATGGAAAGTTTTCATTAAAATCAAATTGTGAAAAGTTCCCATTAAATTATGGGAAGTTTTCATAGGACCAAATTATGGAAAATTTCCATTGAAATCGAAATTATGGAAAGTTTTCATTAGAATCAAGTTATGGAGAGTTTCTATTATGCAATAATCCTCCGCAAGATGGGAACACTTCAAACAAAAATGAGTCAGCAAATGATCGGAAGTCAAGCGGATCTCTTGCAAATTAGAGAAAGCTACCAAAAAGACTCTGGCATGTATGAACTTGGATAGCTTCGGATAGCTTCAACATGTCAGCATAATCATTTCTTGTGAAGTTTCAAATATTTCGCAAGAAGTCAACCACGTGAAAAAAAATTATTTCACGGATACTTCAAGTTTTGTCTTTAATATGCACCTCGACAAGCCTTAAAGCAGGGGACATTTGTAGACAGTGAAATTTTCTTGGATAAATCCATATTAAATTTGGATTAAAACTTAAATTCATGATATATTGACCAAGTCAAATTATTGGTTAATAAAGTCGGATTGAGTTTTAAGTTAAAGTTATACAACTTAAATGAAGTCCAATTACATTTGGGTCAGTCTGTTAAGTTGACAAGACGAGCCCAACTCATGCTCTTCAAGCCCAAGATTTGTTAGGGTTACTTGGAGACCAAAATACCCCCAAGCCCTAGCTCATGTCTATATAAAGGGGTCTTGACCAAAGAAGCAGACACACAAAAAATACATATACACATAGAGAGAATCTCTATTCTTTATTGGTGATCCGCAAGCCTTCCGCATATCAAGAAGTCTTCATCTTCAAGTGGTGAGCCGCAAAACCTCCATACTTCCACGATTGTGAACAAAGCTTAGCTCCGCAATTCGTGGTGAAATCCAAACACATATCCCGCCAATCAAGAACAAATCAAAGGACGTGAGGAGAAGAATCAGAGGATTACATCTTTTCATTTAAGATTTTATAAAGATTGTAACCCCGCGCATATTTTGAAATAAAATACTCTTGTTTGTAGCTATTTTCCTTTTCTTGATTGCTGTTTTTCAGGAAACAAACTTAGACGCTTACACTCGTGTTTAAGTTCTGATTATAAATAACCTCGTGATAGGAAAGTGTTATCCCTAAATTGGCATATCCAATGCAAATTCGGATTAATCAAGTTAAACTATTTCAAAAAAAACTTGGTGGAGTGACCAATTTTTGAGCTGACAGTCAAAGTTTAGCCACCGTTCCTAATGTAATTAGAAAGTAGTCGCTTTTAGTATGAAAATACTATCAAGATAAAAATACCCCTACTTAAAACATGGAACAACTCCAGCACTGCTGGGATTTTTCCGTATTTTATGTAAGTGTTTTAATCTGTGTATTTTTTTTCGCATTAAAGAGTAGCTAAACGTTGAATAATTTTAAGATGGTGGCTAAAGTCTGATTAATCAGCGGTCGAAAAAGTGGCTGTTTGCCAATTTCTCTCAATGATTTCAAATATTGGATGCCTACAGAAAAATTATGATGATGATTGTGAGACCTTAAACAGTCTCTTTTGTTTTGTATACCAAAGCTTTGATCCCATTCTCTTACATTGGATACTTGTTGTAGTATTCCTCATTTACAAAGCAAAACTTAAGTACTTGTTCTTGTCCAATTATCATTCACATATTGTCTGTCTAATTCAGGACCCTTATGCATAAGCATTTCATGCAATATTGTTAGTAAAATGCACCAATTCTGTCTTATTTTCTTGTTGACATGGGAAAATGCACAAAAAATTTAGAGATGAAGGTATTATTATGAGGCTACAATAGGAATCAATTTGCAATGGCCTTAAGCTCTGTAGTCTATTTTGGCTCTAGAAAGTTGGTTATAATTGGAAAAAACTTTAGAGCAGGTTGGACTTAGCTGAGTTTAAGTAACTTTTAAGCACTAGGTACTAAAAAGTACAAGCTTCTAAGTGCGGAATCTCAATCCATGAATAAATATTTGCGTGTTTGAATAAAAATATTAGAAGTTGAAAGCTATTAACAAGTTTGTTCTAGAAATCGATTATATTCTACCACGATGTAGTCAGGGCAGGGCGCCAAGTTCTAAAGCTCATGAATCAGTGTGGGAGCCATAAATTCTAACAAAAAGTATCCAAAAGCATGCAAGAATACTACACCTAGAAATCAAACCTACAACTAAAAACAAGTCCCAATTTGTCACTACATGTTTTTCTTATGTCAAGGAGATTCAATGAAAATATTTATTTTTATTCTATTTACATTATATAACTTTTTAACGAAACGGATTCAACTGAACTCTCTTCGGATACATCAGCAGGTGTTTTGACTGCTCATGCTAATCCAGAATTAGATAGATACAAAAACTGAAACAGAACAGAACAAGGTGGTCTTTATACACAAGTATGGAGCAACTTGTCATTTGGCATTGTGAAGCATGTGGAAAAAGTATCACCATTACTCATGACCACATTTGCCACTATCAAATGAACCCCACACAGTTTTGGATCATATTGAGACTTGCCTTTTCTTTCAATAACCACAAACCATATCATTTTCTAAATAGTATACTCCCTCCGTCCCAATTTATCTGACACTGTTTACCTCGACATAAAATTTAAGAAAAAAAGGAAGACTTTGAAATTTATGGTTCAAAACACTTCACGACCATTTGTGTGGCTATTGATCAGTTCATTAAGGGCAAAAAAGTAACTTTAAAGTTTGTTTTTAATTATAAAAATATGACATTTTCTTGAGACGGACTAGAAAGGAGAGTGTGACACATAGATTGGGACGGAGGGAGTATTCATAATGAAATCTTTAAAGTTTATTCCAATAAAAGATACCCTCTTCAATTCATATTAATTCCTCATTCACTTCATTCTTGTCTTGATAACCATGGCAGGAAAATATAGCATAGGCCTGTTAGGTCTCATGGACCGTTTGTGGTTTCATCAAATTATTCTTTTATCAGAAACCCCATCAATTTCATTTCCTAAAAAACTTGAAAATACCCTGCCTATTCAAGACTTTCTGACATGTCAAGAATTCTCATCAGTTGAATCAGAGAGCACTCTTCTACAGGTAACATATCAATCTCCTAGTTAGGCTAGTCTTCTCTTACAACCCCCCCCACCCCACCCCCCACCCCCACCCCCACCCACCCACACACACAACGACAAAAAAGAAAAAGGAAAATGGTTGTAAAGATGTGAGAAAGAAGATGTACATGAGTAATGAGTTTGTTCACTATCTTTGTAGTTTAACTAGTTATAACAGGTTCTTTAAGCGCTCCTGAACTACCCATAGTCGTTTATTTATGGACTTAGCACTCAAATAATCAATCGATTTGTTTTTCTGTTTCTTATAGTAAGCTTCAACTATTTGTTTATATAGTGTGTGAAGTTTGACTAAAGGAAAGTGTCTTATGAATTAGTTCCAAGAAAGAGGCCTTTAAGGCTGTACTTGCTTTTCCTTTTTTCTGCCAAGATTGGGTTGGTGTTGTTCTCTCTATTTTCGAGATTATCGCATCAGACTTGAGATAAAGAATTATCTATAGCATTATTATCTCAATATTACAAGATGCTAAAAAAATAGTGGCATAATATATAAATAGACATCTAAACTTAGCCTCAGCTGGTAAATAAACATTTCAACTTTGAGAGTGCATATCTAGACACTTCAACTTTGTCTGAATTAACAACTTAACACTTCAATTTATCCACACTGTCTCATGGACAGTTGACACTGACATGACACATAAATTTTGGAAGTGTCTAGATGATCATTTTGTAAATTAGAGTGTTCAACTGACACAATTGCGGTGTCCACATGTGCACTCCCAAAGTTGACGGAGTGCTGGTTTGCCAGCCAAGGCCAAGTTTGAGTATCTTTTTATGTATTATGTCAAATTTTTTCGATATTGTCAGTGTACATAAGTTAAATTGTTTGAATTGAGGTAGTATTGTCTGTCATTCAAGGATGTTTGTGAAAAAGAAGATGCCAATGAGAAGGGAAGTAATACACCACCAAAGGAAAGACCAACAAGAATTAATCTTGTAACAACAAGAAACAGGTCCCATTCATCTTCACCAGCTGCCACTGATCATAAAAGATATTCAAGAACTGGCAGATACTTGAAGGATTCAGTAAATACTATGAGTTACAAGAGCCTTAACGAACTCGAGTTTGAAGAAGTAAAAGGTTTCATGGATTTAGGCTTCATATTCCGCAAAGAACATATAAGCAAGAAATTGGTAAGTGTAATTCCTGGTTTACAAAGACTTGAAATAGTAATGTCCCAAGACGAAGAAAAACTTTGTGAAGATTCAGAAGCAATTAGTGTCAATGGTATTGTAGCGGAAGAAGAGGAAGACGATAAAAGGGAAATTATACGACCATATTTGTCCGAGGCATGGCTTATTAAAAGGCCTGATTCACCATTGTTGAATATGAGAATACCAAGAATTTCAGCAGCTTCTGATATGAAGAAACATTTGAGATATTGGGCTAAGACAGTTGCCACTGTGGTTCTGCAAGAATCTTGATTTTGTGTACAGAGGTTTCGAGAGTTGATTTCTCAAACGATCAGTTAACTAATAGTTATTATCTCCGAATAAGCATTGTGCATTGCATATATATATATATATATATATATATAGTCTTAGCTGATTTTATTTATTCATATTGTTAATTGTTTTGTGGAATTTTGGTTGAGTGAGGGGTGAGGGGTGAGGGGAGCCCTTATTTTGATAGTATAGATTGTGCCAACAATTTATAACTGTATAAATTTGAGTTGGTCATGTTCTAAGTAATTAAAATAAATAATATTCCATGTAATTTCTGTTCATCTGCACTTGGTGCTGGTTGTATAGCTTAATTTCTCAATGTTTTTGACTGGCTGATTTGATCCTTTTGGATAGGAAAAATGAACTAGAACAAGCAAGCAAAAAGGTATTGCATCCAACTTCCCTATATACTATGGTTGAGATCCGTTCATATTTAATTAGAAGTTATGGATTCGAATTTTGTGAAAAAGAACATTTCGGCAAAAAACCTTTGCTTCCTAAATTGGCCTATAAGGTGTGAATTCATATTAATTAGTCAAGTCAATGAATTTTGAATATCAAATAACTAAATAGAAAAAAAGATATATTAGTGAAGGATGTGTAGTAAAAATAGCACCAAGTAACCACTTTTATACAGGCTATTTAAACTATAGCCAAGGTGTATATTGCGATTAAAGTTAGAAAGATGGGCATCTTGTTGGTTCTGTTGCTTTTGCTTCTTCATTATATCTTCGGGTTAGAAGTTTGAATTGTCAAAATCTAAATTTCAACTCGAGATCTTAAAGTGACTAAATTTTAAATAGTTTTTTTTATATATTTGGTTACCCACAGGAGTCATGTAACTCCGACTCATAAGGATTAAAAGTACATTTATATCAATTCAAAAAATTAAAATTTTAAATATTAGAAAGCATATGGGCCAAAAAATGTAGTTAAGTCCAACCTAAATAATTTTGTGGATCGTAACCGTACACTGCCAACCTTTTACTCTGATTAATTGTCGGAGCCCTTCTATTGCATCGAGTTATTGACATTCTCCAAAAAATGAGCATTTGTTTGTCCAAGATACCATCCTACCCAAATCATTCAATCATGTAGTAATATCATTTCAAATGGACTAATTTTTAATTTTTGTTCCTAGAAATCCAACTTATGTTTAGCAGGGTATAAATTCTTTAAAGGTGCGAGCACGCGGGCATAACTTGTGGTTATGATGTGAAAATATATACTTATGCTTCGTGAAATAATTAACTACCCTAAAAAGTATAAATTAAAAATCAGAACAAATAGGGCAAAAGTGTAAATGATCCATCCACTTAACCCCTTTAAGTGGATCCGTAAACCAGCTCCATATCACTAAACCTTAACGGACCTAACCCCAACTTAGAGGTATGGGTTGCGTTCTATTTTTTGGCCCACTAACGCAAATCGGACAAACCCGGTAAGACAAAATTAAAAAAATTAGAGGAAATTATCTTGCATATACTTATTAGATTGTTTATTGCAAGTTGTGGCAACACTTTTATATAATTATTGAACTATGGAATTAATTGCAAGTTATAGCAATTTTTTAAAAATTTATTTATTTATTTTTAAAAAAAATCGTTAAATACATAGTTATTAATCTAATTATCTCCTTTTTTTAGTGTTTAATATCCCACCTATAAATGTCTTGATAATTATGATAGGAGTAAAATCTGGTCAATAATTTATCTTAATTTATTTATATATATTTTTTTCTTTTTTAGAAAAGTTACATGTTTTTCTATAACACTCTTTATTTAGGAGTAAAATTCAGTCTCTCTCATCTTAATAACTGTGTAGGAGTATATTATGTTAAAAAAGATTGCCCACTTATATATTTTCTACTTTTCAGATTATCTTCTCCCTTTATTATCTTTCTTGTCAATATCTACAAAAATATTTAAATTTTCTCCATTAAACACGTCTCTTCTTTCTTTTCTTTAACTTTTAATTTCTTTCAATTATCATGTTTTTTATTGTTTATTTAATTTTCTTTAACCAGTTTCTTATGGGTTTTGGTATTAAAATAATTTACTTTCCTCATTAATCTAGATAATCATGTAGGAGTAAATTATGGTCAAAAAGTTTTTCTATTTGTACACGTTTTCTACTTTTTTAGATTATCTACTCTCTTTATTATATTTTATGATAAAATCTACTAAAATATTTAATTCTTTTTCATTAATACGCGCCTCTTCTTTTTTTTTTTTCCTTTAATTTTTAGCTTCTTCAATTATCACCATTTTCTACATTAATACAGACTTGTAGTTTGGGGTAATATATATATTGTATATATTTAAATTTTAATATTTTAAGAATAATTAATATACATATTACGTAGATTTTTTCTCAGAATTTTCGTGTATGAAAATTGTATAAAATCAATATGAAATATCTATATTCCACTCAAGGCTTATAAAGTAGTGTCTTACATGTTATATCTGTACGGAATGAGTTTAATGATTACAGAAGTCGGTGTAGAAAATAATGCTCACCAAATATTACATGTTATTATTTATTTTAGTGTATGGAGTGAGTATACAAAATTGTATTTTTAAATTATTATATTTAATTAGGTGATATCAATTTATACATTCATTCCATTACTACATAAAGTATAGAAATTAGCTATAAAATCCTCAATAACACACGTTGCCAAACGCTCAACCTTTGAAAAAGTATATTACCTAATACTTAAAATGCCATATTACATCCTAAATTTATACACAACTACAACAATTTGGTACCAATTTATATACCATTTTCAGAAAAGTACGAAACAACTAATCTTGTTATGAAATACTATTTTATATATTTTTTCATACCATACCAAGTTATATATCATTTTCATACAATACGATACAACTAATCACATCATGTTCGATGTACTTATAACTTCAGCTCCTGCATATTTCATGTCCTCAACTTCTACACTTGAAGTCATGTCACTCAAAGATTTTGCATTGGATGGGTCCAACGACCAGACTTGTAGATCTTTTGTACTTAAAGGAGTCTCATCTAGTTGAAATTATCCACAACTACATTTCATATTTGGAAGGCACAATATGAACTGTTTGAGACCATCGATAGCAATATATAGGATTTTGGTGGATGTCCGCCCTTTGCAATTACAAAAGTAAGTTAAAATATATATATATAAGAAATAAATAAACGTGTTACCATTCAACATTCAGACACATCTTATACAGTACATAGTATACTATCAAATTCATACCATAATACCACTTCAATGTGAAGAAATAACAATTTTGTGGTGTTGTCTTTTAACAAAAAATAAAAATATTCTATATCATAGTCCATACTACTGATGACATCAAATGTGTACTATAATTTATACCATAATTTTTAAAAAAAATGCATAATACGTGCATCAAAGTGGTACCATAAAATATACCACTTTTTATACATAAAAAGAAAAACACATTGCATATTAAAGGCACATAATTAGAACATTCAGAAGGTATAATCAACATCAGCAATTTGAAAACATGTATAAAAATTATTTGCATTATGTTTTTATTCTCTTAATTCTTTTGATCTCAATTAATGAATTTTTTGCTTTGTTTCATAAAAATAATTTAAAAAATTATATATATTTTTTACAAGATAAATTACATGTCGAAATTATACAGAATTGTTAATTTATAAAATTTCAGAATAGAAAAAAAATCTGAAATTAAGTTACTTAAAATTGACAAATAAACATAAACTTAATAAATTAATTCTAATAGTTATTTGAACCATCAGAAATTATATTCAACAAAAGGAAATAAAAAATATGTATAAATATTATTTGCATTACGTTTTCTTCCCCTAATTTGAGTAATTCAATTAATTGAATGCTTTTCCGTTTCATAAAAAAATACATAAAATTGTGTATTTCGTTAAAAAAATAATTCAGAATTTTTGAATAATTAATATTCGAGAATAGGTGCAGGTATGTAATATAAGAATCAAAACACAATTTCAAACCATAAAACACTCACATGAATAATCAATAAAAAAAATATTAACAGTTATACACAAAAAATCCATTAGGATTAAGATCATCATCTTGAATCAATGTTTAAAAAGAAGTTCATCATATTCAAATTCCGAACACACTTTAAAACCCCCAAACATACACATGAATTACCAAAATAAAAGAGAAAGAAATTGTCAACTGTTATACACAAACAAAAAATGCAAATTACTAAGATAGTCATCTTGACGATAAGTTTATTTCTCCTATTTTTGGTTGTTAGTAATTAAAAAATTCTTAATTTTTTTGAATAATAAAAAAACACACAATTTTTTTTGAATTTTAATACCATAAAATACCTGTGACATCCCATCTTCCGCCATGCAATATTATTAGCGAATGTAAACTGTCACAATTCATTTTTCTGACAATTGTATAGCCTTAAGACTAAGGTCGTTTTCTGATAATTTGTCAAATATGTATTTTTCTGATAAATTTTTGAAGAAAAAAGAAGATATTTGAATTTTTGAAGAAATAATATGAAGAAAAGAATTGTTGGAGAAGAAGATGGTAAACGAATTTTTGGAGAAGAAGACGATTTGGGTATGATAAAGGAGAGAGGAAACAATTTTAGAGAGAAAATTGGGGATGATTTATATCCTGATCTTAACTGTCATATATTTTTAAGGGTTTGAAAAAGATTTTTTTCTTTTTAATATGGTGATTGTTTTTTTTTTTTACTTAAAAACAAAATGTATTTTCTTTTTTTTGTAAAAAAAAATAAAAATTGCTATAAGTTGCAAACTAAAAAATGTTGCTACAACTTGTAATAAACAATCTAAGGATGTTTATACAGTTACTTTTCCCAAAAAATTAACATCCCTATAACGAATGTAATATGGACATTTTCTCAATTTGTTAACTTTATAATTATTTCTCATGAGTTTAAATCGATCTACAAAGCTAGTTAAATATGAGTATTACTTAAGAACCAAATGTGTTTTCCCATGACTGTATCTATGGTAGTTTAGTCCTTTTCTTTTCTTCTTAGGTTAAAAAAGAAACTTTCATCACCATTACTAGTAGAATTTATCAAATTTTCGATAGTTATTTTCGACAAAAAAGGATTTGTCAGAATTTTGACTCAATTTTCCAACATCTTTCTAACATATTTGACCTTCACCACATTACTTAAAACTTAGTTAAACTTAATTCAACTAAGGATTTTATATATATAAAGTTTTTCAGTACCACATGCTTTATCGATGATTTAGTCGATTTACTCCATTAGTCTTCATAATGCTTCTAACTAAAGGATTAAAACATCTAAAACAGTACTCCCTTTCGTTCCATTTTAGTTGTCCATCTTACTAAAAATAGTTGTCCCATATTAATTATCCACTTTACTAAATCAAGAGAGAATTAATTAAATTTTCCCCATATTATCCTTATAATTAATTATTTTTGAAAGTGTGAACACTTATTTGTAAAATTTTATAAAAGTTTCATAAGAATGAATTAGTAAAACTACCTTCTTAATTATAATTTTTTAAAGTTGACAACTCATATGAGACGGAGGGAGTAGTAGTGGGGTAAGTTCTTGGTGTTAAAAGTCATATCAACCACACAGCTTATTATTATGCTTCACATAATTTGTTGTTGCACTCCTCCACTATGAAATTTCCCACTAGATTGTGGTCATTGTTTGGTTAACCAACAAAGGGGTGACAAAACCATACATAATTTCAATCATATTATTCCATACATAATCAATGTCTTCTCCCTACCCAACCCAAAATATAAACTAGAAGCAGAATCAACGATAAATTATTTTCAAAATTTTTTAAAAAAAGAGAGAATTTTATTATCGTCTTCGTAATGTTGAGAATCCCCCACCCCCGACCTAAATTTTTTGTCTTGCCATGATGTAATAAGAAATAAATATAAGTGACTGGTAATTATCTTAATTAAAAGTGGGGCATATGATGGTATTTACGAATGTGATCAAGTATACTTATAACTCTCCAACATTGTGCAATAAATCAAAAATGTTAGCCAATGGTTGTCTCTACAATTCTGACGAGTAATTCGCGAATTAAAAGTCAAATTTTCAACATCAGAAATAACATGTCATCGCGATATCATCATTTGAATTAACAATAAATCTTTATTTTTTTTGAATTTTTTTTTCGGTCCTGTCTGTTGGGACCTTCATTGTTGATGGAACATATATGTTTTGTCAATGTCTAATCTCGATATACAATTTAAAAAATATTTATAATATCAATATATATATAACTTAAATTTAGCGAAACATAATGAGAAATAGTTGCTTTGGGTGGGAGTGGTCCATGCGTGGGTAAATATATATGTGTAGCCAAAATGTCAAAATGTCAAATATAGTGGCCTAGTGGAACTATGCTTGCATTTTTATCCTTCTTCCACTTACATTACACTAACACAAACTTTACTATATAAAGATTTGGTATTTTAGGCATTTGATGTTAAGAGGAAACTTACAAGACTAGAGATATGGCCAACAATTACAACCAACACTTTGGCCCCTTCTCAACATTCATCAGTCTATTTTTAGTGTTACTTCTCCACATTCATTATGGTACTTCTCCATTTATCCATTTGTTCTTAGCAGTTTAAATTATATTCATCGACAGTTTAACCGTCAGTATAATATATATATATATATATATTCTCTCTATCTCAATTTATATGAAGGTGTTACTGTTTGGAGATTGGAGTCAAACAATTTATTTTTACTATGGTATTTTTTTTATTTTTTTATTTTTTTATTTTTTGATACTTTCAAAAAATATTTGCAACATTAGCTATAGTGGCATATCATACTTTTCGTGTAATTTCAAATATGCAAAATTTATTTCTAAAAGAATGAGGAATCTATATCCGAATTTATAGTCAAACTTAAGTGTTTTGACTTCCGTACTCTGATCTCCTTCACATAAATTGGGATAGCCAGATAGGAGGAGTAACTCGTTATAGCAGGTTACTTACCATTTATTTCAAGTTATCAATGTTATTAAATAGAGTTACTTACATTTTAGTTTAAATCGGCATGATTATGTAAATATTCCTAGAAAATTCTAAAGCGTCATTTTCATTTATATAACTTTCAATATTTTTCTTAGAACTGAAAAGACCTTTTTGCGTACAGAAAAAGATACTGTATATTTCCCCTTTTTTATAGTGATGAAGAACAATATCTCTACTACTCTTATCACAGGGGCGGATTTAGAGGGGTAGGTGAGGGTTCCCGGGAACCCAGTAATTTTCTTGCGGATCTTGTATTTATATTGAGATATCTAGTAAATATATAAGAATTATAAGTTGGGATCTCATAAATGAAGTGTGTTATTGGTCTAGTGGTGGAGAAGTTGCTTGCTAAAGTTTTGTAGGCCTCTTGGTTGTGGGTTCTAACTCCATCAGCCACTATATTTGATTTTTATTTTGTCCAAGGAACCCACAAACTTTAAATCCTAGATCCGCCTCTGTCTTATCATATATGTATGTGCTACTAACTGCTGATTTTATCACAGCAAAAAGTGAGCTCCAATTAAATTACTACTCAAAGAGTTGTCCAAGAGCTGAAGAAATCATCAAAGAACAAGTCATCAAGTTGTACCACAAGCATGGGAACACTGCAGTTTCTTGGATCAGAAATCTCTTCCATGATTGCATGGTTAAGGTAATACATATAATCTTACATCCAATATGGGGTAAATAGTACCAAGATTTTGGTATAAAATTTGTATTAGCTCATATCAATAACCAAACACGGGATAAATATAAGTAATTTCAAAATTTATACATCTCGACAACGAAACGACCCCTGAGAATAAATGAAAAGGTACAGTCTTTAAAAAAAATCAACTATAGAAATGTGTGATTCTTTTCGAAACAGATTGAAAAGGAACATAGAGAGGCCATATACTATTATTATGGCATGCACGTCATGAACTTTATAACTCAATTAATTAATATGAACGTTTTTCTTCAAGTCATGTGATGCATCAATATTGTTGGACACAACAAAGGATCAGAAATCAGAGAAGACATCTCAAAGGAACTTTGGGATGAGAAATTTCAAGTATATAGAGACTATCAAAGAGGCCCTTGAGAATGAATGTCCCAATACTGTTTCTTGTGCTGATATTGTTGTTCTTTCTGCCAGGGATGGTATTGTTATGGTAAGTTCAATGTACTTATCCTCCTCTCATGATCAACTTCATTTTTTCTCATATTAGTAAGTATGTTTTACATATTAGGAGGGACAAATGGGTGGTTTGGATTGATTTTGAACATGTTAGAATGAATCAAATCAATAAATGAGTCCTGAATTACATCGAATGACCTTGAGAATTGGTCGTCTTGAACTTTTGACCTCCGCTTGTTACATGGGAAAACCTTCAAATTCAAAAGTCAAAAACTTATTAAACCTGAAGTTTTGCGCATGCAACAAGTGAGATCAAAAGTTTAAGACCACCACCTCCAATGTCAATTTTGAAAGCCTCCCAGAGAGTCATTGTGCCCAATCATGTCCAAAAGTTAGTTGGGATGGTTGAAAATGAATTAAACAACAATGGGTTATAGCCTAACTTGTCTATTCCTTTTTACCAAATTTAATCTGTTCACATTCCAAAACAAAACAAAAACCCTTTTTCTTCTTCTTTATTCGATTTATGAATAACATCTCAAACAAAAAAAATTATCTAGATTTTTTGACAAGTTTTCTCATAAATCAATATAAGCTAGTATATAATTAGCTTAACTTTTAAATGTTTGACGGATCAAGATAGGTTATTGACTCGTTCAAATTTTAATCAGAGCATTTAAGGAATCATATTTTCATGAGCTGATTTTACTCCGAGTGTTTGACACAGTTAGGAGGACCACAGATTGAAATGAAAACAGGCAGGAGAGACAGCAAAGACAGCTACTTAGCAGAAGTTGAGAATTTCATTCCAAACCACAACGATTCTATGTCATTAGTTCTTTCTCGTTTCAAATCTGTTGGTGTTGAAACTGAAGGAACTGTTGCTCTACTTGGTAAACTATCCTCTACTACTTTCTTCGTCTCAATTTACGTGACACATTTTGTTTCGCGCGGATCAATTTGACAAATCTTTGAAGCAATCGGATCATATATACCAACCTAATGTTCTAAAGTTAAAATTTAGACATTATTCAAAAAACTATAAGTTGCTGCATTTCTCATGTCAACTAAGTTGCATGGACTCTTCATTTTTGATGCCGTACCTGTGTTGGATTCTCCAAAAATACCCTACTTTTGGAGAATCTGACACACGCCCGCCGACATTTTTAAAGAGTCTGAGCAATATAGCATGTCAGTATGATAGAAAAATACTATCACAAAATGTTGGTCAAAATTTACATAATCTGAACTTTGGAAAACGAAACGTGTCCCACAAATTGATGACGACAGAGTGTGTACTAGTATAAGTTAGTATAGATTTTTTTTTTCTTTGCCCCTCCGTAGGAGATCCCAGCCTTTTTGCTCCCTTGGTGACTCGAACTCACAACCTTCGGGTTGAAAGTAAGGGATGCTTTCCATTCGAGCAACTCTCTCTTGTCGCTAGTATAATTAATAATTCAATTTTTTTTCTCTAAGTGAATCGTAATAAAAGAAAGACTCATTTGACTTTCCGAAATATAATGGCTATATTTGGTGGATGCAGGGGCACATACAGTAGGAAGAGTTCATTGTGTAAACATAGTACACAGACTCTACCCAACAGTTGACCCGACTTTAGACCCGAACTTCGCAAAGTACCTCAAAACCCGATGCCCATCTCCACAACCCGACCCGAAAGCAATTGAATACGCCAGATTTGACCATGTAACTCCAATGGTGTGGGACAATTTGTACTACAAAAACATTATGAGCAACAAAGGGCTATTAATTGTGGATCAACAATTAGTGTCTGATCCAACAACTTATCCATTTGTGGAGAAATTTGCTGCTGATAATTCCTATTTTAATGAACAATTTGCTAAATCTCTGATTATTTTGTCGGAAAATAATCCACTTACTGGTGATCAAGGAGAGATTAGAAAGGTTTGTCGCTATGTCAACAAGCGATAAAAGCAAACACTTGTCAAATATATAGCTGATTTGCGTGCTCTAGCAAATACGAATCCTTTTTTAATTACTATTGTCTCCTCCTCTATTATTATGTTCTTATACGCATTGTACTTTAGTGAAAGTACTTTTATTTATCTTGTTATGTCAACACTACTAAAATTAATATAAAGTGTACCAAAAACGTGCCTATGTTGTGTACGTGCACATATTTGCTAATTTTCCATTTTTCGTGATGTAAATTTATCAGTATATTAAAATTTGCTGTTATATTCCTTTTCTTTTCCTGTTTGTGACTTAAACCGTGAATGCATACTCGCTATCTATCAGAGGTGGATCAAGGATTTAGAATTTTTGAGTTATTATAGTAATTTTTAGTTAATTTATAATATTAACTGGGCTCGTAATTAAATATTTGTGAACTTTTAATACTTATACATGGTATTAGGCTATTAGCAAAAACTATTGGATTCCTGCATGTACCCACTAGCCAATATATTAAAGTTTTGAGTCCACCCTTGTGGTCTAGCATTGTTTTTTCATGTCATATAACCACCTTATCGGTGCGAGGTTGGGCATATACTTCTAACTATATATATGATCACCGAAGAAGGTTACAACTTACACAGAGTCTCGATATATGTATATACAATATGCATTTATTGGGAAAACGATACAGTTAAATTTGTTGTGAGGTCAAGATAGACGTTCTCGATTTAACTTGTTATGTTCATGTATTAGCAGTTGAATATGTTCATAAATGAGCTAAGTAAATAGTAAAGAGAGCTAAGAGAATCGTATGAAGCAGTCGAGCTTTGATGCTTGATGTTTGCTATTAATCCAAGGACGTTGATGTTCTAATGATCTTAGATCTGATGACATATGTAGGGAAATACTTAAGAATAAAGACTTAATAAAATATGAAAAGCTTAGAGCACAAAAACATTAGCATATTGCTTTTATATTGTTCAGAATCCAACCTTTTACAAGTATGCCAAAACTATTACTGTATATATTTACAGGCAATAAAGTAATACATCAACCAATGAAAAAGCTCCACTCGAGTCCTAAAGTACTATGACTAACAACAATATTCCACGTGGGAGTACCATTACGGGATGATAAGTCCTGGACAATCTTTTCCTTATGAGCTAACTTTTAGGATTGAGTTAGGCTCAATGTCCATTTTCATACGTGGTATCAGAGCAGGATTTATCTCAATTCTTAGTTTTCTGATGTCGGGTCCCCATATTATATTATCTAGGCTCCCCAAATGTACAATCCTGCACATGCAAGGGGATGTTAAAGAGTCTCAGATTGATCTCTTATAGGATGAGAGAGTTGGGTTCGAAATCACCAGGGTATCATGTGGAAGCTAATAGTTATAAGCCATATCGGCGATAAATCAGATGACAAATTGAAAAGCATACTAAGTAGGTGTTTGGCCATGAAAATTTTAAAAAAAATTGAGTTGAAGTTGTGTTTGGCCATGAATATAAATTTGAATTGTTTTTGACTTTTTGTGAGAGAAGTGAAAGTAAAAAAAGTGAAAACAAGTTTTCACTTTTCCAAATACAATTTCAAATTGTATTTGAAATTCTTATGGCCCAACACTACAATGTTCACTAAGTGAAATAATTTTTCGAAAAAAAGTAAAAAATTCTCATGGCCAAAATTATTAGAAAGAAAATCTCCCCCTAAACAAAGACTATTTAAAGGACTATATCGTGAATTCTAGTGTGTTATTTGGTATGAGAAGAGGAATCGTCAATTTATAGAGGTCCAAAATTTTCCTCCAAGAAAAGAATAACCAAATATAGTAGAATTTTATATTTTCAGGAAAAGTAAAAGTAATTTGATATTACTTTGAGAAAAGTAAAACTTAAATTTGGAAAGAAAATCATGGCAAAAACCCTAACAGAGAGGTCTCTTTGTATGGTCTCCAACATCTATTTTCATACATGGTATTAGAGCATGACATCCCAATTCTTTGTTTCCATCGTATTATATTGTCTACGCTTCAAATGTCTAGTCCTGAATGTGCCGGGGGTGTTGAAGAGTCCCTCATTGGTTGGTGAAGGGATGCGTGATCTCTTTATATGATTTTAAACAATCTTCTCCTCACGAGCTGGCTTTATTGGGAGTCCGGAGCCTAAAGAGTAATTTTTTAAATCTAAAATTTCTAATGGGCAATGGAAAACTGAAAAATGCCAAAGGGGCAAAGGCGGGCAAGGCATCCCACCTTATCTTTAACCATTTAACGGTGTCAGTTAAATGGATAAAGGTAAGGCGGGATGTCTTGCCCGCCTTGTAAGGCGGTATCAGTCACCCGCGTTGTTTGGCCATAAATATTCTAGAATACGTCTTTACAATACATGGATTTTTGAAGAACAACACAAGAGGTGTTTTCACTATTTTTGGATTCACTTTTAGCACTGTTTAATTTATTTCTTTTTCAAATTTTTTTTTTTTTTTTCATAAAATAACCCAATTTTCATAAAACTCTAAAAAAAGCTAAATTTATTTTCACTTTTTATAATTTAACTTCAAAAATACCCCATTTCCAAGATACTATGGTCAAACACAACTTCAACTCTATTTTTAACTTAAAAAATACCAAATAAAGTGAATGTGTTTTTGGTTTTTATGGCCAAACAGGTCCTTAGTCTTGCAGAGTATTAACTTTCATCAAATTTGATAGTTGCAACATTATTGCAAGCATTTAAATCATTTGTGCTTGCAAAACATTAACATAAAGGGTTGCATAGTGACTAGTTGTAATAAAGTAAGATTCTTGCATTTCTCTATAAATAGTTGGTGTGTGTAGTGACTAGTTGTACTCAAATATTTTTCTACATTTAGAAAAGAAGTTTTAAAATGTGGAAGACTTACAAGGAGGGTGACTGGTACCGCCTTACAAGGCGTGCAAGGCATCCTGCCCCTTTGGTATTTTTCTGTTATCCATTGCCCATTCGAAATTTTGAATAAAAAAAATTGCCCTTTAGACTCCGAACTCCTTTATTGGGGTTTATAAGTTACGCTTATTTTTTCACCTTTTAAATGTAGGTATTTCATAGTCTAAGGGCCGGGGTATAAGCAGGGCTGGGCATATTTTGGTTCAAACCGAAAAAACCAAAAAATCAAACCGAAATTAAATTTTGGTTTCGATTTTTCGATTTTTGGATCGGTTTCGGTTTCAAAATTTAGAAATTCGGTTAATCGCTTCGGTTTTCAGTTTTTCAAAAAAATAATTCGGTTAAACCGAAAAATCAAAATTATGTATATAGTATATTAATATTTCCATTATATATAAATTATATACAATATAACCCAACCCAAAACCCACAACAATAGGCCCAAAACAGGCCCAAAATATGCCCAGCCTATTAATAAATAACCCTAAGTCCCCAACCCTAGCCACTCTATCAGCATCTCCTCTCACACAGACCAAAGTCACACTTAGCCTCTCCTCTCCTCTCACACACAGTCACATACTCACACACTCTCTCCCTCAACGTCGTCTAGTCGTCGTCATAGACTCATAGTCGTAGTCTTTATCGTCGTTGTCGTCTTCATCATCTTCATCGTCTTCGTCGTCTAGTCGTAGACTCGTAGTCTTCATCGTCTAGTCGTAGACTCGTAGTCTTCTGGACAGTCTTAGGTTCTGATCAAAACCATTTTGATGTTCTTTATTGTCCTGGATAAACTAGCAACACATTTCCTTGTTTTCCATGTGAAATATGATAGCTGATGCTCGATGTGATCGAAATTTGATTATATTTTCTTGTTCGTGGTGATGGGATCCAATTTCAAGAAAGTACTCCCTCCGTTTCAAAAAGAATGACCTAGTTTGACTTGGCACGAAGTTTAAAAAAATAAAGAAGACTTTTGAATCTTGTGATCCTAAATTAAAGTTATGGCAAATGTACCAAAATGCCCTTGAATCTTGTGGTGTTAAACATGCCACGTGGAAAGTTGAAATTAAAGTGTTTCCAAAAAAGGAAAGAGGTCATTCTTTTTTAAACGGACTAAAAAGGAAAGTAGGTCATTCTTTTTGAAACAGAGGGAGTAATAACTAACTGGCAGTGAACTAGAAAAGAGTTGCTAAAAAATTTATCCAATTTCAAAAGCCCAGTTATGATGAAAAAAGGCTCTCTAGTTTGATCTCAAACCGAAAAAATAAACCGAAAAAAACCGAACCGAATTTGCAAAAATCGAACCAAACCGAATTTATTTTAGTTCGGTTTTGGTTTTCATTTTTGCCAAATCGAAAATCGAAAAATCGAACCGAAATTCAAAAACCGAACCGAACTAACCGAACGCCCACCCCTAGGTATAAGTGTTTGCTTTTTAAATACTGAGGCTATTTTCAGAACTTATCATATTATAGGGCTGTTTACTGCAAATAAACCTCAAAAGAAATTGTGAATAACACTCTATCGTACACTTGATTGCTTTTGGTGGGAGCAGTCCATGTGCGTGGGTGAATATATGTAACCAAAATATCAAAATATAGTGGCCTTTTGGCACTTCATTCGACCACACACCAAAAGTGACTAACAGTATACCACTGTGTGACTGTAAGATGACTATCCAGCTGGCATTTTGGTCCTTGCACTAACCAATACAGTTAAATAAATTTCACTATAAAAGGTTGTTAGCCTTCCCCTAACCAATACATATATTGAAGCTTTACTATATAAGGATTTTGGTACTTATAAGAAGAGGAGAACACTTCACAAGACTGAAGATATGAGCACTAACAACCAACATTTCAGCCACTTCTCAACATTCATCTATCTAATATTAGTAGTGCTCCTCCACCTTCAACATGGTACTTAGCTTCTCACTTTATATCAATTAATACTAACTTTTCACTACTAATTAATCCCTTCGTTTTAATTTGGTTGTCAGATTTTGAATTTCCATGAAGTTTAAGAAAGTAAAGAAAATTTTTATATTTTGTGGTCTTAAATTAAAGATATATAGAATGTATCAAAATATCCTTTAATCTTATGGTATTAAACATGTCATGTGAAAAGTTGAAATTAAAGAGTTGTCAAAAAAGAAAGAGACTTTCCTTTCGAAAAGCACAAACAAGGCCGGCCAGATGGTAAAGCCTCTCAAGCAAGGGCTTTAGGCCCCAATATTTTTGAGGACCTGTTTTTTTCATTTAGTGTTCGATAACTAGATTGAATTTTTCAATTAATTTAAATTCGTGCCACACAAGTTGATTAAAGAGGGAAGTCCTCCCTAGCAGGATTTTTTTTTTCATTCAGAGACTCGAACTTAAGAACTCTAGTTAAGAACATTCATTTTTACTCATGTTTCAAGCATCGCAACAAGTATATTTAATGATCAAAAAATAATTTTAATATCAAATTATCAACTCTTTGCATCAGATTCTATTATTTAATTAGGCTAAGATCTATAATGTCTCAAAAGATATTAAATAATTTTTAAGAAGATTATTAACAACTTTATATCTAAAAACTAAAAAAAAATTAATAAGAATATATATTATGTCCTTTTTAAAAAAAAAAAAAAAAAAAAGAAGAGAGAGATAAGGCCTCTGGTTAAAGATTGACTTTAGGCCACCGATCTTATTGAGCCGCCTGTGCGCACAAAAAGGAAATTAAGACAAGAAAAACAGTGGAAGTACCATTTATCTATTTGTCATTCTTTGACAACTCTGTGTGATGAGTTCATACCACCAACATTCTGCCCTTTACTTTGCATATTACATTTTGCATGCAGTACTCTTCCAAAGAAAACATTAATTAAGTATTTATTTTACTAAATTACTCTTATTAACTATACTTGGAAATCTGAATTTTCCTACTAATACTTCAATAAGTTTGGAGAATGGTTACTTAATAATGATAAGGCTACAATTGAATAATTAATTCTCTTTTGATATGCTAAAAAAGCAAGTAAAAGGGAAAATATAGTTATCGTATACTGGATAAAAAAAAAAAAAAAGAATGAAAAAGTATATAAATAATGTGTTTGAGTTGAGTGCATGCTCTGAGATTTTAAATAACGTGGTATACTCTATTTTCCTAATAATGTTTGCGCGTATATCAACTAATTCATCGGGTAATTAATTAAGCATCTGTCTCAATAGCTCAATTAATTGACTACGAACATTCACTTCGTTGTTAAGGGTTTGATTCCTCATGTTGTAATTCACCCCCTCATTTCCCCTAACTCCATTTTCTTTTTAAAAGAAGTGTTCCATTTCTCTCTTCTTTTTTTTCTAGTGATAATTAAAGAACAATATTTCTATAATCAAATATCTATGTGCTAACTGCTAATGTATATATAATTAGTTGCAGCAAAAAGTGATCTCAAGTTTAAGTACTACTCAGAGAGTTGCCCAAGAGCTGAAGAAATCATCAAAGAACATGTTAGTTTTTAATAGACAAATCGCAGATAACACAATGAAGACGCTGTCTAGTTTGCAACAGAAAAAGAAGCAGGAGAATGGAAGAAGATGACTTAGGGGGTGTTTGGATTTACTTATTTTTAAGTGTTTTTGACTTTTAAACACTTTTTTTTTAATTTTGATGGTGTTTGGCAAAGTTAAGAAGAGCTTTTAAGCACTCACTTTTAAGCCAAAAAAATATAAAAATAAGCCAAAAGCCAGAAGCAGGGGATATCCTACTTTTGGCTTCTGGCTTTTAGCTTATAAGTTACTTTTTAAAAGTCAATCCAAACTCCCTATTAGAGTAAAAATTTATGCAGAGAGTTTAACATTCCGTAGAAAAGAAATTGCATAAAGTATCATAAAAGAAAAACTGAAATACATCATGGGCCTACATTAAAGTCATGATGTTAACCATGATAACTAGCTCCTAAATAATTAAAAAGAGAAATACAGGAGATAAAAAAAAAAATAGATGCTGCAGTCCTAAAGCAACTAATAGAACAGGTCATCAAGTTGTACCATAAGCATGGAAATACTGCAGCATCTTGGATTAGAAATATCTTCCATGATTGCATGGTTAAGGTAACATATACACATATGTCACATATCCATCCATTGATCCGGGAAAAAAAAATTAATGAGAGTCAAAGGCGTGTCTAGGGCGTTGGGTGCGGATTTTCGGGGATTCAATAACTTTTACATAGACTCAGTATTTATTTAGAGAAATCTATTAATTATATAAGAAATATGTCCAATAACAAAGTAAAATCTTGGTCCAGTGTAGAAATGGAACACAGTTAAGTTTCATTGTTCTCCTTGTTGATGGTTCGTTCGGGCACTTAGTAATATTAAAAAAAAAAAAAAAAAAAATTAACTTGAGATTTCTGTAAACCCATAAATTTCAAATTCTACGGTCCCTGACGAGAGTCCTAAGCTATATATGCAAAAGCAAATTCAGAATTTAAATTTAATGAGTTCAAGCTTCTAAGTTCTTTGAGATCATTATTAGTTCAAAGTTCAAACTTAATATTTAAGTACGGTAAATGGTTAAATTTGCCCCTAAACTATACAAAATGTAACATATTTGTCCACATTTAATAGTTAATCAAAAATGCCTTCATCGTTACTAAAAATTAAAATGGACTAATTTGTCCTTATTTTCAAATGGCATAAGCTTAGTTGTCATGTCACATATTTCGCAATTAAAGCATTATTTTTTTTTTTGGGAAAAAAGGTCAAATCTTCTGCTCTAGTATGCGAAAAGGATTGATTTTACCCCATTATACTATCCGCACAAAAATACCCTTGTCATTACACAAGTGGTTCAAATATACCCCTTCTCTGTTAGACTTGTCCAAAGTGAAACACTCAATCACACGTGAAACTGACATTTTGATGAGATGATAACACCACGTGACATGTTTCCTCAGCGCCCCAATACATCTTGATTTCTTAGCTTGCTTCAAGTTTGAACTTTGATATATATATATATTTTGGCACGTCATGCCAATATAAATTTGAACTAATTTGTTGTTGCAGTCGATCATGCGATGCATCAATACTGTTTCTTGTGCTGATATTGTTGTTCTTTCTGCTAGGGATGGTGTTGTCATGGTACGTTACATCGCGCCTGTTTGGCCAAACTTCTGTGAAACTAAATTTATTTCTTTTATATGATATTTTACAAAGTAGGAGATATTTGTCAAGCTTTTTTTTAAAAAAGAAGTTTTTGAGTGATAGCAGAAACTGTTTTTAGAAGTTGGAAAATATAGCTGTTCCGCGGAAACACTTTTGAAATTTTGATCAAGCATAAATAGCTACTAGCAAATGTGTTTATCAAATTGATTAGTCAAACACAAATTATTTTTCTCCGAAACTATTTTCTTAAAAAGTACTTCAAACAAAAAATATTTTTAAAATAAATATATTTTGAAAGCTTAGTCAAACAGACTAGACTTGTCTCATGAACTTTGTCCCTTCAATTTTTTCTTATAAATAAAAGTGAGTTTGCTTTCTTTTTTTTTTTTTTGCTAAGAAAGATGATTTTTTTTATTTATTTATAAGAATAAGGAAAATAAAAAAACCAGTACAACGGTCACCAAGGTTGGCGTTCGTTAGAAGGAGTTAGGTGCTTGTCAAACTTTGCCAATGCATCAGCTATTTTTTTTTTGTTTCTCACCTGGTGTTTGGTATCCACATTGGAGTCCCGACTAATTCAGATCGTACACTGCAAGGCTCATTCTAGGGGTGACGCTCCCAAAAGAATTTTCTCCATACCTAGGACTCGAACCCGAGACCTCTGATTAAGGATGGAGCAGTCTCACCACTGCACCACAATCCATGTTGATAATGCATCAGTTACTTAATTACCCTCTCGATAGATATGTCTAATCGATCTCTTTAATTATAATTTGACACACAGTTAGGAGGGCCACATATTGAAATGAAAACAGGCAGGAGGGACAGCAAAGACAGCTACTTGGCAGAAGAGAATTTCATTCCTAACCACAATGTCATTAATTAGTTCTTTCACGTTTTAAATCTGTTGGTGTTGATGCTCAAGGAATAGTTGCTCTACTAGCTAAACTATTCTCCTTAATTAGCCTTTTCTAATTTCTTTTTGTTTTGAGTTTTCTATCCGATGTTCGGTACCCACATTGGAATTCGACTAAATATGAATTCGCACCTGCAAGTCCCACATTGAAGGGTAAGACGCTCTCTAACAAAGCCGAATCCGTACTCAAAGGAAATCGAACCCGAAACTTTTAATTAAGGATGAAGGAGTACTTACTACTCCACAACAACCTTTGTTGGTAACCTTTTCTAATTTCAAAACAAAAGAATTTATTAATGGTAAAATATTTATACTATCATTGCTAGTAGGAAGAAGGACTTTGTTTTTGTTATCCGTACTAGTAGCTATAGTACTATTATTTTTTTTCGGAGTGTGTTATTGTTTGTCGTATTAATTGGTGAGTCTTGTTTATGTTGTTATTGTGTGTGGAAATTCCTATTTTTTCTTGTCCCTTTACTATGTCTTTTCTAGACTGTTTTATCTTGAACCGGGGGTCTATCGAAAACAGCCTCTCTATCTCACCTCTGAGGTACTGGTATGGATTGCGTGCACTTACCCTCCGTAGACCCCACTTGGTGGGAATATACTGGGTATTGTTGTTGTTGTATCAGGCCACATTAAAAAGCAATGTAATACTTAATCACTAATGGTAATATAACTAATCATAATTTTTTAAAATTAGTACTAACTTGAAAAATAAGATAAAATTAAGTAATTAATTTTTATAACAAATTAAATTGTGTTAAAAAATTGTTTTTAATGTATGTGAATCTTGTGAAAAATATTAAAGTTGATTTTTTTTTTGGATAACATAGATTTCCTAGTAAAGTTTCTAAAATAGTCTAGTGTAGTAGGATAATTATCTCTAAGAAGTATCTAGATATTCTAGGTCATTCTAGGTAGAAGAATCTAGAAAACTATAAGGGAAAAGGCTCAAATATGCCATCGAACTATTGAAAATGACTCATTTATGCCATTCGTTAAAAGTTTGGCTCATTTATGCCATCGCCGTTACAAAAAATTCACCGATTATAGAATTTTTCTGATTTTTACTTCAAGTACAATTTTTTAAGAATTTAAAAAATTGTGTTTCGGTAACTAATTGATTCGTTGTTTGAAATAGTTGATGTCTGTTTCGGGCTTGAATTGGTCTTGAGATTTGCAGAATTGTGTTCGGCGATTCCAAAGAAATTGAAAATGGATGAACTCTTTACAGTGCCTATAAAGGAGTTACAAAATGCATAGAAATATTTTGGCCGGAGAAATCGATATTTTCTTATTAGAAATTTTAAAATTTCTTTGGTTGATTTAATTAATGAAGTGGAAGAATTATTGTTGGCCACGTGTACAAAATGATTTTGCAAAAAAACTCCAAATTGGACTGTTAAAAAAAAATGGCATGAATGAGCCAAACTTTTAACGAATGACATAGATGAGCCTTTTTTCAAAGTTTGATGGCATATTTGAGTCTTTTTCATTTAATTAATGATGTGGACGAATTATTGTTGGTCACGTGTACAAAATGGTTTTGCAAAAAACCATCAAACCGGACTGTTAAAAAAAATAGCATGAATGAGCCTTTTTTGTAACGGCGATGGCATAAATGAGCCAAACTTTTAACGGATGGCATAAATGAGCCATTTTCAATAGTTCGATGGTATATTTGAGCCTTTTTCCTTTTTAAAAAACCACCGTTAAAAAAAATGGCATGAATGAGCCTTTTTTATAACGGCGATGGCATAAATGAGCCAAACTTTTAACGGATGGCATAAATGAGCCATTTTCAATAGTTCGATGGCATATTTGAGCCTTTTCCCAAACTATAATGTAGTCTCTTAAATATTTGTATTTAGGAAAAGTCTAAATATTCTAGAGTGTTAGATAGCTAGAAGACAAAGTTGTCTGGATTGTTCTTATAGAAGTATCTAGAATATTATCTAGAATCATTCCTATACAAGTATAAATAGGGGTAACGTAACCAACCCAGAAACCAAATCAATCCAATTCAAGAGAGTCTTCTTTCATAACAAAATTCTCTACCAAAAATTATCCTTCTCCTTTCTAGCTTCATCTTCTTTAGGTGAATCTTCTTATCTTAGTTAACGATCATGGGCTAATAGAAGGTTTCCCCAATTATACTTTTCTTTTGCTATTCAATTCAAAGTAAAAAAGAAAAATATTGTAAAGAAAAGTATAATTGAGAAGACATTCTGCTAGCCCCAAATCGTTAACTAAGATAGATTCAAATAAAGAAGAGAAAGCTAGAAAGGAGAAAGAAGATTTTCGATAGGAGAACTTGTTATATATGGAAGAAGACTCTCTTGAATTGATTTTTTTTTTGTGGGGTGGGGTGGGGGGTGGGGTGGGTGGGGGTTGTTTACAAATATACAAGACAACCCCTATTTATACTTGTCTATACATGATTCTAGATATTTACACAAGTGACTACACTAGACTATTCTAGAAACTTAACTAGAAAACTATGATATTTATTCTTTCCAAAAATCCCTCTACATCGATCATAAATTAAAGGTCACTTGTGTTGAAAGTGTGAGTCGAGTCTTTTTTTTTTTCCCCCCGAAACTGTCATCTATTCATTCATTATGGACATAATATGTCCAAATGATCGTACAACATCATTTACAAATCCAGATATTCTTTCCCAAGAAGCCTCATACAACAAAGAGGTTGAAACCTAGGCTATGTTATAAGCTACGACATTAAACCTTCTAAGAACATGTACAAACACGACATGCCCTAAACGGAATAATGTAAAATTATATAACCGATTCTATTTTTTTCGTAGCTGATGCATAATTATTATTGTCTAGGGCGAGTTCACTGTGTAAACATAGTACACAGACTATATCCAACGGTTGACCCGACTTTAGACCCGGACTTCGCAAATTACCTCAAAACCTGATGCCCATCTCCACAACCCGACCCGAATGTAACGGAGTTTGCCAGAAATGACCATGAAACTCAAATGGTGTGGGACAATTTGTACTACAAAAACATTTTGAGCAACAAAGGGCTAGTAATTCATATTTTCATGCTCAATTTGGCAAAGCTTTGATTATTTTGTCAGAAAATAATCCACTTACTGGTGATCAAGGGGAGATTAGAAAGCTCTGTCACCAGGTGAACAAGTGATAATTATTGCTTTAATTAAAAAGGGAAGTTACAAAGTTTGGGTGCTCCATCAAAAAGATTTATTTTTAATCTGTTAGCTAATGTGCATAATATATACATGTATATTGTGTATATATTACCTATTTATCGGCTAATTTTATGGGCGGGCGGCTATATATGTCAATTTCCCTTAATTTAAAAGTGCTTTTATCTTGTTGGGTATGTCAACACTACTAATAAAATCAAGTGTGACATAGCTTGTTTGGATGGTTGTTGTGTATTCGTTTTATAATATATTGTATTGTATTAATGAATAAAGTGTTCAAATGATTGGTCTGTATCATTTTATAATATAGTATAGCGTGTTGTATTATATTATATTATATAGTATTTGATAAATATAATGTTTAGATAGATTAAGTCATTTCTCATCGATCATTTCATAATGTCGAATAAGCTTATAATATTTTAAAAAAAAAAAAAATAGATTGGATGTAGAGTTAATTATCCTACCAATAAGGAGCAACTTGCACTCTCTTCCCACCCTCATTATTTTTCCAATATATCACTAACTAATAACAACAACAATAACACCACGTGCAGAAATAAGTGAAGGGTGTGAAACATGTTAACAGAAAAGTTTCTTTACTTGAAGTCATTTTTGTTTTGAAAAGAATTTTCATTTTTTCTGTCATTGTGAAAGTATGGTTAAAAAGATCGACTTTCCTTCCCTTTTCCAGTTTGTTCATATTTTGTTGGTACATTCACCATATGACAAACAAAATGAATGTAAGAAATATCAATTGGGCCTACACTTATGGCAACCCATTTTTAACTAACCAACAAGGATTGTGGTGGAATGATAACTACTCCTTCATCCTTAATCAGAGATTTCGGGTTCGAATTTCCTTGGGTACGGAGTTGCCTTTATTAGGGAGAACTTTACCCCCAATGTGGGACTTTTTGGCTCAAATTCAAAGTAAATCGAGCTCAAATACGAACACCAGACACCGAGTGGGAAGCCCAAAAAAAACAATTTTTAACTTGTGATAATTGAGGATCATATGCAATTTTCTTCTCATTTTGAGTTTGTCTTTAATTTTTTTTCCCCCTAAGGTAAATAATTCTTTCGCATGACATTAGTTTATATTTTTATATTATAGTATTTATAAGTTATGTTCCGCACCTTTAAAGAACTTATGTCTCGTTAGACATAAATTCAATTGTTTAAAACAAAAATTAAAATCGAGCACATGAAAAAAGGAAATCATACAATTAAATGAATAATTGATGCATAAAAAGAGTCTAAAAACATAGGACGAGACCATAGTGATCACCTAACTGTGGGTCTTAATTTGTAGTTGTCAATTTCCCTCTGTTAAGTATGGTCCCCTTCACACCACAAAAATTCTCATGTGTTTGGTCCAATATAATTGATGATTCCTACTAAGTTAACACAAACACACATGACACCATTATTCATATGTCTAGGAAGAAGAAGAATCAAGTTAAACAAGAATGGAGTCGTAAGCATTTCTGTTGGAGAGCGTTTTAATCTTAATATGGAATTTCTCGACACAAATTTGAATTTAATCGGACTTAATATGGGACAGAGTGGAAGACTTTTTTTAAAAAAAGAAAAGTAAAACAAAAAGTTAGAAGAATAGCTACTGATGATTCATGTGGAAAATAGTATGACTTATAAATGTTGAGTGGCTAGATTCATTCATCATTTTAATTATTTTAGGTGTGTGATTTCTTTCTTATTTAGGTATGATTTTATGTTATTGTGGCTAAGTTCATAGTGTGTGTAAAATTATTTATTAAGTGCGAGTTTAGATTTTAGAAGTGTTTCTTGACAAATGATACCTATAAAAGTCTCCCTTGTAATTATGTTGTTATATATAAAAGCAGTAGCAGAACTATATATACTCACTCAAGAAGTATTAATTTAGAAAATTACAGTTTATGAATAAAGTTAAATTTATATATGGAGAGATACATTGAACCATTGACTTCTTCATGTATTTAGTTTACTTCTTTACATTATAAATCTCTTCGATGGAAAATCATAGTTTCACGATATATAAATGAAGTTTTTCTAATAATATAAGCTATCTCCCTTTACTATCTTTTTTATGCAACATGATATTATATAGAATCCACCTAATTCATCTTACCATTAGTTAGTAGATCACAAGCTTGTAAAATTAAATGATGAGATCATCATGGTCATTAACTTTCTGTTTACAGTACAAGACGAGCTAAATATAATTATTTCAAAAACCACAATTTTTTAAAAATCATTTTATACTTATTTTATCTTTGTTATTGGTACTTTAATTATTTCCAATTCATTTTCCAAAATTGAATGGTTAATGATAATTAAAGGTATAGCAAAATTATCATTTTATTTGTTATTTCTTAATAGACGGGTTAAGTCAAGCATAAACAAGTAAACACAAACCAAAAATATAAGAATGAGAATTAGTTATTATTGTTGATGCATATTAAACTTTTTACATAAGATTATAAAAAATAATAGTAATGTTTCCCGTTCAAAGGTTTAATTGTTTCTAATTATAACCTACACTAAAAAAAACTAGTCCCTTTTAATAATGCTCGATCAATTTTTTAAAAATATCTAATAAATAAAAATAATTTAATAAAAAACATCGTATATATTCTTTAATGGGGGTAAAAAAAAAAAAAGATAAAGCGACAATTAAAATGATTGCCACGGGTATAAGCTAACGATTATTTTGCACAATAATTCGCTGGGCTCTTGCCTCTTGCTTCCTTGGTGGACCACTCACAGGTCACAAATCGATAATCATAGTTAGCACATGCACTAATTAACTAAATGTAAATAAAAATAGTTCTTAATCAAATTAATTAGTTCAATGATTATATATATCTTGTACATCATTATGATCCTCTAACCATGAACAGATTAAATCAATATCAGAGATCTAACTCTAATTATATATGACAGTCTCATTCATGTTCTAAATTCTTTAAACACAGTCAATGACATTATCATATTTATCAAAAATAAATAAATTATAAATACGAAACAAAAAATTTCTGCATATATACTATTAATTATGTTTACACAATTAATTGGACATGATAAATTGGATCTTAGACATACTAATAATACCCAACTCTTTTCTCTTGTTTATTGTTCCAATTTCTATATTATTTTGCTCTCTTTAATTTGAGAAAATCATGATTATCTTGCCAAGGCTATTAAAAATAAAAAATAAAAGATAAAAATAAAAAGAAAGAGCATGTGTAGAAGAAGGAAAGAAACTAATTAACAAATTATTGTTAGCAAGCACTGTAAGTTTTTGGGTCATGGGTCGTCTATGTGGACCGATCCGATTCGACCCGCCCCGTAATGTTTCTGATTAGAAGATAAGATTAATCCTGATGCGGATAATCTGAATTTTGAATAGAAGGGGGAACAATGACTTAGTAATTGGCAAATAGATTATTACGTATACCCCTTTTTTTTCAATGACAGTGAGATGAAAAAGTGAAGAAAATCATAAACATCTCTCCACGCATAATATTCAACGATCTAAGACACTTAATTTGTGAAATAAAACTCCGTTTCCAAGAAACACGAAGTAGACTTGGAGCAGATTTGATTGATATCAAGATCAACGATTTTTGCTGCGACTTTAAGGTACACTATCCGTGTTGTTTTTGCTCCGATTTGATTTCAAGCACTGATCTTGGTAGACTATAGTTAGTATGACCAAAATATTATATTATCAACTATATATCTTACCAACCAAAAAAATATTTTTTTCCTTTAGTGTTAGTTATTTATCTATATCATTATTTTTATTGTCTTTGTCAAAGTTGTTGTTCTTCTAATTAATTACTAGTATACATATTAGCGCGATGTGTTTATCTCGTAGTCAAGAACATTGTCGTAGCACAAAAACTACTAAAACAAATAAAAAGACTTCATCTTATTATATTTAGCACCGAGTCAATAAAAATGCATATATAATATCGCGCTAAAATTCAACATAGATATTTCATATAAAAATATAAATATTGTTCATGTGCTAGCTTTGCCTCTGAGAAGAAAAATACTACCAACTCAAAGGTAATGTATTACGTCTATGCTTTACTATTTTTATCTTTTTTGGTTTTCTACTTGGTGTCTGGTATCAGTATTAGAGCCCCGAGCACCCGACAAATCTGGATCGCACACTGCAGGTCCCATTTTGGGTGACGCTCCAAACATGATTTTCTTCATGCTCGAGGCTCGAACCTGAAACCTTTGAATGAGGATGAAGCAGCCCCATCACTGCACCACAACCATGTTGGTGTCTATGCTTTAGTATAATTCAATTCCCTAAGGTAATTAAAGATAGTATATAGCCAGTAGATTGTAGTTAGTATGACCAAAGTATTATATCTTCAACTATATGTCTTACCAACCAAAGAAATAAATTTTTTCCTCTAATGTTAATTATTTATCTAAAATCATTATTTTTGTTGTCTTTGTCGAGGTTGTTGTTCTAAAAACTAATTATTGAAGTGGTTGTTTATTTCTCAATTATTTTATTTAACAGAATAGACATCATTGCTCCAGTACGGTTAAAATAACAGACATACTAACTCAATTTGGACATGTTAATTAATGTGTAATGATTTACACTATAATTTCATTGATCAGTGTGATGGAACGAATGAGCTTTCATTCACTATCTTTAATTAGATGTTTCGAGTTCAAATTTTGAGAATAAAAAAAACATATAAGAAGCACTTACTTTCTCTTTTGATGGTCATGTGTATGTGTGATGTGAATCTGAATTAATTAGACACGTGAGTTGCAAATACTGAATAATTAAATAAACATGATTATAGTATAAAATTAATAATAATGAGTAAAAAATAAGAAGAAATCAAAGCACTTATCTGGTGGAAAAAAATATACTCTATTAGCTAGTAGGCTAGTTCTTTAGGACGACACTTGCAATTAAATTCAAAAGAACAGTACGGATTATAAAGCATTATTATTAGTAGGGTTCCAGAAAGAGCGACACCCCAAGAAATTTGACGTAGATAGTCTTAACTTATTTAATACAAAGTATATGTTTCAACAATTTAAACTTGTAACCTATAAGTCACACGAAGGAAATTTTACCGTTGCTTCAAGATTTCCGACACCCTTGCAATTAAATTTGAGGGGCGAATATCATTAAAGGGAAACAATTGTCAAAAGTCCACGTAAGTATAGTCAAAGAAATGTTAAAAAGCTAATAAAATAATTTTAGTTGAGTTCAAGAACTCGTTTTAAAATTCACTTGTGCTTAACATCTCTGTCTTTGTCTGAAAATACAAAATTTTATCCTTCAAATTTATCATATAAACTTCACCTTCTTCATAAAGCCACATATATCGCTATAAAAAATGGAATTAGTTACGAGTTTCGTCACTAATTCGATCCATTGCTAAGTTGCTTGTAGCTAATAAATTTTTATGATAATTTGTTGTTAACCCGCTGCTAATTTCTATTTTTTTTAGTGGTGATATTATAAATTTGAGATAATAGCACTTTTGATCTCTAAATTATAGGTAAATTTTATTTTTGGTCCTTGTAATAAATGACCCAAACATATTTAACCTTCAACTAATTAAATTATGTATTTTTGGTCTCTTCATGTAGAAAATGTGTTAGATTTACCTATCTATATATATTACCGTCAAATATGAAGTAAAAATACAAGTTAACGTAATGAATAATTAAATGGTAAAACAATTACTAATAATATCATAAATTTGTGAATATATATAAGTAAAATGACCAAAAGTAAACAATTTAATTAATTGAAGGTTTAATATGCTTAGTTAGATATTATAAGGATTAAAATCAAAATGTACCAATCTCTGACGGATCAAAAATTACTATTAACTCTATGGATTTATTATAGGGTTAGTTTCACTATGTGTGAAATAATTCATTTTTTTGGAATAAAATTGCCTCAATCTTTTAAGTCATGAAATAGCTTAACATAAATGCAGTCACGAGCATAACAATCTTCCACAAGATTCAGTCATGTGGTGCATTTTTATTTTTATTTTTGCTTGCTTTTCTAGCTACCTTTCTTGCTCCAATTTTCACTACAAGCATCTTCCAAGGGAACTTTCTCACAATTCAATGAACTTTTCAATAAAAAATACTAACAATTCAATCAAAACATGAGGAGTTTATAGCTAAAAAGGTGGTAACACTATCCATTGTATATCTTAGCCCACCTTTTATGGAGAGATCCGTTTGAAACACGTGATGGTTCATTAAATAATCCTTTCTTTCGAGCAGAAGGTGGTAATATGACAGTATTTGATTGGATATAAAAAAAAAATACGAATAAGGTTTGTATATATTTTATTCTCCATATCACAGATCTCACTTATAAGATTACACACTTGTTATTTAGAATAATAGATATTTATGTGACTTCATCTCATCTTCATATAAGTTGAACTGAAACTTTTGCTCATTGAGCAATCAAGGTCAAAAGTTCAAGACCAACCACCTTCAATGTCATTCTTATAAATCACCCTCCATTACTTTTGAATTGATATCGTGTAATTCCCAACAACAACAATATACATAACAATGTATTTTTATGAGTAGAATTTGAAAAAGATAAGATGTACGCATACTTTATTCTTATCTTTGTGGGATAGAAAAGTTGTATTATTCTGTGGGTGTCCTGTTTCTTTTATTTTCTATTGATTTCTTCTGCTGTTATGTGTTTTGAGCCAGGGGTCTATCGGAAACAGTCTCTCTACTTCTCCGAGGTAGTGGTATGGACTGCGTACATCTTATCCTCCCTAAACTCCACTTTATGGAAATACACTGGGTATGTTGTTGTTATTGTGGGATAGAAAAATTATTTTTGATAGAAGATTGATTCAAAAGAAGTGTAATTAGGACATAATAGAAAGATTAACGATCACAAAAATAGTAAAATAGACTATGCAAGTACAATAGCAAATTACAGTAAAAACAGAGAATAAAATGCAAATATTAAATAAGAAAAAATAGGCTATACTCCTAGTAAGATCTATTAGAGAGAAAAACGCTTCTCATCAAAAGAAAAAAGTTCATTTCAAGAGTTGAAACTCGAAACTTCCGATAAAGTACTGAAACTTTTTATCTATGTGAGTTGATGGTGAAAACCACATTAAATGTCCAATGTTTTGTCCTAGCTGGTTATCAACTACCATGCCTCAATCATTATATATATCCTCTAATCTAATCACAACTCACTACAAAACAAACTAAACATGGGACCTCTAACAGTAATAATATGAGAATAGCAAAAAGTATCTTTATACTTTACAATGTAAAAATTTCTACCGTTGTAGTAGCCAAAGTAGAGTACGTGTCTTCCAACTGCAAAATCCTGTCTTTTTCTATCCTTTGGATTCTCTGCTTCACTCACACCCCTTCCCTGATCCCTCTACTGTGTCTACTTTCTTGCATTTCACTGTTTCTAAGGCCAAAAAATAGCTAACTTCACAAAATTATTGTGGTTGGGTTGATTTTTTGGTCTGAAAATCTCACTTTTGTGCTATTTGATCTTCATTCTCTAATGGGTTTTTGCTAAAATCTAGAAATAAAGTCAATTCTTGCAAAAATTTCCAGCAACATTTTATCTTATTGTTCTACTTTTTATCTTCACTCTACTGTGTTAGTTTACTTTCTTGATTTTTGACTGTTTATAAGGCCAAAATATAGCTTACCAGAGTTGTAATATCACAAATTTCTTGTGGTTGTGTTGATTTTTGGTGTGAAAAATCTCATCTTTGTGCTATTTGATCTTCATTCTCTGATGGGTTTTTGCTAGAATATAGCAATGAAGTCAATTCTTGCAAAAAATTCCAACAACATTCTTATGAATTTCATCTTATTGTAGTGTTGTTCTCTCCTTAATCCTCACTCTACTGTGTCAGTTTTCCACTTTCTTGCATTTTCACTGTTTCTAAGGCCAACCATAACTTACCATTTTTGTAACTTAACAAAATTATTGTGGTTGTGTTGATCTTTTGGTCTGAAAAGTTTCATCTTTATGCTATTAGATTTTCATTCTCTAATGGGATTTTGCTAAAATCTAGAAATGAAGTCAATTCTTGCAGAACTTTCCATCAACATTCCTACAAATTTCATCCTGTCGTACTGTGTCAATTTTCTGCTTTCTTGAATTTTCAGTGTTTCTAGGGCCAAAAAATAGCTTACCCTCTCTGTAGTATCACAAAATTGTTGTGGTTGGGTTGATTTTTTGGTCTGAAAAATCTCACCTTTGTGCTATTTGATCTTCATTCTCTAATGGGTTTTTGCTAAAATCTAATAATGAAGTCAATTCTTGCAAAAATTTCCATCAACATTCCTGAAAAATTCACCCTGTTGTAGTGTTGTTCTCTCCTTACTCCTCACTCTGCTGAGTCAGTTTCCTACTTTCTTGAATTTTCACTATTTCTAAGCCCAAAAATAGCTTACCCTCTTTGTAACTTCACAAGATTTTGGTGTGAAAAATCTCAGCTTTGTGCAATTTGATCTTCATTCTCTAATGGGATTTTACTAAAATCTAGCAACAACAACAACATCATACCCCGTGTATTCCAACAAAGTGGGGTCTGGATACGATAGACTCTACGCAGTTCGTACCTCTACCTCCGAGGTGAGGTAGAGAGGCTGTTTTGCTGAAATCTAGCAATGACATCAAATCTTGGAACTTTTCCCAGCAACATTCTTGTATGGTACATCCTATTATTCTATTTTTGCAGTAGTAGGTTTACATTTGGTACAACTGATTTCGACTTTGAAACTTTAACACTGAGTAGTTTAAAGCTTCTTGGCGATGCACATTTGGGTAACAACACTATAAGGTTGACACGTGATCTTCCTGTGCCAAATTCCGGTGCTGGAAAAGTACTGTATTCAAAGCCAGTAATACTCCGGCAACCGGGATTTGATTACCCGGCGAGCTTCTCAACATTCTTTTCATTCTCAGTGAGTAATTTGAATCCATCGTCGATTGGTGGTGGTCTTGCATTTGTGATCACTCCAGGTGATGAGTTAGTTGGTGATGCTGGTGGGTATATGGGAATCTTGGATGCTAAAGGTACACAAATTGGTACAATTGCTGTTGAATTTGACACCCTTATGGATGTTGAATTCAAAGATATTAATGGAAATCATGTCGGTTTGGATTTGAATTCAATGACTTCAAGTCAAGTTGGTGATTTGGATTCCATTGGTGTTGATTTGAAAAGTGGTGATTTGATCAATTCTTGGATTGAATATTCTGGTTCTAGTGGACAGTTGAATATTTTTGTGTCATATACTAATCTTAAGCCAAAAGAACCATTTTTATCAGTTAACATTAATCTTGCTGAGTATGTAAATGATTTCATGTTTGTTGGTTTTTCTGGTTCAACTCAAGGGAGTACTGAGATTCATAATATTGTGTGGTGGAGTTTCAGTTCATCATTTGATGCAAGTGCTAAGTCGGGGGCGGGAGCGGGGGCGGCTGAACCACCACCGCCAACGGCTAGTTTGGTTAACCAAACGGCGGATTCCTTCGTGTTGCCACCTCCTTCAATGGCTCCATCAGAGTCTAATAGTAGTTCAGGTGGATTGCAAGATAAGAGTAGTGGGAAATGTCATAGCAATTTTTGTAAACAAGGTCCTGGAGCTGTTGTTGGTGTGGTGACTGCTGGTGCATTTTTTCTTGCATTTGCTACATTGGTACTTATTTGGTTATACTCCAAGAAGTTCAAGAGAGTGAAAAATTCCGAAATTTTGGCATCTGATATCATCAAAATGCCTAAGGAGTTCAGCTACAAAGAGCTTAAATTGGCCACGAAAGGTTTCAATTCGACGAGGATTGTAGGCCATGGTGCATTTGGGACTGTTTACAAGGGTATTTTATTGGACACTGGTGGCATTGTGGCAGTCAAGAGATGTAGCCATAACGGACAAGGGAAAGCAGAGTTCTTATCTGAATTATCTATAATTGGAACCCTTAGGCATAGAAATCTTGTTAGGCTTCAAGGTTGGTGCCATGAGAAAGGTGAAATTTTGTTGGTTTATGATCTGATGCCTAATGGTAGTCTTGATAAGGCATTATTTGAATCAAGAATAGTTCTTCCATGGTCACATAGGCGAAAAGTATTGATAGGTGTTGCTTCTGCCTTGGCATATTTGCATCAAGAATGTGAAAACCAGGTGATTCATAGGGACATTAAGAGCAGTAACATTATGTTGGATGAAGGGTTCAATGCAAGATTAGGAGATTTTGGATTAGCAAGGCAAGTTGAGCATGACAAGTCCCCTGATGCAACGGTAGCAGCCGGGACAATGGGTTACTTGGCTCCTGAGTACTTGTTAACCGGAAGGGCAAACGAAAAAACCGATGTTTTCAGCTATGGAGCAGTGGTTCTTGAAGTGGCCAGTGGAAGGAGGCCAATTGAGAAGGAAACAACTAGAGTTGAGAAAGTTAGAGTGAATAGCAACTTGGTTGAATGGGTGTGGGGGTTGCATAGAGAAGGGAATTTGCTAACGGCAGCTGATTCAAGACTTTGTGGTGAGTTTGGTGAACCAGAAATGAGAAGGGTACTAATGGTTGGGCTAGCTTGTTCACATCCTGACCCTATGGCTAGACCAACAATGAGGGGTGTAGTCCAAATGCTTGAGGGTGAATCTGAAATCCCAATTGTCCCGAGAACTAGACCTTCTATGAGTTTCAGCACATCACATCTCCTAATGACTTTGCAAGATAGTGTCTCTGACTTGAATGGTTTGATCACACTTTCCCCTTCATCATCTGAAAGTAGCTACATTGGTGGTGGCAATGGCATGGACTTGGTCTAAATGCACCCATAAGAGCCCGACAATCCCCCGTATGGAGCCATTGTCGTTTCGTCTGACAACATCCATTTCGAAAAAGAAGGGCAGAACAGGCACAATGACTACTCTGATTGGACGTGGACCAGGAAAAAGTAGCTATCAACTTTTAGTTATCTTTTTTGTTTTGTTCATAAATTCATTATTTAATTCTTGATATATATGTACCAAATAAGCTTAAGATATAGTAATGTATTTTTCTCCCTTCTTTCCTCTTTCCTTTTGCTTCCATATACTGTAGTTGATTGAGTGCAAGATAGAGAAATTTAGTGAAAATAATAATATGAAGTCCTTTTCTTGATTTTGGTTTGGTGGATTCTTTGTATTGAGGTGATTAGTTGCTTTGTTAAGTTATCTTTTAGTCAAAAGCCTACATGAGAGCTTGAGTAGAGGTTTGGTAAAGTATGAATATTTGTTAGTGTGACAATCATCACCAAAAGAAAGGCACATTTATTGGTACATGTTATGCATTCTTAAGTACTGGCTGCTATGGGTAATAAAACAGTGAAAAAAAGGAATTTTCTTCTTTCCTCTTCTCATATGGTCCTCAATGGATAGAATTTTCCTATTTCCTGAAGACCATTTAATGTAATTAATAACTGAATTTTGGGTTGTGGTATCAAGTATTCCGTCCGTTCCTAAATATTTATCATGTTTTTATTTTGTATACCTCTTAAGAAAAATATTAACTAGAGGCTAACTTAGCTAAATTATCTCTATTTATTACTACTTTCAATTTAATGTTTCTTTCTTTTGCACCACATTAATATCTCTCCATATTTATGACTAAGGACAAAGGTGGAAATCAAGCCAGGGGTCTATCGGAAACAGTCTATCTACCTCACTTCTGAGGTAGTGGTATGGACTGCGTACACTTTACCCTCTCCAGACCCCACTTTGTGGGAATATACTGGGTATGTTGTGGTTGTTGGCAAAGGTGGAAACAAACAATTAATCATATCTTGGTTTTATAAAATGACAAGTATTATGGATCACCTATTTTTAGTAAGGATGATAATTGACAAGTATTCAAGAACGGGAGCGTAAAAGAAATTGAATGGAATTTATACTCCCAAAAGTGTATACATTCAACCATCGTTATAATGACAGTATTTGTCTGGAATTTTTATTGTTGCTATAGTAAAGTGTTGTTATATATGTATACTGACATTTGCTGTTTAGATTTTATTTAGTTATTACAAAAACCAATGTTAAAAATGATATACAATAAATCAACAATTTATTTCGAAATATAATTCCTTATATCACCAACCAAACAAATTTTTTTTGGGCTACACTTTTCTGCCATGGGTTAAAGCTTCTTGATGGATACATTAATGATAATTACAATGAGCAAAGGGAAACTAACTTTTTTTTGTCTCTTTGACCTTGTAATTAAGTGTCAGTTATAGAACCACTTCAGTAATAGCCAAATCATTGATGGGTCGTTTGGTCGGTGGAATAAGAATAACAATTTCGAAATAAAATTTATGATTATTGTATTTTATGCTAGCGTTTGGCTATAGATTTTCAAATATTTTTGGCAAGTCATTTTTTAGTGAAGATTTGGGTGAAGTTTCACCATGTGTTTGACCATAGTATTTGAGAAACATATTTCACTTTTAAAAGCTCACAAAAAATGAAATTTGGCCCAAATACTAGTATTTTCTAGTATTTAGGATTTTGGATTATTTGCCAAAAATATTTGTCAAATAATAACAAATTGTATGGTCAAACACTATTTACCAAATTTTTTTCCAAAACTACTTGGAAAATCTATGACCAAACGGATCCTCCATTTGGCCCAAGTTTGTTTTTTCTCTTCTTCCGAATTTCATTAAATAATTACTCACTTATATTGGACAATTTTCCAGTTATCCTTTTCTTGGACATTTCTTATTTATACTATGATGTCCTCTTGTGTGTGTATTTTCAAATGTTTCGTGTGAATTGCTTAGGTAAACTAGAGAAATGGCGTGGCTTTGCTTCTTTTTTTTTTTTTTTTTATATATAGAATAAATATATATTTGTCTCTCTATACCTCAAATATTTTTTAAACAACTCTCTATACTCATTTGTCTTTCAATTTTTTATTTTTTTTTCTCTTTTTTATTTTTATTTGAATTTTATTTTTTAAAATTTTACTCAACCTTTACTTTTTTTCCTTTTCTTCTCTCAACTTCTATTGTTTTTCTTTGATTTTTTTTTCTCAACCTTTTTTGTTGTCTATTTTCCTTCTTTTTTTTTTCTTAACTTTTATTTTTTTTTTTTTTTTTTTTTTTTTCCTTTTCTTCTCTCAACGTCTATCTTTTTCTTATTTTTTTCTCTTTTTTATTTTCTTTGATTTTTTTAAATTTTATCAACCTTTATTTTTTTCTTTTATTTTTTTCTTTTTCATCAACTTTTAAATTTTTTTCTTTTCTTTTTTTTCCCCTTCTCTTTTCTTTTCTTCGATTCCTTCCAAATAACAAATTACGTCTCATGGGCAAGAGTTGACACTACCACATTGTGTCTTGATTTATAAGATGTTTTATAACTTTTATCTTAGAGGCAACACTTAGCCCAAGGATTTTCAGACAACAAGTTACGTCCCATGGGCAAGAGTTGACACTACCACATTGTGTTTTGATTTATGAAATGTTCTATAACTCTCGCCTTAGAGGCAAGACTTAGCCCGCCAAAGGAGCAAGTTATGCCCCACGGGCAAGAGTTGACACTACCACATTGTGTCTTGATTTATAAGATGTTTTATAACTTTTATCTTAGAGGCAACACTTAGCCCAAGGATTTTCAGACAACAAGTTACGTCCCATGGGCAAGAGTTGACACTACCACATTGTGTTTTGATTTATGAAATGTTCTATAACTCTCGCCTTAGAGGCAAGACTTAGCCCGCCAAAGGAGCAAGTTATGCCCCACGGGCAAGAGTTGACACTACCACATTGTGTTTTGATTTATGAAATGTTCTACAGCTCTTGCCTAAGAGATAAGACTTAGCCCAAAGACTTTCAAACAACAAGTTACGCCTCATGGGTAAAAGTTGAGACTACCACATTGTGTCTTGATTTATGAGATGTTCTATAACTCTTGCCTTAGAGGCAAAACTTAGCCCAAAGACTTTCAAACAACAAGTTACACCTTACGGGCAAAAGTTGACACTAGCACATTGTGTCTTGATTTATGAGATGTTCTATAACTCCTGCCTTAGAGGCAAAACTTAGCCCAAGGACTTTCAAACAACAAGTTACACCCTATGGGCAAAAGTTGACACTACCATATTATGTCTAGATTTATGAGATGTTCTATAACTCTTGCCTTAGAGGTAAGACTTAGCCCAAAGACTTTCAAACAACAAGTTACACCCCATTAGCAACAGTTGACACTACCACACTGTGTCTTGATTTATGAGATGTTCTATAACTCTTGCCTTAGAGTAAGACTTAGTCCAAGGACTTTCAAACAACAAGTTATACCCACTACCACATTGTATCTTGATTTATGATATGCTCTATAAGTCTTGCCTTAGCCCAAGGACCTCCCCAAAAAATAAGTTACTCCCCATGGACCAGAGTTAACACTGTTTCAATATGTCTTGATTTATGAGATACTCTATAACTCTTGCCTTAAAGGCAAGACTTAGCTCAAGGATTTTCAAACAATAAGTTATGCCCCACGAGCAAGACTTGACACTACCACATTGTGTCTTGATTTATGAGGTGTTCTATAACTCTTGTCTTAGAGGTAAGACTTATCCCAAATGACTTGCAAACAACAACTCATGCCCTTAAGTTTACTTTGATGACAAAGAATGAAGATCCTCTTTGCGGATTATCCAACTTTCTGTTCATTAACAAAAAATAATAGACGTAGAGAAAAAAGAAAAAGAGAAGAAAAAGAATAAAGATTGAGAAACAAAAGAGACAAGTAAAAAACAAAAAAGAAAAAAATTAAGGTTGAAAAAAACAAAAATGATGAAAAAATAAAAATAAAGTTTGAGAAAAAATTTTAAAAAAAAAAGAAAGAATGAGAAAAGAAAAAAAAACAAAAAAGAAAAGAAAAATAAAGGTTGAGAAAAATGAATTAAAAAAAAAAGAAGATAAAAATCAAGGGGGGGAAAAAATTGAGAGAAAAATGAGCATGAAAAGTATAAAATTATTTGAGGTGAGAGGGGCAAAACGATACTTATTCTATACATAAAAGGAAAGGAAGGCAATATGCAATATGCAATATGCAAAGGTAGAGATTCAATTTTACTGTCACGATCCATTGAGATTTTTAAATTTTATCGTTTTAATACGTTAGGATGACAGAAAATAAAAAGAAATGAAAGGGGATTGGGTAAATTAAAGCATATTGAGTTCCTATGTCCAATTAGAATTTCTCAAGTGGTAAACAATTCTGCAAAATAGTTTATTCTCAATAACACAGTGTCAGTACGTCTATGTTGCATGGGCAATACTTCCCTAGTTCAATCAGAATCGAGAACTGCGGAGAGGTTCTAACCGGTCTAGTTGACTCTCAAAAAGCGAAACGTGATAAATAAAAGTGAATAGAGGGACTATAAGTTGTCAGTGTAAAAAAGAAAATTATATGATCAAGTTATTATTATCTAATGTATTAAGTAATTAATTTTATTTTTTACGATTATGAATTTCACATTTTAAGAAATTTTATCTATAATCTGTATATATGATTTAGATAATTTGATATTGTAAAAAAATATTTTCACTGTCCATATACTCTTCAATTTTGTTTGTTAAGACATACTTTTGTCAGACAAGAAACCAACACCAAATTAAAATACTTAAAGCCTTGGAAATGAACAATATCAATAGTGTTTGTGTCCAATGACAAATCTTGGAGCTACAAAAATTAAATTAAATTAAATTAATGTCAGAATATGGTTTGTCATTAACGTGAATATTCATTGTAACCCAAATTAATTTTTGTACTCATTATTACTGCAAAAATTCCTCTTCACTGATTAAATACCGACCAAATAATATGATAAAATCCCACATGCACACAGGCTCCTGTGACAATCTTGATTGGTGAAAGAAATAAGTTAGATATATACTATTATTAATATTATTCACCAAATTGGAACATGAATCTCTGAATGGACTCACATGCAATATGATATTTTTGGACAGTTATGGGGTGGCTTTTTTAAATTAACTTCATTTCAGTTAGCGACGGATTGAGTAAGAATTTTCACTAAGAAGATTTAAAAAATTTAAATTAAAAAAAAATTAACATTTATTATGTGTACATAAAAAAAATTGACTTTATATATATCATGTAATTTTCCATCAAGAAACATTGAAAATGCGAATGAACCCCTTACATCCACGTGACTCCACCCTAGTTACAGCCTCATTTTACCTACAGGCAGAGAGCTATAATACAGATTTGACCCATTACGATTATAACACAAAAAGTTTGACATGATTTAAGGATTCATTAGCTAAAATTTTAAAATTTACTTATTTTAAGAAATATGTTTTTGTCCAAATGAATTTCTAGAGAAGTACTTTATATTTGAATAATTCAGCAATTTGAGAGAATCATTTAAATTTGAATGTGTCAGAAAAATAATTTCTGTTTGATCTATACAAAAAAAAAATAATCTAGTGTATCAATCAACCTACTAAAAGTTGACACTAGCTGACTTATAGCCTGTTTGGTCAAGCTTCTAAAATCAGCTTATTTTCAGAAGTGTTTTTTTCAAAAGTATTTTTCAAAAAAGTACTTTTGGTGAGAAACAGTTTGTGTTTGGCCAATAAAATTAAAAAAACACTTTTGAGCAGCAATTATTGTTTGGTCAAGTTTTTAAAAGTGTTTTTAAGTATATTTTTCTTATAAGTGCTTTTGAAGAGAAGCTATTTTTTTTAGCTTATGAAAAACTGTTTTTTTTTACTCCCCAGAAGCACTTATTTCCTTCCATAAGTTTGGCCAAACACCTCAATTTTTTAAAATAAGCACTTTTTAGAAAAAATAAACACTTTTGAGGAAAAATAAGTTTGGCCAAATAGGCTATTAATCAATATTAGGGCAACTTGGACTATATCTGTTTCTGATGGAATCATAAAATATATTCAATTTTAAAAGTTATTTAAAATATAGTTTGATATGTGTAACATGTCCAACTTATCCAAGTCAGTCTTCGATGTATTGTGAATAGATTAATTGATCAATCAATAGTGGTGCATCCAATAGATTGAATCAATTTGGACTGTCTAGATAGACTAAATAATTAACATATGAACGAGTTGTCAAAAATAGGGGGTGGGGTAACATTTTATTTTTTTTTAGTTTGGTTGGTACGTTTCTACCTCCTACAAACGAAAAAAAAAATGGTATGCATAGTTTTTGATTTGATAATTAAGCAAATTATGACAAGAAAAACAAATAAATTAGAAATGCGCAATTGTTATGAAATAAGTAATATAACTAAAAAAGTTGGAGAGGAAATATTCTTCATCTCTGAACTTGATGTTCTCTCTCTCTCTCTCTCTATATATATATATATATTTATAGAGAGAGAGAGAGAGAGAATGAAAGGGGTGTCTCATCAAGAACGCGATGTCTCACTTGTTGCAAGTTAGGTGTGAGAACACGTCTTTCTTCGAAGCTCTTGCATGATCACTAATTGTCTTCCTTTTACATGTTCTCCACGGCCCATGTGTCATCATCTGAAGCTTCTTGCAAACTGATTGCTTAAACTATTTATAAGGTGTCTATTTGATTGCAAACTTCAAGAGCCAAATGGACATCCGCGATATAATTTTTTCATAACAACAATAACACTTGAAAAGGAGTAAGTAGTCATTAAAAGGATATATGTGAAAAAAGAAGAAGAAAACAGAACTTTTGGGGCTGATCAAACATGAGAAGTGATAAAGACTTTTAGCAAACAATTCACTTATACTGAAATTTAAAAGAGAAATATTCAGTTTTGGTACCTTACTCACAAGAACTCCATTTTCTCTGTGCAGGTCGACGCATGGATTACGAAGGAAATCGATCCTCCTCCGTCTTTTGATCGCATGGTGAAGCATAGCCCGTTAGTGATATTGTCCGCTCTGACCACGGCTTTAAGTGCATCACTAGGGTGTAATACCTGCTTATTTATATACCTAACATCTCGCATGTATTTTGGATATGGAACTCTTATCATAAGCTAGGTGTCATCACGTATACCTAATTCAACTATTCGCCAGCTACCTATTACCTCCAACCAGCACATTTACCTAGTAACTTTGGTCAGATACTACAGCGTAGGCTGATAGAAAGAATTGTCTCACTCCATTCTTAACTTCCTTTTCCATGTAGAATCTGAAGTCCTTGCCTTCCCTTCTTCAACAATTTTAATGATATGTTCAACCAATTGTTGTCATTCTCTTCCCTACACATTTAGCTACACTATTTTGAGCTTAGTATAACCTTTTTTGCCATTTATGCACTCTTTACTTTGCACTGAATATTTATACAGTGGGATCAATTTTTCTTATCTACTCGATCTAGTCTACACATTTGGGCTTAGTAGAACCCTTTTGTTCTTTACAATGTACTTATTTTTTCATTGAACTATGCAGTGCGAGTCGACATTAATTATCACTTGTTATCTATTCATTCTGCAACAAAAAATGGCCAAAGATGTTGAAGTTAAAGGATTCAACCCCGGATTGATCGTCTTAATTGTTGTTGGCCGCGGGCTTTTACTGGCGTTCCTTGTTGGCAACTATTTACTTTACATGTATGCACAGAAAACTCTCCCTCCAAAGAAAAAGAAACCCGTCTCCAAGAAGAAACTGAAGAGGGTAAGACTGAAGCAAGGCGTTTCAGCGCCTGGTGAATGGATATCTTGGACAGACCGGCATATATTCCCCTTGTTAATTCTGATAGAGGCTTGTCGGAGATAAGAGTTGTATACGATATGTTTGAGTGTTTCATGTTATTCGCGAGAATTTCTTCTCTCCGGTCTTATATGTCTGGTTTCATAGTTAATAGATGTCTGGACTTTATAATGCTAGCAATTTCCCATCATCATTGGTAGAGCTTAACCCTTAAAAAGACAACAATTGTGGTGCACCTGAATGGACTTGTTATGTATTTTTCATGGCTGTTCTTTTACTAGAGAAGCCACTTGACTGTGTAACTTACTTTACTCTCCTTGAGGAATTTCTGATATGGGTAATGTCTGGGACAGTTAACGTGCACCTCGACTAATCTACAAGCACCTAGTTCAAATCTCTTTTACTATACAAAAATCAGATTCATCAACACAGACTTCTTGTATGATTAATCCTGATTTCATACAAATTGCAAATCCATCTCTTTTATATGTATACATTACTATATATTATCACCTACAGAGTAAAGTTTTACATGTAAATTTTCCAGCGGTTAAGGAAAAAGTTCAGGTATAATATTAGAAAACATTGTAACAAATAAAACCAAGTAGCAAATGGTATGGAATCAATGGCACAGCAGTTGCTATCAGCGACCCATGGTCTGGTCACCAGGGGGCATCATAAATCGGACTGGTTTGGCACTGAACCCGGGATGAGGGAGCCTACGACGAATTTCACGACCTTCCTGGCAAAGAGCACAAGGGTGACAGAAGATATGAGTTGCAAAGTCACAAGTTGACTCACATTGCTCGCGGCGTTCCTCATCCTCGACAAAGCCCCCATAGCACCCACATGACCTGGTGGCTGCCTCACAGTTACCCTGCAAACGAAATAAATGTTAGAACGTGTTTCCAAACATCCGTTGTAGAATTAAGAAACGACAACAGCTATAAGGTAATTGAAAGAAGAGCAAGAGCTACGCCAGGTACCATCTGTTAAAAATGAAATGATGCCGAAACAGAAGGAACTAACAAAGCTAGATGATGTTAACAACCATTATCAAAAAGAAATGAAATGATGTGGAAACTGCAGGATCTAACAAAGCTGGATGATGTTAACCAAAATGTAGTGCAGTAAATGACTACAGAGAACAATCATAGTTCGAACCCAACTTGCTTGGGATTAAGGCACAATTTGCTTTTTGTTGTTGCTGCATAGCCTGAAGCTTGAAGTTAGTCATGACAAGGGCATTAAAGTGCAACATTTACTAGATTTTATCCACACCTAATAATGTCAAATGGGGTCCAAGACAAAGAAAATTAACACCTAGCTGCTTGATAAATATGATGCTTTACTATGTTGCCTCGTAATGTAGCATTAGAACATCTAATCCCAGAAACAAAAAAGTTACAGTAAATTGGAATAAAAAGAGCATTAGGAGAATAGTTCTTTTTGAAACAACATCCCCAGAGAAGTTTTATGGAGATGCTTGGAGTCTATTGGTGTATCTATGGCAATACATTAGAGTGATTACAAACAAGTATGATGAAGTTAAGATCCGAGTGAGGACAGTGGAAGGAGACTCGGAACACTTCTAAGTCGAGATGGCGCTACACCAGGGATCAGCTCTCAATCCTTTTTTTTTGCCTTGGTGATGGATGAATTGACAGGCATATTCAAGAAGAAGTACATGGTGTTTGTTATTTGCAGATGACATAGTATTGATCGACGAGACACGTGACGGAGTTAATGATAGATTGGAAATTTAGAGACAAACCCTAGAGTCTAAATACTTCAGGCTGAGCACAGATGCCCCAATGAGGAGGTGTGAGAAGTTGGCGGCGATAGGTTTAAGGAGAGGTAGGGTAGACCGAGGAAGAATTGGGGAGAAGTGATTAGATAGGTATGACACATCTTCAGCTCACCGAGGACACGACCCTAAATAGGAGAGCTTGGAGGTCGTGGATTAGAGTAGATGGTTAGTAGGTAGTCGAGCATTTACTTTCTTCCCAGCGGTAAAGCAGGGTTGTAGTCTGGAGAACTATTTGTTCTCTTACCACTATTATTATTATTATGCTAGCATTTCTAATTCTTTTGATTTTATTACTACTTTTGCTTCTTTTACTTTGGTCATCTCTAATATTTATATCGTCGGTACTTTTCTTTCTTCAATATTTGCATCATACTTTTTACTCTTGCATTTCTTTCAAACCATGTTGTGAAAAAGCCGCAGGTCTATTAGACACGGTCCCTCTACCTCACAAAGTTAGTAAGGTCTGCATACACCCCACCCTCCCTAAATCCAACTTGTGGGACTAAACCGGGTATGTTGTTGTTGCACATATATCTTCATGCGAAGAATGTAGAAAGGTAAGTTCAACATACCAAGCCTCATAAAGGGGATCGAAACATCCAAATAAAATATTCAAAACATGCACTGAAAGAACTGTGAAATCTTAGGTCACATATGACACAGACAAAGCATGGGGAAAGGTTTTTAACCACCAAAATCCTTTAAATTCAACCACAAAGGTCTCCATCTTTAATAACTTCTAGTAAATACTAACTAATGTGTGAAAAAACCCACACACAAATGACAGAATTATCAAATCGCAAGCATTTAATGAAAAATTAGAATTAAAAAAAACTATATAAACTTGTCCTGCACAGTAGATAAGCTATGGGATCTTGAATAAAAAATGCAGAGCAAATTTAACATGCTTGGACCAGATTTTAACAAATCAGATAACATCCTCAGAATCAAAATTAAAAGAAGAGCAAAACATGAATCAAAGCTGCTAGACCCAAATCAATCAAATCCTTTATTGACAAAAACCAAAATACTACGGTACAAAACCACTATTGATAAAGCACTTGATAGGAATAAAAAGGAAAAAAGCAAAGAGACAGTCAACCTCAAGATTAAACCTCTGCCGGAGAGCTGTACGGCTGGGATATGAAAACCATGGTGCCATGCAGTTCCAGCCGAAAAAGGACTGTCCAATCAGGAATAGACCAGTGTAAGGCAAGCAATGATTAGCAAAACTTCCAGGAGAAGTCCCAATTCTCTCTGCATTGCTCCCATAGAGCACACATGGTGCCAGAGTTCCTAACAGACCTGTGCAATGCCACGACTCGCCCCATTAGTATGATGAAGAGATGACAAGAAGCAAGGAAACAAAACGCATAACATCTTTAAGTATCAAGAATGACATTCATACTGCAGATATAACTCTAAGAGGAAAGAACTTGAACCAAAATTGACTTATTCAGTGAAACACATCGGAGAATACTCAAGAAATTGTGCCACGTTATGGAAGTTCCTGGATCGTGTAAAATAATAGTAGTACCAAAGACAGCACCTTCTATCAAAAATGGAAAATTGGCTATGGAGATTCCGTGCGGTTAGAAATTAATACAGACACAAAGGGCTTCAACAGGAAAGTAGTTTCGATCCAATCCATTCTTGGGCCCACCTATAGAACTTGTCAAGGCAGAACCCAATAAAGGTGAATGCGAACATATTATATAAGAGCGAGTTAGAGAATAACTTTTGAACATCAACTATGTGTCAACAAGTTCATAGTTTGTTTGTTGTTTTCTGAACTGGATCGTCCATATAGTAATAAGTATGACTCTGTATATCGATGCATATTACTCATTCCCATAACTTTGCACCAGTGGCATAGCAATTGCAGTTGTAGCAAATGAAACATTGTATTAATAATTGGGGTTCTATAACCAATATAATGACTGATTGAACACACAAACTAAAAGATTAAGCGCCTGATACTGCTTCCTTAATAGTATCATCCTTCCTTCAATTGAGTCATCAGAATAAGCGACACAAATCTTTTCTAAATCTTTTAGGAAGTGCGAACGGTTTCTAAATGTGTTGAATTTAAGTAAATGTTTATTGGCTATTTTGAATTTAATACCGTAAATATACGGCACACCGCATGGGCCTAAATCAACCCCAAAAGTAGCTCTTGAGGCGAGGATTGACCAAAGTCATATAAACAAACCATCCGTTCATTTCCGAACCAATGTGAGACAAGTCCATATAAACAAACCACCTGTTCATTTGCCAACCAATGTGAGACAAGTCCATAGCACCCAAGGGTGTGGCCTAGTGGTCAATGAAGTGGGTTGAAAGCCTGAGGTATCATGTTCGAATCCCAGCAGAGACAAAAAAAACTAGGTGATTCTTCCCATCTTTCCTAGCCTTGATAGACAGAGTTACTTGATATCTGTTGCTGGTACGACGTGGCAGGTATCCATGGATTTAATCGAGGTGCACGAAAACTGGCCCAGACACCACAGTTATAAAAAAAAAAAGATTCCATATAAACAAATCACCAGTCCATTTCCCAACCAATATGAGACGCTAACCCACTAAGACCCCCTTCACAGTCAGACCTGGAGCGACCTCAAAAGCTAGTTTTCGAGGTAGTATTGCCCAAGTACATATAAGCATATGTAATGTACTCAACCCAAACACTACGAATTACTAAATTGTAGAAGGAATTTTATTGATAGATGCGTCAACGGTTACAATCAATCAACTAGGAATTTAGCTACACTACGACTCCATAGCTGACTTCAAGCTTCCGACATTGAAGACCTATAATGAAGCTTAGGGTTAGGTGAAGAAGAAGATGAAGGAAGGAAGGAGAGGAAGAATACTCTAGAAGAATTTAGAGAGAGAATTTTTGGGAGAAGTATATCTGTAATTCCATAACTGTCTTTGCTCTGTGGATCTCCAGGTATTTATTAACATGAAGCTGGATCTTGACAGCTGGCTCCTAGCTGGACGAATCTGATGTGTTGATATGAATAGCTAACTACTAATCTTGGCCCTTGATAGTTCTGCTCATTAAACGAGTGCCTCCCACGTGACTCATTTACTTTGGATCATTACAATCCTTCCCCCTTGAAATTGACCTTGTCCTCAAGGTCACGACAGGGCAATGAGTTGACATTAGCTGCTGCCACTAGCTTATGGCAGGTGAAATTGAACACCCACAAAAGTGCCAATGCCAATGATAGTAATGCAAAAGGAGGAGTTGTCCCAATGAAGTTCTAGTAAGTTGCCTATAAACTTTATACCAGCCTTATATTCCTTTGTGATTGCAGTAAAAGATATTTCTGAACACATGTTCCATAACCCAATTTTCTCATTAACTAACCAAGAAGCAAATAGGCACTTCAGTGAAGCACCATCATAGGTTTGTGATACGATCTCTCTCCTCAATGTATGGAGATATCTGGCGCTCTTCATACAAGTCAGGTTGTGGTAAGGAATAACGATAATCAGTAGCTCTAAGGTAGTTTCCCCCAGGATCAAATGGAACATGTAAGATTTTTTCCTCCAGAACAAATTCAAGGCTGGAGTCTTCATAGCTAACTTCACTAAGATTACTAGTATATCCCGTAGCTTCTAGTCTACCAAATCCCCTCAAGCAACCATTTTCCCAGTAGAAGTGACCAGAACTACCTTTTGACCCATTCCGCTCAAAGGAAACTAAGAATTGATATCGTCTGACTTCTCTGTAGATTGCAAAATGTTGGGATTTTAAAACAAAGTAGTCATGGAGTACTGGAACAATCTGTTGGTCGTTCCTTGTCTTCACATTTATCCTTGACCGTTCGGAGTTGCCCCAATTTGGCAGTCCTTCAAACTCAACACCCCTACTTTCAAGAACTAAAGCATAGAAGTTATCACTTTCAAGGAAAAAGACATTAATTTTTCTCACATAAACCCACGAAAATTTTCCATTATTAAAAACTAAAACCAGCAAGGAAAGCTCAAATGCAGGGGAATAAGCATCAACATAGTGTAGAAACCATATTACTGGCACAAAATGACCCCAGAAGTTCTTAATAAATTTGAACTTGTGTGTTGCGCCTTCAACCATGCCACTAAACAGGAGCTTGATAGTATAACTTTGTATCCACGATAAGCTATCAACTATAACACCTGGTTGTATCATGAGAAGCAAGGATCCTAACTTGCAAATCGATGTTTTCATCATCTCCATCATTTTGTTGCTCAAGCAATATACCCGAATTAATACTCTCCGAGGAACAAGGATAGGCAGAGACTCCATGTATTGTCCAGAAGGTATTAGCATGCAATCCACTTCCCAATTCTTTAAGTGAATAACTACAATTAGACTATCGAACCCAATGGCCCTGGATATGGCCATCCACCACATTATCTGATGTTGCCTTAGTCCTCTCATATCATGCATTTCTTCTACTTCAACCTTCGTGTGAGCAGCCACGCTATACCTCATCTCTGCCATTTTTCGAATTTGTAAGGATGTCAGGAAACTTGACGATGTCTGCACATTTACATTTTGCTCCAGTTTCTTATTTTCTGACTCATCTAATGCGGCTTCAATAGAAACAATTTTGGTGGTTTTCTCCCGTGCCTCAACTGTGATACCATTAGTCCACTCATTGCACTTTTCAGTGAGACATACACCCACACTAGATTTATCTATTGGTTCAGAATTTTCAGCACCTTCAATTCCATTTACTGTTGATGCATTCTCGTCCCAATCCTCCGATTTCATAGCAACTGGTGTTGGTAGCTTTGCTTCAGCATCTACAACATTCAGAAATGGAAAGCCATCGAAATTACTGAAAAGCAGAACTCGACTGAATGAATACACACACGACTTTATCCTATCAAGGCAAGCCCAGAAGACCTGTCCAGTATCAACCCAATTACAAATGCATAAATCCAAAGCATGTGGGAGCAAACCAATAGTTGTATGAGGATCACAAAATGCTGCTAAAATATCCTCCTCCGGCTTTATATCAAAGAGCTTGTCACCAAGCAGAATGTCAACCTTAGAATTTGACAAAGGTGCATACCCAAGGTGTGTCGTGATATTATAAGCACTGGACAGATTGTTGAGACCCATCATTTTCGGTATTGTATCCTCAATAACAAGAGCATAAGGTCGTGAGTCCATATGTGAGTTCATTATCTTGGTCTCAGTGGTGCTTGTAATTCGGGTGGAGTGGAGTTCAACTAGAATTTCAGATTCAGCCCATTGAGGACATTCGTCGAACATCTGGTACTCATTGTATTCTGAATTGGTTGCACTGCTATTTTTAACCTTTTGCAATTCGTCCATAGCAAGGTCATCTAAAACCACCTCGGTGTGGTTGTCTCCTTCATTCTTTTTCCTCGAACAATCATCAAAACAAAAGTGGCATTGGCAGTCAACGCTGCGTATGCAGCCATATACGCAAGAGTTGCATTGGCAGTCAACACTGCATATGCAATCCTCACACCACCTCTGCAATTGCTTAACATTCACAACTATTCTTGACATTCCAATGATTCCATCCATAAGGGCCCTTTGACTTGCAGTCCTCGATTCCTCAGAAATCTTCTTTGAATTACTACCCACAGTCAAGACAGATTCGTTGCTTTGATACCACTTGTAATGTACTCAACCCAAACACTACGAATTACTAAATTGTAGAAGGAATTTTATTGATAGATGCGTCAACGGTTACAATCAATCAACTAGGAATTTAGCTACACTACGACTCCATAGCTGACTTCAAGCTTCCGACATTGAAGACCTATAATGAAGCTTAGGGTTAGGTGAAGAAGAAGATGAAGGAAGGAAGGAGAGGAAGAATACTCTAGAAGAATTTAGAGAGAGAATTTTTGGGAGAAGTATATCTGTAATTCCATAACTGTCTTTGCTCTGTGGATCTCCAGGTATTTATTAACATGAAGCTGGATCTTGACAGCTGGCTCCTAGCTGGACGAATCTGATGTGTTGATATGAATAGCTAACTACTAATCTTGGCCCTTGATAGTTCTGCTCATTAAACGAGTGCCTCCCACGTGACTCATTTACTTTGGATCATTACAGCATACCACCAATCCCTTCCCCAACCAATGTCGGCCTCTACACCAATCTAACAACCAAGTCAATTCCATTAATTAGATTTTTCGTTTTTCCTGAATACCCTAAACCACAATAAAAATCGATATTTTTACGTAAATAGGAAATATACATTTCGTATATAGAATGAAAAAAAAAAAAAAACTTACAAACTTCAAAATCGCTGCTGACGAATTCATCATTCTTCCCAAAACAAGAGCAAAGCCCAGATTCCCATTGGGCCCTACGCATAATTGGTTCCCCCACCACCGCCGCTGGCCCAACAGCATGGCCCATAGGTAACCCATCAGCCGTCCATCCCATTGGCACAGCAGCTGAAGCAGCCGACGGAGCTGGCATTTTTCCGGAATTTGAAGAATTGGGCTTGTTGGGCTTCATTTCATTGTTTGTTTCGGATTTTTGGCCCGGTAGAAATGGGCTTGATTCTTCCATATTGGCCATTGGGGATAATTCTTTTTACTTTTTTGGAATTTGAAGAATTGGAAAGTGGAGGGATCTAAGAGATGCTTGAAGAAGAAAAGGAAACACAAGGATGTGAATCTCAAAGATCTCTCGATTCTATTGTGTGTTTTGTTTTTGTTTTCCTCTTGTGTTTTGATTGTTCTTTTTTTGGCTGAGGATGACCGTAAATAGTGGAGAAAGTAAGATTAATCTTATGGAATCATTTTCTTCGTGAAAATAAAACAATAAATGAGGTCGGTGTTGGGGGGGTTGAGAATCGGGAGTTGTACTTGGGTTTGGGTCAAGATTAGGAGTCGGGTCCAAGATTAGGGTTAGTTAATCGGGTCTAGGATCAAGGTCGAGGTAGAGAATCGGGGATGGAAGTCGGGTTTGGATTCGAGGACAGGTCTCAACTCTTAGATTTGAGTCATTAATCAAGTCCCGGGTCATGATCCAAAATCGGATCATATGTCAGGATATGGAGTCGGGTCCCAACTTAAGAACACGACCTAGGACCCGACTCTTCAATCCCGAATGGGAACCTAATTCCCGATCTTAACCCAGACCTGACTCATGACTCTCGACCCCGACCTTAATTTGGGCCTCGACTCCTAACCTTGATCTGGGACCCAACTCCCAAACTTGATTTAAAATTTCTACCTCGATGCGAGACTCAACTCCCGGCCTTAATCAGAGACACAAAATTTGACTCCTGACCTGAACTGAGACACAACTCATGACCTAGGACTCGACCAGCCCCGAGACTCACCACCCAACCCTAACTCGAGACCTGGTATTCGGCCTTGACCCATAACCCGACTCTCGATCTCAGCCACGGGCCTAGGACCCAACCCAAAACTCGAGGCCCCCTCGGGTCTTGACTCCTTACTCCCGACCCCGAGAGTCGGGTCCCGAATCAATGTTCGATCTCGAGTCAGGATCAGGAGGTGTGTCCTAGGTCAAAGTGGAATCTTGGGTCTCGCATTGGGGTCGAGTGTCAAGTTGAAAGAGAGTTTTGAAAAATATTTTTACGTACAAAGTCATTTTTCTTAAATTTGAGAAAAATAAGTCCATTTTGGAAAACATTTTTCAAAATATTTGAGCCAACCAAACACATGAGAAATCGGAAAACATTTTTCGTAAAATATTTTCCTTCATACCAAACACGTCACTTTTTTCCTCTGTCAATGATTCTCATTCATACTTAATTTTACTCTACGCTAAAACATTTCTACGGAGTTATAGATTAATGAACTAGTCAATCATTTAAATTGTACTTTGAATTATCAACAACTTGGATACTATGAAGATTACTTAGGGAATCATTTAAATCATTTGAGTGAGTTCTCATCACCAAAGTCATTTCTCTGTAGAGTTTAAATAAAGATGGTCCAAAACTAATAAATAATTCAACGATTTCATTGATTTAATAATAACAATAATAATGATTACAATAGCAATAATTGAAGACTCACAAGCCTCATTTATACAACTTTTTGGGAGATATATTATAAATGAAAGAAATAAAAACCACATTCTAATGCATTTAATATGTATCTCCAAACTGCAGAAACACTCTTCTTAATTGTTCATCCAAATTTCAAAAAAGAAACTCCTCCAAACACATCAAATTTCTTGCAAATTTATCCATGAATTTTTTTCCCCTACAAAAACAAAAGAAGAAAAAACACAAATACTAAATCAGAAATTGAATAAGAAAATGAAAAGCAAAAAGAAAACAAGAAATCCATAGGAACAAGGGCATGGATCTATTTATGTTAAGACAACAGGCGCAAGCACATTCACTATCTCTATCTTTGACTCGAACTCTATGTATATAGTTCAAAACAATTTTGAGCAATTTTTTTCCATATATCAACTTCAAAAATTTTTGACACAAGAGATGTTAACGTAGTGATATTTGACACCCTTTTAGTAAAAATCGTGGATCTGCATCTACGTGAATTAAAGAAAAATTAAGTAGTTCATGATGTATAAGAAGAGAGTAAATTAAATTGCTTACACTAATTTCTCCAAGTTTACTAGCTTTCAATCCTTTGAATTTGCGATGATGTTTTAACATGCTTTGGTGATGAAAGTTATGTTTTCCCCTTGATCCTCTTGGTGGTGGAATATAAGTATGAGTTTCTGGACCTCTATAATCAATTTCATAAATTTCTGAATCCATCTTTGACAAATCCATTTTTCCTGTAAAGAAAAATATCATTTCCATAATTAGTCACAATTATTAAATTCCGCACACTACTTAAAAAACGCGAATTTCTGATAGAATCCATCAAAAATTTAGCTTGTCAGAACGTTTCCAACGGACTTTCTATTGGAAATCCTAGATTTCTGACGGACATTCTATTGTAAATTTCATATTTCTAACGATGTTATGACATTTTGCCTTTATCATGGCTACTCTGTAAAAAGGATTCTTCAACTATTTTCCTGTTTTGGATGTGAAGGCTTATTCAATAACAAGATCTCCCTTGATCCTTGCCGTCTACGTGACGGCTCCTCTTTCTTTGCTTTGGGAACGGAAGTTCTACGGTAGGTAACAACATGCATAAGCAAGTTGATCGGAATGGACCAGTCAGTGAAGATATATATATGTCGAACGGATTCACAATAAACAAAGGCGATTGAATAATTAATAACATTAAAAAAAAAAAAAAAGGAAAGGGGGCTTACTTGAGCCCCTTTTCTTCCAGTACCTATACATGGAATGATTTCCCGTGATCAGTAAAGTAGTCTAGGGGAAAGATAAGCCCTATCACATCATAAACGTCCATTGGAAATTCACAAGTTTTTAGTAGTGACATTAAGATAAGAAAAAAACAAACTATTTTTGAAACAAGAGATTCAAGATCCATTTGAAGACAAATTACCTGAAGAAGAACAAGGAGCAATGAGGATGAAAATCAAGAAAATGCAAATGAAACTAGCCTTCATCTCCATGGCAAAGAGAATATATCAAGAACCAATTAACCAAAAGGAAGCTTGAGTTTGTTTTCTTTGAGTAAATTTATTTTGTGCTAATTGATCAAGAGACTATATAAAGTCATAGGGAGGAAATGGATCAAGGAACAAACATGAAGTGAAAGAGGGAAAAGGAAGTACATAGTTAAGGAAGTTCACAATTTTTGGCAATTGAAAATGTCACCATCTAACACAGCAATTAGTTACAAGGTCCTGATGTAGATGTGGTGGGTTGGAACATTTATGTAGTGAAAAGAGAAACACTAAGTGTAGCCTTCAGGTAACCTTTATTTTTTTATAACTGAAAAATCTCCAAGTGACAACGGACACATCGTTGATAACTCTATGAATAATAGGTCTGACAACTCTAGTATCCTTCTCTATTTAAATATTATATTTTTATTTGCAGTAGAGTTAGCAATTGTGACGTGCACCTAAGCAACACATCATGTGTACCAAAGCATGGTGCCATCTTGTAATGCTACTGATTCACCTGATTATGTAAATATTATTTTCACTGTTAGCAGATAAAAATTATACAATTGTAAAATAAAACCAATTGTAAATACTTTATTCGACATTAAGAGTGTGATTAGTGGTTAATGAAATAAGTTAAGAACTATGCGAGGTCTCATCATCAGGTCCAAACTTCAATGGAGGTAAAAATATTAGTTGATTTATTTTCATTTATTCAAGTCTTGGTGGATAGAATTACCTCTTACCTAATACCTATACTAATGTGAACCGTGAGGTAATAGGTACTTTGTACAATGTTCAGATGCGCGTGTAAGTTGGCTCGGATAATATTATTATAAAAAAAATAATTATTTTAATTGTTGAAAGGAAGGTCTGGGAACTATACTGGACAGTCCCATGTGTGTATTATTGTAAATGTCATAGAAGGACATCCTCTTTAGCAGACCCCAATTGGCTGGACCTAATTCCACTGATAAAAACCAAACTTACCCTATGTTTTCTTGCCTGCTATTTTTCTGTTATTTTATTTTCCTCTTGGATTTAACAAATTCTGCAAATAGGATGACACTATACACATTATGGGGACTTTGTGTTCTAGTTTTTTATGACAAAAGGTAATTTGTTTCAATATGATTTGTAGTATTTGGACTTTAGTTGAAAAATATGGGGCAGCTATAGCTTGTCTACTTTGTTTTCTTAAGCAAACATTGGTACCCTTCACTATGCTCTTTGTAGCTTATTGTGGTAGGAACATTTTACATGCACTGCAGAAGATGTTGAAATTTTAAATTTTACTTTCTCTACTTTATTATCATGTACAAGTTGGACTTCATCATGCAATTTTTTGTGAAAAGATTCAAGTTGCTCGAACTCTCCAAATATGTAGACGCATTCGTGTCGAATTCACCAAAGTGCACTACTTTTGAAGGATTCGACACGCACCCGATGACATTTTGAAAGAGTCCGAGCAATATAGGAAAAGATAATAGCTTCTAGAGGAATTGGTTATATTATAAGTATTTTTTTTACGAATCGAAGCGGCATACGTAATTAGGGAAACAATTTGGCCATGAAAAGTTTTCACCTTTTTCCGGAGTTAACTCCGAAAAACATGTTTGATCATTAAATTTCGAAAAATTATTTTTTCACTTTTGTCAAAAATTTCAAAAACAACAAAAAGGTGTTTTCACTTTTTTCACTCCAAATTACGCACAAAAAAAAAAAAAAAAAAAAACTCTAATTTATTTCATGGCCAAAGATAACTCCAGTTTCCAACTATCATTTATCATTTTGAAAAAAAAAAACTACTTTTTTTCTAATTTCACCGTGAAACACGGCCAAACGCCTACTCAATCTTAATAGATCAAAGCAGCAAGACTACTCTGACATTTACAATACCCCGTTGATAATATATGCTTACATCACTACTAAAATAAACAGGAAAACCGACCACAAAAAGCGACCACAAGTGGTCGATTTTCCTGTTTTTTCGACCAAAAAACCGACCACAAACTGTGGTCGGTAAAATAGTGGTAGCTTTTCCAAAACCGACCACATGTGGTCGGTTTTTCCAAAAATATTTATTTATTTATAAATCGATATTAATTATATTATAAATAAATTTTTTAATTAAAATTCTATTTATTAAAAATTTCCGACCACAAGTGGTCGGTTTTTGTAAAAAAAAAAATTAATATTTTTTTTAAAATACCGACCACATGTGGTCGGTTTTTCTAAAAAAAAAAATTAATATATTTTTAGAAAACCAACCACATGTGGTCGGTTTTTGTAAAAGAAATTTTTTTTTTTTTTTGGAAAACTGACCACATGTGGTCGGTTTTCCAAAAAAAAAAATTTTGGAAAACCGACCACATGTGGTCGGTTTATTTAAAAATATTTTTTTAATAGAAAAAAATGTTTAAATAAATATAATTTTAAAAAACGTTTAAAGATTCAATTTGTAGCAATTTATAACCTCCATAATATGATTTTAGATTTTTAACAACTTCAATCTGTGAGGGTTTATAACCCCCACAATATAGTCTCAATATCTTGTATGCATTTATAACCGCCACAGATTTTTCTTAAAAAAAACTGTAGAATTATATTCATACGTATAAATAATTTTGCCATACTACCAATTTATAACATAGACTGAATAGAAAATATTCAGAGTACAAAACAACACAATTACAACATATACAACTATTTATAACATAGATTAAACTGAAAATATTCAGAGTACAAAACAACACAAATCTAAATTCATGTCAAACATAATTAACAATCTCGGTTTAGATAACTCAAAGTTTACAACTTCAACTCCATAAAATCTAATATGAAAAGATACCAAGTGTTTGCGTGGTGATTCTCCATTCACGGGTGAAGTAAGCGCATTTTCGATTTGCATCACTAGACTGAAACAATAAAATAAATGCATTAGATGAAAACTTATAAACCATTAAATACTTAAAACCTGAATGCAATGTGCTAATTAGTTGATTACAAGAAACCACAATAGTTATGATCCATCACTAAATTACTCCATTCATTTCATATTACTTGACCTATGTTGACTTGACACAAGCCTTATGAAAATTTTTATTAGGGGTATTTTATTAAATTAACCTTATTAATAACACTTTGAACTCTAAATTTGACTAATACTATTTTATGTAGTTATTTAATACAAGGGTAGAAAAAAATATATACTAAAACTCTCTTGATTTTCTAAATGGGACAAGTAATTTTGAATTGGACAAGTAAAATAAAACATGTATTTTTGGTAGAGAGGCAAAGTAATATGAAATGGAGGAGTATTCTAAGCAACAGTTAAAAGTTGGGGAAGGGGTGGATGTGGAAGGGAAGCAAAACACACAAGGAAAATATAAACAAGAGTCTGACCTTTGGATCGGACAACGAAATAATAAACTATTGGTATTCAGTCTTTTTCCGATTCATTCAACTTGTGAAATGGAAAACCTATATCAAGGATGGCATATGAAAGAAGAAAGAAAAGAAGAATGATGAATACAAAACAACAGAGTAAAAAAATGAATACTATTAACCAATATGGTCAGCCAAGATACTATAATCATGCATCAATGAAGAAGACCATTCATATAAACTCCTCCATAAGTCCGTAAATAACATTGTAGTGAAAAAAATTAACATAAGTACATGACTAAAAGAAGAGAAAGTTAATTACTCAATAAGAAAAGAGACACAAGTTAATATAGTATAACTAATCCCACGAATTAAATTACGGGCAGAAGCAGGGATCACTAACTAATACTAATCTAATATAATACAAAAGAACTCTCTTTTATGTATACTTTGGTTGCTATCGCGAGCTTTACGCAATCAATCAAATTAGATAGATATCCCTTTCAGCAGGGTTACCTTTGTTCGGTATCTAGGGAAGAAAAAGGAATCTATTCAGAAAGCACTTACCAGCTCCTTTACAAATACCAAGGGGAAGCAGGAATTAAACCAATAGGGCACTACTCTCCATCTGTCGTAACAACGACAAAAGTCCAAATACCATAATTTCATTACCTTAGTTCTTAAACCCTAAAATGGAGACATTGGTATAACAAAAGGCTCGAGAGACCTTGAATGCAATCAACGCTACGATCAGAGAGACTACCTTAAACTAATATTCTAATGGGACAGTTAGCACTAAATTGAAACACAAGTCACAACTAAAAAAGAAGTTTTTAAATAGTATATGCATGAAAGCCCCATTGGATGCCCAAAAATTAGAAATGTAATAAGCTCCAACAAACTTTGAATTGAAAAAAAGATTAAAAAAATCTTCATACTTGGACTAACAAAACACCTGCAAATCTTATGCATTTAGGAGATAAATCGTTTGAAGCAAAGTATTAATGCTACAGTCGTTCAGCATACTAAGACCTAGGTATTGCATAACCCTATCAGAGAATTTAAAAATGGTATGATACATTCAAATTTCAGTGAAATTAGAAGTATTCATCAAAAACTTAACAAGAAACTTTGATGAACTAAGCAAACAAAACTAATGAAATAGCAACGAGAAAAAGAATGGAAACAAATTCTAACGTTTGAGAGGGAAACTCCAGTAAAATCCAGCTGCTATAGTTTATCTTTAAAGATCATCGGGCAAGATATTACTCTATAACCAAGTGAGTAAACATGATGTCAATCCCACCAAAACTCATGAACGATAATCTTAGCTTAAGCAAACAAGCAGATAAGTAGTACTCACTGCAATCTTATTTAAACTTTGTATGAATTTAACAACAAAAAAAAAAGAGCTATTTAGCATCTAAAAGATCAAGTCAATACTCATTTTATTGCATGAAAAAATAAAATAATTCACTCAACACATTTGAAGTAACCATAGAATTTAAAATAGTAAGTAGTAAAAATGAATTAATTTAACAATTTGAAATATGTCAGAGAGAACAACTCTTAAAGACATAGATTCTAGATCAAAGGATTTCTAAGGTTTAAAGTCTGCGCTTAGACATCTACAAAGGCTCTCTGGTTCTTAATCATGAAAGAGGTGTTATTACATAGATCCTTTTAGAATTATTACTTAAACAAGAAACTCCTAAAACCAAATAGACAAACTGAAGTTGATTTATGAACGTAAGAATAGTCAATTATATCAAGCTAGAATATAAAATTTGGGAGATACCTTTGAAATTGTAATATTTCATTACCAAGAAAACAGAGAAAAAGGAAATTAAATGAGCAAGTTTGGTTTTACTGAAAAAGAAAAAAAAACTCAAAAAGATCATCTAAAGCCCTCATATTCAATTTTTCCTAAGTCATACCACTGTCATGATTAGGCTAGCAATGGGTGAGCAAAAGAAATAACTTAAACGATGTTATCAAGCGCAAAAGACGATCGAGACAAATCAACTTACCTTCAAGTAAGGTAATATTCCAAAATTGCTTTCACAAAAATTGCTCCTTCCTTCAAGTAAAGTAATGTTCCAAATCGGAGGAGAGGAGATCGAGAGGGAGAAAAGAATTTTGGGGTGAGAGCAGCAACGAAAGAGGGGAAGAGAAGAGAGAGAGAGAGTCGGCGGTGGCGGAGCTGGTTCGTGGTGTTTTCCGGCGCAGTGAGTGGTGGATTTCGTCGGCGTCTCGCCGATGACGGTGACAGTGAGAGGGAGAGATGAGTTGGTGGAGATGAAGTGGTCGGATAGAGGTGGAGGAGTTCGTCGGTGGGAGGCGGCATTGGACGGGTCGTGGTTTGAAGGAGGAAGAAACTGAGAGAGGAGAGAGGAGGTCAAGGTGGCGGTGGTTTAGAGAGAGGGGGAGATTAGGGTTTAGGTGTTTGGTTTTAATTAAAAAGGAAATAAAGGATCAATCAATCTCGGCCGTCGGATCGATCTTGATAGACGATTGAGATTAAAATTGGAAATGGGTTGGGTTATGGGTTTGAATTGGGGAATTCAAATTGGACTCAATTTCGGCTAGAATTGACACTAATTTAGATAAATTATGAATATGGAATGCTAAAATAATAATAGTAGAAATAGTAATAGACTACGTGTTTGTAAATTATGCGTATGTATGTTTGCGGGAATAATTTAATAAATATCGGGAGGTCAAAATTGGGTGTCAACACTACATACATCACTACACGAGATATACGTATATATATATATATACTCGAGTGACTAGCATGTTCTAAATATGTACTATATACATCACATACACGAATATATTGCCCCGTAATACAACGTAAATACTATATACTCTGATGAATTATCGATTAATTAGCTTACATTATTATAACTTCAACAGTATATGATCTTACGTCGATCGTATGATAACAACGTGTTATTCAAAATACTTGGATAGATTCAGTTAGGTTGCTTTTGACTACTACGTACATCACTACACGAGATATATGTATATACACACACACACTCTATTGACTATCAGTTTCTAAATATGTACTATATACATCACATACACGAGTATATTACCCCGTAATACAAAGTATTTCAAATATACTCTGATGAATTATCGATTAATTAGCTTACATTATTATAACTTCAACAGTATATATCTTACGTCGATCGTATGATATCAACGTGGTATTCAAAATACTTGGATAGATTTAGTTAGGTTACTTTTGACTAATACGTACATCACTACACGAGATATACGTATATACACATACACACACACACTCTATTGACTATCAGTTTCTAAATATGTACTATATACATCACATACACTAATATATTACCCCGTAATACAAAGTATTTCAAATATACTCTGATGAATTATCGATTAATTAGCTTACATTATTATAACTTCAACATTATATGATCTTATGTCGATCGTATGATATCAACGTGTTATTCAAAATACTTGGATAGATTCAGTTAGGTTGCTTTTGACTACTACGTACATCACTACACGAGATATACGTATATACACACATACACACACTCTATTGACTATCAGTTTCTAAATATGTACTATATACATCACATACACGAGTATATTACCCCGTAATACAAAGTATTTCAAATATACTCTGATGAATTATCGATTAATTAGCTTACATTATTATAACTTCAACAGTATATATTAACTCGATCGTATAATATCAACGTATTCAATATACTTGTTTACATTCAATTAGCTTTTGACTATTACTTAAATAACCACACGAGATATACACGTATACAAATATATACTCGATGGACAATATATTTATTTTATTGAAACGTAAGTAAAAAATAAAGATTATCTTTTATGTTATTTATTTATTTCTTTATTTTATATTTCTTAATTTATTTTTAATATTTTTTTACTTGTCGGTTTTTTAGTATTTCTTAATTTATTTTTAATATTTTTTTACTTGTCGGTTTTTTAGTATTTCTTAATTTATTTTAAATTTTTTATAAAAAACCCTGATCAAATACAAGTGGCCGGGTTTTTAATATTTCTTAATTTATTTTAAATATTTTTTAACAAAAATCGACCACAAGTGATCGGTTTTAAATATTAAATAATTTTTTTATTAAATAAAAGTAGACCACAAGTGGTCGATATAATTTTTAAAAAAATATATTCACTTTTACGTTTTTTATTTATATTAATTTTTTGGGAAATGTCAGTTTTTTATTATTTTATTTTTTAAAAAAAAATACCGAGCACTTGTGGTCGGTTTTTTAAAATTAATTTATTTTTATTTTTATTTTTTTTAAGAAACCGACCACTTGTGGTCGGTTTTTGTAAAATTAATAAATTTTTATTTTCTTTAAAAAAAAGCGACCACAAGTGGTCGGTTTTTTAAAATTAATTAATTTTTATTTTCTTTAAAAAAACAGACCACAAGTGGTCGGTTTTTGAAAATTAATTAATTTTTATTTATATTAAAAAAAAAACCGACCACTTGTGGTCGGTTTTTGAAAACAAATTTAATATATTTGCTATAAAAAATTAAAAAGAATTTTTAAATAATTATTTTATTTATTTTTAATAAAAATCCGACCACATGTGGTCGGTTTTAAGGAATTTTATTTTTGCTAGTTAATTTAATTAGTTTTTGGCAATTTTAAAATAGAAAAACCGACCACAAGTGGTCGGTTTTTGATTAAAAAAATTTTTAATGAAAAATCGACCACTTGTGGTCGGTTTTTCTGCGACCACAACCCGTGGTCGGTTTTTTGTGGTCGGTTTTTCTGTTTTTTTTAGTAGTGCATGTTATTTATACGACAACGACATGGTCATATTCAGAACTTGAATGGCATGACCAGGCAACAGCTAATGAACACTATGAAATGGGCATGTTCCTTCATCGTCTATGTCACCTCCTTTGTCTGACAGATACCCGCCCCATGCCTCCGCTCTGAAGCAGAGTCAAGATTTAAAGTTTATCTATTTTGAACCTAACATCAAACTCAAAGCTCGTTTTTGTTACTACGTTGGCAATTATCTAACTATATATAGAGTTCTTAATACATACTGAGTCTAAGAAAAAGTTATTGATTCCAAATCTATACTTGATATTGTAGCATCATACATCCCAGCTGCCTCTACTTCAAAAATATCTACAAAAAGTTTATAAATTATACACTGACTGATATATAGAATAGAAGAAATTTATATTATCTTGTATTTTGACCCCTTAGCAGGTTATTTACTCTAATTTTATTTTCTGGTTATAGGAACATGATTGTTATAATAGCAGTTACGTGTGTTATAATCAACTTAATATGGGAAATCAGATTAATTAGTATAGTATCATTTGTGTTTTTAATATTCTTGTTTCATTATGCGTGTAATTCTTTTGGTTATCTAATTATATTTTATGACCAATCGACTGCTCGATCTATTATTGTCTTGTGAGAGTCTACTGTGTAGAGAATAGCAGAAGAAAGGTAATATCGGGGAAACGTTCTGCTAGCCCAAGATCGTTAACTAAGATCGGAAGACTCAACTAAAGAAGAGGAAGCTAAAAAGGAGAGCTTTGTATAGAAGGAGACTTCTTGAATTGAGCTTTCTTGGGTTATCTTGGGTTTGTTTGGAGTTACTTACAAATGACTAATGCCACCCCTATTTATAGTTGTGTAGGGATGGTTCTAGATATTATTCTAGACACTTCTACAAGAACAATCTAGACAACTTTATCTTCTAGCTACCTAATAAGAATCTTGAACTATCCTATGAATTGCTACAAATATCTAACTTTCTAGAACATCTACATATTTCCTAAATACAACAAATACTAGAGATACTACTCTACAAGATTCTAGAAAGCTCTACTAAGATGTAGGATTTATTGTACTCCCAAAAAATCAACTTTATTTTTCACACTCCCCCTTAAAGTGATTTTTTGAAAGCTACCCCAAACTTGTCGCCGAAGAACTCAAACGAATCTTTGAACCGTGTCGTGGTGAAACTCTCAGCGGTTTTTTTCCGACTTCTCTTGCTTCTTCAAATGGTGAGGATTTTCCATCATCGATTGATCCTGCAAAAAAATGTGAATACTTATTGACAAAATTTGCATCCTTGTAACGGGCTAGCTTGACAATATTTCTTTGTGGCTTTTGTGAACCACATGAAATATCTCCTTGCTGAGTTATCGAGCTCCCCCTTTCTCTTAACTTCCCGGCAGTTGTACTATCTGGAGAAACATCTTTAATAGGCATGTTTGGAACTCCAGTGTTCAAGATCTTAGAACATGCCCTTGCTGACGCAACTCCTTGACACAAGGAGATTTCATCTGTACCATCCTCCTCATTTGATTTGATGACGATCTGATCATCAATTTCCCGTGAAGCCTCAGCACCATAATAGGATCCACCACTGGGTTCCCTTCCTAGCTCTTCAATCATATTGTATGTCTCTCCATCTAAAATTTGGCCTTCAAAGTCAGCTTCTTCATCTATTTGATCTTTTACTTCATATGCTTCCAGTATTTGTTTTGTGCCAGCAATTGACTTTGATATGTAAGATGATTGTCCGGCGACTTCAACTTCCATCGCATCTTCCTCAATGCTTCCTCCGAAAAGGACAGTATTGGCATATATAGTTTCAGGCACTGTCTGTTCGGGTTCTACATCTTTTGTTTCCTCAATAGCAACCGCCGTGGCAATAGTCTGGTCACCTTCAAAATCTTCTTTCTTCTCCACATGATGGACTTTATTATATCCCAAATTTACGATCGAGTCTCTTTCAAAATTGATGAAAGCCAGATGCTCGACTCTCAGCTACCAAGCATCTTCCCCATTCTTCTTCTTCTTCTTCAACAATTTTTTTAGTTTGAGCTATGTTACTCTCGGTGGCTCGACAATATCTTCATATGTGTCCTACTTTACCACACTGATAACATCTGAGAGGCTTCTTACCATAATTGTTTGAAAACTCTTCCTTCTTTCCTGGCGAGCTTGAACGACCACTTGAGAATCGAGAGTGAGGCATATCTCTTGCTTTTCCTTTAAAGTTCCTCTTGTAGGATACAAGAGCATTTCCTTCCCCTTCTTGGACAAATACACCAGCCAACTGTTTGGCTAGTAACTCCTATGATGATAATAAATTTTCAAATTCCTCCAAGGATGGTTGTTGAGCCCATCCTTGAATCGATGTAACAAAGGGAATATATTTTGGTTTCAAACCACGAATAATATTTCTTCTTATTCGTGCTTCAGATATATATAGCCTCATCCGGATTTAATAAAGAGATCTCAGAACATAAGTTCTTAATCTTTAAGAAATACTCGGCAATAGAAAGATTACCTTGGGTGGCGTTAGCCAATTTATTCTCCAATATCTGTAGCCGAGCTTCATTCTTCTTGTTGAATAACTGATCGAGGGTCTTCCATATTTCATGAGCTGATTTGCACCTTATAATATGATCAAATAAACTGGATGAGATTGACCTCTTCAGGATGAACTCTGCTCTCGCATTGATTTGCTTCCACTTCTTGTATGCACTACTATTCTCCGGTCCGTCATCAGGAGGACTTGTGTTACTCCCATTAACAACATCCCACAAATCCTCGCCCACAAGGTATGATTCCATACATGTCTTCCATACCTTATAATTGGACTGATTTAATAACTCCATTCCCAGTCCATTACCACGATCGTTGAAATCCATAGAGAGAAACCAGTTGAATCTATTACTAACCCGATCTTGAAATAAAACCTAGAAGCCAACGTTTGGCTATGGCTCTGATACCATGTAGAGAATAGCAGAAGAAAGGTAATATCGGGGAAACCTTCTGCTAGCCCAAGATCGTTAACTAAGATCGGAAGACTCAACTAAAGAAGAGGAAGCTAAAAAGGAGAGCTTTGTATAAAAGGAGACTTCTTGAATTGAGCTTTCTTGGGTTATCTTGGGTTTGTTTGGAGTTACTTACAAATGACTAATGCCATCCCTATTTATAGTTGTGTAGGGATGGTTCTAGATATTATTCTAGACACTTCTACAAGAACAATCTAGACAACTTTATCTTCTAGCTACCTAATAAGAATCTTGAACTATCCTATGAATTGCTACAAATATCTAACTTTCTAGAACATCTACATATTTCTTAAATACAACAAATACTAGAGATACTACTCTACAAGATTCTAGAAAGCTCTACTAAGATGTAGGATTTATTGTACTCCCAAAAAATTAACTTTATTTTTCACATACTGGGTATGTGGATGTTGCCTGCTCTATTACTGTGCTGATCTACTTTAAGAATAACAGGAGATTCGATTTTATTAGTTCAATTTTTGTTCTCAACCAAAGGCTAATATCTATGAGCTTGAACTTTTCTAGGTAATCCCCGGAACTTCTTTGTAATGACTCCTTTATTTATTAATAAACTTTGTAATTACTTTAAAAAATAACGGTAATCGTTTGTAATCCTATGTATGTAGCTTAACTTTAGCCCCAATAATGCTTGGATAACCATATCTTTTTTATACTAATTACTGGGATTTGAAACCCCTGACTATGTAACACATGTTATTGTCACCTTTAATTGTCACCTTTTTTAAACTAATTACTGCTTGTACTTACTTTTAACACATGTTATTGTCACCTTTAATTTTTGTCTCTTTTCAGTTTTCACTGACTAGAAGAGAATAATCTTTCGGTGCAGCTAGTTTTATTCCCTCACTGACCAGGGGTGAGAAACATTATATTGTATCTTAGAGAAATATATATCCGCATATGATGTTTACACATTTCTTCTCCGAATCCCGCGCACAGCGAAAGCTTTAGTGCACCGGACTGGAATGGTAGAAATTAGTGGATTCATAATAAGTTGCTCCCCTTTTCTATATGATGTTCATCAATTAATATCAACTTACCATACATAATTAAGTGATTTAATACAATGAATATTGTTTATGAACAACTATTAAATAATAATCATCTAGTATTATAGCAAGCACATGTAAGACATTTAATTGGCGTGTGAAAATATATCGGGTGCAGATAAGTTTTTACCTGTAATAAGAAGCGTGGAGAATTAACTTTTGACAATGAACAAGACATTAAACTTGTCCCATTTTTCTTCTACTGATGTCTTTCTAATGTACAATTTACCGTTGGAAAAAAAAAATGAACGAATGAATTCATGATTCTATCAACTATCTGTTATTTTATCTTTTATTTAGTTCTAAATACGTAACTTCTAGCACCCAAGGATGTGCGCGGTCTAGTAGTCAATAAAGTGGGATGATGAGAATCATGAAGGTCTCAAGTTCAATTTTCAATGGATCGCAAAAAAATACTAGATGATTTCTTTCCATCTATCCAAGCGTTGAGTGGATAGACTTATCCGATATCTGTAGAATTAATCAAAGTATGCACAAGCTAGCCCGACACCACAATTATCAAAAAAGATACATATTTAACTTCTACTTGGAGTGTAATATATAATCATGAATAACCATCCAACCATATTAGCAGTGTGCTAAGCTACTTTTTTATAGTTATAGAATGCAATACTAGTCACGTGGCCATATATAGGTTGAACAAATATAATCAGTAATGCAATGCACATTATTTTCTCTGAATTTTCTATTTCTTAACAAAAACCAATTTGATGTATTCTTTCCATGATAGAAAGGACAAGCAAAAAACAAACAAAAGGGACTGAAACCTTGTGAACAAAAAGTGTTACATAGGCAGTGCAGCACTCTCTGACTACTGTTAATGTAAAAGATTATCTGCTAGCACATTGTGGTATATATGGTATATATTTCCATGGAAAAGAGTATATGTTATGAACTGTACTCAAGAGTTGGGGTTGGAGGAGCACTAATATCGACTTGGGCTTAGACGGGCTAAACAACCCAACAAAAGATTAGCAGATTGTGAATACGAGTCAGGTTGAAACTACACATTACTTGAGCTATAAAAGGGACGCAACCAGAAGATAGCAGGACATCGAAGAACTTGTTATTTTATTTTCTTAGCTAAAGTTTTAACAATCTGGAACCTCCCTTTTCTGTTTTATCTTTTAATTCGGTACGAGAAATCATCTATATATATTCTTCACTAAATATGAATCCATTACAGAATATATCAAGAACTATTGAACTACCATGAAGCTTGAGTTTTTTTTCTTCAAAAACTTAAATGAGTGAATTTATTTTGTGCTAATTGATCAAGAAACTATATAAAGTAATAGGGAGGAAATGTATCAAGGAACAAATATGAAGTGAAAGAGGGAGAAGAAAGTACATAGTTAAGGAAGTTCACATTTTTTGGCAATTGAAAATGTCACCATCTAACACATCAATTAGTTACAAGGTCCTGATGTAAATGTGTTTGGTAGGAATATTTATGTAGTGAAAAGAAAAACAGAGTATAGCATACACAGTTACATGTAACATTTATTAAATAACTATTAGTATTTGTCAAATTTAGAATTTTAAATCATCATTAATAAGATTAGTTTAGTAAAATAGACATCTAATTTAAAACTTTCTTAAGGGTGGCAAATCAACAAGGGTCAAATAATATGAAACAGAGGGAGTACTTAACTAAGTATGGTCAATATTAATTATTTCAACAACTTTTATGTCTTTTTTAAAAAGGTTTATAATATATAATTTTTAATATTATTTACATATAACATACTCCCCGTATCACTTTATTTGTTACATTTTTTATTTACACGTTTATTAAAAAAATTACTACTATGTTTCTTGATGATCATAACCGTATTTATTCTCTTTAATCATCTAAAAATTTTGTCTGCCTTTAATAAGTATTCTCTCTTTAATCTTTTTCAATAAATAAAAAAGAGTTAATTAAACAATCATAATGTATTGAAGTAGTATATATATATGCTCTCCACGAAGATTTTCTATTCTAATTAATCAATATTTTTTATTTTCAAAAATAATTATTAGTACTAAGAAGAAGAAAAAATATACTCAATTATGTCTTAACTTTCTAAAATGACAATTATTTTAAAGAATCTACAATTCTTTTTAAAATATACTCAATTATGTCTTTACTTTCTAAAATGACAATTATTTTAAAGAATCTATAATATTTAGCAAGTACTCCCTCCGTTTCAAAATAGTTGGCTCTTATTGACTTGACGCTCCCCTTAAAAAAAATTTATTAGGAATTTATTTTACCAAATTAGCCATATTAATTATGCTGTGAAAATATAAATTTGAGTATATACTTTGTTTAGTCATTTAATAATAGGGGTAGTATTGAAAGAATAAAATAATATTCTCTTGATTTCATAAAAGGCACAACTAAAGTGAAATAAATATTTTTAGAAAGAGGGTCAACTATTGTGAAACAGAGGGAGTACGACAAGTGAAGTGGTCCTGAATAAGTACATGTTTAGTAGGCGTTTGGACATGCGATATGAAGTGTGTAATTTGAAATCATGAGATGAAATCAACGTTTGGACATGCGATTTCATCTCACGATTTCATATCATGATATGAAATCCCAAATTCTCCAAAAAGTGTGATTTGGGATTTCATATCATGATTTGAGATTTTTTAAATACAAAAGTTAACTCACAAGTTTATATTTTATAAAAAAAAAAAAAACCCACCATTTATATCTAACAACCATTTATTTCATATGTAAATAAAATATATAGTTCATATTATTACTCTTTAAACCATTTATATCTCATATAACTATTACTCTCACCAACATAAAATTTATTATTACTTCAAATTCATCCTTACTGTAACACCCCAAAAATTTCGATTAGGATTTGAACTATTCTTTGTACGAGTAAAGGCCCTAAACCCAATGGTTTCAATTAAATATAAGTGTTAGGATCAATTCCCTAGTGTAATGAGTTCTTTTGATGTAAATTATGGTCATAAGAAACATTTAGCGCAAAGTTGAGTTGAGAGCATTTTGATCAATCGAGTTTTAGAATGTGATTTTACTTAGGTCAATTTCAAACGAGAATAATTCTTGAAATATGCAGAATTTTGTGGCCCAAGACCCACCAAATGAAAGATCTTTGAGTCTTTTTTCCAACGCCACCAACCGTTCATCCATCCGAGTCCTGAGTAAAAAGTTATGATCATTTTACTAACATGCCGCAGTGCAGTGAACTGGGTCGCTTTTTGGCCGACGAAAATTTATTAAAAAGGTCGTTTTTGGCCTTTCCCCATCCCATAACCCTAATCACGTCTATTAACTTCCCCTAAAAGCCAAATTCAATCAGATTTCATAAGTCACGATAAGCTCTTCTCCTCTCTTATTCTCTCAAGCTTTCAACCTTCAAGTTGTAAGGAAAATCATGCTAGGGTTCCAAATCATAAGGATTCCTCCCCATCGTTAATCTTCAAGGTACTTAAGAGCAATACCTTTCGTGGGGAACCCTGTTCATCTCCATAATTGAGTCATAATTCCATGTTAAGTCATGATTTCAAGTTAGAATTTTAAGATTCAAATATTTTAAGTGTTGTTCTTGAGTTTTGTCATAATTTCCTTCTATATGCTTTAAGTATTGTGAATTATTCCCCGAGTTAAGGTCATTCTTGAACTTGAATTTAATTTCTATAACCAAGAGATTGTTTTCATATAAAGTTTGTGACTTGGGAATTTGTATTGAAAGTTGATTTGATGCTCCAATGGGTTTAACTATAATCTTGTTATAAAGTATATTCAAAAGTAGTCAATTTATGAAAAGTTTATGAAAAACCCTTATGTATTGTACTATGATTTGAAAGGTGAGAAGATGTTATCGTATCTTGAAAAGAAGAGTAAGTTATAATGATTTAGAGCCAAGGCTCGCAGAGAAAGATATGTTAATTGATACGATAGTTTCAAGAACATTTTTAAGACTATATTATGAGCAACTAGTATGTTTTGGGAGGATTATTTAGCACCGAGTTAGGTATGAGTTCGAGGTCACATGCCCCAGAACCACGTTGCCACCATGGGCCTTCAGGCTAAGTTTCGAATCTATAAGTTATGATTTCGTCTTATACCCTAACAAGGTAGAAGAAGGTTCTTCTCAATGTGTGTAAGACATTGGACTCCCAAATTGCTCACATGATTTATGTCGGTTAAGAGAAACTCCCCAAAAGAAACTTACTTATTTTGAGAGAATATATGATTGGTCGAGGCCACTAGTTTAAAGAAAGTTTAATGAAGCATTGTTTTCAAGTTTTGTCTAGACTTCAGTCATTTATCCTCTAGTCTCAGTTTTAGTTGATGAATTGTATTAAAGTTGTTTTATTACAATATTGTAATTATTTGTCACACCCCGAATTCCAACGAGGCGTGATTGGCACCCGTAGCCGATAAGGCCCGAGAGAACCAAACTATACTTATGTTCATTCATATGCATGCCATCAGAAACACCCTTATCACGGAGGAGCTTATAATGCTAACAACGAAATTCATGGAACATATGACATATATACATATATGAAACTTGGCCGTTGAGGCCATCAAGTCAAAAACGACATATACCCTTTACATTTATACACCCACATCTATCTAGTTCAATGAGATCGACTAATGTATCATGACCACACACAGTTACGATATACTCTTTTTGCAATAATACATTCACCTACCGGTGTAGACACTTCAATTGATTTAATTAATAATTCTGGTGACTTCACAAATTTCGCAGCAACCAATGGAGTAACATAGGAAAATGTAGAACCGGGGTCAATCAATGCATATACACTCTATGAGAATATGGATAGTGTACCTGTGATAACATCATGAGAAACCTCTAAATTCTGTCGGTCCACTAAAGCATAAGTGTGATTCTGGGCTCCACTAGAACTAACTGCTCCTCCAGCACCTCTACCACGAACGTCAGGCTGTACACCTTGACCTAAGGAAGGAACCGATGCTGATGATGCCACAGTGGACTCCGCAGGTCGTACCATACTACCCAAGTCTCGTCGTGAGCAGTCCCTCATTATATGACCTGGCATACCACACCAATAACAAGCATTCGTCCCCATCCGACATTCACCTACATGAAATCATCTGCAAAACTGGCACAGTGGGCGAGAAGACCCTGCTGTCTGTGAATCTGGCATCCTACTACTCTGCCCCATATGACTGCCCCTGAATCCTCGGGAGTGAGATGGAGCGCCTGCTGTGGAATAAGAGAATGCGGGTCTAGGTGGTCTACTAAAACCCCGTGGCCTAAAATCTCCTTGGGACGCCATAGACTGTCCCACCGATCTAGCCCTTTTTGATGGCCCTCTCTCAGAGTCCTGCATTCTCCTTCTTTGCCTCTGGTCCTCCATTTTCTGTGCAAAGGCCTGAATTCTCACTATGTCCATGTCTTTGTTCAAGGCAGTAATAGTGCAATCCCTTACCAAATATGGCTCTAACTTGTCCACGTATCTATAGACTCTGTCTGTCATCGTAGCCACAATATTTGGCGCATATCGAGCCAAGGAATTAAATTGCAAACTATATTCTCTGACGCTCAAATTTCCTTGACGGAGATTTAGAAACTGATCCGCACGTGACTCACAGATCTCATAGGGAAAGTAATGATCAAGGAAAGCCACTTTAAACTCTTCCCACGTAGGTGGATTTGCACCAATATCACGGGATTTCTTCCAATCCTCGTACCACAATATCGCTTCCCCTTTCAATCTGTACGCAGCAAGTTCAACTGTCTCTATCCCCGTCATGTGCATAACCTCCAAGGCCCTCTGAATTTGATCTACGAAGTTCTGTGGATCTGCTTTCGGATCTAACCCTGTGAATATAGGAGGGTCCAATTTCAGAAAATCCTGTGTTCTGCGACTCGCCACTCTAGCCACATCATCATCATTTGTCATTGGACCTGCTCGTCCTTGACTTTGTGCTGCCACTAACTGTGTCAACATATGTACTGCATTTCTAAGGTCCTGATCTGTGGCGTTCATTGGTGGTTCTATGGGTACTTCTCTACCAACTGGCTCTTCTGGAGCTAGAAAAGTAGAGGAAGACTGCGATGAGATTTCAACATTTGCCTCACCCTGACTAGCTTGGTCAGGTGGTAATCTACTCATCCCTTCTTCAGCACGAATATCCACCTGCTTACCTTTGCCTCTACCTCTTCTCCTGACCGGCATGGTTACTATATCAAAGAGAAATATTTACCATGGTCAGATTTCAATTCAACTTACAACACTGGCTCTATTGCACTATCTAGAGTGGTGCACAACACATCGATAAGTAAGACTCTACTCAGACATGGCTTTGTAGACACCCTTAGAACGACCTACTCTGATACTACTTTTGTCACACCCCGAATTCCAACGAGGCGTGATTGGCACCCGTAGCCGATAAGGCCCGAGAGAACCAAACTGTACTTATGTTCATTCATATGCATGCCATCAAAAACACCCTTATCACGGAGGAGCTTATAATGCTAACAACGAAATTCATGGAACATGTGACATATATACATATATGAAACTTGGTCGTTGAGGCCATCAAGTCAAAAACGACATGTACCCTTTACATTTATACACCCACATCTGTCTACAAAAGCCTTTAACAAGTGCATTGACCAAAATGAACTAAAAGTCGGGACAAGTCCCCGCTTTATACAACATGTACAACACCAAAACATATGTACAATTGTGACTCGAAGAAGCCCAAACTAACTGGAGCTCACCAATAATCTGCAACAACTGGCAACCTACTGTGGAGGCCTATTAGAACCTGCGCCTACAACAAGTAAGGTAAATCCCCTAAGAGGGGTCAGTACGAAGAATGTACTGAGTATGTAAGGCTCATATAAAACTATATGAGATAGAAATACTGTAATGGAAACAAATGTAAGTGAATAATCAATGTGAATAGGTCACCATTCTGTATATGTAGGGAACCATGTACATTACGTTCTTTCTTTCTCTTGCCTTTACTTTACTTTTCTTTTACATCACTTGTATACTGTCTGGGCCCTCATCATGCAGGTGTTCATTTCACCCCATGGATAAAGTATCATCGTCATGCAGGTATTCTTTTCACCTCATGGATAAGATCATATCATCATGCGGGTGTTCTTGCACCCCATGGATAAATTAACATCATCATGCAGGTGTTTGCACCCCATGGATAGAACATCATCGTTATGCAGGTGTTTGCACCCCATGGATAACACCTATGAACATAATCAATATGCATTACTTTATTCTTACTTCATTTATTTACTTCTATGAGGTTAACACATTAGTGATTGCACCTTATTGGATCTTTTTGGAACATAACAATGTTGGAACATTAACCAAAGAACATGTGAGTAACAATAATTAATGACCGGAAACGGGATACCTCTATACATTTCGTAATGGAACAAGTATAACGACAAGGTGGATACTATGTGCTGTAGAAGGATACGGAAAGAATAACCTTACATACCTTCACTTTCAAGTAGAATACACAAGCCTATGTATGAACACAATAGTCCAGCTTCTTCCTCACGTCTTACTCTACAATACAAGTTTATATCGAAACTTACATTAGCAACTAGTCACTATACAGGCGTACAAGACGACAATGAACTATGTGACTACCATATAACGTCATGTCATCCCTTATAATACAATCCACTGTATTTCCATATCAACAACACCATAACATTACACACATTGACCAAAAGATCATACATCGATAGCATTTCACATCACACTTACCCTTTACGCTTTTCTCTTTACCATTCCGTCACAATTACTCCTTTATAACAACATATGAACAACCATCCATACTTAATATAGTCCAACACGCCTCCTTGCGACACTTTAAAGTCATTAAAACGACATCACAAGTTGATAATTACATCCAAAAAGGGTATAGGGGCCTTCGGGGGTCGACTAGGTACGAAAACATACAAAACCGGATCTGGGGGTGACCTGCGCTTCCACCTGCGCCCGCAGGTGGCTGAGGTGGGCGCGCAGATGCACTTTGGCAGCATCCAGAGGCATCTGCGCCCGCAGGTGCCTCCGTCTGCGGGGGCGGATGCCAGTTTTGGTCCGAAATGGTTTCTTTTGGGTCTTTTAATGCCATGACTGGTCCATGATCATAACCAAACTTATTTTGACATATTTTTGATCATCTTAAACACCAACATTCAGCCATGGTCTCACAACACACATAACAACACCCAAAACTACACTTTACGGTCAATACGTCACTAAATCCGTAACCAATATCGCAACAACAATTCCAAACGTTATAAACAAGGATTAAGCAAAGTAAGACTATAATCACATCTCACATGTCAATATTTACTCCACCAATTTCATTTCCTTCAAGACCACAAGTGCATATTCAAGTTCACAAGACAAACCATTCTCCGATTTAGCAAACATGTAATATTTCACACATAGTGAACTTCTCAATACTCCACCAACATAACTAACACAATATACACCATATCTTATACATAAAATATATTAATCCATCATAATAAACACTCACCAAGCCTTGTACAAAGATGATCTTGGCTCAAAGAATGACTTAGGGTTCTTAAGAGACCAAAAAACAATTTTGGTAAAGTCTAGAAAGGCATGAAAGCCCAAGTGTAATAAAAATCTGATTTTTCTCTCTTTATATAGTCCCTCAAGTCACTCTTATCTCTTCTTTAGCATTAAATGCAAAGGTTGATTGGTCAAATGGAGAAAATTTGAAGAATAGGTCAAAAATCTCATGTTGGGCCATGTCTTCCCTTATGATTTTGGGCTTCATTTTGGGCCCAAATGTATAGGACTTATTAATGCCCACATGAATTAATACATAATTCATCAATTCTCTCATGTTTCCATTTTCCCATAATTATTACGGTAGTCAGCTATACTTGGGAACGTACGGGGTGTTACATTATTGTTGTCGGGTTTATATTTCACGAAGTTTACTATTTAAGTTTTTACATGTTTTTAATATTTTTAAATAACTTAGTCAATTGCACTACTTTAGTCCCGACAGATTTGCAAGAAAAGGTTAGTAAGTCTTTGGTCCCATATCTCCTTACTCATGTCATATGTTATGATTTAATTCAAAAGTTTATTCAGTTCAGTTTTTATTCCTCTATTATGTACCAATACATTCAAAGTATTAACGCTCTTTTTGCGCTGCATCATTGGCTGATGTAGTGCCCAACTTTCAGATATGCAGGTTCGTGTTTAGACTTTTCAATAGGCTATGACATCAGCTTAAGGGAGTTTCTCATTCTTCTGAGGACTTAACAATGTCTCAGTCACTAGTTCTTTTGTTACATAAGGTTTTGTTGTACTCATGATGTAGTAGAGGCTTCATAGACATAGTCAAGTCAAGTCAGTTGTATTAGTTTATAATTTTTTTTTTAATGTTTCAGTCAATGAAAGTTTAAGTTAATTTATTTTATTTTGTTTACAAAAGTTAGCCTATGTTTTCAGCTTCCGCATTTTTATAAAAAGTTCAGCTTTATTAGTTGCATGCCAGGCCAAGTGGTTCTCTCGGGCCATTCGTGGTTCAGGTGCCAGTTACGTCCAGGGTATAGGCCCGGGGCGTGACACTTACTAATTTCAATCGTTTAGAAATAGTCATCGCCTAAATCTATTTGTTTACACAAAGTTATCTCATTTCCGTCACATGTCTTCTTAGTAATTCTTTACAAAAATATTTTTGTTGACAGATAAATATTATGTTGTTGATGTTGATTTTCGAAACACGAAATGATTTTCAGCTCCATACAAAGGACTACACTATCATTTGCAAGATTACAGAGGAAGTGTATAGAGCCTTATAAATGCTAAAGAACTATTTAACTTTAGACATTCATCTCTGCATAATATGATTGAATGAACTTTTGGAGCTTGAAAAAGTAGATTTCGAATATTGAAACAAGGCATGAACCATTATGATATTGATACACAAGTGACAATTGTCATAACTTGTGCAGTGTTACATAATTTTTTGCGAGAATGCCAAAAGACTGATGAAATATTCACGGTACATGAACATGGATATATAATTACTAATGATATTGACCAACAAATGATTCAAAGTAATAATGTTGGTTCGTCTTCTTGGTTATCTGATCAAGAAATGCAAGCTCAACGTAAGGAGATTGCCCATATTATGTGGGAGAATTATATTAAAAAGTAGTACACTATAACTCATGTTCAATTTTACTTTTTTATTGAACTAAAAATTAATCAATAAGTGTTGTATTTTTTTTTATAATAACTTTGTGATAGTGCATTATACTTTATTATAAATTTTTGTTTATTTGGTATGATTGTATAAATAATTGGGGATAATTTTAATAATTTTCACAACTTATGAGATTTTTATGTTCATAAAAAAATATACAACATAAAAAAATTAAAATTATATGTCCAAATAAAACTTCAACTTCATCTCATATGATTTTATATAATAATTTCATCACCTATGGCGAAACGGGTCCTTAGATCATTAGTCGGGAGAAAAGGCTCCCGCTATAAATTGCGTACGACTTTAATCTGTTTATGTCAGAATCTTTTTGACTACTATAAAAGAAGAAAGAATAGTGAGAATCCATAATACAAAAAATAAAAACAAAAATACAAAAACTACCCAAAAAAAGAAAAAAAAGAAAAAAAAAACCAAACTATACCTAGCTGGAATTCAATTTTCCCAAAAAACCCAAACAAGTTTTAGCTGCAAAAGAATTCATCATTAAATTTAGTGCAAGAATTTTCAATTTTTTTTTTTCAAGAACCCCGTTTCTCGTTTAATATAAAAAAGTTTATCATTTTCTGCTATTGAAGGAATCCCCCATTGGAAAAGCTTCATTGGGTAATCAAAAATACTATGGCTGATGAAGGTTTGGTTTCTCATAAAAGAGACCCCATAAAGTCTTCAGGTATGAACCCCCCCCCCCCTCCCCCCCCCCCCCCCTTTTTTTTTTCCTCCATTTTGCTTAGTTTATGTAGAAAAAAGAACTATTTTTTTGAAGATGGTTCTTCATAATCTTGAAATGTAAAGACTGAATTTTATCTGTGATTAACTGTCTAACAACAACAAAAAAAGGCTTGGTTCTGGTATTGGGGTGGGTGGGGTTGTTTATTGCCTTAAGAAGCTCAAGAATTAGTTGGTTAGTGAAATTTTGCTAGTTTCAATAGTATATATTTTTTATGTTGCTCAGTTTATGTAGGAAAACAAAGATTTTTTTTGAAGATGCTTCTTGATAATCTTGAAATGTGAAGACCAAATTTTTATCTGTGATTAGATGTCTTAACAAAAAATGAGCATGGTTGTGGTATTTGGAGGGTGGGGAGGTTGTTTATTAGCTTAAGAAAAGCTAAAGAATTAGGTGGTTAGTGAAGTTTTGTTCATTGCTAAAGTTATGTAGAAACAAAGACTTTTTCTTGAAGATGGTTCTTGATAGTCTTGAAATGTAAAGACCAAGTTTTTATTTGTGATTTAAATATCTATCAAAAAATAAGCTTGGTTGTGGTATTTGGGGTGGGGGTGGGGTGGGGGGGTGTTGTTAGCTTAAGAAAAGCTAAAGAATTAGTTATTTAGTGAAGTTTTGTTCATTGCTAAAGTTTCAATAGTAGATTTTATTTTTTTTATGTTGCTCATTTTGTAGAAAAAAGACTCTAGAAGATGTATCTTGATAGTCTTGAAATGTAAAGACCCAAGTTTTTATATTTGATTAAATGTCTTAACAAAAAAATAAGCTTGGTTGTGGTATTTGGGTTGGGTTTTTTTTTTTGGGGGGGGGGGGGGGGGGGTTGGTGGTGATGGTTGTTAATTAGCTTAAGAAAAGCTAAAGAATTAGTTGGTTAGTGAAGTTTTGTTCATTTCTCCTGTTTGCTAAAGTTTCAATGGTATATATTTTTTTTTATGTTGCTAAGTTATGTAGGAATTTTTTTTTTTTGTAAAGATGGTTCTTGATAATCTTGAAATGTAAAGACCAAGTTTTCATATCTGTGATTAAATGTACAAAGAATAAGCTTGGTTGTGGTATTTGGGGGTGCGGGGTTGTTAATTAGCTTAAGAAAAGCTAAAGAATTAGTTGGTTAGTGAAGTTTTGTTCATTGCTAAAGCTTCACTAGTATATTGTTTTTTTACATGTTGCTCAGTTATGTAGAAAAAAAGACTTTCTTGAAGATGGTTCTTGATAATCTTGAAATGTAAAGACTAAGTCTTTATCTGTGATTAAATGTCTATAAAAAAAAAAAAAAGAGCTTGGTTGTGGTATTTGGGGGTGGGGTGGGAGGTTGATTATTAGCTTAAGAAAAGTTAAAGAATTAGTTGGTTAGTGAAGTTTTGTTCATTTCTCCTAATTGCTATAGTTTCAGTAATAGATTAGTTGTTATATGATAGCAGTGGTATAAATCAAGATTTGAACTTGGTTATGTTTATGTGCTGAATGGCTGTCTTGTCTATGCTTATTTTTCTGAAATTGAGTAAAAAAAATAAAAAAAATATTTGAGTTAGTTATAAATTATGAACTAATGAGCTAGCCCTTTTATTGGTTATGGGAACACTACCACCTACTAAAAAGAGTTTCCCTTGGTCTATGAATGGGAAGGATGAAAGCAAGTCAGTATGCTAGTTCCTCATCAGCAAATCAACCCTTCCCCTAGGTTCTTTTCTCAAAGAATAAAGAATTGGAGGAGGGAAATCTTGATTGAATTTGAAAAAGAAAACAAAGTTTTGTTCATTTATCCTGATTACTAAATTTTCAATAGTAGCTTAGTTGTACTGTGGTATACATCAAGATTCGATCTTGGTTATGTTTTATGTGCTGAGTGGCTGTCTTGTCTATGTCCCAGTTGTAATATGATAGCATTGATATACATCAAGATTTGAACTTGGTTATGTTTTGTGTGCTGAGTGGATGTCTATGTCTTTTACCCCCTTGTTTCTGTTTGATTAAGTGTGAAATTGGGTTTTCAGTTGGCAATGCTGCAGCACAGCGAAGACGGCAACATGCTGTTACAGTGGGGAAGGAAAGGAGAGAAGCCCTTATGCGGACAAAGCGTCTATGCAGAGTGAGAGTAAGTGGTGATTCTGATGATGCCTCTGTTGATGATAGTGATATGATGATTGAAGAAGATCAATCAATTTTGGAGGCTCAGACTTCGTCAGCTGTGGAAGAATTAAAGCTTGCTGTTGCCTACCAGTATGGAGAATAATTTTTATTTTGCTATGAAGAAAATATTGGCTGTGGACAATGGCTTTTTGTATCATTTTGTTTTCCGTCTTAAATTTCTGTTATCTTGTTCCTTGTAATTGCTTCTGTTTATCTACATTGTTTATCTTGTTGTCTTGTGATTTTAAGTTTACCCTGTCCTCTTTTAACGCCTTTAGTCGTCATCTGCTATTCAGGGAATCCCCATCCATATAACATTCTTGGTGTATTTTAGTTTAGAAATTTCATAGGAATAAGTGTGATATATAGAGAATCTCTGATCTGTAGGAAAAGATAACTTATTTAGTATTGGAAAGAAACAGACCCAAATAAAATGAATGGGTATAGTAACTGCCTACAACTTAGTTTGGGATTGAAGCATAAGGGTTGTTGTAGTAGAGGTACTTTAATAATGAATTATGTGGTCCTTTCAGAGTTCGCTTTGCTGTTGATCTTTGGAGCTCCCCCTAGTCTATTGGATGGGGGACCTTGATAATGATTTTTGCTGTAGTCTTCACCTGTGATTGCTATAAGCTTTATGTATGTGATATATTTTCCATTTCAATTACTGATTACACGAGGTCCTACAATTGCTAGGGGTAAAGGGCCAACACAGAAAAGGGTGAATGCTCTTCGTGAGCTGAGACGCCTCCTCTCTAGGTCAGAATTCCCTCCTGTTGAAGCTACTCTACAGGCTGGAGCTATACCTCTTCTTGTTCAGTGTCTTTCATTTGGCTCTCCAGACGAGCAGGTAAAGAAATGTTTAAAAAATTTCTGGTGACTGTTAATCTAAGGAGCTTTGAGCTCTTCTTTCTGAATTTTCATATGAGACATAGCATACTTGTACTAGATTACACCATACTTTTGGCTTTGTTGGGAGTTGCTTTATGCTTGATGGAAGATCACACTTTTATTTGGTCAAATTCTTGTGATATTCATTAGCTTGATTTCACAGAATATTACAGCTTTTGTTAACTAGTTATACACATATTACTGAATCATCGCATATAGAAATTTCTCTCTCATGCTTGGTAACCAAAGCGATTAATGGTGGCCTTCTCCCTTTTAAAGTAAATGGTAAAAAGTTAAAATGACTTGAGACCTATATAGTACTGACAGTCTCTTTCCTGGGTCCATTGTCTTGCTGTAGTTGCTTGAGGCTGCTTGGTGCCTAACTAATATTGCTGCTGGAAAGCCTGAGGAAACCAAAGCTTTGTTGCCTGCATTACCATTGCTTGTCGCTCATCTAGGAGGTTGGTCGAAGCCTCTCTTCTTCAGTTTGAATTTCAAGTATACTTTAAGTTACTTTTTGTAATTACCATAGCCAGCTCGAGATTGCAGTAAATAAAATACAAATAATGAAATATTAACACAGTGGCCTGTTAGTTGCTTAGCTGTTTGAGGGGAAGGAGGGATGGACTTCAAAAATCTTGCATCTGTTTGACGGGAAGGAGGGATGGACTTCAAAAAATCTTGCATCTACCATCTCTACTTTGTTTGTGATCTTAAAGTGTGCTCCGTGCCTCGTTGAATAAGAACACAAATATGTGACAGCTCATAAGTTCCTAACGTTTTTTCTTATGAACTGTGCAGTCTCTGTGAGTATGTTCGAGGTTTCTAATTCTTATGTAAAGTGGGCAATACTATTGTGAATTTAACTCACCAAGGTCCTCTTCATTTCTTAAAATAGCTAAGCTTACGAAATTTTCATCCTTTAGTTATGCTGTTCTTCTGGACATATTTCTATTCTTCTTAATGGCACTATCTTGAAGGCATAGTGTTTCAGAATATTGTCTCATGTCTGAGGATTAATTTATTCTTGTAAAAGAAAAAACAGGAAGAGGAGAAGAAAATAAGAGGACAAGAGGCTTTGGAAATATTTTGTTCAATTATCCCCTAAAAATTGGGGATTAACTAGACTCTGGTGTTTACATATGGTCTAGATTAGGAAAGCACATGTAATAAAATCTTCACATTTAATGCAAAATAGTATCTACCTAATTTAAGGTATATGAAGATTCTCACAAATCCTTACCACAATTACTACCTATCTTGGCATGCCATTGGGAAATAAACACAAAGCATTGGAGATATGGGATGGTATAGTGGACAAGACAGCGAAAAAATTAGCTAGTTGGAAGGCCCAATATCTTTCTTTGGGGGTAAACTCACCCTGATAAAATTTGTTCTGGACTCTCTTCCCACATATGTGATGTCACTATTTCCTATACCCTCCAAGGTTGTCAAAAAACTGGACAAACTAAGGAGGAATTTTCTATGGCAAGGGTGTAAAGAAGGAAGTGGTTACAACTTGGTGAAGTGGGAAGCCCTATTACTGAGCAAGAAGATGGGTGGTTTGGGAATCCGGAATTTAAGCATATTGAATAATTGTCTAATGATGAAATGACTTTGGAGATACAATGGTATGGAAGGAGGTTATCAAGGCAAAGTTTGGTGAAACAAATCCTTGGTGTACAAAGACAGTCACAGAATCTTATGCAGTTGGAGTTTGGAGATCCATAAGGGTTCTATGGCCCCTGATGGAAGCTAATCTCAAACTAAAGGTAGGAGATGGGAACAAGATCCAGTTTTGGAAATAAGCTTGGATTGATCAAGTCCCTCTCATGGATTATTTCCCAGATCTGTTCACTCTTTGCAACAATCCTGAAGCAAAATTTGAACGAGTGTTGGTCATCACAGGGGTGGGATCTGTCTTTTAGGAGGCTTATGAATGATTGGGAAATAAACAGGGTGGCATCTCTGCTGGAAACTTAACAACTTTCAGGGACTTCACAACTGACTCAAACAAAATTATTTGGAAGCATAGCAAGGATGGATGCTACACAATTAACCTTGCCTACAAAAAAGAGATACACTGACCAATTTGGGAGACTTCAATTCCCATGGAACTATATCTGAAGAAGTCCTTCTCCTACCAAGGTGAAATGTTTCACATGGTTGGTGGTAAAGAGAGCTAGCCTTACACATGAAGTGCTACGAAGAAAGTAATGCAATTGGTGTCGAGATGTTTCCTCAGTATATGTTTCCTCGGTAACAAAACAGAGGAAACAAACAAGCATTTGTTCCTCCATTGCAGCTTCACTGCTCAACTGTGGACACTTTTCCACACCCTCACAAACACCTAGGTGGATCATGCCTGAACACACAGCTGATTTGCTAAGCTGGTGGATTAGAAGGGGAGGAAGTAAAAGCCAAATGAGATGGTGGAGAATTATCCCATCTTGCATCTGATGGACTGTGTGAAAGGGGAGAAATGGCAGATGTTTTGAAAACAGATCCAACTCCATTCCAAAGTTAAATGGAATTGGATTGTATCTTTATTTTTTTGGTGCAAAACAACAGTGTGTAGAGGATATAAATCAATTTGTAGATTTTTTAGGAGCTTTGCAACTTTTTGGAGGTTGCCAGCATATCCTTAATGCTGAGGAACACAACTTTACCAGTTTCAAAAAAAATTGCAAAGATTGATGTAATTTTAAAAATAGCTTTTTCCAGATGCCGTCAGTTCTGGAACCTTGAAATTATGTAGGAATATTTACTAGTTGGTCATCTGAATCGATGACACATAATAAACATATCTTTGGTCAATCTTTTGCTAACAATCTAGTTCTCTTTTTTTGACGAAACATGGGATTTTATAATGGCTTAATTGTATCAATTTTCCGTTAGATATTAGCTTTTGAAGAAACAACTTCTATTGTATTCGCTAACGTGGTTAAGGCCATGGCTCGATACTCTAGGTTCACACTTGGTTTGTTCATCACATCTTTGGTTTTTACTTTTTAAAGAGACTCGATGAGGTGGATTGTCTATCCAAGGTAGTTTCTGCTCGCCTGCAGTGAAATACCCAAGAATTGATACATTCCTCTGTTTTATAAAAAAAAATTCTTATCATGGGGATTGATAAACCTGAGAATGCGCATTAAAGCACACCAACAGCTGTTACAAGAAGCTGGCGGAATCTGGATAACCACGCTAACAATGAATGACATCAGGTTGTGTGATTTTGAGAAAGTTGATCCTGTGAACAAGTCTCCTATATAGTCCTAGGTCATTTGAAAGGCTTCGTTATATAGGAATAAATTGAAGATTTGGATCCATAGAGGATGAATAAGTTCGGATCCAGCATACCAGAATTCTTTTCGCTTATCCAGTATATCGTTTTTGGAATGAAAATACTACTACTAGATTCTGTTGCCTTTATTCCTAAGAGGTATTTTAGTTTTCTCGAGTTTTTTGCTCCAGAAATGACATGGGGCTACTTAAATTGGTCAACCCTTTATGGTCATCACATGTTATGATAGTGGCATGAACACAAACAACTAGGAAAATTTGAGCTTTGATCTAGTGGTAAGAGCACAATGTGTGATGTGTGGATTAGGTGAATGTCATGAGTTTGAAACCATAAAGAAAAACTTGGTATTTAAGTGGAGAAGGATAAAGCGGCTGGCCCATTAACTACCGAGTTTCGAACTGTGTGTTACTGGCTCTTGGAGATTTTTCGGTTATCAGAAAAAAGAAAGAAAGAAGAAGAATGTTGGTAAAAGACTTAATGATTTGCTTCATTTGTAATTATGAGCTAGAACAGCCAAGTCATGCCCTTGGAGATTGAGGCCGTAAGCAGATTGGCACATTCAACGTTGATTGCGTAGTTTAACTTCCTCAAAAGTAATACAACATCTTATTACCAATTGACAAAGGGACCAGTGAAATATGGCTACCACAGGGATAAGGAGACGAATAATGCCACTTTTAGCCACCAGAGAAAAATATGATCATACTTAGACCTTATATCTGATTGTATCCTTTGGAAATTAATCAGACTTTAAGGCCATAAAATTTCACCTCTGGTACAACATTGACTGTAAAGACATAACAACATTTTATTATTGTTTTTCCGTGTGGTAAAGAACTACTTTCAAGTATCATTCTTATGTAGTTCCCTCAGTAACAGGGTCTGATGCCAATAATAATAATAATAATGTCATTCTTCTTCACAGTTAAGTTATTGGGACAATTGATAAGATTCATATAACTTCTTGTTGAGATATTTCTTTTATTAAGGTTACATTTGGTTAACTATTCACTTTTTTAATTTGTAGAGAAGAGTTCCTTACATGTAGTAGAGCAGTGTGCATGGGCATTGGGAAATGTTGCTGGTGAAGGTGAAGAGCTGAGAAATGTTCTCCTATTACAAGGAGCCTTACCAGCTCTTGCAAGGATGATGCTGCCTAACAAGAGGTCAACAGTGAGAACAGCTGCTTGGGCATTATCAAACCTAATCAAGGTTCAAGAATGAATTTTCTCTCCTTGTTGTGCATAACTGCATATTATCTGATTAATGTTTTTTCCAATTACTGTCTGTCGCATCAGTACAATTCATCTTTAGGTGACAGCCAAAAGCAAATTGCCTATTACCCTTGCTTTTATGCTAATAGCTCTTTTTGACAATCTGAGAAAATGGTTTGCCTGTTACCCCCTCCCCCCTCTTGATTGTATGTCTTCTGAATTTTCTTTTTAACTTTTGAATAGAAGATTCTCTTTGTTTTGCGTAGGGACCAGATCCTAGAGCTGCAACAGAGTTGATAAAAATTGACGGGATACCCGATAGAATTGTTCGACATTTAAAGAAAGGGTAAGTTGTTTTGGAGTCTCTTGCTTTATAGTGCTGTACAACTCCAGAATTTTGTACTATCTACTGTACCTTTTGGTAATGTTATTATTGTTAAGTGTTCCACATTGATCGAGGGATGAGTTATTTGTCTCCTTATATGATCTTGACAATCCTCACCTCATGAGCTAGCTTTTGTAGTTGAGTTTGGCCCAAGGTTCAGTTGTTTACATGGTATTGGAGCTAGGTCCATCCTTGTTATTGTATGTCCCATTTTTGGGCCCCTATGTTGTGTTGTGTACGTAGTTGACAGGCCTGGGTGTGTGGAGGTGTTAGGTGTTCCACATTGGTTGAGGGGTGGGTTGTTTATCTCCTTATATGGTCTTAGGAAATCCTTACCTCATAAGCTAGCTTTTAGAGTTGAGTTAGGCCCAAGGTCCAAGTATTTAATAAATACTTCTCCCCCCCCCAAACACACACACACCAAAAAAGAAAATTAGAAGTTGTTTCTAAGTCATACTGAAGAGGTTCAGTCCTTTATGACACTTATTTATTGTAGACGTCATCCCTCATCTCACAGTTTCTGTAGTGAAGGCAGTACTTATGAGTGCTTACTTTCGTGCCACCTAACTGGTTCTTGGTATATCCCTATATAATAAAGTATATCTGTATATTTACTCTATTGATTTTGTTATATTTATGGTTACAATCCACAAAGATATACATTTAATTTACTGTCATTTGTTGGCCATAATTCTTATAGTGTATGGCTCTATTTTTTTGTCTACGATGTTATGGTAATATCTATTGACCTCATAAGGAGAAGTGACTTGCCTCTTAAATTAGATAATTATTCAAACTATCCTATATCTTTCTGCAATGTCCTTTTCTAATTACTTAGCTGGGTTAATCCAGGGATGATGAGTTGGCGACAGAAGTAGCATGGGTTATTGTGTATCTCACTGCCCTTTCAAATGTTGCAACTACAATACTGGCAAAGAGTGATCTCGTAGAAGTACTGGTGGAAATATTGGACATCTCCAGTAGTCTGCAACTGCTTATCCCGGTAAAATGCATACTAATATACTGGTTTAGTGGATTTATGTTACCAGAAGGATTCTTATTCTTTGTATTTACTGATCTTTGAGAACAATCACTGATGGAACTTGTCAAAATCAAAGTAAAAAAAAAAAAAAAAACCACTGATGGAATAAGAAGACTGATCTGACTTCATTTTTGGGTCTTTCAAATTGAAAGGATAGGTGTGGTTCTGAAAATCTAAAACTATTTGCGGAATAGAAAATATGTGCGGTCACATGCAACATTGTGTTCCATTTGGGTTTTCTGTTCCCCATTTTCAGTTCCGTTTTCCTTATCCTCAACCTCTGATTGCTAATTGAGTTTTGTGGCTCTTGCTGGATACTCTTTTTGCTTATGAAATTGGAGTAAGATAGTAAGCTGCACTTTTTATGTTATGACATGGAGGAAAGAATCTTGAGAAGTGGTTGCACTCGATCCAGAATTTACCGCAGGCAATTTTAGTTTATACTGTTTGATTTGTGAATACTGAAAGTTTAGGTCAAAACTGCACTAGTTTTATGTCATGGTCTCAAAACTGCACTAGTTTTATGTCATGGTCGCGTCAATTTTGTTTTGTCAAAAGAGGTTAACAGGAATCAAACTATGGTCATAGGCTCACAGCATCATGACAACCCTTGAACCCCCACCCCTGACCCCTACCCACCCGGGAGAGAGAGAGAGAGAAAGCTTTACTTATTATATATGCATCCTCATCATGGTGTTATGATAACATAGCGCCACACTTGCTCTATTATTCATGATTAGCATAAGATTTTGCTTTAACAACATTTGATGCAGAATGTGTAATATAACTAGAATAGGCCCTGTGTAATGCTTTTGACGGCATTTGTGAGCTAGTGAGGTAAATAATTGTTAAATTTCTTAACTTATAAAAGTTATTTAATTAAATCTTTGTCCAATTGCCTTTTATGGTAAATATTGCTGATAAGATGTGCATCTGTTTGTTAATCAGCATGATATGTGCTCCTTCATCTATGTGTACGTCATCAATGTTTTGAGTCTTTGACAACTATGGTTTAATCAGGTGCTCCGAAGCTTGGGAAATCTTGTGGCTGGTGAGGCTCATATAACTAAATTTGTTCTTGTTGCGAGACATGACCTAACAGGTTAGTTGTTGAACTTCTCCCTCCTTTTTTGGAATAGAAACTTCATGACATCTAAAACTCTGACATCTTAATTATTTCCAGGTAATGCCATCCAAGCACTAGTGAAGTGCTTAAAGAGTGAACACCGCATCTTGAAGAAGGTATGCTAGTGGTACTTACTATTTTTATCTTTAGAGATTGTTATACTGTTTATTAGAAATTCTAGAATTTTCCAGGAAGCTGCATGGGTGCTATCTAACATAGCTGCTGGTTCAGTGGAGCACAAGCAGTTGATATATTCAAGTGAAGCTATGCCGCTTCTTTTAGATCTTCTTTCAACAGCTGCATTTGACATTAAAAAGGAGGTAGCGTATGTCCTGGGAAACATCTGTGTCGCCCCTGCTGAAGGTTCTGGAAGGCCAAATGTGATTCTGGACCACTTGGTCAATCTTGTTTGTGGAGGATGCATAACAGGTTTTCTGGATTTGGTAAGATCTGCTGATGTTGAGGCAGCGAGATTGGGACTGCAATTCATTGAGCTGGTAAGCAGAGGGATGGTGGTTGTTGATCGATCTTATCTTCTATTTGCTTCTTCTTTCTTTTCCTTCTAAACAGAGTATGCTGGTTATGGTTTATATACCCCAACAAGATCAAAATGAAGGCAGTAAAAAGAGTTTACCCCTCTCTCTCACACACAAGCACGCACGTTTATATTTACTTGTATAGATAACGACTGTTGACAGATTTCTTTAGTTGCTCCAGTGTCAAAAAATTAGATTATAATGATGTTGCAGTGAGCAAGAAGGAACAGAATCAAGAAGTTTCTAAAAATGCAAGAATTCCACACTTGAATTTGATTCTGCGGCCTAAAGCAATTTGTAAGCCAACCTTTACCACTACATAAGAAGCTTCCTTTATGTAAAGGGATTCAACACTTATATATATATATACAAAAAAAGTAGTTTTTACCCTATTGCACAGTCCAACGGAAGTGATTCAATTGAACCCCCTTCGGACCATGTAGCTCTACCCTGGCTGACTTGCTATCTTGTATGTTTATATGGATACAATTGATGATAGTTATCCTAACTGCATAAGCAGAGCACATTGTCTCTTGGGATAATTTTAGGAACTTCTCTTTTGATAGGTCTTGAGAGGAATGCCAAATGGAGAGGGTCCGAAGCTCGTTGAAAGGGAAGATGGTATTGATGCAATGGAAAGATATCAATTTCATGAAAATGAAGAACTCAGGAGCATGGCGAACGAGTTGGTTGATCGTTATTTTGGAGAAGAATATGGGCTTGATGAATAAGGACATGTTCATGTGCCAACTGATTTGGTTCTCTAACTACTGTGAAACTTGTAGCTCACCAAGGTGTGCATATATTAGATAAGCACTTACCTGGTTTTGTGTAATCTGAATTTGGATCATCAGGTTTACAGATGTAGTTGTATTGAATTGGCCGGGGGGGGAGGGGTTCGCACGGATGTACAAGCTTCCAATGTTGTAATAGTATGTTTCTAACACCAAAAAATAGGATTTGCCAGTAGACGTACTTAAAGATTCAATGTGTTTTTCTCCTCTTTGTTCTTTTTGTCTATGTTGCTCGGACCCTCGAAAAATGCTGCCGCACCCGTGTCGGATTCTTCAAAAATATACTACTTTTGGAGGATCTGACATGCTCCCATTGACATTTTTGAGTGTTGTGAGGAGGGCGGATCACTGATGTACAAGCTTCCAATGTTGTAATAGTATGTTTCCAACACCAACAAAAAAATGTTAAAGACTTGCCAGTAGATATGCTTAAAGATTCAATGTGTCTTTCTCCTCTTTGTTCTTTTTGTCTATGTTTCTCGGACCCTCAAAAAATGCTGCTGCATTGGTGTCAGATCCTCCAAAAATATACTACTTTGCACTCATGGGCATGTTTGAAGAGTCCGAGCAACATAATTAGCTTTTTGTTGAATTCTTCCCTCCAAATCTCAAGTGGAACAATTTAAGTTTCATCTTGTTCTTTAGTCCTAAAATCCAAACAAGAACAGAAAATTGAACTCATTTCTGTCATAGAGTATCAATCACAAGGTTGGCTTTTCGCCAGTAGCTCAGCCTCGGTCTCGAGTTGATCGGTCGTTTCCCCTGAGCTTTGAGGTCAATTATGGGGGAATCGTAAACTGTTGTATCTTTTCTAAAGCGGCATTCTCCCAGTGGCGGACTGGTGGACTGACGGTGGTTGGATTTTCACCAAGGATATTCAACGTCTACTTTATGTATGTATAAATAATTTGATCTTTGTATATACAGTATGATTTTCTGATGCACTAACTCCGCCCGTCTGGCCAACCCCTTATATTTTTTCCTACAAGAAGACCAAAAGGAACATTTTCTCCCAAAACATCTTCTCAAGTTTCAAAATCCCAGTTTGTATAAATTCCCAGCTTGCATTAAAGACAAAATTCTTTGGGTTTTGCATCATGAAGGTAGATAGACTGTTTCGGAAGAACCCTAGGCTAAAATTCAACTAATTAAACAAAAGTCTAGTTGATAGACCATGTTTCTAATTTATTAATTAATGCCCATTATCTTTACAATAAGTGTTGCTTAAGGGATTCTTAAAAGTCAACTGCACCTTCAATATTGGCTTCATAGAGGAATAATTCGAGAAAATCTTTGACTAATTCTACAAATACATGGGATAAACGTGACTCGTTAATCTTAATACTCCCACCATCACAATTTATGTGATGGTGTTTAATTGAACACTAAGTGTAAGAATGAAAAGAACATTTTTGAAACTTTGAAGTCTAAAATAAGTTATAGATTTTTATTTCGATGTATATAAATCATTTTACTAAGCGTAAAATAAGAAGTTTAAAGTTAAATTGTTACTAAATTAGAAATGTGTCATTCTTTTTTATAAGGTTCAATGTTGTAGCTCATAACGTAGCTAAGTTTTCAACTTCTTTGTTTGTATGAGTTTTCTTGGGAAAGAATATTCCCAAGTTGGATTGTGAATGATGATGTATGATCCTTTGGACATATTATGACTGTAATGAATAAATAAATGACAATTCTTTTTGAGACACTACAAAGAAAGAGTGTCACATGAATTAGGACAGACTGAGTAACATTCTTGAATTAATTGATTCACCATTCATTAAAAGAAGAGAAAAAAATAATTGATTGAGGGACATGATGGCAAATGGCATTATTGTCCATGAAAAAAAAGGTGATAATATATGAGGGTGCCATTTGAAGAAAATGGGCAATTTAACTGATTAAAATGTCCAATTAGAATTTCAAACTTTGGTTTTACTAGGAGTAGTTTAATTCTTTGGATACAGAAAGATGGGGCCACACCTAGACAGCTCACAAGAATATATTGCCTAATCTTCTCAACTTTGTTAACCTATTAACATTAACTTTAATAAATTCTATTCATAAGAAACATTATTGAGTTTGGACAACCAAGTACAACAACAACAACTAATTATATTCGCAAAGGCTATATAGTGTATAAGTAAAATATGATCTCGACACGTGGACAACTCAGAGGTCGACGCATGGCAGTACAAATCATTAATAAGTGTTTCTTTAATTAGTAATTGAGATATCGTCCTGGGAGCTCATTCCGAACCCACACCTAGCTCATCCTGAACTCATTACACTGATACAAGACAGTCTTGTCTCAGAGTCAAGTGCTCGATTGGTCGTCGATGGCCAAATATGGTAAGTTTCCCATATTAACTGACTCTAATAAATTCAAATACACCATGATGTTTACAAGTCAATATGCATTACGTAATAATCATTATAAGTAGCTAAGCGTAATGATAGGAATTCATATTGTTAGAAGGTTAATTGTGGTCATTATAACTCACTTGTTCTTGACCCTAGCTATTTACAACTTCAAATTTATTAAATTTTAATCCATATTTTAAGTTAATCACATATATAGTTAAATGACAACCAAATATTCTACCAAAACCTTAATTAAGATTCAAGAAAATAACAACTAATTTTAATAAGATTGATTTTACAACTAATATGACTAAATGAAAAAAGAAATCTGATGGAGAGGTTCAACAACACCATTTACATACAATTTAATTAATTAGCAGTGAGTAATTAATCAGACATTCAACTACCATCAACTATTTGCAGATACTATATAGTTGGCTTCTTGAGTTTTGTCTTTTGGTTGGGGAACACAATTATTGTAGATGATGAGACCAAACTCCATATCTCCATAATTTTCAGCCCTTTTGTGTTGGGATCGAAATAATAGAGCGTCATGCTGAAGCTAACAATTGTAACTCTTAAATGATAATTAATCAAATAATAGAGAAAATTGTGGTAAAAAAATATAATATTTTAATATAATCTGATCGATCAATTGACCAATACTTCCTCCCTTTCTAAATAAGTAGTGTTTTAGCCTATTTATTTTATTCCTAAATAAGTGATGTTTTAGATAATCAAGAAGTCATTAATGATGTTCTTCCAATTTTAACCTTCTTTATATAAAGAGATTTTTACATAATCAAGAAATTAATAAAAACTTACATATTTTAGTTAGTTAAAACACTTTTTATTTTCTAGAAATGAGTAGTTTCTTAAGAAGTGTACTCAAGCTATAAACACCACTTACTTAGAGATTGAGGGAGTATATGAGAAAACGAATATAAAAACTTCTGAAAGAGTATGATATAATCATATCAGCACTAATACATTGACAAGAGTAGGTTGCTCGGATGACAAACACCCTCCTTGAGATTATATTTGACACTATCAAAATATCAAATACAATAACATCTCATAAAATATAACTATCAATAAAAGGTTTATTACCTATCAATCAATAATTCTTTTTACCTTCTCTCTATTAAACTTCTTACCATATTATTTTAGGGTATATTCCAATATCTTCTTCACCAAAAAGAATAAAATAAAATTCAATATTTTTTCACTGAGACACCATAAAGGACCGACAACATGTAGTTTCTGTGACCACTTCTGGTATTGTAATAACTGATGATGCTTGTTTCATTATATATTTTGGGAGACATGAATGAAGGAATAAATGCTTTATTAAATTTTGGTCACAAGTTATTTATTTTTCACAACTCCATTAATATTCACCAACTGTATTTCATATTTAAAAGATGGATCTAAAATTTAAATTTTATGAGTTTAAATTTATTACACCCTCCGTTTCAAAATACATGACCTTCTTTCTAATTTTATTTATTTCAAATTACTTGTTCTACTTATAAAATCAAGACTATTTTGGGTATTCATTTCCAATTTTATCTCTAATATTATATTAAGTATCATACCAATTTCAAGGCTATTAAAAGAAGATAAAGGGTCAATTCTTGATTTCTACTCTCACCATCATTGTTTAATTATTAGAGTATAAATTGGTAAAAATACACCTTCAATAATTACGTTCTTAAGGGGCATGCCAAGTCCAAAGAGGCCAAGTATTTTGGAACGGAGGGAGTATATTTTTAAAATGAGAAAAAGGGTTTAAAAAACAACCCTTCTACACAATATTAGTGTATATATTGTGTATACCTCAAGCACTAGCATAACTCCCATAAAAAAATGCTCCAGCTATTTCCTATTTGTGAATTTGAAGCCATAAAAAATTAATTTTTGATCTCTGGTATGTAAAAACTTTTCTTCACTGACGCCATCAATCCTTAACGGTACAATGAAAATTGTGTCGGCTTAATCATTGATTCATCAGATACTACCAAAATAGTGAGGGTGGGTGGGTGTGAGGTGTTGGGGTGTGAAGCACAGCCTTAGAATAACTGATAAATTTATTATCACGTGATCAGGAATTTACGATTTCAATTATGAAAACAATATTTTGTAAAAATACAAGTTAAAATTGTGTATAATGTGATCTGACTCTTTCCCGAATCTCATACATATTAGGAGCTTTAGTACACCAGAAATTTAATAATTTATATTGTAGGATCCGCTGTTCCTACAATAGTGAGGGAATAATTGATAAAGTTTCTGTCATGTAATGAGAAGTTCACGAATAAGTCATGTAAATAGCCACTAACAGAAATACAAAGTAAGATTACATATAATAGATCTTTATAATTCGATTCTTTTTCGGACTTTGGAGCTTTAGTACACTCAACTGCATTTGTGGGGAATCTGACAATTTATATTGTAGGGACCACTGTTCCAGCTCCCCCAAACTTACCAAAACCAGCTGTTCTTATTTCAATTTCACCTCAATTCACAGTTGGAATTGTTGTTGATCAAGATCTAGTTTCTCTCTCTGACTATACAAATGCAAGAAAAGGTCACCTAAGATAGAGGGGTCCAACTCTTTTTCTTATCTTTTAGTTTTCTGTTACACAGAAGAAGATGCCACATTGTGAAAAAAGAATAAAAAGTTGCAGTCTTTGAAGAATAGAAGAATAAAATAGAAGCTTTCTGAGATCTGTACAGCTCCAAATTTAAAGGGTATTGCTCAAATCAATAAATTTTATGTTTCTTTCTGCTTTCTTGTGATATCTATCATAGTCTGTCGTCTATTGTGTTTCGACTATCGCATCATTTTATTGTTGTTATTGTTTCTTTCTGTTGTAGACTTTGTACTGTTCCCTTGTTAGTAGCTATGTTTTTTGTTTCCTTCTTTTTTTCTATCTGAATTTGCTGCACTTGAGCTGAGGTCTTTTAGAAACAGCCTCTCTACCTCCACGAGGTAGTGTTAAGGTTTGCGTACACTCTATCCTCCCCAGTTCACTTGTGGAATTTCACTGGGTATGGTGTTGTTGTTTTCTTGAAGTTTCTGCTATGTTTTGGTATGTGGGCAGTGCATAATTTTCTGAAAAGTTGTTATCTTTCTTTGAAATTGAACCATTTGTAATTGAAATGTCAATGTTTTATTCAGAAATTTTTTGAGGCTATAGGTGCATTATCTTCCAAGTTTGTATTTTTTTTCTTCTTTAGAACAACAAAAATAGAGTCTTTCTGAGATCTTTGCAGCTCCAATTTTAAAGGGTATTATTCAAATCAATAAATTTTATGTTTCTTTCTGTTTTCTTGAAGTTCTTGCTGTGTTTTGGTATGTGGGTAGTGTATAATTTTCTGAAAAGTTGATATCTTTCTTTGAAATTGAACCATTGGTAATTAATTGAAAGGTCAATGTTCAAATGCTTTCCCTTTTCAGAAATTTTATGAAGCTATAGGGGCATTATCTTCCAAGAATGTATTTTTCTTCTTTCTTTGAAGTATTGAGTATGAAAACCAATTTATGCATTGATGAAATTCTCTTGTCAGCAGCCAATTTTTCTGTATTCAGATTCTTGCTTGCTTGGATCTCTGGTTGAATAGTTAGATTTAGATAATCTAGGCTCAGCTATAACTGTAACTTACCAATTTATGCATAGATCTTTCAGTTATTTCATTTTTCAACTTGTACCTTGTGGTGGTTTAGTAGTCGTAGTATTGCTACAGTAGTTTCTTGTCCTTCAATTTCTGTTACTATTTGTTGTTTCTTGTACTTCGACTATCGTATTGTTTTGTTGTAGTTTCTGTTCTGTTACTTATGGTTTTGTTATTATTTATTGTTTCCTGTACTTTGTTAACGTTTTCCTTGAGCCGAAAGTCTACCAGAAACAACCTCTCTACCTCTGACGTAGGAGTAAGGTCTGCGTACACTCTACCCTCCCCATACCCTACTTTGTGGGAGTACACTGGGTACGTTGTTGTTGTTGTTGTTGTACCTTTTGGTGATTTTAGCTTTTCCTCGCCTCTCTCCTCAAACATAAGCATATTTTAAATTATATGTAATTTATGTGAAATTTATGATCTTTCACATGATACTTCATACCAAGTACTTTTTGGGCATTAGGTTGGATATTTCTCTTTCTGTTATTTTACTAAGTTTCCCTGAACCTCTAATTAAAAAGGTTGAATCATCCATGTTAATGTACCTGTAGGCATAGTGCTATGCCTATGCCTTGTAGTTTCTTGTTTGTGGTGTTTTTGTGTGATGTGCTCGATTTCGGAATGGTAGTTCTTAGCATTACTTCATGGGCGTTTTGTTTCTTTTACCTCGTGGTGTGTTACCTCGCTTTTGTAGTTTGTTTTTATGTTTCCTGCTTGTTATACTGTTATCTATTCTGTGCCGGGGGTCTGACGGAAACAACCTTTCTACTTCTTCTGAGGTAGTGGTATGGACTGCGTACACTTTACCCCCCAGACCCCACATTGTGGGAATATACTGGGTATGTTGTTGTTGTTGTTGTTGTAATCATCCATGTTAATGTAGTGTGTTTTGTCTTCTAAATAGGGAAAATTGTTGAACGAAAAGATGGGGAAGAAAGGAAGCTGGTTTTCTTCAGTAAAGAAGGCTCTGAGCCCAAATTCTAAGGAAAAGTCTGGCAAGGTTATGCTGAAATAACCATCTACTATTACTTCTCTAGCATGATTTAAGATTTTTTTTTGATACATATAACTGGTACCTGACATTTCTTGATTGTAATTTCAGAAAGATTGTAAATCAAAGAAGAAATGGTTTGGGAAAGAAAAGCATCCAGTACCGGAATCTTCGACTTTGGTGGTTGCCTCAGTGTCTCCTCCTCGACCTGTTCCTCCAGTGGAAGACGTCAAACTGGCTGAAGTGGAAGAAGAACAGACTAAACATGTATATTCTGTTGCAGTTGCCACAGCTGCAGCAGCCGAAGCGGCTGTTGCAGCTGCCCAGGCTGCTGCAGAGGTTGTTCGATTAACTACAGTCAATCAATTTACAGGCAAATCCAAGGAGGAAATAGCTGCAATCAGGATTCAGACTACGTTTCGAGGATATCTGGTATGCATTTGTACTCTCATATTTTGTCGTTTCAAGTGATTTTTCCTTTTTTGGGAGAATTTCTTTCAGCTACTTTATGATAAACTTGATTCTCTCAGTAAAAAAGAAAAGCAATAGATAGCTACTTTGCTGTTTAGTTTTTCTTTACTTGTGAGAACATCAAATAAATGATTTGGTACTGAGATACAATTTGATGTCGGGGTTTCTCATTGACAGGCTAGAAGGGCATTGCGAGCTTTAAGAGGACTTGTCAGACTCAAAACATTAGTTGATGGACCTACTGTCAAACGTCAAACTGCAAATACTCTGAAATGCATGCAGACTTTATCTCGGGCGCAGTCTCAGATTAGTTCTAGAAGGAGCAGGTTGTTGGAGGAGAACAGAACTCTCCAAAGGCAGCTTATGCAGAAACATGCAAAGGAACTTGAGAGTTTGAGGGTCAGTATTCTTCCTTAAGTCCAACTTTTTCTAAGAAATGGATTTGGTGCTGGAATAATGGAATTTCATTTTCCATTAGAATAGCTGAGACGAATGTTCTTGAAATAACTGTGACAGTGTTTTGGGGAATGTTACACATCATTTGTGGGAGTATTTACGTCAAATATGCTTCAATATAGAGTCTTTTTTATACATTTGCCATTATATCTTGCAAACTGAATATTTTGTGTGCTATCAGCCAAGTTGACCCTCTTTTCTTTTTATATGGTTCCTTTGGGGATTTGGGGTGGTGGCTGGGGGGTATCATCTAAGGATGTGTGAAGTTCTTAAACACTTCTCGTTTAATGTTTTTTGTTTTGATAGAGAGGGGAGGAATGGGATGATACTCTACAATCAAAGGAGCAAATTGAAGCAAGTTTGCTCGGCAGATATGAAGCTGCAATGAGACGAGAAAGAGCACTTGCCTATTCATATTCCCACCAGGTACTCCATTAATCATTTTTTATATACAACTATTTACATTTTGAAGAGGGCAGTTCAATTCCCAATGCTATGTTGTGTGGGTATGCAAAAGATGATATATGTAGCCTTCTACCATTGTGCCAAGGAGATGTTTCTAAAACTCATATTTTGACCTCTCCCATAGTCTCATTTGTACAGTCAAAATTTTACAATGATATTTACCAGAGAAAAAAGTGAGGAAAAAGTAAACCTTTAATGATCAATAACCTATCCATATCTTCAAAGGAATATCTTTCCATGTATAAACGTGTACGGAGTATGATTTTCCTCATGAGCTTTTAACGATGTTACTAGTCATTGATTATGTAAAAATGTTGACTGGACAGCAAACCTGGAAGAAGTCATCAAAATCTACCAATTTGTTGTTTATGGATCCAACCAATCCTCAATGGGGTTGGAGCTGGTTAGAGCGGTGGATGGGTGCGAGGTCTAGGGAACAAAGCATGTCTGAGAAAGAACTAAAAAGTGATCAAATGTCCGTTAGAAGTGCCAGTATGAGCATTGCTGGAGGAGAAATCACAAAGGCATTTGCCCGTCATCAGCTGAATTCTGAACTACCGTCATCTCCTTCCGGCCAAAAACCAAACCGTCCTTCAAGCCGCCAGTCTCCTACTACCCCTTCCAAGCCAGGCACAGCTAGAAAACTGAAACCAGCAAGTGCAAGAGTCAGTGCAATAAACCAAGATGATGACACACGAAGCGTGTTTAGTGTTCAATCAGAAATGAACAGGAGGCATAGCATTGCAGGATCATCAGTAAGAGATGATGAGAGCTTGGGAAGCTGCTCATCTGTACCAAGTTATATGGCGTCCACTCAGTCAGCAAAAGCAAGAACACGATTGCAGAGTCCATTGGGCGTGGAGAACGTCACAACACCAGCAAAAGGATCAGCAGGTTCTGTGAAGAAGCGACTCTCTTACTCACCTTCACCAGCCATTACAAGGCGACATTCAGGCCCACCAAAGATCGAGATTACCTCCACGAACACCTCTATTGCTGAGGAATATGTGAATGGAGTTGTCAACTAGCTCATCATATCACAAGTAGTAAGCTGTACCGCAACCCTTGCTATACCAGTTAAACGCAGCAAAGATGTGAAGATTTGGAACAAAGGCATTCGTTGATCTACTCATGCAACTTCAACTTCTCCATAGAATCAACATGAGTTCGTTACTATACGTGCATGCCTGCACGATGCTTGCTTTTTTTAATTTATGGAAAAAAAAAGGATACTTGCTTTTAAAATTTTTTCTCCTCCCACGAGTGTTGATGATTTCAGATTGTGATAGTTGTGAATTTATTTTAGAGGAAGCATTTTCTTGTTTGTGATTATTATGTATACAAAATGGTGAAAAATGAGAGACTATTTCTTTATTTAGTCAATGGATATTGTTGTTTTTCTGTCTTTAGACCAAGTGAAATTTGCCTTCAAGAATCATGGAGATGGTTGACAAAAGATGGCCTTAAAACCTTACTAGTAATTAAAGTAGAAGCTGAAGCTCAATCAGAAAAGAAGGTGATGTAATTAGAAAAAAAACATCAGAATTGGAAATTATTACATATGAATTGGATATCATGAGAAAAATCATAATGACAAATTGAGAATGAAAAAAAATGAAATGTGACATGGAAATAATATGTGAATATTTGTGTTCCATCGAATGTATTTTTATTTTTGAAGTTAAGAAGAGAGGAAATGAGGAAAAGAGATTAGGATGGTCCCACCTTTTTTCTCAACCTTGGAGTTGGAGGTGAAAGATGATTACCATCCGAACAACTCTTTCCTAGTCTAGGAGCCGGAGAAGGGATAAGGTTTTTGTGTAAAAAGGGAATTGGGTTAGGTTCTAACATGGGACGGGTAAAAAATAACTAGGATGGATAAAAAATAAGTGGGACGGATTAAATGACGTTGTTTAATTGGATGACCCGTGTTCAATCCGATATTTTAAAACTGGATATGTGGGCCGTAAGAGGTAAGTGGCACGAATGGCAAAATGTGTCACGATGTTGGCATAAATATACACAATTTTTAAGTGACAGCCATTTTTGATAGTTCAGTGACATAGTTGAGCATTTTTCCTATTATTTATTGTAAGTTTCATTCCAGATTTCAGTCGAAGATATAGTAGTTTTGAATAGAAACAGTAAAATAAATGTTTAATTGAAAATCTAAAGTTGGTAATTAAACTTTATATTATAAATTTTTTTTTTTATTTAAAATAATCAAAGTACGTAATCTCATATTATCCAGTATAAGTTTTTGTATAACGCTTTACAATTAAAAGCACTTATCCCTAACTTTAAATGGATGACAAATTACCTCATTTCGAATAGTTTAATGAAAAAAACGATCGAGTTTTTTTTGTTTCGAATCAACCGATAATAGGAAGAGTATTTTTTAATATATTTGGCTCAGTGAACAACATTTTTGAGCTAGTTCACAACGGTAATTTTTAACCAAAAACATAACAAAGATAAAATTGATCTATTTCGAGCAATGAAGGAGTAGTTTTGACTCTTTTTTCCCAATTATGACTACGTAATAACAATAAAAATTGCTCATTTGATCTAAAAATATTGAAAATTTTGTAAGTACTAAACTAGGGAGAGATGACTACACAATTCACTCAAATGGTAAATCCCCTCGGCCAAGAGTCTCAGTTTGAAAGACATTTACATATGTCTTCTAGCATCTCTTCACGTGCTGCAAGATGTTGTCGGGGTCTCATTCCCTCACCTAATTAGAGATTAGTTACTTGCCGTTTTAATTCTTTTGAATAAAAAAATGATAAATTCCTTTTTCACCTGCAAAAATTGTGGATTCGAGTGACCAAACGAAGAGTTCGAAAGAGAACTAGAGAGAGACTGGTCAAACTCTTGTTTCCCGTGCGTGGGTCTAATTTTTCCATATCAGCGCTTTTATTATCTTGCATTAATTTTTTTTTCTAGTTAAGTTCGTTTTATTTTCTTCATCCATACATACACTGACAAAAAAACAAACACAGTTAAGTGAAAGAAGACAGTGTACAGTCACCTGGGAAACTGTGTTGAGCTTAGCTTAAACTATAGACTACTCTCCTGCTAATTGGTTAAGTGTGTGTACCCTCGAGTTCTTCACCCCTCTTTAGGGTTCTTTCATCTTGTTTCATTTTCTTGGAGTTTGAGCCACATTTTCTTATTCACCCCCCACCACACACACACACACACACACAAAGGGAACTGGTGCAGCTTGTTTTCTTGATTTTTCACTTTCTTGAGATCTTTTTGGTAAGTCTAAAGAAACTGTTCATTTATCTGCACAAGTGTTGGAGAGGTTGCTTTTTTCCTCTTTGGAATGTTGGTGTTTCCTTCTGTTTATATGTATTTATGTGTCCTGTACTTTGTATTTGCTGAGAACAGTGTTACCTCTTGTGGGTTGGTTTCTTTTTTTGATAAAGTTTTAGTCTTTGAAGAAATTTTGCCTTTGTTTTACAATGTACTATGTTGTAACAAAGAATCTTAGTAACTCAGTTGGTTGACTATCTGAACTTTCACCTTGTTGAGGAGGATTCGATTCCTACCTTGTAATCCTGTCCCCTATCTCCCCTTCCCTTACCCCCACATTTTTTTTTAGGTTGGCATAACTTTAGAGCACTGACTTTTCATGTGGGTTGGTTTCTTTTTTGATAAAGTTTCAGTCTTTGAAGAAATTTTGCCTTTGTTTTACAATGTAGTAGGTTTGATAGCTTTAGAGCACTGATTTTTTATGTGGGTTTGGTTTCTTTTTGTTGAAGTTTCAGTCGTTGAAGAAATTTTGTACAATGTACTAGTTTGACATAGCTTTAGAGCACTAATTTTTCACGTGGGTTGGTTTCTTTATATATAAAGTTTCAGTTTTTGAAGAAATTTGAGTTTGTTTTACAATGTACTAGGTTGACATAGGTTTAGAGCACTGATTTCTCATGTGGGTTGGTTTCTTTTTTAATAAAGTTTCCGTCTTTGTGGAAATTTTGCATTTGTTTTACAATGTAGGTTGAGCCCACTTGTGGGACTACACTGGGTATGTTGTTGTTGTTTGACAATGTAGGTTGATATAGCTTTAGAGCTCTGGTTATGGAGGCTTTGTTATTTTGCACTAGCAGATGAACTGTTTTTTTGTTTTGTGGTCTACTTGGGAAGGGCAATGAAGAGTTTGTAATTTCTTTAGATCAATGTCACCTAACATAAACATAAAGGAGAGAAAAATATCAACTAGAAACTTTTAACTTATTTAGTATTGCTTTACATTTTTACATAAAAAAGTTACTCTAAGTCCCACAAGTGGCTTTTTATCTCAAGAGTAAACATGATTTATCTGTTTTGGGGGGGGGGGGGGTATGGATGGGGTGTAGAAAAGCTAATAATGGATCTTATTTTGGTGCTGTATCTGCTGTCTCTTTGCAGCTTGATGGGCTTTCAAGTTTCCCTTCTTTTGAGAAACATTATCTGTTTATTATTGTGTTAAATGGGGACTTTTGAAATGTTTGCTAAAATGTGGTTTCAAATGTCATTTTCTTATGCACCATGTTCCAAAGATGTTGTTTCTATACAGTATAAGCAATGCAGTAAAAATTAAGAAAGTTGATAAATGGCTTACATAATGATAGTACTCCCTCCGTTCGGAATTACTTGTCACTATTTTCCTAATTTGATTTCCATTTTTACTTGTCATTTTAGACAAATCAAGCAAATACAATTTTTTTTTCCATGTTTTACCCTTAACATTAATTACTTATTCTTCAAATTTTTTGCAATACACATTACTAAACATCAATTAATAGGGGCAATATGGTAAACTCACTTTATCAATCATTGTATTCTTAATGGGTATGCCATTTCAAAAAGTGACAAGTAAAAGCGAACGGAGGGAGTATTTGTTTTCTTGGATTGCAAATTTCCTTGTCTTCCAATTATTTTTTTCCGGAAGTACGTTTGTTGGTGGGAGTGGAGGCAGTTCTTATGTTGTTTTCTTGAAGGGATAGTGCTACTTGTTTTGTTTTGTTTATATCTATTTTGAATGTTAAAAATTTTCAGATCAATAGTATTTTAATAGATAAGTAAGTCCTCTGAAATGTTTCCCATGTTGCAGGTCAGGTTGATCTTTGAAGAAAGCAAATTTAGTTCGTCATTCCTACGTCTATTGCTGAGAGGAAATGAGCATGCAGACACCAAAAGCAAGGTATTTCCAGTTTATTCGCGCTGCTTTTGTTAATCTTTGCAAGTAATTCAAAGGTTTTGTTCTTGCTTCTTATGTTTTTACCCCTTCTTCCATGAGATTTGAATAAAGTGGTTTATTGGTTATGCTGTTAGATCAATTCAAAGAGTATCTTAATTAATCGTCAACTATGAATTCACAGTTTCAATTTGTCCCCTTTCATTTCATTCTTACATAGACAAATTGATTTATGAAACAACAGATGATGATTATCTTGAGCCATTGGTCCTTTGAGCAATGAATTGAGTGTACAACCGCTCTGTGACAATGAACTAAAGTACTACATTCTTAAGTATAGCTGTGAAATTTTGTTTTTGAGATGCTCATAACTGTGCTTTGAAAATGAACATGTGATCAGCTTTTCTATCTCACAAAAAAGAAAATTGAAGTGACCCCGAGGGAAGGAAGGAGTGCTATGACAATAATTCAAAGTTCCATTTTGTCTTTTCATGTTGCAGCTGCAGATATTTGATATGTGATCCATGTTTGAAGATCTACATTATTTTGAACTTCTATAATTTGTTAGTCGTTAGAAAAGAAATACTACTACTACTTTAGTTCTGCAAAGTTAAAATGCATGACTGTTGTGAAATCATTCTCTTGTGACTTGTATGTGCTTGTTGCTTGACTATCTCGTTCGTCTTCTCACATGTTTTTGGCTGAAGGACTGTTTCTGTTGAGGTGCCACAAAGGACATCTCCATCTACAGCAAAGACAGCTCGAAAGCTCAAAACTTCAGGGACAGCAGAGGTTGATTCTATTTCATCTCCAAATCCAGCAAGCAGGACACCAAAAGACAGGAGTCCTAAAGTTATTGGTCGCCGGTCACCACGAAGTCCAGCAATAGAGGTACTTGAGTAATACATTAAGCTTGTTGCTTTCCTGACTTGCTGGTTCAAGTTAGTTGCAGTGTTTAATGGAAAACTTAATTTATACAACTTTAAAAGTCGAGAATTCACAAATTCTCTTTTGTTTATGTATTATTGCTGTTTAAGTTGCTGTCTAAGTTGCTCTCTTCCTTCTTAAAGGTCCTCAAATGTCACTAAGATGCTCATTGTTCTTATTTTGCAAAACACAGCAGAAGCGTCCAGGTAGAATGTCCGCTTTGGAAGACCAGCTTGCTCAACTCCAAGAGGAGGTCAAGGCGGCAAAGGAACAGCTCAGTTTATCGGAATCATTGAAGAAAACGTCTCAACAAGAGGCTGATGAAGTTAAGAAGCAGCTTGCAGCAATGTCAGAAAAGCTTGAGAAGACTGAGAAGCAGCTGCTTGAGCGCTCAGATTCTGAGGAAGCTCGACTCTTGGAGCTACGCATGATCTCACAAGATAAGGATCTAGAATGGCAATCTGAACTTGAGGCTGTGCAGAAGCAGCATGAATCGGACTCTGCTTCTCTGGCTTCTGCCCTGAATGAAATCCAGAAGCTTAAACTTCAGCTTGATAGAGTAGCTGATTCTGAAGCCATTCAAGCTCGCCATGCCGAATCAGCTCATGCTGAGACCGAAAGCTTAAGGGTACAACTCCAAGAAACCCTTACATTGCTTGAGCAATTGCAAAACCAGTTAAACAAAAGCAAGGAATCTGAAGCTGCTGTGCTTGAGGAAGTCAGTAAAGCTCAGTTGGAGTTGGAAGTAGCGAAGATGACGGGCAATACTTTACGCTCGGAAGGTCTGAAGGCAATGGAGGCTTGCAATTCCTTGTCATTGGAGTTGGAAAAGTCAAAGGGTCAAGTGGCTGCATTGGAGGAACGTGTCAACAAACTCCAGTCTGATCAAAGCAGCAAAAGTATGAACCTGGTAGATCCTGCAGAAAGTTCTGCAGCTGCACAAGAAAATGGAATCAATGCGGAAGCTGATGAACTAAAAACTGTGTTCAGTAATCTTAAAAATGAGGTAAATCAACTACAGGCTGCATTGGAGGATTCTGAGAGAAGGTATCAGGAAGCATGCATCCAGAGCACCTTGCAGATAAGAAGTGCTTTTGAGATGGTGGAGTGCACAAAGTCTGAATCGATTCGAAGAGAGACTGAATGGAACTCGAGGTTAAATGCTGCAAAAGCAGATATGGAAGAGTTAAAGGAGAAACTGATGCACAAAGAAGCTGAATTACAAATGATTTCAGATGAAAATAAGGGCCTGAATGTACAACTTGAAGAAATACAGGCAGTTGATGGAGAATCTGAATTACAAGATGAACTGAAGAAATCAGAGTCAATCTTGGCAAATTTAAGGGTAAGTTTATCTGATAAAGAGACGGAGTTGCAGAGTTTCACTGAGGACAATGAGATGCTGAAGTCAGAAATCAAGAAGAGGGAAATAGAGAGTACCAAATTGAATGCTGAGCTTCTTGCCTTAGCAGAAGCTGCGAGAACTGCTGAAAGAGAGGCCCTGATGAAGCTGGGGTATTTGACTGAGGAAGCAGATAAAAGTAGCAGAAAAGCAGCACGGGTCATCGAGGAGTTGGATGCAGTGCAGACAACTAACTCTGAGATGGAAGCTGAGTTGAGGAGGTTAAAAGTACAATCTGATCAATGGAGGAAGGCTGCTGAAGCAGCTGCAGCTATGCTCTCAACTAACAATAATGGGAGATACGTCGAGAGAACAGGCTCTTTGGACTACCATACGATTGGTGGCAAGCTGCGTTCTCCATTGTCCGAAGATATGGATGATGATTACTCATCCAAGAATAAGAATGGCACTATGTTGAAGAAGATCGGCAGTTTATTAAAGAAGGGCCACAAATAGATGCATATCATGCAGGTTTTAAATAAACATTGTTCTCTATTCTAGTAACCATAACCTACTATTTTCCTTCCTGGGTACCCTTGCTGAGCTTCAGCCTACTGGAAAAATCTCTTAGCTGATTTTTGTAAAGCTATTCCAGAATTGTTGACTTCTCTATGATCTCACCTGCTAATACTGATATGCTTCCGTAGGAGATAGTAAGCAATGTAACTTCATTTGCAATTTTCCAGTTTATTTTGCAGTTGAAGCTTTCATATGTAGACTGCTGTGCATCCCAGCAGTGTTTCTACTATGTGTAATGAACCCCGGGCAGTTGATTAACCATTGAATTTACTGCTGTTCTTCAGATTTTTATGTTAAAGATAGCAATCTGGATGAATTTTCATTGTAGATTTGTAGTGTGTGCTTCATAGATTGTTCTTGACTCATCTTCATTATCTGCAAGGGTCTAATGTCTAACCGATAAAGAAATGGATTGGGCTTAATTCAACCCATAAACCAGCTCAAGAGTCCATGTTCCCATTCCACAAACGATGTGGGATGCCAACACCGTCCTGCATGCCTAGGATTGGACACTTGGAGCGTGAAAAAATATAAGCCGGGGCTCAACGTTGAAAACAATGAATTGGGATGGATCTGACTCTGAAATCATGATAAAGAAATAAACATTGAGCATAACTCAACCTGGAAACCATATAAAGGGTCCATTATCCCACAAAAGATGTGGGACTCCAACCGAAAGGAAGCCACCCTTTGCCAACATAAAGGGAAAAAAGAGTTATGTTAATATCTTCCACCTCAAACTTTATAGTAAGATATAATATCAAAATTTCCGTGATAATATCATCCATATGAGAAAAATGTTGTACATTTGTAGTTAGGTGCTTCACAATGACTTTTGATTTGACCTCTCTATAGAATTTCTAGCTGAGAAATGACAACTAGAAATAATGTCTATCTTTATAACCTGGAAAAAGGATCTGTAGGAAGTAAGAAACTAATAATTTTGGCTAGAGGATGTTAGTTAATCAACTTGTACTCTTTATATGCTAATTTTTTTTATCACTAGAAAAATAAAAAGCTAATCAAGCTAAATCAGAAGAACAGAAATCGATTTACATCGTTATAAAAGCTTATAGTTTAGCGGTACTGGTGGCAGTCTCCTGACAATAGGTGTGAGTTCAATTCTCATTATCACATCTGAGGTAGTGGTATGGACTGCGTACACTTACCCTCCAGACCCCACGTGGTGGGAATATACTGGGTATGTTGTTGTTGTACTTTCTAAGCTACAATTTACATGTAAAATTCCTTATGTGAAAGGAAATAGCATTGACCAAAGGAAAAGAAGATTCCACAACAAAAGAGAGAAATGGACAACTAAAGGAAAAACATTATTTTTTTGAACTGAAAGATACCTATCGATAGTACTAAACAGTAAATCGTGGCGATAATTACAGGAATATTGTCAATATCAACCCAATTACATTGGAGTACTTTTTACTTCTATAATTTCATGCTAGAAAATACTACACTATGACATATACAGTAAAGAATCTTAGTACTTCTACCAAATATATGACCCACGATAAATAATGTGTATGTCACAATCTGCTAACTTAAACATTGTACTAGTTTTTAATAGATTTTTAACACAACACTGGTTAATTCGGCACATAAAAGTGGTAGTAATTGCTAATTGCATAAAAGCTAAATATGATACCAAAGTTTCATAGTTATGTTAATTATTATGATACAAGGTCTATTCATGTTGATCTTAATGATGTTTCAAGCCTAGATGAGAATTCTAAACAACTAACCAGAGTCATAAGGAATCATTTAAAAAGAAGAAAGAGTGGTACCAAAGCTGGAATTCGAATTAGGTGGAGAAAGAAAGGGAAATGATTTAGAGATAGGTCAAATTGAAAAGAAAGATGACGAGAAGAAAACATTAAGGTCTTGGGAGGAGTCTACGGCTCCAGCGAAAGGGTGAGGAGTAAACAGGAGTGAAGGAGAGAAGAAGTGAAGTTATTCCCGAATTGGTGAAGTGGGAAAAAAATATATACTACCCTCAGATATAGACTCTAGATAATATCAAGTGAGTTCTCGAGATAGTAATTATTTTGATGTAGCTAGGCATTGGTAGACGAGTACCATGAATATAGTAGACCCTATACAATTTGCTTTACTATTGGCCTTGCCAGTGAAGATGTGGTCAATCGAAAAAGATAAATATTAAGGTTGCCTAGTTTGCTTTTAACAAACCAAAAACATAGAAAATGTTTCAAGAGAGAACCTTTTTCTTGTTCTCTAAACACTAGTACATGTATCCGAATAAAATTTGCAAATAGCCATTTTTTAGTCTCTGTAATTGAAAACTTGCTACTGTTATTGAGTTTCAAATTTCATTGGTGATTGTCAAGGAGTTTTATTTGTTGATTTTGAAACTTCATAAATAACTATTTTTTTAATTACATGACAACCAAAAAGTGGCCGGTGGGTGTTTTTTCTATAATATATTCTTATGATAGAAAAAAGAAAAGAAAATGCAAACTTAAATTTCTTTTGATAATAGAGAAAATTTCATAAATAACTTTAGTTTAAAATATAATTACGAAAGGTGGCTACTATTTGCATATTTACTAAACATAGTTACAATTGCTAAAACAGACGTGTATTAGTTGTATCAACGAAAAAGCAATATTCAGTCACATACAGGTACGACTGTATCAGGACATACTGTATCAACTGAAAACACACAAAAAAGTTGTATCACCATATGTGTATTATGTATTTGTTACAAAATCCAAAAAAGTAGCTATATTTCAATTTTTTTTTTTAAAGTAAATTATACCTATGTATCGTAAAATCGTGAAATAGTCTAAATTTTTGCCACGTGTAATCAGTAGAAGGCCTCACCTGTCAGCCCAATTTCACCAAGCCCAATTCATCAATCCAATTAGAATTCGAAAGGTCGTTTAAAAGGGTTAGGGTTTTTACTGGCGGCTGCCTCTTCTTCAAACTCTCAAACCCTAATCTGAAGTTTGAGCTTTTATTCACTCAGCAAACATGGGGTACGATTTACTGGTTTTTCTCCTTTAATTATTTTTCTATGTGTTATAGTTTATCTACAAGTTGCATTATTATAAAACTGTACTGTATCTGTATTTCACGTCCATGTGACCAGGAGGTCAGGGGTTTAAGTCGTGAAAATAGCCTCTGACAAAAATGCAAGGTAAGACTGCATACAATAGACCCTGCATAGCGGGATAAGCTATATGAGTAAATTAGCTGATCCAACACTTCTCCGGACCTGTGCATACCGGGAGCTTTAGTGCATCGGGCTGTCTTTTTTTTTTTTTTAATTGCTGATCTTGAGAAATTTGAAGCATCTGATTGTTAGAAGGGGAGCTTGGGAGTAACTGGTAAAGTTACTATCATGTGACGAGGAGGTAACAGGTTCAAGCAGTGGAAATAACCTCTTGCAGAAATGCAGGGTAACTGCGTTCAATAGAGCCTTTGTGGTCCGTCCTTCTCGGATCCTGTGCATAATGGTAGCTTTAGTGCATTGAGCTGTTCTTTTTTTTTTTTTTAAATGCTGATCTTGGGAAATTTAAAATACCTGATTGTTAGAAGAATGTAATTGTAATTCTTGACAAAAATATAATACTCATTCCATTTTAACTTCTTTGTCTTGCTTCAAGAATGACTTTTTTCTTTTTTGACAACTCTTTAATTTCAACTTTCCATGTGGCTTAAAACCACAAGATTAAAAGATATTTTGGTACATTCCACATATCTTTAGTTTAAGGCACAAGATTCAAAAGTTTTCTTTACTTTCTTAAACTCTGTGCCAAGTCAAAACCAAACAAACAAATTGAAATGGAGGAAGTATAATTGTAATTTGTAATGGTGGAAACGGAGATTATAGGAACAGTAGATCTGTTGCATGAATTGATGGAGCTTGAAATTAGCAGATTTAAGTGTTATTTACTTTGTTGCTTAAAGCACTATTATATAAGGAGATGGCATGGCTTTTTCAGAAATTCTGGAATGAAGAATAGGTACATTTTGGTGTGACTTGTATAAACTTGGAAGAAATTTTATGTTTTTCTTCCTAGATTTAGTGACAAATTCTATGACGCTAAGACAATTAGCACTTAGGGGTTGATAGATAAGATGATCATTTGTATAGATTGTTATTTCTTCCGTGTTGCAGTGGCATGACTATTTCTTTTATGCTTTTCCCCAAAATTGAGTAATAGTTGAGATGTTCCAATAGCACTTGAGAATTAGTGAAAGTGAGAAAAAGTATAAACGAAGAATGTTCGTGATGTTGTCACTCAACGGGGTAAAAATTTCAGGAAGACACGTGGTATGGGAGCTGGACGCAAGCTGAAGTCCCACCGTAGAAGACAAAGATGGGCTGACAAATCCTACAAGAAGTCCCATCTTGGAAATGAATGGAAGAAGCCATTTGCTGGGTCATCCCATGCTAAAGGCATTGTGCTTGAGAAGATGTAGGTTCTCTTATACTCGGGAGATTTTTGGCTGCTGTTCTCCTTTAGCCTTATTGTTTTATGGCCCTTGTAATCTAACCAGTCAAAATTATTTGAAATGATATTTGCAGAGGTATTGAGGCTAAGCAGCCCAACTCTGCTATTCGTAAATGTGCTAGGGTTCAATTGATAAAAAATGGGAAGAAGATTGCTGCATTCGTTCCTAATGATGGTTGTTTGAACTACATTGAAGAAAACGTGAGTCATTTGCTTCCACATTTTTCGCAACACATAATTTTTAATCAGTTTTTAGTGCCTGACATTGATTCTTGGGTTGCAGGATGAGGTGTTGATTGCTGGATTTGGTCGAAAGGGTCATGCCGTAGGAGATATTCCTGGTGTCAGGTTCAAAGTTGTGAAGGTATCTGGTGTATCTCTCTTGGCTCTCTTCAAGGAGAAGAAGGAGAAACCAAGATCTTAATTTGCCATTTTTGCCAAAATACTTTGCCATGGACTTTTTAGTTTTCTTGAGTTTGTACTTTTTGATCAACTATTTTTTATGTAGCCACATTGCACTGGAATTTTGGTTTATTTACGTTGAGTTCCCTGGTGTTACCTAACATCATCTTGCTTCCCTCATTCCCAAGGAAAAAGAACTGAAATTGCATACATTTTAGGTTGTTCAATGCTTGTGCTTTGAGAACAAAGACCTTAACTGTATTGGAATGTGGAAGTAGTTCTCTACTAGGGTTCTTCAGAGTGATCAAGTTATCTGACTGAAGGATGGCACATCATAAACCAACAACAACATGCCTTGAGTAATTCTGAAGTGGGGTTTGGGGAGTTTAGGATATGTTTGCACGTAGATTTTACTCCTACCTTTGTGGGATATGATAGGATGTACATAAATTTTACCCCTACCTTTTGAGGTAGATAAGTTGATTTTCGGTAGACCCTCGAAGCAAAAAAAGTGTAGCCAAAGCAGAATTGAAGGAAACAATGATAGCAAAATAGCTAGATAATATCACATCATAAACCACTCAAGTTTGACCATAATTAAGTGTTACAAAGTTTTATGTGCATGATACATGCCCTGTCATCCGCTTAATGCAAACACCAGTGGTGATAATTCCCAGCTATCACACTACCTAGCTATTCCTTTTATGAGATTAGCATCTGGTAAACAAGTGCATTTAGTAGAACAACGAGCATTAATAAAACAACATCATACATTAGCATGTTCTTTAACTTGGACTCAACTTGCATCTATGCTCTCCAATTTGGGTGTGCATAAGTAACACTTAGGGGTCGTTTGATACGTGGGATAAGGTGGCCTTGGTTAGGTTTGGTACTAAATTTCTACCATAGTTGGTTGATGGTATAAATTTATCCCGCCATCAACCAAATATGGTATAAATTTAGTACAAAACTTACTCTTGGGATCTCTCATCTTATACTATCCAACATGGAATTATTTTATATCACCTCCCATATAATATAAATTAGTCCAGGGATTGAATTTTAATCTAGGGATAATTTAATCCAAGTACCAAACGACCCCTTAGTTTCTACATGAACTAAATCCTATTGGGGGTGGGTGGATGAATGAGTTGGCATGCTTAATTTACCCATCAATGACAATATGGCAAGGTCACTTTTGTGATGGTAACTTTAGCCTAAAGAGCCACTTGCTACAAATCCTCAATGCTCCTTATTTGCTAAGGGTTATAAAACTAATCGCCATATACAAAATGTGTTTCCCATGTATTACATTTGAAGGACAAAAGAGAAGTGATGAAAAGATTTATGGAATCTTGTTTTTTCTAAAAAAGAAGAAGTGATTGTGTTGTCTTGGTGAATTGATTAATCGAAAGACATTCTTGGAATTTTGTGAGACATTTTAAATGAAAAACACATGATACTGGGGCCAGTGGAGGATATATATATTTTTTGGATAATTGTACTTTTTGTAAATTTTTTGAAAATATTTTAGTGTTATGTGAGTGGAAAAAGATATTTTTGATAAACAAATCCAAAGTACTTTTTTTACACCCATCGTTTAAAATAGAATGACCTAATTTTCTTTTTAATTTATTTAAAAAAAGAATGACCATTTCTTTTTTTAGCAACTCTTTAATTCCAATTTTTCACATGACATGTTTAAAACTATAAGATTAAAAGACATTTTGATATATTTGGCATATCTTTAATTTAAGACCACAAGATTCAAAAGTCTTCTTTATTTTCTTAAACTCAGTGCCAAGTTAAAACATGTCATTCTTTTTGAAACATACTAAGTAAATAACGTTTTTGAAAGAGAAAAGTAAACTCTTCACTAATGTTCATAAGGATTCTTTTCCCACAACTTATCTAAATTTTTTTCAAGTTTATGTTTGTTTATTGTCAAAAAATCCCGACATAATATATATATGTATCTTATATAGGCTCTATAGTACATATATTACTCCCTCCGTTTCAATTTGTATGACCAATTCTGACTTGACACGAAGTTTATAAAAGTAAAAAAGACTTTCACTTCTTGTGATCTTAGATTAAAAATATGTCAAATGTACAAAAATGCAGACATTAATGTTGTGGCCTTAAACATGTCACATGGAAAGTTGAAATTAAGGGGTCGCTAAAAAGAAAGAGTTATTCTTTTTGAAACGGACTAAAAAATAAAGTAGGCCAAACAGATTGAAATGGAGGAAGTATAACCTCAATCTATCACTTAAAATATAATTGGTGCATATACAAGAATCCTATTTGTTATATGTCCATTTCAACTTTCACTAACAAAAGTGGCCACAGCTCCACTGACTTGAAACATATGATTCACTTCCAAAAGAAACAGTCAAAGAAAATGACAGCATAGCAAGTGCATCAGTTGCATTATTTTCACTTTACTGTATTGACATCACTGAACTATCTTTTTGTAACAAACGACTCACTCGACTTTACCTAAATATCATATCAAACTATTATTTGTAACCAAAAAAAGTTAGGCTAAGTTTGCTACATAATGACAGTGGACATAATATTTAGTCTATGATACAAATGCAAAGTTTAGTCATAAAGTAATAATTTGTCCCAGTAGATTACTGTAATACTAGTAAAGTGGACCATCCATTGAAAAAAAATAGGGCAGTCCGGTGCACTAAAGCTCCCGCTATGCACGGGGTCCCGGGAAGGACCGGACCACAAGGGTCTAATGTGCGCAACCTTACCTTGTATTTCTGCCAGAGGCTGTTTTCACGTGACCATCCATTGAAAATTTGAAATTAATCCACCATGACTTTCTTAGAGTGTGTATAAGAAGGAGCCTTGCCATAGTAGGAAAACACAAGTAAAAGATACATACAACTATGAAGATACCTCTTCTCATGTTTTCTTGGTTTCTTTTGTGTCTTTCTTTGTTTTTAGGAACCTCAGCACAGAGGTCTACTTACATTGTCCATTTGGACGAGTCTTTTATGCCTAAAATCTTTGTTAGTCATCAGAACTGGCATTCTTCCATTATTGATACCATCAAGATTGAGGTTCCCACTTCACAAAAAGGCCACCATCCAGTTCCAAAGCTTCTATATTCTTATGACAATGTGCTTCATGGCTTCAGTGCTGTTTTGTCCAAAGATGAATTTGAAGCTCTCAAGAAGTCTCCAGGCTTCCTTTCAGCTTATAAAGACAGGCCTGTTGAAGCTCACACCACTCATACCCCTGAGTTTCTTAAGCTCAATCCTACTTCCGGACTATGGCCGGCTTCTGGTTTTGGTCAAGATGTCATCATTGGTGTACTCGACTCTGGTGTTTGGCCAGAATCTGCCAGTTTCAGAGATGATGGACTATCTCCAATTCCCAAAAAGTGGAAGGGAATTTGCAAGCCAGGAATAGAGTTCAATTCTTCATTGTGCAACAGGAAACTCATTGGGGCTAATTATTTCAATAAGGGGCTTTTAGCTAGCAATCCTACTATTATTCTTTCCATGAATTCTGCAAGGGATATGAGAGGTCATGGCACTCATGTTGCTTCCATTGCTGCTGGTAGTTTTGTTAAAGGAGCTTCATATTTTGGATATGCTCCTGGAACAGCAAGAGGTATCGCGCCGCGAGCTAGGGTAGCTGTGTATAAGTTTAGCTTTGAAGAAGGGACCGTTACTTCTGATTTAATTGCTGCTATGGACCAAGCTGTTGCAGATGGTGTTGACATACTACAACTTTCTTATGGGTGGGGTAGTATGCCATTGTATGAAGATTCTGTCGCAATAGCTTCTTTTAGTGCCATGATGAAGGGTGTCTTAGTCAGTGCTTCAGCTGGGAATAATGGTCCTCAAATGGGAACTATATCAAATGGAGTCCCCTGGATCTTTACTGTGGCATCAGGCAGCACTGACCGATCATTTTCGGGGACTTTAACTTTTGGCAATGGCTTAAAGATTACTGGATTTAGCTTGTTTCCAGGGAGAACCACCATCAATGATTTTGCTTTGGTTTCTAATGGAAGCTTATCTACTTGTGATTCAGCTGACGATTTCGCCCAAGTCCCTAATAAAGCACGTAGCATCATGACTTGTTATAGCACTGCACAAGAGGACTTGTCAGTCTCTGATCAAATGGGGGTTATCTCAGAGTCAAAAGTTGGAGGCGCAATCTATGTTTATGGAGATCCGGATGTATTGTCATCCAATTTTTTTCCAAACCCTGGAGTTGTAATTAGCAGCAAGGATTGGAAAAAGATGACAGATTATGCAGACAAAAGTGCTAAACCAAAAGTCAGCATCAGTTTCCAGGAAACACGTATAGCTGTTAAGCCTGCTCCAGTTGTTTCTGCATTTTCCTCGAGAGGCCCCTCTCTAAGTTATCTACGAGTTGCAAAACCAGATATTATGGCACCAGGGGAGTTAATTTTAGCAGCCTGGCCATCGAACGTTTCAGCTGCAGTTATTGGTGTCAATACATTTTTGGATAGCGATTACAGTCTTCTTTCAGGCACTTCCATGGCTGCTCCTCACATTTCCGGAATTGCTGCAATGCTAAAAGGAGTACATCCTGACTGGAGTCCTTCAGCAATTCGATCTGCCATGATGACCACTGCCAATCCTTTGGATAATACTGAAAAACCCATCAAGACCACAGATTACCTTGAAACCAAGGTTGCTACATCATTAGCCATGGGAGCCGGACTCGTTGATCCAAACCGTGCAGTTGATCCAGGCCTAATATATGATGCAACTCCACAAGACTATGTGAATCTTCTCTGCTCCATGAATTTCACAGAAAAGCAATTCAAAACAATTGCTAGATCATCCGCTAAGCACAAGTGCTCAAATCCGTCCGATGATATCAATTACCCATCTTTTATTGCTCTCTTTAACCCAAATGGGGACTACACTTGGTTGGAGCAGACATTCAGGAGGACAGTCACAAATGTTGGAGCTGGTGCAGCTAAGTACAAAGCAAAAGTGAGAGCACCAAAAAACTCGACTATTTCTATCTCTCCGCAGACCTTGGTGTTTGAGAAGAAAAATCAGAAGCAGGACTACACTCTGACCATACGTTACAAAGGCATTGCAGAGGACCAAGCGCAATCTGGTTCAATCACTTGGGTGGAAAAGAACGGTCATCACACAGTAAGAAGTCCTATAGTAGTAGCTCCAGCGCTTGATGCAGCGCTTGAAGCCTCTCCCTGAAATGCTGCAGTTGACAAAATTGTTGCATTTGTAAGTTTGTAGCTCTCCCCAAGAGAGTTCTGTTAAGTTAGTTAGAAGCATTCTGGCAAACACATGTATATTTGAAGTAATTGTTGAAAAATGTTTTTCTTTCTTTTAAGTTATCAATAAAACAAGACTTTGTTGCACTTCAATATTTTGTTCATTTCTGTTGATTTCCTGGTGTTACCAAACATCATCTTGCTTCCCTCCTCACCCCCCACTCTCACACCTTACCCACAAGAAAAAAGGGAAATAGATCAGAAATTGCTCACATTTTAGGTTGTAAAATGTTTTGCTTCGAGGAAAAAGGCCTTTGCTGTGTTGGATGGGGAAGAAGTGTCCTACTAGGTTTCTTCAGAATGATCATGTTATTTAATCGAAGGATGGCACATGATCATATTCTAACAACATACCCAATGTAATCCTGCTGTCCTAGGAGGGTAGGATGCATGTAGACTGTACTCCTATCTTTGTGGGATAGAGGCTGTTTCCGGAAGTCCTTCTGCACAACGATGTATAACCAAAACATGCTAGAAGGAAAAATAATGACAGAAAGAAAAATAACGGCAGAACTGCAGAAGGTAGGGGTAATCATAATTAAGTGTTAAAAGTTTTCCGTGCACGACACATGTCTTGTGTTCATTTGCATAACTCAAACACCAATGGTCATAATCCCCAGCTATCACACAATCTATTCCTTCTATGAATTTAGCGTTGGGCAAACATTTATTTAGCAGAACAAGGAACATTCATAACGCAAAGGACTAAATAGTTTAGAGTAACTGAACTTCCAAACACCCCTTTTCATTGATATATATTAGTCTAGTGGATATAACTTAACCTTTTTCATCGATATTTTTGCTCCATCCAAAGAATTAAAATAATCAACATCTTAATCAAAAGTAACACCAGAAGAATGATAGAAGTAAAAGGTTCATTTTATGAACAAAGTCCTATTTCTGCATGAACTAAATCCTGGGGATTGAATGAGTTAGCATGCATTATAAATTATGAAAGTATGACCCCCCAAATCTACTTGATTGACGGCAAATCATTCCAATATGGAACATTTACCAATCAATGACAATATGGTAGGGTCATTTTAATGTGCCACTTGCTACAAATCCTCAATGCTCCTTGTTTGCTAAGTATTATTTTTTACCACCATATACAAAATGTGTTTCTCATGTATCACATTTGAAGGACAAAAGAGAGGTGATGACAGGATTTATGGAATCTTTTACACATAAGAAGAGATGGGTTTGTCGTGGTGAATTGATTAATCGAAAGACTTTCTTGAAATTTAGCGAGACATTTAAAAGAAAAACACATGACACTTGGGTCAGTGGGGGGGTGGGTGGGATATATAATTGTACTTTTTGTTATTTTCTTGAAACTATTTCAGTGTTATGTGAGTGGAAAAGGTATTTTGGAGAAACAGTCCAAAAGCACTTCTTTTTTCACAACTTGTCGAAGTTTTTTCAAGTTTACATTTGTTTAGCGTCAAAATCCTAACAATATAATATATGTATCTTATATAAGCTCTATTATTAAGTAATTGTTTATATATTTATATCTCAAACTATCACTTCAAATATAATTTGGTGCATGTACCAGAAATACCTTTAACTGTGCAATAGTAAAGAGGTCACTTCCCGTGATAATGATGTCGTCGACATAGATAGCAATGATAGTAATAAGATCACTGGAGCTCTTGTAGAAAAGTGAGTAATCATTTAGCGAAGAGTGAAATCCCTTGAAAGGAAGTGCAGCCGATAATCTATAAAACCATTGACGTGAAGCTTGTCGTAATCCGTAGAGAGATTTCTTGAGTCGACATACAAGATTAGGACTAGGAGAATCCATCCCTACTGGGAACTTCATGTAGACCTCTTCATCGAGGTCTCCATGAAGAAAAGAATTATTGACGTCCAATTGAAAAAGAGGCCATTTTTTCTTTGTAGCAATAGCCAAAATACACCTTATAGTAGTCATCTTCACCACAGGTGAGAATGTTTCAGTAAAATCAATCCCAGCCCTTTGAATGTCACCTCGAACCACTAGTCTTGCTTTGAGACGTTCAATGCTACCATCAGACTTATGTTTCACCTTATATACCTATTTGCAGGGTAGGGCCCTTTTGCCTTTAGGCAAATCCACAACATCCCAGGTTTGATTAGCTATTAAAGCCTTAATCTCATCATCCATAGCAGCTTGCCAACCTGGGTACATTGCAGCTTGTGCATAGGTATTGGGTTCAGTGATGGAAGAAATAGAGTTAACTATAAGTTGATTTGTAGAAGAGAGTGCAGTGAAAGGAAAAACAGGTGGACTGATGGGTGAAGAGAAGCAAGAAGAGGTAAGATCAGTGAGAAAAAAATTGTTACAATTGTAATCATCCAAATAAGTAGGCTGTTTATGGGTCCTAGATGATCTTCTGGGTTCCATAAAAGAGGTAGTGAGACCTGGTGAAGGAACAGTAGGGTGAGAGATAGGAGAGGTAGTATCAGGATCAGGAATAGAAGGAATAGGTGTTGGAGATGATGAGGGAGAAGATGAAGGAGCCAGGTGAGGTAAGGAATTAGGTATTAGAGTAGAATCAGAGGGAGTAGTATAGGAATCTGTAGAGGTTGAATATAGATGGGAAAAAAGTGGGGTAGAATGTGAAGTTGACATGAAAGGAAAAACGGATTCATGGAAATGAACATCTCTTGAAACAAAAATTTTCCTGGATTGTAAAGATAACAATTTATAACCCTTTTGTCCTGGTGGATAGCCAAGAAACACACAAGGGATAGCTCTAGGTGAAATTTTTGATCTATTGTGTGTTAAGGTGGAAGCATAACAAAGGCAACCAAAGGCCTTGAGGAATTGATATTTGGGAGGATAACCAAACAACACTTCATATGGGGTTTTACCATTTAATACTCTGGAGGGGTATCTATTGATTAAGAAAGTAGAGGTAAGAACATAGTCACCCCAATAAGAAATAGGTAGATTAGATTGAAACAACAAAGCCCTAGAAGTCTCTAAAAGATGTCTATGCTTTCTCTCCACTATGCCATTTTGCTGTGGAGTAGAAATGCATGATGTCTGATGTAAAATCCCTTGAGAAAGTAAAAATTCAGAGGCAACAGATCCCTTACCCAACTCTAAGGCATTATCAGACCTAATGGATTTGACTTGACTACGGAATTGTCTTTGAACAATGGATAGAAATTGTTTTAGCATAGGGAAAGCATTAGCCTTAGTACTCAAAAGATATGTCCAAGTGGTTCTACTAAAATCATCCACTATGGTGAGAAAATACTTGTATCCATTGTAGGTTGAATCTTTATAAGGACCCCATGTATCAATGTGAATTAAGTCAAAAATTGATTTAGTTTTGATATGGCTAAGTGGAAAAGGTAATTTAGTTTGTCTTGCAAGATGGCAGACATCACAAATAAAATTGAAATCAGACTTGAAATTAAGAGAAACCAACTTGTTCATTGATGAAATGGGCAAATGCCCCAGTCTTACATGCCATAGATGGAAATTAGAGTTTTCATTACTTGAAACTGAACTAGATAAGGAATTACAAGAGGAAAAACTAGAACTTGAAAAGGAAACTGCAGCTGTCTTGAAAGGACTCTTAGACTGGAGATTTGAAGGGAATAGTTGATAGAGACCACTCTTTGATTCACCAAGAACCAGAGGCCTCTTCACTGAAGGGGACTGCAAAACACATTTGGTAGATGAAAAAATGATTAGGCAATCTAATTGAGTGCATATCTTATGTACTGATAAGAGATTGAGCTTGAATGAGGGTACATAAAGAACATTTTGAATAATGAGATCAGGAAACAAAGCAACAGTCCCTGAATGAGTGACCCTTACCCTAAAGGAATTAGGTAAAGTAATATTAATGGCCTGGTTAAGAGGTGTGAGAGTAACAAAAATGGTTGAATCAAAACACATGTGTTGAGTAGCCCCTGAATCTAGAATCCAGGGGTTAGAATTTAAAGAGAGTAAACAGGAAATTGAACCATTACTAGCACAAGCAGCTGTAGCTGCAGTATCAGTAAGTGAAGCATCTGATTGAGAGACCTTGGCATGATTTAAAAGGTTAACCAACTGAGAGAATTGTTCAGTAGTGAACTGATTTCCAACTTGACCTGCAAAGTTAGGTAGAGAACTGGGGTAGCAGGGTAAATCAGAGGGAAGGACTACATTGCTTCTCATAGTGTTTTGCACCCTTTTGTTTTTGGTGAACTTAAAATCATTAGGAAAACCAATAATCCTGTAGCATCTGTCCACAGTGTGTCCAACCTTCTTGTAGTGAGAGCATGTCAAAGTAATGTTACCCTTCTTAGATCTGTATTCAGGGGTGTGATTCCTCAGTCCACTTTGAGGGTACTGAGGAGGTCCATTGTTATCAGCAATCAAATATGAAGAGTGATCCCCTGCAGGGTTAGAGTAAACAGAAATCTCTCTTTGTTTGTCATCCTGAATGAGAAGAGAGTAGGCAAGACTTACAGAAGGCAGGGGTGAAATCATCAAGATGTTGCTTCTTACGGGAGCATAGGCCTCACTCAGTCCCATAAGAAATTGAATGAGTCTCTCATCTTGTTGTGCCTTAGTCATTTTCATCTTACCACCACAATCATAGTCACAAGAGCAGGTGTTTTTGGTGTTCAAAGTATCCAGCTCGTCCCATATCCCCTTGATTTTGGTGTAGTAAGCTGCAACATTATATGAACCCTGTGACAGATCACTCATTTCTTTTTGCAGGTGATACAATTTGGCCCCATTAGATTGGCCAAATCTATCCTCAAGATCTTTCCACAGCTCTTCAGCTGTTTTGAAATACAACACACTGTCAGCAATGTCTCTGGAGAGTGAATTCAACAACTAACTGGTAACCATGTCATTACATCTGGTCCATGATTGCAGATCTGGACTGTTAGGAGCTGGAGTTTTGCAGCTTCCATCAGTGAATCCCAGCTTATTTTTAGCTGAGAGAGCAATGAGAATGGATCTTCTCCATCCTCCATAGCCCTTTCCTTCAAAGATGGAGTTCACTAAGGACATGCCTGGTGAATCAGATGGATGAAGGAAGTAAGGGCTGCTTTGATCCAATACTTTGGATCCAGCAGAAGCAGACAGTGACCCAGAGGTGGTGCTTGCCATTGAAGGGAAAGTAAAGGAAGGCCGAAGAATGGATCTTCAAGAAAGCTCTGATGCCATAAAGGAAATTAGTGAACTGATGAAGAGAAAATTGAGAAATTTCTGAGCGTTTTCATTGATGTAATAGTGTCCTATTTAAGCTTAATACAATGGACTAATTTGTAAATAAAAATAATTAATAACAACCTTATCTCCAATGTAACTAATTTTGTACACCTATACAACTTCTAGAAGAATCTATATTAAAAGGGAATACTATGCTATGTACAATTAAAATGACAAAACTATGTAAAGTATATTCAGGTTATGAACTTGTGGGCTGTTGAGCTGAATGGGTCACCGTGGAAGCTGGGCCCAATGTGATGTTGGGCCCAATTCTTTTATTTATTCTGGCCTAATCCATTCATTTGTTTGAGATAGGCCTAGAAGTTTCCGAAGTCTTGTCGGAACACTTCTCAGTTCCTCTTTCATTATTCTTGAGATGAACATCACCATTGTCAACAATGCAATGCACGCATCCTACGTGGCAAATTGTGTGGGATGCACACGTCCTAATTGTCAAATTGCGTGAGATTTGCCACATAGGAGGCGTGTGTCTACTTGTTCAACATTATGATGTTTAAGTTCTTACTTGGGCACACCCAAAGTTGGAGTGCGTAGATGCAGTTGAGGCCATGTTAAAGGGAACATTTATGTATTGTGCCAAAACACAATATCAAAAAAATTGATATCGAGCTCTGCATTGCAGTCTCCCACCGACTGAAATCAGTTTAATTCAATCGACAACCTACTGAGAAAGGTTTGATTTAACTTAGAACCTAAGGAAAAAGAAAATGCGAGCCAGACTAAGCCTTGAACAATGGAGTAACAAACAAATAACATTGTTGTACATCATCCCAGGAACAAATCCTTCAGTATGTTTCTCCATGGCATGTATTCATTAAATCAAAGAATGTCTAAATAGTTCAACTCCATTGTACAGAGATTACAAATTACACTGGCACAATATTAGTCAAGAATTAAATGTTTTTAGACTTTAAACTCAAGTCTCATACCTCTGAAATGGTTCTTATTAAAATTGGCAACCGCAAAATTGAACCAGAGAGCCAAGTAGCAAATTTTGATAAATAGTTATAGTTAATTTGACGACCAAAAGATTCTTGCGGGAAGACGTATAGTCATCAAGAGTTCTGAATACTTGTTGTATTGGAGCTTCTTTAATTATAATGTTTCAAACGTTATGGTGTCACATCTAATAGAAGTAAAACTCTATGTGTCTAAATCAAGAGGAATGAGTACGCAAGTAATAACTCTCACGGTCACACAACTTGGGGTCTAAATCAACAGGGCACCAGATCAATTCTACAACACAAGCATTAACAATTACTCAGCTTGATTATCTTCTGAAAGAGCTCAAATATCAGAATTTCGGCACACTCTGGTCCTCATTATCCTAACAATAGCAGCATCAATCTGCATACATAGGCAGAGAATATTGGCTAAGGTCAACATAAGAACAAAAGTGAGAATTGTCCTTTAGGGTTTTAAGAGCCCACGCTTGCAATTTCTTTTACTGATAATTAAGTTTGGCCAAGAGCCATGCTAGGCAAGTATGTTCAATATGAATGTTGAATATACCAACATAGAATCGTGCAGGAAAATGATAACACATTGCTCAACCATATAGCAGGTCTGTTAAAGACTAAATTGTGATGCAACTTGTTAAACACAACACAAAAGGTTCGTCTGTTAAAAAGGCTGCAACAAGTTCTAATTGAATGAAATATTAAAATAGAGAGTGGAAGCAACAGAATAAACCCGGTATTGTCTGTCCTGAAATACTCTTTCAGTGGTACTCGTGTTCTTCTCCAGTATATCCTTAATATGAATGACATTCACCTGTACACATATATAGATTGTTATGTTTGTCATATCTTGTACGATTAGCAATTCACTTACTCTAAAATATTAATCAAATCTTTGTTTCATCTATTTTGTCACACCCCGAATCCCATCGAGACATGATTGGCACCCGTAGCCGATAAGGCCCGAGAGAACCAACCTTTGCCTATGCTCAATCATATTCATAACCACCATTGCATAATATTACGAAATACGAAAAAAAAGAGAACATGGGACATATTTAGGCATACATATGAAACTTGGCCGTTGAGGCCATCCAGTCAAAACAACATGTGTCTTTTACATTATTACAACCACATCGGTCTACAAAAGCCTCTAACAAGAGCATTGACCAAAATGAACCATAAGTCGGGACAAGTCCCCGCTTTACAGATTATGTACAATACCAAAACATATATACACTCTGACTCGGAGAAGCCCCGAATGAGCTGGAGCTCACCAAAGAGCCGCTAACACTGGCAATCTACTGAGGAGGCCTACTGGGACCTGCGCCTGCAGCAAGTAAGGTAAATTCCCCGAGAGGGGTCAGTACGAAATAAGTACTGAGTATGCAAGGCTCAGATGAAACTGTACAACACATGAATATTTCAATGAACTCAAAACATATGAATAATCAATGTGAATAAGTCACCATGTTACGCTTTGGAAACCATGTGGATTGCTTTCATTATTTTCATTACTTTCTTTATCTCAATGCTCACATGTCATGACATATCACAATGTGCCCGGGCCCCGACTGATCAGTGGGTCTTTCATATCATCATATAGGGATCGAGTCGAGCTAGGCTTATGCCCCTAGACTTGCCACCCTCGGGATCGAGTCGAGCTAGGCTTACGCCCCTAGACTTGCCACCCGTACTTGATCATTGACCACATTTGCATTACTTTGATCTTTACTTTGAGATTGTTACTTTGATAGTCATAACATCACTTTGGAACTTTGGAACATAACATTGTTGGAAACTTTGAATCATTGACCAATAAGTGAAGGACATATGAATAAATATCAATGAAAAATATAACATAACTAGCACCATGATACCATTGGAACCATTGGACAATAATCCATGAACAAGAGACACAAGTATAGGCACTATTGGAATATTGGAATATAACCTTATTTGAACTTTCGGAACATTAACCATGAATATGCGAAATGAGATTCACAATTGATCAATGAGTAGGAAATATATGACAATGACCATAGATAATTGCATATGGAATACCTTAGTATATTTCGGAATAGAACTAGAGAAATGTCAATGTGAACACTATTTGCCGTAGGAAGATACGGACAAAGTAACCTTACATACCTTGGATTCGCAATACGAATCTACAACCTTAGATGCGTAGACAATAATCCCTCTCCTTCTTTATGTGTCACTCTACAAATACATAACGAAATTCACATTAACCACCAATTACTTTACAAATGCATACCATGTCAATGAATTACATGTTTGGCTTTAAACATGTCATTTCCCCTTGACAAAACCATTGATCATACTATTATTCCAAAAATTCCATAATATTCCCAACATTGACCAATACATGAAAATCAATACATTTCACCACAATACTTCTTCTTTACACTCTCTTATCCATAACACATCCCAAATAATCCATCAAAGCACCTTAATTCAACTCATAACACATATCGGCCAAAATCCCATAATTTCCACTTTTAGCCAAGAACAAATTTAATGCCAAAAATAACACCATACATGTTCATATTTTTTCCATACCATGCTTTTTCATCAAAGGCACAAGGCCTAATTCACACTTGAATTCCATATACCATAAATCTTATACAAAATCACCAAGTACCATGACCAACTTTTCCAAGCACAACCAACATGATATACATATTCTTTTATGCATATAAGATATTAATCCATGAAAATAAATACTTACCAAGGCTTGGAATATGTTGATCTTGTCCAAGAAGTCCCAAGGAATTATTTTGCTTTAGGGTTTGGAAATGAGAAATGTTGAGAAAAATGTGTTAAAGGCATGAGAGGTCTTGTATAATAAAAATCTGATTTGCCTCTTTATATAGGCCTATCATGTTGTCCTTAGCCAATTCTTGGCATTTAATAATATGTCTAGAAGGTCAAATGGAAGAATGGGTCTTTTGACCCATTTGGGCCATGGATTTCTTCCACTTTTGGGCCTTATTTTGGCCCAAGAAGACATATCCATTTAACCCAACAAGTTTCATGCATTATTAACCATATCTCTCATGTTTATATAATTCCATAAGGTCACGACAATATTCCCTTAAAAGATTCTCATTCGTCCTTTCGATCGCAAAAATAGGCATTCTAGTCGCCCTTGGTTTCATTGGACATTTTGGATCACTATTCACCTTTCGTGATTTGATCATGTAGGAGTATGTAGGAGTGTATTGAAGTGTTTGACTCTTATGCTCCATGAAATCACAACACACCTCCTACGACGATCTAATCGCACATGTTACGTCCGATATCAAATGTTTCCCCAATGACACTATAAAACACATATGCATGGCATCTCAACACCTATGTAGATATGATCCCAAGGTATCAAGTGAGGTTATAAAGTACGGGGTGTTACATTCTTCCCCCCTTAGAAACATTCGTCCTCGAATGTTAACAACAGTGTCTTATATACAACAAATACATCTTTACTCTAACATACCTATACACATTCACATAATGCTTTTAAATACTTACTTGTTATTGTTCCACCTCCGCACTGTGAACTTCTTGGTCCATTTGGAATAAGTGGGGATACTTGGATTTCATCATTTCTTCCGCTTCCCACGTGATCTCCTCTACTTGTTGATTTCTCCACAGGACTTTTACGGATGCTATGTCTTTATTTCTCAATCTCTTTACTTGTCGATCTAGGATAGCAATGGGCACCTCTTCATAAGTGAGATCCTCTGCCACTTGAACATCTTCTACGGGCACAATACGTGAAGGATCTCCTATGCATTTCCGGAGCATCGACACATGAAATACCGGATGGACTGACGAAAGGTCCTGGGGTAGTGCCAACTCATACGCAACTTGCCCAAATCTTCTAATAATTTCATATGGGCCTATGTAACGTGGACTCAATTTTCCTTTCTTTCCGAACCGCATTACCCCTTTCATCGGTGACACCTTTAAAAATACCCAATCACCTATGGCAAATTCAAGCCCTCTTCTTCTCACATCGGCATATGACTTGTGACGACTTTGAGCCGTTTGTAACCGTTGTTGGATAACTTTAACTTTCTCCATGGCTTGGTGAACAATATTTGGCCCAAGTAAAGCAGTTTCTCCTGCTTCAAACCACCCAATTGGTGATCTACATTTTCTTCCATACAAGGCTTCATAAGGTGCCATTTTAATACTTGAATGATAGCTATTGTTATACGCAAATTCAATAAGAGGCAAATGGTCATCCCAACTACCTTGAAAATCCAACGTCCATCAGTTTGAGGATGGAAAGCCGTACTCAAATTCACCTGAGTACCTAAACTCCGCTGAAAAGATTTCTAAAAGTGTGCTGTGAACTGTGCTCCTCTGTCTGATATGATAGAAAGTGGAATACCATGCAATCTTACTATCTCTTTCACATATAACTTTGCATAATCCTCAGCTGTATAGGTCGTCTTGACCGGTAGAAAATGCGCTGACTTGGTAAGCCTGTCCACTATGACCCATATAGAATCAAACTTCCGCAATGTACGAGGCAAACCCGTAATGAAATCCATATTAATCATATCCCACTTCCAGACTGGAAGATTGATACATTGCATGTAACCTCCCGGTTTCTGATGTTCCACTTTCACTTGTTGACAATTTGGGCACTGCGCGACAAATTCTGCAATGTTCTTTTTCATGTTGCCCCACCAATACACCTCTTTCAATTCATGGTACATTTTAGTAGCACCTGGATGAATGGAATAGCGCGAATGGTGCGCCTCTGTCAGTATTCGTGTCCTCAGCTGATCTACATCCGGTACACATATTCTCCCTTGACATTGAAGCACCCCTTCCGGTGTAATATCAAATGCCTTGGTCAAATTCTGCTGCACATTCTCCTTTAGCTGCAATAAAATAGAATCTGCATACTGTTTCTCTTTCACTTCAGCTATCAAGGAGGATTCTGCTGCATTCTGCACCATAACTCTATCATCTGCGGTTTCAATAAGGCGAACTCCCAAGCTGGCTAATTGATTCAAGTCTTTGATTATCTCACGCTTTTTATTCAACTGACCACTAGTGCTTTCTACTGCCTTACGGCTCAATGCATCAGCTACTACATTTGCTTTGCCTGGGTGATAAAGAATATCAATGTCATAGTCTTTTAAAAGCTCTAACCACCTTCGTTGCCTCAAATTGAGTTCCTTCTGCTTAAAAAGATATTGCAAGCTTTTGTGATCCGTATAGATGTCAACATGAACACCATATAAATAATGACGCCATATCTTTAAAGCAAAAACTACCGCTGCCAATTCAAGATCATGTGTGGGATAGTTTTTCTCATGTGGCCGCAACTGTCGTGAGGCATATGCTATCACCCTGCCATGCTGCATCAATACACATCCGAAACCAATCCCGAAAGCATCACAATACACTGCATAGCCCTCTGTGCCTTCAGGAAGAACTAACACTAGTGTAGAAGTCAACTTATCTTTCAGGTTTTGAAACCCTCTTTCACATGCATCATTCCATTGAAATTTAATTGCCTTGTGAGTTAACTTTGTCAATGGTGCCGCAATAGAAGCAAAACCTTCTACAAATCTTCGGTAATAACCTGCCAAACCCAGAAAACTGCGAATCTCTGTGGGTGTCGTAGGTCTTGGCCAGTTTTTCACTGCTTCTATCTTTTGGGTATCAACTTGTATGCCTTCATCTGATACAATGTGACCCAAGAACGCGACTGATTTAAACCAAAACTCACATTTGGAGAATTTTGCATACAACTTACGCTCACGGAGAATTTGCAACACTTGCCGTAAGTGATAAGCATGGTCTTCTGGTGATCTTGAATAAACAAGGATGTCATCTATAAATACTGTCACGAACACGTCTAGGAATGGCTTGAACACTCTGTTCATCAAATCCATAAACACAGCCGGTGCATTTGTTAGCCCAAATGATATAACTAAAAATTCATAATGGCCATACCGTGTTCGAAAAGCTGTCTTGGGTACATCCTCCTCTCTAACTCTGACCTGATGGTAACCCGACCTCAAGTCAATTTTTGAAAAACACCTGGCACCCTGTAACTGATCAAACAAATCATCAATGCGAGGAAGGGGGTATTTATTCTTGATCGTTACTTTATTCAGTTGCCGATAGTCGATGCACATTCTCAAGGTGCCATCTTTCTTGCGTACGAATAATACCGGTGCACCCCACGGGGACATACTAGGCCTAATGAAGCCTTTATCCAGCAAATCTTTCAACTGCTCCTTCAATTCACGCAGTTCCACTGGAGCCATTCTATATGGAGGGATAGAAATAGGCTGAGTGCCTGGAATCACATCAATGCCGAATTCCACTTCCCGTTCTGGGGGTAAACCTGGAAGATCCTCTGGAAATACATCAAGAAATTCATTGACGACCGGTACAGACTGTGGAGTTAATGGTTCTGCATCATTATCTTTCACTCGTACCAAATGACATATGTATCCCTTGGCAATCATTTTTCTGGCTTTCAAATAGGAAATAAATCTTCCTCGTGGTGCCCCTACCTTACCCTGCCATTCTAGAACATTTTCCTGTGGAAAACAAAATTGCACCTTCTTGGCCCGGCAATCTACCGTAGCATAACAAGAGGCCAACCAATCCATTCCCATAATTACATCAAAATCCACCATGTTCAATTCAATAAGATCGGCCAACGTATCATGACCACACACAGTTACCACACAGTTACGATACACTCTCTTTGCAATAATATATTCACCAACCGGTGTAGACACTTCAATTGACTTAATTAATATTTTCGGTGTCGTTGCAAATTTCGCAGCAACCAATGGAGTAACATAGGAAAATGTAGAGCCTGGGTCAATTAATGCATATACATTATGTGAGAATATGGATAATGTACCTGTGACGACATCTGGGGAAGCCTCTGAATTCTGGCGGTCCACCAAAGCATAAGTGCGATTCTGGACCCCGCTAGTACTGGCTCCTCCTCTGGTACCTCTACCACGACCAATAGGCTGCACCCCTCGGCCCTGTGAAGGAACCGATGCTGAAGACGCAACAGCCGACCCAGCTGGTTGTGCTATACCACCCATGCTCCGCTGTGGACATTCTCTCGCTATATGTCCCGGCATACCACACCAAAAGCAGACATTCGTCCCTGTCCGACATGGACCTGTGTGCATACGCCCGCAGTGCTGACACTGTTGACGAGGGAAACCTGCTGCCTGTGATCCATGAACCCCACTACTTTGCCCTGCTGAACCACCTCTAAACCCTCGAGACTGCGAATAAGCACCACCTGTGGAATAAGAGAACGACGGTCTAGGTGGTCTAGGAAACATGCGGGGCCTAGATCCACCTTGGGACATCATAGGTGGTCCCATAGGTCTAGCCCTTTTGGACTGTCCCCTATCAAATTCATGTACCCTGCGTCTTTGTCTCTGATCCTCCATTTTCTGGGCGAAGGCTTGTATGCGAGCAATGTCCATGTCCCTATTCAAGGCCGCAATAGTGCAATCTCTTACCAAGTATGGCTCTAGTCTGTCCACGTATCTATGGACCCTGTCTGTCATCGTAGCCACAACATTTGGCGCATATCGAGCCAAGGAATTAAATTGCAAGCTATATTCTCGGACGCTCAAATTTCCTTGACGGAGATTTAGGAATTGATCCGCACGTGCCTCACGGATCTCATAGGGCAAGTAATGATCAAGGAAATCCACTTTAAACTCTTCCCAAGTAGGTGGATCTGCACCAATGTCACGGGATTTCTTCCAATCCTCATACCACAATATTGCCTCTCCCTTCAACCTGGACGCAGCAAGTTCAACTGTCTCTACCCCTGTCACATGCATAACTTCCAATGCCCTCTGAATTTGATCCACGAAGTCCTGTGGATCTGCGTTTGGATCTGCCCCTGTGAATATAGGAGGGTCCAGTTTCAAGAAATCCTGTGTTCTCCGACTTGCCATTCTAGCCTCATCATCATCATGTGCCATAGCACCAGCTCTTCCCTGGCTTTGTGCCGCCACTAACTGTGTCAACATCTGTACAACATTCCTAAGATCCTGATCTGTGGCATTTGTCGGTGGTTCCACAGGCACTTCCCTTCTTCTCGGCTCTTCTGGAGCTGAAGAAGTAGAAGAAGCTCGCGTTGCGAACTCAGTTTCAGCCCCACCTTGAGCAACTTGTTCAGGCGGTGGTCTACTTGTTCCTTCACCAGCAATTCTATTGATCAGCTTACTTTTACCTTTTCCTCTTCCTCTTCTAGTGTTCGACATTTTGACTATACCAAAGAAAAACAATTACCAAAATCAGATACAATACAACTGACAACATTGGCTCTATTGCACGATCTAGAGTGAAGGAAAGAAACAACATCCTAAATGTCCCGTAGCCTCCTACTTATAAATGTGGTGCACAACACATCGATAAGTAAGACTCTACTCAGACACGGCTTTGTAGACATCCTTAGACCGACTGCTCTGATACCACTTTTGTCACACCCCGAATCCCAACGAGGCGTGATTGGCACCCGTAGCCGACATGGCCCGAGAGAACCAATTTTTACTTACTCAACCATATGCATGCCATAAGAAACCCATAAACACATATCAACTATCAAGACCAACAATGGAAGTCATGGAACATGATATATGTACATATATGCGAAACTTGGCCGTTGAGGCCACCAAGTCAAGGACGACATATCCCTTCTACATTCATACACCCACATCCATCTACAAAAGCCTCTAACAAGAGCATTGACCAAAATGAACCATAAGTCGGGACAAGTCCCCGCATTACACAATATATACAATACCAAAACATATATACACTCTGACTCGGAGAAGCCCCGAATGAGCTGGAGCTCACCAAAGAGCCGCTAACACTGGCAATCTACTGAGGAGGCCTACTGGGACCTGCGCCTGCAGCAAGTAAGGTAAATTCCCCGAGAGGGGTCAGTACGAAATAAGTACTGAGTATGCAAGGCTCAGATGAAACTGTACAACACATGAATATTTCAATGAACTCAAAACATATGAATAATCAATGTGAATAAGTCACCATGTTACTCTTTGGAAACCATGTGGATTGCTTTCATTATTTTCATTACTTTCTTTATCTCAATGCTCACATGTCATGACATATCACAATGTGCCCGGGCCCCGACTGATCAGTGGGTCTTTCATATCATATCATTGTGTAGGGATCGAGTCGAGCTAGGCTTATGCCCCTAGACTTGCCACCCATACATCAATGCATCGGGATCGAGTCGAGCTGGGCTTACGCCCCTAGACTTGCCACCCATAAATCCAAACCTCGGGATCGAGTCGAGCTAGGCTTACGCCCCTAGACTTGCCACCCGTACTTGATCATTGACCACATTTGCATTACTTTGTTCATTACTTTGAGATTGATACTTTGATAATCATACCATCACTTTGGAACTTTGGAACATAACATTGTTGGAAACTTTGAATCATTGACCAATAAGTGAAGGACATATGAATAAATATCAATGAGAAATATAACATAACTAGCACCATGATACCATTGGAACCATTGGACAATAATCCATGAACAAGAGACACAAGTATAGGCACTATTGGAATATTGGAATATAACCTTATTTGAACTTTCGGAACATTAACCATGAATATGCGAAATGAGATTCACAATTGATCAATGAGTAGGAAATATATGACAATGACCATAGATAATTGCATATGGAATACCTTAGTATATTTCGGAATAGAACTAGAGAAATGTCAATGTGAACACTATTTGCCGTAGAAAGATACGGACAAAGTAACCTTGCATACCTTGGATGCACAATACGAATAGACAACCTTCGATGCGTATACAATGATCCCTCTCCTTCACTCTACAACATACATACATAACGAATTCACGTTAACCACGAATTACTTTACAAATGCATACAATGTCAATGAATTACATGTTTGCCTTTAAACATGTCATTTTCCTTCGACAAAACTATTGATATACCATTCTTCCAAAAATTCTGGAAAATTCCCAACATTGACCAATACATGAAAATCAATACATTTCACCACAATACTTCTCCTTTACACTTTCTTATCCATAACACATCATAAATAATCCTTCAAAGCACCTTAATTCAACTCATAACACATATCGGCCAAAAATCCCATAATTTCCACTTTTAGCCAAGAACAAATTTAATGCCAAAAATAACACCATACATGTTCATATTTTTTCCATACCATGCTTTTTCATCAAAGGCACAAGGCCTAATTCACACTTGAATTTCATATACCACAAATCTTATACAAAATCACCAAGTACCATGACCAACTTTTCCAAGCACAACCAACATGATATACATATTCTTTTATGCATATAAGATATTAATCCATGAAAATAAATACTTACCAAGGCTTGGAATATGTTGATCTTGTCCAAGAAGTCCCAAGGAATTATTTTGCTTTAGGGTTTGGAAATGAGAAATGTTGAGAAAAATGTGTTAAAGGCATGAGAGGTCTTGTATAATAAAAATCTGATTTGCCTCTTTATATAGGCCTATCATGTTGTCCTTAGCCAATTCTTGGCATTTAATAATATGTCTAGAAGGTCAAATGGAAGAATGGGTCTTTTGACCCATTTGGGCCATGGATTTCTTCCACTTTTGGGCCTTATTTTGGCCCAAGAAGACATATCCATTTAACCCAACAAGTTTCATGCATTATTAACCATATCTCTCATGTTTATATAATTCCATAAGGTCACGACAATATTCCCTTAAAAGATTCTCATTCGTCCTTTCGATCGCAAAAATAGGCATTCTAGTCGCCCTTGGTTTCATTGGACATTTTGGATCACTATTCACCTTTCGTGATTTGATCATGTAGGAGTATGTAGGAGTGTATTGAAGTGTTTGACTCTTATGCTCCATGAAATCACAACACACCTCCTACGACGATCTAATCGCACATGTTACGTCCGATATCAAATGTTTCCCCAATGACACTATAAAACACATATGCATGGCATCTCAACACCTATGTAGATATGATCCCAAGGTATCAAGTGAGGTTATAAAGTACGGGGTGTTACAAATAAAACATGACTTTGGGACACAGGAAACCAATTCTGGTTCCGTCACGCCGGTTGAAGAGATGAGAACTGTTGTTTCTTTTGAAAGATGGGCAGCAAAAATAGGGTTGAAACTTGAAAATGTCTCTCAATAATTTTATTAAGCATTGGGGGCTTTAAATAGCCATCTTAAAACATAAAATCTGAATAATTTATTTTGAAATTTAAAAAACCTAAATTATCTCAACAACTAAACAAACTTTAATAGAAATTCAAAATTCAAATCATCCTAAACCTAATCAACTTATTGGACTAAAAATTATTGCAGTAACTAAAAGCAAATTTCAGCAAAAACATACAGTACTAGGTCCTATTGTTGTGCTTCAGCGGATTAACGTCTGTTTTTTTTTTTTTGATATAATTGTTGTGTCCAGGTCATCTCGCTCGCCCCTTGACTAACTCCATGGGGAAGATTAAAGCCTCTTTTGTATGATTTCTAAACAAAAAATAACATAAATAAAATAAGAGTGATATGTTAAGGAAATCAGACATCCATAAGTTTGTCAACTTGAACAGAATTGAGTTGAAGTAACTGGAAAATTGACAGCATATCTTTGAGTACAAATGAAGTTACCAAGCAATTATATTGTAGTTGATAAGTATGACTATAGATCTGGAGTTTCTCCTCTATTTCTACTAATAGATTTTAGAAATCAAGACCAGCAATAGGGGTCATTAATCAGTAGCAACATTCACACAGTTTCATAATATGTCACAAGATAACAATCATCTCCTAGTTTTTGACATATGCTAGAAAAGGCAAAGAGTTGAAAGAACTTGCTGTCACCTACGACATCTGCTGTGCTTCTGTTGCTTGTTCATTACCACTATTGGAATCAGGAACCTAGTAAATATCAAAACATACTAGATAAAATAATTTTTTACGAAGCTAAATCTTAAGAAGAAAAGTTTACAACTTTGAAATCGAATCTCCTGTCTAGTAGTGCTTCCATTATTTTGAGTCCCACATAACTCATTAGGAGCATATTTCCACATGACTTGTCTCATCCATCATAATTATGAAATTAGCATATCTTGATTCTTTTTGTCATTGTTAGAGTGGGTGAAAGTCCCACATTGGTTGGGGAATGGACTGACGGTTTGCTTATATGGACTTGGACAATCCTCCCCTCATGAGCTAGTTTTTGGGGTTGAGTTAGGCCCAGGTGTCATATCTTTACATGGTATCAGAGCTTATGGCTCCTTGATTTTGTTTCGATTCCGCTTCGAAAGGGAGCTCGATCATGTGTTACTGCCTTCAAGAAACAGGCTTGGATTTTGGATCGATCACTTCCAAAGTGGTCAATTTGTTTCACCGCCACTTTAGGAGGTGGTAGATCATAATTTCGGTCGGGACAGATTTTTCCGGCGACTGGGTGTGAAGTGAGTGATCCTCAAGCACCACTTGTATCTCTCGTCTGCCTCTCACGCGTTGGTACATGGTGGCGTGTGCTCTGTCGGGATCGTTCGGGGGTTGAAATTCAGGTGTCGTCTCATCATTCTCGGCATAAACCAAGTTTTATCTGGTGTTGGAACACTGATTGGAAAACTTTTCATCACTTCCAGGTTCATATTTTCTCTATAGCTTTTGCAATTTAGATCTGAATTTCTATTTGGTACTGCTGCGACTGCTGAGCTTTCTCAAATATCGAATTACTTGATTCCTGATTTCTTTGTTCTTTGCATCCAACTTTGTTCTTGATGCCGAATTAATTTGGTAGTTGACCATCAGCTATAATTACTTTTGTTGGGCTATTGGATTTGCAGGTTTTTTTGTTGGCTTCTCCTATATTGATATTGTGGGGTATTTGAGTTGGAAAATATAACTGAAATAATTAGAAAGGGGGAAATATGGCTACAAATCTAAATGGTAAAACAATTTTGGTTTCGACGGATGAGTTTGTAGCATTCTCTCAGTATTAAGAATTCCTTAAAGAATTCACTACAGTTACTACCCTAATTGATTCAAGAAAAAAACATTTTTTGTCTCCTCTTCGAACAACTGGGTGATTGATTCAGGTTCTACAGATCACATAACGGGTAATCCTAATATATTTTCTACCTTTCAATCATACAAAGCACCCTCTCAGGTAACAGTAGCTGATGGGTCAACATGTAACTTTATGGGATTTGGAACCGTCAAACCTACCTCCTCTATTACCTTGTCATCTGTGTTAAATCTACCAAAGTTGGCCTTCAATATGATTTATGTGAGTAAACTTACTAGAGATCTTAACTTTTATATTTCGTTCTTTCCCAATCATTTTTTGTTCCGTGATCTTGCGACGCATAAGGTTATTGGTAAAGGATGTATAATTGGTGATCTATATATCCTTGATGAATATGAGCCCCGATGTGTTGCCTGCTCGATTGGGACATCCTTCTTTACCTTTGTTAAATAAGCTTTGTCCCCAGTTTCAAAATGTTCCTTCTTTAGACTGTAAATCATGTCAACTTGCAAAACATCACTGAAGTAGGTTAGGACCAAGGTTTAATAAACAGGTTGAGTCAGCTTTTGAGCTAATTCATTATGATGTTTGGGGACTATGTCTTATCGTTTCCAAAACTGGACACAAGTATTTTGTCACTTTTGAGGATGATTTCTCTCGGATGACTTGGATTTATTTTAGGAGAAGCCACTCCGAAGTGTTTACTCACTTTTGTACCTTTGTTGCTGAAATCAAAACTCAATTCAATGCTTCGGTGCGTATTCTAAGGAGTGATAACGCTAAAGAATACATGTCAAAGTGTTTCAGTCGTACATGAGACAAAATGGTATTTTACATCAGTTGTCATGTGTTGATACACCTTCTCAAAATGGAGTTGCTGAGAGGAAAAATAGGCATCTACTTGAGACAGCTCAGACACTTTTGTGCCATATGAAGGTTCCTAAACCATTTTGGGTTGATGCAGTTTCTACGGCTTGTTTTCTTATTAATCGCATGCCATTGACTGTGCTTGTTAGTAATACACCTTATAATGTTCTTTTTCCAAATAAATCATTATTTTTGGTGGAACCAAAGGTATTTGGGAGTACATGTTATGTTCATGATGTTCGGCCCTCTACCAAGTTGGACCCCAAGGCATTGAAGTGTGTTTTTATAACACCCCAAAATTTTAGAACCTTCAAGAGCCCATAAATTTATATGGATTTAGGTTTAAAAAAAATCTGATTTCCACGGACTGGACCCACGGACCGTGGGTTGACCTACGGACCATGGGTGGGTTTTCACGGCCCGTAGAATTAAGTCGTGAATCAGATCCTGCAAATTGAAAAATCCATCTGATTTCCACGACTTGGACCCACGGACTGTGAATTGTTCCACGGCCTGTAGGTCAAGTCGTGGACTGATTCTAAGAAATTTTTTTAAGGGTCATCCTAGGGGCATTTTGGTCATTTTTCCCTTATGAGATCCAACCCTTTCACCCTTAAAACCCTTTTTAGCATCAGTTGCACTTATTTTGAAGAGGATATACAATTATAAAACCCTCTTCTCCTCCCCCAAAACATTCAAAGAAATAAGGACATTTAGGGTTCAAGATTCAAGGCACAAATTCTAGCTTTCCCAAATTTTTTTCATCAAAAGGCATGTTTGAACACTCCCTATTTCAATTACTGTTCTAAATTTGTGAATATTTTTTATTATGTATATTATAATGGTGATTTGAAACTATGGTTGGGAATTTTTTTATTGAAAGCTTGATATGAATTTTTCTCTTTTCTTTAAGAATGGATTTTAAATCTTTATTTGGGGTTGGAGACTAAGATGGCTATTTGAAAATAATGGATCTTCATGTCTTGAAATTTGAATGTTAAATGGATGTATTTTAAGCTATGATTTTTAAGTCTCTTGAAAGCTTTGGGTGGCAGAAGGAATATCGATGTTTTTCCCATCTCATGATTTACGAAAATATGAATTAATGGGATGTATTAAGATCCTTATGAAATATCAATTATGCCATGTTTATGATTTCAAAGATGGTATTGACAGTCTTAAATGTTTAATGATAATGAATTTTTGGCATGATAAGAGTGACTTGCAAGTTCTTGATATGACGATACCAAAATGTGAATGCCTTAATGAAAGACTCCATGATTAAGTGTAATGAAAATGTTTTAATTGGGCTTAGAGAGAATTATGTAGGTTCACTGAAAAAGTGTAGTCCTTGTGACCAACGCTTGAAATCGCATTTGTCGACGTGGGGAGGTCTTGTCCTAAAAAATGAATGACCACTGTATACTTGCCTTGAGCAGTTGTGTGCAGCTATGATTATGTTATGATTGGCCAACTATGTTATCTCAGTCTATGCGGCTAAAATGGACTGAGGCCCCGCCAGTTGGGGAGTACTGGACCCATATTGCCCGTGGGTTACTTATTGTCGGTGTAACCACATAGTTTAGAACTAAATAATTTCAAATGATTGCTTTATTTTATATTTTAAATGTTTTCTATTTCATACCTCTTTTATGATAGACTTACATTGGGAAGCTTTTCAAATTTTAATTATTATTATATTACATAAACAGTTTTGGATTCCCTTTCCTCGGGTTGCATGCCAGTACTTATCATACTGACCGTCCCTGGACGCTACATCTTTTCATGATGTAGGTTCTGAATCACTTATCCGAGACTCTGCCCCGCAGCAGGATTCACTTAAAGTTGTAGCTAGCCAGTAGTGAGCCATCCATCTTTCGAAAGGCATATTTCTTAGATTTGTTTTTAGCTGAATTCAGACTGTTTTGGTTTTCTGGTATTTCCAGGGCCATATCCCGGCTAGAATTTCTATTCATAATGTTAGATGCTTCGTAGACTCAATGATGGTTATTATTTTAAGTTTCATTCTAAGATTTGGATTTAAATTATCATTTTAGTTGAACTTCTTCATTATGGGTCTATTTTCCGCACTTTTATTATGATTATGCTTATGATATAATGCTAAGGGGCCTTCTTGGACCATAACTGGTTCAGGAAGCCCGTCACTGCCAGGGCCTCGATTCGGGTCATGACAGTTTTCTTAGGTTATGCACATCTCCAGAAGGGGTATCGATTTTTTCTACTGAACTTGGAAAATATCTGGTGTCGAATGATGTGGTATTTTCAGGGACTACACCATTCTTCTATACCCCTCCCAATTCTACAAGTCAAGAGGAGAAAGATGAGTGGTTAGTTTATCAGGTTACTAATGTTATGCAGTCATGAGATGTTATTCCTCCGTCTTTTAGTTACTCTATTGAGCACCAACCGAATATTGTGCCTTCAGCACCTATTCCAGAAAGACAGCCTATTGTTCAAGTTTATTCGAGGAGATGAAAGACAGATGATACATGCCCTGAACCAGTACCTTTGTCATCTAATCATCCTCCACTTGATTTTCCAGAAAATCTCGACCTCCCTATTGCTCTTCGCAAAGGTACACGGACTAGCAAATCCACATATTCCATTGCTAACTTCATTTCCTATGATCGCTTATCTTCTACATCTAGATCCTTGATTTCTTCTCTAGACTCTATTTCTGTACCTAAAACTCTAAAGGAAGCTTTGCATCATCCTAGATGGTCAAATGCGATGCTTGAGGAAATACATGTTTTAGAGGAAAATCACATGTGGGATTTGGTGGATTTACCCAACGGGAAGAAACCAGTGGGATGTAAGTGGGTTTTCATAGTCAAAGTTAATCCAGATGGTTATGTGGCAAGACTTAAGGCCAGACTTGTGGCTAAAGGATATGCTCAGACTTATGGGGTGGATTTTTCAGAATTCTTCTCTTCGGTTGCCAAACTTACCTCTGTCCGCTTGTTCATTTCTCTAGCTGCTTCTGAGAATTGGCCTTTACATTAGTTGGATATCAAGAATGCCTTCCTTCATGGTGATCTTCAAGAGAAAGTGTATATGGAGCAACCACTCGATTTTGTTGCTCAGGGGGAGTATAGGAAAGTCTGTCATTTGAAGAAGTCCTTGTATGGTTTAAAGCAGAGGCCCCAAGATTTGTTTGGCAAGTTCAGTGAAGTAGTTCAGGAATTTGGACTAAAAATGAGCAAATATGATCGCTCCATTTTTAATCGACTATCTACAACTGGCACTATTCTCCTTGTTGTATATGTTGATGACATTGTCATCACAAGAGGTGATTGTGAGGGGATTTCTTCCCTTAAGTCTTTCTTGCATATAAGTTCCGTACGAAGGACTTAGGCTAGTTGAAATACTTTGTAGGAGTAGAAGTAAGTAGAAGTAAGAAGGGAGTTTTCTGTCTCAGAGAAAGTATATTCTTGACTTACTTGTAGAAACCCAAAAGTTGGCAGCCAAATCGTGTAGTACTCCAATGGTTCCCAATGTGCATATTATGAAAGATAATAACGATCCTTTTGATAGTACAGAGAGATAGAGGAGGATAGTTGGAAAGTTAAACTACCTCACGGTGACTCGTCCAGATATTACTTTTGCGGTAAGTGTTGTTAGTCAGTTCATGTCCGCACCTATGGTCAAAAATTAGGCAGCTTTGGAACAGATTCTATGTTACTTGAAAGGAGCTCCTGGACTTGGCATATTGAATAGCAATCACAACAATACTCGTATTGGCTATTGTGTCTTTGTTGGAGGAAACTTGGTAGCATGGAGGAGTAAGAAGCAAAGTGTTGTATCTCGATTTAGTGCAGAATCTGAGTACAGAGCTATGTCACAGTCGATGTGGGAAGTTATATGGATACATCATCTTTTAACTGAAATTGGGGTAAAACACCATATGCCAGCGAAACTCTGGTGTGATAATCATGCTGCTCTTCATATTGCCTCAAATCCAGTGTATCATAAAAGAACTAAACATATTGAGGTTGCTTGTTACTTTATTCGTGAGAAGATTCAGTAAAACCTAATTTTTAATAGCTACGTGAAGACAGGAGAGCAACTAGCTGATTTACTCACAAAAGCAATTAATGGGACTCGAGTTGATTACCTTTGTAACAAGTTGGGCATGATTAATATCTATGCTCCAACTTGAGAGGGAGTGTTACAAAATGTATATAGACATCTTACATTGTAATGTATGCAATAATTATTAGATAGCAGATTTGTAGGTAAGCAGCAGATTTGTAGGAATCTGTCTTTATTTTCTTTCCTAAGTTAACACCTATGTATTGTATTTATACCTTGCTTACCTGTTGGAATAAAATCATCCATTAAACTTCAATTCAATTACATGGTATCAGAGCCAGGTCCATTCCCATTTGGCTCCCGATCCACGCGCCAGTTTTGACCTGGGCTTGAAGGGGGGGTGTTAGAGTGGGTGAAAGTCCCACATTGGTTGGGGAATGGACTAGCAGTTTGCTTATATGGACTTGGGAAATCCTCCCCTCATGAGCTAGCTTTTGGGGTAGAGTTAGGCCCAGGTGCCATATCTTTACAATCATCAAAGCCATCCTGTATTTTGTTCAACTCCTTTATCTCTTGTTCTTACGTACATGCAACTTCATTAGATAAATCAGTAGCAGCAATTTTCCTTACTGCTCTATAATAGAGAAGGGGTCGGACCAAGTCCAGTAAACAACTATATTTCCATGTATGGTATACTCTGCACTTCGTGAGGCTTTTAGACAGTCCATGTTGAATTATACTTTATTAGAAAAAGTCGATGGGCAACTGAACACCTGCTATAACTCCTAGTACACTACAACTACTTCCATGTTACAAATTTGTAGGGTCGAATCTATGGTCAGCTTGTGCACACCTCGACCAACTCCACGGGGCATATTAAAGTCTATTTTGTATGATTTCTACATAGAAATGGTTTGGGAAGATTCGGATATGATCTCGGTTGTTGGTCACTTCATTCTTATTATTATTGATGGTTCTGATCTTGATTGCATCCATCGGGCTTATGGGGGCTCGTTTGGTTAATATTCTCTTGTTTGTGCCTTCTGGGCTTATGGGGGGTCCAGTTAGGTTGTAGTTAGCTTGTGTTCTTTGAGTTTACTTACCTCGTTATTTATTATTTATTTAGCCAGAACATTATTTCAGGTTTGCTCTATATCCCTGACTTTAGTTTACATTCTCGCATCTTATTATGCTCTTATTTTGATTTAGCTCAGTCGGTCGATGATGTCTACTGAGTACCCATTGTTTTGGTACTCATACTACACTTCTGCATCTTGTTCTGATACAGACCTGAGTACTAGTTGCCATTGCTGACGTTTTCGGAGATAGGGTGAGCTTTCAGAGCCGGAGCTGATCACCTCTCCTTCATTTACTTTTGGACAGTCTTTAGCTATCGAGACTTTCTATATATTGATACTATTCAGTACTCTCATTTTTAATTTAGTGGCTCTTGCACCGGCTTTACTAGGTCGTGGGATATTTCTTTTGTTCTTCCTCCATTTCTTTTGACATTTATATTGTCGTATTCTTATTTATATTGCTTACAAGCTTATTGTATGCTTATTTTTCGATATGTACTTTACCTTACCACCAATTAGCCCGTTACTCATCGTTTCGGGCTATAGTTTGGCTTACCTACTGGCGGGTTAAAGTAGGTGCAATCATGACTCCAAAATCGGGTCGTGACACCGGTCTCAAGCGGATGTGCCAACCAAATATAAATAGTAGTAATAAATGCCAAAGTTGAATCAGAACTAACAGAATATAACCAATATATCAGATGCCAGGCTCAAATCAGAACTAATAGGTACTAAAAAGTAAATCAGGTACCGAACTCAAACCAAAACTCATAAGAAAGCAATACGTGATAATATCCCAAAGTTATAATTCTTCCCGAGTCCATCTAGTCGTTATTCCCATTTTAGAAGCCAAATCATTAAAGGAGAACCAGATTCCATTTATTAAGTCCAAAATCACAATTTGAGATCAAAATACTAACAAGGCAAGGGTATCGAAGCTAACAGGCCTAAGATAACGATTAAGGCAACCCAATCCCAAATTCCAGTCTCCCGAATAGTTCGATAACCAATTAAGTCTAAAAGAACGATATTCTAAAGCAACCTATCTTAAAAAGGGCGATAAGACCCACTACCAGTCCCAAGAAACCAACCTAAGGCAAGCACATACCCGAACCTAGGCTAAGGCTTTCCAATCCCATCATAAGGCCCTAAATAGGCTAGACGACCCCCGCCCGACTGGCCAGCTACCGCTAAAGCGGTCACGAGCCGCTTAAGCGTCTATCGCTAAAGCGATCCCAGACCGCTAAAGTAGTCCCAGGCTGCTAAAGTGGTCCTAGGCCACTAAAGCGGTCTCCAGGACGCTTAAGCGGTTGCACCAACAGCTTGACACCAGAAATTTTTTGGTAAGTCTAAACGGACTCTGATCGAGTGCTCGAAATTCGTTCGGAACTCCGTGCTCGCAAATAAATTATTTTATCCTATCAAATTCGGCATTCCAAACTCAACGGAATCATCAAAATTTCCATCTGAGATCGTTTCGATAAAATGTGAGTCCCTCACCCAAGTTTCCATTTTTACCAAGATCCACCCAATAGCTCAAAACGAGGTCGGAAGCCTCGAGACCCAAACCAAGATTCCTCCCCTAGCCTGAAATTAATATTTCGGAGCTATAGAAACCATCAAAATTGCCATTCGAGGACATTTATCTAAAGTTTTGGCCCAAAACTGTTTTCTCAACTTCAAAAGCTCTAAAATAGGAAAATGGCTATGAAAACCAAACGAACTACCCGGTAACCAAACTGTTAGTCCCAACAAGTCATAAATAACTTGGGGCAGCTATAGAAAAACTCTAAACATAGAAAAAGCACGAAAAAGCATAAAATGACCTGAAGAGTCATTACATTAATGCTCCAAGTACACATTTAGGTCAGTAATTGAGAAAATTATGAGCCCTAATTATAAATTAATACTACTTAATCCCTATTTAAATATTGTAGTACACGTTCATATGGAAGCTAAAAAGTTCACCAGATTACCTGAATCCCTATTTTAATGGTCCACATTCTCTATAGATGTGTAGTTATTTATTTTTTTTACCATCATTTCAATTGATTACCTGCGCCTTACACTCCTTATTGACAACGTATATTCCCTATACCCAGACGTATGAAGGCTGAAAGTTAGGAGCAGTAAAGAATTTCTACTTCCTCAAGCCTGAATTCCATGTATATAAATATTCTTAGCATGAGGCCTTTATCCCATTATCCTTTTTGTCTTCTTTCTTCCTCAATCAAATATACCTTTGGGAGGTAGTTTTATTTTCTTCTCTTTACTCTTTGTATTGAAGTGGATTATTCTAAGAAGGAATTTAGTACATCTACGTCTTATGTACTTCAATTTGAACTTTGTATAGTGATTTCTTTGTTAGTGTTTCATTGACATTAACTCTTTAAAGTATTGCGATTAGTATGAATTGGAGATATTCATCCGTAAAAAATTTCTGGTTACATGAGTTGGATCACTCTGTTCTTGTTGTATATTTTCTTGTTATCTTTTTGTGGGCTTATTTCTTACCAATCTATCAAGGCGGGTTTCATATGGATGAGTATATAACTGAATATTCTCTGAAATTTGCGCTTCCAAAATAGAAAAAGTTAGCAAAAAATTATTCAATAGCACTTAATTTTGCAGTAGAACTAGTGTAATGACTTATGGATATTCTCCGCTGACTCTATCTAGGACTAATTTTGATAGATAATTTTTTAGCAATTTCACAAATGCTTAACTGGTTTTCCTAGGTTAGCATCTGCATATGTTTTCTGCTAAATTAATCACGTATTAATAATGTTTCTGACTGTCATTGTGTTTCAATCAGCTGTTTTTGAGTTGCTTAGTAATGAGGAGAGGTTGTTTGCAACTTTCGTGCACCATCTGTGGTTGTTCATGTGTTTATTGGCATAATTTATTCTTAATTTTATTTCCACCTTTTGCCTTTGCCTGATCAATTCTCTAATTAAGACTTTTGGCTCGAAAATTATTTCTGTTTGACTCTTTCATGAAAGTAGTTTCTTTCATTTTTGTAAATTTTGTTCGATTCGAAATTACATTTACTAGATATTGGCTAATTTTATTTCATTGGAATTAGTCTTTTAATGCTTTTAACAGGTTTCCAAATTGGTAACACTTCTCGACTTTGTATTACTACTTTCTTACAACTAGTGTCATATTTATACTATTGTTAGTTGAAGTTGCTCGCTTTTTAAATCACAACTCAAGAATTAGTCTATGTGTGGAACATATTATATTTGACCATCATTCTTGTACGACACCTAAAGATTACTAATTAGATAGAGATAAACCGCTTTTACATTACACATATATATTGTGTTAGTACCTCTTAGCTACTACAAAAATACAATGGCAGGTGTCGAAGAGTTAGGAAACCAGTGTATACCTATTAGCAAGTTGGAAGAAATATGAAACAAAATGGGTGATTAAAGTGTTAGTCATCCGATGTGGCTTAACAAAAGAGTACAAAATAGAAAACGGTAAGGGTATTCATTGGCAGCTAATATTCATTGACAAAGAGGTAACTTTTTTTTATAAATATATTATATTCATTAGTTAATACGTTGCCTACTTTAGTGACGATAATGCTTATATGTCTTTCCACATGGAACAAAAATCCAAACAATTCTTTTCAACAAAGACGTTAACACATGGAACAAATATTCTGAACTAAATCAAAGCTACTACATTATAAATGGAAAGTCATAATGTTATAACTTTATATATTGTTATAACAACTCTATACAATTTAGCACGAGACACATGTGCAATGCACGTGCCCAGAAATAGTGTGTGTGTATGTAACACCCCGTACCTTCCCAACCCTACTTGACGACGTTGAACAATGTATACTTGAGTGTCGAGAGCCACACGAAACAAAAAAATTGAAATTTGGCCTTGGAAATGTGATTAACCTTGCGTCGTAGGTGTTTTGTGATTTTCATGGAGCATTTGTGGGGTTAAAAACGAGGCTAAGAGGACCTCTAAACAAAGTATGTTAAGGGTAAGAAGTGAGTTAAAGAATAGGACTTGAAGTATCTAACCGAACCCGCGAAGAAAAGCCGAAAACAAAAAAACTTTGGAAAAAAATAAGGAGGGGCGCGCCCAGGGGCGTGCCACGCCGCTCTGGGCTGAAATTTTCAGTCCATAGGCAGCAAAGGGGCGCACCAGGCAGCGTGCCACGCCGCCCCTGCGCACCTTTCAAAAGTTGAAAGTTTTGTTTAAGTCCCAAGGGTTCCCGGGGACGTAGTGAGCCGATTTTTGCCACGATTCTTCTACAACCATGAGAATATACATTAAATGAGTGAAATAATATATTGGGATTATAAAATTACTCGAGAACGAATTTGACGTCAAAATGACGATTTTACCCTTTTGGTCAAAATGGGTCATACGTGGCTAGAAGCACTTGGTTTTTGGATTGAGGCTACGGATATGAATAGCATGAGTGGGAATATTATTGTAATACGTATGAGATGACTTAAACACGTGAAATTATTGATTTTATCAGGTTAAGTGAATTGGGCCCAAAAAGGGCCCAAAAATGGAAAGAAGACATGGCCCATATGGGAAATTTGACCCATTCATCTTGGCCAAGTAGAGACTTATTATTGGACCAAGTGTGTGAGTAAAAAGGGACATTAAGGGGCTATAAAAGTTGGAAAAAAATCAGATTTCTCTCATTTTTCACTCTCATGCTATTCTAGAAATTTCCCAAAGATATTTCTCTCATTTTTCAAGAACCCTAAGCCAACTCTTTGGACAAGATCATCATTTGGAAAGTCTTGGTAAGTGTATATTATGATGATTTAATATCTTATATGCATGATAGACTATGTAGATCATATTGGTTATGCTAGAAAGTGTTGGATATGGCACTTGGGGTTTTTACAAAAAGATGTGTAATTCTTGTGAATTAAACTTGAAAAAGGACTTGATGTTTTGATGAAACTGAATGGTGTTGATGATATCTCAACTGGTATGGTGTTGTTATGTCCATAATTTGCTATTTTTCTACATGTGTAAATTATGGAATTTTGGCCGATTTGTGCTATGAAGTATTTTAAGGTGACTTGATGGATTATTTGTGATATGGTGGGAATGAGAAAGTGTAAAGGAGAAGCTTTGTGGTGAAATGTTGTTGGGTTAACATGTGTTGGTAAATGTATGAAATATTGTGGTATGTTTGGTATGATAATGCCATGAATGGTATTGTAAAGGGTGAAATAATATTATAAGGGACTCATGTAATTCATGGTCATCTTAAATGCTTGGAATGTAACTTGTGGTCAATGTATGGCATGAATGGGGTATTGTTGGTATAACAATTCCGTAAATGGTATTGTTGAAAAGGAAATGACATTTTAAAGATAAACATGTAACTCATTGTTGTCGTATGCATGTGTAAGGTAGTTGGTGGTTAATGTTGGTTCCGTTGTGTACTTGTGATGTAGACTAAGAAAGGAGCGGGATTGTTGTGCTCACACATTGGATTGTGTATTTACATTTGGGAAGATAAGGTATGTAAGGTTACTCTTTCTGTATCCTTCTGCAGCATATTGTTCATATTGTCACCGTACATGTTCCATCCCGAAATGTGCTAAGGTATCCCATATTCGGTTATCCATGGTCATGGTCATATATTTCCTATTCATTGATTATTGGTGAATCTCTTGTCCCGTATTCATGGTTAATGTTCCAAAAACAATAAGGTTATGTTCCCATGTTCCAATAGTGATTATACTCATGTCCCTTGTTTTATGGATTATGGTCCAATGGTTTCAATCGTGGTATGTTTCTCATAATGGGATGTTTCTCACACTGTTTACTCATATATCTCTTACCCATTGGTTAATGATCCGAAGCTTCGAGGAAAGTTGTCATAACGTCGAAATCTCTAAAGGACCTAGTTCAAGAGAATAAGAACATAAGAGAATCTATTCAATCTTGGATGGCATTTTCCAATTATGCCTTGTTCCAAAGTCCTTTAATATGATGATTATCCTTGTACCAATCTTTCATAAGTAAAAAGTACCAATCTCATGAGAAGTGAAGAATGAGGTAAAGTGTTTGTGTTTTCAAAAGTATCACGATCCTCAATGTATCAATCCCTCAAATGAAATAAATTAGGTTATACATGTTTTTGGTTGCAAGAATGGAGGAAGATAATAGGGTGTGGACACAATTCCAAAGTTCCAATAATACTATGACTCCAAACTCCGATGATGTATGATCCAAGTTCTAATAATGTCACGACTATCTTTGTACCAATCTCATAGGTTTCATAAGAGAGGATGTGTTAATCTCTCATAAGTTGAAGTATCACTCTCTTACATAAGACTAATACGAAGGTGAGGTGCAAGTTAATTAATTATTCCTCATAAGTGAAGATGTCAATCTCATGTAAGTGTGTGCCTCAATTAAGGTCATGAACTCTAATGTGTCACTCTTATAAGTGTGGAAAGGAAAAGATGTGCATATGGTTCCTTTATGTTTCTTTGAGTATGAATCACAAACTAAAAGGGTACAAGTTAAGAGGGAACAATCTCAATGCTATACATATACATATATATATATATATGATATCCCATCAAAGGTGGAGGCCCGGTACTATATATATCCCACCAAGATGGATGCCCGGTACTATATATACATAAATATATTAAATCCCATCAAAGGTGGATGCCCGGTACTATATCCCACCAAGATGGAGGCCCGGTACTATATACTTATTTATCATATCCCATCAAGGTGGATGCCCAGTACTATATATCCCACCAAGATGGAGGCCCGGTACTAAATAGATATATATACATCATATCCCACCAAAAGTGGAGGCCCGGTACTAATATAAGATGATGATCTATAAGGTGTTATGAATCACTAACTAGTTGAGTGACTAATAGTCAATATGGTTGTAAAAGAGATGAGAATATATCCCTTGCGTGTATCTCTAAATATGGATGTTATGATAAGAATGATGACGAGGCGACTGAATGACCAAGTAATGAAATAATAGACGTAATGAACATGGTTCCACATATTCATGACTGAGGTATATCCATATTATTATTCTCTTACGCTTTATTTCTTGGAAGTACTTATGTGCTATTCTAGTTTCATATGGCCTTACATACTCAGTACTTTTTTTTGTACTGACCCCTCTTGGGGGACTTACCTTACATGCTGCAGGCACAGGAGGTAGTAGCTCTCCGCAGTAAGTGGCGTGATATTCGCAGATTGTTGGTGAGCTCCAGTTGCTTCGGGGCTTCCCAAGTCACATGTGTATAGTAGATTTTGGCATTTGTAAATATTGTATAGACATGGTCATGTATCTATTAGAGGCTTTGTAGACATATGTGGGGTATCATGAGGTAAAAGATATACGTTCATTTTGATGAAATGGCCCTAACGGCTAAGTTGCATATATATTACATATGTTGTCATGCCTTCCGCTATTGATATTTAATTACATAAAATAAGATGATATTCATACGCGAACATACATATGAGAGTACATGAGCATGAGCAAAGATTGGTTCTCTCGGGCCTTATCGGCTTCGGGTGCCAATCACGTCCCGATGGGATTCGGGGCGTGACAGTGTATGTGTATATATGTATATATGTATATATATATATATATATATATATGATTTTTTTAATTTTTCGCATCAATTCAGATTTTAAACACACCCAACAATATCTAAATCGAGAAATCGTAATATTTTAAAATTGAATTTTTAAATCAATTTGAATTGCACAATCTAAATTGTTTTATTCAAATTACTTCGGATCGATTCAAAAATTTGAGTTGATCCGATTTATGCACGGCCCTGGCTAGAATTGTCTTTGGCCATTGATGAACTTGGAAAAGGCTTGATATAAACTCTAAATCAATTTGAAAATCTAACACTTTCTATCGGGATTCCACGATAATCTCAAAACATTGCAAAAAATATTGAAAAATAAAGAAAAATCCATAATCTAATCAATCAAACAACAACCCCTCAACCCCAATTCACCGATCCCCCATGCTAATCCATTAATTCATCAGAACAAAGGAAAAAGCCATATACTCTCACTGCAGAATCCCTATTTTCATCGATCGCCCATTCCTCAATCCATATTTTTCAACGAGTACATGAGTATACGGATTTCCACTCCTTAATTCTCAATAATGGATTCTCTAATACTCAACAATTAAGGACAAAAGTGTGAGAGAGAAACAAAATAAAAAAAGAAGAGAGATTAGCACGTTTGGAAGGAATGAGCATGATTGGGGGGAGAGTTTGAGGGACAGATACAGGGTGAGAGATTCTAGACTAAAAATAAAGGAAGTGTATCTCTGCTGCTATTCGCTAGAAAAATAGGAAGTAGCATGTTAATATTTTTAAAGTAGTGTGTGGTTTAGTAAATATAGTGGGGATGCATGTTTGTCTAGTTATGTAATTTTTGAATTTATAGCCAAAAGGCCTACAAAAGGGTTTAATCGCCAGCCAAGTGACTACAATTTACAACTTAATAACATCTCTTGTTATGAATAAAAAATTGTGTAGTAGACAGGTACCCAAATTCAAGAATTAAAAAGAAATTCATAATTCCAGACTTCTTTAGTCATCATGTATGACTAAAATAAAATGTACTCCCTTCGTTCCAAATATTTATTACCTTTTTGGCTTGCACGCTTCTATAGAAATATATTAACTAGAAAGTAATTTAATTAAATTATCTTGATTTATTACTATTTTTTATTTAATATCTACTAAGGATAATGGTGGAAACAAATAAGTAATTATGTATTTGTTTAATCATGTCTTCATTTTTAAAATGAAAAATATTATAGAATATCTATTTTTAATAAAAACTAGAAATATGAAAACTTGAACTAGGGGTGTTCATGATTCGATTTTGGGATAAAATCAAAACCAAACCAATTTAGTCGGATTTTTAATTATTAAAACCAAACCAAACCAAATATAATTAATATTCATCGATTTGGTTATTGTCGGTTTGGTTCGGTTCTTTCGGTTTTCTATAAAATAATGATATTTCTCTCTCTTATTTTTTCTTTTCCTACAATTAGAAAAGAATTCTCCATCATTTTTCAACTTACAATCCGTCATTAATCTTTTATTGTGGTTACTATAATTTTTTTAGATTATGGAGAAAATATCTAAAGATCTATACGTTTTAATCAATAGAATAAAGTTGATAAGAAATACAAAAATATATAGAGAGAGATGAATCTCATAGTTGTTTCTTTAAATAAATTAGTTTGGGTTCATAATTTTCTTTTTAAAATGAGCTTAAGGTTTAAAGTTCATTATCCAATCAGAGACAGATAATATTTTTATGACAAAGATACAAAGTATATTTAAAATTATTTATAACAAATAATATATTGTTTATATATAATTATAAAATTTGTGTATTTAATTTATCGATTAGGTTTGGTTTTCTATTCGATTTGTTTTTAATAAAATCAAACCAAACCAAGTATTATTAATTATTTAAAACTTAAATTCAAATCAAACTAAAACCAAATAAATTAATTTATTTGATCAATTTAATTCAATTTTTCAATTCAAATCGATTTCTAACCAAACCATGAACACCCTTTAAGTCTTGAACATAGTACTATTCAAGAGCTTATAAAGTTCCAAAAAAATGCGTTGATCAGCAGCTACATGTCACTCCCACCCTCCATTTCTTCACACTATATAATAAAATACTCTCTCTCTCTTTTTCTCTCTCTACGTGTACCATGTACTCCCTCTACGTGTTTAATCCACCGAAGAACTAAATTCAAACAAAACTTGGCATCACTCGCATATATATCCATTCCTCCAACCTCTGCCCTTACGCTCCCAAATTAAGAACAATGGCCATCTCTAATCTTATTGTAAATCCATTTACTTTTTTGTTTCAACCCAAACTCACCATCCAAAGAAACAGATATGATTACCATAACAACAAACTGGCCTTTAGGTCTAACTTCCAATGTCTAAAAACGAACAATATTAGTACTGCTCCACTTTTTAACCAACCTAGTCTTTTCAAAGATGAAGATTACAAGCTCTCCTGGCAGGAAGAACTTAAAAGAGCATATCCTTTTGAGTTTTCCACTCAAAAATGGGATGATGATGAGAAATTCCAAGAATTTGTTGACAAGAGGTGTGTGGACAATGTGAGGATGTTGATAGTAGACTCGGTGCAACATGCAAAGGCAGGGCATGCTGGAATGGCTCTTGGGATGGCCGAGGTTGCATATTTCTTGTATAGGCATGCCATGAGATACAATCCAACAAGTCCCAAGTGGTTTAATAGAGATAGGTTTGTTTTGAGTGCTGGCCATGGCTGCCTTCTTCAGTATGTTTGCCTTCATCTTGCTCGTTTCCAATCTGTTCAGGTATATACTAATTCATTAATGTTAGGGAATATTTCTGAGCTTTATTTGTCTGTAAACAGTAAACTTCCATCGATATATAAGCAATGAGGGGTCAAGGATTTTCACTAATAAAGGTTTCTAAAATAAAAATATAGTACTTGAGATTTGAACTTGGTAACCTTGTATTCTAGTCTTGTATTTGGTAGATTCAAAATCTATATATGAACATAAAAATTAAAAAAAATTACTCTATATATATTGTATAATTTTTTACCGTCTCTCGCCCCTCTGGATCCTCCCCTATATATAATTCCTAAAACTAGGACTTGTAGGCCAATCCACTCATTTAATGAGTGAAATGCTTCTCTATTGTATCACTTGCCATGTGAGTAGATGGCTGGTCTACTTAAAGTTGTGATAGTGTCATGCGCTCCTGTGTAAAGTGTAGGCCCTCAACTCTAAGAAGATATGAAATTTGAAAATCACAAGCACCCAAAAAGAAAAAAAACAAACAAATAAGCTAAGTACAAGTCTATGGAAATAGACTAACAAGTGGAGGAGTTATGTTTGGGATTAGTCTAATTCAACACAGGAACAGGGTATCCTGTGACATTTCATATCATTTCCTGTGAAATTAGGCCTAATTTAAATGCTTAATATTGAAGTAAAACTGTTTATGCGAGGTTTACCTTCCTCTTTTCTCTTTCTTTTTCTTTTGCTGTCTCTTATAAAATAGTTCATTTACAAGCCATTTTTTTTTTTTGGGGGGGGGGGGGGGGCGTGGGGGGAGGGGATGGGGGATGTTTCTGCAAAGCATTTTTCCTTACATACATAGACGATTCCGATGGTAATTACCACTTGGATTCGATTGTTCTTCTTTGTGCTTGTAAGAGGGGATTTTGTTAAACTTTCAAGTGAAATATTGTCACATTCAGATTGAAGACCTTAAATGCCTATGTAAGCTTGGAAGTCGCACACCAGGACATCCAGAGAATGGAGTGACAGAAGGCATCGAGGTCACAACGGGTATAGCTTAATGCCAGTTTGTTTTCATCTTTTTTTTTTAAATTCCCCACACAGCTTATAGAGTTAGAGCTATATTTTCACCGTCGGTGACTTCTCTGCTGACTGATTTAATTGAAAGTTCCTTCATTTCTACGGTTAAATATCGTCTTGTACAGTGTACGATCTTAGATTCAATCAATGGTTAAAATTGTAGATGGAAACTAACTTGGTAAAATATAAAATTAAGTGCATGATATCTATTTTATTTTGTGCTAATTTCATTTGTTTTGTATAAAGTATGTTTTTCAGTAAGGTGTGTAAACAAATTTTCCTTGTGTGATAGTAATCTCTTGTATCTCCAGCTATATATTTCATTATTATTGATATTTATAGGAGTACTCTAATTTTTAACTTCTTTTCCCAGAAATATCATCTTTGGTAGTTTTGAAGTTCCCAAGTTGATAATATCGTCCTTGTATAAGGAAGACATAATTATGAATGGTCTGTGTAACATCTTTGTAGCTTTTATCAGAATATACCTTACTCTTCTATTTTCAGTTGGTTCCTGTAGGACTTTTGAGTCAGTGAGAAATGAAAGGCAGCTAATGTAAGACGAACATGCTGCTGGACTAGATTGTTAAGCTTTTTCTTTTCAATCTTGCAAAAAATATGGGTACTCATTTTATCCATCGTTAAAAAAAAAGGGGCAGCCCGGTGCACTAAAGCTCCCGCTATTCACGGGGTTCGGGAAAGAGCCAGACTATAAGGATCTATTGTACGCTGCCTTATATTTTATCCATACTCAGTTTGAACAGGGTAGGTGTTTATCTTTTTTTTGTCTAATCCATTCACTACCCGCCCATATTCAATCCGCCCTACCCACTTGCTAGCAATAACCAAGGCTTTAACAAAGAGTAATACCACTAAACTAAAAGCCTGTTGGATAACAAGGAACATTTGCAGAAAGTTGTATAAAGAACCATTCATAACTTGATATGATTATATTGGATATTTTTGTAGGATACAATGATATTATTGTTTTCTCAGGAAACTTTTATCAGCATGGTATCATGAGTTCCCAATTTTTGTGTAACACTACAGGCCCTTTGGGACAAGGTGTAGCGAATGCGGTTGGTCTTGCTTTAGCAGAAGCTAACTTAGGTGCTAGATTTAATAAGCCTGATGTTGCCATTGCTGATCACAGAACGTAAGGAGGCTGACTTATCCTCTTTAATTTGTGGACGAACGAACAACATTTCACTTGGATAAATTTTCTTCAGGTACTGCATCATGGGTGATGGCTGTTCTATGGAAGGCATATCAAACGAGGCTGCATCCCTGGCTTCACATTGGAAGTTGCACAAGCTTACATTGATATATGACGATAACCATAATACTATTGATGGTAGCACTGACCTTGCACTTTCAGAAGACATATCGGCACGATTTGAAGCTCTTGGATGGAACACTATCACCGTAGATAACTCGCAAGGAAATTTAGAAGCGTTCAAGAATGCGTTAATCTCTGCGCATAGTGAGACCAGAAAACCAACTTTCATCCGGGTATGCAGAGTCGGTATTGAGCATAGAACACAATAGATATGTCAAGAAAATGTCTTCATTCATCTGGAATCTGGATTGTGATGCTCCATAAATTGTAGACCACCTTCCAAGTTTCGAATTATTCCTGATGTGGTTGTGCTCTGCCTACTGAAACTTCCTATTTTCAGGTGAAAACGACAATAGGGAAATTGTCAAAAAAGGAAGGAACATCAAAGGCTCATCATGGAACCTTTGATGATGATGATGTAAAGCAAATGAAACAGAAAATTAAATGGGATGATAGAGAACCTTTCCATGTCATTCCTATGGTTTACAGGTAACAATTTTTATGCACCTTATAATTAAAGACAAGGAAGATTGTGTTGTAAGATAGTAGGTGCATTTGTTGTCAGGGAAATGCAAGCACAAGCAGATCTTGGTGGAAGGCTGGAGCAGGAGTGGCACTCTAAGTTTTATTATTATCAAAACAAATACCCTGAGGAAGCTGCAGAATTCAAGCTGCTTCTTGCTGATGGGATGGTTCCCGGCTGGGAATGCTCATTACCGGTAAAATATGCATCCATCTGCTTTTAGATCCTTTAGAAACTAATTCATCTGAAATGTGTTTGTGGTTGCATTCTCAAAGAAGACAAATACATGTTCGTTTAAGAAGGAAATACCTGCCGGTGATCAACTTGTTAGCAGTCAAACTCTTCCGTCTCATTGAGTGGTCCATTGTTCTGAGTAATTTCAACAACTTGGACCCAAGTTATTTCATCTGAGCATCAGAGGAACCAAAAGTGATCTAGACAAGTAGTATATGTTTGTGTTACGTATTTGTAGCCCTTGAACATTAGACGTTTTAAACGTATCATAAGATATATAAGGTTTCACCTTCCATAGTTAATTACTCTTCTTCAGCCAGAATACTTTATCTAATATTTGGTACGCTATCAATGACAGAAATGGTCCATGTCTGATCCTGTGGATTCCACAAGAGGATATTCAGGCAAGTGCTTGAATGCGCTCGCTAAAGTGCTTCCAGGACTAATTGGGGGTAGTGCAGACCTTGCCAGCTCAAATCAAGCCTATCTCCATAATTTTGGAGACTTCAAGCAGCCTGATTCCCCATGGGGGAGAAACATTAGGTATGGAGTCCGGGAACATGCAATGGCTGGAATTTCCAATGGACTAGCATTGCACAGTGGAGGCCTGATACCATTTGCAGCAACTTTCCTTGTATTCTCAGATTACATGAAGAACTCTGTCAGATTATCTGCTCTTAGCCACGCTGGAGTCCTCTATATTTTTACCCACGACTCGGTCGGAATAGGCGAGGACGGACCAACTCATCAACCAGTTGAGCACCTTGCTGGTCTTCGAGCTATTCCCCACTTGCTGCTCTTCCGACCTGCTGACGGCAAAGAGACTGCTGGAGCCTATAAAGTAGCAATTGAAAACCGAAACATACCTAGCCTTCTTGCATTATCAAGGCAAAAGGTGGCAGCCAATGTGGAAGGAACATTGGCCGATGCAGTAGGGAGAGGCGGTTACATTGTTAGCGACAATTCTGAGAAGGAGCTACCGGAGATCATATTGATTGGCACTGGATCAGAGCTGTGCTTGTGTGAAGCCAGTGCAAACGTGCTAAGAAAAGAAGGGAGGAGAGTAAGAGTCGTTTCACTCGTGTGTTGGAGGCTTTTCGATAGGCAGACAAGGGATTACAAGGAGCTTGTGTTACCTTCAAGCGTGTCAAAACGTGTTAGTGTGGAGGCAGGCTCACCCTTAGGGTGGAAGGAGTATGTCGGAGATGAAGGGATTGTGATTGGGATCGATGACTTTGGATCCAGCGGACCGTATTTAGAAGTATTCAACAAGTATGGTTTCACAGAGGAAAATGTGACCAAGACTGCAAAATCCTTGCTTACCAAGTGAAGCTCTATTACCCCCCCCCCCCCACCACCACCACCACACACACACACACACCACACACACATATATAACAGTTGTTAGAGGCGAAAATTGCTATATCATAACTGGATGAGAGTTAGTGTTGTTCTTAATATGGTTGAAGTACTTTACTTACTTGGTCTGGGAGTTTTTAATCAGTTCGTACACAACATCAAATGCATAAAGGGGGTTTGTTATTTATGTGGTTGACAATGCTTCTTATGTATCTATAGGAAAAAAAATAATAATAATAAGAATTTCAAGAACTGTGAGGTTGAAGGCTAACGGGAAGTCCTTCAACAGGGGTAGGCATTGGATCATATATAATGCTTTCATTCGGAATAAGTAATTTCCAACTAAATTTCCTGATTAAGATGTGCAGAAACACGAGCATCTCCAGCCGAGCAAACTCTTTCCCTACGCACATTCGAGGTCCTCCCCCAAATGGAACATATGTATATGGTGCAGGTCCAGCTCCTTCAAATCTTGATGGTTCCAAGCTCGTTGCGTTGGGGAAAATCTCTGGATCCAGGCTGGTTAAAGCAGTATTCCAGTAGAACTGTTCGAACATCACAGTAACATAATTTGTTAATGAGTTTAATTTCTATGCACTTGCAGCAAAAGAATATTTACACTATACTCTTTAAGATAAATACAGTTGAGTTTCTACGATACATCAAATAGAACATGATTAAAATAGTACTAAATTACTACTATTTCAAATAAAACTAGACGGACAATATAAGTAGTCTTTTACATTAATTTTATAACTTAGATCCTTTGTGAATTTAATTATTTGGAGAGCTCATGTTACCTATGCAACTTGCCAAGTGTTGCAGGAAAGCATCCTAGATAGAGTAAATGTTAGGTACCTTAATTTGTTTGTCTTACTTTTCTTTTTAATCAGTTTAAAAAATAATCTCTCTTTTTTTGTAATTCTTTAATTTTAATTTTCCACCACATTTTTAAGACAACAATGCTAAAGAGCATTTTGGTACCATCAACATATATATATATAGTTTAAGATTATAAGATTCAGTTTTCTTTTTACTTTCTTACACTTTTTTTTCATAATCGTGGTGTCCGGATCAATTTTCACACATTTCGGCTGAACATACGAGATACTTGTCGCCTCCCACCAATAACAGATAGCAGGTAATTCGATCCACCAAGACTAGGACAGATGGAAAATTCAACAAGTAAATTTTTGTCTATGTTGAAATTTAAAACTGAGACCTTATGTTCTCAACCCACTTCATTGTTTACTAGGTCATTGTGTCAAATCAAAATCAAACAAATAAATTGAATGAGAAAGTAATACTTTACCTTCCACCCCTTAGGGATGTGATAACCTTCATAATTTATATCCACAATTGCTTCTCGATAAGCCCCCATTATAGGTGGTGTCAATCTCATTACTTCAGATATTACGTTCCACGAATACTTCATCTTCTGTATATCATCCCAACTCAGAAACTCCCCTTCTTTCTTTGCCGATGCTATCTCAATATGCTCTGCTTGTCAGGAAATAATTAATAAAAATATTTGTTTTATAAATACTGACAGTAGATAATTCCATAAATATATATATATATATAAATGACTTATTAGAAAATTAAGGATCACCAGATAAGAGCTTGCTGTGATCTTCTTAATTGGAGAGGATAGGTGTTTTGCATAAGGCTAGCAAAGTAAATTTCCAAAGACGATAATTCAAACAATAAAAGAAAAATATATCAAAAGACACAATAATTTAACTTGAGTTGATCAATTGACCAACATTAAGTATGAGCAATCCACAATTTTAATAACATAAACTGACCTTGCAAAACGTTTTGATAAACTTGAGGGTGCTCTGCCAGTCTCTTAATGAGTAAAGTAAGTGTGACAGATGAAGTATCATGGCCAGCAAAGAGTAGCAACAATATGTTATTAACAATAAGTAGTTCAGACATGAACTTTCCATTTTCATCCGGACAGGATAGCAAATGAGACAAAATGTCTTGTGAAGGTGAAGCTGTTTTGTGTTCCAAGGCTTCTTTTCTTTTCCTAACAACTTGCAATAGTTCTTTTCTAATAGCAGCAGTACCTCTCATTGCCTTGTAAAATGCTGTACCAGGTAAATTTAGAGGGATTGATATCAGTCCTTTCAAGAAAATGCTGAACTCTGCAGAAAGCCTTTCAATTTCATTGTCGTCTTCAATGCTCATGAATAGCTGACATGCCACTTTGAAAGTGTATAATTTGACCAGAGGAAACACCTTCACCTTTTCTTTACCTTCATAAATATAAACCACAGAAAAAAGGTTAAAATACAATAAGTTGTTGCAATGACCAGTTGGTATGTATACCAACTCGGATGCCCAAAATTGGACTCTCCTCTGGTTCTATTTGATTTCAGGAAATGGTTTTCCATGAAAAAAGTGTGTTTGGTTATTAGAAAAATGGCATCTGCATATTATTATTAATCTTTAAAAACTCATAAAAAATAATTAAATTACTCTATATGTAAGTTAATAAGTTTTTAAATCTGTAACATACCCTATAGATTTCAATTTATTTGAACCTATGAAATTGGGTCTAAAATTTAAGAAAGAAAGAATTTTTTTTAGAACTCTTTGTTAAACATGTCATAATATTTGTGAGACTATAAGACTTTTAAAACTTGTGATCTTAAATATATTATAACATTTGTGTGGCTATAAAAGTTTCTTATTGCCAATAAAATGAAAGATTTAATTCAAGTTATATTGTTTCTAAATTTGGAAAAAGATCATTCTTTTTTTAATTAAAAAAATTCGTATAAATTGAAACTGAGAAAATATATATATTTTTTAGAAATATTCTTTTCATTCACCAATGTCCAATCATAACCAAATCATGCACAACCAATTCAATTTAGAACAACATGGAGCTATAAACTAACAACGAAGAGGTTTGAACATCATATATACTCCAATTAAACAGAAGAATTTTTAAGCTTTGGTCAAGAATATATGCCTTGATTGTCTGAATTTCTGATGTGTTTCATGGACGAGAGAGAAGTTTGTGGCTGTGTAATGGAAGCGCTATAATAACAATATACTATGTTTTAATCCCAAGTAAGTTGAGGTCCAATATAATTTTTCTTATCATCGCCCAACTGATCAATTATTAAAAAAAATTAATTTCTTTAGCGTGAGAAGAATATTGTATTTTTCCACTAACATATAAATCTCTAACAACTAATACTGCACATGATTGTTACCTTGCCAATAATTCTTAAAATGGTGGTGGGCAACAACTTCCATGACTTTGATGTATAGTCTGGAAAAAGCATCAGGGCTAATAAAAGAAGAAAGCATCTTCCTCATGATCTTGGCTTCTTCTCCAGCAGTAGTAACCAAAGCAGGTCCTAGAAGTTTCCTAACAGTTACAGGCCACCAAATAGTGACTTGTTTGTTTTCATTGCTAAACAAGAACTTATTCCCACTCGTTCCACCCAATACCACCATGTTCTCTCCCATTAACGAAGTCTTGAAGATTTTAGACTTGTATTTCTCTATCCTCTCTTTTACGAATTTCTCTGGCTTTCCTTCCTTGTTTGCTTTGAGAAAGTCTAATGTTTCTCCGAGAAATGGCCATCCGCAACTTCCAGGAGGATGATTCAGTGTCTTTGTCTTATTCCTTCTCATCAGCAACAGAATTATCATGACTAGTATTGGCACTGGGAAAACATATGCAGGAATTTCCAGTGTAGCCATATCTGAGAGAATCAATGTTGCAGTCTGATTTCTTTTTATTTTTTGGTTAAATATAAATAGCTGATGTCAGTGGCGGAGCAAGAATTTTCATTAAGGGGGTTCAAAATAGAAAAAAGTACACATATAAACTAGTCGAAGGGGGTTCAACGTCTACTATATATACATAAAAAATAATTTTAGCCATGTATAAATAATATAATTTTTCACCGAAGGGGGTTGATGAACCCTCTGACCTAAAGGTGGCTCCTGGCTGATGTTGAGGGGCGGCTCACCTTTTCGCAAAAAAGGCCACGCCTTATGCGCCAAATTTGAGGACCTCATTTTAAAAAAAAAAGTAATAATAGGTTATAGATTATTTTACAAATATATTAAATATTATTTATAAAAAAGCTTATTTAAAAAAATTTAATATATCTAAAATACTATATAAAAGTTAAATATATTGACTCTATTATTAATTAAAAATAAATTATTCAAAAAATTCATTTTTATAATAGATTTTATAAAAAAAAAAAAGATTTTTTTATTTTTTTAATATTTAAGATTTTTATTCGATTTTCGCCTTAAATCATTAATGTGGTTGAGTCGCTCCAGCAGCTGTTACTATAGTTTCTGTCTTTTGGAACACTTCCACTTTTTGTTAGAGAACATTCTACGAAAGCTGCTAGCTAGAAATTCCGTGGTGTATACAAATACACCTCTCTCCTATTTTGTTTTTTATCACATACGAGTAATAATTCTGAACCAAAGGTAAGAGAAAATTTGTCTGGTGATTTCAATATTTGCGGAAGTCTTCTCTTTGATAAAGAATCCATAATATTTTATATATAAAATTTGGCATAGTGGGAGTGATAGAGATTAGATAGTGGAGGGGGCCCGGGGTGGGTGAAGGAGAAGAATTATGTCTTCATTAGATATGATGACAAAAGTAGATGATATACGTACGTATTTATTACTCAGTTCTTAAATAATAAGTGTTTTTTTAGTGTTTTTATTTTGTTTCTCAATAAATGATATTTTAAATAATTAAAAAAATAATAATGATGTTCTTTCAATCTTACGTTTCTTTAAATGAAAGAGTTTTATATGATCAAAAACATACTAAAAAGTTATATATTTTTTTTAAGATATTTATTAACGGTAAGATAGTAAAAATAATTTTTATTTTTTAGGAATGAATAGTTTCTTAAAGATTGTATCTAAGCTAAAAATATCACTTATTTAAAAATGAATGGAGTATATTTTTTGAGTAATCTTTTACCTTCTTTTTTTTTTTTTAATTTCGAGCAGAAGTAACATTGACGTGACAGAAAATTAAACATTAGTCACTTTTTCAAGGTGCCTTAAAGGACAAACTAAAATAACTTAATTTTTTGGAAAACGAATTAATGGTAGAAAGAGACATTTTTTTGGGGCTACATATCAAAAAGGAAAATAAGACTGATTAAATTTGAAATTCAAAATCTCTTTTTACTTTTTCTTTTATTTCCCCTTTTCTTTCTTTATTCTTCTTCACCACAATTTTAGGGTGCAAAATTGTTTTATTTTTCCTAAAAAAAAAATAAAAAAAATACTGGCTGCTTTGAATGATATGTAGATGCTCTCACTTAGGGGGTGACAATTTCAGCCCATATAAGTGAAATAAGTTCATTTAATCCACATTAGGTTAATTGGAGCACTCATATTTTGAACAGGTAGGTATATATAATCTTCAATCTATTTTACAAGTCCATATAAATATGGACAAAATAGGTAATAAATGGGTATTCATATAAGCCCATTGATCACTCTCTTATGCTTAAAATCTTTAATTACACTATTTTTTATTTTTTTTGTAAAAAGAAAATTAAGGGGGTTGGGCTGGGCCGGGGTGGACTGGGGGTGGGCGTAGGGTGGGGTGGGCTGGGGGAGGGGTAAGGTGTGGGGTGGTGGGGCAAAATTTTATTTTTTTGAATTTTTTTTTAATTTTCTTTTAAGAAAATTTTGTGGGGTGGCTGGGGTAGGGGAATGGAGTTGGGGGTAGGGGGCAAAAAAAGTTTTAAATTTTTTTTTTTTGAAATTTATTTTAGTTTTCTTTTAATATTTTTTTTGGGGTGCGGGGTGGGGGGGGGGGTACGAGGATGAGGTGGGGGTGGGGAAGGGTATGAAAAGAATTTTTTTTTAAAAAAATATTTTTTTGATAGGGGAAGGGGGAAGGGGTTGGGGGGGGGGGTAAGGAGGGATGAGATTTTTTTTTTGAGGGGGGAGAGGGCGGGTTGGGTAGGGTGTGTGTGGGGGAGTGGGGTTAAGAATTTTGTTTTTTGAAGGGGAGGGGGGGGGTAGGAGGTGTGGGGGTGCGTGGGGGGTACTGGTAGGGGGGTCGGGTGGGGTAAGAAAATTTTTGAATTTTTTTTAAAAACAAATTTTAAAATTTTTTTTAGGGGGGTGGGGAGTGGGAGGGGGGCTGTAGTGAGTTGCGTAGGGGGTAAGATAAATTTTAAAAAAAATTTCAAAAAATCAAATTAAATTTTTTTTTTTGGGGGGGGGGGTGGCTGGTAAGGGGTGGGGGTCGGGGTAGGAGTGGTGGTGGGGTAAGAAATTTTTTTTGATTTTTTTTTTTTTAAATTTAATTTATTTTTGGGGGGTATGAGGCAGGGCGTGGGGTGGAGTAAGAAATTTTTTTATAAAAAAAATTAGGAGGGTGGGGTGTGAGATAAAAAAAATCAAGTTGATATGCATATAGAAGTTCTAAAATTTTTAGGTTTTACAAGTTGAAGTGGGGTTCAATCATATTTATCCAATCCATATTTAATCAAATTCATATTTATCCATCTAATATATGGGTGAATTATAATCCAATTCATTTAAGGTCAATCCATATTCAATCCATCCAAATTTAATTCTATCTATTTGTCACCCCTACTCCCACTGGCCATTGATAATGATGGTATCTCGAAATTTTTTATGGTGGGTGAGGTGCACTACGTCATAGTTGTGGGAGGGTTTATTTTAAAGAAGAAAAAAATAGTGGGCCCTACCTTTTTCAATTACTAGGCAATCTAATATTGCCAACCACCCTCTTTTCCACTCGTTCACTTCTTTTTTCTCTCTCTCTCTTCTTCTTCTTCTCCTCTCTTTTTTCACTTTTTCCTTGATTATCCCCGTAAATTCAAGGTGCCACCACCATGTTGATCCTTTGGATATTTATAACTTTTTTACAACACTCAACTCATGACAATTGACGTATAATTTTAGTGTCTCTTTATGGGTTGTAATTTTTTTTGTTGTGTGGGTCCTTTAAATATGTTCTTTTTCCTAAATCTATCCAATGTCAAATTAAATTTTTACTTCGTAAATTCAATTTCACTTTTATATAGAATGCAAATTAACAAGCTCTAATTTTCTAATTAGAAGGGAGAATCAATTTCCTTATCATAGAAAGAAAAAGAGGAGAAAAGATATTGGAGAAGGAGGGGAAGAAGAAAAAGAAACAAAAAAAGATAAAAAGGGCTTGGAGTTTGTTTGACAACTGAAAATATGTAAAGACCATAGGAGGAAGTTCATCAGCAGTAGAGAAAGAAGGGAAAAGAAAAAGAAGGAAAAGAAAGAAATGAACGCGTGGGGATAGGGGTAGGGGCAGGGGTGGCTGGCAATATTAAAATTGCCTGGTAATTGAAAAAGGTGGAGCCTACTATTTTTTCTTTTTTTAAAATAAGCCCTTCTTCAACTATGACGTGGTGCAACTCACCCACCATAAATTTTTTCATTATCTCATGTATTTTATCTTAAATTAAATATGATTTAAATTTATTCTAAAATTAACTTTAAAATTAGTTACTCCTTATCCTTTATACCAAACGAGCCCTAATTATTCTGAAAAGCAAATTAATACTCCCTCCATTTCAAAATGAATGACATACTTTCTTTTTTAGTTTGTTTTAAAAAGAATGACTCGTTCTCTTTAGTAATTTTATAATTTCAACTTTTTGCATGAGATGTTTAAAGCCATAAAATTAAAGAACATTTTGATACATTTGATATATCTTTAATTTAAGATAAAAAAAATCAAGAAACCTTTTTATTTTTTTAGCTTCCATATTAAGTCAAAATAATTCATTCTTTTCAAACTGTGGGAGTATAAGAAGTAATCTGAACGCTACAAAAGTCATCAAATAGATCTGTATTTTTTTAAAAAAAAAAAGTTATTTCAATGTGCTATTGTTCTCCATGAGGGGATATTAAACGAAGTGAGTAATACATTAAAATTTCAATATGCTTCATTACCACTTTTATGAAAATTGTTCTTTCAGGTGTTGTTATTCGCCGCCAGAATGATATCAGTGGCTCGGGTCGCTCTTATCTCTACAAAATGCAGTGATTATTGAAGCGTGCACTACTCATGAACAAAGTAGGCATATTTGCGGATATTCTGTACATTTATATGAGTTATTTTGACTTTATACCAAATTTAAGAAAGGAAAGAAAATTTTGGAATTTTATCGTCTAAAACAAGTAATAGATATTTGTGTGACTATAAATTATTTCATTAAAAATAAAATGAGCATTTTAAAGTTAAATTATTACTAAATATAAAAATATATCCTTTTTTTGGGACTGACTAAAAAGAAAAGTGAGTCATATAAATTAAAACAAAGGGAGTAGTTGCAATTTGTGATCAGCTTGTAAGTTTTGGCCACGTGGGCTACATTATTTTATTTTATTTGGTTCAATAAATAATGTTCCATCCGTTTAATTTGTTTGACCTATTTTGATTTGATACTGAGTTTAAAAATATAAAGAAGACTTTTCAATCGCGTGGTCTTAAATTAAAGATATGTCAAATGTACTAAAATGTATTTTAATCTTGTGGTCTTACACATGTCATGTGAAAGTTGAAACTAAAGAATTTCTAAAAACGGAAAGGGTCATTCCTTTTTACACGGACTAAAATAAAAAGTGGATCAAATAAATTAAAATGGAGAAAGTAATGATAATATAGCTGCTAAAATCCTATTGGTTGTAAGGAAGTTATTTCAAATGAAATTTCCCACCACTCCACGTTGATGAAGAATGGAATTAATGTGTTAATTAACGGTTACCCCTCTCTTTGCCTTTAAGAAGAATATCGTAACTTCATCCAGACCTATTCTGAAAAGAATAGAGAAGCTGATTTTTTTCTTGATACAAATCAAGTGCTTCCGTTTAATTTCAGTCAAAAAGAAAGTTATGACCGACTCGGGTATGTTTCTTGACTAACTTTGTCACGCCCCCAAAACGAAAGGGCGAACAAGGTACCGTATGAACACCTACTATACAAATGACCTGCGTTAAGAGCATGAGCTACTATTCATAAGACAATTAGAGGTGTGGTGCATAAGTAGCATGGGCCAACTGATCACACTAATGTAGTGGACATCAATCACGTAGGCTCTCAACATGTCCTCTAAAGTCTGAATTGTCCATTCTGCCTGACAATCTGTCTGCGGATAAAAAGTTGTGCTGAGATGAAATTGAGTACCAAGACCCTTTTGAAATGTTTTCCAGAACTGAGAAGTAAATTATGTACCCCTATCTGAGATGATAGTCATAGGGACTCCATACAATTTCATCAATTCTCTAAGATAATGTCTAGCATAATCCTCGGTTGAATCTGAAGTGTTAACTGGTAGGAAATGTGTTGATTTAGTCATTCAGTCCATAATAACCCAAATAGAATCATGCTGTCGGCGAGTACGAGGCAACCCTGTAATGAAATCCATATTCACCACTTCCTACTTCTAAGTAGGAATACTGATATCCTGAGTCATACCACTGGGTCTTTGATTTCAACCTTAACTTACTGGCAATTTAGACACTTAGCCATAAATTCTGTAATATCCTTCTTCATTCCATTGGCTCCTGTGTGAATAGAATACTGAGAATTATGAGCTTCTTTCAGCATCTACTGCCTCAAGTCATCCACATCTGGATTACATAGTCTGCCCAAACAATGAAGAACACCATCTCCCCTTAGGAGAAAACCTTAACTTTTTAACTTTGGACAGCTTTTTTAAACTTAAGCAAAATAGGATCACTATCTTGTTTTTCTTTTACCTCGGTTACTAAAGAGGATTCTAAACCATGACACTACCTTCGGCTGAATCAACCAACCAAACTCCTAATATAGCAAGCTTGTGAACCTTGCGAACCAACTCTTTCTTCTCATCTTCTACATGAGCAACACTTCCCATAGACAACCTACTAGGAGCGTCATCCACTACATTGGCTTTACCCAGATAGTACAAGACAATCATATCATAATCTTTTAACAACTCTAACCATCTTCTCTGACAAAGATTTAGATCTTTCTGACTGAACACATACTGAAGGCTCTTGTGATTAGTGAACATGTCTACATGAACCCTATATAGATAATGCCTCCAAATCTTTAAGGCAAAAACAAGTGTTGCGAACTCAAGGTCATGAGTCAGATAATTCTTCTTATGAGGCTTGAGCTGTCTAGAGGCATATGCTATAACCTTACCATGCTACATCAACACACAACCAAGACCAACTCTTGAAATATCACAATAAACTACAAATCCATCTGGACCCTCAAGTAGAGTTAAAACTAGAGAGAAAATGAGTTGAGTCTTCAATTCCTAAAAATTCTTCTCGCAAGCATCAGACCACTGAAATTTAACTTTCTTCTGAGTTAATCTAGATATAGGGGAAGCAATAGAGGAATATCCTTCAACAAACCGTCTGTAGTAATCGGCTAAACCCAAGAAACTCCTAATATGTTATAGAGAGATGGGTCTAGGCCGATTCTTAACTGTTTCGGTCTTTTGAGGATACATCTGAATGCCCTTATTAGAAATGATGTGACAAAGGAACGCTACTGATTTCAACCAGAATTTACACTTACCGAACTTAGCGAATAAGAAAATCCGCAAATGGTCTACATATTCATCCTCACTCCAAGAATAAACAAGGATGTTATCTATAAAGACAATGACAAACATGTCCAAGTACTTCTTGAACACTCTATTCATCAAGTCTATAAAAGATGCAGGAGCATTCGTTAGTCCAAAAGACATAACAACAAATTTGAAGTGATCATACCGAGTTCTGAAGGCTTTCTTCAGAATGTCACATTCTCTGATTCTGAGCTGCTACTAGCTGAATCTAGGGTCTATCTTTGAAAATAAACTTCCACGTTGAAGCTGGCTGAACAAATCATCAATCCTCGGAATGGGATACTTATTATTGATTATGGCTTTGTTCAAATAATGGTAATTGATGCACATTCCGTGGGAATAGTCTTTTTTAAGCACAAAAAGAACTGGAGCAACCCATGAAGAGATGCTGGGCCTGATAAAACATTTATCTAAAAGATTTTTTAACTGTTCCTTCAATTCCTTAAGTTTAACTGGAGCCGTTCTATAAGGTGGAATTGGAATAGGCTGAGTATATGGAAGTAGATCTATTTCAAAGTCAATTTCCCACTCGGGAGGAACTCCGGGAAGATTTTCTGGGAATACTTCTAGAATCTCATTAACCACAAAAACTGACTGAAGAGTTGGGATCTCAGACTTTGAATCCTTAAACCTAACAAAATGATAGTTACACCATTTAGAAATCATTTTTCTGGCCTTAAGGTAAGAAAAACCAACCTATAGGCGCTGAAGTACTACCCTTCCATTCTAAGACTGATTCATTTGGAAACTGAAACTAGACTACTCTGTTTGTACATCGATTGAGGCATAATAAGAATATAGCCAATCCATGCCAAGAATGATATTAAAATCAGTCATATCTAACTCTACAAGATCAACTGAGATGAGTTTCTGAGAAACTGTGACTGGGCAATTTTTGTAAACCTGTTTAGCTATGACTAAGTCACCAATAGGAGTTGAGACTAAGAACGGTTCTGAAAGGATTTTGAGTTTGACACCAAAGTCTACTGGAATATAGGGAGTCACTAAAGAAAGTGTGGATCCAGGATATAACAAGACATAAACATCAAGGTGGAAGACTCGTAACATACAGTGACCAAATCAGGGGAACTCTCCTGATCTTGTCGAGTCTGTAGTACATAAAACCTATTATGGCGCTGACCATCACCTACGCTAGATGAGGCACTCTGCTGAGTTGGGTGACCTGCTGAAGAATTTGGCTGAGTCTATTGGCTAACATATGTGCCCTTCTATGAGGCCACTGGGAACTCCCTCAATCTATGACCTGGCTTGCCACATAAAAAACAACCACCACTACCATCCATACAGTTCCTTTGGTGGTTCTTACCATACATTTTTGCAAACCAAAAAAGTATGTCCACTAGTGACACTGTCCTGAGACTTAGACCCTGGTGCCCTATCCCGATACTCCTATCTGAATTAGGGCACTGGGCCACTAACAGAGGATAAGGCTGTAGCTAAGGACCTCTGATAAAACTGAGAGCGATTACCACCGCCCTATTTCTGCTGAGAAAAGTCAAAACTGTCTGTTCTATCCCTCTTAGTCTCCCTTTCACTTTCCTTGATCTTTCTTCCTCAATCTGTTGAGCATGAGTCATCACCCTGGATATATCCATCTCCTTTACCAATGTGGACCTACACTCTTTGACCACTATCTTAGAAACACTTTACATGAACTTACTCATAAAGGCCCTTGAATTCACCACCATCGCTGGAGCATACTTAGAGAGCTGAGTAAGCTTAAGAGAATACTCCTTCACAATCATGCTACCCTATTTCAGATTTATAAACTCCTAAACCTAGGCTTTCCTTAACTCAAGTGGGAAGAACCTACTAGAAATGCAGTTATAAACTCATACCAATCCATTGGACCTTCATCTACTTCCCTATCTTCCTGCCACTGCTTACACCAAGTCTGAGCCAATTTTTTCAATTGGTAAGCGGCTAAGTATGCACTCTCAACTCGAGTGATGCCCATAATCTGAATGACCTTCTAAATTTCATCAATAAACTTTTATAGATCATCCTTCTCCTTAGAACCAAGGAACTCTGGAGAATTCATCTGAGTGAAATTCTGGACTCGTTGCTGTCGTATTCCCATTCGGGTTGACCTGGGCAATAACTTACTAATTAACTTGAGTGGTCATTGCTAGAGCTAGCACCTTAAATGCAGCCTGAATTTAACATGAGAGACTTGTTTGTTCAGAGGGTCTGCTGGAGCTGGTGGTGCTTGCTGGTTTCCATTTTCGTTTCTATTTCTCCTTCTGTTTGCTCTTCTAGGAGGTATTTTTTTGTAAATGTGTAGAACATAAGTTAGAAGGAGATTAAATATAGTCCACACTCTATCGCATGATATAAACATAAAAAAGTGAAACTTTCCTAAAATGTTTCATAGCCTCTCTCATTCATACGTGTGGCGCGCTTTACTCCCATGAACAAGACTCTACTTAACGCGGATTTCAGACACCCTAGGACATTTTAAACTGGATGCTCTGATACCAAGTTTTTCATAATCCAAGACTACCCCTAGTTGCCACACTATGCTTAGAGCCACAAGTGACCCTAAGTTAACCTATGGCTTGGCATGACACTAAGAAAAACTGTATATAACTAATGAATACTAAGTGAAAGCTAAAACTTATTAATATAGTAATAATCAAAATGAAACTCAATACTGAAGTCAATACCAGAATCACCTAACATAACCATAAAGCTGAAAGTCTACTGTCTGTCTAAAAGCCTCTACTAAAGATGAGTTGCTGGGATAACCCCCCAGCTAACTCTAACTATCTGAAAACTCAAATGACTGAAATAAAGAAATAATCATAAGTCTCATCTTTGAAAGATGAGTACTCACCATACTCTTCTGCTGAGATAAGTACGGGATCATGCTAAATGCGAGCTAGATGTTAAGTGTCTGAACCTATATTATAACACAATATAGTGCAAAAAAAGTATGCGATTAGTACTTTGAATGTACTGACCATGTGAGATATACACTAAAATATATAAGCTGAACATCAAAGACTAAGGTGAACATGAAATTGATAAACACGAGCTAATGCAATGACCTAAATAAATAAACCTTTAACTTATAAATATGAGCTGATGCAATGGCCTAAATGAATAAACCTGTAACTGATAGATATTGTACTGAATACTGAATCTGAGGTCATCCAATAACCGAATCTGAACTATGGGAGCTATAATTAACTGACATACCCTATCTAAGCTAAACGAGGCCCAACTCGTAAGCCTAGTCGAAAGGGTGTTCTGCACCTTTACAAGAGTACGAACACTGAATGACGTGGATCCACTAAATTAATATCCAAAAGGTCTATGGTGTCAAGACTGAGCTACCAGGTGACCCTTTAGAACCTATAGTGGCAACATAGTTCTGAGACTTGGGGACATCTACTAAAGGTCTCAGCCTAACTGATAGGTGAGCCTTCATCCCTGTGTCCTCTCGGTGCTAAGTACTACTCCTAACTAAAATAATCTGATAAATTGAGTTGCTCAATAATACTGATGCCTGGGACTGGATGATAGACACTTTATCTGAAAGCATCCTAAAATATGTGGAACTGAAGGACTGATGCTGAACTATCAATCTATGGAATGCTAAGTCATCGGGCCTTTGAAGAATATAATTATTCCTGAAAAATTTTATATTCTGAATAGAGTAAGAATTCATAAAACAGAAGTCTCAAAATATTAAATATCAATATACTGAGGATTCATAAAACATAAGTCTGTAAAGGTACTGAATTTTATGGGAAACTTGTATTTATAGGCTATTAATCATAGGGAGTTGAAAATACAAGAGAATCATGCTTTTAATGAAAACCCCAAATTTCCAAACAATGGATTAACTTAGAAACTGAGGTTACTTAGGGAATCAATGGAAGAAAGGACACCCATTGATGAAATCCCACATACTTGGAGTGAAGAATTTCTTATAGAAGCTTGAACTTGAAGCCTAAAGAAGAGAAACCCTAGTTCTTGCTTTGGACAGATCACTTGTTTATGATATATTCTAAGTGATAAGATTGAATGAGGGGAATTAATCGACTTATCCCCCTTAATCCCACTTAGAGTAGTCCTAAATGATGTAGTATACGGGTTATAAGAGTGGGAAAAGACAAGATTTCCCTTTAAAAATTGTAACTAAAAAGTTGATGTAGACAACAGACAGACCAACCAATGGATCATTGGTTCTTCAAGCCAATTTTTGGTTGGGTCGTTGGTTCTGGTGGTCCTTCCAACCAATCGTTGGTACCTCTCGTTGGTTCTTCTAACCGGTCATTGGTTATTCCAACGGCTCATTGGTTCGTCTAGTGGCCAAGGAGGAACTTTGTCAACCTTCAGGGCTTTTTGGGCTGCTCATCAGATGAACACAAAGGACAGGTCATCCTAAGAACCAATGGTTCATTGGTTGGGTCGTTGTATATAACAGCTTGATAGTGCTTCACTAAAATGGCCATAACTTCTTGCTCCAGAATAGAATTAATGAACGATCAGTTGCGTTGGAAAGAACACTCAAACAATTTCAATTTGGTGGGTCTTGAGTTTCAAAAAAATCTTATACGAGAATTCAATCGAAAAAGAAGCTTTCAACTCATCTTTGAGATAAAAGTTTCCTATAACCTTAATTCATATCTATAGGAAATCATTCTATATATTTTGGTAGCTTTGTCATCTTGTCAAAAGGGTGTCCTATTTCACCCACTTGGTAGTTGGCATTATCTATATGAGGAGGTGAGGTCAGGTATGTAATCTCCTCTTTCATGTATTTTATCATATAGTTAGGGGTCATAACCCCCATAATATCAGAACAAATATTATTAAAATAATAAGTGAACATGAAGGTTGTAACTCTCCAAAACACATATCATGATTTAGTAATCTTTCGTGCACTTGTACGCATAGATATGATGTCGTTTGACCTTTAAAAGGATTGGGAATCATTTGGGAAGTGTTCCGGTACTTAGGTAAGAGTTTTCAATGTTAGAAGTGGATCGTGCATCATGTTTTAGGGCCCCATGCATTGGGGTTCATACTAGGACTAAGAGAAAATATCATAGTACAAAGTGCTATAGCTTGGCATGCTGGGAGGTACAACACGAGGGCCACAGGGTGGCATCCAGCCTCGCTCCATGAGGCCTAGCTGGCGCGTTTACCTGCACGCCACGCTCGACCTCCCAAACATGGAATGGTTTTCCCTCCTCCATTTAAATAAGGGTGTTTTGGTCCTTTATCTTTATTAAAAACCTCTTAGATGATTTTTAAAGTCCTTTAGGTCACATATTAGTTAGTTAAATATCGATCTTTTCCCATTACTCCTCTAGAAAACATCAAACACAAAGGTCTTCTCCAAAAGTTCAAGCATAGGGTGTCATGACCTGAGTCTACACCCTAGTTGTGAGCCATAACTAGCTGCTCCCTGTGGTCCTGAAGGACCCTTGGCATAGCATGTCTATAAAGTAATATAAATGATAAAATTGGAGCAAAATCATAAATAGTAATAAGGGCTAACTCTTAAAAGAGACAGTTTTAATTAAGTCATTACTGGGAACAATTAAAGACTGTCAACAACTAAATAATTGTATGTTTAGTAAAACCTCTGCTACTAACATACGAGTCAATCGGGACAAGTCCTCATAACCTTTATTGAATCAAAAGTGTAAACAAAACTAAGAAGAAAACTAAAAGCAACTCCATACCGCCATGATGACAGGAGCACTCATCAATTAGCAGAATGTCCGGTGCTACCAAATGTCTAACAGCAAGCCTTAAGCTCGAGTACCTGAATCTAGATCATATAAAATATATAGTGCAAAATGCAATCAATACAATAGAATGTATTGCTACGCAAGTTACATATATATACATATCAGAAACTGAATAACTGATCAGAAAACATGTAGAGAGCGACTTAAAAACAGTAGATTAGATGTGAAATAGAAGTTATGAGAAAGTTAAAAAATATGGCTTAAGCAACTGAAAGCCTAAGGTAAAAACCATGATGGATAAATTCTGCAAAAAAAATATTTCATGAGTATATAAATAGTAATTTTTATAAAATTTATACATATGGGGAGTTTCTTATAACCGAAAAATACCATGCAAGCTCATGATGCCCAGCGTTATACACCCACACTGGAAAGGTTGTTCTGACCGATCAAGGTATAGAACCATGACTATATGGATCCAAAATCATGCCTCTTGGGCTAAACCAATGGTGGCAACGTAGTTATGGGACTTGGTTTATCTTAACCCCTATCCTCTCGGTGCTAAATAATCCTCCCCAAAAATACTAATGCTCTTATCATTTCATGTAATATAGTTGAATCATGGTTTGAGTCTATGCTCAACATATCTATAAAACTGTACTATTGTGAGCCTGTGCTCAATTTCATGTCAAGTATTATATGCAGAAATCTTATACCTAGAAGTATATCTTTTCAACATAGAGTTCATAGTTTGTAAGGCGATATCAAAGCATGAGTTTGAAACTTGTATAATAGTAATAAGATCTTGGAAACACTTTCATAGAAATCAAGTTAAACAAATAAATAAAACAACTTTAGTGGTTTAGGCATAAACCCTAACTTTGAACATAATTACATATAAATCTTAAAAGTACTTAGGCGTGTGGATGAAAGGAATCCATCACTGTAATCTTACGTACCTGAAGAAGATAACTAGACTTGGAAAATAAATCTTGAAAGCTCTTCTTTAAAGAACCCTATGTGCTTAATGAGCTTGCTCTGGGCTTGCTATTGAGAGAATAAGGTTCCAATTGCCTAAAACTAATAATTGGACACCCTTTGGGATTATATATGTTTATGAGTAGTCAAAATGATATAAAATAGGTCAAGGACTTAAGAAAACCCAACTTGAGTCAGATTCTTTAGAAAATCAAGATTGGTTGTTCATTGTTCAATCCATGGTACATGGACGAGGGTCAACGACTCATGAACTGGCTTGTGAAATCCTGAAGGTTTTTTTGAAAATCCTCTATAATGGGCCATGAATTGACCTCACAAATCGTGGAGTTCTATTCATGGATCGTGCTATTGATCCCTGAACTCCTGGAACAATTTTGCATATCTAATGAATTTGAACAATGGGAAAATCTATAGTTTGTAAACTATGCCTCGCAGTTCGTAGACCTATTCGTGGTAACCTGGACAAGATTAGTACCATACAGATCAAATTTCATGGACCATAAACTAATGTCACTGTTTTTTGTATCAGTCGTGGTATCCTAGAAATTCAAATATCTCAAGACCATTTCCACGACTCGAAGCATATATCGTGGTCTAGAATCATAGATTATGGGTCCTCTCATAGAAGCCTGGAAATCTGCTATTTGATCTTAAACTGGGATGAGTACTAAATAGACATAGGTTCAAGTTCTGAGGTGTTAGAATATCTCTCCCTTGGGATTATTCGCCCTCAAATGAAGACAAAAACTAGAATCAGAGAGTAAAAGGAACTATCAAAAGTTGAACTTAAATAAATCATACTGAGGCTTGGAACTCGAACAAATAGTACATGAGTACAAACATGGACATGAACATATAAGACATCAAGACATGACATAAGAGTTCTAAAAGTCACTATAAGAGCGATGTTGCTACCTTAAACGCATTCATTAGAAGGAGTGAAATGATGAGGATATCTAGCTTTTACATCTTATTCAGCTTCCCATCTAGCTTTTTTGACAGCTTGATTCTCCATAGGACTTTAGGTGATGCAACCTCTTTGGTTCTCAACTTGTGATCCTAATAATCTAAAATCTGAACCGAAATATCTTCATACGACAAAGTGTCCTTGACACCAACATACTTTATAGGCACAACATATGAAGGATCACCAATATACTTCTTCAACATAGATATTTGAAACACTGGATGCACGGATGCCAACCTGTAGGTAACTCCAGCTCATAAGCCAGCTTTCCCATCCTATTAATGATTCAACAGGGACCAATAAATTAGGGAATGAGTTTCCTTTTCTTACTATAACTCATAACACCCTTCATGGGTGAAATTTTTAGGAAAACATAATCATCAATCTCAAACTCTAAGTCTCTTCTCCTCATATATAAATACAATTTATGTCAGCTCTGTGGTATATTCAACTGCTCTTAGATTATCTTAACTTCTTCATAGCCTCATGAACCATGTATAGACTTATCAATGCAGATTCACCAACCTCAAACCAGCCAATATAAGATCTACATCCCCACCCATAAAGAGCCTCAAATGGTGCCATCTGACTACTAGAGTGATAACTATTATTATAGGCAAAATCAGTAAGAGGTAGGTTATCACCCCAATTATCTTTGAAATTAATGATACTAGTTCTCAATATATCCTTAAGAGTCTAAATTCTGACTTTAGGCTACGGATGGAAAACAGTGCTAAGGTACACCCTTGTACCTAACCCTTTTGAAATGACTGCCAAAAGTGAGCAGTAAACTATACACCCCTCTCTGAAATTATAGATAATGGAATCCTATGCATCTTAATTATCTCTTTGGTGTACAACCTAGCATAATTCTTTTATGAATCATTTGTCTTGACAGGCAAAACATGGACTGATTTGTTCATGCGATCAACAATCACCCAAATTAAATCACGTTGACATTGCATATAAGGCAAACTTATAATGAAGTCCATAATAAGCATCTCCCACTTCAAAGTACTAATAATTATGTCTTGATCCAACCCATCATACCTTTTATGCTCAACTTTAACCTGCTGACAATTTGGACACTTAGTAAAAAACTCTGCAATATCCTTTTTCATAGCATTCCACCAATAAACCTCTCACAAATCAGGGTACATCTTCATGGATCATGGATGAATGGAGTATCTAGAATCGTGCTCCTTGGTCATAATCCACTCTCTCAAGCCATCAATATCTAGAACACATAATCTGCCTTGATATAGAAGAACATCATCTCGCCGCTGGGAGAAAACCAACACCTTCTTCATAAGAATTGCTTCTTTAGACTGGAGTAGTTTGGGATCTCTATCTTGCTTCTCTTTTACCTCATTCACTAACAAAAACTCAGAACCATTTTGAATTATCACACCACCATCATCTGAATCTGTAAAATGAACTCCCAAGCGTACAGCAAGTCTGTGAACATCCTTTGCAATATCATGAGAAACACTTCCTATAGACAACTTGTTAAGAGCATCAACAATAACTGGGGTGGTAAAACACCTCACATAATAATCATTAAGAAGTTCTAGCCATCTTTTCTGTTGAAGGTTCAACTCTTTCTGACTAAAAAAATATATTACAGTCTTTTTTGATTTGCGAAAACATCAACATGCACCCCACATAGATAATGGCACAAAATCTACCATGCAAATACAACAGCTGCTAACTCGAGATCATGGGTCGTATAAAATCTTTCATTAGTCTTAAGCTGTCCAGAAGCATAAGCAATAATTTTACCATTGTGCATCAACACATAACCAAGGCCAACTCTAGAGGCATCACAATAAACCACAAAATTATATGTACCCTCTGGCAAGGTCAAAACTAGAGCTGAAGTTAATCGAGCTTTCAACTCTTGAAAACTCTTCCCACATGCATCAAACCACTGAAATTTCACCTTTTTTTGAGTCAACTTAGTCAATGGAGCAGCAATAGATGAAAAACCTTCTATGAACCATCTGTAGTAACCGACTGAACCTAAGAAACTTTTGATGTCTGATGGGGATGTGGTTCTAGTCCAATTCTCAACTGCCTCAATCTTTTGGGAATCAAATAGAACACTTTCACTAGAAACAACATTCCTGAGAAGAGCTACGGACTTCAACCAAATCTCACATTTATAAAACTTCACATATAATTGTCTATTCTTGAGAGCCTGAAGAACAATTCTAAGGTGATCCGCATGCTCCTCCTTTCTATGGGAGTAAATCAGAATATCATCTACAAACAAAATCATAAACGTGTCGAAGTACAGATTGAACACTCTAGTCATGAAATCAATAAAGGCTATAGGAGTGTTGGTTAGTCCAAAAGAGATGACAAGGAACTTATAATGACCATACCAAGTACAAAAATTTGTCTTTGAAATATCACGCTCCCTAACCTTGAACTGATGGTAACCGCATCTGAGATCAATCTTAGAAAATCAAGAAGCACCCTAAAGTTGGTCAAACAGGTCATTAATTATGGGAATGGGATACTTATTTTTTATGGTGACCTTGTTCAACTGGCGGTAATCGACATACATTCTAGGGGAACAATCCTTCATACAACAGAACTGGGGCACCCCATGAGGACACACTAGGTCAAAAGAATCCCTTATCTAGTAGATCTTTTAATTGCTCCTTAAGCTCTTTCAACTCAACCAGGGCCATTCTATATGGCAAAATAAAGATTCACTTAGTATCAGGAAAAAGGTCTATCCCAAAGTCTATCTCCTTATTAGGAAGAACTCTGGGGAGATCAATAGGAGAAACCTTAGAAAATTTACTAACTATGGAGACTGACTAAAAAGATGGGGTTTCAGCACTAGAATCTTTAACCCAAACTAGATGGTTGATGTAACTCTTGGAAATAATATTTTTGGCCTTAATATAGGAGATAAAATGACCTTTTGGCATGACTGGACTACCCTTTCACTCTAAGACAGGTTCATTAGGAAACTAAAAATTCACAATTCTAGTTCAACAATCAACTAAAGCATAACAAGAATATAACTAGTCCATGCCTAATATGACATCAAAGTCTACCATGTCTAACTCTAGTAGATCAGATATGGTACCCCTGTGAAGAACTGACATAGTGTAATTTTTATAGATTCGTCTAGCTAAGACAGACTCTCCAATTGGAGTGAAAGTAAAAAAAGTCTATAGAAGTTATTCGGGACTAGTTCTTAACTTCAAGGCAACATAACAAGTCACTAAAGACAAGGTATATCTAGGATCTAACAAAGCATAAATATCAAGAGAGAAGACTTTCAGCATACTGATAACAACATCAGGGGAACTCTCCTAATCCTAATGGCTAGATAAAGAATAAAAGCGGTTCTGACCACTACCAAAACTGAAGTATTTTCTTTCTGAGTATTTCCCACTAGGGTCTATGGGATAGTCTGGTCCCTTTTACCCACCATTTCCCTACCTGGTCGAAGGGAAATCTTTCACCATGTAACCCTGCTGTACTCATCTAAAACACCCATCCGTACCATAGAGACACTCACTTGGATGGTGCTTTCCATACTTGTTGTAATATGGGTAAGAAGGTTCTTTGCAACATTGCCCTAAGGCTAAGGGCCCAAAGCTCTAAATTTTTGAACCTGGGAGATAGTGCACTAGTTGAAGATGGGGCTGACCTAAACGAATTCTCATGGATGAAAGGTCGCTTCCTATTTCCAGCCCTCTAATGGTTGGACTCATAGTTAGCCATCTTGGCTTTCTTACTCTAATTTTTTTCCCTCTTCTTTAACTTATCCTCTTTGACCTGTTGAACATAAATCATAAGCTGAGTTATGTCTATGTATCCAATTAACATTATCTCCTTACCCTTCTTGCTTGAAATTTTGGAAATCCCTAACACTTACAAGCTCATTCTATTTCTCATATCAGATACTATGTATGGGTCATAGCAAGATAACTTGTTGAATTTAAGACTGTACTCCTTCACACTCTTAGAACCCTGCTCTAAATTTAGGAACTTTTCTAATATTTGTCGCTCTCAACTCTCGAGGAATGAAGTGCCCCAATAAAGCATCCTCTAACTCATCCCAATTTAGGAACTTTTCTAATATTTATCGCTCTCAACTCTCGAGGAATGAAGTGCCCCAATAAAGCATCCTCTAACTCATCCCACTCTATAAGTACAACATCTTCTCCTTGGACGTGTTTCCACTTCTTAAACCATACGCTCGCAACGTCCCTAGGTTGATAAGAAACAAGCTCAACCTTCTCTGTATCTGTAACATTCATAACCCAAAAAATCTTTTAAACCTTATCAATAGAATTTTGAGACCCTCACCAAGCTTTGACACTGTGAATTTTGGAGAATACATTCTAAGAAAGTCACGGACCTTAAAGGTGACCTGAGAACCGGAACTGGTTGAGGTTGAATGGTTAGTTTGAGTAGCAGCTATCTAAGTCAACATCTAAATAACATTTTTGAACTTGACACTGGGAATAATATTTGGCGGCTAAATAGAAAATGAACTGAAACCCTTTGTGTAAATGAAGGCATCGATAGAGTCTCGATGTTAGCATTTTGACCAGAGGAATACACTCTGTTCCTGGTCTGAATAGTAAGGTGTAGAGGTACCAGAGTGGAATCGAATCTAGCATTAGTAGCAGTCCTTTAACTGGCAGTTCTCTTTAGATGCAATCCACGGTCTGTGGACTAGGATCTACAACTCATGAACTGGCTCATGAAATCCTAAAGGATTTTTTGACAATTCTCTATAATTGGTCCATGACATGACCTCACAAACCATGGAATGACATTTACGGCTCGTGTTGTTGATCTATAAACTCCTGGAACAATTTTACATATCTGTTGAATCTGAATTATGGAAAGATCTACGGTTCATAAAACATGCCTCACGATTTATAGACCTATTCGTGGTTACTTGGACAAGATTGTTACCTTGCAGATCAAATTCCATGAGTTGATTCCATAGATAGTAAACTGATATCATGGTTCGTGGTCTCTTCCGTGGTAACCTGAAAGATTAAATTTCTCAGGACCAACTCCACGATGTGGACTAGGATCTACAACTCATGAACTGGATCATGAAATCCTAAAGGATTTTTTGATAATTCTCTATAATGGGTCCATGACATGACCTCACAAACCATGGAATGACATTCACGGAATGTGTTGTTGATCCATAAACTCCTGGAACAATTTTACATATCTATTGAATCTGAATTATGGAAAGATCTACGGTTCATAAAACATGCCTCACGATTTATAGACCTATTCGTGGTTACTTGGACAAGATTGTTACCTTGCGGATCAAATTCCATGAGTTGATTCCACAGATAGTAAACTGGTATCATAGTTCGTGGTCTTTTCCATGGTAACCTGAAAGATTAAATTTCTCAGGGCCAACTCCACGATGTAGAGTATGAACCATGGTCTGGAATTATGAATCGTGGTTCTACTTGTGAAAGCCTGGAAATCTGGTATTTGATCTTAAACTGGGTTAAGTACTGAATAGACATGTGTTCAAGTTTTAAGGTGTTACATAGAGTTTCAACTAACTCTTTCAAGTTCTTCTTCAAGGCTTTTCTTCTTCTTAGGTATTTAGGAATTCATGAGAGAAATTCTTTCATCTCCACGTCCATAGTTTTGGAAGCATCATATTGTTGAGATTAAAATAGGGCTTTAAGTTCCAAATCTCCAATTTAATTCCCTTGCTTCTTGTACTATATTTTTAGATGTTTGCTAGGGGGTTATAGTATTCCTATGAACAATAATGATTATATGTTACATTGATTTATAAATTCATATTGGAGGTAGTTTTAAGGAACTTGAATTTGAAAACCCTACTCGATGACTTTCAAAGTCATAGTATGCTTTCCACCAATGCTCTTCATATATATTTTGAAGCATAGTTTAAAAGAAGATATGGTTTAGCATGAAAATTCAAAAACTTAATTTTATACAAAATTTGATTATAGACTCACAACAGACAGTTTTAGAACAGATTTGACGAAAGACTCATCATATGATCTCAGTTATTTCAATAGATATGTTATGAGCATGCATACAGTTTTTGGGAGCATTATTTAGCACCGAGCGAGTATGAGATTGATTTCACATGCCCCAGAATTACATGTGACTATAGGTTAGAATCGCACCGCTAGTTTGGGTGACCTCTTTTAGCCCAAGAGGCCAAGTATGGATCCATAGTCTATATAGGCGTTACACCCTATCAATGTGTAGAGCATCTCACCCAACCGGATTAAAGCTTGGATATTATAAGCTCACATTGTGTTTGTCGATTGTAAAAAACTCTCCAATTAAAGATAGTCAGTGTTTTCTATACTTTAACTTAATTATGATTCTTGATTTTTTACGTACACACTAGATACAATTCTATTTTAGATATTTAGTTGTAGTACATATTTCAGCTTTTAGATAACATTTTTACTTATACTTTCAGTTTATTGAAGTACTTTAAATGAACATCTCACATCATATGTTTCAACTTTGACTTTTGTTGTTGAGTTATTGTTTATACTTGTTTAAACCCAGCTTTACAATCTTTCAGATATTGTGTAAGTTTTATATTCAATTTTATCCTGCATGCCAATACATTCAATCGTATTGACGCTCTTCTTGCACTACATTATTTCATCATGTAGATTTAGGTATTCAGACTTAGGATCATGGTCAAATGTTCCATTAACCCCATATTAAGCAGTTGGTAAGTGCTCTTTGCATTTAGGGGATTTGGAGTTGGTCATTTATTTTTACTCCAAGTCTGGTTTTAGACGTTATTTTTAGTTAAAGGTAGCCCGAGCTTGTCTCGATAGACTTATTTCATTTTAGTCGATAGAGGCTTCATCAGACAGTAGTTATTTAGTATGTGATAGACTTTTAGTTAGTTTCGGTATTCGTCTATAAAGACTATTTGATTTTCAAAGCTTAGCCCATGACTTTATTTCTCAGCTTTTGCTTATATTCAGAATTGTCATATTAGTAGCATACTAGACCAAGGGTCCATTCGGGCCACTAGTGGTTCTGAGTGTCGATAACACCTAGGGTGTAGACTCGAGTCATGACAAACTTGGTATCAGAGCATTAGATTCAAGTGTCCTACATGTCTATGAAGGCGCATACAGTAGAGTCGTTATGATGAGTCTGAAGCACACCGTACTTATAATAGAGAGGCCATATGACATTAAGAAATACTACCATTCTTTCATGCTCTAGTTCGTGCGACAGAGTTTAACTCTGTGAATTATTCTAACTTGTGCTATACATGTATTTAAGATCATGCCTCCAAAGAGATAGTCTGTCTAAGAATTACTATAATTGTTGGGGTTGACAACATTGTCATGCCTCCACCTCACGTGAGGTGGACCAGGAGTGGGACATTTTCTTCTGGTTAGAATGCTAACATTGAGGCTCCACATGTACCATCTTGTCTATAGAGGGGTCCAGTGTACCTACTATCATCCTCTTCATGTTGATGTTACTAATGTTGAGTTCTGAAATGCTATCCATATGCTCACACAAATAGTGATAGCTTAGTATAACTATCATGGCATAGCCCCTACTAGTTTTAGCTCCCAAGGTTCTTCCGACACCTCTAGGATCTGTGAATTCCTTAAAATGGATCCTTTGGAGTTTACAAGGTCCAAGCTTAATGAGGAACCTCAGAACTTTATTGATGAGATCCAAAAAATTCTCTACGTGATGTATGTCAGTGATATAGAGGGGGTTGAACTTTTCTTCTACCAGTTAAAAAATGTCGCAAGTTTATGGTTTGAGAAATAGGAAGAGGCCCATGGTAAGGATATTGCATCTAGAGAAGGTGTCTAACATGAGGCCTAGAATGAGGAAATTTATGTAATAATTTTCTAAGTATGTGAAGAAAGAGTGCAAGGGAGCTATACTGATCATTGGCATAGATATCTCCAGTCTCATGGTCTATACCCAGCAGGTTGAAAAAGAAAAGTTGAAGGAAAGGAAAGAGAATCAGAGTAAGAGGGTCAAGTCAGCCAACCATGAGACCAGTCAGCAGAGGGTCAAAAATGGGAATTGATTATTCTTTACAAGAGGTCATCTGGACCAGCTCCATCTTCACGTAGTGCACCAGTGCCCAGACCTATGTATGATAAAAAATTTAGAGCATCAGGCTCTCAGTCCTAGGGTAGTGTTGTACGAGGGTTCTCATCTTACCCTACCTACAACAAGTGTGGTAAGAACCATCTTGTTTAGTGTCTATATGAGAGGGAAAATCTATCACTGAAATCACCCGCTTATCTCTTGGCTGCTTCATAGACCGATAGACATTGAAAGTAACCTGTTCATCATTCAATCTAAATTTCAGCTGCCCTATTTCCATATCAACCAATGCACGACCCGTGGCAAGGAATGGTCTTCCCAATATGATGGGAACCTCAAAGTCAACTTCACAATCGAGAATCAGAAAATCAGCCAGAAATATGAAAGAGGCAACCTTCACCAAAATATTGTACAGAATGCCAACCGGCTTTTTCACAGTTCTATCGGCCATAAAAAGTCTCATGGAGGTTGGTTTTGGTGCTCCCAACCCCAATTGTTTGAACACGGCTAATGGCATTAGGCTGAGGCTAGCACCCAAATCGCACAGTGCTTTAGCAAAGTGGTAGGACCCAATAGTGCAAGGAATTGTGAAAGCTCCTGGATCCTCCTTCTTTTCAACTAAGGAACTTGAAGCAACTACACTACAATGATGTATATTATCTGCTGGCTCAAAACTGACCGTTCTCTTCTTTGTTACCAAGTCTTTCATGAACTTTGCATAACCTGGCATCTGCTCTAATACCTCTACAAGAGGGATGTTTACTGACAGTTCCTTCAACATGGTGATGAACTTTTGATACTTTCCTTCCTCCGCCTTCTTCTTCAACCTTTGAGGATAGGAAGGAGGAGGTCGTGGGATAGTTTTGAGCACTTTTGGTACCTCTTTTTCCTTCCTCTTCTCAAATTTTGCATTATCGCTATCATCATGATGATTTGGAACCATGTCACCCTTTGCATTATCCAGCTCTAACTCAGCTTCTACATCAATAACCACTAGTTCATTAGTCACACTACTATTGGCAGGCATAGGTGGGTCTGTTGTGCACTTCCCACTTCTAGTAGTAATGGCGAGAAAATGACTATCATTTTTCAAATTCTGGACGGTATTGCTTGGAAGGGTGCCTGACTGACGTTGATTCAGTGCCAATGAAATCTGCCCAAACTGTTGCTCCAACTGTTTAATGGCAGTTGAATGGGACTCCACTTTCTGACTTATGCCCAAAATGTCAGTCCTAATCTCTTTCAAGCAATTCTCCTGACTTTCTGCTCCTTTGACCAATTTATTGAGGAGTGCCTCCATCCTTGAATTTCCAGACTCCTCATCACGCCTTCCAGGTGGTACATAGATGTCATTCTTTTCTCAATTATCCTCTTTCCGCCTCCAATCACCGTCACGATCTCGTTCTCGATCTCTGTATCCTGATTTGTTGTAGTTGTCTCCATAATAGTTCCGACCTTGATTCCCTTGCCTTGAGTTCCAAGAGTCTTGATTAGACCCTTGGCCCTTGGCTCGAAAACCCGCCACTTCGCGATCTAGATACTTCGCCTCTTCATCAGACTCACTATCATCATGTCTAGCAGACTTACTTTGTGCACCTACAACATGCACCTTCTCTACATCTCTGGCCGCTATCTGTTTGGCCAGAAGACCAATTTCTGTCCTCAACAGAGCGACCTCTTAAGCCACAGATTCATCCAGAGCCCTTTGAGCTGCTGAAGCTCCAATAACATATGTTCCAGTCGGCGTATCTGCCTTTCGAGTATGCCATCCTCGGTTTGTCTTAGTGACACGATCTAATATCTCAGAAGCTTGGTCCCATCTCAGACTCATGAATGCTCCACCAGTGATAGTATCCGCTACCGCCTTTGTGTTAACATTCAAAGCCCGGTAGAAGATTTCAAGTAAATTCTTGCCACTCATCCTGTGATTTGGCACATTCTGCAGCTTCTTTTTAAATCTCAACCAAGTCTCATAGAGTGCTTCAGAATGAAGCTGTCTGAAATTATATATCTCGTCTTTCAACTGCAGTATCTTGGACTGTGGAAAAAATCTTTCCAAAAATTGATTTCTCAATTCCTGCCAAGTAGTGATGGAACCTCGTGGCAGCTCAGCCAACCATAAAGTGGCTTAACCTGTAAGAGAGAATGGGAACAACCTCAACCGAATCGCCTCTTGGTCAACTCCAGGCAGATTGTACGACGTGCAGACCCCCACAAAATTCATTACATGCATGTTTGGATCATCAGTAGAAAGACCCGCGAACACACCCTTCAAGTTTAGCAGATGGATCATGGCACTAGTAATGTCAAACTTAGTGCCCGAAGGTAACTCTGGTGGAATAATGGCACCATTCTCTATTGGCTCAAAATAGGCCACATATTCTTCTTCAGGATCATCATAAAAAGGCACATGTTGTCTCAGTTGTTCTTTTAGTCGTCTTTGTCGCTCTTCTGCATCAGCCAGACGCTGTGCTGCTTCTTGCATAGCTCGATTATCTCTTTCTGCTTGTCTAAGAGCAGCTTGTCTAACATGATCCTCTCGTGTCAATCGAGGAGTAGTTTGTTCTGCTGTTTCCTGACCAACCGAATGAATTGACTGGTTATGAATGTCTCCCACAGCTGCGGGATTCTGAACTCCTTCAGTATTAACCATTCTCCGATTAGCTCTTAGAATCCTTTAGCTTTCAAGATCAAGTGGAATCAGGGGATTTCCTTGACTCCTAGTATTTGGCATACACCGGTGTATGCCCTCAAAAGTATGTAAGAACACAACCAATCAACTCCAACCAGTAATGTTTAACTTCGTAACCGTATTCCCCGGCAACGGCGCCAAAATTTGATTTCGCCCAAAATATACCTCTGAAAAAGTACAATGCGGTCGCTGAATCAAATATAGAACCTACCTAGGTTGGGGTCAATCCCACAGGGAATAGGTCAAAATATGAGTAGAATACCGGATAGAATAATTGGGAAGTAAATAAAACTGGGGGGTTTTGCTAGTGAATAGTAATAATGACGATTGCTGGTTGTATTGAGTTTGTAGAGAATAAGAGAAATACACTAGGACTGTGATCCCCAATGATTCCTTAACTCTACCGGTTACTTGTGCTAACAAGATTTCCCCGCTGCACTGCATGCAAAATCTAACAAGTTAGGTTCATCTAACTGTCTCTCGACCTTCATTAGACAAATTTCACTCTTCTCCTCTCGGACTCCGAGTGTCGCACTACTAACCCTTGTCCTGGATTTCAGATAACCTTTCCCGCTAAGGCTCCGGTTGTTAGATGAAGGTTGGTAGCTTTAAATCTCTGTTGTTATCTCCTTTTCCCAATCTCTACCTCTCTCTCAAGCAAGTCTAGAATACAGGCGAGTTTCTAACATTTGCAACCATTAGAAAAGCAACCACAACGAAGAAAACAACAATACATGCATACACAACAGTACAAAATTGCTTTGCACTTAACCGGTTTCGTTAATTCCTCATAGTTCACACAACCCTAGTTGATGGGTTTAGCTGCTCATAATTGTAAGAACACAAGAATAATTCAAAGATGAAAGCATAATTATAATCTCACAAGAATGAAGGAAAACCGAAATTTCAATCATCAATAAAACTCAAATTAGGGTTTGTGACTACAAAACCAAAAATATGTCTGAAACAGTATGAAATAACTCTCCAAGTAGTATATTGTCCAACTCTCGCACCTAGGACTACATAGGGGTATTTATAGATACAAAACTAGTCCTATCCAAAACAAAATAGGAGAACATAGTCGGCAACTTCCACGGTATCGTGACTTGGTGTCGTGGAACCAAGTCACTCCACGTAGGTTGATGTCGTGGGAATCAGGATCAATTGGCAGTCTTCATAATTTGGGTCACGGTAGGATTCCACGTCACGTGGGTGGTAGTCACGCCACGTGACCCCTGCCGTGGAAATCAAGCTTTTTATTCACTCTCTGAACTAGAGTGACGACAGCCACTCACGTGGCGTGAGTGGCTTCCACGACACGTATGTGGTGGCGTGACTCCTCATCTGGTGCAGGCTCTTGTTCTTTCTTCTTCTGACACTTTGTTCTCGGGCTTGATTCTTCCTCTTTTGATTATTTTGCCTTTAAAACTGGTTTCCTGCAAAGTAGGACAGAAACCACATCATACCAACAAAACACACCTAAGTTATTGCAAATTTTCCTTATTTTAAGCATCAACAGTGCCATGTAACCATGACACATCATTTAGCAACAAAATATACAACATCCTTTTCATATTATACCACCAGTACATCTTTTTCAAGTCATGATACATCTTAGTAGAGCCGGGATGAACAGTATACCTGGAGACATGAGCTTCAGTCAAGATTCTCTCTCGTAGCCCATTGACGTCAGGAACACACAGTCTTCCTTGATATCATAAATTATCATCTCCCCTAACATCTTTCTTAATTTGCGTAAGTATGGGATCATCAACCTGTTTCTCCTTAACTTCAGCACATAATGAAGATTTAGCCATCTCGTCAACAATCACTCCCCGATCTTCGGAATCCAACAGTCGGACTCCTAAATTAGCAAGCCTGTGAATTTACTTCACTAATCCCCTCTTTTCTTCCTCAACATGAGAAAGGGTCCCCATGGACAACCTGCTAAGAGCATCAACAAAAACGTTGGCTTTACCTGGATGATAGTGCAAACTCATGTCATAATCCTTTAGTAACTCAAGCCACCTTCTCTACCTGAGATTCAACTCCTTCTGCGTGAAAATATACTGCAAACGCTTGTGATCTAAATAAATATCCACATGCACTCCATATAAATAGGGACGCCAAATCTTGAGTGCAAAAACCACAGCTGCCAACTCAAGATCATGAGTCGGGTAATTCTTCTCATGTATTTTAAGTTGCCTAGAAGCATAAGCCATAACCTTCCCATGTTGCATAAGGAAACAACCAAGTCCCACTCGAGATGCATCACGATACACCACAAATCCTTTAGTACCATCGGGAAGTGTCAAAACAGGGGCTGAGGTTAAACAACCCTTCAACTTCTCAAAACTACCCTTACAAGCATCAAACCACAAAAACTTCACCTTTTTCTGAGTCAACTTCATTAGTGGAGCACCTATCGAGGAAAAACTCTCCATGAAACTTCTATAATACCCTGCCTGACCCAAGAAACTCCTAATATCGGTCAGAGTTGTTGGTCTAGGCCAATTCTTAACCCCATCAATTTTTGGGGATCAACCTTAATTCCTTCACTAGAAAAAACATGACCAAGGAACGTCATGACATTAAGCCAGAATTCACACTTAGAAAATTTGGAATACAACTCTTGGTCCTTAAGGGCCTGAAGTATAATTCGGAGGTGATTGACATGCTCCTCCTCACTTCGGGAGTACACCAAAATATCATCAATGAAGACTATGACAAATAGGTCTATACACTGCCTAAACTCCCTGTTCATAAGATCCATAAAGCTGCAGGTGCATTAGTCAGACCAAAAGACATAACCAGAAACTCATAATGGCCATAACGGGTTCAAAAAGCGGTCGTAGGAATATCCGCTTCTCTAACTTTCAACTGATGGTAACCCGAACGGAGATCTATTTTGGAGAAACACTTAGCACCCTGAAGCTGGTCGAAAAGATCATCAATCCTAGGAAGAGGGTATTTATTTTTCATAGTGACCTTATTCAATTGATGATAGTCTATGCATATACGAAGGGACCCATCTTTCTTTCTCACAAAGAGTACCGGAGCACCCCAAGGAGAGACACTAGGGTGGATAAAGCCCTTATCAAGAAGATACTTCAACTAATCTTTTAACTGTTTTAGCTCCGCTGGAGCCATTCTATAGGGAGGAATGGAAATAGGTCGAGTGTCAGGCCAAAGATCAACACCAAACTCTATTTCCCTGTCGGGAGGAATACTGGGAAGATCATCAGGAAAAACTTTGGGAAATTCATTGACTACTGGAACAGACTGCAATGAGGGACTTTTAACGCTAGAATCTTTGACCCGAACTAGGTGGTATAAACAAACCTTAGATATCAATTTACGGGCTCTAAGATAAGAAATAAACTTTCCCTTTGGTGCTATAGAATCACCCTTCCATTCTATAGCTGGCTCATTAGGAAAACGAAAAATAACTCTACGGGTTCTACAGTCCAAGGTAGCATAACAAGAGTGGAGCCAATCCATTCCCAAAATTAAATCAAAATCCACCATATCAAACTCTACCAAATCCACCATAGTGTCTCAATGAAAGATAGACACCACACAGTTTTTGTAGACCCGTCTAAAAATAATAGACTCACCAACAGGAGTAGAGAATGAGAAGGGTTCAGGAATATTCTCGAGACTAAAATCAAAACTCATAGCCACATAAGGGGTCACATAAGATAGAGTGGAGCAAGGATCAAGTAACACATAAACATCACGGGAGAAAATTTGTAACATACCCGTGACAACATCTAGTGAGGCCTCTGAATCTTGATGAGTAGATAGGGCATACAAACGGTTACGACCTCCGTCGATTCCTGAAGTAGTACCCTTAGCTGGTGGGGCTGAAGAAACAGTAACTTGGGATTTATTTCCCCCAAAAGTTCCCTTTACCGAAGGGCATTCCCACTGAAAATGACCAGCCTGACCACAACCATAACACATACCTTTGCCCAAATGACAAGGCCCACGGTGCAACTTTCCACAAGTACGACAAGAAGGTTAAGAATGAGATGATTGAGTCACACTGGCCTAAGACTGAGTGCCCTGCACTTTGGAACCATTGCTAGGCTGAAATCGCTGGCCGCCTGAAGGCTTAGGGGCAGGTGCTCTAGCTGAAGACTGAGCATTACCCTAAGATTTCTTCTTATTCCATCTCTTACCCCACTTACCTTTACCACCAGACTGCTGATTAGTCTCCTCGTCTTCCGACCTATCCCTCTTACTCTGCCTGTCATCAACCTCTGCCTGTCTCTTCTTTTCTTCCTCTACCTGTTGTATAAACACCACCAATCTAGATATATCCATGTCGTTATTCAACATCGCACCCTTACATTCCAGCACCAAACCATCATTAAGACCCAAAACAAACTTCCTCATTTAATTTCAGAGCATAATAAGACAACTGAGTGAATTTCAAAGCATATTCCTTGACACTCATCTTCCCCTGCTTCACGTTCACAAACTCCTCAGCCTTAGCCTCCCTCTACTCCTGAGGAAAGAAGTGATTAAGAAAGGCTTGAGAGAAATACTCCCAAACTGCAGGCTCTGGATCTTCACCCCTAAATTCTTCCTATTCATTATACCACTGATAAGCTACCTCTTTCAACTGATAAGCTGTAAATTTCACCCCTTCAGTATCACTAGCATTCATCACCCTAAATTTTTTTCCCATTTCATCCACAAATCCTTGAGGATCCTCCTCAACTTTGGACCCAGTAAATATCGGTGGATTCAGTTGCATAAACTGACCCCCACCCAGGTAGCATCAGAAGAACCAATGGCAGAACTACTACTACCTGACTGACGAGCCTGAAATGACATAATTTGTGCAAGCATCTGAATAGTCTATCTGAACTCAGTATTTGAAATCTCACCCTGAAGAGTCTAAGTGAGATTTGTGCCGGTTCTAGGGGCTCGCGGAGGACTGGTTGGGACAGGTGAAACCCCAACAAGAGCAGTCGGGCCAGAGGTATGAACTCCATTACGGGTTCGTATCCCATGAGTAGGAAGAACCTCTTCAGCATTTCCCCCAGCGGGGACGGAGGTTCCTGCAGGAGTTCCTTGGTCGTTAGTCCTTTATGGAGGCATGATCTAAAACGTGGAAAGGTAGGAGTCAGAAAAATTTCTTAGAACTAGACTTCCTAGCATGAACTGTAACACCCCGTACCTTCCCAACCCTACTTGACGACTTCGAATAATGTTTACTTAGGTGTAGAGAGTTATAAGTATGTATTTGGTAATGTTAATGATGAGAGAATTGAAATTTGGCCTCGTACATGTGATTAGCCCTTTATAGGAGGTGTTTGGTGATTTTTGTGGAGCATTTGTGGGGTTCAAAATGAGGCTAAGAGGACCTCCAAACAAAGGATATTAAGGGTAAGAAGTAAGTTAAAGAATAGGACTTGAAGTATCTAACCAAACCCGCAAAGAAAAGTCGAAAACAAACAAAAAAATTCCAGTGCCATAGGAAGCGCCAGGCACCTGTTTTGGCACCCAAACCAGCAAGATTCTAAAGCTCAGTGCCCTGGGGGGAGCCAGACGCTTGTTGGGACAACCAAACTAGTAAGCTTCCAAAATTTGTTCCAAGTGTTCAAGGGTGCCCGGGGACGTACCGGGCCGATTTTTGCCACATTTCTTCTACAACCATGAGCATATACATGAAATGAGTAAAGTATTATATTGGTATGATGAAATGACTCGAGAACGAATTTGGCATCAAAATGACGATTTTACCCTTTTGGTCAAAATAGGCCATACGTGGCGAGAATAACTTCTTTTTGGGATTGAGGCTGCGAATATGAATCCCGTGAGTGGGAATATCATTGTAACACGTATGAAATGATTTAAACATGAGAAATTATTGATTTTATTGGGTTGAGTGAATTGGGCTCAATACAAGCCCAAAATGAGACAAAAGATATGGCCCAATTAGGCCAAAAATGACCCATTCTTCACCCTTGACCACTTGTACATGGCATTTAATGCCAAGGAGACTTGAGGGACTATAAATAAGTGGAAAAATCAGATTTTATTCAAAGGAGTACACTTCACATTTCTAGAAATTTCCCAAAATTTCTCTCAACTCTCAAGAACCCTAAGCCAACTTCTTGGAGCAAAATCATCAATTTTTAAGCTTAGGTAAGTAATTATTCTTATGGAATAATATATTATATGCATGGTAGAGTATGTAAATCATGTTGGTTATGCTTGAAAGTGTTGGATATGACACTTTGTGTTTTTGTGAAAGATGTGAAATCCATGGAATTGTAACTTGGAATATGACTTGTGACTTTGACGAAAGAGCATGGTATGGATAAAATATGAACATGTATGGTGTGATTTTGTTATTAAACTTGTTATTTTTCTAGAAGTGTAAATTATTAGATTTTGGCCGATATGTGCTATGAAGTGTATTAAGGTGAATTGATGGATTATTTGTGATATGGTGTGGATGAGAAAGTGTAAAGGAGAAGTGTTCTGTTGAAATGTATTGATTATCATGTATTGGTCAATGTATGGAATATTGGGGGATTTTTGGAATAATAATTTCATCAATGTCAAGGGGAAGTGGCATGTTTAAAGGCAAACATGTAACTCATTGACGTTATATGCATTTGTAAGGTAGTTGGTGGTTAATGTGAATTCCGTTATATATTTGTGTTGTAGAGAGACACATAAAGAAGGAGCGGGACTATTGTATGCACATATAGAATTGTATATTCGTATTGAGAATAGAAGGTATGTAAGGTTACTCTGTCAGTATCTTTCTGCGGCCAATAGTATTCACATTGACATTTCATTTGTCCTATCCTGAAATGTGCTAAGGTATCCTATATCCGGTTATCAATGGTCATTATCACATAGTTCCTACTTGTTGATCAATTGTGAACCAGATGTCTCATATTCATGGCTAATGTTCCAAAAGCCCAATAAGGTTATGTTCCAATGTTCCACTAGTGGTTATACTCATATCTCTTGTTCATTGATTATTGTCCAATGGTGTTGTGTTTCCAATAAGGCTATGTTTCTAATAATGTTTATTCACATGTCCCTCATCCATTGGTTAATGATCCAAAGCTTCATATAAAGTTATGACTATCATTGTATCAATCTCAAAGTAAAGAATGAAGTAATGCATATATGGTTAATGATCAAGTATGGGTGGCAGCTTTGGGGGCAAAATGCCTAGCTCAAGCCGATCCCAAGATTGTTGGATCAGGGGGCAGTCCTAGAGGCATAAGCCTAGCTCGGACCGATCCTGACAGGGGGCAGCTCTAGAGGTAATAACCTAGCTCGAGCCAAACCTGATGTGTTGGTTTATGGGTGGCAGCTCTAGGGGTAATAACCTAGCTCGAGCCGATCCCGATCTATATTGATTCATAGGGTGGCAGCTCTAGGGGCATAAGCCTAGCTCGAGCCGATCTCAACATAACGATATGTTATGTTAAAATCCATTGTTCAATCGGGGCCCGGGTATCACAGGTCACAGGCAAAGATGAATAATCATAGAAGTAAAGATACAAAGAAAGTAATGAAGGCAAAATACATGGTTTCCAAAGTTCAGTATAGTGGCTTATCCATATTGCTCATTCATTTGTATTTGATTCCGTTGACATATTTACATATTATACAAGTTTCATATGGCCTTACATACTCAGTACATTCTTCGTACTGACCCCTCTTGGGGGATTTACCTTACTTGCTGCAGGCGCAGACACTAGTAGGCCTCCACAGTAGGTTGCCAGTTGTTGTAGATCATTTGGTGAGCTCCAGTTAGTTCGGGGCTTCTCCGAGTTACAGTTATACATATGTTTTGGTGTTGTACATGTTGTATAAAGCGGGGACTTGTCTCGACTTCTAATTCTTTTTAGTCAATGCTATTGTTAGAGGCTTTTGTAGACGGATGTGGGTGTATAAAGGTAAAAGGTATATGTCGTTTTTGACTTGGTGGCCTCAACGGCCAAGTTTCGCATATGTATATATATCACATGTTCCATGAATTTCGCTGTTGGTATTTAAAGCTCTTACGTGATTATGGGTTGGTATTTAAAGCTCTTACGTGATTATGGGTTTCTTATGGCATGCATATGATTGAATATAGGCAAAGCTTGGTTCTCTCGAGCCTTGTCGGCTATGGGTGCCAATCCGTCTCGATGGGATTTGGGGCGTGACATGAACTTAGAGTATGAAGAAAGGCAAACATTCCTAAATGTCTTGTAGCCTCCCATTTATAAGTGTGGCGCGCTACACACCCATAAAAAAAGACTCTACGCGACATGGCTTCGTAGACACCTTGGGACCATGAACAGTGCTCTGATACCAAGTTTGTCACGACTCGAACCGAGGCCCTAGCCGTGATGGGCTTACCGAATCAGTGATGGTCCAAGAAGGCCCCTTAGCATTACATCATAAGTATAGTTATAATAAAAGTGCAAAAAATAGACCCATAAAATAAGATATTCAACTGAAAGATAACAAAAGTCCAAAGTCTTGGAATGTAACCTCAAAACAATAACCATAGTCTATGAAGCCTCTAACATTATGTATAGAAATTCTAGCCGGGACATGGCCCCGAAAATACCAGAAAACCTAGATAGTCTGAATTCAACTGAAAATAAATCTAAGTCATATACCTTCCGAAAGATGGATGGCTCAACACAGGCTAGCTTCAACTCTGAACATATCCTAATGCGGTGCAGAATCTCGGGTAAGTGCTTCGGAACCTACATCATGAAAAGATGCAGCGTCTGGGGACGGTCAGTACGATGAATACTGACATGCAACCCGAGGAAAGGGAATCCAAAACAATTTATATAATATAATAATAATTAAAATTCGAAAAGCTTCACAATATAAGTCTGTCATAAATGAGGTACGAAATAAAGAGCATTTAAAATACAAAATAAAGCAATCATTTGAAATTCTTTACTTCTGAACTATGTAGTTACACCGGCATTAAGTAACCCACGGGCAATATGGGTCCCTTACTCCCCAACTGGCAGGCCTCAGTCCATGTTAACCACATGGACTGAGATAACATAGTTGGCCAAATCATAACATAGTCATAGCTGCATACAACTGCTCAAGGCAAGTATACAGTGGTCATCCATATTTCAGGACAAGACCTCCCAACGTCGGAAAATGCGGTTTTCAGTGTTGGTCACAAGGATTACACCTTCTCGGTAAACTATATACTTCTCTTTAAGCCCAATTAAAATATTTTCATTACATTCAATTATGGAGTCTTTCATTAAGGCATTAACATGTTGGTATCGTTATACCAAGAACTTGCAAGTCACTCTTCTCATGCCAAGTCATTATCATTAAAAATTCTTTTGTACTCCAAAACTCGCCTTTAAAATCATTATTGAAATCCTCATAACAATTTTCAAACCATTTGAATAACTTAATACATTCAATGATATAAAAGACGGGGGAAAACATTTATATTCCTTATGAAGTTTCAAAGCTTTCAAGAGACTAGAAATCATGGGTAAAACATATATCAATGATAGTTCATTAATTTCAAATAGCCAATTCAGTCTCAAAGAACCCCCAATTAAAGATTGAATCATTATTCATAAAGAAAAGGAGAAAATTCATATCAAGCTTTAATAACAAAATCCCCAACCCTAGTTTCAAAATCACCATCGTAATATACATAATAAATAATAATCACAATTTAGAATAGTATTTGAAACAGGGAGTGTTCAAACATGCCTTTTAATGGAGAGAACTTGAAGAAAACTTGAATTTTTGGACCTTGAAGCTTGAACCCTAGTTGATTTTTCCCTTTGTGTTTAGAGAGGAGATGGAGTATGTTTTTGGGGAAAGAAATACGTTTCTAGGGTTTGGGAGGTGTTTTAAGCTGAAAGGGTCGAATCTCATCATGGTAAAATGACCAAAATACCCCTAGGATGACCCTACAAAAATTTTCTCGGAATCAGTCCACGACTTGGCCTACGTGTCGTGGAACAGTCCATGTGCCGTGGGTCCATGTCGTGGAAATCAGATTGATTTTTCAACTTGCAGGATCTGATCCACGATTTGAATCCACGGTTCCGTGGAAACCCACCCACGTCACGTAGGTCGTTTCCACGTCACGTGGGTTGGCTCCGTGAGTCATTTTTTTTTAACTTAAATTCATATAAATATATGGTTTCTTGAAGGTTCTAAAATTTTGGGGTGTTACAGTTCGGGCCTATACACGTTTGCTGAATGGTTCAAATTCTAACCTGAAAGTGTGAGGTGTTACATTAACATAGAACTGTGCATAAATGTCTTGTAATTTCTCACCCTTCGTTTTATCCTTTCCACTAGAAATTAGAAGAAAAATTGTATGATTTCTAAACTAAAAGTAACACAAATAAAATCAAATTAGGGAAATCAAACATCTATAAGTTTGTCAACTTGATCAGAATTAAGTTGAAGTTACTGGAAACATAGCAAGACATATATTTGAGTATGAAATTACCAAGCAATTATATTGCATGAGTTGATAAGTATGACTATGGAGCAAAAGTTTTTTACTGATAAGTATGACTATGGTGCAGAAGTTTTTCTTCAGTTTGTAACAATAGAGATTAATAGGAGAGCTTTACCAGTCATCAAGATTGACAATAGAGGTCATTAATCAGTAGCAATATTCATACAGTATGATTGAAATAATCCGGTGTCATGCAGAAGCTAACAATACAAATTTTGAAAAACAATAAATGAAAGAACAAAGAAAATATACCAAACGATACAATAATTTAACATGGTTTGATCAACTAAACTACATATGAGTAATTAACTAATATAAAAGAGTGTACAAAAATAGTACACATGCACCAATAGAACTGAGTGTATATATACAAGAAAAAAAGAGTCTGTGTGAGTGTATAGGAGGGAGGGGATAAATGGCGGGGCATGCATGCAGTTGAAAAGTGTGAACATCCCAATATATCCCAATATGGTAGGGTCATTTTTTATTATGGGACATACCTATCAATCACAATATGGAAGGGTCATTTTTATGGGACATACCCAATCAATCACAATATGGTAGGGTCATTTTTTGAAAGTAACTTGAGACCAACACCAACTTGCTGCAAATTCCCAATGCTAGTAGTACTATATTTTATCTCCAAATAAAAAATATGTTTGCTTTCAAACAATGACAATCCATAGATATACTTGCTTAGGCTTGATTATTTTAAAAAAAAGAATGTTATCAATATTCCAAAAGACTAATCTCATAGTAACAACTGTCTCCGTTCATATAAAATGAGACGAAAAGAGTATCTATGTAGCCAAGCTACTTCATATAAAAAGTAAAAGAGGAGAAATCAGAAGAACATGCTGAGATTTCAATTTGAAGGGAAAAAAAGAGAGGTCACGAGAAGACATATGGAATCTTTTAGACTTTTACACAAGACTTTTGAATAAGAAGATATGTGTTTTTCATGGTGAATTGAAAGACTTTGATCTTATTCTGTAAGATTTTTAAAACAGAATTCTGTTTTGGATAGTTGTAAATTTGGGAAATTTTTCTTGAAATTTTTTGAGTGTTATGTAAGCGGAAAAAAGAAAATTGAGAAACAACCTCAAAGCACATCTTCTTTAAAGAACTTTCTTGAAATAAAACAAAACTCTTTAATATAATTCCCATAAACCTTTTACTTGCAAAAGACTTTCAATTTACCGCAAAAATCCTGACCATATAATATAACTCAAAAAAAGGGAAGATATACTAAAGAAAAGCTTACAACCATTTATGCGAAAAATTTATCCAGTTCTTGCATTAAAGCAACAAGAATATAATATATGTCTTTTTTATATTTTTAATTTGTTACTTAATCATTAGTATTGATTGATGTATATTCCAACCTCAATTGATCACTTAAAAATATGGTTTAATATTCTTCCTGTGTAGTGTGTACACAGTAAGCAGTAAGCACACAACTTTAGACTAGCAAAAGTCTCCTCAAGTCCACTGACTGAAACATATTATTCCCTTTCAAAGAAACCAGCTAGTCTCAGAAAATGACAGCTAATCATTTGGTCAAATTGCATTATCTACTTCACAAAACCAGCCAACTATGGCTATTTCTTAAGGTGTATATTAAAAGGAGGATTTGCTATAGTAGGAAAACACAAAGTGCAGAAGAAAAACTATGATAGGAGTACCTTTTCTTCTGTTTTCTTGGTTTCTTTTTGGTCCTTCTTTATTATTAGGAACCTCAGCAGAAAGGTCTACTTATATTGTCCACTTGGACAAGTCTTTTATGCCAAATATATTTGCTAGTCATCAGAACTGGCATTCCTCCATTATTGATACCATCAAGATTGAAACTCCCACTTCGGAAAATGATCACCATCCAGCTCCAAAACTTGTATATTCTTATGACAATGTCATTCATGGATTCAGTGCTGTTTTGTCTAAAGAAGAGCTTGAATCCCTTGAGAATTCAGCAGGTTTCCTTTCGGCTTATAAAGATAGGACTGTTGAAGCTCACACAACTCACTCCCCTGAGTTTCTTAAGCTCAATCCTGCTTCTGGGCTATGGCCGGTTTCTGGTTTTGGTCAAGATGTAATCATTGGTGTACTTGACTCTGGTGTCTGGCCAGAATCTGCCAGTTTCAGCGATGATGGATTGCCTGAAATTCCAAAAAGGTGGAAGGGAATTTGCAAGCCAGGAAAAGATTTTAATTCTTCATTGTGCAACAGGAAACTCATTGGGGCTAATTATTTCAATAAGGGGATTTTGGCTAGCGATCCTACAGTGAATATTTCCATGAATTCTGCAAGGGATACTAGAGGTCATGGAACACATGTTGCCTCCATTGCTGCTGGTAATTTTGCTAAAGGAGCTTCATATTTTGGATATGCTAATGGAACAGCAAGAGGTATGGCACCACGAGCTAGGATAGCTGTGTATAAGTTTAGCTTTGAAGAAGGAACCCTCACTTCTGATTTAATTGCTGCTATGGATCAAGCTGTTGCAGATGGTGTTGACATACTGACTATTTCTTATGGGTGGGTTAGAATTCCATTATATCAAGATGCTATTGCAATAGCTTCTTTTGGTGCCATGATGAAGGGTGTCTTAGTCTCTGCTTCAGCTGGAAATAGTGGCCCTGAAATGGGAACTTTAAATAATGGAGTCCCTTGGATCTTTACTGTGGCGTCATGCAATACTGATCGATCATTCTATGGGACTTTAACTCTTGGAAATGGCGTAAAGATTACTGGATTTAGCTTGTTTCCAGTGAAAACCATCCTCAAGGATCTGCCAGTGCTTTACAACGAAAGTATATCTCCTTGTGATTCATCTGGCCCACTAGTCAAAATCCCTAATGCTGGACATAGCATTATGATTTGTTATAGCAATGCAGTAGAAGTACAGGACCAAATGGCGGCTATCTCAGAATCAAAATTTGGAGGAGCCATCTATATTTCTGATGATCCAGATGTGTTGTCATCCAATTTTTTTCCAAATCCTGGAGTTGTGATTAGCACCAAGGAAGGGAAACAAGTGATAGACTATGCAACCAAAAGTGTTAGACCTAAAGCCAGCATCAGTTTCCAGGAAACACATATTGATGTAAAGCCTGCTCCAGTTGTTTCTGGATTTTCCTCGAGAGGCCCTTCACGAAGCTATCTGCGAGTTGCGAAGCCAGATATTGTGGCACCTGGAGTGCTAATTTTAGCAGCCTGGCCGTCGAATGTTTCAGCTGCAGTTATTGGTGTCAATACATTTTTGGATAGTGATTACCGTCTTGAATCTGGCACTTCCATGGCTGCTCCTCACATTGCTGGAATCGCTGCAATGCTTAAAGGAGCACACCCTGATTGGAGTCCTTCAGCTATTCGATCTGCCATGATGACCACTGCCAACCCTTGGGATAATACTAAAACCCCCATCAAAACCGAGGATGATAACAAGGATGCTACATCATTAGCTATGGGAGCCGGACTCGTTGATCCAAACCGTGCAGTTGATCCAGGCCTGATATATGATGCCACTCCACAAGACTATGTGAACCTTCTCTGCTCCATGAATCTCACAGAAACACAATTCAAAGCAATTGCTCGATCATCAGCTAAGCACAACTGCTCAAACCCATCCAATGATATCAATTACCCATCATTTATTGCTCTCTTTAGCCCAACTGAGAACTACACTTGGTTGGAGCAGAAATTCAGAAGGACAGTCACGAATGTTGGAGCCGATGCAGCTAAGTATGTAGCAAAAGTGATAGCACCAAAAAACTCGACAATTTCTATCTCTCCACAAACCTTGGTGTTTGAGAAGAAAAATCAGAAGCAGGACTACATTCTAACCATACGTTACAAAGGCATTGCAGATGACCAAGCACAATCTGGTTCAATCACTTGGGTGGAAGAGAATGGTCATCACACAGTAAGAAGTCCGATAGTAGTAGCTCCAGAGATTGATGCCTGGACCTGAAATGCAGCAGTTGACAAAACTGTTGCATTTGTAAGACTATAACTCTCCAAGAGAGTACTGTTATAGTAGTATATGCACTTAACATGATGATGTTGTAGTTGCATGTGTAAGTTTTAACTCTCCAAGAGAGTATTGTTAAAGTTGAAACTGTTGCATTTAAGTTATCAAAAAAACATGACTTTTTTGCTGTTTAACATTTTTTTTGCTACATGAACTAAAATAATCGGATGTTTCAACTCATTAGAAATTTGCTGCAGATAATACAATAAAGTAGCATATCCACTTAATGAACTCACGGCAGAATCTATGGCTGCATAAAAGATGCAGTGCTAGTACATCTGATAATTCTAATCCACTTGTTGTAAGGAGCCCTAGTATACGGAAGAAAAGATTATCTAGGACCTACATTGGGAAATTAATTGTAATTTTGAATTTCGTGCTTACAATACAGTATGTTGATGCAAGGAAGTGTTTAACTGACAAGTGAGGAGGAAAGGGCTTTTTGTCTGTAGCACTAGAGCATTGAACCTTTTCCATTAACCAACAAACGATGTGCTAAAAAATATTTACACGTGGAAACTAGAAAATTTAAAGCACCTAAGATTCTATAGTTTCTGTGTATTTCCAGACATTTTGATAGTATTATTACAAGCAGACCGACACCAAAACAGAAAACCGATTAACTTCTGTTAAATCATATGGATTGAAGAGGGGCAACATACATCACTGTGTCCTGTAGTAGTATCTTGACAAATTAACGTCTGAGTTGAAGCTCTGAACTGCGCATCTGACTAGTACAACTCCTAAACCATCCCTCTTCTCATTCCCTTCTTCAATTTGAAGAACAGTTGAATAATTTCTATACTAAAACTAAGGATCACAGGAAACACATTAAGGAAATTAGGCACCTGTAAGTTTGTCAACTTGATCAGCAAGTCTTCGAGTATATTGCATGAGCTGATAAGTATGACCATAGAGCTGAATTTTCTCTTCCATGTTTATGATAGACGTTAAAAGGAAAGCCTCACTAGTCATCAAGATAGGGATCATCAATCGGTTGTAACGTTCATACAGTTGGCACTTGATGAGATTAGATGTCACAAGACAATTCTATAGAGCATATTATGCAGAGACTTCATGCATAATTTTGCCTTGTCTATAACAAATTATTGCATAAAAAAAACTCGTATTGATTAAAAGTTACCTCGTGGGAGATCAGTATCTTGAAATAGCTATTCAGTACATATCCATTGACCTCAAAAGTTTGCTTGAACACATCACCTACAGATGAAAAGCTATCAATAACATAATTGTTAGGAGATTCATCAGCAGGGAAAAAGTCGGCCATGTTATTAACAATCCTCAGAGCCAAAACTCAAAATTCTTCCTATCAACAGTAGTTAAGAATTGGATCATAGCCTAAGGTTCTTGACAAGAAATTGGATCATAGCACCATCTTAAATTAAGCTAGCCAACTAAAGGACTCTCTTAAAAGTTCCTACAGCTTACCAATTGCATCTTCTTCTTTTTTTTTTTTTTTTTTTTTTTTTTTTTGTGTGTGTGTGTGTGTATGTGCTTAAAATGCTTTTGACAATTAGCCATATATCTATCTTCTTAATTAACATTTCTAAGAAAAATAGAAATTTCCACGTCCTTTTCCTCTATGTAATTATAGTTCTTCTCCCTTTGGAAAATCGGTTGAATTGTCCGAAACTGGTTCAATAATGAGACTTGCAATGTGGCCAACTATTCTAAATTTAAACTTTTAACACCCGAATATAACTAACCTGTCGTACTAACAACAATATCTGAATTAGATTTTCAATACAAAGAAGTAAAAACCAAGAAGAAGCTAAGGGGATAAATATTTTTAACCTTGTGTATACAATGTAATTTTCCGACGAAGAGGGTTCGGATGAACCCCTTGTGTCCCCTAGCTCTGGCCCCGACTACGAAAAAATAATTTTTACACCGTTGAGAAAAAAAAACAACTATATTCAATCTATATAATACTTAAGTGGTCCATATTCCAACAAGCATTTTGGATCATTAAGCTGGTCTTCAATAATTACATCTTAGCTGGTCTTCAATAAAACAAGATAGAAAAATCCCTTCTCTGCAGTAAAAGCAAGCACTTTTGTATATCAAGAAGTAAATGTTAAGTACTAGTAATAAAAGATGAAAAGAAGTCGTCAAGAAACAACAACTATCAAGTCAACAGCCAAACCACCAACAGTACTAAAAATTACAAAAGTTGCACTCTTTATACTGAATCATACTCTGAACCAAAGGGGAGAAGGGTTGAAAGGCTAAAGCTCGTCGGAATTCTGTTCATCATCAGTGAGAATGTAGACTGTATTAGTAGTGGTCTAATATTATTTGTTAATTTCTTTTATTACATATGGGAGGTAACAGGTACCCCATGAATTAGACAAGTCACACACAAGCTGAACTGAACATCACATAATTATTATAAAAAGTTTAGAATTGAATCCACACTTATTATTATTTATTGTGTGAAAGACTGTTACTGATATCACTAGATTATAAACTTTTGTGCACTATGTAAACAGATAAAAAAAAATTCAATGGAAGACCTAAAGGAGTCTACTATTATGGCATGGGCAAAGAAAGTCTGAAATGTAATCATCATGAGTTGGTCTTTAATTTTGTTCTCGGCTACTCATTTAATGAAAAATTATGGACCAAATTATCCTTACCTATGGCCTAATTTGCTCGGCATAAGTTTTGCGACATAAGTTGTGTTATATTTTATAACCTAATTCGTTCGGCATGAGTTTAGAGAACTTTTGTCTCCCTCGACATAAATTCGGTTGGAATTAAATTAAGCCTTTTACAGCATAACCTGTGGGCTTTGAAACTTAACTTTAGTCTCGCTCGACATAAGTTCGGTAGGAATTAAGCTATGTAGTATGACATAACTTGTTATTTCTTTTACGGTATAGCTTGTGAGTTCTGAAACTGAACTTTTGCCTCGCTAGGCATAAGTTTGTTGGAATTAAGTTAGTACGACAAAAGTTGTTATGCCTTGTATGGCCTAACTCGTGGTATATTATGATACGAAAATATAAACTTGTGTCAAAAATTATTTGTTATTTCGGTGTTTGGGGTATTTTCGGCTACTTATTTTTTACTTATAGTGTTGAAGCTCAAAAATTTAAAACTATCAGATTTGAGGACAATAATTAAAGATCACCCCAAAATATGGCATTTGTGTGAATGACCCAAAAATGACTCGAACTAGAGATCTCAGCCCACATATTATTCTTTATAGTAGTACTTTATATTAGTCTTACTTCTTGCTTTATATTTCAAAACTTCCGTACATCATCAGTTTATCTTTTAGTAGCGTGTCAGACCAAGGGTACGCTAGAGTCACTAGTGGCTTCGAGTGCCAGCCACGCCTAGTGTCTAGGCTCGGGGCGTAACAAAGAGCTTATGTTAGGTAGTAAGATTCTCACTTGGGATAACCTTGCTGTGCTTACAAAGGTCTTTATCACCCTTCTTAAAGGGCATAATACATAAACATGACCTTTAACTTGGCCTCAACTCATATTTATGACCTCCAACTTTGGTTGTGCACAAGTAGGTACTGAAACTTGTATAAAGTTGAACAAGTAGACACACGCATCTCTCAAACTTGTATAAAGTTGAACAAGTAGACACACGAGTCCTATGTGACATAATACACGTAGGACTCCATGTAGGGCACGAATTGGGCACATAGGACGCAACATAGGACGCATGTTTCTGGTTGTTCAACTTTATACAAGTTTAAGTGCCTAATTGTGCACACTTAAAGTTGGAGGGCATAGATGAAAGTTGAAGCCAAGGTCTGGGCACATTTATGTATTATGCCTTCTTAAAGAATAGGAAATCTAGCTGGTTTTTAGTCCCGCACAACGAAAGGTAACCAAATGGTTCTCCTTCTTCGAAAAAACATGAATTAGCTATCATCAACTCGAAGGCTTTAGCAAATCCAGAAGCGACACTCCTCCTCTGTTATGAACACCAAAATCAAAGCTTCCATTTACATCGTTCAAACACAAAATCCAATTTCAGAATTACTACTTCAAAAACTTAATTTTTTTAAATTTCAACTTCAAAATCTATAGCAAAATAGGAGGGAAATTTTATTTTTTTTTGTAAAAAATCATCAAATTCATGTCCAAACACCTACTATAAATCCTGGATCTTACTATGCATATACAGTGGAAAAGATTGGGTATTAGATGAGTAGAATAATTATTACATGAACAAATTAAATAGGGTGTAGAAGAATATCAATGTAGCAGGCCACCACCATTTTGTGCTCTTTCTTGTTTCTACAGCAGGATACTCTCCTTGTGGATAGATTGAGTTGTAGTGCACTTCAGCCTGAAAGCTCAAAAAGATGATTCTATTTGACTTGTAACTTTGTGGAAGAATCTCAATGTAGCAGGTATCCTTAAACGATGTAATGACAAATATCTTAACACCATATAAATCTGCAGCAGCCTGTAATGTTACATGATCACCCCATTCGCCATACTTGATCATCTTCTTCACATACTCATCGTACACCATTGGAACATAACCTTCATACAACTCCCTATGCGACTTGAGTTGTTTAACAACTTGTTCCCTCACAAATTCGTGATGCTCACTACTGCCATATATTTGGTCTGAAAGTGCGCGGAATTGACAGTTGCCATCTCCAGAAACTTTTCGCTCGACTAGATCATATACTTTCAACCTCTCCATCAGCCTTTGATGCCCCCAATTGGATGATGTAACTGTGTCTTTGTCGTCTTCATTATCATCAAGAAGAAAATTGCAATTCCTCCATGACGCTTTGGATTTTGATCCTATCGATTCCTTGAGTGGAAGTCGAGATAGTTCCTCCTGAAGAGCGTGGGAAATTACCTCATCATTCTTGATGTTATCATGTGTACGCTGATCAGAGTAACATTGTCTCACGTACCCAAGCTGAGAAAAATCTCTGTAATACTGAGTAACGCTTCTGAGAGAACCACGGTTGTTTATACCACAAATAGTCCTCATTATGATCAGTATAAATTCCTTTGAATTGGAGAAAGCAAGATTAGAAAACTTCAAACTTGGGAGAGAAATCTTAATAAAAATATTTTATTCATAAACTCAAATAGTCTTCCTTAACTTCTCACTTTCTCACAACATTAAAATAGCTAGTAACATCTCTATTTATAGTCTGCAAAACCTAATTTAGTTAGGAATAGAAAACATATTCTTATATTATTAATTACTAAGAATCCTGTTTACACATGGATTTAAATAAATTCTAAATAAATTTGATTCCCTACACCATTTGGTGCAAATTTAAATTAATTTGATCATACAATTTCGTGATAAAATTTTGAGATACCATATACATAGAGGCACAACCACCGTTTTAGTTTCTGATTCAACTAAACAAATGTAGTTTTGATTCAGACTTCGAACCTTTTATTTATGTTAAAATTCTCATTTACTATGTAAAAAATATGACATAAATTAGGCTCGTGCAAATGGTTAATCTTGGAGCGAAAGTATTTTAAGTTGGAGCCAAAGTAAACTTGGAGCCAAAGAATAAAAGAATTTACCGTACTTGGAGACCAAGAACTTGCCCTAAAAATATTTGTCTTGTTTCTTAATCTCAATCATCCCACATTTTTGTTCAGTATTGAGTATTCTAATTTGTAATAGAGAGTTTTGTATATATCCATAGAGTACTGTTGAGAAACACTTTGTAAACCTCTTCTTAGGGAGTGAATTGTGAGGTTATTCTTTGGGATATATTTTGGGGATCATCAGAGTTTCGTCTCTAATTTTGTATATTCTCTTTTGTGTATTGATTGTTATAGTAAACTAGCTTGCTCCTTTCCATTTTGTGGAAGTATGTCACGTTGATTGAATCACGTTAAATTCATGCCTCATTTAGTTTCTCAACTTATCATTGCTATCATCTTTGTTATTGTCTTTGATTGACTGCTTTGTCTAAATTCTGCACTACTCCGATTTTATGATCCTAGCAATATGCATAAATGATTTATCAAGGAACAATGAGTAAGACTTTATAAAAACTAACTCATAGGCAACAATTTGCCCTCCGAAAATTTTAGAGTTATTTTTGTGTTATTCTAAACATCTCCAGATATTTTAGAGTTAATAATCAAAAACACACTCATACTATTATTTTTTCGCGAATTTCATATATCAATTATACGCGACAATTTGGATTTCTCACTAGAGTTTTTGAATTTGAATTTTAGAGATAAAAGAACCTTTTGATTAAAAAGGTGCGTGTCTAATCTTTTTAATGATTGTATTTGGTGCAAATTTAAATTAATTGGATCGAACAATTTCGTTATAAAATTTTGAGATGCCATATACATAGAGACACAACCACCGTTTTAGTTTCTGACTTGACAAAACACGTGTAGTTTTGATTCAGACTTCAAACCTTTTATTTGTGTTAAAATATGACATAAGTAGGCTTGTGCAAATGGCTAATTTTGGAGCCAAAGCAAACTTGAAGCCAAAGAATAATTCTTTTATTCTTTTTATCGTACTTGGGGACCAAGAACTTGCCCTATAAAGTATTTGTCTTGTTTCTTTGTCTCAATCATCCCACATTTTTGTTACGAACTCATATTGAGTGTCCTAATTTGTAATAGAGAGTTTTGTGTATATTCATAGAGTAATGTTGAGAAATACTTTGTGTTAATTTCTTTTTTGGAAGTGAATTATGAGGTTATTCTCTTGGGATATATTTTGGGGATCATTAGAGTTTTGTCTCTAATTTTGTTGTAATATACCGTACATTTTCGACCTTATTTGATGACTTAGTATTGAGGACAAAACGTATGTATCTTGGATGGTATAGGAGGGTAGGCTAATATGTGCAAAAGCTGAAAAAAATTCAGAGGACCATGCAAACTTGCGCCACTCCCTGTTTCAGGGTGTGTGGCGCAAGCCTTAGGTTCAGAGGGGCAGCAATTTTCGCGCCACTACCCGTATTGCAGCAGTGGCGCAAGGCACAAATAATGTGGCCTTTCCGAGCTTGTTTTACGACGTAATGCAATGTCGATTCTTCCATGGTTTCTTTTGGTCCTTTGGTGTTCCTTGTCTCCTTATTAAGGCTCCAAGTACCTTAATACACTCCTACATGATAAAAACCATGAAACAAAAGAATTTACCAAAAATGTTCAATTAAGCCATGGACGGCTAGAATGTCTAGTTTTGCGATTGAGGCTACGAAAGGGAATCTCGTAAGTGAATATTGTCGTGACATTATGGAATTTTTTAAACATGAGATATATGGTGGATTATACATTTATTTTAGTGGGCTAAGCTAATATGTGTTATTGGGCCCAAATTGAGGCCCAAAACAAGGCCAAAATGAAAAGCCCAAAGGAAAATGACCCATTCTTATATTAATTAAGGGACCATGACATTTAATGCCAAAGAAGTGGCTAAGGATTGACTTGAGGGTCTCTATAAAGGAACAAAAAAATAAGATTTTAGTCATTACAAAGTCTCATAATTTTTTGGATATTTTCACCAACATTTCTCTCATTTCCAAACCCTAAGGCAACTATCCCTTTGGACCCTTTGGGCAAGATCATCACTTTGCAAGCTTGGGTAAGTATTTATTCTTGTGATTTAGCATATTATATGCATGAAGTATGGTGTAGATCATGATGGTTGTGTTGGAAAGGTTGAATAGGACATTTTTGCCCTTTGGTCAAAGATGTGCCATTTTGTGAATTAAACTTGAAAGGTGACTTGTGGTTTTGATGAAAGAGCACGGTATGGATGAAATATCAACATGTATGGTGTGATTATGTTACTAAACTTGTTAGTTTTTATAAGTGTAACTTATGGGATTTTGGCCAATATGTGCTATGTGGTGTATTAAGGTGACTTGATGGATTATTTGTGATATGGTGTGAATGAGAAAGTGTAAAGAAGAAGCTTTGTTGCGAAATGCTATTGGTTATGATGTTTGGTCAATGTATGGCATGTTGTGGTATTTTTGGTATGGTCATGCCGAAATTTCATTGTAAAGGGGGAAATGACGTTATAGGCAATTATGTAACTTTTGTCGTCTTTTGAACTTGTAAGGTGGTTAGATGTTGACGTAAACTCCGTTATGTACTTGTATTGTAGAGTAAGGGGCTGGATCATTATATTCGTTAGGATTGTGGATTCTTATTGAGAGGCTAAGGTATGTAAGGTCCCTTTTTCCGTATTATTCTGCAACATATAGTGTACACCTTGTTATGGTACTTACTCATTTCCGAAATGTCCTAAGGTATTTCATTTCGAGTTATCATTTATTGTTAATCACATATATATCATTCTTGGTCTAGTATCATTCAAGTGTCACATAATCATGAATATGGTTCCAAGTTCCAATAATGATATATTCAAAAGTTCCCAAAAATGAAGTAACCGTTGATTAAGCTATTTCAAAGATTTAAAAAGTGATGTTGTAAAGAGGAGAGATGTTTCATGGGTGGTATCACAGGGGTTAAATAACCTAGCATGGGTCGATCCCAATATTTATGGATGGTATCCCAGGGGTGAGAAGAACACCTAGCATGAGTCGATTCCGCTAAGGGTGGTATCCCAAGGGCAGGGAAAAGCCTAGCATGGGTCGATCCCGATTACTATTGATTACCCACTGATCAGCTTGGGGCCCGGGCATTATATGAATGGATGAATAAGTGATGGATAAAGGAAAGAATGTAAGAGTAAAGAAAGTAATTCACATAATGTGTACTTTTTCCATATATGAAAATGGTGACTTATCCATATTGAGTACTCATTTATATTTGATTTCATTGAAGTTTTTATGTATCATTCAGTTTCATGCAGCCTTACATACTCAGTACATTCTTCGTACTGACCCCTCTTGGGGGATTTACCTTACTTGCTGCAGGCGCAGGCACTAGTAGACCTCCCCAGTGAGCTGTAGGACTTCCATTGACCTTTGGTGAGCTCCAGTTGGTTCGGGGCTTCCTGTGTCACAGTTGTATATGTATTTTTGGTATTGTAAAGGTTATGTAAAGCAGGGCTTGTCCCGAATTTAGGTTGGTCATGTATGTTCTTCTGTTAGAGGCTTTTGTAGACGTACGTGGGTATGGGAAATAATGGGAAGAAAAGAGATGTGTGTCGTTTGACGTGATGGCTATGTCGGCCAGGTTCCTCATATGTATATATATATATATCCTATATGTTCCATGATTTTCGATGTTAGCCTATTATGTTCTTACGTGATGGTGGTGTTTCCTATGGCATGTGTATGAATGAATGTAAGTGAAGCTTGGTTCTCTAGGGCCTTGTCGGCTACGAATGCCAATCCGTCCCGACGGGGTTCGGGGAGTGACAAAAAGCACGCATTTGTATACCCTCTTTCTTGTATTGATTGTTATAGTAAACTTGCTTTTCTCCGTTTTGTTGACGTATGTCACGTTACAATGTTAAATTCATGTCTCCTTTATTTTCTCAACTTATCATTACTATCGTCTTTGTTATTATCTTTAATTGACTGTTTTGTCTAAATTCTGCACTACCCCAATTTTCAATCCTAGAAATATGCATAAATGATTTATCAAGAAACAAGAAGTAAAAATGATTATGATTCAAAATCCATAAATTAACGACTCGTTTGGACAGACAAATTTTTCTGCTTTTTTTTTTTTAAGAAAAAATTGTTTGGTGGTATTCAATTTTTTTTCCACTTCAACTTGAGATTGAGTTTTTCAAGTAGATCTCACAAGTTTCAAATATATTTTTTCAAATGAAATGCATTTTTAAACACAATTTCATTTTCAATATTTCTTTGCAACTTTACTTGAGGCTAGCGTTTGGCCATCGCTATTTGCATTTGTTATGGTTATTACTTATTCCTTTGGTAATAAAAAGAATAATGAATAAGATCGGTTCAGGATTATGGAATTCTTTTCTAACCGATAGGAAGGGTTATAGCACAAAATGTACTTCTATTATATTTTTGAAGTATATTTTAAAATTTTATTTTCAAATATCAGTTTGGCCATAAAATTTAAAAATAATTTCGAGTTTTCAAAGACAAGCTCAGGCCAGGTTTTGTATTTCTGGGACTTTCACTCTCAAAACTTCAAACTTTTTTCAAGTAAAATGCTTGTTCAAACACAAGTTCAAATTCCATAAATCACTACATCAAGTTCTGAAAGGGCTCAGGCCAGTTTTTGTGTTTTTGGGACTTCCACTCACAAAACTTCAAAAAAAAGTAAACAGTAAAATGCATGTTCAAACATAACTTCACATTCCAAAAATCACTACTTCAAAAACTTAATTTTCAAATTTCAACTTCAAAATCTATAGCGAAACAGGAACGAAATATTATTTTTTGGAAAAAAACCCTTCAAATTCATGTCAAACACCTACTATAAATCCTGGATATTACTCTGCATATACAGTAGAAAATATTGGTTATTAGATAAGTGCATGAGTAAAATAGTTATTACATGAACAGATAGGAGTTAATAACCCAAATGGTCACTCAACGATGAACTTTTATCTCAGAAAGTAACTCAACTTTGGTATTTACTCCAAAAGTCACTCAACTATCACATTTTTACTCAGAAAGTCACTCAACCTATTTAATTATTTTTTTAAATAAAATTTGCTTATGTGAATTTCTATTTAAAAATAAAATTATGAAAAAAAAAAAGTATGCCTTAATAACCCTTTTATTTTTATTCCCCTAAATTAATATCTCTCTCTCCTCTCTCTCATTTTTCTTCTCCTAAATTAAATCTTCAAATAAGGTAGTTGCTCCCAATCATAACAGTGATTCCAACTACTTAAGGCTTCCCGCTACAAGTTGGTACTCCAATAATAAAAAATTTATGTTTTTACTTGCATCAAAAGATTTCTTTATTATTATGGCTCTACTATAGCACATATAAGGTGCTATCCTGATATATACATAATATAAAATTAAGGACAAGAGATTTGTCCAATAATAATTATTACAACAACAACAACATACCCAGTGTATTTTCACAAAGTAGGGTCTGGAACAGTGATTAAATAATATTATATTAGCAAGAGATAAGGTCCAAACATGAAAAAAAAAATTATGACACTTCCATCCGACCAATTCCATTTTCACTTAAACATCTTTCATGACCAATTTATTAGTTACTAATTAATTTAAAGTATAATCCTAGATGTGACTGAATTTTTATACATAGACCATAGTATGACAAGAATTTATATTTTTTTAACTTCTCACTCTCCTGTATGTAAGGCAAAAATATTTTAGGCATTTACTTAAGGCTCATATCAAGTTGAATAACTTGTAATTAGTCCAAATGAATTTTTTTAGTTAATTTGATTTATCGTGTCGTATTTTCTTTTGAGAGTGAAATGTTCTTCATGGATATAATTAATTTATTTGCTAGAAGGGTATAATCCCCTATTGAAAATGTTGATATTACTTGTATTGTTACTAGTAGAGGCATGACTTGCATGCTCAGTGAAATTTTAGTTTTTGCTTAAAGATGTTATGTCTATCTTGCTGATTAAATGTGAGATTTTTGTTTTCAAGAAATTGTCGCACCTATTCATTAAAAAACAAAATCTATTTATCTTTCAAAGTTTAAACATTCTTAGAACAATTCCATTAATCATGACTCCCAGACTATTCATATAAATATTTTACGAATAATATAAATAAAGCTTACATGAGAAGAGTAAATAATACTCCCTCCGTTTCAAAAAGAATGACCTAGTTTGACTTGGCACGGAGTTTAAGAAAATAAAGAAGACTTTTGAATCTTGTGGTCCTAAATTAAAGTTATAGCAAATGTACCAAAATGCCCTTTAATCTTGTGGTCTTAAACATGCCATGTGGAAAGTTGGAATTAAAGTGTTGCCAAAAAAGGAAAGGGTCATTCTTTTTGAAACGGACTAAAAAGGAAAGTAGGTCATTCTTTTTTAAACGGAGGGAGTAATCTCAAGTAACTGCTCAAACTGTATCAACTATATCAACAACCACTTTAATTTTCCTTATTGTGTTGTCAACAAATTTATAGGAAGAAAGTGAGAAGGAGAAGAAAAATGAGAAAGAGGAGGGAGAGATATTAATTTAGGAGAATAAGGATAAAAGTGTCATTAACGGATATTTTTTATTTTTCATAATTTGTTTTTAAATAGAAATTCCACATAAGCAAATTTTATTAAAAAAAATAATTAAATAGCCTGAGTGACTTTCTGAGTAAAAATGTAATAGTTGAGTGACTTTCTAGGATAAAAGTCCGTAATTGAGTGACCATTTGAGTTATTAACTCAACAAATAGTAGCAGAGGCAGAGTCATAGCATGTTTAGTGGTTAACTGTTAAAAATGCAACTTCTACAAATTTATCTCTGTTTGGACTAATTGCAACAGCTTTCTTTAAGTTTGCTTTTGTAAACCAGATGACAATTTGTAGTTTTGCCTCCCTAGGCTATTCTAGTATAATTCATGTTAGGCATAATACATAAACGTGTCTTTTAACTTAGACTTAGTTGACATCTATGCCCTTCAACTTTGGGTGCATATGTAAGGTGTTTGTACGATATAATTGAGGTGTTTCTTGAAAAGCCAAAATCATAATTTCGAACCCCTTAAAGTTGTGGATCCGTGAAGTGCTACTCAAGTCTCAACTTAGCCACGGCCACCACCATGTTTTACTCTTTCTTGTTTCAGCAGCAGGATACTCTCCTTGTGGATAGATTGAATTGTAGTGCACTTCAGCCTGAAAGCTCAAAAAAATGATTCTGTTTGATTTCTGAATTTGTGGAAGAATCTCAATGTAGCAAGTATCCTTAAACGACGAAATGACAAATATCTTAACACCATATAAATCTGCAGCAGCCTGCAAAGTTATATGATCACCCCATTCGCCATACTTGATCATTCTCTTCACGTATTCATCGTACACCATTGGAACATAACCTTCATACAACTCCCTATGCGACTTGAGTTGTTTAACAACTTGTTCCCTCACAAATTCGTGATGCTCACTACTGCCATATATTTGGTCTGAAAGTGCGCGGAATTGACAGTTGCCATCTCCAGAAACTTTACGTTCAACTAGATCATATACTTTTAACCTCTTCATCAGCCTTTGATGCCCGGATGATGTACCTGTATCTGTGTCTTCCTCTTTGCGATTATGAGCAAAATTGCGTGCAACAATCCAATCCTGAGCAAGAACTGACGCTTTGGATTTTGATCCTATCGACTCTTCCTCGAGTGAAAGTCGTGATAGTTCCTCCTGAAGAGCGAGGGCAATTACCTCATCATTCTCGACGCTAACACGCATATGCTGATCAGAATAATATCCTCTCACGTACCCAACCTGAGGAAAATCCTTGTAATATTGAGTAGCAGCTCCGAGACAACCAACATTGTGTTGGAAAACATATACACAGCGGAAGCATTCCAAAAACATACTGCTTACATGAACAATAGATAACACATAGTTGCACATACGATTATGCTAGATCACAAAAACTCGTTGAAATTTAATTCGATAAATACCTCTTGAAGTGTGAACACGTATCATCAAGCAAGTCTGCAAGTACGAATCTGGTTCTGCAGTGATCCCAAATTAACAGCCGAACTCTCTCAATACTTGAGTGGACAAGTATGAAATAGAAAACTTATTCTTTTTCTAGGTTAGGAAAATCCTACTTATAGAGGTATTTTTCCTAGTCCAAAAAGGAGAACAAAAACCCGTTTGTTTTCTTGTTAGAAAATAAACGCCTGTTCTTTCTTTTTTTCCCTAGAAATTAGGATTCTGAGTTCTAGATAAATATGACATTGCAAGGACCACAAAATTAATTACTGAAGCTCCCTATTATGGAAATAATTCAAAAATGTAATTCTGATTTGAATTATTCTTACCATAATAAATTACAAATCATTCCACTAGAAATTAGTAATTGCACTTCTCTATTTATATTGTGAAATTCCACATTAAACACTTATGTAATTCCTCATGTTAAGATTACATATACTAATCAATAAATTAAATTACTGACGAATTCAATCTAATGATTAATTTACTTTAGAGCACTGTTTAACTTATTTTATATGTCGGATTCATAAAATCCACTTGCACGATTTGACACAATGAAAACTTATAAGCTTCTCAAAAAGGCATATCATTAATCTCTATACCGAGAAATGGATTCTATCAACTAACTTATTATTTCACCAATATATATATTGTTATCATCCAATCTACCAGGCATATTGATCCATCTTAGGATCTCACCTTTTAATAAATCAAAACGATAATTAATATATACAACTCATAATAGTTATATCAAAATTGGAAATATAAGTACATTTAATAGTTTAGAGAATATGTTTTTTTCCAGTCAGTCTAAAACATCTATCTCTACTCGGTCCCATTCAATACATACACAATGCACTAGCATAAGAAGTCGGAACCACACCATTCCCATAATCAAGATAAATTACATTTAATCTTGTGCTACAATCACATCAATGACTTGTCCAATTTCCATCCTAGATTGTGAACAAAAATCTTTTGTACTTATAAGAACCAATGATTTAATCCTCTGTGTATAAGCTAAAACTTTATACACTAAATCATCTACTATATAAGTAAACGGAGACATAAACGAATACATGATCTATTAGATCTTATTAAAATTGATTTAACAATTGTTCTATAATAAATACTATATCTAAACACATGGTCAATAGTATATATACCATTGTTAATAGTATATATATCCCAACAATCTCCCACTTAGAATTTAAACCATCACAATTGTTATAATATACTATATCTAAACATATGGTTAATAGTATATATCCTAACAATCTCCAACTTAGATTTTTAACCATCATAATTGTTATAATATACTATATTTAAACACATGGTTAATAGTATATACCTTTACAATCTCCCACTTTGATGTTTCACTTTTGACAATGGATAGGATACTATGCCTTAACGCATGGTTAATAGTATATACAATGACAATCTCCCACTTAGACTCTTAACTATGCATTTACAACTTTCACAAATAATCCTTTTATATTACTTATCAAAAGGATCTGACCAAGTTGTTTTCTTATGCAACTTCGTATATATTACTTATAGTAGTGCTTCGTCATAACTGATCGATTTGATACTATATCTTCGAGTATCCTATCATGAATTACTCCATGAGTGTGAGTTCTATCATGAAACTCTCTCAAGAATAAGCAACAAATTGATCCCTGCTATGATTCTGTCACTACGACTAAGTACTACTTCTATAGTTACACTTTCATATTCTATAATCTTAATATTTTTTTCAAAACCTTTCGGTACTGAAATACTAATGACTTCTTCATGAAGTGTTATTTTCTCACATCACTCCCACTACTTTGAGATAGTAGATTTTCTTATGTCTATTAACGTTTGTTCCACTACTTAAATGCAATGGAACATCAATTCTGACATGTCGGGTAGATGTTCTTGAGCATTTGAATTTTCAGATGACTCATTTATTATTTCTTTTATCAGTTCCTGTAAAACTAGTTTACTTCTAGGAACATGATTTATTAAACGATCCTTTTCTAGAAATCTGGAATTTGTATTAACAATTACCTTATTTTCTTTAGGAAATTAAAATAAACCTTCGTTCATTCTTTTTGAATATCCAATAAACACATACATTCTTAATTTTAATTTGTTCACGCCTCCCTTTTAGCACGTGTGCTAGACAATTCTATATCCGAACCTTTCACAGACTAGACTTACGTAAAATCTACAGTTCAATAATTGTCAATGATACTAACTTGGAAGAAACTAAATTTAGAATGTAATACACAGTTCTTAAGATATATCTCAAAAAGAAAAAGAAACAACTATGAATAAGTCAATCATTAATCTTATCATCTCTGTAAGAGTTTATATCTTTTCTCTTTTACACCAATCTATTATAAAGTATCAGGTGTAGACAATTGAAATTTAATCAATCTTTTAGATAAGTGATTAATGAACTCTTCAAAGAGGTATTCACCACTACGATCAGATCGCAATGATTTAATATATTTTTCATGATACTTTTTCATTTCTGTCTTGAATATCTTGAGTTTATCAAACGTTCAGACTTGTGAAGCATCAAATAAATATGTTCATAACATGAGTAATCTTTAGTGAGTTTTCCACAATACTCAAAATCACCTCTTGCCTGAATGCTTATGTCAACACACAAATCAGAATGAATTAATTCTAACTTATCACTACCTCTCTATTATTTTAAGAGGAAAGGTCTCTTAGTCATTTTTTTTCTTTCTTAACAGGACTCGCAAGTTGATAGTGCCTTCACTTTCAATGAACTTTAAAGCCCATTATATTGGCCAACCTCAAAGTGCTATCTAGAAAAATGACATAGATGCTAGTGTACAGATAAGTTTCATTCAATTCTAAAGAATACTTTACTCTTCTAAGACTGATTAATATTTTTCAATTCATGAGAGATATAGCAATAATTAAGAGTCAATGCATCAATGTATAACAAGAGATAATATTTATCAAACTCAATAACTCAAGAGTTACAAGAAAAATAAACTAAGTATCCATCTCTTATTTATTTAGAAACTAAAATAAATTCTTTATAACATAAGACACATATACAATGCATTATTTAGGTTAATGTCTATTTCTGTCAAAAGAAATAGTTAAACAGTAATAAGTGGGTTAATAAAGTCTATAGAGAACTTGAGATATGACATATTAAACAGACCATAATATATCAAATAACCCGAATAATAAAATCCAGGGCTCATTAAGTATATATGTATTCATGCATATTAAATAGCCAATCGATGGGATTGGAGAACTACCCATGCAATATATACAATGACTGATTATTCAGTCCATAAAATTTTATAGACCTAACTCAGATGGAGAGTCTACTGTTAGTTTAAGTCAACTGAAAATCAACTCTTGGTACATTGATCCAATCATATATTACTCAATTTAGGAGAGTTAATACAGATTATCAAAACTAGCAATTAAATACATAGTGACTTATATTAATTTCATCCGATATGGAGGAAGGTCTAAGCCAATACATGAACTTACTACTTCACTACTCCGTCCATTTCAAAAAGAATGACCCTTTCCTTTTTTGAAAATACTTTCATTCCAACTTTCCACATGGCATATTTAAGACCACAAGATTAAAGGGCATTTTGGTACATTTGACACAGCTTTAATTTATGACCACATGATTCAAAAGTCTTCTTTATTTTCTTAAACTCCGTGCCAAATCAAACTAGGTCATTCTTTTTTAAACGGAGGGAGTACTATTTAATCTCGGTAATCTCAGTAATTATGGGAAGAATTCCTATCACAAAAAATGACCAAAAATTTATCTAAACCACCCGAATTATAAAAAAAATAAAGACATATTTCTTACTAGGCCGGTTTTGATAAATCTACCGAATTTCAGATCAATCAGAGAATTTTCTTTTTTTTCGAATTCCAAAACTATGATCAATTTGGTTGAAAATGTTGTTTAGTCAAAATAAGATTTAAAATTTTTTTGTTCAATAATTCTTATCACATATTATCATTAGCATACTAATATACATGAATCAAGAACAAAGAACAAAATTTTGAAATCCATTTACATAACCTCAATGTTATTTTTTTAAAAAAAATATTTATGTAATCATTGAATATTAAAATTCAAAACACACCACATAAAAGTCCATGAATCTTGAACAACAAATTTCATTAGAGAAAGAACTATTCATGCAACATACATATGTGATGTCAGATATTCACTCCAATAAATATAAAATAAAAAGCTAACTCAGAAGAAGAGTAAATTGTAAAATTAAACAGAGTGAATGTCAATCTCATCATCCTTAATTCCATTGATTCAATCATATATTACATAAATAGGGAGAGTTAATACAGATTATCAAAATTAAAGATTATGTCTAGTGACTTGTATTAATTTCATCCAATATGGAGGAAGGTCTAAGCCAACACATGAACTTAAGTCATGAAAGACCATAGAGAAAAATATCTATCACCACTAGATCATAGCTGAGTTATTTTCTTTTAAAATTAGTTTTTCAAAAATAAAACTATCCAAACACCATATAAACGACTTCAAATGTCAAAAATAGTGTCAGATCATTTTTGATGAACTTATCAAATTTCAGATCAATCAGAGTTCATAAATAATTATTTAAACTCCAAAACTACGATCAAACTCAAATTCAAGGAAAAATAATCAGATCTATATCCTTATCATATATCAACTCATGTTTAATCATGTACCAAATTTAACATAAATAAAATTGATATAAAGGATTAGTTTTAGAAGCTAGATCATGTTTTAATCCACAAGAACAACTTAAAACCCATCCAAACAACCTTAAAACCACTGAAAAGATGGCGTGGATCTCTAAATTAGTGTGTATCTCTTAATAGATCATTTTCAATGAACTTGCCAAATTTCAGGTCAATAGATGTTCACAAAACTCTTTATCTCCAAAGCTATGACCAAATTTGGATTCAAGTGATTTAAGCATCTTTAGGAGTTAAACATATGACCTACATTCTTATGATATATCAATTCATGTTAAATCATCATGTGTAATCATGTTCTTAATTTAACATAAATATAACTGATATAAAGAATGTATCTTTTCACATTTAAATCAGATTTTAATATGACTTACCTAAAACAATCTAAACAACCTCGGAATGCCGACAAATAACATTAACGTTCACTAGGTAATTTTCGATGGATCCATCAAATTTCAGGTCAATTAGAGATGAAATTCATGATCGCTAAAGCTATAGCCAAATTTTGGATATTATGATTTTAGGATAGTTAAGGATTAAAATAACCTGATTTAATTTTTCATTCACCTTTATAATTATCCCATGAGCATAAGGTATACAATATGTCAAACACACAACACCTAGTTACAATAAATTGTCCTCTCAATTAATACATCTGAGAATCCAAGATATCATATTTCTCCCTCTCAGTTGAAAACCTCAATATCTCTTCTCATGAGTTAATTAAGTACTACTAGTACTAGGTAACAAATTTTCACCATCGATATGCACTCATCAAGACTATTTATATATGATACATAATAAATAGACCGTATTCGTAGATCCTATTTATTAATCATAATTCTCAATTCATGTATTAATGTAATCTCATATGTACAAAACTTTAAGAATTTTTAATAATTCCAAATAAACAAATCACTTTAATGGTAGCCATTTATTAATTATAAAACTCTTAATTTATACATGTTAGTGTACATCTAAGGGCTGAAATAATAATGCCTATACCTACGCATGTTGCATCTGTGATGGTCCAATCGAAACAAGACTCTTTCAAGTCCCATGTATACTATCAATGGGAGAAACAGCAAACCGTACCAGCACTTTATCCTTTTATTGAATGTAAAATTAATTTTATCATATCACTCCCACAAACATGCACGAAGGCAAGAAATATTTATGTAGAAAAGTAACTACCAACATACTAGTAAAAGTAACATGGCAGCTATCTCCTTTTCTTAGTGGGTTACCCGTTCAATAGTCCTAACTAATTTCTTTTAGCCTTTAAACAATTAATTGTCGGACAAGAACCAAATAAAAGTGGATGCATTATTAGGCAATAACCTAATTTCCAACGCCATAGACAGAGAATGCCATTAGCAGAAACAAAACCTAGCTCACAGTTAACCCTTCTCCTTTCACAATGATCCCCTATTGCCTCTCTTATAAATATAAAAGCTTGACCGGCAATAGTCACCTCGTGGGATAAGAAGAAACAAATTAAGCAAATAAAATTTCAGCTTTAGCACAACAAACGTTGAATCTGACACTCTTGCTTCTTGCTAATATCTTTGTTCTACGATAAGCTTTTAAATTTCACACAAGATTTTTAACGAGATAAGATCATGAAAATATGTGTAAGATTTTGGGTCATGGGTTGCCCATGTGAACCAACCCGACCTGTAATGTTTCTGATTAGAAGATAAGATTAATCGTGATGAGGATTATCTGAATTTTGAAAAGAAGGGGGAACAGTTACTTAGTAACTGACAAATAGATTATTACATATACCCCTTCTTCTTCAATGACAGGGTGATCAAAAAGTGACGAAAATCAGAAACATCTCTCCACACATAGTATTCAACAATCTTAAGACACTTAGTTTGTGAAATAGAACTCCATTTCCAAGAGATACGAAGTAGGCTTTGGGAAGATTTGTGTTGTTTTTGCTCCGATTTGCTTTCATTGGTATCATAACATGATTTATTTGCCTCAGTCTCGCGCAAGTATGAAAAATTCACATTCTTGTGTGCATGTCTATTCAGAATTTTTTCTGATTTTCACACATAATTGAAGGGTTTTTAAAATCAGATTAGCACTCGCCTGTTAAAACGAAAGATAGATCGGATATAGATCGGGAAATTTGGACCCAACATGAATCGAATACACAACCTTTTGATCTTGAATCAGACGCACTATCATTGTACCACAGATCCGATTATAAATCTGAAAATTTCCTTCGATTTCTCCATAAACGTTTTTGCAGTAGTGAAAAAGAAAGGAAGAAAATCAGATCAGTAAGTGGGTTTTCTTGTTCCTTTTAGTTTCTCCATTAATTCTCTTTGAAGAAGAAGAAAAGTAATGGGAAGAAGAAAGAGTTTTGTACTGTTTTTAATTTTCTTTAAAAAGAAGATATAGTAGTTAGAAAATCTTATAGTACATGTGCTACATATTTGATATCCACTCAGTACTAGTACTTCCCTTTTATTAAAGAGGAAAATAAAAGTTTTTTAGGGAAACGTGTGTAATGGAAAATAAAGGGACTTTCTACTACTCTTTTTTTTTTGGAACATGAAGCTAGTTACGGGAACATGTTTACAACTTATATTATTATTATTATTATTATTCTTTATGGGAAAAAGAGAATGGCAGAGCATTAATCACCTTTTATTTGTGGACTATAAATTAATTATGCTTTTGGCTATAATTTAAAGTCGTATATTTCTTTTTATATAGCCATTATATTGTGATTAGTGTATAAATTGAACTTACTATTATTTTTGTCTTATTTAGTCTCTTAAGTTTTTTTAACAGATTTATCTTCTACACGAATTGTGACATAAGTTGTCACATTGAATGGTTAACCCATTCTTGTTGTTTCTTTTTTTCTATTTCAGACATGGCTAAACTGGGACAAACTTGAATCACCCCAAGTGGGAGTTTTGGATGTCGAGCAAAGAGACAAAGTGGAAGAGCACGTCGTCGAAGGACATGTTATCGAGGTCGTGAGATCATACGAATTGGTGTCCCAAGGGCGATACAAAATCTGTCACGGAATAAGAGGACTATACGAAGGGAAAGTGTCACATCCCGAATCCCATCGGGACGTGATTGGCACCCGAAGCCGATAAGGCCCGAGAGAACCAAGCTTTACTTCTATTCCATCATGTGCATGCCACAAGAAACCCATAATCGCCTAATGGCTTTAGATACCAACAACAGAATTCATGGAACATAATACATATAAATACGTACGCGAAACTTGGCCGTTGAGGCCATTAAGTCAAAAATGACATGTACCTTCTTACATTCATACACCCACATACGTCTACAAAAGCCTCTAACAGATGCATTGACCAAAACAAACTAAAAGTCGGGACAAGTCCCCGCTTTATATAACGTGTACAATACCAAAACATATGTACAACTGTGACTCGGCGAAGCTCCGATCTAACTGGAGCTCACCAAAGATCCGCAACACCGGCAACCTACTGTGAAGGCCTACTAGTACCTGCGCCTGCAGCAAATAAGGTAAATTCCCCAAGAGGGGTCAGTACGAAGAATGTACTGAATATGTAAGGCTCAAATGAAACTGTAAACAACATAAAGACTTCATTGGAGTTAAACACAAGTGAGTAGTCAAAGTTAAGCATTTGGAAACATGTATATTGCGTACATTGCGTTCATTGCGTTCATTACTTTCTTTGTCTCAATGCTCAATGATAACAATGTACCCGGGCCCCTACTGATCAGTGGGTCTTTGCATGACTTATCGTCATGTTGGGATCGGGTCGAGCTAGGCTTATGCCCCTAGACCTGCCACCCAGGGATCGGGTCGAGCTAGGCTTATGCCCCTAGACCTGCCACCCATAATCATACATCGGGATCGAGTCGAGCTAGGCTTATGCCCCTAGACTTGCCACCCTTGGGATCGAGTCGAGCTAGGCTTACGCCCCTAGACTTGCCACCCATAAATCAATACCTCGGGATCGAGTCGAGCTAGGCTAGTGCCCCTAGACTTGCCACCCATACTTGATCATTGACCACATTTGCATTACTTTAATCTTTACTTTGAGATTGATACAATGATAGTCATAATATCACTTTGAACTTTGGAACATAACATTGTTGGAAACTTTGAATCATTAACCAATGAGTGAGAAATATGTGAATAACTTGGCAACATAACATTATTAGAGACATAACACTAGGGGAACCATTGGACAATAATCTATGAACAAGAGGCATAGGTAATAGCACTATTGAAACATTGGAACATAATTTGGAACGTTAACCAAGAATATGAGACATGAGATTTACCAATGATCAACGAGTGAGAAATATATGACAATGACTAGTGATAAACGGATATCGGATACCTTAGCACATTTCGGGATAGAACTAGTGACATGTCAATATGGACACTATTTGCCGCAGAAAGATACGGACAAAGTAACCTTACATACCTTGTATTCTCAATACGACTATCCAACCTTAGATGTGCATACAATGTCCCGCTCCTTCTTTATGTGTCACTCTACAACACAACACCAATAGATGACGGGATTTACATTAACCATCAATGACTTTACAATTGCATATAACATCAATGAGGTACATGTTTGCCTTGAACCATGTCATGTCCCACTTGACACAACCATTCATGAAAGTATTATTCCAAAAATTCCATAATATTCCCAACATTGACCAATACATGATAATTGATACATTTCACCACAACACTTCTCCTTTACACTTTCTTATCCATACCACATCACAAATAATCCATCAAAGAACCTTAACACAACTCATAACACATATCGGCCAAAATCACACATTTTCCACTTATGGACAAGAACAAGTTTAATACCAAAAATAACACCATACATGTTCCTATTTTGTCCATACCATGCTTTTTCATCAAAGGCACAAGGCCTAATTCAAGTTCAAATCACCAAAATAGCATATCTTACACCAAAAGCAAAATACACTATTCATCACCTAGCCAACACCACTAGCATAATATACATAATCTCCCATGCATATAATATGTTAATCCATGATAAGAAATACTTACCAAGGCTTGGAATATGTTGATCTTGTCCAAGGAGTCCAAAGGAGTTATTTTACTTTAGGGTTTGGAAATGAGAAATATTGAGAAAATATCTTAAAGGCATGAGAGGGTTTTGGGAAATAACAAAAATCTGATCTTGGGGCCTTTATATAGACCCCAAGTCAAGCTTAGCCACTTGGGATCAATAATTGAGTATTAATGGCAAGAATGGGTCATTTTGCCCTTGGGCCATGTCTTTTAAATTCCATTTTGGGCCTAACTTTGGGCCCAATAACCCATATCCATGTGACCCATCACATTTCATGTATTATTTACCATATATCTCGTGTTTACATATTTCCATAATGTCACGACATTATTCTCTTACGAGATTCTCATTCGTCGCCTCGATCGCAAAAATAGGAATTCTAGTCACCCTTGGTTTCATTGGACATTTTGGAGCACTATTCACATTTCATGAGTTGATCATGTAGGAGTATATTGAAGTGTTTGAAGCTTTAACAATGCTCAAATAACTCCAAAGAACCAAAAGAAACCATCCAAGAAGCGTCGTAGAATTGCGTTGCGAAACGAGCTCGGGGAGGCAAAATATTTGTGCCTTGCGCCACTGCTGCAAAACAAGGCAGTGGCGCAAGTTTAGAGACCCCTCTGAATCAGGTGGCTTGCGCCACACCCCCTGAAACAGGGCAGTGGCACAAGTTTTGAAGCTTTGCTGAATTTTTCGGCCATTTTTCCAACGTTTACGTATCGTCCAATCCCTTATCAAAGCACTACAAAATGCTTACTTAGTGATCTTAACCATCAAGTAAACATGACTTAAAGTCACCAAATGAGGTTAAAATGTGTGCGAGTTCTTACCCAAATGCTCCACGACATCACAAAACACTTGCCACAAAAACTCGTCACATGTACAAGGCCAAATTTCAATTTTTCTCATCTTTAACATTTCCAAATACATCCTTATAACTCTCGACACCTAAGCAAACATTATTCAACATCATCAAGTAGGGTTGGGAAGGTACGGGGTGTTACATTCTTCCCCCCTTAGAAACATTCGTCCTCGAATGTTAGTAACATTGTCTCAATGTAACAACTTAAGTCAAGGTGAATCTTTCACATTATTGTATACATATATGACACTTGAAAAGACTTACTTATTATGACTCCAATTCTGTATCTTGAACTTTTCTTCCATGTACAACAATTACAAGTACTTTAGAGTCCATTATTTCTTTGGATTCCCTCGTAATTTCTTCTACGTGCTCAATGCTCCAATGTTGCCTTTACGGAAGCTACTCTTTTATTTCTTATTGCTTTCGCTTATCGATCTAGAATAACAATAGGTAACACTGAGTGTCTTTTTCACATGTGAAATCCCCTGTAATTTGTGTACTTCCACTGGCAACAATTCGAGATAATCTCCTATACACTTTCAAAGCATCGCATATAAGATACTCAATGAACTGTGAATCCCATTATTTCTTCCCTTTTCATTGGTCACACTGTCAAAAATACCCAATCACCCATATCACACTTTAATTCTCTTCTTCTAATATCGGCATATGATTTGTATCGACTGTGGGCCATTTGTAGCTATTATTATATCTCCTTCGCTATCCTCAAGTGACATATGTACCCTCTTGGGTATCATTTTCCTTTTCCTTTTGCCATTCAAGAATACTCTTTTGGGGGATTAGCTCAGCACTCAATTATATCCCAATCTCTGTGTATCAAAATCCATTCCAATTCAATAAGATCAACCAGCATATCAGGACCACAAATAACTCCTTTAGCTCTACTAATTTCACCGTTTGGTGCAGATACCTTCAATGGGTTAACTAATATTTCTGGTGTCCTTTCAATACATTTGCAACAATTAATGATGGAACCTGGGTTAACCAATGCATTGGCCTTATGGAGGAAAAACAGAAAAGAAAATACTAATAATGTACCTGTATCTGCATCGGGAGGAGACTCCAAATTACGTTGATCTGCTGAGGCATAAGTATGGTCCTGGGGTCTACTGGAACTAGCTGCTCCTCTCCAACCTCTATCGCGCCCCCTAGGCTGTACACCTCTACCTAGAGGAGGCATAGATAATGGCAATGCGACACTGGGTCTCATAAGTCGTGTCGTACCACTCGTGCTCCTTTGTGGACACTCTCTCATTTTGTGCCCCGCAGTACCACACCAAAAGCAAAGATTTGTCCCCAACCGACATTCACTCAAATGATACCTTCTGCAGCGCTGACACGGCTGACGGGGAGCTTTTGATTGGCTCATACTTGCTTGTGCTTGATACCCCACGTCACTTCTTCGCCCAACCTGGTTGCCTCTAACCCCTTGTGATCGAGGTAGAGCATTCGCTATAGAAGGAAGAAAGAATGGTCTAGGCGGTCTATTCAAAATCTGAGGCCCAAATCCTCCTCGGGATGCCATAAACTGCCCCTCGGGTCTAGCCCTTTTTGACGGCCCTTCTTCCAAGTCTTGTGTCCATCTCTTTTGTTCCACCATTTGTTGTTCCAACACTCGTCTTTGAGTTTGTGCAACAACTACACGGGTCAGTATGTGCACCGCACTCATTAAATCTTGCACAATAGCATTATTGGACAATTCCGCTGAAAGAGTAGGAGAAGCCCGTGATACCAACTCATTTCCAGCCCCACCTTGATCAACTTGCTCAGGTGGTGCTCTACTGGTTCCCTCTCCGGCAATCCTGTCTATCTCCTTCTCCTTTTCGTTTCCCTAACCTTCTCTCGCCATTGGCATTTCTAATCAAACACACAAGAAAACAATTCCCCTGGTTAGTTATGATTCCGCGTACAACTTCTCTAAAAAGGAAAACCACTATCATTGAGCACATATGATTTCACTTACAACCTTGGCTCTATTGCACTATCTAGAAGTGAAGGAAAGAAACAACTCCTACATGTCTCGTAGCCTCCTACTTATAAATGTGGCGCGCTACACATCCATAAGTAAGACTCTACGCCGACACGGCTTTGTAGACACCCTTAGGACGAACTGCTCTGATACCACTTTTGTCACATCCCGAATCCCATCGGGACGTGATTGGCACCCGAAGCCGATAAGGCCCGAGAGAACCAAGCTTTACTTCTATTCCATCATGTCCATGCCACAAGAAACCCATAATCGCCTAATGGCTTTAGATACCAACAACAGAATTCATGGAACATAATACATATAAATACGTACGCGAAACTTGGCCGTTGAGGCCATTAAGTCAAAAATGACATGTACCTTCTTACATTCATACACCCACATACGTCTACAAAAGCCTCTAACAGATGCATTGACCAAAACAAACTAAAAGTCGGGACAAGTCCCCGCTTTATATAACGTGTACAATACCAAAACATATGTACAACTGTGACTCGGCGAAGCTCCGATCTAACTGGAGCTCACCAAAGATTCGCAACACCGGCAACCTACTGTGAAGGCCTACTAGTACCTGCGCCTGCAGCAAATAAGGTAAATTCCCCAAGAGGGGTCAGTATGAAGAATGTACTGAATATGTAAGGCTCAAATGAAACTGTAAACAACATAAAGACTTCATTGGAGTTAAACACAAGTGAGTAGTCAAAGTTAAGCATTTGGAAACATGTATATTGCGTACATTGCGTTCATTGCGTTCATTACTTTCTTTGTCTCAATGCTCAATGATAACAATGTACCCGGGCCCCTACTGATCAGTGGGTCTTTGCATGACTTATCGTCATGTTGGGATCGGGTCGAGCTAGGCTTATGCCCCTAGACCTGCCACCCAGGGATCGGGTCGAGCTAGGCTTATGCCCCTAGACCTGCCACCCATAATCATACATCGGGATCGAGTCGAGCTAGGCTTATGCCCCTAGACTTGCCACCCTTGGGATCGAGTCGAGCTAGGCTTACGCCCCTAGACTTGCCACCCATAAATCAATACCTCGGGATCGAGTCGAGCTAGGCTAGTGCCCCTAGACTTGCCACCCATACTTGATCATTGACCACATTTGCATTACTTTAATCTTTACTTTGAGATTGATACAATGATAGTCATAATATCACTTTGAACTTTGGAACATAACATTGTTGGAAACTTTGAATCATTAACCAATGAGTGAGAAATATGTGAATAACTTGGCAACATAACATTATTAGAGACATAACACTAGGGGAACCATTGGACAATAATCTATGAACAAGAGGCATAGGTAATAGCACTATTGAAACATTGGAACATAATTTGGAACGTTAACCAAGAATATGAGACATGAGATTTACCAATGATCAACGAGTGAGAAATATATGACAATGACTAGTGATAAACGGATATCGGATACCTTAGCACATTTCGGGATAGAACTAGTGACATGTCAATATGGACACTATTTGCCGCAGAAAGATACGGACAAAGTAACCTTACATACCTTGTATTCTCAATACGACTATCCAACCTTAGATGTGCATACAATGTCCCGCTCCTTCTTTATGTGTCACTCTACAACACAACACCAATAGATGACGGGATTTACATTAACCATCAATGACTTTACAATTGCATATAACATCAATGAGGTACATGTTTGCCTTGAACCATGTCATGTCCCACTTGACACAACCATTCATGAAAGTATTATTCCAAAAATTCCATAATATTCCCAACATTGACCAATACATGATAATTGATACATTTCACCACAACACTTCTCCTTTACACTTTCTTATCCATACCACATCACAAATAATCCATCAAAGAACCTTAACACAACTCATAACACATATCGGCCAAAATCACACATTTTCCACTTATGGACAAGAACAAGTTTAATACCAAAAATAACACCATACATGTTCCTATTTTGTCCATACCATGCTTTTTCATCAAAGGCACAAGGCCTAATTCAAGTTCAAATCACCAAAATAGCATATCTTACACCAAAAGCAAAATACACTATTCATCACCTAGCCAACACCACTAGCATAATATACATAATCTCCCATGCATATAATATGTTAATCCATGATAAGAAATACTTACCAAGGCTTGGAATATGTTGATCTTGTCCAAGGAGTCCAAAGGAGTTATTTTACTTTAGGGTTTGGAAATGAGAAATATTGAGAAAATATCTTAAAGGCATGAGAGGGTTTTGGGAAATAACAAAAATCTGATCTTGGGGCCTTTATATAGACCCCAAGTCAAGCTTAGCCACTTGGGATCAATAATTGAGTATTAATGGCAAGAATGGGTCATTTTGCCCTTGGGCCATGTCTTTTAAATTCCATTTTGGGCCTAACTTTGGGCCCAATAACCCATATCCATGTGACCCATCACATTTCATGTATTATTTACCATATATCTCGTGTTTACATATTTCCATAATGTCACGACATTATTCTCTTACGAGATTCTCATTCGTCGCCTCGATCGCAAAAATAGGAATTCTAGTCACCCTTGGTTTCATTGGACATTTTGGAGCACTATTCACATTTCATGAGTTGATCATGTAGGAGTATATTGAAGTGTTTGAAGCTTTAACAATGCTCAAATAACTCCAAAGAACCAAAAGAAACCATCCAAGAAGCGTCGTAGAATTGCGTTGCGAAACGAGCTCGGGGAGGCAAAATATTTGTGCCTTGCGCCACTGCTGCAAAACAAGGCAGTGGCGCAAGTTTAGAGACCCCTCTGAATCAGGTGGCTTGCGCCACACCCCCTGAAACAGGGCAGTGGCACAAGTTTTGAAGCTTTGCTGAATTTTTCGGCCATTTTTCCAACGTTTACGTATCGTCCAATCCCTTATCAAAGCACTACAAAATGCTTACTTAGTGATCTTAACCATCAAGTAAACATGACTTAAAGTCACCAAATGAGGTTAAAATGTGTGCGAGTTCTTACCCAAATGCTCCACGACATCACAAAACACTTGCCACAAAAACTCGTCACATGTACAAGGCCAAATTTCAATTTTTCTCATCTTTAACATTTCCAAATACATCCTTATAACTCTCGACACCTAAGCAAACATTATTCAACATCATCAAGTAGGGTTGGGAAGGTACGGGGTGTTACATTAAGAGAGCAGAAACTAAAAGAGTTCAAGTCTTTTAAGATGTTTCCTATTATTTCAGTTGCTAATTTTATTCATTGGTTTGAATTAAAACGTATAGAACTAGAAAACAATGTTGAAATCTCGGATTGGGAAACTTTAGATATTTTAGTAGACTCTCTCTGTGATCCTTGGGGTGAGAGATTAGTTAACATTTATCACGATATTTGGCCTAGCGAGACTTTTAGGGTGTATATACGTCGTCTCGAGTATTTGTGGGATGATTTTCATTTGAATTTGACTTGTAACTTGAAGTTGTTTATTAACTTTATTAATATTAATTAAGTTGTTTCTCTCCTTTAATATGAATTCCATTCATTTATTTAAGTTTACTAAAAACTTAATTGGAAGCTATCATTAAAATACACATTAAGAAATTAACTTCTAATTTTGGTCAAATGTTTAGTTCGTAGATGATGATCGGATTCTTATGTGTCCTTTTGATTTTACACTAAACATGAAACCTTTATGTGAATTGATTTGCTTAAATGTGTAACTCGCATGCATTATTGATAAATATACTTGCGTGATTGTCTCTCAATTACAGACATGACATCAAAAAGAATTATTGCTGACTTAAACAAAGGTGAAAAACTAAATGGTGACAATTACGACATCTGGAGTCGTAAAATATGGTATGTTCTGGAAGAACAAAATGCTCTTGAAGGTATTAACCATGTTTTAAGTCAACTAGAAGAGGGTAATACCGCACAACACAGAAGAAACTTTGAAGCTTATAACGCTTGTAAAAAGGCTAATTTCATTGCACGTGGAATTATTATTAGTTCTGTGGTTGATGACCTCATTCATGAGGATGAGGAATTTCCTACTGCTCATGCCATCTGGGCATACCTGTGAGGAACATATGGGGGTACATCTGTCACCCGCCTCAGACAGCTGACTATCAAGTTTGACACTTACAAGAAGCGTCACAATCAGAACATCAAACAATACCTTAGGGTGATGTCAAATATGATACCTCAACTCAAAAGTGTCGGTCATGTTCTCTCAGATGAGCAATAGGTTCAAGCAGTGATTCGATCTCTTCCCAACATTTGAAAACATTTGAAGGTTAACTTAACCCACAATGATAACATCAAAACTTTTTCTGATGTTGCTCGTCATGTTGAATTTAAAGACGAGCGGTTTGGTGTTACTAAAGATACTTCTAATTCCTTTATGGTAGAATCAAGTGGTAAGAAGTCTTCAAGCTTCAAGCGTAAGAAAAATTAGAAAAAGAACGGGAAGGGTAAGGAGACCAAAGAAGGACCCTCTGAGAAAAAGAACAAGCCAAATTCCGAGAAGAGAAAATACTTTTTCAAGAAGAAAGACAAGAGCAAGATGAAGTGCTACAATTTCCAAGTTCTGGGGCATTTTGCTCGTGATTGTCCTGAGCAGAAAAAGGTTGCATTTCTAAACGCATCTCTAAGTGCTACATATGTTTCTAGCACTGCTTTATTAACTGAATCTTATCCTATGTGGATTGTAGACTCAGGGGACACCGACTATGTGAATCATGATCAAAAAGCATTTGTGGAATTCCATCAAGTTTCACCTGAATCAAGGTGGATATATGTAGGAAATAATGCAAGATTTGAAGTCAAAGGGATTGACACTTGCAAAGTAGACTTGTGTGGTGGTCGATCTTTGATGTTGCATGACGTCCTATAAGCTCCAGAGATTCGACGAAACTTAGTGTCTGTGTCTGTTCTTTTAGATGTTGGTTTGATTTCTTTTTTAGTCGCAATAGAGTTAGAATAACTCTAGACAATGTTTTTTAATGGTTTTGGACTTCGTTATGATTGCTTTATCGTTTTAGATTGTAATCCTTCAACTTATGACTATTATGTTGACCGTTGTGCAATGGCATGTTATTTTAGTAATAATGATGTTGATATAATTACATGACATGCTGGATTGGGTCACATAGGGCAAGATCGAATTAATAGATTGGTAAAGGAAGGACATCTAGTTTGTTTTTCTAAAATTGAAATGCCAACTTGTGAAAATTGTCTTGCCGGAAAGATTACACGTAAACCATTTGGGAAGGCTAAAAGAGCTGAGTTCCCACTGCACTGTGGTCCAATGAATGTGAGGGAAAGGTCTGGTGTTTTATATTTCATTACATTTATTAGCGATTTCACATGCTTTGGTTATGTCTATTTGATTTCTCATAAATCTGAAACACTTGAATACTTTAAAAAATACTTGAATGAAGTTGAAAATCAATTAGATAAAAGTATAAAGTCTTTAAGAACCGACAGAGGTCGTGAATATTTGTCAAAACAGTTTGAAGAACTATGTACTGAAAAGGGAATTATTAGACAGTTAACTACTCCTTATACTGAAGAAGGAATAGAACATTGTTGGATATGAGAAGGTCTATGATGGCGCAGACAAATTTACCACTCTCTTTTTGGGGAGATGCGTTATTGACTGTGGCCTACATATTGAATAAAGTGCCATCTAAATCAATGTCTTCTACTCTTTATGAATTATGGACTGGTCATAAACCACACCTTAATGATCTATGACCTTGGGGTTGTGCTGCATATATTAAAGATATTTTTGGTGAATTTGGTAAATTAAGTCCAAAAGTAAAGAAATGTATCTTTATAAGATACTCAGAACACTCCAAAGGGTATGTTTTCATTGGTGAATTAGAGGATGGAAGTACTACTGAAATTGAATCACGAGATGTCACATTTCTGGAAAATGATTTTCCCAAAAAGGCTAAAATAAAGGATAGTGAGCCTCTTTACAAAATGTTGAATTTAGATGATCAAATAATGTTGTCAGATATACTTGATAATCTAATAGATCAAGAAATGGTTCCTGGTCCAAGTGGGAGTTTTGAATCCCAAAATCCTATGGAGGAATCTGAACTTCAATTATGTAAGAGTACTAGAAAAGGTGTGCCTAAAAGATCTTATGAAATTGAGGATTATGTTTTCTTGGTGTCTCTTATAGAATTGGATGAACCTAATTATGTGACTGTATCAAGCCCGGGAAAAAATGAGTGGATAAAAGCAATGAAAGAAGAATTAGAGTCCATGAATATCAATAAGGTCTGGGATCTAATTAACCTTCCTTCTGGGCGTAGAGCTATTAGGAACAAATGGATTCTCAAAGTTAAACGCAAATCAGATGGGTCAATAGAAAGACACAAAGCACGATTAGTGGAAAAAGGTTTTACTCAAGAAGCTGGAATAAATTACGAGGAAACTTTTTCACCAGTTATGAAGTTCACTTTAATTCGCTTACTTTTGGCTATTGTTGCATGTTTGGATTTAGAATTACACCAAATGGACTTGAAGACCACTTTTCTCAATGGAGAACTAACTGAGGAAATCTACATGGAACAACCTGTAGGTTTTGTTGTTAAAGGCCAAGAAAAGAAGGTTTATAAATTGAACAAATCAATATATGGCCTAAAGCAGTCTTCAAGGCAGTGGTACCTGAGATTTTATAAGGAAGTGATTTCATTTGATTTCACCCTGATCGATGAAGACCATTACATCTATGTGAATAAGTTCAATGAAATGTTTGTGATTCTTTCACTTTACGTGGATGATATTTTATTAGCTGAAAATAATTTGGAGTATGTGAAAACTGTTAAGTCTTGGCTTTCAAAGTCATTTGACATGAAAGATATGGGTAAAGCAGACTATATATTGGGTGTAAAAATCCAAAGAGATCGTTCCAAAAAATTTTTGAGTCTATCTAAAGAAACATACATAAAGAAAATTTTGGAACGTTCTCGAATGAATACTTGCAAATCCATGGATACTCCTATAGCAAGAGGCAAAACTTTAAGTCTTGAAATGTGTCCAAAGACTGAAAAAGAAAAGGAATACATGTCTCGAGTTTCATATTTTAGCGCGATTGGGAGCTTGATGTACGCTATGATGTGTACTCGCCCAGACATTTATTATGCTGTAGATCTGGTTAGCAGGTATCAATCCAATCCTGGAAGAGATCATTGAAAAGCAGTAAAGAGAATTTTTTGATACCTCAAGGGAACTGCAAATTATTCACTATGCTATAGTGGATCTGATTTATTCATTAGAGGTTATACAGATGTTGATTGGGTTGGTGACTGGTATGATAGAAAATCGACCTCCAATTATGCTTTCTTACTAAATGGTGGTGCTATTTTATGGAAAAGTAAGAAACAAACTTGCACAACCCTTTCAACCATGAAATCTGAATTTGTGGCTTGTGCATCTACAGTACAAGAAGTTGTTTGGTTAAAGAGATTCTTTGAGCATTTGAATATTGCAAAGAATTCTAAGGGTCCCATCATTTTACATTATGATAGTCAAGCGGCTATCGCATATACGAAGGATCCTAAGTATCACAGCAAGATCAAGTACATTGACATCAAGTATAACTTTGTGAGAGACATAGTAGCAAGTGGAGAAATAAATTTACAATACATTCTTACCCGAGAAATGATAGCTAATCCCTTTACGAAGGCAATATCTAGAGACTTGTTTGAGAAATATGTTATGGCTCTAGGTTTGCGTAGGATATGATTATATTTCTGTATTGTAAAATAACTTAAATGTTATAATATTCTTATCAATATAAGACTCTTGAATTTATGTTCATATCTCATAAGCATATGATAATGTGTTTTTTTTATAATGTGTGTCGAACAAGTCGCAAGATTGGTTCTCTCACATGATCAATCACCTCTTACGTCAAGAAATGTGAAGAGATGATTTCCACCATCATATTATGACTTGTTTTGTAAAGCCAGATGTGAGTTTCTATAAGAATATGGATTTGAGGATCATTAAAGAAAGAAACTCAGGTTAGACATTTAGAGGTGTCTAGACCAAGATTTGTACGATATTGAATGACTAAAAGAATAAGACACACACACCAATATAAAGTGAAAACATCATAGCACGTGTTTCATACCAAGTGTGCTTAGCGACCAATGGGTTAATGGAAGAATGAATCCCTGCTTCTTCATTGTGTGAGTCTCTAAAAGTTACATTAACTTTTCATTGAAATACCTTTGGACCTTTGACTGTTTCTTGAAGTTTAGATCGGTGTTGCTACTTTAGCATGTCACTAATAGCCATGAGTAATTTAGTAATGTAGTACATGTCTAGGAAAGCAATTGATTTGGAACAGATAGATTCAAGTAGAAAGGGAAGACAATTAAAATGAATAATTTGACTTGTCTACACAAGCCGACTATTACACTAACCATATAGGTGTCAAGTGTAATTGTGTATATGAAGTTAAACATGAACTCGAGTTCACCTCTTTAAGAGGATGAGGGATTAGATAAGTAACTACTAAATTATTGAATTATGTCTAAGGGATTAGATAAGTAACTACTAAAGTGGTGAATTATGTCTTGGGTATTGTGAGTATTAGTATCCTCATATTAGTAGCGAATTCTTTCCACATGTGATTGGATTCCTATGTGGAGCTTGTAAAACCTTATAGGTAAAGCTCTTGATGCTCACAGGTCGTACAAACTATTTATCGTATGAATTGGATATATTATTGATGTCGTACTGGCTTGGGTCTTGTCCACCATGTGCAAAGTGGGAGATGTAATATTATGGGTCATGGGTTGTCCATGTGAACCGACCCGACCCAACCCGTAATGTTTCTAACTAAAAGATAAGATTAATCCTGATGAGGATTATCTGAATTTTGAAAAGAAGGGGGAACAATTACTTAGTAACTGACAAACAAATTATTACATATACCCCTTTTTCTTTAATGACAGGGTGATCAAAAAGTGACAAAAATCAGAAACATCTCTCCGCACATAATATTCAACAATCTAAGACACTTAGTTTGTAAAATCCGTTTTCAAGAGAGACGAAGTAGACTTGGGGCAGATTTGATTGATATCAAGATCAACGATTTTTGCTGCGTAAGGTACACTATCCATGTTGTTTTTGCTCCGTTTTGCTTTCAATATGTATAATTAAAAATATACATATTATCTAGGTCATCTATTTAGATGTAGGCATGGGTCATGATGTCAATTATTGGAAAACATATGCACAGCGGAAGCATTCCAGAAACATACTCCTTACATGAATAATAGATAACACATTGTTTATGCTAGAACACATACGATTATGCTAGATCACATAAACTCGTTGAAATTTAATTCGATAAATACTTCTTGAAGCGTGAACACGTATCATCAAGCAAGTCTAAAAGTACGACTCTGATTCTGCAGTCTTCTGCAGTGATCCCAAATTAACAGTCGAACTCTCTCAATACTTGGGTGGGCAAGTATGAAATAGAAAACTTATTCCTTTTCTAGGTTAGGAGAATCCCTACTTATAGAGATATTTTTCCTAGTCCAAAAAGGAGAACAGAAACCCGTTTGTTTTCTTGTTAGAAAATAAACACTTATTTTTTCCTTTTTCTTTAGAAATTAGGATTCAGAGTTCTAGTTAAATATGGGCATTGCAGGGACTACAAAATTAATTACTGTGGCTCCCTATTATGGAGATAATTTAAAAATCTAACTCTGATTTGAATTATTCTTACCATAATAAATTACTAATCATTCCACTAGAAATTCGTAATTGCACTCCTATATTTATATTGTGAAATCCCCCATTAAGCACTTATGTAATTCCTAATGTTAAGATTACAAATACTAATCAATAAATTAAATTACTGACAAATTCAATCTAATGATTAATTTTCTTTAGAGCACTGCTTAACTTATTTATGTGTCGGATTCATAAAATCTACTTGCAAGATTTGACACAATGAAAACTTATAAGCTTCTTAAAAAGGCATATCATCAATCTCTATACCGAGACATGGATTCTATCAACTAACTTATCATTTCATCAATATATGTTATTATCATCCAATCTACCATACATACTAACCTATCTTAGGATCTCACCTTTTAATAAATCAAAATGATAATTAATGTATACTACTCATAATAGTTATATCAAGATTGAGAATGTAAGTACATTTAATAGTTTAGAGAATATGTTTTTTGTCAGTCAGTCTAAAACATTTATCTCTGCTCTGTCCCGTTCAATACATACAAAATGCACTAGCACAAGAAGTCGGAACTACACCATTCCCATAATCAAGATAAATTACATTTAATCTTGTGCTACAATCACACTGATGGCTGTTCCAATTTCCATCCTAGATTGTGAACAAAAATCTTTATACTTATAGGAACCGATGATTCAATCCTCTGTGTATAAGCTAAAACTCTATACACTAAATCATCTACTATATAAATAAACAGACACATAAACGAATACATGATCTATTAGATCTTATTAAAATTGATTTAACAATTGTTCTATAATAAATATTATATCTAAACACATGGTCAATAGTAGATATATCATGATTAATAGTATATATCCAACACATTGTTTATACCATAAACATTCATAAGGTGGAGATTCTAGTAATTCATCCCTGAAGGAAAAATTTTATTCATAAATTCAAAGAGTTCTCCACAATGAAAATAACCAGCGGAACTCGTATTTATATTAGTGCAAAACCTAATTTAGTTAGGAGTAGATATATATTCCTATATCCTACTTAGATATGATTTAAATAAATATCAAACCCTAAACAAATTTGATTTCCGATTTCAACTTTAAATTTTTATTACAACAAAATCTTATAACAAAATCTCCAATATCCTATAAACAATTGAAGCGTGAAGTTGAAGAAAGATTGTATTACAAACCTTCTATGAATGGGAAAAGACAAAGGCCTAATTAACTTACCGCGTGACCGCCTAAGGAGGAAATTAAGCATAATCCCCAAGGTGTATGCTGTTAAATTTTTGTCCCCATTTAATAATTTTTTTAAAAGTTACTTTTAACTTGAAAAAATTCGTATAAAAATTAAAATAACAACTTCCGCCTCATGGCCAATATACTTTGTCATTAAGTTTTACTTATGAAATACTTCAAGTCTAACTTATGGGTACTCTATAACTTATATCATAGAAGCAAAATGTAGCTCGGCTCTATAACTTCTACTATAGAGACAAAAAATGACTCGGGTTTTTTAAGAAAATCTTATACCTCACGAGCAACAATTTACACTATTTCATCAAGTGTAATTTATGGAGTACTCTATGACTTCTCCCATAGAGGCAAAACGTAGCTCAAAGATTTTAAAAGAATAAGTTATGCCTCACGGGCAACAGTTTACACTATTTCACCACTAAGTCTAATTATGAGATATTGTATAACTTACGTCTTATGGACAAAAGTTAGAACTTACGTCTGATGATCAACATACCTAAATTCTAACTTTTCTCTATAAGACAAAACTTCTGATTAATTGTGCAGGTTCATTGTCTTGTAATATCCTAAACATTTGTCTTGTAGGCACGATTTTTTGAGTGGCACCAAAAATTAGGACCATCCTTATGGGCGTCATTTTTGTAAGACTGTTCTTATGGCAACAAAATATCAAGACTAATCCATTTTAGGGTCATTTCTGAACTTGACCCGAGTCTGAAAGGGGGAAGGGGGGGACACCTAATAAGTTATTTTGGTTAAAACGCAATTGAGCATCATTATTTTTTAGTCTATGTGAGGGGGTGGCTAATTGTTAAAGAAAAAATGTTCTTCCTAGGTCGTTTACAATTAGCCACCCTCCTCTTTTTTTTCTGTGTTTTTTCTAAAATGTCTTCGAATATTTAGAGTTAGTGATTAAAGGCACATCTAAATATCACTTTTTTTCGCGAATTTCATATTTACTATACATGATAATTTGGATTTCTTACTTGAGTCTCAAATTTGAGTTTTAGAGATACATAACTTTTTGATTAAAAAGGTGGTATAATAATGACTCTATATAGTGCAGATTTGAATTAATTGGATCAAACAATTTTGTGATAAAAACTTTGAGATACCATATATATAGAGGTACAACCCGTCTTAGTTTCAGGTTCGACAAAACACATAGTTTTCATTCAAACTTCAGACCAAAAATTTTAAAATTCTCACATTTAATATACATAAATAATTTATCTAGAACTCAATAAATAAAAATGATTATGATTCCAAAGCTATAAACTAAGAACTCGTTTGGACATACAAATTTTCTGCTTTCTCCAAGAAAAACAGGTCGGTTGTATAGGATTTTTTTTTTTTCACTTCAACTTGAAACTGAGTTTTTCCTGTAAACCTCACAAATTTAATATTTTTTCAAATAAAATGCATGTTTAAACACAATTTTACTATCAATATCTTTTTTCTACTTAACTTGAAACTAGCATGTGTCCATCGCTAGCTATCTGCATTTGTTATGGTTTTTTACCGAAAAAAAATAGGTAATGAATAAGATCAGTTCAGGATCATGGGATTCTTTGTTGGGTTTGGTTGATAAGAAGTGAATGGAAAATGGAGGTAAAAACATGGAGGGAAAATGAAGAGTAAGTCTTCACTTTAAAGAAGTGAACTTCTCCCACATTGATGGGAGAAAGAAACTTTCTTGTGTATATATTGGAATACATTCCTTCATGTGGATAGTGACGCAAGCACAAGACAAATCTTGCGCCGTCATCGTAGTCGCTCGCTCGGCTTCGGATTTGGTTTTGGATTTGGCAAATGATCGATCGAGAGACTATCTTTTTGGACAAAGTTTATTTGAAACTTGAGAATTATTGATAGTTTAATCCAAAAATCTGATAGAAAATTATTTCTCCATATGCGGACACACATGAACGGATGCGGACGCATGTCACAACGCACCTCGAAGGGATGCGACCCTTCGAGGCACTGGTTGAAATCGAATTGGCGACCTGCGCGCGCTTGTGGCACCTGCGAACGAAGGTGAGCAGGCCAAACCAGTAGCTCCTGGTTTTGTGCCAAACGCTGACCTGCGGCCGCAGGTCACAGCGCAGGTCAGGTGTCGGTTCGAAACAGTGTGTCTTTTCTTCAACCATTGCTTCTCTTCTGAAGCACCACTTCTTAGGCTATAAATATTTATGTTTTCCTCAGATGAAGGAGATACGAAATTATTATTTTCACAAGTCAAAAACTTTCTTCTTTACAAAAGAAATCAAAGTAAGTGTGATTTACTCCATTGATTGAGTTCGACGAAGTTCAACAAATTCCATTGCCGGTTTTGTTGAATAGTGTTCTATTTATCCTGGGAGGAATCAATCCAAACCTTGGACAATTGTGAGGGGATTATATTCTTTAAGGAAACACAGTTTAACTGTGGGCTTAGAACTATCACTTTTAACAATTTTCTGGTTTTTACAGGTGAAGGAACAACAAACAACATTCTTTTCTATCCATAGGAAAGGTTATAGCACAAAACATACTTCTATTAGATTTTGGGAGTATATCTTAAAATTTTGTTTTCAAATATTCATTTGGCCATAAAATTTTAAAAATATTTTCGAGTTCCAATGATGGGCTCAGGCCAGTTTTTGTGTTTCTTGAACTTCCACTCACAAAATGTCAAATCTTTTTCAAGTAAAGTGCATGTCCAAACACAAGTTCAAATTTCAGAAATCACTGCTTCAGAAACTCAAATTTTCAAATTACAACTTCAAAATTTATGACCAAATAAGAACGAAATATTTGTTTTGAAAAAAATTATCAGATCCATGCCCAAACGCCTACTATAAATCCTAGATCTTACTCTGCATATAAAGTGGAAAAGATTGGTTATTAGACAAGTACAGGAGTAGAATAATTATTGCATGAACAAATAGGAGCAGAGGCATTCTTTAAGTTTTGTTTTTGTAAGCCAAATGACAATTTGTACTTTTGCCTCCCTAGCCTACTCTAGTTATAATTTAATGTTAGGGAAACATTGTCAAGATAGTCTTTGACTCTATTACTCCACACGTTTCAATTTGTTTGACCTACTTTTCTTTTTAATCTGTTTAAAAAAGAATGACTCTTTCCTTTTTTAGCAACTCTTTAATTCTAACTTTTCACGTGACATGTTTTAGACTACAAAATTAAAAGATATTTTGATACATTTAATCAAGAAGTCATAAAGATTGATGTGACCAATCACGAAATCAAGAATTTTGCGAATGGTGTTTAAAATTTAGCTATACATACTTATACGAAGTATACTTGACACATATACATAATTGACTATAATTTTTCTTCAACTGATCACCTTGAGCCTATGTGGCTCTGCCACCGTAATAACATCGTGTAGACTTTTATGCAAGGAAGGTTCTTATAAGCCAGAAAATAGTTCTTTTAATATAAAAATCTTGAAAGGCGACGAGGTAATTTTTATTTTTTTTGTTTCTCACTCGATGTTCGATATGCTTTGGACACTAATTTGGTTAAGTTTGGAAGAATTTAGGTAATTGACATACAGTCAGATCCTAGTAATTGAGGAGAAAGGGGACAAATAGCAAGTTTTGCCTTTTCTTCTTACACTTTGTCCGTTACACTTGGTTTGGATGGTTGTTATTATATCATTTCATAATATATCGTATTGTATTATATTATAGTGTGTTATATTATATTGTAGAGAAAAGATATCATTTTATTCCTAAATTTACCTACACAACTTACTTTTAATCTTCAACTTAATGGGTATTTATTTACCCTCTTGATAATTTTAAAGTGAATTAATATCACCCCTTCGCAGCTCATACTAGTCGCAACACGGAAAGTGAATAACACATGCGTCATGTAATTGACATATTAGTGTCACATCATTGCCACATCAGAGTCACGTCTAAATTTTATTTTTTTTTTAAAATGACCCCACTAATTTGTATATTATAGAATAAAAAAAAAAAAAAAAAAGAGGAAATCTCCCCTGTCCCATTCCTTTCTTCTCCACACCCACTACCCCCATTTCTTGTTTTGCAAACCCCTCCACCCCATCCCCTCAACCCTGACCCTCTTTCTCACCTTCTTCAAACCCATTCATCCTCTTTTGTCTTCTACAAACACCCGTTTTTTACAATGCAAAAATCTGAAAAATCTAGCTAACACAACTTACATTAATCCGAAAATTTGAAAAAAAAATAACAAATAAAACCATTCCAAAATCAACAAATAGAATCACAAGTTGGATGCCACCACAAGCAGAGCAGCCTTAGAACCACAAAAAAAAAAAAGATATAAAAAAAATTAAGTTTTGGAGATTGTAAAATTGAGAAAAATTGTTTGACTTGTGAAAAATTGAATTGGTTATACATTTCTTCTTCTTCTCAGTAATGGAATTTGAAAAAAGTGTGTTAAAATTCACAACTTTTTCATACACATTTTTTTTTCTTTCTTGAAGAAATTGATGAAGTGTAATAGAAGTGGAGGTTGAGGGTTAGAAGAAGGAGAAAAGGGATTGGGGTGGGGGTGTAAGAAGAAAGAATAGAAGAATAGGATGAGGGGTGACGGGTGGGGGGTGAGAGGTGAAGGGTGGGATTTTTTTTTCTTTATATACATAAATATAATAAAAGTGGGACCATCTCCTATTTTTACTAAAATTAGTATGCGTAATCATGCGATGCGCGGCTATTATAAGTTAAAATTAAATTATTTTAAAAAAAAATTATGCGTGTAACAATAAAGACATAAAATCATACAAAAAACTTATGGTCTATGTGAAAATATATACTTCGTACAAATGAAATTGTGTGTTTAAGTTGAGGTATATCTTATTATTTATTACAACAACGATCTTTATTTTTAATTTCGTCAAACCTATGCCACTATTGAAGAAATAAATATAAAGAAAATTTCAAGCTTAACAGATACATTACAAAGCAAGTTTTGTACTAATATAGGGAAAGTAAAATTGTTAATGCTCTCGATCTCCTTTTTTTTTTTTTTTTACAATTCTTGGCATAATAGACACAAATTCTTTTCTCCATTCTGCCAAGTATAAATCCAATATATGTCTGCATATTTTTCACAATAATGCAAAAGAAAATCAATCATAGACAACAATTAGTGGGTGTCATTGTACAATAGCTTAAATGCTAAATTTCATTTTTCACAATTGATTTTTTAATTTACCTTGGTTTTTATTCTATAACACCAATAGAGAAGTGTTGGGATAAATCCCGCCACCGAAATAATATTTGAGGTAATAATAGAGAGTGTGAGCGGTATTATAGTGAGGTGGAAAAAATCAAAAGAGGGTTATTTCTTTTGAGTGTGTAGGGGTTCCTAGAGTATTTACTCGAACCTACAAAGTGTAAAATTCCTCATTATAGTGGATTATTTTGCTCCTCTCGGGCCCGTGGTTTTTTCCTTTATTCAGAAGGGTTTCCACGTTAAAATCTTTGTGTCCTTGTTATTCTTTTTGTTGATTATCGTATCATAGTGCTACGTTATTATTCCGTTGTTATTACCTCAAATATTATTTCTGTGACGGGGTTTATCCCCAACAACTGGTATCAGAGCACAGGTTCTGCTTATTCACGAAAATATTTTTTTGCGGTGGGTCGTACTATACTCGGAGAAATAAAAATGTCCGGAGTAAAGTATGAGGTAGCAAAATTTAACGGTGATAGCGGTTTCTCAACATGGCAGAGAAGGATGAGGGATCTACTCATCCAACAAGGATTACATAAGGCACTAAGTGGCATATCCAAAAAGTCCGAATCCATGAAAATGGAGGATTGGGAAGAAATAAATGAAAAGGCTGCTAGTGCAATCAAGTTGCACTTAACAGATGATGTGGTCAATAATATCATCGACGAAGATAGTGCATGTGACATTTGGACAAAGTTAGAAAATCTATATATGTCCAAAACACTGACAAATAGATTGTACCTAAAGAAGCAATTGTACGCCCTACATATGGGTTAAGGTACGAATTTTTTGTCACATTTAAATGTGTTCAACGGACTAATCACGCAGCTGGCTAACCTCGGGGTAAAGATCGAGGAGGAAGATAAAGTCATTGTGCTCTTGAACTTATTGTCATCTTCTTATGATACTTTGACAACAACCATCTTGCATGGTAAGGACTCTATTGAGCTGAAGGATGTCAAGTCAGCTCTTCTACTTAATGGGAAGATGAGAAAGAAGCCTGAATATCATGGTCAGGCTCTCATCTCAGAAAGTAGAGGCAGGAGTCACCAGAGAAGTTCAAATAACTATGGCAGATCCGAAGGTCGTGGAAAGTCCAAGGTCCGATCTAAATCAAGAGCCAGAAATTGCTACAATTGCAATCAACCAGGTCACTTCAAAAGAGATTGTCCAATTCTAAAAAAGGGCAAAGGTGAAAGTAGTGGCAAGAAGAATGAAGACAACACGGCTGCCATAGTGCAAGACAATGATAATGTTGTTCTCTTCATAAATGATGAAGAGGAGTGCATGCACTTGGCAGGTCTAGAGTCGGAATGGGTGGTTGATACAATAGCATCTTACCATGCTACACCTGTAAGGGATCTATTCTGCAGATATGTAACAGGTGATTTTGGCAATGTGAAAATGGGTAACACAAGTTACTCAAAGATTGTGGGGATCGGAGATATTAGTATCAAGACTAATAAGGGATGCACATTAGTTTTGAAAGACGTGCGCCATGTACCTGATTTGCGGTTGAACTTGATCTCGGAAATTGCTTTAGACCAAGATGGGTACGAGAACTATTTTGCAAATAAAAAATGGAGACTCACCAAGGGAGCATTGGTGATTGCAAAAGGAGTTGCTCGTGGCACGTTGTACAAGACAAATGCAGAAATATGCCGAGGTGAATTGAATGCGGCTCGAGAAGAGATTTCTGCTGATTTATGGCACAAAAGAATGGGTCATATGAGCGAGAAAGGATTGCAGATTCTTGCTAAGAAATCACTCATCTCTTTTGCCAAAGATACGACAGCAAAACCATGTGACTACTGCTTATTTGGTAAGCAACATAGAGTCTCATTTCAGACATCGTCTGAAAGAAAGTTGAATATACTTGATTTGGTATATTCAGATGTTTGTGGTCCAATGGAGGTAGAATCGATGGGCGGTAACAAATATTTTGTTACTTTTATTGATGATGCTTCACAAAAATTGTGGGTTTATATCTTGAAAACCAAAGATCAGGTGTTTCAAGTATTCCAGAAGGTTCATGCTTTGGTGGAAAGGGAGACGAGTGGAAAGCTAAAGAGTCTTTGCACTGACAATAGAGGTGAGTACACTTCAAGGGAATTTGAAGGGTACTGTTCAAGTCATGGGATCAGACATAAGAAAACAGTTCCTGAAACCCCACAACACAATGGTGTAGCTGGGTGGATGAATCGCACCATTGTCGAGAAGGTGAGAAACATGCTCAGAATGGCTAAACTGCCTAAGTCATTTTGGGGTGAAGTAGTTCAGACGACCTGTTACCTGATCAATCGCAGTCCATCAGTTCCATTGGAGTTTGATATTCCAGAGAGTTTGGACCCTACTCACATCTGAAGGTGTTCGGTTGCAGAGCTTTTGCACATGTACCGAAGGAGCAGAGAACAAAGTTGGATGATAAATCAGTTCCCTGCATATTCATCGGATATGGAGATGAAGAGTTCGGTTACAGATTGTGGGATCTTGTAAAGAAGAAGGTCATCAGAAGCAGAGATGTTGTATTTCGAGAAAGTGAAGTCGGAACTGTTGATGATCTGTCAGAGAAGGCCAAGAAATGGAATGGTATAATCCCTAACGTTATTACCATTCCTTCTACTTCTAGCCATCCCAGAAGTACAGAAAGTACAACCGATGAGATTTCCGAGCAGGGGAAGCAACCTGATGAGATTGTCGAGCAGGGGGAGCAACTTGGTGATTGTACCGAGCAAATGGAGTACCCTAATCAAGAAGAACAATCTCAACCTCTGAGGAGATCAGAAAGGCAAAGGGTAGAGTCATCCAAGTACCCTTCCTCAGAGTATGTCCTTATCAATGATGAGGGGGAGCCAGAAAGTCTTAAGGAGGTGCTGTCCCATCCAGAAAAGAACCAGTGGATGAAAGTCATGCAAGAAGAGATGGAATCTCTACGTAAAAATGGCACATACAAACTGGTTGAATTTCCAAAAGGTAAAAGATCACTTAAGTGCAAGTGGGTCTTTAAACTCAAGAAAGATGGAAATGGCAAACTGGTCAGATATAAAGCTCGATTGGTGGTAAAAGGCTTCGAACAGAAGAAAGGTATTGATTTTGATAAAAAAATTTCACCTGTTGTCAAAATGACTTCTATTCGAACCATTTTGAGCTTAACAGCTAGCCTAGATCTTGAGGTAGAGCAGTTGGATGTGAAAACTGCATTTCTTCACGGAGATTTGGAAGAAGAAATTTATATGGAGCAGCCAAAAGGATTTGAAGTAGCTGAAAAGAAACATATGGTGTGTAAACTGAATAAGAGTCTTTATGGGTTGAAGCAGGCACCGAGGCAGTGGTACAAAAAGTTTGACTCATTCATGCAAAGTCAAACTTACACAAAGACCTATTCTGATCCATGTGTATACTTCAAAAGATTTTCTGACAACAACTTTATTATTTTGTTGTTGTATGTGGATGACATGTTAGTTATAGGACAGGACAAAGAGCTGATTGTCAAGTTGAAGGGAGATTTGTCCAAGTCATTTGATATGAAGGACTTGGGCCCTGCACAACAAATTCTAGGGATGAAGATTGTTCGAGAACGAGTAAACAGAAAATTGTGGCTATCTCAGGATAAGTACATTGAACGTGTACTCGAACGCTTCAACATGAAAAGTGCTAAAGCTGTTAGCACACCTCTTGTGGGTCATCTGAAGTTGAGCAAGAAGATGTGTCCTGCAACAAAGGAGGAGAAAGGGAATATGACAAAAATTCCTTATTCTTCAGCGGTCGGGAGTTTGATGTATGCAATGGTGTGTACCAGACCAGATATTGCTCATGCAGTTGGTGTTGTTAGTAGGTTTCTTGAAAATTCTGGAAAAGAACACTGGGAAGCAGTCTAGTGGATACTCAGGTACCTGAAAGGTACCTCTGGAGACTGTTTGTGTTTTGGAGGATCTGAACCAATCTTAAAGGGCTATACCAATGCTGATATGGCAGGTGACCTTGATAATCGAAAATCCACTACTGGATATTTGTTTGTTTTTCAGGGGGAGCTATATCATGGCAGTCGAGGTTGCAGAAGTGTGTTGCACTATCTACAACTGAAGCGGAGTATATTGCAGCTACTAAAGCTGGCAAGGAGATGGTATGGCTGAAACGGTTCCTTCAAGAGTTTGGCTTGCATCAGAAGGAGTATGTCGTCTATTGTGACAGTCAAAGTGCAATAGACTTGAGCAAGAACTCCATGTATCATGCAAGGACGAAACACATCAAAAAACAACAACTAAGAAGTAGTTGTGGAGAGCATCTCATAGAGAGTGTGAGAAAATAGTGTGTGAGGAAAAATAGAGAGTGTGAGTGATATCACAGTGAGGTGGAAAAAATCAAAAGAGGATTATTTCTTTTGAGTGTGTAGTGGTTCCTGGAGTATTTACTCGAACCTACAAAGTGTAAAATTCCTCATTATAGTGGATTATTTTACTCCTCTTGGGCCCGTGGTTTTTTCCCTTATTCAGAAGGGTTTCCATTAAAATCTTTGTGTCCTTGTTATTCTTTTTGTTGATTATCGTATCACGGTGCTACGTTATTATTCCGTTGTTATTACCTCAAATATTATTTCTGTGGCAGGGTTTATCCCCAACAAGAAGAACGTCACTGTTCACTCCTCTGTCAATCCACTGCCCTTGGTTTCTCTCCCTAACTATCGAAATAATGGCTCCATCTTCTTTCCTGTAATTCCACAACACTCACACAAACCATTTGATCATCTCCACTTCATTCGTTTTGGCCTTCACTTGTGCTTCAGTTCGAGTAACTTCAGTCACTTATTTCCTCATCATTATCATTGTTATTGCTCATTTTAATCACCTAAAAAATAAGCTTTTAAAAGGACAGACCAGTGTGTTAAAGCTCCCGCTATGCGCAGAGTCCGGGAAAGAGCCCCACCACAAAGGTCTGTTGTACGTAGCCTTACCATGTTGAAAAATGGTAACCATTTTGAAATTTTGAAATTCAAAACGCACCATCAAGATCTACAAATAATTCTTCATAGTGATTGGCAGATCCAGCATGCAAGCAAAACATAGGTGCAATACATATATGTGAGAAAGCAAAAGCATCTCTTTGCGCATTACACAAATTTTAACAATACATAAGTGATAATGACCCTTTTCGCACTTAGTTCTCTCAGTTAAGTAAATTTGAGAAAACCATATTCTTCAAGTTGGCCATGATAGCTGTGTTGAAAGAAATTAAGACCAATAGCCAAAATACGATAGCCAACGTACCAAATGCTAAAAAATTGTAAAGAATTATCACCATCAAAAAACCGGTTAAATCTTAGTTTAGAAAATGTTCACTCTTTCAACTTGGACGATTCTTTTTTATACTCCAGATACTCTAAAAAATATTGGCACCTGTAATTTATTCTATGATGATTGATGAATAATCCATCAGTGAAAAATGAGTATGTTTCTCTTTGAAGCCTGGAAATACGAAGACATAAGCATATGATAAACTCCAAAGTCAAACACAAAAATATAATATGATGATATACAACATCAAAGTTTAGAAGTTTCATTGAACACTTCAATTCAACTGGTGAAAGACATTATGGAGGAAATATAATGGTGTTTGCTCATTCAATAAAAAATTGCAATCAACTCAAACAACCGGAATATGAAATACTACTAAGTTGAAGACCTTGAACATACTCAAATAACTATTAAAATTTCACACATGGTCACGTAATTATAAGAAAAATCATACAACCTAAAAATATTAACTTCTTGATGGATGACTCTAAAAATGACTACTTATGAAAAGAAAAAAAGGCACACCTGATAAACCATTCCTGCAGATACCATCAATATTTTTCTGAAGCTGCTAAAACTCTTCTTAGCTAAATCAATTACTCAACAACAACTGCTAAAATTTGTAAGAACTGAAAAATCATGGGAAAATCTTTTCAAACATTTTTTTTTCCAATATTGATGAAAATCTCATTGTTTAGCCACTCAATTATTTTTATTTTCAAATTCCAAAAGTATCAACTCACTCTCACAGATCAATAGTCAATCATTCTATTATCCAACATCCAAGGAATTCGAAGAGACCACAAGATCCTTTGAAACATTAAGACAAAGCATTTTAGCATTATCCTGCAACGGCAGAATTGGAAATGAATAAATATAAAGAAAACAGATTACAAATTAGAGTTGCTGCCTAAAAACGATACCTGCTTAGAATTGGGCAAAGATTAAAGTAACTATACAAAAGAAAACTTTGACAAATGATACCTGCTTAGAATTGGGTAAGGATTCAAACAAATCAGTGCGACGGTGAATTGGCCATGCATATGAATCGATTGCCCATTTTTTTTTCAGATTTCTATTCCCCACAAAACCCAATTCTGTTTTGCTAAAAAAATATATGAAATTGGACCACAAAAATTGATTTTTTGGGGAAATCCCAAGGAGTTTCAGGCGACCGGAAAAGAAAATTCTGGAATTCAATGGAGAGTTTTGCGATTAGTCTGATGAGCGGAAGAGAGGTTTCCTTTAAATGGATATATAACACTTTTATCAGTTGTAAATCAGTGGGAGGAAGTTTTAAATTGACAGTTTTCTTTTTAGAACTGAACATTTATTTTCAAAATAATTATTTATTTCTTTTTATTTTTTTAAAAAATTTTCTATTGTTAATTTTATTTAATTATAAATACTGATTTTTGTGGTGCTGACACGTGACATTTTTGCCTCTCCTATTTTTTTTTTTATATATATATCAGTGTTTTAAAAGGCGGGGGTGTGAGGCGAGACGTTTTACATAGCACAGGGCGAGGCATAAGTCCCAAGACATGGGCGTAAGTCCTAAGGATCTACGGGGTGTATATCTCATGTATCTTTGTTTTTATAATTTGATTACTAAAAATATAAGTAACAACAAAATTTTCAATGATTCTACAAATAATTTCTTAAAATATATGACTATCATACTATGCAATTTACCTCCCTAAAAGAAATAATCAATAAACTATTAATATTATAATTAAAACATAAACTCTTTCATGAATAAAAATAAAATACTTTCAAATAACAAAATAAAATATGATAATTTTGAAATATAGGACAAAAACATAATGATCAATGACAAGTGAATATATAAATTTCGAATATGTATTTTAAACAGAAATGTTAAGTCATATTCACCCTCACGACGTTCTGAATTAGTACATAAGCTAATTACTTTTAATTTTCTTATTTCAACAGATGAAAAAAAACCTACTAAGCATCATTTAATTAGTAGAGAATTATGAGTATCAACAGCATTGACTAAGGAATTTGATACAATTTGTGTAAGAACTATTAGGCGAGTCCCGGACGTTGGGCGTTAGGCGTGTTCAGGGCGTACAGTCGGGCGCTTAGGACGTAAGCCTCACTGAACTAAGTCCCACACACAAGCCCCGAAGCGTTTTGCCAGTGCCCCGCCCTGGGGCGAGTCCAGACTCTGCCTTTTAAAACACTGATATATATAGATAGATAGATAGATAGATAGATAGATAGATACACACTTTTTTTTTTTTTTAATGCCACGTCAACATTAGAGGTGATATTAATTCACTTTAAAGTTGTTAAGGGGGTAGATAGATAGATAGATAGATACACGCTTTTCTTTTTTTTTAATGTCACGTCAACATTAGGGTTGATATTAATTCACTTTAAAGTTGTTAAGGGGGTAAATAAATATCTATTAAGTTAAAGGTCTAAAGTAAATTGTAAGGACAAGTTTAGGGGTGAAATGATGTCTTTTCTCTATATTGTACTGTGTATATTATTCTGACGAATACAACGCTTGGATATATGGTATCGTTTTTTCTTATAATTTGAAGTACAAATCTACGAGAGAAGTAGGGTATAGAGTAGAGCTATTATAAAAAGGTAGGGTAAAGAATAAATTAGATAATAAACAAAGACAAAATGGGAAGAAAAAAAAAAAGTAACAACGTGATCACACCATATTGGTCGTTACATTAAATGAGATTTTTCGTTATCATGTAACGATGGATTTAACAATACAATACAATAAAATTTAAGTAACAATCAAAAGAAATATTATATCTAAACTAACAACGCAATATATATAATACAATAGGTAACAACCATCCAAACAAGCTGTTACAAATATGGACAAAAATCATGCATGTTAGTATTTAATTTAATTCAAAAAACAAGGCTGAGGATTTGGATGATAGTACTTACACTACCCTGTAAAGCAACAAAACAAAATTTCACCACTAAAACACTTTCATCAGTTCTTTTTCCCCTTCATTCAAGTCTCTCCAAATTGTGCCATTCACTCAAGGACTTGCTTAAAATGGACTAGGACAAAATCAACTCATTAACATATTTGTAGCTATTTTTAGGCTGATTCTGCTAGCTGCAGCAACAAATTTAACAACTGGCTATCACCATCTTAAGTTACAAGGTTAAATCATGCCAAAGAACACAATTTTTGATGGCTAAATTGCATTGTTAGTGTTAATGACACCTATGTGTGCTTCAGCAGGGAAAATAGATCAAATGTGTCAGCAGTTCTTGCTAATTTCAAGAACCAGTATACTATAGGAAGCCTCCTTTTGAAGGTTTAATAACACAATGAGAAGACCACGTAAACGAATGAACCATTTAAAATGAAAGCAAATGTTCTCATCATAATAAGCTCAACTGTTGAGGCACCGGCAATTTGTGATGTAGAAGAAAATTGCCAATGAGCAGCTTGCAATCACATAGTTGCTATTAAGGTTCTTAGCCTAGTTAAACTTTGCAAAGCAAAAAATTGTTTAAAAACTCAGTCTTCATCTGCTAACTAACAAAACTAAACACAAGTAGTTGTAGTCGGATGTGTTGTACTACTGGTATGGTCCTGATCAAAAGAAGAAAAGAAATTGGCGGTTGTCACAGGTTTACCAGCCAACTATTTCAGCTCCTGCAATAATGATGTGAAAGATTCATGTTGGTGAAGGATGGTGAATGATGATAAGGTAGTACTCCACTTCCAAAGTGCAGTTGATGAGTGGTAACTGAGGGTGCAGTGATTGCTGAATTTTCTAATCCTGATGATGCTGCAGTAGAGAAGAGTGGCAATGTAGGACTCCCACCGTAAGTATTTTGGTCTTGTCCCATCCATTTTAAAGAGCTGTCAACTTCCAAGCCCTTCTCTATTGCTGAACCCTGGAGGAAGCATTTTAGGATGTTTATTCGGTACATTGTACTGAATAAATTCACAAGACGAGGCATATACATTGAACTACTAGATAGTAATTTGACAATCTCTATGCAGGAAAGAGAGAAATAAGTGACATATAGATGAATCTAGGTAATGAATGCTACATTTAGTGCACCATTCTTATGAGAAGAAGAATTGAAAATAATTCAAGCACTGTTGACCAGAATACCTTAAATGTGGGAAAGAAGTTGTCATTTGATCCATTCCAACTGAGGGGTTGCTGCATTTGCATACGCTGACCATGAAGCAGCAGTTTACTTCTCAGTGTTGCAGAAGCAGAGGTCTGCAAGAGAGGAACGGCCAAGTAGATTGCTTAGACAAAGAGGTTGAATACAAATCTACCTTTGTTACAGATCATGGAAGACCATAAATGGAGATAGAGATCATGAAAGTCTCAAATTACCGTGACTTCTCTATGATGTTCAGGCAAACCTTTTGAACCATCCCGGCACTGGAAGTTTCCGATTTGGCTAGTGTTCCCATGTTGATTCTCAGCATAGGAAGAGAAAGATATGCCCAAATTTAGATCAAGATTATGACTTGAGCCTACATCAAATGTAAAGATCGCAAGTTTTCAACCAGCTAAGCAGAGCTAAAGAATAAAGTGACAAACAAAAAGACTGTCTGGAAAAGTGTGCAAGTTTTGATAGTACCTCCAATGTCAGCCTCAGAACTCAATATCCCATCGTATGTGCTTGGCTCAAAGTTGGTGACTGCCTCCTTCCCATTGCATTTTATAGCAGCCTTATCATATGCCCTGATCACGCCAAAGACCAAGTTCAGTCAATGTTGAGAGGTTAAACCACATAAGATAAAAAGTAATGAGGAGTCATGATCATTGGACCTTGCAGATTCCATCTCACTGTCAAATAGTCCAAGATACATATATCTGCAGGCACATAGTGTACGGTAACTGGTCAGCGATACTCCCCCTGACTTATAAAGATCAGTATGCATGTTCAGACTTAGGCTCAAAATATAAAAAAAACATTTACTACATCATAATGTGAACTTGCTATTATATACTACTAATCATTTTCCATTTCTAAAATATTATATATTACTAATCATTTTCTACATCTAAATTTAGCTTCATATATTACACGTATGTTTTTCCTTCCCATCTCCTCCTCCTAATTGCTTTAAATTTCTGGTCACTTAGAGATACACGTATCATACGAGTAGGCAGTAGCATTTTTGAAAATTGTACCCATTTTTCATGCGTCATTGAAAATAAGTTCATATCACTTGGACCTATCTATCATGTGATTAGATAGCGAGAACTTGAAACAGACATAGTAATAATTTCATGACATTTCTAAGCCACATTGAAACAAGTGGTCACTCACTTCTTTCCAAGAAGCTGCCCCATCCGCGCTTCCCATCGCCCACATTTATGCAGAGTGACTCCTCGGTATTTTGAACTTCCTCTAGAGAAGCCAGTGCCGTGACGACGAAGTATGTGCACAAACTCTTCTTTGCTAAAGTTCTTCATCTACATGCCAGTCATAGACAATTACATTAAACAGCAATATTTCTCCTAATTGAAAAAGGACTTCAACCAGGAGTAACAATGGCAATCAGCTACTTCAACCAACCTGCTTCAAATCTTTTTCATAATCACTAACGTTAAAATTGATATCTGCATCAAGTCCTCGGAATTTAATTGCAGCACGGTCATATGCCCTGAAATTAGTAAAACAAAAACTCAGTACTACAACTATCCAAGTTCTTTCTTTCAAGAAGTACCAAAATCAAGGAATGGAGTTGAGATAAAATGCGTTCTAAATTATACGGTACCTAGCAGCAGCATGTGCAGTGTCAAAACTCCCTGTGAAAACAAGTTCCAAATGACAAATAAAGCTTGCAGTCAGCAATCAATGCATGAACAAAGTTGGAATAAACTTTATACTAATAAAACATGTGGTCATAGACACGGTTGCTTACCCAAGTAAACTTGTTTCCCACAATCCCTGCAAAGTCCAAAAAGAAACTGTTCAGATTCACATAACGCATTTATTATCTGTTGCTATCCGAACTTGAAAGTGGAAGACGCTTACTAGTAATTGCTAGATAGTTGGATTATATGTAAACATGACTCACTTAACGTACAAAATGGTAGACGTACCAAGTAGAAGAACTACCGACATAAAAGGTACTATGAAAGCTCATAAGAAGGCACATCATGAATAGAGAAACACTGCGTATGAGAAACTCATTAGGAATTCCCAAATCCAATCAACCCCACGTACGTGTAAGTATAAGTTCAGTATGCTAGTGTGCGATGAACAAACACTAACTTTGTCCAGGCTTAAGCATGGATAGTGAAAACTGTTGCTGTAGGATGACGGCTAGCATACCGAAGCAAAACTAGTTCTATTGGTTCCCAAGCACGGATAAATGAAGAGGGTTGCAGTATATTGATGACCAGCATAGAAATATCCAAATTATCAAATATCTTATATAACCCCACCACAATAAAATTGAGATTACGTTTAGTTGACAATAGCATAAATCTCAACCAAAAATAGCAATAGTAATAGTTCCATGAATGGTATTGAACTAAGGAGTTGTTATTACTACAGAGTTTGAAAGAAAACCACTCGAACACTGCTCGAGAGTGAAATAGTGAAGGGTGAAAATCACACTAAAGTATCCATTTTTTTGAGTTTCATACATGAATTATCAGTTGAGTTTCATACATGAACTATCGCCAACTATTTATCAAAATAAACCTTAACTATCAATTGTTCACTTTTCCTATCTAAAATGTCACCATCGTTCAGATAGTAAAAGTGGACATTTGATAGTTGAGGTGTGTTCTCATACATGGTGAATCTGATAGTTGGTGATAATTCGTGTATGAAACTCAAAAAGTCGGATACTTTAGATGTGTTTTTGACCCTTAACTCGAAATGAAAATAGAAGTGATGATCACTAACCAGATGTGGGATTCCCATCTTCCGGTCCTTCGATAGAATGTAACTCCACGATACTGAGAACTCCGAGACCTGGGTCCTTTTCTACTCTTCTTCGACTTTAATCTCTGCTGCGGAGTTTTAACCATCCTCTGCTCATTCAAATTGGCCGAGAGATCCAACTCCGCCTCTCCATTCACCAATGGAAACATACCACGATCCCCATTTTCTTCGTACTCATTACTGATTTTCAGTATATCAAATGCATAACCATCACGAAGACGATGATGATCAGAACAAGAATAATACTCATTATCACCAGCAGTACTTGAATTTTCCATGTTAACAATGAAGGAATTGGAAGTTCCTGAATTCTCCATTTGATTGAATGACAGTTCATTGTGCTTTTCTGAAGCTATTTCACCTGGACCGGAAATGGTTTCTAGTGCTGGAAAATCATCATCAAAACTAAGATTAAGATCAAACATCTCGAAGTTCCTAAAGACCAAATGGGTATGAAGAAGAAAGGGATTTAGCACTTCACACGCTACAGAAAATACATTTCTTCAACCAAATGATGGGGAATTTGATTAGTTGATTTCAATGATTTAGAAAAAATAACAAATGGATATGAAGAAAAAGAAATTTTAGTCATACACACACTACAAAAAACGCATTTCTTCAACATGGAGAATTTAATCAGTTGGGATTCGATGATAAAGAAAAAATGGCAAATGAGTATGAAGAAAAGGGAAAAAAGAGAGGCAACATGTGCACTAAAGCTCTCGCTATGTTCGGGGTCCCAAAAGGGCCGAACGACAAAGGTTTATTGTAGTTCTTATGTCATACAGAGACTACAGAAAACGCAATTCTTGTGTGTGTACACATATAGATGATATATAATGATGAGATATTGCATTGGTTTTTGGGTCGAAGAAGAAAGGAGGAAAAAGGGGGGTAAGCTGGCAATTGAGATTACAATGGCAGTAGTTGGAAGTAGCAAACAAAGGAATTTTGTCTCTCTATATAATGGAAGAAAAACAAATTTGGAAATTAGTTAGGTGTCTGAGGAGTGAGGAAGTACTAAATAGAGTATAATAACAGTGTTGAGTTCCGAAAGCAGGGGGGACACTTCCATCTATCTCCATATATCCTAAGTAGTATCTATTTTCCAAGATAATGTAATCTTCTTTTGTAACATTTGCACTACAAGCTTTGCATCTGATAATATATAGATCCTTGACCAACCATTCTGTAAAGCTCATTCCAAAGCCTTCCGAATTGTCAGTGCTTCAGCGATTATGGCCTTTCCTACTAATTGAATAGGAGTGCCAAGGCATGAAGCAAATGTCCGCAGCAGCTATCCATAGTCATCATTCCAATGCTTGCCTTTTTCTTCTCCACTTATAAACCTGCATTTGTAAAAACAAAAAACTCTATCTCTTGTCATAATAATATCTCCATCAGGAAAGTTGTTAGGTATAACAGCCAAGACTGATGTACTCTGCAAAGCATCATCATATTCATGTAAATCAAATAAAACCTTCTTAACTATGGTATTAGGTTCATACACATCACTGTTAAAACTTAAAGAATTTCTTGCTTTCCACATCTGCCATAAAAGAGAAACACTTAACCTCATTAGTTCAAAAGAATATATTAGGGTGTTGATGTTGAGAATTGATTCAAAGCCTGTTTTGTTAAGTTACTGCATAGGATACGTTTTACTGTTAGTTGAATAAGTCTTTCACTAGAGTTGAAAGAGTCTTTGTTAGGTTGCTATATTTTCGGATTCAGTTGCTACTTTTTCTGATATGGTTCCTAGTTTTTAGTCAAGTAGAGTCTTGGATCTTTTAGAGTTTGTAAGCCTATAAAAGGCAGAGATTTCCAGTTAATAAATTAACGCTCTTCTAAAAGATATTTCCTTCATCTTCTTTGCGCAACTCTTACTTTTCTAGTTGAACAACCTCTCTTTTCCTACATTCTGGTATCAGAGCTTGCGTTCGGTCTCTGACTGGGCGATAAAGAGATTAAGAAACAGTGAGGGAGTGAAATACAAGAAAAAGAAAAGGAGTTATGGCAGCAAATGGTATGTCCTCTTCTTCACAGCCGCTCATACCCGTCTTCAATGGTGAAAAGTATGAGTTTTGGAGTATCAAGATGAAGACTTTGTTTAGGTCTCAAGAATTGTGGGACATAGTCGAAGATGGGTTCGTTGATGTACAAGAGCCGGATGCAGAGGAAGAAAGGAGATTAAAAGAAATCAGAAAGTTGGACGCCAAAGCTTTGTTCTTTATTCAGCAAGCCGTTCATGAGACAATTTTCTCAAGAATTGCAGCAGCTGCTACCTCAAGAGATGCTTGGCTGACTTTGAAAACCGAGTTTCAAGGTTCCTCAAAGGTAATCACTGTGAAACTACAATCTCTTCGTCGTGATTTTGAAACATTGTTCATGAAAAACAGTGAATCTATGCAAGATTTTTTATCAAGAGTTAGCGGAATTGTAAGTCAAATGAAATCATATGGTGAAGAGGTAGGCGATGAAATTGTAGTTTCAAAAGTTTTAAGAAGTTTACCTTCGAAATTTGATCATGTGGTTGCAGCCATAGAGGAATCAAAAGACTTATCTGTGTTTTCATTTGATCAATTAATGGGTTCTTTGCAATCTCATGAGTCACGGATCAATAAGTCAACAGAGAGGACTGAAGAACAAGCTTTTCAAGTGAAGGAACAGCCTCAAATTCAGAATGAGAAGTCACTAGAACAAGGAGTACAAGGACGTGGCAGAGGATCTTTTAGAGGCAGAGGGCGTGGTAGAGGTAGAAGCCAATCCAAGTGGACAAATAGCCGTAGAAATGGAGTGCAATGTTACAATTGTCACAGGTTTGGCCATATAGAAGCTAACTGCTGGTACAAAAATGATCAAGCTGGTTATGTCGAGGAAGAGGAAGAAGAAAGCATGCTTTTCATGGCTCGCTCTACCACCATAGATCATAAGACTGATGTTTGGTTTGTTGATAGTGGCTGCTCCCATCACATGACTGGTGACAGAAAAGGGTTTAAAGAGTTAGATGAGACCAAAAAGAGGCGAATTTGGCTTGGAGATAATAAGGAAATTCAAGTCGAAGGTGAAGGTATTGTTGCTGTCCAAACTAGTCAAGGTAAAGTGAAACTTATTCAAAATGTTTTATTTGCTCCTAGTTTGGCACATAACTTGCTAAGTGTTGGGCAATTGTTGAATAGTGGATTCTCTGTCTTGTTTGATGATAGCTCATGTGTTATTAAGAATAAAAATTCAGGTCAAATCTTAGCAAGTATTCGTATGACAGAGAATAAAATGTTTCCACTTGAAGTTTCAAAAGTCGAACAAGCCCTTGTTGTTAGTGAGAAAAATCTTGAAGAGTCTAAGTTGTGGCATTTGCGTTATGGACACTTGAATATGAGTGGATTGAGATTGCTTAGTCAAAATAAGATGGTTCATGGTTTGCCAAATATAGGACCTGTTGAAAATGTATGTGAAGGTTGTATATATGGCAAGCAACATAGAAAATCTTTTCCTGTTGGAAGATCTTTCAGAGCTACTAGTTGTCTTGAAATTGTTCACGCAGATTTATGTGGTCCTATGAACACAGAATCACTTGCTGGTTCTCGATATTTTCTGTTATTAACTGATGATTACAGTCGGATGAGTTGGGTATATTTTTTGAAACTCAAATCAGAAACTTTTGCAAGCTTCAAAAAATTCAAGGCGCTGGTGGAAAACCAAGTCGGTAACAAAGTTAGGGTTCTTCGTACCGACAGAGGAGGTGAATTCTTGTCCCAAGAATTTAAGGTGTTTTGTGAAGAAAATGGCATTCACAGGGAATTAACTGCACCTTATACTCCGGAGCAAAATGGGATTGCTGAGCGGAAGAACCGAACTGTAATGGAGATGGCTAGGAGCATGTTAAAGAGTAAGGATCTTCCAAATCAGTTTTGGGCTGAAGCTGTTCATACTGCAGTTTATCTGCTAAACATTTCTCCGACAAAAGCAGTTATGGGTCGAACACCTTTTGAAATCTGGAAAGGTAGAAAGCCATGGGTAAGTCATTTGAGAATTTTCGGTTGTATTGCATATGCTTTGATAAATTCTCAACATCATAAAAAGCTTGATGAAAAATCTGAAAAATGCATTTTCTTTGGATATTGCTCTGAATCCAAAGCTTTTAGATTGTATAATCCCACAAATGGTAAAGTGATTATTAGAAGAGATGTTGTATTTGATGAGAACGCCTGCTGGAAATGGGAAAGCAACAATCAAAGCTCACAAGTTGCAGTGGGAAATGAAGCCTTTCCTGGTGAAGCAGTAAGTCAACCTCTTGCTGATACACCAAGCCACTCTTCAGGAAATTCCAGCAACATCAGTCCAAGTGGTAGCAGCCCAACATTGATGGTGCCTGACTCAGAAGATTCTGATGAAACTCCTCCACAGAAGTTTAGGTCGCTGTCAGATATTTATGAAACATGTACCTTTGCTTTATTTGGTGCAGATCCAGCTAGTTTTAAGGAAGCTTCAACAAAAATGGAATGGAGGTGTGCAATGGAAGAAGAGCTTATGGCAATAAGAAAGAATGGGACATGGGACTTGGTGGACCTTCCAGATGGAAAAAATGTTATCGGATTAAAATGGGTGTTCAAGACAAAATACCATGTTGACAGGAGCGTGCAGAAACACAAAGCCAGATTGGTCGCAAAAGGATATTCGCAGCAACAAGGTATTGACTTTGACGAGACTTTCTCTCCAGTTGCTCGCTTTGAAACAATAAGAATCGTTTTAGCTTTGGCTGTACAATTAAAATGGAAGGTTTATCAATTTGATGTTAAGTCTGCATTCCTTAATGGCGATTTGGAAGAAGAAGTGTATGTGACACAACCAGATGGCTATGTGGAGAAAGGAAAGGAGAACAAAGTATACAAGTTGAAGAAAGCACTCTATGGGCTAAAACAAGCTCCTCGCGCTTGGTATAGCAAAATCGACTCACATTTCAGAGAAAATGGATTTGAAAGAAGTAAGAATGAACCAACTTTATATGTGAAAAAATATGGAAAAAATGATCTTTTGATGGTGTGTTTGTATGTTGATGATATGATCTATATGGGCTCATCTCACTCTCTTGTATGTGATTTCAAATCTTCTATGATGAAAAAAATTTGAAATGACTGATTTGGGAGTGTTGCACTATTTTCTTGGACTTGAAGTGAAGCAGGAAGAAGATGGAATTTTCATTTCACAAAGGAAGTATGCCATTGATCTTCTCAAAAGATTTAATTTGCTTACTTGCAAAACAGTGGCTACTCCTATGAATGTAAATGAGAAGCTGCAACTTGATGATGATATTGAAAAAGCTGATGGAAGTTATTTTAGAAGCTTAGTTGGAGGCTTAATTTATTTGACGCACACTCGTCCTGATATATCATTTTCTGTTGGAATGATTTCAAGGTTTATGCATAGGCCTTCAAAGCATCATCTTGGAGCAGCTAAAAGAGTCTTGCGCTATGTTGCTGGAACTACAGGATTTGGACTATGGTACTTTCGAAGTTCCAATTTTAATCTCTATGGTTATTCAGATAGTGATTATGGGAGATGTTTGGATGATAGAAAGAGTGTTTCCGGGAACCTTTTCACTCTTGGTTCTGCAGCTATTACTTGGAGCTCAAAGAAACAACCAACAGCAGCGTTGTCTACTTCCGAGGCTGAATATGTCGCAGCAGCATCTTCAACATGCCAAGCATTGTGGCTCAGGAAAATACTTGCTGATCTTCACCAAGAACAAAAGGGGGCAACAAAAATTTTCTGTGATAATCTATCAGCAATTGCAATGGCTAAAAATCCTGTTTGTCACGGAAGATCGAAGCACATAGATATTCGGCACCATTTCATCCGTGAACTTGTTGCAGAAGGGCTGATTGAGTTGAAGAGTTGTAGCACCGAAGAACAAGTGGCAGATATTCTTACTAAAGCACTTCCTCCAGCAAAGCACAATTACTTTATGTTACGCCTCGGCATATGTGATTTTGAATCAAGGGGGAGTGTTGAGAATTGATTCAAAGCCTGTTTTGTTAAGTTACTGCATAGGATACGTTTTACTGTTAGTTGAATAAGTCTTTCACTAGAGTTGAAAGAGTCTTTGTTAGGTTGCTATATTTTCGGATTCAGTTGCTACTTTTTCTGATATGGTTCCTAGTTTTTAGTCAAGTAGAGTCTTGGATCTTTTAGAGTTTGTAAGCCTATAAAAGGCAGAGATTTCCAGTTAATAAATTAACGCTCTTCTAAAAGATATTTCCTTCATCTTCTTTGCGCAACTCTTACTTTTCTAGTGGAACAACCTCTCTTTTCCTACAGTTGACATATATTGTGAAACAAATCATTCCACCATATTGCGAAATCAATATTTTTTCTAAATCAGGCCAGTTGATAGAAGCCAATCTCCACACTATTTGAGCTTTCGGACAAGTAAAAAAGATATGCTCAATCATTTCCGGTGCTAAACCACAGACCTTGCAAACATCACACACATGAGTCAGTCTCTTAGAAATATTCGCATTAACAGGTAAAATATTTAGTACATTTTTTGAGAAAATATTTATATTTGTTTTTTGTTTTCATTGACCACACAACTTTCAGAAAGATTTTGAAAACGAATGACAATTGGCTTGAGGTTTATGAGTTCTAGCGTCGGTATAAGTAGCAAGATCTTTCCCTAGATGGTATACACAAGATCAGAACGTCTTAACCTCTAGGCCACTAAAGCAATGGCTTAGGGCCCCAAAAAAATTGGCGGCCCAATTTTTCTTAAACTTGTACTTAAACATACTAAGTAAAAAAATTTATATTTACTTATAATTTTTTTAAAAAAAAAAATCTGAAAAGGAAGTAGAATAATTTAACATAGGAAAGTTGGATTTTAGGTGAGTGGAACAAATTTTGGGGGATATTTTTTTATGGGAGACAAAATTTCCTTAATTATCTCCTAATAACTTGGGCCACATTATTTCTCATCTTATAAGTATTCATCTTTTCTATAGATTTGATTCTTTCTTTAATTATTTTTATCCTCAATATTGAGCTCTCTCTCTCTCTCTCTCTGTGTGCGCGCACATGCGTAAAACTTATTAACTGTTGTGTTACTATTATTTCTTGCTTACAATTACCAAAGAACAAGAATTACTTTTTGGTGTCTTCTTCAAAATTTCAAGAATTGCATCAAGCAATTGAAGGAGGGCAACTCCATTTTGATATCGTTATATCTTCTTATCAAATTCTTGAACCGGATTTTACTATATTAACTTTATTTTATGTCTCTAGAGAGATTGAATGGATTATCAATTGAAAAGGAACTATTAGAACAAATCGATTATAAAAATGTAATTAATGAGTTCACATCTAAAAAAGCTAGAAAAGTAGATTTTAACTAAATATATATATGATGATCTTTTATTTTAAAAAAAATATATTTAGGGCCTCTCTCTAGAGTTTGGCTTTAGCCCTCCAATCTTGTTGAGACGCCCTGCACAAAATCACTAGTCATAAGTCATAACTCGTAAGTGTTAAGAGATTAGACGTAAAAACATACTGCCTATTTGTTGTCGAGCTTATCAATGAGAAGGACAGACAATGTTACCTATTGAAATATGGGTATTTATTAGATGGTTTGATTTAGTTTTAAATGATATCGGTTTAATTTATCTGTTATCGATTTATAGATATGCTAAATTTGTAGAGAATAGCAGAAGAAAGGTAATATCGGGGAACCTTCTGCTAGCCCAAGATCGTTAACTAAGATCGGAAGATTCAACTAAAGAAGAGGAAGCTAGAAATAAGAACTTTGTTATGGAAGAAAACACTTGAATTGGATTGATTTTGGTTGGTTACAAATGCCTAAGACCATCCCTATTTATACTTGTTTAGGGATGCTTATAGAAATAAAAAATCTAGACAATTCTATTATCTACTACAAATATCTTCCCCAAGTATCTAGACTCTACAATATCTAGAATTTTACTAAGTACAATATCATGGAGACTACACTATAACTTTCTAGTATCTTCTACTAGATGTTTATCCATGATACTACACTAGACTATTCTAGAAGAATCTATGATATTCCCAAAAAATCAACTTTAGTATTTTTCACACTCCCCCTTAAAGTGATTTTTTGAAAGCTATCCCAAACTTGTTGCAGACGAACTCAATCGAAGCTTTTGAACCGGCCTTGGTGAAGATCTCAAAAATATTTTTCTGACTCCTCTTCCTTCTTGATATGATGAAGTTTTTCCGTCAGTTATTGAGCCTGCAAAGAAGCTGAATACTTATTGCCAGAATTTTCTTCCTTGTAACCGACTAGCTTGACAATATTTCTTTGTGGCTTTTGTGAACCACATGAAATATCTCTTTGCTGAGTTTTCGAGCTCCCCCTTTCTCGTAACTTCCCATTAGTTGTATTATTTGGAGAAACATCTTTGATGGGAAAATTTGGAACTCCAATGTTCAATATTTTAGAACATGCTCCTTTTGACGCAACTCCAACATATAAAGAAACTTCATCAGTATCAACCTCTTCATCTGAAATTGAGTCCACATGGTCAACCTCTTCATCTACATGGTCAACCTCTTCATCTACTTTCTCTTTAGCTTCTCCCTTAATACTTTCTCCAAAGAGGTCATCATCAGCATATTTATCTTCAAACAATGTCAGCTCAGGTTCTTCTTCAGTCGCCTTCACGTCCAAACTATTATTACCAATTTCAGGATCTGCTTCATTGATTTCCTCAGTAGCAGCTACCACATAACCAGTCTGAATGTCTTCATAATCTTCTTGCTTCTTGTTGATAACAGTGTTGTCTTCCTTCTCCACGTGATAAATTGTATTATATCCTGAATCCACGAACCTGTCTTTTTCAAAATTTATGGAAGTCAATGCATCTATTGCTCGACTTTCAGCTACCAAGCACCTTCTCCAGTCTTCTTCTTCTTCAACAACTTTTTTAGTTTGAGCCATGTTACTATCTGTGGCGCGACAATATCTCCTTATGTGTCCTACTTTACCACACCGATAGCACCTAAGGGGCTTTTTACCATAATTGTCATAAAACTCTTCCTTTTTTCCAGGCGAACCTGAACGGTCATCTGTGAATCGAGAGTGAGGCATATCTCTTGTTTTTCCTTTAAAGTTCCTCTTGTCGGCTACAAGAACATTTCCTTCCCCTTCTTTGACAAATACACCAGCCAACTGTTTGGCTAGTAGCTCCTGTGACGATAACAAATTCTCAAATTCCTCCAAGGACGGTTGTTGAGCCCATCCCTGAATTGATGTAACAAAGGGAATATATTCTGGTTTCAAACCACGAATAATATTTCTTCTTATTCGTGCTTCAGAGATAGCCTCATCCGGATTTAATAAAGAGATCTCAGAACATAAGTTCTTAATCTTTAAGAAATACCTTGGGTGGCGTTAGCCAATTCATTCTCCAATATCTGTAGCCGAGCTTCATTCTTCTTGTTGAATAACTGATCGAGGGTCCTCCATATTTCATGGGCTGATTTGCCCCTTATGATATGGTCATATAAATTAGAGGAGATGGTCCTCTTCAGTATGAACTCCGCCTTTGCATTAGTCTGCTTCCACTTCTTGTATGCACTACTATTTTCCGGTCCGTCATCAGGAGGATTTGTGTTACTCCCATTAACAACATCCCACAAATCCTCGCCCACAAGGTATGATTCCATACATGTCTTCCATACCTTGTAATTGGACTGATTTAACAACTCCATTCCCAGTCCATTACCACGACCGCTGAAATCCATAGAGAGAAACCAGTTGAATCTATCACCAACCCGATAGTGAAATAAAACCTAGAAGCCAATGTTTGGCTATGGCTCTGATACCATGTAGAGAATAGCAGAAGAAAGGTAATATCGGGGAACCTTCTGCTAGCCCAAGATCGTTAACTAAGATCGGAAGATTCAACTAAAGAAGAGGAAGCTAGAAATAAGAACTTTGTTATGGAAGAAAACACTTGAATTGGATTGATTTTGGTTGGTTACAAATGCCTAAGACCATCCCTATTTATACTTGTTTAGGGATGCTTATAGAAATAAAAAATCTAGACAATTCTATTATCTACTACAAATATCTTCCCCAAGTATCTAGACTCTACAATATCTAGAATTTTACTAAGTACAATATCATGGAGACTACACTATAACTTTCTAGTATCTTCTACTAGATGTTTATCCATGATACTACACTAGACTATTCTAGAAGAATCTATGATATACCCAAAAAATCAACTTTAGTATTTTTCACAAAATTGTTATATAAACGTTAAGATATCTATTCTCGGCTATCGACTTGCCGATTATTGATCATTAACGGCTTGGTTATCAATTTAACAGTTAAGAAATTTTATTAAACTATTAACTGAAACCTAGTCGAGCTAAATAAACTCCTGCGCAGTATGCAACATTCAATTTACACTACTCCTTCCATCTCAATTTAAGTGTTTTATTTTCTTTATTGGTCTTAGGATATTTAGTAAGTTTTTTGATCACAAGATTTAAAGCTACACTATCCTTTAAGATCATAAGATTCAAAAGTCTCCCTGTATTTCTTAAAGTCTATATCTAGTCAAACTAAAACACTTAAACTGAGCAGTATCAGCCAATATTCAAGTTAAAGAGTAACAAAGAAACGGAGAAAGAACTATTCAAGTACAATGGACAGGGCCAGGGCCATTTCTCAAACAAAAAATCAATGGGAGTGTAGAGCAATGAGGGTTTGAAAAGGTGAGAAAAGAGATGAAATATTTTAATTTAATAATTATTGTTGGATTATCGATTAACTCGTTGAGAAAAAATCTTAAACTATTACAGAATATAGAAGATGAGTCTTAGTGAAGCTAGTCCATTGCTGGGGTGGGGGTTGACCTCCGAACCGTACGTGGAACGAGTTTTTGCTTCATAAAGCTCGGGAGAAGTTTAGAAGAGATTACAAACAAAAAAAAAACAAAAAAACGACCCTGTAGTGCTGGGACGCTCAGTTCTTTCACGTTCCTAGAGTTGAGGCATTGTAATGCAGCTCCTGCTGAAGGCTGCTTTGTTTGGGAATCGATAATTCGATAAAAAGTGAAACTTAAAACGTTAAACTAATAATTCAGTATTCATAAATTAATAATATTTGTTAAAATTGAATTATTGATTTAGATTCGATTTTAAACAATCCTACACTGAGAATTGTCGTTGCAATTTTGTAAATATTTTCTAAAAGCCAAAAGATCATCATTACACATATTTGAAAGGAAACAAATAAATGTGTCGAATTTTTGGCAAATAAAAGGCACAAACATGAAGACATTTACAGATTTGGGAAGTTTCACTCAAAAATATAAAATTTCTTCTCTAGCTAATTAAAGTCATATAGCTTACAAAAGATTTAAGGATTTTATATAATATTTTCTATTGTACCTAAAAGAATTGAACAATTGGAGAAGTAGCCAATTATGCTATCAAATCACTCAAAAGATGTGATCAGATGATTGATAAGAAGGGACAATGCTTCACTTATTAGGATTATTCAAGAAAGGACTATTAATTTCAAGGGTCATGCATTAAAAGTTTTGTGACAATTGGACTTCATTAACTAACTTTTGACAAGGAAAGCTCGTAAAGATTAAAAAATAATCAATAAAAATGCTTAAAAGGAATTGAAATGATTGTCCTCGAGAGATATGATGTCATTCATATATATGTGTTTGTAGTATATACCAATCGGATTAAATTCTATCTAAGTAATATCATATTTGGTAGTTGGTTAGGAGGTAAACTATTCATGTATAAAATTAATACGTTATTTGGTTTGTAATTAGAAATCTGCATAATTAATACATGTATAAATTATAAGATAAATGGTAGAATAACTAAATACATGAATAAGTAAACCCTGCATGAATAATATATATCTGCATAAAATAATACATAATTCACTCGTAACTAATTCTTGAATTACTAATACCTACGTAACTCAATCAGCTACTAAATGACTCCTTATTGATTATTTAATACGTACTTGCACTACATTAAATCACTTAATAACCATGATATGTTGAGTTGGTTTACTGTAAGCGTCCGATGAGGATAAATATTATTCCATTTTTGAGGTCTTATAATGTGAAGCAGAAAATAAGTTGTAGAACATCTCAGTTACTAGATAAAATATCTACTACTCCCTCGGTCTCAAAATAGTTGCATGTATAGATTTTGCACAATTATTAAGGAAAAATTGATTAGGAGTGCGATTTAACTGATATATCCCTAATTAATTCTTTAATCTTAATCAATTTATGTGCCTCTTAATTTTAGAATAACTATTACCAAGGATAGAGTTGAAAAAAATGTAGTTAATGATCTCTTGGTCATTTAAATATGTCAACTATTTTGAGACGGAGGGAGTACTCGTAATAGATTAGGTCTAATTAATTATTTTAATTACACAAAATGTCGAGAATATCAATGTCATTCTTGATTTCTTCATTCATAACTCCTAGTTGCACCTCCAATTTATAAAATTTTATTATTCCTATTATCTGATCCAGCTACTTTATGTGCAAATCAATCTACTTCAATAAATACTCTACTGTAGTAGGAGTACAGTAATATTTGCTGTAGATGATGAGAGAATTACAATATATTGGTGAAATGACTAGTGATACTGAAAAAATAAAAAGAAGGATAAATAGGAAGAAATGACTAAAGTACTGATCAACTATAGACAAAAGGAAATTAAAGAATGCAGGATGCAACATATGGTTATGCCCAAGTTATTCGAATTATCTTTTCTCGTATTTTCTTGAGCTCAGAATCTATCGAAAACAATAGCTCTATTACATTAAGGTAAGAATAAGGTCAGGGTAGATTTTGTTCTATTCAAATTTCACTTATGAAAAGATATTGGCCGTTGTCATAGGTTTACCAGCCAACTATTTCAGCTCCTGCAATAATGATGTGAAAGATTCATGTTGGTGAGGCATGATGAATGGTGCAATTGATGAGTGGCAGCTGAGGGTGCAGTGATTGCTGAATTTCCGAATCCTGATGATGCTGAAGTAGAGAAGAGTGGCAATGTAGGACTCCCACCGTAAGTATTTTGGTCTTGCCAGATCCATTTTAAAGAGGTGTCAACTTCCAAGCCCTTCTCTATTGCTGAACCCTGGAGGAAGCATCTTAGGATGTTTATTCCGTACATTGTACTTGCTAAACTCACAAGACGAGGCATTACATTGAACTACTAGATAGTAATTTAATTACAATCACCAAGCATGAAAAGAGAGAAATACGCAACATGTCGATGAACCTAGGTAATGAATGCTACATTATTTAGTGCACCATTCTTATGAGAAAAAGAATTGAAAATAATTCTAGCAGTGTTGACAAGAGTACCTTAAATGTGGGAAAGAGATTGTCATTTAATCCATTCCAACTTCTCAGTGTTGCAGAAGCAGAGGTCTGCAAGAGAGGCACAACCAAGTAGATTGCTTAGACATAGAAGTTGAATACGAATCTACCTTTGTTACATATCATGGAAGACCATGAACGGAGATAGAGATCATGAAGTCTCAAATTACCAGGACTTCTCTATGATGTTCAGGTAAGCCATTTGAACCATGCTGGCACTGCAAGTTTCCAATTTGGCTAGTTTTTCCGTGTTGATTATCAGCAAAGGCAGAGGGAGATATGCCCAAATTTAGATCAAGATTATGACTTGAGCCTACATCAAATGTAAAGATTGGTAGTTTTAAACCAGATAAGTAGAGCTAAAGAATAAACAGACAAACATAAAGGCGGTGTCTGGAAAAGTGTGCAACTCTTGATAGTACCTCCAATATCAGCCTCAGAAATCAATACCCCTTCGTATGTGCTTGGCTCAAAGTTGGTGCTGCGTCCCTCCCATTGCGTTTTATAGCAGCCTTATCATATGCCCTGATCACGCCAAAGACCAAGTCCAGTCAACGTTGAGAGGTTAAACCACATAATATAAAAAGGAATGAAGAGTGAGGTCATGATCATTGAACCTTGCAGCTTCTATCTCACTGTCAACTAGTCCAAGAATCATATATCTGCAGGCAAATAGTGTACGGTAACTGGTTAGCGATATTCCCTCTAACTTATAAAGATCAGTGCTATCATGTGATTAGATAGTGAGAACTTGAAACAGCCATAGCAATAATTTCATGACATTTCTAAGCCACATTGAAACAAGTGGTCACTCACTTCTCTCCAAGAAGCTGCCCCATCCGTGCTTCCCATCGCCCACATTTATGCAGCGTGACTCCTCTATATTTTGAACTTCCTCTATAGAAGCCAGTGCTATGACGACGAAGTATGTGCACAAACTGTTCTTTACTAAAGTTCTTCATCTACATGTCAGTCACATACAATTACATTAAACAGCAATCTTTCTCCTAATTGAAAAAGTACCTCAACCAGGAGTAACAACGGCGATCAGCTCCTTCAACCAACCTGCTTCAGATCTTCTTCATAATCACTGACGTTGAAATTGATATCTGCATCAAGTCCTCGGAATTTAATTGCAGCACGGTCATATGCCCTGAAATTAGTAAAACAAAACTCAGTACTACAACTATCCAAGTTCTTTCTTTTAAGAAGTACAAATATCAAGGAATGGAGTTAAGATAAAATTCATTCTACATTATACAGTACCTAGCAGCAGCATGTGCAGTGTCAAAAACCCCTGCAAATACAAGTTTCAAACACCAAATGAAGCTTGCAGTCAGCAAATCAATTCATGAACAAATTTGGAATAAACTTTATTATGTTAATAAAACATGAGATCATAAACACGGTTGCTTACCCACGTAAACTTGTTTCCCACAATCCCTGCAAAGTCCATAAAGAAACTATTCAGATTCACTTGACACATTTATTAGCTGTTACTATCTAAACTTGAGAGTGGAAACCGCTTATTAGTTATTGCTAGATAGTTGGATTATACTTAAACATGATTCACTTAACGTGCAAAATGGTAAACGTCTCAAAATAGAACTACCGACCATAAAAGGTACTGTGAAAGCTCATAAGAAGGCACATCATGAATAGAGAAACATTTCATATGAGAAACTCGTTAGGAATTCCCCAACCCAAGCAACCCCGCGTACGTTTAAGCATAAGTTCAGTATATTAGTCAGAGATGTGCGAAGTCTACTTTCGTCCGTTCTTAAGCATGGATAAGTGAGTAGGGTTGCAGTACATTGATATCCAGGATAGAACCACCACCATCACGACAACAACAACAACAACAATTTTGAGATTACATTTAGTTGATTGACTTTCTGATTTTCTCAATAGCATAAATCTTATATACACCACTGCCACAATAATTTTTAGATTACGTTTAGTTGATTAATTTTTCTGATTTTCAGCATAAATCTCAACCAAAAAAAGGTCATAGTAATAGTTCCATGAATGGAATTGCACTAAAGAACTACTAATACAGAGCTACTCACTCCTTCATTCACTTTAACTTGTCTTGTTTCACTTCACGAGAGTCATTTTAACTAATTTTCGGAACTAAAAAATACATCTTGATCAAAATTCATGTAGTTTGACTCTCGAAAAGCAAACATGACAAGTAAAAGTGAACGGAGCATCACTAACCAGATGTGGGATTCCCATCTTCCAGTCCTTCGATAGAATGTAACTCCACGATACGGAGAACTGCGAGACCTGGGTCCTTTTCTACTCTTCTTCGACTGTAATCTCTGCTGCGGAGTTTTAACCATCCTCTGCTCATTCAAATTGGCCGGGGGATCCAACTCCGCCTCTCCATTCACCAATGGAAACAACTCCTTTATGACAAACTTACCACGATCCCCATTTTCTTTGTACTCATTACTGGTTTTCAGTATATCAAATGCATAACCAGCAGTACTGTAAGTTTCCATGTTAACAATGGAGGAATTGGAAGTTCCTGAATTCTCCATTTGATTGAATGACAGTTCATTGAGCCTTTCCGAAGCTATTTCACATGGAACGGAAATGGTTTCTAGTACTGGAACATCATCATCAAAACTAAGATTAAGATCAAACATCTCAAAATTCCCACTACACAGTACGTCTAAATGGGTACTGTAAAAAATACAGAAAGATCAAATGGGTATGAAGAATTTGATTTTGCTCAGTTGGGTTTCAATGATATAGGAAAATGGAAGATGGGTATGAAGAAGAAACGAATTTAGTCATAAACACACTACAGAAAATGGAGAATTTGATCAGTTGGGTTTCAAGGATATAGAAAAAAATGGCAAATGGATATGAAGAAAAAGGAAAAAAATTAGACAGCCCGATGCACAAAGCTTCCGTTATATGCTGGGTTTATTGTTGTTCTTGTGTCATACAGAGACTACAGAAAATGCATTACATGTGTATGTACACATACTGATGAGAAATTGCATTGGTTTTTGGGCGAAGAAAAAAGAAAGGAGGAAAAAGGGGGGAAGCCAGCCGACAATGGAAATTAGTAGATTAGAGTGGCAGTGGGAAGAAGAAGCAAACAAAGGAATTTTGTCTAAAAGCAAATTTGGAAATTAGTTAGATGTGTGAGGAGTGTGAAAGTAGTCAGTAGAGTATAATAAGAGTGTTGAGTTCCGAAAGCAGGGGGCTCTTCCTGTTATGATATTTTCCTGATTTCTTTTTTTACTCTCACCGTGTAGAGCGTGTGATGCACACTCGAAAGATTTTACCTAATTTTTTTTACAAATTTTTTGCACTTTTTTCGGTAAACAACTTCATTATATTACTTTATAATCCGTTTCAAATGTTTATACGACATCAGCGAGTCATTTACAACCCAATCCCAAGATAGAGGGACAATAGAGAATTTTGCTAGATTATGAGCTAGCACATTCCATGTTCAATTCGAGGAATGCATAAATTATTGATATCTTCAAAAGAACTCATCAATCTCCATATATCCTAAGTAGTATCTATTTCCTAAGATATTGTAGTCTTCTTTTGTAACATTTGCACCACAAGCTTTGCAGCTGATAATATATAGATCCTTGACCAACCATTCTGCAAAGCTCGTTCCAAAGCCTTCTGAATTGCCATTGTTTCAGCGATTATTCTTTCCTACAAATTGAATAGGAGTGCCAAGGGCATGAAGCAAATATCCACAGCTATCCATAGTTGTCATTTCAATGCTTGCCTTTTCCTTCTCCACTTGTAAACCTGCATCTGTAAAAACAAATACTCTATCTTATGCCATAATAATATCTCCATCAAGAATGTTGTTAGGCATACCAGCCAAGACTCATGTACTCTGCAAAGCATCATCATATTCATTTAAATCAAATAAAGCCTTCTTAACTATGGCATTAGGTTCATACACATCACTGTTAAAACTTAAAGACATTCTAGCTTTCCACATCTGCCATAAAAGAGAAACACTTAACCTGAATAGTTCAAGAGAATTAGGGTATTGACATATATTGTGAAACAAGTCATTACACCATATTGCGAAATCAATATTTTTTTCTAAATCAGGACAGTTGATAGAGGCCAATTTCCACACTATCTGAGCTTTCGGACAAGTAAAAAAGATATGCTAATCATTTCTGGTGCTAAACCACAAACCTTGCAAGCATCACACACATGAGTCAGTCTCTTAGAAATATTCGCATTAACAGGTAAAACATTTAGAATGCATTTTCTAAGAAAATGTTTATATTTGTTTTTATTTTCATTGACCACAAAAACTTCCAGAAAGATTTATGAAACGAATAACAATTGGCTTGAGGTTTATGAGTACTAGCATCGGCATAATTAGCAAGATCTTTCGCTAGATAGTATCCACCCTTTGTTCACCCTCTTTTCCACCTCTTGACTCTTCTTTTCGAGGCGTAGCCTCACCTTCTCATGTAGCTTCTTCATGGCATCTGCCGTTTTGTTCCCATCTAAGCTAATCACAACATCACTAGACAAAGGAGTGAGATCTAAAAGGGTAAGGGGGTTAAAGCCGTAAACACATTCAAAAGGAGTCATACCAATAGTCGTATGAATAATTCTATTATAAGCAAATTCAACTAAAGGTAGGTGATCCTCCCAAGAGGCCGTCTTTCCATTAACCATGGCACGTAACATAGAACCTAAAGTCCTATTCACAACCTCGGTTTGACCATTGGTTTGTGGGTGGCAAGACGTGGAGAAAAAATAATTTAGTGCCAAGCCTACCCCACAATGACCTCCAAAAGTGACTAAGGAATTTAGAGTCCCTATCACTAACAATGATCTTGGAAATCCCGTGTATCTTAATAACACGTTCAATGACCAAGGTTGCTACATTGGAAGCATCATCACACTTGTGACACAAAAAAAAGTGAGGCCATTTTCGAGAACTATCAACAACAACAAAGATACTATCTCTTCCCCTTTTTGTCCTAGGCAAACCCAAAACATATTCCATAGAAATATCAAGCCAAGGGCGTAGGTGAGTGGGAAGTGGGGTATACAATTCTTGAGGGAGAAGTCGCGATTTAGCGAGTCTACAATCTACACATTGACCACACACTCGTTCAATATCGTCACGCATTTTCGGCCAGTAAAATTGTTCCTCTAGGATCCAAAGGGTCTTGTTAATTCCAAAGTCACCCATCAAACCCCCCATTGTGTGCCTTTCTAACAAACAATTCTCTCCAAGAGCTTCAAGGCACACACAATTTTTTTCCTTTGAATAAAAATCCATTAAACTTGGAATAGGGTATAGATGACCTATCCCTAATCCATCGTTTCCTATTCCTCACAATCTTTGAATATTTGAGCAAAGTTGGGGTCCTCGGGATACAAAGCCTTCAGGAATTTAAAATTGTAACACCCCGTACATTCCCAACCCTACTTGATGACGTTGAATAATGTTTGCTTAGGTGTCGAGAGATATAAGTATGTATTTGGTAATGCTAATGATGAGAAAATTGAAATTTGGCCACATACATGCGATTAGACCTTCGTGGGAGGTGTTTTGTGATTTCGTGGGGAATTTGTGTAATACCCCGTATATATTCCAACCTCATTTGGTGACTTGGATTCATGTTTATTTGATGATTAAGATCATTAAGTAAGTATTTTGTAGTGTTTTGATAAGGTATTGGACGATATGCAAGCGTTGGAAAAAGTGGCCGAAAAATTCAGCAAAGTACCAAGACTTGCGCCACTCCCTGTTTCAGGGGGTGTGGCGCAAGCCTCTGATTCAGAGGGGTGTCATTTCCTGCGCCACAATCTTGATTTGCAGCTAGTGGCGCAAGGCACAATAAATGTGCCCTTTCGGGCTCGTTTCGCAACGCAATGCTACGTCGATTCTTATATGGTTTCTTTTGGTTCTTTGGAGTTATTTAAGCATTGTTAAGGTTTCAAATACATCAATACACTCCTACATACTCCTACATGATCAAATCATGAAACGCAAGAATTTATCAAAAATGTTCAATGAAGCCATGGGCGACTAGAATTTCTATTTTTGCGATGGAGACGACGCATGAGAATCTCGTAAGTGAATATCATCGAGACATTATGAAATTAATTACACATGATATATATGGTGGATTATACATTGGATTTAGTGGGTTAAGTGGATATATGTTATTGGGCCCAATTTGAGGCCCAAAACAAAGCCAAAATGCTTAGGCCCAAGGGGAAAAATGATCCATTCTTCTACTTTGACCAAGCCAATATGGAATTTAATGCCAAAGTGTGGCTAAAGATGACCACAAGGACTATATAAAGGCACCCAAATCAGATTTTTATTCAAGGAACCACACATGACATTTCTAGATTTTTTTCTACAAAAGGGCTTTTTCTCTCAACTCACAAGCCCTAAGGCAACCGTTTCTTGGAGACAAGATCATCACTTTGCAAGCTTGGGTAAGTGTTTATTATTGTGATTTAATATATTAAGTACATGGGAGAGTATGTAAATCATGTTGGTTATGCTTGGAAGTGTTGAATATGGTACTTTGTGTTTTTGTGAAAGATGTGATATCTTGATGATATTGAACTTGAATTAGGACTTGTGCCTTTGATGAAAGAGCATGGTATGGACAAAATATGAACATGTATGATGTTATTTTTGGTATTAAACTTGTTATTGTCTATAAGTGGAAATTGTGGGATTTTGGCCGATATGTGTTATGAGTTGTATTAAGGTAAGTTGATGGATTATTTGTGATGTGGTATGGATAAGAAAGTGTAAAGGAGAAGTGTTGTGGTGAAATGTGTCAATTATCATGTATTGGTCAATGTTGAGAATATTATGGAATTTTTGGAATAATAATTTTATCAATGGTTTTGTCAAGGGGAAATGGCATGTTTAAAGGCAAACATGTAATTCATTGACATTGTATGCATATGTAACGTAATTGGTGGTTAATGTGAGTTCCGTTATATATTTGTGTTGTAGAGTGACACATAAAGAAGGAGCGGGACTATTGTATGCACCTCTAGAAATATATATTCGTATTGCGAGTCCAAGGTATGTAAGGTTATTTTGTCCGTAACTTTCTGCGGCAAATAGTATCCATATTGACATGTCACTAGTCCTATTCCGAAATGTGCTAAGGTATTCCATATCCGGTTATCAATTGTCATATATTTCCTACTTATTGATTATTTGTGAATCTCATGTCTCATATTCATGGTTAATGTTCCAAAAGTTCAAATAAGGTTGTGTTCCAAAGTTTCAATAGTGGTTATGCTCATGTACCTTGTTTATTGATTACTATGCAATGGTTCCAATAGTGTTATGTTTCCACGAAGGCTATGTTTCCAAATACTGTTTATTTACATGTCTCTTGCTCATTGGTTATTGTTCCAAAGCTTCCAACAATGTTATGGCTACAAAAGTATCAATCTCTCATAAGCCAAGTTTATCCTATTTCCGGGTATCAATTATGGTTCCTCACATGTTCTTTATGCATTGATCAATCGTCATTCACATGTCTCATAAGCATTGACTAATGTTCCAAAGATTCTATGGTTCCACCAATGTTATGTTCCAAAGCTCAAAGTGATATTATGACTATCATTGTACCAATCTCAAAGTAATAAGCAAAGTAATGCATATGTGGTCAATGATCAAGTATGGGTGGCAAGTCTAGGGGCATAAGCCTAGCTCGACTCGATCCCAATGTATTGATTTATGGGTGGCAAGTCTAGGGGCATAAGCCTAGCTCGACTCGATCTCGATGTATTGATTTATGGGGGGCAGGTCTAGGGGCATAAGCCTAGCTCGACCCGATCCCGATACATTGATTTATGGGTGGCAAGTCTAGGGAATAAGCCTAGCTCGACTCGATCCCAACATGACGATAAGTCATGGAAAGACCCACTGATCAGTCGGGGCCCGGGTACATTGTGACACATGTATTGACAAGTAAGCATTGAAGTAAAGAAAGCAAAGAAAGTAATGAAAGCAATTCACATGGTTTACAAAATGCAAAATGGTGACTTATTCACATTGATTATTCATATGTTTTGAGTTCATTGAAATATTCATGTATTATACAGTTTCATCTGAGCCTTGCATACTCAGTACTTATTTCGTACTGACCCCTCTCGGGGAATTTACCTTACTTGCTGCAGGCGCAGGTACTAGTAGGTCGCCACAGTAGGTTGCCAGCTGTTTGTGGTTCATTGGTGAGCTCCAGTTAGTTCGGGGCTTCTCCGACTCACAATGGTTCATATGTTTTGATATAGTACCTTGTGTATAAAGCGGGGACTTGTCCCGACTTTCAGTTGGTTTTGGTCAATGCATCTGTTAGAGGCTTTTGTAGACGTATGTGGGTGTATGTGTATAAGATGATAGATGAAATCTTGACTTGATGGCCTCAACAGCCAAGTTTCTCATATGTATATACGTCACATGTTCTATGCTTTCCGATTCTAGCCTCGCATGTTTCTATGTGATAGTAGTGTTTCCTATGACATGCATATGAATGAATAGAAGCAAAGATTGGTTCTCTCGAGCCTTGTCGGCTTCGGGTGCCAATCACGCCTCATTGGGATTCGAGGCGTGACAAAAACCAATTAGTTTAGATGATAATGTATTGAGCAAAAGATGTTTTCTATACAAGGCATCAGCCATTATATTCTCTTTTCCCTTTTTATATTGGATCACATAAGGAAAAGTTTTCAAGAATTCAACCACTTGGTGTGCCGTCTATTCAATTTATCTTGGGCCCGTAGGTGTTTCAATGATTCATGGTCGGTTCGAATCACAAATTATTTGGGCCACAAATAGTGTTGTCAATTACCCAAGGCTCTAATCAATACATAAAAATCAAGATCATACGTAGAGTAGTTCAAGGTTGCTCCTTTGAGCTTTTCTCTAAAGTAAGCAATGGGCTTATGGTCATACATTAAGATGGCTCCAATGCCTACTTTGCTATCATCACATTCTATTTCAAACATTTTATCAAAGTTGGGTAATTGCAATAAGGAAACATAGCTAAGCACGGATTTCAAAGTTTCAAATGCTTTCGCTTGCTCATTACTCCACTTGAAAGGCCTATCCTTTTCAATTACCTCGGTCAACGAGACAGCTATGGTTCTAAACCCTTTGACAAACCTTATATAGAAACTAGCCAATCCATGGAAACTTCTCACATCACTAATGGATTATGGAGCTGGCCAACTTTGTATAGCGTCTATCTTGGATTCATCCACTTCAACACCTCGGGAGATTACAACAAATCCCAAAAATACAATCTCATCAACACCAAAAAAATACTTTTCAAGATTGGCAAACAATTGTTCTTTTCTAAGCACATCAAAAACACACTTTAAATGCTTAACATGGTCATCTATGGATTTGTTATAAACTAAGATATCATCAAAGTACACCACAATAAATTTCCCTATGAAGGGTTTCATCACATGGTTCATTAACTGCATAAAGGTACTAGGAGCATTGGTAAGACCAAATGGCATAACCATCTATTCATAGAGACCAAATTTGGTCTTGAAGGTGGTTTTCCATTCATTATCGGGATTCATCCGGATTTGATGGTACCCACTCCTAAGATCAACTTTTGAAAACACACAAGAATCACTCAACTCATCTAGCATGTCATCTAATCTAGGGATAGGGTGGCGATACTTTACCGTTATCTTGTTGATCGTCCGACAATCAACACACATGCGTCAAGTACCATCTTTCTTTGGCACCAACAATACCAGGACCGCACATGGACTCATGTTTTACTTGATGTATCCTTTGTTGAGGAGTTCCTCAACTTTCCTTTGAAGCTCTTTGGTGTCCATTGGGTTACTTTGATAGGCCGGTTTATTTGGCAATTGAGAGCCCGGTACAAAGTCGATTCGATGTTCAATTCCCCAAAGTGGGGGTAACCCTTTTGGAAGTTCATTTGGGAACACATCTTCATAATCCTAGAAAACAAGAGAGATAGAATGGGCAATAGGAGAAGTAGAATGGTTAGTATGAAAAGCATTGGCTAGAAGGAGTATGGACCCCTTATTGTCACATTCTTTGAAAAGATCCTTGTTTCTAGCCAACATCATCATTGGTACCTTTGCTTTCAACTTTCTCCTTTCTTCTCTTTCATCATTCTCCTCTTCATGGGGTTCCTCCTTCCTTTCCTTCCTACCCTTCTTCTTCAACTCTCTCATACTTTGATGTACCTCATTCACTTATGATAGTGAAAGAGGATGAAGGGTGAACTTTTGACCATTCAACTCAAGAGAATACCGATTGGTCCTTCTATCATGTTTGGTTGAACGATCGCATTGACATGGTCTTCCAAGCAAAATATGACAAACTTTCATGGGAATAAAATCACATAGTATTTCATCATGGTAATTCCCAATCTTGAACCGAATCACAACTTGTCTAGTCATTTTCAATTCTCCACACTCATTTAATCATTGGAGCTTGTACGGTGTGGCATGGTTGATTGTGGGTAACTTCAAGAAATTAACCATGGTAGAACTAGCAACGTTAGCACAACTCCGATTATCAATGACCAATAAGCACACATTCTCCTTGATAAGACATTTAGTATGGAATAGATTTTTCCTTTGACTCGGGTCATCTAATGACATAATAACCATTACCCTTCTTACGATAAATTTTGGAACCTCAAACTCTCCATCTTGAGGCCAAGCATCCTCATTTCCTTCCTCTACTTGTTTATTTTCTTTAAACCCCTCTCCATCTCGGATTTCCCCTTTATTATCATCTTCTTGCCCCATCTATTCTCCAAGGTAATATATCCTTCCTTCCCTAAGGATCACATTCCTCCTATTAGGACATTCATTTGCTTTGTGTCCTAACCTTGACATTTAAAACATTGGAAACCTTTAGGATTAGGAGTTGGATACTTGTTACCTTCATTTCTTGGTGGGTACTTCGGAGAAGTCCTCTCTACAGGCTTCTTGTCATAGGACTTGTTGACGTCCTTGTTCTTATTCCATCCCGAAGATGATTGAGCTACTTCTTTATTTTTACCCCAAGAATTAATGGATGAGTACCCTTTGGGTTTGATAGATGTCCTCTCTTTGAGATTCCTTTCAACATCCAAGGTCGCTTGAAAGATGTCTTCAATGGTAGCAAACCTATGGCAAGTCATGGAAAAGGAAATCTCTTTGTTCAACCCAACCTTAAAGTGGATGACGGCATGTTCCATGTTCTCATGATACTCAAGCTTCAAGATCAATTATTGAAATTCATCATAGTAAGCCAAAACACTCTTTTTTCCTTGCCTTAAGTTATATAACTTGGCAAGCAACTCATGTCGATACCTCTCTGGCACATACTTTCCCCTTATGAGAGCCTTCAATGCATCCCATAGTACTGGTTGTCACTCGTTAAGAACCTGTTGAAATCTTTTGGCATACTCCCACCACGTAATGGCAAACCCTTGGAATTAGGCTATGGCATAGAAACTTATCACGCCTCAAATCCCATTGGGGAGGACATGGCACCCGAAGTCGTTAAGGGCCGAGAAAACCAACCTTCGTTCATATGCATATCATTAAATGAACCACATAAGGATGTCAAAGACGGAAATCGTGGGAAGACATTTCAATAAATATGAGACTTGGCCGTTAGGGCCGCAATGTCAAAAAAAAAAAAAAATACACATACTACATTCGACTTTACCATAGTCTACAAAGCCTCTAAAAGATGTACATAACCAAAACTAAGGTCGGGACAAGTCCCCGCCTTATACCGCTACTGTACAGTCCCAAAACAACTATACAAAGACTTGGAAAGCCCCGAAGCAACCTGGAGCTCACCAACAATCCGCAGAAAATCCAAGTTCTACTGTGGAGGCCTACTAACACCTGTGCCTGCAGCAAGTAAGGTAAGTCCCCCAAGGGACGTCAGTACGAAGAATGTACCGAGTATGTAAGGCCATGAGTAATCACATAATATATAAGAATGTCAATGAAATCAAGTACAAGTGAATAATCAATATGGATAACCCATCGTTCTGTATGTGTGGAACCGTGTACATTACGTTCATTACAATCCTTTACGTTCATTCATTCATCAATATCATTCCTATAATATCAATCATATACCTTCATTCATATAATATACCCGGGCCTAACTGATCAGTGGGAAATAACATAATAATCGAGATCGACCCATGTTAGGCTTTGCCCCTGAGATACCACCCGTTGTTTTGGGATCGACCCATGCAGGTGTTCTTTTCACCCCATGATATACCACCCATGAGAAACATATACAATTACGCATTACTTCATTCTTTAGCTATAAGAGTGATATATTGTTAGTTACAAAATTATTGGAACTTTAGAACGTAACATGGTTGGAACTTTGGAACAGTGTCCACAATTATGTGACACATGGATACAATTGGTCATTGGATAAGGAAAATGTGAATAACAAGATATGACAACCTGCAATGAGATACCTTGACACGTTTCGGAATAGAACAAGTACAATGACGATTTGAACAATATGTGTTGTAGAAGGATAAGGAAAGTGTAACCTTACATACCTTATCCTTTCCAACACGTGACTACAATGATTCAGCTCCTTCCTTATGTGTTACTCTACAACACAAGTACATAATGGAGCAAACATTAACGGCTAGCTACATTACAAGTTCACAAGACGGTAAGTAGGTGCTTAACGGAAAGTAAGAACCATCCAACCACCAAAACACATGGTGCATCACTCCCCCCTTCGTTATTCTACCAAATAACACTATTCCACCACATTACACTATAACTTACTGCTTTCACAAAACAACAACATCAAATCAGTCCACACACCACCAAAACAGTCCACACATCAACGTAGACATCACAAACCGATAGGATTTTACACCAAGTTTCTACTTTACATTTCCGCCTCAATACAATTCCACATAATTATTCCATCAAGTCACATAAATACCTTCCACAAAAATATACCAAAAACAGCCCACACAATTTTAGAATTCACTTTAACATAACAAGATAGTATTCCCTTTTTCACTACGCCAAACGTTCCATGTACAATTACGTAAAAATATTTCCATCAAGCCATACACAAAAGTAACGAATTAGGGACAGAACCACACTTAAATGTACTGAAATTTAGTCCATATAATTCAATTCCTTCAAGTCCTTAAACCCCTTTTCAAGTTTAAACCATAAAAAAGCAAATGCTTTAGCCGAAAGCAAAAGTGGACTGCCACTTAAAAAGTGGACTGCCACTTAAAAAGTGGACTGCCCTATGCCTTTTAACCATAACCAACATGTTTCCAACCATATATCATGCATGTATTACATTAATATACAAGGTTAAACACTTACCAAGGATTGCAAGTGGATGATCTTGTCCAAACAAGTGTAGTTGCCTTAGGGTTTGAAGATGAAGAGAAAATATCTTTTTTTTGGAAAAGTCTAGAATTTGACAAGTGTATTGTGGTGATTAAAAATCTGATTTTGCGAGCCCTATATAGTCCCTTAATGTTCGTCCTTAGCCATACACTTGGTCATTAATTGTCACGCCCCGAATTCCAACGGGACGGACATGGCACCCGAAGCCGACAAGGCCCGAGAGAACCAATCTTCATCCATAAATAGTCATCACCACCACAAACAAATATAAAATTCCAAAAGCGGAAGTTATGACACATATATGAGAATTATGAAACTTGGCCGTTAGGGCCATCAAGACAAAACATAAGTTCATTACATTCCTTTCGCCTGACCCACCACCTCTACAAAGCCTCTACAGATGCATAACCAAAACCAACCTAGAGTCGGGACACACCCCGCTCTATACATATACACAAGACCAAAACAAATGTACATAGAAGACTCGGAAAGCCCCGAACCAACTGGAGCTCACCAAATGTTCGCAAAAGATCTGCAACCTACAATGGAGGTCTACTAGTACCTGTGCCTGCAACAAGTAAGGTAAATTCCCCCGAGGGGGTCAGTACGAAGAATGTACTGAGTATGCAAGGCCATAAGAAAATTGTATCAATAAGTGAGAACACCAATGTATATCAAAGATAAGAGAATAGGCAATATAGATAAACCAACATTTCCATATGTGTGGAACCATGTACTTTACATTCTTTATTCCCTTTATCATTCATCTCAATATCAACAATAATCACATCATGCCCGGGACCAACTGATCAGTGGTAAATAACAATATTGGGATCGTCTCTAGCTAGGCTTATGCCCCTTTAAGCTACCACCCATAAATCAATAAAGCAGGTTCGGCCCTAGCTAGGTTTTCACCCCTTTGGGCTACCCCCTGTGTCCAACAATCAATCGGGATCATCTCTAGCTAGGCTTTCGCCCCTTTGAGCTACCACCCGTGATACATCGGGATCGTCTCTAGCTAGGCTTTCGCCCCTTTGAGCTACCACCCGTACTCAAACAAGTATGCATTACTTTCATTCTTTAGTTATGAACTTGAAACATTGTTGGTTATCACGTTATTGGAACTTTGGGACAATGTTCAATGTACAAGAGACATATGAATAAATATATATAGGTAACCAACTTTACATGAGATACTTTGGAACATTTCGACATAAGTACAAGTACAATGGCAAAGGGAGCAATATGTGCGGCAGAAGGATACGGACAAGAATAACCTTACATACCTTAGCCTCTCAATAAGAATCCACAATCCTAACGAATATAATGATCCAGCCCCCTTACTCTACAACACAAGAACATAACGGAGTTTACGTCAACATCTAACCACTTTACAAGTGCAAAAGACGACAAAAGGTACATAATTGCCTATAACGTCATTTCCCCCTTTACAATGAAATTTCGGCATGACCATTCCAAAAATACCACAACATGCCATACATTGACCAAACATCATAACCAATAGCATTTCGCAACAAAGCTTCTTCTTTACACTTTCTCATTCACACCATATCACAAATAATCCATCAAGTCACCGTAATACACCTTATAGCACATATCGGCCAAAATCCCATAATTTACACTTATGGAAAATAACAATTTTAGTAACATAATCACACCATACATGTTGATATTTCATCCATATCATGCTCTTTCATCAAACCCACAAGTCATATTTCAAGTTTAATTCACAAAATGGCACATCTTTTACCAAAGGGCAAAAGTGTCCTATTCAACCTTTCCAACACAACCATCATGATCTACACAATACTTCATGCATATAATATGCTAAACCACAAGAATAAATACTTACCCAAGCTTGCAAAGGGATGATCTTGTCCAAAGTGTCCAAAGGGAATAGTTGCCTTAGGGTTTTGGAAAGAGAGAAATGTTTGAGAAAATATCAAAAAGGCATGAGACTTGTAATGACTTAAAAATCTGATTTTTCTCTTGTTTTATAGAGCCTTTTAGGTCATCCTTAGCCACTTCTTTGGCATTAAATGCCATGTCTCTATAGTCAACAAGAATGGGTCATTTTTCCTTTTGGGCCTTTCCATTTTGGCATTGTTTTGGGCCTCAATTTGGGGCCCAATAACACATATTAGCTTAGCCCACTAAAATTAACGTATAATCCATTGTATATCTCATGTTTAAAAATTCCATAACGTCACGACAATATTCACTTACGAGATTCTCTTTCGTAGCCTTAATCGCAAAACTAGACATTCTAGCCGTCCATGGCTTAATTGAACATTTTTGGTAACTTCTTGTGTTTCATGATTTGATCATGTGGAAGTGTATCGAGGTATTTGAAACCTTCACAAGGATTAAATAAACACCAAAGAACCAAAAGAAACCATGGAAAAAAAATCAACATTGCATTGCGTCGCGAAACAAGCTCGGAAAGACCATAATCCTTGTGCCTTGCGCCACTGCTGCAAAGCAGGGCAGTGGCGCGAGTTTTGCAGCCCCTCTGAATCAGTTGGCTTGCGCCACACACCCTGAAATAGGGAGTGGCGCAAGTTTGGCCACTTTGCTGAAATTTTTCCTACTCCGTCTGATACTAGTATATCATCCAATACCTTATCAAAACACTACAAAATACTTACTTAGTGATCTTAATCATCAAGTAAACATGACTCCAAGTCACCAAATAAGGTTAGAAATGTACGGGATATTACATTAATGACATGTTTACTTGGTCAAAAGATGAATGGGTCATTTTTCCTTTTTTTGGGCCATGTCTTCTTGCTTAATTGTTGGGCCTAAATTAAGCCCATCAACACAATATTAATTGAGCCCCATAAACTTAGTGGATAATTCACCAACTATCTCAAATTTAAATAATTCCATAAATGTTAAGATAACCAAACAAGTCCGAAAATGTATGGGGTGTTACAAAACTCTTCTTAACATCGGTGAGATCATTGACTTGAAAGATTCTTTCACAAGTGGACTCCCATTCTAAATAAGCCTCGGGATCACTTTCTCTTTTGAAAGTTGGAAGACTAGTCTTGATAGAATTGATCCCTATATCCCGGCCTCCATTGCCACCTTGATTATCATTATAGTTCTATCGACCTTCAACTTGGGGTCGATTTCCCAAGTTTCCTCTACCATAAGGTGCCGGACCAAATCTTTCTGCTAGACCTCGAAATTCTTATTGAGCCAATGGTCTATGCCTCCAATACTCTGCATGTAAGGCCTCATCATCGTACCCTTCAAACTCAACTTATGGGTCTTCTTCTCCTTCCCCTTCAACTTGGATGGGTTGATTTTGGTTACGTGGTATTTGGAGTGGGGGATTTTAGTTTAGTGGAGCTTGAGGTGGTGGGTTTTGGTTTGGTGGTGCTTGGGGTTGGCCTTGGTTATGGGGTATTTGATGAGATGGGTCTTGGTCTTTTGTTCCTTCTTGGTTGACTTGGTTGAATTGGGGTTTTAGCGGATGAACGGGATTTCGGTTATGTGGATAGATAGGGGCTTGGCGATGGGGTCTTGTGTTAGTCTTAGTGGGTTGTACATTTGGTGGAGTGTTTTCGGAGAGATAGTAGTGCATGTGTTTTGAGCATGCCCACTAGAGGAGGCATAGTTTTGAGGAGTGGATTGGGTGGAGTTCAGATGACCTTCCATGTTAACCATCCTCCAATCCATACTTGCCACACTTCCTCGGAGTGTAGTCATATGACCTTCCATGGATTTCATTCTACGACTTAAGGATTCAATTGTCGCTAAGATCGCATTTGAGGTATTGTTATTCATAGCTTGTGGTGTTTCACCTTTTGAAGCCATTGTACCTAGGTAAGAAAGACACTAACAAAAACAACAAACAAGTTAACGTTAGAAAACAACCTTACAAACTCTACACACCTTTTTATGCCTCATATTTGGATCAGCAAATGTTGATTGATGGATTATATTTCGATGATAGTTGAGGTGCCAATTGCTACTCTTTTCCTGAATAGATTCTTGTTTGAAGGACTCAAAGGAATTGCTTATGGACTTGAGCCAAGAAATTAAGATGAAGTAAAAACTAGAAAAGCACAGAAGAAATGAAACGAAGAAAGAAAACGAACTCAAGAACTAATTCACAACTAAGTAGGTTGATTACTAGTTGTTAATTAATGTTAGAATCAAGTAAAAGATGATTAAGAATCAAAGAAAAGAAACAAAGAATCTAAATTAAGCTTACGGAAACTTTCTTGAGTTGACTGACTTGGTGGCTAACCGTCGCAATGGCCGTCACACCTTATCCAGAATGTGGGTTAAACTTAGTCTTGGTGATTGACTTGGTGACTGACTGTCAGCCTTGTGACTGACTGTCACTTGGGCCATTGGGTATTCAGGAAAGAAATTCTTGTGGGTTGGCACAAACAAGTACAACTCCTTTTTCTTTGATTCTCTTGGATCAAACCTCAACTTTGGAGTGTTCTTCTTCAACAAGACATGAAGAACATTCAAATTTTGACCCTTAAGCAAACGAACTCGGAATTTGATGAAATTCGAAATCCAAGCTCCCTTTGAGCCCCCGAACACAACCCAAGCAATTTCAAAGCTCAAAACGCATGCACCCAAACTTTGCAGAATTTTTAACCCACTTCAAATTTCTTCAAACTTAATCTCCAACAATGGTGGAATACTCAACCCGGATTAAGCTCAAATTTTAGATAACGACTCACTAGACACTAGAGATCACGATTCTAGTATCGAAAACACAAAACAAGAGTCAAAATCAAAAACTCAAAAATGTGGATGATACTTTTTTTTTTTGTGATTTTCAAGATAACAAACCCAATACTAGAATCGTGGAAACGATTCTAAGCTCGGCTCTGATACCAAATGATATGAGGCAAATTACGAAAACAAAAGAAAACTAAGAAATCAAGAGATAAATTGATGGATAAATGAAGATAGACACAAGAAGGATGATGAACTAAGAACTAACAGATGTTTCAAATCCAAAAACCCCTAATTACATTCAATCCTATGAACACCTACCTCTACGTGGACCAAGAGGGAATCGAAACACCCTCAAAACCCTTGTTTCTAAGCTAACATTCAACAAAAGCTTACCACTCACACTCTCAAGTGTTTGGTTCATTCAATATTCAAAAACAACTAAGGAAATAAAACCCTAGAATTAACTATTTATAGTCTAATACAAAAAGGCCCAAAAGTGACCTTGGAAAGAATAGAAGGAAGCCCATCAACGTGGGTTACTGTTTAGTGTTGCTCTCTTGACTGACCGTCAAGGGAGTGACGGACTGTCGCTCTAATTGTCACCCCAAGGCAGTGAGGGGTCTTCTTGGCCTCTACTTGACGGCTCATGGGACAATTGATCAGGTCACTGACTGGCCGTCAAGTGGGTCGTCACCTTGAGGCAGTGAGGAGTTTTCCTCCTCTTGAATTCTTGGCCCAATCTTCAACACTTGGAAACCTTTAGATGGGATCAAAACATACTCAACACGTCCCTTTTCATGAACATGGCTTGTAACCTTTGGAGTTCTCTTGCTTGGCTTCAAGTGAAGGGTCGTGAGAAAATTAGGGATGTATCACTTAGGCACCTCAACTACACATTGTTCATTTTAAACACCTAAATTAGTGTCTCGCTATGTCATTTTGATACATTTTGCATAGACTTATGTAAACCCTAGGCGCGTGTATACAAACATATCTATATGGATTTAAAAGCCAATTAAAACATGCCAAATCATTTTTACTTTCCACGTCATGCGAAGACAAATTTAAAAGGGAAATTAAATAGGGGAAAATCTTTCATTTTCCACAATTCTCATCTGTCAACTTCACCCGATGGAAATCTTTGGTAAATTCTCTTCAATTTTGTTCAATTATGCCGCGATTTTCATTGAATTCTTAGTTAGTACTAACTAAAAAAGTATTTATTTTGCAGGTACAACGGTTGAAATGAGTTTTAATCATTTTTTACACTCAGTTGAGTTTTAGGGCTTCTAAACTTGAAATTGGAGGTGCGTGTCATTTTAAATCCTAGGCGCGTGTCACTCTAATCTTAAAATGAACAATATCCCCTTTTGCATAGACTTATGTAAACCCTAGGCGTGTGTATACAAATATATCTATTTGAATTTGAAATCCAATTAAAACATGCCAAATCATTTTTACTTTCCACCTCAAGCTTAAAGGTTTACACTCGATGGAAACCCTTGATAAATTCTCTTCAATTTTGTTCTATTATGCCGCGATTTTTACTGAGTTCTTTGTTCGTACTAACTAAAAAAGTATTTATTTTGCAGGTACGATGGTTGGAATGAAGTTTTAATCACTTTTTATACTCAGTTGAGCTTTAGCCTTTTAGGGCTTCTAAACTTGAAGAAATTGAAGGTGCATGTCATTTTAAATCCGAGGCGCGTATCATTCTAATCTTAAAATGAACAATCTCCTTTCGAGTTTAAGAAACATATTCATGAGTTGTTGACTCTCTCACTCTGGTCGTTTTTTGTTTTTCTTTAGGTTATTTCAAAAGTAGCTGCTTTAGCTTTAGCTGCTCAAATTTTTGATATTGGTTTTATTTCTCATCAAATGAATGATATCTTCTTTTGAAAATCCTAGTTATTCTTAGCATGATATTAGGAAATCTCAGCTCACGTCTGATTAGCTATTTGATAAGACAATAGCTAACTAACAATGGAGAATTTTCCACAATATGCAAAAGCAACAATGTCTGTGGAGGTAGAAGACCCAGGTAAACTTCTTTTATCGGAGAAGAAGCAATAACAATATTTGAGGAATATTATTTTTCCAAAAACAAAAAACTATTTCCAAATTATAATAATAAAAAAAAAATGATTTTTGTAACAAAAGGTTTTAAGTCGTAAAAGATTGGTAAACTATAAGGCATGAAGAAAACAGACTTTAGGAAAGTAGTTCAGGTAGCTCAGCTGGTTAGAGCAAAGGACTGAAAATCCTTGTGTCAGTGGTTCGAATCCACTTCTAAGCGGGCGAAAGGTCCAAATCGTAGCCGGGAGGGAGCCGGATTTCGAAATGAAAGTGAAAGAGTAAGCAAAAAAATGTGAGCGCTCCTGCACTATACGGACGACTTTTTGGCGGTAGGATTGGGGCTTGAGGCAGATTCAAAAAAAAAGTGGTTGATTACTCAGATTGGTTCTCGCATCCCTGTGCCCAAAAGAATGGGCGAGTTCGGTTTGAGTGTTCATCGATCGGGTGGATCTATATACTTCGGGGTGGTGAGACGAGGTGTAGTGCCGTCTGGTCAGCACATCTATTTTGGGTACAGAGGACCATAGGTTCGAATGCTATGCATAAAACAAATACTATAATTTTCTAAAAAGTTACGTCTTTATTCAAATGGTAAATGATCATAAAAACTATATTTTCATGCTAAAATCTTCTTTTAACTTTAATTTCAAACAAAATTAGAGGGAGTGGGCACGTTAGCATATTTATAGCGCGTTGTGCACATAAACCAACCTCGTTTTCACGTGGGATGAGGTTCCTTTGTGTACCACGTTTAACTAATCGACGGTTACACTCTTTTGTTTCCCTCCATTCACCACTATTTTGTTTTCCTCCTTTTACTTTCGGTTTCAATTTATATGACATAATCGAGATTCAAGCAAGAAAATTTCTGATCATATTATTCGTCTATTCTTTTGTTTCCCTCTACACACCTCCTTTTTCCAAAAAAAAAAACACACACACACACACAACAAAGTCTCTTTTCATTGAGTAAATTTCTCAGTCTCAATTTATATGACATAATTTGAAATTTGAGAGTCAAATAAAACAATCTTTGACCTTATTATTTGTATATCCTTTATTTTTAATTCTTGTGACATACAATGTTGTTTTTAAAAAAGTAAATTACTTTCAATAATCTTTAAAGATAAGATTGTATATATATATATCTAAATTCATGATCAAAATAAAAAAATATTAGCTCTCGCAATTCACCCTATATCATATTAATTAGGACAGAGGAGTAATACTCTTTCTGTTTTTTGAAAATACATAATAGTTTTTTTCATTCGATATCTAATATTCACGTTAAATTTTGATTAAATTCAAAGTTGCGCATTACAAGATTCACTCCTAGAGGTTGTGCTTCCAATAAAATCTTTTTTATTCCAAAAAAGACTCAAAACTCAAAACTTCTAATTAAGCACGGAGAAATCTCATTCATCTCACCGGTCACCACAACTCATTATTGATGGAACACACAATAGTTAGGTTCATTATGTGTTGAACCCATAATATCGTAGTTTCGAAAATTCATGATGATTAAAGAATAGGAAGGACAGAATTTAGTACTCCCTTCCAGTGGCGGAGCCAGAAATTTCACGTAGGGGATTCGAGATCGAAAGAAGTAAACACATGAACTAATCAAAGGGGATTCAACGTCTACTATATATACGTAAAAAAATAATTTTAACCATGTATAATTAATATAATTTTCCGCCGAAGGGGGTTCGAATGAACCCCCTGGGTACAAGGTGGCTCCGCCACTGCTCCCTTCGCTTGCTTTCTTATCTCAGTTTGGACTTTTGCATGTCTATTAAAAATAATGATTGACATGAGGATTTTATCATATTGTTTATATTAATTGATGTTTATTCTTAGATGTTGAAATTTATTTGGAGAATACGTAATTAAATTAAGAGTAAGACATGAATAAGAATATTGTCTTCTTAATATATTAAAAGTGAAAGTATATTTTTAATATAATGGACAAGTACAAATAAACGGATAGAGTAATCCCAAGGGTCTGTTAGAGAAAGGAACCAACGTGTATTTAGTCAAGAATTAAATAATGAAACCAATAATATATAATTAATTATGTAATTAGTGGTGAACAAAGTTGTGTTTAGGTGAAACCTCGTTTTCTTCTTTAAGGAGGAACACTGCTTGTGACTTGGAATTAACCACTGATGATCTTATGTTTGCTTTAAACTATTCAATTAAGTATCATGTATTAGTGGGGACCTTTTATAGCTTTAATAAAATAATAATTGCCTATATGATAATATGATATGCTACGTGGAGATCCAAAAGGGAAAATATAATATTGTCGTCTTATACTTAGATGTTTTTCTTTAAAACAGCTAATAATCATCAATAGGATAAACAAAAGGTCAGCCTGCTCAACCTAATAAAGTTTGTTTTAGATCCTCCATATTAGGTTAGGCAATAATTTAATTATAGAATAGTTTTGTTGCACTCAGATGTTGGAGCGGGGATAAATCATCAAAAATTGAATTACTGAATTGAATAGAAATATATCGTACAAAACACAACAATAATTTGTTTTATGGACAGTTATATTATTTACATTTACAGCCAAGAGTAGCCTTGAAAAACTTCTGCTTTACGAAGAAAGATAGAGAACGAGCACCTTGAACCAAATTCAGAACTTGTCTTTGTATGGCAGGTAGCTCTCAATTTATTTCATACCTTACTTTCTTCTCAAGGTTCGGTGCTTTGGAACATCATAGTAGAGGCGGGCATAGAATCTATGAGAGTTTGGATTGAATCCCTTAGGACTTGAAACTAAATCTTAGTCAATAGGAATTAAGACTAGTTGGTAGCTTTCCTACCTTATCTTACCTTATCTGAAGTTGGACGGGATTCCTAAGTCGAATGATTGATCTTTGATTTATCATACTAAACTAAACTTTCAAATTTTGGTATTTGGTACTCTTCCATCACAAAATAAGTGCTGCTTTAGCTCATTTCACTATCATTAAAAAGAATTACTATAATAGATACAAGGTATAGTTTACTAAGTTACAGCTACTTATTGCTCTATTTCTTGAGAATTGAGTAATATTAAGAAGAAATAATTCTTTAATATAAGGGTATTTGGAAACAATTACTATTTTTTGTCTTGATCGATGAATTTCTAAAGTGACACTTATTTTATGGGAAATTTTTTTTGGCTAAAGTGATACTTACTTTGACACAGAAAAAACATCTACTTTTAATTATTGATTATCAAATTATTGAAATTAAATTTTGAAAATATCAAACAGAATACCGAACGTCGATGCTTACTTAGATTGGTGAAACGCAAGATTTTTTTAAAAGAAAAAAGAGTACAGTGTTACTACATTGAAAGTTTCGACAATTGTACCAGATTAGAAAACACTCCTTTTATCTCAACAAACATGGGATATTCTGAACTTTCACATTTTCTTTTAACTTTTAAACTTTTAAAGCAAGTAAAATAAATTTTCTACATTTTCTGCCAGCATAAATATATGATCTTATAGAACTAAAGGCCTTCCTAAAAGCATGAGATCTTTCAACTAGTTGACATCATCGATATCAAAGGCGGAGATAAAATTTTAAATTTATGAATTTTCGATAAATTTAGGTTTATTTCTGAGGTCCCATGAAAGTTCGACTAGTAGTACTCCGTCGAATGCCGATTCGAGTGTGATATTACTAGCACTTAAGTTTTAAGTAATATCATCGCTCTCTTTAAGTAAATAAAGGTGAGAAAGATTAACGCTAGGATGAAGTCCAATAGTTATGTCAAATGATTTTTCGAAAAGAAGCGGTGAATGATCTATCTTTATTGAAAGATATATTAAGTAAATTTCTATATACAAATATAACTTGAGCTAAAATAACTGAATTTTATCACGTAGACAAGATTATAGCTCCACCCTGACTTACAGTTCTTTTGTTTTTTACCACTTTACTTTCTTTTTTTCTTTTTTGCTAAATACACTTAACAAATATGTCATGAATTTCAAGAAACAGTAGATCTTAGAAGAATACCCATGGACGAGTTTTGGCAAACCATGCAAGGGTCAAATGTCTTTTGAAGATGTTTTAGTATTTGTCTCGTTCACACTGTGTAAAATATATTTGAAAATTTGGTAACGAAAGGCATTTTTTATGAAAATATTTTCATGTTTGATTTATTTAATTGTAGCTATTTCTAAGAAGTGATGTGAATCCATGACAAGATTCAACTCATAGCTGAAATTTACTATTGCTGATTCGAATGTTGATAATTGTGTGACGTTTATTTCTGTCTTTTGACATGAAAAGTGGCAACTCAACAATATATATATAGATATGCATCATAAAACAAGAAAGGATCTTCTTGGAAGAAAAGGAAGTTAGATTGACAGATTATTCTTCGTTTTTATTAGTACTTGTTATATTTTTTTCGGTTATTGTATTACTTTGTTGCTATTACTTTCTATATTATTTTTAACATAACTTCTTCACTGTTGTTATTTGATATTAACAATCTTTCTTTTGATGTTTGAGTCATTTAAGCAAATGTTCTCTTTTTAAAAGTTTGTCCCTTTTTTAACAACATACCCTGCCCACAAAAGTAGGGTCCGTGGAAGATAAAATGTACGCAATCAGTATCATTACCTCATATGTGAGGTAGAGAGGTTGTTCCCGATAGACTTCAAGACCCATTTTTAGAAGCTGTGTAAATATAGTTTCTGATAATGTTTGTCTCATCTTAATTTGCTCATATATTACTCAATTTTACAGAAAAATATTAAACTATCGTTAACATTTGCAATTAGTAACATTTTAGATTGTGATCACCAGGTTTTAGAAGGTCTATAAATTGCAACAAAAATTTTAGACATGCAGTTGTATAAATCATCATAAATAACAAGCCATTCTATTGCTAATACCATGCCTGAGCAAAATTCTCCAACTAAAAAGAAAACTCAACACCAAAATGTAGGCACTGGAAAACTTTCCAGTGTGTAACCTGTGATGAATTGAGTGTGCAATATTCACTACTCCAACTTGTCACCTCTTTTTGTCCCGGACCACCAAAAATGTAGAGAAGAATAGAAGCTTGTGTTGAAAAAAATAAGAAAAATCCCTTCACTGTGTAACTCCTAGCCATTTTGTGAAGTTTTCAAACTCTGTGGTGGGAATCTGAAATCATTGTCTTGAACCAAGCTGTGCCTGCTGACCTGATAGCCGATGCTTCCTCCTGTAATGTAAAGAAAAAGTAGAGTAAGTAATGCAGTGACACCTTACGCCGAGGGGAGAGCCTGTCAAGGTTGGGAGAAAGTCTACGTATAGTAAAATCTACCCTCCCCAAATTCCACTTATGGGCTATACTGGGTATGTTGTTGTTGTTGTCGTATACAGTGACAATTACAATTAAACTACTAAAGTATAAAGACAACACACAAATAAGTGCATTTAAGTACACAACTTTATGCATTTGGATCTTTTTTATTTTTTGAATACAAGATTATGATCAAAATCAGGATCTTTCTTGCCATAATTAAAGACGCACTTATCCATGGTGAAAAAAACTAAACGTCCATTTTAGTTTTTAAGTTTCAGAAAGCTGTTTGTTTGAGTTATTTGTGCAAAACACGAAAAAAGTTTCTCTTTATTTGCACAGGTGATCTATCCCACTCAAACAAGAATCACACTGGACCCCTTTGACACTTCACAGTTCATTCTCTAGAAGTTATTTGCTTCACTAGAGCTTATTTAACATAACAATTAAGTTCGTATGTGTGATATACAAACCGAGAAAGAGAAAGGGAAAGGGCTCATCACAGAAAACTCAACTTATGCAAGTAGAGCATATAGAAACAGTTAAAGCGCTATAGCAGTCGTTATTTTCTAGCTCACCACATTAGGTCAAGCAAATTAAGATGACAAGTACGCCAATAGCAAATATAAGGAAAATGAATGAAATGCAATTACGCCGCACGTTACATACACATTGTTACTCGAGTCGGGGGTCTTCCGGAAACAGCCTCTCTACCTCCTCCTCAAGGTAGGGGAAAGTTCTGCGTACACTCTATCTCCCCAGACCCCGCTTTTGGGACTACATTGGGTTTTTTGTTGTTGTTGTTGTTGTTACATATACATCGTTTATCTCTCTAAGTATATGACTAAGTTACTTCAATACAGAGGCAGATGAAAAGTGATGACATCGTGAACACAGTACTCTAACATGGAGTATAAATAATCCTAGCAAGATCAGCATTCACCATTTTCGGCCTAGGCAATACGTACCCCTTCTTCTTCTCCAATGGCTTATCAAACTAACAGTAAATCTCATCCAATTTCTCATACGCCGATTTAGTTCATACAATAAACCTCCCCAAATGACCTCCAGGAGCAAGCTTCAATAAATTCAACCTCTCCACATGACAAATTTCCACTCCAGGGATATTACGAAACGCTTTAACAAGCTTAGCAGCTTCAGTACCATACAAAATTAACTGTCCTTTATTAGAAATGTACCTACGATTACGCATTTTCCCCTTTCCAGGGCGAATCGCGTGACTATCCTCCGCTTTCTCAGCGTCAGCATAAGCACCAATTTGCTTCAAAGCTGTGATCGCAATGGAAGTTTTTTCGATACCTTCAACTGAATCAGAAACAACGAGAGGTAGCTCTGGTATTGATTCGATACAATGTCCCCGAGCGAGTACCAATGAGGGAACAGCAGATGCAGCGATAACCGAAGAAAGAGCGAAACGCTTCTGATTTTAGTAGGAGCAAACATTCGTCCACCGCGACACACATTACCAAATGCTGCTGGAGGTTTGGTGAGCCGGTTTTTTTTTTTGGATAAGGCGTAAGGTTGGCGGGAGTTTTTGGAAATGTTGGAGTGGACGTAAGTGATGACGTCAGGTCGGATGGGGGATTTCATTATGGCGGGAAGAAATGTACTTGGACTTTTTTGTGGAGGAGAAGAACAGAGTGAAGGGCTTTTGTTGATGAAATTATATGAATATCAGGAGATAAATTGGAATGGGCCTGCAAGCTTTTCCGAACAGAGGGGCTAAGTTCAAAAATGACACTAAAATTTTGTTCTTAATATTTTGTCCTTTGGAATAAAAGTCTTAAAAAATAATCTTCATAAATGATGGTCTTAATTTTTGTCTTTACTTAACAAGTTTTGTTCATAAGGCAGACGTTCTAACTTTTGTCATAAAATAAATTTTCAAAATAATGCACCTACAGAATTAACAAAAAAAATTATCTTATAGACAAAAGTCAGAGTTTAGATATGTTGTCCTTTACTTTTGTCGATAAATTAGACATCATGACATTTTAAGACAGTGAAATTGCTCAACTGTCCAGAAGTGCTGCCTTATAAGCACAAATTAGAACTTAGGTATGTTGCCCATCAGACATAAGTTCTAACTTTTACGCATAAGGTAACATTTCAAGCGCAAAGTTTTGCACGGATTTTGAAGTTGGTTTCAAAGTGGTTATACTTTCAACTTTTATACACTACGATTATGGCTTAAACATTGGTTCGAGAATTAGCTATATGTGCACTTGCTCCCTTTTTATGCAGTGCAAATGTTTTTTACACAATGCAATTTAACTTGCGATAACAATTAACAGCTCAGGTGTGGCTCACATAAGCCTTCAATCTTGCAATCTCATCAACATCATCATCACTAATGACCACAATATTGTAAACATATTCCTATAATCAAACTCACTTTCTTATCATTTTTATCGTGAAAATTTACTTAAAATTACCTTATAATTAATATATATCTTTTTACACAAAGAACTTGATCTCAAATAGATAATGGGTGGTGTAGGAAAGATTAAATTGAGAGGTGTAATTATGAACATTGGGACTAATGATGAAGCTTTGGCTTTGTGAATTACGAGGCCAAGATAGAGGTGCTTAAGAGCTTCATATATCATCTTTTCCTAGAATCCCTAAGTAGCTTTTGGACTACATCTGAGCTGAAATTGAAGAAAATTATCTGTGTTTGACAAAGTTTGTTCAAGTATCGAAGATGTAATTTAACGTGAATTTAGGAAGAATTGATTTTTGAAAGTTGTAATTTGTTACATTGCTAGCACTAGGAACATGCGAAAAATCAAGGAGATTCAGTGTCAACTATTTATACATAAAAAATAATTTCAGCTTCATAAATACAATTCATTTTTGGCGAAAGAGGTTCACAACTATCAATACTAAGCTAACAACAAACAAAGAAAAGACGAATAATAGCTTAACTTGAGTGGCCATTTATCATATGCACAACCTCACTGTGTGTTCTGAATCCATACTTCAAAAGGCAATAAGGTACAAAGAACTTTTTCCTTGTTATTATTCCTATAAAAGCTACAAGTTTTACAAACTCCAAATATTACACTACACAAAATTGAGGGGATATACATTTCAAGGAAGAAAAAAGAAAACCAGAGTTGTCAGGTTTAGGCACACTTCTCACTAAGAGAAGCTCGACTTCAAAAAGAAACATCTTCCGCGACCACCAAGCATCAAGGAGAAAGCAGAGGAAGATGCTCTTATCCGTGCCATGACTCTGAGACTCTTTCCAGAGATGAAGAATTTTTCCTGCTCTTAAAGCAAGAGCTCAGAGATGCACCATTGGAGAGTCTCACCGACAAATATACTAAAAAAGAGGATAAACTCCTTCAGTATAACGAAGCAATAATAAGAAAAAATTTGAACAATCAGCTAGGTAAAGATACTAACTATAATGATTATAGTTTCTATCATATTGTCTGACAAGATAGATCATTGTGGTTATTGACAGGACCACCTGTAGGAAAACCCACAACTTTTGTACTGAGATCATACGTTGACAATACATTTTTCTGCACAAAAAAAGGGCAATAAGAAGAGTTAGTTAGTGACGGACTTGTAAGGCAGAGAATATAAATAATGAAGCTTAGTGCCCTAAACAATCCTCAAAAGCATTATGATTTCCTCGTGAGTTGAAAAAAAAAAAAAAAATTGAGGAAATCTCCAATAGGAGATTTTCTGGTAGCATGGGTATAATAGATTTTTCAAAGTTATCAATATGCGATACGGTACACTATTCTTCTTAAATAGTACAAATTCTTTAGTTGATATATAGGGGGAGGTGATTAGACGGGATATGACGCAACTTCATATTACCAAGGACATGACTTTAGATAGGAAGGTGCAGAAGTCGTGTATTAGAGTAGAAGGTTAGTAGGAAGTAGAGTGTTGTGTTGCCTCTAGAAGGTTTAGGGTTGGTGTCTATCATAGTATTAGTCGCATGCTTGTAGTTCTTGTTTTTGCTATCTATCATAGTATGTTGTTTATTGTGTTTCGATCACCATATTATTTTGCTGTTGTTATTGTTCCTTTCGTGCTTTCCTTATCAACTGCTATACTTTCTTCACTGTTTTGTTTCTTCTTGTAGTTGGATCTGTTGCACTTGGGCCAAAGGTTTTTGGAAACAGCCTCTCTACCTCCACGAGTGGTAAGGTCTGAGTACAATATACCCTCTCTGATCCCACTTGTGGGAATTCACTGGGTATGTTGTTGTTGTTGTATACATAGGGGAGGAGTGGGCAAGGGGAAGGCGTAGGTTATGCAACTTCCAGGGTTTGATCCCTCTACCTACATCATGGAAGCTATGCGGGTCACCAAGTAAGCTGGTCCCTCAACCCCCGAATCATAGCATTGGATTGTTTTGACACGTGATCAAACTAGCTTATAGAGCAAAAGTTTACTAGTACTCAATATTTTGAGTTTCTTTTATCAACAGCTATCCATCCATTTGAACTACCTGGCAATAGTTCTTTTAGTAACTCAGACAGATGTAATAGCCGTTGAACAGCAAACGCAGAATCCAAATCAATCTTCTTTTATGGTAAGAAAATATTTGCCTCTCAAATCTTAACGGTAGGCGGGCTAATACTTCAATGTTGAAAACTAATGGACAATGGGGTGAAGATTCTAGATTGCTGTAGGATCATGAAAAGGGCAAAAGTTCTTTCACGGCCAGGGTAACTGGTGGTGATGCAAATATTTAGTATTGGACACAAGCTGACAGACGACGACAGCAATTTCTTTATAAGACCAACTCTTTTGCCTAAGTTACTAAGGATAGGAAAAGAATATAGGGACTCAACAGCCCAGGACTCAATGAATTTCAAGTGCTTTTTCTAACATACTGGTAGAAAGCTGCAAAAATACAACAATAACAATAACATACCCAGTGTAATCCCATAAATGGGGTCTAGGGAGGGTAGTGTGTATGCAGACCTTACCCCTACCTTAGGAGGCAGAGAGGCTGTTTCTGATAGATCCTTGGCTCAGAATATAATCTAACAGAGAATGATATATTCAGGTTTGGGAATTTTAAACCGGGAGGTAAACTGAGGCATGGGGAAATTTTGTCATATGACACCCTATGATGATAGCCGCCTCATCGGATAGGTAATCTGGTTAACATCTAAGCAAAACCACATGAGAACACTGGCTGAGATATACTCCATTCTTGTCCCACCTTTCAATCATTTAAACACAAAATGTGATGAATATCTGAAAATGAATAAAGATTCTCATCTTCATGTAAACGCTAGCTTTTAAAGGAAACAAGAAATCAAGCATAATAAAAAAGTAGGCTACATCAATGAAAACATCCATTCAGAGTATAGTGAAAGGAGCACACTCACAATGGGCTCAAAGTCAGGACTAGCCAAGTTCATTGTAAGATTTCGCATCAACAACAAAACCTGCAAGTCCAGAGGAAACGGATGAATTGATTTGCGAATCCACCAATTTGTATTTCTTGAAGGCAAGAGAGAAGAAATTAAAATGGGAAGGTGAGAGGTGGAAAGGAATACATCGAGACATTCATCTAGATTTTGAAAAGAATATCTGGCTGAACATAATTGAAGTAAAAGATTCCCTATCCAGAATTCACATATATTATTCACAGAGATAAATTTATTTTTGCTACTTCTTCCAGTTCCTTTAGAAAGGGATTCAATTAAAAAAAATGTGAATCAGTCTAACTGAATGATCCTACCCTTTGGTATCTAACTGAATGATCCTACCCTTTGGTATCTGTTCCCTCTATTGCCTGAGGGAGAGAATTCTGCCCAATTGTAACTTATACAGAAAAATGGAATCAAGTAAAAAAACCAACAACAAACACATCATGGAAACAATTACATTGTTTTTAGGTAGTATAAGCTTTGAAATCAACCTGAGTCAGAAGTACAACTGAGAGCATTTTAAAAGTTGAATCGTCTTCTTCCAAGTGGGAGTCAATTGCTTAGAAAAAAGGAAGAGTGCTATTTGACAATATTCTAGCACAGATTTTATTTCAAATGAATGTCCACTAATCTTCCTCCCTGCCTGCCTGCTGGAGGTTCATCCAGCAGGTTGAGTGCAAATGGAAGTAATTATCAATCAAAACAACAGCCTATTTTTTAACTAAATTATTCATGGACATTAGAGAAACACCTCGCATCACATTGGATTCTAGTCAGAGTAAATCCTACATAATCGTGGTCAATCACATAGACATGTGAAGCAAACGTGAAATGCTTAATTTACATAGATCCAAAACTCACAGTTTCAAAATTAATAGGGTCCATCTCCTTCAGCTTCTGTACATGACCTCTAGTGTCCGGGTCAAAGACACTCCCAATAAAGCTATAGACTTCTGCAAAGTCGGGTATGCCTGTAATAGGAGTGTGGGAACACACATTCATTCATTAAACACTTGAAATCAAAAGAAGTAAGACAGCTATCAACTTAGACAAACTAAAATTCCCTCCAATGATGAAGAAAAGAAAGAGAGAAACGAGGGAACACACATTCACGTACATTTTTAGCAACAACAGCAACAACAACATACCCAGTAAAATCCCTCCAACTTACATTTTTAGCAATTTAGAAATTTGAAGTTGCATAGCTTTGTGTCTATATAAGGTGCATAGCTTTGTTTCTTAAATTTTAAGGATATCTTTAATTTAGAAAGTCCACCGTATGTTCTTCTCAATATCAAGAGAAAAGTGACAAAAGAAAACAGAAATACCATTTTACCCCAGCTTTGAGTTGCAATTTTCCTTAAGAAATAGGATTTGGCAAGTGGATGGAAAGAATTGGAACATAATTCTTCTTTTCTGGGTTGCTGGCAACGCATTAAAGACGAAGTGTCGTGCATGAGCAAGGAAATAACCATGACATTATTAGCACCGTGAAATCATATGTGGTACCAAATAACAAGGTAGGACAAGTGGACAACTAGGAATGAAAAGCTACTTAACAGATAAACTAAATTGAGAAACCTTATGACAGAATAGGCAAAACGTAAGGTAGAGAACCTTACCATGAGGAACAGAACCTAGTTTACTCTGCTCTGGTAGTTCAGAACTCGGAGCCGTTCTGTTGGAACTTCTAATGCCACTGATTCTGCTGTTACTAATCAATGTAGCTCCCTTTGATCCAATATCAGCTGAATCAGTAATGTGTACATTGAAATAAGTGCAAAAAAATCCCTCAACAAGGACGAAGACTTATAATGTATGCAGATAAAATGACATGTTACCATCAGCTACACACCCTGGATTCTTGGAAGATGGTATTCATCTTGTGGTGGCACTACTCCGCATGTTGGAGAATTTATAAGTACAGAAGTGTCATCCCACGATGGATATCCAGGTGGAAGGGAATTCATTGAAGAAGGGTAACCCATGGATGCTTGCAACGGTATTAACACTACTCAAAGTAGTTCCAAGAAAAAGCAAGAAGCTATATGAGAAATTGGATATACCAAATTAGACATAAGACAACGTTGAAAATGCAAATCTACCATTTTTTGGTGCCTTCTGGGGATAAGGATGGGCTGCTTTACGCTTGGGCCGAGGTGGTGGCACGTGGGCTATTGAACCATTCTTCTGGACCTTCAAGAAGTATTTTTGGGCATGACTGCGAATCTGCAACCAAGAATATTAGGCAAATGTTTCGTATGAACAAATTCTCCATGTAGACATATGTAGCATAATCTAATGCATAGTTATGTTATGCAAAGTGCTCGGACCCAAAAGAGAATGAAACTCATGAAAAGTTGTCCAAATCGAACAGTGAAAAGGACCTAATAAAATACTAAAAAGCGCGCACATTAGCACATGCCTAAATAAATTCCCATTGAATAAGTCAGCTCTAGATTATATACCAGGTACGTTTGAATGCATGTCACACACCAACAATTAACTCCAAAGAGCTTAAGGTTGTAAGCAAAGCTTTACAAATGTACCTGGCAACATATCATACGCATTAAATATAAGACCATAATCAAACAATTGACTAGCGAAATGATATCCAAAGAGAATTGGTACTTGTCTGGCGCATACATGATTAGGAATGAGTCGATCACATATAATTATACATATAATTCCACAACGATATCACTGCAGAACAAATACATATACACTAAACAAAAGTAACAAGTTCTCTCTCTATAACTATAAACACAAAGCAAGAAAAACAAGTCTTTGCGAACTTCATCACAAAGATGAAATAGACGTGAATTCACACCTGAATTACTGTCTTTGAGCCTACGAAATCCTCAATTTTCTTCCAATCACGGTCAAACCTGAATAACCCAAATGAAGAAGAAACAACGAAGCTTCAGAAAATGCAATTTTTTTTCTGAACTGCGATTATAAACTATGTCAATCAGCATTAAAATTGAGAAAACTTACAAACCAAAAACAAGAATTTGTAACACAAAGGAGCTAAATCCAAATTAATTCCGAGTCAATGCTAGAACAGACCAACTAAAGAGCTTTCTAGATTTCTTCTCATATAGCAGAAATAAAAGGAATTACTTGGCTTACAACACCTGAATAATTCCCAAAAATCTACCTAGTAAATGCTTCAATTGAGCACAAACCTATAAATTACTAATAGATGTATAGCTTACCATAAGTACAGTACTCTCTCTGTTTCAATTTGCTTGATTCGGAGTACGAGAATCAAACTAACTAATGTTCCACGTGAATTCGGACATAGAATCTTCAATTTTTAAAGAGTGAAGGTTAAAAACACACTTAAATATCCCAATCTTCCGAGTTTCAAACATAAACTATCAGATGTGCGAGTTCACTACATGAATCATCACCGACTATTTATCATAACACACCTCAACTATCAATTATTTTTCTTTTCTTACTTGAACAATGATGACATTTCAGCTAGAAAAAGGTAATAACCATAATTGAAGTGTATTTTGATAAATCGTTAGCAATAATTCAAGTAGAAATAGTCCAGGTATGAAACTCGAAAAAAAACAAAACATTTTAAATGTATTTTTGACCATTAACTTATTTTTTTAAAAATAAAATTTACATATTTAGATACGGTATAACAAGTACTATAAGTCACGAACAAAATATTTGAAAAAACTATGATCACAAGAGTGTTCAAATGTAATTAAGACAAACAAATTGAAACTCAAACATAAATTCAAAACCAACAACTAACTCAATTGTACGTACAAATCCACCTTTCTTCACAAATCAAAAGAACAAAAAGTGAAGAAGAAGAAGAAGAGGAGGAAGAAGTAGGAAGGGACATAACAGTTGAAGAGCTTCAAGGAACTTGTCATGTTCTTCCTCAGTCCAGCTTTCTCTTGATTTTGTTATTGTATAAGGCTTCCTAACCTTCTTACCACATGCGTCGGTGGGAGCTGAATTATTAGCCATTGATGATGGAGAAGAATTTGTTGAGGTTCAACTCATTGAGTTTCAAAACCATTCCATTGGGTTTTGTGGAGCAAAATATAGACACACAGTGGGTTGGGTGGGTAAGTTTGGGCGGGGTGTGGGGACATGTGCGGGCAAATCAATTGAAGCCGGACAATTAATCGCCAGATCTAGCAATGCCGATTTAATCGGATGCTGGTGGGGCCTTGACTTAATAGACTCTTCGGGTACGTTTGGTTGGGAATAAATTATAATGGAAGTAATTATCTATCATATATATGGGAAAACTTATTCATTATTATGGTATAAATTACGGGATAAATAATTTTGAGACTAATTAATATCTTCAATCAAATATAGGATAAAATAATTTTAAATTTTATTTTAGGATTATTATACTTTATACCTCACACCAAACGACTCCTTCAAATTTAGTAAAAGTTTGGTCATGTTTCATTGTGAAATCAGAAAAAGTAGTTTTTCCTATTTTAAAAGTGAAAAATATATTTGAAAAACTAGAATTGTGTTTGGACATGAAAAAAATTAGAATTTTTTTGAATTTTTTTTTAGTAATTTGAAATAAAAACAGTTTTTTGATGTTTTTAAAATATTTCAAAAAAGTGAAAATAAAATTTTTCAAAATTTTGTGGTTAAACGTTATTTTCAGAGTTGATCTGGAGTTCAATTCCGAGAAAAAAATTGAAAAGTTTTCATGAGAAACGCGTTCTTTGTTTGCATTACTAGTCTTTTTTTACACCCAAACTATAAGAGTGAAGTATCAAAAATACGAAGTATCAAAAATACACATAAACTATCTCTTTTTTTAAGCTTCACACCTAATAGTTTAGGTGTGTGAGAAACACACCTAATATGTGATGGTATATGTATTATACTTTCTTTAAAAAAAAAAACTGTCATGTGAATTGCCACGTAGAAAAATAATTCCATCGTAGCAAAAAAATTAAAAGTTTACGTGGCAAAAATTCTCCATTTCTTCCTTGGATTGCTAGAGAAATGAAGAAACAAAAGCTTTTAGTATAATAAGGGGTCGTTTGGTAGGAGGTATAAGGTGGGATATCCCATTGAGAAATTTAAGTTATACCATGGATAAAATTTATATCATGTTTGGTTGATGGTATAAATTTATCCTGGGACTAATTTACACCATCAACCAAACATGGTATAAAATTAATACCAAAGTTAGTCTTAGTATAACTCATCAATCATGAGACTGTTTTATACTACCTCCCATATGGTATAAAATAGTCCAGGGATTATAATTCCAGGACTATAATCCTCGAATAATTTAGTCTACATACCAAACGACCCTAAGTTGTTTTTGTTAGTACAATAAGTTATTTTTGTTCCAAGACTTATTATTTTTGTTAGCATAAATAACTTTTGCCACAGTAAAATTTTAATCGTCCAAGCAATATAACAGTGATTGCTAAAAAATTCTCCATTTCTTTTGTAGAAAAAAGAAAAAGGATACAAAATGGAGAACAAATCGATTAGCCCTATATAAGAAGAAAATGAAGAATAAAATTACGAAGGATATTGAGAAATGAAAAAGAAGAAGGTTGAGAAAATATGCAATAAAGGCGAAGAAATAAAGAAAAATGATTGTGAAATGAAAAAGAAGAAAGGGAGAGTTTAGGGTTTTAAAAAAACAATTGAAAAATATAAAAATAATTAAAAAACAACATGTCAGTTAAAAAAAAATGTCAAGTGAAAAAAAATTGATGCCCAAAAGCATTACATGTGTTTGTATACAAATATTTGATCTAGTTGGCATTGAGGTGCGTTCCTTAAACTAATGAGTGATAGTTTAGGTGTGTTTCTCACACTCTTAATAATTTAGGTGTGAAACTCAACAAAAAGAAATATTTAAATATGTTTTTGATACTTCACTCAAATTATAAAATACTCCCTCGTTTTATTACTACATTATTTTTTAAGTGTTACTTTGATGTTTTGTAATCCATCCATCTATTTTAAGTAGATGTTTGGTCATGAAAATTAAATTTTTTGGAGTTGGGGTTATGTTTGTCCGTAAAAATAAATTAGAGTTCTTTTTGACTTTTTATGAGAGAAGTAGAAGTGAAAAAAGTGAAAACAAGAAAAACTTGTTTTCACTTTTCCGAAAAAAAATTTTTACTTTAGTGAAATAAATTTCATAGTCAAACACCACTTGTTTTCACTTTTTTCACTAAAGTGAAATAAATTTCAAAAAAAAAGTGAAATTTTTTTATGACCAAACGGGTCCTAAGTATTTTTAAGGTTTTATCACGTGCAATTACTCATAATCGGGTCATTGTCATGCTATAGGTGAATTAATGACTACTTGTTTGATTGATGATTTCATAATTACGTGAACATAATTCTCAATGTTGATTGATTTGAGATTTATGTTGCTTACTTGAATATACTTTCATTTTTCTTATTCTCGTGTATTAATTCAAAAATTCAAAGTTGATTATGACTATTTGTGTTGAAAATTAAATCATATGTTGAAATATTACATCTATCTAAATACCCTCCCCCACTCCACCCGCACCACCGTTAGAGCTGTTAATACGGGCCGGCCCAATCCACACGGCCTTTGGAGTTTGACGGGTCAGGCAGGGCTGGCCGATCAAAATGATGGGTCATAAAACATCAAGCCCACACCATCACTCTGTGGGCTGTGGGCCTCACGAGTCAACCCATTTTTAAAAAAATATTTATTTTTATAATTTAATATTAGAATGTTAATAAACATAAATATTTACAAGACAATATTACATAGTGTTACTACTTGCTAGTTAAGTCTCCAATACACCAAAAAACCTAATCCTAATAGCGAAACTAAATAACTTTTGACATGATACCCTTCTAACCAAATAAAAATATTAATAAGCAATCTAAATAGTTAATGAGTTATAATATAACTGATATTTTAATGTTTAATTGTTTGAACCTAGTACTACTTAATTTTGTATTGTGGTTATTTACATATTTTATAAATATAATTAAATTTAAATATTTATAATAATTTAAATAGATTTTGAGTGTGAACTTTAGAGTTTGGACTCTTTTATTATTTTTAGTACTCTATTTTATTTTAAAATTATTCTTTATTTGACTCACGGGCCAGCTCAACCCACATTGCTTAAGTCCCACGGGCCACGGGCTTTTTCGGGCTGGGCTAAAAAGCCCTGTTCTTAAATGGGCTACAAAAACTGAAGCCCAACCCTATCAAATTACAGGCTGGGCCTGGTCAGCCTAACGGGCATGGCCCATATTGACTGTTCTAACCGCCGCCTTTGACATATTGATATTATTGGGATCGAAATTAATCAGGTGTCATGCGGAGCTAGCAAAGCAGACCTCGAAAGACGCCAAATAAAAAGACATGCGAGAAATACACCAAAAGAGATACAATAATTTAACGTAGTTCGGTCAATCGACCTACGTCCACAAAAGAAGTTGAGCAATCCACTATATAAACTAGAGTACAAAATGTCAAGAGAGACAACCTCACACAATTCACTCAAAATAAAAAGAGGTTCACATAAGTGACACCACAACGCTTGTGTATCACATAGTCTCCCCCCAAACAATACTCTCAAAGCCCTTATGACTACATTGTGGATGCTAGCAAAGCTAGAAGAAATAAACTTCTATTTATAGAGTCTAAAATCTTTTCCTACAAGAACAAGGATTAACCAACTATGGAGAATATGTTTTCCTTTTCCTAAAGGGAAACCCAATTGTGGTACCTAAAGGGAAACCAGTTATGGTAAGAAAGTCAGGACAAATACCTAACAATTCTCCTCCGTGGCCTGAATTTCTGACAAAATAAATTTGGTCCATCCTCTTCACGTAATCTTCAACAAGTTCAATCTCCATCTCCAAAATCTCCTCCATTAAATATTTATCTCTACATAGAGTAATTCTCTAATAAAATTTCTCAAACCAAAATCTTTATTATCGTCAAATGGGTTGCGACTAGAACTGAACCCGCCAAGATGAACACCCGTTTTAACGTCGCTGTGATACCACTTGTTAGGACCAAAATAATCAAGTGTCATGCAGAAGCTAGCAAAGCAAACCTCAAAAGACGTCAAATAAAAAGACATGCGAGATATACACCAAAAGAGACATAATAATTTAACGTGGTTCCGTTAATCGACCTACGTCCACAAAAGGTGCTGAGCAATCCACTATATAAACAGGAGTACAAAATGTCAGGAGAGACAACCTCACACAATTCACTCAGAATAAAAAGAGGTTCACACAAGTGACACCGCAACACTTGTGTCTCACAAAGTCTCCCCCCAAACAATACTCTCAAACTATGGAGAATATGTTTTCCTTTTCCTAAAGGGAAACCCAATTGTGGTACCTAAAGGGAAACCCAATTGTGGTAAGAAAGTCAGGACAAACACCTAACAATTCTTCCCCGTGGCCTGAATTTCTGACAAAATAAATTTGGTCCACCTTCTTCACGTAATCTTCAACAAGTTCAATCTCCATCTCCAAAATCTCCTCCATTAAATCTTTGTCTCTACATAGAGTAATTCTCTAATAAAATTTCTCAAACCAAAATCTTCATTATCGTCAAATAGGTTGCGACTAGAACTGAACCCGCCAAGATGAACACCCGTTTTAACGTCGCTGTGATACCACTTGTTAGGACCAAAATAACCAGGTGTCACGCAGAAGCTAGCAAAGCAAACCTCAAAAGACGCCAAATAAAAAGACATGCGAGAAATACACCAAAAGATACACAATAATTTAACGTGGTTCCGTTATTCGACCTACGTCCACAAAAGGTGCTGAGCAATCCACTATATAAACAAGAGTACAAAATGTCAAGAGAGACAACCGCACACAATTCACTCAGAATAAAAAGAGGTTCACACAAGTGACACCGCAACACTTGTGTCTCACAAAGTCTCCCCCCAAACAATACTCTCAAAACCCTTATGACTACATTGTGGATGCTACCAAGCTAGAAGAAAGGAGCCTCTATTTATAGAGTCTAAAATCTTTTTCTACAAGAACAAGAATTAACAAATTATGGAGAATATGTTTTCCTTTTCCTAAAGGGAAACCCAATTGTAGTACCTAAAGAGAAACCCAATTATAATAAGAAAGTCAGGACAAACGCTTAACAAATACTTCCTTTAGGAGAGTAAGCTTTGTAACTTATGGGTCAATTTTGATTTTCTTACTTATTTTTTAGGAAAATAAGTGAATTTAATTTCTTATCAATTTTTTTGTGTTTGATATGTAATTTAAAAAATATTATTTTTTATAGATATAATTTAGATAAATATTATGAAAGGTGGTATAAATTAATTGAGATAAGGATATGAATGTGAATAGTAAAGATGAAGTATATTGCAGATGAGGAGAACACACTGACATAGTGTTATTTGTAGGGCTTATTTTTTATTTTTTTTACCAAAAAAGTTATTTTTCTAATTTTTAAAAAGCTTATTTTTATATAAAAAAATATTTTAAGCAAATTTTGACCGATTAAACATACAAAAATTTTAAAAATAATTTCTTTTTATCGAACACATCCTATGTTTAGGTGACTTTTGCCTAATGAGCGTCGTTTTCTCGACAACACAGACGTATAAAGCGGGGCGAGGAATCGGGAGCAATCAAAGTAAGATGGGTCCCACTCCTTTCTGTTAGATGGGACCCACTGTCGATTACTGTAACTGTACGAATGTATAAATTGTGTCCACAAGTTTTAAGGTGGGCTTTATAATGTTTATCACAGATGGGGTGTCATTTCCTACTTGCAGATAAAGATTGTGTTTTTCTGTTTTCCTTTGATCCCCTGTGATGTGTCATGAAAGAAACTCGGATTAATTGATAAATTTATTATTATGTGATCAGAAGGTTACAAATTCAAATAATAGAAATAATTTTTGATATAAATATAACGTAAAGCTATATGTAATAGATCTTTATAATCTAATCATTCTTCGAATTATGCGTGTAGTTGGAGCTTTGGTACATCGAGATTGCTCTGTGCGTATGATTTGTCATATCAGTGGGACCTAACACCTGCCTACTAGTTTGTTGTGTGGTGAACAATTTTCCTTCGAATAATGGGCAAAAAGCCATTTTGGTGACACTTGTCAAGACATGATCCATTCAATATCAACATGGCCAACATTGTTTTGCTTGCTTGTCCCTTTCTTGCCTGCCAACCACAGCCAAATTTTAGGCACTTCAAAGGTTTTCTCCTTTTGTTTTACGGAAAAATGTATGGATGGTGTCACAATATGCCTCAGGATGACTTCTGGAACTAAGCTCCTGCTCTGAATAGGATCCAAAGAAAAGTTAGAATCACAAAAATTTATTATATTATAATTTTATTTTATATTTTTATAAAAGGTTATTTTCATATCAAAAATTTATAATCTCATGATTATATAATAATATCTTTAATTTATTAGTTATCAAGGACGGAGTCAAGTAGAGTCAAGAGGATTTATCTGAGCCCTCTTCGACAGAAATGTATATTGTTTATACATAATTAAAATTATCTTTTATAAATATATTATAGTACTAGATGTAAATTTTTTTGACTTTTTCATATGTTTACTTTTTATATTTTGAATTCTCTTAATGAAAATTCGACTTTCGCGACTGCCAATTAAGTGAAAACTTCCTTGCCCTTAGAATGACTTGATTGAAGCTAGCGTAATTAATCATCCGTACGTGATTTTCAAATTTCAACTTCTTTAAATTAAATTCATACAATTAATAGTCAGACTATATGAGGTGGTATAAACCTCATCATGACGTTTGGCATAGTCAAAAGATCATTTTGGTAGCATGATTTTTGCTTTCTCTTGACTTTTATGAGCTTACTGGCCGAGGCCAAACCTATTTTTCTGTAAGGACTGAAGCTTTGTATTCTCAAAAGCTTGAACTATAGTCTGTACTCTGTACTATATTCTCAAAAATCTCAAATTTAGAACAAGAAAATTCATTTTGTTTTTAATGATGTTTAACATTGTGCAGTTGTAAATGTAGTACTACCTCCATTTCTAAATAAGTGTTCCTTTTCACTTAGTCACATCCTTTAATAAACTATTTATTGTTTTTCGGATATAATATACAAAATATGTATTGTCAACAAAAACTTCAAACACTAGTTCAAACAACTTATGAATAATCAAAAGAAGTTCAAACTATTTCTCAAAATAGTAAAAGAAAGAGATGAAAAAGAAAGAATCAAGTCCACCGAATTCACGGTATGTCCTTAAGGAAATTATTCCCCTCAAGTACTCGAGGTTAATGGAATATATCCTCTCAGGACAAAATGATTTACTTCAGCAAATGATGGTACCTCAAATTTGCTGAACTACAAACTCACTCAACGATTTGCAAATAACACTTGAGTTTTTAGGAAGAAAAGGAGCTTATAACTTCAAAATTTTGTACCCATATCTGAGAAAAAAAATCAGATATTTATAGCCAAAAGAGTTGCTTCAAAAAGGAAGCAATGGTTCATGAAAAATCACATTGTTTCGGACAGTCGCTCACATACGGACCCACATGCTTCCGCACATGGACAACATGCGGCCGCATGTCAACTTTCGTAAAAAATAGAAAGTTGACAGCAATGTGCGTTGGTATCTGCGAAGCCAGATGCAACCACAGATGGCCATATGTGCGCGCACATTAGCAATTTCGTCTTCAAACAGTGAACTGAAGGAACGCGTCCCTTCGATGTGCGTTGTGACATGCGCCTGCACATACTCGTGTGCATCCGCAAATGGAGAAAATTTTTCAGATCAGATTTTTTAGATTAAAAAGTCATTAACTCTCAAGTTTCAAATGAATTTTGTCCAAAAAAATAGTCTCTCTCTCAATCATTTGACAAATCCAAATTCAAATCTGAAGCCGAAGTCGAAGCTGAGCAAGCGACTACGACGACGGTGCGAGACTTATCTTCTTCTTGCCTCAATATCCACATGACAGAATGCTTCTAACTTTTAACCATAAAAATATTTCCTTTTCCCACCAATGTGGGAGAGCACTCTTTTTATAAAGTGAATATACATTTCACTTTCCCTCCATTTTTCATTCACATTTCACTTAGAACCCAACACTACCTAGAAAATTAAAGGTAATTTTACCAACTTACCCCTAATTAAATTTTACCTCTTTCCAATTTGACATTGATTACTATATTTAAACTCAAGGGCATATTAAGAAGATTATGATCAAAGTATTCTTGAAGACCTAAATATATAATTATTTAAGAACAAAATCACAATCCAAAAGGAGCACTTACAAAAAAAATGAAGGGAGTATTTAAGAATAGAAGTCAATTTGCTTTATAGAAAGAACATATCAATGAATTTTTGTGAAATGATTTTACGGGATTCAACCAATTGTCTTGATCATGGAACAACATTGGGTAATAGAAATTCGACTTATCAAAGGATTTTCTGCGATTATTTCTTGTATGGAATTAGTCAATCATCCACTTTGTTATCTTATTGAACAAAAATGGTTAGTTTTCAATTGTGTAATCTTGTACATAAAAATGACTAATGTCATCTTGTAAAGAAGGCTAAGTTTTATGTCCTCCTCCAAATTCTAATAGTTCAATAACATATAAACTGCGTATGAGAAAATAGTAATGAAGAGGTAATAGCCAAAATAGGATTCGTTTGAGGTTAGTGCCTACACCCCAACCACTGGTAGTTTCTTATAAATAAAAATGAAAAAGAAAACTTCTTTAAATTTAAACACTTCAATTTATTTATTTTTCACAATATATGGATATGGTGCTTCAAGTTCCAACATACCTCAAGACGATTTTAGCGAAACTAGCGTAAATCAGCAGTTCGTGATTCTCAAAGTTCAAATTTATACTTTTGAAAGACAATACATAGTTGATTGTTAATTTTCAGCTTTCTTGTTAAATAAATACTAGCTCAATTTCGACTCATCCAATGGACAATTATTCCAATTCACAAAGTACATATTCTCAAGGTGATCACTCCAAAGGTTGGAATAGATGACTCGAATCAAATTGAGTTCAGAGTCCATGTATCTCCAAAAGGGAATATTCTACTCACTAAAGATTATTTATCCAATGCATTTTTTCTTGTAAAAATGTTCGCCTTTCTAAATCAAATACTGGTGACTCACTGAGCACAATGGAGTTTGCATGTCACTTCGTTTCCCTTAGAATCACTTGATTGAAGCTAGCGTAATTAATCATCCGTACGTGATTTTCAAATGCTAACTTCATTAAATTCATACAATTCATACTCAGACTAATTGGCATTGTCAAAGATAATTTTGGTAACATGATTTTTGCATTCTATGACTTTTGTGTATAGCTTACTAATAACTTGGGTGAGGCCAAACCTATTCTACGAGCTCTGAAGCTTTGCATTCTCAAAAACTTGAAGTGTAGTCTGTACTATATTCTCAAAAAATCTCAGATTTAGAACAAGAAAATTCATTTTGTTTTTAATGATGTTAACATTATGTAGTTGTAGATGTAGTATTTAGAATCAAAGTCAATTTGCTTTATATAAAGAAGATATCAAATAATGAACTTCTATATATAAAATGGTTATACTGTATTCAGCCAATTGTCTTGATTGTGGAATATCATTGAGAAATAGAAATCTGGCTTGTCAAAGGATTTTATGCAATTATTTCTAGTATGGAATGAGTCAATCATCCACTTTGGAACCTTATTGAACAAAAATGGTTAGTATTTACTATTTACTATACTTAGCATCCTTTTGTAAACTAATTAACGAAGAACTTGACGTTGTGGAATTTCATCCCATCGACAACTTAATCTTTTGTGTAATCTTGTACATAAAAATGACTAATGTCATCTTGTAAAGAAGGCTAAGTTTTATGTCCTCCTTCAAATTCTAATCGTTCGATTATAGACTATGCATGAGAACATTTAATGGAGAAGGTAATAGTTAAAATAGGATTCTGTTGAGGCTAATTAGTGGCTAAACCCCACCGATGATAATTTCTACGTAAAAAAAAAAAAAAAAAAGAGAGAACTTTATATTTAGACACTTTTACTTATTTATTTTTCACAATATAGGGATCAATGGTGTTTCAAGTTCCAATGTACCTCAAGGACAATTTGAGTGAAACTAGCATAAATCAGCAGTTCGTGATTCTAGAATTTTAAATTTATCCTATTGAATGACAAAATAGTTGCTGGTTGATTTTCAACTTTCTTGTTAAATAAATAGCTCAATTCGACTCATCCAATGGACAATTATTCCAATTCACAAAGCACATATTCTCAAGCAGTGGCGGAGCCACCTTGTACCCGGGGTTAATCCAAACCCCCTTCGGTAGAAAATTATATTAATTATATATGGTTAAAATTATTTTTTACGTATATATATAGAAGAAATTTAAACCCCCTTCGATTAGTTCGTGTGTTTACTTCTTTCGATCTTGAACCTCCTACTTGAAATTTCTGGCTCCGTCACTATTCTCAAGGTGATCATTCCAAAGGTTGAAATAGATGACTCACATCAAATTGCGTTTCAGAGTCCATGTATCTCCAAAAAGAATATTTCACTCATTAAAGATTTATCCAATGCATTTTTCTTTTTTCTTTTTTTTGCCAAAATGTTCGTATATTATGGATGGCTAGCTAATAGCACCAACTCGGTATATTCTGTGTCATCCTTTTTGAAGTGCAAAAAAAGAAGACTGCTTTATTGTTTTTTTCATTTGTTCTGGGTATGATTTTTTTCTGATTGTAAGGAAGAGAGTTATGCTCTATGATGCTAATGCTTTTGTGACAAAAATTACTGGAATCTAACATTCATCGAAACGCCTAGTGTTAAGTTGAGAAATAGTTGTCTTGGATGTACTGAATGATAGTAATAATACAATCACATTCCAGAAGGACATAATTATATACGGAGATCCTCAGCAGGTTACCCGTGCGGTATCTTTGTTCAATATCTTGTTCAATTCAAATGTGTTTCGAAATTATGGAACGCATTAATCTCTGATCCTTGCTTTGTCAACAAACATCTCTATCATGCCAAGAATGATCCACATTCCCAAAAACTTCTTTTTTACCAACATTCCCTTGCGGATAATACATCTTCCATCTACTCTTGTCCTTTATCGTCTGTTCAACTGTTTAACGTTTATCTTAGAATAATTTTTTGCTGCAAGAGTTTTACTTCATTACATTTTTTAATTAAGCTTTTTGCATTCTGGGATCTATAACTTGTAAGAAGAAGAGCAACAAACATACTTCGTCATCAAAGAATATGGAAGACGTACATATTGGCTGCAACGTGAATTTGAACGGTGAATGTAAGCTTCAAATTCAACTTAAAAAGTATACAACTGAATATAATGAGTTCAATGCTAAGAACTTTAAAGATTGAACTCATAAAACTTAAATTTTGAATTTGTCTCTGGTTGAACACCGCTCCTGGATAGTGGAGAGTGTTGGGTTCTAAGTGATGAAATGTGAATAGAAAATGGAGGAAATGTGAATTGAGTTTTCACTTTAAGAAAGAAGTGTTCTCCCACATTGGTGGGAGAAAGGAACTTCTTCATGCTTAAATATAGAAGCATGCCTTCATTTAGATAATGAGACAATAAAAAGACAAGCCTCTCACCGTCGTCATCGCTCGGCTTTGGCTTGGGCTTCATCAATCAATCAAGAGATTATTTTTTTGGACAAAATTCATTTGAAACTTGTGAGTTAATGATGTTTTAATCCAAAAATACGATATAAAAATATTCTCCATTTGCAAATGCACACGAGCATGTGCGGACGCATGTCACAATGCACCTTGAAGGGATGCGACTCTTCGATGCACTATTTGAAAATGGAAATGCGATGCAGGTCACCATCTGCGGAGGCAGATGAGGTACGCAGGTGGGACGAAAGTTTCTGTTTTTTGGACGAAAGGCAACCTACGGGCGTAAGTGGGTCATCTACAAACACAGGTGGTCCCGACGGTCTGTAACAGTGCGATTTTTTCAGAACCATTGCTTTTTTTTCTAAAGCACCACCTTTTGGCTATAAATACCTGATTTTTTCCTTAGGTATAGACATGAAATTTTGAAGTGAAAACACTCTTCTTCTTCCTAAAAACTCAAGTGTGATTTACGAATCGTTAAGTGCGTTCGTTGTTTGACAGAGTTTGAGGTACCGTCATTCTATCGATGTCATTCATTTTATCCTGGGAGGATATATTCCATAACCTCAGGTACTTGAGGGGAATAATTTTCTTAAGGACACACCGTGAATTCGATGGACTTGAATCTTCCAATCTTTGTCTCTTTCTATACGTTTGGTTTTGCTATTTTCCAGAAAAATAGTTTGAACTTCATTTTGTTGTTGTTCATAAGTTGGGCTGAACTTATTGTTGAAGTTCAAAGTTGTGAATACAGAGTTACAACTTCATTTGATTGTTCATACTTTAGTTGAACATGTGTTTGAAGTTCTTGATTGAAAAATACAAATTTTACTAAACTCAAAAAACAACAATCTTAAGAAAATTAATAAGTACTTGGTTAATCTGTATTGATTTTGATTTTGTGGAGACTAAATTTTTTGATTTCTACTCCCTCGGTTTAAAGAATATAAAAACTTTGACGAGAAATTAGATTGAGAATTCGATTCGAAGAATATAAAACCTTCACCAATTTACTGAACTCCCTGTATTAGTTTCTGGAGTTTAAAACCTATTCATAAAAACTTCGTCAAGTTTCAAAGTTCATTCGGTTGACAATTTGAAAACATAAAAACTTCATTGTTGACTAGAAACAAGTGGTTTAAAAATTAAGTCTTTATTGTTAGTATTCTGAAATACTAAATTGATTGTCAAAGCTTGACAAGAAAATGATGAATGAAACTGAACAACAAATTGATTCGGTTGTGAATGGTGATGTCCCAATGGCAACCACTGCTGCATCATCAAGCTGTTCAGATATTGCTCTAGCAATGGCATCGGCAGAAAAACTTGGAAAATTTTCTGGTGTGAACTTCAAATAATGACAACAAATGATGTTATTTTGGCTGACCAAATTTGAAATGCAAAGGTTCACAAGTAGAGATCCTTATGTTCTTGAAAAAGGAATGTTTGAAAACCAATTTTCTGATTTGGAAGATCTTGTGATTCGTTTCAAGATAGAAGAGGACAATAAGTTGCATGAGAAATCAGCAATTATGGGTGTAAATCTTGTTAAAGACACATAATAAGAAGAGGAAGAAATTTTCTGGATAAAAGAAAGAGCAGAATAAGAAAAGGTTCAAAGGAAAGTTCTACAATTGTAGTGAAGTTGGCCACAAAGCTCTAAATTTTCAAGTTCTGAAGAAGAACAAGAAACGAAATCAGATAAAAATGTTGGAAGCAACTAGAAAGATTGAAAATCTGTGTGCTATGATCATTGAAAGCAATCTAGTTGGAAATTCAAATGAATGGTGGTTTGATTCAGGAGCCACTCAACATGTTTGTGCAAAGAAAGAAGCTTTCTCTACTTATGATACACTGGTCCCAAAGAAGTGATCTTTATGGAAAATAATGCAACAGCCAAGGTTGAAGGAAGTGGGAAGATATTCCTAAAATTGACTTCCGGTAAGGTGTAAACTCTCAACAATGTTCTCTATGTTTCTACTATTAGGAAGAACTTAGTGTCTACAACACTTCTCATTAAAAAATGGTTTAAATGTGTGCTTGTTTCGAGAAAGTTGTAATAAGTAAGAATGAAATGTATGTAGGAAGGAGCTACTACCTCAATGAGGGCCTTTTTAAACTTGATATAATGGCAGTTGAAATGAATAAAACTGAGGCTTCTTCTTACTTGCTTGAGTTAAATGAATTATGGCATGAACGTTTAGGACATGTCATTTACAAAACCTTACAAAAACTAATTAGTTTGGAAGTTTTGCCTAACTTTTAGTGCAGTAAATCAAAGTGTCAAACATGTGTTGAATTGAAGTATGCTAAGCATCCGTATTAGTCTGTTGAAAGAAATTTCAATCCCTTAGACTTAATTCATACAAATATTTTTGATATGAAGTCAACACCATCTCGTGGTGGCAAAAAGTATTTCATTACTTTTATTGACGATTGCACTAGATATTGTTATGTTTATTTGCTGAATAGTAAGGATGAAGCAATAGAAGCATTTAGGTAATATAAAATTGAAGTTGAAAATCAGTTGGATAAAAAGATTAAAGTGATAAGAAGTGATAGGGGTGGAGAGTATGAATCTCCTTTTGCTGAGATATGTTTGAAAAATGGAATTATCCATCAAACTAATGCTCTGTATTCACCTCAATCAAATGGGATTGCGTAAAGGAAAAATCGAACGTTGAAGAAAATAATGAATGTCTTACTTATAAGTTCAGGTTTACCGCAAAACTTGTGGGGGGGGGGGGGGGGAAAGCGATCCTTATAGCAAACCGAATACTCAATAGAGTGCCCCATAGTAAGACACAATCTATTCCATATGAGAAATGGAAAGGAAGGAAACCCAACTTAAAATATTTCAAAGTGGGGGGGTGTCTAGCCAAAGTCCAAGTCCCTATACCCAAAAGGGTGAAAATAGGATAAAAAATTATGGACTGTGTTTTCATCGGATATGCTACAAGCAGTAAAGCATGTCAATTTTTGGTTCATAAATCCGAACATCCAAATATCCATGATAATACGGTAATTGAATCAGATAATGTTGAGTTATTTGAACATATTTATCCGTATAAGACTAGACATGAGCTGTCTAGTGAAGGGTCTAATTGACCTAGGGATGAATCAAAAGAGAATGTACTTAATAGAGAGAATCCAAGGTGTAGTAAGCGACAAAGGACGTCGACTTCCTTCGAATCAGATTTTGTAATATTTCTTCTTGAAAATAAGCCTCAAACGTACAAAAAAATGATGTCGTCTGTGGACTCATCCTTTTAGAAAGAGGCTATTAATAGTGAGATTGATTCAATCTTGAGCAACCATACTTGGGAGTTGGTTGATCTTCCTCCAGGAAATAAACCTTTAGGTTTTAAATGGATCCTCAAAAGGAAAATGAAATTCGGTGGTACTATTGACAAGAACAAGGCAAGATCGGTTGTGAAAGGCTTTAGAAAAAAAAGAAGACCTTGATTATTTTGACACATACTCGTCAGTAATAAGGATAACTTCCATTCGGATGTTGGTTGCTTTAGCGACGGTATATGATCTTAAAATCCATCAGATGGATTTGAAAACAACTTTCTTAGATAGAGAATTGCAGGAAGAAATTTACATGGAACAACCCGAGGGTTTTGTGGTTCCTGATAAAGAAAGAAAAGTGTGCAAACTTGTTAAGTCACTCAATGGACTAAAGCAAGCACCCAAACAGTGGCATGAAAAATATGACCAAACCATGTTGGCAAATGAATTTAAGATTAATGAGTGTGACAAATGTGTTTACATTAAAGACACTCTAAATCATAAAGTCATTATTTGTTTGTATGTGGATGGTATGTTGATCATCAGTAGAGACAATTCTGACATAAATGCTACTAAGCGAATGCTAAAAAGCATATTTGATATGAAAGACCTTGGAGTTGCTGATGTGATTTTAGTGATAAGAATTCATAGAACTCCACAAGGTTTAGCATTGTCATAGTCTAATTACATTGAAAAGGTACTTAACATGTTCAGGTAATTAGATTTCAATATTGTCAAGACACCACTAGATGTGAGCTTTGTACTTCAAAAGAATGAAGGTGAAAGTGACTTACAATTGGAGTATGCAAGAGTGTTGGAAAGTTTGATGTATATCATGAATTTTACGCGATCAGACATAACATGCTATTAGTAAATTGAGTCGGTACACGAGTAATTTCAATCAAACTTATTGGATAGCAATGAAAAGAGTTTTGGGGTATCTAAAACATACTCAAGACTATGCTTTGCATTATAACAAATATCCTAAGTTAATTGAAGGATATAGTGATGCAAATTGGATCACCGAGTCAAATGAAGTAAAATCCACGAGTGGATATGTGTTTACTCTAGGTGAAGGAGCAGTCTCTTGAAAATCATACAAATAGATGTGTATTTTCTGCTCTATAATAGAATCTGAATTTATCATGTTAGATAAAGCCGGTGAAGAAGCTAAATGGCTCTGAAATTTCTTAGAAGATATTCCTGATTAGCCCAAACCTTTGGCACCAGTATGCATAAACAGTGATAGCCAAGAAACAATAGGTAGGGCAGGGAACATGATGTATAATGGTAAATCTCGTCATATAAGATGGAGACATAATATCGTTAGAGAACTACTCTATAGTGGAATTATCATGATTGACTACGTGAGGTCAAATGATAATGTGTCGGATCCACTTACAAAAGGCCTATCTAGAGAGGGAATTGAGAGATCATAAAAAAGAATGGGTTTACGGCCTGTCAATGCCCTGTTTTCACCAAGGTTAAAACAAGCACGACTTACGGACTCTAAAAAAGAATTGAATTTTGTACAGAGTCGCCACCTAATTTTTAAGGAAAATAAGAAAACCTATTTTTTTATTATTGACATGTATGACTTATGTTTTAATCTGCGAAAACCAGTTTAGATTCTAGGTAAGGTTCAAATTATTCTGAAGGGAAGGGATTAGGCACCCTTCAGAATCCACAAAAGGTGGTACCCGACTAGACTAAATTTATCAAAGAGGGAGGAGGTAAAAATTAATTTTTTAAAGTATAAATATATAAAATATGTATTAAAAATAATGTGAAAAAGTTTATGTGTGAAGAGTGTGTATTAATTATATAAATAAGAGATATTATCATAAATGTGTGTATAGAAATATATAAACAATATAAAAGGATGTGTAAGAATATGTGTGAAAAAAGAAAGTACTCTTTTGAAAAGAAAAATACTTTGTAATGTATGGAAAAATAGAGTATTGTTTATATTAAAAAGTATTCTCTAATAATTTTAACTTAACAAAATTAATGAAAAATAATTAATTGTGAATAATAAAAATATAGTTGTTTTTAAAGAAAAGACTATATTATTATATAACGTAAAGAATGTGAATTAGTTGATTAGATAGCTAAATCGATTTAATTCTTTGAATAAATTTAACGGCCTAAGTTTTGCCTAAACGCGTGATGAAGATTAAGTAAGTAAAAATATCCACCGCCCAGCGCAACAAAATAAAGTTTTCACTATGATTAATATTTGTACAATTGTAAGAATATAAAAAATACAAAAATAAAATTCAAGCTCCTTTTTGAATGTCATCTTTAAGAAGTATCTTCGAAAATCTGTATAAACACTTGATAGAAATGTTAGTAATGAGCAAATAATTATAAAAATATGTGACACATATGTATATATAAAAAATAATATTTTATTATATAGTGGGTTCGGATGAAGTTTTAGATACGCCATGGCTCCGAAGTGGTTGCTCGAATCATCGGCCGTCCTAAATCGTCTTGCCAAGATACGAATCATAAAACCTTTTGTGTTGTCGTGATAATATGAAAATTTCGTCATCGCCCATACTTATTTATTTTTTGTCACGTATTTATATACGTAATGTCCGTCTTTTTATTTGTGGAGGCCTCAAAAACCGACGGAAATTTTTTCATTGGCCAAAAAGTATAGTATTTGTTTGTTATCAATGTAGTAAAAATGTAGAGTTGTAAAAGGACGAAATCAGTCCAAAAATGGGGCCAAGGCAGCGAGCAATGTAATGACAGTGAACCATGAATTTAGCAAAAGCATTCAAGAGAAATATCCAGCAAATAGCAAAAGTATGAAGTTCCACCAGATCTGGGAGCAACAATAATAATAGTAAAATGTGAGTTCAAAAGAAAGCAAGTAATAGTTATATGAACAAACCCAACACTTGTTTGCCGGAAAAAATGGTGTTTCGCCGGATCGTGCACAATTCCGGCCAGATCTATTCGAACAACATGAAACAAAATTAGAAACTTCATTAAAACAAGACAAAGCCGTAACGAAAGTGGCGTTGCTTCAACGGCTTTTGCCGGAGCAACGCCGGATATTCCAACTCCGGCCAGATCTGGCCCCTCAAAGGTGTGACAGCAGCGAGGTGGAACAGCCAAGGATAGAGGGAAAAGGAAAACGACACAGCGGTGGTGACCATTGGAGCTTCGCCGGCCATCAACTCCGGCGAAGCAGTGGCGGAAAAGAGGGAGAAAGGGAGAGGGAAAAGGGGAAAAAATGTTGGTGGCGTTGGCTTAGGGTGTTCACCGGAGCTTCGCCGGTCATCACTTCCGACGAGGCAGCGATGGGGAGAAAAGAGGGAGAAGAGAAGGTGAGAAAGAGAGTAAATAGAGAGAGAGAGATCGGTGTGTGTGTGAGTGTGTAGCGTGTGTATGTAGTGTGTAGTGTGTGAATATTTCCTCCCTTTTGAATGTGTGTTGTGTCTTTATTTATAATGGAAAAAAGGTGTTATCTTTTAACCAAAAAATAATAGGCTATTCCCTTTTGTTCATTAAATATTATTTTAATTTATCGGTTATTATTCAAAGGATTTTTTATCCTTTTAACCAACATGTAAAGGCTAATATCCAAAAAATAAAATTATGTGTAGTCATGTCACCTTTATTAAAGGTGAATTGTCACGTCACCTTTATTAAAGGTGACTTGTCATGTCACTTTTAATAAAGGTGACAAGACCTCGACTTGACTGAATTATTGTTCCGTATATCAAAATAATTGCTGTGACTTATCATTTGCGGATTGTATTAAATGATGTACAAAAATGTGTAAATGTCGATATGTAATTACAGAAAATATAAATAATAATAAAATATAATTATCCTAAAAAATGTATAATGGTGTAAATAATTAAGACTGTAGTGTACGGTAGTGTTATGTTGTGTACGTGTGCAGATGACTATGAAAAAAATTTAAAATGATAATAAATTGATAAAAATCCTAATGTTTACAAAATTAAGGATAATTATCAATGAATTGTAAAAGTGTGTAAAAAAATGTATTTTGTGCTCTTTAACGATCAGGAAGCCTGAAGACGTTAATTTTAAGCACGGAGAGCCAAAATTGGGTGTCAACACGGCCTAGGACAAGTCATCACGACTGTAACTCTACCTAGCGGACTGGAGATCCCAAGATCTAGGTTCAAGGAGATCAAACAAAGTTGTGACTGACGGTTTAACATTGTCAATTAACTCAACCCATTCTCATGATGAAGAAAATGTTCAAGAAACAAGAATAAGACTTATGGTTAGCTGCGGTATATGGTCTTGAAATCCATCAAATAGATGTGAAAATAACTTTCTTAAATTTGCATGGAATAACCCGAGGATTTTGTGGTTCCTGGTAAAGAAAGAAAAGTGTGTAAACTTTTAAGTCATTTTATGGTCTAAAACAAGCACTCAAACAGTGACATGCAAAGTTTGATCAAATCATGTTGGCAAATGAATTTAAGATTAATGAGCGTGACAAATGTGTTTACATTAAAGACACTCCAAATCACAAAGTCATCGTATGTTTATATGTTGATGACATATTGATCATCAGTAAATACATTTCTGACATAAATGCTACTAAGCGAATGCTAGAAAACAAATTTGATATGAAAGACCTTGGAGTTGCTGATGTGATCTTAGGGATAAGAATTCATAAAACTCCGCAAGATTTAGCATTGTCATAGTCTCATTACATTGACTATGCAAGAGTGTTGAAAAATTTGATGTATATTATAAATTGTACTCGACCAGATATAGCATGTGTTATTATTAAATTGAGTCAGTACATAAGTAATCCCAATCAAACTCATTGGATGACAATGAAAAGAGTTTTGAGGTATCTAAAACATACTCAAAACTATGCTTTGCATTATAACAAATATCCAGCAGTAATTGAAGGATATAGTGATGCAAATTGGATCACTGAATCAAATGAAGTAAAATCTACGAGTGGATATGTATTTACTCTTGGTGAATGAGCATTCTCTTGAAAATCATCCAAACAGACATGTATTGCTTTCTCTACAATGAAATCTGAATTTATCGCTTTAGATAAGACCGGTGAAGAAGTTGAATGGCTCTGAAATGTCTTAGAAGATATTTCTTTTTGGACCAAACCTTTGGCACCAGTATGCATACACTATGATAGTCATGCCGCAATAGGTAGGACAGGGAGCATAATGTATAATGGTAAAGCTCGTCATATAAGATGAAGACATAATACCGTTAGAGAACTACTCTCTAGTGGAATAATCACGATTGACTAAGTGAAGTCAAAGGATAATATGTCAGATCCACTTACAAAAGGCCTAACTAAAGAGGGAGTTGAGAGATCATCAAATAAAATGGGTTTACGGCCTAGGACAAGTCATCACGAAGGTAACTCTACCTAGCAGACTGAAGATCCCAAGTGCTAGGTTCAAGGAGATCAAACAAAGTTGTGACTAGCAGTTCAACATTGTCAATTAACTCAACCCATTCTCATGATGAAGACAATGTTCAGGAAACAAAGATAAGGCATATGATTTGAAGCTTTTTAACAATTTCTAAGTTTGGTAGGTATGACCAATAGTTTATCTATAGGATTAAACATTTAGAAATCACCTATGTGAGGGTGGAGTGGAAGTTGCTTCAAGGAGAATGATAGTAAAGGTCTATTCTCTAAGCTCTCATGAAATTAGATAGTGTTCATGGCTGAAACGAACAAAACCATGAGAACCATAAATAGTAAAAGGCGAGTTGTATGGATTGTATTGTCTATGTGTATAACAAAGTTCAATGGTTTAAAGATATCATATCTACCAATTGACTGAGTGCATCCGATATAAGTACACTACAGAAAGTTCAAAGGAAAACCAACTTATCCAGATACAATTAGTCTTTCCTTATAGATCACACACTTGTCCATATTATTTTTTTGATCATATAGTCATTATCCATTCATGTGGGGGATTGTTGGGTTCTAAGTGAAATGTGAATGAAAAATGAAGGGATAGTGAATTGAATTTTCACTTTAAGAAAGAAGTGTTCTCCCACATTGATGGGAGAAAGGAACTTCTTCATGCTTAAATGTAGAAGCATGCCTTCATGTGGATAGTGAGGCAATAAGAAATCAAGCCTCGCGTCGTCATCGTCATCGCTCGCTCGACTCAGCTTCGAATTTGGATTTGTCAAATGATCGATCGAGAGATTGTCTTTTTGGAAAAAATTCATTAGAAATTTGTGTGTGAATGATGTTTCAATCCAAAAAATTGATACGAAACTATTCTCCATTTACAAACGCACATGAGCATGTGCGCACACATGTTATAACGCACCTCGAAGGGACGCGACTCTTCGATGCACTGTTTGAAAATGGAAATGAGACGCAGGTCACCATCTGCAGATGCAGATGGGGTCCATAGGTGGGACGAAAGTTTTTGTTTTTGGACAAAAGGCGAACTATGGGTGCATGTAGGCCATCTGCGGGGAAAGATGGTCCCGATGGTCCATAATAGAATCATTGCTTTCTTTCTGAAGCACCAGCTTTTGGCTATAAATACCTGATTTTTTTCTCTGATATAGACACGAATTTTGAAGTGAAAATACTCTTCTTCTTGCTAAAAACTCAAGTGTGATTTACAAATAGTTGAGTGCGTTCATTGTTCGACAGAGTTTTAGGTACCCCCATTCTGTTGATATCATTCATTTTATCCTGGGAGGATATGTTCCCTAACCTCGGGTACTTGTGGGGAATAATTTTCTTAAGGACACACCGTGAATTTTGTGGACTTGAATCTTCCAATCTTTATCTCTTTCTATACATTTGGGTTTGCTATTTACTAAAAAAAATAGTTTGAACTTCATTTTGCTGTTGTTCATAAGTTGGGTTGAACTTATTATTGAAGTTCAAAGTTGTGAATACAGAGTTACAACTTCATTTGATTGTTCATACTTTAGTTTGAACATGTGTTTGAAGTTCTTGATTGAAAAATACAGATTTTACTAAACCCAAAAAACAACAGAAAGTTCAACCTAAACGTAGGTGTGAAAAACATTATAATGTCATCAATCTTATAACTTGTTCATAAATTTGGACAAACCGGAGAATTGAGTCTCTCAGTAGCTCGGGTAGTCACCCGATTAGATTGGTCAGACTATCAATTACTTTTGAATATTTATTTTTCATGAATATTAGATTGAATATGATCGTAATCGAAAGCTTAATCAGGGGTTTACATATGATCTAGCTAAAAGTAATAAGTTCAAGAAATAAGTTAAAATCTGTACAAAATATAGAAATTACTCATGCATTTAAATTAGATAGAATCGTACGAAAAATTTATTTAAAATTATGATGAAGTCAAAACCGTTCAGAAAAACAAAAAAGTTCTTCCCCAAACGATGAAAAATGCACTGGAGATTTATTAACTTTCCTTTTAGGTAATCATCCTAATAAGGAAAAAATACAATTTAGCTAAGTATCCTAATAAGGAAAAATATAATTAGCTAAGTATACTAATAAGGAAAAAAAAAAAAACTGTAAAAATGTCTTTTTTATTTTCTATTTAAAAATAAGTTTGTGAGACCCATAAGTCCACTTGTCAAATAATGTGACTCACAAAATATTTTTTTTTAATATATTACACCAACATTAGGCTTGAAGGGCGGCATCGCTATTGGCGTTTCTGAATTTAACGGAATGCTTTGTGTTTGTTCTACTTATGTTCATCAGAGGAAGCGCTTTTTTTAAGTTATGGGTATTGAAAGACTATGGTGTCAATGAATCTTGGAATACATTGTTCATTATAGATGATTGGCGCATTTGTAAAACCTTACCGAAATATTGGTTTGCAGAAGGTGAAGTGCTTTTCTGGTGCATATATATGTATTGTGGTAAGGGGCATTCATTTAGGACATCTAGAGGGAAATTTGGAATATTTAATGCCATTCAGGATGGATATGCTTTTACAGAAAGCTTGATCTCTCCAAAATCACTTATTTAGTGTTTGCTTATGTATGATCGAGGAACTCTTTTCTTTTTCCAGTTTCCATGTAGTAACCTTGTACTCTTATTAGTTTATCAAGTAGAGTGATTTTATTTATTGCTAAGAAAGAAGTTGTTAGCCCCATCTTCTCTTTTACTTATTAGTGCTTGTCTGATCTTTTATGCTAATTGCTATGAACATTGCATTGATTGAACTTGTTAAGGATGTCCAACTCTTTGGCCATTTTGTGTTTGAATTCTAAACCAGTGAGGCACTACTGGATGCTTCTGATCAATAGAACACGAAGAAGAAGATCAAAAAAAGGTTATGATAAGAGTTCTGCTTGCTGCTTTTCATTTTGATAGGAGTAGGTGCTTGCAGCTCGCTCGTTGCCTACTAAATGGGTTGTTTGATATGGGGGTTCATCTTTTTCTGATGAAAAAGGGTGTTGGAGTATATTCCTTAAGTGCCTCATGTGTACATATGTATCTCTACTTTGAGGAATTCTCTGAGAAAATGGTGCTAGTTTGCTACTTTCTTTTTCAATTTTTTTCAATATAAAAAGGGGAAAAGGTCATATTTGCTCTTGTACTTTAAGAAAAGAGTCATATTTGCCCTTCGTTATACTTTTTGGTTATATTTGTCCTTGTCATCTAACTTTGGGCACACATTTGCCCTTGGGTTGTAAAGTTTTGTGTCCCCACTTTTATTATCTTACGTGGCACCTACCTGGCACGCTTATATGGATATATTTGTCACCCAATTAAAAATTTCTTTTAATATAATTTTCTACCCGACCCAATATGTATAACCTGACCCAACAACCTAATAAACCCATTTTCTAATACCTTTCTTATTTCAATCTCTCTGTTTTTTCTCCTGTTTTGTAAGTTTAAAGACCTTTTGGTCCGATTTTGAAAGAAACAATCTAGAGTTTATTTCATCCTGATAAATAACAACATACCTAGTATATTTCTACCAAGTGGGGTCTGGGGAGGGTAAGTGTACGTAGTCCATACCACTACCTCAGAGGTGAGATCGAGAGACTGTTTCTGATAGATCCCCGACTTGAGATAAAACAGTCTAGAAAAGAAATAATAAAGGGACAAGAAACAATCGGAATTACCACATCCAATAATAACATAAACAAGACTCAACAAGTACTACGAAAAATGATAAAATACTCTGAAATAATACTTGTACTTAACTACTAGCACAGATAACAAAACAAAGTCCTCCTACCTACTAGCAATGATGCACTCCTTCCTACTATCCTTCTACCCTAATTCGCCTCCTCCACACCTTCCTATCTAAGGTCATATCCTCGGTAAGCTGAAGCTGCTCCATGTCATGCTTAATCTCCTCCCTTCAGTATTTCTCCGGTCTACCTCTACCTCGCCTAAATCCATCCCTAGCCAACCTCTCACACCTCCACACTGGGGCATCCGTGACCCTCCTTATCACATGTCCGAACCATCTCAACTTCGCTTCCCTTATCTTGTCTTCCACCGAAACCACTCCCATCTTACCTCAAATAACCTCATTTCTAACCCTATCTTTCCTATTACACCCATACATCCACCATAACATTCTCATCTTCGCCACCTTCATATTTTGAATTTGAGATTTCTTGATTGGCTAACACTCCACCCCATACAACATAGCCGGTTTAACCACCACTCTGTAGAACTTGTCTTTAAGTTTAAGAGGCACCTTCTTGTCACACAAGATCTCGAAAGCGAGCTTCTATTTCATTCACCCTACCTAAATTCGATGAGTGACATCCTCGTCAATCTCTCCATTTACATGAATCATAAACCCTAAATACTTGGAACCATCTCTCATCTGAATGGCCTAAGTATCAAGATTTACAACTACATCAGCCTCATGCGACACCTTACAGAACTTAGTATCAAGTTTTACAACCACATCAGCCTCATGCGACACCTTACAGAACTTACACTCTAAATATTCTGTCTTGGACCTACTCAACCTAAATCCTTTAGACTCTAGGGTTTGCCTCCAAACCTCCAACTTAACATTAACTCCACCACGGGTCTCATAAATTAAGACTACATCATCCACAAAAATCAAACACCAAGGCACCTCACTTTGAATTTGCAATGTCAAAATATCCAGCACCAAGGCAAATAGAAATGGGCTAAGAGTCGAACCTTGGTGTAACCCCATTAAGACGGGAAAGTTCTCCGAGTCCCCTCCCACAGTCCTAACCCGAGTCTTGGTTTCATCATACATATCCTTAATCACCCTAGCATACATCATAGGTACACCTCTAGTCTCCAAGCACCTCCATAAAAACTTCATGGGAACTCTATCATAGGCCTTCTCTAAGTCGATGAATACCATGTGCAAGTCCTTTTTCCTCTCCCTATATTTCTCCACCAGTCTCCTAACGAGATGTATGGCTTCAGTAGTCGAGCGTCTTGGTATAAATCCAAAATGATTCTCAGAAATAGTAACAATCCTTCGTAACTTCAACTCTACCACCCTCTCCCAAACCTTCATAGTGTGACTCAGCAACTTGATATCTCTATAATTGTTGCAATCCTGAATGTCATCCTTGTTCTTATACAATGGAATCATCGTACTCCATCTCCAAGCTTTAGGCATCTTTGCCGTCTTAAAAATTATGTTAAACGACCTTGTCATCCACTCCATATCTGCCCCTCTTGTGCACTTCCAAAAATTCATCGGAATCTCATCAGGCCCAGTCGCTCTACCCCCATGTATCCTATGAATAGCACCCTTAACCTCCTCAACCTTGAAGCACCTACAATAACCATAGTCGCAAAGCCTCTCAGAGTGCTCCAAATCTCCTAACACAATGCTAGTGTCCCTTCCTTCATTCAAGATCTTATAGAAGTAAGACTGTCATCTCCTCCTAATAAAAACCTCCTTCATCAAAACCTTGTCGTCCACATCCTGCTAGGTCCTCTCAATTAAGTTTACAAAAATAATACAAGAATAACTAGTACACTATGATAATTATCTTATGAACCTTTTACCTAGAAAAAGCAGAGTCATTCAAACCTTCATTCATGATTCAACCAACCTTACAGTAAAGTAGCAATGAGTAGTTCAAATTTCTACATTTTCCCGTCTATAACGTAAAAGCTCCATTTTTATGGAATAGCAATAGCAGCACAAGTTGCAGAAGATAAATTTTAATTGAAGTTGTAATGGAGAAGATAATGTAAAAAACTTTCAATTAATGGGAGAAGATAAAGTAAAAAATGGTTCTAAATGGGGTTCTTGAGATCTTAATTACAAAGTTTTTACTGTTGATTCTCCTTCCACTCTCTCTTCTTCTTCTTTTTAATTTCTCTTCCTTCCATTTCCGCCATAGCAATAACGTCTTCAACTTCCTTTCTTAATCGTTGTATGCATAGTGGGTTGGCAGTACATTTCTCATTTTGATTAAGTTACAATAAGATATTTACAAGTTTAAAGATCTTCTTTGGTCTGATTTTGATGGAAAGAACCTAGAGTTTCTTCTGCAAAAGTGACGAAATAAAGGATATTAGAAAATGGGTCAACTGGGTTAGTTGGGTCAGAGAGAAAAATTATGCTCGTATTAGGAAGAAATTTTAATTGGGTAAAAAGTATTATCCACATAAGTGTGCCAGGTAGGCGCCACTTAGGATAATAAAAGTGAGACACAAAACTTAACAGCCCAAGGGAAAATGTGTGTCCAAAGTTAGATGGCAAGGGCAAATATAGCCAAAAAGTATAACGAAGGACAAATATGATCCTTTTCTAAAAATACATGGGCAAATATGATCCTTTTTTCATATAAAAATGACATAGTACTTTTTTGGGGGGGGATAATTTCAAATATGTACAATAAAATAATTAGTTTACAACAAATATTGCCAAGTTTTTATTTACATAAAAAATAGCCAACTTGATCTTGTTGCACCTGCACTGAATCTTCTTCAGAATCTCTATTTCTCTTTTTTGTTTTTTTTTAGTTCTCCCTCCTTTTCTTTGTTTTTCTTTGTTCGCTGCTTAGTTGTTTTCAAGACCTATTGTATATATAATTTCTTTAGGCTAAATATTGAGGCTCAAGGACCCCATTTTATTGATAGCAAATATGAAAATACTGAGGCTCCAAAAGGAATGGTCCTTGAGTCTTTTATCTTAGTAATTTCTTACCTCTTTCTTCCATACAAGTGATTAAAAAAAAATTCAACAAAAATTACGTTGTATACGAAATGTATATATTATGTATATGTAATGTGTTGATATTGTATAAATAGTTATGATATAAATAGTGTATAATCATGTATATATGATGTATAGTTATGTATCAAAGATGTATATACATTCATATGAACTCTTTATACAATACATATACAATATATAAATAGTTATGCAATGTATCGATATTGTATAATGGTGTATAAACATGTATATATGATATATAATTATGTATCGGAAACTTTCATCAACCAATATGGAATTGTATAAATGTCTATAAAAGTGTATCGATATTGTATAAATAGTTATATAATGCATCAATATTGTATAAATAATGTATAAATGTGTAGCGATATTGTATAAATGATATATAAACGTGTATCGATATATATCGATATTATATAAACAATTATGTCATGTATCGATATCGATATTTATTTGACTATCATGCATTCCAACCTAATAAATAAAAGTATTAACAAAAAAAAGGAATAAAATAACATAAATGTTCCTTTTTTTTTTCTTAAAAGAAATGAAACAATTAGAAGAGCAAAAAAGATTTTTTTAAAAAAAAAGAGCAACAAAATTGTTTTTTGTTTAAAAAAAAAAAAAGGAAAAACATAGTAAAAAAATAGCAATAATTTTTTTTTTTTTTAAAAAAGCTGCAATGGAAAGAGTTTTTTTTTTTTTTTTTTTTTTTTTTAAAGATAGTGCACATAAGAAAAAGACATAATTTTTTTTTTAAAGAACGGTGCATTTGATTACATCAAAACATTGACATCGAAGCAATTGGCTGACTGACTATTTTTATTGTAAATAATTTGGCCGATTGCCATATTTGGTAACAATATTGGCCTAGAGGCCATTTTAGGTAAGAAATGATAAGTGGGTTATTTTTTGTATAAAAATTTAACTCAATGGACATTTTGTGTAATTTTTTTTTTTTTTGGGGGGGGGGGGGGGGGGGGGCGCGGGGGGGACGTATAGTTTATTGCTTACCATGTATTTGTGTGTATCTCAATGGGGCAGATTTACGAAACCTCGCGAATTGAACAGAATATATCGTTAAATATTTAATATGATTCCACAAGATCTAGTTTCGTTGAGTAACAGATTCTAGTCAACTGAAAGGGTCTTCTAATCAATCCAAAGATCATTTAGATTCCATTAATAATGAGAACTCGAAATATCACATGTTGATTAATCAAAGAGAGATTTAACAACGAAAAGAAAGTTCAGGACTTTCTCACAACTTCGTTCCTTGCGTGTTTTTTTTTTTTCCATCTTTAGCAGTTTCATTTCGATCGTTCAGCTTTTACTAACTTGTGCATGAGTTCCTTAATAAATACAATTATATTTGGAAATAACTCAACAGAACTTGTATAATGGACCAGCATCCAATTGCAAGCAGGTGATATGAGACTAGTATTTATTGGAAAACATAAAAATGGACAAAATTCAAGGAAAAGATGGTGGCTGTAATATGGGGAGCTATGTTTAACGAAACGATAAGACACAAACAATAATATTTAAGTAACAATCAAAATAAATATTATATTTAATTAAACTAACAACACAACACAATACAACACAACACAATACAACACAACAACCATCATCCAAACAAGATGATACAAGGTGGTTATTGTGACTTGAGATATTAATTGGGTGCTCTTTAGATGTATTGTTTTTGTGTTATTAATTGTGATATTCACATTTATTATCAAAAAATGACCAAGAACTACGAAATAATAACAATTGTAATAGTTAAATATTAGCATTAATATTATTATTTTGTGAATAAGGAGCAATAGTTTTTCACTGGAGAAAAAAGGTTTGTTCAACTACCAGTCTGGTAAATGTGGTCTATTGCACGTGTCCACCTAACTTTCCTAGGTTCTTCAAAAATTTGTTGCAAAATTGTATATATTAAATTCTATAGACTAATTTATGTTTTGCTTGATGAAAATTATCCTTAATCTCTGTGTTTTACTAGTTTACTTGTCAAAGTGTTTGAGTTCATATTGCTTATACTCTGCCTCTGTTTAGGTAAGACAATCACTTTTTTTTCTTTTTTCTTTTATTTTTAAAAATGTAATGGTTTATAATATTTAAAAATAATATATAACGTTACAATTCTCTTTGATTTACTCGAATTAATATCAAAACTTATTTTAGCTCACAAGTTTGAAAAAATTTCTTTCTTAAATTTCGTTTCGAAGCTACGCAAGGGTTGAAGCTTGTAAGAGTTCACCCCTTCGTCAGAAAATTACATTATATATAAAATTTAAATAATTTTTAATGTAAATATAGTAAAGGGCAGCCCGGTGCACTAAAACTCCCACTATGCGCAGGGTCCGAGGAAGGGCCTAACCATAAGGATTTATTGGACGCAGTCTTACCTTGCATTTATGTCAGAACTGTTTCCTAGGCATATAAATATAGTAAATATTAAAAAAAAAATTGACTTTCTATGTATTTTTATTTTATATTTTGAATGCTTAAATAATTTTTTTTTTAAAAAAATGGGGTAGGGAAAGGGAAACTGAATATCAAACTCTCTCAATAAGATAAAAATTCAAATAGCCATCAATTGAACTACTAAAATTCTCATCTCCTCAAATGGAAATTCTCACTCTGTCATGTCAATAAAAAATAAATAAATCATGTAAGTTGGAAGAGTAATACAGTTAGTTGGCTTGCCTAGCAACCTCACACTTATATAGTAAAGCTAAAATACAAAAACAGCACACTCATCAGAAAGTCAAAAGTGCAATAGCTAACATAGACAGTTAGTTGGCCTCACTCTCTCTCACACACACACACTGACACACTATTTTTATTAAAATTGTATCACACTATCTTTTGTAACTTTCTCTTCAGTACCTCCATACTATTATCACAATTTTACTTGCAGCAAAAAAAAAAACAAGTGAAAGGGACTATACAAAATCTTGCCTTTTTGGTACATTTATTACAATCTTTGAATTCCTTTTTTTTTTTTTTTTTGGTTTGTTTGTCTTCACCTATTTTTCAATAATCAGTCCCAATAAACTTCTTATCTGTATTTTTCTGTTTTGAGCATTCTTGATTATTTTTTTGATTTTGCAATGCAGGTTCAGTTAAAGGCTTTATGATGAAAGTAAATGGGATTCAATGGGAGCCCAGATGAATTCTTAGTTTTTTGTCCATCAACTATTGGTACTTGGTACATGATTCTCCTTGATCAGTTTTTTGGGGTCTTATTCTTTTCTTTGGTTCTGAATTTTCTTTGCTCTCGTGTGCCACCTCCCCCCCCCCTCCAAACCAAAAAAAGGGGGTGGGGTGGGGTGGTGGGAGAAGAAAGAACATTTGTTTTTGTTCAATGATTGTGAGATATACTTGCTTCATCCCAGAATAAGTGTCACTGTAACTGATATTACACTCATTAAGAAAAATAATAAATATACAGTTTATTAAGTTATCCTTATTTATTAGATGTTTCTTGAAAATTGAACGCTATTAAGAATAATTAGTTTTTTAATACAAGGGTATAGTTGGAAAAATATCCTAATTTTTGTCTTGAATTCCTTTGTTGACACTTATTTTGAGACAAACTGTTTGGACAATATCCCTGCCCCAGGTTTCAGGTTTGAGCCTATGTTATGGAGCACTTCGCGGGTCTTATGTTGCCCGAATCCGGATTAGTTCTGAGGTTGAAAAAAAAAGAACATTTGCCTTTTCCTTATTCAGTTTTCACTGTTGTGGTGGAATGGGGTTTCAGCCTTGGGAACGGAAAAAATCTTAGAAGGGAGCACTTCCCTTTTTAATGGGGCTTATGCTCCGCGAATCTAGATTAGTCGAGCTCCCAAAGCATGTACCAGACACCGGATAGGAAGGCAAACAAAAAAAAGGAAGTTTATTGTAGTTACTTTTTATGTTGTTTTATTGTTGAGTCTCTTCATGAAAATAGATTAATAAGCTATTGATTCACTACCTGAATAGATTTATTTATTAGTAGTACTTACATTTACTTTTGATAGTTTAAAGTGGCCATAGCTTTCAACTTTATTTGCTGCATACTTTTGCTGTTAAAATGGTGTAAGGTTATTAATCTAGGTGATAACAAATTCTGAGAAATCTTTATCCCACATGTGAATGTGGTGATAATAATAAGATGAATGAATGCACAACTAGAGTACCTAAATGCAACTTGTATGTAGGATTTGTAGCGTGTCGAAAGACCTATTGCATTTACGAGCAAAAAGGAGTACTTGTTAAGTAACTTATGCAGCAAAGTGGATGAAGCAGTGATCCAACATTACTCTTCTGAGTAAAGTATGGTAATGCAATGCTTTTCTACCAAACTTTAACTTTGAGATTATGAGTTCTTGATAGCAAAAGCTGCTATAGTAATCTTCGTTTAGACAGTTGCTAAGTTAGTATTAAATGTAGTCAAGCTGTTGAATCATACAGTTACATTATGGACAGAGTCAGTAAGATTGGACAATTTCGAGATGTAAATCCAGTCAAGTGCAAAAGAAACGATCGAGGAGATATCTTCCTTCACATTACTGGAGAACTTTAGAACTTGAAAGCTTAAGGACTTGAAAAGCATGCTTTCAGTTGGTTTTATATTTTTTTTGATTATGTACTTTGTCCTAGATCTCTGTGGCCTATTTCTAGTCCTTACTTTAGTTCAATTTTTACGTGGAAGACAACAGATCAAGATGGAGGTCAATGAAACAGCGAAAATACCTATAGCTAGACCAGTCGCTTCAAGACCAAGATGTCCTATTTACAAATCTTTCTCAGAGCTCCTTGCTGGTGCGGTAGATATATCATCCACGAATGTTCATTCTGAAATGGCCATTACCGCCATAAGACCAAAGACTGTCAGGCTGAAGCCTGCAACAAACCATGCTTTAGTTGGAGAGTTTTCTTCACAGGTCGATAATCTCTCTTTTTGAGCTTCCATCATTTATGGCCCCAAAAGTCTTCTTTGTTTCGTTTTACTTCAATTACTCCAATTGTTTTTCTGAGCAATTTTTGATCCTATAGAAAAAAACTTGTTACATCAGGTTGGCGTGTGTGAGGCACCAGTTGGTTGTCGATCTGATAACATCCTGCAAGAGAAACCCAAGGTCCTGTATAAACCCATAGCTAAACTTGCACCAAGGAAAACACTTCCTCTCCTTGAAAATAAGGTTAGTTTCCTCTTATATGTTGCAATCTATGTTGCTCATACTCTTTAAAAATGTCGATAGGTTGGAACCTCCAAAAGTGGTACATTTTTGGAGGATCCGACATGGTGTGACAGTATTTTTGGAGAGTCCAGCAAATCGTCCTCTCACAGTATGAGCCATGAATAGCTGAAGAAATGTACTACTATGTTGCTCTGCAGCAATAATAAAATCTAGCACATCTTATGTATAGGGAAATTCCGTATCTGGCCAGCAACGAGAAATAGCCGAGGCTAAGGCTCATGTTCAATCAGAAAATGAAGTTAAACAACAACGTGACCTTACGACAGAATCTAAACAAAGGCTCTCAGCAAAATCAGGTCAGGACAAAAAAATAGTGCCTTCAACAATTGTATCAGAGACCACAGAAGAGATTGCACAATCTTTGATCAACACAAGTAATGTCGACCGTCCTAGTTATGATGGATATAATTGGAGAAAATATGGACAAAAGCAAGTTAAAGGAAGTGAATACCCGAGAAGTTACTACAAGTGCACACATTTAAAGTGTCCTGTGAAAAAGAAGGTTGAAAGATCGTATGACGGCCAGATTACTGAAATTGTTTACAGGGGTGAGCACAACCACCCAAAGCCTCAGCCTCCAAAACGCAACTTGTCAGATGGACATGGGCAAGCAGCCGTATGCAATGACACTTCTAAAGAAACAAATAACCCTGCATGGAGTAACCAACATCCTCAGAAGAATGAAGCTTACGTCTGTAGGATAGAAAATCAGAATGCTGTCGGGTTGACTATACATTCCAGCAAAGTACCATGCTTTTATGATCCCATTGCAGCTACAGGAATGCTCACTGCTGTCGGAAATTCTGAAGATTCCGCTGAAGGAAGTAAAAAATTGAAGGCTACTTGTGATGAACCAAAAACTAAAAGAAGGTTAGGATCTAATCAAATTCAATTATTATCAGCTATCTGAAATTAGGATATCTACGGAAGCCTTGCTAGCACGCAACATTTCACTCATTCTTGTTGCTAAGTCGTTTGTCTATTAGTTCATCGTTCACATTTTTTTTTTAAAGAACTTAAGGTGAGATTTTTCCTATGTGTATTTTAATATTTATTTGACTTGGTGTTGGGAAATACTTCAGTTCTTATGCATTCGGGAATGTGGTCTTTCGTTTTCTCACTTTCTGATTAGTGACTACTATGGGATTTTACCTTCCAGGAAAATTAAAGGTCAATCCAGTGGAGCAGGTACATCAAGGGAAAGTACATTTCCTTATATTCCAAATCAAAGTACTACCGACTCTGAAATTACCGAGGACGGCTTTCGCTGGAGAAAATATGGACAGAAGGTTGTGAAGGGAAGTTCATATCCCAGGTAAAATTCTTTGCTCATCCTTATGGACCAACTTTGGAAGAAAAAATTTAAGGAAATACCATACATGGTCGAGGGAAACAATAATAACTCACAAAGCCATGCATATGATGAAGGTTATGCATGGATTTGTAGCTTTTCAAATGGCAAACATCGGTCTCATACTAGAGCTAATAGGTTGTTCAAGAAGTATCCATCACGATTTGTGAGTACAGAAATGCATCTGTGGTTACATGATGATAGATGTGAGGGACTTGAGAATGGTCAGAGCCATTTATAATTGATGTTAAAGTTAGAAGAATGAAAAAAAAGGTAACTAACAGAGCTGCATCGAAGCATAGAAAAAGGAAAACTTTGTTGTCTTGTCTTCAGAGGAAAACGAGCTAGAGTGAAAGATCAAAGATGGTGACAGCAATGGACTCCATGGATTAATTGTTGTAGAGTAGGGGAATAATTCTTTATTATATCCATTTTAAAACTATGAATAAGCTAAGATACACTGAAGTCACTTGGGAGACATCTTATCCTGTTTAGATATGACATCCCTCACGAAGCATGGACACCTGGATACTCATAGAGATATTTTGAAAATTTACTAGAATGTTCTCGACCCTCGCATATGTTTATGTAGATAATGCTGATTCACTTCCATTATCCCGCTGATTTGAGCTATCACTGTTAAACAGTTGCCTTGTTTACAATACACTAATCACAAGAAACCTGGTTTTCCGCTGTGCATAGGTTTTCTATCAGAAGCTTTATGCTATGAATTTTGGTTCAGTCTGAATCGTGATTGAACATTTGTTTGGTGTACCATCTCATACATTGTTTGATTCCTACCATCTCATCACTCCCCTGCCACAACAGAAAAACTCATAACCCCATAAAGAAAGGGAACTAGGAATGAAAACCAATATAGAAACTACTGATACTATTGAGTCTTTGTTAGATCATTTAATATCTACCATCATTTGCGAGAATGAATATAATCTATACATCCATATGTTAGAGTAGTCTAGGTAACTATAGCAGTAAGTGCTTCTAATTTAAGTTATTATTTAAGTTATTAGATTCGGTGATATATTAACTCGTGTCTTGAATGATCGAGAAGAAGAAAAAGTTATCACATAATCACTTGCAAAAAATGCTTGGCCTATTACCTTCTTGACATATTTTCCTATTATCATCTCTTGATTGCTGCTATATACAGGAGCTATTATAGATGCACAAGTCCCAAATGCAGCGTGCGGAAGTTTGTTGAAAGAACCATGGATGATCCAAAAACCTTTATTACTACATACGAGGGAAAACACAATCATGGCGTTCCAAACAGAAGACCAAATTCAGAGGCATCCAAAACAAGCTCAAAATCTTCAGCCATGAAAGAGAAGTCATAGTCGACACAATCAGAATAACCTCAGAATAAACTGTATGCTATATTAATATACTCAAGAAGATGGTTTAGCAAATCGGAAATTAATGAAGTTAATCTTATTGCAGTAGTCATTATATTTCCTTTGCTAAACCAACTGAGATCGCCAAATGCTCGGGAATTCCCCTATGCTAGAAGAGGCTACTATTGACATCTTTTTAAGCATCAATAATGTAAACAATTGGGCCTCTAATCAGTTGATAATTATCTCTGAGTCAATTGAATTATTGGCTATATGTTCAAGACATCATTATTGTTGAGTTGAGAAACAGTTATTTCAAAATATGATTTTCTTATTTGAGTAAATTACTTTTTTTTTTTTTGTACCTTATATGAGTTGTGCATCTTTTGTGTTACTGCATTGAATTGTGCACATCATACAAGAAATTTAGAACATGTGAAATGGTTAATATTTTGGGTGCAATAAAGTTGTGTAGGGGTCGTTTGGTTTGGTGACAAGTTATGCACGGATAAGTAATACATGGATTGTAACAAGGGAAAAAGGTCGAATTATCGTTACAGAGATTCCCATATCAGAATTAATAACAACAATATTTCATCAACTTGATAGCACACATCAAAATTCTCATACATGAGATGATAGAACAGCTATTACTATGCTGATACAAGTTTCCAGCACAAGCAACAAGTCTCAAGACAGACAACAAACATAGAACCACTTTATTTATGTATTACGAATGCATAATCCTTCAAGTCCTTGACATGAACGGAGCACGGAGCAACACTTATTAGTAATTAAACAATGTTCATGAATCGAGCGTTATACAGTTTTATGCCTGCAATAAACAGATGAAAAAGAATTAGCATAGGATGTTCACACCAAGCAGTTAAAATATCAAGTTCTTTACATGGATAACTACCAAATATCTTTTCTTATATAAGGCGACCAGTATCTCGGGATCAGCTTTTGTCTGAATGTAGCCATCAAGCTTGTTCACTTCCTGCAGGGCAATCGTACAATACAACTAATCGATCAATTAATGAGTCAACTATGCCTCAATCCTAAACAAGTTTGGCAAAATCATAAAGCCGCCAGGTACCTTTGTGAGACAATTTTAAGGCAAGTAAAGTTAACATAGAGTAATCATACCTGTATCCATTTTGCTAGTTTTGGCCTCCTAGATGTGCTATCATAATTAAACATCTCTTGCAACAAGATGTGGAACCTTTCAATGAAGGGAGCATACACAGGAAATTACATGGAATGTCTCCCATTGTGGGTGACTTTGTATTTTTGTCCCCCAGAAGAAAAGTCTTTAAAGACTAGCCTTCCTTCATTTTTATGCATACAACAAGTACATTTTTGCCCCTCTACACCTCAAATGTTTTACTCTTTTCATGCTCATTTGTCTCTCAACTTTTTTTTTACTTTTTTTTTTCTCTGTTTTTTTACTGTTACTTGATTTTTTTTTTATTTTTTTTTTTTTCTTGTTTTAATTCATTTGTCTCAACCTTTATTTTTATTTTTTTTCTTCTTTTATTGCTCAAACATTATTTATTTTTCATTTCTCTTTTTTTAATTAATTGTCTCAACCTTTATTTTTTTATTTTTTCCTTTTTACATTTTCTTTTATTTTTCTCAAACTTTATTTTTATTTTATTTTTTTTCTCAACTTTTATTTTTTTCTTTTTTTTTTCTTTTTTTTCCTATTTTCTTAACCTTTATTCTTTTCTTCTCTTTTTTTTTTTTTCTTTTTTTCTCAATCTTTATTCTTTTCCTTCTCTTTTTTCTTTTTTTCTCAGCTTCTATTATATTTTGCTAATGAACAGAAAGTTGGATAATCCGCAAAAAAGATATTCTTTCTTTGATATAAAAGTAAACTTAAGGGCATGACTTGCCTTTTGGAAGTCTTTTGGGATAAGTCTTGCCTCTAAGGAAAGAGTTATAGAACATTAACTTGTTGTTTGTAAATTCTTGAACTAAGTCTTGCCTCTAGGGCAAGAGTTATAGAATATCTCATAAATTAAGCCATAATGAAATAGTGTTAACTCTTGCCCATGGGGAGTAGTTTGTTTCTTTGGGAGATTCTTGGGCTAAGTCTAGTTTAAGAGGCAAGACTTATAGAGCATCTCATAAATCAAAGACACAATGTGGTAGTGCTAACTTTTGCCCATGGGGGAGTATAACTTGTTTTTTGAAAGTCTTTGGGCTAAGTCTTGCCTCTCAGGGAAGAGTTATAGAACATCTCATAAATCAAGACACAATATGGTTGTGTCAACTCTTGTCCATGGGGCATAACTTGTTGTTTGAAAAGTCATTGGGCTAAGTCTTACCTCTAAAGCAAGAGTTATAGAGCATTTCATAAGTAAAAACATAATGTGGTAGTGTCAACTCTTGCCCATGGGACTTGTTTGAATGTCCTTAGGTTAAGTCTTGTCTCTAAGGCAAGAGTAATAGAACATCTCATAAATCAAAACACAATGTGGTAGTGTCAACTTTAGCTTATGGGGCGTGACTTGTTGTTTGGAAGGAATCGAAGAAAAGAAAAGAAAAAAAATAAAGGTTACGGAAAAATAAAAATAAAAAAAAATAAAAGAAAAATAAAGGTTGTTAAAATTAAAAAAAAATCAAAGAAATTGAAAAAAAAAAGAATTTGAGAGAAGAAAAAGAAAAAAAAAGAAGAAAGGTTGAGAAAAAAGAAAAAAGAAAAATCAAAGAAAAATTAAAAAGAGAAAAAAAAATAGAAGTTGAAAGGAGAAAAGGAAAAAAGGAAAAAGGTAAAGGTTGGGAAAAATTAAAAAAAAAAAAGAAGAAAAAAAAATTGAAGTTGAAAGATAAATGAGCATGGAGAGTTGTTTGAAAATATTTGATATATAGAGGGGCAAATATGTATTTGTTCCATACATAAAAAAGAAGGAAGACTAGTTTTGTAAGACTTTTATTATGGGGGATAAAAAAGCAAAGTCATCCACTATGGGAGCTATTTATGTAGTTTACCCGAGCATACACTATGTCGGCCTAATGCACCAACAATTTCAACTTCAGTATGATGAAATTGCACATCCAGGAACATACATCTAGGTTCTCTTCGTAAAAGGTAATAGCTTATATAGCATATTTTAGTAAAACTACACAATTGAGAAGGAAATACCTCAACAGAGTATAAATATAACTGACCTGACTGAATTGACCTAGGAAGAAAGATCCGTCATCAAATTTCTCGAGAGCTTTTTCCAAGTAGTCAAATTGAGGCCCTATTGCAAGTGTAAATTATTGTCAACATATCATGAGGAAACTACAAAATTTAATACACAGTAGTCAGCAGCAGTAAAGTTATCTCCGTGTGAATAATACATAGTAGTAATAATCTTAAGACGCAAATGTTTAACGAATCTTACCAGCATGCTTCTCGACATCTCCTTTAAGGTTACCAAATATTTCTTTCATGAATGTGTCACTGTAAGTTATCAACTCTTCAGCAAACTTCTGTTTTTCAGGGGCCTAAACCATTTTACAAAATCACATCAAATTTAAACCTTCTGCTTCCTTTTAGTTTTTCTACGTTCTGGTGCCAGGTTGGGGAGGAGGGAGGGCTTAAAAATAGTAGTAGTTGGTTTAGCCAATGAATGAATTTTGCAACTTACATCAGGTAGAAGAGATGGCCCTTCAAAGTTGCTGTCGATATATTTAATCAGATCAAGACTTTCTCCAATCACTTTGTTGTTGTGTTCCAGAGCAGGCACCTATGGAGAACATAACAAAATACATAGCCAGACACAAAGAATATGCTCTTCAGTTTTCAATCTAATATTTCAAGGGAGCTTTAAAAAACCCCTCATTCATGTATCAGGGTGGTCAGCAGAAAACCTCGAATTTGAAGGAAAAAGATTACTATTTCTTAAAAGTCGCAAGCACGTTTCATCTTAATTATGAGTTCTCTAGCATTTAAAACTGGCATACATTATATTACGACCCTTAGAGTCAAATTCAGGATTTAAAGTTTATGAGTTTTAGACCACAACCATTTTTGCTTACTGCGTTCTGAATAGATATTTCATACATATTAAGTGAATTTCTTAACACAAACACAGAGTTTGAGCTAAAGCTACTGAGTTCTGTCGAACACATAACTTAAATGGTAGTCCGCCCCTGACATCACTAAGCCAGTTCCACTTACTATTCACAACAAGGCTAAAGGTTTTCGCTTTGATATAACACACCTGCTAGCACGAATTTAAGCAATGTATATACTGAGTAATTGATAGAAGATGAACTTTGTGCTTCAATAGAAATTACCTTATTTTGAGGGTAAACTTAGCAGGCCTGTTCTCAAGATCAATTGAAACTAATTCAATCTTATCTTGCAAACCCTGCAATTATCAATAACTTCAAAGATTATTTACAGTCATTCATTCGTTAAGCATACATTCATCTCCATAAATTCGAGATTCTAAGCAATATACTCTACATGCAAAATAAGAATCAAAAAGTGAACAAGAGTAATTACAAAATTAACAACAACAACATACCCAGTGAAATCCCACAAGTGAGGTCTGGGAGGGTAGAGTGTACGCAGGCCTTACCACTACCTCCTGGAGGTAAAGAAGCTGTTTCCGAAAGACCCTCGGCTCTAATTACAAAATTAACAATAACAAAAAATATGGAAATGAATTTGCAGTTAATGAAGGAACCTTGACATTTCTGGTAATCCACGCACGCTGACCAAAAGGGCAAAAATAACTGATATACAACCTTCAAAAAAAAAAAAAAAAAAACAGTTCACAATCTATCAAATAAGAGAAGAATACTCCCTCAAATTTCATTGTGAAACTCAAAGGAACAAGTACAAACAAGGGGCCTATGTCTTACCTTACTAATCCTATTGAGGCGTAACAAAATTTTTTCCAATATTTTTAGTAATTAGCTATATTGATTTGTACTCCCTATGTCCCAAGATACTTGTAACGCTTTATTTCTCGAGAGTCAAACTACATGATCTTTTACCAATACTTTAAGAAGTTTTTTCACCATATTAATACGATGAAAATTGCAACTTCTGGCATTTGTAATATAATTTTTAAATATCTAAATTTAAATTTTAAATAATAAATTAATCTAATTCAATTTAGCTACGAAAATTAATCAAATTTGTCCCTCAAAAAATAAAACGTGACTACTATTGGGGTGGTGGGAGTAATACTTTTCGCGCAGTTTTCAAATATGTAAATTTTATTCTAATTTTTTTTTTTTTTGAAAAATGTAAAACGAATTCATAGTTAATTGACCCTCGTGCTCCAAACTCCTTCATATAAATTGGAACAGAGAGAGTAACCTGGTAGTTCCATCGAACAGGGGTGGCGGTTCGGAGGTAGAATTGAGAGATGGAGAACGATTTTCTTGTACACTTCTGTATAAACCAAAGAAACTACATTAACATTCATCAAAAAGGAAAGTGGCAATTCAAACTTAGCAATATCAATGTACACACTATGTACGGTTGATTTCTCGTATGATCACTCAATTAAACTCAATTAAGTAGTTATTAAATCACAAAGTCTATCTTTCTTCTAAATTTCAACTATCTTCGAGAAAACAAGTGATTTTATGAGATGTCTGTTCGCTATGAAAGAAAAATATTTTTCTAGAAAATGTTAATGAAAATAAGTGGGATTTTTAGTTATTTTTTGAGTTTGATAAGTAAGGGAAAAAATTATTTTAAAGACATTTATATATAATTTAAACAAATATTACGAGAAGTGGAGGTGGGGTGGTGAGGAAGCTACAATGAGAAATGTTGAACGTCACAGGGACACAATCAATCTAGAATGTCATTCGTACAACATGTTTTTACTAATTCAAAATTCATTTTCTTTAATTTTAAAAACTAAAAAAGGCAATCCGATGCACTAAAACTCCCGCTTTACATTTCTGTCAGAGATTGTTTCCAAGGCTTGAACTCGTGACAACAGAACATGAAAAGTTGAAAACGATATACTAGAAGCTATATTTTCAATAAATTTGACCAACATAACATGAAAAAATTAAAAAATATTTTATCAAACACAATACATGGAAAAATTTAGAGAAAGCAAAGAGAGAAGAGCAGGAGGAAGGGTAGATGAGACATACGGAGTAGCCATTAATGTTGCTGCAAAAGATAGAATTTTTTGAGGCTGAAATTTGAGGATGAATGCGAACGGGAAATTGGAGCTTTTATAGCATAGGATCGGTGACGAATTCAAACAAAAGTTGTTCTTTCTTTTACCGCAATCTCCAAGAGTGCCAAAATTTATAGTCTGTTTGATTAAATTTTTTTTTTTCCATGCTTTTTTTTTTTTTTAAAAGCGTTTATTTCTAAAACGAAAAAAAGATAAATATACTCCTGAACTATGATAAATGGTACGTATATATCCTCTATCATATTTTGAGTATACATATGCTCCTATCGTTGATGAAATGATACATATATGCCCCTCGCACTAACGGTAGGGGCATATGTGTACCCAAAATATGACGGAGGGTATATATGTACCACTTATCATAGTTCGGGGGTATATTTATCCCTTTACCATTTTAATTTTTTTATTCCAAATAATTAACCCAAAACCACATTCCGACCCAATAAACCCATCGAACCCTATTTCAAACCAACTCGATCCGACCTCTATTTTGTTCCAAATCCGATACTCCCTCTGCTTTTCTCTTAAACGTGAACCCCAATCAAATTGCAGTGATTGGTCATTGCTGCGAGTTGGCGTTTACTGGTTGGAGGGAGTGGGAGATTAGGTCGGAGGTGGCCGAGCTAGGGGTGCAGCGATGGTTCGCCGGAGGGATGTTTCTGGTTCGACGGAGACGGTGGCTATGTGGTGTTGACCAGTGGTGGGTAGTTTTTTTCCGACGGAATTTCACTGAAATTTGAAACGTGAGGGGTTCAATTTATTTGTTGTTATTTTTGGGTGTTATGGGTTAATGGTTTTTTTTAAAAAAATAAAAATAAAATTGGTAGCAGTGGGTGTTACTATATTGTATGTGTATATCGTTATAGGGGTGAAAAAAATAAGTCTATTAGAAGGCGACTCTTGGGTTTTAATTGGGACAGGGTCGGGTAGTAGGTTTGAGTTAATTATTTGGGATAAAAAATTAAAACGGAAAAGGGACAAATATACCCCGAACTATGATAAATGGTGCGTATATACCCCCGTCATACTTTGGGTACACATATGCCCCTACCGTTAGTGTGAGGGGCATATACGTACCATTTCATTAACGGCAGGGGCATATGTGTACCCAAAGCATGACGGAGGATATATACCATTTATCATAGTTCGAGGGTATATTTGTCCCTTTTTGGTTTCTAAAGTGAGTTGTTTGACCAAGTTTTTGAGAGAAAATTAGTGTTTCTAGGCATGGGCGGAGCCACCTTCGGCGAAGGGTGGGCAGATGCACACCCTTCGCCGGAAAATTATATGGTGAATAGAGGTTAAATATTAGCCATTATGAATGTATATTTAATTTTGCACACTCTTAGCATAACTGAGAATAAAATTTGCACACCCTTCACCAAATTCCTAGCTCCGCCACTGTTTCTAGGGACTACCAGAAGCTATTTTTCATAAGCTAAAAAAAGTGGTTTCTTCCTAAAAAAAAAACACTTATTCTTTTTCAAAAAAAAAAAACACTTATTTGAAAAGCAATTTTTAAAAAATACACTTAAAAGAATGATCAAACGCTAATTCCTGCTCAAAAGTAATTTTAGATTTATTGATCAAACACAAACTGCTTCTCACCAAAAATACTTATCTAACTAGCAGTTTTGACAGAAAGCACTTTTCAAAATAAGTTGATTTTATATGTTTGACCAAACAGTTTATTAGTTAATAGTAGAATATGTACTTACTTTTTTTAGTCTAGGAATATTCTATAATAATTATTTTACTTCCTCCATTAATTACCTAATACTTAGTTTCTATTTAGTTTAGTATTTATAATGAAACTAACATAATTTCTTTCCTTTTATTTTCTTTAGTCTCTAAAATAAGTAGGGTTGCTTATTGGGAGGATAATTACGCTTAACAATTTGGTTTATCGATTATATGTTTTTAAATGTACTAATCTGCTAGGCAATCAATAAGATATCGATTGATTAGATAACGGATTAGCAATTATGGGGCAGTGTATCGGTTAACCTCCATGAAACCAAAAAGAAAAGAGGAAACATAAAGGACCACAAGTCGGCAACTCACTAGAAAGAAAGATAAATAGATAAAACATTAAAAAAAATTAAAAGATTTAAAACAAAAAAAGATTGAATAAAAATAAAAAGATATGAACAGTTGAAGATCGTAGAGTACCCACCAGGGAGAGAAAAGAAATGCAAAAAAAACTTGAGAACCACCAAAATAAAAGGCAAGAAGGAGTGGTAGAATGCTAAATAAATTAATGGGTATTAGGTTAATGTTAATAATATGTGGAGGTGTAAAAGTGTAGAATGATAATTCTTAATGGATTAACGATTAATCCAATAAGGAAATTGTGTAATCCGTCCCCTCACCAATAAGTCATTAATTATAAAATTTTAATCCGATCATCAACCGTTTATTTGATAATTCAATATCAATAAGCCAACAAATTAATTTTGTTGTCGGCTTATCGATTATGGTTCAGTTTTGAACAGCCCTAATAAGAAGTGATGTAGTCTTTTCTTTTCAATGCAAGAAACAACGTAATAATTTAATGCAATGGGTTTTGTTTACTTTCTCTTTTATTTTCTCTCAAGTTCCTTTCATTCCATAATGGTGTACATCATTAAAAGAAAGAAGGGGAAAAAAATGCATTAAGTGGATATTGATTCCTATTCCTCTAGATAAATAACTCAACATCCAATCAAGTGCACTATTTAATTTTTTTGTAGCATGTGTGCCAATAAATAATATTATACCAATTTAAGAAAATATATATATATATATATATAATATTTAGTTTTATGAATAAACCACGAGTTCACATGCCTCATTTTTAGCATGTAAAATTACCCCTAAGTGGCATACTTATATTGAGATTAATTATTTGATATTATTTTTTATTTAATTATTTAATTTATTGTATTAAAAATAATATGCAATAATCTACACCTACAATATATTAAAAGTGTGAAGACCCTTAGAAAAGTGATTCAAGTTTTTTACCCTTCATTAAAAGTCTTCGCTTTAGACAAAATCATATTTTCTTTTTGGTAACCAAACCGACTTGTATTAATTACCAATATGAACATTACAAAGCTTGAGCATAACCAACACAGTTTGCTCATCTTCTAACAAAACAAATTGTCTTTTCACTCTTTTTCTCTAATTATTATAATATTAAATGTTGACTATGTTTAATATATGAAAATTTTTTTATTTCCCTAAATAAATAGGAAGTAAAACTCCTAAATATATGGTAACTTTTACTCTTGCACGACAAGGTTTTCTAAACGTTTACTCATCCACTTCTATAAAAGTAGGTAAATTACAGAATTTTATTCATGGACTTTGTCTCAAAATTTTCTTTGTCTAGACCCTCCTCTAACCTCTTAAGAAGAGATGGGTGAGCCGTCTCAAAGAAGGAGTGGCTTCCGGCCGTAAGAAGCGGAATCGAATAAAAGAAGGGCTTCGATCGATTGAACTTTAGCAAATAGTCCATAGCAGATAGATTGAGTTTTAGGCCTGCGTATGGCCTTGTTTTGGCTTAAAGCAGAGCAGCGGACAAGGGAGAAAGAGAAAGGAGTAGCGCAAGCCGTCTAAGCTATTGCCATTGATAAAAGAAGTGGATTCTCAACTCCTACGATAAGAGAGAGAGGTGGGATTAGCGAATCCAAGTCCGAGTTTCCAGATTTGGCAGAAGAAGCAGCGTTCATTGACAACCAAGCGGCAACCTACTCTGTTGCGCCTGGTCCCCCGTCTCAGGGAAAGCAAGAAGTGCAAAAATCTCATCTCAATAGGGGCCTTACTGTCGTTCCCAGCTTAAACGTCTACACCTCTCAACAAAGTGAATCTTATGGAACCTCTGAGAGGGACTTCTCTGAGTAAAGAGATAAGTAAGGGTAAGAGTCATTCCAATTGAGTAGTTGAAGAGTCTCTTTCGAGCGAGATCCTTTACCACGCCTAACTAAATGAAAGAAAGTAAGAGAGAGAGTGGCCGCCTATTTCAACAATGAAAATAAAGGACTTCCTTATCCTAAGGCTGTCACTGAATGAATCTGGTAACTAATGATGGGTAAATCATTTGCTTCATTGGTTCCAACGGTGGCAGCTGCGGAATCTGCTATTGGGTTACCTATTTTCATTATTACTTTCCGAGTCCGAGGGACTATTGCTGTAGAATCTATTAATAGCATTCAAGAATTTTATTCATGGACTTTGTCTCAAAGTTTTCTTTTTTCAAATACATATATAAATTATTTAATTTATCGTATTAAAAATAATATGCAATAATCTACATCTACATCTACAATATATTAAAAGTGTGAAGACCCTTAAAAAAAGTGATTCGAACTTTTTACCCTTCATTAAAAGTCTTCGCTTTAGACAAAATTGTCTTTTCACTTCTTTTTTTCTAATTATTAAAATATTAAATGTTGACTATATTTAATATATGGAAAATTTTGATTTCCCTAAATAAATAGGAAGTAAAACTCCTAATATATGGTAACTTTTACTCTTGCACGACAAGGTTTTCTAAACGTTTACTCATCCACTTCTATAAAAGTAGGTAAATTACAGAATTTTATTCATGGACTTTGTCTCAAAGTTTTCTTTTTCAAATATTTATATAAATTATTTAATTTATTGTATTAAAAATAATATGCAATAATCTATATCTACATCTACAATATATTAAAAGTGAGAAGACCCTTAGAAAAATGATTCGAACTTTTTACCCTTCATTAAAAATCTTTGCTTTACACAAAATCGTCTTTTCACTCTTTTTTTTTCCTAATTATTATAATATTAAACGTTGACTATATTTAATATATGAAAAATTTTGATTTCCCTAAATAAATAGGAAGTAAAACTCCTAAATATATGGTAACTTTTACTCTTGCACGACAAGGTTTTCTAAACATTTACTCATCCACTTCTATAAAAGTAGGTAAATTGCAAAATTTTATTGATGGACTTTGTCTCAAAGTTTTCTTTTTCAAATACTTATATAAATTCTATAAACATTGAATTATTTTTTTTTGTATTTCTATGTTGTTTTTCAAAATTAATTTTTTTTGCTTCTATGTTTGTTGGTGTTTGACTTTTTTTTATGCATTTAATAAATGGAGAATCAACTCTATATCTGATGTTGAGGCTTTGTGGTGGAATCATTGAGCCATCGTTAGTAGCTTTGGCTAGAAAATACAATCAGGACAAAATCATATGTCGATACGATTCTTTGATATATATATATATATTTTTTATATGCGTGAAATAATAGATTGTGTGATACATATATGAGTAGAGTAGGTAGTAGCTCTTTTGTTGCTGTTTTTTTGGCTCAATAGTCATGATTTTGTTAAAAAAAAAAAAAAAAAAAAAAAAAGAAGAAGAAAGATAGGCCTTAGTGCATCATCCAAAAAATACAAAAAAATTTGACAACTCAATACTTTAATTTGCTATTTGTAGATTTTATTATTTTTAAATTATATAATTACTCTAAATTTTACATAGGTTAATTTATGGATATGGTAGTCGAGAAATCAACTCGACATAGTAGTTAGATGTGCAATTGATGATATAGTTGTTTCTTATTTTTCAAAGATCTTATTAATTCATGATCGGTATAATTTTCTTCTTATTTTGATTTTGATTTGATTTGAGTATAACTTTACATATTAAATATGAAATATTCATAATTAACAATTGACAATAGATTCTCTCTTTTTTGATAAATTTTATATTTTCTCTTTCAGTTGAATTTTTTTTATCAAAAAATTGGATGAAACAAGAATGTTATTGCCGAGTGAAGTAGTCAAAAAAGTCTAGGTTTATCTTTTTCCTTTTCCTTTTTCTTTGTTTAAACAAAAAAATTATATATCTTTTAGACTCCAAAGTGTTATCATATATCATGATTTAATTTGTAGTTTTGAAATCATCCTTCGAACTTCTATAGTGTTTCGCTTTGAATATTTTGTTACAAGTAGAATTTATTTGGCAAATTCGGAAGGAAAAAAGAACATAAGGAGAATTATATTAAGTTAAATTACATACAATTGTTATAAGAAAAACATTATTATTCTATTCTTAAAAATTTATCTTAAGTCAACCAAAATTATAATCTAATTATTTTATTATATTTAAGATTTTCAAAACAATTAAAATTTTAATTATTAAACCTTTTCTTATTTAAATTAATGTAAAAACTCCTAATACTTACGGTTAAAGTTTCATAGTGATATCAATCCAAGATGGATAAGAGCACGTTGAGCAAATTTTTTCTTGATCTATATGAGGGATCAAGGTTAGTGTGAACTACTATATCAATTGTTAGAGTATAAATTTTTTCAGATAATTTAATTTCTTCATTGTATGAATGAATTTGCTAATTTTAATTTAATTTTATAGTTCAAACACATTGTTTAAATTTATTCATGACTTGTATATATACTTTTTTTTACATATTGACGCGATGCACACGTGCAATGCACATACACTGTTATATACTCGTTCAAAGCACGTACACTTGACTAGTTTTATGAAAAAGTTATTTGCTTATAAAAATATCCTTCAAAAACAACAACAACAACATACCCAGTGTATTCCCACAAAGTGGGGTCTGGGGAGGTTAAGTGTATGCAGTCCATACCATTACCTCAGATGAAGTAGAAAGGTTGTTTTCGATAGACCCCCGACTCAAGACAAATAACAGTATAACAAGCAGAAAATATAAAAATATCCTTCATCTTAGAAAAATCATTTTTCTACTTTATAAGTAACTTATTTTTTCAAATATTTTGATCAAACAAAAAATGAGAAAATTTGAATATGAGTAAAGAATTTAGAGACCAAAAATTTTGAATAATTAAACTAGAAAGTAAAGAAAGAAAGAAAGAAAAAAAGGAATATAGAGCGCAAAAGACGCACTCATTAACATAATATTCTCCGCCTTTTATCTACCAATTTATGTAACACAATTTTATTTTTAATTTATCTTCCAAAAAAAATACTCTTTTTTTATAATTAGAAATGATCTAATTTAAAACATTTTTTTTTTACATTAACAGAATAAGTTTTATTCATACAAATAGTTAGAGTTTATTTTAAATTACAAATTTAAAAAACTGTACCACCTAAATTGAGATGAAGTAATTATAACACTACAACTAGTTTGTCGCACCTAAGAGTGTGTCCTAGTGGTAAATGCCGTGAGTTGAGCACCATGAGGTAACAAAACACTAAGTGATCACCAAGATCAACGTATCCCGTGAATTTAGTCGAGGCCAGCACAAATTGACCCGAACACCACTGTTATTAAAAAAAAACTAGCTTGGCTATATATGTGTACATGAAAAAGCAGAGTCATGATCTTCCAGCAAAGTCAACTAAATCAATGAAGATGAACTGTTTTTCATGCACTGTTCAATGGAAGAAGAAGACTTCAAAAGAGAATGACTTGGCACCACATTTTTCTGAAGGTATCCTAATCTTTACCCATTACAATTAAATTTTCAATTTGGTATGTATGATTTCTGGTAATTGCAGAAAAAATTAGAGAAAAGAAGAAGAAATATTAGAATAGATGATGAACAAAAACAGTAGTATTAGAGAGGATTTGGTGATAATTTCATTCATCATACTCCCAAAAAAATGTGATTGTAATACAATATAAGCATACGTCGTCGGATTCAGGATTTTCACTAAGGGAGTTTGAAAAATAAAAATATAGTACCTATGATTTGAACTTTGAACCTCAAAGGTGAATTTTGAACCTCCTAAACCACTGAGCCAACCTCTAGTCTTGTGTTCAAGAGATTGAAAATTTATATATGTACATAAAAATTAAAAAAATTACCTTATATATACGGTGTAACTTTTTGCCGAGGAGGTTTGGGTGAACACCCTCCCCCCTTAGATCAGCCCCTTGCATAAGTTAATAAGATAATGAAAACGCTAGGTGAATCTTCTATCTGTCCAAGTTTTGATAGACAGAGTTAATCGGTGCATGTGCTGGTGGGAAACAACAGATATCGTGTGGAATTAGTCGATGTGTGCAAGCTGATCCAGAAACATGGAGTGATTCTGCTAACCACCTGTTAGACCTGTTTTTCTGCAGTTTGAGAATAATAGGCTGAGGGCAATCCTTCTGAATAATTCCTCCTGGAAGGTGCTGAGGAAGATGTTGTTTTGATCTTGAAAACATGTAATCTATAGTTGTATAAATCCAACTTGTTAACCGGCATAGGATTCTGTCAATGGGAGGAAATGTGCATATTAAAGTATCCTTACTCTCGGATATAGGTTGCCCTTCTAATTGGCAGCCTCTTTATTTTTGCGCGGGAGAGCATCAACAGTTGCGTTCCCCACAAATCGACCCTAATAGCTTAGTATGCCCCTTCTATTGCAATTTAGTGGTAACCCCTCAATCAGCAATGCAATTAGCTCTTTTCACACTTAAACCGTCTTGATAACTAGCCTTAAAGCCTGATGTTGTAGGCAATGGGCTGTTTATCTTGCATCAACAGTGCATCAACTCCCTTGCTTCTAATAGCCACTTCCACAACAAATGTCTTAGTGAAAGCCTATGTTGCATTAGGTGTCTCTTCAAAACATCCCTTTTGTAGGAGGTTAGTGAGTGGTTTACTTATCAAACTATAGTTTCTTGTAAACCTCCTAAAATAACTCGTCAATCCAAAAATTCTTTCAGACCAGTTGGCTTAGACAACTTGACTATTACTGCAATCTTACTTGGTTAGGCTAAGTACACTAGATCATGATTGCAACCATACTTTGTAACTGTTAACCCCTTGACTAGAGATGATATCTGTTGTTGAACAAAAGGCACAGTTGGTTTTCTTAGCATATAGATAGTTGTCCCTTGTATAGCTATTCCCGAAGGCTTTTCTATAGTGGTAAGTATGTCCATGATGTGTGCATTAGGTGCATGTCACCGGTTCGAACCCTGCCGTGTACAAAAGCCTGTCATTTAAGTTGAGAAGGGTAGATGGGCGGGACCCATTATCCAGCGAGTTTCGAACCATGTGCACTGGCTACCAAGAATTTTTTTATTATAAAAAAAGAAGATAGTTTTCCCTTATGTGTAGTGTTCTCTTTAAGCGCTCAAGACCACAATGTTATCTTTCTAGTGACCTTAAAAATTGGTTATATATGAAATTAGGCGTATATCTTCTTTGATGCCCTTAATTTCTTAATAAAAATGGTCGCAGAAAGTGCCTTATGCCTTCTAGGAATTCGTTACTTCAGAAACTCAGAGCTGGACCTGCGCAGGATGTAAAGGGAAGGAGAATTATACATACCATGATCGTTAGAAAATGGACCTTTAGCCTAACTCAACCTCAATAAATAAATGAGGATTGACCAACACCATATAAGGAGACAACAACTCATTAAATCAACCATTATGAGGCACTTAACACCCCCACACCTAAGACTGGACAGAAAGTGGACAACATAAAATGGGGCCCAACATTGGATAAATAAAGAACTACAATGGGTTTTGACTCCGGCAGTATGTTACAAAATGTACTTCGAGTCAAACTCAACCTGTAAAACTAGCTCATGAATTGAGGATTATCCAAAACTATATAAGGAGAATAGGTATCGTTCCTCAACCAAAGTGGGACACTTACAAGGATATTACTTTCTTTGAGGAAGCTGCTCTATTGTCGCCCAACTCTCTAAAAAACTGTTACTGTCATAGAATAAGTACTGTAGCAAATGAACTTATTTGATGAAGTTAACTTATATGACCTCTCCTACAAGCTAAGTTGCACGGACTTTTCATTTTCGATGCTGCACCCTTGTCAAATTCTCCAAAAATACACTACTCTTGGAGAATCCGACACACACTCGCTGAGATTTTTGAAGAGATGAATCTTTGTGCGAGTTTCTTGATATTTTGCGTGGTTTCAGTTCATCATCTGGTTACTCTTGACATATTTGGAAACTATCGTCTTGGTTTTAGTTATATTTTGTATATTGATGCATGATACACAGTTTTGTCGTTATGTAAGCCTAAGTTTCAGAACTCATTAAACTTATCAAAGCTGTTAATGATGAATGGCCCACTCACATTGCAGCCAAGATTTTTAAATTCGAGGAATTAGCAGCTGCAATAAACAATTTTCATGGGGATTGTCTTCTTGGAGAGAACGGTTTTGGAAGAGTTTACAAAGGGCAGATCGATTCCAAACAGGTTAATTAATGCTCCTGTGGATTCCTTACTAATTAAATAGGGCAGAGAGAGAAGTGGCAGACGTTCTCAAATTTGACTTTATTTAGTTTTGCATCCAAGTTCCGACCATCTTCTGACCCTCGCTAACATCTGTAAACTGTTAATGCGGAAATTATAATATCTTGTCAATATTTTTCTGCTTTCTTGTCATTGATTTCTTTTCATCAATTTCGATATGAGTGCAGTTAGTATCAAATGAAGTAAATTGTGGAGGGCTAAATTGCTCTCCTTCCAGCTTGTCAGACTAGTAAGCTGGTAAATCTTAGTGTTCTTTATTCCGGTTTGATTGGATCCGAGGTTGAATTTCAAGAACTCTGGAATGAAACCATCCCTTTTCAATTAGTGGATCTTAGGCATACATGCCATTCTCTTTGATATAACACCTAGATTGGTTTCAAGAGTATGCTGAATCAACAAAGTATTCTCACATAACTAAGTTGTGCATAGCTCGGATCTTTGGTTTTTATTTTTCTCTTTTACCATGGTAGGATTGTAGATATGGCTCAATGCTTTTTCCTTCAACAATAGATTGAACTGAAGTAAATCAAATATGTCTATGACCAGGATCATTCGATAAAATTATATATGCTTGATTATAATGCATTTGATGTCCAAGTTATGCCAGAACTGTAGATTTCAACCTTCTGTATGAGTTGGTGCAGGTTGTTGCTATCCGGAAAGTGGATCATGATAGAAGAAGGAATTTTCTTGTTGAAGTTTGTATGTTAAGTTGGTTACGCCATCCTAATATTGTAAATCTAGCTGGCTATTGTGCTGATGGTGACCAGAGACTTCTCGTTTATCAATACTTTCCACTAGGATCATTGAAAGAGCATCTTCATGGTATTTGTTTTCGTAGTTGGAATGAAAATTTGTTGTATTTAGTTGTTTTCATATTAAGTCTGGAGTGAAAGATTTTTCTGCAGATTCTGCACCTGATAAGAAGCAACTTGATTGGAACACTAGAATGAAAATTGCTTCTGAAGCAGCGAAAGCATTAGAGTACTTACATCACAAAGAACAGCCAACTGTAATACACCGCAGTATAAACTGCTCTAACATTTTGCTTGGTGAGGGATATCAAGCTAGCTATCTGGATTTGGCTTGGCAAAACTGGGGCCTTCAGACGGTAAAACCCATGTATGTGCAACATTTGAGGGAAATTATGGGCACCATGCACCAGAGCATGCGACAGCATGCGAGGTGAGTGTACAAACAGGTCTGCTGAGTGCGAAATCAGATATTTACAGCTTTGGGGTTGTCCTTTTGGAGATCATTACAGGCAGGAAAACTGATGGAAATTCAAAAGATGTAGAAGAGCCCGGTCTTGTTGCATGGGTAACTTTATGTTTTCCCTTTCTATGAATTTTGTTGAAGTTATTACACTATCTTCCAGGGAAGTACTGGGGTTTTTCATCGAGACATGGCCGTGAGCTGTTGCTCTTATAGATGTAACAGTCAGTAATACAATCATCATAATTGTTTTTAATCTGTCAAAAAGAATGAACTTAGAGGAGTCGTAAGGGTAGGTTGGACTAAATTTGAGTGGGTTAAAATCAGCTGAATCACTAAAGTAGCTAGGTCATAACACAACCAAAGTAACTTGTGTCAAGATGGGCAAGACAACTTGAGCTAAACAATGTATCATAACCGAACCTGTCCCGACTCAACCATTTTTTATTTGTTTGTTTTTGTAGTAAATGTAAGTGCAATGAACATAGCTGACACATATCACTTACCTTCATTTTCCATTTTAAAATATCTTTGATGGAAACTTATCATGGTTAGTTTTAAATTCCCAAATAAATGAAATATTTCTTTGGGAGGAATGAAATATGAGATATAGTGGACTTACTATATCTTATCATCAGTTGCATTAGCTTGGTCTCTGATCCTTTCCTTCATTGCATTTAGGCGTAAACACCTATAAATTCTTTTCAGTTTGTCTCATTACACTTACTTGTATCAAAGTGTGGTTTTGTCACAATGCAATGTTTAATGCACTAGCCAAGTCATGTGGCAGCAGTCTCCTATTGCTTGCAAACACAGAAGATAACATTAGCTCTGTAGTAGAGACTATATGTAACTATGTGCGACTCTCTCCTCATGAGCGTGAATAGTAAGATGTGGTATGATCCTTTTAGAGCGTTCTTTGGTTGATCTTTTCAGAGCTTAGACTGCTGATAGCCTTAGAAAATTGAAGACGAGTCTGCACTTGGTGTTGTGCGATGAAGTATTTATCCTTGGAAGGGCTAGGATTGCTCCCGATGTTTCATTTATTTGGCTTTCAGGGAATTCTTGTTGCCACTTGGATGGTGTCTGAGGATGCTAAATTCAGAAAGGGGGTTGAGTTTAAAGGAGTTGTTCAATATCTTTTTGAACTCTTGCTTTGTTCTGAGCACAACACCCCACCCCCCACACCAGCCCACACCCAAATGAACATTTTGATCAACTTGAGTCATCTGCATCAAGAATGACCTAGAACAATGTTGATCTGAAGGAAAACAGAAAGGAGAGGACACTGATCAATTACTTTACTAAAACAGAATTGTTAAAAGAACAAATACACAGTCAAACTTGGCCTCAGTTGACAAGTAAGCACTCAAACTTTGTGAATGCACATCTAGACACCTTAAGTTGGTCTCAACTGACGACTAAACTCTCCAATGTGTCTCATGGACACTCGAAGCTGACATGACACAAATTTTGGATGTGTCTACATGTGCATTCTCAAAGTTGGAGTACTCACTTGTCAGCTGAGGTCAAGTTTGAGTGTCTATTTTATGTCTTTTTTTTTTTTTTTTTTTTTTTTTGGGCCATATAGATTTGTGCTAAATTTAGTTTTCTAGTGTAGACAATGACTATTTTTTTGTATGTCAGGCAAGACCATTGATCATAGACCACAAATTCTCAGAAATGGCAGATCCAGCGCTTCAAGACCATTATCCTGCAACAGGCTTGAAGCAAGCTCTTCTAGTCGCAGGTGCGTGTGTCCATAAGCAACCTAACACGCGTCCTACCATGGCAGAGGTAGCACCATCCTTAACTTATATTGCTCAAGGAAAATATGATTCTGAAACTCAGGCTGTATATAACTCAGACTAAACATCTTCTACACTGTCACGAATGATGGCAACTGGTAAGTGTAGCTGAAAATTAAGGATAGAACTACAATATCAAATGGTGCTTGTTCCACTCGCGGACTCTGTGCATCTTAAAGGCTTATTAATTGTACTGGTGGAAGGTAGTAGGTATTCTCAGGAATTAATCAAGGTGTGCACAAACTGGTCTAGATCTCAAGATTATAAAAAAAAAAAGATACCGAACGATAATATGAATATATACATAGAACTTGAGTATGGTCCTATATGTCAAAATAAATAAAAGTGACAATTTTGAGGCAAAACTTGAATTTTGCACTCATTAACAGCTGTTTTATCTACATCTTTTCTCCTTTTATTTTGTGGATGAAGTAATAGTTGAATCCTACGTATTTCTTTTGTATAACTGTGGAGTTAGTACGCTTAAAACCTGTCTATGACATTTTACTTTCTCATAGTACTAGGCACTTTGCCAGTCTTCCTTGGTTTTTCTTAAACAAAACTAAGAGAACCAATAAACAAGAAATCATATTCTTTTTTCCCTGCATAATAACGACATAATTGATACCCATTTCAAATATATATGGTAGGTTATTGGAGTAACTGATAACGTTGTTGCCATATGATCTGTCACAAGTTCAAACCGTGGGAACAACCTCTTGCAGAAATGTAAGGTAAAGCTGCATACAATAGATCCTTGTGGTCCGGCCCTTCCCCGGACCCCGCGCATAGTAAAAGCTTTAGTACACCAGGCTGCCCTTTTATTTTTTTAATTAGAAAAGGTCATACGAAGATACAACAACATATCCAATGTAGTCCTACACGTGGGGTCTGAAGAGAGTGGTGTGCACGCAGCCTTACCACTATCTTAGACCTTATATTGACAGAGATTAAATAAAGTTCACTGAGAACTGAAAATGTATCCTATGCCCGAAAATACAACAATGAAACAAATACCAATGTGTTACTTTTTCAGCTTTGCTTTGTACATAAGTGGCTCAATCCCAAACAAATCAACCCATGAGGCAATGAGATACACACAGAATAATAATATTTCATTAAGTAACTTGATACACACACAACAGAATTTTAATACATTAGATGATATAACAGCTACTACTATGCTGAGACAAATTTCCAGCAGAGACAATCAACACATATAACCAACATAGAACCACTTTATTTATGTATTACTAATACAGAATCTTTCAAGTCCTTGACATGAACGGAGCACCACTTATTCGTAATTTTAACAACGTTGCTGGATCGAGTGTTTTTCAGTTTTACGCCTGCAATGAACAGATGGTGAAGAATTAGCATAGAATGTTCACACCAAGCAGTTAAAATTTCAAGTTCTTTACGCATGTGTAACTACCATAAAGCGGCTCTTATATAACTCAACCACTTTCTTGGGATCAGCTTTTGTCTGAATGTAGCCATCAATCTTGTTCAATTCCTGCAGAGCAATCGTACAACACAAGAACACAACCAATCGATCAACTAATCAGTCCTAAACTAGTTCGGCAATCATATAGCAGCTAATGGGGGAGCCAGGTACCTTCACAGACACAATTTTAAAGTAAAGTTAAAATTGAGTAATCATACCTCTATCCATTTTGCTAGTTTTGGCCTCCCAGATGTGATATCATAGTTAAACACTTCTGTCAAGAAGATTTGGAACCTTTCAATGAAGGAAGCATACGCTATGTCGGCCTAATACACCACAATTTCAACTTCAGTATGACGAAATTTCAAAATTAAATTCGAAAAGCTAATATCTTACATAGCATGCTTTAGTAAAGCAACCATCTTACAGTGTACAGCATTGAGAGGAAAATGCCTCAACAAAGTATAAATATAACTGACCTGACTGAATTGACCTAGGAAGAAAGGTCCATCGTCAAATTTCTCGAGAGCTTTTTCTAAGTAGTCAAATTGAGGTCCTGTTGCAAGTAAACTATTGTCAACTTCTCAGGAGATACAAAATAAAATATATAGTAGTAAAGAAGGGGAGTCTTGGAGCAGTGGCAAAGTTGTCTCCATGTGACCTATAGGTCATAGGTTCGAGCCGTGGAAGCTACCGCTAATGCTTGCATTAGGGTAGGCTATCTCCATCACACCCCTTAGCGCCCCTTCTCCGGACCCTGTGTGAACGCGGAATGTTTTGTACACCAGGATGCCTTTAAATACATAGTAGTAATAATCTTCAAGACAAAAATATTCAAGAAGCTTACCAGCTTGCTCCTTGACATCTCCCTTAAAGCTACCATATATTTCTTTCAGGAACGTATCGGTGTAAGCTATCAACTCTTCAGCAAACTTCTGTTTTTCAGGGTCCTAAACCATTTCACAAAATCACCTCAAATTTAAAATTTCTGCTTTCTTTTTCCTTCTGCCTTTTGGTGGCAGGTAGGGGAAGGGGTTGAAAAATAAGAATTGACAAGAATGAATTTTGCAGCTTACATCAGGTAGAAGAGATGGCCCCTCAAAATTGCTGTCGATATATTTAATCAGATCGAGACTTTCTCCAATCACTTTGTTGTTGTGTTCCAGAGCAGGCACCTTTGGAAGAATATAACAAAATACATAACTAATTGCAGGGAATATGCTCTTTGATTTTCAATCTAATATTTGGGGAGCCTGAAAAGCCCCTCATTCATGCATCGGGTTAAGCAGAAAACCTCGAATTTGAAGGGAAAAGATTATTTTTTAAAATTCGCGACCACACTTCATCCTAATTACAAGTTCCTCTAGCATTTATAACTAACATATATCAGGATGCTCAGATTCGGATACAGGATTTAAGTTTATGAGTTCTGAACCACAAACCATTTTTGCTTACCGCGTTTTGAATAGATTTTTTATACATACTAAGTGAATTTCTTACCATAAACACAAAATTTGATCCAAAGCTATTGAGTTCCGTAGAACGCATAACTTAAATTGTAGATCCGCCACTGACGACATTAGGCAAGTTCCACTTATTTTTCAAAATATAAGGCTTAAGGCTTTCACTTGGTTATAACATGACACCTTGCACGGATTTCAGCTATTTAAATACTGAATTGATAGAAGATGAACTTTGTGGAGTAAATATCTCAAATGATCACTCAAGTATGTGAAACTAATTGGCAAAGTCACTAAACTTAGCTTTGTATCAGAAAAATCACTCAACTTTTAGCTATATATCAATAAAGTCACTCAACTTTGTGACTTTCTCTTACAAAATCACTCTATAGAATTTGTCATTAAAAAAAGACTAATTTGACAAAATAAATTGATTCTTTATTCCATGAAAATATATAAGCATGAACCCCATAAATAATAGAATATTAAAAGATCCAACCCACCAACAAGTCTAATAGATCAAGATATTAAATTAAACTCTTATAACAATAAATATTCTCAGAAATCAATTATGCAGCTAATTTCAAACAAAAATTTCAGCAAAATTGTCATTTTTTAATTACTGCTTGAATATTCTATAATAAAGTAAATTGTGCACATATATTGCTCAGAAATAGAAATTGTGTTTTCTGTTTAAAAAATAATAATTTAATTACCATCTTCAATAAAATAATACTGCATATTAATATTTAATAACATATTCTAATTCAAAATAATAAGCCATAACTTTTACGTATAGCAGTTTTTATACTTTATACTTAAACATTAGATCGATAAATAAAAGCAATATTCATAATATATATATATATATATTTTAATTTCAAATGAACTGTGGAAAATTTTTTGCTAAAAAATATTTTGCACATTAAGTTGCTTCTTATTTGAATTAGGTTAGAATTTCTAATGTTTAGTAGTTTAAAATTATACTTCCCTATTGTGGAAATATACTCAGTATGTTATTCTTGTTGTATTAATTACTTCCCCAATATTCAAAACTTTAAAATTAACTAAAATTTAATTGAAAAAGATCACGTTTGAGAAGAAATCTCTTCGGCGAATAAGTTTCAATTCGAATAAAACTATATTACACATTTTCTATAAATGTATTTCATATAAATTATAACTTGAGATATTATTTCCTTTTTTATTTTAATTAATTTTGTGGGGCAAATGGTGGTAGGCAGTAGCGGTACTACCATAATTAAGCAACTCATTAAAAAAAATCATAGTTAAAACAATATTATAATTTTGAGATTAACTAAGATTATATATTACTGAAAATTAACTCCCAATTGGTATAACATTAGTGTCGTGTCTCTTATATTGAGTCGAGTCTATTAATATTTTATTGTTTGAGGAAGTTATATCTACATAATATTTAAAAAATAATTTATTTTGCCAAGTTGCCAAATCATGTTGAGTGATTTTGCAAGAGAAAAGTCATAAGTTGAGTGACTTTATTGATATGAAACTAAGTTTAGTGACTTTGATAAATAATTTCACATACTTGAGTGACCTTTTGAGATATTTACTCGAACTTTGTGCTTTAATAGAAATTACCTTATTTTGAGGGTAAACTTTTTCCTTGTACCAAGCAGGCCTATTCTGAAGATCAATAGGAACTAACTCAATCTTATCTTGCAAACCCTGCAATTGTCAATGACTTCAAAGTTTATTTATATTACAAAATTATTAAAAACAACGAAAAGTTCGGAAATGAATTTGCAGTTAAGGAACCTTGACATTTCTGGTAATCCACGCACGCTGAGCAAAAGGGCAAATATAACTGATATATAACCTTCAAAACAAGAAGAAACAGAAAAAACCAAAGTTCACAATCTATCAAATGAGAGAAATACTCTCTCCATCCCATTTCACGGAGGAGGTGTTACTGTTTGGAGACTCGAACTATTTTTTCTTCGATTATTAATTTTCTCAAACTTTTTTCAAATATTTTGAATCATTAGCTATGTTGACTTCTTGTACTTTTCGTGTAGCTTTCAAATATGTAAATTTTATTTTAGAAAATCTACATTCGCATTCATAGTCAAAGTTAATGTTTTCACACTCATACACGAACTCCTTCACTGATTAAAAAAATGGGCATTTGGCCTAACTCAACCTAAAAGCTAGCTCATGAAGAGAGGATTGCCCAAGACCATCTCTTATCCAATGTGGAGCGCCAATACCCTCGCATGCCAGAGGGGACATCTGGATAGTGCGATGTGAGACACCCGAGGGTGCAATATCGGGAGTAATGAACTGGGATGGGCATGATTCTGATAACGTGATATAAAAGAAATAGAGTTGGGTCTAACTCAACTCCAAAAACTCTCATGAGGGGAGGATTGTGCAGACGTACATAAATTAGGACAGAGGGAGTAACAAAGCAAAAAATAACACAGCAGAGATAGGTGTAAGAGAAAGAGTAACCTGGTAGTTCCATTGAACAGGGGTGGGGGTTCGGAAGTAGAAATGAGAGATGGAGGACGAATTTCTTGTACACTTCTGCAGAAACCAAAGAAACCTCATCAACATTCATCAAAAGGAAAGTGCAAAATCAAACTTATCAATATCACTCTAAACACAATGTGTGTGGATTGATTTCTTGGTAGCTCAATTATTTTCTGTCACAATTTATGTGTGACACTGGAATTTCGACAGTCAACTAAGTTTTTGTATAACCAAAATTTCTTTATATGCCTTTTAAATATTTTAAATTATTGATTATTGTGATTTATCATATTTTTCAATTTTCATAATAATTTTCACATATATAAGTTTTATTTAAAAATTTAAAACATCTATGCCCCAATTCACGGTTAAAATTCTAAAATTTGAATCTCAAAATTTTAACAACAACATATAAATTGGGACAAAGGAATTAATAGTAATTATCTTTTAAAAAATTATAATTTTCTGACGTAATAACTATTGGTTAAGTGATCATATGATAAATCTAACTCCATTTTAACTATTAGTTAAGAGCTCATATGATAAACCAAATCCATTAATAACTATTATTTAAGTGCTCACATGATAAATCAACTCAGTTAATAACAATTAGTTAAGAGCTCATATGATAAACCAACTCCGTTAATAACTATTATTTAAGTGCTCATATGATAAATCAACACAGTTAATAACTATTAATTAAGTGATCATATGATAAATCAACTCCATTAAAAATTACTAGTTGAGTGATCCTATGATAAATCAATGCTGTTAATAATTATTAATTGAGTGATCACATTATAAATCAATTCTGATAATAATTATTAGTTGAGTGATTATATGATAAAATGAAATGAACTCCGTTAAAAACGACTAGTTGAGTGATCATATGATATGTGTACAGTTAGAAAATTCAAGAAAGCAAAAAGAAGGAAAAGTAGGGAGGGTAGAGAGACTTACGGAGTAGCCATTAGCGTTGGATTTACTGCTGCAATTGCGAAAGATACAAAAAATTTTGAGTGAAATATTAATGATCAAATGGGAAAGGGAAATTGGAGCTTTTATAGCAATGATGAGAGTAGCATTTAGTAAAGTGGGACAAAGGTACGTAATCGCTGACCTGTTATACAAACAAAAATTGTTCTTTCTTTTGAGTTTTGACCCCATCAGTATCACTATTCTAATTGGAATTTCTAGAAGAGTAAGTAGGGGTTTGGCTATGAGAATGTTTTTACTTATTTTCTAAAATCTATTTTACTTTTGATTGACTAATCCTTTATATTGGAATGGGAGAAGGGTCAAATGATTTGGTGATTCCTCATGAGGGGATGAATCTAGAGAAATTTGAATTAGAGTTTTAGATTTTTGTTCATCCTTTTTCGTGAGAATAGTAGTGTTAGGTTATAAGAATTATTTTATTTTAGTGAAAAATATTTTTGAAAAAGTGAATTTTTTTCACTCCTATTGCTCTCACAAAATTTCAAAAATAACTTCAATTTATATTCATGACCAAACACAACACTAACTCCAACTCTAACTCTGAAAAATTATTATTTTCATGGCCAAATGGGGCCTAAGAGCAGACATGCTCATGTAGCTTGGTAGTTGCTACTATATCGATAATATACCCAGTGTATTTTCATCAAAGTGGGGTTTGGAAAAGATAGAGTGTACACAGGTCGTACATCTACCTTATAGGTAAAGTAGAGAGGTTGTTTTCGATAAATTCTCGACTCAAGACAATAACAATGTGGAAAAAGATGTAATAGAAGTAGAAAAAACAATAGGTAGTACCAAAACAATAGATAATATTAGAAACAAGACTACCAAAGAATAATACTACAATCAATCTACCCGACACAACAAGCATCACCAAAACAGAACAAGATATATTTTGGTACTATAAACGTATTCAAAATTTAAATTTGATGGGTTTAATTTTCTTAGTATTAAGGCCTTTTATATTTTTAAAATTATGAATTCAAATCTACTATTTGTTGTATGTTAATGTATTTTTATATAACTTTGTATTTCGTATTGAAAGTATTGAGTTCAAGTAAATTTGGTGCTTAAAACTACATTCTTTTTTGTTTGAACTACAAAAAGTGTTACTTCTTCCATTTCAGTTTATTTGTCTAGTTTTGATTTTTGATATGAAATTTAAGAAAATAAAAAAATCTTTTGAATCTTATGATCTTAAATTAAAGATATGTAGAATATACATATATGTACTTTAATCTTATGATCTTAAATAATATGTAATGTGAAAAATTGAAATTAGAAAGTTACCAAAAAAGAAAAGCGATAATTTTTTTAAACTGACTAAAAAAAACGTTAGAAAATCAAATCGAGAGAAGGGAGTAATAGTTTATTGGTATTAGGTTATCCCATTGACGATTCAAGAAAGATTTGAAATTATATTGTTAGTGATTTGTCCAATTTCTTTATTGATTAGCAATTTGTCCAATATCTTTATGCTTAAGTGACAACCCAATATGATATACTCAAAGCAATTTGTCCAATATGATTAGCCATTTGTCCAATATTATACGTTTTAATTTGTGTGACTTGATTTAAAATAGGTTTGTCATGTAATCAGTAGACTTTCAACTATAATAGATGTAGCCATAATGGGTGAAAATCATTTATACCCCTCTTGTTCTAAAAATCAAACTCCCCACTTTAAGAAATAATCATTCCCCCCCCCCCCCCCCCAATTAGCCATTTGTCCAATATTATACGGTTTAATTTGTGTGACTTGATTTAAGATAGGTTTGTCATGTAATCAGTAGACTTTCAAATATAATAGATGTAGCCATAATGGGTGAAAATTATTTACATCCCTCTTGTTCTAAAAATCAAACTCCCCACTTTAAAAAATAAATATTCTCTCCCCCCCCCCCCACTTTAAGAAAATGTCATTTAAGATACGTTTGTCATGTAATCAGTAGACTTTCAAATATAATGGATGTAGCCATAATGGGTGAAAATCATTTATATCCCTCTTGCTCTAAAATTCAAACTCCCCACTTTAGGAAATACTATTGTTGACACCTAATTTTTGCCCTCCCCACCCCGTATTAGTTTTCGAGCTTCTTGATTCCAAATAATTTTAAAATAATTATTTTTTGAAAATAAATCTCAAGCCTTCTTTCAAATTTTAGGTGAAATTAATGTATTCTGCGTTTAATTATATAGAATTACATAATTTTTACTTAAACAAATGTTTTAGAATTTATTTTGAGTGAAAAGTTTGTTTAAATTGCAAATATTCTACTTTTCGCAAAAATATATCGAAAATAAGGAATTGATGATATAATTAGTTTCTTAATTTTTAAATAAATAATTGTGCTTTATCAAATGTATATTTTGAAATTATTGAATTTGAGAAGCCTGTTAATTAATTAATTTTGTCTCGATTTGGTCCATTTAATTTAATTTGGCCATTTTATTAACCTAAATTGGCTAGAAAAACAATTGGACCTTCCCTCTTTATTTTCCTCTCCAAAATCAGCTCTCAAACCCAATTTTCTACACCATACCCAGGCCCAAAATACCCTAGACCCGGCCCAAACCTTTAATTAACCCCCAAATCAGATTAATATACACACCTATACATACATATACTTTCACACACACACCACACGCACACTCTCTCCCTCTTAACTTTTTCTCTCTCCCCGACCCTTCTCTCCTCTCTCACACCAACAGAAACCAGTACAACAATAGTGTACAACTTCACAGCAACAACAATACCAGTACAACCTCCGTCAACTTGCAACCAAACGACGACCAAATCAATTTCTAACGACCCTAAAACGATTTCAAGTTTCATTATGCTCCGTCAAGAATCGGATTCCGTCAACTTGTACTCACCTCGAAGCTTCTAGAATTGTCCAGGTGTCCGTCCCCAACGTTCAAATCTATACCAATGAAGGTACGGTGTTGTGCGAATTTGATTGGTGGATAAAGGATTCGTTTTTTCCCCCCAAAATACCCAAAAAATTCACTGCGAATTTGACTCTATTTTTGGTCCAAGTTCATTGATTCATAGCTGAAAATCCATTCTTATTCAAAATTTTGATTTTCAAATTTTTCAATCCATTAATCCCTCAAATACCCCTCCGTTTTCCCCCCCAAAACAGTCCCATTTTGCCTATAAATAGAAAGTGTAGGTTGAGGGTTGGGAAGAGGATTTTTTGGGGAAAAATTTGGAGGTTCTGGAGGCGCACGCTTCTAACCTTACGTAACCAAAAATCCGAGAGGGAATACATACTCTAAAAGATCAAATTTCGACGAAAATTGAACTCCGACGAGTCGGAATTATAACTTCGGCAGAAACAAGCATAAATTCTGGTGGAAGCCATCCCGATTGAGACTCGTTGTCCCATTTCGTTGCTCCAAAACAGGTGAAAACTCCATCTCTTTTGCATTTTTTCTCCTCTTGTTTAAATTTCATAAAAAGGGTTAATTTCACAGTGATTGTGAATTTGGGACTGGTCTTATTTGAGGTTTTATGTGGTGTTTACGACTGATTTGTGGAAATTTTGGATTGAGAATTAAAACTTGTTCATAAAGAGAATGATTTAAGACATGTTTGTTTGTACTCTCTTCTCCAAGTTTGATTAAATTATGAACTGAGTGTCCAGTGATTTCATTTATTGACTGTGAATAATAGTGGTTAGTAATGGTTTGATGTGATTCATCTGGTGTGGGCTGGTTTAGTTTGAAGGATGTGTTTTGACGTTTGTAAGGCTTTCGGATATGTAATTTGGTGTGTTTGGCTTAAAAGGCTTTGAACTTTAATTAGTTTCTCTATGACTGGTGTTGTTGTATCCAACTTGTGACCTTTTCAGTATGTTACCATTTTTCAGTGGACTGAAAAATGAGGTTTTTTTTTTTTTGGTCTCTCCGATGACAGAAATAGTCCTTTAGGTTGATAGACGAAACTGTTTCAAGTCAGGTTCTAAGACTCGTGGCTTGCTATATTATGCAAGGTCTATGGGTCGGGGTTTTGAAGTAACTCTTTAGTTATCTTCAAGACATAATACTATAGATTCTTTGGAAATTATAAGTTGAATGTTTCTTTGATACAAAATTAATTTCGTAGCCTCAATTCTCCCATTGTTTACCTTATTACTACATGTTGTCTGCTTAAATTTCAGATTCAGAATAATTATTATTTTTTGGTTTAAGCGGTTAAGTATTTGTTTCTGTTGAAAGTCGAAATTTGTTTGAGTGAACTTTACCTATATCTTTCCTAATCTACTCTGGAGTGATATAGTTTTAATCTTTTTATGCTTGTTCACGTCCGAATAACAAGATTAAGGCTAGTTACTGATTTTGTGGTTTGTTCTCTGATGGAATTGTCCCCTTTAGCTCAAGTGATCCTTAGTTCCTGTTTAATATAATCACAGGAATGTAGTCCTTGTTTAGCTCTTCTTGATGTTCTTTCTTGTTTGTTTCCTTCTATGTTTTACAATGCAACCTTAATTGCTTCTTTTTTATTTCCCTAAACATGTCTAGATTCACTAATCAGTTTCTTTCATCGCTGTTTTGTTCTCTTTTCTTATCAATCAACCTCAAGCTGTCCGGGATAAAAGTCCGTGGAGAATATGTTAGATGCGAGTTAGATTTTACTACGTGACTATCTTTGGAATCCCCAAACTATCTGATTTTTGTGTGTTGATTGAAAATTTATATGAACGCCTAGAAATAAGTATCATGCTATTCAAAAGATAGGAATTAAGCAGTAACTATGTAACGCCTTGACTAATGGGTTCAAAATTATAAATTTTTATTTATTTACTTATTTCTTTTACTTAGGTTTCTTATCATGAATGCATTCTTTGGTTTGTATATATTTTGGCGTCAATAAGTAGTTTTAATTTTCTTTGAAAATCTGGCGAATTGTCTGAATGTTTGTTTATTTGAATGTTGCGCCTGAATTATCAAAACTGCTCAGCCCCAATATAGAATAGGCACAGCTCGCTGCATGACAATTACGTATCTTGTGTTTTACATTGAGACCACCATGTTTTATCTGTTTTGGGTGATAAATATTTTGGATACATTATTTAATTTTGTTTGATCATAGTTGATGGGTAAAGGCTCTTCCTTGATATTAATCATTTTTTCTTTATTTCTCGCATGAATCTCCTTTGGAGTCCATACGGACCCCCGTATCTCTTGCATATCTTCGATGGGCCAAAGAGGCCCAAGCCGTCAAGTCGGCTCAAGGCCCAAAAATGGGTAAAAAGCTGAAGTTAAAAAATGTGTGGCTAAGGCTATACAAGGAAGCTAATATACCGGGTTGAAGACAAAGGCGATGGAAAAAATTGAAATAGGCTGAGAGCCTAAAAAATTGAGGATTAAAGCCGGGCAGGTCCAAACGGGTTCAAAACCCGTTTTTCTCAACTTCGCTATTTTTATTTATTTATTTGTAATTCATATTGGATTCATTTGTATGTAATTAACTCTTAAATTTGGTTAAATTGAAATAAAGTCCCCTTCGAATTGACATTTTTGCCTTAACTTTTATTTTTCCTTTTTATCATTTATCGCATAGTTTAATATCTTGGAAATAGTCTTCTTTATAAATAAGCCTTTAAAATAAAAAAAATGGCATTCGCTTTTGTTCATGTGTTTAATCGGTTTATTTAAGTTAAAGAAAATTCTCCTTAACGTAAAAATCATTTTTCCTTGTAAAACTCGAAACTCTTTTCGCAATTAGTTACATTTCATAACTTTGTTTAAATTCGGTATTCTCTTTAAAAATTTTCTTTATTCAAAAATTGATAATTCTAGTAAAATCACCTTCTTTCCTTTTTTTTATGAAAATAATTAGTTTACTCTTAAGTTGATAAAAATTGAATTTAGTTTAACTTTACTTTTCTGAGAGAATTTTTCTTTAAACTAAATAAATCATTTTATTTTATTTACTTGAACAAATTAAATGTCATGTTTGCAATTAATTCAAGATTTTATAAAATTAGCCATTATTTTAAAAACTAGTCATTTTTACAAATCAGTCAAATTGTCTTTTGGTCAACCGCTTTCGCGGACGCTTCTTGAGTGCCTTAAAAACCTTCTCAAGGCGTTATCAGAATCCTTACCCATTTTCTCTAATTTTAAAGATTTGTTTCTGTTTTCGAGTCTTTAAAATTCTTTAAGTTTTTCTTGATATTTTCTATAAAAAATCAAGTGGCGACTCTGTATTTTCTTAAATTGTTTCAAAATTTTCTTTAAAGTTTTGAAATAGTTTAAAAAGTCAAAGTCAATGTTTTTCAACCCTTCGAGCCTATAAAAAAGGGATAAAACAACTATCATTCTCCCCCCCCCCCCCAAAAAAATTCCTTTATCCTATGCAATGTCTATTTTATCCCTAACATTTGTCATCATACATCTATATAAAATCTTTTTAAATTATAAATACTATTTTATTTTTTTGATCTAGGTATTTCTAGATTTTTATTTATGTTCATTCATATTATAAGTAGAATAATCCTTTTATAAATTTATTGCAAAATCAAATATTATTCTTTTATAATTATTATTTTAATATTACATGCATTAACTATGTATGTATATATATGTATCTATATGCATGTATATTTCCTTTAAATTTCACTTATCTCTTATATATTCTTGATTGTTTATATAGATAAATAAATTTTGATTGTCATAGATGAAATTTTTTCTAAATTTGTAATTTAAAAATTATTTACAATATAAATAAATAATATTTTTAGAATTTGTTACTATTAAATATACCTTCATTTTTACTAATTATTTTGTATTAGCTGCATTGAAGTATATTTATAAAGTTATCACATTATAATTTTTATTATTTATAATAAAATTAATTTTTAATTCTATTTATTTATTTCATTATAGATTTTATACTCAATTGATATTTTTCCTTTTTCTTTTTTTAATTTTCCTACGAAAATAGTATTTTTATGGGCAAATTCTTACATATATTAAAAAATAAACGTATCATAATTTTAAGAAAGCAAAAAAAAAATAAAAAAATAGATTGATAATGTAAGGGTAGAATAGATATTTAGAAAATTTAATTAGGAAAAAGGGGAAAGAATAATTATTTTTTAATATTGAGTGGGAAGTTTAATTTTTAAAGCAAAGCTACGGATATAAATGATTTTCATCCGGACATAATAGTTGAAGGTGTTAAAAGGGAATTAGATAGGTCTATAATCAAGATATACTAGAACTATGATCAAAAGGGATCAGGGGTGATGCGGGCCCCACCCCCTCCACAAAAAAACATAAATTAATTACTGGTATGAATAACATAAAGAACTTAAACCAACATTAAGAAAAAAAAGAAATTTGAAGTTACAAATGAAGAAATCAATATACTCAAAAGCTTTTATTGTTGCTGTAAAAGATTGCACCACTCTTGGTACCTAATATTGAACACCATCATTTTCATACTCAAGCTTACAAAATGTGCACTGTGAATAGGATATGCACGACTTGATAAAGTTTTTGTTGATTGAATTCTTTTGCACAAGGGATTTTTGTATTGATCTGTACTATCTTAGTGGTGATCAAGTTTGCTTTCATTAATAAAAAAAGGGGATCTTCACTGTTTACTCTGCACTCTATAGTGCGGTGCAACAAAATGCCTTTTTAAATTTTTGTATCTAAGTTAATTATTTTGGCTACTGAGGAAGTAACCATTTATTCAAAACAATGAAGGGAACAACACATTTCAATGCTAAAACTACAAAGAAATTTAAGAAGACAATAAGACATTGTGGCCTCAGAAAGAGAAGCAATGCCATCTTCTTTTAATTTGGTTTTTGGTTAGGTATGAGTTCAGTAATTTTTGTTTCGATGACAAGTTCAAAACTCATTAACTTCAAATCTTGGTTCGCCTCTGGTGGCCATGGGGCAGAGGGGACACATTTTGCAAATTCCCCAAGTGGATTGACTGAAGTGGTTTATTTTGGAAATTGCTGGAACTACAATTTTGGAGAAGAGGGAGTGCCTCCTCTAATGGAGAGAATTGAACTGCGAGACGAACTTCTATTCATGGAATATGGATCAATAAACACAACTACAACTGTGATATCATCATGGAAATGCCTTCTTACACCTCGATCGATCTTTTTTAGGTCTGAATATCGCATTTCTCTTTTCTTGGCTGCTACAAGTAGAGCAGCTTTGATAAGTCTTCTAGCAATTCCCTGTTAAGAGTAAAGAGGAGTAACAATCTGATTAAAAAGCTGTGCATTCAGTGATGATGCTTGATGCAGAAACCTATGTTACTCGGACTCTTCAGAAGTGTTGTATCCTCCAATAGTGTATTTTTGGAGGATCTGTCACAGGTTTTGGCAACTTTTTGGAGAGTTCAAGCAACATAGGTAAAAGAAGTATGCTAAAGGCTGATCAAGAAGTAGTTTCTCTCTTTCAATCTTAGGAAAATGACTATATATCGCAACATAATCCTCCGTTTTAATGAAAGTAGATTGTGAAGCACTTCTTATAAGTTCAAACATTGAAATTCCCATGCCTTTGGGTGTGCTTGATGTTTAGGAAGATATGAAGATATCACCTAGGTTTTTTTTTTGTCTGTGTTGGGATTTTAACTCTAATATCCTCTGATTTTTATCTACTTCATTGTCCACTAGGCCACACCTTCGAGTGCATCATCATCTTTATCGTGATTCTCAATATTATTGAAGTTTAAGAGAATAGGGAAGGCTAAACAAACTAGGGAGCAGTGACCATGTTACTCTTGAGAAAATTCAATTTGGTTTACAAATCTTGAACTTTTCCAGTGCTAATCACCAAATAAATCGAACTGTGGAATGAACATAAGGTCATTATTAGCTATTACTGAAAGCTTACATTTCTGGGATGATTGTGGACAATATCAACAACCTCCTGGTTGCTAAGCTGGTCCCATAAACCATCCGAAGCAAATATAACGAATTGATCCTTGGAAGTGAGTTTGTGAACGGATATTGATGGCTCCGCGATGAGGATTGGTTCCGAGAAGGGCTCTGGCAATCTAAATCTTGCCAATAATGGTGCCTGGTTGAACTCTGACTTCTTAAGATATGCATCACCAATGGTCCTTGAAACCTATAAAGGAAGATAAATTAGGAACAGAACATCATTGTCAATCAAATGCCTTTGAAGCTCAAACTACATATTGTCTTAACATACTACTTAACTTAAGAAAGAATAACATATAGTCACCCTTAGATTACCTAATTACATCAACAACTCTTAGATGGTATGAGTTTAGCATAATTCAGTAGCTTTGACCGAGAGTTTGTATATGTGTTGAAAGATCCATTAAATATGTATATATAATAGATTCAGAATTAAGGTAAGGAATGGGAAATATAACAATAAGATCTTCCGATATTAACAACAAACAACCAAAGAATTGAGACTATATTTATCAAAAGCTTACCTGTATAAGACCTTTCACACGCCAAACATTGTGTTTGAGAACCACAATCCGTGAATCCTGAGGATGCAATGACCTGAGCTCATCTCTCACGGATTCAATACTAGCATTATGTTCCGTTGACAATTGAATAGCTGCTACACTCTTTGCAGCTTTATCTACTCTGCCTAGTACTGCACGCGAATCTCCAACATTGGCGGTATACAGTAGTCCACTGCATATTACGCCGACCAAGCAACATGATCCTACTGTTGCAATTTGTGGCTTCTCATGCCATTGTGTCTTTACAAGTGACAGAAACTCCTCTTCAGTTTCTAAGAAAGCTTTTCTTATGGCATCAGCAGAAATTTCTTGATGCTCTGATGCAAATTCTGATAATGAAAATGAAATGCAGTTAAGTATGAGCTCAGATCTCAAACACAATAATAAGTTCGAGGCGGATTCAGGATTTAAACTTAATAGGTTCGACAAGTTAGGTTCTTAGCACTGAACTTAATAAACTTCTAACTTTATGAGTTCAGATCTTTAATTTGTTGAAATTTTAGTGGATTTTCACATATAAATCTATGTAGCTCATCGAAAATACTGGGTTCAGATGAACCTGGTACCAAAATACAGCATCCGTCACTGAATATGCAAATAAATTACATATTGGAGACATAATCTACTCCACGTCTTTTTTCAAATCAAGTCAATCAAATTTCACACAATTCATTCACAAACGATTGTGAACTTTCGCGGTTATTGCTATACAAGGACTATCAACACGAGAATAAAACATCATGCATCCAAATTAAAAACATTACGTACGTACTCTTGAGATTGGAGAACAAAGAATTGTTTACAAACCGCGATGTCTCTGGTCCTCCATGTCCGTCATAGACACCAACAAATGTTCCATGAGGTCCTAATTTCATAGAACTCAATGGCCCTGATTCCAGCTGACTCTGATCTTCCATCAAATTATTCGCTTGTATAACCGCCATGGAAAATTCTCCATTTGCATGAGCTCCCAAATCCTTATACCACATTAATCCTTTAAATCTACCGTTAGGATCTCCTCCTCGTCGACTACCATCCCCCTTTACAGAAGGCCTCCAGCACAATGTAACCATGTTTTTCTCATGCAATTAGTTATCCAACTAACGTCTAACAATTTGGAATATTTTCATTCAACATGTTAGTCAATTTCTATATTTGTCTTCCAGGATTCATATAGCTGGCTCCAACTAATCTCCGATTGATTGACAAGCACTACTAGGCCTATTAGACCATGAATTATGTAACAAAATTCCAAACAAATGAAAGAAACCAAATGTGTATGGGCAAAATTGAAGATTTTTATTTTATGTGAGTTCAAAGAATATGGTATAGTTCAATCTTTTGTGGTCCTTGTATAAATGTGTCAATTTTCAACCACCACCTTAGCTGTAAAAACCCATAAAAAGATGTGATTGTGACAGAGTTTGTTCAATTCTTGGATCAAAAAAGGGAATGGGAAACAAAAAAACAAAATTTGGAATTTGGAAGTTATTTTCCAAATGATCTTTTTGATTTGGTGTTAGATGAGATCTCAATTTGTTTGACACAATCTTTTTTTAATTATTTTTGGTATATATAATACATGGTGAACCTCCACATTTTTCTCTATTTTTGTGTCTCTATGCTTCTTGGTTGTTATATTTTTGACATTTTAGGTTATGGTGGTTATGGTCATGGTTCTCTAGTCTCTAGGGCCTTCTACTTCTATTACGAGGCTAAAATTACATTTCTAATTTCTTTTTCACCAAGCTATTGTCACTCCGATATTGACGATTTACGCGTATTTACGAAATTAAAGGTTCCAAGAGAAATTGTATAAGCACACGTATTGATTTTTTGTTTATAAATTATATTAATAGTTGGTTTAACGGAAAGAAGCTTTTCAAAATTAAAATTGTTGAATTCTTAACATTAACAATGCGCCCAAGAAAAAGGTTAAATTGAAAATGAATTATTAGGAAAAAAGATTATAAAATAATTGCATCTAAAATTTTAGAAGAATAAATTTCAAATAAAAATATCTTACGAAACTTTATTTATCAGGAATAAAGAATAATTTAACTTTAGGCTATCAATTTTATTGAGTCGCTCACGCTATCTTTTTTCTTTTTTTCTTTTATTTTTTGCAGACGTGAAAACTAGATGTTTGGTATGACCAATGTTTTTTCCTTACAACTATCATAACTTTAATTTAAGTGTGTTATTATCAATATCTAATACTCCTTCCGTTTTAAAATAGTTGCCCCTTTTTCTAAAAGTATTTATTTTAATTTAGTTGTCCCTTTTATGAAATCAAGAGAATATTATTATATTCTTTCAATATTACCCCTATTATTAAATGACTAAACAAAGTGTATATACTCAAATTTATATTTTTAAAGCATAATTAATAAGGTTAATTTGGTAAAATAAACTCCTAATAAATATTTTCTTAAGAGGAGTGTCAAGTCAACAAGGACCAACTATTTTGAAACGGGGGGAGTACTTCCTCCGTCCCATATTAGTTGGTTATTTTTCTTTTTACACACATGTTAAGAAATTATAAATAAGAAGGTAATTTTACTAATTCACCCCTTAAAAAACTTCTTTGAAACTTTACAAATAAGTGTGAACACTTTAAAATAAAGAATTAATTGCAAAAGTAATGTGGGAGAAATTTACTCCCTCCATTTCAAAATAGTTGGCCCTTGTTGATTTTGCACTCCCTTTAAGAAAATATTTATTACGAGTTTATTTTACCAAATTAGCCTTATTAATTATGCTTTGAAAATATATATTTGAGTATATACACTTTATGTAGTCATTTATGATAGGGGTAGTATTGAAAGAACATAATAAAATTCTCTTCTTTTCATAAATGAGACAACTAAATTGCAACAAATTTTTTAACAAGAGGGCCAACTAACATGAAATGGAGGGAGTAATTAATGCTTTCTTGATTTAGTAAAGTGGACAACTAATATGGGACAACTATTTTTAGTAAGATGACCAACTAATATGGGATAATAGGAGTATTACTAAATTTGTTAAAACACTATCCGATTCTGTTTTATTATTATTTTATATATACAATATGTTTTTCATGTCACGACCTGATTTCTCGAGTCATGATGGCGCCTACCTTATCCACCAGTAGGGAAGCCAAGCCATAGCCCGGAGCGGCAAGCAACGGGCTAATGGGCGGGAGCCAAAAAAAGACAAGATGAAACGGCAGTACTAACAATAATAGGAAGCAGAAGCAGAAATATAACATAATAAAGTATACCAGAACGGGAAGATCACAACATACTCAAATGAATCCCTCTCAAGACCTAGTAAGGCCAGTATTAGAGCCACTACTAAAATATAACCAGAGTACTAGACAATGTACATCATATATACAAGCAGTCTCGAAAGCAAAAGACTAAACTGGAACAGATGGAAGAGGATCAGCCTCGGACTCTAGCAAGCTCACCCTGCTCCGGATCAATACTGGAATAGAGAAATAAGTGAACATCGGCTGCTAGAACTCAGATCTGTATCAGGAAAAAGATGCAAAAGTGCAGTATGAGTAACAAAACAACGGGTACTCAGTAGGCATCATCGGCCGACTGAGCTCAAATATAACATAAGTATAACTAAAATGCGAGGGTGCAATCTAAGTCAGTAGTAAATAGGGATAGAAAGGTAAAATGCTACCGAGCTATGCAAATGCGATAAAGGAATAAGTAAAAGCGATACAGAAAGATAAATAATGCAGTAATAAGAAGGCAAACAAACATAATCTAACAGGGCCCCTATAAGCCCGTCAGGCACACTGAAGAAGACAATTAACCCAACCTGCCCCCATAAGCCGGTGGGACACACAAGAAAAGTAAAAGAAAGCATAAATAATTCATAACTGATCCAGTGCCAAGTAACCATAGTAACCAATCAGGGGTGCACTAGGCATGAACGACACCAATGGATAGTAACGAGAGGCCAGACGCCGGGTTCGAATCGGTCACAGTGGGTAATAACGAGAGGCCACATATGTAGTATATCTCATAACTCATAGCCAGATGTCGGATTCGAACCGGAACTCAGTGAATCACAATATCAGAACCACGGAACCCTGTACCATAACTCTCGAATAGTATCACAATCAGTAGCCGGACTCGAATCGAAACTCAGAATAATCAGTAACCATCATATCTGTATCAGTGGTCGGACTCGAACCGGAACTCATAATAGTCAGTAACCATTATATCTGAATCAGCGGTCGGACTCAAATCAAAACTCATAATAGTCAGTCTCCTAGAGTCATCATAACTAAGTGCCAGAATAGTGCCAGAATCCACACAAATACAAGTAAATGGGGACATATCGGTCCCAGACCGAACACAAAACATAAATAAAGGAGCTAACCCACAATGTACTACAAGGCCAATCCCTGGATCCTCCGAGATCAACTGCCTACTACTAGGCGATATATATGTCAAATCGGGTATCTCAAGTGTACCTAAGCAAGGTGGGTCCTAATACTAGATCAAGGCTAACAATCCCGGTCAAGTGCTATGTTATCTGAGGTTGATAGGGCCAAACGGGTTAAAGGATCATAACCAGGGTAAATCAACCCAAAGGTTATCCTAAAAGAGTATCCCAGGACTTAACTAAGCCCAATAATGTCTAAGGTTAATAATGCCGACTGTGAAGAGCAGCAGGGCCCACTACGGGGTCCCAGAACTAAGTCTGGGTTAAACCTATCCGAGTCTGAAATAAGGTTACCCAAGCCTCTACTAATAGTAGTACAACATTAACCAACCCTATAAAGGTCATTTTTGGCACACCACGAGGATAACGGGCCCGAAACATATCTGAACAGGGCCCTAACCAGCCCAAAAGGCCTAATCATAGCAGGCCAACACCAATCTACAACTACCAGCCCAAACACTAGCACAATAGCATGCAAATACTATAAATAAACTCAATCTAGGTATAAGATAAGCCTAGCCTACCTGGACGCCGCCGAACGCCTGTCAAGCCCTGTTAAATAGGAGCCTTCCCCTTCCGAGAGGCTTCCGACTGCTGTCACAGATACAACGACGCTACTATCAACCACGCAATTCTCGAGAACTTATGTAGATACTTTTACCTTTGGGGGTCAAATATAACATCAAAATATATATTATTTTCTTTCCCACAATTTTCTCTTTACGTCAATAAATACATTTATATGTAGAGAGAAAATATGTTGCAGCTATATACTTTTCAACTTAGTAAACAAAGACAATGATGAAACTTTTATTTTGTTTTATGGATAGACAAAATGTAAAGTTAAGTTAAACAATATAAGCATCACCCAAAAGGATACAAGTTGTAATGTTATATGTATACATGGTTGTAGGTGAATGACACCTATTTAGCACCTATTTGTTATACACCTCCCTTCACCTCCACGTGAAAGTGGAGGTGGCAACACCTATCTTTAATTATTTGTCCACAATATGTATTTTCGGGTATTGTATAGGTTCGTGGTAAAATAAATATAAATTTTGAATATATCTTAATTAATAGAAAATTATTTCTAACAAAGCCTCTATCAAATAATACTAATATTTAAACATATCTAGATTTATTATCTCTGCTTAAAGTATTAATAAGTTATAAAATAATATAAGTGTATCGTAACTATTAGTTTTTCATACACATCTAAAATATTTTAGAAAGGTAATAAAACATATCTCTATCAAATTCTAATTTAATTTAAATATGCCACAACATATTCTGTATTAATAAAATTCTCACACGAATTGTCCGAAAACCGAACTGTCAGTCCCAGCAAGTCATAAATAACTTGGGAAAGCTATAGGAAAGCTCTAAATACCAAGAACGTACGAAAACGAGAAAAATGACCGGGAGAGTCATTACATTTCAATAAATGCTTTTCACTTACTGAGTAAGTATGACAAATTATACTTTAATATCTTCAGCAGCAGGACTAGAAACTTGACCTTTAAACTGGGATAGAAAGGTTTTGGAACCTAGGAAAACCCACAACCTCTGTCATAGTTTCTGTCCTTCGGATAAGCACTTTGTGGTAGTCTGCTCAATGTGCAATAACTCGCAAACCACACAAGAGATGTAAACCACACTAGGCAAGCCTCATACGACGAGTTCATGACTGAATGGCAGACGGAGGCTGAATTCAATCTCAGGTTTTCCACATGGGCCCAATCACTCAACTATACCCTTGCCGGCCTGGGATAGAAAAGTTGATCACCAAATATTGTCCTTTATTACAAGACAAGAATATCACATGGCAGCAGTAAACCTCAGTTTGCTTAAATATAATTAGTACATATTATTAGGCTATGATGCTTAATAGGCCAGTCAAAATTGAATCAACATTTTGAATGTTAGATAAAACATTAGAGAGTAAATGAACACAAAGTTCAAAGTTTGGAGAGGCACAAAGAATTCAAAGTTTTAAATATCCAATATATAGTCCATCTCAATGTTTCATGTTCTTTATTAAGATACATACTAAAGACCTAGAATTAGGCAAGAGAAGTATGCAAAAGAACTTCCCTTTCAATAGGTTCAGCTGATCATATTGCTTTTGGCACAAACAACGTATACACGATGCAAAAAAGAAAAATTAAAATATACACATATAATAAGATCACGTACAGTTTTGAACTCACTAACTCTAGATACTGATTAGTCTAGTGGTACTCCAAATCAGGATGAATTAGATTTGTCATCTAAGTAAGCTAACTTTAATCGTACGTCTTCTCTCCATTTGAGTCTGAAGTTTCTCTTTAGCATGTCTTAGTGCATCAAGAACTTCTCTTACAGTAGCATCAAGAACAATTGGATCAATGGGTTGTTTTGGTTTTGGCAAATCTATAGGAACTAATGCCAAAGAGTTGTTGACATTCTCTTCTTGAAAATCCCTTTCATCTTCTTCAGTACTTTTCCCTTCCTCTTGGCTCGAAGATTTTGAGCTAGAATAGAGGAGTAATAGAAAAGTTAGACCAACTTTGGTGGCATCACATAGCACTAAATAAAAGAACTAAGGGAAAGTGAACAAATTTGCCTCTTCACTATTCGAAAAGGTTTATGTTTGCCCCCTGTTAATGCTATCCGGACAAAAAGGGTGATAGATGTTACCTAAGGGTCCAAATATTCCCCTCTCCACTAATGGGCTAACTGTCGTCCGACGTGGCAGTGGAAAAAGTGTCTCTAAATCAATTACTACCTTAGTTTAAAAAAGAATGACTTACTTTTTTTTTTTTAATCTGTTTAAAAAGGAATGACCCTTTCCTTTTTTGACAATACTTTAATTCCAACTTTCCACATGCATGTTTAAGACCACAAGATTAAAGTGTATTTTGATACATTTGACACAACTTTAATTTATGACCACATGATTCAAAAGTCTTTTTTATTTTCTTAACCTCCGTACCAAGTCAAACTAGATCATTCTTTTTAAAATAGAGGGAGTAATTTTTTCCTCTCGTTTGGGTCAAATTTACTTCTTTACTCTTTGATTTGGAGCAATTTTACCCTTCTACATTCGAATTAATATTTTTATATTTCGAAATAATTTGACCTAATATTTCTCATGAAATTGCCATAACATTTTCGCACATCGGACGACCGTTTAATGTAGAGGGGTATTTTTGGACCTTTAAATAATATTAGGGGCTTTTTTGTTCGAATATTATCAAGGGCAGTTCGGTGCACTGAAGCTTCCGCTTTGCAATCATAAGGATCTATCGTACACAACCTTATCTGCATTTCTGTAAGAGGTTGTTTCCACGGCTTAAGCCTGTGAACTCGTGATTCCATGACAGCAACTTTACCAATGATTCCAAGACGCCCCCTCGAATAGTATAATATACAAATTGAAATATCTTTTGTGTAAGATTTTCAATGTTGAGTTTACATACCTTTTAGCATCTGAATTTGAGAATTCAATCTCACTTGATTTTCCAACAACTTTTCCACCCTTGGATTGACTATCATTATCTTTGCTAAATATAGTCATTTGCAAATCATTTTTCTCAAAGTTGATTGACTTTTCTTGGGATATGTACTCTTGAGAATGGTCCACAAGATATTCAGAGCTGCATTTTGTACTCCCAATAGAATCTTGAAATTGGGATGCAACAGATGAAATGTCACATTTATCAAACAAGCTTGAGTGTTCTGATTCATCTGAAACATAAGATATGTTCATGGATTCAAGCTTCTTCATTAAAAATTTGAGCTTTTTCTCAGCTTTGTTTCTTGATTTAGTCTCTTCTTTCAACTTTGTCTCCAGTTCAATCAGCTGTAATTGATTTCAAAGATTTTAGTGGGAAAAAGCAGTTGGGAACTTTATTCAAAATAGAAAAGTACACAATTCTCTTTATCTCTTATAACTTAGGTATGTTGCTCGAATTCTTGAAAAATATTATTGTAATATCATTAATTAGGGATGGCAATGGGGTGGTGCAGGTGTGGGGTGGGATGGGTTGAGCCTATGTGGGGAGGGATGGGTTTGGGTATGTGCGAGTGTGGTGTGGTGTGGTATGGGTTTTATATAAATTTTTTTACTCTTTGCGGGTTGCGGGGCGGACGTGGTTTTTTTTTTTTTTAAAGAAATTGAAGTGGTGAGCATGCCATACATTTTGATTTACAGAAAGCAGCTAAAGTGTCAAAACTTATTATATATATAATATTCATTCACATGAAATTAACCAAACTTCTACAATTTGGTCACCTAACCCCCTCCTCCCCTCTCCCCCCACCCCCAGCCACTTCTTTCCCCCATATCCTTGGAAAAATGAAGAATATTTACCCACCCAGCCTCTACGTTCACAGATTGTATTGTTTATTTACTAATTAATGGTGTTTCAATTAATCCTTAACTAGCATAAAAAATTTAAAAACAGTTTCTTACCAGCGTTTACAAAATTGTCACAAAAAATGCGGGGCGGGGCGGGTGTGCGCAGGTATGGTATGGGGCGAATTTATGTGAATTCCAAGGTTATGCGGGGCGGGACAAAGCTGTTATTAAATTCGCGGGTTAAGAAAAAACCCACCCCACCCCGCCCCGCCCCGTCATCCCTATTATTAATATAGGTAGACAACACTAAACAAAGATAAAGTAACATACATATAAAAGAAATTGATTTATCATCTTTAACATCTATCTGTCCCGCAATTCCAAAAAGGAATTTAGTACACACAAGTAAAGAAACATAAGAACATGACTATCGATTGCTTAAAAAGAAAGAGGAGTGAATAGGGCTTACGTACCATCAACACACCCCGCTTCAAAGACCCAGACAACCCCCTCCCCCTCCCCCTTGTACTCTGTCTATAAAAAAAGGGAATTCACGACCAAACTGAGTCAAGATATAACTAAAGTGACACAAATAAGCCACTCTTTTAATATGATACCAAAATAAGCTTCACGCTATATTTTATGACGTTTTATACAAAAAATTTGACGGAGCCGTTAACTCTTAAACAATTCAAAAAAATAATGTAAAATGCCGGAAAAAGTAGCATTTTACAAAACGCTACTTTTTCCGATGTTTTATCTAAAAAATAATGTAAAACGCTGGAAAAAGTAGCACTTTACAAAATGCTACTTTTTCCGGCATTTTGTAAAAAGCCATTAATTATGGCATTTTGTAATCCACTTGCTATCCAAGAAGAAGAATAATATTGTCAGTTTTTTGTGTTTTTTGTAAATTCAAACAAAGTGTTATTTTTTTTAACGTTTTATAGATTTTATCTATTTTTTAAAATTTTAAACAAAGTGTTACATTTTGTAACGTTTTGTGTTTTACAGTTTGACTATGAACATCATTCGGTAAAGGAGAACGTCGACGACTAGTCTTACGCTCCTTCCTAACATAGACTTCAAGCACAGTTAGCTTGATTTGATCTATAAAGTCAGTTGGAGCGCTTAAAAAATCTCTCAACGAATCGTCATTGTTGATAATCCACTCCCCAAAATTTACTTGTCCTTGTGTTAAAAATGAGGTCGGATATTTTTCGATTATAATCAATTTATAATCGGCACTATCCAAACCCATCCTTTTATAAAGTGAATCACATAATTTTTGAAATCGAAGATTAACTGAATACTTAACATTGTATTTCGGGGGACAATTATAATGTATGGTGTTTCCATCAAAAATCATTTTACCATCCCAAAAAAAAGAAACTCTAACTTTTTTTTCCGAAGACATCTTTCTAATTGTTGATGAAAATGATGAATATGGTGAAATTGAAAGTTTAACAACTTCTTATATAGTGATTGGAGAGCTTTAAATTAAGAAGAACAAAAATTATAACGTAATTATTTATTACGTTTTTATGAGATGTCACATCAAACTGTAAAACACAAAACGTTATAAAATGTAACACTTTGTTTAAAATTTTAAAAAATAGATAAAATCTATAAAACGTTAAAAAAAAAACACTTTGTTTGAATTTACAACAAACATAAAAAACTGACAACATTATTCTTCTTGGATAGCAAGTGGATTACAAAATGCCATAATTAATAGCTTTTTACAAAATGCCGGAAAAAGTAGCATTTTGTAAAGTGCTACTTTTTCTAGCATTTTACATTATTTTTTAGATAAAACGCCGGAAAAAGTAGCGTTTTGTAAAGTGCTACTTTTTCCGGCATTTTACATTATTTTTTTGAACTGTTTAGGAGTTAACGGCTCCGTCAAATTTTTTGTATAAAACGCCATAAAATATAGCGTGAAGCCTATTTTGGTATCATATTAAAAGAGTGGCTTATTTGTGTCACTTTAGTTATATCTTGGCTCAGTTTGGTCGCGAGTTCAAAAAAAGGCCTAATTATCTATGAATGAGAACTCGTTTTGTATAGGTAAGGTGGGGGGCACAATGGGTGTATATTGGATCCTTAAAAAGCTATGCATTTTCAGAGAGTCAGACATGAATGCGGCAGCACTTTTGAAGAATCTGAATAATGTAGCTTATAATTAAATGTCTAGCATTTTCACTCAAAAAATAAGCAGAGATGGGGAAAAAAGAAAAAAAACGAAAGAAAAACCTTGTTTCCCATAAGCTCTGCATCTTCTTTTGCTTTTCTTGAAGCTGATCTTTCTGCAATTAATCTTCCTCTTAGGCACTCCACTGTCCTAAAGCCATCTTCTTTTTCCATTTTCTTCTCACTGAAAAGTGGAAAAGGGAAAAACACCCATGTCACAAAATGTGTCAAGAAAAAAAACTGAATAAGTAAGCAAATTAAGACTAAAAACAAGGGACTGGTGGCTAGCAGAGTCGGATCCAAGATTTGAATTTTACGAGCTCGAAATTCTAACCCTTTTGAGTTACTGATTCTGAATCAATAATTTGTACATATTAAATGAATTTATAGAAATTATTACAGAATTTGAGCTAAAGTTACTGAGTTCAACTAAATCTGCCACTGATGAACAGAACAATAATAATAATAACATATCTAGTATAATTTTACAAAGTGGGATCTGAAAATGATAGATTGTACCCAAATCTTACCTCTACTTCGGAAGTAGAAATCTTATTTCCGATAGACCCTCAGCTCAAAAAAAAAACAAAAAAAAAAATAGTCCAAGAAAAAAGTGATAGAAGTACACTAATGACCAGAGATGAAAGAAAATACCTCCATTTTCCATCTGCATTTTCTTCAGCTATCATCTTCTATCTTTTCTATTTAGCCCTTAAAGAAAGTAAGTAATTCTCTTTAGTGTTGATGCCCTTAAATCAGGGGACTCACCCTTCAATCAGTAAAGTGAAACTACTTAAAGATGGTCACAGAACAATACTAAGGTAATTGAGAAACAGTGAGGAATTGAAAAGTAGCAAAAGAATTTGAATTTATTTATTTTTTGTTGATAATGTAAGATATTTTAGGAGTGTAGATTTTACTGAATTCCTTTTTATTTACATGAAAAAAACTAAGTTGGTTGGAAGAATTTGAATTATTTTTGGATACAGAACTGTGGATTGTTGCCCCACTATAAATGGCCTTTTCTGTTACTTCACTTCAAAGTTGCAGCTGTCCTACTTGTTACCTACACTTTACCTTCTCATTAATGCAATATATTAAGTAACGGATGCGATATGAAATGTGTAATTTAAAATTATAAAATAAAATTAGTGTTTGGATATGTGATTTCATCTTATGATTTCATATCATGATATGAAATTTCAAATTCTTCAAAAAATGTGATTTGGAATTTCATATCATGATTTGAGATTTTTTTAAATAGAAAAGTTGGTCATAAGTTTATATTTTGTTAAAAAAATATCTTACTATTTATTTCATATGTAAATAAAATTTATAGTTCATATTATTACTCTTTAAATTATTTATATCTTATATAATTATTACTCTCACCAACATAAAATTTATTATTACTCCAAATCAACTCTCACTTTATCTATGTGGGGGATTATATTAAAAAGTAGTACACTACAACTCATGTTCAATTTTATTTTTTTATTGAACTAAAGTTTAATCAATAAATGTTGTATTTTTTAATAATAGCTTTGTAATAATGCATTATACTTTGCTATAAATTTTTACTTATTTAGTAAGATTATAAAAGAATTGGGGCAATTTTGATAGTTTTCACAACGTACGAGGTTTTTATATTCATGAGAAAATATACAACATAAAAAGGTCCAAATTGCATTCCAAACAAAACTTCAATAATTTCAAATCGTGATTTCATATCATGATTTCATCTCGCATGGCTAAACGGGTCCTAAGTTCCAATTTACATGATTTCAAAGGAAAAAGAGTTAATTGTTGACAAGAGGAGTTGCTCAGATGACAAGTACTCTTGGGCTTTAATTTTAAAACTGTAATTTTGAGTTATTAAGAGAGTAAAAAAGTGGGAGTTGTAGGCAGTGATGGATCCAAAATTTTCACTAAGAGGATTCAAAAAATAAAAATATAATGCCTAAAATCAAAACTTGGAACTTCAAGGTGAAATTTGAACCTTTTAAATCACTGAGCAAACCTCTGATCTCGTGTTCAGGGTATTCAAAATCTATATATATACATAAAAGAGTAAAAAATTACCTTATACACGTTATAACTCTTTTGCCGAGGAAATTCGGGTAAACACCCTGGACTCCTATAGATCCGCCCCTGACTAGAGGGTACTTATCATAACATATCTCTAATTTCAAAAATAGGACCCGAAAAAGATAAAATATATACAACGTTATCTCTATCTTTGTAAGAAATAATAGATTATATTAATAAGAAAAGAGATAAGTGTTAAAAAACACACTTAAACTATCCTTTTTTTTTGAATTTCACACCTAAACTATTGAGAGTGTGAGAAACACACCTAAACTATCATTGGGAGTGTGAGTTTCACATGTACTATTGTGTTTCTCAAACTAAAGTGTGATAGTTTAGGTGTGTTTCTCACACTCTCAATAGTAAATGTCAAACTCAAAAAAAAGGATAATTTATACTCCCTCCATTTAAAAAAGAATGACCTATTTTTTTTTTAGTTTATTTCAAAAAGAATGACTCTTTTCTTTTTTGGCAATACTTTAATTCCAACTTTTCACGTGACATGTCTAAGACCACAAGATTAAAGGACATTTTAGTATATTTGACACAATTTTAATTTATGACCACATGATTCAAAAGTCTTTTTTATTTTTTTTAAATCTTATGTTAAATCAAAATAGATCATTCTTTTTGAAATGAAGAGAATATGTGTTTTTGATACTTATCTCATAAGAAAATAATATCTAAAATTCACAAATTTTGAAATCAAAATTTATTGCCAAACGGAGCCTTGTGGAGCTTGTGGCTAGACTATAATCACGTGATTTTCGCAGTATTTGTCCCTAGTTCAACCGCCCAAACCGCAGTGTGTCTCTTCGCTTCACTCATTGCTCGTGTGTTGTTTTAGGCACGGAAACTTCAAACTTATCCCTGACAGGAAGAGGACAAAATCGTTGCTAGTGATGGAATTAGAATTTTTATTAAAGTGAATAAATATAAAAAATAAATATATAAATTAAAAAAAATTAAATAAGGTTTAACATTATAATATGTACATAAAAATAATTTTAATTATATATAAATATTATAATTTTTTTGTTAATGGAGGATTGAAATAAACATCTTGACCCTACCTAACTCCGCTTCTTATAGTAACTACTTACTTATATCGATATATATATCAAATCAATTCAATTTATCACGGTTAAATAACTTAATGAAGGGAAAATATAAAATTAGTTAACTATATAAATACATAAAATACATTTATTTATTTAATGTAAATATCCGCCATTAAGTTTTTACCGACAAAAGCACAGCCCCTACCAACATTGAAGTACTAGTACTGTACTAACCACTTTCAAATTATTTCTCAACTCTAGTTAAGTATCCCTCTATTTCAAAATAATTGAATTGTTGAGATAATACATATATATTAAAATATATATATAAATTAGTCATTTTTTTTCTATTTTTACCCTTTTTAATTAATTGTTAAATTATTTTTGAAAAGTAAAAACATTAATCATCAAAACTACTCCCAATATTTATTTATGTGATCAATTTACTCTTAGTGTAAAATTCAAAACATGGCTCTTAGAATGACTAAACGTCTTAATTGAACAAATTTTTGGAGGTAAAACCTTAAAAATTTAGACTAAGCCAAATTTAAAAATTTAATTTCCCTCTATTTTTTTTTATAAAAAGGTTTACTTTAACATGATTCTTAGTTAATTTAACATGACTACAACACAATTTGATTTAAATATTCTATTTGATATAAATGAACTTCCTGACCTCAATGTTGAAGTAGCTCACAATGTTGATGAAAACTCAGCCACATTAATGTAAGAAAGTTCTAAGAAAATTAAGTTTCTTGGAACTCATAACCTAGAAAATTAAGTCCAAAACATTAATCAAGAAAATTAAGTTGTAAATGAAGGATAAATATGAAAAAAGGTCTAACTCTTGAACTTTGAACAATTCAATTATTTTGAACTATAAAAAAAATCTCAATAATTCAATTATTTTAAAATGGAGGGAGTAGTAATTCCTCTCTCCCAAATTACGTGAAGGTATTTAATTGGTTATAACATCTAAGGGAAAACAAGAAAAAATTTATAATCTAAAATAAATTACAGATATTTATGTGATTATAAATTATTTTATTAAAAAAATTAAATAATTTTTAAATAAAAGAATATATCATTTATTTTGAGGATAAATTAAAAAAAAAAAATCATCACATAAATTAAAACGGATAAAACTGTTAAATAATTTGAAGCTTTGCCAGAAAGCTTCTAGTTGTTGAAGCTTTGTTTCCCATAATTTCAAAACACAATAATAGACTTGCCACTATATAGCTCAAGAAAAATTGAGAGATCAATATGTATAAAATTAATACTAAAAACTTGTTCTGTCGACTCTCTTACTTCAAATCCCATAATCGATTACGTGCCAAAAGAATGCATTTTCGATTTGAACCCAATATTTTATTTTGTTTATGTTTAAGCCGGTAAAATCATAATCCGTCCAATCTACTTAGTTTGGGCGGATTAATAACCTCCTTTGGATGGGTTGATAATCCTTTTTTTTAATTATTAATTAGACTTATTTTAATCCACTCAATTCAATTATTTTGAAATTGAGTTGATATGCAGTTTGAATTAACCCATGAAATTTTTTATCTAAATTATTTAGAAAGAATTTTTTAAAATTTGATATGTATTATATGGTCATAAACTTTTATTATGTACTTAAGCAAAGTATAAGAAAATAAACTTTGAATTTAATTTTGTAATATAATTGAGAGGGTTAAGTTATGATCAAATTTTAAGTTCATTTCAGTCCGACCCGCTTTAGCTCTAAAAGCAACATTTAAGAGGGTCAACCCTTAATTTATTAACTTAACTCATTTTGACATTTTCAAATTTAGCCCAATCCGTCCATTTGATATTCCTGTTTGATGCTAATTGGATAAATAGAAAAATTACACTTGTTCAATTGTTGACAAGCTTTGTTGGGCGGTCACAACTTAATACCAACTTCCTTCTACTTATTTTGTTAAATTATTTGCAATTTCTGTCATATGGAAAATTTTATGTGTGTGTGTTCAATTACTCACAAATTATGTTAGATATGCTATAACTTGGTCTATTATTTTTGTCATTTTCATTATAAGGATGTTGTTAAATTATTCACGAGTTTCGACAATTGACAAATCTTGCATGTGATTTCACATATTTAATGCTCCGCATAAGTTATTTTGAATTCTTTAAAGTATCTACGATGCACATATATATGTTGAATCATTTAATGTACACACAATCAAGTTTAATTTAATGTTAATTTATGTGAAATTAACCAGCTATTATGTACAGCGTATGCTTACACAAAATGAAAATCACTCAGGAAAAACTTAAAAGTTATTAATTGCTTCCCTGGTTAGTTTTATGTTTTTTTTCACTGTTTGTTTCTTTTTACTTGAATTTGTTGCACTTGAGCCGAGGGTCTTTCGAAAACAGTCTATTTATAACTCTACCTCTACGAGGTAGTGGTAAGGTCTACAGATACCTTCTCTAATCACTTGTGAAATTTCACCGAATATATTATTGTTCTATGTTTCGAAAGCTTCATTTACTCTTTTTTTTTTTTTTTTGCTTGGATTAATCTTGTGGATCAAATATAAGAAGTTTTATGAAATCTCCCCCCACCCTCACCCCATAAAATTCTATGCATTCCATCCTATATATAATAAAATTATTGATAAGAAGAATAAAATTCACATTACTAGGAAAGGGGATGGAGGAGGAGGAAGAAGAAGATGAATGTGGAAATAAAAGTCACTAGCTTGCCACTTAGCCTACATTTTCCAAAAGGGGACACAACTTAAATAGCAGCTAAAATATGAGATATACAATGAAATTTTCTGACTTTCAGTAGAGGTATGATGATATCATTTTGAGTCGCCTTTTTTTTGCTTAAAAATATTAATCATCTATAAATGATTCTATGTTAGTTTGCTAAATATAAAACCAAATCAAATCAAATATATGAGATTTCGATTTTGCTTTGTCAGTTATTTCTTTATGATATTTTATTGATTTAGTTTTTTTTCCTCCTTATCTCTTTGTTTTTCATACTAGAAATGTCCATTGTACTAGCGGATTTCACATGGAGTTGAAACTACAAAATTACTCACATGTCAATATTTTTTCATATATTATGAACCGCAAAATTTGCAAGTCCTAATTTACCTAATATTTCACATTTTAGTTCCTCTTTGTAGGTTGAGTAACAAAATGATTATTGTCAAATAACATGGTTAAGTAAGAAACTCAATGGCAAGTAGGGTTTTGTAATTGTTTTCAAAACTTACCTAACATTGTACAATTTAGAAATTAGATCTAAGGGAGTCTGATCGACATGACAAGATTCAAATTTGAATTGATTCCTGCTCCTTGTCAGAGATCGCTCATCTTCTTTAGTTGAGTCACACCCTATTTATCTTACTTGTCAATGGATTGATTCTTCAAATTTGTTTGGTTAAGAAAGGTAAGTATTACAAGGGAGACAACTATATATAATTCAGGTGTGTACTTAAAGTCAACTACAGCGAGAAGACACGTCGATAACGATTACAGTTTGGTTATGATTTTACCAAAATAGGACCAATTTTTCTCAATAATCTAGATTTTCTCATAAAAAATGCAGCCAACCTTTTTTTTTTTGGGTCAAAAAACGACTTAAGTAATATATTATATATGGAGTAATATGCATCCATACAGATATGTTGACAAAGCATCGCTACTGCTAATAATATTTGGGGAGGAGGGCAGGGTTACATAATAACAATTACAACTATCCGAATTAGTAGTTGGCTTTTGTAGCCCAACAAAAAGAGTTCCTTCTTTGTCTGCTTCCAATTTCTCCAAAACAAACAAGGGAGGAACTGCCCAAAAAGCACGGGAGTTAGCTTCTGTTAGCCTAGAGCCCCTCCTTCCCTAGGATGTCCGCCACTTGGTTCTCCTCGCGGTAGCTATGTCGCACCGGCGGGTTCTCCAGCTGGAGTAGAAGGTCCCTGCAATCAGATAGGATATTAGCATAAGAGGGGTGATCATTATATAAGTAACTAATGATTAATTTCCTTGCAATCGATATTAACTTCTAAAGGAGTCAGATTCATATTTTTTTGCTAGCCTTAGTCCATTATGCAAAGCAGATAGTTCTGCTATAATATCTTTTGATTCAAAGATATTTCCCATAAATTCTCTACAAAGAAGAAAAGTAGTTAGCGACGGATAAAATTTCATAGCTAAACAACAAAAATCCCATGCTAATCACATTTAACTATAGATGAGCAATGAATTTTAAGAAAATTCAATTAGCTAAGAGCTACTCAGCAACATATTAGCTAGGAATTGTCAATAAATTATGTAGCTAATTTCATGTTTTCTAGTAGGCTACTACCCAATTTCCATCTTTGTCCCTTATTAAAATGTAGCTAACTTGCTCCGCATCAACTTGGTTTATGTGGGCCCATTTAGACATTGTTTTTTCTTTTATATATATATATTTTTTAAAATATTTTCAAAATATTATTTTGGTTGTACATTAAACTGATTTTTCCATTAGATTATAAAATGAGTTTTTCGACTTTCAAAGTGACTTTTTTTCTTGTACTCTTAAAACGTAACTTTTTTATCAATTCATGAAATGCATTTCTAAAACACAACTGCAACTTCAAATATCATTTTCCAACTTCAACTTCAAATACTATTTTTTCCAAATATTGCTCATCAGTCCATTTCTAAACGCCTACTATAATTAATTCATAGAAGGTTTGAATAAAGACTTTAACTTCCCACCTTATTTTGACGTATTTAAGTTTTACTTATCAGAAACATAAAGTTTCATATACTCGGTGTGAATCTTAATAACCTAATTTAATTAATACAAAAGATATATCTATAGAGTAATCACTCATACATTCATTCTAAACGATTTATAACCATACAAATGTTTACGACTTGCTTTAGACCATAATCTTTTTTTTTTAAAATATTATCTAATTGAATACCGTCACATAAATTGAACAGGAGAAAATACTACTAGATATATACATTTTCATATCCATTTCAGCCACAAAGCAAAAGAGTAAAGAAGAAAGGACGTTATCAAGAACGAGTGATTCCCAGTAGCTCTATTATACATTTTCCATATCGACTCATTATATTTATTCGTTTTCACTAATAATATTCAACGTTATTAGTGACAATGTGACATCTTATCATCTTATATTAATTAGATGACACCATATCATAATCATTTTAAAAGCTAACAGATTCCAGTTGACGAGTATGCATTTAGTACAACAGACAACTACATAAAGTGATAAAATACAATATTTTTTTTTAACAGAAATAATAAATAGATTGGACAGTACTAAGTAAAAGAATTTCAGATTCGAATCAATAGCGTTTACCTGTGACAGAGTCGGAATTTGAAATTTATGTGTTCTGAACTTGTTATTAAATTGATAATTTGTTTTAGTACGTAACTGAGCAACGCAACAGATTTTTACGTATATGAATGAATTTCTTAATAAAAATACTAAATCTAATTATCTAACTATTGATTTCTTCCGATCGCGTAAATAATACATGGCTCCATCCTTGAACTTCCAATGGTCCAAATTCAGTATCTACTTTTTTTATTTTTTTATCCATTACTAGAAACTCTCGCTCTTTTGCTCTCTGATAACTCAAACCCACAACCTTAAGATTGGAGGTGGAGGTGGAAGCTAATGTTCTTCTTATCCAAGCAACCTCTCTTCTCGAAAATTTAATATCTACTGCATATACATAAAATATGATTTTAACCTTATTTATGTAACATAATTTTTCAGTCGAAAAAAGTTCGGATGAACTCTTAATTGTGCCCGCCCATCATCACATGGGTCCCATAAACTCATGATTGACGAAGACAAATATGTATATCTATGCATTTGCAACATGTTCTACGAGGAGGAGAATACTCCACTTGGAACAATAAATTCTGTACAGATATTTTTTGGATTGATAATCTAGCTAGCTAAGCTGAAAAAGATAGCTACTAGAATTTAATCCACTAATATAATTTAATTTTCTGGCTGCAATTAACTAACTACGTGGCACCATTCATCTTAGCTAGAGCTTCCCACAACCGTTGGATCTCAGCCAAAACATCATTGGACGGTAGCTGAAATCTACAGCATGGACAAGTGTTGGTCTTCTTCAACCAAGGTAATATACATTTCCAATGGAAAATGTGATCACATGGTAATTTGCAAACATCTCTGCCTAATTTCATTTCTTCTTTGCATACAACACACTGATCATTTTCGCCGGTGCCAGTCACTTCGACTGATGGTAGCGCCACCACCACCGGGACGGATGCCGCCAACTTCTTCCCGTCTTTTCGTTCACTATCAGTGACGGAGCCAGAAATTCTAATAAATGAAACAATATCACACTTGAGATTTGAACTTGTTATATTACTCTAAAATTCTTTTTATGTCTAGGGGTTCAACATTTTACATGTGACAGTAAATATTTTTTACATTATCGATGTAATTTAACATGTTAGGAGTAATATTTATATGCATATGTTAATTAGTTGCTATTAATAGTAGATTAATAACCAATTACTAATGTTTTTATAAAATTTTACATGTAATTACTTTATAAGTAACTTAATTTTATATGTACTTTTAAATTATCAGAGCATATAACTTAAACCCTTCGTATAAATAATATACATAGAGAGAGGGGGGAAGAGAGTATTTTTACCCGTAGCTCCGCCCCTGATCACCACCATTATCATCGGCTATGACATTGACAAAATTCTTGCATTTTGCCACTAGTTCAATGAACTTGAGTATCACTTCACTAGTACAACTTTCAATGTTGGATAGTTTCAAGATATCCTTAACCATATAGTCACAAAGAATATCGCGCCAACATGATGGTGGGGCGTCAAGTGCCTCAGGTTCATGTTGGCGCAGTTCGCATAGTAGTAAGAGTAGGAAAACTGCGTCCGCGTGTCGGAGATTCATGGTGGTAGTTGATAATGGTGGTAGCATAATCGTGTTTTTCTGTACAAAGTACGCTAAAATCGCGAGATTAGACAAGAGATGGCGGGCGATGAGGATGGATTTACGGTGGAGAGAGAGGGAGTTGAGGTGGTGGAGAGTGAGAGAGAAGAGGGTAGGAGAAGATAGGAGAGAGAAAATACGGTGGCGGTTACGGTGGTAGACGGAGGAGAAGTGGTGGGTGAATTTTGAGAGTTGAAGAGGGGTTAAGGTAGAAATAGTTGCCATGACTATGGCCTCTAAGGATTGTTGCTCTTCAATCATTTTTATGGGATCATGTGCATTATTGGTGGTAAAGGAATGAGTTTCTGGAACGTGTGGGCTTTTTTATATGGAGGGTGTTAGTTTGAGTAAATGTAAATCATGCATGACAATTTATTACCTAGTGATTGCAAGTATATTCCTAGCCACTCACCAATCAATACTCTCTTCGTTCACTTTAATTTGCTTAGATAGAATTAATTTAACTAATTTTTGAAGTTAAATTGAATTAAATTAGTTTAATATTTTAATTTTAAATTTAAATATTCAAAAATTATATAAAAAATATTATAAGTTGCAATCCTTCTGATAAAAAATTACATTATAAAATGCTAATTTAAAATTCATGCGGTTTGACTTTAGATATACAAACGTGAATAGTAGCAGGGGCGGTTCAAGCACGTTAGTGGCCTAAAGTTAAAAATAAATTGGAGGTCTTAAATTGTTGGAAAAAAAAATAATATTTTCTTAAATTAAAAGTCAATTCTTCTAATTTTTTAAGATGCAAAGTTGTTAATATATTTTAAAAAAATTATTTTGAAGATGCAAAATTGTTTCTTTCTTTTTATATGAAAGTTTTTACTTTTTCTACAAATAGTAATCCTGCAGCTTTAATTTATTTGTCTGATTTTGATTTGACACTGAGTTTGAAGTTTAAGAAACTTTTGAATCTTGTAATCTTAAACCATAGAATACACTAAAATATCCTTCAATCTTATGATCTTAAACATGTCATGTAGGTGGAAAGTTGAAAATAAATAGTTGACAAAAAATATTCTTTTTTAAAGGGACTAAAAAATAAGTAAGACAAACAAATTGAAATGAGTAAATATTCCCTTTTTTAAAAATCCTGAAATAATCCTATTATTACTTAAAAAAAATGAGGCCCCTCGAATTTGAGCTCTAATAAGGGTGCCTTATTTTCCAAGGCTTAGAGCCGGCAACGGTGACTAGAAAAAATGAACTGAAAAAAGTAATTAAAGAGAACATTTGGGTAGGTTCATAAAATAGTTTTTAAAATACATTATTACACATTTTTTGTCTTTTAAATTTATAAAAAATAAACTCTTTTAATTTCTGTCAAATATGCTAACAAACTTTGTTTTCTATATTAATTAGATTTGTAAATTGTGAAAAAAATTAAATCTTAAACATCAAAAAAGTTCTTTCAAATCTTAAAAACAACAACAAATTAACTCTACTAGAAACAATATAGTATTATTATAAAAAAATGTACTATAAGAAATACCGACAGACGACAAAACAATGGCCATATGTGAAAGGGACACGAGAGGAGGACAAACAAGACAACTGTAGTTCAAGACTATAAACAACGCCAATGGTTAGTCCATGGGTGTGAAATTGATGGTACATACATTTGAGTTGTGGCGTCAAATGAATGGGTTGGACGATTGGATTTGACCGGATAAAATGAATTAAGTTAATAAATAAATATGTCATTGATCTATTTCAATAGTTACTTGAACTGAAAGTCCGAAATGTAATAACATGCAAGTCATAATCTATTCTGACCAATTCTTATTAAATTCAATATATTTATTATCTTATCATCTGAGGTAGTGGTATAGACTGCGTACACTTTATCCTTCCCAGATTCTATTTTGTGGGAATACACTAGGTATGTTGTTGTTGCTGTTGATATTTGTTCTCTTATAAATTTTTAGTTACCTGATAAAATTATTTTTTCTTTATTTGACTATTATAGCATCAAAGAAAAAAAAATTTATATTTTTAAAAATATTTTGTTGAAATCTCTCATGAAATAATTTGGGTTACATATCACTCCAATCTTTTATGGATTGAAATGGGTTAGACATTTAGATGAGCGGGTTAATAACCTCCCTAAACTTGAGCGAATTATATTTTAATATTTCTAGCCACTGATTTTTGTTCTAACTACTACACCATCAACTTCATATCTATGTTTTGCTCTCGCTTGGCTCTGCCCCCCTAAAGACACAGATGTGAGGTTGATGGTGTAGAACGGAATTGAGTGGCTAGGAATGTAAATGTCGGACTTTGTGTAGAAGCTAGTTGTCCTGTTTAAGCAACTTTAACTATTATAAGGTCCTTTATTTTCATTATCTCTGTTAACAATAAGGTGTAAAAAAAACAAGCAGAGGAGCATAAATATTTATGTCCCCACTTTGGACAATGCCAATATCCTGTCTATATTCAACTATATAGTCGAATATAGCTTTTGTTTGATAAGCTAAGTTAAGAAATAAATTAATGTCATTAATATGAACTAATAAAAGATAAGTATGTAATCCTAACAATTAATTAGTAATATCAAATAGATGAAGGACGACTCAAGTCGGAAATATGGTTGAATATGACTTGTTTGATGGACTTGGTTAAGAATAAAAAAGGCACATATTATTACTATCTACTTTAGTCTTTGACACGATATTAACGTTTCATCGATCATGAATATATATATATATGTAGAATAATTGGCCATACAAATAAGTATTGTAAATGCTAGTTTAAGAAATTTGTGCGGGGTCTTTTTTTGTCGAAGCAGATTTCTTTCAACTATGACTTGAATAGTTGAATTATCTGTAGATAGGAATTATCATAAGAAAAATAGATTTCTTATTTTTAAATATCCTGTAGGAGATGCAAGGTACGTATTTTTGTATAGCTAAACCACCTAATCGTGGTTTTGTTTTTTCTACTAGAAATATGAAAGAAATATTTTTCCTACACCTATCTATCTATCTATCTATCTATCTATCTATCTATCTATATATCCATAGTGATATATTGACATGTTATATAAGTACATTTTTAGGAGGAGGATCAACTAATATAGGCTAGTAATAGTATAATTAGAATAGCACCCGGGCTTATGGATGAATTCGATCGACTCAAACAAAATTTTCAGTATCTTGTACTTTACATATAAGGAAACGCTCAAGCTTCAACAAGCTAAGAAAAAAACATATTCTTTACTAAATTTTCAAATCGAATAAATACTAAGTGAGCACTTTGCTATACCTTCATTAAGAAACCTTTTGCCGTCTTCATGAAAATCATCAAGAAGATTATAACAAGTATTTTTAGTGCCCTAGATCATTTGAATTATATTACTGTAATACATTTCAGTTTGATCTTGTATATGATAATTTCTTATATTCATGATTATGAACTATATACAAGTTATAACCGGTACCAATAAGCACATAATTTAAGTATTAAATAGTATGCATTATGAATTGTTTAGTAAGATTTTCAGGTATAAATTCTAACATATACTTTCTTAGTTAATTATCCAGAAGATCTTTAGGTATTAACTCTAAAATATACTACCTTAATTAATTATCCAATTTTGTTTTCATCGATAAAGAAGTTTTGGCCCTGCTATCTAAGCCTTCAAATTAACGTGATGAAGTACGTGAAAGGAGTAAAGTGTATGCTTCCATGTGTATCTAAAAAGACAGTATATATATAGAAGATAAAATTTAACCAGTAGTAAAAGAGTTAATGATAAAAAATACATAGAAATTATTTTTTTGTGAGTTTCATGTCTTAATTATTTATTATTATCATTATCTATTTAAATTATTGCTCATTTTTATTAAAACACACTTTGATGTGAAGTCGGCCTATACACATGTGTTGTCGATTTAGGTTGTAAATGAAACAATGAATTAATGTATGAAAATCATGAAAAAGTGATAGTTTGAGTGTGTTTTTTGACCATCAATTCATATTAAAGATTGATTTCTTATATATGATTTTTTTAACAATAATACATGAGCAACACTCAAACTTAGCCTCAGATAAAGTCAAATTTGAAAGTGAACATCTAGGCACTTTAATTTGGTCTTAATTGACAACTACAACGATAACAACATAGTTAGTGTTAATTGACAACTAAACACTCTTATTTTCTGCCGTTAAGGTGGAGAACTGAACCAAGAATTCTCTTTCTTCATCATGAATCGAATCACTGTTCGCGATTCATGTTTCTATTTTCTCATCAATCTAATCCCCCAACTCGTCTCCACCATGACTCATGGACAATCAATGTTGATGTGATACATAAATTTTAAAAGTGTCTAAATGATCATTTTATAAGTTAAAATATTCAATTAACACTGTAAAAATAAGTTATGATACTTAAATGCACATAATCAAAGTTAAAATGTTTACTCGCCCTATCAAGTTTGAGTGTGTTATGACAATTTTTATTCATATATACTCCCTCCGTTCCTAATTAGTTGTCGTCTTTATTAAAAATAGATATTTTTTAATACTTGTCATTTTATAAAACCAAGACATAATTAGTTATTTGTTTTTACTTTTACCCTTAATAATAAATATTGAGACATATTAATATAATGCAAAATAAAAAAATATTAAATAAAAATAAATAATAAATAAAAATAATTTAGTCAAAATATCTTTTAGGCTTGCTTGTCTTAAGGGATATAAAAGTTAAAAATGTGACAATTAAATAGCAACCAAGGGAGTAGCTTTTAAGACCCCAAATTGACTAAATTATAAAGGGGAACCGAAATTCCACTTTGATTTATTTTTGCCCCGCCGTTATCGAATGTGCTCTCTGGCATCGAAACTCAACGTTCTCCTCTCTACGGTTTAATTAATTCCAATTGTAAGTTCCTTCTTCTTTTTTCTCTCATGAACTCGAATTCCCTTAACCCCTTCCCCTCTCAATTTCTGTCAATAAACACAAATAATTAATTCACTAAAATTGCTTTTTTGTTCGATTAACCGCTTTAAATTTGTGCTGATCTAATCTGCCATTTTTGGTATTAGTGTGTGAACATTTCTCCTTTTAAATTGGGGATGAAAAGAAGGGACCTTAGATTGGGGGATTTTGGAGGTCGAGGAGTAGTGTAGAAGGTTTGTAGGTAGTCGAGTGTTGTCTCCGTGCATTCTAGTAGCATTAGCACTAATCTCGTAGTTTTTTGCTCTTTGATTTCTGTTAATACCTGTCGTTCATTGCTTCGGTTATCGCATTATTTTGATGTTGTTACTGTGATTTTTTCCCCCCACTTTTATGAATGCTATATAATTATATCGTTATTATTAGTTATGTCTGCTTTACGTCTGTATGTTAATTCACTTTAATTGCTTTTTTGTTCGATTTAACGCTTTCAAATTTGTACTGATCTCTCTTAATCCGCTTTTTTTTTTTTTTTTGTATTAGTGTGTGAACATTTCTCCTTTTAAATAGGGGATAAAAAGAAGCGACGTTAGATTGGGGGTTTTGGAGGTCAAGGATTAGTGTAGAAGGTTTGTAGGTAGTCGAGTGTTGTCTCCGTGCATTCTAGTTGCATTAGCACAAGTCTCGTAGTTCTTTTCCCTATTTCTTTGGAGTTGCTATGCAGTCAGGTGTTGTGGTTGAGGAGGGTGATGGAATGACGTCGTGTTCGACTTGTCGATTGTTGCATCAGTTTGATAAGAAGTATTTAGGGCATAATTTGATGTGCCCAAGTTTTGAGGCAATTGAGGTTTTCAGAAAATGGTGAGAATGTAGGGAAAAGAGTGAGTGCTAGGGTTAAGGCTAGGAAAAATGTGAGCTTTGATTGTTCAAGAAATAGGGAGTTAGTGGGGAAAAGGATAATGGGGAATCTTGGGGAGGTTTTGAAGATGTCAATTGGAAAAATGACGAGAAATGTTGATGCAATTGGTGTTGGAAATGAGGTTGTAAAGGCAAAGAGGGTGGTAAAGTTAAGGAATGTGGAAATGAAGGGAGATGTTGAGATTGACGATTATTTGATTAAGGGGTTGAAGGGGAGTGTTGGGAAGGTTTTGAAGAGGCCAAGTGGAAAAATGTCAAGAAATGTTGATGCATTTGTGATGAGTTACTTGAGCCGAGGATTTTTCGGAAACAAACGCTCTACCTCGTACGAGGTAGGGGTATACTCTACCCTCCCTAAATCCCACCTAGTGGGATTACACTACGTATGTTGTTGTTGTTGTAAAGTTACTCTTTTAGTATAGAGTGAACTTGATGGTAAGATTTAATAGGAACTAATACTAATATTTTTGTCGATGAGTTCAGCTTTTCTGTGAATTGCTGCAACGTTATATAACCTGTCGACTTTGATAGTGTTGTTTCTTCAATTTTTCTCTTCTTTTGGTAAGGATAATGTGGAATGAGGTAGAGTTGTTGATTTTCTTTTCACTTACTATGTGGCTTTGGTAGTTCAGGGTTTCCCTTAAATTTGCAAATAAATAAGAATGATAAAGAGAAAAGAATATTGACCAAGCGAGTAATGGATTAGCAATGTACTTTCAGCTTTAAATCTTTTTCCTTCTACATTGAGAAGGAACTGTTGTCATCAGTTTTACTTTTGGTCTTTTACATACGAGAAATTATTTTCTTAGCAATTAATCCGCAACGTCATTGGAGAGTGTTATTATTGTATATATTGTTTCCTCATGCCGTTAGACTTCTTCACTTATTGTCAACTAGCTGTATACTTGCCAAAGCTGCTCAGAATCTAACACAGTCATGATAGTATTTGAAATGGCATGTTTGCTGTTAACAGGCTTTGGTTAAATTATCTTCTCTTTTTTCTTCTAGTTTTGCTTTGAAAAGCATCTGAATTGCAGCAATTAATTGATGTTTTTGGTCTAATTTTTTGTTATTTGTTAGTGTGAAGCTCCAATTTATAACATAAACTTGGTCATCTATTCATAGGGTTGATTAGAAGGACTGCTGGAAATGGATTTTTCGTGCAAAGAAAGTGACGTGGAGGAGTCTTTAGCACCTGAAGTGTTTGAGATCCCTGGAGAGCCAGCTGTTGTTATTAATGGGTTGCCTCCCGTTTCTTCAAGTGCTGACACTTTTTTCCCCTGCCCAATAGTTACTGATGCAGAATCACATAAGAATGCTGGTTTTGGTCAATGGCTTTTAGGAAGAGAAGTTCGCAAGTTGTTTGGGGGCCAGTATTACTATGGGAAGGTTACTGAATTTGATGAGGGAGTTGGTTGGTTCAAGGTGAAGTATGAAGATGGCGACGTCGAAGATCTTGAATGGCATGAGTTGGAACAAATTCTTCGGCCTTTGGACATTACTATTCCGTTGAAAACAATAGCCACAAAGATCATTAAGAGAAAGCAGAGATCCATTCAGAAATCCAGGGGTAGAACTACAAATCAAGGTGTAAAAAATGACAAAGACATGGTGAAGAAGAACATCTTTTTTAAGTAGAACTCCGGGAATGTCAAGCATGGCCCGGAGTACTTTTAGGTCCTATGGATAGAATAGCACATTATCCAGCTTCATGAGCAAGCCATGAGAATTCTGGAACGTTTTGTAGTCTGGTGAGTTGAATCTTTGTAGTTTAATCGACTAGCTTAACAGTCCTTAGTCCAAAGGCATCATTAGCCTCTCTACCTCCCGAGGTAGTGGTAACATCTGCAAACACTATATTCTCCCGGACCTCACTTGTGGCCTGTAGTTGTTGTTTATTCTAAGTAGTTGTGTAAAAATACAACGTTGGCCATAGATTCCATTTTTTTTTTGGTTTGAAATTTATGTTGTTGGAATTGAAGATGGACTTGCGTTTTTTTTTTTTTTTTGCAAAAAACATTTGGAATATTGTTCATTCTTGAGTGTGATTAAATACAACCTCAAAAGTGAAAAGTGAGTTGGGAAAGCAAGTTATATGTTGTTTTTCAAGTTTGAAATACAACTTCAAGTTGGATTTGGAATTTTCATGGTCAAACACTGATTTATTAATAAATTGAAAACGTATTCTGGAAAAAAAAGTGAATAGTCTTTATTATCAAACGAGTTCTTAGTTGAAGCACCAAAAGAAAGATCATAAAAGGTAGGAGCAATATAGATTTAAGATCTATACAATTGTTGATGTAAATGTTTTTTTTGTCATCAATGTGATTTTAACAAATAATAATAATATATGTCATTTAACTTTTGTTCTAGGTTATTAATCAATACATATTAAAAAAATTACAATGCTAATACATATAATCCTACACTTTTTAATGATTCATTTTAATCTATAACAAGCATAACATCCATCTGCAAAAAGAAAACCAGGCACGATGAGTTTGCTAGGGCAAAGGTCATAGGAGTCAAATGAAAAATTTTGGACTTCAATTTTACTTAGTATGGATGTAGTGAATTCGTCGAAAAAAAATTATACCGTTGACCGCATATGCCATGAGTTTTAACTACAATTATTTTAGGGATGGTTATTAATAAGGAAAAATAGTGATTAATAAATTAATTATGTAACTTCCAAAATAGTATTTTTTTTATAGGTTATTAATTAATACATATTAAGAAAATTACATTGTGAATACATATAATCTTACACCTTTTTAGTGACTCATCAATCTAAAACAAACATAAAATCCATCTGTAAAAAGAGAACCAGGCGCGATGGGTTCGCTAGGGTACAACTCATTAGAGTCAAGTACATTTTTTTGGACTCTAATTCTTAATTAGTAGGTATTTAGAGGCCGTTTGGATAGGATTAAAAAAATAGTTTTTTAGCTTAAGTGATTAAAAGCTTAAAATAAGTGCTTATGAATTAAGCAAATAAGTGTTTGGATAAAAGTGCTGAAACTAAAAAAAAAAGTTGTTGATGTGTTTGGTAAACAAGTGTTGTTAAGCACTTTTTATTGTCAAAATGACTTAAATGTCCTTAAAGCTAACACCATAAATAAGTTGAATTATATATAATTTTTAATTCTAATAATTCAAAAATAGTTTCTATTTAAATGCACTTTCAACGTAAGTGATTAATTGTGAAGTCAATCTATAAATATAAGTTACTTTTTTATTTTTAAATATTAAAAAATAAAATTTTAGGACATCTTTTATATAAATATAGTATTATATTGTAATATTGCAAGCTTGTAACAATTTGGCTATGTTAAAAAATATGTTATTGAAATATTGTCATGGCTATTACTATTACAACAGTTTATATCGTTAAAAAACTAGACAAATCAACAGTACAAGGGACTACACAAAGTTCTTTCAATAATGGATGATGAGAGTTCATTCTCAAGAAGCTAATCTAATCTCAAAAATGAATATATTTAAATAAATTCAGATATAAATTCGCTGAAAACAAAGGAGAAAGATGAAGACGATGGAGGGAAGAGACGAAGAGAAGCAGCAAAGAGAAAAAGAAAGAAAAACCATATATTTAAGGGCTACATATTCAGGGTATTGTTGGAATTGGAGGAAAATATAAGGGATAAAAAAGTAAATATTTTGGTCAAACTTAAAAGAATTTTAATCTTTTAAAAAAAAGCTGGGGGTACCCAGCTTCTCACTTTTTGCTTTTTTTAAGTACTTTTTAATTTACCAAACACCTAAAAAAGCTAAAAAAGAGATTAAAATCTGGTTTGACCAGATTTTAATCGTATCCAAACGGGCTCTTAGTGAATTCGTCGAAAAAATATTATACTATGGACTGCATATCACACAAATTTTAATTACAATTATAGTAGAGATCTTTTATTATCAAGGAAAAATAGTGATTTGTAAGTTATTTATGTAGCTTCCAAAATAGTAAATTTATTTTAGGTTATTAATTAAGACATACTAAAAAAAATTAAATAGCATATAAGTCTACACTTTTTATTGACTCATTTCAACCTAAAACAAACATAAAAGTCATTTACAAAATAGAAAATCAGCTCGATAGATTCGCTATGGTGCAACTCATGGAGTCAAATAAAAAATTTTGGACTCCATTTTTTAATAAATATGAATTTTAGTGAATTCGTCGAAAAAGGAATTGTACTATTGATAGTATATCTCACGAATTTTAACTACAATCATGTTAATGATCTTTTATTATTAAGAAAAAATAGTGATTCATAAACAATTTATGTAGCTTCTAAAATAGTAAATTTATTCTAGGTTATTAATATATACATATTAAAAAAAATTTACATAGTGAATAAATATAATTCTATATCTTTTTAATGACTCATTTCAATCTAAAACAAGCATAAAATTCATTCTCAAAAAGAGAACCAGACTCAATGAGTTCACTAGTCAGCTCATGGGAGTCAAATAAAAATAATTTTTTTTTAAAAAATTTAACTTTAATTCTTAATTAGTATGTATTTAGTGAATTCATCGAAAAAAGAATTGTACTGTGGACCGCATATCACACGAATTTTAAAAACAATTATATTAGAGATCTTTTATTATCAAGAAAAAAATAATGATTTATAAATTATTTATGCAACTCGCAAAATATTAAATTTATTTTAGATTATTAATTAATACATACTAAAAAAATTTAAATCATCAATGCATATAATTCTACACTTTTTATTGACTCATTTCAACCTAAAACAAACATAAAATTTATTTGCAAAAAGTGAACCAGACGCGATGGATTTGCTCTATGGTGCAACTCATTGGAGGTAGATGGAAGATTTGGACTCTAATTCTTAATTAATATGGATTTAGTGAATTCGTCAAAAAAGGACTTGTATTATTGATAGTATATCACACAAATTTTAACTGCAATCATGTTAAAGATCTTTTATTGTTAAGAAAAAATAATAATTCAAAAATTATTTATGTAGCTTCTAAAATAGTAAATTTGTTCTAGGTTATTAATTAGTACACATTAAAAAAATACATCGTCAATGCATATAAATTTATACTTTTAATGACTCATTTCAATCTAAAACAAACATGAAATTCATTCGTAAAAGATAACCAGGATGGGTTCTTTATTATACTAATTCTTAATAATAAATTAGTATATTTATTCTAGATTATTAATTAATACATATTAGTATAATTATATCGTGAATGCATATAATATTCTGTAATGACTTATTTCAACTAAAACAAACATTGAAAAAAAAGAAGAGAACTAGGCAATGAGTTCTCTAGGGTGCAACTCATTGGAATCAAATAGAAAACTTTGAAATTGGATTTAGTGAATTCGTCGTTAAGAAAGTACAATCAAAATTTAAAGGCAAGTTCTACAGAGTGGTGTGGTTAGGCCGATTATGTTGTATGAGATGGAGTGTTGTCCAGTCAAGGACTCTCATATTCAGATGATAAAAGTTGCGGAAGTGAAGATGCTAAAGTGGATGTGTGGGCATACTAGGAGAGATAAGATTAGGAATGAAGATATTTGAGACAATGTGAGAGTGACTTTGTGATGGACAAGCTAAAGGAAGCGAGACTGAGATCGTTCGAGTATGTGAAGAGGAGATTCGTAAGCAAATGCAATAGTGAGGAGCTATGAGAGGTTGATAGTGGTTGGTTTATGGAGAAGTAGACGTAGGATGAAGAAGTATTATGGTGAGGTGATTAGATAGAACATGATATATCTTTAGCTTACCAAGAACATAAAAGGTTAGTAGGTAGTTGATTGTAGTCTTACTTTACTATGGGATAGGCATGGTGCACTGCAATATATTTCTCCTTGCATACCAATAGCATTAACACTAGTCTCATATTTTTTTGGTTCTTCGAAATCTTTTATTGCTTGTTGTTTCTTTGCTTCGATTATTACTTTATTTTGTTGTTGTTAGTGTTCCTCTTCTGATCGTTATATGTAATGATTTTTCTTTATTTGATATGTCTGTTTTACTTCTGTATTTTATTTTTAAACTGCTTTTATATGCATTACTTGAACAAAGGGTCATTTGGAAACAACTTCTCTTCCTTCTCGAGGTAGAGGTAAGGTATGCGTACACTATAATAAGACTGACTATACCCCAAATCTCACCTGTGGAATTACAATAGACATGGTATTGTTGTTAGTGAATTCATCGAAAAAGGAATCCTACTATATATTGATTGTATACCACACAAATTTTAATTACAACACATGTTAAAGATCTTTTATATTAAGGAAAAATAGTGATCCGTAATATTATATATAGCTTCCAAAATAGTAAAGTAAAAATATAAAATCATCAGATAAGTGTCACACGAAAAATAGATACATCAAGCCTTGTAATTTGAATTTTAATACTTTTTTTTTGGAGGGAGGAAGCAATATTTTTAGGGAAGAGATTAAATGACTAATACAGAAAATTATTAAAATCCACTTATCAACTAATTAATACAGTATTCTTTTTTAGCCAAAGAAATTACTCTCTTTGTTTCAAAATAGTTGATCCTTGTTGACTTGACACTCTTCTTAAGAAAATATTTATTAGGGGTTTATTTTACCAAATTAGCCTTATTAATTATGCTTTGAAAATATAAATTTGAGTATATATACTTTGTGTAATTATTTAATAATAGGGGTAGTATTGAAAGAACATAAACAAGTTCTCTTGTTTTCATAAATGGAACAACCAAATTAAAACAAATATTTTTAGAAAGAGGGCTAACTAAAGCGAAACGAAGGGATTATATGACTAATCTAGAAATCATTAAAATCCACTTATCACCGAATTAATATTCCTTTTTAGAGCAAAGAGATTGTATGACTAATCTAGAGAATCATTAAAATCCACTTATCACCTAATTAATATTCCTTTTTAGCCAAAGAGATTATATGACTAATCTTTAAAATCATTAAAATCCACTTATCACCTAATTAATAGTCCTTTTTAGCCAAAGAGATTAGATGACTAATCTATAAAATCATTAAAATCCACTTATCACCTAATTAATATTCCCTTATTAGCCTTTTTGACTGCCATATATCTCCACAATCTACAAAACAAACACATACACTTTGTATCTGATTTCAGTCTTCATCAGACCACTCATGTTCTTGCATTCTAAAATCTTCTTCCTCCTTTTTCATCTCGAAATGAACGAAAATCTTCATCAGTTTTGAAGCATCGATACAAATCATATCATTCATTAACAAGTTATTAGAGGTGAGATTAGTGACTTTGTTCGTCCCTTTTTTCACCCCTGTTCATCCCTTTTAAAGTTTTATCATGTGATGATGATGATGATGATTCTTCATATTTTTTTAATAGCATGTTCATGTATTCATCTAAGGATTTAGTATATGCCCATCCCAATTTTGTATTTTCACTTTGATTAAGCTGCAAGATTTAAATTTTATGAGTTCGAAACTTACCCTCAAACTCAATTTATTGTGAGAAGTACTTATCAAAATTGATTTCTAAAAAAGTGATGTCGGGGTAGGGGAAGGGGAAATGGGGGGAGGGGATTATAAGTTGGAAAATCGAATCCTCACCAACAAGGTGAAAGTTCAGGTACCCAATTACCTGAACTAATAAGATCCCCCGGTGCTTAATGTGAGTAGCAGTTTGTATTTGATTTAATTATTTGAGAAATACTTTTGTTATTAGTTGTTTGAACAATAATTTCAAGAAGTGTTTTTACGTATCAAATTATAGAAAAGAAAGCTAATGCTAATTTAATTTGGTAAACATTAGTTGTGCTTCTCAAGTGCATTAGTATTTTTTATTATGCTTCTGCTTAGAAAGAGAGGTACATCGTGTAGTTGGACAAGTATATTTTTCTAAGCTGATTTTCAACTTACACTTTTATTTATTTAACAGGACATACAGAAAACAAAGATGACAAAAAACACATCTGATGAAATGCAGGACAAGAGAGTCATTCGTGCAGCAATGATTCTGATATAAATGACCAATGATAGATCATGCACATACAATCTTGGTGAAAGGTTAAAGGAATAAGGAGCTTTGAAGAGTCTTGAAATGATTTGCCCCTGCTGCGAGGAAATAAGAGCTTATTTCCGTAGAGAAGAAGCTCTAAAGTACAGCGTACCTGGCATGGCTTTCTCATATACAACCGTTGATGGTCAGAAATCTGTTGTTGCTCCACTGAAAAGGTGTAGACCCAAACTGTTAAAAAAGATGCAGCATCACCATATTCTTAAGTGTAATAGACCGCCGATCATTTTACTATCCTTTGTTTGGTAAGAGATGCGGCTGCTAGATTACCCGGAGGTGTTGGAACTCGAGATGATATATATGTTTTGGTAAGAGACTCACAGTTCATTGTTGAGGACATTTCTGATTCGCAAAGAAACAAAGTTGTAAGTGGAGCGTTGGACCGTTTACACCATGCAATGATCCGTGTGTAAAATATGAGAAGGGACGGCGTTTGTGGACTTATTTACATGCAAATTAGGAAATTTTCCCTTAGGACCATTCATCTCCCTTTTCACCTTCTTCCCAAATAGTAATAGAACAAACAAACAAGTTCTTCAAACACTAGTTTATTTTTTTTTTTTTGAAAAAAAAAAATGGAACCCCAAGAATCAAGAATGGCTTATACCCTTTTGTTCTTCTTCCTCCTCCAAAGTTTGTATGTTTCTACCATGGCTGCAACATTTAGGCCAGTTTTTTATCCAGAAATTTGCGCAAAAGCTGAATTTATAATCAAAGAAGTTATGGAAAAAGCAATGAAAAGAGAACCACACTGTAATTTTGCTTGATGTAGATGGTCCACTAAACACGTAATTTTCCTTTCACATGGTTAGATAGTGTTTAGTGGACCATCTACATCAAGCAAAATTACAGTGTGGTTCTCTTTTCATTGCTTTTTCCATAACTTCTTTGACTATAAATTCAGCTTTTTGGCAAGTTTCTGGATAAAAAACTGACCTCAATGTTGCAGCCATGGTAGAAACATACAAACTTTGGAGGAGGAAGAACAACAAAAGGGTATAAGCCATTCTTGATTCTTGGGGTTCCAGTTTTTTTTTTTTTCAAAAAAAAAAAAAAAAAAAAAAGAACTAGTGTTTGAAAAATTTGTTTGTTTGTTCTAGTACTATTTGGGAAGAAGGTAAAAGGGGAGATGAATGGTCCTAAGGGAAAATTTTCTGATTTGCATGTACATAATCCATAGACTCAATCCCTTCCCATATTTTACACTAGGATCGTTTTCATGGTGCAAACTGTCCTTCACTCCACTTACAACTTTGTTAATTTGTGAATCAGAAATGTTCTCAACAATGAACTATGAGTCCCTTACCAAAACATACATATCGGCTCTAGTTCCAACACCTCCGGGCAATCTAGCAGCTGCATCTCTTACCGAACAAAGGATAATAAAATGAGGCAGTCTATTACACTTAAGAATGTGGTGATGCAAACCTTTTTTAATGGTTTGCCTCTACACCTTTTCAGTGGAACAACAACAAATTTCTGACCATCAACAGCTGTACATGAGAAAGCCTTGCCAGGTACGCTGTACCTTAGAGCTTCTTCTCTACGGAAATAAGCTCTTATTTCCACCGCAGCAGGGGCGAATCATTTCGAGACTCTTCACAGATCTTGATTCCTTTAACCTTTCACCAAGATTCAATGTGCATGATCTACCTTTGGCCATTTGTGTCAGAATCAGTGCTGCACGAATCACTCTCTTGTCTGGCATGTCATCAGGGAATCTTCCGTTCATCCTTGATGCAGTTAGTGACCAAAAGAGAATCTGTTTCTGCTATGCTGTTTGTAAATCTGAAATTATTGTAAGCACAACATCTTAGTCCTAAAAGCATAGCGGCTGCTTCTGCTATGTTGTTTTTGTATCCTTTCCCACAGGTAGTAATCAGTAAGCCGAAATAGTGATTCTTGTACCCTGTCCCACAGGTATCTTGAATGCAACTTCCATCACCTTCAGTAAAGCTTTACTAAGGGAGAAAGGGGTCTTAGCCAATTAACAAGGTTGATAGTTCTTTGGTGTAAATTGGCTTTACTTGCTTGACATATGCTTCTCCGATCTTCTCCAAATCTGGTTTTTTTGAAAGGTTTCTTCATAAACTGCATAAGCGTAAACATAGTATTAGAAATGATATAGTGTAATTGATATACTCAAATTTGTTACTACATATTTTCCAACAAATAATTGGTCCAGGGGACTAGCAATATGGCTTTGGTAATACTGATAGTTACAGTGCCATTTGAGACTTTCCCCTTCTATACAGTCTGCAAGTGCATTGATCAACGTGGACTTTCCAGAACCACTAGCACTAATACTAATATTTTTGTCGATGAGTTTAGCTTTCCTGCTGCTTTACCTATCCTGCCAACTTTGATAGTGTTGTTTCTTCAGTTTTTCTCTTCTTCTGGTAAAGGTACTATGTAAAGTCTGGAATGAGGTAGAGTTGTTGATTTTCTTTCACTTACTGTAAAGAGAAAAGAATATTAACCAAGCGAGTAACGGATTGGCAATGTTTTAAATCTTTTTCCTTCTATATTGAGAAGGAACTGTTGTCATCAGATTTACTTTTGGTATTTTACATACAAATAGGTAGCACGTGTCAAATGTCTGCATAATCTTATTCATATTTTTATAAAAAGCATACAAGAAATTCTTTTCTTAGCAATTAATTAATAGTGTGTGAAATGACATGTTTGCTGTTAACAGGCTTTGGTTAAATTATCTTCTCTTTTTTCTTCTTGTTTTGCCTTGAAAAGCATCTGAATTGCAGCAATTACCAAGTGTTGAGATTATTGTTTGCTTATTAATTGATGCTTCGGCCTAATTTCTTTTTTATTTGTTAGTGTGAAGATCCATTGTATAACAGAAACTTGGTCATCTATTCATAGGGTTGATTAGAAGGACTGTTAGAAATGGATTTTTCGTGCAAAGAAAGCGACGTGGAGGAGTCTTTACCACCTGGAGTGTTTGAGATACCTGGAGAGCCGGCTGTTGTTATTAACGGGCTGCCTCCCTTTTCTTCAAGTGCTGACACCTTTTTCCCCTGCCCAATAGTTACTGATGCAGAATTACATAAGAATGCTGGTTTTGCTCAATGGCTTGAAGGAAGAGAAGTTCGCAAGGTGTTTGGGGGCCAGTATTACTATGGGAAAGTTGCTGGATTTGATGAGGAAGTTGGTTGGTTCAGGGTGAAGTATGAAGATGGCGATGTCGAAGATCTTGAGTGGCATGAGTTGGAACAAATTCTTCGGCCTTTGGACATTACTATTCCATTGAAAACAATAGCCACAAAGATCATTAAGAGAAAACATAGATCCATTCAGAAATCCAGGGGTAGAACTAGAAATCAAGGTGTAAAAAGATGACAAAGATATGGTGAAGAAAAACGTCGATTTTATGTAGAACTCCGGGCATGTCAAACATGGCACGTACTTTTAGCTCCTATGGATAGAATAGCGTATTAGGCAGCTTCATGAACAAGCCATGAGAATTCTGAAACATCTTCTGGAGAATGGTAGGTAAATGTAGTCTGGTGAGTTGAATCTTTGTAGTTTTATCGACTAGCCTAACATTCATTAGTATAAAGGCATCATTTCTGCAAATTTTTTTTTGAAGTACTCATTCTAAGTATTAGTTTTGTAAAAATACAGCGTCATTCATGCTACACTTTTTATGGACTCATTTCAACCTAAAACAAACATAATTTATTCGCAAAAAGAGAACCAGGCGTGATGAGTTCGCTGTATGGTGCAACTCATTGGAGGCAGATGGCAAATTTTGGACTCTAATTCTTAATTAATATGGATTTAGTGAATTCGTCGAAAAAGGAATTGCATTACTGGTAGTATATGTCACGAGCTTCAACTGCAATCATAGTAAAGATCGTTTATTATTAAGGGAAAACAATGATCCCTAAATTATTTATGTATACGTAGCTTTCAAAGTAGTAAATTTATTCTAGGTTATTAATTAACACATTAAAAAAATATATCGTTGATGCATATAAATCTATACTTTTTAGTGACTCATTTCAATCTACCAAAAAAAAATTCATTCGTAAAAAGATAACCAGGCGAGATGGGTTCTTTGTTATAATAATTCTTAATAAAAAATTAGTATATTTATTCTAGGTTATTAATTAATACATATTAAAAAAATTATATCGTGAATGCATATTATATTATGTAATGACTCATTTCAAAATAAAACAAACATAAAATTGATTCGCAAAAAAGAGAACTAGGTACGATGGTTTGCTAGGATGTAACTCATTGGACTCAAATAAAAAACTTTAAAATTGGATATAGTGAATTCGTCGTTAAGAAAGTATCATCAAAACTTAAAGGCAAGTTCTATAGAGTGGTGTAATTAGGCTGACCATGTTGTATGGGGTGGAGTGTTGGCCAGTCAAGAACTCTCATAAGATGATGAAAGTTGTGGAAATGAAGATGCTGAGGTGGATGTGTGAGCATTCTAGGAGAGATAAGATTACGAATGAAGATATATGAGACAATCTGATTATGTGAGAGTGACTTTATGGTGGATAAGCTAAAGAAAACAAGACTGAGTGGTTCGAGCATGTGAAAGGAGATACGCAGATGCCCAAGTGAGGAGGTATTAGATGTTGATAGTGGTGGGTTTATGGAGAAGTAGAGGTGACTAGATACAACATGACACATCTTTAGCTTACCATGAATATGACCTTAGATAGGAGGTTGTGGAGGTCGAGAATTAGAGTGAAAAGTTAGTAGGTAGTTGGGTGTAGTCTTGCTTTACTGCGGGATAGGCATGGTGCACCACACATATTTCTCCTTGTATACCAGTAGCATTAGTACTAGTCTCATATTTTTTTATCCTTCGAACTTTGTTATTGCTTGTTGTTTCTTTGCTTCGATTATAATTTTATTTTGTTGTTGTTACTATTCCTCTTCTTATTGCTATACGTAATGATTTTTTTATTTTCTATGTCTATTTTACTTCTGTATTTATTTTTAAACTGCTTTTATATGCGTTACTTGAGCCGAGGGTCATTTGGAAAAAAACCTCTCTACCTTCTCGAAGTAGAGGTAAGGTATGCGTACACTATACCTTCCCCAAACCTTTCCTGTGGAATTACAATTGGTATGTTATCGTTGTTAGTGAATTCATCGAAAAAGGAATCTTACTATAGATTGATTGTATACCACACAAATTTTAACTACAACATGTTAAAAATCTTTTATTATATTAAAGATAAATAGTGATCCGTAATATTATATAGCTTCCAAAATAGTAACGTAAAATATAAAAAATCATCAGATAATGATCAGTGTCACACGGAAAATTAGATACATCTAATTTGAATTTCAATATTTTTTTTAAGGGAGGAAGCTATATTTTTAGAGAAGAGATTAGATGACTAATCTAGAAAATCATTAAGATCCACTTATCACCTTATTAATATTCCTTTTTAGCCAAAGAGATTATATGACTAATCTAGAAAAACATTAAAATCCACTTATCGCCTAATTAATATTCCTTTTTAGCCAAAGAGATTAGATGAATAATTCATAAAATCATTAAAATCCACTTATCACCTAATTAATATTCCTTTTTAGCGAAAAAGATTAGATGACTAATCCAGAAAATCATTCAAATCCACTTATCGCCTAATTAATATTTCTTTTTAGCCCTTTTGACTTCTATCTATATAATTTACAAAACAAACACATACATTGTGTATCTGATTTCAGTCTTCATCATACCATTCATATTCTTGCACTTCAACATCTTCTTCCTCCTTATCACCTCAAACTGAACGAAATTCTTCCTTCTTCTTTTATTGTCCTCTATTTTTTCATTTTTATTGCACTTCAACATCTTCTTCCTCCCTATCACCTCAACAAGAGACTCATAGTTCATTGTTGAGGACATTTCTGATTGGCAAATTAACAAAGTTATAAGTGAGTGTTGGATCCTTTACACTATGAAAATGATCCGTGTGTAAAATATGAGAAGTGATGCGTCCGTGGACTTATTTACATGCAAATCGGAGATTTTTCCCTTAGGACCATTCATCTCCCTTTTCACCTTCTTCGCAAATAGTACTAGAACAAACAAACTAGTTCTTCAAACACTATTTTTTTTTCTTTGAAAAAAAAACTGGAACCCGAAGAATCAAGAATGTCTTATACCCTTATGTTTTTCTTCCTGCTCCAAAGTTTGGATCTTTCTGCCATGGCTACAACATTGAAGCCAAATTTTTATTCCGAGAGTTGCCCACAAGTTGAATCTTTAATCAAAGGTGTGATGAAGAAAGCAATGAAAAGAGAACCATGGCTGTATTTTTGCTTCATGTAGATGGTCCACTAAACACTATCTGACCATGTGAAAGGAAAATTATATGGTCCAATAAGTTGAGAATTCTATAATTTTCCTTTCACATGGTCAAATAGTGTTTAATGGACCATCTATATCAAGCAAAATTACAACCATGGTTCTCTTTTCATTGCTTTTTTAATAACATCTTTGACTATAGATTCAACTTTTGGGGAACTTTCTGAGTCAAAATTTGGTTTTAGTGTTGTTGCCATGGCAGAAAGATCCAAAGTTTGGAGGTGGAGGAAGAACAAAAGGGTATAAGCCATTCTTGATTCTTGGGGTTCCAGTTTTTTTTTTTTTTTTTTCAAAAAAAACAAACTAGTGTTTGAAGAACTTGTTTGTTTGTTCTTGTACTATTTGGGAAGAAGGTGAAAACGGAGATTAGTGGTCCTAAAGGAAAATTTCTTGATTTGCATGTAAATAATCCATAGATGCCATCACTTCTCATATTTTACGCTCGGATCACTTTCATGGTACAAACGGTCCAATGCTCCACTTACAACTTTGTTAATTTGTGAATCAAAAAATTTCCTTAACAATAACTATAAGTCCCTTGACAAAACATACATATCAGATCTAGTTCCAACACCTCCAGACAATCTAGCAGCTGCATCTCTTACCAATTAACAAAGGATAGTAAAATGAGGTGGTCTATTGTGCTTAAGAATGTGGTGATGCGAACCTTTTTGAACGGTTTTCTCTATACCTTTTTCAGTGGAGCAATAACAGATCCCTAAGCATCAACGGTCATATATGAGAAAGCCCTGCCAGGTACTTTGTACCGTAGAGCTTCTTCTCTACGGAAATAAGCTCTTATTTCCTCGCAGCAGGGGTGAATCATTTCAAGACTCTTGCACAACTCTTGATTCCCTTAAACCTTTCACCAAGATTGAATGTGCATGATCTACCTTTGGCCATTTGTCTCAAAATCATTGCGGCATCAATCACTCTCTTGTCTGGCATGTCACCTTGGAATCTTCCATTCACCCTTGATACAGTTAGTGAACAAAAAAGAATCAGTTTCAGCAATAGCAAATCTGAAATTATTGTAAGCACACCATCTTAGTCCAAAAATCATAGCTGCTGCTTCTGCTAGGTTGCTTGTAACCTTTCTCACATGCACCTTGAATGCAACTCCCATTGCTGTTTGTTAAGCTTTACTAAGGGAGAAAGGGGTCTTAGCAACTTAACAATGTTGATAGTTCTTTGGTGTAAATTGGATTTACATGCTTGACATATGTTTCTCTTGTCTTCTCCAAATCTGGCTTTTTTGAAAGGTTTCTTCATAAACTGCATAAGCGTAAACATAATATTAGAATGATATAGTGTATGGATGGATCGATAGCCTCAAATTTGTTACTCTATATTTCCCAACAAATAATAGAGGGGAGGGTCTTAGTAATGTAGCGGTCAAAAGGATTAAGGGATTTGTGATTCCACCAATTAAGGAGAATGATCTTCAAGTTCATTTTTTTGTAAACAATATCCAGGGGACTAGTAAAGTGGTGCTAGATGCTCTTTGCTAAATCACTTTTATAGGAGATATGTCGGAGCTTTCCAAAGTGGTACTCATGTTTTAGTTGTTGAATTGACAATTAAATAGTCATACGTATTTATAAATGACCTAACATAAATACAAAATTCGACCTAAAAGTTACTGGATCCGTCTGAACAGATATAACGTTATAGCTCTGCCCCTAATGATGAGTTTGTACTTTTTTTTGGTAATTGAACATGCTTTATTAATTACCAGGAAACACACCAGTTGTCCCCTCTCATATCAAACTATCATACTCCCTAGATATCTCCTACAGTGAACAGACAAATTCAAACATAGCCTTGGTCCCTCTGATTCTAATACAAGTTAGTTTTGAGTGAATGCAAGATGATTTCCACTGGCTTGGCTTTACTTTGATACACCCTTTGGTTCCTCTCATACACAGTAGCTGCAAATCCTGCTTTGACCAATCTTCTTCTAGCACTTTTGCCCTTGGAATGTTGTACCACCCAATGCCATTCCTGTGCCCAGTGAAGAGTGCTTCTGTGCCATCCTTGCCATTCTTGTATCCCTTGCCACACAGCTCTAGTAAAATCACAATTGATAAACAAATTGTAACACCCCGTACCTTCCCAACTCTACTTGATGACATTGAATAATGTTTACTTAAGTGTCGAGAGTTATAAGTATGTATTTGGAAATGGTAAAGATGAGAAAAAAATTAAAATTTGGCCGTGTACATGTGACGAGCCTTTCATAGGAAGTGTTTTGTGACTTCTTGAAGCATTTATGTCATACCCCGTACACATTTTAACCTCATTTGGTGACTTAGAGTCATGTTTACTTGATGATTAAGATCACTAAGTGTGTATTTTGTCGTGTTTTGATAAGGTATTGGACGATACGCAAGTGTTGGAAAAATGGCCGAAAAATTCAGCAAAGCATCAAAACTTGCGCCACTACCCTGTTTCAGGGGGTGTGGCGCAAGCCACCTGATTCAGAGGGGTCTCCAAACTTGCGCCACTGCCTTGTTTTGCAGCAGTGGCGCAAGGCACAAACATTTTGCCTCCCCGAGCTCGTTTCGTAACGCAATTTTACGACGCTTCTTGGATGGTTTCTTTTGGTTCTTTGGAGTTATTTGAGCATTGTTAAAGCTTCAAACACTTCAATATACTCCTACATACTTCTACATGACCAAATCATGAAATGTGAATAGTGATCCAAAATGTCCAAGGAAGCCAAAGGCGACTAGAATTCCTATGTTTGCGATCGAGGCGACGAGTGAGCATAATGTCGTGACATTATGGAATTATTTAAACATGAGATTGTGGGGGTATTATACATGTAATTAGTTGGGCTAAATTAATTTTGTTCCATTGGGCTCAAATGAGGCCCAAATATTAGCATGGATACATGGCCCAACAAGAAGGAAATGATCCATTCTTGTTTGACCCAAAGAAGGCACTCAATTATTGACCAAGTGGGGATAATTATAAGACTTGAGGGCCTATATAAGCATGGAAAAATCAGAATTTTAATCCACAACTACACACATGCTTTTCTTGTATTTTCTAGAAAATTCCCCAAAAGCCTTTTCTCTCAACTTCAAACCCTAGAGCTCAAAGCCAACTTTTGGAGCAAGATCACCACCTTCCAAGCTTGGGTAAGTGATTATTATTGTACTTTAACATATTAGAAGCATGAGAAAATATTTATATCATGTTGGTTATGGTTGGAAAGGTTGGACATGGCACTTTTGGTTTTGTGAAAGAGATGTGTTATCCATGGGATTATAGCTTGAATTATGACTTGTGCCTTTGATGAAAGATCATGGTATGGACAAAATAAGAACATCTATGGTGTTATTTTGTTATTAAATTTGTTATTTTTCTATAAGTGCAAATTGTGGGATTTTGGCCGATTTGTGCTATGAAGTGTATTAAAGTGAATTGATGGGTTGTTTGTGATGTGGTGTGGATAAGAAAGTGTAAAGGGGAATTGTTGTGGTGGAATGTATTGATTATCATGTATTGGTCAATGTTGGGAATATTGGAGGATTTTTGGAATAATGATTTTATCAATGGTTTTGTCAAGGGGGAAATGGCATGTTAAAGCTAAACATGTGACTTATGGTTATTTTATGCATTTGTAAAGTAATTGGTGGTTAATGTGAACTTCGTTATGCATTTGTGTTGTAGAGTGACACATAAAGAAGGAGCGGGACTATTGTATGCACCCCTAGGATTATATATTCGTATTGCGAATCCAAGGTATGTAAGGTTACTTTTATATCCTTCTGCAACATATGATGTTCACACTGTCATAGCACTTACTTGATTTCGAAATACTCTAAGGTATTTCATATTCAATAGTTGGCTAGAGTACTCATATGTTCCTTATTCATTGGTCACTGGTGAATCGTATAACTCATGTTTATTGATTGACTCATGTCCATTGGTTGACTCACGTTCATTGGCTAATATGTTAAAAGTTCCAAATGATCTAAGGTATGGCATCGCAGGGTGATGAATAGTTAGTATCGCAGGGTGATGAATAGTTAGTATTCACATGTATCGTATTTAGTGATCATTATGTTAAGCTTCCAAAAGTGTACTATACCAAGGGGGTTCTATAGTATGCCAACTAGGAGTGATATATTGATAGTCATATGTGTTTTACTCCTATACGAATCATGAATCACTTAGTTCTTATTTATGGGTGGAAGTTCTTATGTTGTTGATCCTAAGAGAATTATCCCAATAAGAGCAATGAGGTAAAGAGAGCTTGTTTAGTTGAATATCATTGTTCCGATCATGTGAGGAGTCCTATGGTATGATGATTATCCTTGTACCAATTGTAAGAGTATCAATCTCATAAGAGTGATAAGAGAGGTGATGTGCAAGTTCGTATAGTTATACTTCATAAGTGGAATTGTCAATCTCATGAGATAAAAGGGTGAAGTGAGATGTGCATGTAAGTACGTGTTTGGCTAAGGTGTTAATCTCATAAAGTACAAGAGTAAGGTAAAGTATATAAGTGTGTGCTTTAATGTCATGATCTTTAACGTGTCATTCTCATAATTATGTAAAGGGTGTTAGATTGGAAAGGAGTAATACGTGGTTGCCTTATGGTTCATTGAGTATAGATCACATTCTAAAGGGTATAAGTTCAAGAGGGAATAGTCCTAAGATTTTGCTATGTTATTCATTATAGCCCACCAAAGGTGGAGGCCCGGTATCATGCTTACGTATATAAGATCTCATAGGAATAGTGAAGGAGGTGAAGTGCGAGCTACTATATCTATCCCTCACTAGTTAAGGTGCGAATCTCATGAAGTTAAAAAGTGACATAGTTGTGTGTTTCAATAAGGTCCTAAGGCATCTCTTTTCACGTTATCATCTAGTGCCAATCATATACACCTCATTCTTGATTTATTATTATTCATGTGTTACATAATTATGGCTCATGGTTCCAAGGTTCAAATAATGTTATGTTCTAAAGCTTTCAAATCATGTCATGATCCTCAAGGTATCAATATCTCTCAAGTGAATGAATCAATCTCCCACAAGCAAATGTACTAATCTCAAAGTAATGAAGTAAAGGAACCAATGTATGTAATATTGACCCACAACAAAGTGGATGCCCACCAAGAGTGGATGACTACCCACAATAAAGTGGATGCCCACCCAAGGGTGGATGACTACCCACATTAAAGTGGATGCCCACCCAAGGGTGGATGACTACCCACAATAAAGTGGATGCCCACCAAAAGGTGGATGATCATAATAACCCACCAATAAGGTGAACGACTAATAAAGATGACGAAGGTAAGTAAGGAAAATAATAAACGTAATGTACATGGTTTCCCACATACAGAAAAAGAGTTTATTCACATTGCTATTTCTCTTATATTGGTTTCATGGTTGTTATTATGCACGGATCCTTGGAGATAGTCATAAAGAAAGAAAGGTACATAAGTCCGCACATAGAGTTTTTCTTATAATTATTTCCATTGAAATTCTTATGTATTGATGCATTGATGTCATTTTCCTAAGGCCTTACATACTCAGTACATTTTTCGTACTGACCCCTCTTGGGGACTTACCTTACATGTTGCAGGTGCATGAATTAGTAGACCTCGTCAGTAGGTTGCGGACCATTTGCAGAGTATTGGTGAGCTCCAATTGCTTCGGGGCTTCCCAAGTCATATGTGTTCATTAAATGTTGGCATTTTGTAATTATTGTATAGACATGGTCATGTATCTGTAGAGGCTTTGTAGACATATGTGGGGAGATGAAAGTAAAGGATGTATGTTCATTTTGACGCAATGGCCCTAACGGCCAAAGTTTTATATATTGCATATGTTATCACGAGTTTCGCCTTTGATACTTAATTACATGATATAAAATGAGATGCATACGCAATCGTACATATAAGAGTACTTGAGCAAAGATTGGTTCTCTCGAGCCTCCTCGGCTTCGGGTGCCAATCATGCCTCGTGGGGACTCGGGGTGTGACACAAATGATCTGCTGTTTCATCTATATGGTTACAGAAGACACATTTGCTATCCACACTTAACCCCATTTAACGAGCCTGTCTTTAGTTCTAAGTTTCTTTTGCAGTGCTAGGCGCAAGATAAAGATTTGTTTGGGACATGCTACATTGTGGCTAATCAGGTTCCTCTAGTCCACATTCTCAGCTTCACCTCTAAGTTTCTTGTAAGCACTAGAAATCTGATAGCTGCTTCTTACCCTAGTACTTATTTTTACCTAGTGCTTCCTTACATTGAAGATTTTCCTGACCATCTAGAAAGTTTGTTTGGGAGCATCCATTGTATTAATATTATGCCTCTGTAAAATAGTACTGAGTGTGTTTGGTACAATGAATAGAGAAGAAAATAGCACAAGGATTTAATGAGGTTCAAGTAAGCCTAATCCTCAGTACAGAAGCAGAGAGATTTAATGAGGTTCAGGTAATATTTTGTCGATGAGTTTAGCTTTCCAGTGAATAGCTGCAATTTTACCTATGTATCCTGCCGACTTTTTTTTAGGTAACCATGTAAACGTACCATTAACAAGCAAAGAATAAAGCCTACTGAGCACTCAACTCCTCACCCATAACAGGACAGGAAGCTGAGCCTCAAATCCTCTAATTACATATGATTAATCATCCTCCTGAATACAAAGAATCCTATTAATAAAAGCTCTACTCCTATCTGTTTTCTTTGAAGAGTTCAACAGCTCTATTCTATGTACAAGCTCCTCCTTAATCTGTCTAACTACATCTGATGCCTGGATAATTTTATGGTTGAAAGTCTTCCAGTTCCTATCTCTCCAAGTGTGATATAGCATTGCTCCACATGCTGCTGCTATTACTTCTTTCTGATATCTTCTCCAGTGTTTCTTCTTTATTCCCATCAACGTTTGTTGCATGGTTCCAAGCTGAATGTGAGTATTAATCCACAGCATCAGCTCTGCATGAACACCCTTAATCCAATTACAATCCACAAACAACTGAACAAGTGCTGACTAGTCTCCAATACTTGCATGTTATATAAACAGCAAGTTGGATCATCTACTTCCAGCTTTAGCTTCAACATTCTTTCCTTAGTAAGGAGCCTGTTCTTCACTGCAAGCCAAGTAATTACTCTGTGTTTTGGTAGTGCAAGTGTTGTCCATATTAGCTCTGCATTATCCATCCTCTCATGTGTTCCCAACAGCTTCAAATAGCTTTGACTTATGGAGTATTTCCCAGTAGCAGTTAGCTGGTAGACATCATTTTTATACCAATCAGACATTTGTTCCTTCAGAGAGTTGATCTTTCTCCAATACCAGCTATTATCCTGTGGTGTTATGTTGTTCCAAATACTTGAGTCATCTTTCATAGAAACACCATGAACCCACTTCACCCATAGTGAATTCTTGTCAACCACCAATTGCCACAATAACTTCCACACTGAGGCAATGTTCCACAACCTGCAGTCCTTGATGTTCAATCCACCTTTACACTTTGGTAAACAGACAGTTTACCATGATACTAGACATGGTTTTCTCTTTTCTGCAGTTCTTCCCCATACATACTCTCTACATATCCTGTCTGTTGAAGTGTTGAGATATTTGTTGTTATTGTTTCTTTTTTCATTTAGTATTTTTATTTCTGAAATTCAGTCAGTTAGTTGAGATAGAATAGGAGTTCATTTAATACCCTAGTTGAAATAGAATAGGAGTTTTTTTATCTATTTATTTTCTAAGCGTGAATGAATAATACAAGCTGAATATTTTTTGGCCATCGTATCCTTTCTTCTTCTCTGTAGAACAATAAATGGTATCAAGAGCTATTTGATTCTAAGGGCTTGTGAGTTAGAGAAGACCCACAAAAGAAAACCTGCATAAAATACAATACTATTATGGCTTCCAGCAATTTCTCAATTCCTTCACCCCCAATTTTTTCTGGTGAGAATTATCCAATTTGGGTTGTTAAAATGAGAACTTATTTGCGAGCATATGATTTGTGGGAAGTGGTAGAGTTTGGAGGAGAGCCAAATCCTTTGCCAAATAACCCAACTATAGTGCAAATAAAGAGTCACAGAGAAGAGGTTTCAAAAAACTTTAAAGCTCTCTCTTACATACAGTCAGCTCTTTTGGAAGTAATTTTTACAAGAGTTATGGCTAGTGAGACATCAAAGGAGGCTTGGGACAAGCTGAAAGAAGAATTCCAAGGAAGTGAAAAAACCAGACAAATAAAAGTGATAAATCTGAGAAGAGATTTTGGAATTCTCAGAATGAAGGATTCAAAAACCATTGAAGAATTCTCCAACAAGTTGATGAAGGTTGTAAACCTAATCAGACTTCTGGGAGAAGAGCTTATTGATTCAAGAATCATTGAAAAGGTTCTTGTGAGTTTGCCGGAAAGATTTGAAGCAAAGATCTCTTCACTTGAAGATTCGAAGGATCTTACAAAAATGTCACCTTCAAAACTTGTACATGCTCTTCAATCTCAAGAGCAGAGAAGATCCTTGAGGCTAGAAGAAGCTGCTGAAACTGCTCTTCAAGCCAAGTTCATAGGAAAAATATAGATTCAAATGAAGGAAAAATATCAGATACTTCTACTAATTTTAGTAGAAAAAATCAAGGTGATTCTCGCAATGGAGTTAAGAAGAAAGAAAATTTTCCTCCGTGTAAGTACTGCAGAAAAACCAATCATAAAGAGGATGATTGTTGGTTTAAGGGGAAGAAACCACCTCTCCAGTGTAGATATTGCAATAAGCTTGGCCATGTGGAAAGGTTTTGCAGAATGAAGAAGGAGAACAACCAACAAACTCAAAAAGCCAACGTTTCGGAAGTTGAAGAACAGGAGGAGTTTGTATTTACTGCGATGGTAGCAACAAGATTGGACGATGAAAACACATAGTTTTGAGATAGTGGTTGCACTCAACACATGACCAACAAACGAGAATATTTTACGAAGTTGGAGTCTGCTAAAGGCCGTGTCAAGTTGGCCGATAAAAGCAAGTTGGAGATTGTTGATAAAGAAACTGTGGCAATTGAAGCTCCCAAAGGTACAAAATTTATTCAAGATGTTTTGTTGGTACCTGATCTTGACCAAAATCTGTTGAGTGTTGGTCAAATGCTAGAACAAAATTATATGTTACTATTCAAAGACAAAAAATGTATTGTTTTTTAATCTAGTGTCCAAGAAGTGATTATTGTCGAAATGATAAAAAGAAGTTTTCCTTTGAATTGGAACTCAAATTCTGAGCAAGCTTGTCGAAGTAGTAGATGTGAGCATGATTCAAAATTATGGCACAAAAGACTTGGCCATTATAACTTGCAATCAATTCAATATGCTCAAAAGCATGATTTAGTGAAGGACTTGCCTGAAATTGAGTTATGTTCAGAAGTGTGTGAAAGTTGTCAACTAGGAAAGCAACATAGATTGCCTTTTCCAAAGTCAGCAACATGGAGAGCAAGTGAGAAGTTACAACTAGTCCATTCTGACATTTGTGGACCGATGAAAAATCCTTCACTCAATGGCAACAAGTATTCTTTTTATAGCCGATTTCACTCGAATGACCTGGGTGTATTTTCTCAAGCAAAAGCTTGAAGTGTTTGCTGTTTTTAAGAAGTTTAAAGCTTTTTATGAAACTCAAAGCGGATGCTTGTTGAAAACTCTCCAAACAGACAATGGGAAGGAGTATACTTCAAGTGAATTTAATTTGTTTTGTAATGATATGGGAATTGAGCATCAACTTATAGTCACTTACTCACACCAGCAAAATGAAGTTTCTGAAAGGAAAAATTAGTCCGTTCTTGAGATGGCTAGGTGTATGATTTTTGAGAAAAAGTTGCCGAAGTCTTTTTGGGCGGAGGGGGTAAACACCTCAATTTATCTGCAAAATAGACTGCCAACAAGGGCCGTGGATAGGATGACACCAGTTGAAGCTTGGAGTGGCATAAAGCCATCAATTCGAAATCTAAAGGTGTTTGGTTCCTTCTGTTATACTCATGTACCAGCTGTCTAACGGAGTAAGCTTGATGAAAAAGCTGAAAAAGGAATTTTGGTTGGTTATAGCTCTAACTCTAAGGGCTATAGAATCTACAATATTGAATTTGGGAAAGTTTTTGTAAATCGAGATGTGAAGGTGGATGAAGATGCTTATTGGGATTGGAATATCTCTCAAGTCAGAAAGTTGGTCGTTGAACCTACTTTTCAAGGTTCAAGTGAAGACTTGGAAGCAGAGAATGATGAACATTTTGCTGTTAGAGGCACTATACCGTTGGCTGAAATTTATGAAAGATGTAATCTTGTTGTCCTAGAACCTTCAAACTTTCAAGGTGCAAGCAGGGTTGAAGAATGGAAGCAAGCAATGGAGGAGGAGATAACCATGGTTGAGAAGAATGAAACATGAAAACTTGTTGACAAACCTGAAAATAAGCAAGTTATTGGATTTAAATGGGTGTACAGAGTGAAACTGAATACAGATGGATCTATCAGCAAGCACAAAGCAAGGCTGGTCGTTAAAGGTTATTCTCAATAGCCTGGAGTTGATTACTCGGATACTTTTGCACCTGTTGCAAGGATGGACACCATCAAAATTTTGATTGCATTGGCAGCTCAGATGAAGTGGAAAATTTGGCATTTAGATGTCAAATCTGCCTGCTTAAATGGCTTCCTAGAAGAGGAGATTTATGTAGCTCAACCAGAAGGTTTTGTGGTTCAAGAAAGTGAAGGCAAGGTATATAAGCTTCAAAAAACTTTTTATGGATTGAAGCAGACTCCGAGGGCTTGGTACAGCAGAATCGATGCTCAATTGAGCAACCAAGGTTTCAAAAAAAGTGACAATGATGCTACACTTTATGTGAAGACACTCCCTAATTATGGCTCATTAATTGTTTCTTTATATGCTGGCGATTTGCTTGTTACAGGCAGTGATGAGCAAGAGTTGCTAAAGTTAAAAGTGATAATGGAGAAACAGTTTAAAATGTCAAATTTGGGAGAGATGAAGTATTTTTTGGGGCTGGAAGTATACCAATCAGAAGCTGGAATTTTTCTCAATCAGCAAAAATATGCTTTGGAGATTCTGAAAAAATTCAGAATGCAAAATTGAAAACCAATTCCTACACCATTGGTTTTGAATACAAAATTTTCAAAGGAAGACGGAGCCGAAAAGTGTGATGCTTCATTTTACAGAAGTTTGATTGGAAGTCTCTTGTACTTGACGGCTTCAAGGCCTGATTTAATGTATGCTGCTAGTTTGCTTTCAAAATTTATGCAAAGTCCCAATGACATTCATTTTGATGCTGCAAAAAGAGTTCTTAGGTACTTAAAAGGTACTGTAAAACTTGAAATATGGTTTAGACCGGTTGAAGAAGGTGCTTTGCTTGGCTTTGTTGATAGTGATTGGGCCGGGCATATTGACGATTTGAAGAGCGCTACTGGCTATATTTTTTCCTTGGGTTCTGGTACGTTTTCATGGAATTCAAAGAAGCAAGAAATAGTGGCACAATCCACTGCAGAGACAGAGTATGTAGCAGCATCTACAGAAGCAAATCAAGCTATTTAGTTGAGGAAAATTCGGAAGGATCTTGGAATGGAATCGCAAGTTGCAACTAAGATATATTTACCAAAGCTCTTCCCAAATTCAGATTTGAAACTCTTCGTGGACAACTTGGAGTTACCAGCAAACATCTCAAGGAGGAGTGTTAAAGTATTGAGATATTTGCTGTTATTGTTTCTTTTTTTAATTTAGTATTTTTATTTCTGAAATTCAGTCAGTTAGTTGAGATAGAATAGGAGTTCATTTAGTACCCTAGTTGAAATAAAATAGGAGTTTTTTTATCTATTTATTTTCTAAGCGTGAGTGAATACTACAAGCTTAATATTTTTTGGCCATCGCATCCTTTCTTCTTCTCTGTAGAACAACACTGTCCACCTCTTTTAAGACACTTTCAGGCAAGATAAAAGCTGACCCCCAAAAGCTATGAATTGAGAATAATACAACATTCAAGACTTGCAATCTACCTGTATAAGACAGTTGCTTAGCATACACAATTATAATTCTACTTGTGATCTAGATTATCAGTTGTTGGCATTCCATCTTTGTCCACTTCTTAGATGATAAGGGCAAGCCCAAGTATCTTATGGAAAAATCACCTCTGGTATAACCAGTTTTTTGCAACAAGTTGGCCTGAATTTGGTCAGTAACTCCAGCAATAAACATACTGGACTTGTCTAGATTTGCTACTAAACCAGTAGCAGCACTAAAGTGGTTCAGAGTTTCCTTCACTTTAACTACTGACTGCTCCTCACCCTTGCAGAAAACCATAAGATCATCATCAAAAATCAAGTGAGTCAAATCAACCACCTTGCACATTTGATGGTATTTGAACTCAGGTAGTCTACTCATGCATTTGAAAATCTTGGAAAGGTATTCCATGACTAAAACAAACAACAAAGGGGAGACGGGATCCCCTTGTCTCAACCCTCTTTGCCCCTCAAAAAAGCCATGTCCTTCTCCATTTATTTTGACAGTGTACTTAGGAGTTGTAATACATGTCATCATCAAGTTGATAAATCTGCCAGGAAAACCATAGCCTTGCATCACCTCCTCAAGAAACTCCCAGCTAACCATATCATAGGCTATTCTTAGGACAATTTTCATAAGGCACCTGGGTGTTGTCCTCCTTCCATAATGCCTGAGTAGATCATGGCAGATGAGAACATTATGTACCCTTGACCTACCATGCACAAAAGCTGCCTGATTATCTGCAACTCTATGATTAACTGCTTCCTTCAATCTACTACAGATCATTTTGGAGATGCATTTGTATAACACATTGCAACAAGATATTGGTCTATATTGGCTTGCCTCTTCTGCAAATTCAACCTTAGGGATAAGTGCAATATTAGTAGCAAAACGTTGCATAAGCAGTTTCCCTGTTCTGAAAAACTCTAACACTGCCTCAGTAATATCTTCTCCTATTATTCCCCATGCTGCTTTAAAGAAAGTACTTCCATAACCATCTGGCCCTGGACTTTTGGTCTTGCCTATTCCAAATAAAGCCTTCTTCACATCAGCTCCTGAAAATTCTTTCAACAGACACACTTCTTGTGCACTAGTTAGTCTATTTCCCATCCTGATAATATCTTCATTTGCTCCAATTCTTTCAGAAGCTTTCCTTCCCATAAGATCTTCATAATACTCCACAAAAATTGCTGCAATACCTGCTGGTGCTGTCTCCAAAATACCCTGAGAGTTCTTGACTTGAGTAATAGCCTGCTTCATTTTTTTGTGCTTTATAACTGCATAGAAGTATGCAGTGTTATCATCCCCTAATTTAACCCAAGTCACTTTACTTCTCTGCTGTAGATACATTTCTGCCAGGTAGGAGGATTTCCTGAATGCTACATACTTGGCCTTTTCAGCTTGTTGCAGGTCAACATCAAGGGGGTTAGCCTGCAGCTCCTTCTGAGCCTCATGCAGTGCTAATTTATCCTCAGCAATTTCCACTAATATACTTCTACCATGCTGGGCATGCAACTTCTTAAGAGGGTGTTTTAACTTCTTCAATTTTTGCACCACTTGAAACATTTTACATCCTGGAACCTGAATAGCCCATCCTTCTTGAACCACACTCTAAAACGTTGAATGATGACACCAGGTATTACAGAATTGGAATGCATTATTACCTTTTCTTTCTTCTCCATCAAGCACTAATTTAGCAGGACAGTGATCGCTCATGCCTTCTGGTAAGAAAAAGATCTTGCTAGTTGGCATTATGTTTAACCAAGCCTGATTAATGAAACCCCAATCCAGTTTTGAATAAATTCTGTGTTGCACATGTTTGTCACTCCATGTAAACCTTTCTCCTTGATATGGTAATTCAATTAATTCACACTCCTCCACACATGTTGCAGAATCAACAATTTCAGCCCAAGTTATAGGGTTACCCCCTATCCTATCATCTACTATTAGGACAGAGTTAAAATCACCCAAAATCAACCATGGCAATTGCGCTGATCTATGCAGTGTACCTAGTTCAGTCCACAACTTCTTTCTTTCCTCCCTAGTATTAAATGCATTGACAAAACTAATAATAACCTCTTGCTGCAGTAAAACATGCAACACCTTGCAAGTGATCATTTGTTCTGACTAACTGATAGGTACTACTTTGGAATAATCTGGACTCCATGTAATCCAGATCCTCCCATTGTAATGACATTCTAGATTAGTAACATACTCCCATCTATTAAACATGCTAGCTGCAGCTTCCTCAATCTTGTTGCTTTTTATTTTTGCCTCTAACAGACCTACTAGTCCCACTTTTTCTGTATTGTAAAGGAGTTTCATCTCCTTTTGCTTATTGGGGGCATTTAACCCCTAACATCCAACTAAGAACACTCTCCATCCTCAACAAGAGGATTGAGTTGCCTTGTCTCCTTATCCATTTTTGTCTCTGCCTGACTAGAGACACTAGTGATTCTATCAAGAGCTCCAAATTTATTGCTGAGTTCTGTACCTTGCTTCTGCACTTTTCCATGGCTAAGCCTTGCTGGCGTGACCCAGACTTCCCCAGGCTTGTGTGGTTGATGCTGTATATGAACTTCCTGGTCTTTACTCCTTGCATTCATCTGTTCATTCATTTTACTGCTTACCTCCTGCATCTGAACCTTGCCATGAGATCCTGCAGGTTGTATTGTGTCCTGCTGAGTTCCTGGCCTAGGTTGTTCTTCAGTCGTTTTGCTTTGTACTATTTATGCCTTCTTCTTCCTGCATTGAGCTTCTGAATATCCATATTTATTGCAGTGTTTACAGAGGATTGGCCTCCCATCATAAGTCACCTTTTGCTCTATCACATTTCCTTTTTTCATTTTTGAATCTGACAATCTCAGGCAACTCTGAGTCCAGTTCAACTTCCACCAGCAATCTAGCATAATTCAACCCCAACTTTTTCTCTGTATTTTGATCAACCATCAAAGGCTTACCAATAAGACTTCCTATTTTGCTCAAACCCTTTTGACTCCAATACTTAAAATCAAGTCCAGGCATCCTAATCCAAACTGGGACAGTATGTAACTCGTCCCTAGTGAATTCCATTTCAGGACTCCAGGCCTTAACAATGAATGGTTTATTATCAAAGTGAGCTATACCCCCCTGCACAACCTCATTCTGCCCTTCTGCAGTATCAAATCTTACTAGAACCACACCATTCTTCATCATAAAAATTTTATTAATGCCAAACTTCGACCACAATCGCTGAATGAATCCTTTCATAACCTCAAATGGTGGATATGCACCCAACACGTAAAAAACTACTGCATTTTTCCAGTACTGTATCTCTGTTTCAATGTCCTCATACTCAATTTCCACAATCTCTACGTCTTTCTCACGTTTAGGAGCTACGTAATCTAGTTTAACCCCAGCATTTGCAGTCTTATAGATATCAAAATTGTCCCCGATAGAACTCTTTTGAACCTGATGAGCTAACTCTTCCTCCTTGACTATATCGGTCTATGATTTTGGACTACGATTGTTTGACGTTTTACTCGTGCTTGCAGGTGCTTGTAGAACTCCGGGAATGTGAAACAGGCACGGAGTACTTTTAGCTCCTATGGATAAAATAGCACATTAATCCAGCTTCCTGAGCAAGCTATGTGAATTCTGAAACATCTTGTGGAGAAAGTGTTGGAAAATATGTTCCATGAACTCATACAAAATATATGAAGAAGAACACAAGATGAAGGGTTAATAATATAAACACCAAAAACAGGATTTGAGGCTTGAAACACGCGTGAAACGCTTTCCTAAAAACGATATTTGCTCCCTCTCCTCTGCGAGATTGCTATGGAATTATATGCAAATAGTTTTAGTGGATATGACAAGCCTATTGAATTCTGCACTAAGCAAATAATGAAGAGATTCTTCTGGAAAGCAAGAAATCACAACTTGATCTTTTTATGGAGAAGAAAAGATTCTGTAAAAATATTCTGTAAAAGATTCGTTGGAAGTAGGAGGAAGTAGGATTTAAATAGAATAGGTGGAATCCAAATAATGAAAGGACACAACCTTCCACTAAAAGGCACCTCTTCATAAAGACACATCTTTTCATTTAAAACACTTTTATTATTAATTTAATTAAAACAAAAATCCAACAGAAAGGTAGGTAAATGTAGTCTGGTGAGTTGAATCTTGTCGATAAAAAACATTTGGAATATTATTCATGCTTGAATGTGATTAAGTAAAGTGAAAAAATATTATGAAAAAAAGGGAATAATTTTTATGATCAAACGAGTTCTTAGTTGAAGCACCAAAAGAAAGTTCATAAAAGATAGGTGCAATATGGATTTAAGATCTGCACATTATTGACGTAAATATTTTTTTTTATGTCATCAATGTAATTTAACATATAATAGCATGTCATTTAACATTTGTTCTAGGTTATTAATCAATGCATATTAAAAATAATTACGTTGTTAATACATATAATTGTATACTTTTCAATGACTCATTTCAATCTAAAATAAACATAATATTCATCTGAAAAAAGAGAACCAGGCATAATGAGTTCGCGTAAAGCTCCTAGGAGTCAAATAAAAAATTTTGGACTTTAATTTTAATTAATATGGATTTATTGAATTCGTCGAAAAAAGAATTGTTCTATTGACCACATATGACGCGAATTTTAACTATAATTATGTTAGGGGTCTTTTATTATTAAGGAAAAATAGTGATTCATAAATTATTTATGTAATTATAGGTTATTAATTAATACATATTAAAAAGATTACATCGTGAATATATAAATCTTACACCTTTTTAATGACTCATCAATCTAAAACAAACATAAAAATTCAATTGCAAAAGAGAACCAAGCGCAGTGAGTTCGCTAGGGTGCAACTCAGTAGGGTCAAGTACATTTTTTTGGACACTAATTCTTAATTTGCATGTATTTAGTGAATTCGTTAAAAAAAGAATTTTACTATGAACCGCATATCACACGAATTTTAATTACAATTATGTTTGAGATCTTTTATTATCAAGGAAACATAGTGATTCATAAGTTATTTATGTAGCTTCCAAAATAATAAATTTATTCTAGGTTATTACTTAATACATACTAAAAAAAACTAAATAGTCAATGCATATAACTCTACACTTTTTATTGACTCATCTCAACCTAAAACAAACATAAAAGTCATTTGCAAAAAGAAATCAGAGAGATGGTTTCGCTATATATGGTGCAACTCATTGGAGTGAAATTAAAATTTTTGGACTCTATTTCTTGATAAATATGAATTTAGTGAATTCATCAAAAAACGAATTGTACTATTGATAGTATATCACACGAATTTCAACTATAATCATGTTAAAGATCTTTTCTTGTTACGAAAAATAGTGATTTATAAATTATTTATGTAACTTATAAAATAGTAAATTTATTCTAGGTTATTACTTAATACATATTAAAAAATAACATTGTAAATAAATACTTTTTAGTGACTTATTTCAATCTAAAACAAACATAAATTTCATTCGTAAAAAGAGAATCAGATGCAATGGGTTAACTAGGGTGAAGCTCAGAGGAGTTAAATAAAAAAATTTAAACTTTAATTCCTAATTAGTATGTATTTATTGAATTCATCGAAAAAGGAATTATAATGTGGACCGCATATCACAGGAATTTTAACTTCAATTATATTAGAGATCTTTTATCATCATGAAAAAATAGTGATTCATAAATTATTAATGCAACTTCCAAAATAGTAGATTTATTCTAGGTTATTAATTAATACATACTAGTTTTTTTTTTTTGAATCATCAATGCATATAATTCTACACTTTTTATTGACTCATTTCAACCTAAAACACACATAAAATTTATTTGCAAAAAGAGAACCAGGCGCGATGGATTCGCTATGGTGCAACTCATTGGAGTTAGATAGAAAATTTTGGACTCTAATTCTTAATAAATATGGATTTACTGAATTCATCGGAAAAGAAATTGTATTACTAATAGTGTATCATAGGAATTTCAACTACAATCATGTTAAAGATCTTTTATTATTAAGGAAAAATAATGATCCCTAAATTATTTATGTACGTAGCTTTCAAAGTAGTAAATTTATTCTAGATTATAAATCAACACATATTAAAAATATACACTGTCAATGCATATTAATCTATACTTTTAATTTTAATGACTCATTTCAATCTAAAAAAACATAAAATTCATTTGTAAAAAGATAACCAGGCGCGAAGGGTTCTTTATTATACTAATTCTTGCTAAAAATTAGTATATTCATTCCAAGTCATCAATTAATACATATTAAAAAAAAAATTATATCATGAATGCATATAATATTATGTAATGACTCATTTCAAATTAAAACAAACATAAAATTCATTCGCAAAAAAGAGAACTATGCACGATGGGTTCACGAGGGTGCAATTCATTGGAGTCAAATAAAAAACTTTAGAATTGGATATAGTGAATTCGTCGTTAAGAAAGTACCATCAAAACTTAAAGACAAGTTCTACGGAGTGTTGTGGTTAGACCGGCCATGTTGTATGGTGTGGAGTGTTGACAGTCAAGAACTCTCATGTTCAGATGATAAAAGTTGCGAAAATGAAGATGCATTTGTATACCGATGCATTCTAGGAGATATAAGATTATGAATGAAGATATTTGAGACAATGTGAGAGTGACTTTGTGGTGGATAAGCTAAAGGAAGCGAGATTGAGATCGTTCGAGCATGTGAAGAGGAGATACACAGGTGCCCTAGTGAGGAGGTATTATAGGTTGATAGTGGTGGGTTTATGGAGAATTAGAGGTAGGATGAAGAATTATTGTGGTAAGGTGATTAGATAGAATATGAAACATCTTTAGCTTACCAATTACATGACCTTAGATAGGAGGTGATGGGGGTCGAGAATTAGAGTAAAGACCAGTAGGTAGTTAAATGTCGTCTTGCTTTAATGTGGGAAAGGCATGGTGCTCCGCACATATTTCACCTTGCATACCGGTAGCATTAGTACTAGTCTTGTATTTTCTTTGTCCTTCGAACTCTGTTATTGCTTGTTGTTTCTTTGCTTCGATTATAGCTTTATTTTGTTCTTGTTACTATTCCTCTTCTGATTGCTATATGTAATGATTTATTTTAGGGTAATGGGACAAATATACTTCTGTATTTTATCTTTAAACTGCTTTTATATGCGTTACTCGAGCCGAGGGTCATTTGGAAACAACCTCTCTACCTTCTCGAGGTAGGAATAAGATATGTGTACACTATACTATACCCAAACCTTACCTGTGGAAATACTATTGGTATGTTATTGTTGTTAGCGAATTCATCTTAAAAAGAATCCTACTATATATTGATTGTACACCAATTTTAACTACAAACATGTTAAGGATCTTTTATTATATTAAGGAAAAATAGTGATTCGTAATATTATATAGATAGTTTCCAAAATAGTAAAATAAAAATATATAAATCATCAGATAAGTGTCACATGAAAAATTAGATACATCAAGTCTTGTAATTTGAATTCCAGAAATTCTTTTTGGGAGGGAGGAAGCATTATTTTTAGAGGATAGATTAGATTACAAATCTAGAAAATCATTAAAATCCACTCATCACTTAATTAATATTCCTTTTTAGCCCTTTTAACATCTATCTATATAATCTACAAAACAAACACATACTGTAATACCCCAAAAATTTCTAGTGAAAATCTAGCTTATCTAGTATGCCTCTTAGATTTCAAGAATGGGTTTGTTTGGTATTGTCATTGCTTGAAAAATGTTTGGGGTGAGTTGGGAGACTCAAATGAAAGTTTTAGACGTGATTTATGACCTGTGCGCCGCACTAGAGGAACCTTGCATTGGGACCCGCATCGTAGAGCCCAGAGGTAGAGCCCACTGGTTAGCCTCCACCATGGGCAGTGTGCCGCACAGGAGGTAGGGGAACGATTGGACCCGCGCAGTACACCTCCTCCCTTCTGACAAAATTCTCCTTCGTTTTCTCTTATTTTGGTGGTGATTTGGTAATTTTAAATTTATAGAAACCATCCCTTCCTTACTTAAAACGTTTCCTACACGATTATTTACCCCAATTCTCAGATCTAAATACTCCCCCTTCTCTCCTAAAACCCCAAACTCCCAAATCCCTAAAGAACAACAAGAAATCAAGGTCTAAGGTGACCTCTCAAGGTCATATTTCCAAATTCTTCTCCAAGGTCTGTAGAATTATCCTAAGTCAAATTTATTTCCAACCATGGTTCTTTAAATTGATTTATTTTATTTTTTGGGTAATGATTTAGAGTTGAAAAGTTGGGTTCTTGAATAAAAAGGTATAAATTTTTGAATGGTCTTTCTCCAAAGAAAAAGTGTTTACTTTAATATTTTGAATCGTGATTTGGGTTACTACATTAGTTCTTAAAATTCCTAAATTGGGTTGATAAAGGAGATGATTATTTTGAGTTATGCTACATGATGAATTTCCTTACAAAATATTTAACCTATTTGATATGAACATGACTTTGAAGATGATTTTATTGGGGATTTGACTACTTTAGCATTGTTTACTTATTAAAGGTTTTAACAATTGTTTTGAATGGTATTCAATAATTTATATGGAATATGATCTTTACAAATGAAATATAAGAACTCTCAGCCTCCATAATGAAGATATGAGCTATGAAAAGATAGACTTGCAAATCTTGGTATGACGATACCATTATGATATGAAACTCTTTATGTTCAATGGTTGTTGTTGACACCTAATTTTTGTCCTCCATATTTCGAATTAGTCTTCGAGCTTTCAACTCCAAACAATTTTAGAATAATTGTTTTTATTAAAGAGGCAAAATAGTTGGTTGATGAGATTAAGATACATGTAACACCCCGTACCTACCCAACCCTAGTTGACGACGTTGAACAATGGTTACTCAAGTACCGAGAGTTAAACGTATGTATTATGTAATGTTATTGATGATATAAATGATATTGGGCCTAGTGCATGGAACTAAACCTTTGGAGGAGGTGAAATACCAGTATGTTGTCAAATCTATACGACTACGTGTACACTTACGGAATTAGAAAAAACATGGGAAATTTGAGGAATTATACATTCATTTGTGGGCATGAATAAATCTTGCATCATTGGGCCCAAACTAAAGCTCAAAAATTAATAAGAAGACATGGCCCAAGATAACCATTTGACCCAATCTTCCATTTGACTAATCAATCATGCATTTAATGCCAAGAGATGGATAAGAGTGACTTGAGATATATATAAATATATATATGAGGGATTATACATGAAAGATGATGGGCCAAAGTAATCTTGACCTATTGGGCAATGGAGGCCCAAAAAGATATCCAAGACATGGCCCAAAAGGGGTATATGACCCATTCTTGGCCCATTCTTGCAAGACCAAGTTGTTACAATATGATTGGAACAAGTGGGTGGTAAATCAAGGACCATTAGGGGACTATATACATGAGGAAAAATCAGATTTTGGTCATTAGATATACACATGCCTTTTTGCCATTTTTCTCAAACATTATCTCTTAAGATACAAACCCTAAGACAACTACTTGTTGGGCCAATATCACACTTTGGTAAGTATTTATTCTCATGGTTCAGTATATTATATGTGTAATATGATGTATAAATCATGTTGGTTGTATTGGAAAAGTGTTGGACAGTGTGTTATGTGTAAAACTGTCTATTTTTGCAATCGGAGAATGGTTTTGTCTTATGAACTTGATCATGGACTTATGGTCATGAGGGGATTGAACTTGATGGGTTAAATATTGACATATGAGGTGTTATTATAGTCTTACCATGTGTTGTCATTGTGTATAATGTTTGAAATTTCTATTGTGAAATTGGTTATGGTTTTGGTGGCGGATTGGCCGTAAAGTGTCGTTTTGGTGATGTTATGTGTGTTGTGAGACCATGGCTGGTTTTTGGCATGTTAGATGATCAAAAATATGTTAAAATAAGTTTGGCACCCGCCCTCGCAGACGAAGCATCTGCGGGCGCAGGTGCCTCTGGCTACTACCAAAGGTCACCTGAGGGCGCAGGTGGCTTAGCAGATGGGCCCAGAACTCCAAATTTCTTGTTTTTGCATCCCTTGGGCCCCCCGAAACCCCTATACCCTTCATGGATGTAATTATCAAGTTGGGATGTCGTTTTAATGACTTTAAAATGTCGTATGGAAGCATGTTGGACTATGTTAAGTATGGATGGTTGTTCATATGTTGTTATGAGGCCAATTGAGAAGCGTAAATATGACGAAATGATAATGAGAAGGCATAAAGGGTAATTGTGATGCGAAATGCTATTGTCGTATGAAATCTTGGTCAATGAGTGGAATGTTATGGTAGTGTTGGCATGTTGATATGATAAATGACATTGTAAGAAGACGAAATGATGTTATAAAGTAACTATGTGATTCATGGTCATCTTGTGCAATTGTAAGGTAGTTGGTTGCTAATATAAGCTTCGTTATGTACTTGTGATGTAGAGTGAGACGTAAGGAAAGAGCTGGACTATTGTATTTCCATATAAGCTTGGGTATTCATAGTGAGACGCAAAGGTATGTAAGGTTACTCTTCTATATCTTTCTGTAACATATGGTGTTCATATTGTCGTAGTACTCATTCGATTTCGAAATACCCTAAGGTATTTCGTATCCGAGAATTGGCTAGAGTTACTCATATGTTCCTTATTCATTGGTCAATGGTGAATCATATAACTCATGTTCATTGGTTGGACTTATGTTCATTGATTGACTTATGACCATTGGTTAACTCACATTCATTGTCTAATATGTCAAGAGCTTCAAATGTTCTAAGGTATTGCATCTCAGGTTGGTGAGCTGTTGATATCCACATGTGTCTTATTTAGTGCCCATTGTCCTAAGGTTCCAAAAGTGTTCTATTCCAAGGGGGTTCTATAGTATTCCAACTAAGGTTGATATATATTGTTATTCATATGTGTTTTACTCCTAGACGAATCATGACCCACTTGTTCTTATTTATGGATGGAAGTCTTAAGTTGTCATAAGTTGTAAAGTCCAAGAGAACTATCGCAACGAGAGTAATGAGGTCAAGAGGGCTTGTTTAGGTTGGATAGCATTATTCCAAACATGAAATGAGTCCAAGTTCCAATAGAGTTATATACATGTCTCATATTCATTAGTAATGTTCCAAAAGTCCAATGAGGTTATGTCCCAAGGTTTCAATAGTGGTTATACTCATGTATCTTGTTCATTGATCATTGTCCAATAGTTCCAACAGTGTTATGTTTTCATGAAGGCTATGTTTCCAAGAGTGCTTATTCCTATGTTTCTCACTCATTAATTATTGATCCAAAGCTTCAAAGAAAGTTGTGACTATCATTGTAAAAATCTCTCATAAGCAAAAGTACCAATCTCTCAGAAGTTAAAGTATCAATCTCAAGAGTAAAAAATTGAAGTAATGAACACTTGTTGAGAACGGGTGGCAACCCAAAGGGGCATAAGCCTAGCTAGGGGCAATCCCGAATGATTATTGGATACAGGGGGCAGCTCAAAGGGGCGTAAGACTAGCTAGAGACGAACCTGCTTTATTGATTTATGGGTGGCAGCTCAAAGGGGCATAAGCCTAGCTAGAGACGATCCCAATGTTATTTCCCACTGATCAGTTGGGCCCGGGCATACATGATTGATGATCACATGAATGATGAAGAAGTAAAGGAAAGTGAAATGAAGTAAAGAAAGTAATGCACATGATTCCACATGTATTCTTATGGTAATTTATTCACATGATGTGTTCACTTGTACTTACTTTCATCAAAGTTCCTATATCTCTTATATTTACGTATAGCCTTACATACTCAGTACATTCCTCGTACTGACCCCCTCGGGGGAACTTACCTTACATGTTGCAGGTGCAGGCACTAGTAGCCCTCCGCAGTAGGTTGACAGTATTTGCAGATATTTGGTGAGCCCCAGTTGGTTTGAGACTTTCCGAGTCATAGTTATACATTGAATCTGATGTTTTAGATGTTATGAAATGGTCATGTATTTATTTAGACGCTTTGTAGACATATGTGGGTACATGAATGTAAGAGGTGTATATTCATTTAGTCGGAATGGTCCTAACGGCCATAGTTGCATATAATGTACATGTTTCCCATGACTTTCACCAATGGTATCTTATATATTTCATCAGTTACATGAGAAAGTATGCTATTCGTAAAGAGACATGCATATGAATGAACGTGAGCAAAGATTGGTTCTCTCGGGCCATATCGGCTTCGGGTGCCAATCACGTCCCGAACGGGGTTCGGGGTGTGACAATACATTATGTTTAAAAGATGATTGATGAGATGAACATGAATAAATATGGGTTTACAAAGAATTAGATGGTTAACCGATAAGGTGTGAGTCCCAATTTTGTATATTCACTTTGATTGAGTTGGAGACTGAGAATAGGTTGGGACAATTTTTGTTATTCAAAAGAGAGTAATTGGTTAAAACCCCCTCTAAACTATTGCCTGGTTTTCGAATTTCATACCTAAAATATCGGGTGTTCCATTACCCTCAACAACAACTCCTTTATATATATATATATAAAGAGAGAAGTGTTGAAACCACCTAAAAACTTGACGCGAATTATTACTTTAGTCCTCGAACTATACCTAGTATTATGTTGGAAATAATAATTCAAAGTTGGAGTAGGAATCCTTAGTTGTTTAGAATTTAATATTTAGTATTTATTTAATTCATGTCTAGTTAGGATTAAGATTTGTTTATCCTAGTTTATACAGGAATAGGTTTTCCAGTTCTAGTTTAATTTGATCTCTAGTATTATAAATAGATGTACTCTGTATCAGAGCTTATACGATCTTGGTAGAGAATCAAAGAGCGTCCGCTGCCGGCAGGCGGCTATAAGCCATATATGCCGCCCGTCTGGCCAATGACAAACGACGGGTCAGAGAAAAGTGAGAAGAAGGAAAATTTAAAGTTGATTACAAGTGAATCAACAAAATTGAATGTTGGTGACAAAGTGCATCAACGGGAGTTGGAGACAAGTGCTCCAACAAATAGAATGTTGAAGAGAATTGCTTCAACTATTGGAAGTTGGAGAGAAGTGCTCCAACACAACCAAAAAAAAAATGTTGGATGTTGAAGAGAAGTGCTTCAACTATTGGAAGTTGGAGAGAAGTGCTCCAATACAACTGACATTCTCGGGAACAGAACTGATGAAAGTGGCTATGCTATCATCTTAGTTTACATAAAATGGTGTGCTTTGGTGTTGTTTATTTATCTGCCTTCTTCTTTTCTCTCTCTCTCTGTCTCTCTCTCTCTCTCTCTCTTGCAGTTTGACTATTCATAAAATGTTGCGCTTTGGCTATGCCTTTGGGATCCTTCAAAATTGAGAGAAGGCATCAATAAATATAGCTTAAAAAGGAAGAAGTGATTAACAGAGTTCTTCTTCGTGATCGACTCAAAATATTGAAAAATCATTCTTGACCATCATTTACTTCAAGAAGATCCGTGACAACCTGTACTCAGAGATATGTAACTTCGATCTTCGATCAATGAAACAAGAAGGGAAAATCAAAGGAAGTCGTTTCTTGTGATCAATCGAAAGTATTGTTAGACTTTTTTGGAGATCAAACATATTAGAAGGAGGTGCACATCATTCTATATTGAGAAATATGCTTCTCCAAGACTCCAACCACCAAATTTAGAAAAACAATTGGAGAAAAAAATTAAGAAACACACAAAATTGCACTAACGTCGATTATTATTTATTAACAATAATATTTTTTCACATTTGTACCATGATTATTTTTTCACGCCCCTAATACCAACGAGGCGTGATTGGCACCCGAAGCCGACAAGGCCCGAGAGAACCAATCTTTGCTTCTATTCATTAGTATGCATGCTATAGGAAACCTCACTATCACATAAGAGCATGAACTATTAGTTTTCGAAATCATGGCATATAGATATACACACTTGAGAAACTTGGCCGTTGAGGCCATTAAAACATAACTTCATGAGTCACCTTATGTACATATACCCACGTACGTCTACAAAAGCCTCTAACAGATGCATTGACCAAAACCAACTGAAAGTCGGGACAAGTCCCCGCTTTATACACAATGTACAATATCAAAACATATCTATACTCTGACTCGGAGAAGCCCCGAACTAACTGGAGCTCACCAATGAACCGCAAACAGTTGGCAACCTACTGTGGCGGCCTACTAGTACCTGCGCCTGCAACAAGTAAGGTAGATTCCTCGAGAGGGGTCAGTACGGAATAAGTACTGAGTATGCAAGGCTCAGATGAAACTGTACAATGCATAAATATTTCAATGAGTTCAAATACAAAGGACGAATCAAAATGAGTAAGTCACCATGTTGCATTTTGGAAACCATGTGGATTGCTTTCATTACTTTCTTTATCTCAATGCTCAATGATAACAATGTACCCGGGCCCCTACTGATCAGTGGGTCTTTCCATGACTTATCATCATGTTGGGATCGAGTCGAGCTAGGCTTATGCCCCTAGACTTGCCACCCATAAATCAATGCCTCGGGATCGGGTCGAGCTAGGCTTATGCCCCTAAGACCTGCCACCCATAAATCAATGTATCGGGATCAAGTCGAGCTAGGCTTACGCCCCTAGACTTGCCACCCATAAATCAATACCTCGGGATCGAGTCGAGCTAGGCTTGCGCCCCTAGACTTGCCACCCATAAATCAATACATCGGGATCGAGTCGAGCTAGGCTTATGCCCCTAGACTTGCCACCCATACTTGATCATTGACCACATTTGCATTACTTTATTCATTACTTTGAGATTGATACTTTGATAGTCATAACATCACTTGAAACGTTGGAACACAACATTGTTGGAAACTTTGAATCATTAACCAATGAGTGAGAGACATGTGAATAAACATCATGAGAAATATAACATTACTAGCACCATGATACCATTGGAACCATAGGACAATAATCCATGAACAAGAGACACAAGTATAGGCACTATTGGAATATTGGAACGTAACTTTATTTGAGCTTTCGGAACATTCACCATGAATATGAGACATGAGATTCACAAATGATCCATGAGTAGAAAATATATGACAATGACTAGTGATATACGGATATCGGATACCTTAGCACATTTCGGGATAGGACTAGTGACATGTCAATGTGAACACTATTTGCCGCAGAAAGATACGGATAAAGTAACCTTACATACCTTGGATTCGCAATACGAATATACAACCTTAGATGCGTATACAATAATCCCGCTCCTTCTTTATGTGTCACTCTACAACACAAATACAATACGGAATTCACATTAACCACCAACTACTCTTCAAATGCATGTAACACCAATGAGTCACATATTTGTCCTTAAACATGCCATTTCCCCTTGACAAAATCATTGATCATACTATTATTTCAAAAATTCCATAATATTCCCAACATTGACCAATACATGATAATTGATACATTTTACCACAACACTTCTCCTTTACACTTTCTTATCCATCACACATCATAAATAACCCATCAAATGACCTTAATACAACTCATAACACATATCGGCCAAAATCCCACAATTTTCACTTATAGACAAGAACAAGTTTAATACCAAAAATAACACCATATATGTTCATATTTTGTCCATACCATGCTTTTTCATCAAAGGCACAAGGCCTAATTCAAGTTCAAATTACCAAGATGACACATCTTTCACCAAAGCAAAAATACACTATTCACCACCTTGCCAACACAACTAGCATAATATACATAATCTCCCATGCATATACTATGTTAAACCATAATAATAAACACTTACCAAGGCTTGAAATAGGATAATCTTTGCCAAAGAGTCCAAAGGAATATTTGCTTTAGGGTTTGGAAGAGTAAAGAAATGTTTGTGAAAAATATCCAAAAGTTGTGAGAGCCTTGTATGATTAAAAATCTGATTTTGGTGGCTTTTATGGACTTCAAGTCATCCTTAGCCACACTTGGCACTAAATGATATGTTCACTTGGTCAAATATTGGAAGAATGGGTTATTTTTGCCTTTGGGCCTTCTCTTTTGTTCCATTTTGGGCCCTAATTTTGGGCCCAATTGCACATGTAGCTTAACCCATCAACTTTCATGTAAAATTCACCATATATCACATGTTTAAATAATTCCATAATGTCACAAAAATATTCTCTTAAAAGATTCTCATTCGTCCTTTCGATCGCAAAAATAGGCATTCTAGTCGCTCATGACTTCATTAAATATTTTTGGTAAATACTTGTATTCCATGGTTTGATCATGTAGAAGTATGTAGGAGGGTATTGAAGTATTTGAAGCTTTAACAATGCTCAAACAACTCCCAAGAACTAAAAGAAACCATCTAAGAATCGTCGTAGAATTGCGTCGCGAAACGAGCTCGGGAAGGCAAAATGTTTGTGCCTTGCGCCACTGCTGCAAAGCAAGCCAGTGGCGCAAGTTTTGAGACCCCTCTGAATCAGGTGGCTTGCGCCACACCCCCTGAAATCGGGTAGTGGCGCAAGTTTTTATGCTTTGCTGAATTTTTCGGCAATTTTTCCAACACTTGCGTATCGTCCAATCCCTTATCCAAATGCTACAAAATACTTACTTAGTGATCTTAATAATCAAGTAAACATGACTCCAAGTCACCAAATGTGGCTAGACTGTGTACGAGGTATTACATAAATGCTTCAAGAGGTCACAAAACACTTCCTATGAAAGACTCTTCACATGTACAAGGCCAAATTTTAATTTTTCTCATCTTTAACATTTCCAAATACATACTTATAACTCTCGACACTTAAGTAAACATTATTCAATGTCATCAAGTAGGGTTGGGAAGGTACGGGATGTTACATATTTCTTCTAATAATAAACCATACCGAAGGGTCCCTAAGGTTCACTTGGTTTGCAGACGAATTACAGCGACATAATCTATTAATTTTGGTGAGTTAATAACTCAAATGGTCACTCAATTAATGGACTTTTATCCCAGAAAGTCACTCAACTTTGCTCTTTACTCCAAAAGTCACTCAACTATCACATTTTTACTCAGAAAATCACTCAACCTATTTAATTATTTTTTAAATAAAATTTGCTAATGTGGAATTTCTGTTTACAAATAAAATTTTTAATGACCCTTTTATCCTTATTCCCCTAAATTAATATTTCTCTCTCCTTTGTCTCATTTTTCTTCTCTTTCTCACTTTCAAATTAATAATAATAATAATAATAATAATAATAATAATAATAATAATAATAACAATAATAATAACAACAACAATAATAACAACAACAACAACAACAACAACAATAATAATAATAATAATAATAATAATAATAATAATAATAATAATAATAATAATAATAATAATAATGCTAACATTATTATTATTATTATTATTATTATTATTATTAATATTATTATTATTATTATTATTATTTTTATTATTATTATTTTGAAAGTGAGAAGGATAAGAAAAATGAGAAAGAGGAAAGAGATATTAATTTAGGGGAATAAGGATAAAAGGGTCATTAAAGAGGTACTTTTTATTTTTCAGAATTTTATTTTTAAATAGAAATTTCACATAAGCAAATTCTATTGGAAAATATAATTAAATAAGTTGAGTGACTTTCTGAGAAAAAAATGTGATAGTTGAGTGATTTTTAGATTAAAAAGCAAAATTGAGTGACTTTCTGGGATAAAAATTCATAATTGAGTGACCATTTGAGTTATTAACTCTAATTTTGATTCAAAACATATAAGTATATCTATGCTAAAAAGTTCACCTAAAATATATAGAGTAAATAATTTATTCAAAACTCAACAAGAAATTCTTTCAACAACCCATCAATACCCATATAAGGGATCGTTAGGTACATCGGTTTGGATAAGTAGGTATGAAACTACTTTATACCATCCTACATATATATGGGATAGTAATACCTCATAACATTCATTTGTTTCAATTTATATAGTTTAATTTAACTTTCGAAAGTTAAATTTCTTAATTTTGACGTTAAATTTAGAAACTATGTAAATAGTAGTAGTATAAGTTTGAAAATTTTAATATTTGTTTCCACTTTTAACCTTGCACTTGTCAAAAAGGACTTTAGAGAAGGGCTGTTTTGTAAAATTCAGGAATTGAGTTGAAGTACATGATCTTCCTAGATTAGTTTCATAGAGTGACACGGTTTTGCCTTCTCCTTATATTAAAAATAAATATATTCTGAATTGAAGAAAAGAAAAAGAATTCTTCTTCGTTTAAACGATTTCACAGGTAAGTTTTTTTCCCTTTTTTGTGTGTGTTTTTCTTAGCAAAATTGGAAGAAGGAAAAAAAAAATAGATTTGATTCAGGGTTTCTGCAATTTCTGTTCTTTATTTGTATAAATTATGGGCTTGCAATTTGTATAAATTATCAATATTCGAGACCTTTCTCTCTGTTGTTTCTCCCCCCATCCATTGTGTTTATCGAAGCAAACATTCAATTCTGGAATTTGGACTAAAATTTGTAACAAAATTTAATCAAGGGAATTGAACTTTGCTTTACTTACTAGTGTTCAATTAGGTTTGCTCATAGGATTGATTGATTGACTTTGGAGGTTAATTTTGGATCATAAATCGAATATTTCATCACTTGAATTTTAGAAAGCCAATTTTGTTTAGGATTTGGAATTAATTTAATATAGTCAAAATAATATAGGAATAGGTTTTCTAGTTCCTAACTCAACGAGGATTTGCACCATTGTACTTATTATAAATAGGGGTGCAATTTATTATTTTCCTTCATCCAACATTTCACTCGATCGATCTCCTTATTAATTTTGCAGTGAACTTCACATCTCCTGCAAAATACATAAACTCTGTAGGGTTAATTGTATCATATGTCGGGCCCTAATATGTTGAGTAAGCCGGAGAGTAAGCCGGAAAGTGCCCCGTATTCTATTTCATTGGCAACTGAAATAGATAATTCCTCTCAAGTGTGTGACTCTCCGCGTCCCTATGGCCGCCTTGCAACCATTGCCTATCACAAGGGCGAGCAGAGTTTACAGGCTGTGGTTTCTCTTTTCAAAAGGATTGATATGGCGGTGTTTCCAAGTCCAGATCGTGTACCTCCATCACCTAGTCCTAGTAAGTCTTTTTACCTACACATTGTGTCGTCATATAGAAACAGATAATTCATTGTCTTGATCTTAATTGTGTTTTCCTAACCTTGGTTGAGATGTTGAATATGTTTTTCTCGTGTTTCTTTCAGGGTGTCTCATGGTGCCTTATAACGTATGGTGGCTTCTTTTTAGTCTCGTTCCCTTTTTTTGCATGATCGCTGCCTTCGTGAAATTAATGGGTGATCCAAAACAATTCGTAGTTCTAGGCACCATTGTCTGTGTTGGTGGCTACATAATCCATTTCATTGTGTTGTTCTATGTTTTTTATTGGTATCGCGACATGCCTTTCCAGCTAATTGGTGCCAAGACCAAATTTATGATCGAGGTCATTCCTTTGATAACTGCAGCAACCTTGCATCACTTTTTGGCGTTCAATTATGCCTACATCGCTCTACTGGTATCGATAGGCTGCACCGGATATTTCTATACATTTGCCTACTTGTTACACGTAGCGTATGACATTAGTGTAGACGTATTGTTAGGATTAGTTATGCAGGTTCTTGGTTACATGTTGAATGTACAATTGTTAGTTAGAGCTTTGGTTTTGAGCTTTTGCTTAGGTTTTAGTTTCTATAGATACGTCACGTATTGTGCTCCTAAAGTACCTGCTCATCGTAAGGAGGAATCGGAACTGCTGCCTTGTTGATTTGAAGGCACTAATTTCGTGTACTGTTATGTATAGAATCCCATAAATTATTTTCTGTTTTTCTTTTTTGTTATGTGATGAGATTCTTTGATTCACACACATTTGTTCTAGCTTTGTCTTGTGCCCTAATCACCGTACAACTGTATCAATGGAGACGAGGAAAACGTTTTCTTAAAAAAATATTTCTTAGGAAAATAAGTGGGCCTTTAACCTATTTTCTTGTGTTTGGTGTTTAAGCAAAAAATATTTATATATTATTCAAACAAATACTATCAATGGAGACGAGGAAAACGTTTTCTTAAAAAAATATTTCTTAGGAAAATAAGTGGGCCTTTAACCTATTTTCTTGTGTTTGGTGTTTAAGCAAAAAATATTTATATATTATTCAAACAAATACTATGAATTACGGGGTTGAGCTGGGTGTGGGAGGTGATGGAAATGGGAGCTACGGGGCTCAACAAAATATATCACATTACAACGAAAGAGAATTCATGAGTATCTATTATACCAAACTATCGAATAAACAGCAACAAACAAAAGGAACCCCTTACAAAAATTTAAACTCATCACTCATTCTGACTGACCTTCGGAGACGAGGCTCATATTTGTAGGCATCTAAGCCAGGAAGCCCATGGTTGTACACATTTGGTACTATGGTTGGACTGTGATCGTGAAGGAGAAAATATATGCTTTGAAGGTATACTTTTTGATCGTGGCGTTCTTATTTCACTGATGGCAAATACTTTCTACAGTCATGCTAACACTCCCCATCAAGTTGGTGTATAAATATCTCTCATGTACAACTTGTCAATAACTCCACGAAATATCCTTCCTGAGACTGCCTTTTTAAGAATGTCTGCAAGTTGGCTTTCTGACTTGACAAATGGAAACTGAATAATTTTTTGGTCCAACTTCTCTTTGATAAAATGACGGTCAATTTCAACGTGCTTATTGCGATCATGTTGTATCGGGTTTTGGGCAATTTGAATAGCAGCTTTGTTATCACAAAATAAACCCATAGGCATTGAACATTCAATTCCAAGATCCTGTAGCACTCCTTTAATCCATAACAGTTCGCATAAGCCATGTGTCATACATCGAAACTCTGCTTTTGCACTTGACCGAGCAACAACCTTTTGATTCTTGCTTCTCCAGGTGACAAAATTTCCTTCTACAAACATGAAATATTCTGAAGTAGATTTTCTGGTTGACTGATCCCCTGCCCAATCAGCTGGTTGACTGATCCCCTGCCCAATCAGCATCGGTGTAACCTTTAATAGTGGAGGCTTCATTCTTTGAGTACAGTAACCCTTTTCCAGGTTCACCTTTCAAATATCTCAAGATTCTATAAAGTGCTCTCATGTGTTCTCATTTGGAGCATGCATAAATTGGCTTACGACGCTCACAGCATACAGTGGCGGCTCAACGATATTTGTGGCCTAATTATATAAAGTGAAACTTCAACAAGAGGCCTTTAAGTTTTTCGTTAAAAAAAAATATTGTTTATAATTTTATTTTAAATTATTTGTTTTAGCTCTTTTAGATGCAAAATTATTAATAATATGCTTATAATTGATTTCTTCTAAGAGTTCGTTTTCGATTGATAATATAGTTAGTTCATTTAATTTCTCTTGAGAAATTATTTGTAACACCCCGTACCTTCCCAACCCTACTTGATGACGTTGGATAATGTTTGCTTAGGTGTCGAGAGATATAAGTATGTATTTGGTAATGCTAATGATGAGAAAATTGAAATTTGGGCACATACATGCGATTAGACCTTCGTAGGAGGTGTTTTGTGATTTCGTGGGGAATTTGTGTAATACCCCGTACATATTCCAACCTCATTTGGTGACTTGGAGTCATGTTTACTTGATGATTAAGATCACTAAGTAAGTATTTTGTAGTGTTTTGATAAGGTATTGGACGATATGCAAGTGTTGGAAAAAGTGGCCGAAAAATTCAGCAAAGTACCAAGACTTGCGCCACTCCCTGTTTTAGGGGGTGTGGCGCAAGCCACTGATTCAGAGGGGGTGCAATTCTTGCGCCACTGCCTTGCTTTGCAGCAGTGGCGCAAGGCACAACATATTGTGCCCTTCCGCGCTCGTTTTGTAACGCGATTCTACGTCGATTCTTAGGTGGTTTCTTTTGATTCTTTGGAGTTCTTTGGGCATTGTTAAAGCTTCAAATACTTCAATACACTCCTACATACTTCTACATGATCAAACCATGAAAAGCAAGTAGTTATCAAAAATGTTCAAGGAAACCATGGACGACTAGAATGTCTATTTTTGCGATTGAGACGACGAATGAGGATCTCGTAAGTGAATATCATCGAGACATTATGAAATTAATTACACATGAGATATATGGTAGATTATACATTGGATTTAGTGGGTTAAGTGGATATATGTTATTGGGCCCAATTTGAGGACCAAAACAAAGCCGAAATGCTTAGGCCCAAGGGGAAAAATGATCCATTCTTCTACTTTGACCAAGCCAATATGACATTTAATGCCAAAGTGTGGCTAAAGATGACCACAAGGCCTATATAAAGGCACCCAAATCAGATTTTTATTCAAGGAACCCCACATGACATTTCTAGATTTTTTTCTACAAAAGGGCTTTTTCTCTCAACTCACAAACCCTAAGGCAACCATTTCTTGGAGACAAGATCATCACTTTGCAAGCTTGGGTAAGTGTTTATTATTGTGATTTAATATATTAAGTACATGGGAGAGTATGTAAATCATGTTGGTTATGCTTGGAGGTGTTGAATATGGTACTTTGTGTTTTTGTGAAAGATGTGCTATCTTGGTGATTTGAACTTGAATTAGGACTTGTGCCTTTGATGAAAGAGCATGGTATGGACAAAATAAGAACATGTATGGTGTTATTTTTGGTATTAAATTTGTTATTGTCTACAAATGGAAATTATGGGATTTTGGCCGATATGTGTTATGAGTTGTATTAAGGTAATTTGATGGATTATTTGTGATGTGGTATGGATAAGAAAGTGTAAAGGAGAAGTGTTGTGGTGAAATATATCAATTATCATGTATTGGCCAATGTGGGAATATTATGGAATTTTTGGAATAGTACTTTTATCAATGGTTTTGACAAGGGGAAATAACATGTTTAAAGGCAAACATGTAACTCATTGACATTGTATGCATTTGTAAAGTAATTGGCGATTAATGTGAATTCTGTATTGTATTTGTGTTGTAGAGTGACACATAAAGAAGGAGAGGGACTATTGTATGCACCTCTAGGATTATATATTCGTATTGCGAATCCAAGGTATGTAAGGTTACTTTGTCCGTATCTTTCTGCGGCAAATAGTGTTCACATTGACATGTCGCTAGCCCTATCCCGAAATGTGCTAAGGTATTCCATATTCGGTTAGCAATAGTCATTGTTATAAATTTCCTACTCTTTGATCATTTGTGAATCCCATGTCTCATATTCATGGTTAATGTTCCAAAAGTTCAAATGAAGTTATGTTCCAATATTCCGATAGTGACTATACGTATGTCTCTTGTTCATTGATTATTGTTCTAATGGTTCCCTTGGTGTTATGGTGCTAATAGTGTTATGTTACCAAGTTTCTTGTAACACCCCGTACATTCCCAACCTTATGCGATGACATTGAACGAGGGTTACTTAGGTGTTGAGACACCATGAGTATGCATTTGGTAAAGTAAATGATGAGAAAATTGAAATTTGGCCTCGTATATGTGAGCAAACCTTCATAGGAGTGTTTTGTAATTTTCGTGGAACATTTGTGAGGTTCAAAATGAGGCTAAGAGGACCTCTAAACAAAGTATATTAAGGTTAAGAAGTGAGTTAAAGAATAGGACTTGAAGTATCTAACCGAACCCGCGAAGAAAAGTCGAAAACAAAAATTTTGGAAAAAAAATAAGGAGGGGCGCGCCCAGGGGCGTGCCACGCCGCTCTGGACTGAAATTTTCAGTCCAGAGGCAGTAAAGGGGCGCGCCAGGTAGCGTGCCACGCCGCCCCTGCGCACCTTTCAAAAGTTAAAAATTTTGTTTAAGTCCCAAGGGTTCCCGGGGACGTATTGAGCCGATTTTTGCCACGATTCTTCTACAACCATGAGAATATACATGAAATGAGTGAAATATTATATTGGTATGATAAAATTACTCGAGAACGAATTTGGGGTAAAAAATGACGATTTTACCCCTATAGTCAAAATAAGCCAAACGTGGCTAGAACCACTTGGTTTTTGGGATTGAGGCTACGGATATGAATATTATGAGTTGGACTATTATTGTAATACGTATAAGACGAGAAATTATTGATTTTATTGGGTTAAGTGAATTGGACCCAAAAATGAAAAGAAAACATGGCCCAATTAAGCCAAAAAGGGCCCATTCTTCATCCTTGACCAATTGTACATGACATTTAATGCCAATGAGACTTGAGGGGCTATAAATAGGTGGATAAAATCTGATTTTTAATCAAAAGAGTGCACTACACTTTTCTAGAAATTTCCCAAATATTGCTCTCAACTCTCAAGAACCCTAAAACCCCTAAGCCAACTTCTTGGAGCAAAATCATCACTTTTCAAGCTTGGGTAAGTGATTATTGTTATGGATTAATATATTATATGCATGAAAGAGTATGTAAATCATATTGGTTGTTCTTGGAAATGTTGAACATGGTACTTTGTGCTTTTAGAATAGATTTGTGATCCATGGGATTCAAGCTTGAATTAGGACTTGTGCCTTTGATGAAAGATCATGGTATGGATAAAATATGGACATCTATGGTGTTATTTTTGTTGTTAAACTTGTTCTTGTCTATAAGTGTAAATTATGGGATTTTGGCTGATATGTGCTATGAGTTGTATTAAAGTAAATTGATGGATTATTTGTGATGTGGTATGGATAAGAAAGTGTAAAGGAGAAGTGTTGTGGTGAAAAGTATTGATTTTCATGTATTGGTCAATGTTGGGAATATTATGGAATTTTTGGAATAATGATGTTATCCATGGTTTTGTCAAGGGGAAATGACATGTTTAAGGGCAAATATGTGACTCATTGATGTTATATGCATTTGAAGAGTAGTTGGTGGTTAATGTGAATTTCATATTGTATTTGTGTTGTAGAGTGAGACATAAAGAAGGAGCGGGACTATTGTGCGCACCTCTAGGATTATATATTTGTATTGCAAATCCAAGGTATGTAAGGTTACTTCTATATCCTTCTGCAACATATGATGTTCACACTGTCATAGCACTCACTTGATTCCGAAATTCTCTAAGGTATTTCATATTCAATAGTTGACTAGAGTTACTCATATGTTCCTTATTCATTGGTCAATGGTGAATCGTATAACTCATGTTTATTGCTTGACTCATGTCCATTGGTTGACTCACGATCATTGTCTAATATGTCAAAAGTTCCAACTGGTCTAAGGTATTGCATCGCAGGGTGGTGAATAGTTAGTATCCACATGGATCATATTTAGTGATTATTATGTTAAGGTTCCAAAAGTGTACTATACCAAGGGGGTTCTTTAGTATTCCAACTAAGGTTGATATGTTGGTAGTCATATGTGTTTCACTCCTATACGAATCATGAATTACTTAGTTCTTATTTATGGGCGGAAGTTCTTAAGTTGTCATATGTTGTAGATCCTAAGAGAATTATCCCAATAAGAGCAATGAGGTAAAGAGAGCTTGTTTAGTTGAATATCATAGTTCCAATCATGTTATGAGTCCTATGGTATGATGATTATCCTTGTGCCAATTGTAAGAGTAATAAGAGAGGTGATGTGCAAATTAGTATAATTATACTTCATAAGTGAAATTGTCAATCTCATGAGAAAGAGGAGTGAAGTGAGATGTGCATGTAAGTACATGTTTGGCTAAGGTGTAAATCTCATAAAGTACAAGAGTAAAGTAAAGCATATGGGTGTGTTCCAATTAGTGTCATGACCCAAAGTTCCAATAGATTTATACACATGTCTTATCCATTAGTAACGTTCCAAAAAGTCTAATAAGGTTATGTTCCAAGGGTTCAATAGTGAGTATACTCATGTATCTTGTTCATTGATCATTGTTCAACGGTTCCAACAGTATTATGTTTCCATGAAGGCTATGTTTCCAAGAATGTTTATACATATGTCTCTAGCTCATTTGTTATTGTCCCAAAGCTTCCACCAATGTTATGACTACAAAAGTATCAATCCCTCATAAGCCAAGGGTACCCTAATTCCGGGTATTAATTATGGTTCATCATATGTTCTTTATGCATTGATCAATTGTCATTCACATGTTTCATATGCTTTGAGTAATGTTCTACATATTTCATGGTTCCATCAACGTTATGTTCCAAAGTTCAAAACGATATTATGAATATCAAAGTACCAATCTCTCACAAGTTGAAGTATTTATCTCAAAGTAAAGAAATAAAGTAAGAGCAAAGTAAGGTATGATGATGATGTTTATTTATCCATGGGGTGCAAAGACACCTGCATGATGACATGATTTTATCCATGGGGTGAACTGACACACCTGCATGAGGTATCCATGGGGTAAAAAGAATACCTGCATGATGATGATCTTTTATCCATGGGGTGCAATGACCACCTGCATGATGACATGATTTTATCCATGGGGTGACAAGATCACCTGCATGATGAGGGCCCTAACAACATTGAGCAATGTAAAAGTAAAGTAAGTAAAGGCAAGGAAAAGAAAGAACGTAATGTACATGGTATCCCACATACAGAAAGAAAGTATATTCACATTGCTATTTCTCTTATATTGATTTCATAGTTGTTGTCATTATGTACGAATCATTGGAGATAGTCATAAAGAAAGAAAGGTACATGGTTCCACATATAGAGTTCCTCTTATAATTTTTCCATTAAAGTTCTTATGTACTGACGTAGTTCTTATGGCCTTACATACTCAGTACATTCTTCGTACTGACCCCTCTTGGGGATTTACCTTACATGTTGCAGGTGCAGACATTAGTAGACCTCCTCAGTAGACTGTGGATCAATTGCAGAGTTTTGGTGAGCTCCACTTGGTTCGGAGCTTCCTGAGTCATAGTCGTATATTTATTGTGATGATGTACATACAGTATAAAGCGGGAACTTGTCCCGACTTTTAGTTGGTTTGGCAAATGCATCTGTTAGAGGCTTTTGTAGACATATTGTGGGTACATGGATGTAGGATATGTACGTTTAGTGCGATGTAATGGTCCCAAAGGCCAAGTGTTATATATGTTTATGCATGGCATTTTAATATTTCATCAATTACATGAAACAGTGTGTTACATGAAATAGTGTGTTATTCATGCGAGATTATGCGTACGAGTGTTCATGAGCAAAGATTGGTTCTCTCGGGCCATATCGACTTCGGGTGCCAATCACGTCCCGTTGGAAGTCGGGGCATGACATTTCTCATGTCTCTCACTCATTGGTTAATGATCCAAAGCTTCCAACAATGTTATGTTCCAAAGTTCAAAGTGATGATTGTGACTATCCTAGTATCAATCGCAAAGTAAAGATCAAAGTAATGCAAATGTGGTTAATGATCAAGTACGGGTGGCAGGTCTAGGGGCATAAGCCTAGCTCGACTCGATCGCAACACGATGATATGATATGAAAAGACCCACTGATCAGTAGGGGCCCGGGTACATTGTGACATATGTAATGCCAAGTGAACATTGAATGTAAAGAAAGTAATGAAAGCAATCCACATGGTTTCCAAAATGCAACATGGTGACTTATTCACATTGATTATTCACATGTTTTGAGTTCATTGAAATATTCATGTATTGTACAGTTTCATCTGAGCCTTGCATACTCAGTACTTATTTCGTACTGACCCCTCTCGGGGAATTTACCTTACTTGCTGCAGGCGCAGGTACTAGTAGGCCGCCACAGTAGGTTGCCAGCTGTTTGCGGTTCATTGGTGAGCTCCAGATAGTTCAGGGCTTCTCTGAGTCGCAGTGGTTCATATGTTTTGATATTTTACATTGCGTATAAAGCGGGGACTTGTCCCGACTTTCAGTTGGTTTTGGTCAATGCATCTGTTAGAGGCTTTTGTAGACGTATGTGGGTGTATGTGTATAAGATGATAGATGAAGTCTTGACTTGATGGCCTCAATGGACAAGTTTCTCATATGTATATACGTCACATGTTCTATGCTTTTCGATTCTAGCCTCTCATGTTTCTATGTGATAGTAGTGTTTCCTATGACATGCATATGAATGAATAGAAGCAAAGATTGGTTCTCTCGAGCCTTGTCGGCTTCGGGTGCCAATCACGCCTCGTTGGGATTCGGGGCGTGACATTATTAACCTTAGATAAGATATTATTAATTTTACTTTTGATATTGTACATTGCGTATAAAGCGGGGACTTGTCCCGACTTTCAGTTGGTTTTGGTCAATGCATCTGTTAGAGACTTTTGTAGACGTATGTGGGTGTATGTGTATAAGATGATAGATGAAGTCTTGACTTGATGGCCTCAACGGCCAAGTTTCTCATATGTATATACGTCACATGTTCTATGCTTTTCGATTCTAGCCTCTCATGTTTCTATGTGATAGTAGTGTTTCCTATGACATGCATATGAATGAATAGAAGCAAAGATTGGTTCTCTCGAGCCTTGTCGGCTTCGGGTGCCAATCACGCTTCGTTGGGATTCGGGGCGTGACATTATTAACCTTAGATAAGATATTATTAATTTTACTTTTGAAAAATTTATTTCCGTTGAGGCAACTGTTGTGAGAATTGTTAACATTATTATAGAAGAAATATCGACATTTGAAAAAGAATCAAGTTTTTTCATCTTCTATATGTACAATTTTTCTTGACACTTTTGATTTTAAAATAAATCTACTTTCCGATTGACAGTTTTAAATTCTAAAAAATAACTAAAAAGACAATATACATACTACAAAGAAAAAAATATAAAATAACAAAATACAGAATAATCTAATCAGGTTCGATAAGTAGAAAACTTGTTATTATTTTTAAAACTTGTTATTATTTTTATTACTTGAATACTCTCGATGCAACGCTAGAATTTAGACAAAAAAACTTAAAAAATTGGTAATTGAATTTTCTCTGATGAAGAATTGAGAAAGAGCCAAGTCAAATATAAAGAAAAATAAAAGTAGGGTACAAGTAGGAAGACAAAATTAAAAAATAAATATAAATGTGGCCTATAAATTGTACTCCCTCCGTTCGCTTTTACTTATTACTTATTTCCTTATTGATTTTCATTTTTACTTGTCATTTTTTATATATCAAGAAAAGACAATTTTTTTTTTCCTTATTTTACCCTTAACATTAATTGCTTATTATCCAATCTAATTTCAAAACACAATAGTAAACATCAATTAATAGAGATATTATGATAAAATAGGCATGTTAATAATTATTTTATTAATGGGTTGTCAAGTCAAAATGTGATAAGTAAAAGCGAACGGAGGAAGTAATAATGAAGAATTTATATAAAGAAGGAAAAAAAAATATTTACACGTAGATGATGGAGAGATTTCCAAAGTAATTATTTCACTTCCCAATTTATGTCATAGATCTCATCAGTCCTTTTTTTAAAAAAAAATGATAATTGTACTTTTAATTTATTTATTTTTAATATACATGCATCTATTAAAAAATTTGGGCCCCCATAATTATGAGGCCTAAAGTAATTGCTTGGGCTGCTTCACTGTTGGGCCGGCCCTGACAGAATATGCAATATCCGGCCTAGTATGTGTTAGATATATCAACATTCCCACTAGCCGTTGATAGCGACCTTTGTCTGCCAAAATTTTGCCAGAAGAAATTTCAAGTGAATGATTTATCTCCATTGGTGTTTTCAACTGGTTTGCATGTTAACATCCCCCGTTCAGTCAACAAATCCAACACATACTTTCGCTAGCACAGATAAACTCCCAGATTTGATCTTGATAATGCAATACCCAGAAAATATTGTAGTTGTTCAAGTTATTGTAGAAAAAATAATTTTAATATCTCAAAAATAACTATAATTAATGATCTTTAAACCACCTTTTAAGACGATTAATATATCCATCCGTTGAAATATTAGATGGTAATTTGATTTGTGTCTATTACTAATTAAGTAGTCATTATGAGAAATTCTTTAATGAATTTTAATGACTAATTATAGACCCATAACGTGGGTCAAACGTTGCTACAGTTTTGGTGCTAATGGTTTATGTATATTGAGAAATTTTGGCTAATAGGACTCTTCAAGTTTCCAATTAAGTAAAATGGCCTACTTTTATTTTCTCATTTTAAAACAAAATAAAAAAAATAAATTTAATGAATAATTTGGCTATAATAACATATAAAAAACTATGGGACCAATTTACAAATATAATAAAAATATAAAATCCTAATTCATTTTTTCAATTCCAAATTACTTCTTTCTCTCTCTCTAACTTCTTTTTATCCTCCACTTTTATCAAAAAACTCATTTTTTCTTTTACTTTCTTCTTTTTGAAGCTTTGTATTTTATTTCTAAATATTCTCTCACCTTCTAAATTGTAAGTGTTCTACTCTCTAATTTTAGTACCAATTTTTTTCGAAAGAAGAAAGTTTGTATATATATATATATATATATATACATATATATGTAATCAATCGGATAAAAAAAGACAGATGATTAATTTGTCGGAGAAAATTTGTAATATATATGTCATTGGTCGGACCGATGATTAACTTGTCGGACTATCGGTCAGCTATTGAATAACATAGAAGACCGATGTATAACATCGATCGGATCGATAATTAATCTGTCCATATATCGGTCGGATCGATGATCGATCTGTCCATGCAAATAAGTTTTTTGATTAATTTGTTATTTTAAAAAGATTTTGGTGGGAGGTTTTTTTAATTTTTTTTTTTCAATTTGTGGACTAATTTGTAACTTTTAAAACTTGTAATTAACTTTTAAATCACAAATAAATTAAAATATTTAAAAATGGGTCATTCCACTAATAAAAAAACTTGTAATCTATTTAATTGAATAGTAGACTTGAAGAATTAATATCTTTTACCAAGTCTAATGAAGAAAGAGAGTAACCAAAATAAGAAATTTTCCTGCTCTCAAATATATATATTTTATATAAAATGTGTTGGGTTTTTCTTTGAAAAAAAAATCTTTGTTAGTTTTCGACTCCTAGTTTAATATTAGAAGAGCTTGTTGAATTCTGGGAGATATGTTAGAGTGTATAATTTATACACGCAGCGGAAGCATAAATTTTTTGGATCACAGACTTACATAATAACATGATAATATAGACTAAAACGAAAATTCATAAAATACTTACTTGTTGAAGCTTTCACAAATTTCGTTTATCACCTTGTACTCCAGGTCTGCTGCTTTCTACTACTTCCTGACTAATTTACTTATCAACACTTGTGTGGACAAGCTGATTTGTATTCTGAAAAGTGTAATCTTTCTTTTGAAAAACCAGCCCCTTATATTCACAATTCTTATGCTGAGGAATGTGAAGAGTTGGGTAGTTTTTCAAACTTGAACGCTGCAAAACGCTTCTATCTTTAAGACATCGTTTAATGTAAAACGTTTCTGTCTTTTATGACGGATATTAATAAGGAAAACATTTTCAACTTTAAATAACAATATTTATTTATTAAAACATTTTTCTATTTAAACACACGTTTTATTTTTCTAGAAGACTAGTAAAATCAATATTACTTCTTCCAGAATACTCCTTTTCTTTTCCAAAATTGATTAATTAATTAGGCATAGTAGGGACCACAAATTTATTATTTGAGGCTTCCAATTATGATATTAATTCGCAAATGAATGAATTACCATATTACAATAAATTACAAATTTTTTCATTAAAAATCTGTAATTGCACTCCTCCATTTAATTGCGAAATCTACCATTACAACTTATTTAACTCCCCATGTTAGAATTACCGACACCAATCAATTAAATCAAATTTTCTGAAAATTTAATTTATTGACTAATTTAATCTTTTATTATTATATGCTTAACTTATTTCATGTGACGGATATAAAATCCACCTGCAGGGTTTTCACACGAAAACTTATAAGCAACCATAAAGGGGTGTCATCTATCTCGAGTCCAAAACATGGTTCTATCAACTAAATATTATTTCAATAATAATGTAATTTGTCATCATCCAATCTATTAGGAATATATTGACTCGTAATAGAGTCTCACCTTTTAATAGATTAAAATAATAAATCAAACTACATAGATCATAATAATTATATCAAGATTAAGAGTATAAGTACATGTAATGGACTAGAAAAGTTGTTTATTAATATTCATAACATAAACAAACATCTCTAATTGGTCCGCTCAATACATACGAAATGTACTAGCACAAGAAGTTGGAATATTACCACTCCCATAATTAAATCATCAAGATGTTTGTCCTACCTCATCTTTGATTGTGAACATCAATTTATAATTTATAAGAACAGACAATTTTAATCTTCCGTGCATGAGTTAAAATACTCCATACACAAAATTGTCTACTATATAAGTAAAGGACACACATGTTAACACAATGATCTATTCAAATAAAGATTTTATTAAATTAAGTAAAGAAAATAAATTGACTTTACATGGGATGAAAATATAATACTATAACATAAACCACATGGTTAATAGTATATCCTAATAGGATACACCTTAACCGGTGAAATACCCTTAAAAACAGTGACAGAAGCACGCCTCAAGCTAGAGAATTTCCGTGGTTCTAATATTTTACAACAATCTTAAGGATATTTCTTATGACTCACGGAAACAGAAAAATGGGTGAAGAGTACTTTATAGAAACAGAGAAGATGAAGGACGTGCATGAAAATTTAGAGATTATGTGGTGTTGTTATGGGGTACAAAAACGTTAGTATTTGCTAAGGTCACAATATTGTTGAGCCTGCAGTGTGGTGCTCATCATTTTTTGGCTGTTAAAAAATTTTATAGAAAAGACACTCTCAATGGTTTCAAGAGATAAAAGTGTTACAAATGCAACACAAATTTTCAATTGAGCACCTGTCATAAGGTATGTCGATATACAATAATACTCTTTATTATTTTTATGAGGGAAGATATTATTACACGCCCAAAGTCAATAGTAAAATTTTCAAGAAAGAGTAGGGAAAGTTGACAATCCTGCTAAGTCAGAAATTAATTTGAATAAAGCAGATGATGTTATATGTGTGGTCATGTCCCAAGTGAAAATTATGGTCAATGTGAGTGACTGGGTGATACGTTTTGTGTGAATAAAAATAATTTTATGGCTTACATTCAAGTCAATGGAGAAGAAAAATTTAGTTGTCTTGATTAAAGAATAAGTTCTTCTTAAACTCACATGTGAAAGAAATATTGGCTTTAACTGAGATTCCATGTATCGAATATATGAATGACTTTAGTTGATGTGGAGTTATTAGAGAATGTTGCAATTGGCATGAATTTACTACATGTTTGAGGTAGATGTTTTTAAAAAACCTTTCGAGAAATAATTTTGAGGGAAAATGATGTATGAAAAGAAAATTGACTTCATGTTTGAATTTTTATAAGTTAATCTGTAACTTTTTTTCTTTTTCCCTTGAAGTAGAGAAAAGGTAAAAGCCAAATAGGTTTTGTTTACTTTACAATTTGCATTTAAGAAAAAAAAATTTGGTAATAGCTGCCAAAGTTGGCTTCTTTAGGAATACTATTGTCTTATTTTTCAAATGGTCAAATAGTTGTTCTATCACATATATATATTTTTTTTTTTAGTTTAGAGGCATTTACATAGTTGATTGGTTGAACTTGTTATGAGTTTTGAAAATACTATTATCTTATTTTAAAATGTCGAAAATATGGGGGTAAAATATTTTACAAAAGTTATTTCGTTTATCTTAAAATATTTAAAAGTATAGAGGTGTCTTACTAAAATTGTGTTACTTGATTTGAAAGACGCAAAAGGTACAATATTTTTGGTTGTATGTCTATGCTAATTATAAGTGTTACATATGAACTTTGTGCTTACTAATAGTAAAGATTTATAGTGAATTAATAGTTGTTGTACTAGAGTGGTACAATGATGTTAAGTGGATTTCAAAATCCATATGTGATTATGTGTTTATCCTTAATGGGAGAAATAATATGAAATTAGTTAAATAGATCATTAATTTGAGTTTGTGGTTTGGAGTTGGATGATAATATGGCCAAGATAAATTTTTAGTGAGTGTTCACGTTGAAATAAAACCAACGGATCTATATATATTATGGTTGCCAAGCAACATTAGCTTGTAACACCCCGTACCTTCCTAACCCTATTTGACGACATTAAATAATGTTTACTTAGGTGTCACGAGCTATAAGTATGTATTTGGTAATGTTAGTGATGGAGAAATTGAAATTTGGCCCTTGTATATGTGATTAAACTTGCATAAAAGGTGTTTTGCTATTTTCATGGCGCATTTGTGGGGTTAAAAAAATGAGGCTAAGAGGACCTCTAAACAAAGTATATTGAGGCCAAGAAGTAAGTTAAAGAATAGGACTTGAAGTATCTAACCAAACCCGCGAAGAAAAGTCGAAAAACAAAATTTTCGAAAAAAATTAAGGAGGGGCGCGCCCAGGGGCGTGCCACGCCGCTCTGGGCTAAAATTTTTAGTCCAGAGGCAGCAAGGGGGCGCGCCAGGCAGCGTGCCGGGCTGCTTGTGCGCACCTTTCAAAAGTTGGAATTTTTCTTAAGTTCCAAGGGTGCCCGGGGACGTACCGGACCGATTTTTGCCACGTTTCTTCTACAACCATGAGAATATACATGAAATTAGTGAAATATTATATTGGTATGATACAATTACCCGAGGACGAATCTGGCGTCAAAATGACGATTTTACCCCTATAGCCAAAATGGGTCATACGTGGCTAGAATCGCTTGTTTTTGGGATTGAGGCTACAAATATAAATCCCGTGAGTGGGAATATTGTTGTAACGCATATGAAATGAATTAAACATGAGAAATTATGGATTTTGTTGGATTAAGTGAATTGGGCCCAAAAAGGACCCAAAATGTGAAAGAAAACATGAAAGGCCCAATGGGTCAAAATGACCCATTCTTGCCTTGACTTGTCAATGATGGACTTAATGGCTAAGGATGACTTTAAAAGGTTATAAAAGGTGGCCAAAAATCAGATTTTAATTCATTGTACACACACATGCTTTTCTCTCATTTTCTAGAATTCTCAAGAACACTTTTTTGGTGCTCTTCAAACCCTAAGGCATTTTTGGGCAAGATCATCCTTTTTCAAGCTTGGGTAAGTGCTTATTCTTGTACTTTAACATATTATAAGCATGATAGATTATGTATATCATGTTGGTTATGCTTGGGAGTGTTGGACATGGCACTTTTGGTTTTGTGAAAAAGATGTGAAATCCATGGAATTGTAACTTGAATTATGACTTGTGCCTTTGATGAAAAAGCATGGTATGGACAAAATATAAACATGTATGGTGTTATTTTTGGTATTAAACTTGTTATTGTCTATAAGTGGAAATTGTGGGATTTTGACCGATATGTGTTATGAGTTGTATTAAGGTAAGTTGATGGATTAATTGTGATGTGGTATGGATAAGAAAGTGTAAAGGAGAAGTGTTGTGGTGAAATGTGTCAATTATCATGTATTGGTCAATGTTGGGAATATTATGGAATTTTTGGAATAATACTTTTATCAATGGTTTTGTCAAGGGGAAATGACATGTTAAAGCTAAACATGTGACTAATTATTATTTTATGCCATTATAAGGTAATTGGTGGTTAATGTTGGTTTCGTTATGAACTTGTGTTGTAGAGCAAAACACAAGAACGGAGAGGGACTATTGTATGCGCATCTAAGATTGTGTATTCGTATTAAGAATACAAGGTATGTAAGGTTATTCTTCTATATCCTTTTGTAGCATGTGGTGTTCACATTGTCATTTGATTCCGAAGTGCTCATTGTCCTAAAGTGTTCTATTCCAAAGGGGTTCTATAGTATTCCAACTAAGGTTGATATATATTGTTATTCATATGTGTTTTCCTCTTAGACGAATTATGACCCACTTAGTTCTTATTTATGGACGGAAGTTCTTAAGTTGTCATATGTTGTAAAGCCTAAGAGAACTACCTCAACAAGAGTAGTGAGGTAAAGAGGACTTGTTGAGTTTGAATAGCATTATTCCAATCATGCCATGAACCAAAGTTCCAATAGAGTTATACACATGTCTCATATTCATGATTAATGTTCCAAAAGCCCAATAAGGTTATGTTCCACGGTTCCCATGGTGGTTATACTCATGTCCCTTGTTCATGGATTATGGTCCAATGGTTTCAATAGTGTTATGTTGCTATAATGTTATGTTTCTCACAATGTTTATTCACATACCTCTCACCCATTGGTTAATGATCCAAAGCTTCAAGGAAAGTTGTCATGACGTTGAAATCTCTAAAGGACCTATTTTCAAGAGAATAATAACATAAAAGAATCTATTTAATCTTGGATGGCATTTTCCAATCATGTCTTGTTCCAAAGTCCGATAGTATGATGATTAGCCTTGTACCAATCTTGCATAAGTAAAAGTACCAATCTCATAAGGGTGATAAGAGAGGCGATGTGCAAGTTAGTATAATTATCCCTCATAAGTGAAGATGTGAATCTTATGAAGTGAAGTGAAGTGAGATGTGTATACAAATGTGAGCTTTAGTGTCATGATCTCTAATGGATCACTCTCATAGCTATGTCAAAGAAATAAGATTGTGAAGAAATAATGCACAAATGGTTACTTTATGTTATGGTTCATTGAAAATGGATTAAAAATCAAAAGGGTATATATTATAGCCCACTAAATGTGGATGTCCGGTATTATATATATATATTATAGCCCACTAAATGTGGATGTCCTGTATTATATTTATATATTATAGCCCACTAAATGTGGATGTCCGGTATTATATATATATATATTATAGCCCACTAAATGTGGATGTCCGGTATTATATTTATATATTATAGCCCACTAAATGTGGATGTCCGGTATTATAATTATATATGATAGCCCACTAAATGTGGATGTCCGGTATTATATTTATATATTATAGCCCACTAAATGTGGATGTCCGGTATTATAGTTATATATTATAGCCCACTAAATGTGGATGTCCGGTATTATATTTATATATGATAGCCCACTAAATGTGGATGTCCGGTATTATATTTATATATGATAGCCCACTAAATGTGGATGTCCGGTATTATATTTATATATGATAGCCCACTAAATGTGGATGTCCGGTATTATATTTATATATGATAGCCCACTAAATGTGGATGTCCGGTATTATAATTATATATGATAGCCCACTAAAGGTGGATGTCCGGTATTACATTTATATCTTATAGCCTACCAAGGGTGGAGGCCCGGTACTAACTAATTGAGTGCACAGTAATGAAAATAGTTGTAAAGAGATGAGAATATATGCCTCACGTGCATAGATGTAAATAAACATGAAGATGGTTATAAGAAAGTGATAATGATGCGACTGATTGATCAAGTATTGAGACTAATAGAAGTAATGAACCTGGTTCCACATATTTTTATGCGAAGGTATATCCATATTGATTATTCTCTTACGCTTAATTTCTTGGAAGTACTTATGTGCTATTTTAGTTTCATCTGGCCTTACATACTCAGTACTTTATTCGTACTGACCCCTTTTGGGGAACTTACCTTACATGCTGCAGGCACAGGTGTTAGTAGATCTCTGCAGTAGGTGGCGAGATATCCGCAGATTATTGGTGAGCTCTAGTTGCTTCGGGGCTTCCCAAGTCACATGTGTTCATTAGGTTTTAGCATTTTGTAAGTATTGTATAGACATGGTCATGTATCTATTAGAGGCTTTGTAGACATATGTGGGGTATCGTGAAAGTAAAAGATGTACGTTCATTTTGACGAGATGGCCCTAGCGGCCAAGTTTCATAGATTGCACGTATTGCCATGACTTTCGCTAACGATATTTAATTACATGAGATAAAATGATATGCATACGCGAACATACATATGAGAGTACATGAGCAAAGATTGGTTCTCTCGGGCCTTATCGGCTTCGGGTGCCAATCACGCCTCGTTGGAAGTCGGGGCGTGACATAGCTGTAGTGAAAAATTAATTTTTCAATGGCAAAACATATACGTGTTTGAGGCTTAAAGTGATAAAATAGTTATTGAGAGATGAAAGATGTCCATAAATAATGTGAAATCAGAAGTGATTTTGGCCAATTCGCTGACTATATCTTTGAGAAAATATTTATAAGTGAAGCTTCAATGGGGATGGGACTTTGTCAAGTTGTATATCAAACATGATGGTAACCCAACCTATATGATTGGAGATCCCATGAAATAGGTTCATTGTTTGATCTTGCGCACTATAATATATGTCCCCTCTGTGATCTATTATGATGTGCATATAGTGCAAATCTGCAAGGAAAGTGAGGCTGAGTTGTGAACTCTTAATCCATTACCATATCCTGTATAGGTGGTGTATTGCTCTGCAGAATACACTTGATGGATAGACCTATATGAGTGTGGAGTGGTGCCTCTTCTATGAAATTGTGACAAATTTCTAGAGCACTCATGAATAGCAGGACACGCTCATGGCCTCTTAGCGTAAAACCGCAATAACGACAAAGATTGTGCTAGTATAATGTGACAGAATAAGACCCTAAGCTTACAAAAGAATTCTTGGTTCATAGAAGTCTTAAACTTCACCAATTGTTTTGTGAGTTTAATCTTATTTTGTCTAGGTCTAGTTCATATTCTACGAGACACCAAATTTGATACATTATGTTTATTTGTGAAAACCCAACAAAATATCTTATATTATTTTATTCCTTATTATTTTCGAAATATGCAGGAGATTGTAGGAAAAATAATTTTAGTATCTCAAAAATAAGATATTAATCATATTACTTATTCTTTTTTACCTATAATTAATGGTTAGCCATATTGCTTATTCTTTGTTACCTATAGTTAGTGATCTTTAAACCACTTTTAAGACAATTAATATATCCATCCGTTGAAATATTAGATGGTAATTTGATCTGCGTCTATTACTAATTAAGTAGTCATTATGAGAACTCCTTTAATGAATTTTAATGACTAATTATAGACCCATAATGAGGGTCAAACGTTTCTAGAGTTTTGGTGCTAATGGTTTATGTATATATGTATACATCTTTTACTAGGTCTACTGAAGAAAGAGAGTAGCCAAAATAAGAAATTTTCCTCCTCTCAAATATATATATTTTATATAAAACTAGTGAATCAGCTCGTGCTTCGCGCGATCGTGGAAAACCGTCTTTAAATTTACTATATAATTGTTTTTTGTTTTCTAAATACTGAAATAATCATAAATATATTTTTTGAAATCTAAAGTGAATCTAAACTCACAAGCTTATAGTTTTAATCCATAAGCATTTTGCAAAACATAAATTTTCAAGAGCAAAACTAATGTCATTTATATTAAAGTATCACCTACATTTGTATTAAATATAAAAAGTGATAATATAACCAAAAAAAAACCCAAAAACACAACAAAATGACTAATATAAAGTCGTAAAATAAAAATATAAAAGTCATCAGATAAGTGTCACACGAAAAATTAGATACATCAAGTCTTGTAATTTAAATTTCAATATTTTTTTTTTTGCGAGGGAGCGAGGAAGCAATATTTTTAGAGAAGAGATTAGATGATTAATCTAGAAAATCATTAATATCCACTTATCACCTAGTTAATATTCCTTTTTAGCCAAAGAGATTAGATGACTAATCTGGAAAATCATTAAAATCCACTTATCACCTAATTAATATTTCCTTTTTAGCCAAAGACATAGATGACTCATCTAGAAAATCATTAAAATTCACTTATCACCTAATTAATATTCATTTTTATCCAAAGAGAGTATATGACTAATCTAAAAAATCATTAAAATCCACTTATCACCTAATTAGTATTCCTTTTAAGCCCTTTTGCCTCCTATATATCTCCATAATCTACAAAACAAACACATACACTGTGTATTTGATATCAGTCTTTAATCAGACCACTCATGTTCTTGCAGTTTAACACCCTCTTCCTCCTTTTTCACCTCGAAATGAACGAAAATCCTTCTTCGTCTTTTTATTGTCCTCTGTCTTTTCGTTTGTATTTGATACAATCAAAAATCAAACAAGAGAAAAAAATTACTTGAAAGATTTTCTCAATCCAGAAAAGGCAGAGGAAAAAGACTAATATTTGCTTACAAATGGCCAAAGATAGATTATGCCCATTCAATCTTGGTGAAAGGTTAAAGAAATCAAGAGCTATGAAGAGTCTTGAAACGATTCGCCCCTGCTGTAAGGAAATAAGAGCTTATTTCCACAGAGAAAAAGCTCTAAGGTACATCATACCTGGCTAGGCATTCTCATATACATCCGTTGATGGTCAGAAATCTATTGTTGCTCCACTGAAAAGGTATAGAGGTAAACCATTAAAATAGATTCGTCACTATATTCTTAAGCGTAATAGACCGCCTTATTTCATTATCCTTTGTTTGGTAAGAGATGCAGCTGCTAGATTGCCTGGAGGTATTGCTACTAGAGCTGATATGTATGTTTTGTTAAGGGACTCACAGTTCATTGTTGAGGACATTTAGGATTTGCAAATTAACAAAATTGTATGTGGAATGTTGGACCCTTTTCACTATGAAAACGATCCATGTGTAAAAAGTGAGAAGTGATGGCGTCCACGGACTTATTACATGCAAATCAGGATTTTTCCCTTAGGACCATTCATTTCCCTTTTCACCTTCTTCATAAATAGTACTAGAACAAACAAACTATTTCTTCAAACACTATTTTTTCTTTTTGAAAAAAAACTGGAATCCCAAGAATCCAGAATGGCTTATACCCTTCTATTCTTCTTCCTGCTCCAAAGTTTGGATCTTTCTGCCATGGCTACAACATTGAAGCCAAATTTTTATTCCGAGAGTTGACCACAAGTTGAATCTATAGTCAAAGATGTGATGAAGAAAGCAATGAAAAGAGAACCATGGCTGTATTTTTACTTGATGTCGATGGTCTACAAAACACTATCTGACCATGTGAAAGGAAAATTACATGGTCCAATAAGTTTAGAATTCTGTAATTTTCCTCTCACACGGTCAAATAGTGTTTAATGAACCATCTATATCAAGCAAAATTACAAGCATGATTCTCTTCATAGCTTTTTTCATAACATCTTTGACTATAGATTCAGCTTTTGGGCAACTTTCTAAGTAAAAATTTGGTTTTAATGTTGTTGCCATGGCAGAAAGATCCAAACAAACTTTGGAGGTGGAAGAAGAACAAAAGGGTATAAGTCATTCTTGATGCTTGGGGTTCCGGTTCTTTTTTCTCAAAAAAAAAAAACTAGTGTTTCCATTCTTGTTTGTTTGTTCTAGTACTATTTGTGAAGAAGGCGTAAAGGGAGATGGATGAATGGTCCTAAGGGAAAATTTCCTGATTTGCATGTAAATGATTCATAGACGCTGTCCCTTCTCATATTTTACACATGGATCGTTTTCATAATGCAAGCGGTCCAACGCTCCACTTTCAACTTTGTTAATTTGCGAATTAGAAATGTCCTTAACAATGATCTGTGAGTCCCTTTCCAAAACATACATATCAGCACCAGTTCCAACACCTCCATGCAATTTAGAAGCTGCACCTCTTACCAAACAAAGGATAGTAAAATTAGGCAATCTATTGCACTTAAGAATGTGGCGATGCGAACCTTTTTTAATGGTCGCCTCTATACCTTTTCAGTGGAGCAACAACAGATCTCTAACCATCAGCGGTCATATATGAGAAAGCCCTGCCAGGTACTTTGTACCTTAGAGCTTCTTCTTTACGGAAATAAGCTCTTATTTCCTCGCAGCAGGGTCGAATCATTTCAAGACTCTTGCACAACTCTTGATTCCTTGAAACCTTTCACCAAGATTGAATGTGCATGATCTACCTTTGGCCATTTGTGTCAGAATCATTGCAGCACCAATCACTCTCTTGTCTGGCATGTCATGTGGGAATCTTCTATTCACCCTTGATACAGTTAGTGAGCAAAAGAGAATCTGTTTCTGCCATAGCAAATCTGAAATTATTGTAAGCACACCATCTTAGTCGAAAAAGCATAGCTGCTGCTTCTGCTATGTTGCTTGTAACCTTTCCCACAGGAACCTTGAATGCAACTTCCATCACTGTCTATTAAGCTTTACTAAGGGAGAAAAGGGTCTTAGCCACTTAACAATGTTGATAGTTCTTTGGTGTAAATTGGATTTACATGCTTGACATATGGTTCTCCGGTCTTCTCCAAATCTGGTTTTTTTGAAAGGTTTTTTCCTAAACTGCATAAGCGTAAACATATTATTAGAATGATATAGCGTATGGATGGCTCGATAGCCTCAAATTTGTTACTCCATATTTCACAACAAATAATAAAGGGATTTGTGATCTCACCAATTAAGTGGAATCATCTTCAAGTTCATGTTTTTGTAAACAATATCCAGGTGACTAGTAAAGTGGTGCCAGATGCTCTTTGTTAAATCACTTTTACAGGAGAGATGTCAGAGCTTTCCAAAGTGGTACTCATGGTTTAGTTGTTGAATTGACAATTAAATATGACCTAACATAAATACAAAATTCGTTCTAAAAGTTACTGGATCTGTCTGAACAGATCTAATGTTATAGCTCTGCCCCTAATGATGAGTTTATACTTATTTTTGGCAATTAAACAGGCTTTAGTAATTACCAGGAAACATTACAATACCAGGGAATAACACACCAGGAAACTATCATACTCCGTAGACAAATACACTACTCAACCTCAAGACTTAATCTCCTACCGTGAACAGACAAACTCAAACATAACCTTGTTCCCTCTGATTCTATTACACAGGTTAGTTTTGAGTGAATGCAGGATCATCTCCACTGGCTTGGCTTTACTTTGATACACCCTTTGGTTCCTCTCTATCCATAACTCATACACAGTTGCTGCAAATCCTACTTTGAGCAATCTTCTTCTAGCACTTTTGCCCTTGGAATGTTGTACCTCCCAATGCCATTCCCGTTCACAGTGAAGAGTGCTTCTGTGCTATCCTAGCCATTCTTGTATCCCTTGCCACACAGCTCTAGTAAAATCACAATTGATAAACAAATGATCTGCTGTTTCATCTATCTGGTTACAGAAGACACACTTGCTATCCACACTTAAACCCCACTTAAAGAGCCTGTCTTTAGTTCTAAGTTTCTGTTGCAGTTCTAGCAACAAGATAAAGACTTGTTTTGGACATGCTACATTGTGGCTAATCAGGTTCCTCCAGTCCACATTCTCAGCTTCACCTCTAAGTTTCTTGTAAGCACTAGAAATCTGATAGCTGCTTCTTACCCCAGTACTTATTTTTACCCAGTGCTTCCTTACATTGAAGATTTTTCTGACCATCTAGGAAGTTTGTTTGGGAGCATCCATTGTATCAATATAATGCCTCTTTAAAATAGTACTGAGTATGTTTGGTACGACGAATAGAGAAGAAAATAACACAAGGATTAGGTTCAGGTAAGCCTAATCCTTAGTACAGAAGCAGAGAGATTTAATGAGGTTCAGGTAATATTTTGTCGATGAGTTTAGCTTTCCAGTGAATAGCTGCAATTTTACCTATATATCCTGCCGACTTTGATAGTGTTGTTTCTTCAGTTTTTCTTTTCATTCCGTAAAGGTACGATATAAAATGTGGAATGATCTAGGTAGAGTTATTGATATTCTTTACACTTACTGAGTTGCTTTGATAGTTCAGGGTTTCCCTTAAATTTGCAAATAAATAAGAATGATAAAGAAAAATGAATATCAACCAAGCAAGTAACAAATTAGCAGTGTTTTTTATTAAGACAAAACTGTTTTCATCAGTTCTTCATTTGGTGTTTTACATACAAATAGGTAGCACGTGTCAAATGTCTGCATAATCTTATTCGTATTTATAAAAAAACATACAAGAAATTCTTTTCTTAGCAATTAATCTGCAAGGTCATAGGAGAGTGTTATTATGTATACTGTTTCCTCATGTTGCTAAACTTCTTGATTTATTGTCAACTGGCTGTATACTTGCCAAAATTGCTCAGACTCTAGCACAAGTCATGATGGTGTTTTGAAATGGTATGTTTGCTGTTAACAGGAGATTGGTTAAGTTACCTTCTCTTTTTTCTTCTAGTTTTGCTTTGAAAAGTATCTGAATATATTGCAGCAATTACCAAGTGTTGAGATTATTGTTTGCTTTTTAATTGATGTTTCGGTCTAATGTTTTGTTATTTGTTAGTGCGAAGCTCCATTGTATAACAGAAACTTGTTCATCTATTCATAGGGTCGATTAGAAGGACTTCTGGAAATGGATTTTTCGTGCAAACAAAGTGACGTGAAGGAGTCTTTAACACTTGAATGTTTGAGTTACGGAAGACTCCTTGTAGTACAAGTTTTGAATGTTAGGCATATCTATTTTTGGTATAAGTCTATTTATGGTAAATAATTCTATTTTTGGTATAAAATGTATCCATGTTAGACAAGGAAAGTTATGTCCCTGATAAGGCAAAGTCAGCTATGTCCTTGACTAACAAGGAAAGGTAAAATGTGTACTTGAATTCATGTTGCATCTATAAAAGGAGGAGAACAAGACGGATTTGGCTCACCTATTGCATACACGGAGAAAGCATTATTCTCAAGCAGTAGGAGATCATAACAAGCATATACTAAGTCATCCATTGAAGGCAAAGCATAGTTGAGTTCTTGTTCGCTGTTAAAGGTAGTTTTTGTTAAAGGCTGAGTATTGTTCTTTTCTAGCTATTTAGTTATAGCTAATTGTATTGTGGTAGTTTCTGTGATTTAGTTGGTAAGGCTTTTAACAAGAAGTAGGTTTGGCTTCTTGGGAGAGTTGTTGCTAGAAACAGTTATAGCTAACTGTTTATGTTTAGGTACTTGAGCTAGTTCCTTTGATTATTGAGTTGTAACCATAAAACTTGTTTGATCTTAGTGGATTTGAGTTCGTAGTGGTTACTCCTTGAGAAAGGAGGTTTTTCCACGTAAATTGATGGTGAATTTATATATTGCTCAAGTAATATCTGCTAAGAACCTGGTTCCTGAGAAAAGCAATTGGCACTAGCTTTCTTCAGTTACCTGGAGAGCCAGCTGTTGTTATTAATGGGCTGCCTCCTGTTTTTTCAAGTGCTGACACCTTTTTCCCCTGCCCAATAGTTACTGATACAGAACCACAAAAGAATGCTGGTTTTGCTCAATGGCTTGAAGGAAGAGAATTTCACGAGGTTTTTGGTGACCAGCATTACTATGGGAAAGTTACTATTCCATTGAAAACAATAGCCACAAAGATCATTAAGAGAAAGAACAGATCCATTCAGAAATCCGGGGAGTAGAACAAGAAATCAAGGTGTAAAAAATGACAAAGACATGGTGAAGAAAAACGTCATTTTTATGTAGAACTCCGGGCATGTCATACATGGCACGAAGTACTTTTAGTTCCTATGGATAAAATAGCACATTAATCCAGCTTCATGAGCAAGCTATGAGAATTCTGAAACATCTTCTGGAGAATGGTAGGTAAATGTAGTCTGGTGAGTTGAATCTTTGTAGGTAAAAACATTTGGAATATTGTTCATTCTTGAATGTGATTAAGTAAAGTGAAAAAGTATTATGAAAAAAAGTGAATTTTTTTTATGATCATACTAGTTCTTAGTTGAAGCACAAGAAGAAAGTTCATAAAAGATAGGTGCAATATAGATTTAAGATCTACACATTGTTGATGTAAATATTTTTTGTATCATCAATGTAATTTAACATAAAATAACACGTCATTTAACATTTATTCTAGGTTATTAATCAATACATATTAAAAATAATTGCATTGTTAATACATATAATTGTATACTTTTCAATGACTCATTTCAATCTAAAACAAACACAACATTCATCTGGAAAAAGAGAACCTGACACGATGAGGTAGTTCGTGAGGGTAAAGCTCATAGGAGTCAAATAAAAAAATTTGGACTTTAATTTTAATTACTCCCTCCGTTTAAAAAAGAATGACCTACTTTCCTTTTTAAACCATTTCAAAAAGAATGACCCATTTCCTTTTTTGGTAATACTTTAATTTCAACTTTCCACGTGACATGTTTAACACCACAAGATTCAAGGGCATTTGGTACATTTGCCATAACTTTAATTTAGGACCAAAATTCAAAAGTCTTCTTTATTTTCTCAAACTCCGTGCCAAGTCAAACTAGGTAATTATTTTTGAAATGGAGGGAGTAATATGGATTTATTGAATTTGTCGAAAGAAGAATTATACTATTGACTGCATATGACGCGAATTTTAACTATAATTATGTTAGGGATCTTTTATTATTAAGGAAAAATAGTGATTCATAAATTATTTATGTAGCTCCCAAAATAGTAAATTTACTATAGGTTATTAATTGATACATATTAAAAAAATTACATCTTGAATATATAAATCTTACACCTTTTTAATGGCTCATCAATCTAAAACAAACATACAAATTCAATTGCAAAAGAGAACCAAGTGCGATGGGTTCGCTAGGGTGCAACTCAATAGAGTCAAGTACATTTTTTTGGACTCTAATTCTTAATTAGCATGTATTTAGTGAATCATCAAAAAAAGAATTGTACTATGAACCGCATATCACACGAATTTTAATTACAATTATGTTTGAAATATTTTATTATCAAGGAAACATATAGTGATTCGTAAGTTATTTATGTAGCTTCCAAAATTTTCTAGGTTATTACTTAATACATACTAAAAAAAAATTAAAAGTCTACACTTTTTATTGACTCATTTCAACCTTAAACAAACATAAAAGTTATTTACAAAAAGCAACTCGGCGCGATGGATTAGCTATGGTGCAACTCTTTGGAGTGAAATAAAAATTTTGGACTCTATTTCTTAATAAATATGAATTTAGTGAATTCGTTGAAAAATGAATTATACTATTGATAGTATATCACTTGAATTTTAACTACAATCATGTTAAAGATTTTTTATTGTTACAAAAAAATAGTGATTCATAAATTATTTATGTAGCTTATAAAATAGTAAATTTATTCTAGGTTATTAATTAAACATATAAAAAAAATTACATTGTAAATAAATACTTTTTAGTGACTGATTTCAATATAAAACAAGCCTAAATTTCATTCGCAAAAAGAGAACCAGACGAAATGGGTTAACTGGGGTGAAGCTCATAGGAGTTAAATAAAAAAAAATTAACTTTAATTCTTAATTAGTATGTAATTTAGTGAATTCATCAAAAAACAAATTAAATTGTGGACCGCATATCACACGAATTTTAACTACAATTATGTTAGAGATCTTTTATTAGCATGGAAAAATAGTGATTCATAAATTATTTACACAACTTCCAAAATAGTACATTTATTCTAGGTTATTAATTAATATATAAAAAAAATAAAAAATTGAATCATCAATGCATATAATTCTACACTTTTTATTGACTCATTTCAAGCTAAAACACACATAAAATTTATTCGCAAAAAGAGAACCAGGCGCAATGGGTTCCCTATGGTGCAGCTCATTGGAGTCAGATAGAAAATTTTGGACTCTAATTCTTAATAAATATGGATTTAGTGAATTCATCAAAAAAGGAATTGTATTGCTGATAGTGTATGACACGAATTTCAACTACAATCATGCTAAAGATCTTGTATTATTAAGTAAAAATAATGATCCCTACATTATTTATGTACGTAGCTTTCAAAGTAGTAAATTTGTTACTAGATTATTAATTCACACATATTAAAAGAATACATCATCAATGCATATAAATCTATACTTTTAATGACTCAATTCAATCTAAAAAAAACATAAAATTCATTCGTAAAAAGATAATCAAGCGCGAAAGATTCTGTATTATACTAATTCTTGATGAAAATTAGTATATTTATTCTAGGTTGCTAATTAATACATATTAAAAAAATTATATCATGAATGCATATAATATTATGTAATGACTCATTTCAAACTAAAGCAAACATAAAATTCATTTGCAAAAAAGAGAACTCGGCATGATGGGTTCGCTAGGGTGCAACTCATTGGAGTCAAATAAAAAACTTGAGAATTGGATTTAATGAATTCGTCATTAAGAAAGTAACATCAAAACATAAAGACAAGTTCTGCAGTGTGGTGTGGTTAGACTAGCCATATTGTATGGGGTGGAGTGTTGGTCATTCAAGAATTCTCATGTTCAGATGATGACAGTTGCGGAAATGAAGATGTTGAGGTGGATGTGTGAGCATTCTAGGAGATATAAGATTAGGAATGAAGATATTTGAGATAATGTGATAGTGACTTTGTGGTGGATAAGCTAAAGGAAGCGAGATTGAGATTGTTCGAGCATGTGAAGATGAGATACGCAGGTGCCCTAGTGAGGAGGTATTAGAGGTTGATATTGGTAGGTTTATGGAGAAGTAGAGGTACGCTGAAGAAGGTGATTAGATAGAACATGAAACATCTTTATCTTACCAATTACATGACCTTAGATAGGAGGTGATGGAGGTCGAGAATTAGAGTGAAAGATTAGTAGGTAGTTGAGTGTCGTCTTGCTTTTCTGCGGGATAGGCATGGTGCACCACACATATTTCTCCTTGCATACCAGTAGCATTTGTACTAGCCTTATATCTTTTTTGTCCTTCGAACTCTGTTATTGCTTGTTGTTTCTTTGCTTCGATTTTAGCTTTATTTTTTGTTATTCTTCTTCTTCTGATTGCTATACATAATGATTTATTTTAGGGCAAAGGGGCAAATATACTCCTGTATTTTATCTTTAAATTGTTTTTATATGCGTTACTTGAGCCGAGAGTCATTTGGAAACAACCTCTCTACCTTCTCGAGGTAGGGGTAAGGTATACGTACATAATATCATTCCCAAACCTAACCCGTGGAATAACAATTGGTATGTTATTGTTAGTGAATTCATCGAAAAAGGAATCCTATTAACATGTTAAAGATCTTTTATTATATTAAGGAAAAACAGTGATCCGTAATATGATATTATATATATATATATATATATATATATATATATATATATATATATATATCATCAGATAAGTGTCACTTGAAAAATTAGATACATCAAGTCTTGTAATTTGAATTTTAGAATTTCTTTTTGGGAGGGAGGAAGCATTATTTTTAGAGGAGAGATTAGATTACAAATCTAGAAAATCATTAAAATCCACTTATTACCTAATTAATATTCCTTTTTAGCCCTTTTAACATCTATCTATATAATCTACAAAACAAACACACACTATAACACCCCAAAATTTCTAGCGAAAATCTAGCTTATCTAGTATGCCTCTTAGATCTCAAGAATGGGTTCGTTTGGTATTGTCATTGCTTGGAAAATGTTTGGGATGAGTTGGGAGAGTCAAATAAAAGTTTTGAATGTGATATATGACCCGTGCGCCGCACCAAAGGAACCCCGCATCGCAGAGCCCGGAGGGAGAGCCCACTGGTCAGCCTCCACCATGGGCGGCGCACCGCGCAGGAGGTAGGGGGTGATTGGCCCCGCACCGCACACCCCCTCGCTTCTGACAAATTCTCTTTCATTTTTATCTTATTTTCGGGGTGATTTGGTAATTTTAAATTTATAGAAATTGTCCCCTCCTTACTTAAAACATTTCCTACACGATTATTTACTTCAATTCTCAGATCTAAACTTTCCTCTTCTCTCCTAAAATCCCAAACTCCTAACTCCTAAAGAACAACAAGAAATCAAGGTATAAGGTTTTCTCTCAAGGTCATCTTTTCAAATTCTTCTCCAAGGTAGATATAACTGTCCTAAGTCAAATTTATTCCCAACCACGATTCTTTAAATTGATTTATTTTATTTTTTAAGTAATGATTTAGAGTTGAAAAGTTGGGTTCTTGAAAAGGGTAAAAAGGTATAGATTTCTGAATGTTCTTTCCCCAAAGAAAAATTCTTTACTTTAATATTTTGAATCGTGATTTGTATTACTACATTAGTTCTTAAAATACCTAAATTGGGTTGAGAAAGAAGATGATTATTTTGAGTTATGCTACATGATGAATTTCCTTACAAAATCTATAACCCATTTTATATGAACATGACTTTAAAGATGATTTTATTGGGGATTTGACTACTTTACCATTGTTTACTTATTAAAGGTTTTAACAATTGTGTTTGAATGGTATTCAATAATTTATATGGAATGTGATATTTACTCATGAAATAGAAGAACCCTCAACTTCCATAATGAAGCTACGAGCTATGAAAATATAGACTTGCAAGTTTTGGTATGACGATATCATTATGATATGAAATTCATTATGTATAAATATGGTTGGTGTTAGACACTTAATTTTTGCCCTCCACATTCAGAATTAGTTTTCGAGCTTCTTAACTCCAAACAATTTTAGAATAATTGTTTTTATTAAAGAGGTAAAACAGTTGGTTGATGAGATAAAGATACATTATGTTTAAAAGATTATTGATGAGATGAACATGAATAAATGTGGGCTTAAAGAGAATTAGATGGTTAACCGATAAGGTGTGAGTCCCTGTGGCTCGAACACCCGAAACCTATGTTTTCCGACGTGGGGATGGTTCGTTCCGTAATTCGAACAACCTTAGATGTCTCCTCTATGAGGATGATTTGTGCATGCCTACATGATGTTATATCCCAATCCATGCGGCAAACGTGGATTGGGGCTCTGTCGGTCGGGTGTTGATCGAACCCACATAGTTTTTGGTGTATATACGATATCAGTGATATCATCGGTTAAAACTCCCTCTAAACTATTGCCTGATTTTCGAATTTCATATCTAAAATATTGGGTGTTCCATTACCCTCAACAACAACTCCTTATATATATATTTTTCAAAAAAAACTAGGTTGAATTGTCTGAGGTGCATCTGATACACGCTCCAAATTAACTAAAAAAATATTTAATGTGGCACTACACATGGCTAATTAATTCGGCTTAATCTAAATACCACTTTAATTAGGGATATTTATTAACAATCCAAATAAATTAAAAATTAAGCGGAGTTATTCTACCATTAAACTAAGGTATGAAACTCGCTAAACAACGATAGTTTAGGTTTTCTTTAACCTATTCACTCAAAAGAAGCCCTAAGTAGATATGAAAGAACTTCTCTACTTGAGTTGAGCGAATATTGAGACGATGATAAGAGGCGGAATCGAGATTTGAATTTTATGAGTTCTGAACTTACCATTGAACCCATAACTCATTTTAGTTGTTAGATTGACAATTAAATATTCATACATATCCAATACACTTCCTAATATAAATAATTAATTCTTCTTAAAAGTTACTGGATTTGTCCTCAAGATCTAATGTTATAAGCTCCATCCCTAATGATGATTAGTTTGGACTTTTTAAATAGTGTTAAGTGTGTTCGGTATGATGGAAGTCATTTTCTAGGAAAGCTCTCCACAAGGAAATACAATATCACATTTAAAGCTGGGCACTGTAGACATCAAGGAAGTGCTAAATTAATTAGTACATGTTAAATGCGCCTAGTGAAAAATCTAATAGTGTACTTGGACAAGGTGCCCAAATCAATTTATTTTCAGAAATACTTCTTATTAAAAGTGTTTTGGGAGAGTAGTAGCTTGTATTTGGCTAAATCATTTATTCAAGCAGTGTTTTTACGCGTCAAATTATAAAAAAAAGGAAGTTGCTGCTAATTTAAATTTGGTAAACATGAATTTATTATATGGATGATCTAGGTACATTTTAATTCTATTTAAAAGTTGAAAACAACTTTGGCTAGAAGTCAAAAACACTTATTTCTACACCAAAAACTTGGTCAAACCCCTTCGTTCTTTAAAAAGTTGAAGAAAAAGTATACAAACACAGGTAAGAGTGAGCTGCGACATGTTCACTCTCAAGTACATTAGTATATTTTTTATGCTTCTGCTAAGAAATGGAGGTGCATTGTGTAGTTGGACACTGATTTATTTTACAGGTATATGTTTTTAAGCTGATTTTTAGCTTCTTATTTATCAGGACATATAGAAAAAGAAGATGAGGTGCAACATCTGACGACATGCCGGACAAGGGAGTCATTCGTGCGGGAAAGGTTCTGTTACAAATGGCAAAAAGTAGTCATGCACATTTAATCTTGGTGAAAGGCTAAAGGAATCAAGAGTTGCGAAGAGTCCTGAAACGATTCGCCCCTGCACCGAGGAAATAAAAGCTTATTTCCGTATATCAGAAGCTCTAAGGTACAGAGTACCTGGCAGGGCTTTCTCAGATACAACCATTGATGGTCAGATATCTACTGTTGCTCCATTGAAAAGGTGTAGAGGCAGACCATTAAAAAAGGTTAGCATCACCATATTCTTAAACGCAATAGACCCCCTCATTTTAGCATCTTTTGTTTGGTAAGGGATGCAGCTGTTAGATTGCCTGGAGGTGTTGGAACTAGAGTTGATATGTGTGTTTTGGTATGGAACTCACAGTTCATTGTTGAGGACATTTCTGATTTGCAAATTAACTAAGTTGTAAGTGGAGCGTTTGACCGTTTTCACTATGAAAACAATCAGTGTGTAAAAAATGAGTAGGGATGGCGTCTGTGAAGTTATTTACATGGAGATGGACAGGGAGAATATTTTGAATATGATTTTACATGTTCTCTGAAGAGTAAGAAGGACGCTAAGAAAAATGAACTCTGAATGAAAATTAGATTTGATGAAGTGCTCATCAGCCTTTTCCCGGAAGATAGTTAATCTAAGGTAAAACAGCCAAATGTGGCTGAAGCTGGTCAATCTTTGAGGAAAGGAGTGAATCTTATTGTAAGACATCCAATTTTTTGCGAGCTAGATCAATCTTCGAGGAAAGGAGGGAAACCTCTTGTAAGACATCCAGTTGTTCCCGAGCCAGGTCAATCTTCGAGGAAAAGAGTGAAACCTCTTCTAAGACGGCCAATAGTGGCTGAGCCAAGTCAATCTTCGAGGAAAGCAGTGAACTACCCTCTTGTAAGACATCCAAATGTGGCTGAAATAGGTCAATCTTCTAGGAAAGGAGTGCACCTTATTTAAGAGAATCAAATGTGTATGAAGCAGGTCAATCATCAAGGAAAGGAGTGATTGACCTCAACCAGTGGCAAGAGATTCAGAGCTCTCCAAATCTGTTTTAATGGGGAAATCTTCAAATTCAAAAACCAATGGTACGACCATGCAATCCAAAGTAGGACCTTGTTCAACTCTGACGTGAACTACCACTTACCAGACTTTGTGTAACTACCACTTACCTATTATCCTTTGTTTGCGATCTCGCATAAGCTTGATCCCAAGGATATGAGCCGCTTCTCCCAAGTCTTTCATATCAAAACGCGAGGACAGCCACTCCTTAACAGAATTCAACATGCTCACATTATTACCTATGAGCAAAATGTCATCTACATACAGAATCAAAAATGCTACTTTGTCTCCGTCCCATTTTTTATATATGCATGACTCATTTTCACATTGATCAAAACCAAAAGTCTTAATCGAATTGTCAAAACAAGTATTCCATGCCCTAGATGCCTGTTTCAATCCATAGATGGATTTCTTAAGTTTACAAAACATGTTTTCATTGCCACTTTCTATGAAACCTACTGGTTGTGCCATATAAATGCACCCATCAAGACTTCCATTTAGGAAAGCCGTCTTGACATCCATTTGCCAAATCTCATAATCATAATGAGCAGCAATGGATAAGAGAATCCTAATGGATTTAAGCATAGCTACTGGCGAAAAAGTTTCCTCATAATCAATTCCTTCTTTTTGAGTAAACCCTTTCGCTACAAGCCTTGCCTTAAAAGTTTGTACTTTTCCATCCACACCTCTCTTTTTCTTATAGATCCATCTACAGCCAATGGGTTTGACTCCCGCAGGTGGTTCTACAAGATCCCAGACTTGATTGGAGTACATAGACTCCATTTCAGATTTCATAGCAGCAATCCACATTTCAGCATCTTTGTCCTGTAGTGCTTCGGCGTAATTAAGGGGTTCTGTATTAGGCTCCTCAGGGATTCGATCGTATGATTCTCCCAAGAGCGCAAACCATAAAGGTTTTCTAATAATTCTCCCACTACGACGAACAGTCACTACAGGATCCGCTACATTTGGAATCGAATTCTGAACACCGTGAACGTCGTCCTGCACAATTGCAGGCTGCTCGACATTACCCTGAACAGTTTCCTCTACAATTGCATGTTGCTCAACATTACTCCCACTACTTTGAGGTAGTGTAATGTCAAGTGTTTGATCTTGTGCAACCTCTTGCCTATTGACATTTCTCCCACTACTTAGATGCAGTGGTATGTCAATAACGGTTGTCGGAATACGTTCTTGTTGTGTTTCATTATTCATTATTCTATTGCTCAATTCTTGTAAAACTAGTTTACTTCTAGGAACATGGTTCATTAAATAGTCCGCTTCCAGAAATCTGGCATTTGTCGAGACAATTACCTTCTGTTCATTAGGACAGTAAAATAAACCTCCCTTAGTACCTTTTGGATATCCAATAAAAATGCACACTTCTGTCCGAGATTCCAGTTTATTAGTTTTCCCTTTTAGCACATGTGCTGGATAACCCCAAACCCGAATATGCCGTAGACTAGGCTTGCGCCCACTCCACAATTTAGATGGGGTTAAAGGTACTGACTTTGAAGGAACCAAGTTCAGAATATAATTTGTTGTTTCTAATGCATACCCCCAAAAGGAAAAAGGCAAATCTGAATAACTTAACATTGATCTAACCATTTACATAAGAGTTCTATTTCTCTGCTCTGCCACACCATTTTGTTGTGGTGTTCCCGGAGCAGAATATTGAGATGTAATTCCTGATTCTGACAAGTACTTAATGAATTCCGCAGAAAGGTATTCACCACCACGATCAGATTGTAATGTATGGATATGTTTATTATGTCGCTTTTTCATTTCTATCTTAAATTCCTTGAATTTTTCAAAGCATTCAGATTTACGGCGCAACAAATAAATGTATCCATATTTCGAGTAATCATCTGTGAAAGTCACAAAATACTCAAAACCACCTCTTGCATGTATATTCATAGGGCCACACAAATCAGAATGAATTAATTCTAACTTATTACCGGCTCTATTTCCTTTGGAAGGAAAGGGTCTCTTGGTCATTTTTCCTTCTAAACAGGATTCACAAGTCGGAAGTGCCTCCACTTTCAATGAACTCAAAGGTCCATCAGAAACCAACCGTGAGATCCTATTTATACTAACATGACCTAGACGTAAGTGTCATAAGTAGGTTTCACTCAATTCTGAAATTCGTTTTCTCTTATGTGATTGATTAATGTTATTAAGTTCCGAAGTTTGTAGCATGTTTTGAGACACATCAAACACAAACAGGTCATCTATTCTAGGAGCAGAAATAATAAAATGCTTATTAAACTTAATAATTACAGAATTATTACCAAAATAAACATTGTAACCAACATCCATTATTCTTGAAACTGAAAGTAAATTCCTTCTTATAGAAGGAACGTAGAGGACATTATTTAAAGTCAAAACTCTAGAACTACTGAACGTAATGGAAATAGTTCCTATAGCTAAGGCTGGTGCTGGTTCCCCATTTGCTTGAAACACGTTGAGCTCATTTTCATTTAGTCGTCGTGTTACCTGAAACCCCTGCAAAGAAGTGCAGATATGATTATTGGCTCCCGAATCTATAGCCCAAAATTGGGTAGAAACAGCCGCTAAAAATGTTTCAACGACATATGAAAAAGAAGTACCTTGTTTCTGCATTTTTGCTATATAACCGGGGCACTGTTTCTTAAAGTGACCAGGTTGCTTACAATGATAGCACTTGCCCTTAGGCTTAGCCACACCACCAGTAGCACCTGGAACCTTACGGGGCTTCTTCTTCTTCTTGTCGCCTTTCGGCTTAGAAGTCGAAGACGAAGGTTTGTCAACCATGAACGCTGCAGGAGGAGCTTGGTGCTTAATGATAGATTCTGCCGCTTGCAGCTCATTCAGCAGTTTTGCAAGGGACAAGTCCATCTTATTCATATTATAGTTTAAGCAAAATTGCTGAAAACTGTCTGGCAGAGTTTGTAGGACCATCTCAACTTGAGATTCCTTATCAATAACCGCACCAAGAATTTCCAACTCGTTCAACAGACTCATCATCTTAAGAATGTGCTCCCTCACCGATGATCCCTCAGCTATTTTAGTGGTCAAAAGGGCTTTCATGGCTGTCTGCTTTGCAGCACGATTTTGCTCACCGAACATATCTTTGAGAGATTCAAGCATATCGTAAGCATAAGTCATTGACTGATGTTGATGCTGCAAGACATTCGCCATGGAGGCAAGAATGTAGCATCTTGCCATCTCATCAGCCTTAACCCATTTGTCATAGGCTTTAGTTTCATCATCAGTGGGATCAGCGGACCTAATGGGGCATTCTTCAACCAGCAAAAATTTGAAACCTTCAGCAGTAAGGACAATGTCCAAGTTACGTTTCCAGTCAACATAGTTAGGGCCCTCTAGTTTATTTTGATTCAGGATAGTGGTTAAGGGATTGAATGAAGACATGGTAAATCTGTGATATGATCAAAAAACAAATCATTATTAGACAGGCGAACAGAATAATGAAATTCATTAAATCCACATCACACATATCACCATGCTCATAAACAGTTAGAATCGTTAGGGAAACTCAACCATTTAAGCAAAAATACATGCAATGTGAGACATGATATCTACTTAAATAAAACAGCACCAACTCAGTTAGAGAGTAAACTGTTAAGTTAAGTTAGATAAACATCATATTTCATGGAATCTCTTGCTCATTGATTCAACATGTAACTTAGTTGGAAAGTTAATCCAAGTCATCAAAACAAGAGACACAAAAATAGTAATACCCTATACAAGTTTATCCGATGGGGAAGAAGACCTATGTCAACATGTAAACTCATATAATATACTGTAATAAACCACTGGAAACCATAAGGAATGACCCCTATTACCACTGGTATCAAAAATTAACTTTTTTTCAGAATTTGTAATTTTTCAGAAAACATAAAAATGGCCAAAACCCCATCAAAACGAAGGAATTTGTCCAAAAAATGGCATATGTCACAGCTTATCTGTGAGTCTTGGTCAGTGGGTCATTTCAAATGAACCTACCAAATTTCAGGCCAATCGGAGTTCGTCAAAAAAATGAAAAACTCCAAAACCGACCAAAACCGGCATTCATCGGCAAGGCTGCTTGCGAGGGTCAGCAGGGCTTCTCTCGCAGCTTGGCCTTTACACTACACTACTTGTTTAGTCAAATAAACAACCAAGACAGTTGGGCAGATTCATAAATCATTACAAATTTACCCTCAAGTCAGAAAAACAATTAAGGCAGTCATCGGCAAGGCTGTCAGCGAGGGTAACATGGACTGTCTAGACAGCCTTGCCTTGACACCATACTGCTCTTTATAGCATGTAAGTTATGACTATAGTTGGGCATAGGCATAACTAGGAACGGTTTCACCCTCAATCCATATGGGAAAAAGATAACAAAGCCATAAAACAAATATGTCAAGGATGAACATATATGTCCAGAAAACAATCAAACCATGATTAAACATATATTTCCAGAAAATACACAATTCATAATGAACATATAATTTCCGAAAACACTTATGTTATGATAAACCATTTTCCAGAAAACACATTTACCATAACAAATCACAACACATGATGATTACAGGAACCTAAATAAAATATAGGAAACATGGACTGCTTGGTACATTATCAACAACATGATAAACAGTCTAGAAAACAACATAATATATACATTTGTGAACTAACAAAACATGTATTACAATCATGAAATTCATATTACATTATCAGTTAGATGTAAGATGACTCGTGATACCAATTGCTAGAAAGTATGATTCACATACGCAGCGGAAGCATGATCACGGATCATATACTTACATGACAACATGATAATGTAAAATAAAAAACGAAATTCATGAAAAACTATACATACCTGTTGAAGTTTTTGCACAATTCGTTTATCAGATCTTTGTTCTCCAGGTCTGCTGCCTTCTATAACTACCTGAATAATTTTTTTACCAACCAATGCTTGTGTGGACAAGTTAAAAGAAAAATTCTGAAAATGGATTTTCAAGGTATGCCCAATGAACAAAAGAAAACCCCTATATATTCAACTGAAGTTGAAGTTGAACGGGTTTTCTTTCATCCATTCAATTCACACGAAATTTTCATTAAGACCTCCCATCAATACTGTAACACCCCGTACATTGCTACGTCAAGCTAACAACCGTAACACTTATGGAAATATGACAACATGGGAGAATTGATGAATTGGGTATTAAAGTGTGGGCATTTAAAGGCTTGCACAAATTGGGCCCTTAATTGAAACCCAAATTTCATAAGAAGACATGGCCCAAAAGGTTTTATTTTTTAACCCATTCTTCCATTTACATTTATTGACCAACCCATATAGCATTAAATGCTAAGTAAAAGGATAAGGGAGACATGAGGGATTATATAAAGAGAAAAATCAGATTTTAATCACTCTAATGCTCATCTCATTTCTAGAAAATTCCAACAATTTCTCTTTTGCTCTCAAGAGTCCCAAGTCACTCTTTTGGCCAAAATCATCCATTGGTACGTCTTGGTAAGTGTTTATTATGATGGAATACTATATATTATGTATGGTATATGGTGTATATTGTGTTGGTTATGTTGGTGGACTATTGAGCAGTTCACAAGAAAAAAAATGAAGTGTGCATGTTTGCTAAATTGAAGGGTGGTTTGTCTTGTAAGCTTGATTTTGGACTTGTGGTTTTGAAGAGAATGAATTTAGTGGAGTAGATATTGACATGTGATATGTTATTATGGTCTTACTTTGTGGGAGTCTTGTGCATAACATGTGTAATGGTTATTGGGAAATCGATTGTGGTTTTGGTGTCGTTTTGGCCGTGGAATTTGGTTTTGGGTGTCGTTATGTGTGTTGTGAGGCCATGGCTGATTTTTGATGTTTAATATGATCAATAAGATGTTCAAATATGTTTTATTGTGATAATGGACCATTCATGACATTAAAAGACCCAAAAAAAGTCATTTCGGACCAAAACGGGCATCCGCCCCCGCAGACGAGGCATCTGCGGACGCAGATGCCAACGCAGATGGCTCTGGAATTTTCCAGGAAGCCACCTGCGCGCGCATCCAGCCACCTGCGTGCGCATGTGGAAGCGCATGTCACCTCCAGATTTCGTTTTGTGTGTTTCCGTCACTGGTTGATCCCCGAAAGCCCCGATACCCTTTTTGGATATAAATATCAACTTGGGATGTCGTTTAAATGACTTTAAAGTATCGTATGAAGGTGGTTGGGACTGTATGAAGTATGAAAGGTTGTTTACATGTTGTTATAATGACGTAAATGTGACGGAATGATAAAGAGAAACGCGTAAAAGGTAAGTGAGGTATAAAATGCTATCGATATAGGATTTCTTGGTTAATGTGCATAGTGTTGTGATGTTGTTGATATGATAAGGCCTTGAATTGTCTTGTAAGGGGAACATGACATTGTACGGCAGTCGTATAGTTCATTGACGTCGTGTACGCCTACATGGTAGCTAGTTGCTAATGTAAATTCCGGTATGAACTTGTCTTGTAGAGTAAGACGTAAAACAGGAGCTGGACCACTGTCTTCCTACATAGACTAACATATCCATACTTGGAAACAAAGGTATGTAAGGTTACTTTGTCCGTATCTTTCTACGGCAAATAGTGTCCATATGGACATGTCACTAGTCTTATCCCAAAAGGTGCTAAGGTATCCGGTATCCGTTTATCACTAGTCAGTGTCATATATTTTCTACTCATGGATCATTTGTGAATCTCATGTCTCATATTCATGGTTGATGTTTCGAAAGCTCAAATAAAGTTACTATTCCAATATTCCAATAGTGCTTATACTTGTGTCTCTTGTTCATGGATTATTGTCCAATGGTATCATGGTGCTAGTAATGTTATATTTCTCATGATGTTTATTCACATGTCTTTCACTCATTGGTCAATGATTCAAAGTTTCCAACAATGTGATGTTCCAAAGTGATGTTATGACTATCAAAGTATCAATCTCAAAGTAAAGCACAGTAATTCAAATGTGGTCAATGATCAAGTACGGGTGGCAAGTCTAGGGGCGTAAGCCTAGCTTGACTCGATCCCAAGATATGGATTTATGGGTGGCAAGTCTAGGGGCGTAAGCCTAGCTCGACTCGATCCCGAGGGTGGCAAGTCTAGGGGCATAAGCCTAGCTCGACTCGATCCCTATATGATGATATGAAAGACCCACTGATCAGTCGGGGCCCGGGTACATTGTGACATATGTGATAACAAATGAGTATTGAATGTAAAGAAAGCAATGAAAGTAATGAAAGCAATCCACATGGTTCCCAAAATGCAATATAGTGACTTACTCACATTGTCTATTCATTTGTATTGAGTTCATTAGTATGTTCATGTGTTACAAAGTTTCATTTGCGCCTTACATACTCAGTACTTATTTCGTACTGACCCCTCTCGGGGGAATTTACCTTACTTGCTGCAGGCGCAGGTCCCAGTAGGCCTCCTCAGTAGATTGCCAGTGTTAGCGGTTCTTTGGTGAGCTCCAGCTCATTCGGGGCTTCTCCGAGTCAGAGTATAGACATATGTTTTGGTATTGTACATGCTATGTAAAGCGGGGACTTGTCCCGACTTATGTTTCATTTTGGTCAATGTTCTTGTTAGAGGCTTTGGTAGACAGATGTGGGTGTATCAATGTAGAAGGGATATGTTGTTTTGACCGGATGGCCTCAACGGCCAAGTTTCATATGAATGTATCATTATGTCCCATGTTTTCTTTTACTCACCTTTCATGTTCTTATGCAATGGTGGTTATGGTTATGAGATGCATATGAGTGAACATAGGCACAGGTTGGTTCTCTCGGGCCTTACCGGCTACGGGTGCCAATCACGTCTCGTTGGGATTCGGGGCGTGACAAATACCAACATAAAGTCATGGACGTTTTGTCCATAATGACAAATATTTAATGGGAGTCATAATTCCTGTCATCAATAGGAATTTATTCCCATTAAAACAAACGTGTAAAACCTTTTCTAAATCCATTTTCTTTTTCAAATTGGTTAATTAATCAGGCGTAGCAGGGACCGCAGATTTATTAACTGAGGCTTCTAATTATGATATTAATTCGCAAATGAATGAATTACCATATCATAATAAATTACAAATCATTCCACTAAAAATCTGTAACTGTACTCCTCGTTATTAACTTCGAAATCTACCATTACATCTTATTTAACTCCCCATGTTAGAATTACCGACACCAATCAATTAAATCAAATTTTTCTGAAAAATTCAATCTATTGACTAACTCAATCCTATATTACTATGCTTAACTTATTTCACGTGACGGATACTAAATCCACCTGTAGGGTTCACACATGAAAACTTATAAGCAACCATATAGGGGTGTCTTCTATCTCAAGTCCGAGACATGGTTCTATCAACTAATTATTATTTCACTAAGTGATTTGTCATTATCCAATCTATTAGGAATATGTTAACTCTCAATAGAGTCTCACCTTTTAATAGATTAAAATAATAAATCAAACTATATAGAGCATAATAATTATATCAAGATTAAGAGTATAAGTACATGTAATGGACTAGAGAAGTTGTTTATTAATATTCAGAACATAAACAAACATCTCTACTTGGTCCGTTCAATACATACGAAATGTACTAGCACAAGAAGTTGGAATATTACCACTCCCATAATTAAGATCAAATTATATTTTAATCTTGTGCTACAATCATCAAGATGTTTGTCCTACTTCATCTTTGATTGTGAACTTTAATTTATAACTTATAAGAACCAACAATTTTAATCTTCCATGCATGAGTTAAATAACTCCATGCATAAAATTGCATACTATATAAGTAAAGGACACACATGTCAACACAATGATTTATTTAAATAAAGACTTTATTAAATTAAGAAGATGAAATAAATTGTCTTTACATGGGATGTAAAAATAATACTATAACTTAAACCAACATGGTTAATAGTATATCCTAACAGTAAGAATGTCAGAAAAAGTATCGACCGCATGAAGCATTTATTAACACATGTAAAGGATTTAGAAATTTATCATTCATATCTAATCTTTCAAATTGACTTGAAGAAGGAAACACACAATCAATGATCGTAAAATATGCCTTCTGTAGATGAGATAAGGAGGAATGAAGATGGAGAAGATCTTAGTTGAAGGAAGCACTAAGTTTGCCCATTTAAGGCTGAATTTGACGAGCCGAACCCAATCCTTGGAAGGGCTGCTTTTAATTTTCCCAGATCTTCTATGTTTTGTAAAATCTTGTTATGTTTTGTAAATAAACACCATAACAAAGAGAGATTAAGATGTCTACCTATTACGCCATCCTGCTATCAATGTGAAAGTGTGATTCAAACATGTGGAACATTCAACTAGCTTTCTCTCGTTGCTCCTCCAACAACTAGCAGCGAATGGGGTGGGTGCCATAAGATAAGGAATTGAGAGGGGACCTAGCCATATATTTATAGGCAACCAAACCTTGACCTAATGGGCCTCCCCATAATAGGATTTATAGGTCTTCAACAGGTCTACACTACTGTCGGCCTTCACGGATACATGAAGTAATTCAGGCCCAATAAGGAATCCAACAGATAAGCAGCCTATCATGTCCACCGGCTATACTTGTTTAGCCTATTTTATAAACCGCGATAAATAAGTTAATGTTAGTGGTAAGAGTTCCAACATTTTCCCACTTGGACAATCATTAACTTAATTTTAACAATTTTGAAGTTTAAAAGAAATGTTATTTTATAAAATGAGTAACCATCACGATGAAGGACACAATCTGAACACAAAAATGTGGCTTTGAACTCTTTCTTTAAGTAACAACTACACTTCCCATGAGGACTGGTAAAAGCAGAAGCACATAACTCCCACTCATCGAAAGTATCAGGCTTTATTGTGTCCTTCTCATACATCCCGCATCGTTTGCACTTTTTATCTGTAAGTTCTGTCAAAGGCTAAAACATAAAATTCAAATAAACATCAAATTCTGGAAGGAGATTTATTATATGCCATGCACATCAGATTAGCATAAAGCAGGATAATATCAACAACAACAGAATTTACAAGCTCTCAAACAGCATTCATAGTTTTTAAGTTACATAGATAAAACTTGAAAATAGGAAAAAATAAAAAGCAATAAATAAAGCCAACAATTAGAGATCTCCTCTGCCACATATGTTATGGTTTATGAGGTTTTGTCACATTCCCTCGTTGGTAGCTCCCAAGCAACTTATCTTCCCTAACAACTTCCTGATTTGATTCCGCTGCCATCATGTAAAGTCATTGTCAGTCATTAAAAGAGCACGTAGCTCAAGTTCTAAAAACGATTTTGCCTCAAACATACTTCGTTTTGAATGGGTGATAAATCAAAAGAACTGAAACATCAAGGGGAGATCAAATCTAAAATTTGGGGCTACGTGGGTAAGATTTGAGCTAGTTTTGAATGGAATTCAGTCCTAGTTCATTGAAGTTCGAAGTTATGGCCGAAATGTATCAAAATTGTATGAAAGTCGTATCATTTTTATTTATTTATCATGACATATAGTAAAGAAGATGAGATGCAAAAGCAAGACAAAAAACAAATATGATGATATGTCAGACAAGAGAATCATTTGTGTGGCAAAGATTCTCATGCAAGTGAACGAGATGTTTGAGGTTTTAAATAATTTTTAGAACTTGAGCTTCGAGCTCCTTTAATGGCTGATAATGACTTTAGTCAGGGGCGGATCTATGTGGGAGGGAGAGGGTGCCCCACCCCAACACTCAGACTAAAAATTTTACATACATATAGGAATTTTAGTATGTATAACATAGTAATAGAGGTTGGCACCCACAGCAGCATAGAGATTGCTGGTCTTCTCCTTTTTTACCTTTCTTTTACTTTTTTCATAAGCACTGTTAGTTTTCTTTTTGTTTTCCTTTTTGCCTTTTCTTCTTTATTTTTTTCAATTTCTTTTTCTATTTTCACTCTTCCTCCAATGCAACCCATCAATTGGTTTATTTATCTAAATTATTTCTTTATTTTTTTTAAATCTTTAATTAAATGGATTATAATATTTTCTCCCTTTTATCCTTCCGAGTTAGATATTATCTGTTGAATTTTATTCTTCATTTCTTAATCTTTTAAACGTAGGAAACAGGGGCAAGGGCTGTTTTTGTGCTAGTTCATTGACTTGTTCTTGCTTCTCATTAAGAGTTTTTGTTTTTGTCCGCAGATTAATTTTTTAGTAATGTTTGTGTAGATAATTTGTGAATTATTTTAGTAATGAAAATAGTTCTGTTTACATGTAAGTTGATGAGGTCTTTTATAGAATTTTCTTTGGCTTTTGTTTTTTTTTATAGAACTCATCATAAGTTACAAGTTGCTAGTTACCACGATTTAAGTACATTATATTTGAATTGAAGGGTGTAATTGCCTATTCAAAAATTTAGTTTTCTTGCTTATATGTTCTCACTTTTGTTTAATAAAATTTGATCAGGAATTAGATTTTGAATCGTATAAAACTCATTTTAGTTCGATGATCGTATATTTGTTACGTACCCAAAATCTTGTAAATCGAACCAAATTAGCCTAAAATGGATCGAACTAGCTAAATTTATGCCCAAATTCTATGTCCATGACAAATATTGTATTAAAGATAGTGGCACCCGCAACCTCCAAATCCTAGATTCATCTCTGACTTTAGTGAGAACGAATGTGGTCTTCATCAAATTATTCCGCTTTGTGTATGCCAAATCGTACCATCCTCATTGAAAATTTCATCCGGTTCCATGTAGAAGAATTCAATTGCTAGGAAGAAATTAAGGATATAAGAATGTCCGAAAAGGTATCGATCACGTGAAGCACTTATTAACACATTAAATTTTTTTAGAAGTTTATCATTCGTAACTAATCTTTCAAATTGGCTTGAAGATACGATCTTTAGAAGTTGCTTTTTGGAGATGAGATAAGAAGGAATGAAGATGGAAAAGATCTTAGTTGAAGGAAGCACTTAGTTTGCTTGTTTAAGGCTGAACTTTGATGAGCCAAACCCAATCCTTGGCAGGGCTTAATTTTCTCATACCTACTATGTTTTGTAAAATCTTGTTGTCTTTTGTAAATAAACATCACAAGAAAGCAAAAGTCAGAAGTGTACCTGTTATGTCGTCTTGCTTATCATGCAGAAGCATGTTTCAGACATGTGGAACATCCGGTTAGGTCTTCCTGATCTCGTTGATACATCTGATGAATGTCGTACAAGAAAATCATTCATGCAACAAAGATTCTCAAACAAATGGCCAAAGGTAGAAGAGAACATTCCATACACTTGAAATATCATATCATCTTAAGTTAGCAAGTAGATCATTTTTGTTGTTTTTTCCCCTTTTTCAAGTGAACCGGATGTCTTCTTTCTACCTTTGGCCATTTATATCAGAGTCTTTGCTGCACCAATGACTCTTTTGTCCGGCATGTCAGTAGATGTGTTTTTCGTCAAGTTTTTGCATCTCATCTTCGTTTACTGTATGTCCTGATAAATTAATAAAAGAGGTACAATTTTGATACAATTCAAGTGTTGTGAAAAACAAAGTTGATTTTTTGGAGGAACAAAAAATCCTACATGCTTAATGGAGCTTTTTAGAATCCTGTAGAGTAGTATCTTCACTATTTGTTGTATTTAAGAAATGTGTAGATGTTCTAGAAAGTTAGATATTTACCAATTCATAGAATAATTCTAGATTCTTGTTAGATAGCTAGAATATAAAGTTGTCTAGATTATTCTCATGGAGTATCTAGAATAGTATCTAGAGCTATCCCTACACAAGTATAAAAATCTTCATAACTCTATTTTTATAATATTTGAATTTTTTTAAGCCGAATCCCCTCACCCACATTCATACTCGGATTCGCATTCCCGAATCTTAAAATTTAAATTTTGATGAATCCTACTCTCGGATCCGCACCCGTCTCGGATACCCGCACCCCAGTCCGAGCAACTTAGGGGCTAGCAGAAGAAAAGTATAATCGGGGAGACCTTCTACTAGCCCAAGATCGTTAACTAAGATCGGAAGATTCAACTAAAGAAGAGGAAGCTAGATTGGAGAAGGTGAATTTTGGGTAGAGAACTTTGTTATGGAAGAAGATTCTCTTGAATTGTATTGATTTGGTTTTTATTGGGTTGATTACAAATGACTAAGGTCACCCCTATTTATATTTGTGTAGGGATGATTCTAGATACGATTCTAGATACTTCTACAAGAACAATCTAGACAACTTTATGTTTTAACGATCTCTCATGATAAACCGGATTAGTAGCCATCTGAATAGCACTTGTATTGTCGGCATGGAGTGGAATAGGACTAGATTGAGGAATCCAATCTTAGCAAGTAATCCATGAAGCCATACAACCTCAGAGCAAGCAGTAGACATAGATTGATATTCAACCTCTGTTGAAGATTTTGAGACACGATCTTGTTTCTTACTCTTTCAAGATATTAAGGAATCTCCAAGAAACATGCACCAACCAGTAACTGAACGACGCGTATCGGGACATCCCACCCAATCAGAATCACTAAAAGCATGAAGACAAATAGGAGAACCACTAGGAAAGAATAATCCATGATTAGATGTTCCTAGGAGATACCAAATGATACGACGAACAGCCACCAAATAGAGATGACTGGGAGCTTGCATAAATTGACTAACTTGTTGAACTGCAAAAGAGATGGCAGGCCTTGTAATAGTAAGGTAATTTAAGCTCCTAACTAATTACCAAAGTATAGTTGGATCAGGAAGAAGATCGCCTTCCTCACGACGATACTTTACATTCAATTCTAATGGAGTATCTATGGAGGAGGAACCTTGAAGACCAGCCAAAGAAATCAGATCCTGAGTATATTTGTGTTGGTTTAGAAACACACCAGAAGAATCATTTTGAACTTCCAATCCCAATAAATATGTTAAGAGTACCAAGATGTTTCATATGAAAAAAATTCTTAAGCTGCTGTTGGAGGCTAGTGATTAGTGAAGAATCAATTTCTGTGATAATTATGTCATCTACATATACCAAAAAAAGGACACAACCTGTAGATGTTTTTCGAAGGAACAAAGATGAGTCATATTTGCTTTGCTCAAAAGAGAAATGTAGCAATGTAGACCAAAATTTGTCAAACCAAGCTCTGGGAGCTTGTTTTAATTCATACAAAAATTGCTTCAACTTGCATACATCTGATGTAGATGATGAGAACAAACCAGGTGGAGGTTTCATATAAATATCTTCTATGAGATCACCATGAAGAAAAGCATTTTTGACATCCATTTGATGAAGAGGCTACTTTTGTGAAACAGCAATGGCAATAATAGCTCGCACCATAGTTATTTTTGCTACTGGTGCAAAAATCTCCTTATAGTTCACACCATACTCATGTCTGTTACCAAGAACAACCAACCTAGCTTTGTACTGATCAAGAGTTCCATCAGAATGAAGTTTAATTGAATAAACCCATTTATATCCAATTGGGCGGACATTTGAAGGACATGAAACAATATCCCATTTGTTATTTTCTTTAAGAGCCAAAAGTTCTTCCTCCATTGCTTTCTGCCAACATTCATGCTTGGAAGCTTGTGAGTAACAAGTTGGAACAGAAATGTTTGATAAAATAGAGGGAAAACCATACCAATTAGGAGCACGATATACTCTGGTAGATCGTCGAGTGGGCTCAAGAGGAGAAAGCCTTGAAGAATTCTCAGATTCTAGTTGTGGAGCAGTCTCAGGTGGTGGATCAATATCGGGAGGGGGTAAAGTTGGCCGACGTCGTTCATACACAAATCCAGGTTTGAACCTCTTAGAAGAAGATGACAAATCCTCAAAAGTAGGAAGAAGAGGAGAAACAGGAGATGACTCAACATAAGTAGGCAAGAAATACTGATTCTCAAAGAAAACAACATTTCTAGAAACACCAAATTTATTAGAAGATGGATCATAACAGATAAAACCTTTTTGTGAAGTACTATAACTCATAAAAGCACATTTAGTAGACTGAACAGAAAGTTTATTGCACTGAGAAGGAGGCAGCTGCACAAAACAAATACAACCAAATGTATGAAAATTATCATAGCTTGGATTTTTTTGATAAAGACGAAAATATGGAGATTCAATATTTAACACTTTAGATGGTAGTCTAGTAATTAAATAGACAGCAGTAGACAAAGCTTACACCCAATATTTAGATGGAATAGAGGACTCAATCAATAAAGTACGAGTGACATCTAAAAGATGACTATTTTTGCATTCAGCAACCGCATTTTGTTGTGGCGTATATGGGCAAGAGCGTTGTGAGACAATTCCTTTTTCAAGCAAAAAATTCTTGAATTCATAAGACACATATTCTCCATCAGATTCAGATCTTAATAATTTGATGCAAGTAGAAAATTGAGTCTCGATGTAGGCCAAAAATGACTTGAATATGGAAAATACCTCAGATTTGGAATGAAGAAAATACATCCACGTATACCGACTAGAATCATCTATAAATGTCACGAAGTACTTGAAATGCGCATGAGAAACAATTGGTGAAATGTCCCAAATATCACTATGAATGACATCAAAACACTTTGTAGCACGCCTACCAAAATTAGGGAAAGGAAGAATTTTACTTTTGCCCAATTTACAAGTAGAGCAATAAAAGGAAGCAGTAGAAAATTGATTTTTATTCCCCAATAAACCAGAATTTGATAAATGAGACAACACAATAGAATTTGGATGTCTACAAGCAAAAGATAGAACACAAGGAATGGAGAAGTGTGTAGGAAATAGTCGTCCAACTTTAGGACCCTTCGCAATTATTTTCCCCGACACCTGATCCTGCACAAGACAATCATTACGAGAAAAATTCACATAACAATTGTTATCTACCAATTGTCCAACTGAAATAAGACTAGTGGAGAGCATTGGTGATACAAAACCATTGTTGAAAGTTTTAGTAATATCCCCAACCTTGGTAATGGGTAAATTACTACCATTGGCAATTTGAATTTGTGATGGACCATGATACTTATGAATATTTTTTAGCATACTAGATGAGTTGGTCATATGACTGGAAGAACCAGAATCAACAAGCCAAAAATGAGATGTAGTATCATTACCTTGTAGCCCCAAAGCTGGAAATGCTTGTCTTACAAATTTCGGGAGTAAGAACTTGTCCTGAAGATGGGTTCTTAGTAGTGAAACCATTTATCCCAGCTTGAAAAATATTGACCCTATGATTTTGAGGACGTGTGAGACACTCTTTGATTATGTGTCCTTGTTGCTTACAATTATTACAAAACTTCCTGCCACAATTGTTAGCAATATGACCATATTCTTTACAATAGTAGCATTGAGTTCTAGTCATATCCCTACCATTTCCTTTACCTTGGGCAGCAAATGCAACAGTGACATCATTTACTTGCTTGAAAGCATTTTGTATGACAAAACGTTGCTCTTCACGGAGTAATTCCCTAGAACAAACATCCAAAGAGGAAGACAGGTTATGATTCATCAAGTTAGAGCAAACACTCTCAAACTCGGAACATAACTTCATCAAATATTGGTCTCGCTTGCTTTGCTCATGAGCTTCCTGAATTACAAAAAGAGATTCGGCAGGTATTTTTGTCACACCCCGAATCCCAACGAGGCATGATTGGCACCCGTAGCCGATAAGGCCCGAGAGAACCAAACTGTGCTTCTATACATTCATATGCATGTCATAGGAAACACTACTATCACATAAGAACATGAACGACTAATATTGGAACTCATGGAACATGTGACATATATACATACACATTTGAGAAACTTGGCCGTTGAGGACATCAAAACAAGACTTCATGAGTCATCTTATATACATATACCCACATGCGTCTACAAAAGCCTCTAACAGATGCATTGACCAAAACAAACTAAAAGTCGGGACAAGTCCCCACTTTATACAACATGTACATCACCAAAACATATATACACTCTGACTCGGAGAAGCCTCGATATAGCTGGATCTCACCAATGAACCACTAACAACTGGAAATCTACTGAGGAGGCCTACTGGTACCTGCGCCTGCAGCAAGTAAGGTAAATTCCCCACGAGGGGTCAGTACGGAATAAGTACTGAGTATGTAAGGCTCAAATGAAACTATATAACACATGAACATGTCAATGAACTCAATACAAATGAATAATCAATGTGAATAAGTCAACATTTTGCATTTTGGAAACCATGTGTATGGCTTTCATTGCTTTCTTTAATTCAATGCTTACTTATCATTACATGTATCGCAATGTACCCGGGCCCCTACTGATCAGTGGGTCTTTACATAACATATCGTTATGTTGGGATCGGCTCGTACTAGGCTTATGCCCCTAGAGCTGCCACCCATAAATCAATGCATCGGGATCGGCTCGAGCTAGTCTTATGCCCCTAGAGAAGCCACCCACAAATCAATATATCAGGTTCGGCTCAAGCTAGGTTTTCACCCCTAGAGCTGCCCCCTGTCAGGTTCGGCTTGAGCTAGGCTTTCGCCCCTAAAGCTACCCCCTGATCCAATAATCTCGGGATCGGCTTGAGCTAGGCATTTTGCCCCCAAAGCTTCCACCCGTACTCAATCATTAACCACATATGCATTACTTTGATCTTTACTTTGAGATTGATACAATGATAGTCACAACTTTATTTGAAGCTTTGGATCATTAACCAATGAGTTGAGAGACATATCAGTAACATTATTGGAAACATAATATCATCAAGAACATAACACCATTGGAACAATAATCAATGAACAAGAGACATGAGTATGACTACTATTGGAATATCGCAACATAACCTTATTGGGCTTTTTGGAACATTAACCATGAATATGAGATTCACAATTGATCAATGAGTAGGAAACATATGATAGCAACCATTGGAAGCCGGATATAAGATACCTTAGCACATTTCGGACTAAGACTAGTGTAATGTCTATGTGAATACTATTTGCCGCAGAAAGATACGGACAGAGTAACCTTACATACCTTGTATTCTCAATACGAATATACAATCCTAGATGTGCATACAATAGTCCCGCTCCTTATTTATGTGTCACTCTACAACACAAATACATAACGGAATTCACATTAACCACGAACTACCTTACAAATGCATATAACGTCAATGAGTTACATGTTTGCCTTTAAACATGCCATTTCCCCTTGACAAAACCATTGATGAAATTATTATTCCAAAAATCCCCCAATATTCCATACATTGACCAATACATGATAATCAATACATTTCACCACAACTCTTCTCCTTTACACTTCCTTAGCCACACCACATCACAAATAATCCATCAAGTCACCTTAATACACCTCATAGCACATATCGGCCAAAATCCTACAATTTACACTTTTAGAAAAATAACAAGTTTAATAACAAAATCACACCATACATGTTCATCTTTTATCCATACCATGCTCTTCCATCAAAGTCACAAGCCATAATTCAAGTTCAAATCACAAAGATGGCACATCTCTTACCAAAAGCAAAAATATACTATTTACCACCTTGCCAACATAACCATCATAATATTCATAATCTCCCATGCATATAATATGTTAATCCATGAGAATAAATACTTACAAAGGCTTGGAATAGGATGATCTTGTCCAAAGAGTCCAAAGGAAATAGTTACTTTAGGGTTTGGAACATAGAGAAATGTTTGATAAATATCCAAAAAGGTATGAGAGTTTGTGTGAATAAAAATCTGATTTTGGAGCCTTTATATAGTACTCAAGGCATCCTTATCCACACTTGGCATTTAATACAATGTTTACTTGGTCAACATTGGAAGATTGGGTCATTTCCTCTTTGGGCCTTGTCTTTTATTCCATTTTGGGCCCAATTGCCCATGTAGCTTAGCCCATAAACTTTCATCTATAATTCACCATATATCTCATGTTTAAATAATTCCATAATGTCACGACAATATTCTCTTACGAGATTCTCATTCGTCGTCTCAATCGCAAAAATAGGAATTCTAGTCGTCCATGGCTTTATTGAACATTTATGATACCTACTTGTGTTTCATGATTTGATCATGTAGGAGTATGTATGAGTGTATTGAAGTATTTGAAGCTTTAACAATGCTCAAAGAACTCCAAAGAACCAAAAGAAACCATATAAGAATCGACGTAGAATTGCGTTGCGAAACGAGCCCAGAAGAGCAAAATCTTTGTGCCTTGCGCCACTGCTGCAAAGCAAGGCAGTGGCGCAAGAAATACACCCTCTCTAAATCAGGTGGCTTGCGCCACACCCCCTGAAACAGGGAGTGGCGCAAGTTTCCATGCCTTGCTGAATTTTTCGGCCATTTTTCCAATACTTGCATATCGCCCAATACCTTATCAAAACACTACAAAATACTTACTTAGTGATCTTAATCATCAAGTAAACATGACTCCAAGTCACCAAATGAGGTTGAAATGTGTACGGGGTATTACACAAAGGTTCCACGAAATCACAAAATGCCTCCTACGAAGGTCTAATCGCACATATTAGGTCCGATATCAAATGGTTCACCAATGACACTATAAAACACATACTCATGGAATCTAAACACCTAGGTAGATATGACCCCAAGGTATCAAGTGAGGTTAGAAAAGTACGGGGTGTTACATTCTTCCCCCCTTCGAAACATTCATCCTCGAATGTTAACAACATCGTCTCATGTACAACAAATGAATCTCTATATTAATATACATATACATATACACATAATGACCTTAGATACTTACTTGTTATTATTCCACTTCCACATGGGGAACTTCTTGGTCCATTTGAAATAGATGGGGATACTTGGATTTCATCATTTCTTCAGCTTCCCATGTGATCTTCTCTACTTGTTGATTTCTCCAAAGGACTTTCACGGAGGCTATGTCTTTATTCCTCAATATATTTACTTGTCGATCTAGGATGTCAATGGGTACCTCTTCATAAGTGAGATCCTCTGTAACTTGAACATTTTCAATTGGAACAATACGAGATGGATCTCCTATGCACTTTCGAAGCATTGACACATGAAATACCGGATGAACTGTGGAGAGTTCCTGGGGTAGTGCCAACTCATACACAACTTTCTCAAATCTTCTAATAATTTCATATGGGCCTATATAACGTGGACTCAATTTCCCTTTCTTTCCGAACCGCATTACCCCTTTCATCGGTGACACCTTTAGGAATACCCAATCACCTATGGCAAATTCAAGTCCTCTTCTTCTAATATAGCATAGGACTTGTGTCGACTCTGGGCCATTTGCAATCGCTGTTGGATCACTTTAACTTTCTCCATGGCTTGATGCACCATATCCGGTCCAAGTAAAGCAGTTTCACCTGCTTCAAACCACCCAATTGGTGATCTACATTTCCTTCCATACAAGGCTTCAAAAGGTGCCATCTGAATACTTGAATGATAGCTATTGTTATAAGCAAATTCAATACGAGGCAAATGGTCATCCCAACTGCCTTGAAAATATAACGTGCATGCTCGTAGCATATCTTCAAGTATCTGAATAGTACGTTCTGCTTGTCCATCAGTTTGAGGATGGAAAGCCGTACTCAAATTCACCAGTGTGCCCAATCTCTGCTGAAAAGATCTCCAAAAGTGTGCTGTAAACTGTGCTCCTCTGTCTGATATAATGGAAAGTGGAATACCATACAACCACACTATCTCTTTAACATACAAATTTGCATACTCCTCAGCTGTGTAGGTGGTTTTGACTGGTAGGAAATGCGCTGACTTGGTAAGCCTGTCAACTATAACCCATATAGAATCAAATTTTCATAATGTACGAGGAAAACTTGTAATGAAGTCCATATTAATCATATCCCATTTCCAGACTGGAAGATTGATACATTGCATGTAACCTCCTGGTTTTTGATGCTCTACTTTCACTTGTTGACAATTTGGGCATTGAGCGACGAACTCTGCAATGTTCTTTTTCATATTTCCCCACCAATACACTTCTTTTAAATCATGGTACATTTTTGTAGCACCCGAATGAATAGAATAGCGTGAATGATGCACCTCTGTCATAATTCGTTTCCTCAATTCATCTACATCTGGTACACATAGCCTACCTTGACAGTGGAGCACCCCTTCCTGTGTAAGATCAAATGCCTTTGTCAAATTCTGCTGTACATTTTCCTTTAGCTACAATAACATAGAATCCGCAAACTGCTTCTCTTTCACTTCAGTTATTAAGGAGGATTCCGCTGCATTCTGCACAATAACTCCCTCATCTGAGGATTAATAAGGCAAACTCCCAAGCTGGATAACTGATATAAGTCTTTGATTATCTCTTTATTTTCCGTCAATTGGTCATTAGCGACTCCCGTTGCCTTGCGGATCAATGCATCTGCTACTACATTTGCCTTCCCTGGATGGTATAGAATATCAACATCATAGTCTTTCAAGAGCTCTAACCATCTTCGTTGCCTCACATTGAGTTCCTTTTGCTTAAAGATATATTGTAAACTTTTGTGATCTGTATAAATATCAACATGAACTCCATACAGATAATGACGCCATATCTTTAAAGCAAATACTACCGCTGCTAATTCAAGATCATGAGTGGGATAATTTTTCTCATGTGGCCGCAACTGTCGTGAGACATATTCTATGAAATTACCATGCTGCATCAATACACATTCGAGGCCAACCCCGGAAGCATCACAATACACTGCATAACCTTCGGGGCTTTAGGGAAGTACTAAAACTGGTGTAGAGGTTAATTTATCTTTCAACTTTTGGAAACTTTTCTCACACGCATCATTCCACTAAAATTTGACTGCCTTTTGTGTAAGCTTTGTTAACGGTGCAGCAATAGAGGAAAAACCTTCCACAAATCTTTGGTAATAACCTGTCAGTCCAGAAAACTACGAATCTATGTAGGTGTCGTAGGTCTTGGCCAATTTTTCACTGCTTCTATCTTCTATGTATCAACCCGTATTCCTTCATATGACACAATGTGGCCCAAGAATGCAACTGATTTTAACCAAAACTCACACTTGGAGAACTTGGCATACAGCTTACGTTCACGGAGAATCTGTAACACTTTCCGTAAATAATTAGCATGGTCTTCTGGTGATCTTGAATAAACCAGGATTTCATCTATAAATACCATGATGAACACGTCCAGAAATGGCTTAAACACCCTATTCATCAAATCTATGAACACAGCTGGTGCATTTGTTAGTTCAAATGACATAATCGAAAATTCATAATGGCCATACCGTGTTCAGAAAGCTGTATTGGGTACATCTTCCTCTCTAACTCTGACTTGATGGTAACCCGACCTCAAGTCAATCTTTGAAAAACACTTGGCACCCTATAACTGATCAAACAAATCATCAATGCGAGGGAGGGGATATTTATTCTTGATCGTTACCTTATTTAACTGTCGGTAGTCAATGCACATTCTCATTGTGCCATCTTTCTTGGGTACGAATAATACTGGTGCACCCCACGGGGACATACTAGGCCTGATAAAGCCCTTGTCTAGCAAATCTTTCAATTGCTCCTTCAATTCGCGCAATTCTGCTGGAGCCATTCTATATGGAGGAATAGAAATAGGTTGAGTGCCTGGAATCACATCAATGTCAAATTCCACTTCCCGTACCGGGGGTAAGCCTGGAAGATCCTCTGGAAATACATCAAGAAATTCATTGACTACTGAAACCGACTGTGAAGTTAGTGGTTCCACATCATTATCTTTCACCCGTACTAGATGACATATGTATCCTTTGGCAATCATTTTCCTAGCTTTCAAATAGGAAATAAATCTTTCTCGTGGTGCCCCTACATTACCCTGCCATTCTAGAACATTTTCCTGCGGAAAACAAAATTATACCTTCTTGGCCTGGCAATCTACTGTAGCATAAAAAGAGGCCAACCAATCCATTCCCATGATCACATCAAAATCCACCATGTCTAGTTCAATGAGATCGGCCAATGTATCATGACCACACACCATTACCAAAAAATTACGATATACTCTTTTTGCAACAATATATTCACCAACCGGTATAGACACTTCAATTGACTTAATTAATAATTCTGGTGCCTATGCAAATTTCACAGCAACCAATGGAGTAACATAGGAAAATGTAGAACCCAGGTCAATCAATGCATATACATTATATGAGAATATGGATAATGTACCTGTGACTACGTCAGGAGATGCCTCAGAATTCTGTCGATCCACCAGAGCATAAGTACGATTATGAGCTCCACTGGAACTAGCTGCTCCTCTGGCACCTCTACCACGACCAATAGGCTGCACACCTTGGCCCAGTGAAGGAACCGATGCTGATGACGCAACTTCCAATCCTGCCGGTCGTGTTATACCACCCATACTCCTCTGTGGACAATCTCTCACTATATGCCTTGGCATACCACACCAAAAGCAAACATTCATCCCTGACCGACATGTGCCTGAATGAACACGCCTGCAGTGCTGACACTACTGACGAGGAAAACCTGCTGCTTGTGATCCATGACCTCCACTACTTTGCGCAGCTGAACCACCTCTAAACCCTCTAAACTGAGAGTGTGCACCTGCTGTGGAATGCGAGAACGATAGTCTAGGTGGTCTAGGGAACATACGGGGCCTAGATCCTCCTTGGGACATCATAGGTGGTCCCATAGGTCTAGCCCTTTTGGACTGTCCCCTGTCAAATTCTTGTACCCTTCGTCTCTGTCTTTGGTCTTCCATTTTCTGGGCGAAGGCCTGAATTCTCGCTATGTCCATGTCCTTGTTCAAGGCAGCAATGGTGTAATCTCTTACCAAATATGGCTCTAATCTGTCCACGTATCGGTGGACTCTATCTGTCATCGTAGCCACCACATTTGGCGCATATCGAGCCAAGGAATTAAATTGAAGACTATATTCTCGAACACTCATATTCCCTTGATGCAAATTCAGGAACTGCTCTGCACGTGCTTCCCGAACCTCACAAGGAAGATAATGATTGAGGAAAGCCACTTTAAATTCTTCCCAATTAAGTGGATTTGCACCAATATCATGGGATTTCCTCCAATCCTCATACCACAATATTGCCTCTCCTTTCAATCTGTACGCAGCAAGTTCAACTGTTTCTACTCCCGTCACATGCATAACTTCCAAGGCCCTCTGAATTTGATCAACAAAGTCCTGTGGGTCTGCTTTTGGATCTGACCCAGTGAATATAGGAGGGTCTAACTTTATAAAGTCCTGTGTACGCCGACTAGCTACTCTAGTCGCGTCATCTTCATTCACTAGTGGGCCAGTTCATCCCTGTGTCTGTGCAGCCACTAACTGTGTCCACATATGAACTGTATTTCTAAGATCCTGATCTGTGACATTCATTGATGGTTCTGCAGGTGCTCTTCTCCTACTCGACTCTTTTGGTACAGAGAGAATGGAGGAAGCTCGTGACACAAATTCAGGCTCAGTATCGCCTTGATTAACTTGATCAGGTGGTGGTATACTAGTTCCTTCACTAGCAATTCTATCTATCCTCTTACTTTTTCCTCAACCTCTTCTTGTCATCGGTATTTTCTATATCAAAGAGAAACAATTACCATGGTCAGAAACAGTTCCACTTACAACTTTGGCTCTATTGCACGATCTAGAAGTGAAGAAAAGAAACAACATCCTAAATGTCCCTTAGCCTCCTACTTATAAATATGGTGCACAACACATCGATAAGTAAGACTCTACTCAGACACAGCTTTGTAGACACCCTTAGAACGACCTGCTCTGATACCACTTTTGTCACACCCCGAATCCCAACGAGGCATGATTGGCACCCATAGCTGATAAGGCCCGAGAGAACCAAGTTGTGCTTCTATACATTCATATGCATGTCATAGGAAACACTACTATCACATAAGAACATGAACGACAAATATTGGAACTCATGGAACATGTGTAACACCACGTAGATTTTTGAATGTATGCGACTATGTGACAAAATTTGTGAACATGTAATAAAGGGTATATAATACATGCAAAGTGTTGGATTTAATGTATATTGGGTATTGGGCTCTAAATTGGCCCAAAAATGATAAGGAAGACATGGCCCAAAACAAGGGAAAATGACCCATTCTTCCTTGACTCACTTGGAAACCTCATCCTTGACTTAAAATTGACTAAGGATGATATATACACAGCTCAAAAAATCAGATTTTAATCACAAGGAACACCTTGCCATTTCTTGAAATTTCTAGACTTTCCAAGAAGACCAAAAAGAAACCCTTTCAAGCCTAAGGCAACTATACTTATTTTGGCCAAGATCATCACCTTGTAAGTGTTGGTAAGTGTATATTCTTGTGATTTAATATGTTATGTGCATGAGAAATTGTATGGGTTTTGATGGTTATGTTTAAAAGGGGTTGATTGGTGCACTTTGGCTAATGTGACACAAGTTGTGTATTTTGGTGATTTGAACTTGAAAGTGGCCTTGTGGTCTTGAAGAAAGTGATTTGATGGATTTAAAATCAACAAGTATGATGTGGTTATGTCCCTAATTTAATTTCTCTTTGTATGTTATTTTTGGAAATTGTTGCTATGGAAAAAGTGTGTGGAATTGGTGACGTATTGAGAGGAAAATGTGATTTTGGTGATGTTTATGTGTGTGGTAAATGTTTATTCTTGTATATTACTATATTATATGCATAATAGGGTGTGTAAATCATGTTTGTTATGTTGAAAAAGTGTTGAGCAGTCCACTATGTGTTAAACAGTCCACTTTTGCTAAATCGGTAAAGGATTTGCCTTCTATGTGATTTAAATTTGAAAGGGGACTTAAGGTATTGAAGGAATTGAATTATATGGATGAAATTTCAGTATATTTAAGTATGGTGCTGTCCCTAATTCGTTACTTTGTGTATGGCTTGATGGAAATATTTTTACGTAATTGTGCATGGAACGTTTGGCGTAGTGGAAAGAGAATACTTTCTTGTTATGTTAAAGTGAATTATAAAATTGTGTGGGCTGTTTTTGGTATATTGTTGTGGAAGATATTTATGTGACTTGATGGGATAAATATGTGGAGTTGTATTGAGGTGGAAATGTAAAGTAGAAACTTGGTGTAAAATCCTATCGGTTTGTGATGTCTACGATGATGTGTGGACTGATTTGGTGGTGTTGTTTTGCTAAAGCAGTAAGTTATAGTGTAATGTGGTGGAATAATGCGGTTTGGTAGTATAATGAAGGGGGGAGTGATGCACCATGCGTTTTTGAGGTTGGACGGTTTTTACTTTTCGTTAAGCACCTACTTACCGTCTTGTGAACTTGTAATGTAGTTTGTGGTTAACGTGAGTTCCGTTATGTGATTATGTAGAGTAACACATAAGGAGAAAGCTGGAGTGTTATATTCACGAATAAGATTGTGTATCCATATTGGGGAATTAAGGTATGTAAGGTTACTCTTTCCGTATCCTTCGGCGGCACATAGTATCACATTGTCATTATACATGTTCCATTCCGAAATGTCCAAAGGTATTCCATTCCCGGTTGTTAATCATTGTTACACACATGTTCCTTATACATTGATCAAATGTAATTCATATGACTCATGTTCATTGATTAATGTTCCAATAATGTTCCAAAGTTTCAATAACATTGTAACCACTAATGTACCAATCTCATAACAAAAGAATTGAAGTAATAAACACTTGTTGAGAACGGGTGGCAACCCAAAGGGGCGGAAAGCCTAGCTAGGGGCGATCCCGAATGATTATTGATTTATGTGTGGCAGCTCAAAGGGGCATAAGCCTAGCTAGAGACGATCCCAATGTTATTTCCCACTGATCAGTTAGGCCCGGGCATTACATGATTGATGATCACTTGATTGAAGACGAAGTAAAGTAAAGTGAAATAAAAGTAAAGAAAGTAATGGACATGATTCCACATGTTTACCTATGGTAATTTATTCACATGATATGTTCACTTGTACTTAATTTTATCAAAGTTTCTATATCTTATACATTTACTTATAACCTTACATACTCAGTAAATTCTTCGTACTGACGTCCCTTGTGGGACTTACCTTACTTGTTGCAGGCACAGGTACCAATAGGCCCCCACAGTAGTACTTGGAATAATCTACGGTTTTGTTGGTAAGCTCCAGTTTGCTTCGGGGCTTCCCGAGTCCTATGCACATATTGGTTTTGATAATGTATCACAGTTGTCTAAAGCAGGGACTTGTCCCGACTTTAGGATGGTTATGTTCATGTATGTATAGAGGCTTTGTAGACGATGTTGGACAAACGAAAAATGTATGTCATGTCATGATGGCCCTAAAACCAAGTTTCACATATGTATATATAAATCACATGTTTTGCCATGATTTCCTCCATTGGTGTCTTGCATCTATACATGGTAGTGATGATCAATGAATGACGTGTGTATGAATGTACAGGGTGATAGTTGGTTCTCTCGGGGCCTCAATGGCTTCGGGTGCCACTCCGTCCCGAACGGGGTTCGGGGCGTGACAAAAGTGGTATTAGAGCGGGTCGTCCTAGGGTGTCTACAAAGCCGTGTTTGAGTAGAGTCTTGCTTATCAATGTGTTGTGCACCACATTTATAAGTAGGAGGCTACGGGACATTTAGGAGTTGTTTCATTTCTTCATTTTCTAGATCGTGCATTAGAGCCAAAAATTGTAGGTGGAACCATATCTGACTGTTGAAATTGTTTTTTTCTTATATTATAGTAAAATGCCGATGACAAGAAGAGGAAAAAGTAAGAGGTTAGACAAAATTACTGGAGAAGGAACCAGTAGAGCCCCGCCTGAATTAGTTAATCAAGGTGGCGCTGAACCAGAGATGGCACCACAGGCTTCTTCTACTCTTCCAATTTTAGAAGAGTCAAGAGAAAGAGAAATACCTGCAGAACCACCAGTGAATACTACTAACCAGGACTTAAAGGATACAGTGCAGATGTTAACCCGAATAGTTGCTGCCCAAGTTCAGGGATCGGGTGGTCCAACAACACATAATGATAGTGCAGCTAGAGCAGCTAGTAGACGGACACAGGAATTTTTGAAATTAGACCCTCCTACCTTTACTAGATCAGATCCGAATGAAGACCCGCAGGATTAGATAGATCAAATCCAAAGGTCTTTGGAGGTGATGCATGTGTACGGTGTGGAAACAGTCGAGCTTGCGGCCTATAGATTGAAGGGCAAAGCTATCCTGTGGTATGAAGATTGGAGATGGTCGAGGGGCATTGATGCACTCCCAGCTAGTTGGGAAGAATTTAAAATGGCATTCCTTGATCACTATCTCCCCTATGAGGTCCGAGAGGCTCGTGCGGACCAATTCTTAAATCTGCGACAGGGTAACATGAGTGTTAGAGAATACAGCCAGAAGTTTAATTCCTTGACCCGGTATGCTCCGAATGTGGTTGCGACTATGAACGATAGAGTTCATCGGTATGTGGACAGATTAGAGCCATATTTGGTTCGAGATTGTACTATTGTTGCGTTAAACAGGGACATGGACATAGCTAGAATACAGGCCTTTGCGTAGAAAATGGAAGATCAAAGGCAACGAAGAAGAACACAAGGGTATGATGAAGGGCCGTCAAAGAGGGCTAGATCTACGGGACAGTCTATGGCCTCTCAAAGAGAGTTTAGACCCCGGAGTTTCCACAGGCCGCCGAGACCCTCATTTTCTTATTCCACGGCAGGTATTCCACCTCAATTTTGAGGGTCTAGAGGCAGTTATGTCGGGCGCAGCAGTGTAGTTCGAGGTTCGCAAACATCAGTATTTCCTCGCCAGCCGTGTCAGCACTGCGGGAGGTCTCATTTAGGTGAATGCTGGATTGGGAGCACTGTTTGTTATTTTTGCGGTGAGCCAGGGCACATAGTGAGAGAGTGTCCACAGAGGAGCATGGGTGGCATAGCACGATCTGCGGGATCAGCCATGGCATCATCATCATCTGTGCCTTTCTTAGGTAGAGGAGCACAGCCTATGGGATGAGGTAGAGGTGCTAGAGGAGCAGTTAGTTCCAGCAGGACTCAGAATCGTACTTATGCACTAACTGAGCGTCAGAATTCGGAGGCATCACCTGATGTTGTTACAGGTATCTTGTCCATATTTTCACATAATGTGTATGCATTGATTAATCTGGGTTCTACATTATCATATGTTACTCCCTTGATTGCTGAAAAATTTAAAAGAACGCCGGAATTATTAGTTAAGTCAATTGAAGTAACGACACCGGTTGGTAAATCTATTATAGCAAAGAGAGTTTATCGGGATTGTAAAGTCACTGTTTGTGGTTATGATACATTGGCCGATCTTGTTGAACTAGACATGACAGATTTTGATGTTATCATGGGAATGCATTGGTTAGCCTCTTGTTATGCCACGGTAGATTGCCGAGCTAAGAGAGTACAATTTCATTTTCCACAAAAGGATGTTTTTGAATGGAAGGGTAACGTGGGAGCACCGAGAGGCAAATTTATTTCCTATCTTAAGGCTAGGAAAATGATGTCCACAGGTTATATATGCCACTTAGTGCGGGTGCATGATGTTGAAGCCAAACCACCAACTCCTCAATCAGTTCCAGTGATAAATGAATTTCTTGATGTATTTCCTGAAGATCTTCCAGGTTTACCTCCAGAACGGGAAGTGGAATTTGACATTGATGTGATTCCAGGCACTCAGCCTATTTCTATCCCTCCATACAGAATGGCTCCAGTAGAATTGCATGAATTGAAGGAGCAACTGAAAGATTTGTTGGACAAAGGGTTCATCAGACCTAGTATGTCTCCGTGGGGTGCGCCGGTATTATTTGTACAAAAGAAAGACGGCACTTTAAGAATGTGTATTGACTACCGGCAACTGAATAAAGTAACGATCAAGAACAAATATCCTCTTCCTCAAATTGGTGATTTATTTGATCAGCTACAGGGTGCTAAATGTTTTTCAAAGATTGATCTGAGATCGGGCGATCACCAGGTGAGGGTTAGAGAAGGAGATATACCCAAGACAGCTTTTCGAACATGGTATGGACACTATGAATTTTTAGTTATGTCATTTGGACTAACAAATGCACCTGCAGTTTTTATGGATTTGATGAATAGAGTGTTCAAACCATTTCTGGATGTGTTCGTCACGGTATTTATAGATGACATCCTGGTTTATTCAAGATCACCAGAGGACCATGCTAATCACTTACGACAAGTGCTGCAGATTCTCCGTGAGCGTAAGTTATATGCCAAGTTCTCTAAATGTGAGTTTTTGTTAAAATCAGTTGCATTCTTGGGCCACATTATGTCAGATGAAGGGATACAGGTTGATACACAAAAGATTGAAGCGGTGAAAAATTGGCCAAGACCTACGACATCCACAGAAATTCGTAGCTGTGGTAGGTTATTATCGAAGGTTTGTTGAAGGGTTTTCCTCCATTGCGGCACCTTTAACGAAGCTTACACACAAGGCAGCCAAATTTCAGTGGAATGATGCATGTGAGAAGAGTTTTCAAGAGTTGAAAGATAAATTAACCTCCACACCAGTCTTGGTACTTCCTGAAGGCACCGAAGGTTATGCAGTATATTGTGACGCTTCCAGAATTGGTCTAGGGTGTGTATTAATGCAACACGGTAATGTCATAGCATATGCCTTACGACAGTTGTGGCCACACGAGAAAAATTATCCCACACATGATCTGGAATTAGCAGTGGTGATTTTTGCTTTAAAGATATGACGTCATTATTTGTATGGGGTTCATGTTGATATCTACACTGATCACAAGAGTTTACAATACATCTTTAAGCAGAAGGAACTCAATTTGAGACAATGAAGGTGGTTAGAGATCTTAAAAGACTATGATATTGATATTCTTTATCATCCAGGCAAAGCAAATGTGGTAGCTGACGCACTGAGTCGCAAGGCAGTAGAAAGCACTAGTGGCCAGTTGATTGAAAAGCAAGAGATAATCAAAGATTTACACCAACTAGCCAGCTTGGGAGTTCGCCTTATTGAATCTCCGGATGAAGGGGTTATTGTGCAGAATGCAGCAAAATCTTCCTTAATAGCTGAAGTAAAGGAGAAACAGTATGCGGATCCTATTTTGTTGCAGCTGAGAGAGAATGTGCAGAAAGAGTTGACAAAGGCATTCGATCTTACGCAAGAGGGAGTACTTCAATGCCGAGATCGATTATGTGTACCGGATGTAGATGAGCTGAGGAAGCAGATTATGGTAGAAGCACATCATTCACGGTATTCTATTCATCCGGGAGCTACAAAAATGTATCATAATTTGAAAGACGTGTATTGGTGGGGAAATATGAAAAAGAACATTGCGAAAATTGTAGCTCAATGTCCAAATTGTCAACAGGTTAAAGTGGAACATCAGAAACCAGGAGGTTACATGCAATGTATCAATCTTCCAATCTGGAAATGGGATATGATTAACATGGACTGTATTACAGGTTTGCCTCGTACACAGAGGAAAGTCGATTCTATATGGATTATAGTGGACAGGCTTACCAAGTCAGCGCATTTTCTACCAGTAAAGACCACCTATACAGCTGAAGATTATGCAAGATTGTATGTGAAGGAGATAGTGCGATTGCATGGTATTCCACTTTCCATTATATCAGACAGAGGAGCACAGTTTACAGCGCATTTTTGAAAATCCTTTCAGAGGATATTGGGAACACAGGTGAATTTAAGTACGGCTTTCCATCCTCAGACAAATGGACAAGCAGAACGTACAATTCAAACACTTGAAGATATGCTTCGAGCGTGTGCACTAGACTTTAAAGGCAACTGGGATGATCATCTACCTCTTGTGGAATTTGCCTACAACAATAGCTATCATTCAAGTATTAAGATGGCTCCTTATGAAGCGTTGTATGGGATAAAATGTAGATCACCTATCGGATGGTTTGAAGCAGGAGAAACTGCTTTATTTGGACCAGATCTAGTACATCAAGCTATGGAAAAAGTTAAAGTAATACAGCAGTGATTACAGACAGCTCAAAGCCGCCATAAATCATATGTTGATGTTAGAAGAAGAGAGCTTGAATTTGCTATAGGTGATTGGGTATTTTTGAAAGTGTCACCAATGAAAGGAGTGATACGATTCAGAAAGAAAGGAAAGCTAAGTCCACGGTATGTAGGGCCATATGAAATTACTCAAAGATTTGGTCAAGTGGCGTATGAATTAGATTTACCCCAAGAACTCTCCGCAGTCCACCCAGTGTTTCATGTTTCGATGCTTCGCAAATGCATCGGAGATCCGTCTCAAATTACTCCCATTGAAGATGTGCAAATCACGAAAGATCTTACATACGAAGAAGTGCCCATTGCTATTCTAGATAGACAAGTCAAGAGGTTAAGGAACAAAGATTTAGCTTCTGTCAAAGTACTTTGGAGGAATCAACAAATAGAGGAAATTTTATGGGAAGCCGAAGAAAGAATGAAAGCAAAGTACCCGTATTTGTTCCAAACCGAAGAGAAGGTCCAAGAAGCTGAATTGAAGGACTAAAAAGTAAGTATATATGAGAATTATAAATATGTGACGGTGTGACGAATGTATGTAAATTTATATTGTTTAGGTTGAATACTACTACTATTAACATTCGAGGACGAATGTTCTTAAGGGGGGGGAGAATGTAACACCCCATAGATTTCCGAATGTATGCGAATACGTGACAAAATTTGTGAACATGTAATAAAGGGTATATAATACATGCAAAGTGTTGGATTTAATGTATATTGGGTATTGGGCTCTAAATTGGCCCAAAAATGATAAGGAAGACATGGCCCAAAACAAGGGAAAATGACCCATTCTTCCTTGACCCACTTGGACACCTCATCCTTGACTTAAAATTGACTAAGAATGATATATATATAGCTCAAAAAATCAGATTTTAATCACAAGGAACACCTTGCCATTTCTTGAAATTTCTAGACTTTCCAAGAAGACCAAAAAGAAACCCTTTCAAGCCTAAGGCAACTATACTTATTTTGGCCAAGATCATCACCTTGTAAGTGTTGGTAAGTGTATATTATTGTGATTTAATATGTTATGTGCATGAGAAATTTTATGGTTTGTGATGGTTATGTTTAAAAGGGGTTGATTGGTGCACTTTGGCTTATGTGACACAAGTTGTGTATTTTGGTGATTTGAACTTGAAAGTGGCCTTGTGGTCTTGAAGAAAGTGATTTGATGGATTGAACATCAAAAAGTATGATGTGGTTATGTCCCTAATTTAATTTCTCTTTGTATGTTATTTTTGAAAATTGTTGCTATGGAAAAAGTGTGTGGAATTGGTGACGTATTGAGAGGAAAATGTGATTTTGGTGATGTTTATGTGTGTGGTAAATGTTTACTCTTGTATATTACTATATTATATGCATAAAAGGGTGTGTAAATCATGTTGGTTATGTTGACAAAGTGTTGAGAAGTCCACTATGTGTAAAACAGTCCACTTTTGCTAAATCGGTAAAGGATTTGCCTTCTATGTGATTTAAACTTGAAAGGGGACTTAAGGTATTGAAGGAATTGAATTATATGGATGAAATTTCAGTATATTTAAGTATGGTGCTGTCCCTAATTCGTTACTTTGTGTATGGCTTGATGGAAATGTTTTTACGTAATTGTGCATGGAACGTTTGGCGTAGTGAAAAGAGAATACTTTCTTGTTATGTTAAAGTGAATTATAAAATTGTGTGGGCTGTTTTTGGTATATTGTTGTGGAAGATATTTATGTGACTTGATGGAATAAATATGTGGAGTTGTATTGAGGCGGAAATGTAAAGTAGAAACTTGGTGTAAAATCCTATCGGTTTGTGATGTCTACGGTGATGTGTGGACTGTTTTAGTGGTATGTGGACTGATTTGATGTTGTTGTTTTGCTAAAGCAGTAAGTTATAGTATAATGTGGTGGAATAATATGATTTGGTAGTATAATGAAGGGGGGAGTGATGCACCATGCGTTTTGGAGGTTGGACGGTTTTTACTTTCCGTTAAGCACCTACTTACCGTCTTGTGAACTTGTAATGTAGTTTGTGGTTAACGTGAGTTCCGTTATGTGATTATGTAGAGTAACACATAAGGAGAAAGCTGGAGTGTTATATTCACGAATAAGATTGTGTATCCATATTGGGAAATTAAGGTATGTAAGGTTACTCTTTCTGTATCCTTCGGCGGTACATAGTATCACATTGTCATTATACATGTTCCATTCCGAAATGTCCAAAGGTATTCCATTCCCGGTTGTTAATCATTGTTACACACATGTTCCTTATACATTGATCAAATGTAATTCATATGACTCATGTTCATTGATTAATGTTCCAATAATGTTCCAAAGTTTCAATAACATTGTAACCACTAATATACCAATCTCATAACAAAAGAATTGAAGTAATAAACACTTGTTGAGAACGGGTGGCAACCCAAAGGGGCGGAAAGCCTAGCTAGGGGGGATCCCGAATGTTTATTGATTTATGGGTGGCAGCTCAAAGGGGCATAAGCCTAGCTAGAGACGATCCCAATGTTATTTCCCACCGATCAGTTGGGCCCGGGCATTACATGATTGATGATCACTTGATTGAAGACGAAGTAAAGTAAAGTGAAATAAAAGTAAATAAAGTAATGCGCATGATTCCACATGTATACCTATGGTAATTTATTCACATGATATGTTCACTTGTACTTAATTTTATCAAAATTTCTATATCTTATACATTTACTTATAACCTTACATACTCAGTAAATTCTTCGTACTGACGTCCCTTGTGGGACTTCCCTTACTTGTTGTAGGCACAGGTACCAATAGGCTCCCACAGTAGTACTTGGAATAATCTGCGGTTTTGTTGGTAAGCACCAGTTTGCTTCGGGGCTTCTCGAGTCCTATGCACATATTGGTTTTGATAATGTATCACAGTTGTCTAAAGCGGGGACTTGTCCCGACTTTAGGATGGTTATGTTCATGTATGTATAGAGGCTTTGTAGACGATGTTGGACAAACAAAAAATATATGTCATGTCATGATGGCCCTAAAAGCCAAGTTTCACATATGTATATATAAATCACATGTTTTGCCATGATTTCCGCCATTGGTGTCTTGCGTCTATACATGGTAGTGATGGTCAATGAATGACGTGTGTATGAATGTACAGGGTGATAGTTGGTTCTCTCAGGGCCTCAACGGCTTCGGGTGCCACTCCGTCTCGAACGAAGTTCGGGGCGTGACAACATGTGACATATATATATGCACATTTGAGAAACTTGGCCGTTGAGGCCATCAAAACAAGACTTCATGAGTCATATTATATACATATACCCACATGCGTCTACAAAAACCTCTAACAGATGCATTGACCAAAACAAACTAAAAGTCGGGATAAGTCCCCGCTTTATACAACATGTACATCACCAAAACATATATACACTCTGACTCAGAGAAGCCCCGAATTGGCTGGAGCTCACCAATGAACCGCTAACAACTGAAAATCTACTTAGGAGGCCTACTGGTACCTGCGCCTACAGCAAGTAAGGTAAATTCCCCATGAGGGGTCAGTACGGAATAAGTACTGAGTATGTAAGGCTCAAATGAAACTATATAACACATGAACATGTCAATGAACTCAATACAAATGAATAATCAATGTGAATAAGTCAACATTTTGCATTTTGGAAACCATGTGTATGGCTTTCATTGCTTTCTTTACTTCAATGCTTACTTGTCATTACATGTGTCGCAATGTACCCGGGCCCCTACTGATCAGTGGGTATTTACATAACATATCATTATGTTGGAATTGGCTCGAGCTAGGCTTATGCCCCTAGAGCTGCCACCCATAAATCAATGCATTGGGATCAGCTCGAGCTAGTCTTATGCCCCTAGAGCTGCCACCCAAAAATTAATATATCAGGTTCAGCTCAAGCTAGTTTTTCACCCCTAGAGCTGCCCCCTGTCAGGTTCGGCTTGAGCTAGGCTTTCGCCCCTAAAGCTACCCCCTGATCCAATTATCTCGGGATCGGCTTGAGCTAGGCATTTTGCCCCCAAAGCTGCCACCCGTACTCAATCATTAACCACATATGCATTACTTTGATCTTTACTTTGAGATTGATACAATGATAGTCACAACTTTATTTGAAGCTTTGGATCATTAACCAATGAGTGAGAGACATATCAGTAACATTATTGGAAACATAATATCATCAAGAACATAACACCATTGGAACAATAATCAATGAACAAGAGACATGAGTATGACTACTATTGGAATATCGCAACATAACCTTATTGGGCTTTTTGGAACATTAACCATGAATATGAGATTCAAAATTGATCAATGAGTAGGAAACATATGATAGCAACCATTGGAAGCCGGATATAAGATACCTTAGCACATTTCGGACTAAGACTAGTGTAATGTCTATGTGAATACTATTTTCCGCAGAAAGATACGGACAGAGTAACCTTACATACCTTGTATTCTCAATACGAATATACAATCCTAGATGTGCATACAATAGTCCCGCTCCTTCTTTATGTGTCACTCTACAACACAAATACATAACGGAATTCACATTAACCACCAACTACCTTACAAATGCATATAACGTCAATGAGTTACATGTTTGCCTTTAAACATGTCATTTCCCCTTGACAAAACCATTGATGAAATTATTATTCCAAAAATCCCCCAATATTCCATACATTGACCAATACATGATAATCAATATATTTCACCACAACTCTTCTCATTTACACTTCCTTAGCCACACCACATCACAAATAATCCATCAAGTCACCTTAATACACCTCATAGCACATATCGGCCAAAATTTAGAAAAATAACAAGTTTAATAACAAAATCACACCATACATTTTCATCTTTTATCCATACATGCTCTTCCATCAAAGTCACAAGCCATAATTCAAGTTCAAATCACAAAGATGGCACATCTCTTACCAAAAGCAAAAATACACTATTCACCACCTTGCCAACATAACCATCATAATATACATAATATCCCATGCATATAATATATTAATCCATGAGAATAAATACTTACCAAGTCTTGGAATAGGATGATCTTGTCCAAAGAGTCCAAAGGAAATAGTTACCTTAGGGTTTGGAACATAGAGAAATGTTTGATAAATATCCAAAAAGGTATGAGAGTTTGTGTGAATAAAAATCTGATTTTGGAGCCTTTATATAGTACTCAAGGCATCCTTATCCACACTTGGCACTTAATACAATGTTTACTTGGTCAACATTGGAAGATTGGGTTATTTCCTCTTTGGGCCTTGTCTTTTATTCCATTTTGGGCCCTAATTTTGGGCCCAATTGCCCATGTAGCTTAGCCCATAAACTTTCATATATAATTCACCATATATCTCATGTTTAAATAATTCCATAATGTCACGACAATATTCTCTTACGAGATTCTCATTCGTCGTCTCAATCGCAAAAATAGGAATTCTAGTCGTCCATGGCTTCATTGAACATTTATGATACCTACTTGTGTTTCATGATTTGATCATGTAGGAGTATGTATGAGTGTATTGAAGTATTTGAAGCTTTAACAATGCTCAAAGAACTCCAAAGAACCAAAAGAAACCATATAAGAATCGACGTAGAATTGCGTTGCGAAACGAGCCCAGAAGAGCAAAATCTTTGTGCCTTGCGCCACTGCTGCAAAGCAAGGCAGTGGCGCAAGAAATACACCCTCTCTGAATCAGGTGGCTTGCGCCACACCCCCTGAAACAGGGAGTGGCGCAAGTTTCCATGCCTTTCTGAATTTTTCGGCCATTTTTCCAATACTTGCGTATCGCCCAATACCTTATCAAAACACTACAAAATACTTACTTAGTGATCTTAATAATCAAGTAAACATGACTCCAAGTCACCAAATGGGGTTGAAATGTGTACGGGGTATTACACAAAGGCTCCACGAAATCACAAAATGCCTCCTACGAAGGTCTAATCGCACATATTAAGTCCGATATCAAATGGTTCACCAATGACACTATAAAATACATACTCATGGAATCTCAACACCTAGGTAGATATGACCCCAAGGCATCAAGTGAGGTTAGAAAAGTATGGGGTGTTACAATTTTGGCATAAACAATATCTGTAAATTCAGCCCATAAATTCTAAAATCCAGAAAAATAATCCTGAATGGATTGATCTCCTTGAGAGTAATTAGTGTAACACCCCGTACCTTCCCAACCCTACTTGATGATGCTGAATAATGTTTGCTTAGGTGTCGAGGGATATAAGTATGTATTTGGCAATGCTAATGACGAGAAAATTTAAATTTGGCCACGCACATGCGAGTAGACCTTCGTAGGAGGTGTTTTGTGCTTTCGTGGAGCATTTGGGTAATACCCCGTACACATACTAACCTCATTTGGTGACTTGAAGTCATGTTTATTTGATGATAAAGCTCACTAAGTAAGTATTTTGTAGTGTTTTGATAGGGTATTGGACGATATGCAAGTGTTGGAAAAAGTGGCCGAAAAATTCAGCAAAGTACCAAGACTTGCGCCACTCCCTGTTTCAGGGTGTGTGGCGCAAGCCACCTGATTCAGAGGGCAGCAGGATCTCGCGCCACTGCTTGCTTTGCAGCAAGTGGCGCAAGGCACAACATATTGTGCCCTTCCGCGCTCATTTTGTAACGCGATTCTACGTCGATTCTTAGATGGTTTCTTTTGGTTCTTTGGAGTTCTTTGAGCATTGTTAAAGCTTCAAATACTTCAATACACTCCTACATACTCCTACATGATCAAAGCATGAAAGATAAATAGTTATTCAAGATGTTCAATAAAGCCATGGGCGACTAGAATTCCTATTTTTGCGAATGAGACTACGAATGAGAAACTCGTAAGAGAATATTGTCGTGAGATTATGGAATTATTGAAACATGCTATATATATGGTTGATTATACATGGAATTTGGTGGGCTAAGTTGAGATAAGTATTGGGCCCAATTTGAGGCCCAAAGTGAGCCAAAATGAGAAGAAAAGCATGGGCCAAAATGGGTCAAAAGACCCATTCTTCCATTGACCTTCTAGACAAAGTATTAAATGCATTATTAGTGGCTAAGGATGGCCAAGAGGGTCTATATAAAGTCCCCAAAAATCAGATTTTTAATACACACAACACACATGCTTTTCTATCTTTTTTTCTAGAATTCTCAAGAAAGCTTCTTTTGGACTCTCAAACCCTAAGTCCACTTCTTGGGCAAGAGCATCATCCTACAAGTATTGGTAAGTGTTTATTCTTGTAATTTAATATATTATGTACATGAGAGGTTATGTATATCATGGTAGTTATGGTGGCAAGGTGTTGAATAGTGCACTTTTGGTTTTTGATAAAAGATGTGCATTCTTGTGAATTAAACTTGAAATATGACTTGTGGGTTTGATGAAAAGGCATGGTATGGATGAAATACCAACATGTATGGTGTGATTACATTAAGAAACTTGTTATTTCCATAAAAGTGTAAATTATGGGATTTTGGCCGATTTGTTGTTGTGAGGTGTATTGAAGTAATTTGATGGCATAATTGTGATGTTGTGGTGATGGAGAAGTGTAAAATATGAACTTGGTGTGACATGATCTTGGCTATCATGTATTGGTCAATGTATGGAATATTGTGGGATTATTGGAATAATAAATTCATAAATGATATTTTGGTCAATGTTGGGCATGTTGTGGTATTATTGATATGACCATGCCGAAAAGGATATTATCAAGGGGAAATGACATGTTAAAGCCAAACATGTGACTTGTTGTTATTGTATGCATTTGTAAGGTAGTTGGTGGTTAATGTTGGTTCCATTATGTATTTGTGATGTAGAGTGAAACGTAAAGAAGGAGCGGAATTGTTGCTCTCACATATTTGATTGTGTACTTACATTGGGAAGACAAGGTATGCAAGGTTACTTTTTCCGTATCTTTCTACGGCCAATAGTGTTCACATTGACACTTCTCTAGTTCTATTCCGAAATGTACTAAGGTATCCCATATGCACTTATCCATGGTCATTGTCATATATTTCCTACTCATTGATCAATTGTGAATCTCATTTCTCATATTCATGGTTAATGTTCCGAAAGCTCAAATAAAGTTACGTTCCAATATTCCAATAGTGACTATACTTGTGTCTCTTGTTCATGGATTATTGTCCAATGGTTCCAATGGTATCATGGTGCTAGTAATGTTATATTTCTCATTATTTCTTATTGATATTTATTCACATGTCCTTCACTTATTGGTCAATGATTCAAAGTTTCCAACAATGTTATGTTCCAAAGTTCCAAAGTGATGGTATGACTATCAAAGTATCAATCTCAAAGTAATGAACAAAGTAATGCAAATGTGGTCAATGATCAAGTACGGGTGGCAAGTCTAGGGGCGTAAGCCTAGCTCGACTCGATCCCGAGGTTTGGATTTATGGGTGGCAAGTCTAGGGGCGTAAGCCTAGCTCGACTCGATCCCGATGCATTGATGTATGGGTGGCAAGTCTAGGGGCATAAACCTAGCTCGACTCGATCCCTACACAATGATATGATATGAAAGACCCACTGATCAGTAGGGGCCCGGGTACATTGTTATCAGTGAGCATTGAGATAAAGAAAGTAATGAAAGTAATGAAAGCAATCCACATGGTTTCCAAAATGCAACATGGTGATTTACCCACATTGATTATTCATATGTTTTGACTTCATTGACATATTCTTGTATTGAACAGTTTCATCTGAGCCTTGCATACTCAGTACTTATTTCGTACTGACCCCTCTCGGGGAATTTACCTTACTTGCTGCAGGCGCAGGTACTAGTAGGCCGCCACAGTAGGTTACCAGCTGTTTGCGGTTTATTGGTGAGCTCCAGTTAGTTCGGGGCTTCTCCGAGTCACAGTGGTTCATATGCTTTGATATTGTACATTGTGTATAAAGCGGGGACTTGTCCCGACTTTCAGTTGATTTTGGTCAATGCATCTGTTAGAGGCTTTTGTAGACGTATGTGGGTGTATGTGTATAAGATGATAGATGAAATCTTGACTTGATGGCCTCAACGGCCAAGTTTCTCATATGTATATACGTCATATGAAACCACCTGAGTCGCTTCCTGAGATTAGCTCCACCGAGATTTGCTGGTACTCCGGGTGAGGATGTATATGAGTTCTAGTCCAGCTGCGAGGATAGACTTAGGAATTTGGGATTGGTACAGTCTTGTGGTGTTGATTTCGTGGCATATCAGTTCGATACTGCAGCGAGGAGATGGTGGAGGGGATATCTTGATTCCAGGCCAGTGGGATCTCCACCGATTACTTGGACCCAGTTCTCCGAGATTTTCTTGGGAAAGTATATGCCCCGTACTATGTGGGAGCGACTCAGGGATGAGTTCTCCAGGTTGACTCAGGGTTCATTATCTGTCGCCGAGTATGAGGCGAGATTTCATGATCTTGCTAGGCACGCTACTTCTATTTTGCCTGATGAGTACGAGAGAGTTAGATGTTTTGTCAGGGGACTGAGATTGCCACTCCGCAGGGCTACCCAGAGTTTAGTGACTTTAGGGAAGTCATTCGCAGAGATTATTGAGCATGTATACTCTATTGAGGAGATGGATCGCGAGGCCCAAGGGGGCAGCGATAAGAGACCTCGTGTCCAGGGTAGTTTCAGTGGGAGCCATAGTGGTTCGCAGTTCAGAGGTCGTGGTTTCCAGTTTCAGGGTAGGTACCCTCATCAGCAGCAGCAGTCTTTTCAGCGACAGGGTCAGCCTAGTAGGCCCGTACAGTCAGCTTTGCAGATATCTGATAGGGGTCAGCCCACCTATAGTGGTTCTGTTAGCCAGCCTCAGGGGCGTGGTCAACCCAATTCATCTGCTAGAGGTGGTCATATTGGATCTTCTAGGCCGAGCAGGGAGCCAGGAGCATGTTATACTTGTGGGGTTTTCGATCATTTCGCGCGTGAGTGTCCTCAGCGCAGGGCTATTGAGCCTTCAGTTCAGACAGCACAGCCCATCAGATCTGTACCACCAGTAGGCAGAGGTGGTGCACAGGGTCGTCGAGGTGGTCCCCAGGGTTCTCGAGGTGGAGCACAGGGAGGTCGGACTGGTAGTCAGCTTGGTATCAGAGCCTAGGTTTCACTGGTATTGTTGGTGCATGAGACGATGTTTAGTAGAGTCTCGCGGATCGGTACGGAGACGTCCGTATCCTATCTTCGGGAGGCTACCGAGCATGTTTAGGGTAAATCTTATTTCTTTGATTTGCCTCAGTGCGTTGGTGTCTATGTTGGTTTCTAATCTCTATTTGGTTCATTCTTTACGCAGATGGTTAGGACGCATAATACGAGAGCCGGGGGTCGGGACCCCGAGCCTGCAGCGAGGGCTCCAGTTAGGGGTCGAGGTCGACCTAGAGGTCGAAGGTAGGGCAGAGTAGCAGCCCCAGGACCAGATCGTGCTAGGGATCCGTCACCCGATCCCGTTATAGTTCCAGATGTTCCGCCGCCACAGCAGCCGGTGGGCCGGGGGGCAGCCCAGGCTCCACCCGGATTTATTGATGCTTCTTTGCTCCGAGGTACATTGCTTTAGTTGTTGGAATTAGTTGGAGGTCCGCCTGCTGCGGGAGTACAGCCAGCCGCACAGGGAGTTGGTGCTGGGGCGCAGCCTGTAGCTGTGGCACCGAGAGTTGAGGTTTTACCTGTACCAGTAGCTCCACAGCCAGTTATAGATCAGCCAGTTATGTCTGCCAAGGAGCAGAAGATGTTGGGTCGTGACAGCTTGCCCACTTGCGGAATTGAAAAACCGAAACCGTCACAGCGTCCCAAATCACGAATGACGATAAAAATAAAACTGATGATGATATACCACAGACAACATTACAAACATGGTATGGTTATTATGAATTCCTAGTATGTCAATTGGGTTAGCGAATGCACCTGTAGTTGTTATGGGTTTAATGAATAGGGTGTTCAAGACACTTTTCAATATGTGTGTGACCATATTCGGTGATGGTATTCAAAAAATCACAAGAGGACCATGCATTGTATAGGATGAAGAGATGAAAGTTGTTACACAAAAGATAGAAATGGTGAACAATTGGTTAAGGCCTACGATGCTTACAGAGAGCCATCATTTTCTTGGGTTGGCTGACCATTACGAGAATTGTTGAAGGATTTTATGCTATCCCTATACCCTTAACAAAGCTTATACACAAGTCAATCAAGTTCCAATAAAATGATGCATGTGAGAAAAGTGTCCAAGAGTAGAAAGATAAAGTAACTTTCACACCAACTGTAAGTGCCTTCCGAAGACATCAGAACGTTAGGCAATGTATGGTAATGCTTCCGGGGTTGGCCTCGGAGGTATATTGTTGTAGCATGGTAAATTAATAGCATATGCGTCACGACAATGACGGCCACATGAAAACACAAATGATTACCAAACACATGACCCTAAACTAGCGGCTGCGCTATTTGCTTAAAGTTATGGTGTCACTATTTGTACGGGGTTCGTATTGACATATATTGGTCATAAGAAAATGGAATATATTTCTACGCCAACGGACTTAGGTGGCCTGAACTATTGAAAGATTAGGACATTGCTATCTTGTATCATTCGGGAAAAGTAGATGGGGTAGTTGATACATTAAGCTGCAAGGCAGTAGAGAGTATGAATGGGCAGCTCACAGAAAAGAAAGATATAGTCAGGAAATCTATATTAATGAGGAAATATGAGGTTTTGTTTCTTGAAACTCCAGATGAAAGAATTATAGTGTCAAATGTGGTAGGATTTTCATTGATATTGGAGATAAAGGAAAAAGCAATAGGTAAATGCCATTTTAGTTCACTTGGAAAAAAAAATATATGTGTACAGCAAAGTCGACGAGAGTATTTGAACAAATACAAGGGGGGAGTACTTTAACACCAATGCAGATTGTGTGTACTGGGTATAAACGAGTTAAGAAAATGAATTACGACAGAGGAACATCGTTCACAGTATTTCATTTACTCGGAAGCAACCACAATGTACCATGGTGTAGCAGAGAGGTCTGGGGAAGGATACTTGAGAAGCACATTGTAGAACTTGTAGCTCAAGGTCCACGCGGTCACTAATTGACAATATAGCATCATAAGTCTGTATGGTTTATGCTATATTATCCTTCCAGTTTGGAAGTGGAACATGAATAATATGGATTTCATCACAGGGTTGTCTCATACACTGCGAAGGTTGATTCCATATTAGTGATAGTTAACAGACTTACCGAGTCAGTGTATTTCCTACCAGTTAAGACCACCGATACAGCTGAACATTATGTAACGTTGTATGTTACGGAGATAGTACGATTACATGGGATTCTACTCACTACTATATCAAAGGGGAGAGCTTACTTTATTGCATAGTGTTGAAAGTCCTTTCAGTAAAGCATGGGTACACAGGTAGATGTAAGTGCGGCTTGTCATCCTCAAATGGATGGACAAACAGAACACATTATACTAACATTTGCAGATATGTCACGAGTTTGTACATTGGACTTTACAGGTAGTTGGGATGAACATCTATGGTTTATTGAAATTGCTTACAATAAAAGTATCAAAAGGCATCTACGAAGCTTTATGTGAAAGAGAATATAGATCATCAATTGGATGAGTTACAGTTGACGGAATTTGCTTCGCTTGGGTATCGAGAAAGTGAAGGTGATATAACAACAGCTACAATGGCCCAAAGTCAATACAAATTAGATGCCGATATTAAAGATGAAAAGGAGAGAAAAAATGAGAATCGGAAAGAAAGGGAAATTGTCCAAAGATTTGGGCAAATTGAGTGTCTATTAGCACTAGTCCAGGAACTTTTCACAGTTCATTCAGTATCTAATATGCGATGCTTTGAAAGTGTATAGGCGATTATCTTATATCGTTGCCAGTGGAAATGTACAAATTACAGGGGATTTCACATGTGAAAAAAAGTACTTATTGTTACTAATTGTTATGATAAATCGATAAGTGAAAGAATTAAGAAAGAATTAAGAGATGCCGGAGTAACAAGGGAGACCTATGAAATAATGACCTTTTAAAGTATTTATCATTGTTATGCACGGAAGAAAAAGATCAAAATACGGAAGTGGAGTCATAATAAGTAAGTCTTTACAAGTGATACATGTGTACATGATGATATGAAGAATTCACTTTGACTTATGTTGTTACATTGAGACAATGTTACTAACATTCGAGGACGAATGTTTCTAAGGGGGGAAGAATGTAACACCCCGTACCTTCCCAACCCTACTTGATGATGCTGAATAATGTTTGCTTAGGTGTCGAGGGATATAAGTATGTATTTGGCAATGCTAATGACGAGAAAATTTAAATTTGGCCACGCACATGCGAGTAGACCTTCGTAGGAGGTGTTTTGTGCTTTCGTGGAGCATTTGGGTAATACCCCGTACACATACTAACCTCATTTGGTGACTTGAAGTCATGTTTATTTGATGATAAAGCTCACTAAGTAAGTATTTTGTAGTGTTTTGATAGGGTATTGGACGATATGCAAGTGTTGGAAAAAGTGGCCGAAAAATTCAGCAAAGTACCAAGACTTGCGCCACTCCCTGTTTCAGGGTGTGTGGCGCAAGCCACCTGATTCAGAGGGCAGCAGGATCTCGCGCCACTGCTTGCTTTGCAGCAAGTGGCGCAAGGCACAACATATTGTGCCCTTCCGCGCTCATTTTGTAACGCGATTCTACGTCGATTCTTAGATGGTTTCTTTTGGTTCTTTGGAGTTCTTTGAGCATTGTTAAAGCTTCAAATACTTCAATACACTCCTACATACTCCTACATGATCAAAGCATGAAAGATAAATAGTTATTCAAGATGTTCAATAAAGCCATGGGCGACTAGAATTCCTATTTTTGCGAATGAGACTACGAATGAGAAACTCGTAAGAGAATATTGTCGTGAGATTATGGAATTATTGAAACATGCTATATATATGGTTGATTATACATGGAATTTGGTGGGCTAAGTTGAGATAAGTATTGGGCCCAATTTGAGGCCCAAAGTGAGCCAAAATGAGAAGAAAAGCATGGGCCAAAATGGGTCAAAAGACCCATTCTTCCATTGACCTTCTAGACAAAGTATTAAATGCATTATTAGTGGCTAAGGATGGCCAAGAGGGTCTATATAAAGTCCCCAAAAATCAGATTTTTAATACACACAACACACATGCTTTTCTATCTTTTTTTCTAGAATTCTCAAGAAAGCTTCTTTTGGACTCTCAAACCCTAAGTCCACTTCTTGGGCAAGAGCATCATCCTACAAGTATTGGTAAGTGTTTATTCTTGTAATTTAATATATTATGTACATGAGAGGTTATGTATATCATGGTAGTTATGGTGGCAAGGTGTTGAATAGTGCACTTTTGGTTTTTGATAAAAGATGTGCATTCTTGTGAATTAAACTTGAAATATGACTTGTGGGTTTGATGAAAAGGCATGGTATGGATGAAATACCAACATGTATGGTGTGATTACATTAAGAAACTTGTTATTTCCATAAAAGTGTAAATTATGGGATTTTGGCCGATTTGTTGTTGTGAGGTGTATTGAAGTAATTTGATGGCATAATTGTGATGTTGTGGTGATGGAGAAGTGTAAAATATGAACTTGGTGTGACATGATCTTGGCTATCATGTATTGGTCAATGTATGGAATATTGTGGGATTATTGGAATAATAAATTCATAAATGATATTTTGGTCAATGTTGGGCATGTTGTGGTATTATTGATATGACCATGCCGAAAAGGATATTATCAAGGGGAAATGACATGTTAAAGCCAAACATGTGACTTGTTGTTATTGTATGCATTTGTAAGGTAGTTGGTGGTTAATGTTGGTTCCATTATGTATTTGTGATGTAGAGTGAAACGTAAAGAAGGAGCGGAATTGTTGCTCTCACATATTTGATTGTGTACTTACATTGGGAAGACAAGGTATGCAAGGTTACTTTTTCCGTATCTTTCTACGGCCAATAGTGTTCACATTGACACTTCTCTAGTTCTATTCCGAAATGTACTAAGGTATCCCATATGCACTTATCCATGGTCATTGTCATATATTTCCTACTCATTGATCAATTGTGAATCTCATTTCTCATATTCATGGTTAATGTTCCGAAAGCTCAAATAAAGTTACGTTCCAATATTCCAATAGTGACTATACTTGTGTCTCTTGTTCATGGATTATTGTCCAATGGTTCCAATGGTATCATGGTGCTAGTAATGTTATATTTCTCATTATTTCTTATTGATATTTATTCACATGTCCTTCACTTATTGGTCAATGATTCAAAGTTTCCAACAATGTTATGTTCCAAAGTTCCAAAGTGATGGTATGACTATCAAAGTATCAATCTCAAAGTAATGAACAAAGTAATGCAAATGTGGTCAATGATCAAGTACGGGTGGCAAGTCTAGGGGCGTAAGCCTAGCTCGACTCGATCCCGAGGTTTGGATTTATGGGTGGCAAGTCTAGGGGCGTAAGCCTAGCTCGACTCGATCCCGATGCATTGATGTATGGGTGGCAAGTCTAGGGGCATAAGCCTAGCTCGACTCGATCCCTACACAATGATATGATATGAAAGACCCACTGATCAGTAGGGGCCCGGGTACATTGTTATCAGTGAGCATTGAGATAAAGAAAGTAATGAAAGTAATGAAAGCAATCCACATGGTTTCCAAAATGCAACATGGTGATTTACCCACATTGATTATTCATATGTTTTGACTTCATTGACATATTCTTGTATTGAACAGTTTCATCTGAGCCTTGCATACTCAGTACTTATTTCGTACTGACCCCTCTCGGGGAATTTACCTTACTTGCTGCAGGCGCAGGTACTAGTAGGCCGCCACAGTAGGTTGCCAGCTGTTTGCGGTTTATTGGTGAGCTCCAGTTAGTTCGGGGCTTCTCCGAGTCACAGTGGTTCATATGCTTTGATATTGTACATTGTGTATAAAGCGGGGACTTGTCCCGACTTTCAGTTGATTTTGGTCAATGCATCTGTTAGAGGCTTTTGTAGACGTATGTGGGTGTATGTGTATAAGATGATAGATGAAATCTTGACTTGATGGCCTCAACGGCCAAGTTTCTCATATGTATATACGTCATATGAAACCACCTGAGTCGCTTCCTGAGATTAGCTCCACCGAGATTTGCTGGTACTCCGGGTGAGGATGCATATGAGTTCTTGTCCAGCTGCGAGGATAGACTTAGGAATTTGGGATTGGTACAGTCTCGTGGTGTTGATTTCGTGGCATATCAGTTCGATACTGCAGCGAGGAGATGGTGGAGGGGATATCTTGATTCCAAGCCAGTGGGATCTCCACCGATTACTTGGACCCAGTTCTCCGAGATTTTCTTGGGAAAGTATATGCCCCGTACTATGCGGGAGCGACTCAGGGATGAGTTCTCCAGGTTGACTCAGGGTTCATTATCTGTCGCCGAGTATGAGGCGAGATTTCATGATCTTGCTAGGCACGCTACTTCTATTTTGCCTGATGAGTACGAGAGAGTTAGATGTTTTGTCAGGGGACTGAGATTGCCACTCCGCAGGGCTACCCAGAGTTTAGTGACTTCAGGGAAGTCATTCGCAGAGATTATTGAGCATGTATACTCTATTGAGGAGATGGATCGCGAGGCCCAAGGGGGCAGCGATAAGAGACCTCGTGTCCAGGGTAGTTTCAGTGGGAGCCATAGTGGTTCGCAGTTCAGAGGTCGTGGTTTCCAGTTTCAGGGTAGGTACCCTCATCAGCAGCAGCAGTCTTTTCAGCGATAGGGTCAGCCTAGTAGGCCCGTACAGTCAGCTTTGCAGATATCTGATAGGGGTCAGCCCACCTATAGTGGTTCTGTTAGCCAGCCTCAGGGGCGTGGTCAACCCAATTCATCTGCTAGAGGTGGTCATATTGGATCTTCTAGGCCGAGCAGGGAGCCAAGAGCATGTTATACTTGTGGGGTTTTCGATCATTTCGCGCGTGAGTGTCCTCAGCGCAGGGCTATTGAGCCTTCAGTTCAGACAGTACAGCCCATCAGATCTGTACCACCAGTAGGCAGAGGTGGTGCACAGGGTCGTCGAGGTGGTCCCCAGGGTTCTCGAGGTGGAGCACAGGGAGGTCGGACTGGTAGTCAGCTTGGTATCAGAGCCTAGGTTTCACTGGTATTGTTGGTGCATGAGCCGATGTTTAGTAGAGTCTCGCGGATCGGTACGGAGACGTCCGTATCCTATCTTCGGGAGGCTACCGAGCATGTTTAGGGTAAATCTTATTTCTTTGATTTGCCTCAGTGCGTTGGTGTCTATGTTGGTTTCTAATCTCTATTTGGTTCATTCTTTACGCAGATGGTTAGGACGCATAATACGAGAGCCGGGGGTCGGGACCCCGAGCCTGCAGCGAGGGCTCCAGTTAGGGGTCGAGGTCGACCTAGAGGTCGAAGGTAGGGCAGAGTAGCAGCCCCAGGACCAGATCGTGCTAGGGATCCGTCACCCGATCCCGTTATAGTTCCAGATGTTCCGCCGCCACAGCAGCCGGTGGGCCGGGGGGCAGCCCAGGCTCCACCCGGATTTATTGATGCTTCTTTGCTCCGAGGTACATTGCTTTAGTTGTTGGAATTAGTTGGAGGTCCGCCTGCTGCGGGAGTACAGCCAGCCGCACAGGGAGTTGGTGCTGGGGCGCAGCCTGTAGCTGTGGCACCGAGAGTTGAGGTTTTACCTGTACCAGTAGCTCCACAGCCAGTTATAGATCAGCCAGTTATGTCTGCCAAGGAGCAGAAGATGTTGGGTCGTGACAGCTTGCCCACTTGCGGAATTGAAAAACCGAAACCGTCACAGCGTCCCAAATCATGAATGACGATAAAAATAAAACTGATGATGATATACCACAGACAACATTACAAACATGGTATGGTTATTATGAATTCCTAGTATGTCAATTGGGTTAGCGAATGCACCTGTAGTTGTTATGGGTTTAATGAATAGGGTGTTCAAGACACTTTTCAATATGTGTGTGACCATATTCGGTGATGGTATTCAAAAAATCACAAGAGGACCATGCATTGTATAGGATGAAGAGATGAAAGTTGTTACACAAAAGATAGAAATGGTGAACAATTGGTTAAGGCCTACGATGCTTACAGAGAGCCATCATTTTCTTGGGTTGGCTGACCATTACGAGAATTGTTGAAGGATTTTATGCTATCCCTATACCCTTAACAAAGCTTATACACAAGTCAATCAAGTTCCAATAAAATGATGCATGTGAGAAAAGTGTCCAAGAGTAGAAAGATAAAGTAACTTTCACACCAACTGTAAGTGCCTTCCGAAGACATCAGAACGTTAGGCAATGTATGGTAATGCTTCCGGGGTTGGCCTCGGAGGTATATTGTTGTAGCATGGTAAATTAATAGCATATGCGTCACGACAATGACGGCCACATGAGAACACAAATGATTACCAAACACATGACCCTAAACTAGCGGCTGCGCTATTTGCTTAAAGTTATGGTGTCACTATTTGTATGGGGTTCGTATTGACATATATTGGTCATAAGAAAATGGAATATATTTCTACGCCAACGGACTTAGGTGGCCTGAACTATTGAAAGATTAGGACATTGCTATCTTGTATCATTCGGGAAAAGTAGATGGGGTAGTTGATACATTAAGCTGCAAGGCAGTAGAGAGTATGAATGGGCAGCTCACAGAAAAGAAAGATATAGTCAGGAAATCTATATTAATGAGGAAATATGAGGTTTTGTTTCTTGAAACTCCAGATGAAAGAATTATAGTGTCAAATGTGGTAGGATTTTCATTGATATTGGAGATAAAGGAAAAAGCAATAGGTAAATGCCATTTTAGTTCACTTGGAAAAAAAAATATATGTGTACAGCAAAGTCGACGAGAGTATTTGAACAAATACAAGGGGGGAGTACTTTAACACCAATGCAGATTGTGTGTACTGGGTATAAACGAGTTAAGAAAATGAATTACGACAGAGGAACATCGTTCACAGTATTTCATTTACTCGGAAGCAACCACAATGTACCATGGTGTAGCAGAGAGGTCTGGGGAAGGATACTTGAGAAGCACATTGTAGAACTTGTAGCTCAAGGTCCACGCGGTCACTAATTGACAATATAGCATCATAAGTCTGTATGGTTTATGCTATATTATCCTTCCAGTTTGGAAGTGGAACATGAATAATATGGATTTCATCACAGGGTTGTCTCATACACTGCGAAGGTTGATTCCATATTAGTGATAGTTAACAGACTTACCGAGTCAGTGTATTTCCTACCAGTTAAGACCACCGATACAGCTGAACATTATGTAACGTTGTATGTTACGGAGATAGTACGATTACATGGGATTCTACTCACTACTATATCAAAGGGGAGAGCTTACTTTATTGCATAGTGTTGAAAGTCCTTTCAGTAAAGCATGGGTACACAGGTAGATGTAAGTGCGGCTTGTCATCCTCAAATGGATGGACAAACAGAACACATTATACTAACATTTGCAGATATGTCACGAGTTTGTACATTGGACTTTACAGGTAGTTGGGATGAACATCTATGGTTTATTGAAATTGCTTACAATAAAAGTATCAAAAGGCATCTACGAAGCTTTATGTGAAAGAGAATATAGATCATCAATTGGATGAGTTACAGTTGACGGAATTTGCTTCGCTTGGGTATCGAGAAAGTGAAGGTGATATAACAACAGCTACAATGGCCCAAAGTCAATACAAATTAGATGCCGATATTAAAGATGAAAAGGAGAGAAAAAATGAGAATCGGAAAGAAAGGGAAATTGTCCAAAGATTTGGGCAAATTGAGTGTCTATTAGCACTAGTCCAGGAACTTTTCACAGTTCATTCAGTATCTAATATGCGATGCTTTGAAAGTGTATAGGCGATTATCTTATATCGTTGCCAGTGGAAATGTACAAATTACAGGGGATTTCACATGTGAAAAAAAGTACTTATTGTTACTAATTGTTATGATAAATCGATAAGTGAAAGAATTAAGAAAGAATTAAGAGATGCCGGAGTAACAAGGGAGACCTATGAAATAATGACCTTTTAAAGTATTTATCATTGTTATGCACGGAAGAAAAAGATCAAAATACGGAAGTGGAGTCATAATAAGTAAGTCTTTACAAGTGATACATGTGTACATGATGATATGAAGAATTCACTTTGACTTATGTTGTTACATTGAGACAATGTTACTAACATTCGAGGACGAATGTTTCTAAGGGGGGAAGAATGTAACACCCCGTACCTTCCCAACCCTACTTGATGATGCTGAATAATGTTTGCTTAGGTGTCGAGGGATATAAGTATGTATTTGGCAATGCTAATGACGAGAAAATTTAAATTTGGCCACGCACATGCGAGTAGACCTTCGTAGGAGGTGTTTTGTGCTTTCGTGGAGCATTTGGGTAATACCCCGTACACATACTAACCTCATTTGGTGACTTGAAGTCATGTTTATTTGATGATAAAGCTCACTAAGTAAGTATTTTGTAGTGTTTTGATAGGGTATTGGACGATATGCAAGTGTTGGAAAAAGTGGCCGAAAAATTCAGCAAAGTACCAAGACTTGCGCCACTCCCTGTTTCAGGGTGTGTGGCGCAAGCCACCTGATTCAGAGGGCAGCAGGATCTCGCGCCACTGCTTGCTTTGCAGCAAGTGGCGCAAGGCACAACATATTGTGCCCTTCCGCGCTCATTTTGTAACGCGATTCTACGTCGATTCTTAGATGGTTTCTTTTGGTTCTTTGGAGTTCTTTGAGCATTGTTAAAGCTTCAAATACTTCAATACACTCCTACATACTCCTACATGATCAAAGCATGAAAGATAAATAGTTATTCAAGATGTTCAATAAAGCCATGGGCGACTAGAATTCCTATTTTTGCGAATGAGACTACGAATGAGAAACTCGTAAGAGAATATTGTCGTGAGATTATGGAATTATTGAAACATGCTATATATATGGTTGATTATACATGGAATTTGGTGGGCTAAGTTGAGATAAGTATTGGGCCCAATTTGAGGCCCAAAGTGAGCCAAAATGAGAAGAAAAGCATGGGCCAAAATGGGTCAAAAGACCCATTCTTCCATTGACCTTCTAGACAAAGTATTAAATGCATTATTAGTGGCTAAGGATGGCCAAGAGGGTCTATATAAAGTCCCCAAAAATCAGATTTTTAATACACACAACACACATGCTTTTCTATCTTTTTTTCTAGAATTCTCAAGAAAGCTTCTTTTGGACTCTCAAACCCTAAGTCCACTTCTTGGGCAAGAGCATCATCCTACAAGTATTGGTAAGTGTTTATTCTTGTAATTTAATATATTATGTACATGAGAGGTTATGTATATCATGGTAGTTATGGTGGCAAGGTGTTGAATAGTGCACTTTTGGTTTTTGATAAAAGATGTGCATTCTTGTGAATTAAACTTGAAATATGACTTGTGGGTTTGATGAAAAGGCATGGTATGGATGAAATACCAACATGTATGGTGTGATTACATTAAGAAACTTGTTATTTCCATAAAAGTGTAAATTATGGGATTTTGGCCGATTTGTTGTTGTGAGGTGTATTGAAGTAATTTGATGGCATAATTGTGATGTTGTGGTGATGGAGAAGTGTAAAATATGAACTTGGTGTGACATGATCTTGGCTATCATGTATTGGTCAATGTATGGAATATTGTGGGATTATTGGAATAATAAATTCATAAATGATATTTTGGTCAATGTTGGGCATGTTGTGGTATTATTGATATGACCATGCCGAAAAGGATATTATCAAGGGGAAATGACATGTTAAAGCCAAACATGTGACTTGTTGTTATTGTATGCATTTGTAAGGTAGTTGGTGGTTAATGTTGGTTCCATTATGTATTTGTGATGTAGAGTGAAACGTAAAGAAGGAGCGGAATTGTTGCTCTCACATATTTGATTGTGTACTTACATTGGGAAGACAAGGTATGCAAGGTTACTTTTTCCGTATCTTTCTACGGCCAATAGTGTTCACATTGACACTTCTCTAGTTCTATTCCGAAATGTACTAAGGTATCCCATATGCACTTATCCATGGTCATTGTCATATATTTCCTACTCATTGATCAATTGTGAATCTCATTTCTCATATTCATGGTTAATGTTCCGAAAGCTCAAATAAAGTTACGTTCCAATATTCCAATAGTGACTATACTTGTGTCTCTTGTTCATGGATTATTGTCCAATGGTTCCAATGGTATCATGGTGCTAGTAATGTTATATTTCTCATTATTTCTTATTGATATTTATTCACATGTCCTTCACTTATTGGTCAATGATTCAAAGTTTCCAACAATGTTATGTTCCAAAGTTCCAAAGTGATGGTATGACTATCAAAGTATCAATCTCAAAGTAATGAACAAAGTAATGCAAATATGGTCAATGATCAAGTACGGGTGGCAAGTCTAGGGGCGTAAGCCTAGCTCGACTCGATCCCGAGGTTTGGATTTATGGGTGGCAAGTCTAGGGGCGTAAGCCTAGCTCGACTCGATCCCGATGCATTGATGTATGGGTGGCAAGTCTAGGGGCATAAGCCTAGCTCGACCACATCCCTACACAATGATATGATATGAAAGACCCACTGATCAGTAGGGGCCCGGGTACATTGTTATCAGTGAGCATTGAGATAAAGAAAGTAATGAAAGTAATGAAAGCAATCCACATGGTTTCCAAAATGCAACATGGTGATTTACCCACATTGATTATTCATATGTTTTGACTTCATTGAAATATTCATGTATTGTACAGTTTCATCTGAGCCTTGCATACTCAGTACTTATTTCGTACTGACCCCTCTCGGGGAATTTACCTTACTTGCTGCAGGCGCAGGTACTAGTAGGCCGCCACAGTAGGTTGCCAGCTGTTTGCGGTTTATTGGTGAGCTCCAGTTAGTTCGGGGCTTCTCCGAGTCACAGTGGTTCATATGCTTTGATATTGTACATTGTGTATAAAGCGGGGACTTGTCCCGACTTTCAGTTGATTTTGGTCAATGCATCTGTTAGAGGCTTTTGTAGACGTATGTGGGTGTATGTGTATAAGATGATAGATGAAATCTTGACTTGATGGCCTCAACGGCCAAGTTTCTCATATGTATATACGTCATATGTTCTATGCTTTCCGATTTTAGCCCCTCATGTTTCTATGTGATAGTAGTGTTTCCTATGACATGTATATGAATGAATAGAAGCAAAGATTGGTTCTCTCGGGCCTTGTCGGCTTCGGGTGCCAATCACGCCTCGTGGGAGTTCGGGGCGTGACAATTAGCAATTTCATACTCTAACTGAAAGCTCTTGCGCTATTGTCTTGGTTGTAAACCTTTTGTAAATAATCCCACATGGTCTTAGCTGTCTTGTAAGACCTGAGATTAAGGACAATAAGAGGATCAATTGACCCCAAAAGCCACGTCATCACCCGAGCATCTTTAATCTTCCATTCACCTACCTTTATAAGATCAGTAGGATCAGGGCCGCTTCCATCTATATTCCCCCATAGTTCTTTTCCAGTGACAAATAAATGAAATTGAAATTCCCAGGAAGAATGATTTTATCCAGTGAAGCGAACATTAAAGGATTCGAATTAATGTGAAGCCTTGTTCTTGAATAGCTATGAAAACTAGAAACACTATGACTCAAAAAACAACCAAAATGACCAAGATCAAAGGTCCAAGATGTTAACAAACAGTCAACACAACCAAAATTTCCAAAAAAAATTGAAATGAACCACAATGGACTCTATGAAACTAGACAGCCAAGAGAAGGCTCTAATACCATGTCAAGTTTGTGTTGAATGTCTCTTAATGTTGAGGGTCTTTCCATTAAATAGAAAGTATTCAAAGATTACATCCCTAAAAATCCGCCCTTCCTATCCCTAAAGATCAGATATTTTATCCCTCTAAATCTGTTATTCTATCTCTTTGATTATTACATCAGATATCTATAATTACACATAGACAACAATATATAATTACATTAATATATACAATATTCACTATTAACTCATGATCTTTGAGCAGTCCATCATGTTAACACAATGTACAGAATTCTACTACTATTTATACATGTATATTCTGAAAAGGAAATGGAAAACAGAATAAATGTAATCACTCTAATTCTAGCTGATTTATTCTTTACCATAATTACTCTAATTCTGGCTGATTTATTCTTTACCATATATACAAGTATTCTTTGTATAGCAGCAGATCTTGTGAGCTGTGTATATCTTGTGAGCTGTCAGATATATTCAGTCCATTGTCAATTATCAGAAGAGTCCAAATCAAATGAGCCCAATAGATATCTGGCCCAACTTGTCTTTAAGGAGTCCATTCTCCTCTTTCTTATCTTGGTCAATGACATCAATGGGAATACCCATATTCAGCAGTTCATTCTCCTCTTTCTTAGCTTGAGCTACGAAGTTAATGGGAGTAGCTCCCTTTTTGTGTAAAATCAATTTCTAATCTCCAACAGAAGTGTGTTTCATACATATGCCAGCTAGGTCTCCCTCTCGTTGACACATCTGATGACACGTCAGACAAGAGAGGCATTCATGCAGCAAAGATTCTTATACCAATGGCCAAAGGTACAAGAGAACATTCCATTCACTTGAAATATCAATCATCTTAAGTTAGCAAGTAGATCATTTTTGTCATTTTTTCCCCTTTTCAAGTGAACGGTATATCCTCTTTCTACCTCTGGCCAATTTATATTGGAATCTTTGCTGCACGAATGACTCTTTTGTCCGGCGTGTCAGCAGATGTGTTTTTTGTCAAGTTTTTGTATCTCATCTTCTTTTACTGTATGCCCTGATAAATGAATAAAAGAGAGAAAATTTTCATACAATTTTGATAGAATTCAACTATAACTTCGAATTTCAACGAACTAGGACTGAAAGTCAATTTAAAACTAACTCAATTCTTAACCAAGTTGCCCCAAATTTAGATTTGAACTCCACTTGATGTTTTAGTTCTTTTGAGGTATCACCTATTAGAAATGAAGTACGTTTTAGGTTTTAAATAAGTTTTAGAACTTGAGTTTCGAGTCCCTTTTATGGCTGAAAATGACTTTAGTGACAATGAATGTGATCTTAATCAAATTATTTCGCTTTGTGTATGCCAAATCGTATCATCCTCATTGAAAATTTCATCTGATTCCAGCTGGAAGCATTCAATTGCAAGGAAGAAATTAAAGATGTAAGAATGTCAGAAAAGGTATCAACCATGTGAAGCACTTATTAACACATTTAAAGGATTTAGAAGTTTATCATTCGTAACTAATGTTGCCTTTAGTAGATGAGACAAGGAGGAATGAAGATCAAAAAGATCTTAGTTGAAGGAAGCACAAAGTTTGCCTGTTAAGGCTGAATTTTTATGAGCCAAACCCAATCCTTAGCAGGACTTAATTTTCTCAGATCTACTACGTTTTGTAAAATCTTGATGTGTTTTTACAATAAACATCACAAGAAATCAAAATTAAGAAGTGTACCTGTTAAGTCGTCTTGCTTATCAATGCGGAATCGTGTTTCAGACATGTGGAACATCTGGCTAGGTCTTCATCTCGTTGACACATCTCATGACACGTCAAACAAGAGAGGCATTCATGCAGCAAAGATTATTATACAAATGGAAGAAGGTAGAAGAGAACATTCTATACACTAACAGATCATCTTAGATTAGCAAGTAGATCATTTTTGTTGTTTTTTGCCCTTTTCCCAAGTGAACGGGATGTCCTCTTTCAACCTTTGGCCATTTATATCGGAATCTTTGCTGCACGAATGACTCTTTTGTCCGACGTATCAGCAGATGTGTTTTTTGTCAAGTTCTTGCATCTCATCTTCATTTACTGTATGTCTGACTCTTTTGTCCGACGTATCAGCAGATGTGTTTTTTGTCAAGTTCTTGCATCTCATCTTCATTTACTGTATGCCCTGATAAATGAATTAAAGAGATACAATTTTCATACAATTTTGATACAATATAACTATAACTTCGATTTTCAACAAACTAGGACTGAAAGTTAATTTAAAACTAGCTCAACTCTTAACCAAATTACCCCAAATTTTAGATTTGAACTCCACTCTATGTTTTAGTTCTTTTGAGGTATCACCTATTCAAGATGAAGTATGTTTGAGGTTTTAATCTAGAACTTGAGCTTCGAGCTCCTTTTATGGTTGATAATGACTTAGTGACAACGAATGTGATCTTCATCAAATTATTTCACTTTGTGTATGCCAAATTGTATCATCCTCATTGAAAATTTCATCTTGTTCTAGCTGCATTCAATTGCCAGGAAGAAATTAAAGATGTAAGAATGTCGGAAAAGGTATCGACCACGTGAAGCATTTATTAACACGTGTAAAGGATTTAGAAGTTTATCATTCATAACTAATCTTTCGAATTGACTTGAAGGAGGAAACATGCAATCTTAAGAAATTGCCTTTAGTAGATGAGATAAGGAGGAATGAAAATGGAAGTTTCCCTAATTAAATTTGAATTTTGACGAGCCGAACCCAAACTTTGGCAGGCTGCTTTTAATTTTCCCAGATCTACTATGTTTTGTAAATAAACACCATAACAAAGCGAGATTAAGACGTCTACCTGTTAAGTCATCTTGTTATCAATGCGGAAGCGTGATTCAGACATGTGGAATATTCAACTAGGTCTTCCTCTCATTGCTCCTCCAAAAACAAGCAGTAGAATGGGGCGGGTGCCATAAGGTTAAGGAATTGAGAGGGGACCTATAGCTGTATATTTATAGGCAATAAAGCCTAGACCTAATTGTTGACACCCAATTTTGATTCTCCGTGCTTAAAATTAACGTCTTCAGGCTTCCTGTCCGTTAAAGAGCAAAAAATATAATTTTTACACATTTTACAATTTATTGATAATTATCCTTATTTTAGAATTTTTATCAATTTATTGTCATATTTTAACTTTTTACAATTTATTGATAATTATCCTTAATTTCATAAATATTAGGATTTTTATCAATTTATTGTCATTTTAATTCTTAACTATCATCTGCACATACACAATACGAGCAGTATGATTTTTATTCTTAACCACACAATACATTTATTTTTACATTTAAATTTATACTTACATTTTTAAAAATTATATATACATTAGCTATATTTTTAGACACAGTCCATACATATCAAATAAAGTGAATTCACTGATATTCAAAACTCACACTGTGTATATTATGCGAAAATAAAATTACATAATGTGTAATATCTTCTTGTTTTTATTTTTATTCCTCTAAAAAGGGAAAAGGGACACATCCCTTGATTTTCTCAACCACCATATTTTGACTACAAACCATCCCTCTTTTTCTTTTCTTTTCTTTTCTTTTCTTATACACACACACAATAGTAGATTTTTGCTCCCTTAATTTTAGGCTTTTTGAAGACTTCATCCACACATACACACACTCACTATATTTTAATTTTTTCTTCTTCTCCATTATTTTCAATTTTTGACTTTTTCTATTACTTTCCCAAGATTCAAGGGATGTGTTTTTGACATTTTGGAAAAGAAATAAACTTGATAAGATCTTACCTCTTTCTTTTATATACTAACTCATCTCTTTTCATTCAAAAAGACACACACACACACACTCTTCTCATCTCCCTTTGCTCCCCCTTTTTCTCTCTTTTTTCTCTTCTCTCCATGACACTAACCAACACCACCACCACCACAATAACCCTCTCTCATTTCTCCCTCCCTTTTTATTCTCTTAATGCTCCCCTCTTTCTCCATCATTTTTCCTTAAAGAAGAAAACATACTATTGCTCACTTTTTAGAGTTCTTTCTTTTACTCTTAGGCTCACAATTATCTCTCCTCTCATGTTCCTTGTCTTTCTTCTCCAGTGGACTACTTTTCGACTCCAACAAACCCCACTTCATGACTGTGACTACATTTTTATGTATACATGTTTTTATTGAATCTTATTTCTTATTGTATTGCTTCTAATATCACAATCTTTGTCTTAGTTTTTCATGTCTCCAATAGCTTATTTTTCTCGCTAATCTTGCTTATCTTTTGAGCAAAATCACACATTTTGCTAAGAGTTTCTTCAAGCGGTTAACTTTTGTGCTATTTGAGTTTCTTTGACCACTCTAACGATGCTTGTTTGTTGTTCTAATATTTTTCATGCTACTTTGTTTGGCTATAATGAAATTTTTGGACCATTCTTTTTCTTAACATTTTATTAAATTAATAATGAGTAAATACTACATTACTTGGCCAATGACAATATCTCTCCGTCGGATTTTCGAGGTCTTCCCCATAACAAAAGACGGATTTTATTTTCTCAAGTTTACTTATTTTATATCAAGTATCAATACATGGCCAATGAAAAAATTCCTGTCGGTTTTTGAGGCCTCCACAAATAAAAGACGGACATTACGTATACAAATACGTAACAAAAATAAATAAATTTGGGCGATGACGAAATCTTTATATCATCACAACAACACAAAAGTTTTATGATTCGTATCTTGGCAAGGCGATTTAGGACAGCCGATAATTCGAGCAACCACTTCGTAGCCATGGCGTATCTAAAATTTCATTTGAGCCCACTATATAAATATATACATACATATATGCATACATGTTCTTATAATTATTTGTTCGTTACTAATATTTCTAACAAGTGTTTACACAGGTTCTCGAGGATACTTCTCGGAAAAGGACATTAGAAAAAGGAATTTAAATTTTATGTTTGTATTTTATATTCTTACCGTACAAATATTAATCATAGTGAAAACTTTACTTTGGGGGCGTCGGGTGGGATTATCCTTTACTTACATATTTATTACAAGCGTTTAGGCAAAACTTAGGCCGTAAATACTAACATAAAAGATTAAATTGATTCAAGTATTTAGTTAGTTAATTCACATCTTTGGCATTAAAAGTATTGTGTAGTCTTTTCTCTTAAAATAAATCTTTATTTAATATTTTCTTTTCATGATTTTTGTCAAGTAAAAGTATTATTTGAAATACTTTTTCTTTCTATATAATACAAAAAATAATTTTCTTTTATTACATAAAGTGCTTTCTATAACTTTTCATTTCATACATTTTTATATTGCTTATATATCTTTATATATTTTATACATACATTTTACAACATTAGATTTTATTTATACATTTAATGCATCCTTTTTATATATATATTTTTACATTATTTTAGTACATACTTAACATATTCATACTTTTTTAAGAAAAATGATTTTTTACCTCCTCCCTCTATTGATAAATTTAGTCTAGTCGGGTACCACATTTTGTGGATTCTGAAGGATGCCTAACACCTTCCCTTCGGAATAACTTGAACCCTTACCTAGAATCTAACCTGGTTTTCGCAGATTAAAACACAAGTTATACATGTCAATAATTAAATAGGTTTCCTTATTTTCCTTAAAAATTAGGTGGCGACTCTGTACAAAATCAATTCTTTTAAAGTCTATAAGTCATGCTTGTTTTAACCTTGGTGAAAAATAGGGCATGACACTAATGGGCCTCCCCGTAATAGGGTTTATAGGTCTTCAACAAGGTCTACACTATTCCCGGTCTTCACGGATGCATGAAGTGATTTTGGCCCAAGATGGAATCCAACAGATAAGCGGCCTAAGTCATGTCCACCAATTATACTTGTTTAGCCCATTTTATAAACCTCAATAAATAAGTTAATGTTACTCCATATTTGGTAAAAGTTCCGACATTTTCCCACTTGGACAATCATTAACTTAATGTTAACAATTTTAATGTTTAAAAGAAAAGTTATTTTATAAAATGACTATCGGGATAAACGAACAGTGGCCACAAGTACATAGTGCTAGAATATCACTTCAAACATGGTGCGGTCAAACAAGACTATCAATGTCGAAATGCAGCAGTACTTGCATCAATCAATGACACAAGACCAATTCACAATCACAAGCACTTAAGTTTTGCCAAGATAGACCCAACAAATGTGATAGTGTAGCAAGAATAACCAACATGAACTCCAAATCAAAGTTATTTCATTGTCAATCCTCAATGATTTTCCATAACAATCTGTATACTACAAATCGACATGCGCACCATCGAAAAATCATCAATATGACTTTCTGTAATAACATCTGTGTGCAACGGATCAACATGTGCACCACCTGAAAATCATGATTTCCTAAGCGCCCAACATGTACAATTGGTCATAATGTGCAACGGCTAAGAAAAGTCACAAGACATAAATTATATGCCATGTATGTATCTATAAAGATCCAGTAAGGCAAGACTATGATCTTATAAACATGAGATATACCAACTACCTAAGACAATAAGTCTTAAAATTTTATAGGCATCACAATCTGTCAATACAAATCTATTCACCCAAATGTGTACTCTTAATGATCATCATGTATAGTTAGAAAATTTACAGATGCCCATTTATGAAAATATGTTCGACAAATCACTTCAAAAAACAAATCGTGCAGGTGTGAATGTAGAATACAATCGAGTCAACTTACAGTATGTTTAGTACAATTTTATCCTGAAAAATTAAAAAACTTCTATTCAAAATCCTCATAAATCTCCAATTGTCACATTACATCTAATTTCCAAGCTCGTGGCTCTACCTACTGGTACATTCTCTAGCAATAGTATGATTTCATACCACAAAAAAAAAAAAGGTTCCCCATTTAAGTTCTACTATACAACTACATCAAGCATGTACACTTCTGTTGAGACGTGAAAAACGTTACGAGTTTCCTAAATAGCCAATATGCATTAAATCCCACGCTTGCATGTATTATATACCCTTTATTACACATTCACTTAATTTCGTCACGTAGTCGCATACATTCGGAAAATTTTGGGGTGTTACATTCTCCCCTCCTTAAGAACATTCGTCCTCGAATGTTAAAAGTAGTAGTAATCAATTCACCGAATTTAGGTTTAGATACATTCGTCACATTGCCATCTATTAAAATGCTCATGTGTACTTACCCGTTATTACTTCAAGTCACACTTGGACCTCCTCTTCTGTTTGGAACAAATACGGATATTTCGCTTTCATTCTTTCTTCAGCTTCCCATGTAATTTCTTCCACCTGTTGATTTCTCCAAAGCACCTTGAAGGAAGCTACATCTTTATTTCTTAACCTCTTGACTTGTCTATCCAGAATAGCAATGGGCACTTCTTCATAAGTAAGATCTTCCGTTACTTGTACATCTTCAACGGGAACAATACGAGATGGATCCCCTCTGCACTTTCGAAGCATTGAAACATGAAACACTGTATGGAATGAGGAAAGTTCTTGAGGTAGTGCTAATTCATACATAACTTGCCCAAATCTTCTGCTAATTTCATATGGGCCTATGTAACGTGGACTCAATTTTCCTTTCTTTCCGAACCGCATTACCCCATTCATAGGTGACACCTTTAAAAATACCCAATCACCTATGGCGAATTCAAGCCCTCTTCTTCTAACATCAGTATATGACTTGTGGCGACTTTGGGACGTTTGTAACCGCTGTTGGATCACTTTAACTTTCTCCATAGCCTGATGAACAATGTCTGGCCCAAGTAAAGAAGTTTCACCCGCTTCAAACTATCCAATTGGTGATCTACATTTCCTTCCATACAAAGCTTCATAAGGTGCCATTTTAATACTTGAATGATAGCTATTGTTGTAAGCAAATTCGATAAGAGGCAAATGGTCATCCCAACTACCTCAAAAATCTAACGCGCATGCTCGTAGCATATCTTCAAGTGTCTGACTAGTACGTTCTGCTTGCCCATCAGTTTGAGGATGGAAAGTCGTACTCAAATTCACCTGTGTGCCCAAACTCTTCTGAAAAGATCTCCAAAAGTGCGCTGTAAACTGTGCTCCTCTGTCTGATATAATGGAAAGTGGAATACCATGTAACCGCACTATTTCTTTAACATACAATCTTGCATAATCCTCAGCTGTATAGGTGGTATTGACTGGTAGGAAATGCGCTGACTTGGTAAGCCTGTCCACTATAACCCATATAGAATCAAATTTCCGTAACGTACGAGGCAAACCTGTAATGAAGTCCATATTAAGCATATCCCATTTCCAGACTGGAAGATTGATACATTGCATGTAACCTCCCGATTTTTGATGCTCTACTTTCACTTGTTGACAGTTCGGGCATTGAGCGACAAATTCTGCAATGTTCTTTTTCATATTTCCCCACCAATACACTTCTTTCAAGTCATGGTACATTTTAGTAGCACCCGGATGAATAGAATAGCACGAGTGATGTGCCTCTGTCATAATTCGTTTCCTCAGCTCATCTACATCTGGTACACATAATCTTCCTTGACATTGAAGTACCGCTTCTTGTGTAAGATCAAAGGCCTCAGTTAGACCCTGTTGCACACTCTCTTTTAGCTGTAATAACATAGAATCCGCAAACTGCTTCTCTTTTACTTCAGCTATTAAGGAAGATTCTGCTGCATGTTGCACAATAACCCCTTCATCTGGAGATTCAATAAGACGAACTCCCAAGCTGGCTAGTTGATGTAGATCTTTCATTATATCTTGCTTTTCAGTCAACTGGCCACTAGTATTTTCTACTGCCTTGCGGCTTAATGCATCAGCTACTACATTTGCTTTGTCTGGATGATAAAGAATATCAATATCATAGTCTTTTAAGAGCTCCAACCACCTTCATTGCCTCAAATTGAGTTCTTTCTACTTAAAGATATATTGCAAACTTTTGTGATCAGTATAGATATCAACATGAACCCCATACAAATAATGACGCCATATCTTTAAAGCAAAAACCACTGCTGCTAATTCAAGATCATGTGTGGGATAATTTTTCTCATGTGGCCGCAACTGTCGTGAGGCATATGCTATGACATTACCATGTTGCATCAATACATATCCAAGGCCAGCCCCGGAAGCATCACAATACACTGCATAACCTTCGGTACCTTCGGGAAGCACTAAAACTGGTGTAGAGGTTAATTTATCTTTCAACTTTTGGAAGCTTTTCTCACATGCGTCATTCCACTGAAATTTAACTGCCTTATGTGTAAGCTTTGTTAACGGTGCAGCAATGGAGGAAAAACCTTCCACAAATCTTCTGTAATAACCCGCCAGTCCAAGAAAACTATGAATTTCCGTAGGTGTCGTAGGTCTTGGACAATTTTTCACAGCTTCAATCTTCTGTGTATCAACATGTGTCCCTTCATCTGACACAATGTGACCCAAGAATGCAACTGATTTTAACCAAAACTCACATTTGGAGAACTTGGCATACAACTTATGCTCACGGAGAATCTGCAACACTTGTCGTAAGTGATTAGCATGGTCCTATGGTGATCTTGAATAAACCAGGATGTCATCTATAAATACCGTGACGAATACGTCTAGAAATGGCTTAAACACCCTATTCATCAAATCCATGAACACAACTGGTGCATTTGTTAGTCCAAATGACATAACTAAAAATTCATAGTGGCCATACCGTGTTCGAAAAGCTGTCTTGGGTATATCTTCTTCTCTAACTCTGACATGATGGTAACCCGACCTCAAGTCAATCTTTGAAAAACACTTGGCACCCTGTAACTGATCAAACAAATCATCAATTCGAGGGAGGGGATATTTGTTCTTGATCGTCACCTTATTCAGTTGCCGATAGTCGATGCACATTCTCAGCGTGCCATCTTTATTCAGTACAAATAATACTGGTGCACCCCATGGGGACATACTAGGCCTAATGAAGCCCTTGTCCAGCAAATCTTTCAACTGTTCCTTCAATTCATGCAATTCTGTTGGAGCCATTCTATATGGAGGAATAGAAATAGGGTGCGTGCCTGGAATCACATCAATGCCAAATTCTACTTTTCGTTCTGGGGGTAAGCCTAGAAGATCCTCTGGAAATACGTCAAGAAATTCATTGACTACTGGAACCAACTGTGGAGTTAATGGTGCCACATCATTATCCTTCACTCGTACCAAGTGACATATGTACCCCTTGGCAATAATTTTTCTTGCCTTCAAATAGGAAATAAATTTTCCTCTTGGTGCTCCAACATTACCCTGCCATTCGAGAACATTGTCTTGGGGAAAACAAAAATGTACCTTCTTGGCTCGACAATCCACCGTGGCGTAACAAGAGGCTAACCAATCCATTCCCATAATCACATCAAAATACACCATGTCTTATTCAATGAGGTCGGCCAGTGTATCATGACCACACACAGTTACCACGCAATTACGATATACTTTTTTTGCAATAATACATCCACCAATCGGTGTAGACACTTCAATTGATTTAATTAATAATTCTGGTGTCTTTGTAAATTTCGCAGCAACTAATGGAGTAACATAGGACAATGTAGAACCCGGGTCAATCAATGCATAGACATTATATGAAAATATGGATAATGTACCTGTGACTACGTCAGGAGACGCCTCTGAATTCTGCCTGTCTACCAGACCATAAGTACGATTATGAGCTCCACTGGAACTAGTTGCTCCTCTAGCACCTCTACCATGACCAGCAGGCTATACACCCCTGCCTAGAGAGGGAACAGATGATGAGGATGCAACAGCTGATCCTGTAGGTCGTGCTACACCACCTGTGCCCCTTTGTGGGCAGTCTCTCACTATATGCCCTGACAACCCGCACCAGAAGCAGACATTCGTCCCAATACGGCATGTACCTACATGATACTTTTCGCAATGCTGACATGGCTGATGAGAAGATCCCGATGTCTGTGATCCTGGCATACCACTGCTCTGCCCACTGTAACTGCCCCTGAACCCTCAGAATTGAGGTTGAGCGCCCGCCGGGGAATAAGAGAATGAAGGTCTAGGCGGTCTAGGATACATCCAGGGCCTAGAGTCTCCTTGGGACACCATAGACTGTCCCATAGGTCTATCCCTCTTTGAAGGCCCTCTTTCAAATTTGTGTACCCTTCTTCTCTGCCTCTGGTCTTCCATTTTCTGTGCAAAAGCCTGGATTCGGGCTATGTCCATATCTTGGTTCAACGCAGCAATGGTGCAGTCTCGTACCAAATATGGCTCCAACCTGTCCACATATCGATGGACTCTATCTGTCATCGTGGCCACTGCATTTGGAGCATATCGGGCCAAAGAATTAAATTACAGACTGTATTCTCTGACACTAAGATTCCCTTGACACTGATGCACCCACATCCGTCTACAAAAGCCTCTAACAAATGCATTGACCAAAATGAACTAATAGTCGGGACAAGTCCCCACTTTATACAATATGTACAAAATCAAAACACATGTACAACAGTGACTCGGAGAAGCCCCGAACTAACTGGAGCTCACCAAAAATCTTCAACACTGACAATCTACTGTGGAGGCCTACTAGTACCTGCGCCTGTAGCAAGTAAAATAAATTTCCCAAAAGGGGTCAGTACGAAGAATGTACTGAGTATGTAAGGCCATATGAAACTTGTAAGATATGAAAGTATGTTAAGAACTCAAGTTCAAATGCATAACCAATATAGATAAGCCACAGTGTAGATGAGTCACTATTCTGTACTTTGGAATCCATGTATATTACATTCATTCTTTCTCTTGCCTTTACTTCTTTTACATTGCTCATGTACTGTTAGGGCCCTCATCATGCAGGTGTTCTTTTCACCCCATGGATAACATATCATTGTCATGCAGGTATTCGTTTTTCCCCATGGATAAGATTATATCATCAAGCGGGTGTTCTTGCACCCCATGGATAAATGGCCATCATCATGTGGGTATTTGTACCCCATGGATAAACTAACATCCTTGTAACACCCCGTACGTTTCGGAGTCTAGCTGACTACCGTAACATTTATGAAAATATGAAAACATGAGAGATTTGGTGAATTATGTATTAAATTGGGGGCATTTAATGAGTCTTATGTCATTTGGGCCAAATGAGGCCCAATACTCAAGAGAAAGACATGGCCCAAAAGGGATTTTTGACCCATGCTAGTCTAGTCTCCCATTTGACCAAGTAAACACCAAGTGTGTGGATGAGGAGCACTTAAAAGGGACTATATAAAGAAATAAAAATCATATTTTTAACCAAAAGAATTCTCATGTCATTTGCAAGACTTATCCAAAACAACCTTTTCTCTCAAAGACAAACCCTAAGCTCTCATCTCTTTGTGGCCAAGATCACCAATTTGTACGACATGGTAAGTGTTTCTTGTGATGGTTTACTATATTTTATGCATGAGAAATGGGTTATATTATGTTGGTTATGTTGGTGAAGTATTGAGGAGCTCACAATGTGTGAAATGCTACATGTTGCTAAATCGAAGATTGGTTTTTGTCTTGTGAACTTGAACATGGATTTATGGTCACGAAGGAACTGAACTTTATGGATTAAATATTGACGTATGAGATGTTATTATAGTCTTTTCATTCTTGTTCATAGTGTTTGGAGTTGCTATTGTAACGTTGGTTATGGTTTTGGGTGACGTATGGGTCGTAAAGTGTAGTTTTGGCTTTTGTTTGTGTGTCGTGGGATCATGGATGAATTTTGGTGTTTAATATGATCAAAAATATGTTCAAATATGGTTGGTTGTGATCATGGACCATTCATTGCATGAAAAGACCCAAAAAGAACCCATTTTGGCCAAAACGGGCATCCGCCCCCGCAGACTGAGGCATCTGCGGGCGCAGATACCAATGCAGATGCTCCTGGAATCTGCCAGGAGCCATCTGCGGGTGTAGGTCATCCACCTGCATGCGCAGGTCATCCCCGGTTTAGATTTTGTATGTTTTCGCATCTAGTTGCTCCCCGAAGACCCCGATACCCTTTTTGGATGTAATTATCAACTTGTAATGGCGTTGTAAGGGCTTTAAAGTGTCGTATGGGGACATGTTGGATTATGTTAAGTATGAATTTACTTTAATGTGTTGTTGTGAAAGACGTTTGGGTGACGAAATGACGTAAATAGAACTTCTTATCGAAAAGGAAGTGTAAAGCATGATTTTGGAGGGGAATGTTAGTGCTGTGTGATACCATGGGTGTTATGTGAATTGTTTTGGTAATGGTAAAGCTGTACATGATATTGTACGAAGGTGAAATGGCATTGTGTGACAACAATGTGACTTATTGCCATGTTATACACTTGAAATGAAGTAAGTGGTTAAGGCAAGCTTCGTTATATACTTTTGTGTATAGAGTAGACATAAAGGGAAAGCTGAAGTGTTGTATTCGCGAGTAAGATTTTGTATCCATATTGAGGAATTAAGGTATGTAAGGTTTCCCCTTTCCGTATTCTTCTACAGCATATAGTGTACACCTTGTTAGGGTACTACTCATTTCCGAATTGTCCTAAGGTATTTCATTTCGAGTTATCATTTAGTGTTAATCACATATATCTCATTCTTGGTCTATGATCATTCATGTGTCACATAATCATAAACATGGTTCCAAGTTCCAATAATGTTATGTTCAAAATTTCCCCAAAATAAAGTAACCTTTGATTGAGCTAACTCAAAGATTTAAGAAGTAATGTTGTGTAAAGAGGTGAGATGTTTCATGGGTGGTATCCCAGGGGTTAAATAACCTAGCATGGGTCGATCCTAATATCTACGGATGGTATCCCAGGGGTGAGAAGAACACCTAGCATGGGTCGATTCTGCTACGGGTGGTATCCCAGGGGCAAAGGAAAAGCCTAGCATAGGTCGATCCCGATTACTATTGATTACCCACTGATCAGCTTGGGGCCCGGGCACTATATGAATGGATGAAAGAGTGATGGATGAAGGAATGAGCGTATGATCTTAAAAGTAAAGAAAGTAATTCACCTAATGTACAGTTTTCCATATATTCAGAATAATGACTTATCCATGCTGAGTACTCTTTTATATTCGAAGTCTTTATGTATCATACAGTTTCATACAGCCTTACATACTCAGTACATTTCTCGTGCTGACCCTTCTTGGGGGATTTACCTTATTGCTGCAGGCGCAGGCACTAGTAAACCTCCCCAGTGAGCTGCAGGACTTCTTTTTGACCCTTGGTGACCTTTGGTGAGCTCCAGTTGGTTCGGGGCTTCGCGTGTCACAGTTGTATAGATATATTTTGGTATTGTACATGTTATATAAAGCGGGGCTTGTTTCGAATCTAGGTTGGTCATGTATGCACTTCTATTAGAGGCTTTTGTGGACGTACGTGGGTATGTGAAGTAATGTAGAGATGTGTGTTGTTTGACTTGATGGCTACGACGGCCAAGTTTCTCATATGTCTATATATATCTTACATGTTCCATGATTTTTGATGATAGCCTTTTATGATTTTACGTGTTGGGGGTGTTTCTTATGGCAAGCGTATGAATGAATGTAAGCAGAGCTTGGTTCTCTCGGGCCTTGTCGGCTTTGAGTGCCAATCCGTCCCGGCGGGGTTTGGTGCATGACAAAAGGGGTATCAGAGCAGGTCATTCTACGGGTGTCTACAAAGCCGTGTCTGAGTAGAGTCTTACTTATCGATTTATTGTGCACCACATGTATAAGCAGGAGGCTACGGGACATTTAGGATGTTGTTTCTTTTTCTTCATCTCTAGATCGTGCATTTAGAGCTATACGTGAAATTGTTCCTGATCACAAGCATTGTTGTTCTGTGTATTATAGAAAAATACCAAAGGCAAAAAGAGGACGAGGTAAAAGTAAGCGGCTAGACAGAATTGCAGGAGAAGGAACTAGTAGAGCTCCGCCTGAACCGGTTAATCAAGGCGGCGCTGAACCAGAAATGGCATCACAAGCTTCTTCTACTCTTCCATTTTCAGAAGAGTCAAGAGGAAGAGAAGTGCCTACAAAACCAGCAGTACCTACTACTGATCAGGATTTAAAGGATACAGTGCGAATGTTGACTCGAATTGTTGCTGCACAAGTTCTGGGACAAGGTGGTCCAGTTATAAAAGATGATAGCGCAGCTAGGGCAGCCAGTCGACGAACGCAGGATTTCTTGAAACTAGATCCTCCTACATTCACGGGATCGGATCCAAATAAAGACCCGCAAGATTTTATAGATTAAATCCAAAGGGCTCTGGAGATGAAGCATGTAGCGGGTGTAGAAATGGTGGAGCTTGTGGCTTATAGATTAAAGGGCGAAGCTATATTATGGTATGAGGACGGGAAGAAGTCCCGTGGTATTGATGCAAACCCACCTAGTTGGTAAGAATTTAAAACAGCCTTCCTCGACCACTACCTTCCTTATGAGATCCGAGAGGCTCGTGCGGATCAATTCTTGAATCTTCGTCAAGGGAATCTGAGTGTGCGGGAATACAGTTTGCAGTTTAATTCCTTGGCTCGATATGCTCCAAACATAGTGGCCACAATGACAGATCGGGTACATCGATATGTGGATAGGTTGGAGCCGTATTTAGTGAGGGACTGTACCATTGCCGCTTTGAACAAAGATATGGATATAGATCGAATTCAGGCTTTCGCTCAGAAAATGGAGGATCAAAGACAGAGAAGAAGGGTACATGAATCTGATAGAAGACAGTCCAAAAGAGCGAGACCTATGGGACAGTTTGTGGCATCCCAAACGGAATTCAGGCCTCGGAGTTTTAGTAGACCGCCTAGACCTTCATTCTCACATTCCATAGCAAGCGCACAATCTCAATTCCGAGGGTTCCGAGGTAGCAATGCTGGGCAGAGTAGTGGGATTCGAGGTTCGCAGACCGCTGGATTTTCTCATCCGCCATGTCAGCAATGTGGAAGATTTCATGTAGGTGAATGCCGAATTGGGTCAAATGCTTGCTTCTGGTGCGGTATGCCGGGACATATGATGAGAGATTGCCCACGGAGAGGCTTGGGTAATGTGGCACGATCGGCAGGGTCGACTGTCGCGTCATCATCATCAGTCCCTTCTTTAGGCCGAGGTACGCAGTCTGTTGGTCGAGGTAGAGGTGCCAGGGGGGCAGCCAGTACTAGTGGGGTCCAGAATCGCACTTATGCCTTGGTGGACCGGCAAAATTCAGAGGCTTCTCCTGATGTCCTCACAGGTACATTATCCATATTTTCATATAATGTATATGAATTGATTGACTCGGGTTCTACATTGTCCTATGTTACTCCGTTAGTTGCTGCAAAATTTACAAAGACACCAGAATTATTAATTAAATCAATTGAAGTGTCTACACCGGTGGGTGGACATATTGTTGCAAAGAGAGTGTATCGAAATTGTGTAGTAAATGTGTGTGGTCATGATACACTGGCCGACCTCATTGAACTAAATATGGTGGATTTTGATGTGATAATAGGGATGGATTGGTTGGCTTCTTGTTATGCCACAGTAGATTGCCGGGCCAAGAAGGTACATTTTCATTTCCCACAAATGAATGTCCTTAAATGGAAGGGGGATGTAGGGGCACCACGAGAAAGATTTATTTCTTATCTGAAAGCAAGAAAAATGATTGTCAAGGGATACATATGTCATTTGGTACGAGTGAAAGATAATGATGTGGAACCATTAACTCCACAGTCCGTACCGGTAGTCAATCAATTTCTTGATGTATTTCCAGAGGATCTTCCAGGTTTACCCCCAGAATGGGAAGTAGAATTTGGCATTGATGTGAGTCCAGGCACTCAGCCTATTTCTATTCCCCCATATAGAATGGCTCCGGCAGAATTGCGTGAATTGAAGGAACAATTGAAAGATTTTTTGGACAAAGGCTTCATTAGGCCGAGTATGTCCCCATGGGGTGCACCGGTATTATTTGTGCGAAAGAAAGATGGCACTTTGAGGATGTGCATTGACTATCGGTAATTGAATAAGGTGATGATCAAGAACAAATATCCCCTCCCTCGAATTGATAATTTGTTTGATCAGTTACAGGGTGCCAAGTGTTTTTCCAAGATCGACTTGAGGTCGGGTTATCACCAAGTCAGAGTTAGGGAAGAAGATGTGCCCAAAACAGCTTTTCGAACACCGTATGACCATTATGAATTTTTAGTTATGTCTTTTGGACTAACCAATGCTCCAGCTGTGTTCATGGATTTGATGAATAGAGTGTTTAAGCCATTTATGGATGTATTCGTCACGGTATTTATAGATGACATCCTAGTTTATTCAAGATCACCGGAGGACCACGCTACTCATTTACGGCAAGTGTTGCAAATCCTCCGTGAGCGTAAGTTGTATGCAAAATTCTCCAAATGTGAGTTTTGGTTAAAATCAGTTGCATTCTTGGGTCATATTGTGTCAGATGAAGGGATCCAGGTCGATACACAGAAGATAGAAGCAGTGAAAAATTGGCCAAGACCTACAACACCCACGGAGATTCGCAGTTTTCTAGGTTTGGCAGGTTATTACCGAAGATTCGTAGAAGGGTTTGCTTCTATTGCGGCACCCTTAACCAAGTTAACTCACAAGGCAAGTAAGTTTCAATGGAATGATGCATGTGAAGGAGGGTTTCAAAAATTGAAAGACAAGTTGACTTCCACACCAGTGTTAGTACTTCCTGAAGGCACAGAGGGCTATGCAGTGTATTGTGATGCTTCCGGGATTGGTCTCGGATGTGTGTTGATGCAGGATGGTAGAGTGATAGCATATGCCTCACGACAGTTGCGGCCACATGAGAAAAATTATCCCACTCATGACCTTGAATTGGCAGCGGTAGTATTTGCTTTAAAGATATGGCGTCATTATCTGTATGGAGTTCATGTTGATATTTATACAGATCACAAAATGTAACACCCCGTACCTTCCCAACCCTACTTGATGACATTAAATAATATGTACGTAGGTATCGAGAGCTATAAGTATGCATTTGGCAAGGCTAGTTGTAATATAATTGAATTTGGCTCTTGTTATGTGATTAAACTTGCATGGAAGGTGTTTTGCAATTTTCATGGCGCATTTGTGGGGTTCAAAATGAGGCTAAGAAGACCTCTAAACAAAGTATAATAAGGTTAAGAAGTGAGTTAAAGAATGGGACTTGAAGTATCTAACCAAACCCGCGAAGAGAAGTCGAAAAATGGAATTTTCGAAAATTTTGAAGAGGGGTGCGTTTGGGACCGTGCCACGCCGCTCTGGGCTAAGATTTTTAGCCCATAGGCAGTGGGTTGGCGCGCCCAGGAGCGTGCCACCTTGGGTTTTCCACTTTTTCGAAAGTTGGAAATTTCTAAGTCCCAAGGGTATCCGGGGACGTACCGAGCCAATTTTTGCTACGTTTCTTCTACAACCAAGAGTATATACATGAAATGAATGAAATATTACATTGGTATGATAAAATTACTCGAGAACAAATTTGGGGCCAAAATGACGATTTTACCCCTAAGATCAAAATAAGCCAAACGTGGCTAGAATCACTTGTTTTTGGGATCGAGGCTACGGATATGAATATTATGAGTGGGAATATTATTGTAATACATATAAAGATGAGAAATTATTGATTTTATTGGGTTAAGTGATTTGGGCTCAATAAAAGCCCAAAAATGTGATAAAAGGCATGGGTCACATGACCCAATCTTCTATTGACTTGGTCAATTGAGGCATTAAATATCAAGCAAGGCTAAGGATGACCCAAGGACTATAAATAGACCCACAAATCAGATTTTTATTCATTTTAACCTCTCATGCTTTCTAGACATTTTCTCAAACATTCTACAATATTCTCTCAAGAACCCTAAAGACTCAAAAGGCAATTTTGGAGCAAAATCATCCCTTTACAAGTTTGGGTAAGTGAATATTATTATGGATTCATATATTATATGCATGAAAGAGTATGTAAATCATGTTGGTTGTGCTTGGAAATGTTGGATATGGTATTTTGTGCTTTTGTATAAGATGTGTGATCCATGGGATTTGAACTTGAATTAGGACTTGTGCCTTTGATGAAAAATCATGGTATGGATAAAATATGAACATCTATGGAGTTATTTTTGTTGTTAAACTTGTTCTTGTCTATAAGTGTAAATTGTGGGAATTTGGCCGATATGTGCTATGAAGTGTATTAAGGTGAATTGATGGATTGTTTGTGATGTGGTATGGATAAGGAGGTGTAAAAGAGGATTGTTATGGTGAAATGCAATTATTATTATGTATTGATCAATGTTGAGAATATTGGAGGATTTTTGGAATAATGATACTATCAATGGTTTTGTCAAGGGGAAATGACATGTTTTAAAGCAAATATGTACCTCATTGATGTTATATGCATTTGTGAAGTAGTTATGGTTAATGTGAATTTCGTATTGTATTTGTGTTGTAGAGTAACACATAAAGAAGGAACGGGACTATTGTACGCACCTCTAGGATTATATATTCGTATTGCGAATCCAAGGTATGTAAGGTTACTCTGTCCGTATCTTTCTACGGCAAATAGTATGCACATTGACATCTCACTAGTCCTATCCCGAAATGTGCTAAAGTATCCCATATCCGGTTATCAATGGTCATTGTCATATATTTCCTACTCATTGAGCAATTTGTGAATCTCGTGTCTTATATTCATGGTTAATGTTCCAGAAAGCCCAATATGGTTATGTTGCGATATTCCAATAGTAGTCATACTCATGTTTCTTGTTCATTGATTATTGTTCCAATGGATCCAATGGTGTTGTGTTCTTGATGATGTTGTGTTTCCAACAATGTTACTCATATGTCTCTCACTCATTGGTTAATGATCCAAAGTTGCAAATAAAGTTATGGCTACCATTGTATCGATCTCTCATAAGCAAAAGTATTAATCTCTCACAAGTGCTTGTATCAATCTCAAAGGTAATGAAATGATGTAAGAATAAAGTAATGTATATTGATTGTGTTCATGGGTGTTATCCATGGGGTACAAATACCCGCATGATGATGATAGTTTATCCACGGGGTGCAAATACCCGCGTGATGATGGCCATTTATCCATGGGGTGCAAAGGACACTTGCATGACGATATGATCTTATCCATGGGGTAATACCTGCATGACGATGATATGTTATCCATGGGGTGATGAGAACACCTGCATGATGGGGGCCCTAACAGTATAGGAGCAATGTAAAAGTAAAGTAAAGTAAAGTAAAGGCAAGAGAAAGAATGAATGTAATATACATGGCTTCCAAAGTACAGAATAGTGACTCATCTACATTGTGACTTATCTATATTGGTTATGCATTTGGACTTGAGTTTTTGACATGTTTTCATATCTTACAAGTTTCATATGGCCTTACATACTCAGTACATTATCCGTACTGACCCCTCTTGGGGCATTTACTTTACTTGCTGCAGGCGCAGGTCCTAGTAGGCCTCCACAGTAGATTAACAGTGTTGCAGATCTTTGGTGAGCTCCAGTTAGTCCGGAGTTTCTCTGAGTCACTGTTGTACATGTGTTTTGACTTTGAACATATTGTATAAAGCGGGGGCTTGTCCCGACTTTTAGTTCATTTGGTCGATGCATTTTGTTAGAGGCTTTTGTAGACGGATGTGGGTGTATCTGTGAAAAAGGCATATGTTGTTTTGACTGGATGGCCTCAACGGCCAAGTTTCTCATATGTATATACGTCGCATGTTCTATGCTTTTTGATTTTATCCCCTCATGTTTCTATGTGATAGTAGTGTTTCCTACGACATGCATACGAATGAATAGAAGCAAAGATTGGTTCTCTCGGGCCTTGTCGGCTTCGGGTGCCAATCACGCCTCGTTGGGATTCGGGGCGTGACAAAAGTGGTATCAGAGCAGTCGGTCTAAGGATGTCTACAAAGCCGTGTCTGAGTAGAGTCTTACATATCGATGTGTTGTGCACCACATTTATACGTAGGAGGCTACGAGATATTTAGGATGTTGTTTCCTTTCCTTCATTCGAGATCGTGCAAGATAGCCAATGTTGTAAGTTGTATTGTATCTGATCTTGGTAATTGTTTTTCTTTGGTATAGTCAAAATGCCGAACACTAGAAAAGGAAAAGGAAAAAGTAAGCTGATGGATAGAATTATTGGTGGAGGAACCAGTATACCACCACCTGATCAAGTTCATCAAAGTGATACTGAGCCGGAATTTGTGTCACGAGCTTCCTCCACTCCCTTTGTACCAGAAGAGTCGAGTAGGAGAAGCGTACCTGTAGAACCACCAGTCAATACTACGGACCAGGATTTAAAAAATGCAGTTCAGCTGTTAACACAGTTAGTGGCAGCCCAGAGTCAAGGACGAGCTGGTCCAATGACACATGATGATGATGCGGCTAGAGTGGCAAGCCGCAGAACACAGGACTTTCTAAAATTGGACCCCCCTATATTCACTGGGTCAGACGTGCAAGCAGATCCACAGGACTTCGTGGATCAAATCCAGAGAGCTTTGGAGGTAATGCATGTAACAGGAGTAGAAACGGTTGAGCTAGCAGCTTATAGGTTGAAGGGAGAGGCTATATTATGGTATGAGGACTGGAAGAAAGCTCGAGGTATTGGTGTAAACCCACCTACGTGGGAAGAATTTAAAGCGGCATTTCTGGATCACTATCTTCCCTATGAGATCCGTGAGACTCGTGCGGATCAGTTTTTAAATTTACGTCAAGGACATATGAGTGTTAGAGAGTACAGTTTGCAGTTTAATTCCTTGGCATGGTATGCTCCAAATGTGGTGGCCACGATGGAAGATAGAGTACATAGATATGTGGACAGATTGGAGCCTTATTTGGTACGGGACTGTACTATCGCTGCCTTAAATCGAGATATGGATATAGCGAGAATCCAGGCCTTCGCGCAGAAAATGGAAGACCAAAGGCAAAGAAAGAGGATACAGAAATCGGAGGAAGGGCCAGTAAAATGGGAAAGATCCATGGGGCAGTCCATAGTGTCCCCAAGAGGATCTGGATCTCAAATGTTACCGCCTAGACCCTCATTCTCTCATGCTACAATAGGCGCTCCATCTCACTCTCGAGGATTCAGGGGCAGTCATGTTGGGCAGAGTGGTAGGGTGCCAGATTCACAGACAGCAGGGTCTTCTCGCCCACTGTGCCAGTTTTGCAGACGATTTCATAAAGGTGAATGTCGGAGAGGAACGAATGCCTGTTACTGGTGTGGTATGCCGGGTCACATAATGAGAGACTGTCCACGACGAGGCTTGGATAGTATGGTACGACCTGTGGGGTCTACTGTGGCATCATCAGCATCGGTTCCTTCTTTAGACCGAGGTGTGCAGTCTGTTGGCCGTGGCAGAGGTGCCGGAGGAGAAGCTGGTACTAGTGGGGTCCAGAATCGCACTTATGCTTTAGTGGACCAACAGAATGAGGGAACATCTCCTGACGACGATACAGGTATTTAGATATATTACCATGATGTATATGCATTGAATGACCCGTATTCTTCCTTATGATATGTTATACCATTGATTGTGTAATGAAGTTGAAAGAAACCAGAATTACTAGTTATGTTCATTGGAGTCTATACCCTAGTCGGTGAATCGAAGATAAAAGAGTATATCGTAATGGTACAGTAGATGTTTTTGATCATGTTATGATGGTTGATCTTATGGAGATGGAAATGAAGCATTGTGTTTTGTGTTGTAATGGTTATGGAGTGGTTGACTTCTTGTATGACACGAAGAGTGCCAAGCTACGAAGGTATAATTCTATGTTTTTAAAAGACGGTCCGTTAGCGGAAAGCTAAAATTCAAGTATCCAAAGTTTAAAGTAAGTAGAATTGTCGTGCTTGGGGGTTAGATTTTGTTCACTAGGCTAGAGGAAAGATTAAGGTGGTACAATAGTAGCTACAAGCTAATACAAGTCATATGCCGAGATCCATTGCTTTTATTGAACATGTGCAAATTATGGAGAATCCTACTTGAGGGGTAAGTGAAAAGATTAGGAAAGGTACGGCATAAGAATTGGTAAATAGAAGAAAACACGTGGAAAGTCAAAGAAACTATAAAGTCAGAGTACCCGTAATGGTTTCAAATGGAAGAGAAAATGCAAGTACGGAATTAGTAGTATGTGTATAGGTATATAGGGGAATATCTAGATGCATGGGATGTACATGAGACGATGTTACTAACATTCGAGGACGAATGTTTCTAAGGGGGGAAGAATGTAACACCCCGTACCTTCCCAACCCTACTTGATGACATTAAATAATATGTACGTAGGTATCGAGAGCTATAAGTATGCATTTGGCAAGGCTAGTGGTAAGATAATTGAATTTGGCTCTTGTTATGTGGTTAAACTTGCATGGAAGGTGTTTTGCAATTTTCATGGCGCATTTGTGGGGTTCAAAATGAGGCTAAGAAGACCTCTAAACAAAGTAGAATAAGGTTAAGAAGTGAGTTAAAGAATGGGACTTGAAGTATCTAACCAAACCCGCGAAGAGAAGTCGAAAAATGGAATTTTCAAAAATTTTGAAGAGGGGTGCGTTTGGGACCATGCCATGCCGCTCTGGGCTAAAATTTTTAGCCCATAGGCAGTGGGTTGGCGCGCCCAGGAGCGTGCCACCTTGGGTTTTCTACTTTTTCGAAAGTTGGAAATTTCTAAGTCCCAAGGGTATCCGGGGACGTACCGAGCCAATTTTTGCTACGTTTCTTCTACAACCAAGAGTATATACATGAAATGAATGAAATATTACATTGGTATGATAAAATTACTCGAGAACAAATTTGGGGCCAAAATGACGATTTTACCCCTAAGATCAAAATAAGCCAAACGTGGCTAGAATCACTTGTTTTTGGGATCGAGGCTACGGATATGAATATTATGAGTGGGAATATTATTGTAATACATATAAAGATGAGAAATTATTGATTTTATTGGGTTAAGTGATTTGGGCTCAATAAAAGCCCAAAAATGTGATAAAAGGCATGGGTCACATGACCCAATCTTCTATTGACTTGGTCAATTGAGGCATTAAATATCAAGCAAGGCTAAGGATGACCCAAGGACTATAAATAGACCCACAAATCAGATTTTTATTCATTTTAACCTCTCATGCTTTCTAGACATTTTCTCAAACATTCTACAATATTCTCTCAAGAACCCTAAAGACTCAAAAGGCAATTTTGGAGCAAAATCATCCCTTTACAAGTTTGGGTAAGTGAATATTATTATGGATTCATATATTATATGCATGAAAGAGTATGTAAATCATGTTGGTTGTGCTTGGAAATGTTGGATATGGTATTTTGTGCTTTTGTATAAGATGTGTGATCCATGGGATTTGAACTTGAATTAGGACTTGTGCCTTTGATGAAAAATCATGGTATGGATAAAATATGAACATCTATGGAGTTATTTTTGTTGTTAAACTTGTTCTTGTCTATAAGTGTAAATTGTGGGAATTTGGCCGATATGTGCTATGAAGTGTATTAAGGTGAATTGATGGATTGTTTGTGATGTGGTATGGATAAGGAGGTGTAAAAGAGGATTGTTATGGTGAAATGCAATGATTATTATGTATTGGTCAATGTTGAGAATATTGGAGGATTTTTGGAATAATGATACTATCAATGGTTTTGTCAAGGGGAAATGACATGTTTTAAAGCAAATATGTACCCCATTGATGTTATATGCATTTGTGAAGTAGTTATGGTTAATGTGAATTCCGTATTGTATTTGTGTTGTAGAGTAACACATAAAGAAGGAACGGGACTATTGTACGCACCTCTAGGATTATATATTCGTATTGCGAATCCAAGGTATGTAAGGTTACTCTGTCCGTATCTTTCTACGGCAAATAGTATGCACATTGACATCTCACTAGTCCTATCCCGAAATGTGCTAAAGTATCCCATATCCGGTTATCAATGGTTATTGTCATATATTTCCTACTCATTGAGCAATTTGTGAATCTCGTGTCTTATATTCATGGTTAATGTTCCAGAAAGCCCAATATGGTTATGTTGCGATATTCCAATAGTAGTCATACTCATGTTTCTTGTTCATTGATTATTGTTCCAATGGCTCCAATGGTGTTGTGTTCTTGATGATGTTGTGTTTCCAACAATGTTACTCATATGTCTCTCACTCATTAGTTAATGATCCAAAGTTGCAAATAAAGTTATGGCTACCATTGTATCGATCTCTCATAAGCAAAAGTATTAATCTCTCACAAGTGCTTGTATCAATCTCAAAGGTAATGAAATGATGTAAGAATAAAGTAATGCATATTGATTGTGTTCATGGGTGTTATCCATGGGGTACAAATACCCGCATGATGATGATAGTTTATCCACGGGGTGCAAATACCCGCGTGATGATGGCCATTTATCCATGGGGTGCAAAGGACACTTGCATGACGATATGATCTTATCCATGGGGTAATACCTGCATGACGATGATATGTTATCCATGGGGTGATGAGAACACCTGCATGATGGGGGCCCTAACAGTATAGGAGCAATGTAAAAGTAAAGTAAAGTAAAGTAAAGGCAAGAGAAAGAATGAATGTAATATACATGGCTTCCAAAGTACAGAATAGTGACTCATCTACATTGTGACTTATGTATATTGGTTATGCATTTGGACTTGAGTTTTTGACATGTTTTCATATCTTACAAGTTTCATATGGCCTTACATACTCAGTACATTATCCGTACTGACCCCTCTTGGGGCATTTACTTTACTTGCTGTAGGCACAGGTCCTAGTAGGCCTCCACAGTAGATTAACAGTGTTGCAGATCTTTGGTGAGCTCCAGTTAGTCCGGAGTTTCTCTGAGTCACTGTTGTACATGTGTTTTGACTTTGAACATATTGTATAAAGCGGGGGCTTGTCCCGACTTTTAGTTCATTTGGTCGATGCATTTTGTTAGAGGCTTTTGTAGACGGACGTGGGTGTATCTGTGAAAAAGGCATATGTTGTTTTGACTGGATGGCCTCAACGGCCAAGTTTCTCATATGTATATACGTCGCATGTTCTATGCTTTTTGATTTTATCCCCTCATGTTTCTATGTGATAGTAGTGTTTCCTACGACATGCATACGAATAAATAGAAGCAAAGATTGGTTCTCTCGGGCCTTGTCGGCTTCGGGTGCCAATCACGCCTTGTTGGGATTCGGGGCATGACACAAAAGTTTACAATATATCTTCAAGCAAAAGGAACTCAATTTGAGGCAACGAAGGTGGCTTGAGCTATTAAATGACTATGATGTTGATATTTTATACCATCCAGGAAAGGTAAATGTGGTAGCTGACGCATTGAGCCGCAAGGCAACGGGAGTCACAAACGGCCAATTGACGGGAAAAAAGGAATTAGCCAAAGATCTTTATCAGTTAGCCAGTTTGGGGGTTCGTCTTCTTGAATCCTCAGAGGAAGGAGTTACCGTACAAAATGCAGCTGAATCTTTGTTGATAACTGAAGTGAAAGAAAAGCAGTTTGCAGATCCTCTGTTGTTGCAACTAAAAGAAAATATACAACAAAATTTGACAAAGGCATTTGATCTTACACAGGAAGGGGTACTTCAATGCCAAGGTAGGTTATGTGTACCAAATATGTAACACCCCGTACCTATGAAACCCTATACGACGATGTTGAACAATGATTACCCAAGTGACGAGAGTGTAAAGGGTGTCTTGTGTAATGGTAGTGAGGAGATAATTGATATTGGGCCTAGTACATGGGATTCGAACTTTGTAGGACGTGTAATACCCCGTATGTTGTCGAACCCATATGACTACGTGTACATTTGTGGAGATAATAAAACATGAGAGAAAATATGAATTATGTGTTCAATTGTGGGCATTTAAAAGTCTAAGACAATTGGGCCCTTAAATGAGGCCCAAAAACTTCAAGACAAATATGGCCCAAAAATGAAAAAAGGGTCCATTCTTGCTTTGACCAAAAGAGGACCCTTAATTCTTGATTAATTGGATGGATAAGGAGGACCATAAGGCATTATATAAGTCCCCAAATCAGAATTTATTCATCAAAAAGACACATGCCCTTTTTCTAGAATTCTCCACAATTCTCTCTACACACAACCCTAAGCTATCATCTTCTTTGGGAAAGATCACCTTTTTTCAAGCCTTGGTAAGTGTTTATTATTGTTATTTAATATATATTATGCATGAGATATGGTGTATAATATGTTGGTTATGTTGGTGAAGTATTGATAAGTTTACTATGTGTGAAGTGTATGTGTTGGTTAAATCGGAGGATGATTTTGCCTTGTGAACTTGAACATGGGCTTGTGATCTTGAAGACTATGAACTTGATGGATTAAATATTGATATGTGGGGTGTGATTATAGTATTTACCTGTTTTATTCTTGTGTATAATGTTTGGAAAAGTTATTGCGAAATTGGATATGGTTTTGGTGGCGTATTGGCCGTAAAGTGTAGTTTTGGGTGTTGTATGTGTGTTGTGAGACCATGGCTGGTAGTTGGCATGTTATATGATCAAAAAATATGTTAAAATGGATTTGGTTATGATCATGTACCATTCATGGCATTAAAAGACCCAAAACGGAGCCATTTCGGACCAAACGGGCATCCGCCCCCGCAGACGGAGGCACCTGCGGGCGCAGATGCCAACGTAGATGCCTCTGGCTGCTGCCAGAGGGCACCTGCACATGCACCTTTCCACCTGCGGGTGCAGGTGGCAGCGTAGGTCACTTCCAGATCTCAGTTTCGTATGTTTTCGTACCCAGTTGATCCCCGAAAGCCCCGATACCTTTTATGGATGTAAATAGCAACTTGTGATGTAGTTTTAATGACTTTAAAGTGTCATATGAAGGCATGTTGGACTGTATTAAATGTGTATGGTTGTTCATATGTTGTTGTGAGTCAAATTGAGAAGTGTAAATGTGACAGAATGATAATGGGAAAGCATAAAGGGTAAGTGTGATGCGAAATGATATTGTTGAATGAAATTGTCACGCCCCGAATCCCATCGGGACGTGATTGGCACCCAAAGCCGATATGGCCCGAGAGAACCAATCTTTGCTCATGAACCTTCACATGCATGCCCTCATATGCGTCTTATTCTTTCTTATGCAACTATGTAGAAATCATAAACATGGAAACTTATGCCATAAACATATATATAAAACTTGGCCGTTGGAGCCATTACGTAGAACTGAACGTACACTTCTTTCATTCACATACCCACATAGGTCTACGAAAGCCTCTAACAAATACATGACCATGTCTATACAATATTTACAATATCAAAACAATGTACACTATGACTCGGAAAGCCCCGAACCAAGTGGAGCTCACCAAAACTCTGCAAATGATCCCCAGTCTACAGATGAGGTCTACTAATGCCTGCACCTGCACATGTAAGGTAAGTCCCCCGAGGGGGTCAGCACGAGAATGTACTGAATATGTAAGGCTAGAGAAATTATATCATACATGAGAATGTCAACGAAATAAATAGGATAATGTCAATGAAATAAATAGGAGAGATTATTTAATATGGGTAAACCATCGTTCTAATTGGAAACTTGCACACTACTTCCGTTATGAACATTTTAGGACATTCATTTTTTTATCCTTACCAATCTTAGAATATCTTTCATACGTATTTACACTCAAGAGATTCTTTCCAGCTTCTATGTTCATTATCACTATGGTTCTACTACTTGGTGAGTAAATTACAAAAGAATAACATTCATTCATACATGTAACACCCCGTACTTTTATAACCTCACTTGATACTTTGGATCATATCTACATAGGTGTTGAGATGCCATGCATATGTGTTTTATAGTGTCATTGGTGAAACATTTGATATCGGACTTAACATGTGCGATTCGATCGTCGTAGGAGGTGTGTTGTGATTTCGTAGAAGCATTTGAGTGAGGACTCGTACATATTCTAACCTCATTTGGTGACTTTAAGTCATGTTTACTTGATGGTTAAGATCACTAAGTAAGTATTTTGTAGTGTTTAATAAGGGATTGGACGATACGTAAACATTGGATAAGTGGCCGGAAATTTCAGCAAAGTGCTGAAATCTCAGCACAAATTTCAGAGAGGCTGCCATTTCTGCGCCACTACCCCTGTTTCAGGGGTGTGGCGCAAGGAACAAGGAGTAGGCCTTTCCGGACCCGTTTTGCGACGTAATTCTACGACGATTCTTGGATGTTTTCTTTTGGTTCCTTGGAGATATTTTAGCGTTGTTAAGGTTTCAAATACCTCGATACACTTCCACATGATCAAACCATGAAACACACGAAGTTACCAAAAATGTTCAAGTAAGCCATGGACGGCTAGAATTCCAATTTTTGCGATCAAGGCGACGAATGAGAATCTCGTAAGAAAATATTATCGTGACATTATGGAATTATGTAAACACGAGATATATGGTGAATAATACATGATATTTGATGGGTACATGGATATGTGTAATTGGGCCCAAAAATTAGGCCCAAAATGGGATTAAAAGACTTGGCCCAAAGACAAATGATCCATTCTTGCAAGAATTGGCTAAGTGGACATATCATTTAGTGCCAAGTGTGGATAAGGATGACTTGAGGTCCATAAAAAGCACCCAAAAATCAGATTTTTAAATCATTCAAGACTTCCATGCCTTTAAGATATTTCTCTCAACATTTTTTCATTTTCAAACCCTAAAGCAAAATATTCCTTGGGACTCTTTGGACAAGATCAACATATTCCAAGCCTTGGTAAGTATTTCTCCTCATGGATTAACATATTATATGCATGGGGGATTATGTATATTATGATAGTTGTGTTGGCAAGATGGTGAATAGTGTCTTTTTGCCTTTGGTAAGAGATGTGTTGTCTTGGTGATTTGAACTTGAATTAGGCCTTGTGCCTTTGATGAAAAAGTATGGCATGAACAAAATATGAACATGTATGGTGTTATTTTTGGCATTAAATTTGTTCTTGTCTATAAATGAAAATTATGGAAATTATGAGATTTTGGCCGATATGTGCTATGGGGTGTATTAAGGTGATTTAATGGATTCTTTGTGATATGGTGTGAATGAGAAAGTGTAAAGAAGAAGCTTTGTTGCGAAATGCTATTGGTTATGATATTGGTCAATGTATGGCATGTTGTAGTATTTTTGGAATGGTCATGCCGAAATTTTATTGTAAAGGGGGAAATGACGTAATAGGCAATTAGGTACCTTTTGTCGTCTTTTACACTTGAAAGGTGTTAGATGTTGACGTAAACTCCGTTATGTGCTTGTGTTGTAGAGTAAGGGGCTGAATCATTATATTCCTTAGGATTGCGGATTCTTATTGAGAGGCTAAGGTATGTAAGGTTATTCTTGTCCGTATCTTTCTGCAACACCTATTGCTTCCTTTGCCATTGTACTTGTACCTATGCCGAAATGTTCCAAAGTGTCTCATGTAAAGTTGGTTGCCTACATATATTTATTCATGTGTCTCTTGAACATTGAACATTGTCCCAAAGTTCCAATAATGCGATAACCAACAATGTTTCAATTTCATAATTAAAGAATGAAAGTAATGCGTATATGGTTGAGTACGGGTGGTAGCTCAAAGGGGCGAAAGCCTAGCTAGAGACGATCCCGATGTATCACGGGTGGTAGCTCAAAGGGGCGAAAGCCTAGCTAGAGACGATCCCGATTGATTATTGGACACAGGGGGTAGCCCAAAGGGGTGAAAACCTAGCTAGGGCCGAACCTGCTTTATTGATTTATGGGTGGTAGCTCAAAGGGGCATAAGCCTAGCTAGAGACGATCCCAGTATTGTTATTTACCACTGATCAGTTGGTCCCGGGCATGATGTGATTATTGTTGATATTGAGATAATTGATAAAAGAAATAAAGAATGTAACGTACATGGTTCCACACATATGGAAATGTTGGTTTATCGATATTGCCTATTCTCTTATCCTTGATATACATTGGTGTTCTCACTTATTGCTACAGTTTTATTGTGGCCTTACATACGCAGTACATTTTTCGTGCTGACCCCCTCGGGGGAACTTACCTTACTTGTTGCAGGCACAGGCACTAGTAGACCTCCGTTGTAGGTTGCGGATCTTTTGCGGACATTTGGTGAGCTCCAGTTGGTTCGGGGCTTTCCGAGTTTCCTATGTATATTTGTTTTGGTCTTGTGTATATATATATAGAGAGCGGGGTGTGTCCCGACTCTAGGTTGGTTTTGGTTGTGCATCTGTAGAGGCTTTGTAGATGTTGTGGGTCAGACGAAGGGTATGTAATGAACGTATGTTTTGTCTTGATGGCCCTAAAGGCCAAGTCTCATATTTCTCTTATATTTGTCATAAATTCCGCTTTTGGCTTCTTATATTTAATTGTGGTGGTGATGACTTTTGAGTGGTGCGTATGGGTTGTTATGGACGAAGATTGGTTCTCCCGGGCCTTGTCGGCTTTGGGTGCCATGTCCGTCTCGTTGGAATTTGGGGCGTGACAATACACATCCACTCTCTTGGTGGATGAATAATATAACCTACAACCACTCTATGGTAGGGGTATCATACATCCACTCTACTTGCTTCTCTACCTTAGCTTACTTCACTCAATAACTTATTAATCATATACTGCCCGGGCCCAACTGATTAGTGGGAAATTCATAGAGAACCGTCATGCAGGTGTTCATGTCACCTCATGGATAATGTATAGAGAACCGTTATGCAGGTGTTCATGTCACCCCATGGATAATATATATAGAGGATCGTCATGCAGGTGTTCATTGCACCCCATGGATAATATACATAGAGAACCGTCATGCAGGTGTTCTTTGCACCCCATGGATGATATATATACCTCAACTTTTACCAGCTTGGTACAAACATAATCATAACATTATTACATTTTAGACTATCACATTCTCAGAACTTAGAGTTAGCATATCTACACACTTGTACGACCTATTAAGGATCACGATGCTATTGGCAACACACATGTATATACTTTACCTTGTTTCTCTACTTCCAAGAGATTAACACTTTTGCTACTTCTTATGAGATCTTCTATAACAAGAACTAACATAGCACAATATAGAGATGTTCTATATTAAACTTCTACCCCTTCAGAATGTGATCCATACTTAATGCAACATATAACAACCACGCGCATTACTCCTTTACAATCTTATGCCCTTCACTAGGTTATGAGAATATACACATTTCACTTCACTCCTTCACTTCATGAGATCACTAGCACACATCTTCTTATGAGAGAGATACATACTTTATCTATTGAGAATTTACATACTAAGGATCAAGACACTATTTGAAACACACCTATATCTATTACCTCACTTCTCTACGTCATGAGATTGATACCTTAACTTATGAGGGAGGGTTAAATTAGCTCACATCCTACTTCCTTCATTGCTTTTATAAGACTTCTACCTATGAAAGATGGGTACAAGAACAACAATCATCAAACTATGAGACTTTGGGATCATGACATATTTTGGACATGCTAAGCAAGCATTAATAGATTCTCGTTATACCTTACTCTCTCTTGAGATCGTCTTTTTAGGACTCACGACATTCTAACATCTTTGGGATTTCAGTCAATGAATAGCCAATGGATATGAGATAAGTAAATCATAGTTCGTTCATCTAAGAATAGGGCATATATGGATTACAATATATGTCAACCTGAATTGAGGTACTTCACAACCGTTAGAAATAGAACAAGCCAATAGGTTACATATGAAGAATAATATACGTCAACCTGAATTGATATGCTTTATGCCTTTCGGAAGTGAAACATGATCAACGTCAGTAGGAACAATATGATGTAGAAGGACACGGAAAGAGTAACCTTACATACCTGTACTTCCAAGTATGAATACACGAATCTATGTATGAATACAGTGGTCCAGCTCCTTCTTTACTTCTTAGTCTACAATACAAGGTCATACCGTACTTACATTAGCAACTAGTCCCTATATAAGCGTACAAGACGACAATGAACTATGTGGCTACCATATAATGTCATGTCACCCCCTCCCAATACAATCCACTGCATTTCCATACCAACAACACCATGACATTACACACATTGACCAAGAGATCACACATCGATAGCATTTCACACCATACTTACCCTTTATGATTTTTCCCTTTATCATTACGTCGTAATTATGCCTTTATAACAACATACAAACAACCATCCATACTTAACATAGTCCAAAACACCTCCATACGACACTTCAAATTCATTAGAATGACATTACAAGTTGTTTATTACATCCCAAAAGGGTATCGGGGCTTTCGGGGATCAAAGGGAGTCGAAAACAACCAAAACTAAATTCTGGACTGACCTGTGCTGCCACCTGCGCACGCAGATGGCCATTGGCAGCAGCCAGTGCCATCTGCGTTGGCATCTGCGCCCGCAGATGCCCTCGTCTGCGGGGGCGGATGCCCGTTTGGTCCGAAATGGCTCCGTTTTGGGTCTTTTAATGCCATGAATGGTCCATGATCATAACCAACTTCATTTTAACATATTTTTGATCATTTAACATGTCAACCACCAGCCATGATTTCACAACACACATAACATCACCAAAACGACACTTTACGGCCAACATGCCATCAAAACCATAACCAATTTCTCAATAAAAATTCCAAACACTATGCACAAGTATAAAACAAGTTAAGACTATAATCACATCTCATATATCAATATTGAATCCATCAAGTTCATTTTCTTTAAGATCACAAGCCCATGTTTAAGTTTTCAAGCCATAAATCATCCTTCGATTTAGCAAACACAAATTGTTTTGCACATAGGGAACTTCTCCCACTTCACCAACATAACCAACATGATATAAACTATCTTCCATGCATAATATATATTAAACCATGATAGTATATACTTACCAATTCTTGCAAGATGATGCTTTGGCCCAATAGATGAAGAGTTAGGGTTTGTATTGTTGAAGGAAATGTGTGAGAAAATTCTAGAAATGGCATGGGTGGCAAAAAATGAATAAAAATCTGATGGTTACCCATATATATAGGCCCCTTAAGTCTTGCTTATCCTTTATTTTTATGTTGAATGGGTCAAAAGAAGGAAGAATGGGTCATTTCCATAATTGGGCCATGTCTTCTCATTATTTTTGGGTTCTATTTAAGGCCCAATGACTTAAGCCCAACATTTTAAAAGCAAAAATCCTCAAAGTTCTCATGTTTCTTTATTTCCATAAATGCTATAGGAATTAATCCGACTCCGAAACTTACGGGGTGTTACAGAAATCTTGGTCAATGAGTGGAATGTTATGCTAGTGTTGGCATGTTAATGCGATAAATGACATTATAATAAGGCGAAATAACGTTCTAAAGTAACTATGTGAGTCACAGTCATCTTGTGCACTTGTAAGGTGGTTGATTGCTAATATAAGCTTCGCTATGTACTTATGATGTAGAGTGAGACGTAAAGAAAGAGCTGTACTGTTGTGTTCATATTTCGGCTTGTGTACTTGTACTTGGAAACAAAGGTATGTAAGGTTATTCTTCTATTTCCTTCTGCAACATATGGTGTTCACATTGTCATGGTACTCATTCGATTCCGAAATACCCTAAGGTATTCCGTATCCAATAGTTGGCTAGAGTTACTCATATGTCCTTTCAATGGTGAATCGTATGACTCATGTTCATTGATGGACGCATGTCCATTGGTTGACTTATGATCATTGGTTAGTATGCTAAAAGTCCTATAAGGATCCAAGGTATCACATTTCTAGTCGGTGACAGTTGAAATCCACCTGCATAGTGTTTGGTGCTTATTATCCTAAGATTACAAAAGTGTTCTATTCCAATGGGGATCTATAGTATTCCAACGAAGGTTGACATATAGTTCTTCTTAGATGAATTAGGATCCACTTGTCTTCTATTTATGGGCGGAAGGTCTTAAGTTATCATTGGTTGTAGGTCCTAAGAGTATGATCCTAACAAGAGCAATGAGGGAAATAGGGTTTGTTTAGTTTGAATAGCATTATTCCAATCATGTCATGGTTCAAGTTCCAATAGAATTAGATCCATGTTTCATATTCATTAGCAATGTTCCAAAAGTCCAATGAGGTATGTTTCAAGGTTTCAATAGTGGTTATACTCGTGTATCTTGTTCATTGATCATTGTCCAATGGTTCCAACAGTGTTATGTTTCCAATACTACTTATTCACATGTTTTTCACTCATTAATTATTGATCCAAAGCTTCAAATAAAATTGTGACTATCATTGCATTAATCTCTCATAAGCAAGAGTATCAATCTCTCTCAAGTGAACTAATCAATCTCCCACAAGCAAATGTACTAATCTCAAAGTAATGAAATAAAGGAAGCAATGTACGTAATGTTAACCCACGATAAAGTGGATGCCCACCAAAGAGTGGATGACTACCCACAATAAAGTGGATGCCCACTAAAGAGTGGATGACTACCCACAATAAAGTGGATGCCCACCAAAGAGTGGATGACTACCCACAGTAAAGTGGATGCCCACCAAAGAGTGGATGACCACCCACAATAAAGTGGATGCCCACCAAAAGGTGGATGATCATAATAACCCACCAATAAGGTGGACGACTATTAAAGATGACGACTGTAAGTAAGGAATATAATAAACGTAATGCACATGGTTATTATGTACGAATCCTTGAAGATAATCATAAAGAAAGAAAGGTACATAATTCCACATATAGAGTTTTTCTTATAATCATTTCCATTGAAGTTCTTATGTATTGATGCATTGATGTCATTGTAATTTTCTTAAGGCCTTACATACTCAGTACATTCTTCGTACTGACCCCTCTTGGGGACTTACCTTACATGCTGCAGGTGCAGGCATTAGTAGACCTCCACAGTAGGCTGCGGATTTTATACAGGTCTCTGGTGAGCTCCAGTTGCTTCGGGGCTTCTCAAGTCACATGTGAACACTAGGTTTTTGGTATTATGTAAATATTGTATAGACATGGTCATGTATCTGTAGAGGCTTTGTAGACAGTTATGGGAAGACAAATGTAAGATGGCCCTGTCGGCCAAGTTTCACATATGTATATATATTTAGCACATGTTTCATGAATGTTGTTATTAGCATGGTAAATTCTCACGTGGTCATGATATTTTTTTTATGGCATGCATATGAACGAACATAAGCAAAGATTGGTTCTCTCGGGCCTTATCGGCTTCGGGTGCCAATCACGCCTCGTTGGGATTTGGGGTGTGACGAATATAGGTGAGCTGAGGAAACGAATTATGATAGAGGCGCATCATTCGCGCTATTCTATTCATCCGGGTGCTACAAAAATGTATCATGATTTGAAGGAAGTGTATTGGTGGAGGAATATGAAGAAGGACATTGCGAAATTTGTTGCTCAATGCCCAAATTGTCAACAGATAAAGGTAGAACATCAGAAACTAGGAGGTTACATGCAATGTATCAATCTTCCGATCTGGAAATGGGATATGATTAATATGGACTTCATCACAGGTTTGCCTCGTACGCTGCGGAAATTTGATTCTATATGGGTTATAGTGGATAGGCTTACCAAATCTACACATTTTTTACTAGTCAAGACCAATTATACAGCAGAGAATTATGCAGAGTTGTATATGAAAGAGATAGTACGGTTACATGGAATTCCGATCTCCATTATATCAGATAGAGGAGCACAATTTACTGGGAATTTCTGAAGATCTTTTCAGCAGAGTTTGGGCACACAGGTGAACTTGAGTACGGCTTTCCATCCACAGACAGATGGGCAAGCAGAACGTACTATTCAGACACTTGAAGATATGTTGCGGGCATGTGCATTGGATTTTCAAGGCAGTTGGGATGACCATTTGCCTCTTATTGAATTTGCTTATAACAATGGCTATCATTCAAGTATTAAAATGGCACCTTATGAAGCTTTGTACAGAAGGAAGTGTAGATCACTAATTGGGTGGTTTGAAGCAGGTGAAACTGCTTTACTTGGACCAGATATGGTACATCAGGCTGTAGAGAAAGTTCAAGTGATTCAACAATGATTACAGACGGCCCAGAGTCGACACAAGTCCTATGCTGATAGTCGAAGAAGAGGACTTGAATTCGCCATAAGTGATTAGGTATTCCTGAAGGTGTCCCCAATGAAAGGAGTAATGCGGTTCGGAAAGAAAGGCAAGTTGAGTCCACGATATATAGGTCCATATGAAATTATTAGAAGATTTGGGCAAGTTACCTATGAGTTGGAACTACCCCCAAGAACTTTCCTCAGTCCACCCGGTATTTCATGTATCAATGCTTCGAAAATGCATAGGGGATCCGTCCCATTTTACTCCTATTGAAGATGTCCAAGTTATAGAGGATCTTACCTATGAGGAGGTACCTATTGCCATTTTGGATAGACAAGTGAAGAGGCTCAGGAATAAATACGTAGCGTCAATAAAGGAACTTTGGAGAAATCAACAAAAAGAAGAGGTCACATGGGAAACAGAGGAGACGATGAGATCTAAGTACCCTTATTTGTTCCAAAGGGAAGATTGACAAGTAAGTATTTATAAGCTTTGAGTGTATATTTATATAATGATATGAAAAATGTTCCTAAATTCGTACTTGTTTACTTTGAAATGATACACTAACATTCGAGGACGAATGTTTCTAAGGGGGGAAGAATGTAACACCCCATACATTTCGGAGTCTAGCTGACTACCGTAACATTTATGGAAATATGAAAACATGAGAGATTTGGTGAATTATGTATTAAATTGGGGGCATTTAATGAGTCTTATGTCATTTGGGCCAAATGAGGCCCAATACTCAAGAGAAAGACATGGCCCAAAAGGGATTTTTTGACCCATGCTAGTCTAGTCTCCCATTTGACCAAGTAAACACCAAGTGTGTGGATGAGGAGCACTTAAAAGGGACTATATAAAGAAATAAAAATCAGATTTTTAACCAAAAGAATTCTCATGTCATTTGCAAGACTTATCCAAAACAACCTTTTCTCTCAAAGACAAACCCTAAGCTCTCATCTCTTTGTGGCCAAGATCACCAACTTGTACGACGTGGTAAGTGTTTCTTGTGATGTTTTACTATATTTTATGCATGATAAATGGGTTATATTATGTTGGTTATGTTGGTGAAGTATTGAGGAGCTCACAATGTGTGAAATGCTACATGTTGCTAAATCGGAGATTGGTTTTTGTCTTGTGAACTTGAACATGGATTTATGGTAACGAAGGAACTGAACTTTATGGATTAAATATTGACGTATGAGATGTTATTATAGTCTTTTCATTCTTGTTCATAGTGTTTGGAGTTGCTATTGTAACGTTGGTTATGGTTTTGGGTGACGTATGGGTCGTAAAGTATAGTTTTGGCTTTTGTTTGTGTGTCGTGGGATCATGGATGAATTTTGGTGTTTAATATGATCAAAAATATGTTCAAATATGGTTAGTTGTGATCATGGACCATTCATTGCATGAAAAGACCCAAAAAGAACCCATTTTGGCCAAAACGGGCATCCGCCCCCGCAGACTGAGGCATCTGCGGGCGCAGATGCCAATGCAGATGCTCCTGGAATCTGCCAGGAGCCATCTGCGGGCGTAGGTCATCCACCTGCATGCGCAGGTCGTCCCCGGTTTCGATTTTGTATGTTTTCGCATCTAGTTGCTCCCCGAAGACCCCGATACCCTTTTTGGATGTAATTATCAACTTGTAATGGCGTTGTAAGGACTTTAAAGTGTCGTATGGGGACATGTTGGATTATGTTAAGTATGAATTGACTTTAATGTGTTGTTGTGAAAGACGTTTGGGTGACGAAATGACGTAAATAGAACTTCTTATCGAAAAGGAAGTGTAAAGCATGATTTTGGAGGGGAATGTTAGTGCTGTGTGATACCATGGGTGTTATGTGAATTGTTTTGGTAATGGTAAAGTTGTACATGATATTGTACGAAGGTGAAATGGCGTTGTGTGACAACAATGTGACTTATTGCCATGTTATACACTTGAAATGAAGTAAGTGGTTAAGGCAAGCTTCGTTATATACTTTTGTGTGTAGAGTAGACATAAAGGGAAAGCTGAAGTGTTGTATTCGCGAGTAAGATTGTGTATCCATATTGAGGAATTAAGGTATGTAAGGTTTCCCCTTTCCGTATTCTTCTACAGCATATAGTGTACACCTTGTTAGGGTACTACTCATTTCCGAATTGTCCTAAGGTATTTCATTTCGAGTTATCATTTAGTGTTAATCACATATATCTCATTCTTAGTCTATGATCATTCATGTGTCACATAATCATAAACATGGTTCCAAGTTCCAATAATGTTATGTTCAAAAGTTCCCCAAAATGAAGTAACTTTTGATTGAGCTAACTCAAAGATTTAAGAAGTAATGTTGTGTAAAGAGGTGAGATGTTTCATGGGTGGTATCCCAGGGGTTAAATAACCTAGCATGGGTCGATCCCAATATTTACGGATGGTATCCCAGGGGTGAGAAGAACACCTAGCATGGGTCGATTCCGCTACGGGTGGTATCCCAGGGGCAAAGGAAAAGCCTAGCATGGGTCGATCTCGATTACTATTGATTACCCACTGATCAGCTTGGGGCCCGGGCACTATATGAATGGATGAAAGAGTGATGGATGAAGGAATGAGCGTATGATCTTAAAAGTAAAGAAAGTAATTCACCTAATGTACAGTTTTCCATATATTCAGAATGATGACTTATCCATGCTGAGTACTCTTTTATATTCGAAGTCTTTATGTATCATACAGTTTCATACAGCCTTACATACTCAGTACATTTCTCGTGCTGACCCCTCTTGGGGGATTTACCTTACTTGCTGCAGGTGCAGGCACTAGTAGACCTCCCCAGTGAGCTGCAGGACTTCTTTTTGACCCTTGGTGAGCTCCAGTTGGTTCGGGGCTTCCCGTGTCACAGTTGTATAGATATATTTTGATATTGTACATGTTATGTAAAGCGGGGCTTGTTCCGAATCTAGGTTGGTCATGTATGCACTTCTATTAGAGGCTTTTGTGGACGTACGTGGGTATGTGAAGTAATGTAGAGATGTGTGTTGTTTGACTTGATGGCTACGATGGCCAAGTTTCTCATATGTCTATATATATCTTACATGTTCCATGATTTCCGATGATAGCCTTTTATTATTTTACTTGTTGGGGGTGTTTCTTATGGCAAACGTATGAATGAATGTAAGCAGAGCTTGGTTCTCTCGAGCCTTGTCGGCTTTGAGTGCCAATCCGTCCCGGCGGGGTTCGGGGCGTGACAATCCTCATGCGGGTATTTGTACCCCATGGATAACACCCATGAACACAATCAATATGCATTACTTTATTCTTACTTCATTTCATTACTTTGAGATTGATACGTTGCTAATACTTTTGATAATCATAACTTTACTAGAAACTTTGGATCAATAATCAATGAGTGAGAGACATATGAATAACTTGGCAATATAACATTCTTGGAAACATGACACTATTGGAACCATTGAACCATAATCAATGAACAAGAGACATGAGTACAATCACTATTGGAACATTGGAACATTAACCATGAATATGAGACATGAGATTCACGATTGCTCAATGAGTAGGAAATATATGACAATGACCATTGATAACCGGATATGGGATACCTTAGCACATTACCTCTTTACCATCTTATACCCTCTACTTAGTTATGAGAGTGACACGCTGTCACGCCCCGAGTTCCAACGGGACGTGATTGGCACCCGAAGCCGATATGGCTCGAGAGAACCAATTTTGGATCGTGTATGTTTGTGTGCATATTCTTGTACGAACATCATATTATTTCATGTAACCGATAACATATAAAATGCCAATGGCGGAAATCATGGAAAGCATGTACAATATGTGAAACTTGGCCATTAGGGCCATCTAGTCGAGTGAACATACATCTCTTTCATCCATATACCCACATACGTCTACAAAATCCTCTAACTGATGCATTTACAAGACCAACTAAAAGTCGGGACAAGTCCCCGCTTTATCCTTATAATATCAAAAACAAATGTACAACTGTGACTCGGAAAATCCCGAACCAACTGGGACTCACCAAAGATCTGCAAATACTGTCAACCTACTGTGGAGGCCTACTAGTGTCTGCACCTGCACATGTAAGGTAAGTCCCCCAAGAGGGGTTAGCACGAAGAATGTACTGAGTATGTAAGGCAGTAAGTAATTGTGAAAGATATGGAAATGTTAATAAAATCAAGTGTAAGTGATCGCATCATGTGAATAATTGCCATCAAGTACTCATGTGGGATCAGGTGCATTCTTTCTTTATTTTCACTTTACTTTACTTTACATTATCATCACTCGTGTAATCATCAATCATGTAATTGCCCGGGCCCAACTGATCAGTGGGAAATAACATTGGGATCGTATCTAGCTAGGCTTATGCCCCTTTGAGGTGCCACCCATAAATCAATAAAGCAGGTTCGTCTCTAGCTAGGCTTACGCCCCTTTGACCTGCCCCCTGTATCCAATAATCATTCGGGATCGCCCCTAGCTAGGCTTTCCGCCCCTTTGGGTTGCCTTCCAAGATACATATTGTTGACTTCCGACACTTAAGTATCCATTGTTCAACATCGTCAAGTAGTGTTTGGTAGATACAGGATGTTACACACGCTAAAGATCATGGCATTAAAGCTTATACTTATATACACATCTCACTTCTCAACCTTACTTCATGAGATTGACAACTTCACTTATGAGGAATAATTACACTAACTTGCACATCACCTCTCTTATTACTCTTATGAGATTGGTACTCTTGCTTATGAACAATAGGCACAAGGATAATCATCATACTATAGGATTTTGGAACAAGACATAATCGGAATAATGCTATCCAAACTAAACAAACTCTCTTTACCCCATTACTCTCGTTGAGATAGTTCTTTCAGAAAATTACAACGTCATGGAATCTTTGGAACTTCAATAAATGAATAAGAGATAAGTGAATCATAATTCATCTAAGAATAGGGCACATATGAATAACAATATACGTCACCCTGAATTGATATACTTCAAGCCTCTTGGACTTGAAACAAGCCCAATGTCAATGAGAACAATATCTTGTAGAAGGATACGGAAAGAGTAACCTTACATACCTTGTACTCTCAATACGGATATACAATCCTAGAGGAGCATACAATAGTCCCGCTCCTTATTTATGTGTCACTCTACAACACAAATATATAACGGGATTCACATTAACCATCAACTACTTGACAAATGCATAGAACATCAATGAGGTACATGTTTGCCTTTAAACATGTCATTTCCCATTGACAAAATTATTATTCCAAAAATTCCATAATATTCCTAACATTGACCAATACATGATAATTGATACATTTCACCACAACACTTCTCCTTTGCGCTTTCTTATACATATCACATCGCAAATAACCCATCAAATGACCTTAATACAACTCATAACACATATCGGCCAAAATTCCACAATTTCCACTTATAGACAAGAACAAGTTTAATACCAAAAATAACACCATACATGTTCATATTTTGTCCATACCATGCTCTTTCATCAAAGGCACAAGTCCTAATTCAAGTTGAAATCATCAAGATAGCACATCTTTCACCAAAAGCAAAAATACACTATTCACCACCTTGCCAACACAACTAGCATAATATACATAATCTCCCATGCATATAATATGTTAAACCATAATAATAAACACTTACCCAAGCTTGAATAGTGATGATCTTCTCCAAAAGTTGACTTAGGGTTTTGAGAGCAAAAGAGGTTCTTGGAAATGTCTAGAAAAAAAGATAGAAAAGCATGTGTGTTTGTAATGAATAACAAATCAGATTTTTGGCCCTTTATATAATCCCCCAATTCCATCCTTAGCCACTCCTTTGCATTTAATAATTTGTCTAGAAGGTCAAATGGAAGAATGGGTCAATTGACCCATTTGGGCCATGTATTTCTTCCACTTTTGGGCCTTAATTTGGGCCCAATAAGACATATCCATTTAACCCATAAACTTCCATGTATTATTCACCATATATCTCATGTTTACATAATTTCATAATGTCACGACAATATTCTCTTACGAGATTCTCATTCGTCGTCTCGATCTCAAAAATAGGAATTCTAGTCGCCCATGGCTTCATTAGACATTTTGGATCACTATTCATTTTTCATGATTTGATCATGTAAGAATATGTAGGAGTGTATTGAAGTGTTTGAAGCTTTAACAATGCTCAAAGAACTCCAAAGAACCAAAAGAAACCATCCAAGAATCGTCGTAAAATTGCGTTACAAAACGAGTCCGGAAGGGTACATTTTTTGTGCCTTGAGCCACTGCTGCAAAGCAAGGCAGTGGCGCAAGAATTGAGCCCCCTCTGAATCAGTGTCTTGCGCCACACCCCCTGAAACAGGGCAGTGGCGCAATTTTTGGTGCTTTGCTGAATTTTTCGGCCATTTTTCCAATACTTGCGTATCGTCCAATACCTTATCAAAACACTACAAAATACTTACTTAGTGATCTTAATCATCAAGTAAACATGACTCCAAGTCACCAAATGAGGTTAGAATGTGTACGGGGTATTACACAAATGCTCCTCGAAATCACAAAACCCTTCCTATGAAAGCCTAATTGCATGTACGTGGCCAAATTTCAATTTTCCCGTCGTTAGCATTACCAAATACATACTTATATCTCTTGACACCTAAGAAAATATTATTCAACATCATCAAATAGGGTTGGGAAGGTACGGGGTATTACAATCAAGTCTAGAAGGACATACACCTCTTACATTCATATACCCACTTATGTCTACAAAAGCCTCTAACAGAAGTACATACATGACCAACCTAAATTCGGGACAAGTCCCCGCTTTACATAACATTTACAATACCAAAACCAATGTACAACTTAACACGGAAAGCCCCGAACCAACTGGAGCTTACCAAAGATCAGTGGATATCCTGCAGCTTACTGGGGAGGTCTACTAGTACCTGCGCCTGCAGCAAGTAAGGTAAATTCCCCAAGAGGGGTCAGTACGAAGAATGTACTGAGTATGTAAGGCAAATAGTAACTGTGTAAGATATAAGAACTTTATAGAGTTCAAGTACAAGTGAATAATTAATATAAAATAAACCATGATTCTATGTACATTTGGAAACACGTATCTTGCTCTCTTTGCTTTCTTTGAATTTGCATTCATTTTTCATTAACCATTGTCATTGATACCCGGGCCCCAACTGATCAGTGGGATATAACATATCATTGGGATCGTTCCAGCCAGGCTTATGCCCCTTAGAGTGCCACCCATAAATGATATATCAATAGGATCGTTCCAGCCAGGCTTATGCCCCTTAGATTGCGATCCATGAATAATAATAGTGGGATCATTCCAGTCGGACTTATGTCCCTTAGATTGCACTCCCCAAATGAACAATTATGCATTACTTCATTTCTTTATTTTTGAGCAATTGATACATTGGTTACTATTGCATCATTGAAACATTTAGAATAATATAGACATTTATGTAACACGTGAATAATAAGTGATCAACATATGAGGAACATGTGAGTAACAAGATAGCTACTTGAGTTGGACTACTTTTGGACATTTTGGAATAATACAAGGACATTGCCAATGTAATCAATATGAGCTGCAGAAGGATACGGACAGAGTAACCTTACATACCTCGTCTCTTCAATATGAATATACAATCCTATATATGTACACAATATTCCAGCTCCTCCCTTTCATTTCCCTCTACAATACAAACACATACCGGAGCTTATATTAACAACTAGTTACCATACAAGTGTATAAGACAACAATGAGCTATATGACGGCCATATAACGTCATTTCCCCCTTTTTCAATACCATCTACGGCATTGGCATATCAACAATACCACAACATGCCCAACATTGACCAAAATATCACAACCCAATAGCATTTCATACCAAGTTCATTCTCTACATTTCTTCATTAACACAACGTCACAATTACTTCATCAAATCACCTTAGTACACCTCATATCACATATCGTCCAAAATTCCATAACTTACACTTATATGAATAATAACAAATTTAATAACATAATCACACCATACATGTTGGTATTTCATCCATACCATGCTCTTTCATCAAACCCACAAGTCATATTTCAAGTTACAATTCCATGGATAACACTTCTTTTAGCAAAAACACAAAGTGCCATGTTCAACACTTCCAAGCATAACCAACATGATCTACATACTCTCCCATGCATATAATTTATTAATCCGTAAGAATAATCATTTACCTAAGTTTGAAAAATAATGATCTTGCTCCCAAAAGTTGGCTTACGGTTCTTTACGAGTTGAGAGAAATTTTGGGAAACTTCTAGAAATGTGTTGTGTATTCCTTTGAATAAAAAATCAGATTTTCCTTTCATTACGTCACCAATTCCGTACACTTTTTCCATAACAACAATTTCCAAAAATGACACATAAAGAGAAATCAACTTAGGGCATAACCATATCATACATGTTGATGTTCAAACCATCAATCTCACTTCTTTCAAGACCACAAGGCCACTTCCAAGTTCAAATCACCAAAATAACACAACTTGTGTCATATAAACAAAAGTGCCCCAATCAACCCTTTTAGACATAACCATCAAAATCCATACCATCTCTTATGCACATAATACATTAAAACACAAGAATAGGCACTTACCAACACTTACAAAGTGATGATCTTGGCAAAATAAGTGTAGTTGCCTTAGACTTGAAAAGGGTTTCTTTTGGTTTCTTGGAATTCTCTAGAAAATATAAGAAATGGCAAGGTGTGTTGAATGATAAAAATCTGATTTTTTTGAGCTTATATATATCATCCTCAGCCAATATTTAGTCAAGGATGAGGTGTCCAAGTGGGTCAAGGAAGAATGGGTCATTTTTCCTTGTTTTGGGCCATGTCTTCATGTAAATTTTTGGGCCAAGTTTGAGTCCAATAGCCAATATACATTAAATCCCACACTTGCATGTATTATATACCCTTTATTACACATTCACTTAATTTCGTCACGTAGTCGCATACATTCAGAAAATTTCGGGGTGTTACATAATTCATCCTCTATGTCATCGTCCTCTTCAAACAGCTTCAAGAAGCGAGCTTGCTCTTGCTGTCTCTTTTTTTGCTTCCAACATTTGTAGGTAGTAACTGCTCCAAGAACTAAAACAATCAACACTAAGGCTCAGATGAGAAGCAGGAAAGCCCAGTGCATTCTCTTTCCACCTTTTGGTGAGCCGGATGAGTGATTTGAAGCTAGAGTAACAGTGCAATAAAACTGAAATTAGTTCTGAGTATATAAGTAAACCAACTGCACAAATTCACAGAAGCAGAAAAAGCTTCAACTATGAACTATATCCAGATACTAAAATCTTAACGAATTTGTAGCAAAATTTAAGTAATGTCATCATAATCTGTGAATGGATCGGCCATGGCAGTATTCTTTTATCATGACTTCCAAAGTAGTTAAACATAATAAATAATTCAGATTAGCATTCATAAAGGAACAGTCCAATTCCAAAATGCCAAAATTGCTAAATCTTGCCATAGACGTTTGAAAAACCAATTTGTATATGTCTCACAGAAAGTTTATCAAATAAAGGGTGAATCGTCTAATCCAATCCTATGTTTGCATGCAATCAAAAGTTTATTCAACATTGTGTTTTACACCATTCTTTCCAACAAGAGGGGACAGGAGGAATAGGCATTATGCCTGTTTCCTCCATTACAGAAGCGGTGTCAAGATTTGAAGCTTGTGGATTTTGGACTCTGATCTATTCAAGTTAGTAGGTTCCAAATTAATAATGTGTAAATATTCAATGGATTTTTAAGACAAATACAGGATTGGACCAAAGTTACTAGCTTCGGCCGAACCCATAGCCAATACTCTCTCTCCGTCCCTTCCTCTAAGAAACTATTAGAGAACCTACACAATTTCTGATGTGCACTTTACTGAATACTTATTATGATCTGCCGGGATATATATATTATAAATCATAACTGCATTTTTCTTTTAACATCTAAAGATTAAAACTATTGAGAATATCAGTGACTTCATCAGTATAAACTAAAAAAATGTCAACACATTTAATAAAGAAAGAGAAGTTCATAAGGAATTAGAAGACTAACCATTGCGATGGTGGACACAGTCTGGACACAAAATTGTGGCTTTGAACTCTTTCTTTAAGTAATGACTACACTTCCCATGAGGACTAGGAAAATCAGAAGCACATAACTCCCACTTATCGAAAGTTTCATCAGGCTTTATAGTGTCCTTCTCATACATCCCGCATCGTTTGCACTTTTTGTTTGTAAGCTCTGTCAAAGGCTAAACATAAAATTCAGATCAACGTCAAATTCTGGAAGGCGATTTATATTATGACATGCACATCAGATTAGCATAAAGCTCTCAAGCAGCATTCGTAGTTTTTGAAGTTACACAGATAAAAGTTGAAAATTGAAAGAAACATTGAATTGTTTCAAGAAATGCATAAAGCCAATAAACACAGATAGCTATGATTAGAATTTTCCTGTGCCATGGATGTTAGGTGTAGCTAAAGAGGGAGATTACGGTTTATGAGTTTTCAAGCTTCATGTCCTTATGTTCTATAAATACAAGAAATTATTGTCTTTGGCACAGTTTTGAGTCAACATTCAGCTACCAGATCTTTGGGTTACTCTTCTCTGAGGAATGTCGTTTGGCAACAAAAATATTTAAAGAATTCAAAATGAGGTGATAAGTGTCATAAGTTTAAAAAATTTCCCTTTTTCCCATCTAAAATTTCCAGCAACTAAAGCGCTATTTCCTACCTGAACGATGGTGATAGTTTAGGTGCGTGACACTCGTGAAAAAACAATAGTTCTAGTGTGCTTGTGACCATTAACTCTTTCTAGATCCGAAAAGAATAAGACATGACACTCCCTGCCCCAGTCCTAAAACTACATTAACCAAATTGAAGCAGTTCTAGGCAGCATTTGAAAACCAGATATGACTAAGTCCACAGGTGGGCAGGTGCTACAGATTTAAAAATTACTGTTGAACATTTGAAATTGGGTAGGTATCATTTAACTGGGAAGTACGTTAGCAAAGATATCTGCGTAGAAATTCCATTGAGGATGCAAAGAACAAATCCTTTGGCAAAGTGTAGATAAAAGAATTCACCAATCTCGTAACGTGTGTTATAGTTTAGCAGGAAAATAAAGGCATGGGTGTAGCCATATTTCATATTTACTAGCAACATTTAAAAATCTGATCTTTTTCCCCGCATACAATTTCATAAGTTTTAAGTTTTTCAATGAGATAGTTACATTGTCCTCTGGCAAGATTCAAATATACTTGTTAAGAGGAAAGGGCTCTTTGCAGCTAAGACATTAGCATTTTGATGACCAAACATTGTGACAAATGATTATTGATGAAAAATGACAGTTTGGAGCACGAAGCATCCCGTGTTCAAGCAGGTCTAATAGAAGGCCACAACCAAGGAGTGTAAAGTAGCTAGGTAGCCTATTCTGACTGACTTCAACTAGAACCCATAACATATAAGTCACATGGAGACAATTTAATTTTACTCCAAGGTTCCCTTCCAAATATGTAATTACAACAACATACCCAGTGTAGTCCCACAAATGAGGTCTGCGGAGGTAGTGTGTAAACATGACCTTACCCCTACCTTCGAAGGTAGACAGGCTATTTTCGATAGATCAACGGCTCAAGAAAAGAATAGGAATGAGGAAACCAAGACAAAATACTACACAAGGCATGGCAAAGCACACTAAAAAAGGAACAGTAACTACAACAAAATAATACGATAAACGAATTACAAAAGACGATAGATAGTAACAGAAATCAAAGAAACAGGAATCTACAAGAGTTTTACTACGATTACTAGTAGGAAATGATAAGTGAGACCACACTCAACAGTCAACTACCTTCCGAATATGCAATACTGACAGAAAATTCCATGGAAAGCAAACAAAAGAATTGAGAGAGATTCCGTCATTATAAACCTGCCAAGATTCTTCACCCTTGAAGATATACAAGACATGTTTTTTCTTCTCATCTGGCAGAATTGTCTTGTTTTCCCCTTTACACTGAAAAAACACTGTTGGTTTGGATCCGAATAATTCATGTTTCTTATAGATTTCAATCAAATCAAGTGTAACAACTGCAGCTCTGACTAATCCTACACAAACAAACAAACAAAAAGATCAACTATTTATCTCCATTATACCAAGGCCAAAAGTTTCTTTTCTTCTTGATTTCAATTTTCTTTAACAAAGAAAGGAGAATGACCGTTGTCAATCTCAAAAAATCTGATTTTCAATAGCAAAATAGATGGAATAATGGTCTCCATTCCTATCACAAACTAAAAACGTGTCATCAGAGATGAAATTCCTAGTGACTTTCTGACATAATAACTATTAGTTGAGTGATCATCTGACAAATCAACTCGCAAGAATGGATAAAAGGTATTCATATTCGAGCAATGCAATGCACTTTCCTTCAGAATGAAATTAGCATAGAGGTCAGGTCAACAATTAATAGAAAAAAGGACATCTTTTTTTCCTAGAATAAAATTTTACCTGGAAGAAAAGTGATGTACAAAAAATTAACACGATTGAAATTCGAGAATTTAGAGAATGATGATGCATCGTTATATGTAAAAGTTTAATCTTGATTTAGAGTGCTACGAATGAAGGGAATTACACGGAAGGTCTCGTTAATCGGAGACGATGGCGGAAGAAGGCTCGGCATTTTGCTTGTGAGGAAAATGCTGAGGAGCAGTTCGCGCACTATTCAACAGTTAAATTTTTCTTTTTTGAAGCCACTTGTATTATTACAATTTTATTTTATTGATGAGTTTGCCTCATAGCAGAAAATTATCTTCATGTGACCTATAGATCATGGGTTCGAAACGTGAAAACAATCTATAATACTTGCATTTAGCATTGTCTACATCAATCCTTTAGGGAGTTAATTCTCTAAACGATCACTCAAGCTTTGAGAATTGATCCTCTGAGCAAGGTTCCTTGTTGAGTCTATCTACTAGAGATATTAAGGGTGCTCACCGGGTTGGGAAAATTCAATACTCGAATTGATTTTTAAAAATCACTTTTATTTTCTTGAATTTGCCTTGGAGCATAAAATTATCTTCATCTGACCTATAGGTCATGAATTCAAACTGTGAAAATAGTTAATAATACTTACATTTAGCATTATCTACATCAATCCTTAGGGAGTTAATTCTCTAAACAGTCACTCAAGTTTTGAGAATTGACTACAAATATCACTTTCATTTTTTTAGGATAATAAAACTACTCAAGTATTAGTATTTTCCTCAAGAAAAAATACCAGACACCTTAAAAATCTCTTTTTCTTCTAGTTGGCACATCATGTCATTAAAGCCTTTCTTCTTTTTTTACTTTTTTTTTTACATAAAGACCTATTTAACTCATCAAACTCATTTAACCAAAATTGTTTACTTATTTTTTTGAAGGAAAAAAAAAACACATGATATAAAAGTTCAACTAATCATTGAAGAAAATTTTTAATTATGTACTTTAAAATTCATATTTAGAAAGTAAAAGATATTTATATCTTTATTTAATAGATGGTAAAGTAGGAGATATATTATTGTACCACATTGGCAAAAGGTTAATGAAGAAAATTTTTAATTATGTACTTTAAAATTCATATTTAGAAAGTAAAAGATATTTATATCTTTATTTAATAGATGGTAAAGTAGGAGATATATTATTGTACCACATTGGCAAAAGATTAAAAAAGAAAAAAAAAAAAAGAGAGGCCTTTATTAGTGAGCAGCTTAATATCTTATAATGTGTGTGTTATTAGAGTAAAATCAGTACTCCAATAACATATATATATTAGTATTTAGTCATACAATAAGATAAACTATAATATAATAATCACGAGAATAAAAATGGAGAAATTAAATTTAAAATAAAATATAAAACAACGAATTTCTCTTTGCTATGCATTTATGTCAATATCAATATAATCTTATGAATTTACTTGAATTATTTATGGGCAATTCTCAAATCGTGGTTAATGATTTGAGAGGTTAAACCACTTTGGGGGCTTTTAATGTCGCATTAATTACAGTAATAAACAACATTATTTCATGGCCAATAGCCGTTGGAATCTTCAATTATATTTAATCTTGCATTATCATCTGCGACTTTTCTCATTAATTACGGTAACATCTCTGCCTTTATTTTTATTTTTTTGACATTAGAGGACAATTGCCTATCTTCAGACTTCAATTATGAGTTCTTTTGTTTAATGATCGCTATATATTTTTAAAAATTATCAAATTAAATAAATCTAAAATAATATCTACTAATTTTCCATAGCAAAGCTAATCTCTAATTTGGAAAATATAATAACTAGAATGTGATTATAAAGTTAAAAAAAAAATTACAGTATCAGCGAACATACATGATACATATGAAGTTATTCCATTTTATTTATATCACAAAAGGTTGGGACTATATTGAAATTCTTGTACTATGTTTTCAGAAAGAATTAGTTTTTCCATCTGGTATTTGATATTGAGCTTGGGACCTCGATTAATTGAATTCGCATTGTGTATAGCCTAATAAAATGGAAAACATTTCTTACCATAATTTCTTTTTTATATTCATAATTTGAATCCTAAACTTCTTTGATAAGAAAAAGAAAATTAAATAGATTAAAGTAATAACAATCTTACACTTGCATGTCCCCATACCTCCTTCTTTTCTTCAAAAATTTGAACTAATTCTGGCTCATGCTTTAATATTTGGCCAAAGAAAAAAGAATAAAGAGACATTTTTTTCTTTTTCTTTTTCTTTTTTGCTGACTATGGATATTTTTCACTTTTCGTACAGAATATTATTCCAAAAAAACCATTTAGACATAAAATTGGTACTCCTCCATCACATTTTATGTGATACTTTTTGTTTAGTCCATACCAATAAAATATCACCTTATTATGATTAGAAATAATTTAACTTTAAAATTCTCTTTTATCCTTAATGAAATGATTTACTCCGTCCGTTTCAAAAAGAATGACCTAGTTTGACTTGGCACGAAGTTTAAGAAAATAAAGAAGACTTTTAAATCTTGTGGTCCTAAATTAAAGTTATGGCAAATGTATCAAAATGCCCTTGAATCTTGTGGTGTTAAACATGCCACGTGAAAAGTTGAAATTAAATTGTTTCCAAAAAAGGAAAGAAGTCATTCTTTTTGAAACGGACTAAAAAGGAAAGTAGGTCATTCTTTTTTAAACGGAGGGAGTACTTTTTTTCTTAAAAAACCTTGCCAAAGCAAATGATGCAATCTAAAATGGGACGGAGAAAGTATAATTTTTTGACATTCTGAAATTTAACAAACTCCTAAAAAATTCAAAAATAAGTCAAATTGTATTATTCTCCAAACGCAATTCCAATTTTCAAATACTATTTTCAATCTTTTTTCATATACTATTATTTTTTTTCAAATTTCATCATAAAGAATAAAAACTCAAAAAATGAAAGGTAAAAAAACCCACCAAAAAAAAAAAAAATTGTAACAACACAGACTTTTTAACTTTCATAATCCACAACATCATCGACACAACTAGCAGCACACTTCGGAAAACTATTTGAACATAAAATTGGTATAATTTTCCGAAATTCCAGAATTCAAAAAACTCCTAAAAGAATTCAAAAGTAAGTCAAATTTCTATTCATCTCCAAACTCAATTCCAATTTTTAAATACTATTTTCAACCTTTTTCCACATAGTACTATTTTTTTTTTTCAAATTTCATCATAAAGAAAAAAAGTCAAAAAAAAAAATGTCACAACACTGACTTTTTTAACTTTCATAATCCACAACATCATCAACAACACAAACAGCACACGATAACATTCTTCGAAAAACACCACACAAAGCCTTAGAACAAATTTTCTTCACTGTCTTCACCGTTGCAAACTTCCTCATACGCCTCCGTCGTCTTCTCTTACCGGATTTTCCCCTTCTTAATTTACCGCCTTTCGCCATTCTTTCTCTTACTTTTTCGAAACATTTTTTAGTTTTTTGAGGAACAGTTTCTTTTCTTGAGAATGTATATGCGCTACGCAAGTATAGTTGCCGGCATGACACGGTGTCTACCACCGTAGGGGGCTGGTAGAGCTGCCGTCTCCTCCCCCCGGACATTGCCGGAGAATTTTTCTCCAGGAAATCCTCGTTGGAAGAAGTTATGGCCATACTTTTTGTTTACACTTTTTTCTTGTGTATAAATGGGAATGAAAGGGTTTTGTAAGAAAAGAGGTTGTTATATATATAGGTGGATGGTGAAATAAGAAAAATATAATTAAATGATTAATACATCGACAATGTAGGATTTGTCTGGAATTTACTAAATTGTGTTGCAATTATGTTTTATTCCTAAAAAATTTTCTTTATATAAACGATTTTATTTATGGAAAAGGATTTTACCATATTTGTTCTTTTCTTAAAGGTGAAGTTTTAGATTTTTATTAATTGAAGATCTTATCTACTCATATAAAACATAATAGCATTCACAATATGTAATTGTTTAGAGAGCTTGCTTAGAGAGAGATTTATTCTCTTAATAGTTTTAGAATATTTTTTACTATATTAATTAATTGATCATACTCATTTCATATCATAAAATCTTTTTTATAGTGTTTTTTGTTGACAGATTTATCACTATTAAATGCTTGTTGCATTTGGTTCCATATGACACCCTGTTATTTTGATCCCAACACAAATTGCCATTAAATTTTATTTAGACATTGAATTACTTTGTTGTAATTGAGCATTTGAACATTGAAAAAATTGTTTGGGGGGGGGGGGGGGGAGGGAATTTGCATGTATTCGCAACCGTTTATTAGATAGTTAATTAAGTTAACCACATAAAATATGTCATCTTCTTTAAATGGACACATCAGTTTCACTTGAAACATGCTTGAGGTTTTCTGACTTATTGAGGTTAATACGTATAACTAAAGGAGATGACATATTTTAATTCATGGTCAATTTATCTACATAATGATCATTTAAGAACACATATAATTTTTAAAAAATAAATAAATTGAAAGAGTGTAATCGAAATATTTTATCATATGTTCAGATGCTCAACTGAAACAAGTCATAATTTAAGTGTCTAAATAAAATTTACTAATAAATTAAAAAGTTATCGATGTAGTAAACCTAATTAAAATGTTTTGACATATAGTGTGACGCATGGAAAATGTGGGGAATCAATATTAAATGGGATAATGCTTCATGTGTGGTGTACTATAGTAATAAGTTCACATTATTAGCCGTGAAAGTGCTTTAATCATGCAAATTTTCTTTTAAAAGAATAAGGTTGACTTGAAAAACAATTTTAGAGAAATAGATATCGAGCTTGCAGTGGCGGACCTAGGATTTTGTTCAAGCGGGTTCAAGTAACAATGAACCATGATGGGCATATCGATAATTTTTTTCCTATTTCCCATAATACCCCTGAAAAAATCGGTTTGAGTATTATTTTAATTCTAAAAGAAATGAAGAACTCTGTGTGTGTGTGTGTGTATATATATATATATTAAAATTAAAACTTATATTCCCCTAATATTGTTTTGGGACCGTATTCAATTTAAAAAGAAAAAAATAATTAGAAAAATGATATCATTTTCTAACAAAAAATATACTTTATCATTTTAACTGCTCTTTGATTTAAAATGTTAAGCATTAATCTTATAAATAACAATAAAAATCTTGCAATTTTGAAAAATCATAAATAAAACAACAAAATAATTTAGTAAAGTAATTAAAAAATGAAGATACACAAACCTAACATTTGTGTATACCAAGGAAGAAGGAAAAAAAATATACAACATTGTATACAAAAGATTTTAAACTAACTACAATAACAAATAACAAGTATAAGCTATAAATCTATAATCTGAATTATTAGTATTAACAATTTAAACCAACTTCATGTAACAAACTTAAAAGGAAAACTTGAACTAATCGCTACTCATCACTGGGTAGCACTATAATTAATGTCTAGTGTGGACCCACCACTAGGGATTAAAAAAACCACAAAAGTGTAGATGTCCAGGTTTGCTCCCAAGTCCTCTTACTTAATTGAACCCGCAAAAACCACCAAGCTATGCTTCTCCTTAGATCAATGTGGGTTCATTTATTTACATATACCGTTTTTGCAGTGAATTTATAGATATAAAAAGTCAAAAATTTCGACGAAGCGGGTTCGATTGAACCCGCTTGAACCAATGTAGGTCCGCCCATGCTTATGAGTGGCAGAGTGGGTTATTATTCAGCATAAAACAATCTCACATTTTATCTCAAAATTACTATCTTCATCCCACAGATTAAACGATCAAAGCTATAAAGTCAATAACTTGATGGAACCAATTGAACTGCTCCAACTCGTCAAAAGTATTATTTTGCATATTTATGTGTATAACGGCTAAATGAAATCTAAACATCAAATAGCACTACTCATATATAACAACACTTTGCTATAACAGTCATGAAACCTTCAGACAAATGTTGTCACGGTCGAAAGGCTGACTGTACTACAAATTACTAACGATATATGGGAGGTTTTAATTAGCTGCTCATAATCTATTGTGAAAACAATTATAATAGTCAAAAGTTGCTGCAGTCAATTTTAAGTTTTCATAACTGAAATTTATACAATGCAGAAAAATCCAAAATTAATTTTCTATTTTCGTTTGATTTATTAGGCATTGACGATATTGAATGGAGAATTAAACGGTTTCATGGATAGTCCAAAAGAAAGTAAAGAAAATAAAATTAATTATCATGCTCCCTTCATTCATCTTTACTTGTATATGTTTGATTTAGCACAACGCTTAAAAAATAATAGGCTTATGAATATGTCTATTGGGCCATGTTATTATTGAGCTAAAAACACACGTACCATGGGTAAATTAGTAAAGGGAAAAGTTCAAAAATAGCAAACTTGAGCCTTTAATTAAGCGCTTCATAGCAACAAGTTGCTAATTATCCGAAATAGCATCTTGTATTTTGTATTTAAGGACTTTTTTACCGACAAAATACATATACAAAAATCTGAGCAACACGTTTTTTTCTCCACTCTGTTGAGGTAAATAAGGAACTGAATATTCTAACCACTACAATCAAGTGTACATATAGTTGCAAAATACATATATTCAAATATACATATACAGATGTACTATATATGCAAAAATATATATACAGATGTACTTATTTGCCTATAGATATTTGCAACTGTATTTGACAAATATACATATATATGCCTAACTATATAAACCTGTAAACTCACTTAAAATTATATATGCAGTTACATATGTATTTGCAGCTATATACATATGTACTTATTTGCAAACAAAATATGTATGCAGTTACATATATGTATTTGCAGCTGTATTTGAGAAAAACACATATGTATGCTCAACTATACAAACATGTACACTCACTTACAAATACACATGCAGTTACATATGTATTTGCACCTGTATCTGCAAAAAATACTATACAAACCTGTACACTCACTTAAAAATACATATTCAAAATTGGAATATGTATTTTGCTGGTTCAAAAATACATATACAATCATCACTAAACAGCCTCCAACCTTTCTCTTCCCCCATTTTTTCTGATGACCTCCACTACCACAAGTATGAAGTACCCATTTCTTTATCATCCTCTTTTCTTGAGAACCGCCATTAATGTTGAAGCTTCGAGCTTCAATCAAACAAATCACATTTTTTTTCCGATGAAATCCAACCCACTAACGATAAATACATATGCATTTATATATACGTATTTGCAACTGTATTTGCAAAAGATATGTATACATATCCAACTATACAGACCTGCACAATCACTTAAAAAGTACATATTCAAAATTAAAAACAACACCACTATTCAACACTTCCTCCTCTACTACTTCTTCTTCTTCTTCAAAAGATTCTTCTTCTTCGGAAGATTCTTCTTCTTCTTCGGAAGATTTCTCAACTTCTGGACTTGAAATTTTGATAGTTCCTTCAATTTCTTTTCCTTTCTTTTCTTTTTTTAACTGGTTTTTAAATTTTTGAGGGATTTTGAAGAAGAAAACGTGATTCAATGGGGGAGATAAAACATACAATAACTGAAATTAATGGTTATCTGATTTTACAAAACACGATTTTGTGTATAAAACGTGAGAAATATAGTAGAATTTGAAATTTGAAATCGAAAAAATAGGATAATAATTGAGAAAAATAAAAAAGAGGTAAAATCAAAAAAAGAAAGGGATAACTACAAAGCGTGAAAAGGGTAGGAGTTAACTATATCAAGGATAGTGGCTTGGCCCCACTGAAAATATTGCTATTTTTGATATAAAATGTAATTATCTCAAAGTGTTGCTATTTATCTTAATTATGGACTTAAGTTTGCTACTTCTTGTACTTTTCCCATTAGTAAATAGGAAAGTGGACAACTAATATGGGACAGAGAGAGTAAAGTGCAGCAATAAACTAAGGGCCCATTAAGACAGACAGCTAATGAGTTGTGATGACTTTAGTATCCATGAGTCCATGACTGCTAATATAGACAACGCTTGTTCCGATAAACCCTAAAATTTCAGGCATATATATGTTTCAATCAAGATTGTTGTGTATTAATAAAGGAGATAAAATATTTTTAGGGAAAAGGACACCACATGGCCCATCAAAAAACAAATGACCCATATTTGGGCTATTGGACATGGAATGGCCAGTCGGCCTAAATTAATTCCAAAAATGGCCAGTCAAAACTGTATCAATATGGTATATAAGTTGTATCAATATGGTATATATAGTACAGGGACTGTATCAATATGGTATCAAAATTGTATCAATATGGTATATGAATTATATATGCATATGTTTTTTTGTATAAACTATATGAATGTGGCATGGAGACTGTATCATTATGATATATGAACCGGAAAAAAAAGAAGAAAAAAAGGCAGTAGCAGCGACAAAAAGGCCTAAAATGGCTACCTTTTGGAATTGCAAAATCAATGGTTATTTCGTGGAAATAGTTTTGAGCGAAGTGACATTTATGTCCTTTCCCCATATTTTTATGTGGTTAACTTAATTATCTAATAGACTATTTTTGGGGGGCAAATTTTGGATCACTCTGGTATTATCCTGAGTGAACCTTTTTATTAATAATCAAAGAACCTCAAAAAAGAATAAGTACAAGTAAGGGGGGGGGGGGGGGGGGGGGCTAGGAATTACCTTACAAATCTTAATGAGGTCAAACCCTCTACTAATACTAGCAAGCATGTAAGAAATAAGAGCTTGAAAGAATCAAATGTTTTATGATCATCACAGTGTTTGTAACACACTCTATGATGATACTACAAATGAGGATACTAATAAAATGATAAAATAAAAAAGAACGAAAGTAGAGCGGAGCCATTTCATCTTTGTACTTGTGACAAATTCAAAAATTTGTAGCTATGTATCAATTTGATTCTTCTCCTTGTCTCATTCTTCAAATTAACCTTTTCAAGAGATCTTGGAAATACATTAATTCAGCTTCTTAGGTTTGTTGGATCTTGTTGATGTAGTTGAACCTTGTTTTCTTTTGCTTTGCCGCTCTGATTGGTAGTTGTCTCGGGACAAATTCCCCAGGCACTTTATCATCCTGATTCCCAACTACGATGTCTACCGTGAGTTTTGCTTTTACTTTTGCGTTTTCCACTTCTTTGTTGCCTACGAGAGATGTCAGCGTTCCTAGCAGCATTTGCAAATTAAAGCAGATATCCAACATTTCATCCTCATCACTTTCCTTAAAAAAATCTGCATCTTGTAGAAGATCTTCATTCCCAATTTTACTATTTGGAGCACTCGTCTGAGCCATAAGTTGTCCCGCTACTAGTGGTGGAACTATCATGGTACAACTAGGCACAAACGCTGGGGCTATTGGGCTCAATTTGTTGCTTATCGTACGGTATGTAATCTGCACCTCCTCCTCCATCATATCTACCCAACTCTTGGCCCTTGTCCCACCTCTTTGGTCACGTAGTGTCAAAGTTATTGGTTGAGTGCACTAGAGTAATTGAGACCACCATTGTATCCATATTTTGGTCACTCCCTGTGGATATTAGTTGTTGTCCAGAGCCATCTTGTAGCTCACCAAACGGCTCCACAAATTGTGTTGGCACTTTATGATACTTTGACTTGTTTAAAGTATCTATTAAGGGCTTTAAAATGGGGATGAAGCAAACCAAACTAGCAACATGTTGTTGTATTAACATGTTAGCTAATTCCGAATGTGCAACGTGAAGTTTAGGACTACTCATACTAGGTTGTTGTTCCTCTCTAATTGAAAGAGCATCAAAAGAGTTAGGACAAATAATGTCCTTTGAGGAATTTGATCGAACACCTTTCTTTGTCACCATACTCGCTCATTGTCACGAACCAAGGTGTTAACTATGGTGCCCACGCCTTGCTTGTGTGTTATCATGGTTCAATTCTCATCATTAGTCGTATCTCTACCTTTGTTTAACTCCTTGGATTGCATGGAAACCCCAAAATCATTCGTGATTATTCCCAGATCAACTTCTCGCTGCGACTTCCATCTCTTTAACTTGTTGGCCATCTTTTTCATGTCCATCATCCACAACCTCATTATTCCATTTGTATTATGGAAATTCTCAAGTTGCTGCTGAGTCATGATCGGTTGTGCACCATCAGGTTGTCCCGCTTTGTCATGAATTTGTGAGTTGACACCCGAATTCAGTTGCTCACTTCTTGTACCAAAAGTTTGAGGATTTGAATCTTTAGCCACTATTTCATGTCGCACCTTATCATCTTCCATAAGCTGCTTCCTAGCATTCAAATAATCCCTTGTATCACCTTGAAGTTTTTCAATCGAAACTCCATCAACTGCTTGTGGATCTTCTTGAATCATGCCCACTTTCTTTCATTGTAGCAAGCGACACTTATTATTATCGTGTCCTTGATGTTTGCAATGACTGTAATATGATGGTAAGTTATCATAGACAAACTCTTGAAGTTCCTCCATAATTTTACCAGTCTTTTTATCCACAAATTAAAGCCTCGACCTATCCGGCAATGTGTCCATTAAATCAAGAATCACCTTCACCCTTGTTGTACTAGGTCTTGACTTTGTTTGCGTGACTTTATCGATGGCAATGGATTTTCCAACTACCGAAGCTATGGATAATAGTGACTTTACAAACAGCTCCGGAGATAAGTTTGGAAGAGAAATCCAAACCACTGCCCTTGTAATTTCCTCCTTAGGGTTAAAACCAATCGACCATAGAAAAACCCTAATTTGATGCTCCTTTCCATGGTGCGTAAAGTAGGTGACGGATCTTAGTAGAGCATTTACAAAGTCGTCATATTGATCAACCCTAATAAGTAATTGTCTAGGGGCAAGTAATCCGATCAAACACTGTCCCTTGATGCCAAACACTTTCGGTAGCAAAGTTCTCAACGTTGGCAAATCCGGCGCACCTGAGGAGAGCTTCACCACTATGGCTTGATGAAGTCCTTCCTCCTTAGCAAGTTCTTGTCGTTCATCTGTTGTAAATAGAAGTGTGGAACCCCATGGATAAGTTCAATAGGTTTTAGATTTGAAAAAGATTGACTCAATTGGTTTAATATGTAGACTTGTGGCGTAAGAAACTTGAGGATTAGGATTAGAAGTGTGTTCATTAGAGTTTGGAGAAGGCTCTCCCGCAGCCAAAGGCTGGGAGAGATGGTGGCAGCCATGGAAAAGGCTAAATTGCCACCATGCCGCCGAAAGAGAGGAGAGAGTCGTAGGTTGCAACTAATTATTTAATTGACATTTGAGAATACGCACAAAAAAATTTCCATTAGTTGAACCAGAAATATTTAATAGGACATCTTATTATGTTCAGGTGTTTCATTGAAATAAATTTTAATTTGAGTGTCTAAATAAAATTTGGTGGCAAATGTCAATAAAATATGAAGGGTATTCCAAAGAAATAAGAGAATCACTTATGCTATTTGTCCTTCTCGGAGACAGTTATTCCATCTATTTTGATATTGAAAAATTTGAAATTTACTACGATTATTCTTTTTGAAATGAACTAGAAAGTTCTTTTTATAGTTATCGAAACTCGAGTTATCTAAATAATGGAGATTTTGAAGACCAGACGTCAAGAGAGAACAACTGATGAGAACTAGCGTCCGCATGCTCAATCCAACTAATTCCTCATCTTTTACTGCTACTTATTCCTTAAAGCATTATAGAAATAAAACTTTGGTGACAAATATGTTATATAGTTTGAACAGAAAAAACTTATACATGTCTTTGATATTAGTAGATTTCAATTTTTTGGACATTTCTACAAGAAATATAAAAATATAAAAGTAGAGCATATGTTCTTTCTTCAATTTTTTAAAAAGTTCACTTAAGAGGAAAGTAGTATGCAGTTTTAGTAAATCAGCTGGTAGTCGTTCACCATCGACTACCTAGCTTTTTTCTTTTTTGGTTCATACTTTAACTTTATTTGGTATCCGGCTAGCAATGTATATCCGGCTAGTAATATATTCGGCTAGCAATTTTTCGGGATTTTGTATAATATTAAAAAGATATAGGATATGGAGTAATTAGCTCCCATAGTAGTGAATTTATGTTGTTTATACTTTTTTAAAAGCCATTTTTGGCTTCTTTTTGAGTAATATTCTCCATAAAAAGAAAAACATTCCAACACGATTAAGCAACTTATGTTGTTCATAAAAACTATCTTAACACAATTATATCATGTTTGGTCAATCTTCTAAAATCATCCGTACACACAATCAATCAGCTGCAGAACATTTGACTTGGATTCACAAGCTACTCAACTTTCTTTGTTTCTCATTTTTCCTGCCTGAAATTGTCACGCCCCGAATCCCATCGAGACATGATTGGCACCCGTAGCCGATAAGGCCCGAGAGAACCAACCTTTGCCTATGCTCAATCATATGCATATAATATTCATAACCACCATTGCATAATATTACGAAATACGAATAAAGGAGAACATGGGACATATTTAGGCATACATATGAAACTTGGCCGTTGAGGCCATCTAATCAAAACAACATGTGTCTTTTACACTATTACACCCACATCGGTCTACAAAAGCCTCTAACAAGAGCATTGACCAAAATGAACCATAAGTCGGGATAAGTCCCCGCTTTATACAACATGTACAATACCAAAACATATATATACTTTGACTCGGAGAAGCCCCGGATGAGCTGGAGCTCACCAAAGAACCGCTAACACTGGCAGTCTATTGAGGAGGCCTACTGGGACCTGTGCCTGCAGCAAGTAAGGTAAATCCCCCGAGAGGGGTCAGTACGAAATAAGTACTGAGTATGCAAGGCTCAGATGAAACTATACAACACATGAATATTTCAATGAATATGTCAATGAACTCAAAACATATGAATACTCAATGTGAATAAGTCACCATGTTACTCTTTGGAAACCATGTGGATTGCTTTCATTATTTTCATTACTTTCTTTATCTCAATGCTCACATGTCATTACATATATCACAATGTACCCGGGCCCCGACTGATCAGTGGGTCTTTCATATCATCATATAGGGATCGAGTCGAGCTAGGCTTATGCCCCTAGACTTGCCACCCTTGGGATCGAGTCGAGCTAGGCTTACGCCCCTAGACTTGCCACCCATAAATCCATATCTCGGGATCGAGTCGAGCTAGGCTTACGCCCCTAGACTTGCCACCCGTACTTGATCATTGACCACATTTGCATTACTTTGTTCATTACTTTGAGATTGATACTTTGATAATCATAACATCACTTTGGAACTTTGGAACATAACATTGTTGGAAACTTTGAATCATTGACCAATAAGTGAAGGACATATGAATAAATATCAATGAGAAATATAACATAACTAGCACCATGATACCATTGGAACCATTGGACAATAATCCATGAACAAGAGACACAAGTATAGGCACTATTGGAATATTGGAATATAACCTTATTTGAACTTTCGGAACATTAACCATGAATATGCGAAATGAGATTCACAATTGATCAATGAGTAGGAAATATATGACAATGACCATAGATAATTGCATATGGAATACCTTAGTATATTTCGGAATAGAACTAGAGAAATGTCAATGTGAACACTATTGGCCGTAGAAAGATACGGACAAAGTAACCTTGCATACCTTGGATGCACAATACGAATAGACAACCTTCGATGCGTATACAATGATCCCTCTCCTTCACTCTACAACATACATACATAACGAATTCACGTTAACCACGAATTACTTTACAAATGCATGCAATGTCAATGAATTACATGTTTGCCTTTAAACATGTCATTTCCCCTTGACAAAACCATTGATCATACTATTATTTCACAAATTCCATAATATTTCCAACATTGACCAATACATGAAAATCAATACATTTCACCACAATACTTCTCCTTTACACTTTCTTATCCATAACACATCACAAATAATCCATCAAAGCACCTTAATTCAACTCATAACACATATCGGCCAAAATCCCAAAATTCCCACTTTTAGACAAGAACAAGTGTAATGCCAAAAATAACACCATACATGTTCATATTTTGTCCATACCATGCTTTTTCCTCAAGGCCTAATTCACACTTGAATTCCATATACCACAAATCTCATACAAAATCACCAAGTACCATGACCAACTTTTCCAAGCACAACCAACATGATATACAAATTCTTTTATGCATATAAGATATTAATCCATGAAAATAAATACTTACCAAGGCTTGGAATATGTTGATCTTGTCCAAAAAATGACTTAGGGTTTGCAAAGCCAAAAGGGAATTATCTTGAAAATTCTAGAAAAGTGATGTGTGTCTTTTGGAATAAAAATCTGATTCTTCCACATATATATAGGCCCTCAAGTCTTCTTTGGCATTAAATTCCATGTCCATTTGGTCAATGGAAGAATGGGTCTTTTGTTTCCCCTTTGGGCCTTGCATTTTATCCCATTTTGGGCCTCAAATTGGCCCATTAACACATATTATCCTAGCCCACCAATTCTCATGTATAATCCATCATATATCTCATGTTTAAATAATTTCATAATGCCACGACAATATTCACTTATGAGATTTTCATTCGTAGCCTCAATCGCAAAAATAGGAATTCTAGTCACCTATGGCTTCTTTGAACATTTTGGTAAATTCTTGTATTCCATGGTTTGATCATGTAGGAGTATGTAGTAGTGTATCGAGGTATTTGAAGCCTTAACAACGCTAAAGGAACTCCAAGGAATCAAAATAAACCATGGAAGAATCGTCATTGCATTTCGTCGCAAAACGAGCTCGGAAAGGCCAATTATGTTGTGCCTTGCGCCACTGCCTTGCTTTGCAGCAGTGGCGCAGGAATTGAAGGTTCTCTGAATCAGTGGCCTGCTGGATTTTTCAGCCATTTTTTTTCTAACACTTGCATATCATCCAATACCCTATCAAAACACTACAAAATACTTACGTAGTGACCTTAATCATCAAGTAAACATGACTCCAAGGTACCAAATGAGGTTGGAAATGTATGGGGTATTACACAAGACATCTCCGACTAAAATCTAATCACATGTACGAGGCTCGAATTAATTAATTTTTTTTTCATCACCAACCTTACAAAATACATACTCATAGCGTCTCGAAACTTAAGTAACCATTGTTCAACATCATCACATAGGTCGAAAAGGTACGGGATGTTACATTCTTCCCCCCTTAGGAACATTCGTCCTCGAATGTTAACAACATGTTTTATACACAACAATGTATCTTTACTCTAACATACCGATAAACATTCACATAATGCTTTTAAATACTTACTTGTTATTGTTCCACCTCCGCACTGTGAACTTCTTGGTCCATTTGGAATAAGTGGGGATACTTTGATTTCATCATTTCTTCCGCTTCCCATGTGATCTCCTCTACTTGTGGATTTCTCCAAAGGACTTTTACGGATGCTATGTCTTTATTTCTCAATCTCTTTACTTGTCTATCTAGGATAGCAATGGGCACCTCTTCATAAGTGAGATCCTCTGCCACTTGAACATCTTCTACGGGCACAATACGTGAAGGATCTCCTATGCATTTCCGGAGCATCGACACATGAAATACCGGATGGACGGAGGAAAGTTCTTGAGGTAAGGCTAATTCATATGCGACTTGCCCAAATCTTCTAATAACTTCATAGGGGCCTATGTAACGTGGACTCAATTTCCCTTTCTTTCCGAACCGCATTACCCCTTTCATCGGTGACACCTTTAAAAACACCCAATCACCTATGGCAAATTCAAGCCCTCTTCTTCTAACATCGGCATATGACTTGTGACGACTTTGAGCCGTTTGTAACCGTTGTTGGATAACTTTAACTTTCTCCATGGCTTGGTGAACAATATCTGGCCCAAGTAAAGCAGTTTCACCTGCTTCAAACCATCCGATTGGTGATCTACACTTCCTTCCATACAAGGCTTCATAAGGTGCCATTTTAATACTTGAATGATAGCTATTGTTATACGCAAATTCAATAAGAGGCAAATGGTCATCCCAACTACCTTGAAAATCCAACGTACATGCTCGTAGCATATCTTCAAGTGTCTGAATAGTACGTTCTGCTTGGCCATCGGTCTGAGGATGGAAAGCCGTACTCAAATTCACCTGAGTACCCAAACTCCGCTGAAAAGATTTCCAAAAGTGTGCTGTGAACTGTGCTCCTCTGTCTGATATAATAGAAAGTGGAATTCCATGCAATCGTACTATCTCTTTTACATACAATTTCGCATAATCCTCAGCTGTATAGGTCGTCTTGACAGGTAGAAAATGCGCCGACTTGGTAAGTCGGTCCACTATGACCCATATGGAATCAAACTTCCGCAATGTACGAGGCAAGCCCGTAATAAAATCCATATTAATCATATCTCACTTCCAGACTGGAAGATTGATACATTGCATGTAACCTCCCGGTTTCTGATGTTCCACTTTAACTTGTTGACAATTTGGGCATTGCGCGACAAATTCGGCAATGTTCTTTTTCATGTTGCTCCACCAATACACTTCTTTCAATTCATGGTACATTTTAGTAGCACCTGGATGAATGGAATAGCGCGAATGGTGCGCCTCTGTCATTATTCGTGTCCTCAGCTGATCTACATCCGGTACACATATTCTCCCTTGACATTGAAGCACCCCTTCCGGTGTAATATCAAATGCCTTGGTCAAATTCTGCTGCACATTCTCCTTTAGCTGCAATAAAATAGAATCTGCATACTGTTTCTCTTTCACTTCAGCTATCAAGGAGGATTCTGCTGCATTTTGCACCATAACTTTATCATCGGAGGATTCAATAAGGCGAACTCCCAAGCTGGCTAATTGATTCAAATCTTTGATTATCTCACGCTTTTCATTCAACTGACCACTAGTGCTTTCGACTGCCTTACGGCTCAATGCATCAGCTACGACATTTGCTTTGCCTGGGTGATAAAGAATATCAATGTCATAGTCTTTTAAAAGCTCTAACCACCTTCGTTGCCTCAAATTGAGTTCCTTCTGCTTAAAAAGATATTGCAAGCTTTTGTGATCCGTATAGATGTCAACATGAACACCATATAAATAATGACGCCATATCTTTAAAGCAAAAACTACCGCTGCCAATTCAAGATCATGCATGGGATAGTTTTTCTCATGTGGCCGCAACTGTCGTGAGGCATATGCTATCACCCTCCCATGCTGCATCAACACACATCCGAGACCAATCCCGGAAGCATCACAATACACTGCATAGCCCTCTGTGCCCTCAGGAAGAACTAACACTGGTGTAGAAGTCAACTTATCTTTCAGGTTTTGAAACCCTCTTTCACATGCATCATTCCATTGAAATTTAATTGCCTTGTGAGTTAACTTTGTCAATGGTGCCGCAATAGAAGCAAAACCTTCTACAAATCTTCGGTAATAACCTGCCAAACCCAGAAAACTGCGAATCTCTGTGGGTGTCGTAGGTCTTGGCCAATTCTTCACTGCTTCTATCTTTTGGGTATCAACCTGTATGCCTTCATCTGATACAATGTGACCCAAGAACGCGACTGATTTCAACCAAAACTCACATTTGGAGAATTTTGCATACAACTTACGCTCACGGAGAATTTGCAACACTTGCCGTAAGTGATAAGCATGGTCTTCTGGTGATCTTGAATAAATAAGGATGTCATCTATAAATACTGTCACGAACACGTCTAGGAATGGCTTAAACACCCTGTTCATCAAATCCATAAACACAACCGGTGCATTTGTTAGTCCGAATGACATAACTAAAAATTCATAATGGCCATACCGTGTTCGAAAAGCTGTCTTGGGTACATCTTCTTTTCTAACTCTGACCTGATGGTAACCCGACCTCAAGTCAATTTTTGAAAAACACCTGGCACCCTGTAACTGATCAAACAAATCATCAATACGAGGGAGGGGATATTTGTTCTTGATCGTTACTTTATTCAGTTGCCGATAGTCGATGCACATTCTCAAGGTGCCATCTTTCTTTCGCACAAATAATACCGGTGCACCCCACGGGGACATACTAGGCCTAATGAAGCTTTTATCCAGCAAATCTTTCAACTGCTCCTTCAATTCACGCAGTTCCGCTGGAGCCATTCTATATGGAGGGATAGAAATAGGCTGAGTGCCTGGAATCACATCAATGCCGAATTCCACTTCCCGTTCTGGGGGTAAACCTGGAAGATCCTCTGGAAATACATCAAGAAATTCATTGACTACCGGTACTGACTGTGGAGTTAATGGTTCCACATCATTATCTTTCACTCGTACCAAATGACATACGTATCCCTTGGCAATCATTTTTCTGGCTTTCAAGTAGGAAATAAATCTTCCTCGTGGTGCCCCTACCTTACCCTGCCATTCTAGAACATTTTCCTGTGGAAAACAAAATTGTACCTTCTTGGCCCGGCAATCTACCGTAGCATAACACGAAGCCAACCAATCCATTCCCATAATTACATCAAAATCCACCATGTCCAATTCAATGAGATCGGCCAACGTATCATGACCACACACAGTTACCACACAGTTACGATACACTCTCTTTGCAACAATATATTCACCAACTGGTGTAGACACTTCAATTGACTTAATTAATATTTCCGGTGTCGTTGCAAATTTCGCAGCAACCAATGGAGTAACATAGGAAAATGTAGAGCCTGGGTCAATTAATGCATATACATTATGTGAGAATATGGATAATGTACCTGTGACGACATCTGGGGAAGCCTCTGAATTCTGGCGGTTCACCAAAGCATAAGTGCGATTCTGGACCCCGCTAGTACTGGCTCCTCCTCTGGTACCTCTACCACGACCAATAGGCTGCACCCCTCGGCCCTGTGAAGGAACCGATGCTGAAGACGCAACAGCCGACCCAGCTGGTTGTGCTATACCACCCATGCTCCGCTGTGGACATTCTCTCGCTATATGTCCCGGCATACCACACCAAAAGCAGACATTCGTCCCTGTCCGACATGGACCTGTGTGCATACGCCCGCAGTGCTGACACTGCTGACGAGGGAAACCTGCTTCCTGTGATCCATGAACCCCACTACTTTGCCCTGCTGAACCACCTCTAAACCCTCGAGACTGCGAATAAGCACCACCTGTGGAATAAGAGAACGACGGTCTAGGTGGTCTAGGAAACATGCGGGGCCTAGATCCTCCTTGGGACATCATAGGTGGTCCCATAGGTCTAGCCCTTTTGGACTGTCCCCTATCAAATTCATGTACCCTGCGTCTTTGTCTCTGATCCTCCATTTTCTGGGCGAAGGCTTGTATGCGAGCAATGTCCATGTCCCTATTCAAGGCCGCAATAGTGCAATCTCTTACCAAATATGGCTCTAGTCTGTCCACGTATCTATGGACCCTGTCTGTCATCGTAGCCACAACATTTGGCGCATATCGAGCCAAGGAATTAAATTGCAAGCTATATTCTCGGACGCTCAAATTTCCTTGACGCAAATTCAGGAACTGATCTGCACGTGCTTCTCGAACCTCATATGGAAGATAATGATCGAGGAAAGCCACTTTAAACTCTTCCCATGTCGGTGAATCTGCACCAATGTCACGGGATTTCTTCCAATCCTCATACCACAATATTGCTTCTCCTTTCAACCTATACGCAGCAAGTTCCACTGTCTCTACCCCTGTCACATGCATAACTTCCAATGCCCTCTGAATTTGATCCACGAAGTCCTGTGGATCTGCTTTTGGATCTGCCCCTGTGAATATAGGAGGGTCCAGTTTCAAGAAATCCTGTGTTCTGCGACTTGCCATTCTAGCCGCATCATCATCATGTGCCATTGCACCAGCTCCTCCCTGGCTTTGTGCCGCCACTAACTGTGTCAACATCTGTACAGCATTCCTAAGATCCTGATCTGTGGCATTTGTCGGTGGTTCCACGGGCACTTCCCTTCTTCTCGGCTCTTCTGGAGCTGAAGAAGTAGAAGAAGCTCGCGTTGCAAACTCAGTTTCAGCCCCACCTTGATCAACTTGCTCAGGTGGTGGTCTACTTGCTCCTTCACCAGCAATTCTATCTAGCAGCTTACTTTTACCTTTTCCTCTTCCTCTTCTAGTGTTCGGCATTTTGACTATACCAAAGAAAAACAATTACCAAGATCAGATATAATGCAACTGACAATATTGGCTCTATTGCACGATCTAGAATGAAGGAAAGGAAACAACATCCTAAATGTCTCGTAGCCTCCTACGTATAAATGTGGTGCACAACACATCGATACGTAAGACTCTACTCAGACACGGCTTTGTAGACATCCTTAGACCGACTGCTCTGATACCACTTTTGTCACGCCCCGAATCCCATCGAGACATGATTGGCACCCGTAGCCGATAAGGCCCGAGAGAACCAACCTTTGCCTATGCTCAATCATATGCATATAATATTCATAACCACCATTGCATAATATTACGAAATACGAATAAAGGAGAACATGGGACATATTTAGGCATACATATGAAACTTGGCCGTTGAGGCCATCTAATCAAAACAACATGTGTCTTTTACACTATTACACCCACATCGGTCTACAAAAGCCTCTAACAAAAGCATTGACCAAAATGAACCATAAGTCGGGATAAGTCCCCGCTTTATACAACATGTACAATACCAAAACATATATATACTTTGACTCGGAGAAGCCCCGGATGAGCTGGAGCTCACCAAAGAACCGCTAACACTGGCAGTCTATTGAGGAGGCCTACTGGGACCTGTGCCTGCAGCAAGTAAGGTAAATCCCCCGAGAGGGGTCAGTACGAAATAAGTACTGAGTATGCAAGGCTCAGATGAAACTATACAACACATGAATATTTCAATGAATATGTCAATGAACTCAAAACATATGAATACTCAATGTGAATAAGTCACCATGTTACTCTTTGGAAACCATGTGGATTGCTTTCATTATTTTCATTACTTTCTTTATCTCAATGCTCACATGTCATTACATATATCACAATGTACCCGGGCCCCGACTGATCAGTGGGTCTTTCATATCATCATATAGGGATCGAGTCGAGCTAGGCTTATGCCCCTAGACTTGCCACCCTTGGGATCGAGTCGAGCTAGGCTTACGCCCCTAGACTTGCCACCCATAAATCCATATCTCGGGATCGAGTCGAGCTAGGCTTACGCCCCTAGACTTGCCACCCGTACTTGATCATTGACCACATTTGCATTACTTTGTTCATTACTTTGAGATTGATACTTTGATAATCATAACATCACTTTGGAACTTTGGAACATAACATTGTTGGAAACTTTGAATCATTGACCAATAAGTGAAGGACATATGAATAAATATCAATGAGAAATATAACATAACTAGCACCATGATACCATTGGAACCATTGGACAATAATCCATGAACAAGAGACACAAGTATAGGCACTATTGGAATATTGGAATATAACCTTATTTGAACTTTCGGAACATTAACCATGAATATGCGAAATGAGATTCACAATTGATCAATGAGTAGGAAATATATGACAATGACCATAGATAATTGCATATGGAATACCTTAGTATATTTCGGAATAGAACTAGAGAAATGTCAATGTGAACACTATTGGCCGTAGAAAGATACGGACAAAGTAACCTTGCATACCTTGGATGCACAATACGAATAGACAACCTTCGATGCGTATACAATGATCCCTCTCCTTCACTCTACAACATACATACATAACGAATTCACGTTAACCACAAATTACTTTACAAATGCATGCAATGTCAATGAATTACATGTTTGCCTTTAAACATGTCATTTCCCCTTGACAAAACCATTGATCATACTATTATTTCACAAATTCCATAATATTTCCAACATTGACCAATACATGAAAATCAATACATTTCACCACAATACTTCTCCTTTACACTTTCTTATCCATAACACATCACAAATAATCCATCAAAGCACCTTAATTCAACTCATAACACATATCGGCCAAAATCCCAAAATTCCCACTTTTAGACAAGAACAAGTGTAATGCCAAAAATAACACCATACATGTTCATATTTTGTCCATACCATGCTTTTTCCTCAAGGCCTAATTCACACTTGAATTCCATATACCACAAATCTCATACAAAATCACCAAGTACCATGACCAACTTTTCCAAGCACAACCAACATGATATACAAATTCTTTTATGCATATAAGATATTAATCCATGAAAATAAATACTTACCAAGGCTTGGAATATGTTGATCTTGTCCAAAAAATGACTTAGGGTTTGCAAAGCCAAAAGGGAATTATCTTGAAAATTCTAGAAAAGTGATGTGTGTCTTTTGGAATAAAAATCTGATTCTTCCACATATATATAGGCCCTCAAGTCTTCTTTGGCATTAAATTCCATGTCCATTTGGTCAATGGAAGAATGGGTCTTTTGTTTCCCCTTTGGGCCTTGCATTTTATCCCATTTTGGGCCTCAAATTGGCCCATTAACACATATTATCCTAGCCCACCAATTCTCATGTATAATCCATCATATATCTCATGTTTAAATAATTTCATAATGCCACGACAATATTCACTTATGAGATTTTCATTCGTAGCCTCAATCGCAAAAATAGGAATTCTAGTCACCTATGGCTTCTTTGAACATTTTGGTAAATTCTTGTATTCCATGGTTTGATCATGTAGGAGTATGTAGTAGTGTATCGAGGTATTTGAAGCCTTAACAACGCTAAAGGAACTCCAAGGAATCAAAATAAACCATGGAAGAATCGTCATTGCATTTCGTCGCAAAACGAGCTCGGAAAGGCCAATTATGTTGTGCCTTGCGCCACTGCCTTGCTTTGCAGCAGTGGCGCAGGAATTGAAGGTTCTCTGAATCAGTGGCCTGCTGGATTTTTCAGCCATTTTTTTTCTAACACTTGCATATCATCCAATACCCTATCAAAACACTACAAAATACTTACGTAGTGACCTTAATCATCAAGTAAACATGACTCCAAGGTACCAAATGAGGTTGGAAATGTATGGGGTATTACACAAGACATCTTCGACTAAAATCTAATCACATGTACGAGGCTCGAATTAATTAATTTTTTTTTCATCACCAACCTTACAAAATACATACTCATAGCGTCTCGAAACTTAAGTAACCATTGTTCAACATCATCACATAGGTCGAAAAGGTACGGGATGTTACAGAAATCATATCAGGCATATTGAAGTTGGAATGAAACTAGTTGTCGTTTGAACAAAACAGCAGTGTTTCCCTGTTCAAGTTCTAATAGGCCATGAACTAGATTGGATTCATTCTCAACGAGTCCATAAGAAGTTATCTCAAACAAGCAAAACTTATAGGCACAACTCAGGAAAGTACTTTTTTACGAGAACTTAGTTGCAACAGAACATGAAATGGAGGTTCATTAAGAAACCTAAAGTATATCTAGTGACTTTTAGAGTGTGTTTGGTATGAAGAAAAACATTTTCTAGAAAATGTGTTTCAATTTTCTCATGTTTGGTTGGCTTAAATGTTTTGGAAAATATTTTCCAAATGAACTTATTTTCCTTAAATTTAAGGAAAATGACTTCCCTTCAAAAAGTAAGGAAAACATTTCTCAAAACTCTCTTTCAACCTTACACCTCAACTTTCCACACTAACCCAAGTCTCGAGTACTGATTCTCGACACTAACTCGGAATCTAACTCCCGACCCTTACTACCGATTCTCGACTCGAGACCCGACTCCTAATCTCAATTTGACACCCAACTCCCGACCCTGACACCCGACTCCCAACCTGAGACCCAACTCTCAACCCTGATCGAAGACACAACACCTGAGATTCGACCTCGACTCGAGACATGTTGCGTCCTTTCGCACACGCAAATGTATGTGGTCGTATAAGTAATAAAGGATGTAAGTCCAAATATCATACCCATAGGAATTTGATGAATTGATTTCTAGTTTGAATTCGTATATGAGTTATTCAGTCGGTAACCAATAGTAAAGAGTGATATGTGTGCTTTGAAAGTAAATAAAAATAATTGTAAGCAAGTCATGGATTGGTTGTATTGTAATTCAGATTTGAGAAAAGATCTAGGGTTGCGGTATTTTGATAATTCAGTTGAGCTATCCAATCATACATCTAATTTGATTTTCTGAGTTACTAGTTGCAGGTTAATTATAGCTATATTGAGCATTTTTTCAACAACTCTAAGCCTACTCGACTATCCCTAACGCCTATATTTCTATGGTCGTAGGTTAATAGTGAAGTACATAAAGATATCATCTGTATCAACTAAGTTAGGTCACGGGGTATATTTATATCCTCAGTGATGAATCGATTTTGTTTCCCTATAAGGTTCACAAACTAGCCCTATTTCTCCTTTTTACACTTGTCATTCCCTTTTTCAAGTCCAACAAACAAGCCCTAGATAATATTCGCAAGGTGATCAATCAAACAAATAATTGAAAGCAAGAAGAAATAAATAACTCAATAGATGGAAATCAAAATAGATATGATTATCAACCAACAACTTTCATGTTCAACCACAACCCCAGAAATTAAGAGGTTTAGCTACTTATGAATCTCTTTGGAAGAAGAGATTTCATGAGTTTACAAGGTACCTTGTACTTGAGCTTTGCCCTAGCTTTTGGCTTCCTCAAATAAGTTGTTAATGATAAAAAACGTGTGGAGGGGGTTTATATAGAGTTTTTTTTAAAAAAAATAATAATAAAGGCCAAAGGGGTAGATTTTATTAAATAAAAAAAGAGCATATTTACATCAAATGATCAGGCCCAAGTCAAAAGATGAACCAGCCCAATCGTAAAGGAAGGAACCAAAAGCTAACAGAAAAAAAATGAAATGAAAACAAAGAAACAAAAATATCTAGAAGTTAACAGATGAAAGTGGAACGTGAAGAGTTGTCTTCTTCAATGTTCATCTAGATCTTTACTCCAAAATCCGGTCGAAGTTGTGATCAATTGCAATGCTAGAGCTGGCTGATGTACCTCGTCCATAAGCTTTCTGCTGCGAGAAGCTCAACGGTGCTCCGATCTAGACGAAATAAGGTGAAGAGTCATTTAGTCGTTCTTATGCTTTCACTCTTTATTGTTGATAGTCTTACCTCTTCCTCGATTTATATAAGCTCTTGAAGATGTAGTTCCATTTCAATTAATCGAAACCCTTAGAATGTCAAAAACTAATTCCAATCGGGTTAGGAGAGGTCCCAACTCGCGCTACAGCCCAAAATCAAAGCTGTGGTGCGAATAACAGGTAAAAAATTAGAATGGTGATGATTCTTGCACCACTCCTTGCTTTGGGCGAGTGGCGCGAGATATACTGTAGCCTTCACAATTCCATACCACTGCTTGCTTTGCAGCAGTGGCGCAAGACACCTTCCCCTTGGCCATTTTTTGCTTGTTTTTCTACGTGTTGTGACGTTGAACCTTCCTTGGTTCCTTTGTGATCTTTTTCCTCTTATTTAAGCTCCAAATACCTCAATACACTCCTATATAAGCAAATCATGAAAACACAAGTGTAAATAACATCATTAAGCTTAAGACAACACCAAAAAGAGAATAAATGTGAGGCGAAAGACGGTAAAATAATATGGTTTTTAGCCTCGCATCAGGACCCGACTCCAAAACCTGACTTGGGTTCGGATGCCTGACCTCGACTCGGGATCCAGGACTCGACCCTACCCTGAACTCAATTCGAGAACAACTCCCGACATGAACTTGGGATCCAACATCAAGATAGGAATTAGGGTCTAATCTCAACCCGACTCCTAACCTCCAATTTTGACTCTGACTCCGACCCCGACTCGGGACCGGTCTCGGGACCTGTCTCCCTACCCCAACCCTAATGTAAGTACCAATTCAAAAGTTGAGGTTAGCTCCTAATCCAAAGTCAGGAGTCGGGGTTGGTTCCCGGGTGAGGTGTCGGGGTCAGGTCCAAGGTCGGGAGTCAGAGTCGGGCCCCGGGTTAGGAGTCGGGAGTCCCAAGTTGGAAGTCGAGAGTCGGTGTCGAGTCTCGGTCGGGTTCTGGGGTCAGGTTGGTTGTCAGTGTCGAGGTTGGGTTTTGGGTTGGGAATCGGGGTCGGATCTCGAGTCAGGAGTCAAAAGTCGTGGTTGGGTTTGGGTTGGGAGTCGGGGTTGGGTGTCAGGGTCGGATTTAAGTCCCGATTTGGGTGTTGGGTCGGATCCCGAGTTTGGTGTCTCGGTCTGATCTCGGGTTGGGAGTCGGGGTTGGATCTCAGTGTAAGGGTCGGGTCCCATTTTGAGACTCGGGGTCAGGTCCTGGGTTGGGTATCAGAGTCGGGTCCTGGTTTCGATTTCAGGGTTGGTGTCGAGTCCCGGTTCGAGAGTCGAGGTGGGGTGGGTGTCTGGGACGGGTCTTGAATCAGGTGTTGGGGTCGGGTCCCAAATCGGGTGTCGGGGTCAAGAATTGAGGTCGGTGCTTGACTCAAGAGTAGGGAGTCGTGGTCGGGAGTTGGGGTTGGGTGTCGGGTTCGGGTCTCAGGTCGAGAGTCGGGGTTTGGGTTGGGTCACGGTTCAGGTGTAGGGGTTAGGTCCCGGATCGGTCGTCATGGTTGGTTCCCGGATCAGAAACTATATTTTCCTAAAAAGTATTTTCTATTCTCTAGTCAAACACTAAAAGATATTTTCATTCATCAACAAACACTAGAAAATATTTTTTCGGAAAATGTTTCCACTCACCAACCAAACATAAAAAAATATGTAAGAAACCAGCTTGTTTTCCACGAAAATATTTTACTCCATACCAAACACACCCTTGGGGGCTACCTTTTTTATAGCTTGATAAAATTTCTTGGGACTAATTTCTGATTATAAGGTTGTCAAGAGAGATCCGTGGATATATATATATATATGTACGTACGACTTTCCTCAATTATTAAAGGCTTTTGGCAAGCCAGAGCAAGACTTCTCTGTAGGAACAAGACTTCTCTGCCGATAAAGGAGACCTGTCTAATCAAATAGGCTTCTATATACCTTCTCGTTCACTTGGACCAACATCATTTGGAGGACCACATTAGATACTAAAGGAATCAAGATTGCTTAAATAAAAGTGCATTTTTCTCTGACGGCTTAAGCTTTCAGATGAGATGGTTGTACACCTCAACATGATATCAGGCCAAAGTGAAGGGATTTGTTGAAGACATAATCAAGTAAATAAAAATGTACGAACTAGCATACACTTCTACATCAGGCCAACACGAGGGGCATGCTCAAGATAAATAAAAGTGTGATCTCTTTATTTAAATTTTTAGATGAAATAACAGGAGATCCTACACTAATCAGAAAGTTAATAATTTATTTAGGCATTAATACCATGTTTGACCAAGCATTTGTGAAAATAAAATGTGTATTTTTATTTTTATTTTTAAAAAAGTGCTTATTTTAGAGCAAGTTTTTTGAGCTGTAGCAAAAACTGTTTTTCATAAGCTGAAAAAGTAGTTTTGCCCATAAGAACTTTCGAATTTTGGTCAAACAGGCTACGAATCTCATAATACAGTAGAGTAAAGGAGATAATGATCGAAAACACACCTAAAGTATCCCGGTTATTCAAGTTTCATGCCTGAATTATCGAGTGCGCGAGTTTCATACTTGAAATATCATCAATTATTTATCAAAACATGCCTCAACTGTTTAAAACAAAACAACTCATAAACTAAACCTTTAGAAAATTGAGTATTTTATTCTAGGTGAACCTTTGGCCTTATAGTTGGCTTTTGGACCAAAACTCAAGCAGTGGAAATTTAGTGGAATGACTCTTTTAGCTTGTTTTGACTAGAATTAAAATTTTGATTATTTTGAAATGTGCTTTTTGTCAAAAGTGTTTTTGAATTTATTTTTCAGATAATGACTAATCAATTTTACAATTATTTTTGTTAATATTACAGCAGTAGTTTGTTCCAGGGATGGCTCAATGGTGAGGCTAATAAAGCCTTTGCTTTAAGCCCCGAAAATTCTGAGCCCTCAAAAGTTTTTAATTGAAATATTATGATTTTATTTTCTCTTTGACAATATTGAATATATAATTTTAAAAATAGTGCAAAATCTGTATATATAAAAAACAAAAGAAAAACTATCACTTAATTTTTAACACAAATATTTTAAAACTTTGAACTAAATTACTTAAATCTTCATAGTAATAAGTAATATTTTTACAATAACATCCAAGATAATATATTGAAAACACATAGTTAACATCTTATTAACTTGAATTAATCCTTATAACTATTATAAATAATAACATTATGTGAAATATGATACTACACTAAAAACAATAACTATGGGAGAAAAATCACACTAATTTTTTCTTTTATGTATGTGTGTATTTTTAAGGGCTCAGATTAAAATTTGGTTTTAGGCCAAGATTTTAAAATTTGGGGTTAGGCCAAGATTTGACAAATGCTTTGGGGAAAAGTACTTTTTTGCTCCGAAAAAACTTTTGCTGCTTAAAACAATGATGAAGCATGGATGGTATCATGGAGGTCTCACTGAATGATGAAGCATACATTAATGATACCATGAAGGTATATAGATATACTGTGATGGTATCATTACGGACTAAAGAAAACCCACTGATACCATGTCAGTAGATATATACTGTAATAGTATCATGAAGGTCTGATTGAAGGATTGAAGTAGACATCAATGATATCATGACAATATATAGATATACTGTGATGGTATCATTACGGACTGAAGCAAACCCAATGATACCATGTCAGTATATATATACTGTAATGGTATCATGGAGGTCTGACTGAAGGATTAAAGCAGACATCAATGATACCATGACAATATATAGATATACTGTGATGGTATCATAGAGGTTTCACAAAATGATGAAGCATACATCAATGATACCATGACGGTATATAGATATACTGCGATGGTATCATTACGAACTGAAGAAAACTCAGTGATACCATGTCAGTGTGTGTATACTGTGATGGTATCATAAAGATCTGAGTGAAGGATTGAAGCAGACATCAATGATACCATGACAGTATATACATATACTGTGATGATATCATAAAGGTCTCACTGAATGATGAAGCATACATCAATGATACCAAGACGGTATATAGATATACTGTGATAGCATTATTACGAACTGAAGCAAATCTAATAATACCATGTCAGTATATATATAATGTGATGGTATTATGGAGATCTGTCTGAAGGATTGAAACAGACATCAATGATATCGTGATAGTATATAGATATATAGTGATGATATCATTACGGACTGAAGCAAATGAAAAAACAGAAATAAAAAAGAAAAGAGAATCAAATAAAATTACAAAAGAAAAGAAATAAAAAAAATAAAAACAAAAATAAAAAAAGACCGAAAATATGAAATTAGTTTGTGGTGAAAAAATAAAGAATACTATGATTTGAGAAAAAATGAATGAAAAAAAGAGAGAAAAAAAATAAAGAATAAAGAAATAAATGAAAAAAAAAAAAGGAACAAGAACTAAAGAAATTGAAAAACAAAGAGAAAATTAAAAAAACACAAGAATAAAAGAAAAAAAAAAAGAAAAATAAAAGCAGGAAAAAAGAAGAAGAGAAAAAAAAATTAAAGAAATAAACAAAAAAAGGAAAAAAGAAAATAAAAGGAACAAGAAATAAAGAAATTGAAAAATAAAAAATAAAAGGAACCAATGAAGGGGAAAAAAAAAGCAGAAAAAAATAAATGAATAAAAAAATAAACGAGAAAAAAAAGAAGAAGGAGTATATGAAATAAAAAATAAGTGTGAATTAGATTATGGTGTAAAAAGAAAATAAAGAATAAAATAATTTTATGAAAAAAAAAAGAACAAAGAAGCATAAAAAGAAAAAAAAAAGGAAATGAGAAAAAAAAAAAGAAAAAAAGAAAAAGAAAAAAAGAAGTAGAGAAATAGAGAAATAAAAAGGAAAAGAATTAAAATGGAAATAAATAACTAAAGGTACAAGAGAAAGGGACATTTTATGTAATTAGTTAGGGGCATTTTATGTAAGGAGACATTTAGTTGTAAATAATTTACTCCTATAAGACATGTATGTACTTTCCCCTTTTCCTATTAGCCATTAGGTGGGCTTTCTTGTTGCTCAAATTTCACTTTCAATGGGCAAGTATGAGCTGATAATGAACTTCTTTGATGTATGAAGTATGGACAATTGGACATAATTCAAGAAGGTGAAATTACACTAACTCAAGTTGGTTTTTTTTTTTCAACAACAATTGATACATAAATGTTTCTAACATGTGTAAAATAAGGTGAAAACTATTCCCTTCGATTTAAAATGGTTGTCACATTTTGGTTCTCGAGAGTTAATGCGATTAATTTTTAAAATTAAATTAGATTAGACTAATTCAATAAACTAATATTTAGATATTTAAAAATTATATGAAAAGTATTATAAATTGTAATTTTTCTCATTTATCATTTGACTCTTAAAAGAAAATTGTGACAAGTAAAAAAAACAAAGGAAATAATTAGGATAGAACAAATTAAGTCCAATTTCAAACGTACTTATCATTTCCTGCTGTCAATAATCAAAATTTAATCATTTCCTGCTGACAATAATCAAAATTTAGTACTATCAAAATCGGGCTATCGCCCTATCTAAGCAGCTTTCCACCTCCTCTACGAAAGTAGGTGAGTATTAAGCAGCAGATCTCCCCTTATTTTAGGAAAGTTGGTGGTTGTCGCCCTTGGAAACAACCTTCCTTAGGAAGATTAGCAAAGTGGGAAAAGAAAGAGGGAAAAAAAAGGAAGGGGAGCAACATCTTATTCTTTTCACGAGAACCCAACCGAAACCCAAGCTGGCGAATAAATAAGTTATTAATCAAAGATCGTATAATTTTTTACTGAGACAAACTCTCAACGAATCCTCCGCGCGCTGGGAATACCTATTACTTTTGTCTCAAATCTCAATGTATACGGATTCATATGTGTGATGTAATTGTTAGGTAGGTACATTTCATTCCTAACTTTCTTAGTAAGTATTAGTTCACATATGTGCTTGTTAAGGTACATTTCATGACTATCTAATTTTTTACTCTCCATTCTATTTTATGTGACATTCTTTAACTTGACATGATATTTTTTTAAAAAAAAAAAGAATTATTGAAACTTGTGGTCTAAAACATCTTAGATTTGTGTGACTATAAATTATTTTATTAAGGATACAAATGAAATTTTAAAGTTAAATTATTTCTAATTACAGTAACGTGACATTCCTTTTGGACGAAGGAAGTATTAGTTCACACGTGTGTTTGTGATGTAATTGTTACCCAACATTTCATCACCATTTCATGAATATCTTTCTAATTAGGCTCTTTTGACCATGAGTATTTTTCGCTATTTTTCAAAAAATAAATTCACTTTATTTTAAAAATAGTGTTTGGCCATAAGAATTTCAAATACAACTTTAAGTTATCTGTTTTTATTTTTTTTCAATTCACTTCTCTCACAAAAATTTAAAAATAACTTCCATTTATATTCATAGTCAAACTCAACTCCAAAATTTTCCACTTCTCTCACAAAAATTCAAAAACAACTCCAATTTATATTCGTTGTCAAACACAACTTCAATTCCAACTACAACTCCAAAAAGTTTTGATTTTCATGGCCAAAAGCCTACTTAGGTTACATGTGTGTTTGTTACGAAGGGAAATAACTTTTTGGAAAATATTTGATTTTTACTTATTTTTTTGTGTTTGATAAGTAGATAAAAGATATCGTCTAGAGTATTTATTTAGAATTTAGACAAATACTATAAAAGTTTGCGAGGTAGAGAAAAATCTAAAACTTGAAGTTTATGAATTCTAGATGATACCTCTTTTTATTTACTGAGATCTTGATAGATTATTTATACATATAAAGTGAATATCTTACCACAAATATAGAGTTTAAGTCAAAGCTATTAGGTTCTGCGTACCCGTAGCTTTTATGGTGGATTCACCGTTATTGGGGGTGAGGTATCGAGAGTACAGAGGAGATAATCAATATAAAATGTCAATTTATGAAACTTATGTTTCTTGCTTTTTCAGGAAAGTGCGAAAGAAGTCATATTCTTAAGTTTTAAGAAACTTGTTTATTTAGAAAATGTGTCTTTAAAAATATTTTAATCAATCAAACATGAAAAAAATATTTTCTCAGAATATTCTCCTCTATGTCAAACACACATTTTTCATATTTACAATTTGGTTTGGCCTTATGTCACGCCCCGAGCCTACACCCTGGACGTAATCGGCACCCGAACCACGAATGGCCCGAGAGAACCACTTGGCCTGACATGCAACTAATAAAACTGAACTTTTTATAAAATGCGGAAGCTGGAAACATGGGCTAACTTTTGTAAACAATATGAAATAAATTAACTTAAACTTTCATTGACTGAAACATTAAAAAAAATTATAAACTAATACAACCGACTTGACTTGACTATGTCTATGAAGCCTCTACTACATCATGAGTACAACAAAACCTTATGTAACAAAAGAAGCTAGTGACTGAGACACTGTTAAGTCCTCGAAAGAATGAGAACTCCCTCAAGCTGATGTCATAGCCTATTGAAAAGTCTGAACACGAACCTGCATATCTAAGAACTGGGCACTACATCGTCCAATGATGCAGCGCAAAAAGAGCGTCAATACTTTGAATGTATTGGTACGTAATAGCGGAATAAAAACTGAACTAGATAAACTTTTGAATTAAATCATAACATATGACATGAGTAAGGAGATATGGGACCAAAGACTTACTGACCTTTTCTTGCAAATCTGTCAGGACTAAAGTAGTGCAATTGAATAAGTTATTTAAAAAGATTAAAAGCATGTAAAAACTTAAATAGTAAACTTCGTAAAATATAAGCCCGACAACAATAATTACAATATTGTAATAAAACAACTTTAATAAAATTTATTCAACTAAAACTGAGACTAGAAAATAAATGACTGAAGTATGGACAAAACTTGAAAACAATACTTGATAAAACTTTCTTTAAACTAGTGGCCTCGGCCAATCATATATTCTCACAAAATAAGTTAGTTTTCTTTTGGGGAGTTTCTCTTAACCGACATAAACCATGTGAGCAACATGGAGTTCAATGTCTTGCCCACATTGAGAAGAGCCGTCTTCTACCTTGCCAGGGTATAGACGAAATCATAACTTATGGATCCAAAACTTAGCCCGAAGGCCCACGGTGGCAACGTGGTTCTGGGGTATGTGACCTCGGACTCATACCCAACTCGGTGCTAAATAATCCTCCCAAAATATACTAGCTGCTCATAATATAGTTTTAAAAACATTCTTAAAACCATATTAGTATCTAAAGTATCGTATCAAGAAACATATCTTTCTCTGCGAGCCTTGGCTCTAAATCTTTATAACTTTGCTTTACTTTTCAAGATACGATAACTTCTTTTCACTTTTCAATTCATGAAATTATGCATAAGGGTTTTTCAGAAACTTTTTATAAATTTACTACCTTTGAACATACTTTATAATAAAACTATCAATGAATCTATTAAAGCATGAAATACAATTTCAATACAAAATTCCCAAGTCATAGCTTTATGTGATAGCTAAATCTTGGATATGAAAATTAAAATTAAATTCGACCTTAACTCGGGAAATAATTGATAATACTCAAGGCATATTAAAGAAAATTGTAACAAGAATCAAGAACAATGCTTAAAATATTCAAATCTTAAAATCCTAACTTGAAATCATGACTTAATAATAGAATTATGACTCACTTATGGGGATGAACAGGGTTCCCCATGAAAGGTATTGCTCTTACGTACCTGAGAAGTCGAGAAACTTGAAGGAGATTTGATAGAACCTTGCTTGGAGATCCTAAGCTTTGATGTTCTTGAAATTTTTAGCCTTAGGGTTTTGGGAGAGGAGGGGAAATATAATGGGAATACTGATTAGGGCCTTTTAGGAGTTAAGTAACCAGGTTGGGGGGTTTCCTAGGGGTATAAGGACAAAAATGACCCTTTTTAATAATTTTTCGTCGGTCAAAACGCGGCCCAGTTCACTGCACTACGTCATGTTAGTAAAATGGTCATAACTTTTTACTCGGGACTCGGATGGATGAACGGTTGGTGGCGTTGGAAAGAAGACTCGAAGATCTTTCATTTGGTGGGTCTTGGGTCACAAAATTCTGCATATTTAAAGAGTTATTCTCGTTTAAAGTTGACCCAAGTAAAATCACATACTAAAACTCGATTGGTCGAAATGCTCTCAACTCAACTTTGCGCTAAATGTGTCTTATGACCATAATTTATATCAAAAGAACTCATTACACTAGGAAATTGATCTTAACACTTATATTTAATTGGAAACATTGGGTTTAGGGCCTTTACTGGTGCAAAGAATAATTCAAATCCTAGTCGAAATTTTCGGGGTGTTACACCTTATTAGAATAAGAGAATAGTTTTAAAAAAAACACATTTAGACTATCGCTTTTTTTCGAATTTCACAATTGTAAAAGTTATTTACCTTCATCTTTTGATAAACAAGGAAGAAGAAAGTATGAACTAAGAAAGAAAAAGGGGGAACGAAATCTAATTAAATAAGAAGAAGAAAAGGAAAAAAATTGATTAAGAAGTGAAGGAAAAAGACCACTAAATAAAAAAGAAGTGAAGGAGAAAAACCTCATTAGAGAAGAAGAAATGAAGAAAAAGGCAGAGAAAAGAGGAATATAAATAACTTAAATAAAATTTATAATTAGTCAGCTTAATTAGCCACGAAGTCAAGTTTTTATGGATAATTGATTTTTTATGAAAGAATTAAGCTTCCATACACATGTTAAATTGTTAATGATTGTTTTTAAACAGCTAATCTAATTATCTTCGAAGTTTGTTTTAATATATAAATAAGAATAATTTGGATAAATAAAGAGAAGAATCAAAATTTGGAATATAAAATTTATGAGAAAGTTTATAAATCGAATATATTTTTAACTATTATCTTTTAAGATAATAACGAAAATATCCTTTTCATAAAATGCCATAATTTCTAATCTCCTCTACAAAATTTCCTTGGAAACTTGAGAATTAAGACTATTGTTTACCTTTTTCTCCAAACAAGATCCAGATCTAACGCCTGAAAGGCTAATTCCGTCATTTCCTTACTATCTTCTCCTAAGGGCCTGTTTGGAAAGCCACCCTGGTAATTTGATTTGGTGTAATTGGGTGTAATTACACTGTCTGTCATATTTGGTTGGCCAGGTAATTACTTGGTCAGCATGTAATTGGGTGTAATTGACAAGGGGTAATTACACTCTCCAATTCACAGGGGGAACTGTGAATTGCTGGTAATTACATGGTGTAATTACAAACCAATTACTTTTTAATTTCTTTCTTTTATTTCTATTTTTATTTTTTTTGTTTTAATTTATTTTAAATTTCTATTATTTTAAATTCTTTCTATTTTTATTATTCTATATTTTTTAAAAAATATTATTTATTTTATATTATTTATATTTTATTTCTTTCTCATTTCCCAACCTTTGCAATTTTTCGTATTATTTTTTTTATTTTATTTTATGTTTATTTTTTTTCATTTAGCATAATTTAGTTAGTATTCTACTTTTTAAATTAAGTAGAATTCATTGTTGAATAAGGTCATAAACTTAGGTTTTTCTTTTCTTTTGAATCATATTTATGTTATGTTGAAATTTGATATAAGAGTATTATTTATTTATTTTTTAATTTTGAACTTATGTTATATTTTTCACTTTCAATTTATTTGTTTTACTAGTATTGACATGATATTTCACATTGCAAGCCATTCATTTTTTTAGTTAGAATTGATAGATTATTTTTCTGTCAAATGTTTTAATAATTTTATGACATTATATTTATAATATTAATCTTTTTGTCAAACATGCATTTCATGATGTTCTTAATGTACTTTATGTTTTTATGATTAATTTAATTAAAATATACTAATTTGAAAAATATAAATCCATTATTTTTTTTATAACAACATATGTTTATTAATATATATATATATATATAAATAATATTTAATTTAATATCATTTATAAAGGCACTTATTTGTCTAATATAAATTTTAGTTTTTGATAATTAACTTTTATTTTAAAAATTGAATATAACAATGTAATTACACTTGTGCAACCAAATAGTACACTTGTAATTACACTGTAATTACACTATGGCAAACAAACAGGTCGGCGTAATTACTAGGCTGGTAATTACTACCTTAGTAATTACACCAATTCCAATTACCAGGTGGCTTTCCAAACAGACCCTAAATTTTTTTTAGCCGAAAGTTATCAAAAATAGTTCTATCTCTCACGGTAGTTTCAGTTCAGATTACACTGAATACACTATTGTTTATCCTAAACTTCCAGAGAAATTATTTTCTTAAATTTTAAGGAATTTATTATCAAAATATTTTGATCAACCAATCATAAAAAAAAATTAAAATCCATACCAACCTCAGACATTGATATTTAGGGTCGTTTGACCATGTAAGATGAAGTTATGAGATCAAGTTGAAGTTTTGTTTCTACATACAATTTGAACTTTTTATATTGTATGTTTTCTCATAAATATAAAAGTTTTATAAGTTGTGAAAACTATCAAAATTATCCAAATTCATTATTCAATCTTACCAAAGAAGCAAAAATTTATAACAAAAGTATAATATACTATCACAAAGCTATTCTAAAAAAATACAATATTTATTGATCAAATTTTAGTTCAATAAAAAAGTAAAAATTGAACATGAGTTGTAATGTACTACTCTTTAATATAATCCTCCTACATAGTATGGACAATGTCCTCACGTTGAGCTTGCCTTTCTCGATCAAATGACCAAGAAGACGAATCAGCATTATTGTTTTGTTGGTCAAAAATAATGAATTTGGTGATTAATAAATGGTAAAGTAGGAGTTGGTTTGAAGTAGTAATAAATTTTATGTTGGTGAGAGTAATGATTATATGAGGTATAAATGGTTTAAAGAGTAATAATATAAACTATAAATTTTATTTACATATGAAATAAATAATTGATAAAATATAAATGGTGGAGTTTTTTTACAAAATATAAATTTATGGGTCAATTTTTATATTTAAAATTTTTTAAATCATGATATGAAATTTCAAATCAAACTTTTTGAAAATTTTGAGATTTTTATATGTCCAAATGCTAATTTTATCTCATGATTTCAAATAACGAGATGAAATCGGTTACTTATAACTTGGTTTGATCTTGTTAGAATAATAAAAGTAAACTTGAGAATGAAGTCTACTGTAGTTACCTTTTTTCCTCCAACAAGATCCAGATCTAACGCCTGACAAGGCTAGTTCCGTCATTTCCTTATTATCTTCCCCTAAAATTTTATCCTTCATTTCTTTTCAGTCCTACCTTAATTTCTCCTTCTCCCAAAAATCTCTCGCCGGCGCTGCCGTCCTCCTTCCCTCAAACCACCATTAACACCACCACTCGCCGGCGTATCCAATTTTCCATAATGACGAAACTACCCCTCCCCTTCCTCCTTCTCCTTCTTTTTCTCGTCTCGTTTACCACCGGCGAGATAAAAAAACTCAAAATCTCGTCGGATCCACGTGCAATGATCCTTTTCGAACGGTTCGGGTTTACACATACGGGTCAAGCTTCCATCTCAGTATCCTCCGTCTCCGTTATCTCAACGTTAGCCTCCCCGGACCCTTCACGGCTCGGGTTCTTCCTATTATCGGAAGAAGCGTTACTACAAGTCCTCCTTGAACTCCAACAAAATCCTACATTCTGTGTTCTCGATTCCAAATTTGTGAATTTGTTATTCACTTTTCGCGATCTTTCCCCGCCCCCAAATACGTCATTTAATCGGTCTTATCCCGTTACTTCTCCGAATGAGTATTCGCTTTTCTTTGCCAATTGTGCCCCTGAATCGAAAGTGTCAATGGATGTTCGGACGGAGCTTTATAATATGGATAATCAAGTGAAGGATTATTTATCTGCGGGGTTAACGGTTTTGCCCGGGTTGTATTTTGTGTTTGCGTTTGTTTATATTGGATTTTTGGGGGTGTGGTTGTCTGTTTGTTTAAGGAATAAGAAATCTGTTCATCGGATTCATATGCTTATGGCGGCGTTAGTTGTTATGAAAGGGTTAAATTTGATTTTTGCAGCGGAGGATAAGCATTATGTTAAGGTCACTGGTACTGCTCATGGTTGGGATGTTTTGTTTTATATATTTCAGTCGATTCGTGTTGTTTTGTTGTTTACTGTGATTGTTTTGATTGGTACTGGGTGGTCGTTTTTGAAGCCGTTTTTGCAAGAGAGGGAGAAGAAGGTGTTGATGATTGTGATCCCGCTTCAGGTTTTGGCTAATGTGGCTTCGATTGTGATTGGTGAAACGGGTCCGTTTATAAGGGATTGGGTTACTTGGAATCAGGTGTTTTTGATTGTTGATATTGTTTGTTGTTGTGCTATTATTTTTCCTATTGTTTGGTCGATTAGGTCATTGAGGGAGACGTCGAAGACTGATGGAAAGGCTGCAATGAATTTGTCAAAGTTGACTTTGTTTAGGCAGTTTTACATTGTGGTGATCGGATACTTGTACTTTACAAGGATTGTTGTGTTTGCATTGAGGACAATTGCTGCATATAAGTACCAATGGGTGGCAAATGCTGCTGAGGAGATAGCCAGTTTGGCGTTCTACATGGTGATGTTTTACATGTTTAGGCCAGTGGAGAAGAATGAGTACTTTGTTCTTGATGAGGAGGAAGAAGAAGCTGCAGAGTTGGCTCTTCGAGATGAGGAGTTTGAGCTGTGAAGTTGAGTTCTGGTGGAAGGTGTCCTTTCATTTATGCGGTACGCAGCCTAACACTGTGAGTTCGATAGTTAGGTTTGCTGGGATGAATTATCATTTACTGTTCTTTTACTTTTTCATTTTTATTAAACAATATTGCGGGTTGTAGTAATAGCACTAATCATGGAACAGTGGTTTTCATTTTTTGATATTGGAAGTTCTTTTATTGGAAGTGTTATGTAAACCTCATTTCATTGATATAATGCTTTATCATGATTTTCCCTTTATTGGTCTTTTCTCTCTGTTTTCCTCCCTCTGGAAGTTCGTGCACTTGAATATGAAATTGTAAAGGTGGTTGTTTTCCATTGAGAAATTTAGTGTAGCTGTGCTTATGTAGGTTCAGTTGAATGATAATGACTTTGCTGTCTGTCTTGTTATAGCCATTTTGTTCCATGTTCTGTTGTTTGCTTCATGATTTTCCATCACTTCATGACCGATATGGTATCTGTCTCCTATTTCCTTACTCTGAACTTCTGAATTGTGATTTTTTAATATTTCTTAGTATATATGCTATAGATTGATTTTCTTGATTAACTTTTTTTTTTTACATGTCAGAATCAGAACTGAAAGAAATTAGTCTTGTTCTGTTCTCATCTCTGTCAAAATGGACAACACCAAAGATATGCCAAAATGAGCTTTGTTATTTGGGCGGAAGTTTTTTATATTTCTTGTACTTGGTAATCATGTTGCTTCATTGAGGTTGAGCACACGATATCTACCAAGACGTCTTGTCGCTGTCCAAGTTATTAAGATAGTTATTGGCTAGGCATCAGGTTAAAAGGTCATAGGATCTCACATTTTCTTCAGAACAATATTTTCCAATTTGACTTGGTAAAGTAACTGTTTGCCGCCATGTGACCTGGAGGTCACGGGTTCAAGCCGTGGAAACAACCTCTTGCAGAAATGTAAGGTAAGGCTGCGTACAATAAACCTTTGTGGTTTGTCCCTTCCCCCGACCTCACGTATAGAGGGAGCTTTAGTGCACCGGCTGCCCTTTGCTTTCCAATTTGAACTGTTTGCTCCATGTTTTCTGAATGCTATGTAATACTTCCCTATTATTTGCTATGTCCTTCCTACTTCTGTATTTCCCTTTTCCAGCTGCTTTGATTTGTGTCACTTGAGCTGAGGGCTTTTGGAAACAGCCTCTCTACCTCCACGAGGTAGGGGTAAGGTCTACGTACACTCTACCTCCTGTAGACCCCACCTGTGGAATTACACTGGGTTTTTTGTTGTTGTTTTACTTTCCAATTTGAACTATTGGTGTTGAAAATGCTTTGTATTAAAAGAAAACACCTTGTGGCCTAGTGAGCTCTAACTTGTATGTTATTCTCCACTTGACTCCGTCCTGCAAATCAAATTGGTCCCATGGATAATTCATATCGTTGATATCTTCTGTTACTCTCTTTTGGCACTTCCGCCTCTAATAATGACTCGACAATACTATTACATGCCATTGCTAATATTTTACCATCAATGTCCCAGCAGAAATGCTTAAGAGCATGTTTTCTCTTGTAAAGCATTTCACATCAAACAATGAAGAGTAATAGACAACAGGGCATAGGTCGAAGAACTTATTTTCAAAGAATCAGTGGAAGGGAATAGACCACGGATGGTATATTGGTGGGAATTCTTACAGTTTTTTATTCGTTGTCTGGACCATCACTGAGATCTGAGACCTCTTCCAGATATAAAGCTCAAGGAACCACAATGCAATAGAGTACGTAAATTAACGTGCTGCTATTCATCATCAGGACCATTCTGCCTTACGTGAGAAGCGGTTTGACTGGACTTTTGAAGTTTTCTATTTTGATCTTCTACACCAGTAAGCTGGCTAAATTAAACAATCTTGACTTGGAATCAAGAGTGGTAATATAATTAGGTATTTTCTGCATGTTGTGTTAGATGCATTGGTGGTGGGGTTTGTGGGGCATCCCTCATTTGTCAGCATATTGCTCTATTCGAAGAGTAAATTTTCACTTTTAACATATCAAGAAAATACAATTATTTGTCGGAACCTATAGATCATCAGTCAAATGAGTGTCCGAAGTAGGAATTCAAGGCAAACCCCTCAGAACTCAGCTGAACCACATTGTGGAACCTTTCGCACGAAAATAGAAGAGCATATGAAGTTTGGGATGATTCTACAGAGTTGGGCAGAAAGGTGAACTCAGAAGGCAGAAGATAGGTATGAAAGATCATCTCTTTCTCCAACTCTGTCACTCTCAGACACACGGAGAGACACATATCATTATGTAGGCATTGGCTTCTTAGTAGTCCAGCTCAATTTCATTCTTGTTCTTCCATCATACTCGAGATTGAAACAAAATAGGGTTCAATAGACCAACCTTATAGCCATGAATCTTTGACAATAAGGTGGTGAAGCATCTTTAGGGTACATATACATTCCTTCTTTTTGAAAGTTTAAACATTTAGTCCAAATTCAGAACTTATCTAAGTTATAATTAAATAAAGACTAAGAACCACCAATTTACTAAAGTTATTCATCTTTCAAACAATTAACAAAGAAATCAAAATAGCTCGTGAATCATTATCTATTTATCTTCCACACTAGACAATATCACATTCGGGAAAGGCTTATCGTAAAAGAAAACCCACATTTATTCCAAAATTAAAAAGGAAATCATCTTCATCATCCACCCACCCAAAAAACCATCTTTATCAAACTGCTAGTCATCAGAACAGTAAATTAGTTCACCCTCACTTCCCCTCTCCAGCAACCGCTCCAGGCCAAGCACCAAATCAGAATCACAAAAACAAGCCATTTCAAGAATTACTAGAACCAATATACATTGCCCGCAATCATAAACATCATACCTCAAACACGATAGAGAAGGTGACAAGAATATTGTGTTGTGAGGGGTGGGTGGGGGTGGGGGTAGGGGGGTGGTTAGAGATTTCCAAGAGTCATAGACATTTTAGGTACTGTAGGTGTATAAAGGATGCGATGGTTAAGGATATGCTGTTTGCAGGATGAGGAAGGGAAGAACGATCGGGCAGACGAGATTTCAATGTACTTTTGGAAGAACGCATGCAGGCAATGCAGGTTTGAAGTGGTTGACTGGGTTGTTTAATATTTAGGACGGCTAAAATGCCAGAGGAATGGAAATGGAGTATTATGATTCTGTTGGACAAGAATAATGGTGATATTCAGAATTGCAATAACTATAGGTATATCAAGCTGCTAAGCCACATTATGAAAGTCTATGAGAGGGTGGTCGAAATAAGGATACGGAGGGATGTGTCTATCTTAGAGGACCAATTAGAATTCATGTCGGGACAACCGAGTACATAAGTCATCCATCTTATAAAGAGATTGTTGATGCAATATAGGGACAAGAAGATGAACTTACACATTATGGTATTCATTTACCTGAAAAGACATATGATAAAGTCTATAAAGAGGCCTTTTAGAGATGTTTGGAGTTGTAAAGGTGTACTTAAGACATATATTAGGGCTATTAAGGATGTGCAACTTTATTTAGTTATCGTGTAGTTTCTTATTCTTCAATGTGTATTACTATTTATTGTTGCATTTGTTTTATATCTTGCTATTGTTTGGCGTTTTTTTTAAGCTGGGAGTCTACCGATAACAACCTCTCTACCCCATAAAAATAGAGATAAGATTTACATACACGCTTCCTAAACCTCAGTACCTCACTTATGAAAGAAATATCGAGTATATTGTTATTGTTATTTATCTTAAACTTCGTGCTCGTACAAACTAAGATAAATCAAATGAAAAAGGATATTTAATTTTAAGTTAATAAAAACTTATAAATTACATAAATTTCCATTAAAAGGGTTCCGAAAATCCTATTTTATGAAGGAAAATGCTTTGCATGAACGTAACTTCAAATGTGAATATAAAGGGCATATGAATGTAATACAAAAGTTTTTGGAGTCCCCCGGGTACAGAGTCATCTTTATTAGGAAATACTTTATCTTCATATGTGATACTTTTCGATGCAAATTCAAATTTAATCGGATTTTAATATGGATATAAAACATTGGATGAAAAACAAAAAAAAATACGAGAGTTTTTGCTTCTGAGAAAATTCTGACGCAAAAGAAAGATAAAGAAATCCTTCTGAAAATGAATTGTCAGTTTTTATTTTTTGGGTAAGTAGGAATTAATGACTATGGTTGGTTGGTTTTCTGAAAATTCATTCAATTCCTCATCATCAGTACAAACTTCAAAGTTTTGCAATAATAAAAGAAAATACTCCTTTCCGTTTTGATTTGTTTATTTTACTCCCTCGTCCATTTCACTATACTAGAAATAAATGTTCAATAATATTTTTTTCATCCAACTTTACTTATCTGCTATATTAAAAATAGATGTCCAATAATACCTGTCCAGTTTAGAAAACCAATGGATAATTTATTTCTTTCTATTCATTTTACTCTTAGTTATTAATTACAGTCATTACCCAATATAATTCTCAAAATATTAAATTAATTATATTCAGAGGATTATATGGTAAAATTATTTTTTATCATTTATTGTTTCTTAACCTGTGTGTCAAGTCAATAGTGGAATACTCTCTCCGTGTAACAATACTTGTCAATTATTTTTGAAGTGTTGGACACTTTTCGAAATTTGAAATTCAAAAATATCTTCTTTCAACATATTGTTTCATATTATTATTTAAATATCTTAAATTATTAATTATTCTAACTTATAATACTTTTACCTAGTTTTTAAATATCTACATTTTATTTTAAAAAAATAAAACTTCAATAACTAAATTCACGTCAAAATTAAAACTTTCGAAATTTAAACCGTAACACAAAATTGGGACAGAGGAAGTATATAGTAGTAGTATTGATTTGATATAAATACTCCCTTCGTTTGTTTTTACTTGTCACTTATTTCCTAGTTGGATTTCTATTTTTATTTGTCATTTTTGACATATCAACAAAAAATAATTTTAATTTTCCTATTTTACCCTTAACATTAATTGTTTTTTCTCCAAATTAATTTTAATATACAATAGTAAACATTATTTAATAGGGGTACCGTGGTAAAATAACTATATTATTAATTATTTTTTTTAATGGTTATGTAAGTCAAAATGTGGCAAGTAAAAGCGAACGGAGGGAGTATAAAATAAATTTTACCCTCCAACCGAGAAAAATAGACGCACTGTATGGACAGTTGGACACAATATAAGAAAAATACAAATTTTCAATAGAGAATTTGCTGGTACATCTTCTGTTCTTCCTTCTCCAACCTCATTAAGCGGTGACATCAATTTCTAAGTGATCCACTTATAATTGGAGTTTCAACATTTTTGTAACATTCAAAATTCCAATCTGTAAGTTTCTAGTTATTTGAGCAGTTTTTTTTTTAAATGAATACTTTTGTTCCCATGCATATGCATTTGTATCAAAAAAAAAAAAAAATCTCATTTGGGTTTTGTATTTTGAAGCTTATAGATGTAAAATTTGTGTCATTTTTGTGTTGTGGAATTTGTAATTTTGCTACTATATTTGTTGCATGCAGATGTCCTTTCCCACGCTGAACTGTGGGATCAATTTCAGTGGCGAAATCAGAAATTTTGTTAAGGGTGTTCAAAATTTAATATATAGGAATGAAAAAAATAGTTTTTGACCTATATACTTCGTATAATTCTTCATATACATAATATAATTTTTCGACGAAAAACTATATTTGGCCATGCCACTATGTTAATTGGATTGTTCTAAGGTTGTTTCTTGATTTACCAAGAAAATTGTATTGTAATATTTCTTAGATTTAAGTTGGATTTTTAAAATAATTTTGTGTCGGGGGTTTTAAGATCTTGAGTTGAGCAAATGAATGTGGTTGGTAAAGTTAGTAGCTTTATAACACAGGGTGTGTATTCAGTTGCCACCCCATTTCATCCTTTTGGTGGAGCAGTTGATATAATTGTTGTGAAGCAACATGATGAGACTTTTAGGAGTACACCTTGGCATGTTCGATTTGGTAAATTTCAGGGTGTTCTTAAAGGGGCAGAAAAAGTTGTTCGAATTGAAGTTAACGGTGTAGAAGCCGATTTTCATATGTTTCTTGATAATTCGGGTCAAGCTTATTTTATTAGAGAGGTTGTTGCTGATAATGAGCATGAAGTAAACAAGGATTCAGGGGATTCTGTTAAAAAGGAAGAAGTGGATACGAGTGATCTTGATAATGTGAACAACAATGAAGGTGTAAAGGAGGATGATCTGTCGAGAAATGAGGATAATGACTCTAATAAAGCTGTTTTATCATCGGGAGATGAAGGTGTGACATTAGATAGGGGAGATTCCGATGGTGACAGGAGATCCTATGGGTTTCTGGATGAACAATCTTCTTTGGAGGAATCGGTTGTAGAAGAATTTGGTTCCAGTAGATATGAGAATTCAGATAATGTTGAGGAGGTGTTGGAATCACAGGACTCCGGTTCTGAAGTTGTTATGGTGAGTGTGGATGGCCATATATTGAAAGCACCCATCTTATCATCTGAAAGGGATGGGGAAGATGTCAAATTAGACACGCCTAGGTTTAATCTAGGCCCTGGTCAGGGGACAGATTTTTCTGATGGTAACTCAGAGTTCATCTCAGATGAAGCTAGATGGGCTGATGAGTATCTGAGTTATCAGGTGTCACCAAAAGTTGCCCCTGCAGATGCTTGCAATGTGAAAAATGAGAGCAGCAAGGTTGAGAACCAAACAGATGTTTATGAAATAGATGGTCAATTTCCAGTGAATTTGGATGTGGAGGTTACATCATGTGGCATTAAGAGTGATAAGGTGTCCAAAAGCTGTTTGGAGCTACCAGCATCTGGCACGCATGTTGAGAACGAGGTAAATCAGCCAGATGTGGTTTCTCCAGTGAATATCCCAGAAGTGGTTGACGATTTAGAGAAGAAGCTTCCTGAGAAACTGGGAGACAACAGCTCGTTAACTCCTAGTAAAATCCTTCACCAAGGCAAATCAGCCATGGATTCTAATGGTTCTGATGGCTCAATAGACCATCATGTTGTTAGTGATAAACACCCCGAGGAACAGAATGATGTATCCTTAGAAGTTGGAAATATACAAAGTGGCCAGCAAGAATCAGATGAATGTACTCGATGTGAAAATGTGAAGCGTCTTACAAAAGCTTTTCTCAAAGGTACAAAAGCGACTCAGCACAAGTGGGATGTTCCTCTTGTTGCTGATTACGATTGTAGCTTCACATTTAGTCTTTGATTTATTTCAACGTCCCACTAATTTCACACGCTTTTAGTAATAGTGACAGGAGTAGAGATATCTCTTTGTGGCGACTTGCTTCATGCTGGAATGGGTTCTAGTGCTGCTAGAGAAGCCTTTGATGCTAATCGCATATCTGAGGAGGAATTCAGAAGTTCTTCAGAATCCATAATCAAGAATGTAAACTTAGTTGTCAGAATTCGAGGAAACTATATTTTGTGGGACAGAGCTGCTCCTATCATTCTTGGCATAGCTGAATGTGATATAGAATTGCCTGTTGAATATGCTGATGTCATACCTGTGGAACGGAAGGAGACCTCAAAATCAGGACAGGATGATAACGGGATATCTTCGGTTCCTTCTGGAAGACGATGGACTCTATGGCCAAATCCATTTAGAAGGGTGAAGACACTTGACAACAGTAACTGTAATTCATCAAATGAAGAGGTCATTGTTGATTCTGAATCTAACTCAATATACCAGCCTATAGAACAAACTGTAATCACGCAAGGAGGCAAGGGAACTCCTCAGGAGCAACTTGTGAGAACAAATATTCCCACTTCCAGTCAAATCACATCTTTAAATTTGAAGGAGGGGCAGAATATGGTAACTTTCATTTTCTCAACCCGAGTTCTAGGGGAGCAAAAGGTTTGTCGTCTTTCTTGCACTTAAAATATTTAGTTCTAATGATGTGGTCTACTATATTTTTGCATTCTTATTTTGGTTTCTCAAGCTACTTTCTGAAACAGGTTGAATCCCATATTTACTTGTGGAAGTGGAACGCAAAAATTGTTATATCTGACGTTGATGGGACTATTACCAAGTAAGATTTTGCACTGAAAATTTTGGCCGTCAAGTTTGATAGCTTGTACATGCTATCTAGGAGATTGGCTTATTCATACTTGAACTTATAAAGCCCTTTGAAGTCATTAAAAATTTAATGTATAAAAATAGGAGTTTTGTCACATAAATCGGGATGGAGTTGGTAGTTTATATTTTCTTGAACTGTGGCATAAAAATGAAATGATTCTTGTTCTTCTTTTTAGACAGTGTATGGATTGTGCATTGTCTAAGTTACTAGATTAGACTAGCAGAAGTCCTGACCTCAGTTGAATATTGCTTAATGCATTTCCTTATATCTTTCCCACGAATATCTATAACCTTAAAGTCTATGAGCCTATAAATAAAGTCTGACAAGGTTAGATTGTGTAAAGTTATCGGAAATGAGTAGAACTGAAGTACCACAAATTCTGATGCATGCGTAGTTGAGTTGTACAGCGAGCAGATATTTTCTTGGGATGCCTATTGAGGAATACGGTGCTGTAAGCTTTATCTGATTTTATGTGAGAAATGAGAATGTATGCTTAGTGATCGTTAGTTCTTTAGAAGTAAATGTGGATATATATGATAACATACCTTTGAGGTACATGTTTCCTATCCAGGTCTGATGTTCTTGGTCAGTTTATGCCTTTGGTTGGAAAGGACTGGACACATTTTGGAACTGCCAGACTTTTCTCTGCAATCAAGGTACGTCTTTTCTCTGATCCATATTTGAGATTTCGCATCTATAAATTCCATTATTTCTCTAAAACAGTAGTATGTATCTATGTTGCTCGGACTCTTCAAAAATGTCAATGGATGCGTGTCAGATTCTTCAAAAGTATTGTATTTTTGGAGAATCCGACACGGATGCGGCATCGAAAGTGAAGAGTCCGCTCAACTTACGTATGTATATGTGTGTGTGTATACTTACATACATATATATGTATATGTATACACATTATTTCACACTTATGTATATCAGTATATTTTCCAAATAGCTTATTAACCACACTTTCCAAGTAGATAATTATATGCTGAAGTTGAATGTGGCTTTATACAAGGACCAAGAATTTGTTTTTTGGCTTTATTCTAGGACTAAATATTTGGATTTCAGAATAAGTTCTTTATTCAAAAATGTTAGTGTATTTGCTTTTAGAGGCGGTCAAACAATGCAAGACATATAATTATCACTTAATGTAAGATCTGTTCGAGTTTCTCCTGTTGTGCTGTGGTTTATTTGATTAAAACATACTGCATATTTTTCAGTACAAATGTGGGGTCCAAGAGTAAGATGGGGGACGTACAAATTGTTATCTATTGCCTTTTCCATTTTTATATTCTTCCATTTTCTTAGCATATGGAATAGCATGAGTGTTATCTCTTCTTCTTGTTTGTTTCTATGACTTTTGTTTGATTGTTATCTGTTCTAAGCCGAGGGTCTATCGGAAACAACCTCTCTACGTCATCTGAGGTAGTGGTATGGACTGCGTACACTTTACCCTCCCCAGACCCCACCTGGTGGGAATACACTTGGGTATGTTGTTGTTGTTGTTGTTGTATGGAATAGCATGAGTATCTGACACAAATGAGGCTGCACATCTATGACCTCTCACTTCTATTGACCCGAATTTTCTTAATAGTTTCTCATGGATACTTCTATTGATATGTATTAGCTTCTTAACTTCAGGAAAATGGGTATCAGCTGCTCTTTCTCAGTGCACGTGCGATTGTTCAAGCATATCTGACCAAGAATTTCCTGTTCAATCTCAAACAGGTTAATGAGATATTTTAGTCTATTGATTGAGATTATGTTATAATACACTGTTAAAGAGTTAGTTGGCACTGTTAGTAGGTGGTTAGTGGTTGTTAGACGGAGGCACGTGATTGTCACGTGAGGTGTTTAAATCAGTTTTCAGTCTATAAAAGGGCTGATTAGAGCTGTAAACAGTGGTAACACAATAATGTGAATCCTCTTCTTCCTTCTTCCGAAATGTTATCTCAAGCTTGAGTTGTTCTTCATATCTATTGTTGCGTGCGCATAGTTCTAGAAGTTGTAGGAACATTAACACATGTACTAGCATATGCATTCATGAGATATCGACCACACCAGTCCTAGACGTCTGAATTATAGTGACATTTTCTTCAGAATCCCAGAGGAAACAGTTGCTTGAATTTTCTCCTTACACATCTTCAAATATTTAGGGGGTCTCATGGTGTTCAGATTAGCTTGAGTCGTAACTCTCATAACTTGGCCTTTTCTTTTCTTTTGCTTATACTTTTTCTCCTACTATTCATTGTTCTCTCCCAGTATGTCTGTTTCTTTTCCTGTTGTAAGGAAAGGATAGTCTTAGAGGATCATTTTGCTCATGATACTTGTCGTTCAACTGTATGTGCCACCTTGAATTTCTTGGATGCGGCTTTCTTTCGTCTTGTCATTGTTCTGTGGTCTGATTATCCAATGGGCTCTCTGACTATAAAGGTTAAATGCTCTGTAGGATGGAAAAACTCTACCCACTGGACCTGTTGTCATTTCCCCCGACGGTTTATTTCCGTCGTTGTACAGAGAAGGTAAGGCATCCTTCTAATGTCTCCCCATGCTTGTTGTTTGCATCAAAGTGCTTAATCGGTGCATAAGAGTTGGACATGTTTCTTGGTGTGGGGCTGTGATGAAAGTATTCAAAAATTTTGGCTTTCTTCACGGAGTAATTTACGACTTTTGCTGCGGATGACTACTTTGAAGAGCACATATGCTGCTTTGCCACAAAAAGAAGTTGCTTTCTCTCTGTACTTACGGTTATCCGACATATGCTCTGTTGAAAATTTGATATCCATTACTGCATGTTTTAGGTGTATTTTCTGGTAAGGTCATGAATATTTTGAGTACAAATAGATATGTTAGATATGTTTCGACCATTGAGCATAAAGAATGCCTGAACGCCGTAATTAGATCCACCATAGACTTAGCTATTTTATCTTCTCTTGTTTAAAGGAAAAGATCTAGCTTGGAGTGTGCAGATTATATTCCAGCACTATAAGTTCATCTAAATCTAAAGGGAAGTAAATACACGTGGCATGATATTTCTTCAATTATATTCTTTTGATATCCTAATTTCCATTACTTTTTCTTCACGTGCATTCTCTGATAGTCTAATCTAAATGTTTCTCAAGTATGGTACAGATTTCTGTCTATTTTTCTGCCTATTATTTGCTATGATGTCATCATTTCCGAAATTGCTTTCGAATGCATGTTGAAGGCAATAAGTTTCCTACTTTAAGAAGAACTACATGTATTCTGATTTGGTGATTTGGTTTACTTCTCCTTTTCTATCCGTCATGACAGTTATAAGAAGAGCTCCTCACGAATTCAAGATAGCCTGTTTAGAGGTATGCACCTCAAGCTGACAGTTCTTCGGGTGGACTCCGACCCCTTGGAATCTTTTAGTGTGTGTCCTTTCTAATGCTATTTGTACTTTTCAGGACATCAAAGCACTTTTTCCACAAGATTACAACCCATTTTACGCAGGCTTCGGGAATAGGGACACTGATGAATTCAGTTACAGAAAAATTGGAATTCCCAAAGGCAAAATATTTATAATAAACCCCAAGGTTAGCAATCCCAGACATTTGCTTTATTGTCAACTACATGATTTGTCAATTCAGTGTACAATGTTTGCCTAACATGTTAAAGTGGACTTGCAGGGGGAGGTATCAATTAATAATCAAATTGATGTGAAATCCTATACTTCATTGCACAGTTTAGTCGATGACATGTTCCCACCGACATCCATGGCTGAGCAGGTAAGAAGAAATTCTCATCTTTTGTGTAACATCATCTCAGTAGTTTGCCAGTAATTCTAGTGTCGAGATAATTGATACAGTTTAGGGGGAAAATAGATTGAATGCTGTCAGAGTTAACATCCATGTTGTGATATTAGATATAGTTAAGCCGTCTAATAAATTTGCTGCTATAAGCGTATAGTACTTCAGATTATCAGATGCTGCAACAAAAACATCACACTCAATCCTTTTATGAGTTCATATATATATATATATTTCTGTGTTATTTATGTTGTTTTAACACCGATAAATCCAACTTTTCTCTCCGTCTTTTCTTGTTCACCCCTCCATTTCCGTGACTTTTCACATCTAACACCACCGATAGATTTAGGAAGTTGACAACCATCTTCCCCAGAAAATGCGCGTAATGTGCGCAAACCATCAATCCTCTTGTTATTTTCTATCACCCACCATCATGGTTTTGGCTATTTAATTAGATGCGCACGTCTCTGTTCTTTCTTTAGCCAGTTTCCATTGTAAACCACCTTTTCATTTACTGATTATCTTGGAGATTTGACTAAATTTGTGGTTTACTAAGTAGGCATTTTGTCACTTTGTTCTGGATGTGTGCAGGAAGATTATAACATATGGAACTATTGGAAAATGCCCATCTCAGACATCAACTACTTGTAGAGTCTTGTCTCCATAGAAATGGATGTATTTTGTTGATTTGGGAAGCTGACAATAAGTGTCATTGCTGATTTGTAGTCTAATTTTAAGGAAAAATACTTTACTTGCAACCGGTGCTTACACCAAATCGACCAATTAACCTTAAGGGGTTGTTTAGTTGGAAACAAGCTATCCCGGGATTAGTTATCCCACCCTCAAGGTGGGATAAAAATAACACTACAATTCCGGAATAACTAATCCCGGGATGAGTTATCCCATGCATTTTATTCCAACCAAACATGGGATAAGCTCATCCTAAAATTAATGCCGAAATTAGTTATCCTTTATCCCTTGTACCAAACTAGCCGTAAGAGTTACAAATTAAAGTGAGAATACATATCACATAGTGCGAGTTACTGACAAAAGTTTATATGATGGACGTTTGTCTTATCGTCATTAGTTTGACACCGGATGCAAATAAGTTTTTTTTCTTCTTATTTTGAGTGTATAAAAACGATTTTGTAGTCATGATCAATTCACATTGTTGTTTCATTTAAAGCATAAATTCCTGAGGGAATAAAATTTTTCGAATGAGGCCCTTAGTACTTTTATGGGCCCTTCCCTTTCTAATTTTCTTCTTCACGTTACAAAGTGCATTTGTTCTATTGGTTTAGTTACCAATAATAAAACATGTTGCATTATTTTTTTCATGTGGCCAATGAAAGGTTGTACTTCCTTCGTTTAAAAAAAAAATTACCTACTTTTTTTTTTAGTCTATTTCAAGAAGAATGATGTTTTTTCTTTTTTGACAACACTTTAATTTCAACTTTCTACCTGATATATTTAAGATTACATGATTAAATGACATTTTGGTACATTTGACATAACTTTAATTTAAGACCACAAGATTCAATTTTTTTTGAAATTTTTTTAAACTCCGTGTCAAGTTAAATTAGGTTATTTTTTTTGAAACGGAGGGAATATTATTTTAAAGGTTTTTGTTCATTACAAACCGGTGCTGATTAATTTCAAGAGGATGGATGTATTATTATGAAAAAGCGAATCTGAAATTTTCTTAAGATTAACTCATTTCACTTTCGAATTATAGGTTCAAAATCAATTTTTTTTCTTACAATTTTAGTGATATTTGCGTGCGCTTGCACATATATAACTCTTCGTATTGAAACCCAAAAATATTGGGATCAATTGAGCCAACGGGCTGTATGCAACATCATCCAACTACTACTTTTAATATCGATATTTGATTTAGAACGTCAATTTTTCACTTACAAAGGTACACTTAATAATTATTACTCCCTCCGTCCCATTTTATGTGTCGCCTTTTGATCGGATATGGAGTTTAAGAAATAAATGATGACTTTGTAAAGTTTATAAAATTCCCCCTCTTAAAGTCATTTTAATGTTTACCTTTTAGTTGTCTTTTCTTATTAAGTGGGACCCAGTAAAGATAAAATAAAAATGATGTCATTAAATAATTGTTATGATATTCTTTTTGAGATGGAACAAAAAAAAAATGGCGACACATAAAATAAAACGGAGGGAGTACATCATAGAATACTTTAAGCTTGAATGTGCACGTACTATATATTAAAGTATCTCGACTTAACGTGAACCCATACTCCTCCACCTATACGCACCCCAGTTAGTAAAGGTGCCCTTAATTAACAGAATTAACTGAAAAAATTGTCCCGCCAAAAGACACCAATGAACGAACCTTCCAGTTTGCTATGTCAACAGAAACAATTCACCCTTTCTCTACTAAAATCTCCTCACAAACTCTCCACACTAAACCACCTGAAATCGCTCCACTTACACCTCCTCCGCACCGGCCTTAACCACAGCAATTACGCCATCGGAAACTTCATCACCCATTGTGCATTTCTTGGACTAATGTCGTATGCAGCCCAACTGTTCGATAAAATGTCGCAACCAAATTCTTTTGTTTGGAATACCCTCATAAGAGGGTATCAACAGAATCAATTTCCCAAATATACCCTTTATTATTTTGAGCAAATGCGGGTTAATAATGTGCAGCCTGATAGATTTACCTACCCTTTCATCATTCGTGCTTGTTCGGATTTAAAGGAGTTTGAAAAAGGGGTTGTTCTTCATGGGCAGGTGGTTAAAATTGGGGTTAATCTTGATGTCTTTGTGGGTACTAAGTTGATTGAGTTTTATACAACAATGGGGGATTTGAAAATGACGAAGAAAGTTTTTGAGGAAATGGAGGATAAGGATGAGGTAACGTGGTATGCTATGTTATCGAGCTATGTTAATAGATTTAATGATATGGAGAAAGCTCGGGATTTGTTTGAGAAGATACCGTGTAAGGATGTTGTGATTTGGCATACTATAATTCTGGGGTATGTTAAAGCTGGGGAGTTGGAGTTAGCGAAAGAGTGTTTTGATAGAGCGCCTGTTAAGGATTTACTCATGTATAATACGATTTTAGGTTGTCTTGCGAAGAATGGTGAAGTTGAATGTCTATTAGGGTTGTTTCGTGAAATGCCTTGTAGGGATTTGGTATCTTGGAATACGGTGATTGGAGGGGTTGTACGCGATGGGAAGATTAATGAAGCTATGAGATTGTTCTATGAAATGCAAAGATTTAATTTGTTGCCTAATGATGTTACCTTGGCAAGTTTACTCTCTGCTTGCGCACAAGCTGGAGCTCTAGATACTGGGAAATGGTTGCATTCGTATATTGATAGGAGGTTTTCTGAGTTAAATGCTGTGATTGGGACAGCTCTGGTGGATATGTATTGCAAGTGTGGTGATTTGGAGAGTGCTGCAGATGTCTTCAATAAGATGTCCGAACGTGATGTTGTAGCTTGGAGTGCTATGATCATGGGGTCATCAATGAACGGGCAGAGTAGAACTGCATTGAACTTCTTTTACCGTATGAAAGATGAATCTGAAAAGCCAAATGATGCAACAATTTTGGGGGTTCTGTGTGCTTGTGTGCATGCAGGGTTGGTTGATGAGGGAAGGAAGTGCTTTTATGGCATGTCTGAAGAGTTTGGTTTAACACCAAAGTTGGAGCATTATGGTTGTATGGTTGACCTCCTTGGTCGAGCTGGTTTGCTAGATGAGGCATATAATTTGATACAATCTATGCCATATGAGCCACACACGGGTGCCTGGGGCGCCTTGCTAGGTGCATGCAAGATACATGGAAATGTTGAGCTTGCTGAAAAGGCCATAGAACACTTGACTCAACTTGACCTTGAGGATGGGGGCTACCTAGCAATTATGTCCAACATATATGCTAATGCAGGAAGGTGGGAAGATGTCTCAAAAGTCCGAAAATTGATGAAGGAAAAAGGCATTGGTAAATCACGAGGGATTAGCTCCATTGAGGTTAATGGAGTAATACACGAATTTGGTGTCCAAGAGAAAAAACACCCTCAAGCCAGAGAAATATATGATATGATAGATGAGATCTATAGACGACTCAAGAGGGTAGGCCATGTTGCAAGCACCAGAGAGGTATTTTTTGACGTTGAAGAGGAGGATAAGGAAAAGGCTTTGTTCTTCCACAGTGAGAAAATGGCTGTTGCTTTCGGACTTATTGCAACAGATAAAACAACTATCATTCGTGTGGTGAAAAACCTTCGCATTTGTCCTGATTGTCATGCAGCTATGAAGCTGATTTCTGCTAGCTTTGAAAGAGAAATAGTCATTAGAGACCGCCATCGTTTTCACCACTTCAAGAATGGTTTTTGCTCTTGTAAAGACTATTGGTGAATATACAAATTCCCCTTCAACCATCATTCCTCATGCCAGTGCAAATGGATAATTGCTAAAAGAGCCCAAGAGGCAAACAATCAGTAAATCATACAAACAGTACGTATAAAGTTCGACGGTATAGGCATTCTCATACCTAAGACAGGCTACGAAACAAACGTAATGTCATGGGCGGCTTATTGGCAATGCCCCACGACCAGATAGCCGCGCCCCATGGCTCCTTGGCAAACCTCCCAAAGCCTAGTGCCATGGACAGCCCCATCCCCCTGGCTTTGCTAATTGACAAGCGTGCATGTGACTATGTGCTCCACCAGTTACACGCACCTGTGCCCATACACAGGCAATGCCCACAACACCCATCAGCTCGCAGCCCCCTTAGCACCAGGGCGCACTTGCCTCGTAGCCCACACCCTGCACATAGTGCATACAGGATGAAGCCAAAGACAAGGACAAACTCTCTCCAAGTGTCATAACGGACCAGCCTACCCTTCTAACTCTGACTCTGCCTTGCCATGTCATGATGTTGTACAAGTTGCTTGGAGTCCTTTGTACAGCCACAGGTCATATGTTCATTTATAGCTTTAACGCGCTTGTGTCTTCATTTTTCAAAGCCATGGTTCAACATAAAAGACGTCATATCCTTGAAGGACTATCTAGATGCGTCAAAGATATTTGGTAAGAGTTTTGTTGAAAGTCTGTTAAATTTTTGTAGTGTTAAGAGTTAATGGTAAAAAACACACCTAAACTATCACATTTTTGCTAGTTTCATACCTCAACTATCACTCCTTTTGTATTAAAACACACCTCGATGTTGAGTTGGCCTACACGTGCTGTGGTTGATTGGGAACAGATAGTTGGCCAACTTAGCATCGATGTGTATTTTAATAAAAAGGGAGTGATAATTTAGGTAGGTAAAGAGAGCAATGAATAGTTGATGTACGAAACTCGCGAACAAATGATCCTTTAGGTGTGTTTTTGACCATTAACTCTAGTGTTAATATTCATTTTAGTTTTCCAAATTTTTTTCCCCACAAATTCCATATTCAATCAAAAACTCAATAAAAGAAAGAGCATTTTACTTAACAAGATGATAGTTGAGATCAAATGGAAAGAAATACACCAACAAAGAATAAGGCAAAATTTTATCGACAAAAAAGAATTTAAAGGAAATGAAAAAAGAATAGGGGACAATGTATATATGCTTTAGTAGAAATTCAACTAATATGCACTTCTAGCACAAACAAAAACATTCTGCAATAGTGCTTGTACTCAAGGTTCTTCAGAGCCACAATCAATTTTTCTGGGATTGATTTCTCTTCTCTTCATCTACCATTAATATTTGTAGCCAGTTTCCAGAGACGAATTCGTTTACAAAACTGCTGAAATGCAGCTTCAGTATTTCCAGCAGCGATCTACTGCAACAGATTACTGTTCTTCGTATCTTGTCTGAGATAACACACACACACACTCTGAAACCACTAGCTCGAATCAGAGAGCAAACATTGGATTATAATCTGAATCAGATAAGTCCGTGTGAAATGAGCTGGTTCTAGTCCTTGTATACTTCTGTCTCTTCCTGATTTTGCGATTCCTTTTAGACTTCACAACATAATAAGTCATGGCACCTAAAACCCCTCCCATTATGATTCCTGAGACAACTGTCGTAAAAATTGCAGCCCATACATTACGCCGGCCAATTACTACATAAGAGGCAGATACGAAGGCCAGATTAGTGAAAACCGCGGCCAACCACATTAGTTTGTTAATCACCCCAATAACCCTTTTCTCCGTTTTTGTCTCACCCCTGACTACTGTGATTTGCACAACTACAACAGCCAGGGCCGTGAAGAGTGCAAGAGCATTCGTGAAATAGAAGATCTTAAATGCGGGGGTGTTGGATGCCACAGCATATCCAGAATCTTCATCACCACCAGGAACTGTGAATATAGCAGCAAAAGCTACTGTTGCAAAAAGAGAGGCAACAATAGTTACAGAATTGGTAGCAGTGTTTATTCCTTCTCTGTGGAACTTTTGAAGCTCCTTCGCAATACCAGTCATGTTCTTGTTAGTCTTTCGAGCTTGTTCAAGCTGGGAGTGAACGTTTTTCTTGATTTCTGTCACTGTCTTCCTAAGCTCATCTCGAGGCTGATTCAATTCATTGGCTCTACAAGCACCAAAACGCATCAAGCACTCTTTTAGTTCTGTGGATTCTTCAGACATAGGAAGCCCTTCAGCTATGTCTAGAGCTGTTTTGTGTTCTCTTGTCAATGCATTGACATTTGTGTCGTCGAGCAACAAGAGCTCATGCACTATCTGCAGACATATAAAGCTAAATTCAAAATCACAAATTCTTTAATGCCAAACATTACCAGTGTTTTGTAAACACCAGTTTCCTTTGACCAGCTATGTTACAGTGACAACCTCTTATTCCAAGAAAGTATGGAAATCCATAGAAACCTAATATTCTCCATTTATAATGAGGACTTTGGAATGTAACACTAACTAATTACATCAAAATATTTCCTTTCTTCTCCCCTCCATATCATTATTTTCTATATATTCTGAAAAACATCTTTGCTTAATATGTGTTCACTATAAATTTTAGGCATAATACATAGATAGACACCTTAACTTGGTTTCAACTAGCCACTAAGTGCTCCATCTTTGAGGATGCACATCTAGACACTTCAACTCATCTCTACTGTTTCAGTTGAACACACCAACTTACAAAATGATCATCTAGACACCTCTAAAATTTATGTGCCACGTTAGCGCCAGATCTCCACGAGACATAGTGAAGAGTGAAGACAAGTTGAGGTGTCTAGATGTGCACTCCAAAAGTTGGGAGTGTTTACTTACCAGTTGCAACTAAGTTTGAGAGCCTATTCTATGTATTATGCCTAAATTTTAAAGACCAGGTTATAAATTCTAAGCATTGTACAAAAGTTATTCAAGGATGTCTAAAAATGCTTTAAGTATCTCTAAAACTTCTAAATGAATGCGTTTGACATGAAGTGGAGAGAGAGGTTACTCCATAGTAGTTATAATTTAAACTCCTGGTGTATCTCAGCTATAGTAAGATAATTCTGAAATGCACCTACGATATCTCCAGCAGTTGTATCTATAACGAAATTTGAGCGTGCTCATATCTGATCAAACCGAAGCTGGGAGAGAAATTTAAGATGGCCTTAGCCCGTATAACAATGAATCACAGTTTTAAGCAATCAAAAGAAGCTATACAATACCTCTGACCGCTTTTTCCGTGTGGCAATATGTAATGCAGTATTGCCAAACTTATCAGGAAGCATTACAATAGCTGGATCTGCTTGCAGGGTCAACTTCACCACTTCGCAGCTAACGCCTTTTACAGCCATATGTAGAGCAGTCTGTCCTTTCTTATCGGTTCTTCTTGCCAGTTGCGGATCCTTTTCCAGCAAGGCTCGAACAATATCCAAGTGGCCTTGGCGTGCAGACAAATGCAACGCGTTTTTGCCATTGGATCTTGATATCTCTAGTAAGCTGGAATCCTTGGAAAGCAGTTCATGGACAACTGCTGTATGCCCTTTTGTGGCTGCAGATACAAGAGGAGTTGCATTTGATTGGCCAAGTGTCCTGCTCAACTCTGGCTCATGCTCCAACAGTAACTTAACAATAGCTGCACATACATTTCCATGTTTTAGCAATCAAAATGTTCAATAACAGAGAATGCTCAAAAATTCAAATGTAAAGACACAACCAGAAGTAAAAATAATACTCCCTCTGTTTCAATTTATGTATCGTTGTTCGGATTTTGAAGGTCAAACAAGTTGTTCTTTGATCGTAATTTTCTCACAAACACCACCACAACAACAATCAATTCAATTACTGTCGTTTTGGTACATGGGATAAGTATAATAATCCCGGGATAAAATTTGAGATTAACTTTATCCGGTGTTAGCTAATCCCGGGACTACTTTATTCCACCATTTGTACTAAATTGATGGGATTACTATCCCATATGGAAGGTGGGATAAAATAATCTCATGGATATCCAAGGGTTGGGAAATCTGTGCTTATCCCATCCCGTCTACCAAACAACTAAGGCCCAGGCCAACAAAATGCATTCAGATTAAAGAACCAACAAGAAGTATAAAAACATCTACAAAAATACAAACTATTAAACACCACCAAATCAATTCATGAATACTCTTAATGAAAATTCTTCAAAGCCATGTACAAATGTTCCTTACCTCGATGACCTTGGTTAGCAGCAATGTGCAAGGGATCAAGACCAGAACGATTTTTCGTCGTGATCCCTTCCTTTGTACTATAAGGTAACAACTCCTTAACAACATCAATATATCCCCTTTCAGCAGCAGTAAATAACGCGGTTTCGCCTAGTTCATTTACCTCATTCACCATTGCTTCCCTTATCTCAGCCACCTCTGCATCAAACTCCGCCCCGCTCATCGTCTTCAACATTTGTGCATCAATTTCCCCTAATATCTCCCTCACAGCAGCCACGTCCCCGCGTTGAGCCGCAAGATGCAGCTCCGTGTCATTGTGTCGCCCCGTCACCTGCTTCACATACTTTTTCTTCCCTGTTGGATCTATCCTTTTCCCTGAATTTGATAAAAGTAATGCTTTCCCTGAATTTGAAACAAACAGGGCTTTACTTGAATTTGATGGCATCAGAGCTTTGCTTGAATGTGACACCACCAGTGCCGGTGCTCGTGGCGATGGTGATGGCGATGGCTCACCGGCGTAATTCATGTTGGAAATCGGATGTGGGGCCAGAGGTAGCCCCATTTCCAAATCCATTGCACCTGAATCACACAAATCCAAAAAAAATAAATTATGTACTAATAAAATGCCGCTAGACGCTCTGTCTATGGTATAACTTCGTCCAAAAAACAAAAAGAACCTATACATCAACAATAATGTCTCAATCCCAAATAAGTCACAATAATGTCTCAATCCCAAATAAGTCTATTCGTCTATATGAATGTAATTTTCAAAATCCTTATTGCTCAGGAAAACACGATTTTTGTTTATTTGAACCCAACAATATATAATCCTACACTACAACAATAACAACGTCTCAATCCCGAACAGGGGCAGAGGTAGAGGGATGCAACGGGTCCAACTGAACCACATTGTTAAATTATACTATGAAAATAGGAACACAAGTTGTTTTTTTTTTTTTTTTGTATGTATATAAATTGTTGAATCCGCTTAACATACAAAATATTTCTTTTTGGATCCCCTTATTTGAATTCCTGGCTCCGCCGCTGATCCCAAACAAGTCCATTGATCTATATGAATGTAATTCCCAAGATCCTTATGGCTCAGGAAAACACATTTTCATTTCTTTGAATCCAACAGTATATAATATAATCAAAAAATTTCATATTTTTTTTCGAAAACATAACGAAAAAAGTTGATGTGTTCACCTTGTTGGTTGATGGAAGCCATTATACAATTTTATTTTTCCTTCGTTTTTTATGAGTCCATAAAATGGAGGTTTTTATTTGTTTTTGTTTTTTTTCTATTTTGGCGAAGAAATGGAGGAAATTATGGTGAGATAAATGAGGAGGAGAGGGGCGGCAACGGCGGACGGGAAAAGGGAAGAGGGGGACGCCGCCGGTGGTGGTTAAAACGGTTAATGTGAAATGATGTTGACGCCGATGTACTGATTATTACCATATTCTTAACAACCAAAAGGTTCGGATGTTATTTGTTAGTTATAATATTTGGTTTTTGACTTTTGCTTTTACTTTAGTGGTTATTAGAAAGTGTACAATAAGTGGTGGAGTGTAAATTTTAATGAGAGGTATTGAGTTCAAGTATCTAAAAATGAAAAATAAATAAATAAATTATTAAAAGCGTCACTTCAAAATGCAATGCGTCAATTTGAATTTAGTCGGATTTAATGAGAGGTCTTGAGTTCAAGTATCTAAAAATGAAAAAAAAAAAATATTTATTAAAAGCGTCACTAACTTCTAAATGCAATGCGTTTTGAATTTAGTCGGATTCTAATATTGATATCAGACATAGAATGAAAAACTAGATTCAGTATAATAGCTCGCAGATCACACAGGAGAGGTAAACCACATAGACAAGCTTAAGGTGACGAGATTGACCGAGAAAACATGCGGGGTGTTTCAAATTCATTTGAGCAAATCATATAATATATTTATAAATAAATAATACCCCCTCTGTTTTAATTTGTTTGTGTTACTTCATTTTTAATTCTGTTTCATAAAAAAATATTTTTGTCCTTTTTTGATAACTTTTTAATTCTAACTTTCCACCTAACTTGTTTCAGACCACAAAATTAAAGAATTTTTTTTTTCATTTTGCATATGTTTACTTTTAAAATTACAAGATTCAGAAATCTTCTTTACTTTATCTTAAACTTTGTTCAAGTTAAACCAGACAAATAAATTGAAATGGGAGAATAGTGTATAACCATTTTATTTATTTGTTTTTACCGATGAATAGAAAATTAAACTAATTCAAATAAAAAATCGTTTTAACAAGTCATCCACGCAACAAAATAGAAGCATCGAAATAGGAGTAGGTTTACTTTAAAGGAAATTTCAAAAGTCAACCTTGAATGTAATTAGGGGGAGTTTGTAGCTGGTGGAAAGGTTAAATTCGGTATAAGTAATATTATGTTTCGTAATTGCTCCGGAAATAAGTTATTTATGTACCAAATTAATGTGATGCTTGATTATAATTTTTGAGGCCAACATAATTAATATATGTATAAGTTACGAATCACAACAAATTTAATAACGTAAATTTAAGAAAATAAAGTACTAATAATTTGTTGTAGTGAGCTAAATTGCAACTAAATTGATATTTATTGTAAGAGACGACTCAATAGATTTGGTGGTGCAAATTCAAAATATATTAAAGGTCCATAAACTTCTTTTATAAACAATTGGATTGGGATCCCCTCTGGTGATCTTTTACTCCGGTATTCCTCAATGGTGGTATGAAACCTAAGTTGCGTGGACTCTTCATTTTCGATGTCGCACTCGTGTCGAATTCTTCAAAAATATACTACTTTTGGAGAATTCGACACAACCATATTTTCGAAGAATCCAAGTAACATAGTATGAGACTGTGTCAACTCAGCTTATTTAAAGACTGTAATTGATTTGTAGAAGTGTAAGGGCCTTCAATGGGGCTTACGCTATGTCAATCTGAATTAGTCGGGGTCTCAATGCGAGTATTAGACATCGGAGGAGGAATTAAAGGAAAAAGAACAATGATGATATATATTACTGTATATATAAAATAGGAGCATCATGATATAGGTTATCATGGTTCTTTCATTACTTGTTACCCAAGTTGCTTGGACTCTTCAAAAATGTCTATGGTGCGTGTTGGATCCTCCAAAAATAATATATTTTTAAAGGATCCGACAGGGGTGCAGCAACATTTTTGGAGAGTCCGAGCAACTTAGCTTGTTACTTCTCCATTATATCTTTTCCAATTTTGATGACATTTTTTCACCAAACAAACCTCTTTCCCTTTCCAACAAATCAGATAAGAAGACATAGGAGTGTGGCTGAATAATACTCCATGAAGAAGTATTCTCTTTTAACAAATCCAATCAATTAAATCACACTGATTTAGGGAAATACTTCTATTGGACTTCTAACAGAATGCCTATTAGAAGACCAAATTATGTATCCTTGGGAATGTCCTGTATGATCTGACGATTTAACTGTTACATTATAAGACGCCTTCTGATTCAACGATGTAAATTTCAAGATTTTAGGATTAACAGTCACCTTAACGCCTTTGAGACCAAATACTTTAACTGTGTAAGCTGAAATTGCTTCTCCGACATTAGTCACAGTCCTCGTATATGTTTGAGCACTTGATTCCTTAGGGATATAAAATGACGGGTAGTTCAACTCGGATTGAGGTATGCTTGACGTACAATGTACCTTTTTTTTCACAATGGCACTGACTTGATTATCTGTATAGTTCAAGCCACATAAGTATGGGATGTAATCTTCGAACTGGATGTCATAAATGAATCCAGGATCATTTGCTCTTGATGGATTCACGTGCCCTGACCCAAGTGTAAGTAGATCAGCAGGTTTAAGTGTCTCGTCCTGAATTAGATCATTTCCATGGTTGATGAAATCAGCAGTGGTCATGATTGCGGATTTAATTGCAGCTGGAGACCAATCTGGATGTGCACTCTTTAACAGTGCTCCAACTCCTGCAAGGTGAGGGCAAGACATCGACGTTCCTGAAAGGAAGTTAAACGTGGATGAAGCTGCAGTTGCAGATGTTATTGCGGCTCCTACAGAGGCTGGCCACGCTGCAAGGATATTCACTCCAGGGCCAATAATGTCAGGCTTTAGTATGCGACTCTGCATAAATGGTCCTCTGGAAGAAAAGTAAGCAACCGTTGGCGCGTGCTTGTTTCCAGACCTCGTTCCCTTGAATAATATCGTTCCAACTGGTGTTGATGTTGATTTGGTATAGGTTATGATCATTTGTCCGTCATTGTAACCAACATTTGTCGTGGGAAGGACATCATTTTCTGAGAATGTTGTAGAGCCATGATACTTTTCGTTCATGAGAATCATGCCAGCACCACCAGCCAATTCCACTACTTCTCCCTTATTTGTTCTAGATTTGTAACCGCTTGTATCACACAACACTATTTTACTCTTGACATCGCTTGTATTCAACGATTCACAACCATTACCATTCACGATTGGTAACAATTTTCGTGAAAAATTTGTTTGTTGAAAGGCTGATTCACCCTCATACTCTGCTCCGTTACCCAAAACTGCTACCGCGCTTATCTTTCTATCTGTTGTGCTAGCACCGACGGTTAGAATCCATGGGGCTCCATTTATTACACTACCCTTATCCGGTCCACCATTTCCTGCTGAGCAACTTACAAAAATCCCCTTTTTCATCGCACTATACGCACCAACTGCGATATAATCATCATATAAAGGCGAAGACACTGCTAATCCAATTGACATGGAAATCACATCGACACTATCTTCAATTGCAGCATCAAGACCAGCTACGACATCGGCTTCTAGACAATAGAAATAACAAACTTTGTACATGGCCACATGGGCTCGTGGCGCTATGCCAACAGCCGTGCCATTAGCATCACCAAAAAAATTGGCACCATCCACAAAGTTCCCCGCGGCTGTGCTTGAAGTATGTGTTCCGTGTCCATTTTCGTCCCACGGGGACTTACCCAGCTGAGCAAAATTTCTTGCTCCAATAAGCTTCTTGTTACAATAAGTTGTAACATTGAACTCACATTTGCCTTTCCATTTAACAGGTGGATTAGGCATTCCATTATCATTAAATGAAGGATGTTGAGGAGAAATTCCAGTATCTAATACACCAATAATCACACCTTTACCTAAATTTGATGCATTCCACAAGCCAACATTCTGGTGCAAGCCAAGGAAACTTGGACTGTGTGTGGTGTGCATCTGCAGTACCCTTTGGGGACGCGCTGACACAAAACCGGGCTTTTTTTCCATTTCTTTCACTTCATCTGATGACAATGTAGCAGCAAAACCATTGAACACATGACGATAAGAATATAAAATGCGCGATGAACTATTCGAATTTGTAGGCAAAAATGATTGATGCCAGAGAGATAAATCTTTTGAATTTGAGAAAAGTTGATTATGAAATTCAAGATGTACTATATAAGTTTCTAATTTACTTTGATTAGTGAGATGGTCACCAGATGTTTTTGATGAATGAAGCAGGACAAAGCAGAGAAAGGCTGAAATGAATTTCAGATCCATATTTTGTTTAGGTGACTATCACATTTTGCAAGATGTGCATATATAATAATGTAGATCATAACTCCCTCCGTTCCTTTTTACTTGTCATAGTTTCCTTTTTGAGGGTCAAACGATGTGAACTTTAACCAACATTTTAAGATATATTTTTTCATCATATTGATATGAGAAAATTTGCAACTTATAGCACTTTTCGTATAGTTTTTGAATATCCAAGTTTTAATTTTAAGATATTAAATTAATCTAATCTAATTTAGTGTTGAAAATTAATCAAATTGACTCTCAAGAAGCGAAACATAACAGCTATTTTGGAACGGAGGAAGTATCACATAAACTTATAATAGTATGAACACTCTTATTTCATATCTAATGTATATTAAGAAAAAAGAACATAGGCTATAATTAGCCATTTAATACTATTATGTAGGATAATAATGTATTAAACCCTCTCTTATCTAACTCGTATAATATATGCATAACACTTATAATGGGTTTAGTACATTATTATCCTAAATAATACGTATTTTAAACCCTCTGTTATCTAACTCATAATATATACATAATACTTATAATGGATTTAGTACATTATTATCCTAAATAATACGTATTAAATGGCTAATTAAGCCTATGTTCATTTTAGATGTATATAATCTTGATTAGATCATATTTAATTTATTATGATCAGTAATTCAGTTTTCTGCCAAATTATCCATATTAACTTATTCAAACATAGAGTTGTCAAGCTCAGCCCATCCAGACTTTAGCCTACAAGGACTTTGGAATTTTATGGGTCACTCCGGAAAAGGGTCAAAATGTCCTTAAACTATGTGAAATTGAACAAAATGGCCCTCCTCTAATAGTTTGATCCAACAATGCCCTTACCGTCAATATTTGGGTCCAAACATACCCCTGTCGTTAATAGTTTGATCAAAAAAATCCCCCTATCATTACTTTTGTGTCAAAAATAGTTTAGGGGGCACTTATGCCTTTTCCTTAATTAATATTCATATAAAATAATATATAAATTCCCTCGTAACTAATTTATAAATTATTACTCCCTCCGTTCATTTTTACTTGTCCAATATACTAACAGTTGTCTAATTTTATTTGTCCAATTTAAATCAAGAGATAATTTATCATTTTGTGTCTATTTTATCCTTGTTATTAATACATATTCATTTTTTAATATTTAAATGACTTATAATTAATGGGGGTAATATAGTAAAATTACTCTTTTATTTATTATTATGGAAGCCCCACACACCGAGGAACCACATGATACGAAGAATCAAACTTAAAACTCGAAATGTAAGGGTACGACATATGGGACCTTAATAAGGCAATTTCTAAGATAAGATGGACGACTCGACTGTCTTTAAGGAGTATGCCAAGTCAAACATGAACACGTAAAGATGACGGAAGGAGTAATAATATTGCTAAGTGTTGGGTTCGAAATCGAGAGGGCGTCATGCGGAAGCATATAGTTTGCAAACCATAGAGGCGATAAATTGGATGACAAATAAAGACATACTAAAAGCATAACTATTATATGGTTTGGCCAATTGGCCAACATATAAAAACTAATATAAAAATATAATAAAAACTACGAGAGAAAAATCTCCCCATAAGCAAGACTCTTTAATGACTACATTGTGGATGCTATTGTGTTATGGTATGAGAAGAGGGGTCTTCTATTTATAGAGTTTCAGAACCTTTCCTACAATAAAGAGGTTAGCCAAATATGAAAGAGTTTTATATTTTCCTTTTAGGAAAAGTAAAAGTAATTATGGTATTACTTTTATTTTCCTTTCAAGAAAAATAAAACTCATATTTGGTAAGAAAATCAGGGCAAAACCCCCAACAAATCTCCCCTTTTTGGCTTGATTTTCTTGACAAAATTTGATCCGCCTTCTTCATGTCATGCCCCGAATCCCATTCGGGACTGACTGGCACCCGAAGCCGATAAGGCCCAAGAGAACCAATCTTTACTCATGTCCAATCATATGCATACCATAAGAAACATCACCACCACGTAAGTATAATGCTAATAGAGGAGATCATGGAGCATGATATATATACATATAAGAAACTTGGCCGTTAGGGCCATCAAGTCAAGAAGGACATACACCTCTTACATTCATATACCCACATATGTCTACAAAAGCCTCTAACAGAAGTACATACATGACCAACCTAAATTCGGGACAAGTCCCCGCTTTCATAACATTTACAATACCAAAACCAATGTACAACTTAACACAGAAAGCCCCGGACCAACTGGAGCTTACCAAAGATCAGTGGATATCCTGCAGCTTACTGGGGAGGTCTACTAGTACCTGCGCCTGCAGCAAGCAAGGTAAATTCCCCAAGAGGGGTCAGTACGAAGAATGTACTGAGTGTGTAAGGCAAATAGTAACTGTGTAAGATATAAGAACTTTCAAGAGTTCAAGTACAAGTGAATAATTAATGTAAAATAACCCATGATTCTATGTACATTTGGAAACACATATCTTGCTTTCTTTGCATTTGCATTCATTTGTAATTAACCATTTTCATGTGATACCCGGGCCCCAACTGATCAGTGGGTTATAACATATCATTGGGATCGTTCCAGCCAGGCTTACGCCCCTTAGAGTGCCACCCATAAATGATATATCAATAGGATCGTTCCAGCCAGGCTTATGCCCCTTAGAGTGCGATCCATGAATAATAATAGTGGGAGCGTTCCAGCCGTACTTATGTCCCTTAGATTGCACTCCCCAATTGAACAATTATGCATTACTTCTTTACTTTTGAGAAATCGATACATTGGTTACTATTGCATTATTGGAACATTTGGAACAATATTGGAATATTTGGAATAATATTGGAACATCTATGTAACACATGAATAATAAGTGATCAACATATGAGGAACATGTGAGTAACAATATAACTACTTGAGTTGGACTACTTTTGGACATAATACAAAGACATTGCCAATGTAATCAATATGAGCTGCAGAAGGATACGGACAGAGTAACCTTACATACCTCGTATTCTCAATAAAAATACTCAATCCTATACGTGAACACAATAGTCCCGCTCCTTCCTTATGTTTCACTCTACAACACAAATACATAACGAAATTTACATTAACCACCAACCACTTTACAAATGCATATGACGTCAATGAATTACATGTTTGCCTTTAAAATTGTCATTTCCCCCTTGACAATACCATTGATGAAATTATCATACTAATAATCCCACAATATTCCCAACATTGACCAAAATATCATAAACCATTAGCATGTCACACCAAGTTCATACTTTCCACTCTTCATCACCACAACATCACAATTATTCCATCAAATTACTTCAATACACCTCACAACAACAAATCGGCCAAAATTCCATAATTTACACTTATATGAAATTAACAAGTTTAATAACATAATCACACCATACATGTTGATATTTCATCCATACCATGCTCTTTCATCAAAATCACAAGGCATATTTCAAGTGTAAATCCCATGGATAACACATCTTTTAGCAAACACACAAAGTGCCATGTTCAACACTTCCAAGCATAACCAACATGATCTACATACTCTCCCATGCATATAATCTATTAATCCATAAGAATAATCACTTACCTAAGCTTGAAAAATGATGATCTTACTCCAAAAGTTGGCTTAGGGTTCTTTAAGAGTTGAGAGAAATTTTGGAATATTTCTAGAAATGTGTTGTGTTCCTTTGAATAAAAATCAGATTTTTCCTTTCATTATGTCACCAATTCCGTACACTTTTTTCCATAACAACAATTTCCAAAAATGACACATAAAGAGAAATCAACTTAGGGCATAACCATATCATACATGTTGATGTTCAAACCATCAACTCACTTCTTTCAAGACCACAAGGCCACTTACAAGTTCAATCACCAAAATAACACAACTTGTGTCACATATAAACAAAAGTGCCCCAATCAACCCTTTTAGACATAACCATCAAAATCCATACCATCTCTTATGCACATAATAGATTAAAACACAAGAATAGGCACTTACCAACACTTACAAAGTGATGATCTTGGCAAAATAAGTGTAGTTGTCTTAGACTTGAAAAGGGTTTCTTTTGGTTTCTTGGAATTCTCTAGAAAATATAAGAAATGGCAAGGTGTGTTGAATGATAAAAATCTGATTTTTTTGAGCTTATATATATCATCCTTAGCCAATATTTAGTCAAGGATGAGGTGTCCAAGTGGGTCAAGGAAGAATGGGTCATTTTTCCTTGTTTTGGGCCATGTCTTCATGTAAATTTTTGGGCCAAGTTTGAGCCCAATAGCCAATATGCATTAAATCCCACACTTGCATGTATTATATACCCTTTATTACACATACACTTAATTTCATCACGTAGTCGCACACATTCGGAAAATTTCGGGGTGTTACACTTCACTTGCATATATGATCTTTGTTCTTCACATAATCTTCATCACTGCTTCTTGCCATGGTTAAAATAAGGTTTAAAATATCATGGTTAAAAATGGGTTAAAAATTAATATTTTATTTTTATTTTTAAAGATGCAGCAGCAGGAATGTTGAAATATGATTGAAACTTCTTCTCCACATGTAGTTGGACAAAATCTTCATTATCATCAAATTGGTTGCAACTTGATTTGAAACCACTTTAAACCTGTCTTTAATCTCGTTTCACCAAATCATTGGACCTTTAAACCGTAGGCTCTGATACCACTTATTGGGTTCGAAATCGAGAGGGCGTCATGCGGAAACATATAGTTTGCAAACCATAGAGGCGATAAATCGGATGACAAATAAAAACATACTAAAAGCATAACTATTATATGGTTTGGCCAATTGGCTTACATATAAAAACTAATATAAAAATATCATAAAAACTATGAGAGAAAAATCTCCCCATAAACAAGACTCTTTAATGACTACATTGTGGATGCTATTGTGTTATGGTATGAGAAGAGGGGTCTTCTATTTATAGAGTTTCAAAACATTTCCTACAATAAAGAAGTTAGTCAACTATGGAAGAGTTTTATATTTTCCTTTTAGGAAAAGTAAAAGTAATTATGGTATTACTTTTATTTTCCTTTCAAGAAAAATAAAACTCAAATTTGGTAAGAAAATCAGGGCAAAAACCCTAACACTAAGTGCTAACTCTAATGAGCTACACCAACCCCTTAGACCATGCAAGTAACTACCATTCTTATGATCACCTTACCTCACTAATTAAACAGTGTAATTACACTAGCTTAATCACAATCAATTCAACAACCAACTAATTAATTGAACAAACATTCAAAAATTCTATAATCACCTATAATTTACATTCATATTTATATACAACCTAAAAACTTTGCATGTATCCAATCTAAAGAACAAGAAAGCCATGATGAAATGACATAAACAGTCAAGTGTAAATTACAGACTAGATGAAAGTTCATTGCCATACTTTCCAAAGTCCCTTAAACCCAACAAATCTCTTCCAAGAACCATCAGTTACTTGCTCAAAGAACAAAGACTTCTGTTCATTTTCATTGGCATAATAATTGGTTCCATATTTTTCTTCCTCCAACCTGGAGAATCTTCAATATCCAGATCGTCGACGTCGTATAAAGTGTTATTTAATGTACACAGCAATGGTTTGGTTATAGTTTGGACAGGGAAAATGCGGGCGGGAGGATCCCGGTTGGCATAGGGAGGAGAAGAATGAGGATTGCGGTTACTGGTGGAGCTGGATTTGTGGGGAATCATTTGGTAGATAAGTTGATTATGAGAGGTGATGAGGTTATTGTGATTGATAACTTTTTTACTGGGAGGAAAGAAAATGTTATGCAACATTTTGGGAATCCAAGATTTGAACTTATTAGGCATGATGTTGTTGAGCCTATTTTGTTGGAAGTTGATCAGATTTATCACTTGGCTTGTCCTGCTTCTCCTGTTCATTACAAGTATAATCCCGTCAAAACTATTATATCCTTGTTTAGATTATCACTTGCCTTAGTGGTAACTGGTAAAGTTGTTTTCATGTGACCATGAGGTCATGAGTTCAAGTTGTGGAAACAGCCTCTTGTAGAAATGTAGGGTAAGGCTGCATACAATAAACTCTTGTGGTTGGCCCTTCTCTAAACCTCGCACATAGAGGGAGCTCTATTGCACCACAGGTTGGCCCTTTTAGTGGTTAAATTTGAAGGGAGCCTTGGGATGACTGGTAAAGTTGTTGCCATGTCACCATGAAGTCAGGGGTTCAAGGCTTGGAAACAGCCTCTTGCAGAAATGCAGGGTAAGGCTGTGTGCAATAGACCCTTGTAGTCCGGCCCTTCTCCGGACCCCACGTATAGCGGGAGCTTTAGTGCACCGGGTTGTTCCTTTAAGTGGTTAAATTCACTAGTTTTATACATATGTAGCTCTGATATATTAGTAAATATGCATGCTTCAATGACAAGTACTTACACACTTGTTTTTTTCCTGATGCATTTGGAAATGAGTGGTTATTGATTACTTTATGGAATTTGGATGAATTTGGAATCCTTAACTGTTATTACAAAACAAATGTGATGGGCACTCTTAACATGTTGGGCCTTGCCAAGAGAATTGGTGCGAGGTTCTTGCTTACTAGTACGAGTGAGGTTTATGGTGATCCACTTGAGCATCCGCAAAAGGAAACATATTGGGGAAATGTGAATCCAATAGGTATGCACAACTCAGTAATACCTTTTTGTTTTGGTGCAGAAGTTATTTCATCAAATGGTATCGATGATGTTTAAGTGTCTTGAAACATCTAGGTGTTAGAAGCTGCTATGATGAGGGAAACGGACTGCTGAAACCTTGTCTATGGATTATCATCGTGGTGCTGGTGTAGAGGTACTGAAAGATGTTCTTTGATTACCAAGTATTATAGCAGATGATGTGGTGAATGATTATGCTAGTTGACTAAGTTTTTCGTTCTACAGTTATTAACATTTCGTGTGAAAATTGTATGCTTATTACTTTGGCATGCCAACTAACATAATGTAATCTTGTGCTTGATGTAATGTGTCGAGTACATCTCTGTTGCTTTTTTATCTTTGATCTAGAAAGGTCTGCGAGTTGTGCTGTTAAAGATCTCTTATAAATAATCTTTCCGCTGATAATCCTATACCATATAAGAAAGTGAAAATTTGATTGTCAGTTAAGCACATAGTGTATATCTCTTTGGCTTCTTCTGTTTGTGCCTTTACATCCGAAGAGCATACTTTAACTAGGATAATTGTGCGATAAAGGTCGTCTATGATTTTAATGGAGAATAAGGACGCTTACTTGCTTTTCCAGAATTGAGGAATCATCCTTGAAATATATAGTTTCTACAGAAAATTTGAGAAGTCCCTTGTGTTTTGAATCATGAAATTGAAATTCATCAACTTATTGAGAAAATAAATTGATGCTAATTCAAGGTTTTGATAAGTTGAAGAACTTCCACATTTTACGAGATAGCACGGAGTATAGACAACGGACTGAAATCATTTCCTTTAGCCTCAAATTTATTCATTCCGAAAGTAAGAATGTATAATAATTTAAGAGCTCTATCTATGATCGTATTTCATTTTTCCACTGTCCACTATATGACTAGCAAAAAGAAAACGGATTATTTCGTAAGTGGTGACCTATGAAACTTGTTCTGTTGAAAGTGCAAGTATAGTAGACGCAGAATTGTATATTAACAAGCTTTTGCAGGTACGTATTGCTCGAATATTCAACACGTATGGACTTTGGATGTGTCTCGATGATGGACGTGTTGTCAGCAAATTCTTTGCCCAGGTTTGTTGTCTCAGCTTTTATTGACATCAACAATGTAACCTGAATTTCCCTTTTAACAAGTCTATTTATCCCAAAACTGTGCTTGTAGGCCATTCGCAAGCAACCGTTGACAGCGTATGGTGATGGGAAGCAAACACGAAGCTTTCAATATGTCTCCGACTTGGTATGTTGTCTTAGAGTTATACTCCCAATTTTTACTCTCTTGCATTTCAATATCTGTGGTTTCCTTTCTCCACCTTCAATATTTAGATTTTTTAAACCATAATTGATTGTGCTAATAGTAATAAAAATGGATATCCAGTACAACAGTCCTCTAATCAAACAGAAAATAGGTAACTCAAGTAAAATATTCTTGACCAAACAAGCATTAACCTGAGCATACATAATCTGGAAGCACAAAGACAAGCAACAATTATAAGAAGTAAATGAAGGAAGAAGATGTCTTCAATTACAAAGAACCACGGATATGGACCTCGATAGAGCTTCCATAGTTGTCTTGAATGTCCTGTTGAATCTGCTTGGCGGAATTCTCGACAGATTGTTGACAGAAGCTTATTTCTACAAAAGCAAGTGTGGTTATATCTGCAAATTCTTGAGGGATTGAGTCCAATTTCCAGCAGCATATAAGAAACAATCGTTCAAGGCAAGGGAAGTGATCACAACTGGCTGTCCAATATTGAATTTCCAAATGGTCCAGTAGCAAGAACTTCAAGCGAGGAAACCCTTCCTCAGCTACTTCCCAATCCTTGCCTGTGAAGGCAAAATCTGATAGTGTAAGGGACTCGAGTTTGGGCAATTTACCAACAATGCTCAAATCCTTCCATGGCAAGAAGAAAGCTCCGCTAAAAGATAAATTCTTAAGGTTTTGTGGAAAAGCATTTGGAGGAGGTAAGAGCAAAGGTAGAACAGGAGGTTGACTAAGAAAACACGCAGTACGTGGATAAATAAGATAAAATTCCAATTTATCGAGCTGATCTAAGTAGAGAAGATCATACAGGTCCTTGCGACTACGAAAGTCTTCTTGGTTGCCACATATTTGCAACTCCTTTAAATTGGGAAATAGTCTAAAGAAAGACCCAGTACAATATCTAGGATTCCATCCAAAGAGACGTTGCAAATTTTTCAAAACCAAACTTTTCTCTGTAAGCTCATGATACTGCATGTAATTCCAGGCCAAACGAAGGTGCCTCAATTGTGGCATAGTCAAAATTTTCGATGGTAATATGAAAGGATATCTGTAATCATCAATGGAAAATGGAGTGTAAAGTATAAAATTTTGCAGATAACATAGGCTTGATATCGATGGAGGAATGTCTATTAGTGTTATCGGTGGCGGAATGTCTATTATTGATGAGGGAAACACTTCTTCGGATTCTAGATACTGCTTTGAGAGAGAGAAAAGGCGCAAAACTAGGTATCTCAAGTGAATTAAATGTAGTATTCCACTGGGAAAAGTTGGACAGCTAATTGAAGCAAGATCTAGTACTCTTATTAGCTTGAAAGGCAACTCTAGAACGAAGCATTGGAATCTACCGAACATGATAATAGAATGAGCCTCACTGTTTAGGCACCCAGCCAATTCTTTCTCATTATGGATACTGATCCGACCTCGACTCTTAGAGGAACACTGCATGGATTGCGCACATGGATGTTCATCACTCTTTCCTCTGAGAATATAGACAAAATTCATGTTTCGAGCTTCCCTCAAGCATAGCTCACGGGTCACATCATGCATTCCACAACTCTGGATTTTTCCATCAAATCTCGAGCTCTGGACGGAAACTAAACTTCTATCTGTAAGTTCTTTTAGACATTTTTCTCCCACCTCTTCGATGCTTTTCATCTCTTCTATCTTCAAAAATCCCTCTGCAGCCCATAATGTCAAAAGTTTATCTACAAAAATCAGTTCATCCTCGGGGAAAATTGCAAAATATAGAAAGCATGGTTTAAGGTGAGAAGGCAAGTGATGGTAACTCAAAGCCAGCACTCTCATGCATTGGACATCAACATCTGTGCTTACCGCTGAACATACATTCTTGGCAACACTTTGCCACTCACTCAATGCATTGCCAATTTTGGAGAGAAGTCCCGCGATCACAACAATTGCTAGAGGCAATCCACTGCATTTTAATGCAATTTGTTTCCCAAGTTGTTCAAATTCAAGGGAATAACATTCATTCACAAAGACTTTTTCGTACAATAAACTCCAGCTTTCGTCAAAGTTCATGAGGCGCATAAGATAAGGAGGATTACCTGAGCTAGCATATTCAGCCACTTCCACATTCCGAGTAGTCAAGAGTATTCGGCTTCCATTATTACAGTCTGGGAAACATAGTTTTATATCATCCCAAGCTCCTGTAGTCCATATGTCATCAATGACTACCAAGTATCTACCGCCTTTTAGAAGCTTTTGCAGTCTGTCCGCTAGTTGCCCATCCTCCTGGCGCTCATGAGACTCATCAATCTTTCCACTTATATAAGAAAGAAGGCCTAGAATTACACTTCTAACACAATACTCTTGTGAAACAGTAACTTTTGCACGAATATCAAATCGAGACATAATGAATGGATCATCGTAACTTTTGGTTGCCAAAGTTGTCTTACCAATGCCCCCCATCCCAACAATTGAGACAACTTCTAGTTCCCTTGATCCTCGAGCAAGTTGATCCTGTATGATCTCGAACTCTTTTTCATGGCCAACCATCACAATATTCTCGGGCTCTAACGCATGTTGAGATGCATTGGCGAGAGTCAACGTTTGTGGTTTAAGATCTTGAAGATTGTTGAGTCTGCGCTGAACTACCATCCACTTCTTCATCTTTGAGTCAATGCGTCCTACTGCTTGTTTCACGAGGGAATAAAGTTTCCAGAAAGCTCTTCTTCGTTTTTTTGCATTTTCGGCCAAAAAAACCTTTCTTGATTCCAAGTCAACCATATCTTCTGCTCTGTATGCTAGCTCAGCGATTTGCGTTTCCAAGCTTGTCAAGGCCTTGAGCTCGCCTGTTATATTGGCGCAGGACGGTTTCTCCATAATTCCTCTCAAGGATTCCATCTCTTCATAGAACACTTGCAGGGCAAGTCCCGTAACCTGCATTGATTGTTGTATGGTACTCATAAGAGAGGTAATAGCAGCATAAGCCATATGTGTGTGATTAAAAAACAACAACAGAATATCCCTCAGTATGATAAAGGATGAATTGCCACAAGTTGTGCAAAAAACAGAAACTGCAAAGGTCTTTCTTTTAATTATTTTCTTGGTCCAGAGTTTCTATCAACCAGATGGAAGTCCACCTCTAGTTTTGGTTTCATACCTACTAATTTGAATAGTCAAAAAAATATTTAAAGTGTATATTTCCTTTGAAATACCAATGAACTTCCAAGAAAAGAGGTAAACATTTTTGCAAAGGAATTTACATGATAGTATTCTTTCTTGTGTTGCTTTTAAATTATTGGAATATTATCTCTAATGTACTTTCTTTTGTATTTCCTCTGTCCAATTTTATCTGAAATATTTTATTGGACTTCCTTTTAAAGAAACAACTAAAGACTTTTAACACATGCAAAATATCAAAATTCAACATTTAAACGAGTGGTGGTGATAGTTCTACGCGTCTTCTCTTTTGTTTCTTGAGAAAAAGTTCCTGGCAAAGAAAGAAGAACCAAGAATACGGCTTTAATTTTTCTTTTTTAAAATTACTTTTCTGTTTCTTCTCTTTTGTTTTTCCTCTTTATTGAATGGCTGTTGGAAGTAGATTGAAATCTGTTTCAACAAAGAAAATTAAAGCCATCTTCTTTGACTACTTCTAAAAGTGAGCAGAGTAAAATTGGGGAAAAAGAAAGTAGACTTTCATTTAGGCAAAAGTTACAAATATAACGAGGACTAAATAAAGATAATCTCCACATTTAGTTTAAGATTTTTTATTTTACCAAAAAATTAAATTTTACAAATCAATGCACAAAAAGTATAACATGCCAACAATTGTAGATATGCTGAAAAGTAAGAGAGAAATATGAAGAAAAAGGAGATTAAAACGAAGCATATGTTGGTTAGCCTCTTTTCTATGAGAAAGGAAATATTTATAAATAGCGAATATTGATCAAGAGGAAAAGCTAAAAAGGATTGAAGATATTTCATTTCTTACGTGTTAAATTTGTTATTTCATTTTATTTTGAGAAATTAAAATCTCAATTTTCCTCCCAAATTTTGTCCATGGACTCTGGTCAAAGTATCCGATGTGGGATGACCGAATCCCACAAGAATCTCGTACCTGCATCCGCACCTGTGTCATGTCGGCACGGATTCGGCAGCAAAAATGAAGAGACATTGGTCTTATCTGTGTGGAACTGTGATGCTATGTGTAGACATTTTGTGTATTGCATTCTGAAGATATCTTCAAGCCTACTTTTGCACATCCAACTGGCCAAAATGCATGCTTTTATTGGCTTTTCGCATATTAGTTACATGTATGCATTCTGAGAACATCCAAAAACCTTCGCTATAAGTAAGTTCTTGTCTTCAATGAAAAAGAATTAGCTTAAAAACATTGCACCATGCTAGATTGGGTGCAATGGATTTTTCAATAGGCAGAGGAAACTTTCTAGTCATGTTTCCAAGTTGTAAATATGTCATAAAAGATGCTTTAGAACTCTGTTACGATGATGCAGACCTACAATAAAATAAATGTATCTTTTCTATAACAATTTAAACTTTTAAATGAGGTGCAGTATACAACTTGACATGGTATTAGAGTAGGCAAAGATCCTGATGTTCCCATTAACAGAAGCATTTGACATGCATGGCCATGAAACAAGAAGCAAGTGTACTTGTCAGGAAGCTAAGCGTGTTGTAGACCTACATTAAATAAATAAAAATGTCCCCTCTCTAATAGTTTACGTTGTTAGATAAGAGGATATGCTAATTCAACAACAGCTTATATATATGCCATCTGAGACAAAAAAAATTAAAAATTGACCATGTCATTGTTTGAGGAAACGCAAGTTGGTTGGTTTCTAAATGGAATGTTTTGTGAAGGGGAACATTACTTATGAGCACTTAGACTTGTTTAATACATAGGAAATGCTGATATTATGCGTATGTTATCGATCTCACTGAACTGACATTGTATGCAATGTTGCTTGGTCTGCTATCTAAATCAGTTTGTGGTCCTCTGTTGACATTTTCCTGCCATGAGCTGGTTCTCTGCTATCGATCTCATTACTTATTCACTGTAATATATATGTTGTCTCGCGTACAAGCTTCTGATATGCACATCGCCCCATTGTTTTACATCTCTTTCCATGGATATATATCTCGGAAATGATGTCTAATTGTAAACTTCAACCATGTTAGAGCTATCGTATTATATGTTAAAAATCTAGAAACTCATAACATTGGGACTCTTTTTGTTGAATCATAAAAAATGATATTTAGCTTTGCGTTGATGAAAGGTTGATGGATTGGTGGCTCTGATGGAGGGTGAACATATTGGTCCTTTCAACTTGGGAAATCCGGGAGAGTTCACCATGTTAGAACTCGCCCAGGTAGGTAAGTCATATTTATCGATGCATATACGCTAACGCCTATCTTCATTTCAATCGATTATTAGTTTTGGTGCTTTTTTTTTACAAAGGAAAAACCCGTCTCTCTCCTCTCGGCCCTTTTAACAATTGTAATGGTACTACAGGTGGTGAAAGAAGTGATTGATTCCAGTGCCACAATTGAATTCAGAACCAACACGGTCGATGACCCTCACAAGAGGAAACCAGATATTAGCAAAGCAAAGGAGCCACTAAACTGGGAGCCAAAAAAATCATTGCAAGAGGGGCTGCCTCTTATGGTCAATGATTTTCGCGATCGTATACTCAATGAAGATGAAGGCAAAGGGAACTAATAAGACTACAAGTATATACATACATATATTATATATAGCATGTACAAAGCCAAATTAAATGTAGTAATTCATTTTATTCCTCAATTTTTTGTTTTTCCACTGTAATATATAGCAGTTATAGTGCCAATCCATGAGCCATATCTAGGAAGATGCCTCATATGTTCTTTCCATAATTAGATTTTTCGTCTCTTCGTCCTGTAATTTTGATGATGTACTTGGATTTGATTCCAATTTTTCAAACTGCCAACGATGACTTATTACAATGTCTGGATGGTTGTTAATTACCTATTGTATTGTATCGTATCATTACTTTAAAGACGATGCTTTGATTGTTAATTAATCGTGTTATTACTTAATCATATTGTCATTTCCGTTAAATATGTTATGATGGAAAATTATATTTTATGTAAAGACAGATTAATTTAGTGTGATCAGGTTGTAAGCAAGGCAATAGAAAACTAACACAATCGATTCAGATATCATCAAAACAACATAGGTCATACAATATGATACACCATGTTGTTTTCAGGGTACAAATCTGTATTTACAACAAGAACTTCAAACACAAGTTCAAACAACTTATGAACAATCGAAATGAAGTTCAAAACTATTTTCTAGAAAATAGAAAAACCACCTGCTATCGCAGATGGCCACATGCGGCCGCAGGTCGCCTTTGGCACAAGACAAAACATTTTGGCTGACTTGCGTCAGCACATGTTCTGGCATTTGCATCGGCAGATGGCCAAGTGTGTGCGCAGGTCCCCTTTTCATTTCCAAACAGTGCCTCGAAGGGTTGCGTCCCTTCGAGGTGCGTTGCGACATGCGTCATCACATGCTCGTGTACGTTTGCAATTGAGAAATTTCAGATTAGATTTTTGGATCACTAACTCTCAAGTTTTAAATGAATTTTATCCAAAAAGATAGTCTCTCGATCCAAATCCAAATCCGAAGTCGAAGCCGAGCTAGCGATGACAACGATGGTGCGAGGCCTGTCTTCTTCTTTCCTCACTATCCACATGAAAGAATGCTTCTTAATTTAAGCACAAGAATGTTCCTTTCTCCCACCAATGTGGGAGAAACACTCTTTAAAAAGTGAAAGCACAATTCACTCTTTTCCTCCATTTTCCATTCATATTTAACTTAGAACCCAACAATCCCCCACATGAATGTGGAATGACTATTTCATCAAAAAATATATCGATAAGTATGTGATCTACAAGCAAGGACTGATTACATCTAGATAAGTAGGTTTTCCTTTGAACTTTCCGTAGTGAACTTGTATCGGATGCACTCGGTCAATCGGTAGATGCGATATCTTTGAACCATCGAACTTTTTTGGTGTACACCTAGACAACACAAGTCACACAACCAGTCTTTTACCACTTATGGTTCTCATGATTTTGCTTGTTTCATCCATGAAGACTACCTGGTTTCATGAGAGCTTAGAGAATAGACCTTTACTATCATTCTCCTTGAAGCGGTTTCCACTTCACCCTCACATAGGTGATTCCTAAACGTTTTAATCCTATAGATCAAGCTATTTGGTCATACCCGTCAAACTTAGAAACCATTAAAAAACTTCAAACCATAAGCTTTATCCTTGTTTCTTGAACATTGTATTCATCATGAGAATGGATTGAGTTAATTGACAATGTTGAACCATCAGTCACAACTTTGTTTGGTCTCTTTGAACCTAGATCTTGGGATCTCCAGTTCGCTAGGTAGAGTTACTGTCATGATGACTTGTCCTAGGACTTAAATCCATTTTTTTTTTTATGATCTCTCAACTCCCTCTCAAGTTAGGCCTTTTGTAAGTGAATTTGACACATTATCCTTTGACTTCACATAGTCAATCGTGATAATTCCACAAGAGAGTAGTTCTCTAATGGTATTATGTCTCTGTCGTATATGACGAGATTTACCATTATACATCATGCTCTCTACCCTACCTATTGCATCTTGATTATCACAGTGTATGCTTACTGGTGCCAAAGGTTTGGGCTAATAAGGAATATCTTCCAAAAATTCTGGAGCCATTCAGCTTCTTCACTTGTTTTATCTAAAGTGATAAATCCAGATTCCATTGTAGAGCGGGCAATACATGTCTGTTTGGATGATTTTCAAGAGACTGCTCCTCCACTAAGAGTAAATACATATCCACTCATAGATTTTACTTCATTTGACAGGGTGATCCAATTTGCATCACTCTATCCTTCAATTACCCTTGGATATTTGTTATAATGCAAAACATAGTCTTGAGTATGTTTTAGATACCCCAAAACTTTCTTCATTGCCATCCAATGAGTTTGATTGAGATACTCATGTACCGACTCAATTTACTAATAGCACATGTTATATCTGGTCACGTACAATTCATGATATACATCAAACTTACTAACACTCTTGCATAGTCCAATTGTGAGTCACTTTCACCTTCATTCTTTTGAAGTGCAAAGCTCACTTCTAATGGAGTCTTGGAAACATTAAAATCCAAATACTTGAACTTGTCAAGTACCTTTTCAATGTAATGAGACTGTGACAATGCCAATCCTTGTAGAGTTCTATGAATTCTTATCCCTAAGATCACATCAGTAACTCCAAAGTCTTTCATATCAAATTTACTTTCTAGCATTCGCTTAGTAGCATTTATGTCAGAAATATCTCTACTAATGATCAACATGTCATCCACAAACAAAGAAACAATGACTTTGTGATTTGGAGTGTCTTTAATGTAAACACATTTATCACATTCATTTATCTTGAATCTGTTTGCCAACATGGTTTGGTCAAACTTTGCATGCCACTGTTTAGGTGCTTGTTTTAGTCCATAAAGTGACTTAACAAATTTGCACACTTTTCTTTATTTACCAGGAACCACAAAACCCTCGGGTTGTTCCATGTAAATATCTTCTTCTAATTTTTCATTTAAGAGAGCTATTTTCACATCCATTTGATGGATTTCAAGACCATATACCACCGCTAATGCAACCAACATCCGAATGGACGTTATCCTTGCTATTGGCGAGTATGTGTAGAAATAATCAAGGCCTTCTTTTTGTCTAAATCCTTTCACAACAAGTCTTGCCTTGTATTTGTCAATAGTACCATCAGCTTTCATTTTCCTTTTAAAGATCCATTTTGAACCTAAAGGTTTCTTTACTGGAGGAAGATCAACCAATTCTCAAGTATGGTTGCTTAAGATTGAATCAATCTCATTATTGGCTGCCTCTTTCCAAAAGGAAGAGTATGTAGAAGACATTGCTTCTTTGAATGTTTGAGGCTCATTTTCAAGAAGAAATGTTACAAAATCTGATCCAAAGGAAGTCAACTTTCTTTGACGTTTACTCCGCCTTGGATTCTCTTTATTAAGTACATTCTCCTTTGGTTCATCCATAGGTTGTTTAGACCCTTCACTAGATAGTTCATGTCTAGTCCTATACGGATAAATGCGTTCAAAGAACTCAACATTATCTGATTCAATTACCCTATTATCATGGATATCTGGATGTTTAGATTTGTGAACCAAAAATTGACATACTTTACTGCTTGTAGCATATCCGATGAAAACACAGTCCAAAGTTTTTGGTCCTATTTTCACTCTTTTGGGTATAGGAACTTAGACTTTGTCTAGACACCCCACACTTTGAAATATTTCAAGTTGGGTTTCCTTCCTTTCCATTTCTCATATGGAATAGATTGTGTCTTACTATGGAGCACTCGATTGAGTATTTGATTTGCTGTAAGGATAGCTTCCCCCTACAAGTTTTGCGGTAAACCTGAACTTCTAAGTAAGGCATTCATCATTTCCTTCAACGTTTGGTTTTTCCTTTCCGTAATTCCATTTGATTGAGGTGACTACAGGACAGTAGTTTGACAGACAATTTCATTTTTCAAACATATCTCTGCAAAAGGAGATTCATACTCTCCACCCCTATCACTTCTTATCATTTTAATCTTTTTATCCAACTGATTTTCAACTTCAGTTTTATATTGCCTAAATGATTCTATTGTCTCATCCTTACTATTCAGTAAATAAACATAACAAAATCTAGTGCAATCTTTAATAAAAATTATGAAATACTTTTTCCCACCACGAGATGGTGTCGACTTCATATCACAAATGTCTGTGTGAATTAAGTCTAAGGGATTGGAATTCCTTTCAACAGACTTATACGGATGCTTAGCATACTTAGATTCAACACATGTTTGACACTTTAATTTACTGCACTCAAAGTTAGGCAAAACTTCCAAACTAATTAGTTTTTGTAATATTTTATAATTGACATATCCTAAGCGTTCATGCCATAAATCGTTTGACTCAAGTAAGTAAGAAGAACCAGAACTTTTATTCATATCAATTTTCATTACATTGATCTTAAAAAGGCCCTCGGTGAGGTAACCTTTACCTACATACACCTCACCCTTACTTATTACAACTTTATCAGAAATAAATGCACATTTGAATCCATTCTTAGTCAGAAGTGAAGTAGAAACTAAGTTCTTTCGCAACTTCGGAACATGAAGGACATTGTTTAATGTCACCACCTTGATAGATGTCATATTCAAGCAAATCTTGCCTGTTCTCTCAACCTTTGCAGTAGCGGAGTTGGCCATAAATATCTTCTTATCAGCTTGAGCCGGATCATATGATGGAAATAGTTCTTTGTTGGCACACACGTGATGGGAGGCACAGGAATCCATCTACCATTCTCTAGGATTACCAACCAGATTGCATTTCGAAAGCATGGCACAAAGATAGTCCATTTCTTATTTAGATTCAGCCATGTTTGCTTGATCCTTTTTCTTGCCCTTCTTCGGAGCCCGATAATCAGTAGACTTGTGGCCAACTTTGCCACAATTGAAGCAATTTCCTTTGAATTTCTTCTTAGGAGGATTCCCTTGTTGTCCAGATGCTTTCTTTCTCTTCTTTAGCTTTGTGGGATCATCTTCAATTCAACAATATTTTCTCCACTAATTATTGAATTCCCACGAGACCTCTTTTCCGTTGCCTTAGTATCCTCTTTAATCCTCAACCTCACAATGAAATTTTCGACAGACGTCTTCTTGCATTTATGCTTCAAGTAGTTTTTGAAGTCCTTCCACAAAGGTGGTAACTTCTCAATTATTGCAGCCACTTGAAAAGCATCATTCACAATCAAACCTACAACCAAGGTTAAGTAAATATTTAGAACATTCTTAAAATGTTTAACAAGGGTATTAAATGAAATTCTACCTTCAGCAAGGAGATCGTAGATTATGACTTACAACTCTTAGACTTGGGTAACTACAATTTTACTGTCTACTATCTTGAAGTCCAGAAATTTTACAACAACGAATTTCTTCATTCCAACATCCTCTGTTTTGTACTTCTTTTCCAAAGCATCTCAGAGTTCCTTAGAGGTCTTCATGTTGCTGTACACATTGTACAAATCATCTTGTAGGCCACTCAGAATATAATTCTTACACAAAAAATTTGAGTGCTTCTAAGCTTCAGTTACTACGAAGCAATCTTTTTTCGGAGTTTATTCGGGCAATTCATGAATGCTTTCCGTGATGAACCTTTACAGACTTAGAGTAGTCAAGTAAAAAAACAACTTTTACTTCCATCTTTTGAAATCAACACCAGAAATTTTTTCTGATTTTTCAGTCGGTGCCATGACAAGAGCAGCATTCGTACGACTCGAAGTAGCAATGTTTGTTGCTACAACATTCGTCGTTCCATCATTGACTTGATTTTCAATAGTCATTTTTCTATCACAAATAGACAACCACTTTAGTATCACAAATACTAACAATAAAGTGTTAAACTTTAAACAACTTGTTTCTAGTTTAACGAAGTTTTTATGTTCTTCTAATCGCCAACCGAATGAACTTTGACTTATGATGAAGTTTTTATATCTTCAAATCACTATCAAGTTCAAACAGAGTAGAAAATCAAAAGGTTTTAATCTCCAGAAATCAAAAATACAGATTCAATTAATTTCCTTAAGATTATTGTTTTTGGGTACAAAATCTGTATATACAACAAGAACTTCAAACACAAGTTCAAACAACTTATGAACAATCAAAATGAAGTTCAAAACTATTTTTTGGAAAATAGAAAAACCATCAAGTCCACCGAATTCACGGTGTGTCCTTAAGGAAATTATTTCCCTCAAGTACCTGAGGTTAATGATATAGATTCTCCCAGGATAAAATGATTCACTTCAGCAAATAGTGGTACCACAAGTTTGCTGAACTCTGAACACACTCAATGATTTGTAAATTACAGTTGAGTTTTTAGGAAGAAATGAGCGTTTTTACTTCAAAATTTCATACTAAAACCTAAGGAAAAATCAGGTATTTATAGCATAAAGAGTTGCTTCAGAAAAGAAGCAATAGTTCATGAAAATTTGCAACTTTTTGAAACGTCGGGATGACCTGCGGACCCCACCTACGGCCGCAGGTCGCCTTTGGCACAAAACAAAACATTTTGGCTGACCTGCGTCGGTACATGCGCTGGTATCTGTGTCCGCAGATAGCCAGATGTCCGCGCAAGTCCCCTTTTCATTTCCAAACAGTGCCTCGAAGGATCGCGTCTCTTCGAGGTGCATTGCGACATGCGTGTCTCTCAATCAATCATTTGACGAAACCGAAGTCGAAGCCGAGCAAGCAGCGACGACAGCGCGAGGCTTGTCTTCTTCTTGCCTCACTATCCACATAAAGGAATGTTTCTTAATTTAAGAACAAGAATGTTCCTTTCTCCCACCAATGTAGGAGAAACACTCTTTAAAAGTTGAAAGCACAATTCACTCTTTCCCTCCATTTTCCATTCATATTGAACTTAGAACCCAACACATCATACATATGTTAGTATCCTGTGTTCAAAATAGTAAACCAGAAAAATAAAAACTGAAAAACAAAGAACTTAATTAAAATATCCGAGTCCACAATTTTCTTGTGTGTACTTAAGGAATTTAATCCCCTCACTGTACCCGAGGTTTTGGATTACTTCCTCCCAGCATAAAATGGATATACCTATCGATGGAGTAGCGGTACCTCAAACTCCAACGACTTCATCGAACGCAAAGAACGGCAACAAATCACACATGACTCTATATTTGTTTGTTAGAAAATATGTAGAAGATGTTCAGAAATTTGATGCTTAAAACTGAGGCTAGTCCTCTGAATTTATAGCCAACGAAAAGGTAGTATGAAGAGGTGCTTATTGTGCCTTATGGGGAAAGTCACAACCTATGGGAAAAGTCACAATCCTTCGGAGAGGTCATAACCATTCAAAGTGAAAAGGTGCCTATTCAAATTGCATCCTTTCTCTTGGTGTCTTTTCAAAGAAAACACCTATTCATTTCCCATTCACACCTCTTAAAAACCCAACAATCCCCCACATGAATGGGGAATGGCTATATGATAAAAACATGCATGAAAACTGTGTGATTGGTAAGTAAGGATTAATCGCATCTGGATAAGTAGGTTTCCCTTTGAACTTTCCGTAGTGAACATATGTCGGATATACTCGGTCAATCGGTAGATTTGATATCTTTGAACCGTCGAGCTTTGGTGTATACCTAGACAACCATATGTCACACAATCAACCCTTGAACCGTCTTTGGTTCTCATTGTTTTGTTCGTTTCAGCCATGAACACTGCCGGTTCATAAGTGCGTAGAGAATTGGCCTTACAGAATTCTCCTTGAAGCGGCTTACACTTCACACTTACATAGGTGATTCCTAAATGTGTCATCCCATAGATATACTATTTGATATACCCCGTATCAAATTTAGAAACCATTAAAAAGTCTTAACACTTTATCCTTGATACTGAACATTATCTCATCACGAGAATGGACCAAAAAATTATTTTTGATAATGTTGAACCGTCATCAATGACTTTGTTTGATCTCCTTGAACCTAGATCTTGGGATCTCCAGTCTTCTAGGTAGAGTTACCGCCACGATGACTTGTCCTCGGCCATAGTCCCACTCCTCCCTTCGATGATCTTCAACCACTTCTCTAGTTAGCGCTTTTGTAAGTGGATCCAACACGTTATCTCTTGACTTTACATAGTCAATTGTGATAATTCCTCTAGAGAATAGTTTTCTAACGGTATTATGTCTTCGTCGAATATGACTAGATTTCCCGCTATTCATAACATTTTCAGCTCGTCCTATTGCCGATTGACTGTCACAATGTATACATATAGGAGCAACTGGATTTGGCCATAAAGGAATATCTTCTAGAAAATTCCGTAGCCATTCTGCTTCTTCACCGGCCTTATCCAGAGCTATAAACTCGGATTCCATTGTAGAGCGAGCTATACATGTCTGTTTGGAAGATTTCCAAGACACTGCTCCTCCACCAATAATGAACACATATCCACTTGTGGATTTTATTTCAGATGATCCGGTGATCCAATTTGCATCACTATATCCTTCAACCACCGCAGGATATCTATTATAGTGCAATGCATATTCTTGAGTGTATTTTAAATAACCCAACACTCGCTTCATCGCCATCCAATGAGTTTGATCGGGATTACTCGTGTACCGACTCAGTTTACTTATGGCGCAAGCTATATCAGGTCTGGTACAATTCATTATGTACATCAAACTCCCTAACACTCAAGCATAGTCCACTTGGGACTTGCTTTGACCTTTGTTCTTTGTAAGAGCAAGATTTACATCAATTGGAGTCTTTGCGACTTTGAAGTCCAGATACTTGAATTTATTATAGTGCAAATCACACTTAGAAAATAAGATATATCATAGACTAATGACTACACTTAAAGTGATGTCATTATACCAATACTCGTGGATTATTGACCTCAGTTGTGGCCACAACCTTTTAACAATATATATTTCTCAATCAATCCACTTCTTTTAAGTCTACTCTTCAAATATCCAACTAATAGCACATTCACAAATGTGAAAATCCAAGCTATTAGCAATTTTTATTCTTATCATTAATTGTTCTTCGATTTATAGACCAACGAACTTATTCATTCAATAAACCGTTGTCTTTTCTAAGAATTGTCTTTCGACAAACACATCTTATCATGAAGAGTCACAACATTTAAAGTGACATCCATTCACGAAATTAAAGAACACAATCTTTAATTAAAATACATATGATCAATCATCAAATGACTAATTCAATCAAGTAGTCTTTTACTAAGACGGAACTAGTTAAGTGAGAAATTTCACTAACTACCATATCAATATCCATCAAAGGCATTTATCATGTGGTTGACATAATACACTAATGTCAATAAACCCACATTTTCTGATTTTATCGAAAATCAATATCCTTTACTATTGGTGACATACTCTCTATATAAAACACAATCAACACTTTTTTCGATTCTACTTTACCCTTTTGGGTTTAAGAACGTATTTGGCCAAACACCCCCACACTTTGGAGTATTCAAATTGGACTTTATTCCTTTTCATTTTCATATGGAATAAATTGTGTTTTCTATGGGGTACTCGATTAAGAGTTCAACTATCTATATAGATAGTTTTCCCCCACAAGTTCTAGCGTAAACAAGAACTTATCAACAAATACTATCATTATTAATGATTAATTGATCGTTATTTTGTTGATCAACAAAGGCGAGTAGCCTTTTACCAATGTTCATGTCTAAACAAATAATTGTATTTTAACAGATGCCTTTTTTTTTTTTTTTTCATGCAAAGTCACGACATTTCAAGTGACACCCCATCATGAAAGAAAGAATATATTCTTTTGAACAAGTATATGTTCAATTATCAATTTGGTGGTTTCATCGACTAGTCATATACTAGTAAACTCAACGACCACCATATCAAATATACTTCAGGAATTTTGTGGGTTTGATATAATTCAAGAATATCATTAAATCTCATATCTTGTTCTTTCAAATTAAATTAGACACTAAGTCTAACTTTGACTTTATCTTAAGCCACAAACCCCCACATTTTAAATATTATTTTCTTGATCTCAAGGAGTGCATATGGAAAACACCTCTCCACTAGATGCACGTAATGATCCCAATTCAGTATGCACAAAAATGTACTCAATCATATTTTTCAAGCCTAATGCACATCTTAAAACCTTGAAAATAATCTTCCACGTATTTTCCTCAAGCTACCAAATCATACACCAACGATGAGGACAAACAAATAAGGAAAAAGAATATCACTTCAACTTGTTTAATACCTGGATGTACCAAATGTTGTTGCCTTCCAACAATTCATGCCAAGCATTTTATAGAATAAAGAAGAGTTTTCTTTGATATCAATGGTGCAGAGACGCAGAACGTCACAATCATTAATTAACCCTTAACAAATTCAACGTGATGATGGAAATTTCCAGAAAACTCTACCTTGTTTAAACTTTAGAAACAATTCTCTTCCTAAGAGACAAGGAATAAAATATTACCTTAATGTGATCCTCAATCCAAATGACACCAAACCTTCTGGTACATGATCACTTTGACAGTTCGTCTTTGTCAAAGCGGCACCAAGTTTTAGAGGAATAGAGTAATAATTTCTTTTCCCTCACAAACAGTCATGTCAGTAAAATTTGCCCGAGGTTAACACAACAACTTCTCTCCAGCGAAGGAGCCATTGCAATTGGTTCATCTATTAAAATCGACGACGAACCTTTCCCAGAATAAAGGCCTTTATAGACAAGGTCATCTAGTGTCCGTTACAAGATATAACATCACCTCTTTCAGGTTTCCGATTGGGAGTATGACAGGGGAAATTTTCATTACTGGAAACCATTGCTTCAACATTCTGATATATATTTCTAGATGTACTTATGTAGTAGGGAAGATCTTGTCTTGTCTGATAGCATATTAGGAGAAGATAGTCCTTCCCCCAAGCAAGCAGTTCTACAAACCTTACGTCATTTGGTTTCTCCAAGAATAAAATATGATAATTTTATAGTCTATTATACCACACTTCAATTCAGAGACCTTCGTCAACTTGTACCGATCATAATACTTCTATTATTGGGCTTTCAAAGTTGGCTCATTACTCATACCATTCCATTATTTTATGAGAAGAAACAGCATTTGGTGCAAACAGGGAGAAAAATGTTTTGCAACAACATGGACGTTGGTTATTGATGCCAGATCACATTAACCATATTATAAATTACTACTCATGCAATTGTGAAGAACGGAAGCACAGAAAGTGAAGAAACAATTTCCCTTACGACTTTTCGGATTGGGTTGCAACCGACTTTATGGTTTAGTAGCAGACCAACACCTTACTGCACACCCCAATTTCTTCATCATCTGGTAAACTTTCTCGTTTTTTGTCTCCAACATAGCCGAACACTCGAAAACAATAACATTGATATTAAATTCCTTAAGATTGTTAGTATCCTGTGTTCAAAATAGTAAACCAGAAAAATAAAAACTGAAAAACAAAGAACTTAATTAAAATATCCGAGTCCACAATTTTCTTGTGTGTACTTAAGGAATTTAATCCCCTCACTGTACCCGAGGTTTTGGATTACTTCCTCCCAGCATAAAACGGATATACCTATCGATGGAGTAGCGGTACCTCAAACTCCAACGACTTCATCGAACGCAAAGAACGGCAACAAATCACACATGACTCTATATTTGTTTGTTAGAAAATATGTAGAAGATGTTCAGAAATTTGATGCTTAAAACTGAGGCTAGTCCTCTGAATTTATAGCCAACGAAAAGGTAGTATGAAGAGGTGCTTATTGTGCCTTATGGGGAAAGTCACAACCTATGGGAAAAGTCACAATCCTTCGGAGAGGTCATAACCATTCAAAGTGAAAAGGTGCCTATTCAAATTGCATCCTTTCTCTTGGTGTCTTTTCAAAGAAAACACCTATTCATTTTCCATTCACACCTCTTAAAAACCCAACAACATACATTATATATGCACCAATATATAACAATCATCTAACAAGTTGTTAATAATGCTTTGTGAAAGTATGTTATTGTGATCAAAAGTTGACATTCTCTTACTCTATAGCACTATTTTTTTAATGTTTGAACTGCTTGTCTAATTGTGTTTTTTGCATGGAATTGTAAGTCAATACTTTATAAAAGCAAACGCCAAAATTCAATGTTTCGCATTTTATTTCAAAGCTGTTAATCTGTAAGTTAATTTCATCTACAAGTTGCAAAAGAGAGTATCATTCAATTTTTTTAACTTAAAAAAGATATTATTTCTCAGCTGCATAATAACGAATGCTTAGGGAATTTTCACACCATCTCGCAGAAAATCCAATCACTTAAACAAGAGCACATAATATGCATTGAAATTCGAATAAATTACAATAATTGAAAATCTTGAAATATGACTAATTTGTAGATATATACTCCCTATATTTCTAATCAAATACTCACACACCTTATATTCAATATTGGACATCAAGAGAAAACAACTCAGCAAGTGAGATTCTCCTAGGGCACGAGTCGTTTAACAACTCGGAAACTGAGTTTCTCCTAGGGCACAAGTCGTTTAACAACTCAGAAACTGAGTTTCTCTTAGGGCACGAGTCCTTTAACAACTCAGAAACTGAGTTTCTTCTAGGGCACAAGTCGTTTAACAACTCAGAAACTGAGTTTCTCTTAGGGCACGAGTCCTTTAACAACTCAGAAACTGAGTTTCTTCTAGGGCACAAGTCGTTTAACAATTCGGAAACTGAGTTTCTCATAGTGCAGGAGTCGTCGTTTTTCACTGAAGTACTACTCATCTTCTTCTTTTTTAAATTGAGCCACTTCTTGATTTTCTGAGTTGCACTTCCATTATTACTCATCTTGTAACTCCGCATGAATTTCTGCCTATTAACATAATAATAGCTTCCCTTATATGAGGTCTCACGCGTAATCTGATTCCTCAAGAATTTTGCGTCCGCGTCTACCCAACTATGTTGTTTGGGCAACAAATCTTCTTCATGCAAGGACAACGTCGGATTATAATCATGAGAGAACACCATTATAATTGTTGTTGTTGATCTTGTTTGCTTAATTTATAGCTCTCTTTTTTGTATAATGATCAGTTGTTTAATCTTTGGAAGTACGTCTACTAACTTGTTTTATTTATAAGCTACATCAAATCCTACAAAGATTAGATTTAGGTTTACTTAATCCACAGGGAGTAAGAAAGACTTATTTTCCAAATGTATTTGGGAAAAGAAAAAGAAACTACTTCCACTCCAAACTAGTTAATTAGAGTCGCTTTAGGTTAGGATTCTTAAACCCCCACCCCCACCCCCACCCCACCCTTTTTTTTTTTCCGGTCTCATATTAATTGTCTACATTGCTGAAAGTAGTTGTGCCAAATTACTTGTTAATTTACAAAATCAGATAGAATTAATTAAATTTTTCTCAATTTATCCTTATAATTAATTCTTTTGAAAGTATGAACAAATTTGTAAAGTTCTAATTAATTTCTTAAGGATTCAACATAAGCGATAGAAATTTTTTGAAGAATTCGAACAACATAGATTAAGTGTATGTTGTATGAGAATCGCATGACACATATCATAATTTTATGACACTATGGGACTCAGTCTCACACTGAATAGATATAATCATAAGATAAATTTCATTGGAGGCTTATATATAGGTAAAAATTTCATGATGTGTCTTATATTGGTCGCCCCGGCCATTAATTTAAGTAATATCTTTTTCTGCACGAATATTTAGTATTAGACAATTTTCAAGTAAAATAATATACTTCTTTTTTGCTACTGTATTTAGATACATATAAATGAAACTTTAATCAATTTTAATACATGTGCAAACATATATGAAAAAATTAAAAGGGTGTTAAATGTGTTTGTTAATTTTGTTGTTTTATTATCAAATTAACTATTGAAGTTTGTTCTTTGTGATACATGTAACTTATGTTTTAAATTTGAGTTATTCGAAGTAGATTTGAGTGTTTAAATTTGGAAAATAAAATTATTTTTTTGGCAGAAACTTTCACTCACATATCTGAAATTTCAGGCTATCTTTACACATAGTTCGGTCAAGTGAGCAATATGATTAAAGTGCAGATTTGAAAAAAATTATAAGGGTGTTAAATCGGTTTGTCAGATTTGCATATTTTTGATAAATTGATGATTTTGTTTTGTTCTTTATGATATATGGAATTTATGTTTCAAATTTAAGCTCATTTAGAGTATATTTAAGTGTTGAATTGTGTATTGCATGAAATTCGAAGAAATTATTTTTTTTCCAGACGCATATGTCTAAAATTTCAGGCCGTTTTTACATGTATTTCAATCATGTATGACAGAATTGCAAACATACATGAAAAGATTCACACATACATGTCTGAAAGTTTAATCAATTTTTACATGCACCTCAGTCAAAAATATCTGAATGTTTATCCTTGCAAGTCATACTAAACATCAGGTGAAAACGTCTGATCTTAAGCCTTCATAAGGATACACTTTCAGACGTGAATGTCTGAAGTTATCAAGCTTCAAAGTAATTTTTTGACTTTTTAATTTGTTCGAATTGGGTAAACTTGAAAAAAAAAAAATATGAAGCATGTATTTATTAAATGGAGACATTAAAAACGGATATTCATGTACTTTTCCCTATATATAGGGGTGTGCATATTTTGGTATAGTTAATGAATGGTGCATGTAGGACACTTTATCAAACTATATACATCATTTGTTCGATGGTGAGAACATACATGTACTACTTATTAAAACGAGAACATTAGCTTTAAGCCGTAGAGTTAAGGGGTATATTTGTCCATCTCTTTCCCTTTTAAATATGATATGTGTGTAATATATATATATATATATATATATATATATATTAGCGTGTAATTAGAAAGCAAGCATCAATTACGAACCTGTTGTTCCAAATAAAGACTCATTTACAAGTTGAATTGTGACAATAGGTTGATAATCAATATTGATCATTGATACAAAATCTTGTGTATAACACTGAAATACGGATAGTACAAAGGTAAAGTAATTGTACAGGTGGTAAAATTAGCCTATGAGAGTATAACTCGCCCTCAATCCATCCAATTTTAGACGAGTTTATTGATCCGCTCATTTATTAGCTCAATTCAATTCATTTCAATCTATAAAAAATTGGTCATGTATGTAGTCCGAACTGACACATGAGAAATCTTGTTGAAATATTTTCAAAAAGATATTTTTTATTTGATATGTTATATATAATAATAATAATAATAAAGAAAAAAAATAGTTTTACTAGAGACTAAAAACTAAAAGGAACAAATATAACAATTAAAACTTACTAAGAATTGGACGGTTTGAGCTATGACCCACATTTTAGTTCATTTCAGCCCAACAAACTTTTGGGCATGTTAACTCAGCCCATTTTAACTCGTTCAAATTCAGTCCAACTTGTCCATTTAACACCTATAAGTATTTGTAATCTCAATATTGATTCGCATAATATTTTCCACATCATCGACGGCTGTAATTTAATGGTTATTAATACATCATGGGTTTGACATTAAATTAATTAAAGATGTTTTCTTTATTCTATTGATAACAATGAGGAGTTAATTGAATATAATACAATTAAAAACTGGTTTATTGCTTTCATCAAACGTTAGGTAAACAAAATATGTTTCTAAAAATGGTCTCTATCTTGAATGTCAACTTTCATTTAGTTTATACCAAAAGAGTAATGACGTGCACGTATAATCTCGTATTATATTTAGGGTCTGTTTTGTGCGGAGGTTTATTTAATTTTTTTCATATTTGGTTGATCAAAATGTTCGCAACACATTTTCTCCGGAAAAGAAAATTTATAAAAGATCAGGAATAATGACTTTCCTACTAGAAGTAAGGAAACTTTTTTTTTTGGGTAAATTCCATAAATGACATTAATTCCACATAAATTGTCTCCTTTCCACCGTCAGCATACCACCGACCCCAACCCCAAACTCTATCCCATACAATAACATAAAAGGGCAGTTCGGTGTACTAGAGCTTTGGCTATGCGCGGGGTTCGGAAAAAACTGGACCACAAGGGTCTATCTTATGCAACCTTACCTTGCATTTCTGTTAGAGGCTATTTCCACGACTTGAACTCATAACATCCTGGTCACATGGCAACAACTTTACCTGTTATTTCAACACTCCCTTTCACAACAACAACATACCTAGTATAATTCCATATATATATTTGAATGTTGTTGGGACAGTTTGCTTACTTGTCAGCACTAGATAATACATAAGAAAATCACTTATGTTTCAACACAAAAACGTATTCCTTAATTCATACCAAACACACCTTACTCTCAGATCATTTTCTCTTTGACATTGGGATTATATATTAGGCCAAAACAAATCCTACACAACAAGGCTTTGAACTTGAGAATTGAGACACCTCTTTTGCTATCTAACTAATTAATGGAGTTTCAATTTCCATTCAACTTCATTTTCTTATTCCTTTTCCTATCATTCCTCTATCTACTACTACTGGAATGGAAAAAATCAAGAAACTTGAACAAAAAACTTCCTCCAGGACCATGGAAATTGCCCATTTTAGGAAGTGTCCATCACTTGGCACTAGAAGGTGGACTTCCTCATCATGCACTCAGAAACTTGGCCAAAAAATATGGGCCTTTCATGCACCTTCAACTAGGCGAAATTACTACGGTCGTAGTTTCTTCTATGGACATGGCGCGGGAGGTACTGAAAACTCATGACCTCGCTTTTGCATCGAGGCCTAAATTATTATCCCTTGACATAATATGTTACAAGTGCACAGACATCGCGTTTAGTCCTTATGGAGAATATTGGAGACAAATGCGTAAAGTATGTGTCATGGAACTTCTCACCGCCAAGAACGTCAGGTCCTTTAGTTCCATCAGGCGCGACGAGGCTACTCGTCTCGTGCAATTCATCCAGTCATCGACAAGTGGTGAGCCAATAAATGTTACGGAACAGATCTCATGGTATCAAAGTTCAATTACATGTAAGGCAGCATTTGGGGAATTATTGAAAGATCAAGAGAAATTCATTCAAATTGTAAGGGAATTGGTGGAATTAGCAGGTGGATTTAGTGTGGCTGATATTTTTCCTTCAATCAAGATCCTTCATGTGCTAAGTGGATTGAGGAAAAGAATCTTGAAAGTTCACAAAAATACTGATGCTATAGTTGAGGATGTTATCAATGAGCACAAGAAGAATCTTGCAAGTGGTAAAAAGGGAAATGGTGCATTTGGAGGTGATGATTTAGTTGATGTTCTACTAAGATTAATGGAGAGTGGGGAACTTCAAATTCCAATCACCAATGACAACATCAAAGCAATCATGATTGTAAGTATTCTTACTTATAGGAAAAATGTCTAAAACAGTGCTTATTATCAAGCAAGTCAAACCTTCAAGCTATTCAAATTTCACCTAGTGAAGGGTCCATTTGGCCAGAGAAACATGTCAAACGATACAATTACATTCTAATTCAATTATACGACGATGGCTTTCCAAACAGGTCCTAACAGAATTTCTTCTATAAAATTATAAGCTAGTTACCAATAAAAACGGTGACAAAATGAATAAGATCTTTCCACACTTAACGAGAAGTTTCAAGTTGGAGACCGGGAAACTCATGCTACTGGGGAGTTCCCCCCTTGCATGGGGATTCCTGTTATATTTTCTTTAACCAGATCAACCTTTATGCTAAAGGAATTTCTTCTATCTAATCAATAGAGAGTTTTTTTCATTAATGAAATTACAAGTTACAATCAAAAATGGACATATATTGTTAATTAGATGCTTGCACAATATAATAACCATAAAACTAGATGAATTGACTAGTAACCTAATGTTGAGGAGATTGAACTTAAGGCTTTAAAAATTCCTACCCTTCACAGAGTTGCAGGATATCAACACATGTAACAACTAACAAGTAAACTTGGACTTGGATAAGTATAATTTCATATTTTCAATTAACTCATATATTCTCTATTACTCAGTTTCTAATAAATGGATCTTACCCACATAGTAGTTTGGATTCACGTATTATTTTTCTTAGTCAGTAGACATAAATTATACACTGGTTATATAACACTATACACATATTTACATACGCCGCTATTTCTAATTTAAGTAGTTGGGTGTACGCGCAACTATTTATGTTAGTTCTTCTTTAATTATACAATGAAATGTAGGACTTGTTCTCAGCGGGTACAGAAACTTCAGGAACAACGGTAATATGGGCCATGACAGAAATGATGAGGAAGCCAAGTGTGTTAGCAAAGGCACAAGATGAGGTAAGAGAAGCCTTCAAAGGAAAAGAAACTTTCAATGAGGATGCTATTGAGGAATTGAAATACTTAAAACAAGTTGTTAAAGAAACCTTGAGACTTCATCCTCCACTCCCTCTCTTAGTTCCAAGGGAATGTAGGGAAGAAACAAATATCAATGGATACACTATCCCTTTAAAAACAAGAGTGATGGTTAACGTTTATGCCTTGGGGAGGGACCCAAAGTATTGGGAAGACGCGGAAAGCTTTATGCCTGAGAGATTCGAGCAGAGCTCTGTGGAGTTCATGGGGAATAACTTTGAGTTTCTTCCTTTTGGTGCTGGAAGGAGAATGTGTCCTGGGATTTCATATGGTTTGATCAATGTTCATCTTCCACTAGCTAAATTGTTGTATCATTTTGATTGGAAACTCCCGGATGGTGTGAAGCCTGAGGATGTGGACATGACTGAATGTTCTGCAATAACTGCAGCAAGAAAGAGTGACCTTTACTTGATTGCCACTCCTTATTATCCTTCTCATGAATGATATTTGATATACGTTCCTATGTTGCTCGGACTGTTCAAAAATGTCCCATGTTCGTGTAGAGTCCTCCAGAAGTGGTGCACTTTTAGAGGATCTGACATGGGTACGACATAATTTTTTTGGGTTCTTTATGTGTTCCTGTCCTTGTGTGAATTATGTTTTTAATTATGAGGGGAGGTGCCAGAAGAAAGAAGCGAAAAATGAATAATGTCTTTGACCTGTCAGCTTGTTTCAAGCTTGTATGTATCAGTTTGTGTATACTTGTGCATTATATTCTTGTGATGTTCAATGAGTTCAGTGTTGCCAATGGAATCCAAAGTTTGTTGTTTACCAAGCTTCACCATCCAAAATTATAAGAAACTAGTTTATTTGTATGCGCGCGATCGTAAAGAAATCAAAATGTGAATAAATAATCATTATAATACATAAAGTTTCATTAGAAAAATCAAATCAAATGAATAACCTAAAAAATAGAAATCTATATGTGAAGGCATGATATAAAGATAGCCTATGTAGCCAAAAAAATGCACTTTCTTAGAGGAGTTGGACGAGGAGGTTAAAATGCGCTTCTGAGAGGAGTTGGATGAGGTTGTGAGATGTATCTCGTAACAGAGAAGCTATTTTTAGAAAGATATTTTAATGTTCACATGGGGACCACTTCAAGGGGCTACGATGATGTAACACCCCATACCTTCCCAACCCTACTTGATGATAGTGAATAATGTCTACTTAGGTGTCGAGAGTCATAAGTATGTACTTGGTAATGTAAGATGAGAAAAATGGAAATTTGGCCTTGTACAAGTGACTTCTTGAAACATTTGTGTAATACCCCGTACACATTCTAACCTCATTTGGTGACTTGGAGTCATGTTTACTTGATGGTTAAGGTCACTAAGTAAGTATTTTATAGTGTTTTGATAAGGTATTGGACGATATGCAAGTGTTGGAAAAATTGCCGAAAAATTCAGCAATACATGGAAACTTGCGCCACTGCCCTGTTTCAGGGGGTGTGGCGCAAGCCTCTGAGATCAGAGAGGGTGCCTTTCTTGCGCCACTGGCTTATTTTGCAGCAGTGGCGCAAGGAACAAATTTTTGACCTTTCCGGAGTCGTTTTGTAACGCACTTCGACGACGCTTCTTGGATGGTTTTTTTTGGTTCTTTGGAGTTATTTGAGCATTGTTAAAGATTCAACACTTCAATATACTTCTATATACTCCTACATGATCAAATCATGAAATGTGAATAGTGATTCAAAATGTCCAATGAAGCCAAGGGGGACTAGAATGTCTAGTTTTGCAATCGAAAGGACGAATGAGAATTGTTTAAGCGAATATTGTCGTGACATTATGAAATTATGTAAACATGAGATATAGTGTGAAGAATAAATGAAATGTGATGGATATGTGTTATTGGGCCCAAAGTTAGGCCCAAAATGGAATTAAAAAGACATGGCCCAAGGACAAATTGACCCATTCTTCCACTTTGACCTCATTTAATGCCAAGAGTGGCTAAGCATGACTTCAAAAGTCTATAAAAGGAGCATAAAAATCAGATTTTTAAGACAAAGAACACACATGCTTTTTCTCTCTTTTTCTAGACTTTTCAAGAAAGTTTCTTTGGGGGCTCTCAAACCCTAAACCATATTTGGATCAAGATCACCATCTTTCAAGTCTAGGTAAGTGATTCTTATTATGGATTAACATATTATATGCATGGAAGATTATGTATATTATGCTAGATGTGTTGGCAAGGTGGTGAATAGTGTATTTTGCCTTTGGTTAAAGATGTGTCATCTTGGTAATTTGAACTTGAATTAGGCCTTGTGCCTTTGATGAAAAAGCATGGTATGGACAAAATATGAACATGTATGGTGTTATTTTTGGTCTTAAACTTGTTCTTGTCTATAAGTGGAAATTGTGGGATTTTGACCGATATGTGTTATGAGTTGTATTAAGGTCATTTGATGTGTTATTTGTGATGTGTGATGGATAAGAAAGTGTAAAGGAGAAGTATTATGGTGAAATGTATTGATTTTCCTGTATTGGTCAATGTTGGGAATATTATGGAATTTTTGGAATAATAAGTATGATCAATGGTTTTGTCAAGGGGAAATGGCATGTTTAAGGACAAATATGTGACTCATTGGTGTTACATGCATTTGAAGAGTAATTGGTGGTTAATGTGAATTCCGTATTGTATTTGTGTTGTAGAGTGACACATAAAGGAGGAGCGGGATTATTGTATACGCATCTAAGGTTGTATATCCGTATTGCGAATCCAAGGTATGTAAGGTTACTTTGTCCGTATCTTTCGACGGCCAATAGTGCTCACATTGACATTTCACTAGTTCTATTCTGAAATGTACTAAGGTATCCCATATGCACTTATCCATGGTCATTGTCATATGTTTCCTACTCATTGAACGATTGTGAATCCCATTTCTCATATTCATGGTTAATGTTCCAAAAGCTCAAATACGGTTATGTTCCAATGTTTCAATAGTGACTATACTTATGTCTCTTGTTCATGGATTATTGTCCAAAGGTTCCAATGGTATCATGGTGCTAGTAATGTTATATTTCTCATTGATATTTATTCACATGTCCTTCACTCATTGGTCAATGATTCAAAGTTTCCAACATTGTTGTGTTCCAAAGTTCCAAAGTGATGTTATGACTATCAAAGTATCAATCTCAAAGTAATGAACAAAGTAATGCAAATGTGGTCAATGATCAAGTATGGGTGGCAAGTCTAGGGGCATAAGCCTAGCTCGACTTGATCCCGATACATCCCAGGGGCGATATAAAAGCCTAGCATGGGTTATGATGGTACATCCCAGGGGCGACACGAAAGCCTAGCATGGGTTAATATAAAATCCCAGGGGCGAAAGCCTAGCATGGGTTAATATAACATCCCAGGGGCGATAAGCCTAGCATGGGTTAATGATATCCCAGGGGCGACACGAAAGCCTAGCATGGGTTCACATAACATCCCAGGGGTCACAGTACCTAGCATGGGTTAATCTCATCCCAGGGGCGACAGAATAGCCTAGCATGGGTAGAACAATAAAGGTGAATAAAAGATGAAGACAAGAGGAGTAAAGAACGTAATATACATGGTTTCCCACATACGGAAAGAAAGTTTATTCACATTTGATATTTCTCTTATATTGATTCCATGGTTGCGGTTATTATGTATAAATCATTGGAGACGATAATAGTGAAAGAAAGGTACATGGTTTCACATATGGAGTTTTCTCTTATAATTATTTCCATTGAAATTCTCCAGTATTAATGCAGTTTTTCTTATGGCCTTACATACTCAGTACATTCTTCGTACTGAACCCTCTTGGGGACTTACCTTATATGTCGCAGGTGCAGGCACTAGCAGGCCTCCACAGTAGATTGTCAGTGTTGCAGATCTTTGGTGAGCTCCAGTTAGTTCGGGGCCTCTCCGAGTCACTGTTGTATATGTTGTATAAAGCGGGGACTTGTCCCGATTTTTACTTCATTTGGTCAATGCATTTTGTTAGAGGCTTTTGTAGACGGATGTGGGTGTATAAATGTGAAAGTACATGTTGTTTTGACTTAATGGCTCAAACGGCCAAGTTTTACATACATAGCTATGACTTATGTTTTCATGTCTATGATTTCCGCATAGTTGCACAAGGTGTAATAAGATTCATATGAGATTATGTACGCGAATGTTCATAAGCAAAGGTTGGTTCTCTCGGGCCATATCGGCTTCGGGTGCCAATCATGTTCCGATCGGATTCGGGACGTGACAGATGATGTACAAGGCAGTTTTGGATTTGGAGATGAAAACAAAGAAGGAGATTCGTTTTTAGATTTTCCTAAAGCTTTTGATTTGGTCATAGCTAACTCGAGCTTCCAGAACGGGGGGGAATACTTGGTTACCTATCGTAGTAAGGTGGCTAAGACTCAGATAGATTTCCTACTCCTTAGGAAGGGTGATAGAGATTTGTGTAAGGACTGCAAGTTATCCCGAGTGGAAATCTTATAATCCAACATAAGCTCATAGTTATGGATTTAGATATCCAGCAGAGGAGGACAAATAGGGCTCTATATGACTAGCCAAGGATTAAATGGAGAGGCTTGAATAAGATGGTGGCTATAGGGACTTGGGGGAGTAGTGGGGACGTAGATGGTATGCGGACTAGGAGATCATGCTTCATCAGAGAAGCAACTAGAGAAATGTTAGGGGTCTCAAGGGGTAACATAGATGGACACAAAAGGAATTGGCAGTGGAATGGAGAGGTACAATTAAAAGTTAGAGTCAAGAAGGTTTCTTATAAGACATTAGTGGAAATCATAGACGAATAGGACAAGCGGAAGAAGAGAGAGAAGTATAAGACAACAAAGAATGAAGCAAAGCTAGCGGTTAAGGCAGCTTAAAATGTAGAGTTTGAGCACTTCTATGTAGAGATCGAGGTCAAATTCGGGAATAATAAGATGTATATGTTCCTTAAGGTGAGAGAGAGGAGGCCCTATGACCTGAACCAAGTGAAGTGCATCAAGGACAAGAACAGAGAAATATTAGTAGATGAGGCACATATTAGACGGTGATGGTTGATGTATTTTCATAAGCTCTTGAATTAGGATGGGGACAGAGATATTGTGTTGATGGAGTTAGAACAGTCTAAGAGTCATAGATTTTTTGGGTATCGTAGGTGCATAAGTACTTCTGTAGAGGTTAAGGTTCGTAGGATGATGAGGGAATGAACGATCAGGCCAGATGAAATTTCGAGGAAATTTGGAAAGAACTCAGGCGAAGTAGATGCGGAGTGGCTAACTGGATTGTTTAATGTCATTTTTAGGAATGACGAGAATGTCAAAGGAGTGGAGCTGGAGTACAATGATTCCATTGTACAATAATAAGGGTGATAATCAAAATTGTAACAACTATAGGAGTATTAAACTACTAATACATTCTATGAAAGTTTGGGAGAGGATGATTGAGATGAGGATGAAGCGGGGTACTATGTCTATCACCAAGAATCAATTTGAATTCATGTCGGGGCTATCAACTACAGAAGTCATTCATCTCGTAAGGAGATTGTTGGAGTAGTGTAAGGATATAAAGAGAGACTTACATATGTAGTATAAGGAGATGTTTGGAGTCTAGAGGTGTAAATGTGGCTTACATTAGGGAAATTAAGGATATATAAGATCAATAGAAGGTGCGTCAAAAAATATCCCAATGATGATAAGGTTACACTAGGGATCCATCCTTAGTCTGTTCCTATATACCTTAGTGATGGATGAATTAATGAGGCATATTAAAAAGGAGGGGTTGTAACACCCCGTACCTTTCTAACCTCACTTAATACCTTGGAGTCATATTTACTTAGTGTTGAGAGCAATAAGTAAGTATTTTGTAGTGTTTTGATAGGGTATTAGATGATATGCAAGTGTTGAAGAAGTGGTCGAAAAATTCAGCAAGGTATCAAGACTTGTGCCACTACTTGTTTCAGGGGGTGTGGCACAAGCCACCCGATTCATAGGGCATCAATTTCTTGCGCCACTGCTTGCTTTGCAGCTAGTGGCGCAAGGCACAAAAAGTGTGCCCTTCCGTGCCCGTTTCGCAACGCAATGCTACGTCGATTCTTCTATGGTTCTTGTGGTTCCTTGGAGTTCTTTGAGCATTTTTAAAGCTTAAAATACTTCAATACTCTCCTACATACTCCTACATGATCAATTCATGAAACACAAGTAGTTATCAAATTAAGTTCAAGTAAGCCATGGATGGCTAGAATTCCTATTTTTGCGATTGAGGCTACAAACATGTATCTCGTAAGTGAATATTGTCGAGGCATTATGGAATTAATTACACATGGGATATATGGTGGAATACACATTAACTTGGTGGGCTAAGCTAACATGTGCAATTGGGCCCAAAATGGAATAAAAGACATGGCCCAAAAGGGCAAATTGACCCATTCTTCCACTTGACCAAGGGACCATAGCATTTAATGCCAAGAAGTGGCTAAGGATGGAATTAAAGGATTATATAAAGAACCAAAAATCTGATTTTTAAATCACTTGAGACTCTCATGCTTTTTAGATATTTTCTCAACTATTTTTCTCTCAAAACCCTAAGAACTCAAAGCCAACTTTTGGAGCAAGATCATTTTTCAAGCTTGGGTAAGTGATTATTGTTATGGATTAATATATTATATGCATGGGAGAGTAAGTAAATCATGTTGGTTATGCTTGGAAGTGTTGAACATGGTACCTTATGGTTTTGTAAAAGATTTGTGATCCATGGGATTTAAGCGTGAAATATGACTTGTGACTTTGATGAAAGAGCATGGTATGGATAAAATATGAACATGTATGGTGTGATTTTTTTATTAAACTTGTTATTTTCATATAAGTGTAAATTATGGGATTTTGGACGATATGCGCTATGAGGTGTATTAAGCTCGCGTTGTGAACTCAGTTTCAGCCCCACCTTGAGCAACTTGTTCAGGCGGTGGTCTACTTGTTCCTTCACCAACAATTCTATTTATCAGCTTACTTTTACCTTTTCCTCTTCCTCTTCTAGTATTCGGCATTTTGGACTATACCAAAGAAAAATAAATACCAAGATCAGATACAATGCAATTGACAACATTGGCTCTATTGCACGATCTAGAATGAAGGAAAGAAACAACATCCTAAATGTCCCGTAGCCTCCTACTTATAAATGTGGTGCACAACACATCGATAAGTAAGACACTACTCAGACACGGCTTTGTAGACATCCTTAGACCGACTGCTCTGATACCACTTTTGTCACGCCCCGAATCCCATCGAGACATGATTGGCACCCGTAGCCGAGAAGGCCCGAGAGAACCAACCTTTGCCTATGCTCAATCATATGCATATAATATTCATAACCACCATTGCATAATATTATGAAAGACGAATAAAGGAGAACATGGGACATATTTATACATACACATGAAACATGGTCGTTGAGGCCATCCAGTCGAACCAACATATGTCTTTTACGCGGCTACACCCACATCCGTCTACAAAAGCCTCTAACAAGAGCATTGACCAAAATGAACCATAAGTCGGGACAAGTCCCCGCTTTATACAACATGTATAATACCAAAACATATATACACTCTGACTCGGAGAAGCCCCGAATGAGCTGGAGCTCACCAAAGAACCGCTAACACTGGCAGTCTACTGGGGAGGCCTACTGGGACCTGCGCCTGCAGCAAGTAAGGTAAATTCCCCGAGAGGGGTCAGTACGAAATAAGTACTGAGTATGCAAGGCTCAGATGAAACTGTACAACACATGAATATTTTAATGAATATGTCAATGAACTCAAAACATATGAATAATCAATGTGAATAAGTCACCATGTTACGTTTTGGAAACCATGTGGATTGCTTTCATTACTTTCATTACTTTCTTTATCTCAATGCTCACATGTCATTACATATGTCACAATGTACCCGGGCCCCGACTGATCAGTGGGTCTTTCATATCATATCATTGTGTAGGGATCGAGTCGAGCTAGGCTTATGCCCCTAGACTTACCACCCATACATCAATGCATCGGGATCGAGTCGAGCTAGGCTTACGCCCCTAGACTTGCCACCCATAAATCCAAACCTCGGGATCGAGTCGAGCTAGGCTTACGCCCCTAGACTTGCCACCCGTACTTGATCATTGACCACATTTGCATTACTTTGTTCATTACTTTGAGATTGATACTTTGATAGTCATCACATCACTTTGGAACTTTGGAACATAACATTGTTGGAAACTTTGAATCATTGACCAATGAGTGAAGGACATGTGAATAAATATCAATGAGAAATATAACATTACTAGCACCATGATACCATTGGAACCATTGGACAATAATCCATGAACAAGAGACACAAGTATAGTCACTATTGAAATATTGGAACATAACCTTATTTGAGCTTTTGGAACATTAACCATGAATATGAGAAATGGGATTCACAATTGTTCAATGAGTAGGAAATATATGACAATGACCATGGATAAGTGCATATGGGATACCTTAGTACATTTCGGAATAGAACTAGTGAAATGTCAATGTGAACACTATTGGCCGTAGAAAGATACGGACAAAGTAACCTTGCATACCTTGGATTCGCAATACGACTATTCAACCTTAGATGCGTAGACAATAATCCCTCTCCTTCTTTATGTGTCACTCTACAACATAAATACATAACGAAATTCACATTAACCACTAATTACTTTACAAATGCATACAATGTCAATGAGTTACATGTTTGCCTTTAAACATGTTATTTCCCCTCGACAAAACCATTGACCATACCATGATTCCAAAAATTCCATAATATTCCCAACATTGACCAATACATGAAAATCAATACATTTCACCACAATACTTCTCCTTTACACTTTCTTATCCATAACACATCACAAATAATCCATCCAAGTACCTTAATACAACTCATAACACATATCGGCCAAAATCCCATAATTTCCACTTTTAGCCAAGAACAAATTTAATGCCAAAAATAACACCATACATGTTCATATTTTGTCCATACCATGCTTTTTCATCAAAGGCACAAGGCCTAATTCAAGTTCAAATTACCAAGATGACACATCTTCACCAAAGGCAACATACACTATTCACCACCTTGCCAACACATCTAGCATAATATACATAATATTCCATGCATATAATATGTTAATCCATGAGAATAAACACTTACCAAAGCTTGGAATATGTTGATCTTGTCCAAAGAGTCCAAAGGAATATTTTGCTTAGGGTTTGGAGCTTTTGAGCTTAAAGAAATGTTTTTGAGAAAATATCCAAAAGTTATGAGAGGCTTTGTGAATAAAATCTGATTTTTGGGGACTTTATATGGACCTCAAGTAATCCTTAACCACACTTGGCATTACATGATATGTTCACTTGGTCAATTATTGCAAGAATGGATCATTTTTGCCTTTGGGCCCATGTATTTTCTTCCATTTTGGGCCTCAAATTGGGCCCAATAACACATATCCATCACATTTCATTTATTATTCACCATCTATCTCATGTTTACATAATTCCGTAATGTCACGACAATATTCCCTTAAAAGATTCTCATTCGTCCTTTCGATCGCAAAAATAGGCATTCTAGTCGCCCTTGGTTTCATTGGACATTTTGGATCACTATTCACATTTCATGATTTGATCATGTAGGAGTATGTAGGAGTATATTGAAGTGTTTGAATCTTTAACAATGCTCAAATAACTCCAAAGAACCAAAAGAAACCATCTAGAAATCGTCGTAGAATTGCGTTACGAAACGACCCCGGAAAGGCACATTGTTTGTGCCTTGCACCACACCCCCTGAAACAGGGTAGTGGCGCAAGAATCATGCCTTCTCTGAAGTTTCTGCAGGCTGGTGGCTTGCGCCACACCCCTGAAACAGGGTAGTGGCGCAAGTTTCAGCAAAGTGCTGAAATTTTCGGCCACTTATCCAATGTTTACGTATCGTCCAATCCCTTATCCAAACATTACAAAATACTTACTTAGTGATCTTAACCATAAATTAAACATGACTTAAAGTCACCAAATGAGGTTAGAATGTATACGGGGTATCACCCAAATGCTCTACAAAATCACAAAACACCTCCTACGAAGGTCTAACCGCACATGTTAAGTCCGATATCAAATGTTTCACCAATGACACTATAAAACACATATGCATGGCATCTCAACACCTATGTAGATATGATCCCAAGGTATCAAGTGAGGTTATAAAGTATGGGGTGTTACATTCTTCTCCCCTTAGAAACATTCGTCCTCGAATGTTAACAACATTGTCTTATATACAACAAATGCATCTTTACTTTAACATACCTATACACATTCACATAATGCTTTTAAATACTTACTTGTTATTGTTCCACCTCCGCACTGTGAACTTATTGGTCCATTTGAAAAAGATGGGGATACTTGGATTTCATCATTTCTTCCGCTTCCCATGTGATCTCCTCTACGTGTTGGTTTCTCCAAAGGACTTTTACGGATGCTACGTCCTTATTTCTCAATCTCTTTACTTGTCGATATAGGATAGCAATGGGCACCTCTTCATAAGTGAGATCCTCTGTAACTTGAACATCTTCAATTGGAACAATACGAGCTGGATCTCCTATACATTTTTGAAGCATCGACACATGAAATACCGGATGGACTGAGGAAAGTTCTTGCGGTAAGGCTAATTCATATGCGACTTGCCCAAATCTTCTAATAACTTCATAGGGGCCTATGTAACGTGAATCAATTTCCCTTTCTTTCCGAACCGCATTACCCCTTTCATCGGTGATACCTTTAAAAATACCCAATCACCTATGGCGAATTCAAGCCCTCTTCTTCTAACATCGGCATATGACTTGTGACGACTTTGAGCCGTTTGTAACCGTTGTTGGATAACTTTAACTTTCTCCATGGCCTGGTGAACAATATCTGGCCCAAGTAAAGCAGTTTCACCTGCTTCGAACCATCCGATTGGTGATCTACATTTCCTTCCATACAAGGCTTCATAAGGTGCCATTTTAATACTTGAATGATAGCTATTGTTATAAGAAAATTCAATAAGAGGCAAATGGTCATCCCAACTGCCTTGAAAATCCAACGTACATGCTCGTAGCATATCTTCAAGTGTCTGAATAGTATGTTCTGCTTGTCCATCGGTCTGAGGATGGAAAACCGTACTCAAATTCACCTGAGTACCTAAACTCCGCTGAAAAGATTTCCAAAAGTGTGCTGTGAACTGTGCTCCTCTGTCTGATATGATAGAAAGTGGAATACCATGCAATCGTACTATCTCTTTCACATACAACTTCGCATAATCCTCAGCTGTATAGGTCGTCTTGACCGGTAGAAAATGCGCTGATTTAGTAAGTCGGTCCACTATGACCCATATAGAATCAAACTTCCACAATGTACGAGGCAAACCCGTAATGAAATCCATATTAATCATATCCTACTTCCAGACTGGAAGATTGATACATTGCATGTAACCTCCCGATTTCTGATGTTCCACTTTCACTTGTTGACAATTTGGGCATTGCGCGACAAATTCTGCAATGTTCTTTTTCATGTTGCCCCACCAATACACTTCTGTCAATTCATGGTACATTTTAGTAGCACCCGGATGAATGGAATAGCGCGAATGGTGCGCTTCTGTCATTATTCGTGTCCTCAGTTCATCTACGTCCGGTACACATAACCTCCCTTGACATTGAAGTACCCCTTCCAGTGTAATATCAGATGCCTTGGTCAAATTCTGCTGCACATTTTCCTTTAGCTGTACTAAAATAGAATCCGCAAATTGCTTTTCTTTCACTTCAGCTATCAAGGAGGATTCTGCTGCATTCTGCACCATAACTCTATCATCTGAGGTTTCAATAAGGCGAACTCCCAAACTGGCTAATTGATTCAAATCTTTGATTATCTCACGCTTCTCATTCAACTGACCACTAGTGCTTTCTACTGCCTTACGGCTCAATGCATCAGCTACTATATTTGCTTTGCCTGGGTGATAAAGAATATCAATGTCATAATCTTTTAAAAGCTCTAACCACCTTCGTTGCCTCAAATTGAGTTCCTTCTGCTTAAAAAGATATTGCAAGCTTTTGTGATCCGTATAGATGTCAACATGAACACCATATAAATAATGACGCCATATCTTTAAAGCAAAAACTACTCCTGCCAATTCAAGATCATGTGTGGGATAGTTTTTCTCATGTGGCCGCAACTGTCGTGAGGCATATGCTATCACCCTACCATGCTGCATCAACACACATCCGAGACCAATCTCGGAAGTATCACAATATACTGCATAGCCCTCTGTGCCTTCAGGAAGTACTAACACTGGTGTGGAAGTCAACTTATCTTTCAATTTTTGAAACCCTCTTTCACATGCATCATTCCATTGAAACTTAATTATCTTGTGAGTTAACTTTGTTAATGGTGCTGCAATAGACGCAAACCCTTCTACAAATCTCCGATAATAACCTGCCAAACCCAGAAAACTGTGAATCTCTGTGGGTGTCGTAGGTCTTGGCCAGTTTTTCACTGCTTCAATCTTTTGGGTATCAACCTGTATGCCTTCATCTGATACAATGTGACCCAAGAACGCGACTGATTTCAACCAAAACTCACATTTGGAGAACTTTGCATACAACTTTCATTCACGAAGAATCTGTAACACTTGTCGTAAGTGACAAGCATGGTCTTCTGGTGATCTTGAATAAACAAGGATGTCATCTATAAATACTGTCACGAACACGTCTAAGAATGGCTTAAACACCCTATTCATCAAATCCATAAACACCGCCGGTGCATTTGTTAGTCCAAATGACATAACTAAAAATTCATAATGGCCATACCGTGTTCGGAAAACTGTCTTGGGTACATCTTCTTCTCTGACTCTGAATTGATGGTAACCCGACCTCAAGTCAATCTTTGAAAAACACCTGGCACCCTGTAACTGATCAAACAAATCATCAATGCGAGAAAGGGGATATTTGTTCTTGATCGTTACTTTATTCAGTTGCCGATAGTCGATGCACATTCTCAAGGTGCCATCTTTCTTTCGCAGAAATAATACCGGTGCGCCCCACGGGGACATACTAGGCCTAATGAAGCCTTTGTCCAACAAATCTTTCAACTGCTCTTTTAATTCACGCAGTTCCGCTGGAGCCATTCTATATGGAGGAATAGAAATAGGCTGAGTGCCTGAAATCACATCAATGCCAAATTCTACTTCCCGTTCTGGTGGTAAACCTGGGAGATCCTCTGGAAATACATCAAGAAATTCATTGACTACCGGTATGGACTGTGGGGTTAATGGTTCCACATCACTATCTTTCACTCGTACCAAATGACATATGCACCCCTTAGCAATCATTTTTCTGGCTTTCAAATAAGAAATAAATCTCCCTCGTGGTGCCCCTACATTACCCTGCCATTCTAGAACATTTTCCTGTGGAAAACAGAATTGTACCTTCTTGGCCCGGCAATCTACCGTAGCATAACAAGAGGCCAACCAATCCATTCCCATAATTACATCAAAATCCACCATGTTCAATTCAATGAGATCGGCCAACGTATCATGACCACACACAGTTACCACACAGTTACGATATACTCTCTTTGCAACAATATATTCACCAACCGGTGTAGACACTTCAATTGACTTAATTAATACTTCCGGTGCCTTTGCAAATTTCGCAGCAACCAATGGAGTAACATAGGAAAATGTAGAACCTGGGTCAATTAGTGCATATACATTATGTGAGAGTATGGATAATGTACCTGTGACGACATCAGGGGAAGCCTCTGAATTTTGGCGGTCCACCAAAGCATAAGTGCGATTCTTGACCCCGCTAGTACTGGCTCCTCCTCTGCCACCTCTACCACGACCAATAGGCTGCACCCCTCAGCCCTGTGAAGGAACCGATGCTGACGACGCAACGGCCGACCCAGCTGGTCGTGCTATACCACCCATGCTCCGTTGTGGACACTCTCTCGCTATATGTCCCGGCATACCACACCAAAAGAAGACATTCGTTCCTGTCCGACATGGACCTGTGTGCATACGCCCGCAGTGCGGACACTGCTGACGAGGGAAACCTGCTGCCTGTGATCCATGAACCCCACTACTTTGCCCAGCTGAACCACCTCTAAACCCTCGAGACTGCAAATAAGCACCACCTGTGGAATAAGAGAACGACGGTCTAGGTGGTCTAGGAAACATGCGGGGCCTAGATCCTCCTTGGGACATCATAGGTGGTCCCATAGGTCTAGCCCTTTTGGACTGTCCCCTATCAAATTCATGTACCCTTCGTCTCTGTCGTTGATCTTCCATTTTCTGGGCAAAGGCTTGGATTCGAGTAATGTCCATGTCCCTATTCAAGGCCGCAATAGTACAATCTCTCACCAAGTATGGCTCTAGTCTGTCCACGTATCTATGGACCCTGTCTGTCATCGTAGCCACAACATTTGGCGCATATCGAGCCAAGGAATTAAATTGCAAGCTATATTCTCTGACGCTCAAATTTCCTTGACGGAGATTTAGGAACTGATCCGCACGTGCCTCACGGATCTCATAGGGCAAGTAATGATCAAGAAAAGCCACTTTGAACTCTTCCCATGTCGGTGAATCTGCACCAATGTCAAAGGATTTCTTCCAATCCTCATACCATAATATTGCCTCTCCCTTCAACCTGTACGCAGCAAGTTCAACTGTCTCTACCCCTGTCACATGCATAACTTCCAATGCCCACTGAATTTGATCCACAAAGTCCTGTGGATCTGCTTTTGGATCTGCCCCTGTGAAAATAGGAGGGTCCAATTTGAGGAAATCCTGTGTTCTGCGACTTGCTACTCTAGTCGCATCCTCATCATGTTCCATTGCACCAGCTCTTCCCTGGCTTTGTGCCGCCACTAACTGTGTCAACATCTGTACAGCATTCCTAAGATCCTGATCTGTGGCATTCGTCGGTGGTTCCACGGGCACTTCTCTTCTTCTCGGCTCTTCTGGAGCTGAAGAAGTAGAAGAAGCTCGCGTTGTGAACTCAGTTTCAGCCCCACCTTGAGCAACTTGTTCAGGCGGTGGTCTACTTGTTCCTTCACCAATAATTCTATTTATCAGCTTACTTTTACCTTTTCCTCTTCCTCTTCTAGTATTCGGCATTTTGGACTATACCAAAGAAAAATAAATACCAAGATCAGATACAATGCAATTGACAACATTGGCTCTATTGCACGATCTAGAATGAAGGAAAGAAACAACATCCTAAATGTCCCGTAACCTCCTACTTATAAATGTGGTGCACAACACATCGATAAGTAAGACACTACTCAGACACGGCTTTGTAGACATCCTTAGACCGACTGCTCTGATACCACTTTTGTCACGCCCCGAATCCCATCGAGACATGATTGGCACCCGTAGCCGAGAAGGCCCGAGAGAACCAACCTTTGCCTATGCTCAATCATATGCATATAATATTCATAACCACCATTGCATAATATTATGAAAGACGAATAAAGGAGAACATGGGACATATTTATACATACACATGAAACATGGCCGTTGAGGCCATCCAGTCGAACCAACATATGTCTTTTACACGGCTACACCCACATCCGTCTACAAAAGCCTCTAACAAGAGCATTGACCAAAATGAACCATAAGTCGGGACAAGTCCCCGCTTTATACAACATGTATAATACCAAAACATATATACACTCTGACTCGGAGAAGCCCCGAATGAGCTGGAGCTCACCAAAGAACCGCTAACACTGGCAGTCTACTGGGGAGGCCTACTGGGACCTGCGCCTGCAGCAAGTAAGGTAAATTCCCCGAGAGGGGTCAGTACGAAATAAGTACTGAGTATGCAAGGCTCAGATGAAACTGTACAACACATGAATATTTTAATGAATATGTCAATGAACTCAAAACATATGAATAATCAATGTGAATAAGTCACCATGTTACGTTTTGGAAACCATGTGGATTGCTTTCATTACTTTCATTACTTTCTTTATCTCAATGCTCACATGTCATTACATATGTCACAATGTACCCGGGCCCCGACTGATCAGTGGGTCTTTCATATCATATCATTGTGTAGGGATCGAGTCGAGCTAGGCTTATGCCCCTAGACTTACCACCCATACATCAATGCATCGGGATCGAGTCGAGCTAGGCTTACGCCCCTAGACTTGCCACCCATAAATCCAAACCTCGGGATCGAGTCGAGCTAGGCTTACGCCCCTAGACTTGCCACCCGTACTTGATCATTGACCACATTTGCATTACTTTGTTCATTACTTTGAGATTGATACTTTGATAGTCATCACATCACTTTGGAACTTTGGAACATAACATTGTTGGAAACTTTGAATCATTGACCAATGAGTGAAGGACATGTGAATAAATATCAATGAGAAATATAACATTACTAGCACCATGATACCATTGGAACCATTGGACAATAATCCATGAACAAGAGACACAAGTATAGTCACTATTGAAATATTGGAACATAACCTTATTTGAGCTTTTGGAACATTAACCATGAATATGAGAAATGGGATTCACAATTGTTCAATGAGTAGGAAATATATGACAATGACCATGGATAAGTGCATATGGGATACCTTAGTACATTTCGGAATAGAACTAGTGAAATGTCAATGTGAACACTATTGGCCGTAGAAAGATACGGACAAAGTAACCTTGCATACCTTGGATTCGCAATACGACTATTCAACCTTAGATGCGTAGACAATAATCCCTCTCCTTCTTTATGTGTCACTCTACAACATAAATACATAACGAAATTCACATTAACCACTAATTACTTTACAAATGCATACAATGTCAATGAGTTACATGTTTGCCTTTAAACATGTTATTTCCCCTCGACAAAACCATTGACCATACCATGATTCCAAAAATTCCATAATATTCCCAACATTGACCAATACATGAAAATCAATACATTTCACCACAATACTTCTCCTTTACACTTTCTTATCCATAACACATCACAAATAATCCATCCAAGTACCTTAATACAACTCATAACACATATCGGCCAAAATCCCATAATTTCCACTTTTAGCCAAGAACAAATTTAATGCCAAAAATAACACCATACATGTTCATATTTTGTCCATACCATGCTTTTTCATCAAAGGCACAAGGCCTAATTCAAGTTCAAATTACCAAGATGACACATCTTCACCAAAGGCAACATACACTATTCACCACCTTGCCAACACATCTAGCATAATATACATAATATTCCATGCATATAATATGTTAATCCATGAGAATAAACACTTACCAAAGCTTGGAATATGTTGATCTTGTCCAAAGAGTCCAAAGGAATATTTTGCTTAGGGTTTGGAGCTTTTGAGCTTAAAGAAATGTTTTTGAGAAAATATCCAAAAGTTATGAGAGGCTTTGTGAATAAAATCTGATTTTTGGGGACTTTATATGGACCTCAAGTAATCCTTAACCACACTTGGCATTACATGATATGTTCACTTGGTCAATTATTGCAAGAATGGATCATTTTTGCCTTTGGGCCCATGTATTTTCTTCCATTTTGGGCCTCAAATTGGGCCCAATAACACATATCCATCACATTTCATTTATTATTCACCATCTATCTCATGTTTACATAATTCCGTAATGTCACGACAATATTCCCTTAAAAGATTCTCATTCGTCCTTTCGATCGCAAAAATAGGCATTCTAGTCGCCCTTGGTTTCATTGGACATTTTGGATCACTATTCACATTTCATGATTTGATCATGTAGGAGTATGTAGGAGTATATTGAAGTGTTTGAATCTTTAACAATGCTCAAATAACTCCAAAGAACCAAAAGAAACCATCTAGAAATCGTCGTAGAATTGCGTTACGAAACGACCCCGGAAAGGCACATTGTTTGTGCCTTGCACCACACCCCCTGAAACAGGGTAGTGGCGCAAGAATCATGCCTTCTCTGAAGTTTCTGCAGGCTGGTGGCTTGCGCCACACCCCTGAAACAGGGTAGTGGCGCAAGTTTCAGCAAAGTGCTGAAATTTTCGGCCACTTATCCAATGTTTACGTATCGTCCAATCCCTTATCCAAACATTACAAAATACTTACTTAGTGATCTTAACCATAAATTAAACATGACTTAAAGTCACCAAATGAGGTTAGAATGTATACGGGGTATCACCCAAATGCTCCACGAAATCACAAAACACCTCCTACGAAGGTCTAACCGCACATGTTAAGTCCGATATCAAATGTTTCACCAATGACACTATAAAACACATATGCATGGCATCTCAACACCTATGTAGATATGATCCCAAGGTATCAAGTGAGGTTATAAAGTACGGGGTGTTACACCGGGTATCATAGATCACAGGTAAAGATGAATGAACAATGAAGCCAAGAAGCAAAGAAAGTATTGAAAGTAAAGAACATGAATCCAAATACATTGAGTGATGGTTTATCCATATTCTCTATTCTACTACATTTGTTTCCACTGATGTTCATATATATGTCACAGTTGCTTATGGCCTTACATACTCAGTACATTCTTCGTACTGACCCCTTTGGGGAATTTACCTTACTTGCTGCAGGCGCAGGTTCTAGTAGACCTCCACAGTAGGTTGCAGGACATTCACAGCTTTTGGTGAGCCCCAGTTAGTTCGGGGCTTCCCCAAGTCATAGTTGTACATATGTTGTGGTGTTGTATATGTTGTGTATAGCGGGGACTTGTCCCGACTTTCAGTTAGTTTTGGTAAATGTAATTGTTAGAGGCTTTTGTAGATGGATGTGGGTGTGTAAATGTCAAAGGCACATGTCATTTTTGACTTGATGGCCTCAATGGCCAAGTTTCATATATATATATATATATATATATATATCACATGTTCCATGATTCCCGTCATTAGCATTGTGTGTACTTACATGATAGTGATGTTTCTTATGGCATGCACATGAATGAACATAGGCAAAGTTTGGTTCTCTCGGGCCTTGTCGGCTACGGGTACCAATCTGTCCCGATGGGATTCGGGGCGTGACAGGGGTAGTGGTGTATGTTATTTACAGATGATATAGTATTGATCGACGAGGCGTGTGGTGGAGTTAGTGACAGGCCGAAAGTTTGGAGAGGGGCCCTAAAATCTAGAGGTTTTAGGTTAAGGTGGACTAATAAAGAGTACCTATAGTGCAAGTTTACGTAAAGTATGAGATAGAGGTGGAAGTGAAGATAGATACATAAGTCATATCTAAGAAAGGTAGTTTCAAGTATCTTGGATTTATAATTTAAGGAAACGGGAAGATTGACTATGATGTCATACATCATAATTGATTGGGGTGTGAAATGAAGGCTCACCCAGAGTATTGTGTGATAAGAATGTATTCACCAAAGCTTAAAAGTAAGTTATAAAGTGGTAGTTAGACTCACATTATTGTATGGGGCAGATAGTTCGTCAATCAAGATGCACATGCTCAGAAGATGAATGAAGTAGAGATAAATATGCTCAAATAGATGTGTGGGAATACTAGAACAAATTTATACAAGAAAAGTTGGAGTGTCCCCCATGACGAAAAAAATGAGGAAAGCGAGGTTGAGATAGTTTGGATACGTAAAGAGGAGGTGCGGGATGTGTCACGCCCCAAATCCCATTGAGGCGGACTGGCACCCGAAGTCGATAAGGCCCGAGAAAACCAATCTTTGCTCATGTACATTCATATGCATGTCTCTGTATGAACATCATTATATCTCATGTAATTATGCGGAAGTCATGGAAACATATGCTATATATATATATATATATATGAAACTTGGTCGTTAGAGCCATCAAGTCAAAATGAGCATACATCTTTTACGTTCATCTTCCAACATACGTCTACAAAGCCTTTAACAGATACATGTACATAACCAACCTACAGCCGGGACAAGTCCCTGCTTTACACAACATTTACAATGCCAAAACAAATGTACACTATGACTCGAAAAAGCCCCGAACCAACTGGAGCTCACCAATAATCTACGAATATCTCGTAGCCTATTGAGGAGGTCTACTAGCACCTGTGCCTGCAGCAAGTAAGGTAAGTTTCACCCAAGGGGGTCAGTACGAGAGAATGTACTAAGTATGTAAGGCTATAAGAAACTGCATGATATATAAGCACTTCACTGGAATCATAACAAGTGAGTAATCATTATTGATAATTCTCCGTTCTGTATATGTGGAACCATGTACGTTACATCCATTACTTTCATTGTTTGATCATTCCTTCTTATCATTATCAGTGTTATAATCACATCGTATTTATATATATATATATATATATTCATGCAAGGGCTATACTTTCATTGCTTTTTACAATTATCTTCATTTCTGCTCATCCAACTAGTTAGTGGCCATTAATATAATACGGATCATCACCTTATAGGTGGGTTATAATATAATACCGATCATCACCTTATAGGTAGGTTATAATTTAATACCGATCATCACCTTATAGGTGGATTATAATATAATACCGATCATCACCTTATAGGTGGGTTATAATATAATACCGATCATCACCTTATAAGTGGGTTATAATATAATACCGTACATCCAGCTGATCAGTGGGCTATAATCATATATAATAATAATAACATAGCATAATATTGGGATTATTCCATCCGAGCTTATGCCCTTTTGATTTGATCCATACTCAATGAAACATAAAGTAACCATGTGTACATTACTTCTTTGCATACTTCTTTCCTTTTCATTTGTTATGAGAGTGATACATTGGTGATTGAAACATTATTAGGAACACATATATACGTTACTTCATTCCTTTACTTTCATGAGATTGATACCTTTTCTTGTGAGAGATTGGTACAATGATAGTCATAACATTATTAGAACTTAGAACATAATATTATCGGAACTTTGGAGTCATAATATTGTTGGAACTTTGGAATCATGTCCACCCTACATTTATTATTTTCCTTCACTCTTGCAACCAACAAAAATACGTTACTTAATTTCTTTCTTTGGAGAGATTGTTACTTTTGCTCATGAGGGATTGGTATATTTGTAGTCATAACATTATTCGAAGCTTTAGAGCATAACATTATCGATACTTTGGAACCATGTCCATAATTATGTAACACGTGAACAACAACGACTAATGAATGAGGAATATGTGACCTAACAATGGATAGTAACCTGAAATAAGATACCTTTGGACATTTCGAAATGGATCAAGCACAATGTCAATACGAACAATATGTTGCAGAAGGATACAGAAAGAGTTACCTTACATACCTTATGTTCTCAATATGAATACACAGTCCTATATGTGAATACAATAATCCAGCTCCTTCCTTACGTGTTACTATACAACACAAGTACATAACGAAGCTCATGTTAACAACCAACTATCGTACAAGTGCATACGATAATAATGAGTTACGTGACTGCCGTATAACGTCATTTCTCCCTCTTACATTACCATTTAGTGCATCACCAAACCAACAATACCATAACATACCACACATTGACCAAGACATCATAAACCATTAACATTTTACACCACGTTTACCCTTTACGCTTCCTCATTATCATTCCGTCACAACTATTCCATCAAATTGCCTTATAACAACATATGAACAACAATCCATAATTAATATAATCCAACATGCCTCCATACGACCCCTTAATGTCATTTAAAAGGTATCATAAGTTGATAATTACATCAATGAAGGGTATATGGGCTTTGGGGGGTCAAAGAGATGCAAAAACAAACGAAACAAACTTCTGGGCTGATCTGCGAAGCCACCTGCGCGCACCCTCAGGTGACCTTTGGTAGTATCCAGCGGCACCTGCATTGGCATCTGCGCCCGCAGGTGCCTTCGTCTGCGGGGGCGGATGCCCGTTTTGGCCAAAATGGGTCTCTTTTGGGTCCTTTTGTGCAATAAATAGTCCAAAGCCATAAGTAAGCTTTTATTTACATATTTTAGGTCACTTGGACACCAAAAAACTATCATGGTTTCACAACGCACATAAATATCACCAAAACCACATTTTCCTTTCATTATGTCACCTATTCCATGACCAATTTCATAACAACAATCCCACAAGTTATACACATAGAGAAAATAAGTTAGGAACATAACCATATCATACATGTGAACATCTCATCCATATTATTCACTCCTTTCAAGATCTCAAGTCTCCTTTCAAGTTTAGGACACATAGATGATACATCTATTAGCAAAAAGAAAAACAAAAGTGGATTGCTCAACACCTTTAAGCATAACCAACATGATGTACACCATCTCTCATGCATAAAATATATTTAACCATAATAATATACACTTACCAATACTCACAAAGTGATGATCTTGGCCAAAGAGATGAAGGCTTAGGGTTTGGAAGAGAAAAGAGTGTTGTGGAATTTTCTAAAAATGGCAAGTGTGTCCAACATGAATAAAATCTGATTTTGGTTGCCTTTTATAGTCCATTAATAGTCCTCTTAGCCACACACTTGGTCCAATAATTAAAGGTTTAATTGATCAAGATGAATGGGTCAAATACCCCTTTTTGGGCCATGTCTTTTGTATCTTTTTGGGTCTCATTTGTGCCCATCATCACAAGACTAAATTCAGCCCACTTAAATTAATGCATAATACCTCAAAACTCCCATGTCCAAATAATTCCATGAATTTTACGGTAATTAAATAGGTTCAGAACATACGGGTGTTACATTCTTCCCCCCTTTGAAACATTCGTCCTCGATGTTAATAACATCGTCTCATGTGCATCCCATGCATCTCTATGTTAACATATATACACATATACACACAATGCTTATGGATACTTCCTTGTTATTACTCCAATTCCACACCTTGAACTTTCTCCCCCGTTTGAAACAGTTACGGACCCTTCGACTTCATCATTTCTTTCGCTCCCCAAGTGATTTCTTTTACTTATCGGTCCCTCCACTGTACCTTTACCGAAGCTACTTCTTTATTTCTTAATCTTTTCATTTATCCATCTAGAATAGGAATATATATCTCTTCACAAGTGAGATCCCCCAATACTTGTACATTTTCAATAAAAGTAATGGATCTCGGCGTATGACTTGTGTTAGCTTGTAGCTACTATTGTACCACCTTAACCTTCTCTATAGCTTAGTGAACAAAATCTAGCCCCAAGTAAGGCAGTTCCACTCGCTCTAAATCATCCAATTGATGATTTAAACTTTCTTCTAATAAGCCTTTGTAAGATACCATTTTGATACTTGAATATAGCTATTATTATAAGCACATTCAATAAGGGGTAGATGATCATCCCAACTACCTTTGTAATACAATGTGTAAGCTGGTAACATAATTTCAAGAGTCTGGATGATACGTTTTGCTTGTCCACCTATTTAAGGATGAAAAGTTGTACCCAAATTCACTTGTATACCCAAACTTTCTGTATTTTTGACTGTTACCTCATCCAGTTGCCGATAATCAATACACATTCTCAATGTGCCATTTCTCTTTTGTGCAAACAACACTGGTGCACCCTACGGAGGCATACTAAGTCTTACTAGCTGACATGTGTATACCTTGGACATCGTTTTCCTTACCTCAGGATAGGTAACAAATTTACCTTTCCACTCAAGGACGGTCTTTTGTGGGAGAAAATGGAAATATACTTTCTTAGCTTGGCAATCTTCGTGATATAACAAGAAGCCAACCACTTCATACCCATTACAACATTAAAAAATCTTTCATTTCCATCTCCATAAGATCAACCATCGTAACATGATCACAAACATCTACTATACTATTACGATATGCTCTTTTAACTATAATAAATTCACCGACAGGTGGAAGTACTTCAATTGACTTAGCTAATAACCCCGGTGTCCCATTAAATTTCACAGTAATCGATGGAGTAACATATAATAGGGTAGATCTCGGATCAATCAATACGTATACATCATGCGTAAATATGGATAATATACCTGTAACTTCATCAGGAGATGCCTCCACATTCTGCTGGTCTACTAGAGCATAGGTGCGCTTTTGGGCTCCATTAGAACTAGCTGCTCCTCTAGTACCTCTACCACGACAAGTAGGCTGTACACCTGACAATGCTAACGCAACGGCTAACCCCTTAGGTTATGTCATACTACCCGTACCCCTATGTGGGCACTCTCTCTTCAGATGCCCTGACCTACCACACCAGAAGTAAACATTCATTTCAAACCAACATTCTCCTAAATAAAACTTCCCACAGCGCTGGCACAGCTAACGAGAAGACCTCGATTGGCCCATACTTCCTTTTTCTCGATACCCCGCTGTCTGTGAACCCCGAGTCTCACTACTTTGCCCGGCTTGGCCGCCTCTAAACCCGAGAAATTGAGATGGATTACCCGCCGTCTAGTAAGAAAATGATGGTCTGGGCGGTCTAGGAAAAATTTGGGGCCTAAATTCTCCTTGGGACGCAATGAACTGTCCCACAGATCTCGCCCTCTTTGATGGCCCTTCTTCAGATTCTTGTACCCTTCTCATTTGCCTTTGATCTTCCATCTTTTGTGCGAAGGCTTGTATTCTGGCTATATCCATATCTTTACTTAACGCCGTAATAGTACAGTCCCTCACCAAGTATAGCTCCAATCTGTCTACATACCGATGAACTCTATCGGCCATAGTCGCTACCATATTAGGAGTGTATCTAGCCAACAAATTAAACCAAAGCCTGTACTCCCTGACGCTCATATTTCCTTGACAAAAATTTAAAAATTGATCCGCACGAGCCTCGCGGACCTCATATGGAAGATAGTGATCAAGGAATGCCGCTTTAAATTCCTCCCAACTAGCTGGAGGTGTACCGATACCCCTAGATCGTTTCCAATCTTCGTAACATAATATAGCCTCTCCTTTCAGTCTATATGCTGCAAGCTCCACTGTTTCTACAACAGTCACATGCATAACATCTAGAGCCCTTTGAATTTGATCTATAAAGTCTTGCGGATCTTCATTAAGATCTGATCCGGTAAATGTGAGAGGATCCAATTTTAGGAAATCCTGTGTCTGCCGACTAGCTATCCTAGCCGTACCATCATCACTTGTCGTTGTACCAACTCATCCTTGAGTCTGGGCAACAACTATCTAAGTCAACATTTGCACCGCATTTCTCAAATCCTGTAACTCCTGCTTAGTAGCATTAACAGGCGGTTCTGAGGATACTTCCCTCCTTTGTGGCCCCCCTGGAGAAGGGATGGGAGAAGGTGCCCGTGATGTAAACTCAGTTTCAACCCCATATTGACTAGCTGGGTCAGGTGGTGATTAACCGATTCCTTCTCCAGCAAGCATGTCTACCTTCTTATCTTTGCCCATACCTTGTCTTGTAATAGACATTTTACTGTACAAAGGAAAACCAACGTCAATGGTCAGATATGATTCCACCTACAACTTTGGCTCTACTTGCACGATCTAGAAATGAAGAAATGAAATAACTCCTAAATGTCCCGTAGCCTCCTACCTATAAATGTGGCGCGCAACACATCCATAAGCAAGACTCTACTAAGACACGGCTTTGTAGACACCCTTAGGACGACCTGCTCTGATACCAATTTTGTCACGCCCCAAATCCCATTGAGGCGGACTGGCACCCGAAGCCGATAAGGCCCGAGAGAACCAATCTTTGCTCATGTACATTCATATGCAAGTCTCTGTATGAACATCATTATATCTCATGCAATTATGCGAAAGTCATGGAAACATATGCTATATATATATATATGAAACTTGGTCGTTAGAGCCATCAAGTCAAAATGGACATACATATTTTACGTTCATCTTCCCACATACGTCTACAAAGCCTCTAACAGATACATGTACATAACTAACCTACAGTCGGGACAAGTCCTCGCTTTACACAACATTTACAATGCCAAACCAAATGTACACTATGACTCGAAAAAGCCCCGAACCAACTGGAGCTCACCAATAATCTACAGATATCTCGTAGCCTACTGAGGAGGTCTACTAGTACCTGTGCCTGCAGCAAGTAAGGTAAGTTTCACCCAAGGGGGTCAGTACGAGAGAATGTACTGAGTATGTAAGGCTATAAGAAACTGCATGATATATAAGCACTTTACTGGAATCATAACAAGTGAGTAATCATTATTGATAATTCTCTGTTCTGTATATGTGGAACCATGTACATTACATCCATTACTTTCATTGTTTGATAATTCCTTCTTATCATTATCAGTCTTATAATCACATTCATATTTATATATATATATTCATGCAAGGGCTATACTTTCATTGTTTTTTATAATTATCTTCATTTCTGCTCATCCAACTAGTTAGTGGCCATTAATATAATACCGATCATCACCTTATAGGTGGGTTATAATATAATAACGATCATCACCTTATAGGCGGGTTATAATATAATACCGATCATCACCTTATAGGTGGGTTATAATATAATACCGATCATCACCTTATAGGTGGGTTATAATATACTACCGTACATCCAGCTGATCAGTGGGCTATAATCATATATAATAATAATAACATAACATAATATTGGGATTGTTCCATCCGAGCTTATGCCCTTTTGATTTGATCCATACTCAATGAAACATAAAGTAACCATGTGTACATTACTTCTTTGCATACTTCTTTCCTTTTCATTTATTATGAGAGTGATACATTGGTGATTGAGACATTATTGGGAACACATATATACGTTACTTCATTCCTTTACTTTCATGAGATTGATACCTTTTCTTGTGAGAGATTGATACAATGATAGTCATAACATTATTAGAACTTAGAACATAACATTATCGGAACTTTGGAGTCATAATATTGTTGGAACTTTGGAATCATGTCCACCCTACATTTATTATTTTCCTTCACTCTTGCAACCAACAAAAATACGTTACTTAATTTCTTTCTTTGGAGAGATTGGTACTTTTGCTCGTGAGGGATTGGTATATTTGTAGTCATAACATTATTCGAAGCTTTAGAGCATAACATTATCGATACTTTGGAACCATGTCCATAATTATGTAACACGTGAACAACAACGACTAATGAATGAGGAATATGTGACCTAACAATGGATAGTAACCTGAAATAAGATACCTTTGGACATTTCGGAATGGATCAAGCACAATGTCAATACGACAATATGCTGCAGAAGGATACAGAAAGAGTAACCTTACATACCTTATGTTCTCAATACAAATACACAGTTCTATATGTGAATACAATAATCCAGCTCCTTCCTTACGTGTTACTCTACAACACAAATACATAACGAAGCTCATGTTAACAACCAACTACCTTACAAGTGCATACGACGATAATGAGTTACGTGACTGCCGTCTAACGTCATTTATCCCTCTTACATTACCATTTAGTGCATCACCAAACCAACAATACCATAACATACCACACATTGACCAAGACATCATAAACCAATAACATTTCACACCACATTTACCCTTTACGCTTCCTCATTATCATTCCGTCACAACTATTCCATCAAATCGCCTTATAACAACATATGAACAACAATCCATAATTAATATAATCCAACATGCCTCCATACGACCCCTTAATATCATTTAAAAGGTATCATAAGTTGATAATTACATCCATGAAGGGTATATGGGCTTTGGGGGGTCAAAGAGATGCGAAAACAATCAAAACAAACTTCTGGGCTGACCTGCGAAGCCACCTGCACCCGCAGGTGACCTTTGGCAGTATCCAGCGGCACCTGCATTGGCATCTGCGCCCGCAGGTGCCTTCGTCTGCGGGGGCGGATGCCCGTTTTGGCCAAAATAGGTCTCTTTTGGGTCCTTTTGTGCAATAAATAGTCCAAAGCCATAAGTAAGATTTTCTTTACATATTTTAGGTCACTTGGACACCAAAAACCATCATGGTTTCACAACGCACATAAACATCACCAAAACCACATTTTCCTTTCATTATGTCACCCATTCCATGACCAATTTCATAACAACAATCCCACAAGTTATACACATAGAGAAAACAAGTGAGGAACATAACCATATCATACATGTGAACATATCATCCATATTATTCACTCCTTTCAAGATCCAAGTTTCCTTTCAAGTTTAGGACACATAGATGATACATCTATTAGCAAAAGGAAAAACAAAAGTGGATTGCTCAACACCTTTAAGCATAACCAACATGATGTACACCATCTCTCATGCATAAAATATATTTAACCATAATAATATACACTTACCAATACTCACAAAGTGATGATCTTGGCCAAAGAGATGAAGGCTTAGGGTTTGGAAGAGAAAAGAGTGTTGTGGAATTTTCTAAAAATGGCAAGTGTGTCCAACATGAATAAAATCTGATTTTGGTTGCCTTTTATAGTCCATTAATAGTCCTCTTAGCCACACACTTGGTCCAATAATTAAAGGTTTAATTGATCAAGATGAATGGGTCAAATACCCCTTTTTGGGCCATGTCTTTTGTATCTTTTTGGGTCTCATTTGTGCCCATCATCACAAGACTAAATTCAGCCCACTTAAATTAATGCATAATACCTCAAAACTCCCATGTCCAAATAATTCCATGAATTTTACGGTAATTAAATAGGTTCAGAACATACGGGGTGTTACAGGATGCACTGGTAAGAAAGTGTGAGATGTTGGCTATAACAGGTTTTGGGAGAGGTAGAGATAAGCAGAAGAAGAACTGGGAAGGTGATTAGACAGGATATGACAGATCTTCAGCTTACTGAAAACATGATCCTAGATAGGAAGATGTGAAGATTGAGGATTAGGGTAGAACGGTAGTAGGTAGCAGAGTGTTATCGCACTTTTATGTGGAAGAGGCATGGGCTAGTCTCCTATTCTCATCTTCCCTTTTTTAGTAGTACTATTTAGTATTCACTTTATATCTTATTCTTCATTTTTACTACTATATGATGATTCATTATTTTGACCTTGCTATTTTGCTTTGATTACACTTCTTTTGAGCTGGGGATCTATCGGAAATAACTTTTCTACCGCATAAAGGTACGGGTAAGGTTTGCGTACATCCTACTCTCCCAAACCCCATTTGTGAAATTTTATAGAACTTAAACTCTTTAGTCTATTTTCCTGCCTTTTATTTCAAAAGTTAGAGATTAACATAAGAAGTAATATATAGCTCAGACTTCGGAATTTCCTTTGTTTATTTCAAATAAAACCAACCTTTCTTATTTTCTAGCAGTTGCCTGCACTATGGGAATAGTTTTTGTCATGAAATAAATAAGCAAGATGCAAAGATTTATTTTTATTTTTTTGAAAATAAACTGTAAATATTACCATACCAACAAATTGAATACACCTAAAAGAGCACTTAGTTTCTAAACCACCTGCTAGGAAGGGTGTCTAGCTAGCGTACGCCTCTGTTGGTTTTTTAAAAAAAAGATGGGGCAGCAAAAAGGGGTTAAAATGACTCTCTTTGGATTGAAATGGCTTTCAATAGCTTTCAATAATTTTACTAAGCATTGGGGGGTTTTAAATAGCCACCTTACAATAGAAAAATCAGCAATATTTAAAATTCAAACTACCTAAAATGTCTCAACAAAACAAACAACCTAACTTAAATTCAAAATTCAAATTCATCCTAAATTAAATAACTTATTTTGCTAAAAACTAGTGATGTAACTAAAAGCAATTTTCAACACTCCTCCTTTGCTTTAGTTACTGTGATTTAAAAAAGTTGCTCCTCCTCGATTTCTGCTTCCGCCGCTTGTGCTTGAGGATTGTTTTAAGCTTGCACACTTTTGTAACATGACTTGCTTGTTTACAATTTTCACATATTGCATCAGGTCTCCACCAACAGAAATTCTCCAAGTGTGTTTTCTTTTTGCAGTGTCTGCAAAGAGGATAATTACCTTTTCCTTTTCTATTTTGTACATAAAAGGCACCCTCAGTAACATTGTCTTGTCTGAAGGCTCTTGTGTTTGAAGAGCACTTTTTAGTTCTTCAACAGAGATAGTAGAGAGATCTTTAGACTCTTCCAGAGATGAGATTTTAGACTCGAATCTCTCCGAAATTGTCAAAAGAATTTTTTCTACTATTCTGTCATCTTTGAAATCCTTGCCAAGCAACCTGATTTTATTAACAATCAAAGAAATCTTGTCAGAATACTTAGCAATAGTTTCATCCTCTTGCATCCTAAGAGATTCAAAATCCCTTTTCAAATTCAAAATTTGCATTTGTCTGACTCGGTCACTTCCTTGGTATTCTTTTTTTAGTTTTTCCCAAGCTTCATTTGATGTCTCACAAGCAATGATTTTAGAAAAAATCGAATCCGCAACTGAATTTTGAATTACAGTTTTGGCTTTGAATTTTTTTATTTTTTCATCCGAGTGAGATTTAATCTGAGCAAGGGTAGGATTTTCAGGGAGTGGTTGTAATGGTGTATCTTCCTCTATAACTTCCCATAGATCATAGGCTTGAAGATATGATTTCATTTTCACTGACCAAATCTGGTAGTTTTCGCCAGTGAAAATTTTTGGGGCATTCAATGCTAGACTGTTGCTTGACATCTTCTCTAAAAAAGATGGGTTAAAAATGATATGCTAGTTTTTGGAAGAATTCACAGATCCTATAAGATCAATGAGGCTCTTGATACCACTCTTGGTTTTTTTTTAAAAAGATGGGGCAGCAAAAAGGGGTTAAAATGACTCTCTTTGGATTGAAATGGCTTTCAATAGCTTTCAATAATTTTACTAAGCATTGGGGGGCTTTAAATAGCCACCTTACAATAGAAAAATCAGCAATATTTAAAATTCAAACTACCTAAAATGTCTCAACAAAACAAACAACCTAACTTAAATTCAAAATTCAAATTCATCCTAAATTAAATAACTTATTTTACTAAAAACTAGTGATGTAACTAAAAGCAATTTTCAACAGCCTCAAGGAAACTAAGTACAAATTTTGTCTATAGATGCCTCAATCTGCCTAGCATATTTGGATCATCTATACATAGTTACTCCCTCCTTTATTACTGCTTGCATTTGCTGTACAAGGAAATTGACATTCACATTGTGACCCCTAAATATCTTCCTGTTCCTTGCTTACCAGATGTTGTACAACATGGCACCATAACTTGCCACAATAATCTCTTTTTAAAATATTTTCCATGTTTCTGTCTGATCCACTTAATAGTGTCTTGCACATCTCTAATTCCTGCATTTGCCTCTAGCCATGTTGCAATTCTTTGTCATATTTCATGAGCTACACAACATGCTACAAATAACTGAATAGCACTTTCAATCTACACCTGAGCACACAAAATACATTTATCATCATCACAGTTAACACCAATCCTCAACAGTCTCTCTTTTGTTAATAGTCTCCTCTACGTTGCTACCGAGCAAGAACCTGTGTTAGGCAACCAAATTTTACACCATATCAACTCATAACCCTCAGAATAGGCCTGCCTTCCATCAGAGCATTATAGCTTATGAGATTGAGTAAATACTTGTTTCTGTGAGGTTATACCTTTCTTGAGTGTACCAAGTCTGCATGCCAAGTTTGATCTTGTTCAACTATTTTCAGTACCAACTACAATCTTTAGGATGCTGATGAGTCCATATGTTTTCCCCTTCTTTCATATATACACTATTCACCTATTGAACCCATAATTGTTCCTTGTCCTGCTGTAACCACCATATCATTTTACCTACTGCTGCCAAATTCCATAGCTTACAGCTCTTGATGTTTAATCCTCGTGTTTTTGGTCAACACACTGTATACCATTTCACTAGTGAAACTTTCCTATTCTCTTCAGTACAACCCCATAAAAAACCTCTATACTTTTTCTCCACTAATTTGATCACACTCTAAGGTAGCAGGAGAACAGAACCCCATAAATTATGAAGTGAAAAAATTACAGAGTTAATTACCTGAAGTCTGCCTGAATAAAAAAGATGCCTGGTTGAAGTAGCTTGTAACTTCTCTGTGAACTTAATACATAGCTGGTAACAGTCATATTTTCTCTATTTCTTGTATGACAAAGGTAGTCCAAGATACCTAATTGGTAATGATCCTATACCGAATCCTGTAATCTCAAGTAATCTTGTCTTGAAAACCTCAGATACTCCAGCTATAAACATGCTGGAGATTTCATTATTTGTAGTTAAACCAGTAGTCTTTGAGAAACATTTAATAGCCTCCATGATTCTATACACTGATTTCTCATTTCCTTTACAACATGTTATTAAATCATCTGCAAATGTAAGGTGAGTGAGGTGTTGTCTCTTACACATAGGATGGTATCTAAAATCAGGAAGATGGCTCATTCTAGTCATCATCCTAGAGAAATACTCAAGCACAAAGAGCAAAGGTGAAATGGGATCCCCTTGCCTCAACCCCCTTTTCCCTTTAAAGAATCCACAACCCTCTCCATTCACCTTGATAGAAAACTAGTAGTTGTCACACATTCCATCACAAGCTGACTAAACTTTGGAGGAAATCCATACCTTTCTAACATTTCCTGGACAAACTCCCACTTTACCATGTCATATGCCTTCCTCAAATCAATTTTCATCAAGCATCTAGGTGTAGTTTTCCTGTTGTAATGTCAGAGCTGGTCATGACATACCAGGACATTTTGTATCAGAGATCTACCTTTAACAAAAGTTGCTTGAGTAATACACACTAACGCAGGTAGCCCACTTTTTAATCTGTTACACAGGACCATTGAGATACATTTATACATGGTATTGCAGTATGAAATTGGCCTAAATTGACTGGCATTTTCAGGTCTATCATCCTTAGGAATAAGTGAGATCATGGTTGGGTTTACCTGCTTCAACATCCTCCCATTTTGAAAGAACTTCTGAAAAGCACTACAAACTTCAGCCCCTAGTATGTCCGATGCATCTCTGAAAAAACCTCCTACATAGCCAGCAGGTTCAGGACTTCTATTTATATTAATACTCTATAAAGCCTTTTTGATCTCTAGACTAGAAACATGAAGCAACAATTGAACTTGTTGAGCCTCAGTCAGTTTTGGCCCCTGCTCAAAGATGCTTCTGCTTGCCTTATTCTTTAGACCACCTACATCTCCTCATAAGGTCTGGTGGTATCTTACAAGGACACTAGAAATTTGGGTATGTTCAAGTTGCATGTGGCCCTGTTCATCTCTTAATTGAGTCACATATTGCATCAACCTCTTTCTCTTCAGTAATGAGAAGAAATATTTGGTATTATCATCCCCCTAGTCTTATCCAGTTAGCTTTACATCTTGGTGTCAGCACTAATTCAGTAAGATAGGAAGATTTCTGAAGTTTGTTGCCTCATTTTCTTCTCCTCTAGTTGCAAACTTCTATCCATTGGACTTGGTTGAAGCTGGATTTGTACCCTTTTTAGCTCTGTTCTATCAACATTAGCTTGTTCCATCAAGTTATAGAAATGCTGCTTACAACATTTTTAGTTTCCTCACCACACTATACATACAATATGCTGCAAAAGGTATCTAAGTGAGGAGAACAAGTTATGAGTGCTCCAGACATTGCAATACTTAAAAGCTTTCTTCTTCCTCTTTTCATTCTAAACCATTTGGACCAACACTGAGCAGTGATCACTAACCCCCTCTGGCAACACGACTCTTCATTTCAGGCATACTATCAATCCACTCACCATTAACCAGTACCCAATCTATCTTAGAGAAGATTCTATCTTCTTGTCTGTCATTCCAAGTGTATTTTCCCCCTGTATTAGGCAGCTTCTCAAGTTAACACTCATCTATACACTCTTGAAATTCTACCACCTCAGCAAGTGTAACAGGATTACCTCCTAGCATGTCCTCACTTTTTAGAACTGCATTAACATCACCGACGCAAAGATTTATTGATCAATAAGAATCTCAAAAAAATAGTTCATCATTCCTTTTTGTTTTGGAGGCTCTCCTGCCCCGAAGAATATTCTTTTAAATAAGCAGGACGCAAATATATGTTAGTATCAAGTTAGAAAAGTAAATATTGATTAGGACCCTATTGATCAAGGTACAAATTCGTTTACAAGTAAATTGTTATGATAGGTCAATATGCAATATTGATCACGTATACAAAATCTTGCATATATCACCAAAATACGTATAGTACAAAGGTGAAATATTTGTAATTATGAGTGAAATTGTAATGACAAATCGGAACTACATATATGGGATTGATTTTTTGATAGTTACTCAACTAATAGTTATTATCTCATCAAGTCAGTTTTCTTATTTATTCAAATTTTCTTTAACAAAGAAAATGACTTTCTATAATAACTATTGATTGAATAATCATCTGATAAATCAACTCTGCTGATTCCATAAGATTTTCCATATCATTCCGGCTTTAATATAATGGTTAATATATACATCATGGTTTGATATTAAGTTAATTATTGACTTTGTTTAATATTATTCTATGGATAACAATCAGGTGTTAATTCGATCAGTACAAGACAATACGATTAACAATTGGTTTATTGCTTTCATCAAACGTGCTAGATAAACAAATAGAAGTGTCCACAAAATGGTCTCTATCTCGAATTCAACTTTCATTTAGTTTATACAAAAAGATGTAGTGAGTTGCACGTATAATCTTAGTATTATATTTAGGGTGTGTTTTATGTGGAGATCTTTTTAACTTCGGAAAAGGACCAGAAATACCTTTAAGTATTGAAATTGGTTCAAAAATACCCTCCGTTTATCTATTGGGCTAAAAATATCCCTTCATCCATCTTTATGACTCAAATATACCCTTACAACTAACGGTCCATTTTTAAGTCACAATTAAAAAAATTATATTTATTACGTGTCAGCTTTCTATTGGTTGCAAATTAAATTAATTTAAATCTTATTATCTTATAAATAAATCCGGACCCAACTAAAACTACCCGATCCAATTTATTAAAGCAACAAAAGAGCGACTTTTTTTGGTCATCAGCTTTTGATGGAGGGATATAATCTTATGTATCAAAATATGATGAGTTGCAGTAAAATGGTTCTAGCTGGACAACAGCTTTTCAAGAGCCATGTTTTCATTCCAACCAGTTGCATCCAAAGTACTCCTCACCTGAGCTTCACGAAAGCCCATTTCCACAAGCTTGTGTACCTAGGACATTCATTGTACTCATTCAATAGCATATTTGAAGCTGTAGGTATCTTGAAAGGACAACGAAAAATACAAGATCTATCCACGACTTAATTAAAAAAAATTCCTTTCTATAGTAAGTAACCAAAAAAAAAAAAAAAAAAAGCGAAAAGAGGAAACAAAAGCATGTAAGAATTGCACACCTTCTCGTCTGCAGCAAGTGTGGTTGTTTTTGCAATAGATTGGGTCGGGTAGTTTTAGTTGGGTCCAGGTTTGGTTATAAGATAATAAGATTTAAATTAATTTAATTTGCAATCAATAGAAAGCTGACACATAATAAATAAAAATTTTAATTATGGTTTAAAAATGGACCGTTAGTTGTAAGGGTATATTTGAGTCATATATGTGGATGTAGGGATATTTTTAGCCCAATGGGTAAACGAAAGGTATTTTTGAACAAATTTCAATACTTGAAGGGTATTTCTGGTCCTTTTCCGTTTTAACTTTTGTTTATGTTTGGTTGATCAAAATATTCGAAGCATATTTTCTCTAGAAAAATAATTCATAAAAAACAAAGAAAAATGACTTTTCTGATATAAGTAGAGAAAGTAAGTTTCATAAGTGACATTAATACCACATAAGTTGTCTCCTTTCCACCCTTACCCTAACACCCACCCCAACCCCCAAATCCTATCTCATATATATACTTGCTTTATTTCATTTTACTTGGCCATATACCAAAAATAGATATTTTATTTTAGTTGTTCATTTTAGCAAATCAAGGAAGTTTTATTATTTTTCCTCATATTACCCTTAACATTCAAAATTATAGTTTCAAGCATTATTAACAAGGTTAGTTTTGTAAAATAGAGCAATTTGCTAGGTCAACAGGGACCAAGTAATATGAACCTGAGGGAGAATATATATATTGTTGGACAAGATCTTCTATTTACTTGCCAACACCAGATAATAAGTAAGAAAACCACTTATTTTCCAACACAAACATATTCCTTAATTCATACCAAACACACCCTTACTCTCAGATCATTTTCTCTTAGACATTAAGATTATATATTAGGGCCAAACAAAGCTTTGAACTTGTGAATTGAGACACCTCTTTTTCTATCTAATGGAGTTTCAATTTCCATTCAACTTCATTTTCTTATTCCTTTTCCTATTATTCCTCTTTCTACTACTAGGGGAATGGAAAAAATCAAGAAACATAAACAAGAAACTTCCCCCAGGCCCATGGAAATTACCCTTACTAGGAAGTTTCCATCACTTGGCATTAGACGGTAGCCTTCCCCATCATGCTCTCAGAAACTTGGCCAAAAAATATGGGCCTTTCATGCACCTTCAACTAGGCGAAATTACTACGGTCGTAGTTTCTTCTGTAGACATGGTGCGAGAGGTACTAAAAACTCATGACCTCGCTTTTGCATCAAGGCCTAAATTATTATCAATCGACATAATATTTTACAAGAGCACGGACATCGCATTTAGTCCTTACGGGGAATACTGGAGACAAATGCGCAAAGTGTGTGTCATTGAACTCCTCACTGCCAAGAATGTCCGGTCCTTTAGTTCCATTAGGCGCGACGAGGCTTCACGCCTCGTACAATTTATCCAGACATCAACACGTGGCGAGCCGATAAATGTTACAGAACAGATTTTATGGTATGAGAGTTCAATTACATGCAAAACAGCATTTGGTGAATTGTTGAAAGATCAAGAGAAATTCATTGGAATAGTGAAGGAATTGGTGGATTTGGCTGGTGGATTTAGTGTGGCTGATATTTTCCCTTCAATCAAAATCCTTCATGTTCTAAATGGATTAAGGAGTAGAATCTTGAAAGTTCTCAAAGATGCTGATGCTATTGTTGAGGATGTTATCAATGAGCACAAAAAGAATCTTGCAAGTGGTAAAAAGGGAAATGGTGCATTTGGAGGTGAAGATTTAGTTGATGTTCTACTAAGATTAATGGAGATTGGGAAACTTCAAATCCCAATCACCAATGACAACATCAAAGCAATTATGATTGTAAGTATTCTTACTAATTGAAAATTCTCTAAACTATTTTATTTATTTATTTTTGGTAAATCATGAAAGATTATCATAGACAAGTCAACATTTACACCTAAAGAGCACTCCCAGAGATCATAACCATATTTCAGGAAGGGTGTTAATCACTTCAAAGCCTTAGGCAAAGCAGTAAAGCACCTAATTACAAATCTGCTGAATCAAACTACTGCACTTCCTAGCTTTCCTAGACCCTTTTAAGAACTCTATTCTTTCTATAATCTCCTTCTTTATCTGTGTAACTGCTGATTCACTATTTACAATTATTCCCTTAAACTGTTTCCAGTTGCTTGTTTCCATATGTGAGATTATTGCCCCCCGAAATTGTTGCTGCCAGTTCCTTCTTCAATTGCCTCCAAGGTCTACCCTTTATCCACCACAAGGCTCAAACACAACAGCACCTTCTTCCTTTGGACTATGAAACCTGTCCATCTTTCCAGCTCCTCTTTGTCATCATCACAATTCACATAGACAACATGTTCCATCTTCAATTGGGATATATATAGTCGTTGCATTCTCTCCTTTGTTAACAGTCTATCTTGATTTGCCAACTAACCAGACAATGAATTAGTAGCATAATAGAATTCCCACCAAATTTAGGTAGCTTCTACTCACTTAATAGGAACCACTATCAGTTAAACAATATGAACCATCAGTAATGCATCCTTTGATTGAATTCAATTTCCTCTAGTACCAGCTGCAATCTGCTGGAGGAACATGGGACTAGAAATCATCACTATCTTTTTAATCAAGTCAAACCTTCAAGCTAAACAAATTTCTCCTAGATAAGGGTCCGTTTGGCCAGACAAACATCTTGTTAACGAGATCTTTTTATACTTAATGAGAGCAAGCTAAGCTCATTTCAATTCAATACAATTCCAAAATTCCCTATTCTGTTGTTCATTCTCTATGGACTGAGATCCAAAACTCTTCATGGTATCAGAACAAGACTCATCTCACCCAATATTGGGCCCCAAAAAAATTAAAATTGCACATGCACCAGATGTCCAGTCCTGGGCGTGAGGTGGGGCATTAAAGAATGAAAGAAAGTTTCACATTGGTGGTTAATGAGATGGGTGGTCAATAACCACCAATGTGGGACTTTTTGTTAGGAAACTAAAATTTCTCTAGAAACTCCTAGATGGTAGATATTTTTTGTAGTAGATAAGTCTTTTGGTTTAAAATGAGTGGTCGTTAGTTAGCCACATATGTACTTAGTTTAGTGTGAGATATTTTTGCTTATTTTGTGGTTTGTAATCCTCACACACATTATATATATATATAAAGCATATGTAATGAACTATCTAGAGAAATAAAGAACTCAAAAAGTTTCAGCTTTCTCCTTTCCTTCTCTACAGATTTTCTGTAGCAATTTACAGCTGCATTCTTCTACTGTTACAGCTTGTAGCATTAAGATCCTTCTTGCCTTTCTTTCTAACATGGTATCAGAGCTTATTTCTTAAGGGATCTGAACCAAATCTTGCTGATTAGCTCCTCAAATTTCTGGTTTTTATTGAATCTAGTTGCTGGAAAGACATGGCACCAGAAAATCAGCCAACGACGGGTCCTCCGATTTTTACCGGGGAGAATTATCATATTTGGGCTATCAAGATGAAGGCTTATTTGAAGGCTCTCAACTTATGGGATGTTGTTGAGAGAGGAGAACCTTCTGTCCAGCCATTGAGAGACAACGCAACTCTCAATGAAATTAAAAAGTATGATGAGTTGGTGACTAGATCTCCAAGAGCTCTCACTTGCATACATTCAAGTCTTACGGAAGTGATGTTTACGAGAATTATGGATTGTGAAGCAGCCAAAGAGGCCTGGGATAAGTTGAAGGAGGAGTTTGAAGGCAGCAACAGAGTGAAGTCTGTCAAGGTCTTAACTTTGAAGAGGGAGTTTGAGCTCTTGAAGATGAAGGACTCGGATAGTGTGAAAGAATACTCTTCCAAGTTGATGGATATTGTGAACCAGATAAGGATACTTGGTGAAAACTTTCCAGATCAGAAAGTTGTAGAGAAAATCATGATCAGCCTTCCGGACAAGTTTGAATCAAAAATCTCAACTATTGAAGAGTCTTGTGACTTGACTACTCTTTCAATAGCTGAGTTGATCTCTAAATTGCAAGTCCAAGAGCAACGGGTAACTATGAGAAGTGAAGGGATAGTCGAAGATGCCTTTCAAGTAAGGCATAAATTCAAGCAACAAAAGGAAGGCAGAAAAGTCTCTTTAGACCACTCTGGAGAGGTGAAATCTGGTGGATACCAAAGGTGAATCGTCGAGAAAAGGAAAATTTCCACCTTGTGGTATTTGTAAGAAGACAAACCACTTGGAGAAGAATTGTTGGCAGAAGTCAAAGATATCTCCTATTCAATGTAGATATTGTAAGAAGTATGGACACATTGAGAGGTATTGCAGGCAAAAGCAAACTCAAAGTGGTCAATCTTCCCAACGAGTAAATTTCGCGGAAGATCACCAAGTTGAAAAATCAGAGGAGGAGGTATTCATGGCCTCACACTCATCACATGTTGATCGATGCAATTGGTATGTCGATAGCGCATGCACAAGGCACATGGCGATTGATAAAAATCTATTTGTTAGCTTGGACAGATTTGATAGAACTAAAGTGAGCCTTGGAAATGGTGCATTGGTGCAAGCTCAAGGTAGAGGTTCAGTAAAATTTCCTGCGGATGAAGGTATGAAAATCATTAATGATGTTCTTTATGTGCCAAGTTTGACTCAAAACTTGTTGAGTGTTGCTCAGCTGCTTCATAATAATTATTCACTTAATTTTAAGGATAAAAAATGTGTCATATATGATCATAAAGGATGTGAAGTAGCTAAAATTAGCATGATTGACAATTCCTTTCCAATTTCATGCTATTCTGTTGAAAATTGCTCTTTCAATGTTGAATTGAGTGATACTTGGCTTTGGCACAAAAGGTTCGGTCATTACAACCTTAGTTCGTTGGTGTATATGCAATCAAAGGGTATGGTGCTTGATGTACCCAAAATTGACATGTGCCGAGATGTTTGTGATTCATGTCAATTTGGTAAATTGCATAGACGATCCTTTCCTAAAGGAAGTCTTTGGAGGGCGAAGGAAAAGCTAGAGTTGGTTCATACAGATATATGTGGACCAATGAGGACGGCTTCTTTGAGTGGAAATAAATACTTTATTCTCTTTGTGGATGATCTAACTCGAATGACATGGGTCTACTTTCTTAGTAGCAAATCTCAGGTGTTCCCTGTTTTTAAGGAATTCAAAGCTATGGCAGAAAGAGAGAGTGGTTGCCGGTTGAAGTATATCAGGTCAGATAACGGAACTGAATATACTTCGCATCAGTTCAGCAAGTATTGTAAAGATTTGGGTATTCAACAATAATTCACTGTGAGCTACACTCCAAAACAGAACGGGGTTTCTGAGAGGAAGAACAGAACAGTGATGGAGATGGCGAGATGCATGCTGGCAGAAAAGAAGATACCTAAATATTTTTGGGCTGAAGCAGTCAATACTGCCGTCTATATGCTAAATAGATTACCAACTAGAGCACTCCAAGACATGACGCCATTTGAAGCATGGAAGGGTAAAAAGCCGTCTGCAAGACACTTGAAGGTATTTGGTTCGGTGTGCTATGCACATGTTCCTGATTCTAAAAGAGGTAAATTGGATAGCAAGGCAGATCTCTGTATTTTATTGGGCTATAGCACAGTTGCAAAAGGGTACAGAGTGTATAATGTTAGTACGAAGAAGGTGCTTATCAGTAGAGACCTTGTGGTGGACGAGTCTAGCTACTATGGCTGGGATCGAGATATTGTTGTAAAGAACCAAGATAGCAGTACTTCAGCTGCAACTCCAAGTCCGCAAAACAGTGTTACTTCCTCGAGTCCTATTGCTGGAACAAAGCACAATTCAGATGTTGAATTAACTACTGATTCTCCTGTTTTGAAGACCAAATCACTAGCTGAAGTTTATGAGCAATGCAATTTTGCTCTTGTCGAACCATCTTCATTTGAAGAAGCAGCAAGGCAGGAAGCTTGGATTTCCGCAATGGAGGAGGAGCTTGCCATGATTAATAAAAATGATACTTGGGAGTTGGTTGATAGGCCAGAACAGAAGAACGTCATCGGTGTCAAATGGGTGTACAGAACAAAATTCAATCCAGATGGCTCCATCTTCAAGCATAAAGCCAGACTCGTAGTTAAAGGTTATTCCCAACAGCCTGGAATGGACTTTGGAGATACGTTTGCTCCTGTCGCGAGGCATGAAACAGTAAGATTTCTAGTTGCTCTTACAGCACAATACAAGTGGAAAATTTATCATTTAGACGTCAAATCTGCATTTCTAAATGGATTTCTTGAAGAAGATATTTATGTTGAACAACCTGAAGGTTTTATAGTTGCAGGTGAAGAAGATAAGGTGTATAAGCTTAAAAAAGCTCTCTACAGTCTTAAACAAGCTCTGAGAGCTTGGTATAGTAGGTTGGATACTCATTTGTTGTCTCAAGGCTTCAATAGAAGCCTAAATGAGCCTACTTTGTACTTCAAAAGGCAAGCTGACAGGAAGTTGATTGTGATATCCATTTATGTTGACGATTTTATGATCACAGGTGAAAATTCTCTTGCAGTTCAAGAAGTTAAAAATGCGATGTTAAAAGTTTTTGAGATGTCTGATCTAGGAGAGATGAAGTTTTTTTGTCACGCCTCGAATCCCATCGAGACATGATTGGCACCCGTAGCCGATAAGGCCCGAGAGAACCAACCTTTGCCTATGCTCAATCATATGCATATAATATTCATAACCACCAGTGCATAATGTTATGAAATACGAATAAAGGAGAACAAGGGACATATTTAGGCATACATATGAAACTTGGCCGTTGAGGCCATCCAGTCAAAACAACATGTGTCATTTACACTAGTACACCCACGTCGGTCTACAAAAGCCTCTAACAAGAGCATTGACCAAAATGAACCATAAGTCGGGACAAGTCCCCGCTTTATACAACATGTACAATACCAAAACATATATACTTTGACTCGGAGAAGCCCCGAATGAGCTGGAGCTCACCAAAGAGCCGCTAACACTGGCAATCTACTGAGGAGGCCTACTGGGACCTGCGCCTGCAGCAAGTAAGGTAAATTCCCCGAGAGGGGTCAGTACGAAATAAGTACTGAGTATGCAAGGCTCAGATGAAACTATACAACACATGAATATGTCAAGGAATATGTCAATGAACTCAAAACATATGGATACTCAATGTGAATAAGTCACCATGTTGCATTTTGGGAACCATGTGGATTGCTTTCATTGCTTTCATTACTTTCTTTATCTCAATGCTCACTTGTTATCACATATATCACAATGTACCCGGGCCCCGACTGATCAGTGGGTCTTTCATATCATCATATAGGGATCGAGTCGAGCTAGGCTTATGCCCCTAGACTTGCCACCCTTGGGATCGAGTCGAGCTAGGCTTACGCCCCTAGACTTGCCACCCATAAATCCATATCTCGGGATCGAGTCAAGCTAGGCTTACGCCCCTAGACTTGCCACCCGTACTTGATCATTGACCACATTTGCATTACTTTGATCATTACTTGAGATTGATACTTTGATAATCATAACATCACTTTGGAACTTTGGAACACAACATTGTTGGAAACTTTGAATCATTGACCAATAAGTGAAGAACATGTGAACAAATATCAATGAGAAATATAACATCACTAGCACCATGATACTATTGGAACCATTGGACAAGAAGCCATGAACAAGAGACACAAGTATAGGCACTATTGGAATATTGGAACATAGCCTTCTTTGAACTTTCGGAACATTAATCATGAATATGAGAAATGAGATTCACAATTGATCAATGAGTAGGAAATATATGACAATGACCATAAATAAGTGCATATGGGATACCTTGGTACATTTCGGAATAGAACTAAAGAAATGTCAATTGTGAACACTATTGGCCGTAGAAAGATACGGACAAAATAACCTTGCATACCTTGGATTCGCAATACGAATCTACAACCTTAGATGCGTAGACAATAATCCCACTCCTTCTTTATGTGTCTACAAATACATAACGAAATTCACATTAACCACCAATTACTTTACAAATGCATACCATGTCAATGAATTACATGTTTGGCTTTCAACACGTCATTTCCCTTTGACAAAACCATTGATCATACTATTATTCCAAAAATTCCATAATATTCCCAACATTGACCAATACATGAAAATCAATACATTTCACCACAATACTTCTCCTTTACACTTTCTTATCCATAACACATCACAAATAATCCATCAAAGCACCTTAATTCAACTCATAACACATATCGGCCAAAATCCCAAAATTCCCACTTTTAGAAAAGAACAAGTTTTATACCAAAAATAACACCATACATGTTCATATTTTGTCCATACCATGCTTTTTCATCAAAGGCACAAGGCCTAATTCACACTTGAATTCCATATACCACAAATCTCATACAAACTCACCAAGTTCCATGACCAACTTTTCCAAGCACAACCAACATGATATACATATTCTTTTATGCATATAAGATATTAATCCATGAAAATAAATACTTACCAAGGCTTGGAATATGTTGATCTTGTCCAAAAGATGACTTAGGGTTTGCAAAGCCAAAAGGGAATTATCTTGAAAATTCTAGAAAAGTGATGTGTGTCTTTTGGAATAAAAATCTGATTCTTCCACATATATATAGGCCCTCAAGTCTTCTTTGGCATTAAATTCCATGTCCATTTGGTCAATGGAAGAATGGGTCTTTTGTTTCCCCTTTGGGCCTTGCATTTTATCCCATTTTGGGCCTCAAATTGGCCCATTCACACATATTATCCTAGCCCACCAATTCTCATGTATAATCCATCATATATCTCATGTTTAAATAATTTCATAATGCCACGACAATATTCACTTATGAGATTTTCATTCGTAGCCTCAATCGCAAAAATAGGAATTCTAGTCACCTATGGCTTCTTTGAACATTTTGGTAAATTCTTGTATTCCATGGTTTGATCATGTAGGAGTATGTAGTAGTGTATCGAGGTATTTGAAGTCTTAACAATGCTAAAGGAACTCCAAGGAATCAAAAGAAACCATGGAAGAATCGTCGTTGCATTTCGTCGCAAAACGAGCTCGGAAAGGCCAATTATGTTGTGCCTTGCGCCACTGCCTTGCTTTGCAGCAGTGGCGCAGGAATTGAAGGTTCTCTGAATCAGTGGCCTGCTGGATTTTTCAGCCATTTTTTTCTAACACTTGCATATCATCCAATACCCTATCAAAACACTACAAAATACTTACGTAGTGACCTTAATCATCAAGTAAACATGACTCCAAGGTACCAAATGAGGTTGGAAATGTATGGGGTATTACACAAGACATCTCCGACTAAAATCTAATCACATGTACGAGGCTCGAATTAATTAATTTTTTTTTTCATCACCAACCTTACAAAATACATACTCATAGCGTCTCGAAACTTAAGTAACCATTGTTCATCACATAGGTCGAAAAGGTACGGGATGTTACATTCTTCCCCCCTTAGGAACATTCGTCCTCGAATGTTAACAACATGTTTTATACACAACAAATGTATCTTTACTTTAACATACCAATAGACATAATGCTATTAAAGACTTACTTGTTATTATTCCACCTCCGTACTGTGAACTTCTTGGTCCATTTGAAATAAGTGGGGATACTTGGATTTCATCATTTCTTCCGCTTCCCATGTGATCTCCTCTACTTGTTGATTTCTCCAAAGGACTTTTACGGATGCTATGTCTTTATTTCTCAATCTCTTTACTTGTCGATCTAGGATAGCAATGGGCACCTCTTCATAAGTGAGATCCTCTGTAACTTGAACATCCTCTACGGGAACAATACGAGACGGATCTCCTATGCATTTCCGAAGCATCGACACATGAAATACCGGATGGACGGAGGAAAGTTCTTGAGGTAAGGCTAATTCATATGCGACTTGCCCAAATCTTCTAATAACTTCATAGGGGCCTATGTAACGTGGACTCAATTTCCCTTTCTTTCCGAACCGCATTACCCCTTTCATCGGTGACACCTTTAAAAACACCCAATCACCTATGGCAAATTCAAGCCCTCTTCTTCTAACATCGGCATATGACTTGTGACGACTTTGAGCCGTTTGTAACCGTTGTCGGATAACTTTAACTTTCTCCATGGCTTGGTGCACAATATCTGGCCCAAGTAAAGCAGTTTCACCTGCTTCAAACCATCCGATTGGTGATCTACATTTCCTTCCATACAAGGCTTCATAAGGTGCCATTTTAATACTTGAATGATAGCTATTGTTATACGCAAATTCAATAAGAGGCAAATGGTCATCCCAACTACCTTGAAAATCCAACGTACATGCTCGTAGCATATCTTCAAGTGTCTGAATAGTACGTTCTGCTTGGCCATCGGTCTGAGGATGGAAAGCCGTACTCAAATTCACCTGATTACCCAAACTCCGCTGAAAAGATTTCCAAAAGTGTGCTGTGAACTGTGCTCCTCTGTCTGATATAATAGAAAGTGGAATACCATGCAATCGTACTATCTCTTTTACATACAATTTCGCATAATCCTCAGCTGTATAGGTCGTCTTGACAGGTAGAAAATGCGCCGACTTGGTAAGTCGGTCCACTATGACCCATATGGAATCAAACTTCCGCAATGTACGAGGCAAGCCCGTAATAAAATCCATATTAATCATATCCCACTTCCAGACTGGAAGATTGATACATTGCATGTAACCTCCCGGTTTCTGATGTTCCACTTTCACCTGTTGACAATTTGGGCATTGCGCGACAAATTCTGCAATGTTCTTCTTCATGTTGCCCCACCAATACACTTCTTTCAATTCATGGTACATTTTAGTAGCACCCGGGTGAATGGAATAGCGTGAATGGTGCGCCTCTGTCATTATTCGTGTCCTCAGCTGATCTACATCCGGTACACATATTCTCCCTTGACATTGAAGCACCCCTTCCGGTGTAATCTCAAATGCCTTGGTCAAATTCCGCTGCACATTCTCCTTTAGCTGTAATAAAATAGAATCCGCATACTATTTCTCTTTCACTTCAGCTATCCAGGAGGATTCTGCTGCATTCTGTACCATAACTCTATCATCGGAGGTTTCAATAAGGCGAACTCCCAAGCTGGCTAATTGATTCAAATCTTTGATTATCTCACGCTTTTCATTCAACTGACCACTAGTGCTTTCGACTGCCTTACGGCTCAATGCATCAGCTACGACATTTGCTTTGCTTGGGTGATAAAGAATATCAATGTCATAGTCTTTTAAAAGCTCTAACCACCTTCGTTGCCTCAAATTGAGTTCCTTCTGCTTAAAAAGATATTGCAAGCTTTTGTGATCCGTATAGATGTCAACATGAACACCATATAAATAATGACGCCATATCTTTAAAGCAAAAACTACCGCTGCCAATTCAAGATCATGTGTGGGATAGTTTTTCTCATGTGGCCGCAACTGTCGTGAGGCATATGCTATCACCCTCCCATGCTGCATCAACACACATCCGAGACCAATCCCGGAAGCATCACAATACACTGCATAGCCCTCTGTGCCCTCAGGAAGAACTAACACTGGTGTAGAAGTCAACTTGTCTTTCAGGTTTTGAAACCCTCTTTCACATGCATCATTCCATTGAAATTTAATTGCCTTGTGAGTTAACTTTGTCAATGGTGCCGCAATAGAAGCAAAACCTTCTACAAATCTTCGGTAATAACCTGCCAAACCTAGAAAACTGCGAATCTCTGTGGGTGTTGTAGGTCTTGGCCAATTCTTCACTGCTTCAATCTTTTGGGTATCAACCTGTATGCCTTCATCTGATACAATGTGACCCAAGAACGCGACTGATTTTAACCAAAACTCACATTTGGAGAATTTTGCATACAACTTACGCTCACGGAGAATTTGCAACACTTGCCGTAAGTGATAAGCATGGTCTTCTGGTGATCTTGAATAAACAAGGATGTCATCGATAAATACTGTCACGAACACGTCTAGGAATGGCTTGAATACTCTGTTCATCAAATCCATAAACACAGCCGGCGCATTTGTTAGCCCAAATGACATAACCAAAAATTCATAATGGCCATACCGTGTTCGAAAAGCTGTCTTGGGTACATCTTCTTCTCTAACTCTGACTTGATGGTAACCCGACCTCAAGTCAATCTTTGAAAAACACCTGGCACCCTGTAACTGATCAAACAAATCATCAATGCGAGGGAGGGGATATTTGTTCTTGATCGTTACTTTATTCAGTTGACGATAGTCGATGCACATTCTCAAGGTGCCATCCTTCTTTCGCACAAATAATACCGGTGCACCCCACGGGGACATACTAGGCCTAATGAAGCCTTTATCCAGCAAATCTCTCAACTGCTCCTTCAATTCACGCAGTTCCGCTGGAGCCATTCTATATGGAGGAATAGAAATGGGCTGAGTGCCTGGAATCACATCAATACCGAATTCCACTTCTCGTTCTGGGGGTAAACCTGGAAGATCCTCTGGAAATACATCAAGAAATTCATTGACTACCGGTACTGACTGTGGAGTTAATGGTTCCACATCATTATCTTTCACTCGTACCAAATGACATACGTATCCCTTGGCAATCATTTTTCTGGCTTTCAAGTAGGAAATAAATCTTCCTCGTGGTGCCCCTACCTTACCCTGCCATTCTAGAACATTTTCCTGTGGAAAACAAAATTGTACCTTCTTGGCCCGGCAATCTACCGTAGCATAACACGAAGCCAACCAATCCATTCCCATAATTACATCAAAATCCACCATGTCCAATTCAATGAGATCAGCCAACGTATCATGACCACACACAGTTACCACACAGTTACGATACACTCTCTTTGCAACAATATATTCACCAACTGGTGTAGACACTTCAATTGACTTCATTAATAATTCCGGTGCCTTTGCAAATTTCGCAGCAACCAATGGAGTAACATAGGAAAATGTAGAGCCTGGGTCAATTAATGCATATACATTATGTGAGAATATGGATAATGTACCTGTGACGACATCTGGGGAAGCCTCTGAATTCTGGCGGTCCACCAAAGCATAAGTACGATTCTGGACCCCGCTAGTACTGGCTCCTCCTCTGGCACCTCTACCTCGACCAATAGGCTGCACCCCTCGGCCCTGTGAAGGAACCGAGGCTGAAGACGCAACAGCCGACCCAGCTGGTCGTGCTATACCACCCATACTCCGCTGTGGACATTCTCTCGCTATATGTCCCGGCATACCACACCAAAAGCAGACATTCATCCCTGTCCGACATGGACCTGTGTGCATACGCCCGCAGTGCTGACACTGCTGACGAGGGAAACCTGCTGACTGTGATCCATGACCCCCACTACTCTGTCCAACTGAACCACCTCGAAACCCTCGAGACTGAGGATAAGCACTCCCTGTGGAATAAGAGAACGACGGTCTAGGTGGTCTAGGAAACATACGGGGCCTAGTTCCTCCTTGGGACATCATAGGTGGTCCCATAGGTCTAGCCCTTTTGGACTGTCCCCTATCAAATTCATGTACCCTGCGTCTCTGTCTCTGATCCTCCATTTTCTGGGCGAAGGCTTGTATGCGAGCAATGTCCATGTCCCTATTCAAGGCCGCAATAGTGCAATCTCTTACCAAATATGGCTCTAGTCTGTCCACGTATCTATGGACCCTGTCTGTCATCGTAGCCACAACATTTGGCGCATATCGAGCCAAGGAATTAAATTGCAAGCTATATTCCCGAACACTCATATTCCCTTGACGCAAGTTCAGGAACTGGTCTGCACGTGCTTCCCGAACCTCATATGGAAGATAATGATCGAGGAAGGCCACTTTAAACTCTTCCCAAGTAGGTGGGGTTGCATCAATATCACGGGATTTCTTCCAATCCTCGTACCACAATATTGCTTCTCCTTTCAACCTGTACGCGGCAAGTTCCACTGTTTCTATCCCTGTCACATGCATAACTTCCAATGCCCTCTGAATTTGATCCACGAAGTCCTGTGGATCTGCTTTTGGATCTGCCCCTGTGAATATAGGAGGGTCCAGTTTCAAGAAATCCTGTGTTCTGCGACTTGCCATTCTAGCCGCATCATCATCATGTGCCATTGCACCAGCTCTTCCCTGGCTTTGTGCCGCCACTAACTGTGTCAACATCTGTACAGCATTCCTAAGATCCTGATCTGTGGCATTTGTCGGTGGTTCCACGGGCACTTCCCTTCTTCTCGTCTCTTCTGGAGCTGAAGAAGTAGAAGAAGCTCGCGTTGCAAACTCAGTTTCAGCCCCACCTTGATCAACTTGCTCAGGTGGTGGTCTACTTGCTCCTTCACCAGCAATTCTATCTAGCAGCTTACTTTTACCTTTTCCTCTTCCTCTTCTAGTGTTCGGCATTTTGACTATACCAAAGAAAAACAATTACCAAGATCAGATATAATGCAACTGACAACATTGGCTCTATTGCACGATCTAGAATGAAGGAAAGGAAACAACATCCTAAATGTCTCGTAGCCTCCTACGTATAAATGTGGTGCACAACACATCGATACGTAAGACTCTACTCAGACACGGCTTTGTAGACATCCTTAGACCGACTGCTCTGATACCACTTTTGTCACGCCTCGAATCCCATCGAGATATGATTGGCACCCGTAGCCGATAAGGCCCGAGAGAACCAACCTTTGCCTATGCTCAATCATATGCATATAATATTCATAACCACCATTGCATAATATTATGAAATACGAATAAAGGAGAACAAGGGACATATTTAGGCATACATATGAAACTTGGCCGTTGAGGCCATCCAGTCAAAACAACATGTGTCATTTACACTAGTACACCCACGTCGGTCTACAAAAGCCTCTAACAAGAGCATTGACCAAAATGAACCATAAGTCGGGACAAGTCCCCGCTTTATACAACATGTACAATACCAAAACATATATACTTTGACTCGGAGAAGCCCCGAATGAGCTGGAGCTCACCAAAGAGCCGCTAACACTGGCAATCTACTGAGGAGGCCTACTGGGACCTGCGCCTGCAGCAAGTAAGGTAAATTCCCCGAGAGGGGTCAGTACGAAATAAGTACTGAGTATGCAAGGCTCAGATGAAACTATACAACACATGAATATGTCAAGGAATATGTCAATGAACTCAAAACATATGGATACTCAATGTGAATAAGTCACCATGTTGCATTTTGGGAACCATGTGGATTGCTTTCATTACTTTCTTTATCTCAATGCTCACTTGTTATCACATATATCACAATGTACCCGGGCCCCGACTGATCAGTGGGTCTTTCATATCATCATATAGGGATCGAGTCGAGCTAGGCTTATGCCCCTAGACTTGCCACCCTTGGGATCGAGTCGAGCTAGGCTTACGCCCCTAGACTTGCCACCCATAAATCCATATCTCGGGATCGAGTCAAGCTAGGCTTACGCCCCTAGACTTGCCACCCGTACTTGATCATTGACCACATTTGCATTACTTTGATCATTACTTGAGATTGATACTTTGATAATCATAACATCACTTTGGAACTTTGGAACACAACATTGTTGGAAACTTTGAATCATTGACCAATAAGTGAAGAACATGTGAACAAATATCAATGAGAAATATAACATCACTAGCACCATGATACTATTGGAACCATTGGACAAGAAGCCATGAACAAGAGACACAAGTATAGGCACTATTGGAATATTGGAACATAGCCTTCTTTGAACTTTCGGAACATTAATCATGAATATGAGAAATGAGATTCACAATTGATCAATGAGTAGGAAATATATGACAATGACCATAAATAAGTGCATATGGGATACCTTGGTACATTTCGGAATAGAACTAAAGAAATGTCAATTGTGAACACTATTGGCCGTAGAAAGATACGGACAAAATAACCTTGCATACCTTGGATTCGCAATACGAATCTACAACCTTAGATGCGTAGACAATAATCCCACTCCTTCTTTATGTGTCTACAAATACATAACGAAATTCACATTAACCACCAATTACTTTACAAATGCATACCATGTCAATGAATTACATGTTTGGCTTTCAACACGTCATTTCCCTTTGACAAAACCATTGATCATACTATTATTCCAAAAATTCCATAATATTCCCAACATTGACCAATACATGAAAATCAATACATTTCACCACAATACTTCTCCTTTACACTTTCTTATCCATAACACATCACAAATAATCCATCAAAGCACCTTAATTCAACTCATAACACATATCGGCCAAAATCCCAAAATTCCCACTTTTAGAAAAGAACAAGTTTTATACCAAAAATAACACCATACATGTTCATATTTTGTCCATACCATGCTTTTTCATCAAAGGCACAAGGCCTAATTCACACTTGAATTCCATATACCACAAATCTCATACAAACTCACCAAGTTCCATGACCAACTTTTCCAAGCACAACCAACATGATATACATATTCTTTTATGCATATAAGATATTAATCCATGAAAATAAATACTTACCAAGGCTTGGAATATGTTGATCTTGTCCAAAAGATGACTTAGGGTTTGCAAAGCCAAAAGGGAATTATCTTGAAAATTCTAGAAAAGTGATGTGTGTCTTTTGGAATAAAAATCTGATTCTTCCACATATATATAGGCCCTCAAGTCTTCTTTGGCATTAAATTCCATGTCCATTTGGTCAATGGAAGAATGGGTCTTTTGTTTCCCCTTTGGGCCTTGCATTTTATCCCATTTTGGGCCTCAAATTGGCCCATTCACACATATTATCCTAGCCCACCAATTCTCATGTATAATCCATCATATATCTCATGTTTAAATAATTTCATAATGCCACGACAATATTCACTTATGAGATTTTCATTCGTAGCCTCAATCGCAAAAATAGGAATTCTAGTCACCTATGGCTTCTTTGAACATTTTGGTAAATTCTTGTATTCCATGGTTTGATCATGTAGGAGTATGTAGTAGTGTATCGAGGTATTTGAAGTCTTAACAATGCTAAAGGAACTCCAAGGAATCAAAAGAAACCATGGAAGAATCGTCGTTGCATTTCGTCGCAAAACGAGCTCGGAAAGGCCAATTATGTTGTGCCTTGCGCCACTGCCTTGCTTTGCAGCAGTGGCGCAGGAATTGAAGGTTCTCTGAATCAGTGGCCTGCTGGATTTTTCAGCCATTTTTTTCTAACACTTGCATATCATCCAATACCCTATCAAAACACTACAAAATACTTACGTAGTGACCTTAATCATCAAGTAAACATGACTCCAAGGTACCAAATGAGGTTGGAAATGTATGGGGTATTACACAAGACATCTCCGACTAAAATCTAATCACATGTACGAAGCTCGAATTAATTAATTTTTTTTTTCATCACCAACCTTACAAAATACATACTCATAGCGTCTCGAAACTTAAGTAACCATTGTTCATCACATAGGTCGAAAAGGTACGGGATGTTACATTTTTCCTGGGAATGGAGATTTCTCAATCTTCTGAAGGAATTTTTTTTTCCCAAAAGAGGTATGCCTTGGATCTGTTAAAAAAGTTCAAGCTTGACAAGTGCAAACCTGTTGCAACTCCACTTGTTGTGAATGAAAAGTTGATGAAGGATGATGGAGAAGAGAGGGCAGATCCAAAACCTTATAGGAGTCTTATTGGGAGCTTGTTGTATCTGACCGCTACCAGGCCAGACGTAATGTTTGCTGCTAGTTTATTGTCCCGATATATGCAATGTCCCAGCACTAAGCATTTTGGAGCTGCTAAAAGGGTGCTGAGGTACATTAGAGGGACAACAGATTATGGAATTTGGTATAAAAGTGTGGAGAATGGAGCTCTTATTGGCTATTCAGATAGTGATTGGGGTGGATGTTTGGACGATTACAAAAGCACATCTGGTTACTCTTTTTTGTTTGGTTCGGGCATTTTTTCTTGGAGCACAAAGAAGCAGGATATCGTAGCTCAATCTTCAGCGGAAGCCGAGTATGTGGCTGCTGCATCTGCTACAAATCAAGGAATTTGGTTGAGAAAAATCTTGTTTGGATTGGATCTTTTGCCGCAAGAACCAACAGTGATCTATGTTGACAACAAATCAGCCATTGCTATGGTTGAAAATCCGGTGCAACATGGAAGAACGAAGCATATCAACATCAGATTTCATGCTTTAAGAGATGCCGAGAAGAATGGCGAAGTTAAGTTGGTGCATTGCAGCAGTGAAGAACAACAAGCCGATATTCTAACCAAGGCTCTTCCCACCAAGAAGTTTGAATTTCAAAGGACGTTGCAAGGAGTTTCAATGAAATATCTTAAGGAGGAGTGTTAGGAAACTAAGATTTCTCTAGAAACTCCTAGATGGTAGATATTTTTTGTAGTAGATAAGTCTTTTGGTTTAAAATGAGTGGTCGTTAGTTAGCCACATATGTACTTAGTTTAGTGTGAGATATTTTTGCTTATTTTGTGGTTTGTAATCCTCACACACATTATATATATATAAAGCATATGTAATGAACTATCTAGAGAAATAGAGAACTCAAGAAGTTTCAGCTTTCTCCTTTCCTTCTCTGCAGATTTTCTGTAGCAATTTACAGCTGCATTCTTCTACTGTTACAGCTTGTAGCATTAAGATCCTTCTTGCCTTTCTTTCTAACACTTTTTCTCATTCTTTAACAGGCGTCAAGTTGAAAACTTCGGAAATTCATGGTCTACGGTGAGAGTTCCTCCATTAATGGGGATTCCTATTTTATTTTATTTTTTAACCAAGTCAACCTTTATGCTAAACAAATTCCTCCTAGTCAACAGAGTTACTTTCATTTATGAAATTAATACCAACAAAAATGGACACAAATTGTTAATTAGATGCTTAAAACATTATTGAGGAGTAACCATAAAATTAGATGAATTGACTATTAACCTAATATTGAGGAGATTGAACTTAAGGCTTTAAAAACGCCTAGCGTTTGCAGAATTGCAGGACATGAACACATGTTACAACTAAAAAATAAACTAGCCCTTGTCAAAAAAAAAAAAAAAAAAAAAGTTTAATGGATCTTACACAAATTACCGTCTGGATTTGCTAATTATTTTTCTTAGCCAGTATACATATACACATATTATACATACACTGGCTATTTCTAATTTAAGCAATTGGTGGGTGCGCGGGCAGGGGCGGAGCCACCTTTCATTCAGGGTTTCATCCGAACCCCTTTCGACTGAAAATTATACTATTTATACATGGTTAAAATTAATTTTTATGTATATGTAGTTAGATGTTGAACCCCCTTCGGCTAATTCGTATGCTTACTTCTGAACCCCCTCAGTGAAAATCCTGGTTCCGCCACTGTGCGCGGTATTTATGTTATTTCTTCTTTACTTAATAATAATGAAATGAAGGACTTGTTCATTGCGGGAACAGAAACTTCAGCAACAACAACAATATGGGTCTTGACAGAAATGATGAGGAACCCAAGTGTATTAGCAAAGGCACAAGCAGAAGTAAGAGAAACATTCAAGGGAAAAGAAACTTTCGATGAGGATGACATTGAGGAATTGAAATACCTAAAACAAGTTGTTAAAGAAACCTTCAGACTTCATCCTCCACTCCCTCTCTTACTCCCCAGAGAATGCAGGGAAGAAACAAATATCCATGGATACACTATCCCTTTAAAAACAAGAGTGATGATTAACGTTTATGCGATGGGGAGGGACCCCAAGTATTGGGAGGATGCGGAAAGCTTTATGCCTGAGAGATTCGAGCAGAGCTCTGTGGATCTCATGGGAAATAACTTTGAGTTTCTTCCTTTTGGTGCCGGAAGGAGAATGTGCCCTGGGATTTCATTTGGTTTGATCAATGTTCATCTTCCATTAGCTAAATTGTTGTATCATTTTGATTGGAAACTCCCTGATGGTGTGAAGCCTGAGGATGTGGACATGACTGAATATTATGCAATAACTGCAGCAAGAAAGAGTGACCTTTACTTGATTTGCCACTCCTTATTATCCTTCTGATGAATGATATTTGAAACAAGTTCCTATGTTGCTTGTACTCTTCTAAAATGTTTGAGTGTGCATGTCGAATCTTTCAAAAGTATTGTATTTTTGAAGGATCCGACATGAATGCAACATCATTTTTTTTGGTTCTTTATGTGTTCCTTTCCTTGTGTGAATTATGTATTTAATTATGAGGGGAGGTGCCAGAAGAAAAAATGGAAAAGGGCATAATGTCTTTTGAGCTATCAGCTTGTTTCAAGCTTGTATGTATCAGTTTCTGTATATTCTTGTGATGTTCAATGAGTTCAGTGTTACCAATGGAATCCAAAGTGTGTTGTTTAACAAGCTTCACCATCCAAAATTATAAGAAATTGCTTAGTGATTTTTCACAATTCATATAAGTAAGCACTTTTTGTTATCACTGCAGTTCATTATTCTCATCATGGTCTAGTACTCTAGTTCAACAAGTTCATTTCCTGATATCAAGCCCAAGCAAATGCATCTAAGCTAGCATGCTACAAGCTCAAGCTTTCACAAAATAATTGTCGGTGGTTACACCCACATTGTTGTATGGGGCAGAGTACTGGTCAGTCAAGAACGCATACGTTCAGAAGATGATCAAGGTAGCGGAGATGAGAATGCTCAGGTGGGTGTGGGGGAATACTAGGAATGATAGGATTAGGAATAAAGGTATACAAGACAAGGTGAGAGTGGCCTCCATGGCAGACAAAATGAGGGGAGCGAGGTTGAGATGGTTCAGGAATGTGAAGAGGAGATGCGGGATGCACCGGTAAGGAAGTGTGAGAGGTTGGCTATTACAGGTTTTGGGAGAGGTAGAGATAGGCCGAAGAATAACTAGGGGGAGACTGGTGATTAGGCAGAACATAACACATATTCAACTTACCGAGAACAATAACCCTAGACAGGATGGTGTGAAGGTCGAGGATTAAGGTAGAAGAGTAATAGATAGCACAGTGATGTCATACTTTTATGTGGGAAAGGCAGGGGCTAGTCTCCTCTTATCATCTTCCCTTTGTTTAGTAGTATTACTTAATATCTGTGTTGTATCTTATTCTTCATTTTACTATTTTATTTAGTAGTTTATCTTGCTATTTTGCTTTGATTACACTTCTTTTGAGCCAAGGGTCTATCAAAAATAGCTTCTTTACCCCAAAAAGGTACGGACAAGCCGAATTGTTATACTAGGCCGATATGCAATATTGATCACGTATACAAAATCTTGCATATATCACTAAAATACGTATACTACAAGGTGAAATATTTGTAATTATATTATCCGAGGTGGAATTTTAATAACAAATTTGAACTTCTAATACTGAATTGATTTCTCGGATCTCACTTAACAAATAGTTACTATCTCAGAAATTCAGTTTTGATACAATAACCATTGATTGAGTAATGACATGAGAAATCAACTCTATAGATTCGCAAAAGATTTTTCATATCATTGCCGGCTGTAATATAATGGTTAATATGTACATCATAGTTTGATATTAAATTAATTAATGACTTTGTCATATAAGTATTATTCTATTGATCACAAACCAGGTGTTAATTCAACACAAGAGCAACACAAGAAAACATGATTAACAATTGGTGTATTGCTTTCATCGAATGAACAAATATAAGTCCAAAAATGGTCTCTATCTCGAATTCAACTTTCATTTATAGTTTATACCAAAAGATGTAACGAGTTTCATGTATGACCTTAGTATTATATTTCGGATGTGTTTTATGTGGAGGTTTTTAAAAAAAATTCATGATTGGTTCATCAAAATGTTCGGACCACATTTTCTTTAGGAAAACAAATTCATAAAAAATCAGGAAAAATTACTTTTCTCGTGGGAGTAGGAAAAACAAGTACCATAAGTGTTTATTTGCCAACACCACATAAGAAGTAAGAAACCCACTTATTTTCCATCATGAAAACATATTCCTTAATTCATACCAAACACACCCTACTCCCAGATCATTCTCTATTTTACAATAGGATTATGTATTAGGCCAAAAACCCAAAACAAATTCTATATAACAAAGCTTTGAACTTGAGAATTGAGACACCTCTTTTGCTATCTAATGGAGTTCCAATTTCCATTCAACTTCATGTTCTTATTCCTTTTCCTATCATTCCTCTTTCTACTAGTGGTGGAATGGAAAAAATCAAGAAACATAAACAAGAAACTTCCCCCAGGCCCATGGAAATTGCCCTTACTAGGAAGTTTCCATCACTTGGCATTAGAAGGTGGACTTCCCCATCATGCACTCAGAAACTTGGCCAAAAAATATGGGCCTTTCATGCACCTTCAACTAGGTGAAATTACTACGGTCGTAGTATCTTCTCTGGACATGGCGCGAGAGGTACTGAAAACTCATGACCTCGCTTTTGCATCGAGGCCTAAATTAGTTACCATCGACATAGTATATTACAAGAGCACGGACATCGGGTTTAGTCCTTACGGGGAATACTGGAGACAAATGCGTAAAGTATGCGTCATGGAACTCCTCACTGCCAAGAACGTCCGGTCTTTTAGTTCCATCAGGTTGGACGAGGCTTCACACCTCGTGCAATTCATCCGGTCATCGACACCTGGCGAGCCAATAAATGTTACAGAACAAATTTTGTGGTATCAGAGTTCAATTACATGCAAAGCAGCATTTGGGGAATTATTGAAAGATCAAGAGAAATTCATTGGAATAGTGAAGGAATTGATGGAATTGGCTGGTGGATTTAGTGTGGCTGACATTTTCCCTTCAATCAAGATCCTTCATGTGCTAAGTGGATTGAGGAGAAGAATCTTGAAAGTTCACAAAAATGTTGATGCTATTGTTGAGGATGTTATCAATGAGCACAAGAAGAATCTTGCAAGTGGTAAAAAGGGAAATGGTGCATTTGGAGGTGAAGATTTAGTTGATGTTTTACTAAGATTAATGGAGAGTGGGGAACTTCAAATCCCAATCACCAATGACAACATCAAAGCAATTATGATTGTAAGTATTCTTACTTATAGGGAAAATCTATAAAACTATTCTTATTATCAAAAAAAATGATGGGATTTGTCCTTTTTTTCTTCTAATAACCAAATCAAACCTCATGTGGTAAGCACCCTCCACCTCCAATTCTAAGGTTGTGGATTTCAATGAACAAGGGAGCAAAAAAGGTGGGAGGTCCTAGGGATAGGTAAGGGTAAAAACCTTCAAGCTAATCAAATTTCTAAGTATTAATTAAGGGCCTGGTTGGGAACTACTATGCAATTACTTGGCTGGGTTAGAAAGAAGTTGAAAACAGATTTCCCCAACCCTTCTTGGCAATTGAATAGTGTAATTGTTACTTCTCAAACATACCAAATCATAAAATTACACTCAAATACAATTACAAGATGATTTTCTAAACAGAAACAACATTTCTTCTATGGAATTACAAGCTAATTTATGTTACAACGTATTATACATCTATCGGCTATTTTTAGGAATGGACGTGTAGATATTTATATTAGTTCTTCTTTAATTAATAATGAAATGTAGGACTTGTTCGTTGCGGGAACAGAAACTTCAGGAACAACAACAATATGGGCCATGACAGAAATGATGAGGAACCCAAGTATATTAGCAAAGGCACAAGCAGAAGTAAGAGAAACATTCAAGGGAAAGGAAACTTTTAATGACGATGACATTGAGGAATTGAAATACCTAAAACAAGTTGTTAAAGAAACCTTGAGACTTCATCCTCCACTCCCTCTCTTACTCCCCAGAGAATGCAGGGAAGAAACAAACATCAATGGATACACTATCCCTTTAAAAGCTAGAGTGATGGTTAACGTTTATGCCTTGGGGAGGGACCCGAAGTATTGGGAAGATGCAGAAAGCTTTATGCCTGAGAGATTCGAGCAGAGCTCTGTGGATTTCATGGGGAATAACTTTGAGTTTCTTCCTTTTGGAGCTGGAAGGAGAATGTGTCCTGGGATTTCATTTGGTCTGATCAATGTTCATCTTCCACTAGCTAAATTGTTGTATCATTTTGATTGGAAACTCCCTGATGGTGTGAAGCCTGAGGATGTGGACATGACTGAAGTTACTGCAATAACTGCAGCAAGAAAGAGTGAGCTTTACTTGATTGCCACTCCTTATTATCCTTCTCATGAATGATATTTGATAAGTTCCTATATTGCTCAGACTCTTCCAAAATGACTACATGTGTGTGTCGAGTCCTCCAAAAGTAGGGCATTTTTGAAGGATCCGACACGGGTACGACATCATTTTTAGAAGAGCCAGAGCAACATAGGATACAAGAGTGAGGGTCTTTTTCTTCTTTCTTTTTTTTTTTTTTTTTGGTTCTTTATGTGTTTCTGTCCTTGTGTGAATTATGTATTTGATTATGAGGGGAGGTGCCAGAAGAAAAAAGGGAAAAGGGCATAATGTCTTTGAGTTGTCAGCTTGTTTCAAGCTTATATATATATCAGTTTGTGTCTAGTACTTTAGTTCAACAAGTGCATTTACTGATATCAAGCCCGAGCACAATGCATGGCTAAGTTTACATCCTACCAGCTCAAGCTTTCACAAAATAACAGGAATTGTTGTTTGGTCCGAATTGTGTTGTTAGGCTATGTCATTTCAAAGATACTCTTAAAATAGTATGAAATGGTCCGATTTGAACCAAGCCTGCACAGGTTTTCCCAAAAAGCTTCAGACCATTAAGAATATCCTACACCTCATATGTAGCCTCTTTTCCTTTTCAGCTATCAATGTGAGACTTTGTAAGCACACCCTTAAAATGAAAAAACTACTCTGACACACTCATATAAACACTCTTAAAACAGGATGGAAAGAGTGTAGGAGATACAACTAATATTAAACTCTGGCCATGATTGACTTCATTAGCACATAACATACATTTGATGGTTATTGTACTTCTTTTGCTTGTAACTCCACCAGCATTAACTTTTAGCTGTGTCTACATAAAAGAAAGTTACTCCTTTACCGATCAAAAAAAAAAAAAAAAACAGTCAATGCCATATATTCCTGAAAGATAAGCACCTATATTGGTACCACAAAACTGAAAAAATCATTTACCAACCTTGTAATCATGCTAACCTCTGTCTCAATAACATAAGGTATCTTGTCCAGACCTAATCTTCCCTCCGTGCCCCCAATGGAAAACATCAAAAAAACATAAGGTTAAAAGAGAAAACCCGAGGATTGAATTAACGTGGACATGTACAAAGCCAAAGGTTTATTAAGGATCTTCTAAGACAGATCGCAGTTTCACAATTTTCAAGAAGCTGATGTCATTTTCGTCTCCAAGTCAGTAAAATGTCCACGTTACTCAAGAACAATTGAGCTATCTATCGGAAACAATCTCTCTACCTCTGAGGTAGGGGTAAGGTCTGCATACAGCCGTACACTCTACCCTCAAAGACACCACTTGTGGTTGTTGTTAAATCAAGAACAATTGATATATAAACATACTGAAAAGGGAGCTAAAATGCAAATGACTAGATTTGTTTAAATGAATCAGAGCACTCATGCAAGTGATCTTTGCACCTCCATAATCAGCAAAATTTCCCATGTAATATCAGTCTCCTCTCCTCACCCTCAAAGTGTCAACTACAACACATAAGACAAGCACATAACACAAGTATTGATACTTCATCAGAAAAAAACAAAAAAGTCAAAGTACCGCTCTCTTTTCAAATTTTCTTAACAAGATTACAACACCATGTCACTGAGAATACATCAAAAGCCGGAAAACCATCCCCTAGACTAGAATTTTTTTTTTCCAGTCTCAATTTGAAACTTGTCGCTACACCTCAATAAAACTACCTGATAAGTAAATCTAAATATCTAACAAGCAAACACCATAGACAAATTAAAACATACAATGTAGCTACATTTCAACCATACCTCAATCATCAAACAGACGTACACAGCCTCTAATCTCGTTAATTCTTCGATCCGTATCTTTCACTCTCCGCTTTCTTCGAAAAAAGCTTTGTTGCAATCAAATTATCATCAAAGTACCTAGCATAAGGATGCCCTTGTGGTACTAATCTTCTATACTCCTCAAAACTCTTCTCCGCCTCATCCTTTTTCCTCAACAAAGTATGTATTATCCCTTGACACAAATAAGGCCTAAAATCCTTTGGCTCCTCCTTCACCAACTCCTCATAAACCTTCAACGCGTCCTCGTATTTACTCTCAATCACCCAAATTTGTGCAAGCAACAACATAAAATCCCTCAATTCACTCTTTTTACTCTCCTTTTCACACATTTCAATCCTTTCCTCAACTTTTTTCTTTATATCCTTCAACTCATCAACTGAATCTTCTTGCAACGCCACCATTATCAATCCATGATAAGCCTCTACGCAAAAAGGGTCATTCTTTAACACCTCACTAAACCCGTTTTTCGCCAATTCAAGCTCATCATTGTACACATGTAAATGTGATTTCAACAAAGGCCATTCACTCTCATTCGGCTCTAACTCAATCAACTTGTCAATAGTGCTAATAGCATCGATCACCTTTCGATCCTTCATCTGCATTTCCATCAAATTCCTCAATGTACCTACATCATTCGGGTTCGACAACAAGGATTCTTCAACAGCTTTTTCATTTTCCTCCATATGTGAAGGAGAAAGCGACACAGCAAAGGCGGGTTTCGGGTTAAAATAGAATCGGATTAAGATTAAGGAAGTAGCTGTAATGGTGGCGATAATTGTGGGTTTAAGAAATGAGAAAAACGAAAATGGGTCGTTCAGGTTTTGAGGGTTTAAGGGTTCAGAAGCGCATCTCGGTGCACTAAAGCTCCAACTCCTGCTCCTGTTATGTGCGGGGTTCAAGAAAGGATCAAACCACAAGGGTTTATTGTACGAAAAGGGTTTAGGCAAAATTGGACGATGTTGATGAAGTAAATGGGTGATTTTATTGTCAATTTGGAGTGTTTTTGCAGAAAAAGGGATGATGATGTTCATGGTGTTGGGGTTGGGAGGAAAAAAAAAGACAAACAAATCCACTAGCCCTTTTATACCAAGCAATGCTTATAATAACTTTCGATATAAAAGTAAAAGCAAGACGGGGGTTTTCACGTAAAATAATATATGGAGTAACTATCGATATACAAGTAAAAACAAAACGTGATAGTATTTCAACGCTTGATATAACAGTAAAAGCAAGACGTGAAGGTTTGGGAAGAATAGAGTTAGAGAGCTGTTAAGCTCAGGTGACAATGGAGGTTAATTGCAGGCACATTTATCGAGAAAAGTTGACAATCCCAAATGATTTGGGCTTCATGAGGGCTAAAGGTTTGGGCTTTTCTTCAACAAGGATCTAAAGAGGATCGTACTTTACTTGTTAAAGAGGGTTCTTAAAGTTGAATCCAAATATACTTTGAGTGATCTTTCAAGTTTTTGCATCGATTTGGTGGTCTTTAATTTTTGTCTTTAAATTTGATGGTTGGGTTTAATGTTGAATCAAGTTAGAAGATTTTGATGCTGACTGGATTAAAAATTGGAAGAAAAAGAGTTTCAAAGGACAAATATGAGCCTAAAGTTGGATGATAAGAATAAACATATCAACAAAGTAAGACAAGGGATAAATATAATCTTTTTTTGAAAGTATAGGGGCAAACATGATACTTTTCTTTTTAAATTCTTGTCACGCTACCTATTTAATGAAAATTTATGGGTCAAGATACTCTTATCTATCCGGACCTAATTCGCAAGGCATAAGTTTAGAGGTTTTCTATCTTATGAAATTAAACTTTTGCCTCACTCGATATATAGTCTGTAGAAATTAAGTTATGCAGCATAAGTTATATAGTATTTTTCATGATTTATTATTGTGTTCAAAAATTGAAGTTATATTTTTCAGGACATGTATTATTTATCCCTTTTAGAGAAAAAAAAATTGATAGCTAACATGGGATGATAAAGTATATGTGTTGGTCTGTATGTTTGTTTGTTTTTTCCGAAAATACATTATGCTCTCTTGACATAAGTTGTGTAATACTTTATTATCTTTTAAAACTGAACTTTTGCTTTGTTAGCTAAAAGTTATCTAGGAATTAAGTTATGTAGCATAAGTTTGTTCTTTCTTTTTTGAGATAAAGCACTATGCTGAATTATAGTCAAAGTTGCTACGACACACCTTAACTTCGCGGGAGTCCTATTACCCCCCTTAACTCAATTTTATTGTATTATTGTCCACCTTTTATACTTACGTCACGTGGCCTAAAACAACTTGCAATTAAGGTGTGTCGTAAAAAAATTTACGTGGCACAAAATTTTTTAGGCCACATAAGCACAAAAGGCGGACAATAATACAGTAAAACTGAGTTTAGGGAGGTAATAGGACACCTGTGAAGTTAAGGTGTGTCGTAGCAACTTTGACTATAATTCGGGGGTAATAGGGTCTTATCTCTTCTTTTTTAATGCAGTTCCAAAAAAAAAAAACTTATGCCCTACAACATAAGTTGTTTACAAAAATTGACGTTATAGTGTGTATTATACTAAAGTATTGCCTTATCAGATAAAAAAAAATTATATTTTTTTTTTGTACAATTTTAGATCATTGAATAACTAAGACATAACTGGTTTAAAAATTAATTTACAAGTGTTCTACTCAATTTTTTGTTTGAGTGTATTCTACTCAATTTTTTTGTTTTAGTGTTCTATGATTGTTATTGAAGAAAATTGGTATATCCAATAAAGGATAATGAAATATAAATAGGCAAAATTACATAACATCATAACTTAACTTACCTAAACTTCTTAAAATTTCTACCATTTTTATTAATTATAAAAATTTCTATTTTCTTTAAATACATCAAAACATCGGATACATCAACTCATTCCCTAAAATCTCGAATACACCGCCATCTCCATCTGCTTCTCCTCCATCTGCGGCCCTTATCAAGCAAGAGTAACTTGCAGTTACTTTCAACCATCAGTTCAATTTGAATTGTAGTACTACTTCCCCCCCCCCCTCCCTCCCCCTCAAATTCATCTTCAATTTCAACTACAAGGTTCAACAACTACTCTCAAATCTCCATTTAATTTTCTTCTTAAATTTTGAAAATAGTTTTTAAAAGTTGAGTTGATCGGAATTGTGAGCCACTATCGGTTCTATTTACAATTCTTAACTCAAATTTAAGATATTTAATGAATCCAGATTCAGGACCATCCTTTAGTATTGGAATTTCTCAATTAGACAATATCAACCAAACAACAGATGTTGTTAATTTTGTTCCTTATGTTTATGATATGGAGTCTGGTGATTTTCATGAAAATAGATCAAAACAACGAAACGATTCGATTATGATGAAGAAATTTTGTAAAGAGGCAGTTAAATCTAAGAAAAATAAAATTTTGCTGCTAAAAAAGGCAAAGTTGGTGCTAGTAGAGGCAAAGTTGTTGAAGTTACAAGACACCCTAAACGAGGTACTACATATTTGTATCGAAAAAAATAGACACTGAGATACATAAAAATTTGTATAGAGATACATTATTTATGTCAAATCCATGTGCCAAATACATAATAATTATGTATCTCTCCTAAATTATTTATATAATAATGTATCTCGACTCAAATAACTGTATATAGTAATGTATCTCAGTCATTTTTATTCTACTAGTACATTCATCATTCAACTGATATATTCACTGATGAATAACCCAACAAGTGCTGGATCGATGAGGTACAACCATGCAAATGAATTCTAAAATATAAATATATTTCAATTATGAATCTGATACATACAAAATTATGTTTCTGCTTTTACTGACCTTGATTTATATTAACAGTCTTCTCTTGAAAATAAAATTAGCTATGTATCTGTCATAATTTAAAGTAACCATAATCATGTATCTGTTGTTATTTTTTTTACTTATCAGTTGTTGAACCAATTGTGCAGTATGTTGATGTTGTTTTCTACTATTTGCAGAAGAAGTCGCAACAACAGGCTAATTCAGACTACAAATACACTACCCCGAATTGTTGATTTAAAAATTATATTGACAATGCTTATAGGAATTATTATCCAGAAGGTGAGGAGCAGGCTAAAAATGGTTATGCTAGTGTCAATGATGATCCATCGAAATCAAAATCCAATTTCATACCTCCTGATGAGAAATATTTGGTTACTCTTGAATAGATGTTGAACAGTTCGTTATGTGTAACTTAGGAAGTAACTATATTTTATTTGTGAACAAACTTTGGTGACTATGTTAGTTGTTGCTCACAGAGTCATGTGTTGATACTATAATTTTCAGTTTTCTTTTTTTGTGGATGATTTACTTTTAATGACTATTATAATATGTTTAGTTTTAATTTTCTTTTATATGTGTGATGTCCTTCAACTTATAAATTTCATTCAGTATTATACCATCACATACGATTACGCCATTAATTTAACTAATATATCATTTACATTTTATTATATGATACATAGTTCTAGCTAAGAAATTATAAGTTACATTAATTATGCATCTAATACTGTGTTACTTTAACTGATACATAGTTTAGGATGTCATTAATGTAACTGATGTATCATATGCAGTCATGTATGAGATACATAAACTTAAGAAATTCATTATACAGTTTAATTATGTATCTGGTATATGATGATGTAATTGATACATGGTTCTATTTATAACATTAATGCAACTTATGTATCATATGCACTAACGTATATGATACATACATTGATAACATTTACCTTACACATTGATTATGTAGCTGACACATTATTTTAAAAAAAAAAATTGCATGTATAAGACACTCTGATACACTTATAAATGTATAACAAAACTAAAAACCAAAAAAAGTATATATCTGAAAAGATTGATAAAAGAAGACTATTTCCAACAATATATTCATGTAAAATCTTGTCACCAATTTTGCATTCCTAACAATGCACTTTACAATGTATCATCAGATGCAAACTTAATAGCAACTCCAAAATTATTAAATCAATAATTATTCAAACACTAAAACAGTGTTCAATAAACAAAAGAAAAAATTACATAGCATAAATAAAAAGGATCCTTAATTATCTATTATGGTTAATATTTAAAATAATTACTTGACATAGTCAAAAGTTAGTTAAAAAACTATTATTTAAGTGGGCTCTTATATACAAATATAATAGCTTGTATATCATGCAATTAATCTATCTCATCTAATTAATTAGCTTAAATATTGGCTAATTTAACTGAGCACTTAATTTTATTTTTGATTCAATTTTAAAAATTAGCCATTTTATTTGATTTTTCTCTCTCTTCTTAAATTTTTCATTTATTTGATTATTGTCTCTCTTCTTAAATTTTCCACCATCTTCTTCAATTTTTTCCCTTGAAAAGTAGAAACTATTGGTAGGTTTTGTTATATTGACTCTTAAATAGTATATTTTTGTAATTTTTTCAAAGATTTGTTATATCAAAAAACGTTTCTTCAAAAAAAAAATTCAATTCATGCGAAAAAAAGGTTTCAATACATAATTGTATATGTATTTATCTTCTTTTTCTGTTAGTTACATACAAGTATGTATACCGTGTTAATTATTTTTATGTATATATATGTATATAAATAACCGTCATATACAATTAGACAGTTGTCATGTGTTGGTATATACATATATATATATATATACACATATAAAATATACATATAAATTGTATAATCAATTTTTGATTTTTATAAAATATGTTGGTTCATATTTTATACATTTCATATAGGTATACAACTATCACGTATTTGTATATAACTAAATTGTATATTTTTGAAGTTGGTTTGTATAAACTATGCTTGTTCTTCTATTAGACATTAGGTATATCTCAATTTGTATAATTTATTATTGGTATTTTGTATAAACTAAAGGAAAATAAAAAAAATTCAAGGATTCTCACTCCAAAGGGAGAGGGGGGGTGGGGGGGTGGTAACTACGTTGTGAATGACTCGAAGGTATTTTATATATACCCAAATGTATATTTGTATGAATGTATATACAATAGATATACGTATGTCTATATATCTTTTTTTCTGTTAGTTACATACAAGTATGTGTACCAAGTCAATTTTTTAATGTATATATGTATACAAATAACCGTCATATATAATTAGACAGTTGTCATGTGTTGGTATATGCATATATATACATATATAAAATATACATATAAGTTGTATAATCAGTTTTTGGTTTGTATAAAATACGTTGGTTCATATTTTACACATTACATATAGGTATACAACTATCATGTGTTTGTATATAACTCAAAGGTATTTTGTATAAATTATACTTAGTCATAAAGTGAATTTGTTTGTATATTTCTATCAGTGCATTTGTATTTTTGTATTTATTTTGTTATATTTCTTTCACATATATTTCAAATTTGTATACATTTGTACATTTAAATTTGTATATATTATACATACAATCTGAATTTATATCCATTTTATACTTTTGAATTTGTATCAATTCGTATTTATTTTAAAAATATGAGTTGTAAGCGTTTGTATTTGTATTTGAATGTTAAATTCAGAGCTAATTTTCATTTGTATCAATTCTAAATTTGTATTTCTATTCATAGCTAATTTTTGTGGATAAATACATTGAATGTAATTCGTATTTATTTTAAAAATATGAGTTGTAAGCGTTTGTAATTGTATGTTAAATTCAGAGCTAATTTTCATTTGTATCAATTCTAAATTTGTATTTCTATTCATAGCTAATTTTTGTGGATAAATACATTGAATGTATAAATATATTGAAATTATATTTTAATTTTGAAGCCATAGAAAGAAATCAGAGGAGTTTTAGTTTGAATTCTATTTTTGTATTTCAAAAATTAAAAGATAAGCTATAACAGTCCATATAGAAAAGGAAGAAACAAAAGATTTGAAAAAGATATGTTGGAGAGAATAAAGGAAGTGAATCACTCCACTTTCCTTTTTTATCTCTAAACATAAATGAAATAATAATAAAATTTATTAGTTAATATTTGTATACAAGAGTCCTAAATACATCTAATCACTAACTAAAATCTATAAAATGTAATTACTAAAACTTTAACTAAGAAGTTAGTTAAAAGGGGTATAAGTTGGCTATATGTGAATTTTAACATTATACTAATGAATCTAAGATAGTGGAAACTTGGAACTTGCTGAAAACCAAAAGTTCAATTCTCCCGTGGAGAGAAATTACAAATACGTCTGTTGTGGCCATCATAACCACATCTCCCATAACAAGTTGTGCTCGATGAAATAGTTTCATTAGGTTTCTTATGCCTCCCTTTCTTTGGCCTTCCAGGTGATCTTTTGTATTTTGGTAGTAAGACAATTTCTTCTTGAATGTCTTGTGGCACATTCCAATCCTTCTTATTGGGCATTGAAAACATTAAGACTTCATACGTCTTCCCTGAAGTTGCTGACTTGTAGTAATCAGAGCAGTACGGCCCCATATCAGTCACACTCTTGCTCTTTAATACCGCTATTGCGTGCTGACACGTTATCTCATCTAGTTGGAACCTACCATAAATGCATGTTCTACTATCAAGACAAACAATATAACGTCTTCCTTCGTCATAAACAGAGTACACATAAGGCGATGAAGCCTTAACCTGTCAAATATAACAAGCAGTTAATTAACAGATATATAACAGAAGATTATGCATCTTTCAATAAACACATAACACATGCTGATACAATACCAATGAAAGCCAATTAATCAGATTTAATAGTGTGTTATAACTATACTTAAAATAGTGCAAGCTGAAAATATGTATTGAGGAAAAAATTACCTTCAAACGAGTCATCATTGTCGATGAATTACCTTCAATAATGTATCTCGCTTTAATTTTTTTCCTTGATTCATCACTTTCGAGCTCTGCAGCAATTGTCGAAATCAAATTTCTATATGTTACTTTATCTCCGATCACAATTTCATCACTCTTATATCTTTCGTACTTGATATCAGTAAGCCAAACACCAAAATATTGTAACAACACTGAGACATTCATTATGTATCATGCCAAAAAAAAAATCGAACTCCAATGAAACAGAGAAGAAACGAAAAGGTTGTTGTTGCTTGAAGAATGACGATCTGTTTTTTGATTTTCAAATTTTGAACTGATTACGTAATTTTGGGGATTATAGGAAAACAATAAAACAGAATTCGTGTGATTTGCTCCATTGTTGAACAGATTTCCATTACTTTCCTTTTTTAACGCGCCTATTCAGCATATAATGTATCGGCAACGAGTGTATCGGAAGGTTGTGAATGTATTCGTAAGTGACAAATTCTTTGATTATTTGTAATTTGGATAAAAGTGGGGATAGAGAGTAATTAGGTGTTAAAGGGTTGGGATTTGTGTAAGTTATACATATAAATAAGGAAACATGAAAGTGAATTTTTACAAGTAGAATATTATTTGTCTTGTCATGAAAGAGAAATATTATTACTTATGAAGTAGGGGTGTTTAAATCAAGTCACATCTATAAATTAAGTTAAATTGAAAAAAAAAAAATTGACTTAGGTTTGGTGGTAAATTTAAAGAAAAAACATTTTATTAGATTTTGATAGTGGGAAAAAAAAAAGGAATCAAGCCAATAGATATATTTATGATATTGAAATTTGTTTATTTTTTTTATTTTTTTTTATAACTTTGAATCATTCATAAATTTCTTCCATCAAATTCCAGAAGAAAAAAAGAAGAAGTTGAAGCTCATTTCATCCAACCTAGATTATTAATAGAGTATTCATAATTGTTGTAGCTATTTAATAAGGAAATTCCATTAAAATTTCAAATTCAAATAAAAATTTGTTATGGTTTATCACATTTATTTTTTCTTCGATTTTATTTGATTTTTTGTTGTATATATTGAAAGATTTATGTCAATCTAGCACAGGCATAAATTCAAGTAATCCTTTTTTATTTTATTTTCCTCTAGGTGTCTGGTATCTGCATTGGAGTCTCGACTAATTCGAATGGCGCATGATCCATTTTGATGGTGATGCTTCCAATAAATTTTTCTCAATACCCAAAACTCAAAATCGAGATCTTAATAAAGGGTGAACAATCCCAACACTGCACTATACCAACCCATATTGGTAATTCAAGCACTCCTGTTAATAAGGACACTATCAAAGACCTGGTAACACATATCCACTCTCTTCTTCAAAGAATCATTTACTATCTCATCCACCACTTTGAAATTATCAATGATATACTAGTAATGGTAAGAAAAATATATATTAGATCGAATTTATATATAAAATACTATTTCAATTCGATAATAAAAATTTTTACAAGTCTTGCGACAATTATAAAAAGTAGGAAATTACAATTTTTTTAAGGATAAGATAAAAATTTCTAAGTGTAAAGTATTCACAATTATAGTCAATATTGAGCATATTCGCATGTAAATTATATGTTGTTGAAATATAAAATAAGAAAAAGCAAGAAATTTTTCAAGGTGAAATTTGACATGAAAAACGTATTTATGTGACTATACTTTAGTTTTTCAAATAAATAACAAAACAAAGAACTTTTACCTACTAGCAAGTCACACTCCTACCTATTAACCTTCTATCTTGTGTAATCACCTTCCTCCAATATTTCTTCGGCTATCTCTATCTCGCATGAAACCATCCATAGTCAACTTCTCACACTTTGGGGTATTCATGCACCTCCTCATCACATACCCGAACCATCTCAACCTCGTTTTCCGCATCTTGTCTTTCATCGAAGTTACTCTCACCTTGTCTTAGACGTGGAATGACTTCGATAGAAGATAAAAAACTAAAAAATAAAAAGAATAACAATAACCCAAGAATAATATAAAAAACTGAACATATCACAAGCGAACCGATCTGACCCGACTGATAAGCACTTCTGATCGAAATTACTCCTAAATATATATATGCACTATACGCTGCCAAAATCAAAAATTTAAAGTCCTCTTCTTCAATATGCCCAGACTTCAAGTTGTCCAATCTATCGAATTCCTCGAAACACATCTCCACTTTCTTCTTCAATGAAGCATTTACAATCTCTTCTTCTATTTTCTTCTTTATTTTCTTCAACTCCTCCAGCGACTCTTCTCGCGACGCTGCCATCAGCAGGTCATGATAAGATTTTTCAAGCAATGGGTCTTTTTTAAGAATCTCATCGGACCATAATTTCGCCTTAGTGTAAACACATAAAAGAGATTTCAGTAAATGCCATTTGGTCTTATGTGGCTCGAGATGAATCAACTTGTCAATTGAGCTAAGAGCATCGATAAACTTTTTGTTCTTTATCTGGATTTTCATCAGTTTCCTAGTAGCACGGATATTTTTAGGGCTACATAGTGAGGTACTTTCAATTTCTTGTTTAGAAACTGATTGTTTCATAGAGAGGGAGATAGTAGTGGCGGATTTTGGATTAAAATAGAATCGCGTGAAGAAAAGGGAAGTAGCTGTAATGATCGCGATGATTTTGGGCATTAAAAATGAGAATATAAGTGAAAACCAAGATAGGGTTAAGGGTTGGTTGTTAGGGTTTATAGGGTTTAAGGGTTTAGGGGTATTAAGGATTTGGGATGGAAATAATGGGGAAGACGATGAAAAGGCGGCTTTAATAGGCGAGAAAGAGAGCAACAATGGAGTTCTAAAACGGAGAGAAGGGAAGGAATTTGATAAAATTGGACGATTGCAATTTAGTGAATGGATGATTCTATTATCAAATTGGATTGGTTTAGCACCAAAAAGGTTTAAGGTGTTCATGGTGTTAAGCACCGAGTTAATGGAGGTCAATTGCAGCCACCAGTCCGAAGAAAAGTTGGAGGGTGACCAACTTACCAGACCGGAGGCAGTCGAGAATGTTATGTAAGAAGGATCAAGGAAGATTCTATGGAGGAATTGAAGAAGGGTTAGCCGCCAGAAAAAGGCACCCATACAATTGCTCAAGAATTTGAGCTTTACTAGGACATAGACATCGATAAAATAGGACACATGTTATAAGGAGTCGTTTGATTGCTCAATTAGAGTTATGTAGACATAGTATTATATTTGGTGTATCAAATTGTATACAAAGTAATTAAAATATTATCGTATCAAATATGATTTTAATTGTGTTAATTTTAATATATGAATAACTTAGTTCACTTTTAATCAACAACCACACAATTTCTAATTTTGCTGGATGATTTGAACAAATATGATTATTTTTGTGCTGATATTTAAATTTTACTCCTGATTTTGATATTTTGCTAAACTTGACCTCTTAAATTTAATGAAAATATTTGGATTAAAGTATTTTTAAATTATGTAAGTTATGACAAATCGTTAAAATAGTTCACAAATTCTATTGAATTGTCGTGGACTCGTGGTACCTTTTTTTTGTTTTTCACTATTAAAGAAAAAAAATTCAAAAGATGACATGCAAAGTTTTGAACGAATCAGTATGATAACTCATGAACTTTATCGAATTATCATAACTTTATGTTTTCCGTTATAGTTGTTGTTGTTGTTTTTTGTTTTTTTTACGATCTCAAAGATATAAAATTAAGATATTATATAAGATTCACTTACAAGTTGTTTACTATTATTGCTCTGAACAACCTTATATATTGGTCTAGCTCTAACGTATCAAAATATATTGGTCTCAACTCATGTACAATTGTTGGCAAATAGTTGAAATTGAGGCCTTTCGCTGTGAGCTTGCTGATGCTCGGTCATATTCTTTTCTGTCCAACATGTATATTAGAGAGGTACATGATCTCGTAAATTACTTCTGAATAAATTCAGAAATTATATTTAAGAATCATTATTGAATTAAACAGAGAATAAAAAGATATTAAACCTATATTATAAACAAATAAAAATAAGAAAAAGCAAAAAAGAAATTAGAAAAACATATTTATAATTACACCAAAAACTAAATCGCCAAAAAAGGTCGTTAATTGATAAACAATTATCTTATTAATTTGATTATCAAATGCCTAGCCGATACATAAGCCAAAAAAAAATTACCAATAACCCAAAGGAGAAAAAATACCAATAAAGAAAGAATAATATAAAAAACTGGACCGATCCAACTGGGCCTATATGCACCCCAAATCGAACATACTTCTATAAATAAGACCAAACTTTTAAAATTATGATGCCCTCAGCAATTGCCAATCTACCAAACTCCTCGTAATACATCTCCACTTTCTTCTTCAACGAAGCATTTACAATCCCTTCCTCTATTTTCTTCTTTATTTTCTACGCCATTATCAGCAGAACATGATAAGATTTTTCAAGAGACGGATCTTTCTTTAGCATCTCATTGGACCAGAATTTTGCGTTATTGTAAACACATAAAAGAGATTTCAACAAATGCCATTTGGTTTTATGTGGCTCGAGATGTATTAACTTGTCAATTGAACGAACAGCATCGATAATTTTTTTCTTCTTTATTTGGATTTTCATCAGTTTTCTTAGAGCACGTACATTTTTCGGGTTACATAGCAAGGTTTTTTCAGTTTTCTCTTTAGAAACTGATTGCTTTGTAGGAAAGGAGATAGTAATGGTGGGTTTTGGGTTAAAATAGAATCGCTTGAAGAAAAGGGTATAGTTGTAATGATGATGGCGATGATTTTTGGCTTTAAAACTGAGAATATAAGTGAAAACCAAGATAGGGTTAAGGGTTGGTTATTAGGGTTTAAGGGTTTAGGGGTATTAGGGATTTGGGATGAAAATAATGGAGAAGACGAAGGCTCATCGGTCTTCTGGCAATCTCAGGCATATTACTAATCGATTCTTTGGCCCATTCGTGATCGAATACACCTGCATCTTATCCATTTGTAGATGGAGCTTCGATAGCAGCTAAGTCTAGAGGGAAGTTATGAGCATTACGTTCATGCATAACTTCCATACCAAGGTTAGTACGAGCACTTGCAAGAGAGCGAGCGGCAGATCTAAAACTGCTATAGTAAAGTAGAACGAAAGGTTCCACCTTTTCTTGTGCGTTCGGGAATAAATAGAAAGTATCTAAATGTATAGATGACTCTCGATTGATTGGTTGTAATGTTCACGAGGTTGTATATGATCCAATGTTCATTGATATGACTTTCCTACTAACTGAATTGCTTGAATTAGTTGAAGGTGCGGGGCTTTAATGGGCAAGAAAGATGGCAACAATGGGGTTCTAAAATGGAGAGAAGAGAAGGAATTTAATAAAATTGGACGATTGCAATTTAGTGAACGGATGATTTTATTATCAAATTGGATTGGTTTATTAGCACCAAAAAGGTTTAAGGTGTTCATGATGTTAAGCCCACACGTTAATGGAGGTCAATTGCAGCCACTAGTCCCAAGAAAAGTTAGAGGGTGACCGACTTACCAGACCGGAGGCACTCGAGAATGTCACGTAAAAAGGACCAAGAAAGATACTATGGAGCAAGGAGGGTTAGCTGACAGAAACGATTGCTCAAGAATTTGGGTTTTACTAGGACATACGCTATAAGTTCTTTCGGGGACATCCATAAAATATGATACACATTATTAGGAGGAGTCATTTGGTTGCTGGGTTAGAATTATGTAGATAATGATAACGAATAGTATTTTATTTGGTGTATCGAATTGTAGACAAGACAATTAAAAAAAATATTGTATTGTATCAAACATGATTTTAGTTATGTTAATTCGAATAATTGAACAACCACACAACCCCTAACTTTGCTGGGTGATTTGAATAAATTGGATATTTTTATGCTGATATTTAAGTTTTATCCCTGATTTTGATATTTTGCAAAAAACTTGACGTCTTAAATTTAAAGTAAATTTTTGGATTAAATTATTATTAAATTGTGTAAGTTATGACAAATAGTTAAAATAGCTCACAAATTCTACTGATGTTCGGTCATAATTTTTTCTGTGCAATCTGTATATTATTAGAGAGGCGCATGATCTTGTAAATTACTTCCGAATAAATTCAGAAATTATATTTAAGAATCGTCATTGAATAAAAGAAAGTAAAAAGATATTAAACCTATAATTATAAACCACGACAGTATCTACGAAGAATTGGTTTATGCATTCTTGTGGTCTTGACTCTCATGATAAAGCAAAGAAAAGAAAAAGAAAAAGATTAGGAAGACAAAAATTGAACAAACATACGAGTGTTATAAATTATTTTATTATAACTGTGGAGATAACACTTAGGTATAATTTTCACCTTTTTGATCTATAGTAATACTCATACCTTCATTACCTCCTCAGTGCTCGTTAAATTAATCATCAAATCCCGCGGAATTTACATAACTTTGCATTATTTACCTTCAATAACAATAAGATCAACAACAATAACATACTCAGTAAAATCCCACAAGTGAAGTCTGGGAGGGAAAGTGTATGTAGACCTTATTACCATTACCTCGGGGAGGTAGAGAGACTGTTTCCGAAAGACCCTCGACTCAAGTGTAGTTATATTATCTGCCTTCGACTTTCTTTAATTACTAGTAAATTAAGACCATGTGGAAGGTATCATAAAATATACTAATACATGAGCTAATTAAGTACTACTATGGTTTGTCTTCTTTAGAGAAGGTGGAATCCAAGAGCAACTTTTCGATTCTTTGTCTTGTTGTCTCTATTTCGGATTCTCTATTATTGTTATTTGTTGTCGTTGATCCTTCTTTCTTGTCTTTCTTCTTGTTGTACCCCTCAAAAAACTCTTTGTTCTCCTTCTCCAACTCATTCCACACTGCTATGTATAAATAAAACATTTATTTAACTATATAAACACAACTTAATTTGTTGAGAATAAACTAGCATGATAATCACACAAAGAAGAATTAAGAAAACCATAAAAAAAAACGAGTTGATTGTTCAAATGATCATTCAATTGATAAAATCTGTGGAGTAAACTTTTTTGTGTGTACTTTTCTATGTGTTGTTGAGGACATAGTAATAGTCAATAGACATGTGATTTCCCTCAAAAGAAACAACGAAAAATGATGTTATCTCACAATTTTACGAGTGTAATGATCATATTAGCAATTAATTGCACAAAGATATAACGAGGTTCGACTAACATTCTTAATTTTTGGGGTAAGAGGAGAGAGAAATTTCCGTCATGAAAGAAAAAAAATAATATACAACCGATTATTTCCTTTCTAATTAAAATTAGCGTTTTCTCAATATAATTGCCGGCCTCACAAAATACATGAAAAAATAACATGTTTTTATTCTCTGACATTGTTTTCTTTACTTCAATTATCGTATTATTTGTTTTTGTTAGTAATTGTACTTTTCTCCATTATTTTCTACATGACTTATTCACTAATGCATTTTCCTTTCATACTGATTTAGATATGTTTTATTGAGCCAAAAATTCATCGAAAACGGCCTCTTTACCTCCAAAGTAGATGTAAAGTTGCGTATTCACCACCCTTTTCAAATCTTACTTATGAAATTACACTGGATATATTATTTGTTGTTGTGTTTATTCTCTGACTCCAACACAACCCTATTTTTCTTCTCTAATCCAAATCACATCACCAGCTTGTCGGATCATGTCACAATGCGAATTAAAAAAAGTACCAACTCAAAACGCAAAGTTAACACACTTTATAACTCAAGTCTTCTAATTAATTAGGTTAAAAGAACTATAATAATTTTATAATTCTGTGATAGTTTTATAATAATAGTTGTCGGTAATTACTTTTTACTTAGTAGCTCTAAAGAGAGCTGAGTTAGAATAAAAGCTAAAACATCATGGGTTGGGAATCTTAATTAGTTAAACTTGTTTAGTCATTAAAGGTTCTCCATTAGTTCATCAAGAAAATAACAACAAATTATACAAAAGTAGCTATGAAATTTGACATTAATCTTCAGTTAAATAATCCGTAGCTTATAAGATCTTTTTTATAATTCATCGCTAGTCCATCAGTAATAGGATTGGCTTCGAATTTCAACGGCAGAAGTTATTCGTCACTAATTCCACACATAATTGTCGTTAAAAGTCGTAGATTAACTAACTCAGTGGCTTCTTGTTCGAATTACATAATGTACTCCCTCCGTTAATTCCACTATCTCACTACAACAAAAATAACCTTTAACGGCAATAAATATGCACTTTAACAAAGAATGCTAAAGTTTTTACCGGTATTAGTTTATTGCTATTGGATCCAATGTCGCTATAGGTTTTAGGGGCATTTACAAAAAGTGCTAAAATGTAACTGTCATTGGTAAATGCCACTAAAAATACATATTTAGCGGCAATTAAGCTATTGCCGTTAATTAATTGCGCTAAAGATCATTTTTGGTATAGTGTCTTAATCTGACTGCATCACAAAGTTTAGAAAAATAAAAAAGATTTTTTTGAATCTTATAGTCTTAAATTATAATTTTGTAATTTTAAATATGCCATGTTAGATGTTAAAATTAAGAGAGAAATATTATATGATAGAGTATACAAAATAAAAAGGATTTATTAAAATATAAGTAAATACTTTTGAAGTTCATATTTTTAATATAAAATTTAAAATTTGATTTCTCTCACTAAGCTTGAGTGGGGGAGAGTGATTAAAAGAAAAAAGTGAAAAGAGAATATTTGCCAAGTCAACTTGAATTGACAATTATGTTGTTATCCATGTTTCATACATGATACATGCACGCGCATGTTTCTCATGACTCAATTATTTTTTATTTATCTCGATATCTAGTATCCGATTAATATAGATTTAGATAACGTAAGACTTATTTTTAAAAAAATTACTTCCTAATGTGATTTTCTTCATACTCAGAACTCCAACTTCAGAACTCTTAATTAAGATTAGAGTAATCTAATCCATCCCATCACTGTTCTTAATTCACTAACTATTTGCTCTTTCAAAGCCAATATTGTGACGCCTTTTTTTAATGCTAAATAAGACAATGAAATTATTAAAGCTGTATTCCTTTCAACTTAATTTTATTTTTGAATATGGTAAATTAAGACTTTGAAATCAGTACTTGAAAGAATTTATTGACCTCAATATGTTTAACGAATTTATTACTATAGTAGAAATGTAAATGTAAGAACCAGAAAGTATATAAGTTGGATGCTTTCTCTCATAGAAAATTATAACTTATTTGCCTAACCTGTAAAATTGATCAATTTATTTTGAGAAATACTTTTTACTAAAAAGTATTTTCAATGCGTAGCAGTTTATGTTTCGCTAAACCATTTTAAAAATTCTTTTATTCGTAATTTGTTTACTGATATTTAAAAAATATATTTTTTTCTTAAAAATAAACACTTTTGCCTTTCAAAACTTGGCCAAACAGGTTATAGCATAACAACCAATACATCTAAATAAATAATTAAAATACAAACAAAAAGAAAAAACAAAGCATCTAAAATTTTCCTTTTCAAGTTAAATTTCTGCTATCTGTCTTTAGTTATTAAGGGTCTGTTTGGAAAGCCACCCTGGTAATTGGATTTGGTGTAATTGGGTGTAATTACACTGTGTGATATGTTTGATTGGCCAGGTAATTAATTGGTCAGCAGGTAATTGGGTGTAATTGGCAGGGTGTAATTACACTTTCCAATTCACAGGGGGAAGCTATGAATTGCAGGTAATTACATGGTTAATTACAAGCTGATTACTTTTTAATTTCTTCCTTTTATTTCTATTTTTATTTTTTTCGTTTTAATTTATTTTAAATTTATATTATTTTAAATTCTTTCTATTTTTATTATTCTAATATTTTTTAAAAATATTTTTATTTTTTATTATTTATATTTTTTTTGTTTCTCAATTTTTTTGTATTATCTATTTTTTATTTATTCTACGTTTATTTTTTTCATTTAATATAATTTAGTTAGTATTCTAATTTTTAAATTAAGTAGAATTCATTTTTGAATAAGGTTATAGACTTAGGTGTTCCTTTTCTTTTAAATCCTATTTATGTTATGTTGAAATTTGACATAAGAGTATTTTTATTTTTAATTTTAATTTTGAACTTATGTTATATTTTCAGTTTCTATTTATTTATTTTACTAGTATTGACATGATATTTCACATTGCAAGCCATTCATTTTTTAGTTAGAATTGATAAATTATCTTTTTATCAAATGTTTTAATAATTTTATGACATTATATTTATAATATTAATCTTTTTGTTAAACATGCATTTCATGATGTTCTTAAAAATCATGTACTTTATGTTTTTATGATTAATTTAATTAAAATATACTAGTTTGAAAAATATTAATTGATTATTTTTTTATAAGAACATATGTTTATTCATTAATATATTTTAAAATATAATATAATATAATATAATATATATATATATATATATATATATATATAATATTTAATCTAATATCATTTATAAAGGCACTTATCTGTCTAATATAAATTTTTAGTTTTTGATAATTAACTTTTATTTTAAAAATTGAATATAACCATGTAATTACACTTGTACAACCAAACAGTACACTTTTAATTACACTGTAATTACACTGTGACAAACAAACAGGTCGGCGTAATTACTAGGCTGGTAATTACTACCCTAGTAATTACACCAATTTCAATTTAAAAAAATTACTTCCTAATGTGATTTTCTTCATACTCAGAACTCCAACTTCAGAATCTTTAATTAAGATTAGAGTAATCTAATCCATCCCATCACTGTTCTTAATTCACTAACTATTTGCTCTTTCAAAGCCAATATTGTGACGCCTTTTTTTAATGCTAAATAAGACAATGAAATTATTAAAGCTGTATTCCTTTCAACTTAATTTTATTTTTGAATATGGTAAATTAAGACTTTGAAATCAGTACTTGAAAGAATTTATTGACCTCAATATGTTTAACGAATTTATTACTATAGTAGAAATGTAAATGTAAGAACCAGAAAGTATATAAGTTGGATGCTTTCTCTCATAGAAAATTATAACTTATTTGCCTAACCTGTAAAATTGATCAATTTATTTTGAGAAATACTTTTTACTAAAAAGTATTTTCAATGCGTAGCAGTTTATGTTTCGCTAAACCATTTAAAAAATCCTTTTATTCGTAATTTGTGTACTGATATTTAAAAAATATATTTTTTTCTTAAAAATAAACACTTTTGCCTTTCAAAACTTGGCCAAACAGGTTATAGCATAACAACCAATACATCTAAATAAATAATTAAAATACAAACCAAAAGAAAAAACAAAGCATGTAAAATTTTCCTTTTCAATTTAAATTTCTGCTATCTGTCTTTAGTCATTAAAAGGTTCTTAATTAGTTCATCAAGAAAATAACAACAAAGTATACAAAATAATGTAGTAGCCGGACTCACGTCATTGTTTGTTTGTTTTTTCTTTTCTTATTCTGATCCATAAAGAAAAAAAAATGAAAAAAAAAAAAAATTACTCCAGATGTGAGTCTGGCTACTACATATTGGACAAAAAAAATTAATAACAAGTTAAAAATCAACTATATAAATTCACACTATTCGATCGTTAAAATAAAATGGCAAGAGAATTTGTGACCTGTGGAGGTGATAACTGGCAGGATATTTGCATGTTTGGAGAGTGCTTCCATGCATTCCTCTCTGCTCATGTTGAACAATAAACACTCTTCAATCAAGCGATGCACCTGCATAGAGGTTGAGCTAGAATTTTAATTTTTAATTTTATTTTTTTAAAAAAAAAGATTGTTTACTGAGTTTTGGTTATACATAATAAGTAAACTTTTAAAAATAAATACAAAATCTAAATTAAAACTATTAATTAGATTCTGTCAAACTCATAAATAGAACTTTCACATGAAGCGATTCATCCCAATATTAATTTATTTTCTCTTAATTACTTGTAGCCATCAATAAGGCAACTATAATCGACAGAACTCAACATCAAAAGTTCAGACTCTATATTTATATTAAAAATATTATATAATATATAAATAATTAATTACAATAAATTAACTTTTCTAGATCATTAAGAATCCATATGCTTAAAATTCTAATTTCATCTTGACTATCAATCATCTGATCCTACAAACAACAACAATAAATCAATATAATTTCACAAGTGGAATCTAAAAAGGGTGAGATATATATGCAGACTTCCTATTTTTGTGAGATAGGAAGACTGTTTTCGATAAATGATAATAATCCAAGAAGGAACTAAGTAAGAAAAAGAAATACTAAAAGAAGAAGATATAATTAATACTAATATGTACTTACCAAGTGGATGTATTGAGCTGAAGAATCACCCATATTTTATATACTTCAAAGAAAGATTTCTTCAAAGAAATCCAATCAAAATATCACAATAACTACTACTTTTTGCTAAGTATTATGAATATGAGAAGAAACTAAACATTAGAAGGAAGAAAGAAGAAGAAGAAGATGATAGATTACACTAAAAAATTACAACTAATTAATCTACATTTGGATCGAAGACTTTATAGAGAAAACAAAGATGAAAATAATTTTTTCCTTTATCATGAAATAAAATATTATTATTTCTTAAGAGAGTGATGTCATTAAGTTGATGGGGTATTAAGTCCCACGTGGGAAGGGAAATATGATTGGTTGAATGGAGATTACGAATGATTTATTATAAGGTATTTTATTTTTATGGCCACGTCATCGAAGCCCACGTGATAAGTTAGGCCCACAATGATACAGTGAGCAGCACAAACACCTGATCACGCTACGTGTCAAGTACAGTGGAGGACTGCTAACCCATAATTTCGCCTCTAATTATGAAATATAGCGACAACTTGTAACATATAAAATATGATACTAATAATTTGTTTTAAATATTGTGAAATATATTATAGTCATGCTATTTGATATTTATATTTTATAAAATACACGTGTGTTATCATCAAAAATCATCTTATCAAAATTTACTTGTATGACACTATATTTTATGAAATACATTAAAGGAGATATACGTGTTGAATATATGTGTCTACTAGTAGGATAAGAACTATTAATGTAATTTAAACAATTATACAATTCATTGGAAGAGTCAAATGATAGGACGGAATAAAAATTAAAATTGGGGAGTTTGGCTAGTGGCTACAATCAATTGTTTAGTTAACATTAGTCCAATTCATTTTAACTTCAGTAAACTTCAGACAATTTGGATTTGGATAAATGTAGGTTGATTTATTATTTTTAATTTTCGCTGAATCCCATCCATAAAAAAAATCTCAATTTATTACTTTAAATATTGAATTTTCTTAATGAAAATTTTCATAGCACTAACCGGTAAAAAATCGATAGAAAAGACGATATAATAGTACATTTCTTACAGCAAAATTTAATACAATAGGTATTGGGTAACAGGGTACCTGTTATTGCTTGTGACCATGAGCACAAATTTTGGACATGTTTTGCATCTACACCCATGTATAATAGGAGAAACAAGAGTACTTTCTTAGTGGTCCTAACTCGTAATTAATCATTGTACTATCAAGAAAATTGGATTACGCCTAGTCTTAGGTAAATTTACTTACATTCATAGTTGTTGTATTTTTGTTTTTCGCTTCTTATTCAACATGAATGTAAATTTTTCAAATCAGTGAATTCTGATCATTGATGTTTCAATCTAATAGGAGATCGAGACAAGAAAAAAACGCTTGTTATTCTATAGATGTATTAGAGGTCATGGTTTGGAATTAATCTTTGTACCATCAAGAAAATTGAATTTCGCTCAACTCCAAGCAAATTTACTTACATTTACATTTATTTTTTCTTGTTTTTCGTTTCTTATTCAACGCGAATATAATTTATCAAATCGATGAGTTCTATTTTCTTTACCTTTTCATCTAATAGGAGAGACGAGAGCACTTTCTATTGTATATATGTTTTAGTGGTCCTGATTCGTCATTAATCATTGCACCATCAAGAAAATTGGATTTCGTTCAACCCCAGGCAAATTTACTTACACTCACGGTTGTTTCTTCTTACTTTTCGTTTCTTATACAACGCGACTATAAAGTAATCAAATAGATAAGTTGTAATTTCTTTACGTTTTCATCTGATCGGATAAATAAAAGCACTTTCTATTTTATATATGTTTAGTACTCCTAGCTCACAATTAATCTTTGCACCATCAAGAAAATTGAACTTTGTCCAACCCACATATTTACTTACATTCACATTTTTTTCTTCTTGTTTTTCATCTCTTACACAACACAAATATAAATCAGTCAAATCAGTGGATTCTCTTCTCTCTCTTTTTTTTCCATCTAATCAAAGAGACGAGAGCACTTTCTATTCTATCTATGTTTAGTGGTCTTGGCTCGCAATCAATCCAGCTTGCACCATCAAGAAAATTAGACTTCGCCCAACCCCAGAAAAATTTACTTACATACACATTTGTTTCTTCTGATTTTTCATTTACTATTCAACACAAATATAAATTAGTCAAATCAGTGGGGGGTTCCGATTTTACGACGTTTTCATCTTATAGGAGAGACAAGGGACACCTTCTATTCTATATATGTTCAGTGGTCCTGACTCGCAATTAATCTTTGCAGGATCAAGAAAATTGAATTTCGCCCAACCCTAGATAGATTACTTACAGTCATTTTGTTTCTTCTTGTTTTTTCATTTTGTATTCAATGTGAATATAAATTAATTAAATCGGTGAATTCTAATTTTTGACGTTTTCATCTTATCAGGGACACAAGAGCACTTTCTATTCTATCCATGTTTAGTGGTCCTGACTCGCAATTGATACTCACACTCAACAAAAATTGTCGAGTTTCGTATACTCATAATTACACTGTAGATCCGACTCTGCACCCAACCACTTATCCAAATTCTTGGGAGACTTCCCTTTCCAATATTTCCCCTTTAGATCTCTTTGCTCTTCCTCTTAAATTTTGTGGGTAAATAGGTTGTTTGTCCATATACTCATAAACTTTGCAGGGAAACAAGACCAGACAAAGGAACATATCACAGACAGTGGCGGAGCCAGGATTTTGGTGAAGGGTGTTCATACTTTTAAAAAAAGAAGTGAGTGATTAAATAAAATGTCAGCCCCAGGTTCGAACCTGCACTCGTAAGGTGAACTTGCACACCCTTGGCCGCTGGGCTAAGCATTTTTAGCTTGTCAAGGGTGTTCAATAATAGGTATATATTCAAAAATATCTATATTTTACCTATATACTCGGAAAAATTTTCCGACGAAGGGTGTTCATCTGACCACCCTTCGTCGGCTGTAGCTCCGCCACTGATCACAGAAAGGCCTTTAATTGAAGAGCAGTACTTAGATTTTGGGGCTACTCTTTGAAATTTCATTTTCATGAAAAGAATGGAGCCTTCCTTGAAAGTTAAAATTTTTGAATTAGCTAAAAAGGACCACCTTAGCTAACATGACAAGTATTACAATAAATGAATTGTTGTGCTCTTGTTTGTGCAAAGATTTTGAACTTAAAACTTGAAATTAAAGTTTTTGAAGTTGTGATTTTTAAAATTTGAAGTTATGTTTGGACTTGTATTTTGCTTGAAATTTTTTGAAGTTCTATGAGTGAAAGTGAGATTTCTCCCAAAAACTGATTTGAACTAGTTTTTTGAAACTTGAAAATATTTTGAAAATAAAACTTTCAAAATCTGATCAAGTTTCATTGTCAATACGATATCTAGAAATAATTTTTCAAAATTTGATCCTAAATTTATAACCAAAAAACTAGCTAATAGATTATTTTTGTGTTTGCTACCTTTCCTTGTTCAAGATTTATCAAAGGAGTTAAAAATTAGAACAAATACACTTTTAAAATGGTGTGATATTGTTTATTTTGGAACAAACTCACTACAATATTTTGATTTTATTTGAGTTGAAAGTCTATCAAGATAGAGGTAAGATCTGTATACACATCATCCTCTTCATACCCTATTTATGGTCCTCTTTGGATCAATTTTCATTCCATGTATAACTTTTAACACTTCGTGATCAATGATGGAATCAAAAATTTCACTTAGGTGATTCAAATATAAAGAAGTAATGAATATATGAAGAAGTTAAGAAATTTCAATACCTACTAAAAATACAAAAAATAATTTTGACTTTATATATATAATAAACAAAACGAATTCAAATAAACTCCTTGCGATACTTTAGCTCCGCCCAAATTAGTGAGAGCAATCAAAATGAAATCATTATATCGTCCTCATGAACAACAGGTGGGATAATAATCACTTAGGTTAAAATACATTAAACGAAATAATGACATTATTGCTATGAAATCACTTAACAATCAAACTGCTTAATTATAAGATTCCCACCTGTGAAATCTTTTTTGCTGTGATTAACAAAATGACATTATTAATTTATTATATATGACCAAGCTAGAACCCATATGCAGCTTATAATATATTATTTCCTGCTATGATAGTACACAAACAATTTAATGAGTGCGATTACAGCTCAAACAACTGCTTAATCAATGTAGAGTTTATCCGGTATTCCCTTCGTCTCATATTAATTGTTGTCATATTTCATTTTTTGAAAGTTAATTTGATTAAATTTTTTAAGGTAAATTAAATTAGATTAACTCAATATTTTAAAATTATAATTTAAATATGCAAAAGATTAAAGAAAATTATAAATTATAATTCTTCTCATATCAATATGGTGAAAATATATATCTGAAGATATTAATTAAAATTAATCTAATTAACCCTCCAAAAATAAAACATGACAGTATTATGAAACGACCAAGATAGAATTATTTTGATGATTAATTTCTTCTATGACCAAGAATCCTCTCCCCAACAACCAAGAGAAGTAATAATATAGAAATTTTTTCTTTCACAAACTACATTGCTTATTGAAAATCATTCCACTAGTAATAACGGAGGGAGAAAAAATATGATATATTTGTATATTTAAAACTACATTATATTGATTTTAAAATTTTATATTATTTTTAATAAAATAATTTATTTATAGTAATACAAAAGCTAAATACTTAGATATCTTTTTAATCTTGACACAATTTGCAAGATAATCATTTTAACTTAAGTAGTGACCAGATAGACACTTATTAGAGTGTGCTCGGCATGACGACAAAAGTTTTTTGAAATATATTTTTTGGAAAATATGATATATTTGTATATTTAAAACTACATTATATTGATTTTAAAATTTTATATTATTTTTAATAAAATAATTTATTTATAGTAATACAAAAGCTAAATACTTAGATATCTTTTTAATCTTGACACAATTTGCAAGATAATCATTTTAACTTAAGTAGTGACCAGATAGACACTTATTAGAGTGTGCTCGGCATGACGACAAAAGTTTTTTGAAATATATTTTTTGGAAAAATAAGTGGGCTTCTTACTTATCTTTTCGTGATTAATACATAAATAAAAAAATATTAACCTAAACGTATTTGTATATAATTTAGATAATTATTATCGGAGGTGGGACGAAGAGGTAGGGGTGTGGCCTTGGGTGGCGGGGATGGGGCTATGGGAGGTAAAGGTGAAGATGAAATGTATTGGAGAGTGGAGAGAACACAATGTGGAATGTCACTAGTACAACTTGTTTTTCCTACTTCCATTACGGAAGTCATTTTCCTCATTTTAAAAAAATTTATTTTCCTAGAAAAAATATTTTTCAAATATTTTGACCAATCAAACATGGAAAAATTGAAAAATTCATATGGAACACACACTTATACTTGGCAAATGTATGTCTTGTAGATACCCATGTCCAGAGAACCAGACACATGAAGAACAACTGCATCTCACTTATCTGCTGACCAATCAGGCGTTGACACTTGTAATTTAAAGGGGAAATGACATATCTAAAACAAAAAGAAAATACAAAATACTCCTGTTTCGATTTGTTTGTCAAAATGTCCTTTAATCTTGATGTATTAAACATGTTATGTGAAAAGTTTTTTTGACTGATAGGCTACCCAGGGGAAATTTATTAGCAAAAATTGAGACACATGAATCCATGATCTCTCAATATAATTAGGTATTGTATGTATATATTTTTGTATAGTATTATCAAGCGACACTCATGTTACAAGAAGACTAAAATGGTGCAGTTGGTTGAAGGTTGAGTTATTTATTAAAGGAATAGGCATCAATTCCCACTAAAAAAATATTTTTTCCCTTCTTTTTTTTTGTGGTGCACTCATGTTCTAAAAATCCTAAATTTGCTATTAATCATGTTTTGGGAAGATGGGGATGTTAGGTCACAACTATGATGAGGATTGGGACATATGCTTAGAGCTGACTGATTGCCATTATTCATGTTCAGATGGTTAGAACTAGTTGGTGTTGTTTTTCGGGTTTAGTAAAATCTGTAATTTTCAATAATAACTTCAAACACATGTTCAACTTTAAGTATGAACAATCAAATGAAGTATGAACTCAGTATTTACAACTTTGAACTTCAATAATAAGTTCAACCCAACTCTTGAACATCAACAAAATGAAGTTCACATTATTTTCTGGAAAATAATAAAACCAAACAACTTCAAACACAAGTTCAACAATTATGAACTATCAAAATGAAGTTTCTACTATTTTCTGAAAAATAGCAAAACCATAAAGAAAAGAGATGAAACAGAAATGTAGAATCAAGTCCACCGAATTCACGATGTGTCCTTAAGGAATTTATTGCCCTCAAGTACCCGAGGTTATGGAATCTTTCCTCGCAGGATAAAATGATTCACTTCGACAGAATGGCAGTACCTCAAACTCTATCGAACAATGAACTCACTCAACGATTTGATGATCACACTTGAGTTTTTCAAGAAGAAGATAGTGTTTTTCTTTCACTTAAATCATCATTATACTTGAGGAAAAATTCAGGTATTTATAGTCAAAAGATGGTGCTTCAGAAGAGAAGCAATCGTTCACCAAAAATCACACTGTTTCTGTACGTCGCGACCACCTGCGCCCGCAGGTGACCACCTGCACGGGCAGGTCGGCCTTTTCATCTTCAAACAGTGCCTCGAAGTGTCACGTCCCTTCGAGGTGCGTTGTGACATGCGTCCGCACATGCTCGGGTGCGTCCGCAAATGGAGAAATTTTAGACTGAATTTTTGGATCATTAACTCTCAAGTTTCAAATAAATTTTGTCCAAAAAGATAGTCTCTCGATCGATCCAAATCCGAAGTCGAAGCCGAGCGAGCGACGACGACGACGGCGCGAGGCTTAACTTGTTCTTGCCTTACTATTCACATGAAGGAATACATCTCAATATATGCACAATAAAGTTCCTTTCTCCCACCAATGTGGGAGAAACACTCTTCTTTAAAGTGAAAACACAATTCACTTTTTTCCTCCATTTGTTCCCTCCATTTTCTATTCACATTTCACTTAGAACCCAACAGCTGGAAGGTAGATTATTATGAGGATTACGACATATGCTTAGAGCTAAGTGATTGCAATTATTTATGTTCAAATAGTTAGGAGCTTACTGGAAGGACGAATCGTTTGGTACTTATATTGATAATCGTGAGGGTTAATCGTAATGATGTCACTCACCGTATTGGCACAGGGTGGATGAAATAGAGACTTGCATTCAGAATCTTGTGTGATAAAGAAAGTGTCACTTAAATTTAAAGACAAGTTCTATATATAGAGTGGTGGTTAGATCAGCTATGATCTATGGGCCAAAGTGTTGATCAGTTAAGATCTCTGTGGTTAGATCAGCTATGATATATGGGCCAAAGTGTTGATCAGTTAAGATCTCTGACATTCAAAAGATGAAGGTGACAGAGATGAGGATGTTGTGATGAATGTGTGGATTTACTAGGAGAGATAGAATTAAAAATGAGGAGGTGGGAGTGACTTGGGTGGAAGACAAGATGCGTGAAATGAGGTTGAGATGGTTTGAGCATGTGATGAGGAGATGTACTGATGGCCCAGTGAGGAGGTGTGAGAGGTTTGTTATGGATGGATTCAGGATAGGTATAGGATGATCGAAGAAGTATTGGGGAGAGGTGATTAGACAGGACGAGTCGCAGTTACAGCTTACCGAGGGCATGACCTTAGATAGAAAAGTGTGGAGGGTGCAAATTAAAGTAGAAGGTTAGTAGGTAAGAGTGCGCGCATCTATATATGCTAGTAGGTAGGAGTGCATTATCTTGTTTCCCTTACTTGTAGTCGTAGTGCTACACTTGTAGTTTCCTGTTCTTTGATTTTTGTTGATATTTGTTGTTTCATGTGGTTCGATTGCAGTATTATTTTGTTATAGTATTGTTCTGCTACTATCTGTTGTTTTGCTACAACCTATTGTCACTTGTATTTTCATTATGTCTTTTTCTAAATTATTTTGTCTTGAGCTGAGGGTCTATCGGAAACAACTTCTCTACTTGACCTTTGAGATAAAGGTAAGGTCTGCATACACTCTGTCCTCCCCAGACCCACTCTGTGGGAATACACTGAGTATGTTGTTGTTGTTATTATTGTTTTTTCTACTTGGAATCTTGTGATGCAACAGAAACAGTCGTGATGTGAGTTATTGAAGAATCAAAATTAATTTGCATTAGAAAATAAAATTAATGAACTTTTTTTGCATATACCTCCTGCTAATAGATGTCTTAATTGTTACTTAGTTTGGATTTGAAATTTCTAATGTAGTAGATGTGGCATAAAAAGGTGACACCAAAGCCCAAGTCGTCAAGGCGGCCGCCTGCTAAGGGTGTGAAATCGGTACCAACGCTTTAAGAAGACGTCAAAAAGTTATGAACAAAAGTTACATTAATTTAATAGGCCTAAGGCATTGAAGGACAGAAATTCCAAGTATCTGATCAGGATTAGTGCACCTGGAAGGGACAACTTGATCAGTACCAGATTCTTAAATATTCTCTTTATCATTGAGTCTGTGATGAAGAAAATTGAGGATAATAATACACTTGTATTTATTGTTGACTTTCATGCTGACAAAAAGAAAATTAAAAATGCAGTGAAGAAAATTTATGTTATGAATCAATCTCAACCCAACATGAATACATATATCACAGAAGTGGCTATTGGTCCAAGAAGCGTCAATAGGACCATAAAGGCTCACAAAGATTGATTTGGAATCCAGCCCAACTAGCAACAAGTTAAAAAGGACCAAGTGTTTGAGAGAAGAAGTTACGCATTGTGAAGAAAAATGTATGTTCTTATTATCTTGTTCTAGAGTGTAAGCTTCTCATCCCATTCTTATCTCTATCTTTAGGTACTTGTAATTTCTAGTATTTCCATTGCAATTCAATAGTTAAGTGTTGTCGTTGTAATTTGACTATTAGTGATTATACTTGAGTATTTGTGTTGAGAATTCGGGTTTGTTACAATGTATGACATCCAGACAAAGAAAGTCAATACATTGATCGCGTAAATCACTTTCTTCTTGCTCTATGATTTGTGTTTTTGGTTTGGTTAATAGACACTTTAGTTGTTCTCCTCCTCTTAGCCTCTATTTCTTTAACAGAGAAAGGTAGCGGCACATCTATTTTTCATACAACATTACTGATGTTTTTCTGATAAGGTTGTAGATGTCTGTCCAATAATCTCAAAGCCTCATCTGTTAAGCTTAGTTTGGTGGCAATTTGTGCATTGTCGTTTGGTTGGAAACAAGTTATCCCGAGATTAGCTATCCCATGATTAGTAATTTCAGCCTCAAGGTGGGATAAAAATAACACTGTAGTGCCGGGATAACTAATCCCGAGATGAGTTATCCCATGCATTTTATACCAACCAAACATGGGATAAGTTCATCTTAAAATTAATTCCGGAATTAGTTATTCCTTATCCCTTTTACCAATTTCTTTATTCAATATCTTTTAAAACTACAGCAAGAAGATGGACATATGTAGTCTTAAAATTTGCATTAATATTTTCATATCTTCGCAATGCTTATAAATTTCCTAATATTATGTTAGTATAGCCTAATGTTATTTATATAGGTCTAGGAAGGTCTACTTTAATTTAGATTGAGTCCGTACTTGGATGATTACTTATTTTGAGTCTTACTTGAAGTACTTGTGTGCTTTATTTTTGTAACTATTTAAAACAAGAAAATTATCTTATATGTAATCTTTTGATTGTTTATTGCAAGTTGTAATAACATTTTTTCATAATTATTGAATTATGGTTTTAATTGCAAATTATAGCAGTTTTCAAAAAAATTGTTAAATTTTTTTTTAAAAAAAATAAAATTATTTAATAGATATATATCAATTAAAATATCTCCTAAATTTTTGAATTATCTTTCCCACTCTCATCAATTACCGTCTTTTTAGGGAGTAAAAGTTGACTAAATAAGTTGTTCACTCTCTCACGTTTTCTACTTTTATAAATTATTCATCACTACACGTTTTTTCCTTTTCTGAAAAAGAAACATTAATTGATATTTTCCAGCTATTCATGATTCTTCTGTATCTTCTTTATTGGTTTAAGATTTTTTTCTTCATTACTAACGCCTACATTTATGTATATTTATAAAAGTACACCTAAACTAGTTAAATTTAGCATATTTTAGACACAATCCATACATAAAACATGTTTGTGTATATCCATAATTTTTTAAAAATGAAATAGCAAATTCAGTGAACAACTTCGCATTCATTATTCATATCAGTTTGTATACAAATTTCTTACATACAAACATGTATAAACGAAAAAAAAATAAAAATGCACCAATTTATATATAAATTTTAGACACGTAACAAATACAAACAAACATAAGCTAATTAAATGTACCAGATTTTATACACAATTCATACACTAAAATATGTACAAGTATGCCTTGAGCGGAATATTGATATTATACAGGTTTCATACACGAAAATTTTGAGAAAAATTCTAAGTAATGTGTATATGAATTATATACAAATTATTCTTAAAATATTAAAAATTAAGAGTGTGTGTGTGTGTGTATGTGTATATATATATATATATATATATATATATATATATATATACATATACCCATTACATACACAAACTCTTTATGTGTATTACATTTCATTTAGTTTTTCCAACCAAGTTTAAACCATGTTATATACCAATATCATATACAAAAATGTCACATTTGTATGGAATATGTATGAAATAAATATATAAACTGGTATCTATAGATTGTGATACTCAATTTAGATGATATCAGTTTATATACTCATTCTTTATCTCTTTGAATCAAGATTCTATATCTATGAAAAATTTCTTAACGGAGGTTTGTAAAAACAATGAGAAAATAAGGTTACTATAATTTGTATGATGAAGAAATTGATTAAGAATTGAAAGAAATTTATGAGGAGAAATTCATGGAGAGAAGATTACCACATATTAATTACTGTATTTTTTTCTATGGAGGATTTTAATTAATTTTGAGGAAATATATAAGTGGAAAAAGTATAGAATAAAATGGAGTGAAAAAAGGGAGAAAAAATCGTGTATAGAAGAAGAAGGAGAGAAAATTGTGAAATTGTATAACAAATTAGGGAGAAAATAAATGAAAAAAGAATTTGGTGGGGACGCCCGACTATGATGCTTTGGACGTGGCAAAAAAAAATAAATTGAAATCATCTAAACGCCTTAATAGTTTGTGTTTGCAGATATGAAAATTTTGAATTGAAGTACCCAAATATTATTCAATTTTGACAATTGAATTACAAAATGATGTGCAGTTAATTAGGTGTACTTTGTGCATTTACTTCTCAACTATTTTCCCAAGGTCCCTTCTCAATTTGGCTCCTGGAATGTCAAGTCTAATATAACCCTTTTCGAGGACCAAGAACAATATATACTCTATATATCATAGTGGTATTTGTTTGACTCTACTTCAGCCAGGCAAACCTACTATTTCCTTCGTCCCATATTAGTTGGGCACATTATATTTACACGGTGATTAAAAAAATCATAAATAAAATGATGAATTCTACTATTTTACCCTTTACGCATATTAATGATATTCATTGGACATAGGCATAGACATTGGAATTGTAATTAATTGTAGGGGTAAAATGGGGAAAAAATAATTAATTCTATCTTGATTTAGTAAGTGATCAACTAATATGAGACATTTATTTTTAGTAAAATGACCAACTAAAATGCGACGGAGGGAACACCAAATTTAGTTAGTATTACAAAATAAAATCTTAAGAAAAATTATTTTGAAAATATTAAAACTGTCATCACTTCTGGCTATGTATTTTCGTTATCTTAGCATGAATCAAGAATCTCTAAAACGTCTTAAAACACAAATGCGAATTTGTAAATATCTTCAAATTCTGAACTTCAACATTTGAACTAACTGAAATATTGAAATAGTAGTATGAATTTATGCTTTACAAGTGAAATAATTTGCTCAATTTTCAACTTTAAAATTATTTTTCTAAATTGAAGTTCATGTCCAAATTACATTTCGAATTCAATTCAAAAACTCCTATTAAGACCTCAAAAGTGCCTACAGAATATTAAAAATTAAATTACTCCCTCTGTTTCAAAAAGAATGACCTACTTTCCTTTTTAATCCGCTTCAAAAAGAATGACCCTTTCCTTTTTTGGCAATACTTTAATTCCAACTTTCCACATGGCATGTTTAAGACCACAAGATTAAAGGGCATTTTGGTACATTTGCCACAACTTTAATTTAGGACCACAAGATTCAAAAGTCTTCTTTATTTTCTTAAACTCCGTGCTAAGTCAAACTAGGTCATTCTTTTTAAAACGGAGGGAGTAAAAAAATTTAGTACATAATCAACCCTTTATTGTAGGAATATTATATTTATTAGATAATTGAATTAAATAATGTTTCAATTGAGCACCTCAATTCTTATAAAATGTCTAAATTAGACATTTTCAGTTCAAATTTTAGAATCTTTTTTTGGGTGTATTTTCATTCGTCTATTAGGTAGTTAAATTAACCACATAAAATATGTATAAAATATGTCATCTCTTTTAATTATACTCAATCGCCTCAATGAACCATAATACCCCATGCATTTTCTATTTGAGGTTGATGTATATAATTAAAGAAATAATATATTTTATGTAGTTAACTTAATTACCTTATAGACAAATGAAAACACACACAAATATTTTTTCAAAATTTGAACTGTAAGTGTCTAATTGAAATAATTTATTAGGAGTTAAGATTATTCAATTGGAACATGACTTAGTTTGAGTGTCTAAATATAATATCCTGCCAGACTTAAGACATTTTCTATTTGAGATTGATGTATATAATCAAAGCAGATATTATATTTTATTTTATATAGTTAATTTAACTATCTAATAAATAAATAAGAATGTACACCAAACTTTTTTAAAATTTGAATAAAAAGTATCTAATTGAAATACGTTATTAGAAATAGAAGTGTTCAATTGTAATATGGTTTAGTTTTAACTATCTAAATGGATTATATGATACATTTGACTACCTTAAAAACAAATGTCTCCCATTTATCACAAATCCTATGACTTCATCACTCATCAACAACATCTGATATTTATCCATTTCAAAACCCCCAAAGATATTTCTCTCCCCTATTCTCTAGGCCACTTTATATTCACCACAAACAACATAGAAATGGGTATACATAGAAATGGTAGTATGATATTTCATTTAGAAATTCAAACTAAAATTTGTTTTAATTGAATATCTTAACTTCTAATCAAGTCTTTCGATTAGATATTTTTCATTTAAATTTTAATTAATTTTTTTTTTTTTTGCATGTATTCTCATTCGTCTATTAAGTGTAGTTAAGTTAACCACATAAAATATGCTGTTCATTTTAATTATATAACATTCGCCTCAACAAGCTACAAAATCACAAACGTTTTCTAATTGGGATTGATGCATATAATTAAAGGAAATGTTATATTTTATGATGTTAACTTAATCATCTAATAAGCAAATAAAAACACACATATTTTTTTTAAAAAAAATTGAATTGAAACTGTTTAGGTGAAACACTTTATTAAAAGTCGAGGTTATTCAGTTCGAATATAGCTTAGTTCGAGTATCTAAATAAAATAAGACAAGTTTAGGAAATTGGAAAAAAAAAACCTTCAATTAATAGTCTCCCATTTGACACAAATCCAATGACTTCATCACTCATCACCAACATCAAATATTTATCCATTTCAAAACCCTCAAAGATATTTATCACCCCATTCTCTAGTTCACTTTATATCACCACCAACAAAACCCCAAAACCCTTGCTAAAACCTTGAACATTCAACCATGAATCCCAACTCCACTACCCCAAATTTCGACAATCTCCTCCTCCAATCGTTAATTGGCCGACTCCAAATCCGCCCCCCACCTCCTCCCCCTTCCTCCAACCCACCTTTCCTTTCTCCAAAATCCCTCGAACAACTTCTCTTCAACAACTTCCTTTCCGATGATGATGATGATGATGACGACAACGATAACGGATCCTCTTCGAAATCCGAGCTTTCGAAAGAGGAATCACGTCTGGAGAAACAGATAATACGGACTATTTTAACCGGGAAGGTTGAGTCACTGAAGCCGAATTCGGGTCAGGCGGTTACGATTGGGGAGCATCATATATGTGTTGGGTATAATGAGGAGTCCGGTTCGGATTATCGGGTATGGGAATGGCATGGACATATTATGTTGTTTGATGAGGAAAATGGGTATACGCCGGAGTATATTTATGGGAATTATTTTGAAAGAGTTGAGGTTAAGTTGATCACGAAGACGAAGGCAAAGAAAGAGGAGGAAGAGGAAGCTGAGAAAGAGGAGAAAGTGGGGAATTTGGGGTTGAAGGAGTTGATTGAATCGGGTGAGTCGAATAGTGAGGGGAGGATTCTTCGTCGGAATATGAATGCTGGCTGTCCAAGGTGTGTGGAACAACACTTTTTAATCTTTTCAATTTGTTGTAGCATCTAAATTTGCAATTTATTTCAGGTGTTTTACGGATTTTTGGAACTTTTGAAGTATTTTTAGCATAGAAATGGTTAGATAGGAGCGTGTGGAGGATACGGATTAGGGTAGTAGGTAATAGTGTGGTGTCTTGTGGTTCGTTCATATTAGTAGTCGTAGTATTGCTATTGTAGTTTCCTACCCTTTGATTTCTATTACTATGTGTTGTTTCTTGTACCGTGATTATCATATTGTTTTGTTGTAGTTTCTGTTCTGTTACTATCTGTTGTTTGTTGTACTTCCATTACTCCTTTTGGGACTACTGCTTTGGAGTATTTTTCCATAAGCCAAGGGTCTATCGGAAGCAACATCTCTACCTTTGAGGAAGGGGTAAGGTCTGTGTACACTCATACCCTCCCCAGACCCCATTTTGTGGAACTACACTGGGTATGTTGTTGTTGTTGTTGTAAATGGTAGTCTGAAAAATAAAGTTTAATAATCCAAAAAAATGGTAGTCGGACGAATGCTGTTTTTTTTTTTTTTGTCATTTGGATGTTTTCTTTTCTTTATTGAGTATTGGAGTTAAATGAATCTCCAAATAGAGCTGAATAGATATAGAGGATTAGTAGAGGTGACCAAACTAGTTTGGGATTGAGAAGATTTTGTTGTTGTTCATATATGTTTTGGTTATGGAGTGTATGATGAATTTTAGCTTCCTTTTAATTAGTTCTTCTTTAAAGCTTGAATATTCACCAAAGTAGTTGTACTTCCTTCTCCTTTCATTGCAGTTCTAGGATCATGATAATGAAAGACATATATTAGGAGTTCCCGTTTCTAGGATAAGATATGCTCTTAGCAGATTTGGAAGCTGTCTAAAGTATATAGTTTCTCCTTAAGTATACTTAAGCATAGTTGTATTTGTTTAATACCTAGTTGAGGCCTCCTTTCATTAATTCCAGTGTCAACCTCCAAATCTTTTGCAGTAAATAACGAGAGTGAGATGACCGACTGACCAAATAATTGCATTTGGTGCATTGAGATTAATATTTCCTAATAACTTGATATAACTGTGAACATGTAGTTAGATAGGAATTGCTCACATATTTTGAGAACCGAACGTTTATGTGCTTGGGAACCAAGAGGTCCATGGGAAACACACTGAATGGTCATGTAATGCTTCTCTTGGATCTCAGTAGATTTGATTATATAAAAGAAAATAAACAAGTTTCTTGAAAAAAGCTTTACATTGTAATGCTGGCTGACCACTATTGTATTGCTGCACTATAGAAGAGGGTAAAACTTTGTTTTAGGTGCATTTCTCCAAGGAGCTGAAGTAGGGTGAAGGCTATTAGCATATTGCACAAGCAACTTCTTATATATGGATGAATATGATTGTTTGGTTGCATTTAAAAGTTAGCCTCAGTATATATCGGTTGTTTTATGGTCCCATAATGTGGTTGTTAAATTAGCAGGAGTGGGCTGGGATTTGCAAGGTAAATTTAAATTTTTCTATGTTGTACAGCAAGTACTATGTCAATTGTCATATTAAGATGCTCAGCTACCTTTCCAGTGATGTAGTAAACAGTGTCTTGTACTCTTAAAACGTACGATAATAATATGGATTGCTTCAGCCAGAAACCAAAATTTGATCTCTGCCTGCTGATCCCAAAACAAATGATCTCGGCCATATCCATGTCAATCGAGTATATAACATTGTGCTCTTAGAAATGGAGCTAATAGGCTTCTGAATAGCAGTGTGCACACTGCACTTAGAGTAACTTGTTTATTTTTCTTCTTCCTACCCTCATATGCAACGTCTTCCAATTTTGGGTTGTTGAATCTCCTCCTAAATACAAAAATGTGCCTATTAAGACAACAAAACTTTTAAGCTGAGACAAGGATGATGCAAGACACACGGTCCTGTTACCAAAAAGCATGAACTTATGGAGCACCATATCTCTTTCTACCGTAAATTTTAGAAGTCAACAATATTGAGGAAGTACCATGGCTGTAAGTCATAGTAAGACCAGTACCTTTATTATGGGACTAGTTCAATCAGTACGGCTTCTAGTTCTCATCATGCTAAAGTATTACCTGCAACTGATCCACTCATAAGAGCGTGTGGTGCACAATGTCCGAACTCTATAATAAGATTGTTTGATGACTATGTTTACTGCTGCTTGTCTTTCGCCGTTCCCTGCAGTATTTATTCGTATGCAATGTTTTTCTTCTTTGATCAAGTTATCATATCTTCTTGCTTGAAGTGATTTTTCTTTAATTTTTTGTTTCTCTGGAAGTATTTAATAACTGTTTTGCTGCTATAAATAGAGCGTCCGGGTATGGAACTTCGCTCATCTTTTTTCTATTCGTTTTTGATTTAATTTCCTTGCCATGATTAACAGGGTCTAGCGGACAGGCTGGTGAAGTTGCTGTTTTACAGCGAAGAGGCACTCTGCACATTTTCCCTTGGCTGGATGGAGTTTTTTTCGCCTCGCCTTCCCATCTTCAATCTGTTTGGTATTTGAATGGCATATCAAGTAGCTTGGAAAGTTAGGAGAACACAGACTTGTATTGAAAGGTTAGGAGCTCCACGGTGAGCATCGTGGAGTGTTGAGACTACTTTTCTATGATACTCTTTTGTTAAATTCTCAAAGCTGTTGCCTGGGGTTTATTGGGCTGATCACAGATTATAAGATATTCGATTTCTGAATAACATCTTTGTTGGGTTTGTGAGCAATAGATTTGTTAACGACTTGTCGCTGAACTAGTTTAAGTATGCTTTAGCTATTGATATAGTTTAATTTGCTCCTGTTTGGCCATATGAAATGTAATATGAAGTTCCAAATCTATATCGAGTCATTGGATTTTCAAAACCAATTTACTTCTCGAAAGAATTAGCTACTTGCGCATCAAGGGTGTAAATTAGTGGCTAATGAAGGTTGTAATGAATTGCGGGAGACCATTGCTTGAATTCCAATAGAAGTGAAATATTACAAGGTGATTTCTTTTCAACTTTCTATGCCTTAGTGGACGCAATAACTTGGTACTTGTACTGGTGGAGAATATTTACTGGTGGAGAGGAGTAGTCGAAGTGAACACAAATTGACATCGAGTGAGCTATCAGTAATATATGCGAATTGAGATTCCAAAATATGTTTTGTATTAAGATTTCAAAATGCTTGGAAGATGCATAAATGATATAACAATCTTTCTTTAAGAAACCAAGTACATTTTGAATAATTGTATATAAAATTATCGAGATGGACACAAATTGTCCCATAAATTATCAAGTATTTTTTCCACCTCCCACTTTTGAACCTAAAGTCAGGTTCTCAATCCACTTCATTGATCAATAAACCACACCCTTGGGTGCACAAATTATCAATTTTTTATCGAAATAATAATTTCAGTTTATATTTCAATCAAAAGATCCTGCTAAATATAGTTGAGAGGAACCAGAATCCTTAACTACCTGGCAGAGAATCCCATCACAAACAATATATTATCTTTAAAAGTGAACAACTATATTTTAGCTTTAGTACAATATCCTTCAACAAAATGCTGTATTGCAATCACTATTTCACTAAAAATGCAGGTTTGACCGTTGGCCAGTCCATGCCATAAATTGCAATTAAATAAATCACTCAGACGAATGAGAGCCCTGATCATCATCGGCCAGTCCAACCAATGGTCTTATTTGTTGTAATCCCATAGTTCATTGGATCTTGTGGAGGTGGCGGTGGAGGTCTAGGCATACTTGGCTTCGCAGGGTCAACAAAAATTACCCAACCATCCAAGAACTTGGCATTCATTCCTTCGCGAGCCTTCTCTGCTGCTTCTATTGTTTCATAAGAAACAAATCCGAACCCTTTTGATCTCCCAGTTGCTCTATCAGTAATTACTTTTGCTGTAAATCAAACACATAGCAAACAAAAAATGGTGACTGTTTATCACAGAAAAATCGGAATATAGCAAAATAAAAGAGGAAGATGAGAAAGAAATTTCTTATTATTACCTTCAGTAAGATTTCCAAATTGTTCAAATGCTTTTTTAAGGTTTTCATCACTAGTGTATCTTGAAAGCCCTGCACCGTGACACATCAAAGGGAAATTAAAGAACCATGAAAAGAGCTTATAGACTAAATATGACCTATATATTTTCACTTACTTTTACCACTTGCATACAACAAGTTTATCTAACGTCAATAAATTACTACTTCGTCACAGATTTCCAATTCTGCTTCTTAATGTATGTATGTATTCTTCTTCTTTTTTGCTTTGAAATTGTTTATCATAAAAAGATTGCAAGGAAAAACATATCTCATTATAGGCAAAAATAACCTCTGCGTCTCAACTAGCACAGCCTATACATAGATACAAGTGCAGCCTTGACAAATGCTTTCATAGTTAAAAGAACTCTAGTTAGTACAAGGACAACAATAGCAGACACCTAACACCTGTAAGATAACTCAAGAAACACCATGACTACCTCTAAGAGAACATTGAGGCTTACATTCTTCTAAACAAGATATATTCAGGAAACTGAGCCCGCCTAATTTCTCAGATAAACTTTTAAGTTACCAAAGCTTGCGTACAAAATTTGTACTTCTACATGTGCGCTATAACATATTTTACACTTCTTTTGAGCCGAGGGTCTATCAAAAACAGCCTCTCTACCCCACAAAGCCCAGGGTGGTCTGCATATATCCTACTCTTTAAGGTCTGCATATATCCTACTCTCCCAAGACCCCACTTGTGGGATCACACTGGGTATGTTGTTGTTTTATGTATGTCCTCTTAGAATTTAGAAAAACAATTTCAAGCACATGATTTACACTAAGAAACTGGCATCCAGAAATACTTGGTGATCTAGACTATGGTCCCAATCAATATATCATGCCAAATTACCCTTTTTCCTAACAACCAAGAAATCTCCAAGGTAACTAGCGCACAGTTCAAAACTCGATTGATAATGGCCCACCTCATTACCTGGTTCTGCTTAAATCCCAACTTTTTTTATGTAGCAGGATTCGAGCCTATGAAGTGCACATGACCCAACCATGATTTCGACTGTAGCAGAATTTGAACCCATGATGTGCGCCTAACGCACCTTACATGTTGTACTCGTGCCACTAGACAAAAGCCCTAAGGCCATGCCACATTACGTTTTTAAGTGATCTAATTCATGTAAAATGTATAACCTTCCAAACTTACATTTCCCCAACTTTTAATCATGTTAAAAAAGAGGAAACATTTAAGTCTTCTCCGATCTTACTAGCTCAAATATATAGAGTGATGAAGTAACAAACAAAAAATACTACATTTACATATGGAATCTTAAATCCACATAAAAAAGCCCAATATGTGATTTCCAATCATAAAAATTCAAAACAAGATAAATCAAACGAATATTTGCTCCCAATAACTTAAAGTTTCAACTTGGAAGAGGGAGAAGATGGAATTAAAATCCTTGTCCAGAAGATACTGCAGATGCATTACACATAATAATCGGCATACAACGAAGCACCTAAAGGAAAACAAACTCAAGAATGTGATGGTAAATATTTCACATATTGGTGAATCGAGATAATATTCACTACTATAGAAAGATGCAACAGCAGCACATTATTGTAATGTTTCTAAATCTCTGCAATCAAAATATGGCTCAAGTAGGAAATAACATAGTAACCTTGGCCAATTTTTTTGTCAATATGAATGTGCAACCATACAAGATCGAACAGGATCAGAAATGATCACATCCGAAAAATGATGCAAGTAACACACATATATGATAAATAAGAGGACATCTAAAATGGTTACGCCAAGCCATGGATTCTACGTTTCACTTAAAAAAATTGGCTTCGCCAAGTCTCACTGACCTGTAAAAGCACCTAGATGAAGCATCATGACGAAAGAGATGAGATAAACCTCAAATCACATGAATAGAAATTGTCTAAAAGAACCTAACATCCCTCAGAATGGATGTGGATTTGGCCAGACTCAATAGAAGTAAGAATCCCTATAGGCGATAGAGATACCAACAAGTCCGTAACAAAGACTTAGTTATTTATGAAGAGTACTTTTTTCCAGTTAGAGCTTTGTAAATTTTTACAAGAAAGAGAGTTAGATTTAGAAAAGTTTTTTGTTTTAATTTTGCCTTTACAAATTGCTTAGCATGTGAATGAAATGGTCCCGGATAGAGCGGAATTGATATAGATGATTCATGTTATCAACCCCAACTAGTTTGGAGTCGAGGCCTATGTTGCTCGGACTCTTCAAAAATGATGCCGCAGCCATGTCAGATTCTTCAAAAATACACTAGTTTTGGAGAATTCGACACACACATGTGGACATTTTTGAAGAGTCCAAACAACAAAGGTTAAGGAGTAGTAGATTGATTCATTGATATATCCATGAAATGAAGTTTCCATGTCAGTGCCATCTTTTGATTATTGATTTTACAAAAGCATTTTTGAATCTGATAACATATAATTGATTTTACAATAGAGACTATATAAAGTAAGAGGTAACTCAATACTACTAGTTAGCCTACTTTATTGGTACTTACTCCTAAATTCACGAAAGGGACCATAATTGCCATGCTTGAAGATCATCATAGAAATTAAGAGATCTCTTTTGTATCTCTGGTAGTTTATAATTTCTACAAGCCACTTAGTCCTAGAAGGGAAGTTTTTTTTTTTAACAAATCAAAGTTGAAAAAGTAACCATTTGGAACTAATAACCTTGATCTGAACCAACTTGCAGCACTAACTTTCAACAAAACTAGAAATTAGTAATCAGCCAATCCTCAATGCATCAACTCCTACTCGGCGAAAGACCACAAATAGGAAAGAAGATACCAAGAGCTGATACCAAAAGAATTTGTTATATATATCGTAATTAGCTCCAGAAAATGTTCCAAAAACTCAACCTTTACAACAACAACAACAACCAGTGTAATCCCACATATAGGCGGAACAATGAGCGGATTGAGCTGAATTTGGGCGGGTCAAGATGGGCTAAGTTAATAAATGGGCACGTTATTGCCCAGCCCAAAAGTTACTTGGGCTGAAATGGGAGGGTTATGACTTCATGGGCTAATTTTGACACCTCTGATCCCACAGGTGGGTTCTGGGGAGGATAGAGGGTACGCACAATGAAAAAGATGCCGAGACACAAAAACTCAACCTTTATCTCTTAATGTTTCTTCATACAAACTAAATGGTTTTTAGTTTTTATGGCGTCGATATAATTACCTAAAATTTTGTAAATGCAAATTACAGAAATAATCGATAACAATCATTCAATAACTATAACGAAAACAGATTAAAACCCAATAAACACAAAAGCAGTACTGTCATGAAACCAATTAAAAAATTAACAAAAAGAACTAACAATCAAAATTCAAATTTCAATAAAATCTCTTACTCCCTCCGTTCAGTTTTACTTGTCACCTTTCTCTTCACAAGAATCAATTTGACTAATCTTCCCAGCTAAATTAAATTAGACTAATACAATATTTTAAATTTAAATGGTCAAAACTATACCAAAAATGCTATAAGTAGCAATCTTCTCTTACGATCTTAAAATGTTAGTCAAAATCCACACAGTTTGATTCTCGAGAAGAGGGAGTAAATCTCAAAATTTTCTAATCATGATGAACAAAATATCATAATGACCAATAAAGTATTCAAAATATTTAGTCAGAGTTGTGCGAAAGCTGACCCAAACACCACGGGTCCACCGTGTTAAAAAAAAAAAAAAAAAAGTTGAAGTACATACCGCTGACAAAAAGTTTTGGACTTGTGAGTGTTGAATTCAACCGAATTGAAGAATATTGTGCTTGAACAATCGGTGAAGATCCACTCAAAATACGACGAAATAATGCCATTTGGATAGCAAAGTAACGATTGCTGTGAACTGATTGTATGTATTTTTGTGGATATTATTGGGACTAAGTTCCTTTTGCAAGGGTTTAGGGTTTTATGATAGAAATGAATGGTCAATTGTGAACTCTATGGGGTCAAATTGTTATTTTGACAGAGTATAGGATCTTCCATGATAAATAAATAAATCCAAGGTTCGCGAAGTGAGTTTTATCTCTCCGCCCTTAAGTTTTTGCTCTTTACATTTTCCCCCTCTCTTTCACAAATTAAGTACATTTTTTGTCAATAACCTTCAGTAGTTTAGTTTAGTTTAGTTTAGTCTACTTTACTTTACTACTACTCCCTCCATTTCAATTGAATTGTGTGGTTTTAATTTGAAGAGAGTTTAAGAAAGTTAATTTATTTTAATTTTGTAATATTAGAATAAAAAATATATAGAATGTATTGAATTTTTTTTTAATTTTTGATAATCTTAAACATGTAATGTGAAAAGTTAGAATGAAAAAGTAATCAAAAAAGAAAAATCGTTATTTTTAAACGGACAAAAAAAAAAGATAAAACAAGCAAATTGAAATTACTGTACTTTACTACTTATAATTTACTCCCCTCGTCCCATATTAGTCGGTCATCTTACTAAAAATATATGTCCCAAATTATTTGATCACTTACTAAATCAAGATGGAATTAATTAAAAAAATGCAGTTTACTCCTATAATTAATATACTCTTTGGAAGTTTAAGGCTTTAAGCACATTATCTTTATGTCCATTAATATGGATAAAGGGTATAGTAATAAAATTGATCATTCTATTTATGATTTCTTAAACATCATGCAAAATGAAAAGTGTGTCACGTCCCAAAATACCCCCTAAACGTGACTGGCACCCGCTAACACCACCTGTCGGGAGAACCAATATTCCATACACGCACAATGTCTATAACCATTGAGATAAAACATATGCAGGTCCAAAAATAGTCATTAAAGCAAAAGAAATTATCCAACCAACTATCTCGTATCAATTTATGAACACCAACAATCGCTTAAATAATAAACTCTAGCCCAAATCCCACTCTAAGACCATGGAGCATCTAAATAGAGTTACATGAGGTCAACTTTCGGGCATGCAAACCCAACGAAAAGAAATATAATCTAAAAATAGCTAGAGCTGAAACGACAGCCTCCACGAACAATGTGAAGGCTCACCTCAACAACAGAATATTCACGAACGGACCGTCAACCACTAGTCTCACCTCCCGCAACAGTATCTGTAGACATGAAAGTAAGGAGTGAGCTATATATAAATATAACCCAGTAAGATCCTCGACTCGTTACTTTAAATACTCCTGGAACAAGTGTTAGTAAATACAACCATACCAAGAACATAAAAATATTACACCCGAGAATTATATCATAATAGGATGACCAACAAGATCCTACAACCAATTATCATGAAATATATATCTCCATACAATTTACACCAAGTACTTATCATATATTGCAATTAAAATAATTGACCAACACCACAAGTTCTGGACAGCATACACAATGTGCCAAATATATCAAGAGTATACACAATACTCAGGAAAACATACACAATGTCCCATATTAAATCAAGAAGCATACACAATACTCAAGGAAAGCATACACAATGCCCCAGTGGAATCAATAAGCATACACAATGCCCCAATCTCATAGTACACAATCATATCACATCATGAAATAGTTTATAAAGGGAGTTTTAGTATTCTTGAACATAAAGTATATGCGGTTAGCCTCGAAGACCGCCGATTCTGCCAAGCACATGCTCGTCCCAACACATGAACCGGACAGATAAAACACATTTTTAAAACAAATTTGAAAAGCAAGCATCCAAAGCTTAAAGTCTCACTTACCTTGGTAATGACAAGTTCCCCAACCTCGCAACGTCTAGAACACGAACCAAACGTCCTCAATCTATGCAAACAAATTGATTAACAAAGGTCAATTATGCTAGTCGGAGTCTAAGTCACAATGTCCCTAACTTTCAAGCTTAAAGTTAAACCTTTGTATCTCACACCTTAAACCATGAATTAATTGGGGGGGGGGGGGGGGGGGGATTATCATAACACCACTGTTAAATATGATACTCTCAATAATAGATTATTTTTTTAAAAAAAAAAACACCGTACCCAAAACAGAGGCTTCAAATATTGCTCACTAAATTGTGAAACTTTGCCTTCTTAACAAGTTATTTCCATGCTAACAGAACCATTGCAAGCCTCTAATTTAATTCACTTTGGTGATCATTAAGATAAGATCATAGCCGGCCCTCATTATTGACTAATCATTAGTCAAAATTATGAATCTTCCTTAAACAACCGAAACTGTGTGAAGAAAATAGGCATGGGTTTTTCCTTAGTATCTTTTAAACATAGAATGTTTCTATCTAATTCCACCGAGTCTCCAACCATTGTTGTTTCCAAGTCAACACTATATCATTTATTAATAATTAATGATCCAAACCTTTATATAACTATAATAAAGGTAGAAAGAAATTATCACTTCTTACCTACTCCACACAGTACATGAACTATAAATAATTTGAGAGGCTGCTACTACTATACTTAGACAAAGGTCACAACACATATGAATGAGTTCTATGCTACTGGAAAACACATTGAAGAGAAAATTTAGTACCTGAATGTGAAATCTCCACTACTAGAGCTTTCTATCACCGTCTGTGAGCAAACCAAAACTCTTCTACTATGTTGCTTCTTCCAGTTTTAAAGAACAAACGGGAGAAACAATTGCCCTAATATTTTTACTACTTCAGTTACACAATAATATAAATCAGAGTAAGAGAATGGGCTTGGGCCCACTTCCTAATTAATTCTCTCTATTAAAATTATTATAATAATTACTATTGGCTAAATTACTTATTAACCCTTCATAAAAATAATTGGGTCATTACGAAGTGTTCATCTAATATGGGACAGAGGGAGTACTACTTACATAGAAGGGAGAGTTTGAGCTACTGCCTACTTTGATCAGGGTTATTTTTGGATTTTCATTTTTTATTCACTTTGTTAAATTGTAATATTATCAAGTTCCTTTGAGGGTCGGAAGTATGTACATATTTTTCCTTTAACATGAAGTGCTTTGGACTGGTTGGAGTCTCTTCATAGTCACTCTTGGGACGAACTTTCAGTTAAGTTATTGAACAAATTACCATGCAACGCATAAACTCCAACAGAATCAAACCATGATACAAGTGCATGTGATGAAAGGGTTGCAAGGTCAAGGTGGTAATTTAACCACATGGAAAGGCGGATCCACGTGAAAGGGTGAGGTGTATGTGCATCCGTTATTTTTCAAAAAGATTATGTATATATACCTACAAAAGGATTATATATTTGTTTGTGCACCGTTAAACACAACAGCCAATTTGGTGTACTGGTTTAGAATGTGTCCTTAGTCAGGGGCGGATCTAGAGGGTACCGAGGAGGTTTACCCGAACCCCTTGGCAAAAACTTACAATGTATTACTGTGTTTATAAGGTATTTTTTAAATTTTTTATGTATATTTATATCTTTTGAACCTAAACGTAAGATTAGAGATTGAGGTTTCGCGTATAAATCTCAAGCACTACATTTTTATTATCGAACCCCCTAAGTAAAAATCCCAAACACTACTTTTTTATTTATTTAGTGAAAATTTTGGATCCGTCATTGTACTTAGTCCTGGGCGAGCATCACATCTTTGTTTGAATCCATGAGATTAATTTTTCTTCCGATGAAACAGTGTTGGTGTCACGTGTAGCATGCAAGCAACAACTAAGGATTGATAATTGACGACTCCTATGGAACTTCATAAAATATCTTAAAGGTCAAGGAATAAATGCCTTATTTAGAAAATAGGAATATTACTTTATATAGGAACAAGAAATTTTATGGTGTTGAATCGAATAAACAAGAACATATTATTCCAGCTCCCCCTTACAATCAATCTCAAGGAGGGTTACTGATATTCTCCCAACAAAGTAATGCAATGAGTTGGATTGGAAGTATGCTCAAATGGCTTCTCATGCTACATAATTCCATTCGCAATCATTCAAATGCATATGGGTCAAATTCCTCAAGCCCTAAGGTGCTCTACCAAATGATAAGGTGAATAAGAGGGCACGTGGTGGTAAAAATGGTTTTATAAAATCACTGTTAAAAAATAATGACATAAATGAATTTGTTTTGTAATGTTAGTGACATAGATGAGTCAAATTTTTAACGAATAGCATAGATGATTATTTCTAATGGTTTGATGACATCTTTGAGTCTTTTCAAAGCCCTTTTATTATTACTATTGACCAAAACTTCCCGAATTTCAGCCCCATACTCAAAACGGTAATGCTTGATCTCCCGATTATTGATCCGGAATCCGAGACGTTTGGATTGCGTGATAATGACTTTGTGGCTGTTGGTTTTGTCTTGTTCTTTCCTAATTATTCTACGTTTTTAGCGAAACCTGGATTTCATATCGAGGATATATATATGTGAGGGAGTGTTATAGGAGGAAAGGTTTTGGAAAGATGTTGTTGTCTGCTGTAGCGGCTCAGGCAGCGAAAATGGGGTATGGAAGAGTGGAATGGGTGGTTTCAGATTGGAATGTGAATGCGATCAAGTTTTATGAAGATATGGGTGCTCAAATTATGCAGGAATGGAAGGTTTGTAGGTTGACTGGTGACGCCCTTCAAGCAACAACAGCAACCTACTCAGTTGAGTCAAACAAAGTGTCGTCCGGAGAGGATATTGTGTATGCGGTTCTTACATCTACCTTAAAGGTAGAGAGGTTGTCTTTAATAGACTCTAGGCTTAAGAAAACAATTCAAAACAGCCCCGAAAAAAAGTAAACAAAGTGCAAGAAATAACAAACAGTAACAAAAATAGTACATGGTATCAGATGAAAACTACAATAAAATAATACTACAATAATCGAGGTTCAAGAAACAATAGGCAGTAATAGAAATCGAAGGACAAGCAACTACAGGAGCAATACTACGACTACTACTAATATATGAACGGACAATATTGACGTTTGAGTTTAAAATTGTCTTCAATACTCCACTGTTATGTGTGTTGTAACGGTGGTAAGGGATGAGATTGTAAGTGTTATTAGTAGCTATTAAATAAAGATTTTCACTTGTTTTTGCTATTTGATCTTTTGTTCTTCATTTTCCTTTCCTCCTTGCTTTTTTCAGCTTGTGCGATTCTGTGTTTCGAACGATATAGAATTTTGTGGTTAAATCTTGGCTAGTTTTACTTCTATCTGATTAGGAAGGTTTATTTCTAGAATGAAGTTTCTTACTTTGGACCAAGTTAAAGGATTCGGCACACTAGGACGAACTCCTTTTAACTATCAACTCAATGCCTTCTTTTTGCCCCATTATAACATTTTAATATGTATTTTTATCATATTAACATGAAAACGATTGTAACTTATACTCCCTCCGTTTCAAAAAGAAAGACCTACTTTCCTTTTTAATCCGTTTCAAAAAAAATGACCTCTTTTCTTTTTTGGCAACACTTTAATTCCAACTTTCCACGTGGCATGTTTAAGACCACAAGATTAAAGGGCATTTTGGTACATTTGATATAACTTTAATTTAGGACCACATGATTCAAAAGTTTTCTTTATTTTCTTAAACTTCGTGCCAAGTCAAACTAGGTCATTCTTTTTGAAACGGAGGGAGTATTATTTTCGTATAATTTTAGAATATTTAAAATTTAAGTTTTAAATATTAAATTAATCTAAATAATTAATTTAGCATCGAAAATTAATCAAATTAACTCACAAATATCCCGAAACGACTGCTCAAATGGTTTCTCACATGAATTCCATTTTGCATCTTGAAGTGAAAATGGGCCAAATTTCTCAAGCCCCTCAACTCTACAGCAAAAGGGTGCTCTATCAAGTAATACGATGGCAGTATAGAGGAGCTCAATTGTTTGTGGCGGCAGTGACAACAAAGAGCAAAAATAGTGAGATGATATATGACATTTCTCATATATTACGTAACTAAAACATCAATGAGATAATTAGGTTCCGTCCGAGAAGTTTTAAGTATAACTTGTGACACAAAGGTGGATTTTTTTTTTTCTCAACTCTACTCTTGGCCAGCAAGCAAATTATAGAGTGTAGAGATGTTACACTCTACCTTAGATGATAGAAATAAGATTTGTGTAAATTTCATCCTGTTTAGATCTACTCGTGAAATCACATCGGTATTGTGTTATTGTAATTTAGAGAAGTTAATGGAAAACAGTAATTAAATTTAGGACAAAAATTATTTATACACTCAAACAATCCTTTCAATAATTTAATCACAACCCCATAAATTTTGAGTTGTGATCTTTCTAAAACAACTTCTCTAACTCCATAAGATAAAAATAAGATGTAAGTACATCTTGTCCATCCCATCCCAGGTCATGCATCGCGAGAATGAAGTGGGGTTTGTTATGTTGTTTAACCCCTATAAATTTTTCCTCTTTTTCTTTTTCCCTCTCTCCCTCCAATTTCTAGGTATTTTAGCATAGATATAATATATAAATACGCTCTTTAATTCGGCCTCAGCTGGCATCCACGCCCTTCAATTTTGAATTTGCACAAGTAGACACTTAAACTTATATAAGGTAGAACAAGTACACACACAAGTCCTACGTGGCTATTTGCGTGAGATGCCACATAGAATGTGTTTGTCTATTTGTTTAACTTTATACTCCCTCAGTTTCTTTTTATATGTACATTTCATTTTTCGAGAATCAATAGTAGCTCAGTTGGTTGGTTATTTGAACTTCTCACCTTATTGGTGAGGGTTCGATTTCCCACATTGTAATTCCCTTTCCATTTCTCCTTTTTCTACCCCCAATTTTACTTTTTTTTAAAAAAGTTAAAAATATAAATTTTGATCAACATTTTAAGATGTATTTCTTAATTTAAAAAAAAAAATTATAACTTATAATACTTTTCATGTAAATTTTGAATATCTAAATTTTAATTTTAAAATATTAAATAAATTTAATTTAATTTAATTTTAAAAATTAGTCAAATTAACTTGAACATGAATATAAAAAAGAAATGGAAGGAGTGCAAGTATAAGTATCTACTTCGGCACACTGGACGCCAAAGTTGAATATATGACATATGAAAGTCTAAAAGTTAAACCGCACATTTCTATATTATGCCTTTAGTATATATACTCTATAAAAGAAGTCCAATCTCACAGCATCATCAGTATCCAAATTTTACCTCTCCAAAAACTTCTACCCTTCCAACTCCTCTAACCAATGGCCGCCGCCGCCGCTCCTCCTCCGCCGCCATCACCCGCTCCCGCCGCCATCTCCGAAGACCTCCTCCCAACCAGCCACAATCTATTTTCCCGAATCCGCCTGGCCACAATCGCCGACGTTCCCCATATCCACAGACTCATCCACCAAATGGCCGTCTTCGAACGACTCGCTCACCTCTGCTCCGCCACGGAATCTTCGCTCTCTTCCACTCTCTTCCCCCCAAACCCCCCGCCCACATTCACCTCTTTCACCGTTTTCCTTCTCGAAGTTTCCAAAACACCTTTCGTCTCAATTGACCAAAATTACCCTAATTTCGACCCGATACTTAAAACGGTCATGATTGATGTCCCGATTAATGATCCGGAAGCGGAGGTGTTTAGATCATGTGGAGCTGGAAATGACATTGTTGTTGCTGGTTTTGTTTTGTTTTTTCCTAATTATTCGACGTTTTTAGCGAAACCTGGGTTTTATATTGAAGATATTTTTGTGAGGGAGTGTTATAGGAGGAAGGGTTTTGGTAAGATGTTGTTGTCGGCAGTAGCAGCTCAGGCAGCGAAAATGGGGTATGGGAGAGTGGAATGGGTGGTATTAGATTGGAATGTGAATGCGATCAAGTTTTACGAAGAAATGGGTGCGGAAGTTATGAAGGAATGGAAGGTTTGTAGGTTGACTGGTGAGGCACTTCAAGCGTTTGCGAATGTTGACATTTGAGTTTAAGGGGCAGGGCGGTGCACTAAAAGTCTTGCTATCTGTGGGTGTGGAGAAGGGCCGGACCATAAGGATCTATTGTACGTAGGCTTAAGATTTGAGTTTAGTTGTCTTTAGTTTTACACTCGATACTCCGTTGTTATGTGTGGGGTGTTTGAGATGTAATGGTAGTATGGGATGAGATTGTAAGTGTTATCAGTAGCTGTTAAATAAAGAATTTCGTGTGTTTTTGGTATTTGATCTTTTGTTCTTCTTTTCATTTCCCTTATTGCTTTTAGCTTGTGATTTTGTGTTTCGAATGATATTGAATTTTGTGGTTAAATCCTGGCTAGTTTTACTTCTATCTGATTAGGAAGGTTTATTTCTAGCATAAAGTTTCTGTCTTTGATATGATTTACTTGAACTGAGGGTCTATTGGAAACAACCTCTCTAGTCGCACAAGGTACACGCCACACTCCCCAAACCCCACTCGTGGGATTACGTTGGATATGTTGTTGTAGTTTCTGCCTTTGGACCAATCCAAAGGAACCAGCACACTAGGCATAGGGCGAACTCGTCCTTTTAAATATCAACGCAAGGCCTCCTTTCCACGTACCTCTTTTAGTTCAGTGGGATGGAGGAGTCTTATGGTCTTTTGGAGAAACATATCTAATTATTTTTTCCTGATTCTAATGTGTTTGGAGAAAGATGCACTCTATCAAAGAGTGTATTGTTATCAGATCAGAGTGATTCTTTTGGTTATCTTTTGGTGTGAGTGATGACTTGAACAACTGCCTATAGCCCTATATAGCTGTTAGCCTTGATATTGGATGTTTCTTATATCTGCAATCCTTCATTGGAGACGGGCATCTGAGTGTCGATATTTTAGGAAAACATGAAGCTTTATGATTACACCTATTGGTGATTGATGTTGTGGCTTCTTTATTTTGCTCAACAAGTTCATCACAAGAAGTTAGAAGGTCTTGTCATATAGAATTGCGCCCCTCATCCAATCCACAAAAAGGTGTGCATATGCAGGACATGAGTTAAGGCAGTGATGGTGGAAGAGTGGCATTGCATAATTCATGTATGCACATTCTTTCTAGCGAAATTGTTGTCACGTTTTCTCCATGGAAAAAATCACACCAGCTCTATTACACTAAACTTACAATTGGAACTCCTTCCAAGGACTATCACGTCTAGGTAGATATTGGGAGTGACATCTTATAGGTGCATTGTGCTGGCTGTCCGAGATGCCCTTCAAAAAGCAGTCTTGAGATATGAACATTCTTCTAATTTACATATCTTTTTGCCATCCCTGTGCAAAGACAACGGATTCCAGTATGTATATTATAATTATTCAGTTCATTGATTTTCTTCTTGATCCGACCTAGTAGTTTCTCCTCTATGTTGTTATAGTACAGAGACTTGTTGCTGTATGACTTAAAAGCCTCAGTAACTGGGAAATTTGTTGCTTGCAACTGAGGCTTTTGCATCGATATATTGGAAAGTCAAAACATGGAGATATCTTCTTTTATGAGTAGAGTTTAACCAAACATTTGGTAGATTCATGTTTGCAAATCGTGAGTAATCCAATATGAAACTTTCTTTGCTCTCCGCGCTATTTAACTCTTTGTACGACATGATAGAAATTGTATAAGATGGATAAATGCGCCAGCTTTTTGGTTAAGGAAGTTAGACCTGATTGAGTGAAGTTATGTATTCAGCAAGAATTCCTTGTTTGGATTTTTAAAGAGCATTACAGGAAATCATGAGTCATGACCTTGTGAAATTCTGAATACAACTATTTCCCAGAAACACATTGATTAATATATATTTACTATCAAAAAACTTTTGGGGACTGCTTCAGCTCTGTGGGTTTGGGGTAGACTAACATGGGAATGTTATACTGTGAAATAAGGACATTCTTGACCAACCCGATTGGCTCTCGTTTTGATTTGGCGGAAAGGTGAAAAGCACAATTTTTCTTCCTGGTTGTCTCACAATCATTCTTAGATTCCATCGCCATAGTTTGGTCGACATCAACTTTGACTCGATCGCTCGCTTACCGTACTTTGCACTTCACTGATTCATCTTGGATGAGTGTGGACCTGAACATAGAAATGTGAAGTGTTGACAATAACACTAAGTTTGCCTTTGACCCTTCACTATTTTCTACACTTTTCAACAACATACCCAGTGACACTCCACATCCTATGAGTGGGGTTTGGAGAGGGTAGATTGTACGCAGACTTTTGACTCTCACATCCCCGACCTTGCCACAAAATGGAACGAAGGGATTGCCACAACAAAATCAATAACAAATTGTTATTTCCTCTTTTGCCAACCCAATCACAACATATACTTATTCAAAATAATTCATCACATCAAAGGAAAAGCTTATGGTCCTGCATAAGATACATCCTAATTTAGTTTCTGGCAAAATTTTCTGTGTATGCACTGCAAATGTACAAAAGGAAACTACCAAAAACGAAAAGAAAGGGGTAAAAACGTTTGCCCCACGCACGCATGATAAAAGGTCAGCATGCCTCAAGGACTTCAGACGAGCAGTTCCTCGGCTGCTCTTTTATACATCAGCTGAAAACTAATCTATAAACTCATGACTACTTTATGAAGATATAGCGGGTAAATAACGAATAAGAAACACTTGTCCTTGAAAACTAATCTATAAAAAACCCACTACTACTTTATGAAAATATAGCGGTAAACTAATCTATAAAACCCACTACTACGTTATGTAAATAACGAATAAGAAACACTTGTCCTTGCGTATAACGATCATCCTCATAAGGTCCGTCATCAACGTGATGTACCTCCAGATGGAACAACTTGCCTCATGTAATATTTAATCACCTTGAAACTCAAATTCATCAGCATTTTGCACGTTCTACGTATCAAAGAAAAGATTGTTCAGCAACGAGAAGCACCTCTTTCTCTATTTCCAGCTCCATTTCAGATCATCGAGCACAATAGATGTCTCCCTTGTTAAATAACAGTGTGTGCAAGATAAGTAGCAATCTAGCTCCTTGTGCACGTTCTCCCCACCAAGATGAATTATAATTCATAAGCTGTCTGCTGCACTTCCTTCTCCAACATTGATGTCCCCTTGAATATCGTCAACTGGAAGTCTCTCGAATACTTCAGATACTGTCAAAGATATCAACATGGAACTAGTAAGATTATTTATCCAAATGGAAAAATAGATTGGGTGGTAGAAAGCAGGTGAAGTACACCAAACATTGTTTAGCCATAGGCACAATAAAACTCCTGACATATTAACCAAACCCAATTTTGATTCCCCGTCCATGACACTCCACTAGCAGTCTGTCTTGTGACCATGCTTTTGATCAGTAAGGTCTAAATTCAGTTGAAAAGAACCACTCACAAAAAAGAAGACAACTTGAATAGAGAGGTAATGCAAAGACTTTTTAATCTTATGCCTGCTAGTATTCCTAGATCAAATATTCCTCAAATTGCCTTACGGCAACCCAAATATCCTCCATAAAACTTCCTACAGCTTGCACTCGCTCCAACTCTTGAATTGGCAATAGAAATTAGCTTGTTTGCATAACTTGACTTTAAATCTTCACTAGCTTCCTGTAGCCTTTAACATTACACAGCTTAAATCTAATCTCCTTTTTTTAAAACAAATTGAATCCATTATTTAACTTTTAGCAGTATCATCCATGATGCAACGGAGAATCAAGATAAACAAGGGAAAAACAAATGATCTGTCAAAACAAATGTTAAAGATCCACTCACGCGTTCATCAGTCATCTTTCTGAAACCCAGTTTATTTGTCCAGATGGATTCAGCCTCCTCAGCAGCCGGCAGTACCAGGTTTTTAACATTCATCGAAGATAATAGTATCTCAATACATCCAAATAACGCCTGGAAATAACCCTTCAAAAGAAGAAACATAAGAATCATCAGCTTGTGTTCCACAAGAATAACCTACTTTCCATAGGAGAAGCAAAGCTTCAGAATCAGCAAGCAAAACCACAAATAAGCACAGCAAAGGAGTAGAGTCAAACAGAGCTTACTTTGCCTTGGTTTTCTCTACTTGTAGCCACCAAAGGGAGTTCAGCAATCTCTTGCCCGAAAATCCTGAGAAGACCAGCTGATACAACTACTGACCTGTATCCATTTAGACACATGATTAATAAATCAGGAAAGCAGAATAGTATGTAACTTCAGACCAACTATAAATGCAAAATCTTGAGAGACATGGATTAGTATCATAATGAAACCAGAAAAATAACTTAGAAATCAGTGGCTTACTTTACAATCAAAACGACGCAATACATTCCCCCAAATTCTTGACCTGAGATGTTTCTCCTACATGAAACAGGAATATAGAAATTAGAAAAGTCAAAAGTGTATGCAATTCAAATAGAGCAAGGTCCCGAGTTCTGGAAGCAAAAGGCAAAAGAACACAAGCAGGCCAAAATATCCAAGGTGATAATCAACAAACTTTAACTTAGCAACTTCTTTGACACAAGTTTCAGACTAATAGATTAGAAATAAGTTGGAGCTTAGCTATCTTCATTACTCATTTACCACAAAACATTATACATTTAAGTTGCTAATACGCTGAAATACCAATTTGTTTTAGGAACTATTTGCTCATGTACTTCAGGTAAAATATCTGTTACACCGGAACAAAATAGGTTATTTCAATCCGCGAAAAAGAAATTGGGGGTGTGTGTGTATAGACAGCAAAACAATTTATCTTGCCAAGTCAAGAATATATTAAACTTAATTACATACCAATATTGCCATCTATTATATCTTTATGCAATAACCTCTTCTTACACTAAAGCATGTATACTGTGATGATAAATGCATAAGGAAAGGTGATTAAACAGAATTAAAGAATCTGGGATGCAAATGAGAATACTTGAAGCAAATACTCAATAACTTGAGGAGGGTTCATGAGTATCTATACAATTATAAAAGCATGAAACCCCTAAGCGAAATGTCATTCCCCTTTTTTAACCTTTCAAAAAAAATTTAATTGGAACAAATTGTCATTTAATTAACTCGAAAACACACACACACATTGAATTGTGTATTCATGGATATAGGGTACACAGGCAAAGCGCGTACCCTAAGACTAGTTATCCTAACTGGAGGCTACTAAAAGATCAAACACGAGAAGAATTGTCTGTCAAATTTTCTAATACAGTTCACAGGCAAGAAAAAAAAAAAGGCAGTCTCTAAGAAAACTTGTGTGTAACACTAGGGTTGTAACTTGTAAGCGAAGGAATACTCACCCATAAACCATAACAGGTATAAGATCTCGTCCAGATTTAGCAACAATAGGATCAAAGCACTCCTGCACAGAGAGACAAAGATGACAATTAAAATTAGGCAAGTAACTTGAATAAGGAAAAGTTTGACACACAATTCAAGGATAAGTTTTTAGATATTCAATTAATGAATAAGTGGGACAAGCGCATATGGAAATTCTTTTCGTTACACCTGTATCCGTCAATCAGCTGGTCCTACTCCACTGAGACTCAATTGTTCAATTTATTTATAAGTACACTCAATTATTCAGTGATGTCGTAGTTAGGAGGATTTGTCTATTTCTAACAATGGTGTTGCTGGTGTAGTAATTAGGAGGATTTGTCTGTTTCTAACAATGGTGTTGCTGATCAGCCGGGCATTCTGTCGAGTTTTCTAGAGTTCAAGTATCTTGGCGATGCACATGATTATAATACAACAACAACAACAAACCCAGTATATTCCCACAAAGTGGGGTATGCACAAGATTATACTAGCGGATTGAAATCTACAGTGCAGTTCAGTTATCAACAATATCAAAGAGATCACCAATTTCAGAAAACTTCTGCAGACTTGTCGATAATTCTGGAGAAAATATTGGGCTCACAGTTATATATTTTGGTCTAACAACTGAATAGCATGGGATAGAAATGCAAATGTCACAAAATTATTTCAATTCGAATGATTTAGGTGGAAAAACAGAACCCTAACTTCAATACACATTGTTTCAACACCATGCAGCATTAAGTAGCTTTACCACAAGTCTTAAAACATATATTCCAATTATAGCAGTAATGTACAATTCCATCGATTCAGAGTTTCGGTAAGTGTCCTCTTTATGCTCTGAGAAAAAAATTCACCTGGTGCTTAATACTAACAATAAAAAGCTCACCCTAAAGATTACTGCTGCATTGGAAAGAAGAGGTAGATGCTCCGGGAAGCGACTCTTCCCACTTAAGATACGCCACTGAATGTCATTTGTAGTTGTATCCATTAAACAATTCTGGACAAGCTTCTTAGTTACGGCTGCTGCTGCAGGAGCTGGAATGACCTCAGCTCCCTTCAGAACACAATTCTGAAGTACCACATACACTTTATTGCAGTCATTGCAACAAAACCATTTATCCTTCGGGAGTTCCTATCACCAATTTTAAGAAGCATTTATTAGTACTGATGGACCACATAATCACAGTTATCCAACATAAGAAAGAAACTAGACTCACTTTCAGATCACACAGCCCACTTTCCCGCAGACATCCAACATGGTATTCCTTCTCACACTGTATATACACACAAAAAAGAAATAGTTCAATAGGAAGCTCGAAGCTGTGCATATGGCATCATAAGAAAAGAAATAGGAGGGAGCAAGTCTAAAGACAGCGGTAGAACATTGAAATATGGCAAGTAAACTGCTGTCAAAGCATACCTGGTCACAGAGCATAACTGTCCGATCATCAAATTTGGCAACGCTGAAGTCCGGGGTCCTAGAAATACATGGTGGAAAAAATGAGTTCAAGGGTATATTATCTCCACTTGTAAGCACCCATTTGATGTTATTTTGCACTAGCAAACCGTACAATGTGTGACAACCAAGCCAACAGATAAAATAACATAATGGCCAGTATGAACCGCATAGTAGGACCTCTTCAACACCATCCCAACTATTTCAAGTTACTTATAATAATAAATCACAGAAGCAGTTCCTCCATCTGCTAGCACTAAATCTGATGTATACCAATGTTGACACAGGTGAAAACTCCAAAAAGTGTTCCAGGTCTAATGGGGCTTTAAGCGCAATCTAAGTGTGGGCTTTAGTTTTTAAAAAAGGCCCAATAAAGGAAATATACATAAATATAGCTAATTCAAGAAAAAAGAAACAAACTCATTCATAATGTTTTCCTTAACAATTAACATATTTATTTTCCGATTATATTGTTGTTTAGTACCATTCTATTCAAGATAGAACTCATGGGCAATGAGGCGAACGCCTTAGTGCCTTGCCTACACGAAGCGCCCTCCCAGAGCTTCGGGGCTTAAGCGCCTTAAATGAGACTTTGGCAACATTGATGTATGCTATTCAACGACAGTATTGCCACACATGGCCACTTGTTACAGTGAAGAATAAAATTTAAAGATGATTAGGTATTTAATTAATCTCATTCTTCTTTTCTTTTTTTTTGATAACCGTGGTGTCCGGGCCAGCTTTCGCGCACCTCGACTAAAACCACGGGATACCTGCCACCTCTCACCAACAACATATACCAGGTAACTCTGTCCATCAAGGCTAGGACAGATGGGAAGAATCACCTAGTGTTTTTTGTCTCTGCTGGGATTTGAACCTGAGACCTCAGGTTCTCAACCCATTTCATTCTTGAAGTGCTATGAATATCTAAATGCAATCCAACGAAACCTACGCAAGACATACTCAGGGGAATGAACCACATCTTGAGAAGAATACTATTGGTTCTTGCTGTAGAAGAAAGACAAAAGATGAGGCTACCGCATTGTGGCTTAACCAGCTTTATCACATGGACCAGAACTATATGAAAAATCAAAATATGTACTCAGGATATTTGAAGGCCTAAATACATTCCGAATATCTCGAAAGATATCAAACAAGGTTCAAGATTGTTGACACTCTATCTAGTTGGGAGGAAGCAGGGAAGGTAGCAAAGAATAGGGACTACTGGAGAACCATCCCATCATGTATTTGGTGGACTGTCTAGAAAGAGGGGAATGCTACAAGTTTTGAAGACAGAAGTAGAACTTTGCAGAAGATCAAAACAGACTGTATTTTGCCTTTGTGTTTTTGGTGTACAAAAACCTCCCCTGCAGAGGCAGAAGATATCCTAGATGTTCTAGAATCATGCTAGGTTGAGGAGCTTTTTCTTTACTAATACTGATTTTTGTAAGGCGTTTTTTAGCACTAAGTGCTGGTTTTGTAATACATATGTTACCTTCTCAAAAAAAAAAGATATCAAACAAGGCTAAAGTGTTAAATAAGTACTGGTTTATAATACATATGTTACCATCACAACAATGTTCTTAATCACAAAAGTTAGACAAATGGAAATTAGGGCTAGATAAATTTTAAATGCTCCCCGAAGGACCGCAGCTGTGACAAACCTGCAAACAACGCACCCACCACCTTCAGATTCTGGAGCTTTAACCACTCTTGTCAACCGTATCATAATTGGTCCTGCATCTCCAGCAGTTCTCCTACCAGGAACAAAGTTGTCTCGACAATATGAACAGAGCCAACCACTAGTTGGGGTACACTGTAGACCTAAACAAGCTGCAAGCACACTGGTCTTATATGAGCAGAACAGTAAGCACAAGTAAGGTTATTAGGCAGGCAAATTCAAAAAGCTCCACTCAACAACCAAAAAACAGGCAGTCTGGCTTACCAAATTGCTTTTGGCATGGCTTCGTTTATAATCAAATAAGAGAAAAGAGCACTAAAATGTGATTTTTAAGATACTATAAAGAGCTAACCACGTGCCGATCTATCAGCTTACCAACAAGCACATTTTAGAGAGACAAAAAAGACTAATCACAATAGAGAACTACGTCAAACATTAGGGCAAAATAAAGCACCTGCATGAAAAGCCCGAGGACAACCTTCACAGCAAATCAGTTCTCCCGCATCGCCACATATTGTACACATATCATCGCTGTTATTGGTGGCAATACTTTGACCATTTGCCAGCATTAATGCTATATCGTGTAGGGTAAGTCCGTTGGATGTGTAGATGTGACGGTAGCTGGTCATTGACAGAATAATTCAGATCATTCTTGCTTTTTTAAAAAAAAAATTGCAAATAATAGTCTTTGAGAAATACTTACGGTTGACGTTTAGCTGCACATCCAGCATGAGACTCAAACTGGGAAGGACTTATCTGTTTAGAAAGGATAACAAGTGTAATAGTAAGCAGCACTTCTGAAATTTATGTGTATATAAATAAATACACACATTTAATATATGCATATTTATACATTTGGCATTATTTTATTACAAATGTGTGCGTATGTGTAGGTTATAAATTTTACCTCGGTATCACAGCAGCTGCAGACTATGCCATTCCCCTGCTTGTAACCCCCCAGAACTTTCTGCAGAAAGATTTTAATTGCTCAAACATAAATCATAATTACGGCAACTGATGCTAAATAGCCCCAAACACATAATTAGAAAAATAGAGAAAACAATACACAATAAAAGGACAATATTAAGAGTTGAGATAGAAATGAATCTAACCTTCCCCTTCGAATAATATGCCAAATCAGTACCATCTGGAAGCCCATTTGGCATGAACAGTGATCGGTGCAAGTCATTATCCCTATGTATAGTAAAAACAATTGATGACAAATGCTAAGCCAAAAAGGAGAAATCCTTTTATTAAAGGAAAATAAGAGAAACGATACCTTTTCTTTGTGCCACCTTCAGCAGGTTTCTTTGGCTCTATTGTTGAGCTGGAAAAATTGCACCTTGGCCTGTCAAAATAAATGCACCATCAGCAACAACTTAGGCATATGCATTTACATAAAGAATGACCAGTTGCACGAATTAGATAAAGTAAAAATAAAGTGATTACGAACTTTTTAACCACATGCTTCCAGGACTCTGCAGTCTCCATAGAGCTATATGGATTTGAAGGGAAGTTGTCAATATAGGAGTATGAAGCAGGATAAAGGCCATCTTCCATCACCGAACTGCAATTACTGAAGTCCATTATAGTTTAATGCAAAGTTACAAACAAAATGAATATGAAAAGTTTCAGCAGCCCCAACACCAAAAACCACTCAATATCATTATTATACAAAATCCTCAAACTACAACTGGATAAACTCCAAAATGGGACCAAGTTTACAAACCGATACCCTGAATCTAACTTAAGCAATTATGAACTCTTCTACCAATCTCCAACAGTAAATGAGGAAAACGAAAAGCTACTGCCAAAGAACTGCAAAATCGGTCATATTACGAAGGGAAAGAACAATGCAGTTTGACGTTGCCTGTTTTAGTAAGTTCACTTGATTTATTTAACTTACAAGTTTATGGGATATCAAGTTGCCATGAGCTATTGCACAATGGATGCCGAAGTAGCTATTTACTCTAGCAAACCACAACATAGGCATAGCTAATACCAAATCAGTGGCAACTGGCCGACCTCTCACCAACTGATTCATTCATTATGCATTAAATTATGGTAAGGTTTCAGATGAACACTAAAATTGAACCAGTAGGATGAAATACTAGTAAAAATGAGAATGATAAAGTCAATTGGGTACCCTTGAATGCATCTAAAGGAGGCCTACTTGGCCAAGATGCACATTTGAATTATTTGGGCTGATTAAATACTCCTACAACATTGGACTTATCAATACCAACATGCATGACTGACGGAAAAGCTTGGTGTGGCTTCCCAGCAATGGACTTTGAAACAGTCGTTTTCCCCTTTTTTTTAAGACTCTTCACGAACATACATTTTTCTGTCAGTGTTGTGAGTTTAAACTAAAAGGATAATACATAATTCAAAACAGTTTTTATTCTTACATCATTTTTATTTCAAGGTCGACAATATGTTGGCAACATCAAACAATATGTTGGCAACATCAATCAATCAACTATGCTTCAATCTCAGATTAGTTGGATCAACTATATGAACCATTTACGTCCATTCCCTCAACTTAGGTCTATTTCATGTATTCGGAGATAGTTAGGATATTACTACATTAACTGTCAACCTACAGCAAATTGCAAATTCCCTTCTTTATCTTATTTGGACTGGCTATACTATGAAGTTCTGAAGGAGCAGAATTTGGCATATACAAGTTTCCAGCATTCTACCATTTTTAACTCTCAACTATTTATGGTAATATTTTTCTGTGGTTTTATTCCAAAACCTATTCAGCAAGTATCTTCAATTAAAGTGAACTTGAGCATTCAACTTACTATAAGCTAGCTAATGAATGACCAGTCCAAAGTATTTTGACTATATGTAACTTATTCCAATTATAACAATTAACATCATGCAGCACTTACACTCTAGCTAAATCGCCCTTTAAGCTAAGTTCTAATAAGAACTGTGATACAGGTAAGACCAAGACATGATCATCCTAGAATCATAATATAAGGAACCTTCAATTGCACATTCAATCAAAGATCCAGCTACTGACAAAAAATAAAGTTCAGTTGCTGAAATGCCTGGTCAAAAATCAACAACTCATTTCCTTGAAGATAACAATTGTTAATTTCACATCGTTCACATGATTGGACAGGAGAAAAAGAGATAGGGCTGTGGACACAGCTAATTAAATCAAGTGGTAAGTCAATAAGGAAAACTATGAAACAGCAAGGCTTTTCATGTTTCTAATCACATTACAGCTGTTCAAGAAACAAAAACATACTGGTCAATGGAGCACAAATTGGATATTATTGAAGAGGATATTATCAGAAATGAGGTTATTCGTGACAAAGTGGGAGTGGTAGAAGACAAGATGCGTGAAGCGAGGTTGAGATGGTTCAGGCATGTGATGAGGAGGGGCACGGATGCCCCAGTGCGGAGGTGCGAGAGGTTGGCTATGGATGGATTCAGGCGAGGTAAAGGTAGACCGAAGAAATATTGGAGGGAAGTGCTTAGACATGACATGGAGCAGTTACAGTTTACCGAGGACATGACCCTAGATAGGAAGGTGTGGAGGGCGCGTGTTAGGGCATAAGGTTAGTAGGAAGGGGGCTCGTACATCGGAGCATTTGTTTTGTTATCCGTGCTAGTAGTTGTAGCATTTCACGGGTAGTGTCTTGTTCTTGGAGTTTTTGGGTGTTGTTTGTTGTTTCGGGTAGATTGCTGGTGGTATTATTTGGTGATAGTTTTGTTTCTGCTATTGTATGTTGTTTTGTTACTATCTTCTGTTTCTTGTTCTTCTATTATGTCTTTTCCTATGCTGTTTGGTCTCCAGTCGGGGGTCTATCGAAAATAGCCTCTCTACCTCAACTCTGAGGTAGTGGTATGGACTGCGTACATTCTACCCTCCCCAGACCCCACACTTTGTGGGAATATTCCGGGTAGGTTGTTGTTGTTGTTGAAGAGGACACTAGAATTTGGTCTCCTTTTCCTTGTTCTATGCCAACCCAAAGGCCAAAGGCCAGAATAAAATAAATAACCACCCAAGAAAACTGATAAGGAAGTAAGTTATGGTGGAGAAGCAAAGACCAGAATCAAAATATTATAACACTTCAAAAATGTACCTTGGCTTATACTGACACATCCCTGAAGCCTTTCGATAAGAATATTCGTAAGCACTAGCTACCTCATCGTGCTGCAGGAGTTTAGCTGCAAAAAACAGAAGAGAATATCACAGATCATCATGAAACTGACAAGAACTGATACTCTATGTTCACCCCTAGAATAACTACCTCGAACTCTCCTCAAGGTCTAAACACAAATTTGCCCTTATGTTCCTACAATGCACTTACAACCCTTGTGTTAAATTTGTAAACTGCAGTGCTCTGTACTCACCGGCTTTTGTCAACTTTGCTGGAGAAAGTGCTTTTAAATATCATCATACTTTAAATTTTAGCAAACTAAATTAAAAAAACTGTAGGTGCATTAAGATTGAGGAGGTTAAGCGGGCTATTAGTAGGATGAGCATGGGAAGAGCGACTGGCCCAAATGAGATTCCGGTGGAGTTTTGGAAGAGTACAGACAGGGAAGGTATGGAGTGGTAAACTGGGTTGTTTAATGTCATTTTTAAGACTGCAAAAGTGCCCAAAGAGTGGAGATGGAGTACAATGGTCCCACTCTACAAGAACAAGGGTGATATCCAAAACTGTAACAATTACAGGGTATCAAGCTGCTAAGTCACACTATGAAAGTCTAAGAGATGGTGGTGGAGATGAATGTGAGGAGGGGTGTGTCCACTTCCAAGAACCAGTTCAGATTCATGCCAGGGCGATTGACTACAGAAGCCATCCATCTTGTGATGAGACTGGTGGAGACATACAGGAATAGGCAGAGAGACTTACATATGGTGTTCATCTTGTTTGTTGTAGTAATCCAAATTTATATAGCATATAAGAAAAAGTTATTCAGAAAATATAATTATGCATCAGCCATCAAGCGTGCTGCATGGCTCTGATTCTAGTTGCCGGAAAAGGGAACTGTCTCACTTGTGAAAATGCTTAAACTGGTCAACTTAATTATTTGTACAGAGTTTGAACTTGATTATTTATTGAAATGAGCATCGTCTAGAATAGAGGTCTATGACGAATAAGCAGTATTATGGTGATTTCATCCCCCCAACCCTTCTCCATGACCATGCACAAGAAACTACTATGTATTATGTATAGCGCATGGAAAGCAACAGAATCTCCTCCTAAATACTTATTACTGTCATGCTAATTATCAGAAATGTTAAATACATCAATAGAGACATCAGTGTCAAACTACCTTTCCAAGCCTCCAAACATAGCTCATTAACAGAAGAACCAGCAACGTCTTTTACAACTTCTTCTAGTTGACTAAGTGGCGCAGTCTTCAACTCTTGAATTATCCTGTAAATAGGTTTCCCATTCTCCAAATAAATATGATTGTTCGGGTGTCTAGTCTTGCCCCCAGCGTGCATTTCAAATTCATAAGCACTGAGAATCTGCTTATATATAAATCTGTTCAGTATGTTCATTAACGTGCATACAGACAAACTTTCAATAAAGACAGGAAACTCACTTTGGAGAAATTGCAGAATGAACAACCACACAAGTAGCCATAATCTTTTATGATTCCAAGAAGCTCCTTCTGACAGTCATTTATAGGAGTGCTTCAGGCTTACGCAGAAACCACTAAATAACAAGTATAAACAGAGAAATCCACGAATTACCTTCCCGGAAGTTGAAATGTACTTCACCTTTGCTCCTTCCAAAATTCCCGTTGACAGAAGTTTCTTGACATTTGTCGGTAAAGCATCAGAAGTGACCTTCTTAGACATTTTTAGTTCCATGTTTACAGGACATGAAAAAGGATCTCTATGTTGATAGAAAGCTTCATTTGTGCGTGAAATCCCATGTACACTCATATCATCAGATTCCATCCATGCCTGTGCTTCACAAAAGCCACCAACAGCCGCAGTCACAGGCAGAGCAGCCGCAGCAGATGCATTATCATAATCCTCCTTCCTTTTGCTAAACTTAAATGTAATCTTCCTGACACCAGTTGTGCTAAATTCCTCCGGAATTTCAAGAACAACAGAGGACTTGGCAACATCCTTAGATGCATCAATTTGATTATGCTCTTCCTCACTGACACTGTCCTCCGCACTTGAATTCCCTGATGAAAAAGATGTAATCTCTCCAGAAACACCTTGATTATTACTCAACAAATCCACCCCTTGACTACTGGCAGTGTGCAAACTTGAAGTATTCTCTCTTGGAGACAAATTTGGATTTGAAACTTCAGACAGCATATCATCTTCCTTCACATCAATCCTTACATCGGGCTGGTCATCACAATTATTCACCTTCTTCGGTTCCTTCTCACCACACTCCATTTCCTCTGTGTTTAAAGGTTCAGGTGCATGATTTGGCTGGTCATCACAATTATTCAACTTCTTCGGCTCCTTCTCACCACACTCCATTTCCTCTGTGTTTAAAGTTTCAGGTGCATGATTTGGCTGGTCGTCACAATTATTCACCTTCTTCGGCTCCTTCTCACCACACTCCATCTCCTCTCTGTTTAAAGTTTCAGGTGCATGATTTGGCTGGTCGTCACAATTATTCAACTTCTTCGGCTCCTTCTCACCACACTCCATTTCCTCTGTGTTCAAAGTTTCAGGTGCATGATTTGTCGCACAACCTTCTAATTCTACAGTTTCAGGTTCGCGGTTTGTAGCACAACCTTCTAACTCTACAGCTTCAGGTTCACGATTTGTGGCACAACCTTCAACTTGCACACCGTCTGCAGTCTCAGGTACACAGTGTGTAGCACGACATTCTACTTCTACACCATCAACAGTTTCGAGTGCACAGTTCTTGACATGATCAACCGCACAACAATCTAATTCTACCCCGTCTACACTTTCAATTTTCTGCTTCTTAACACACACCTCCTCCTGTTCAGTAGTAGCATCTACAACCCTTTGTCTATCACACTTTGAATCATCAACATTTTTCGGTTTGTCAATTTCCATCATTCCATCACTCCTAATCGCGATACAAGTATCAGGTGCACAGTTCTTGGCATGATTTATAACTAATTCCTGTTCTACACCATCTAAAGTTGTAAATTTCTCCTTCTCAACGCGTAACTCCTCCCGTTCATTAGCATCACACTTCGATTCACCAACATTTACGGATTTCTCAATTTCCATCATTCCATCATCACTCCTTACCACAATACAAGTTTCCATAACACAATTTTTGGCACAACTATCTAATTCTGCACCATCTAAAGTTCTAAATTCCTCCTTCTCAACGCGTAACACCTCCTGCTCAGTACCATCAACACACTTCGAATCATCAACATTTACGGGTTTCTCAACATCCATCATTCCAAAAACCACCACACAAAAACACCCAGAAGCACAAATTTATTCAGAAAATGAACAAACAATTAACTAAAAAATATATAGGTACTTAACCGCCAAAAAAAAAAAAAACTAACCACTCCTCACATGCAAAAAAAAAAATATTTAAAAAAATAGCACCTTCAAAATTCTAACCAAATCCCAGAAAAAACCTCCACAGCTCAAAACTCAAAAATTCCAAATCTGAATATTCAAAATATACAGAAAAAAATACTTTTGAGAGATCTGCGGATAAACACAAAAAAAAAAATAGATCTGAAAACCCAACACAAAAATTTCTTTATTTTTTTAAAAAAGGGAAGATTTATAGGGTTTATGCAAAGATTATTAATTAATTAAGGAATTGAAATCAAGAAAACAAGAAGGATTAAGGGAAAAAATTAACTGAATTAATTAATTTTTTTGGAATTTCGCGGGTATGAAAAGAGAAAGGGAGAAGTTGAGATGAGAATTGGAAGGAACGAGAAAGGGGAAAAAAGATAGGGTCATATGAGGGGAAGTTAATTGTGATTTGTGGGGTTACTATTTTTATATCTTTGGGTAGGGTCCACACACAAATATCCTATGTTATTTTGCCACGTGGCAATATGATGAGTTGGTTTTCTTTTTTTCCCATTTTTTAATATGTAATTTAAAAATTGATGAAAATCTTTTATACCCCAACTTTAATCTAAAAATCAAACAGCCCTCAACTTTGAATAATAATCATTCTTCTCCCTTTTTTTTATATAATATCTATTTCACCCTTAACATTTTCAATCTTCTATTTATATAATATTTTTTTATATGATATATATTTATTTTTCATAACCTAGGTATTTATCATTTTTATTAAATTCATTAACATTATTAGTAAAATAATTATTTTATAAATTAATCACAAAATCTAATGTTATTTTTTATCATACAAAATTTTTATATTATATGTATTAAGTATGTATGTAATTATTTATATAGATGTATGTTTTAATTCTCTCTTATTCTCTAAAGTTTATATAGATAAACGAGTTTTGATTGTCAATAATAAATTATTTTTTAAATTATAATTTAAAATTCATTAACAATAATCATTTGATTTGTTATAAATATATCTCTACAACAACATCATATCCAGTGAAATTCCATAAGTGAAGTTTGGGGAGGGTAGAGTGTATGTAAACCTTACCACTACCTCGGGAAGGCAGAAAGACTGTTTTCGAAAGACCCTTGGCTATTAATTATTTTTGTATTACCTGTATTAAAATATATTTATAAAATTATAATTACCTATTATTTTCACGTATAAATATATATTAGAGTTTTGATTTTTAATAAAATTATTTTGCTCATTTATTTCATTATAAAATGTCATTAATTTATATACTCAATTAATATTTCTCATTTTTTTTTCATTTAAAAAATATTTTTTAGCTTTTATTAGAAAATATGTTATATGGATTAGAAAATAAAAATTGTGTTTATAAAGAAGTTTTTTTTTAAAAAAAAAAAAAAAAGACAAATATTGATATAAATATAAGGGTAAAGTAGGCATTTTAAAATCAAATAGAAAAATGGGGGGAAAATGATCATTGTTTAAAGTTGAGGGGGTTGTTTGGTTTTTAGAGTAAAGTTGGGGGGTGTAAATAAGCATCACCCATTTAAAAATTGAGAAAAATAATAGTTTTGGAAATTTAAAGGAAAAATAACCTAGGGTTTTTCGGTACCTGTATTGGAGTCCGCCGACTAATTTAGATTTGCATTGGGTAGAGCTCATTGGGAATATCGCTCCCCACCAAGAGTTTTTTCATATCCAAGGCTCAGAATTGAGATAACCAGATTTTTGCAATCTAACACTCCCAGACATCTCGATAATAATAGTTTAATTTATTTTGATTTTCTTGCTTATTATAGGAATTAATTATTATACACTTATAACATCATTTGATTTTGAAATTTTATTTAACTGTTATAAATAAAAATCACTTACAAGCTTATTTTTTGAAAAAAAAAATGAAGTTTAAAAGTTCAAGAGACTTTCATACTTCATTAATTAAGAATTAAATTTTTTTTAATAAACCTATTACTAGTTGTACATGCAAATATTTAAACTCCAAAGCACATACTTTAAACCACTTAAAATTAAATTATTTTTTAAAAGCTTTTGATGTTCTGAATTCTTGTTGAAATTAATAAAGACTTACATATTTGGATAAGGTTGTTATGGGAATGTAATTATAGAAAGAGTGTGTTGTTATAATGATAGCTATCACTATTATAGGTGAGAAAAAATGATTATAGAGATAAAACATAGTAATATAAAAATTGATTTCAAATTAAACTTTGAAATAATAAGGCTATACTTGTGAAGTTAGAAATTGGCTAATCCATGTACTAGAAATTGTAGAATAGCTTAGCAAAATAAAATATGTCAATTTGTTATGGTGAAAGTTGATCAAATTTGAATTTTTAAAAACAAGTTCGATGAGTTCATGGACTTGACTTTCATACAAGAACTATGGTTAAATTGAGGCCAAAATGATATGGTCTTGCTCAATTTTTTTATGGATAAAAAGTTTGGAAGTTTCTCATAAAATTGGGAAAATGTTATTTATGGATGGAGTCAGAATTATGGTTTCGAAATTTTAATTAGTTCTTTTAAATTATTGAGTTTCAAATTAATAAATTGTATATATTCAATAAATTTTTTAAGATAAATATAAGTTTGGATCAAAATTGTTAAATTAGATCCAATTCGTAAGTGATATTCTAGCTCAGTCATATTTATTTGTATAATTTCATTTAAACTTTGGATCTTTTGGGTCTTTTCAATTTTTCAAATTTGGAGTTGATTCACATAACTAGCAAGTTTTTTCTGCACAAGTTTAATAACAGTATAGCATTGAATTAGTGGTTTACACAGTAATTTGCTTAGGCTAATTTGCACTTTCAAAAATTTAAATCATCTTAAATTAGTATTTAAATATAATTAACTCGTTTAGCTGCTCATATAAGATTAAATTCGAAATTAACGTAGAAGAGAAGTCAGACGATCCAATATGCTAGCATCGATGCTGGGTAAACTTCTTCTTGGCTGCCTATATGTGTTGCATTCTAGTTATTTGCACTTCAGCCACTATTTATGTTGGTCTTTAATTTATTTTCTTCAAGACAAATATTTTTTTGCAGGGCATAAAGTTATATTTTGGCAATATAATATTTCATAAGTCATGCTCTGTAGTATGCGTTCATAAAGAGCTTTTGCTCCCCTGGACATAAGTTCGATTGCTAAGGAAAAAAATTAAAGACCAACTTATTTAAAGGATAAAAATTAAAGATCAGCTTATTTGAAGGGCAAAAGTATAATTTTTTTTGTTGCATTCTTAACTTCCATTTTGTCAGCACTATTTTTTCCAGGTTAATAATATTTTGATCCCTCAATTATTAGAAAATTTTGATTTTAATCTTTTTGATATCTGACTAAGCATATTAAATTCTTAATTAATTGAACTGTACACTTTTGATATCTATGGTTTTGAACATTCACATATTTACCAATTCTATTAATAGTTCCACCATTTAATTATTCATTGTTATGTTAAATATGTAATGTTACTCTATATTTGACGCTAATATAATTATATGGGAAAAGGCATCGTTTTCATCCTAAACTATACCCAAAAAGTCGATGTCATACTTAAATTATTGTCGCGACCTATTACACACTTGTACTACTTAAAAGTGAATTTATTTCCACCTTATAAATATTACACCACTTTCATAAACTGTGGTGTTCCACACGCGCATGCCACGTCTGCGCCATGTCAGCGCCACACAGAAAATACAATAAATTTATTATTTTCATTACTTTGTCTTTTTTCTTTTAAATTAATTTTTTTTTTTTCTTTTCCTCTACCCCCATCAAAAAATCTCTATTGTTATAGATGCATCACTATTGCCAAATTCAATTATCATTCATCACCACCGTCAACTTCACCTTCCGCCAACAAAGCTTCCTTTCTTCTAACCACTTTGTATCATCCATCTTCAACGCTCTTCTCTCTTCTTCATTGATTTTTCTATGAGGTAAAAAATTCATTTTTAGAGTTAAAGAAGTGAGATGCGGAACGACAATCTGCCCAACAAAATTCCGATAAAGATGTTGAAAAAGTAAAATTCGCAGGTGAAGTTGTGAAGAAATTGGTAGCGGCATTGTGACGAAATTGATAGAGGTAGGCGATGAAATTGATAGTGATGGCGGTGAAAGTGGTGATGCTGGTAATTGGGTGATGAAGGTATGGCGGAGGTGGTGAAATGGGTTGATAAACTTGTGATTTTTGTTGGTGATAATGAAATTAATAGGGATGTGGTGGTTGTTCTTCATTAATTTTCGATTAATGTGAAGAAATCAATGGTGGTGTGGTGATTCATCTTCACTATTTTTTGACAAAGTTGATGAAGAATGTACAGTGAGTTGGGTGTGAAGAAGAAGATGTGGTTTAGGGGGTGGGGGTGGATTTTGATTTTTTTTATTTAATTTTTTTACTCAAATGTGCTTATTTTTTAATTTAATTAAATTTTTTTTACCACATCGATTTTAGGGGTTAAATAAATTCACTTTAAGTAGTACAAGTGTGTAATAGGTCGCGACAATATTTTAAGTGTGACATCGACTTTTCGGATATAGTTTAGGGTGGAAACGATGATTTTTTCCATAATTATATAGATTGTCAAATACCATTAGTATTTTCCACATGAAGGGATCAGAAACACACATTCTAATTAATTAGACGTTTAATATATAAAGTCATATATCGTAAAAGATCAAAAGTAGTTTTATCAGTAATTTAGAAACCAAACATACAGTTATCGTCTTTTCTTATTTTCTTTTCCATTTCATTAATACTTTTCTCTTTTTGCATAGTAGAATCACACAACACACGTTGTTTGTGTGCTTCCTGATCATGAGAAAAGAAAAAATTGTTAGAAAATTCAATTCATATTTGATGTAGAATCACGCAAAGCAAGTTGTTGGAATGCTTCTACTCACGAGAAAAGAAAGAACGATGGCAAAATTAATTTCAAATTTGATTGTTTATTGTATATTAATTTTTCGGTACGTATATTGCACGACTAAGTCACACTTTATAGTAGATAGTGTTACAAAATACAATTAATATTATTAAAATAATTTTTAAAATAAATAATTACATATAAAAGAATAAAGTACATATTTCTATAAATGATTACAATGGACCACAACATAGTGGCATATTTGTTGAGTTAAATTACATGAAATTATTTTAATCCAATAAGATGAAAAGGCACAACAATCTACTTCTACACCATTTACGATTTCAAGTGCACCCTTCTTCGCATGAATTGTGGCACAACTGCCAACAATCTACTTTATAATATCTACAGTTTGAGGTGCACAATTAGTAGTGTGATAGTGATACTATACAACAATCTAATTCTACACAATCAAGAGATATTATTTCTAAATCTCTATTTGAGTACGAAGAATATAAATATTTATCAATTAAAAGTCTTTCTTCTTGCTCCTCTAAAAAATCTCATATGCTTAAATTAACAGATTTGCAAAAAGGTATTTTATTGTATGCGAATGCAAGATTGCAGAATGATGATAAAGGTGCAAGTATTGGTGTTGCGATTTTGAATAATCTTAGAAAATTGCTCCATGCCATGGACCCTGATTCAATATATTGGAAAAGTCATGACTACTCAAGCGATTGCTAATAGGTATGCTATTGAATGTGTTATTAGCAAGAGGTGGAAGAGTGTTAAGATTTTATCTAACGCTAAAAAAGTTTTTGACATGATTCAGAAACAAAGGGATATTTCATGGGAGATAGAAGTAATGTGTGAAGATAGTTGGAATCTCTCAAGCATGTTGAATCGTGTCGATTTTATCTATATTCCTAGATGTTTGAACAAAATAGCTCATAATTTAGCGAGATTTTCTATTTATTTATGAATGAGATCTCTTGAGAGAAGTTTTTCCCAAATTGGATCATAGATGATGCTAAAAGTACTTTTGAACTATGTAGCTCGCTGATGCGGTAATACTAAATGTTAAATTTTGGAGGAAAAAAGTTTCAAATTTCTGCTTCTCAACACGTAGCTCTTGGTCAATAGCATCGACAATCCATTTTCTTTTGCACTTTGAATCAACATTTACCGATTTATCAATATTCATCATTGCATCACTCATCACCGCGATACAAACTTTACTTTCCCTTAACCCCCTCCCTCAATCTAAAATACACCCAGGGGCGGACCCTTAGGAAAAATTTGGATGCTCCTCAGAGTAGGTCTAATTATATAAGAAATTGAAGGAAACAGATTTAATAAGCTAAGCTAAAGCACCCACAAACAATAAGTCTGACTGAGTGTTTTGGTTAAAGAGGGGTGTTGAAAGCTCACTTATGAGAGTGTGTGGGAGTTCGAATCCCACTAGAGTCTCTTTTTGAACCAAAGATAATTATGCATATTTTTAGTTCTTTCGTAGCCACGTTTTGACCCAAATCGGATGCTACTTTTGTTTTCTCCCTTCTTTTACTTATACATAATTCACTATAACAGAGAAAGAAAGAAAATCGGCTTCATAAATAAAGAATTAAAGACTCCAAAGTTTGACCCCTCCTGAACATTAATGTTAATCAACCAATTTTTTTTTCTCGTCAGTTGCGTCTTTTCATCATAGATTCACGATATTCATAATACAAATATAAATAGTTTTAATCAATTTTTTCGTTGTCATCTTCAAATAATTGTGCACTTATACAATTATACTATATAATGAATAGTAACTATACGTTTAAAAATGTTGAGCACTGAACCCAAAATCTTAAATCGGCAACTGAATACACCTTATTGCAAACTTAATCCTACCAAAGAACCATCATACAAAAAGTTATGCAAGGTTGTTGGTGTGCTTCTCGTTCACGAGAAAAGATCGAATAGTGACAATGTCCAATTAATGTTTGATTACTTGTAGTATACATTATCCAGTATACTAGCTTCTTCCACATACGGTGCACGTGCATATCACATTTTATACTTTCTTTTCGTTATTGCATCATATCAATAAGTTATTACTGAATCAAAATAATTTTTTAAAATATCTTTTTCACATCAAAAGCACATTAAAACAATTTCTCTACCTCTACAATATAAATGTAATATCTAGGTACAGTCCACTCTCAAATCGATTACCAAAAAAAAAAAAAAAAGAACATTTTCTTGTTGATTAATTCAAAAATTGGACCATTAAGGATCAAAAATTAATTAATTGAATATTTTATTGATTTGATTATTGAGTTAGGGTGTTCATACACTGAAAATCAATAAACTAAACCAATAATACACAAAATTGAAACAGAACCGATGAACACCCTTATTTAAAAGCATACTTTTATTAGACCAAGAAATTATTAAAAACAACCTTTATATCTCCGTTTATAACAATAATATCTACCACACTTCATCTGCCCCAAACCGATAAGCAAAACTAGAGTGGAACTAGATGGCGTGGGATTGACGCAGAGGTAGGCAAAGAAAAGATTGTTGATGACCCCATCATTACTTTCCAATCTGGTACACAAATGACATGATACCAAAGGCCATGAATAGAAACATATTATAATACACCTACTTAAAATGCCCTTTTTAGTTCGGCTTGGCTATCTCAAGCTAAGCCTTAGCTTGCTTCTTTTACAGAAACTGTCTTCCATTGTGTTTAGAATCCATAAAGGCATAGATTTTACTGTGTATTTTAAAGAAATTTAATCGACATGATGTATATGATTATTTTTTTAAGGATTGAACAAAATGATTTTATCTAAATGAAGGTACTTTAAACTTCGACAATGTTATTTACATCTACTCTCATTGCACTAATAACAAAAGTTGACAGACCTGAATTCGCTAATCAATTTAGGCCAATATCTTGTTGTAATGTTATTTTTAAGTGTGCTGCTAAGTTGATTTGTACAAGGCTAAAGATTGTTGTGAATCACTTGGTTGCTGAAAATCAGGCTACATTTGTACAAGGTAGATCCATGATACACATTGTATTAATTTGTCATGATATTTTGAGACACTATACTAGGAAAACCTCAACAAGGTGTTTAATAAAGATTGATCTTAAAAATGCTTATGATATGGTAGAATGGGATTTTCTTGAGAAAGTTATGCTTGGATTTGGTTTTCCAATGAAATTTGTGCAACTAGTCATGACATGTGTTACATCCACTAGGTTCTCGATAAAGGTGAATAGAAGTAGTTGTGGATACTTCAATGGTAGAAGGCGTTTAAGGCAGGGCGATCCTGCTTCTCCGCTATTATTTGTCTTGGTTATGGAATATCTATCAAGGACTTTGAAAACTATGAGCTGCTTTTCAGACTTCAAGTTTAATTCTATGTGCAAGGATTTAGGATTAGCTCACTTAACCTTTGCTGGTGATTTGATAGTGTTCTGTAAGGGTACTACAAAGGTTGTGACTAAAGTGATGGAAGCTTTGACTCACTTTTTTGCAGTTACAGGGTTGGAAGCAAACATGACTAAGTCTAGTATATTCATGGCAGGGGTCACTGATGATGTTAAGCAACAATTGCTAGAATGTACAGGGTTCTCACTTGGCAGTTTCCCTATCAGATACCTTGGGTTCCCTCTATCTTCTAAGAAATGGAATAAGGTGGAATGTCAACAACTAGTGAGCAAGATCACCACAAGAATAACCATGACATACTCTAAGCAGCTATCTTATGCTGGCAAGATCCAGGTAGTAAATGCTGTATTTTTTGCTATTTATAATTTTTGGGAAGCTGTGTTTATCCTTCCTCAGAGTGTGCTTAAGGAGGTGGATAGAAAATGTAGAGAGTACTTATGGGGAGCTACTACTGAGAGGAAGAAGATTGCACTTGTAGCTTGGGAGGTGGTTTGTCAACCCAAAAAGTGTGGTAGACTAAATGTGAAGCATTGTAGGCTATGGAACGTAGCTTCAGTAGGCAAGCTCTTATGGCAGTTGGTCACTAATCAAGAATCCATATGGATAAAATGGGTCCATGAATTGTATATGAAGGAGCATGCAGATATTTGGACATACAAAGCAGGCCTGATTGTAGTTGGTACTGGAAGAAATTACATTCTTTGAAGGACATGATGAAGATATGATACTTGGCTAATCAGGCTCAACTTACCGTTACTGGTAAGTATTCGATAACTAAGATTTATATTGTCGCTCTCAAGCGCACACGCAAGTGTAGGTGGTCGTACAAATAATACAATGGCTCTTCGTGAGTCAAATATCGATCCCACAGGGACTTGTGTTTAACAAGCAATCCAATTCAAGCATTACTATTCAAGTTAAACAAGTGCAAATTGTAACTAAGGGAGATTTAATTTGTTTTTTTATAACTACAGAATAGAAATAACGACGATAAGTAAATTGAATTGTAAACAATATATGGAGAGTTCCAGGGTTGAGGCGTTTACTTCACATTCATGCCTACCTATGGTTTCTAGCCGGTGTTAGTGTCTATCGTAATTATTGATCTATGGGGTTGATATTCAACTTGGGAATGGTCATCCTCTAAGTATTTTACCCAAATTAATCTCATAATTACATCGTTGAGTGGTGATATGAGTCTTTAATTCAGATGCATTAAACTATCTTCCCGTTTCATTAACCAAGTGGGGCATTTAGGTATATTACTATCCTAACCGCAAATCATTCTTCAACAATCAATATATAACTATTAAAGACATGATCCACACTCCTTACATTCTTCATTCCATCTCTCCACTCCTATGATCAATTTGTTTCGAGGCTAAGATTTATCCTAAAATTCATGACGCTTTAGAATAGTAAAACAAGAACTCAAGAACAATCACATGACTTGTGACTTGATAAACGAATAAACCAACTATAAAACCATAATTAAGAAATCATGTTCGTAGCCTCAACCCTAGAATTAGGGTGTTTAGCCACTCATATTCATACAAACAATCTCCATAAGAGTCCACAATCAAAATTACAAGAAAGAAAAGTAAAGGAAGAAAGAACCCTAATGTAACACCCCGTACTTTTATAACCTCACTTGATACCTTGGATCATACCTACATAGGTGTTGAGATGCCATGCATATGTGTTTTATAGTGTCATTGGTGAAACATTTGATATCGGGACGTAACATGTGCGATTAGATCGTCGTAGGAGGTGTGTTGTGATTTCATGGAGCAATTGGGTAAAAACTCGTATACATTCTAACCTCATTTGGTGACTTTAAGTCATGTTTACTTGATGGTTAAGATCACTAAGTAAGTATTTTGTAGTGTTTTGATAAGGGATTGGACGATACGTAAACGTCGGATTAGTGGCCGGAAATTTAAGCAAAATGCTGAAACTTGTGCCACTACCCTGTTTCAGGGGTGTGGCGCAAGACACCAGCCTGCATAAACTTCAGAGAAGGCCCAATTCTTGCGCCACTACCCTGTTTCAGGGGGTGTGGCACAAGGCACAAAATTATGCCCTTTCCGGCGTGGTTTCGTAACGCAATCCTACGACGATTTCTCGATGGTTTCTTTTGGTTCTTTGGAGTTATTTGAGCATTTTTAAAGCTTCAAACACTTCAATATACTCCTACATACTCCTACATGATCAAATCATGAAATGTGAATAGTAATCCAAAATGTTCAATGAAGCCAAGGGCGACTAGAATTTCAATTTTTGCGATCGAAAGGACGAATGAGAAATGTTTAAAAGAATATTGTCGTGACATTATGGACTTATGTAAACATGAGATATATGGTGAATAATACATGAAATTGGATGGGTTACATGGGTATGTGTTATTGGGCCCAAAGTTAGGCCCAAAATGAAATAAAAGACTTGGCCCAAATGGGTCACTTGACCCATTCTTGCCATGACCACTCCATTATTGCTCCCAAATGGCTAAGGATGACTTGAGCACTATATAAGGGACCCAAAAATCAGATTTATTGAGGCAAAACACACATGCTTTTTCATTCTTTTTCTAGAAAAATCTCAAGAACACCTTTTGGACTTCCAAAAACCCTAAGGCATTTTTGGACAAGATCATCCTATTCCAAGCTTTGGTAAGTGTTTATTTTCATGGATTAACATATTATATGCATGGGAGATTATGTATATTATGCTAGTTGTGTTGGCAAGATGATGAATAGTGTATTTTTGCCTTTGGTGAAAGATGTGTCATCTTGGTGATTTGAACTTGAATTAGGCCTTGTGCCTTTGATGAAAAAGCATGGTATGGACAAAATATGAACATGTATGGTGTTATTTTTAGCATTAAACTTGTTCTTGTCAAAAAGTGGAAATTATGGGATTTTGGCTGATATGTGTTATGAGTTGTATTAAGGTACTTTGATGGATTATTTGGGATGTGTTATGGATAAGAAAGTGTAAAGGAGAAGTATTGTGGTGAAATGTGTTGATTTTTATGTATTGGTCAATGTTGGGAATATTATGGAATTTTTGAAATAATAGTATGATTAATGGTTTTGTCAAGGGGAAATGACATATTTAAAGGCAAACATGTAACTCATTGACATGGTATGCATTTATAAAGTGATTGGTGGTTAATGTGAATTTCGTTATGTATTTATGTTGTAGAGTGACACATAAAGAAGGAGAGGGATTATTGTATACGCATCAAAGGTGGTATATTCGTATTGTAAATCCAAGGTATGTAAGGTTACTTTGTCCGTATCTTTCTGCGGCAAATAGTGTTCACATTGACATGTCACTAGTCCTATCCCGAAATGTGCTAAGGTATCCGATATCCGTATATCACTAGTCATTGTCATATATTTTCTACTCATGGATCATTTGTGAATCTCATGTCTCATATTCATGGTTAATGTTCCGAAAGCTCAAATAAAGTTACGTTCCAATATTCCAATAGTGCCTATACTTGTGTCTCTTGTTCATGGATTATTGTCCTATGGTTCCAATGGTATCATGGTGCTAGTAATGTTATATTTCTCATGATGTTTATTCACATGTCTCTCACTCATTGGTTCAAAGTTTCCAATAATGTTATGTCCCAAAGTTCCAAAGTAATGTTATGATTATCAAAGTATCAATCTCAAAGTAATGAACAAAGTAATGCAAATGTGGTCAATGATCAAGTACGGGTGGCAAGTCTAGGGGCGTAAGCCTAGCTCGACTCGATCTCGAGATTTGGATTTATGGGTGGCAAGTCTAGGGGCGTAAGCCTAGCTCGACTCGATCCCGATGTATTGATTTATGGGTGGCAAGTCTAGGGGCATAAGCCTAGCTCGACTCGATCCCAATATGATGTATGATATGAAAAGACCCACTGATCAGTAGGGGCCCGGGTACATTGTTATCATTGAGCATTGAGATAAAGAAAGCAAATAAAGTAATGAAAGCAATCCACATGGTTTCCCAAAATACCAAATGGTGATTTATGCACATTGATTATTCATATGTTTTGAGTTCATTGAAATATTCATGTATTGTACAGTTTCATCTGAGCCTTGCATACTCAGTACTTATTTCGTACTGAACCCTCTCGGGGAATTTACCTTACTTGCTGCAGGCGCAGGTCCCAGTAGGCCACCCCAGTAGAGTGCCAGTGTTAGCAGTTCTTTGGTGAGCTCCAACTCATTCGGGGCTTCTCCGAGTCAGAGTATATACATGTCTTGGTATTGTACATAATGTGTAAAGCGGGGACTTGTCCCGACTTATGGTTCATTTTGGTCAATGCTCTTGTTAGAGGCTTTTGTAGACCGATGTGGGTGTATCAGTGTAAAAGACATATGTTGTTTTGACTGGATGGCCTCAACGGCCAAGTTTCATATGTATGTATAAATATGTCCCATGTTTTCCCTTTATTCGTCTTTCATGTTCTGAGATGCACATGAGTGAACATAGGCAAAAGTTGGTTCTCTCGGGCCTTATCGGCTACGGGTGCCAGTCACGTCTCGATGGGATTCGGGGCGTGACAAAAGGAGCTCTTTCACAATTTTGGGTTTTTTGAGGTGTTTTCACTTTTTTTAAGCTCAATTTTTTCTATCACTTAATAAAAAAGTACATTCAAAGTCTACAAAATTTTTGAAAATACTATGACCAAACACAATTTCAATTCTATTTTCAATTTCAAAAATATCAAATAAAATAAATACATTTTTAATTTTCATATCCAAACAAATCCAAATTTTTAAAGGAGAAGTTACAGAGTCCGGAGCATAAAGGGCTATAATTTTGGCCAAAAATTTCAAAGGGGACAATGGATTCCAAAAGAAACCAAAGGGGACAAAACACTGGGCGTCCAGCGATTTGTAAATCGCTAGCCAGCCAGCGATTTACAAGTCGCTGGACCCACAACGACTTACAAGTCGCTGGACCCACAACGACTTACAAGTCGCTGGACCCCCAGCGACTTACAAGTCGTTGGACCCACCGTGACGGCCTGTTTTTAGGGTTACAATTAAGTTTGAACTACTTCATTAGCATTTTTTTTACACCTTAAGCTCATTTTTTAAAAGAAAGTCATATTTAATATGCTAATTAACTTTACACCTTAAGCTCATTTTTTAAAAGAAAGTCATGAGTCCAAACTTATTATTCAAAAAAAAAAAACCATGAGATTTACCTATATATTTATTTTATTTTTTTATTAACTTTATTCACTTGATTAAATTAAGCTTATAAATTTTTTTTAAGACATTTTCTTCACAATTCAAAAAAATTATAGCCACCATAGTAATAGATTAATAACATATTATAAGTTAAAAAATGATGAAATACCTTTTTCTGCTTGTAGGGAAAAAATAAGAGAGGAAAATACTATTATTTTCTTAAAAATAAAATTTTTTGAACCAAACCGATATTAGCCAAATTGATGGATATGAATTATATATATTTGATTTTAATAATTAAAAAATTAACTAAATTGATTTGATTTTAGTTTTAACCAAGAAAGGACCTAAACCAAACTATGAACACCCCTAATTAAAAATATTGCATGTGAGTTTTAATATTAATTAATTTAAATAATTATATATTATAGTGCATTGCTAAATTAGCAAACTTAATCATTGTTGATAAATATTTTACTTATTTTTTATAATTTCTTTTCATATATTGAACTATGTAATACTTGACAATTATCTTTTAGAACATTATTTTTTCTTGAAAAGAGTTACTTTGTTCTATTCTATTAAATGTAATACGTATATCTTTATAACTGAACAATGGAAAGTTGACATATTATTAATGAAATTTTTTTTTAAAATTTAATATTGGGGATGTTAAATAAAGGGCATTTTTGAGCTCAAAGGTGGATGTGGAGGGCATTTTGGAGCCTAAAGGTGGATGTGAAGGACATTATAGAACCTAAAGGTGGATGGAGGGTATTTTTACACCATTTTCAATAAGTGAAGGGCATTTTAGGCCCTTTTCTGTTATCCAAATGAACTAGTTCAACATCTAAATTACCCTAAACCCTAAAAAAAATGTTAATAAAGTAGTTCAAACTTAATTGTAACCCTAAAAATAGGCCGTCACTGTGGGTCCAGTGACTTGTAAGTCGCTGGGTGTCCAGCGATTTACAAATCGCTGAATGCCCAGCGTTTTGTCCCCTTTGGTTTCTTTCAGAATCCATTGTCTCTTTTGAAATTTTTGACCAAAATTATAGCCCTTTATGCTCCGGACTCAGAAGTTACACCTAAAAGTTAAAGACATCTACAATTAAGATAATCTAATTATTTACGACAATAAAAACACTTTTCTCCTTCTGTAATTGCAGCGGCGTGGTGGGCATCAACAGCTAAGCCGAGTAGCCGACGGCTTCTAGCTTCAAATACTAATCCCCACTTTCTCCTTAGAAAAATCTTTTACGCGGCGCAAAGTCATTGCTTTACAACCCACCCACCCCCCGCCCCCCAAGGCGCTCACCAGAGCCACCCTTAATAAGAAGAGCTTCCTCCTCCGTTAATCCACACATAAACTCCGTTATTCAGCTCCCCAAAAATCCTCCTTCAACTTCTTCTCTCAGTACAACCAAAATGGTGAGTATTCATTTTTCTCTTACTTTTCTCTCTCTCTTTCCTTTCTCTCTTTCCTTTTTAAAGCATAATTAGTTTTCTTTTGTGTTGTGTTGTGTGGTCGTTTTTGTTTTTTTTTGGTTTGTTATATGGGTTTTGGATTTTGATATGTGATTTATCTGGTAAAGAGTTTTTCAGAAACAGCCTCTCTACCTCTCCGAGGAAGTGATTAGGTCTGCATATACTTTATTTTTCTCAGACCTCACTTGTGGAATTTTACTAGTATGTTATTATTGTTGATTTATCTGAAGCCAAATTAATCCTGTGTCGGTACGTACATTGGAGCCAAATTAATCTTGATTCCTGCTGGGTAGGGCCCGTCTGGGGGAAGTGCTTATTTTTTTTTTTTATTGAGGACTCGAAATTGAGACCTCTGGTTAAGGTGCAACACATCTTTTAGAGGTGATTTTTGTAGAATTTTTTGAGATAAGCTGTGTAGGTCGTGGGAGATGTTGTGAATTTCAGGATTGATCTGAGTATTGATCAACACATCTTTGGGTTGTTCTTTTAATTGAGAATTTCTGAATCATTTTTCATGTGGGTTTAGCTGACAAATTGAGCTGGTATATTGTGGATATAAGGTGTTTGATAATTTGCTTGATCTACTGACTTTGTTATACAACATTTAATTTTTTCTTTTAGGGGCATGATCTATACAATTTCAAAGTGATATGTTTTTTTTTTTTAGGACTTTTGGATTTATAAAAAGCGCATGCATAGGCTAATGTGATCAATTTATATTCTTCACTTTTAAAAATGGATTAGAATCATTGAGCTATAGTTGCTCATGTGATCAATTTAACTGTGGAAAAGTTCTAACATGATTGGGGGATGTGATATTGTTCATGCTATAGGCTAACGCAGCATCTGGGATGGCCGTGCATGATGACTGCAAATTAAGGTTCTTGGAGCTGAAAGCAAAAAGAACTCACCGATTTATTGTCTTCAAGATTGAAGAGAAGCAAAAACAGGTTGTGGTTGAAAAGGTTGGTGAGACAACTCAAAGCTACGAAGACTTTGCGGAAAGTCTTCCTGCTGATGAATGCAGATATGCTGTCTACGATTTTGACTTCGTGACCGAGGAAAATTGCCAGAAAAGCAGGATCTTTTTCATTGCATGGTATTCTAAATGTTTCTATGCATTTTAATGGATACTATAGAGGCACTTTTGTCTCATTTATGGTTTTTCTTTGTAAGGTCCCCTGACACAGCAAGAGTGAGAAGCAAGATGATCTATGCCAGTTCAAAGGACAGATTCAAGAGAGAACTCGATGGTATTCAGGTTGAGTTGCAGGCCACTGATCCAACTGAAAAGGGACTTGATGTAATTAAAAGCCGGGCGAACTAGGTATGGATGGTTAGGTATCAGATAGATCTGTACGCGGGAATCTTGATGCAATCATTTTAATTAAATGTTCATAGCTTGTGGGACAAAAACTTGGCTAGAGATGATATCGGTACCAAGTACTATAGTATATGCTCTATTTGACTCTGAACGAGCTTTATGGTAGTCTAATTTAAGATGTGTTTTATTTTCTTAGAAGTCATTGATCCGAATGTTTAACTTGTCGCTTGATTCTACAAGCTGATGCATATCCTTTGTGAGGGATAGGACTCGTTTTAAATTGTTTTTGAAGTTTGATTAGCATCTTACCTAAGATTCTTGTTCTGGAATTTGAGAAGATGTCAATAACTACATAAGAGTTCACACTTAGAGAGTTCTTCTGCGAACTATGGATCATCTTAATGAGAACAGTTACAGTTGAATTGGATAATTGTTTTATCCAATAAATCGTAGAAAACATTTCTTTGTGATGCCATTGTATTCCTTGAGCCGAGGGTCTATCGGAAACAACCTCTCTGCCTTCTAAGGTTGGGGAAAGGTTTGCGTATACTCTACCCTCCCTAGACTTCACTTGTCGGATTATACTGGGTATGTTGTTGCTTGACCTTTTATTGGCTTATTCGTTGGAGTTGACCCTAAATTTTACCCTCATGACACTGAAATTGTAGTATATGAATGCAACTAGCAGCTAATTTCATTTACAAAAGAGAGGGGACAAGGAAAATAAAGACTGGTTTTCTTATTTATTTAACTTTCCCTTTATGTGTTCTGGTTCTGGTATAATTGGAGAAGAGATTAAAAAGAGAAGCAGAAGTCATTTTCCTTTTTTGTGCAAAACACCAACCTTTGAACCGTTTGGTCCATTCAAACAAACAATCAGGACAAAACCCTCTCTGACTCGGCCTAGTGGCCAATGAGGTAGGTTGAAAATATGTAGTCTCACGTTCAAATTCTAGCGGTGGTAAGGACAAGCATCCAAGGGGGTAAGGCCAACAAAGTTATTTGAGAACCATGAAGTTTCAGTTTTAGGTTTAAATTTCAGTGGAGACAATCATTAAGTGGTTTCTTTTCATCCGCTTAAGCTTTGGTCAACTGAGTTGCTCGGTATATATGATGGTGGGAGGTAATTGGTACCTCACAGAATTAGTTAAGGTGCAAGCAAGCTAATCTGGATTACAATTATATAAAAAACATATAATAGAGCAAGAAATTTCTTTTCTAGTTTCTCACCGGTATTCAATATTCACTTTGAGGTCCTGATTAATTGGAATTTGCGGCCGCATGAAACCTAATAAAGAAAATTTTAACATGTAAGTAGATAAAATTGACAAATAGCCACTTTTCAAACCGCTAATTAAGATTTAGCCACTTCTTAATACATTGGCCAAAGTTACTCTTAAACTAATAAATAAATACAAAATAATTCATCTTCTCATAAGAGAAAACGTTTAGAAATTAATATATTTGTGTCTTTCCAGCAAAAATAAATAAATAAAATTCTTAGAAAGCATTTTTTTTTTGTCAACTTATAAAGTACACTTGACGACGCAAGTTTGAGTCTTTCGATTAATTTTAGCAGGCGTTTGATCACCTTTTTCAAACATTTCACTTTATTTAAAATTTACGAAATTGGAGTTGAAGATAAAATTATATTTGATTATATTTTTTATTAAAAAGAAAAAAGAACATTTTATTTGATGTTAGAAAATTTTCAAAAATATATAAGTCAATATAAATATTACGCTACATAGCCAAATATATAATATTATATCTGAGGGAAAATCCATTATATATAATGTATTGATTCTATATAAAAATATAATAATAATTAAAAGATATTTATACATAAATATAAACTAAATCAGTTGATAAGTTTAAAATATATAAACTACGTGACATAAATATTTCTCCACACTATACCCGGTTCGTATAAAGGACTAAACCATAAACCCCAACATGTCCCTTTAGCTTCTTCTATATTTGTAATAATAAATCAAAGTTAAATAGAAACCAAATATGTGTAGGATTCGATATTTATTTATTTAATTCATATAATTAGTAAGAATTTGTTTAGCCTAAATAATATAGGAATTGATTTTTGTCCTAACTAAATTTGGTTTGCACTATTATAAATAAAGGTATTGCTAGCTATTTTTTATTAAAATAATTTGCAGAGAAGTAGTGGAAAATAGAGAGTTGTAAGGAGAATTATTCGAGTTTATAAATAAAATATTTTTCTTCGTAATTGAAATACAGGTATATATATTAATTCCTCTAATTTTTTCATGAATTTTCCTTGCTATGTTACTTGTTTTTCACATGTTTGTCTAGTTTTTTGGTAATTCTTTTTGGATTTTTTTGTTGACTATTGGAGGTTTAAGCATATAGAACTCTCTATTTTATTTTATTTTTGGTCATTTATTTGATTATTTTTGGTGGATAATTTGGAGTTGAATTTGCATTCTTGTTTATTAGTAATTTTTGTGTAACAAGGTATTGATGGCGCAGGATTATGACATTAGAGTTTTGGTTATGTCATTCTTTCGGGGGAATAATCTTTTTTCAATTTGTTTTATGGAAACACATTATTGTTATTTGATAGCCGTGGTATCTGGGCTAACTTTCACACGCTTCAACTAAATTCACGAGTTACCTGCCACCTCCTACCAACAACATATATGTAACTGTGTCCATCAAGGCTAGGATAGATGGAAAGAATCACCTAGTATTTTTTAGACCACAAATTGTGGTGTAATTGATTATTAAATAATGTTCATATGGATAGTTGTGTGAGGATTTGCCTAAGAATTGAGATTGTATTGTCTTGCCGAAAGTTATTTTTTTTCTTTTCTGGTTTGTAAAATCTCAGGAGGCAAGAAAATAGTTGTTGTACTTCTTCTACATGGAGCTATATGAAATTTTTTGTTACTTACGTGTGTTTGGTATGAAGGAAAATATTTCCTTGGAAAACAAGTTGGTTTCTACTTATTTTCTAGTGTTTAAGTAAGCAAATAAAATGTTATTTCATAAGTATTTATGTGTAATCAGCAAAATACTATAGAGGTGAGAGGGGGTGAGGTGCGGGGGTGGGGGGTGGGGAGCCAACTTGTGGCTAGGGGCCCCTTTTGGTGGAAAATTATACTATTTATACATAATTAATATATATATATTTTTTTTTGTATATGTATTTGATGTTGAACCCTTTGGTTAGTTCATGTATTTACATCTTTAGATTTTGAAACCTCCTTTGGCTGAAAATTATACTATTTATACATAGTTAAAATTATTTTTTATGTATATGTAGTTGACGTTGAACCCCTTCGGTTAGTTGGGAGCATTGGGTGGGTGAGAGGATACAATAAACATAGAATATCACTTATAGAACTTGTTTTCTCTATTTCCATTAAGTGAAGTCATTTTCTTCAATTTTAAGGAACTTGTTTTCCTAGAGAAAATGTTTTCCAAAAATTTTGTCCAACCAAACATGGGAAAATAAGAAAACATCTCCATACCAAACACACCCTTATTCTGTTCTAAACGACCAGTAAATAGAGCTGAGGTTATAGTTATGGAAAACCAAAATAACAGTAAGCACGAAAGGAGGGGGGGCTGGTAAGGTTTTGCGCGTTGTATTGAATTAAGCCCCTCTGTTAGAGATGTTCCACAAATGTCTGCGATTGAGTGGATAGCTCTACGAACGAATGAATCGGAAAATTAAATGAAATATGTTCTTTTTATACATCTATGTAAAAAGCACTTACCTAAGTTTCAAATTTCGCAAAATAAAATAGAAGGGTGGACAAAAATCTCAATTGAAATTGAAAGAATAAGTTGAATTCAATCAAAGAAGCAATCAACAAATCAAGTTGAGGTATCAAAATCCTGTCTTCTTTCGTTTCGACAACTTAGTTTTCTGTAATTTGCAAAATCTGTGGTGCCTTCAGGTTTTTCACCCAGGGAAAGATTCCAAGGAACTCATTTATGTTTCAAAACAATGAGTGTTGCTATTTGTTTTTAGCAAAAAAAGACACTTAACATTCCTGCTTTTTCTTTGGCTCATTGATAGGATTTTGTCTTAGTCTCTTAGATATTCCTTGACACGTGATTCAACATTTAATGTCATATTGTTGTTATTTCTAGTTGGAAGAACCTGTCTAATTCTGATAATCCATCTAACTTCTCATCTTCAGGTGAAAGGTATAGTTTTCTAGATCCTCACAATGGCGATTTTTGCCAAACTTGAGAATGCTTTGAAGCGAGCTGAAGGTTAGTTGTTTCTGTCATCATCCCGTTTGGCAGTTCCATTTGGCAGAAGTAATTTTGACATTTTCTCTGCTAGTTAAATTGTTACTTCCAACTGTCTTAGTTAGTTGAAAATATGACACTGCACGACATGTAGCTAGTCACATCAATATATGACATTATATCTAAATGTTTAGGCTGGGATCGGTGAATGGTTGTTTGTGAAGGCTATATTGGGAGGGGTCACATATATCCCTTTTCCCAGTAATTCATTTTTTTCTTTTCTTGTGTAGGTATGGTGGTGGTTGTCATAAAAGTTTTATATTTAGAAGAGTTACTAGCACAGACTTCCTAAAACTGCAGCAACTCTGTCCATATATCTTTACGTTTCTATGTTAGTTGTATTGGTCAATCAAAAGCACTCAATTGTTCTCTTTAATCATTGCTGTGCTTAATTTTCTGATGCAGAACTGATTAATGTTGGACAAAAGCAAGAAGCGTTGCAAGCACTTCATGATCTTATTGCATCAAGGATGTATAGATCATGGACAAAGACACATGAGAGAATAATGTTCAAGTATTTAGAGTTATGTGTTGACATGAGAAGGGGGAGGTTTGCCAAGGATGGCCTAATTCAATATCGTAGTATCTGTCAACAAGTGAACATTAATTCACTGGAGGAGGTGATAAAGCATTTTATGCATTTAGCCACTGAGCGAGCTGAACTGGCTCGCAATCAAGCACAGGCCCTAGAGGAAGCTCTGGATGTGGAAGGCTTAGAAGCTGATAAAAGACCTGAAGATCTTATGTTGAGTTATGTTAGTGGGGAGAAAGGTAAAGATAAATCTGATCGTGAACTGGTCACACCCTGGTTTAAGTTCTTGTGGGAGACATATAGAACTGTTCTAGAGATCTTGCGCAATAACTCAAGGTTGGAGGCTCTGTATTCTGTAAGTATCCCTCTCCATTTCTTTCTTTATTATTCTCCTTTTCTTCTAGGATTTTGGAGTCAACCTCGTACTGTGTGTATGTCGGCACATTAGGGATTTGGGTATCCTGACTTTTCAATATCTTGTTTAGATAGTAAGTTACTGAGAAAGTTGTTTCAATGTTATTAAAAACCATTGCTTCGTCACTTCGCTTAAAGTGATAAATCGATACAAAGTGAGGCACTTCATAGAAGTATGTGCTTCAAACAATAATGCGCAGTCTGATCCAAATGAGAAAAGACTATTCGTTGAACCTCAACTCAGGAGTTGGATCAATATTGCACTATATTGGATGTTTAGATTAGTTGTTTTTATTGCAATTTGATTATTAATGGTGCTAAATTCATGTAGGTTATATAATTTTCTCTAAACTGTGTGTTTCACTTCAATTGTATTTTCGCTTCAAACCCCATGGTCTGTGTCGCTGTTAAACTTAGAGGTTGGTTATCATCTTTCTTTTTCTTGTTTACTTCTGAGCTAAGTTGCACGGACTCTTCACTTTCGATGCCGCACCCGTGTCAGATTCTCCAAAAATACACTACCTTTGGCCAATCCGACACGCATCCGTTGGCCATTTTGAAGAGTCCGAGCGACATAGCTTTTGAGTCAGTAGTCTGCATGCACTATGAAGTTACTTGCTTCTTCACAGAAAAACTTTCCTTATTCATTTACTGCTGATGCATTGAGTTGTCTTGATGTGATGGGCTTCTATCTGACAACATATATAGTTTAATCAGATAGCCGTTTCTCTGGTATTATCTGCGTTTTTTTGTTTAAAATAATAGAGTGGTGTATTGTTTGCGACCTAAATGTTACACCTAAATCCTGTTTGTCCTGCGTGCCACTTGAGCTTGCTGCACCGTTGTTGAGTGTTGACAATAATTTCTATATTTGTACCAGTTGGATTTTAAGAATATATTTTGTTGGTGCAACAATGAAATTGAATTAAGTTCTCTTGATATGCTCAGATGACGGCACACCATGCCTTTCAGTTCTGTAAGCAGTACAAACGTACAACAGAGTTTCATCGACTTTGTGAAATCATACGGAATCATCTGGCAAATCTTATCAAGTTTAGAGACCAGAGGGACTGTCCGGATCTGTCGGCTCCAGAAAGTCTACAGTTGTATCTGGACACAAGAATTGAGCAACTCAAAGTTGCAACAGAACTTGGACTTTGGCAGGTATCTATTAGTTTCTCTGATATCATATAGAATATTCGTATTAGAGAGACAGAGAACTTTCATACACTTGCAATGGCCTTTTGAGCTTGATTTGAGGTGCATGAATTTGTTTGTCACCTTTTTATTTGGAAATTACGCAGGAAGCCTTTCGTTCTATTGAAGACATATATGGATTGATGTGCATGGTCAAGGAAACCCCTAAACCATCATTGATGGTTGTGTACTATAGCAAGCTAACAGAAATATTCCGGATGTCATCAAATCATCTTTATCATGCTTATGCATGGCTTAAACTCTTTTCTCTTCAGAAGAGTTTCAATAAGAATTTAAGCCAGAAAGATTTGCAGTTAATAGCATCATCTGTTGTTCTAGCTGCACTGTCTGTGTCTCCTTATGATCAGTTATATGGTGAATCTCATCTGGAGCTTGAAAATGAGAAGGACAGGAGTTTGAGGGTGGCCAATCTCATCAGCTTTGACGTTGAACCCAGAGAAGAGAAGGTGGAAATGGTAAATTGTTTTTTTTCTTTAAAAAGAAATAGTGAAGCAGTAGATCAATGTTGGTATCTTATATAACATTTGTCTTAATTTATAATTTCTCACCTTCATTTCCTTTCTGTTTTCTCCTTTTCAGCTTTCCCGGTCATCAATTCTCTCGGAATTGGTAAGTGCTAATCCCAACTAAATTCTTGCACATTGGTGTCTTTTTGAATTTAAATATAAAAGGATATGCTCCTCAATTTTTTTTGGGTGTGTAGGGTGGGGGTAAATGACTCCGTGTATTTGTTCAGATGAAACTCGGGTCGTACTGTTTGATTGATCTTCCATTTTTTTAATTCTTTAATTGTCTTGCAGTTCTGATTGTGTTTTCTTAATTTCTTTTCACGGATATAGATGTCCAAAGGTGTGATGGACTGTGCCACCCAAGAAGTAAAAGATCTTTATCATCTGTTAGAACATGCGTTCCTTCCTTTGGATCTGGCACTGGAAGTGCAACCCTTATTGAACAAAATCTCGAAGATTGGGGGTAATCTATCTTCGGCTTCTTCAGTTTCAGAAGTGCAACTGTCCCAATATATTCCAGTCTTGGAAAAGCTTGCAACTCTGAGGTTGCTCCAGCAGGTTCTCGCGTTTATCTTTAGAGTCCTTTGTTATTTGACATTTTGGTTTACATTTTAATTAACTTAGAGCGTGGTTATTTTGCTTCTTTTTATGTTTACAGGTATCTCAGGTGTACCAGACAATCCAGATTGGTGACCTGTCTAAGATGATTCCATTCTTTGACTTTGCTGTTGTTGAGAAGATTTCTGTGGATGCTGTTAGACATAATTTTGTAGCCATTAAAGTTGATCACATTAATGGTGTTGTCTTCTTCGGTAAGCAGGTACAATTGTGTTCACTGGATGTTCCTCTTCTCTGTGCTCCTACGTTGGTTGTGAGATTACCTACATGATTTCTTCTCCCTATTTGAATAAATCCATTGGCTTAGTTCACCACTGAGATTTTCCTTGTTTTATTTTCCAAGGATTCTGGTACTTTATATCTTCTACATTTTGCTACACATGAACAAAAAAACCTGCATTCCCTTGGGAGAAGGTAACAGTATAGCTGGGAATCAAATCGTTGGGCTTTTCTTAAGTTTTTGCTAAGTAAATTAGTGGGCGTCTTTATGTGTCAGTCAAGCACTCAAGCTAGCACAAGAAGTGCATATCTTGCTTGCTAGATCGAATGTGGGCTGGATGGTGTAGCAGAGTTCTTGGAGTTATTTGACTTTTGATGTAGAGTTTTTGCAGCTTAGTACTTTGTGCTGCTTCTGGATTTTGGACATGGGGATGTGGTGTCAAGTGAGAAGTTTCTTCTGTTCTTTGTTAAGTTTAATCTTATACCTCTGTGGTTTAATACATTGAGCAATATTGCAGAACATTTGTGTGTGTGTTTTTCCTAAATACTTATGTGAAAAGATTTCGGTAATCCCAATGAAGTTATGTATACTATCTTTGGTGCATCTTCTTCGCATTATATACTGTCATGCCTAGCAGCTTTGTTTGGAAGTTTAAGAGGTGGAGGGCCAGACCCAGCCTTTATCTTTTCTTCAATTTTAACCGTTTTTATTTTTTAGCTTTGAGATTGATTTGATTTATCCTCTGTTTTGCCTTACGTGGAGTTAGAAAAATTAGAATGATTTGTCACATTTCCATTTATGTTTTTGTTTCCAGAGTAATGAGGCTGAAGGACCCCGGGATCACTTGTCACTTTTTGCTGAATCCCTTGGCAAGGCAAGGTTAATGATCTATCCTCAGAAAGTTGCCAAGCCTGCGAAGAAAGTTGCCAAGCTTGGAGATGTCCTCTCTAATTTGGCGGAGATAGTGGAGAAGGAGAACAAGAGTCTCCTGGCACGGAAGTCCATAATTGAGAAACGTAAAGAAGAGCAAGAGCATTTACTCCTGGAAAAGGTATTCCCTTCTTGAGAGTGTTGGTTTCTTTCTTTCATTGTTTTTTTTATTTTTTATGAACTTCTGTTGACATTTCCTTGAAGGAACGAGCGGATGAGTCAAAGAGGCGAGAATGTCGGAAGATGACTGAAGAGGCCGAGAAAAAAAGGGTTGCTTCTGAGTTAGAGCAAAGAAGGAGCCAAAGGATTCTGAAAGAGATAGAGGACCGAGAACTCGAAGAGGCGCGAGCAATGCTGCAAGAAGCTGATAAGCGCAGCAAGAGGAAGAATAAACCAGTCTTAGATGGAGTGCGTACAAACTTTGGATCTTTTTTTCTTGTTTTTCAGACCTCTAAATGGAAATCCTTACCAATGGTAACCTACGTGCAGGAAAAGATGACCAAAAAGGTTATCATGGGGTTTGCATTGAATGAGCAACTCAGGGAGAGGCAGGAAATGGAGAAAAAAGGGCAGAAATTTGCCAAAATAATGGATTATTTGGAGAGAGCGAAGAGAGAAGAAGCAGCACCTCTTATTGAATCTGCATTTCAACGGCATTTAACTGAAGAGACGACTCTTCATGAACGTGAGCAGCAGGTATGCATAAAATTAGCATGTGTTTCATCAAACCACCATAACAACCTCTTCTTTCACATTTTCCTTGAATTTTTTTTAGGAACTAAATTTTGGCTTTTCTTTTTGTATCTTCTTTTTGGTCAAATGTTGTTGATTGATGGATCTGGGTTTATAACAATCCTTCAGCAAGAAATTGAATTGAGCAGACAACGACATGCTGGGAACCTTGTAGAGAAGAGGAGGCTGGGCCGCATGTTGGAGAACAAGGTCTCTTAATCTTAATTTTATGATTTGGTTGCATTATGTATTTGTGTCTTTGTTGCATGAGCATATGATTGTAAAGGGGCACTACACGGCATTTGATATTTGCTTAACTAACTGAATTCTGTTAAGCCAATGGCCGTTGGGGACAAAATTGCTCATGTTTTCTGTTGAAAAAGGTTTTATGGCATAATTTGCACTTCGATTCATTCTAGCCTTACACCGTCAGCTGATATAGGCCTGATTATGCAGAGAATATTCCAAGAAAGAGTTGTTAGCGGCAGGGAAGCCGAATTCAATAGCATGAAACAGGAGAGACAGGAACGACTAGATGAGATAATTCAGTCAAGGAAACAGGATAGGGACATTAGGAGGAAGCTGATATTCTTTCTGCAAAACAAGGAAGAACAGCAGAAGAGGTTGCAGGAAGAGGAGGTGCAGAAACATGAAGGTATCATTCTGGTTAAAGATGCATTTTATCCGTTGAATTTAGCTTTTCATTGAAGTGTGTTTCACCAAAAAGTTTATGCTTCTGCTCCTCTTTTTAGCAGCAGCATTTTGTTGTCATTGCTTATATATGGAGTTAGCTAACCTTTTTGATACTTTAGGTCTTCTTAAAAAATTTTAATTGATTCAATTGTGAAATAAACCCTTGTGGTTGGACCCTTCTCCGGACCCTGCACATAGCAGGAGCTTTAGTGCACCAGGCTGCCCTTTATTCCATTGTGAAATAACACTGACATGTGTATCTAGGGAATGGTTTCTTCAAAGCGAATTCTCCCTAGATACATCTATTCAATTTAATTTTGAATTTGTTTCTAATATATGATATATTAAGTGTGCTAAAGATTTTCAATCTATTTTGACTAAATAAGTCCAATAGATTTAAAACTTATTTTTTGCTAAATCAATTACGAAATATTTTGCTAAAGTGCCCAATATCTGTTTTATATCTTCGCTACGAAAATGTTCAATTTTCATAACATCTTCTTGGCTTGATTTGTAATGTGCTCTTATCTTCGCAAGTCCTTTTGTGCATGTGTTATTGTCAAGTGTTTAGTAGCTACACGCTATACTGATCCCTCTTAAATTCTTTTTGTTACTCGTAATCAATTTAGCATCCTATGACTGTTTTGAGAATGTTGCAGAAGTAGAGAAGCGGAAGAGAGAGGAAGCTGATCGGATAGCAAACTTAGATGCGATTGCAGAAATGCAGAGGCAACGTAAGCTAGAACTCGAAGAGAAGAAAAGGCTGGAAAGAGAGGAGGTCTTGCTGAAATCCACGCCTGTGTCACCAAGTCGTGGTGAGCCTTCAACTGTCAGCCATCCCTCAGAACCTGAAGCAACAGCAACTGCACCTACTCCCGGGAAGTTCGTGCCTAGGTTCAGAAGAGAGAAACTTGACGTGGCAGGCGAGGCTCCACCTCCCGAAACTGAAAGGCGGGGCAATGGCAGCAGGCCTGACGATAGATCATCTGATAAATGGGGGCGTTACAAACGAAAGCCGCCCTGAAGAACCAGTTGGCCTTTTGTTGTTGTCTATATCGGAAACAACCCTCTACCTTAAGGTCTTCCTACACACCACAGTCCTAAGACCTCACTTATGAGATTTTACACTTGCCTTATTGTATTCTTTTCTTGCGTATGTGGGGTTTTCTCGTATAGCGAAACACAAGAGTAGCTTTTTTACAGTATGATATTTTTTGTACGTTGCATAGCTTTAAAGTTTTGATGGATTTGAACTTTGCACCTAAAAAAAATTGAATTCTTTTGTGCAAATTGATTGATGTTGCACCCAAGGGTGTGACTAGTGGTTCAATGAAGTTGGGTTGAGCACTATTATGTTTTAGGTTCAATTCCTAACAGAGACAAACACTAGATGATTTCTTTTCATCTGTTCTAGCCTTGGTGGACAGAGTTACCTGGTACCTATTGCTGGTGGGAGGTGACAGATATCCCGTGGAATTAGTCAAGGTGCGTGCAAGCTGGCCCGAACACTACGATTATCAAACAAAATAAATTAATTGATATTTTCTACTCCACGTAATTTTTCATTTTTTTAAAGCTAATCGTGTCAACTTAAATAACTAGAAATAGTTTGGGTAATATAAGAATACGTCTAGAATATTATCATGTCCCCTTTTGTACAAGTGTTAACTGGTGAAGAGTTAAACTACTGGAAAATAATTTTATTAAGTGTTTCACACGATTGACATTAGTAGTCTGAGATTTCTCTTTCGCTTACAAATTAATGGACCCAAATTTTGCATTTTTGGATCTACGAACTATTAATTCAACAACTTTGCGAAATAAATAGATGTCCCACACAATTTGTATAATTTATCGGATGTGTGAGACCCAACAAAGTTTTTCATAAATGTGTTGGCATGAAATAGGATTTATGAGCCAACATAATGAATATAAGTAGTGTTTATGTTATATTAGGTAATTACATTGTATGCACTTACATTATCAATGTTATTTAACATATACGAGTAATATGTTATTTCTAATTTTTACTAGACTTATTATTATTGTTGTTATTATTTTTAATAAAATATCTATTTTTGGGTAAATAATTCGTCGCATAAATCTTTAACTCATGAATCTATACAATATCTTTCTTATGCCACGTCTACATTGCCAACCAAAAAAATAGTTATACTTTATTGTTGCATAAAACTTTGCTATCAAACAAAATTCCTAATAATTAGCTTTGGTACGTACTATCAAGAATAATGCCTTCTCCACATTCAGAGGCAAATATCTTTCATTATATAACAACCGCTCATCAATTCTTTTGGGATCTTATAATGGCCCTTCATCACCTTGATAAGACATTTGATGCTCCAAGTTGACATTAATTTGCTTGTTTCCCTTGGAATCTCTTATTTAATAGGATTAATAGCAATTTTGTTGCCTCAGTTATTATTAAATTTTGATTTTAATACTTATGAAATCTAGTATGACACATCTGCAGTTTATCGAGAATATGATTCTAGATAGAAAGATATGGAGGGCGATGATTAGGGTAGAAAGTTAGTAGATATTTGAGCGCTGTCTAGTTAACCCGACTATTTTATTTTATTACCTTCTTCTCCTTAATTTATTTTGGAGTCTTAATCACTGTATTTTTTTTTTACATACTTGAGTTTGATATATTTTACTTGAGCAGAGGGTTTGTCGAAAAAAAATTCTCTACCTTCATAAGGTAAGAGAAAAGCTAAATATGATGACTTATACTCACTCCATTTCAAAATAAATGAATTTTTGGAGTGTTACACACCCCTTAGAAAGTTAGTTAATGACATTAGTTAAAGAATAATTTGTCAATATTACCCCTTTGCTTCTTTTCAAATCATTCTTAAAACCAGAAATAGTTGAAAACTCCATTAAAAAGAAGGGTAATTTTGAATAAATATAAACTAATACATCTTTCGATATTGAAAAATTTATTCATTTTGGACCACAACGAAAAAACCAAAAATTCATTTATTTTGAACAGAGGAAGTAGGGGGGTATATCACAAGGACTGAAATATAAATTATTTTCCCTACCCCATCTCCTATCGGAGCATCAATATTATTTCCACTTATCTTTTCATGACTTAAACTCGCAACTTACCGATTGATGATGAGAGTGCGCATCCACTTGAACAAGCCTCATTTGCTAAATATAAATTTATCAATAACGGAAAGCGTCAAAAATTCTATGATCCCTATTTAATTGCAGTATTTATTGTAAGTCAACTGTTACCCTTTTTTTTTTTTGTATTATTTATAACCCACACACGTACATACTTTTTGCATACCAAGAAATTCATCATTATCATTATGGATTCCACACTACAAGAAAATAATCCTCATTCTCAATCCCCTACGCCAAATTTCATGGCAAAATTGAAGGACAATTTGACATTCAAATCAAAATGGGCTGAATTGAATGGTGCAATGGGTGATTTAGGCACATATATACCAATAGTCCTAGCTTTAACACTAGCAAGTGAATTAAATCTTGGTACAACATTAATATTCACTGGTGTATACAATTTTGTCACTGGTGCTATATATGGTATACCAATGCCTGTCCAGCCTATGAAATCTATTGCTGCTGTTGCTATAAGCAACCCCAAATTCGGTATACCGGAAGTTATGGCTGCAGGAATTTGCACTGCTGGAATCTTGTTTGTTTTAGGTGCTTCACAATTGATGCAGCTTGTGTATAAGTTGATTCCAATATCTGTTGTTAGGGGAATTCAGTTAGCACAAGGGCTGTCATTTGCAATGACAGCAGTTAAGTACATTAAAAATGTACAAGATTTCGCGAAGTCGAAATCTGGTGGAGAGAGGGATTGGTTGGGGTTAGATGGATTGTTGTTGGCTTTAATATGTGCTGTTTTTATTGTGATTGTGAATGGGGCTGGTGAAAATCAGAATGAGGATCAAGAAAGTTCAGATATTGAAACAGGTAATTTGAGGAAAAAAGTTAGGAAAGTAATTTTTTCTCTTCCTTCTGCTTTCTTGATATTTTTGTTAGGTGTTGTTTTGGCTATTATAAGAGGGCCTAAAGCTATAAAGGGGTTTAAATTTGGTCCATCAAGAATTGAAGTTGTGAGTATATCAAAACAGGCTTGGAAGGAAGGGTTTATCAAGGGTACTATTCCTCAACTCCCTTTATCTGTGTTAAATTCTGTTATTGCTGTGTGTAAACTGTCAACAGATTTATTTCCTGAGAAGAGGGAGATTACAGCTACCTCGGTATCGATGACGGTGGGGTTGATGAACCTAATAGGGTGTTGGTTTGGTGCAATGCCATGTTGTCATGGTGCAGGAGGGCTAGCAGGGCAATACAAGTTTGGTGGTAGGAGTGGTGGATGTGTGGCACTTCTTGGTGTGGCTAAGTTAGTTTTGGGGTTGGTTTTAGGGAGCTCAATGGTGAAGGTTTTGACACAATTTCCTGTTGGGGTATTGGGAGTTCTTTTGTTGTTTGCTGGGATTGAATTGGCTATGTGTGCAAGAGACATGAACACTAAGGAAGAGGCATTTGTGGTACTTGTTTGCACATCAGTTTCACTTGTTGGCTCAAGTGCAGCATTGGGGTTTTTGTGTGGAATTGTGGTTCATTTGATTCTTAAGATGAGGAATATGGGTAGTGATGGTCAATCTTGTTCTAGTATACTTTGGTTTCATAGAAACCCATAGCAACTTGCATGTTTGTGTAGGTCATCCTCTTGTAACTAAATAAAGATGTCTACACTTTTTTTTTGGGTAGCAGTGTTATACGTTTATATTAGTAGGCATACTATTGGTCCTGTAGTTTCTTGTCCTTTGATTTCTGTTACTATATGTTGATTCCTTGTACCTCGATTATTGTATGATTTTGTTGTAGTTTCTGTTATGTTTCTATCTATTGTTTTTTGTTATTAGCTATTGTTTCTTGTACTTCCGTTACTTCTTTTGCTGGACTGTTTTTCTTGAGCTGAGGTCTATCGGAAACAATCTCTCTACCTCTGAGATAGGGGTAAGGTCTGTGTACACTTTACCCTCTCCAGACCCCACTTTGAAGGATTAGACTGAGTATGTTGTTGTTATAACTGTAATGCCCGGGCCAATTTGCGTGCATCTTGACTATTTCACTCGTGGTAGGAGTGGTGGGTGTGTGGCACTTCTTGGTGTGGCTAAGTTGGTTTTGGGATTGGTTAGCTCAATGGTTAAGGTTCTGACACAGTTTCCTGTTGGGGTTTTAATTTAGGGGTTCTTTTGTTGTTTGCTGGGATTGAATTGGCTATGTGTTCAAGAGATATGAACACTAAGGAAGTTGCATTTGTGGTGCTTGTTTGCACATCAGTTTCACTTGTTGGCTCTAGTGCTGCATTGGGTTTCTTGTGTGGGGTTGTGGTTCATTTGATTCTTAAGATGAGGAATATGGGTAGTGATGGTCAATCTTGTTCTAATATACTTTGTTTTCATAGAAACCCATAAGCAACTTTTATGTTTGTGTTAGTCATCCTCTTGTAAATAAATAATGTATTCTTTTTTTGTTGTTCGGGTGATGGTGATGTCTCAACCAGCTTTTGTGCACTTTGATTATTTTATCGGGTATCTTCTACTTCTCACTAACGTAAGTTTTGATTTAATTTCTATAAGTTGTGTATTTAAACTTAATAAATTTACAATAATTAGTAAAAAATGCCATCATATTAAGATGAGGAATATGGGTAGTGATGGTCAATCTTGTTCTAATGTACTTTGGGTTTCATTGAAACCCTTAAGCAACTTGCATGTTTATGTTAATCATCCTCTTGTAACTAAATAAAGATGTGTATACCCTTTTTTGTGTTTGGATGATGGTGATATCTCGATCAGTTTGCAATAATTTGCGTGCATTTTGACTATTTCATCGAGTATCTACTATCTCCCACCAATACATGAACCAAACAACTCTGATCATCAAAATTTAAGTAGGCGAAAAGGAACTAATTAAGCATTTTTTTTTGTCTCTACTTACCTACATCTCCAAGATTTTCATCTGTTTTGTTGATCCTTAGATCACACCATTATGTGCTGAATAAATATATGTATACTTGGTCACATCTAATAGTTTCTTATTAGGTTATATATCAACATTCTATGGGTTAAATTTTCAAATTTATCTTATAATTTTGTTGCAGTAAAATTCCTAAACTAATTCTATCACGTAAAAATTACTAAATTTTGCACATTTTGCTGAGAATAAACAAATTCTATCACGTAAAAATTACTGAAATTTACACAACTTGCTGACTGTAAAGTCAACAAACCTTAAGTATCTTGATAAAGTCACGTATGTATCAACATAGAAATTAGAGTACTTTTTAGTTGCTTGCACGTTAATTATGTTAAAATGAAAAAGGTGTCGTGGTGTAGTTGGTATCACGACAGTCTAACACATTGAAGTTGTCCGGCTCGAGTCTGGGCGATGACAATCTTCTTTTCCATCCTCATCATTTACTTTTTATTATCCTTCAAAGTTAAAAAAATAATAATAATAATACTTAGTGATGAGTTTATGAAATATACAAGATTATTTTTCATGTGTTTGCTTTATATTTTTTTCCAACTTAACACTTAGTATTACTTCATCAACGAACTACATAGTTCAAAAGTACTTTTAGTATCTTCCACGATCCAACTTGGGAAAAACTATTCTCAAGAAATCTCCTCCAACAAAAAAATAGAAAAGGAAAAATTACAGAAAAATACACTTACCAAAACATATTTTACATTTTCGTGGTCCAAAATTTACATTGCATTTCATGGCCCAAAACTTGGATTTGGCCTAAACTGAAAACTAACCTTTTTGTCGGTTATATAGGGAAAAGAGCTTTCCTCAACATTCAAACCTCTTCTTCGCCGATATTCATCTCAAAATTCTCTCAGAAAATCTTCATACGAATCTTATTCAACTCAAAATATATACAACGCAACTTGAAATTTTCGTCTATATAAGCAATTGGTGAAAAAATTCTACATTGTTTTCAAATTTTTTTTCTGCCATTCGAGCTTCAATTTTGAATCTTTTACTCTTTTTTTCGTTGATGTTTCTATGGAGGTTTATCCGGTATATCTTTTACATAGTGGAGAATGGAGCAACGACAATATTTTTATCAATTTTATTGCCGACTGCATTGTCGTTGTATCTGATTTTACTTTCAAAAATTTGATCGAAGTGCTTTCAAAGCAAATCAGAGTCGACACTGAACTGAATGTATTGAAAATTAAAATTGTTTCAAAGACTGGCTTGGTACCAATTGAATTTACAACGATAAAGGTGTAAAAGTTTATATTCAATTGAAAAAGTAGAATCTTAATTTTATTGACTACGCACTTTATGTTACAATAAAGCAGATTGATAATTTTACAATGCCTACAACTTTCATATATACAACAGATAAAGGTAAAGATGTAGAAGAGGAAATTACACAGGAGATTGATATGTCTGAAGATGATAGTGATTTTATTGAAGATGATAGTGAATTTGTTGAAAATAAAAGAAATTTTGGTGTAAATGATAACAAGTTACACAGAGAGATTGAAGTAGATCAGTCTTATAAAAATAAGGAGGTTCTAGCTAGTGTGGTGCAGCACTATACAGTGTCAAATAACATGTAATTTAAAATAGAAAGATCAAGTAAAATAAGGTAATCTACAAAAATCATTGTATATTGTGTTATATTCATGTATCAATTGTATATAATACATCATTTACTGTGTATATGTGCATCTTAGTATATGCATGTGTATTGACTATTGAATATATTTTTGTTTTATTTTGTATATAATTGTATTTAGGAATTGAAGTATGTAATATGTAAATCATTGTATATTATGTTATATTCATGTATCAATGGTGTATGCATTTACTGTATATATGTGCATCTCAGTATATGCATATGTGTTGAATATGTTGAATATGCTTTTGTTTTGTTTGGTACATTCTTGTATTTAGTAGCTGAATTTTTCTTTCATATAGGTATGAGCTATATTGTCTAGGTGATAAATGTACTTGATTTTTCAAATCTTCTGCCATATACAAAAGTCAAGTATTCAAGGTGAGAAGATTCAATAATGTGCATGCATGCCCCTTTGTCGATACATACTTGACACAAAATCAAGCTACGTCTAGTGTGGTTGCTGGAATAGTTGTAGATAAGCTTATTGATCCAAACACAGTTTACACCGCCAATGATATTATAGTTGACATATAAAAGCAACTTGGAATAGAATTGACATACATGAAAGCTTGAAGAGCTAAAGAAAAGGCATTGGAATTGATAAATGGAAAACCATCTGATTCCTATAGGAAGTTGTCTAGGTACTTATATATGTTGGAGAAATCAAACCCAAAAAGTTACACAAATTTGTAAAAATCAAAAGATGGGAGGTTTCTCTATGCGTTTGTTGCACTCACTACTTGTATAGATGGTTGGAAATACTATAGACCAATCATGATCGTGGACGGGAGCTTTCTTAAAGTAGCTTACAAGGGGACAATATTATCGTCTTGCACAGAATGCATCGGGTAAGTTCATAGAATCAAATTTTCTGATTGCAGTTTGTATATATTTGTATACTTCATTGTATATGCTTATATATGTTTTGAAAATTTGTACATTTGAAACCTTATATACCTGAATTATATAGACAAGAAATATTATGTCCCTCGTCTATGCAATTATTGATTCTAAAAATAATAATTTTTGAGAATGATTTTTGGTGCAAGTAAAAATTAGTTTTGAAATTCGAAAAGAGATGTGTATTATTTTAGATCGACATGACAACATCTTGCACGCCGTACCAACAGTATACCCAAAAATTTCACACTGTTTTTGCATGTTTCATTTATGAAAGAATATTAAGGGTCTATTTAAAAAACATCATAAACAGTTGAAAGACATGTTCTTTGCTTTGGCAAAAACTTATACGGTTCAGAACTTTGAGTACATTCTGACAGAGATAACAAAAATTGATCCAAGGATCTTAGAATACTTGGTGGAAATTGTCTACGAGAAATGGTCTTGGGCATATTTCAAAGTTAAAAGGTCAATGATAATGACTTCCAACATTGCAGAGTCAATTAATGTTGCAAATAAGGATGCTAGAGACATGCCAATAATAAGTTTGTTGGAGTTCATGAGAAAGATGATAGCAAAGTGAAACTGTAAAAATAGGAAACACATAATCAAATCAACCATTGCGCTTGGCAAAAAGAGTGAAGACCTCCTAAAAAAAAATGTAAAAAATTCAAAAAAAAAAATGTCGATAAAAAGGATCAACAATAATACACGTTGTACTTTTGTGTATTAGTGGATACGATAGTATATAATTGTATATTGCATTGTATAGTTCTTTAAATTGATGTATACTGTATTTTTCTGAACTTATGCAGGTCAGGCCTTCTATAGAACAATTTTTCACTGTCTTTTCGGGACTGAAACGAAACATAGTATGCCTTGACGAAGAAATCTACAATTGTGGACAATTTCAAATGGACAAACTTTCATGTGCACATGCTTTGACGGTTTTAGAGCACAAATAATTGAAGGCAATCTTATATTCCTTATTTTACTATAAATGAAAATATCTGCTAAGAATTTATGAATCCACAGTGCCTCCTTTGCCAGATGAGAGCACATAGGTGATTCCAAGAGAGGTCTGTAATGTGGTCAGACCTCTAAAAGGAAGAAGAAATGCAAGAAGGCCATGAAAGTTAAGACTGAAAACACATTCAGAAGAAATGCAGGAAGGCCACGAAAGTCAAAACTGAAAACACATTCACAGAAAAAGGCAGAATTCTCATGTTCAGTATGAGAACAAGGTGGTCATAACAGGAAAACATATGGCAATATATCAAGAGAATAATGATAGACTCATATGTTTACTTTCATACTACATTTGCTATTAGACAAAACGTTGTTAAAAGCATTTTATATTGTTGTTTTCCATTAAAATAATAATGTTGCATTTGCTAAACAATAATCTTTTCTATTTAGACTATGTAATGATTTTCCTAGAATGATTTGATGTATATATATATTGATGTTCATGCCACCTTTCCAACCGATACAGTATGCATATCAGTTGTATATACATGTATATTGTATTGTATATTCATATATACAATGCAGTCTGCATATTAGCTGCAAGGATCATATATAAACTGCATTGTATATACATGTATATTGCATTGTGTATTCATGTATGCAGATGCAGGCTGTATATTAGCTGCAGGGATCATATATAAACTGCATTGTATATATGTGTATACTGCATTGTATATTCATGTATACAAATGCAGTCTGAATCTGCAGTGATCATGTATTAACTCCTTTGTATATTCGTGTATACTTTTATATAATGATCTATAATTATGTTGGTATTAAAAAAAATATAATTGACTGATGAGAAAATACATCTCTATAACAAAATGCAGTATACAAATCAGTAATTCACAAAAGTCAATCACAAATCTTTTTAAAGGTAACACAACTTCTAAAAATATATGTCACCAAAAACTAGTAATAGCATTGCTCGAAACCCCACAACTACTAATACAATTTACTTACACAACATGAAATCAACGCTCTTCTTTTGTTATAGCATCCTTTCTTCTTTTGTTATAGCATAAATACTACCGTCAACATTAGAAGGGGCTTTCATCTTTCTCCGTTTAATAGGATGATGTTCATCGACATCTTTATCAACAAGTTGCAACTTCTTTTTAGCTTTCACAGCAAGAGTGCTTTTTTTTTTTAGCCCGCGACTTCACTTTCTTAAGGCTCTTTTCAAACTCCTTAGATTTCGAGCAAGTCACACGTTCCACAACTGCTTGAATGCCTTCTATACGAGTAACAGGGGACTCAAAATCAGAATCATCACGTTCCTGATATGATGCAGCACGGAGTACATGATTTCTTTAATGAACTGGGTGTTCTTTTATGAGGCACACTTCTTGTAGATTTAGTCATTTTCAATCACTACTCTGACAAAAAGTAAATAAAAAACAACACATATTAGTGAAACACTGGTAGAGTACATACACAATGTAACAGTTCATACATAAATTCATAAAAATCACTTAAAAACAACTAAATGCACATCAGTAAAAACTCCTAAAATCACTAATAAACAATATACCACCCCCAAAAAGCCTAAAAGTGCAAAATAAATTCAAATAAAATGATAATAAAGTAACAAACGTAAACAAACAATTATAACAGGAACAACAAAAAATTTAAAAAAAAACACCAAAAGAAATATAAAGCAAAAAATTGCGAAAAGAACAATGACAATCGCACCATCAGAAATTCTTAAAAAGTGACAATAACACTTCGAAAAACACCGAAAACAAATATGCAAACAAAAAAATATAGCAAAACCCCCAACAATTTTGTAAAAAAATAATTAAAATACAGAAAGCAATTTTGAGAAGTAAAATCAAAATCGAAACAGTATAAAAACAAAATAAACCTAGAAATATACCTTGCAGAAGAATCCCAACGTAAAATCGAAGAAAAAATGGGCCTTAAAACAACAATGGTGGAACAGAAATTTACTTGGAGAATATGGAACAACTAACAAGGAAACCGTGACTGACAGAAAAAAAAAAATTTGAAAAAAGAAAGAAAAAACAAACAGTAAAAAGCATTAAATGAGGCATTGGGTTACTGAATATAATGTAATATTTTGGGCCTGTACAATTGGGTTATATATGGTAATGTAATATAGAGTGGGCTACAATTGGTAATGTAACATTCTTAGTTGCACTTTAATGTAATTTTTCCAATAGAAAATCTATCTAAATTGATGAGCTATTTTGTTCAAACATCTAGAAATATAGATAAAATAGACATGATACAACATGCTTGAGAGTTTCCAAATGTCTTCACACGTCACTTCTATCTCCTGTGAAGTATCCTCTCGTTTCTGAATCATATCAACAACATTTTTAGAGTCAGATAAAATCTTCACTCTTCCACCCCTTGCTAATAGCACATTCAAGAGCGTTCCTAATAGCAATTGTTTTATCAAACATGACTTTTTCAATATATTGGATTGGGAATCCATGGACATGGAACAGTTTTCCAAGACTATCCAAAGCTTAACACTGATACTTACCCATGTGTTTGTTTTATACATTCAATATCTGAAATCTACAACAGTCAATCAATTCAAATTTGAGTCGTGTAGCCCTACAAGAGAAACGACATCAGACATATTGATGGAGTCAGAACTTTTAATTAGATAATTTTAAAAATTTGAACTTGTAACCTCTAATATATATATACAAAAAGAATTATTTTTGCAATTTGTGCGCAGTACAATTTATCAACAAAGGAAATTTATTTGAACCCCTTACTTAGATGTGACTCTGCTACTATTGAAGTAGTATTTCGTTGCTCCTGTGTCTTTGCCTTGCCTATAAACTATTCAGGCCCTATTTTAGCAAGCACTATTTCATTGCACAGTCACTCCATTGTTAGTCTTGAGCTGAGGGTCTATAACAACCTCTTTACCTCACTTTTGAGGTAGTGGTACGGACTGTGTATACTCTACCCTCCCCAGACCCCATTGTGTGGGAATACACTGGGTATGTTGTTGTTAGTTACTCCATTGTTAAGCATGCTAAAAGTTAAAAAGTGTTACGGAGATCATTAAGTTAATCTCTTTAATTTGATAACACTGTTCAGAATTTGAGGGAGATGGGATATGAGATTGTCAAACCTGGAACACAGTATGCCTACTCAATCCATAATGTAAATAATTTTACAAGGGTCAAGAGATTGTAGTGCTGGGATCAAGATTAGTCTATCTCATATTTGGTAGGATTGTTTATTCGTTTGGAACTTAATCGGAGAAACCAAAAGTCACCACAGGCACAACACAACAACAACAATGTGGGAGCCACACAGACAAACCTCTATAATTTCAAACAAGAACTATAACTTGCTTTCAGTTCTGTTAAAGGAAAAAAGGTCTTTTTCATAACTACTTTGATTTGCTGCACTTGAATAGAGGGGTAAGATCTCCATACGCTCTACCCTTCCCAGACCAACTTGAGGAATTTCACTGGGTATGTTATTGTTGTTGGAAAAAAGAACAAAATAAAAAAATGAAGACAAGAGGGTATGTATTTCTGCAGGATAGCAACATTAAAAGCTAACTACACCAGAACTTGATCAATAAGTTCACGCGCAAATGAATATATTATGCAGCTGTATACAACACAAATAACTGGTACACGGCAGAAAGAATAGTAAATACAACTACGGTCATTACAAATCCAAATGTAAGCTACAAGTTGTAACCTTAAAAAGTAATGGTCCTCAGAACAGTTTGTTCTGTTTCCTTTTCTCCTTTTTCCTTTTACGAGGGGCAATTTACCGATCCTGTTTGTAATGGTACATACACAAACTAATTTCAGAGATGAACTCCTTCCAAAAAGTAATTTGAATGAAATCAATTTTGGAAGGGAAAAGAATTACTAGAAGCTGCGGCATCTGCTCCTCTTAGAGGAAACCTCCATCAGTCCATTTGGACTCTGATTTTCCACCATGAGCAACATGTTTATTATTGGATGCACTTTGGAAATCATCAAATCCATCATCCTTACCATCATCCCAACCAGCCCAGCCATCATCGTCATTACTAGATGTGGCCCCTTTGGTAGAATTTTCTTTCCTGTTGTCTTTACTATCCCAATCATCCCAGGACGCTGAGCTGACAGAATTGGTGTGCCTACCAGATGATTGCGCTCCTCCAGAAGAATTCCATCCTGTAGACGCCTGACTGGATTCCTTATAATGGCCATTTCGTTCATTTTCACTTCTTTGCCAGCTATTGTCCCTTGAGTTTGGACCCTCAGCAAATTCCTCAACCTTCTGCGAAGCTAAAGCTAAGACCCCCTTCATGATACCCCAGCTCTTCTGTCCAATCTCAGTTGTTTTTGTTGCGACAACATTGACTGTTTCATTCATCTTGTAATCATAACCACCCTCAGATACCTGTAAGAGTCGGATTACACAGCATCTTACTGAACATTCATAAATCCTTGTCTCTTTGTTGAAAACTATAAACATTAGAGTACGCTATATGACCAAAAACTTAAATTAAGACTGAAAATACACAACTGGCAGTATTTTTTATTTTTGAGAGAGAGAGAGAGAGTGACTCCTGCTCCATTAACATGTACACAATCAGTAAATTGACTATTATGCATTTGATAGAAATTCTCATCCCTCTGAGCATTGAATAATCACTATGGACTCTTTAAGTGATTGAAGGAGGATCAGATACAAACTAACCTCAAACTTTAGCAGACGACAACTCCAACTCAGAATATAAATAATAGAAATATATATTGCAACCTTTCTTCCTATGATGCCAATTTCCGTTAACTCTTAAGTCACGGATTTCAGTTTCAATAAATAAAATTTTACTGTGCTGTCTTCTTTCTCATAGTGAGATAAAGGGCAACAGACTAATTATACAGATGCTCACTTTCATATAGAGTAACTCCCAAGACGAGAAGTTCTACTTCTACCATTGAGTGTTAGAACTAGAGAGGTGGATAATGACACATAATATTGTGGAGGGAAATCTTGGTAACGATACAGTGCAACAAAAGGTTGCTTCTTTCACATGCTTTACCCTAAGGGACATTATAGTGAAAGACCATCTTGAATGAACCTCCCTAGCGCCAGCCCCTAGGGAGGATCCACTTAGCTAAACTAAACTAGAATTTACAAGGCTAAGCATTTCCAAAACTCTCTCTCATCTTATTTAAGATATTCAAACTATAACGTATGCATAGATTGTTATGGTTTATTAGATCGAATATGTCCATCTTTAATAGAAGATACCAAAGAAGCTTGTAAATTTGTATGGTCTTTATGATGTCTCAAGAGGTTAAAGCTTAAAAAAAATAAAATTGAGTAGATATCAAACAGCTATTAACCCAAAATTTCTCAGGCTTAGTACACGTAAGGTTTACTCTCTTAAAACATTTTAAATTGTCCTCTATGAAGCTAAAAAGTCAGTAAAGCTCACAAAACCAATGTAAACCAGCATAAGCATGTTTTACTCAACCTATCTTATCTCCTTCTAATAGTTATCCAGATTCCATCTGATCTCATTGAAACTAGATTAATAGGCTAAAATTTTGATGAAGAGAATCAACCAATTCTCTCATTTACTGAACCAAATTTTGAATTGAATCGGAGCATTATGTGGTCCGGCCTTGTGCAGATCCAAATGAAAGGGGGTTACTAAGATATCAAGATTCGATTCTATAAGATCCCACATAAAGTAGATGTATATGGCTAACCATATACAAAAGTGAAATACCTGTTGCAATCACATACAGTATTACCATACTCAAACTTAGGACTTCAATCTTAGTGGAACATATCTTAACTTTTAGTTGAAGCGAATTTTGCATGCAACATCATTCAAGACTTGCACTGATTATCAAAATCTCAACAGTCGATCACCAAAAAAAAAAAAAAAAAAAAAAAAAAAAAGAATCGAATTTCAATTTTCAAATCTATGATACTATTAAAAAAAGGGCTGCCTGATCCACAAAGCATCCTGCGTTCAGGCTAGATGCATCAAGCATATAAGTTTGATACACCTCAAAACTTAGGTTGGTACACTAGCAAAATAGACAAGTTATTAATTCAAGTTCAAGTTACAAAATAATGGTAGACCAAGGAATATTCCAAAATTACATGTGTATGCGTGAGTGTGATTTATTTAGAAGTCCCAACCCCTTAACAAAAAAATATAGGTTGATAGTAATGCAAATGTGATCGTAAATAGTTTCAAAAATTAAACTTCAAATGGCCATCCATTACTTCCCTTTGCTTTATCCCCTGCATTTATAAACATAATCACAATGCTCCGTGGCACATTACTTAGGACCTGCCATAGTCCAAAACAAAGAGAAGTTTGTAATGCAATTTGTCAATTCATTGACATTAAATCATTCCTTTGATCAATTATAAAACCGTGGATTTAAAAATGCCCATTCTTTTTTCCAGCCATTCAAGAGTCAAGACTCCCTTCTTCTGAATTATCTACTTCTTCCTCATTTATTACATTTCTCCAAGATACCCATGAAACCTCCATCTCGCAAACCCTAGCACTCACTTATGTTACATCAACAACAACAACAGCATCCTAGTGTAATCCCACAAGTTATGTCACATCAGAAACCCAAAATTTCTCTCTACCTCCTAACAAATAACCTAGATTTCATTTTTCAAGAATTAAAATGGATTGACAAATACTTGTAAATCCTAAGTTTGGATAAAGCAATACTTCCTCCTACATTTGGGGAAAAAGACATGCAGTAAGGAACACTTATTATTTATTAACCAAGAATCAATTTAGTATAACAATCAATTCAAAGTACCTTAGAGCCAAACTCCTTAGTCCCTGCTTGAACAACAGTTGCAGCAGATTGTGCCGCTGAGGCTGCTATCATAGATAACCTACCGAATCCCTGCACTCATAAAGAAGCAACCTCATCAGCTATACGTAAATGAGTTTTGACTCTATATACTACAATGTCATTTTTTACTGTAATCAGCTCATTATAAACCAATGATAGATAATTGCGTATATTAAACATGACTAAATTACCGAGGAAACAACATAAGCAACACGCTAAACAGGTGAAACTATACTGACACTGCAAACAAAAATTACTTTAAATGTAAGGTAAATTCTACATAGATAAAACATAACACACCATAAGCAACAAAGGCATAATAATTATCTCAATCTTTATACCTGAGTTACAGCAGAAAAAACATCGCCTTGCGAATTGTTGTTATTATTATTATTATTCCTAGGCATTGGGGCAGGACTTGATCCAAATCCAACATACTTCCCTCCTTGAGAAGGCGGAAGTCCCTCTGGCCGCGAATCATTCTCAGCCATTTTCCTAGCAAAAAAACTATCCTTATTCGCGGCAGACGCCTCATACTGCGCCCGCGTAACATCATCAGTAGACTTCGACCTTGAAGGTCCACCACCACTATCTCCACCACTCCTAAAATCACTCACCGTTTGATTTCTCCTCATATTACTATTACTATTCCCACCATCATCAAAACTATCCCAATCATCCCAACCAGAATTTCTAATTTTACTACCACCACTCAACGGGGGTTTAGGCCTAGTTACCGCTTCCTTAACAACAGGTGGATCTCTCCAAGGCTTTCCCTCAGCAAGTGATTGAATTTTATCGCGATAAACAGCAGCAGCTTTCGTATTGTACTTCGTTACAATATCAGTATCTTTTGAAATTTCATATAACTTCATGAATCTGATCAAATTTTCATTACCGCCCAGCTCCATTTTCCGGAGCTGGATCTCGGACCATGAGTCCATAGTAACAGACCTAACGAATGAAATATGGACACCTAGACCACGGTGTTTGCCGGAACACTCCAGGCACATGAAGACGCCGTAAGAAACAGAGGCCCATTGTGGATTCTTCTGAGAACAATCGACGCACACTTTGTTACATGGCTGGGATTGGAGATCACGGAGACGACGTGATGCCGCCATTGAATCGGTTCGGAATTCGGACGGCCCGGATCCGATTAGGGATTTAGGTTCGGGTACCGGATCTGTGGAGAAATTGGGAAATGGAAAAATTTGAGGTAAATAGAAAGATTTGAGTAATCAGAACAGGGGAGGAGAAGCTGTTAGAACAGAAAATGGCAGAAAGAGAATGTGGAAGATAACGGCTGGTTTACAAATAAGACTGCATTTGTCAGGGAACAAATAAAACGAAAAATAGGAAAATATTTTTTTTATGGTACATTTTTTTTTTCCTAGAGTTATTTGGATGTATTATACTTTACATCAGCCATTTTGGTACTTGCGTGTGTGACTTAGTTTTGTGAGATCTGTATCTTGACACAAATATCGATTGTATGTCTTGATCATGTCTAGTGTTCAATGTTCGGGCTCGTTCGATAATTATTTTTTTTATGTAAATCACGTGTTAAATTCTCTAATTAGAAATTGTTGATTTTTAATAACTTTTAGCAAATGAATGATCAAAGTTCTAGTGAGCATAACTCAAATAATGAATTCCAGTGAGAGTGAAGATCATTTGAACATTTCTTTTCAAAATATATATTGTCGAAATTTATATCTTCACTTGCTATTATTGTTCATAGGGAAAAAAAATTATTTTAATCTCTGTGTTAGGGCCTTATTGTTATTTTGATCCTTGTGATATTTTATCCTTCATATTTATTCTTCAATTAATTAAATTGGGTGATTTTAATCATTTTATTAACATTGATTATCAATTTTAATAGAACAGTCATTACTTCAGGCAATTACGGTACTGCAACAAGAAACACTTCTTTACGAACAAAAAAATCCTATACATAACACTTTTACAAATCATTCTATAGTATCCTCTTCTCATTCATAACCATATCTCAAACCTCATTCATAACCATAACACGTGCTTTCCTGATAGTTGGAGTATTAAATAATAAAATATTATTAATTATCATATAATTATAATATGTTTTATACCGTAATTGCCCCTAATAGTCTGTTAAATTGATAATCATAATTAGTAAAAGAATTAAAATTATCCACTTTGATTAATAAAAGAACAAATATAAAGGATCAAATATCACGAGGATTAAAAACATAATAAGACCCTAACACAGGGACTAAAATAAAAAAATTTCCCTTGTGCATATCTTAGTTCTATGTCTCACAAAATTATTAAATTTTATTTATTTATTTAAAAGTAAATTTGTGTATATCAATAAATTTTACATGATAGAATGAGTTTATTCCTAGGCGAGCGATGGGTGCAAGCAGGTTTATTTAATTCTCTTTCGTAAAAAAATTACATTATTATATATAGCAGATGTTTGACCTCTTAACTTTTGAAAAGTACAAATGGATTGGAAAATGGAGGAGAGGCTGTTAAAAAGAGTGGCCGACAGAGGCAGAAAAGAATGAGGAGGATAACGGTTGGTTTACAAATAAGACTGTATTATTTGGATGTATTATACTTTACCTCCGTTATTTTAAGCTTTTAAATGTGAGATTAAATTTATATTTTGTTTGATTAAATATATATAGCTCAAATTTTAATTATGAAATATTCCATCTTATTTTATGAACCAAACGACTTCAAAAGGTTAATGTAATAAAATAGTCATATCAATTATTATTTTCTTAATAGGTGTGGTAAGTCTAAAAGTGACAAGCAAAAATGAACGGAGGGAGTACTGTAATAGTTTACTTCCATGATTTTAAGCTTTAAGTTTGACATTGGATTTATACTTTGTTTGGTTGAATGTATAGTAGGGGTGTATAAAACTCAAACCGACCAATAAATCAAATGGATAAAATATTATTGGTTTATTATTATTGAGTTATTGGGTTAATGATTTTTTAATGGTTTTATAAAAAAATTTATTGGGTTATTGGTTCGGTTTCAGTTTTTTCTTATTGGGTAAACCGATAACCCAATAAGAATATATTAAATTACTACTTTACCCCTACTTATATCATATATATATATATATTACTTATTAATTATATATTTCTCTTTAATTTCTACAAACTAACAAACATATTCAATTTTCTGAACTAACGTTCAGTTCAAGTTTGAAGATTCTTGTAAAGTAAAACACATCATGTAGGATTTTGGCTGCAACTAAGATTCAGTTTCTTTTCATGTTAGTTGCTACTATTTTATTTTAGGAGTATTGTCTAATTGGTTAAACTGAAAACTGAACCATTAAGGACTAAAAATCGATAAAAAATATCTTATTGGTTTAGCATATTTGAAAATCAAAAATCAAAAATCGATAAATCAAACCAATAATACATAAAATCGAACCGAACCGACCGATGCACACCCCTAATGTATAGATCCTAATTTAATTTTGGGATATCCCAACTTATCTCATGAAGCAAACGACTCCAAAATGGTCTTATTCGGATTTTGCAAGTTTAAGAGCCTGTTTGGGATTGATGTTAGAAAATTGCTTATTTGAGAAACACTTTTATAAAATAACTTTTCAGAAAAGTTCTTTTGAAAAAAAACAATTTGTGTTTGGTAAATTTATTTGAAAAGTGCTTTTAACAAACAGACTGTTTTGGATAATCTTTTTCAAGAAGTGCTTTTGAGAGACAAATGATGAAAAAGAACATGTAAATAAATTTTTACTATTAAAATCATTTTATAGAGAAAATTTATTTTAAATATCTATTATAATATTTTTAATTAAATTTTTTTTTATTTAATTAAAAAGTACGTACTATAAAATTTTCAATTAATGTTTTTATACATAGATACATTAAAAAATATTAAATAATGATATAATATTATTATAATAATTTAAATATTATTAGAAATATCAAACAAAATGAATTTAAAAATTATTTCATAAATTAAATCACTACATATGAAAAAATTCACATCAAAAATAAGTTGTCCTTCATACATCACAAAAATTCTCAATGATTTCATCCCTAATTTTATCACGCAATGTCTCCATACTAGTAGAAGATCTGTCTTGTATTTCTGAAGGTATACCAGGAGGCCCCCATCTCATTCTTTGATCTCTGTGATAATGTCTTCGTTAGCATAATAGTTAAAGTTTTTATCAGTGGTAGAGCGTTGTCGTATGAAATTATGTATAGCCATAGTAGTTGTAACAAGATGAACTTGAGTACTGTCGAATCTAAAAGACGGCATCGAGAGTAGGAGAGCAAATCTATTTTTACTGTGTCAAAATTTACTAAAACTAAGTAACCACCACATTCATATACGTACACTACATGGTAACAAAAATTGAATTCGCGACCAAAATAAGCCACAATAAGTAGAAAGTGACACAAATAAGCCACTATTTTATTATGATACCAAAATAGGCTTCGCGCTATTTTTTATGGTTTTTTATACCAAAGTTTTGATGGAGCCGTTAACTGCATAAACTGTTCCAAAAAATAAAGTAAAACGCCATAAAAAATGACGTCTTACAAAACGCTACTTTTTTCGGCGTTTTATCTTGATATTAAGGAAAAATACTCTAAAACATTAAAATAAATAGCGTTTTGTAAAACGCTACTTTTTACAGCGTTTTATCTTAATAAATAATAATAATAAAAAAAGTAAAACGTTAGTAACTAAAAAGTTGTAAAATTTTATCTATCTGCATGACAACATTAATTTTTTTTATTTTTTTTCATAATTTTAAACAAAGTGTCAATTTTTGTAACGTTTTACAGAGTGTTACTTTTTGTAACATTTTATCTATTTTTTTAAATTTTAAACAAAGTGTTACTTTTTCTAACATTTTACGTTTTACAGTTTGATGTGACATCTCATAAAAATGTACTAAATAGTTACGTTATAATTTTTGTTCTTCTTAATTTACAGAGTCAAAAGTATTCCCTGATGTCTTTCCGATATCAGTGTGACGACTAACTATTAAGTACGTTTTTATGAGATGTCACATCAAACTGTAAAACGTAAAACGTTAGAAAAAGTAACACCTTGTTTAAAATTTAAAAAAATAGATAAAATGTTACAAAAAGTAACACTCTGTAAAACGTTACAAAAATTGACACATTGTTTAAAATTACAAAAAAGATTAAAAAAAAATAAATAATGTTGTCATGCAGATAGATAAAATTTTACAACATTTTAGATACTAACGGTTTACTTTTTTTAAAAAAAAATTTATTTATTAAGATAAAACGCCGTAAAAAGTAGCATTTTGTAAAACGCTATTTATTTTAACGTTTTAGTTTTTTGTTTTTTTTTTAAATATTAAGATAAAACGTCGAAAAAAGTAGCGTTTTGTAGGGCGTCATTTTTATGGCGTTTTACTTTATTTTTTGGAACAGTTTATGCAGTTAACGGCTCCGTCAAAACTTCGATATAAAACGCCATAAAAAATAGCGCGAAGCCTATTTTGGTATCGTAATAAAATAGTGGCTTATTTGTGTCACTTTCTACTTATTGTGGCTCATTTTGGTCGCGGATTTACAAATATTTAAAATAAGATTCTCTCTGTTATTTGGTAACTTTTTTTTGGATACATTTTTACTGTGTCAAAATTTACTAAAAATGGGCAACCACCATATTCATATATGTACACTACATGGTAACAAACATGTCACTTTTCATGAATTATTTAGTTAAAAAAATTAAATATTTGAGAATCAATATTTACAAGTGCTGCCAAAATACCATTTGATCTTGCAACGTGATTCTTCTGTCATTTATTGTCATTAATAATAAAAAAATAAAAAGTTATATATATTCTTCGATCATCACCATCAATGATATTTTCGATTTTATTTAAAGAAAAGGAGTGAGGAATAAAATAATACTCTCTCTGTTTAAAAAAGGGTGACCTACTTTTCTTTTTAGTCCGTTTAAAAAAGAATGACCCCTTCTTTTTTTGACAATACTTTAATTTCAACTTTTCATGTGACATGTTTGAGACCACAAGATTAAAGGATATTTTTGTACATTTGACATAACTTTAATTTAATACTACAAAATTCAAAAGTCTTCTTTATTTTCTTAAACTCAGTGCTAAGTTAAAACAAGTCCTTTATTTTTTTAAACGGAGGGAGCAATATATAAATCATAAAATAAAATAAAGAATTATGATGTGAATATAAAGTATAAAATTTTAAAATCAAACTTGTAAGATATGCTAATTAATTAATAAGGAATATTTTGATGTGTGTGTGTAAGTGATAGAGATATTTTTGTAATGAAAAAAATAATTTTCTGCTTCTGCTTTTTTTGAAAAGCAAAAATTTTTTGCTTCTTCCCAAAAGCAAAAAAACTACTTCAGCTTTTTTTTTAAAAAAAAAAAACACTTTTGCAAGTTTACCAAACATTATCTTTTTTTAAGAAAGTGCTTTTTTCTCAAAAATAGGTAATTTTTTTTGAGAATAAAGCAATCCCAAACAGACACTAAGTGTAGTAAATTAAGCACCAAATACCATAGTTTTTGTTCTTGTGTTTGTCAAATCTATTTTATTTTATACTATTTTATTTTATATCTATCAAAAATAATTTCTCTATATCACATAAGATAGGATAAGGCTTGCATGTACACATCTTTTCTTAGATTCACTTGTGGAATCTCACTGGGATATATAGTTATTGTAAATTAAGCACCAAATAGTTAATCATATTAACATTTAACTCCCAAGATTTCATAAACAAATTTTATTCCTTGCCTAGTTTTATTATCTAAATTGTTGAACTAATGAAGCTGTATAAGAAAATTTTATCATACAGTTTCACCAAACTAAAAGCTGGAAAAAGGAGAGCCAAATTTTGACCCACATTTATTTTTGCTATACTCTCTGTAAATTTGGTCATTGCATCAATCATGTCTAGACCGTCAGAACTTAATAATTTTGGTTCAAATTTTATATTTGTGTTGAATTTTTTTTTTTAGTATATATACAAATAATCTATTTAAAACTCATTAAGCAAAATAAATAAATAAAAATCATGATTCAGAACCTACAAGTTAAAGATCCTTACCCCACATGATTCAAATATAATAACTTTAAGAGTCTTGTTGAAATTTAGGAACTAATACAGAAAAGGAATATGTTTTTTCCTACAGAAATATTTGAATGAAAATAAGAATCAGATTCACATATCATGAATCTTAGTAATAAATAAATCTTAAAAAGAATATGTTTTTTCTACAGAAATATTTGAATAGAAATAAGAATCATATTCACATACCATGAATCTTATTAATACATAAAACTCAAAAGGAATAGGCTAAAAATGGATTATTTGGTATATTTCAAATTTCTTGAGAAATCATTGCTGTTATGGAAAATCCCAAACGAACATGTATGGAATATATCGTATTGACGTGTAATGATATTTCATACATTAGTACTCCTAACCAAATTCTTTTCTTATTTTGGCAAACAGAATGTAAATATTACAACATCATTCATATCTAGTGGCTGTAGTTTAGTGGTGAGAATTCCACGTTGTGGCCGTGGAGACCTGGGCTCGAATCCCAGCAGCCACATTTTGTTGTGTATTTGTAGTTTTTTGTTCCTTTTTTCTTGCTCATTTGCACTCTCATACTCACCAGACCGAGCAGCAATATTCTGTCAGTAAAGAATTAAGGAGTCGTTTGGTGTGAGACAGTGAGGTGTAAGATATAATAATCTCCGGATAAAATCTAGAATTATTTTATCTTACATTAAATTGAAAGTATTAGTTCGTCCCGAGATTATTTATCCCACCAATCTCGGGATAACTAATCCCGGGATAACTTGCTCCCAACCAAACGACCTGTTGTGAACCCGGATATCCCTCATGTTGGGCCTATGGCTAAACCGCAAAGCAGCCCAAGAATTAGACAACCCAACAATACAATTGCTTGAGATCCGGGTTGAACAGAGATAAAAGGGTTTTTTCTGCGACTTTGGGAGATTATGCGAATTATGATCATGCTTAGGCAAAGTGTGAGTCTAGTTCCTCAACTCCTTCTTCAATTTATCATTATTTGTACTGTCAATATTTCTACATTTCCATTTGGGATTTTACCTTTTGAATTGTGCATTTACTTTCTGAAATTGTAATTGAACTTTAGTCGTATTAATATAGTGGAGAATTTGGTTACTATTTGAGTTCGTTACACGAGCCTAAGAGTTGGTCTAACTCCTTCTCTAATGTGAATTTAACGGTAAAAAGTTAATTCAACTAGTTAGAATGCTTTATGAAATCTTTCCTTATATGCTATATTCCGTTCTAACAAACTCAATACTGAATCTAAAGATTGTCACTTTGAAACAAACTTTATATCGTATGATTTTTTTTAGTGTATCTTGTTCCATTTTAGCACCTTTATCGGTGCTTTTGACGGTAGAGGCGTATCCAGAATTTAAATTTTATGAATTCAATATTTAAGGTTCTTAACATTGAATCCATTGTATTTTTAAAGTTATGGATTCATATCTAGTGTTTATTGCAATTTTGATAATTTTTTCTATATAAATTTATGCTTCACATCGAAGATATTGGGTTCAAATGAACGCAATACAAAAATATTAGATCCGCCCATGTTTGGAGGTCTACGTAGAATGTGTTCAAATAAGCGCAAGCAACCTTCTCTCAGTTTTTATCATGTGATTTTTTTTTACCTTTATTTGATATGATCATTTCTAATCTTGTCTGGTATTATATAATCACACATCCATTCTGACATTCATATCGCGGATATGTTCTTTAAGCCTCAATATTCAATCCCTTATAACATTGGTCTCACAACAATTCTATGAAATGTTTTCACTTTAACAACAAAAATAACAATATACCCAATATATTCCCACAATATGGATCTAGGAAGGGTAAAGCGTACACAATTCGTACCACTATCTCAGAGATGACGTATTTTCTTTTTTGCTTGGCTTGTAGTGTTTCCACTTCTACTATACTATTTCAATTTTATGTGATACTTCTTCTAGAAATTGATAGACCGAAGAAGAAAGATGAGAAGATACATGAACTTGAGAAGGGAGGTGAAGAGAACCTGACTTTGACCCAACAATATGCATAATCTATTATTTCTAAACTTTGATCCATTTTAACCAATTGCTAATTGGGCCTGGATCCTAGATCAACCTGTGTGAAGGTCCTTTGGTCTTAGTACTTCTTCTTGGCCCAATAATTACTTTTGTGACATTCGTGCTTATATGGGGCTAAGGCTAACTCATAACAACATATTTGGAAATTACGTAGAAGGTACTGTAAATTACAATAATTAACAATTTTAAATATTTAAAAGACATAAAGAATGAGGAGGTGTACAGATGCCCCAGTGCGGAGGTGTGAGAGGTTGACTATGTTGGATTTAGGCGAGGAAGAGGTAGATCGATTGGAGTATTACTTTGTGATAGTCTCGTTTCTGTTATTTTTTGTTGTTGTGTTAATACCTATTTGTTCATGTACTATGTCCTTTTATAGACTATTTTTGTCTTGAGCCGGGGGTCTATCGGAAATAGCCTTTCTACCTCACCTCTGAGACAGTGGTACGAACTGCGTACACTTACCCTCCCAAAACCCCACTTTGTGGAAATATACTGAATATGTTGTTGTTGTAAAGAATTTTTCATCAAAATTTTGTTTTGTTACCTCTCAAAAGTTTATCTGTAACATAAATTGGAACAAAGAGAATATAATACGGAGCTATAAACGGACTACATTTAGGCATCATAGTCTCGTCCATTTTCATTTCAGCTTTGTCTTGTTTGTACTGCAAAAAAAATTGAAGTGCATATATTTTACTTTACTTCCAATTATTCTAAAGCTTTTGCTCTCCAAAAAGCTTCTCCACCATTGTAGCTTTTGGTTGACTTCCTCATTAGTTCCGTCAATATACAAAATATGAATAGTGTATAATATTAATCGAATCAAAACGAACCAAAATGAAAATTTCAATTTTGATTTTTCGGTTTGTTCAATCGATTTGCGATTTATTTTTTAAAGAAATGTTACATCACAACACTAATAATCTTACCATATTTACATACTATCTCATATCTTTTATTTAATTACATCCCATTTCATATTTTAAGTAATGTATTCGAGATAGTAATGTATCTGAGATAGTATGTATCCGAAGAAAATTAAGTAATGTATCCGAGACAGTATGTATCATGAATTAATTTTGGTCATGATACATTGAAATCCGAAAAAAAGTAATGGATCCGAGATACAATATATCGGGAAAACTTAATGTATCTGAGATTCAGATTTTTGGGATTTTGTGTGATATTGAAAAGATATGGAATATGAAGTAATTAGCTCCCATAATAGTGAGATTTATGTTATTTATACTTTTTGAGCTAAAACACAAGTACCCCCTAAACTATACCAGAAGTTGCTATGACACATCTAAACTTTACGGGGGTCCTATTACCTCCCTAAACTCATTTTTTATGCATTTTTGTGGTCTTTTTACTGATGTGGCTGTCAAGTAGCAGAATATTTTTGTACTCCTTTTGTGCTGACTTGACAGCCATGTCAGCACAAAAGGAGTACAAAAATACAGAAAAAATAACTTTAGGGGGTAATAGAATCCCTGTAAAGTTTAGATATGTCATAGCAATTTCGGGTATAGTTTGAGGGGTACTGGTGTTTTATTTTTACTTTTTTTGAAGTTTGGTATTCTACTCGGGTGATCGATATTAGTGGCTCGGGTTCGGTTAATCGGAGAGTCCAAGTATTTTAATATGGGCTGTGGGCTCTTCTTCACCTAGTAAGATTTTTCTAGCCCAATTACTTACCCACAGCCCAAACCCCCCATAGTCCAATTTTGAAAGCCCTTTAGTTCAGTGAATTTGTAAACAGTACACTACACTACCGTTCCCCAATTTCCAAATCGGCAAATCCCTTTTTTCATCGCCGCCGCTCGCCGCCGCTCGCCGCCGACGCCGCCGGTTGTTAGGTGAAGTGATTTTTACGTTATTGCAGGGAAGATGAAGATTGTACGAAGTGTATTATGGACTGCCAATGCTTGCTTATCTCGTTCTTCTTCTCATCAGCGAACCTTTTCTGCACTTCCAAATTTTGGTAGGTAGACTGCTTATTCAAATTCTCTATCAAATTCCATACTTTATCATGCCAAATTGCAATTTTTATAACTGAAAATGTGCAAGTTTTAGTTTTCTTTTTTAGTTCATTTTGAATCCTATTTATCGTTATTCAGCAATTTTCTATTGACGCCATTTGCTTTTTGTGCTTGCGGAGCTAAATGTTTTTCGCTGAATTTCTTACGCACTTTTTTTTTAATGCAAAAAGATAAAAACTTTTATTGAGTATGTGCTTGCTAGTATACAAATTTATAGATTACTGCATTTTTGCTGATTGAATATTATGTGAATAGTGAAGCTTCTCCGATGTGATCTCCTTCTAAATCGCTTATAATTAATTTGAGGAGGGGGCACCCAAGGGTGTGGCTTAGTGGTAAAAAAAACACTGTGTGATTCTTCCCATCTGTCCTAGCCTTGGTGGACAGAGTTTCCTAATATCTGTTGCTGGTGGGAGGTGGCAGGTATCCCGTGGATTTAGTTGGGGTGGGTGAAAACTGGCTTGGACACCACGGTTATCAAAAAAAATTGAGGAAGGGAGATAGACATGTTTTAGATAAACTATTCATATTTTCCAATTCACAAAGAATATACTCCCCATGTCCCATATTAGTTGTCCACTATCTCCTTTACACAACTCTTACAAAATCGTAAATAAGCCAGGTAGTTTTACTAATTTACCTTTTATGGACTCATTTGGAAAGGATATTTTTTGGAACTTCTAAACTTGTTTAGGCTTTCAAAAAATATTAATTGTAGGGGAAAAATGAGAAAATTAATTAATTTTGTGTTGGTTTAGTAAATGGACAAGTAATTTGGGACAATTATTCATAGTAAGTTGAACAACTGATTTGGGACGGAAGGAGTAATAAGTTGCTTAAGCTTGAGGAGGATCCAAGAAGCATAACGATACGAATCCTAAATGCTGAAGTAACAAGAAATCAACAAACAAGATAATCACAAGGACCATTAGAAATAGAAGGGAGGGGGAATAGACTTTTAGAAGAAAGAAAAGATATTCTAACAATTTTACTATCATTTAATTAGTTAGAACCAATCCAAGAAAGAAGAGATTGAACTTATAAATGGAATCCATATAATGATGAATCCAAGGAAGGTTCAAAGAGAGATACAAGGGAATAAACCCTGACACTCACACAAGGAGTAGAATCCTTTTATCATCCATAGATTGGCTAACTGAGGAATAAACCGTAGATTATACTATTTATAGTGGCTATTGGACCTATTACAGAAATGGACCGATGCGCCTTAATTGGTTATTGTAAAACTGGCCACTTGATGAATGTGCCTTCAAAATTTGTCTGCGATTGCTGTAAGGCGTGGACACGAATGAGCTGCCTTCCATGGTTGATCCAACTTTGAAAGCATGTCCATGTTTGTTTTGAAGCGTGGACACAAATTGGATGTCTTCCGCGAAAAGGTCCCTCTCCGTGCGACGTGAAGCATGCACGCGGACACAAATAGTTTGAAATGTGGCATATTTATTAAACCGTGTTCACTGTTGTGAATTTTGGTCACGACTGGAATGCCTAATGCTATGCAAGTGTGTCCATGGTTGTTGCAAGGCCTGGTCACGGATGGAACATCTCCAGCCTTGCAAGCGTGTCACGATTGAGGATCATGACCATGGATAAGAGAACGTCCAAAAGTCTGCTTACAGTTTGATTTTCTTGGTCTTTTTTTGACTTGATCCTTATTTTCCATGTTCCTTTTGTAGCATTCCAAGGTCTTGATGTCAATTTGTAGGAGTTCTACATTGTGAATGCTCCCATATACCCCTGCTGAAGCGTATTTTCTATCATTGAAGAAAATGGAGAAACTGCTAATCTCACTCACGTCGTAAACAGATGTCATACCTGATCCATTTCAAATTTAGCCAGAGGTCTTTGAGCCTTGTTACAGACTAAAGTTCTAAGCAAAAGCGACCCTGATCCCTTCCCAGCCCATAAAAGTGGTAGATCACACAATTTAATGTAGAATATTGTACTATCTAAATGGGAAGAAGTAGCTCGAGGTTTCCCTTGCTTGTGAACCTATGAATTTTCTAACATGTTAGGTATAAAATTTGACCCGAGTAATGGAAGATTTCAAGTAAAAGAAATATTTCCACTCTTAGGGAGAAACACCTTTGATAATGCATATTAGTAGATGCTCTTGAAGGGGTATTCCTCTAAACTGTTTCTGATTAAAAAAATAATTAAAAGAATCTGATAAGCTGAAGGTTTGGCCATCAGAATATCTAGACCCATAATATGATGTTTAACAAATTGGCGTATTGTGAAATTAAGCTTTTCCCTTCTTACGCTTCTTCCTGTTTTGGATTGTCCTTACACTTTTTGAAGGCTATCGTGTTGGAATCGGACCTACTCCCTCTTCTATACAACCATGATTTTCTTTCCAATAATTCTGAGCCGGTCTTTTCAGGAAGTGTGTGCGATATTTTTGTGTTTCCGAGCTAAAATTCTCCTGTCCTGGTTGCTCTTGCTTAAAAAGATGCGTCGTGTGTGAGGATCACACTGAAATTCTAGGAGAAAGGGCGTTTACGTTCGAGATCTATAAAAAAGACTTCTTAGTGCTTTAGTGTATACAAATGTACCCTTTTTCAAAAATGAAAAAGCTTTGAGGAGGTCAAGTACTAAATCTATGACCTTAAAAGTGGAAGATCTTCCTTGCCCAATTTCCTTCAATGAAGAGTGTTTGAACAAAATGTGGATCATCTCATAAACGTAAGTCTAAAAGAAGTGGGAGGAAAAGTAAATGTCAGAGAGCAAAAGACAAATAAGGGTCACGTATGGGACTTACCCGAGGCTGTCATCTCACTCTCAGGTAGATTTATTTTTGGGAAAAGACATCAATTGCACCTTAAAGTTGTCCGGATAAGTGAAATACGCACTCAACATTACCAGTTTCCAAAAAAAAAAAAGAAGTGAAATACGCACTCCAACTAATTGGACGACCTATTACCCCCTTATCTGTATTCTTGTGGAACTAATACCACCCTAAGAGTTGATGTGGCAAAAAAATAAATAAATAAAAAAAAGAGGCGTGTGAGAGTCAAAAGTCGTGGCCAAAATAATAATAATTAAAAAAAGTGCCCCCCCTCCCCCCCTGTTTCACTACTGTTTACTCCGGAAAACGGAGGTGGCTGGCCTCAAAATATTTAGATCTTTCCAGTTCTCCTACTTCATACCCTCTCTTCAACGACCCCTCTTCTTCTCCTTGTCACTTCCAAAAGCTCCCAATTTTCTCTGGTTCGAACTCTCGAAGGACCAAGAGTGGAGTTCTTTAAAAAATTCACCTCCATTCCTCTCCAATCAATAGATAAATCGATTTTGAACTCCAATTATTAATCAAATATGTGTTGAGCATAAAATTATAACTTTGAATCAATTTCCAACAGTGATATCCATAGATGTGAGTTGTGATTTTGGGTGGTGGAAGATGTGAGTTTGTGTTCGGGTGGTGAAATAAGCAATGGTGGTATGGCGGGCTTAGTGGTCGTGTGGCAAATTTGGTGGCAGGTGCAAAATCTTTTGTGGTGAAAGGTGTAAGTTTGATAATGGTGCGGTGGTAATGGTGGTAATGGTGGTGCTGCTGTGGCGGTTTGGGTTGTTGAGAAGAAACAAGGTGATGACATGGAAAAGAATTTTTTAAAATCTGACATTGTACTGACGTGGCAGTGACAAGGCAATGGCATGGAGGCGAGTGTAGAGCACTTTCCATTATGCAACTGGTTATATCACATTTAGGGTGGTATTAGTTCCACAAAAAATAAAGATAAGGGGGTAATAGGTTGTCCTATTCGTTGAAGCGTGTATTCAACTTATGCGGACAACTTTAAGGTGCATTTGATGTTTTTTCTCTTTACTTCTTAAAAAAGGTAACAATATATTGATCATCAGCACTAAGGCTTGTGCTGGATCTTACATGGACTCTATAATCTTCACCGTGATGCCTTGAAAGTTGAAACTGCTCCAAGCTCCTAAAAAATCAGTAGTTTTCTCAGTTTGCTAGTCATTCAACAATATTCTATAGTTTAAATTTCAACCTTGTTATCTCCAATGTTGTCAAAGATGAAAAGCTTTAAAAAGTGTTCCAAGTCAATTGGGCCTTTAAGCACAAATCATAATTGAATTGTGGGCTTTAGTTAAAAAGATACAATGAAGAAAGAAGTAAAAATATGTGTAATGCAAGAAAAAAAGTAAAAAAAATTGTTCGTAATGTTTTCCTCAACAATAAATATATCTCTTTGCTGGTCATATTTCATTTTTAGTACAGCTCAATTCAAGTAGAACTCATGCACAATAAGGTGTACACCTTAGTGTCTTGCCTACACTGAAGTGCAACTTAAGCTACATGAAATTCCCTCCTTGAACTCTTGTGAACTTCAGGGCTTAAGCGTGTCTTAAATGAGCCTTTGACTATACTGGTTGTCCCGATACATCTTCCAAGATCACTCAGGAAAAATTGTTGAATTATTTCTTTTAAAAAAAAAAATTGTTTAGGAGTTTTAAACTGCTGAACACGTGAAGACACAATGACTATGGGCATCCTGTGATTGAACAGTGGAAAGAATTCTAAGATGGTCAAGCCAAACTGACTTTGCTAATGTCATCTTTCAGACGCTCTAGCTTTGATCTGATTCTTCTTTATTGTGGAATTATGTGCATCTTCATCATTGGTCATTATCAACTTTTTCATGTATATCCATTTTCTCTTTTATCTGCATCCCTGGTAATGGACACACTTCCTTGTCGCTACACAGCCCCTGATGATAAGCAAAGCACCAACTCATTTGAGTCTGCTGAAGACTTTGAAAGACGAATTTTTGGTGATAGTACGGGTAACAGGCCAAGTCCAAACTCCTTTTTCAGAAAGCTCGATAAGGCTGAAAAGGCTTATGATAGATCTGGTCTGGGGTCCACGTTCAGTTCTGGAAACAGATCTAGTATCCTTGATGGTCTTGATGAGAGTTTTAATACATTATCGGATGGGATGGATGGAAAGCTGAAGGAAGCAGCCAGCTATTTTGAGTTTGATCCTGATGAAGTAGACAAAGAAGATTATGCTTACAGAGCAGATATGACCTTTTGGCCCGGGAACACTTATGAACTCAAGGTATGAGTAATGAAGTAGCATTTCTTGCATGCTTTTAGCATCTTGAGTGTCATCTCCATATGAGGATATGTCTTACTGTGATTTTAGTATATCTTGCACCCTTTGGTGTTTCAACAGCTTCCATCAAACTTCAATTGTTTGGGCTGTGCTAGAGTCTTAATTGCTTATTTCCTAGTACACCTCGTTTTCATGCTTCGTTCTCGGTGGCAAGAGCAAAATTATGGATGCATTAATTTATTTTCATAGCTCAACCTATCCTCTTGCTCTGTATTCTCTATGGTGCTGTCATGTCCACTTCTAAGCTTTTCATTATTGTTATGCAGGATCTTGATCCTAAAAAACCAGGAGTTCGCAAGCCCAAAAGAAGGGATGAATTCGAAACTACAACGGAGGAAGTTTTGCGCAAAGCTGATTTCAGGGTTTGTATTCTTGGTTCTTCATCACTTTTACCATGTATGGCTTTAAAATGTATCCGTATATGCACCCCAGGAGATTCAATTTGCTTGGTTGGGTTCTTTGCTTGCTTATTCTACTTCTTAATCATGCTTCATTTTACTAATTCATGTCTGCATTTGGAAACGCCCCCAAGCACGTATATTGCTTATTTGATATTCTTAGCCTCAAGTCTCTCGGCTGGTTAGTTTATTGTTGCTGAATATCATGTTCCGAGTACTGAGATGTTACTTGTTTTTCTCCCAAGTATTGCCTTGTAGTTCTGGCCCATTATGAACCTTCTAACTCTTAATGGAGTTATCTGATTTTTACGTCGTTTAACAAATTTGCAATTCAGAATGTGAGGTTCCTAGCTAACTTCATCACCGAGGCTGGAATTCTCGTCAAGAGAAGCAAGGTGCGTAATTAAGTCCATCGACTAATTTGATGGCTGAATACGTTAAATGTTTCTTATTCTTTTTTTTTTTTTTTTTAAAAACTCGTGTTAGACTGGAATTAGTGCCAAGGCCCAAAGAAAGATTGCCAGGGAGATAAAAACTGCCAGAGCTTTTGGTCTGATGCCTTTTACAACTATGGGAACAAAGCAGTTTGTATTTGGCAGAACAATGGAGGACCTTGACGCAGATTACGAATATGAGATGTACGACACCAATTTTGTCGATACAGAAGCTGGTCGGGAACCTTTTTAAGCCTTAAAGGATACCTACTAGTTACTAGTTTTAATTAACCATGGTTTGTCCTTGAGAACGTGTATTTCAGTTATGGCTAAGGGCTGATTTGCAGATGAGGAATTAGCATACTAACTCGCGATCATCCTATGAAAAGATGCTCTCGAAGTTTTGTTTCAAATTACATACTGCTTCAAAGAATTGCCCTACACAATACACGCGGGTTTTCATTGTACATCAATGATTTAGCTGATGGAGCTCTCCTTTGGTTCATTTTGATGATGTTCAAAATTAATTTTTGGCTCTACCTCTGTTTCTGAATACTTAAGGGGGAAAACAAATAAAAAGGTGGCATTTTCTGCATAACCTTCAAATTGGACTAAATATAGAGTTAGTATGATAATTGATATAATTACTTCCTTTGTGCAGATTTATCAGCCTGTTTTGACTCAATGAACTACTACAGTGATAAGATAGAATGGTACCATATAAATTATGTCTATGATGAGTGTATGTTAAGTGTCTACGTAAGCTAAATCTCAAAGATATTCATTTATTAATTTGTTGCTTAACTTACAATATTTCAGAACAGGAAAAAAATATCTTACTAATTTGTATGTACCATACCAAGGACCTGTTTCGCCCATCCAAAAGAAAAAAGAATAATTCTCAAATTGACTAAAATCAAAATAAAATAATCTTCACATCAACCACGAGCCATTGAGTAAATGCCGCTCTATTATCTTTAACTCTTGTGAAGGCAAAACTGAAGCTCTGCACATGGGACAATCTTTCTTTTTCAACAGCCACTGTTTGATGCAATCCGTATGATATTCGTGTCCACACTGCAATGTTCCTATATTCTCTTGGCGTTTATAGTCTGATTGACATATAGCACAGATTTCTGATGATTCTACATCATCAGCTACTACTTCGTGATCGACTTCATCTTTAGCAGGAGCATGATGGGTTCTTATTTTCAAATACTTCAACACGTCGTCCTCATCCTCATCCTCTTTCTCCTCTTGATCAAGTCATCCAAAAGACGAAATACAATGTCATACAGAGTGCCAAAATCAAACCTTAAATTTCTCTCCTGATCAGTAAGTTGATACGTCATGAAGTTGATATTATGTAACATATTTCCACTAGTCTGGATCAACTCATTCGGATCATTAACGACATAGACACCATCTATCTGTTCATAATATGGCACATGATAGATCCAAATTAGGCCGTATGGACTATCAACAAGTGACCGTAAGACTATATCTACTGAATGGTATGGTAATATTGATTCCAAAATTGTCGAGCAAAGTAGTCATGACCAGCTGCTGTATAAAAACCACCACTACCCCCAAACGACGAATAGTTCGCGTTATGCGGATTATAGCCTCGTTGCTGTTGTTGATGATTTCCATAATAATAATAATAATAATAATAATAATAATAATAATAGGGTGAAGAATGATTATGGTAAGAGTGATGAGTACTCATTGTTTCATTGATCTAGAAATAAATGAACAAAGTTCTTTGAGTTTGAGCAGAAAATAACTAATGAAGATACAACTTTAGTTTGCTGATCTACAACAAAGTATAAATAGGTATTTTTTTTGGTATCAGTAGTATTCCCAATTTAATTTGGATTAGGTTTAATTCAAATCACGCATTAATTTCCATTCCTATATTTTTCCTAAATGGAACTTTCGTTGTGTTCCTAGTTTGGTTTGGTAGCGGCTTAAATCTTCTTGCTTTTGGAAACCTTTTTTTTTCCCCTTTTTAAATTGGGGTTAGGGGAAAGGGAAAAGAGGAAGTAGATTACAAGATGGGAATCGAACCAGGAAATTGTAGTAGCTCAGTTGGTTTACCAACTCAGTTTTCACGTTGTCGGTGAGGGTGAACCAACTGAGCTACTAAGATTCTTTTGAAACCTAATTAGAAAAACAAAGAGATAAGGGAAACAATAGAATATTACTTGTACGTAGATGTTTATATCTAGCCAATAGATACTTGACATGTATTCGCACATAGACTTTTAACACACTGATTAATTAGCATGCCTTCTTTCTTCATTTAAATCATTTAAGTACTATAAAATTTATAGGATTTAATGTAAACACCCGGTGCGGATAAATATTTGTCTATAGAGAATATCCTTTGTTTAATTCACTAAGGATGATTTACACAAATTTCCCCTTTTAGGTCATTACATACGAAACATTAGATTTTCTTCTAACAATTGCAATCATTTACCAAATGTTAGCTCATGGTCAAACGCTTTCTCAATTTTTAGTTTGTTGAAAAGGGATTATAGACCGTGGTCTAAAAAATCCATATATTACAAAAGATATAAAAAGAGGAACTCCAAAAGGGACATTATGACGAAATAAGTGTTGGAAACTAGTACGCAGCGGAAGCATTCCAGAATTATACTGCTTACATGAATTATAAACAACAAACATAAACACGTAGTTCACACAAAGCATGCTTAAAATTAACCAAGAATTACCTCTTAAAGCGTGAGTAGATATCTTGAAGCAAGTCCGTCTTTGAATCTGCGGTCTTCTACAGTGATCCCAAATTCACAACCGAACTCTCTCAATACTTAGGTGGACAAGTATTGAATAGAAAACTATATTCAATTTCTAGGCTAGGGGAATCCCTATTTATAGAGATACTCTTCCAGTCCAAAAAGGAGAGAAAACCACACACCTATTTTTACTTGAATAAGGAAAGGCGGTCAGTTCTCCTTTTCCCCTAGAAATTAGGATTCCGAGTTCTAGTTTAATATGGGCACTGTAGGGACCACAGAATTAATTACTGAGGCTCCCTATTATAGAAATAATTCAAAATACTAATTTGAATTATTCTTACCATAATAAATTACAAATCATTCCACTAAAAATTCGTAATTGCACTCCTCTATTTTTTATTTCAAAATTCCCCATTAAACACTTATGTAATTCCCCATGTTAAGATTACAGATACTAATCAATAAATTAAATTACTGACGAATTTAATATACTGATTAATTTCCTTTAGAGCAATGCTTAACTTATTTCATATGTCGGATTCATAAATCCACCGGCCGGGTTTACACATGAAAACTTATAAGCTTCTCATAAAAGGCGTATCATCAATCTCTATACCGAGACATGGATTCTATCAACTAACTTATTATTTCACCAATATATATTATTATCATCCAATCTACCAGGAATATCGACCCATCTCAGAATCTCACCTTTTAATAAATCAAAACGATAAATAATACATACAGATCATAATAGTTATATCAAGATTAAGAATATAAGTACATTTAACAGTTTAGAGAATATGTTTTATCAGTCAGTCTAAAACAACTATCTCTACTCGGTCCTGTTCAATACATACAAAATGCACTAGCACAAGAAGTTAGAACTATACCATTCTCGTAATCAAGATAAATTACATTTAATCTCGTGCTACAATCATTCTGATGGTTTGTCCAAATTTCCATCTACGATTGTGAACTATAACTTTAACTTATAAGAACCGATGATTTGATCTTCTGTGTATAAGCTTAAACTCTATACACCAAATCATCTACTATATAAGTTGAGGACACATATATGACAATGATCTATTTAATGTAACAATTTATTGAATTGAATAAATAAATAAATAAATAAACAATCGTTCAATAAATAATACTATATCAAAACGCATGGTTTATAGTATATTCTAACAATAAGGATAGAGGGCGGACTCATTATCCATCGAGTTTTGACTTATTACTGGCCAAGAAGATTTCTCGGTTATCGAAATAAACATATAATGTCAGAATACTAGTGCAGAATTTCATCAGTGAATTGGGTGGCTTAATTATGGTTCTTCCCAATTTACCAGCTCTTTTATACCTTCCTCTACTATGAATTTTTGCAACTCTTCTACTTGAGAATTCAGAGGCCTTTGTGTCACGTCCCAAAATAATCCCTAGGCGTGACTGACACCCGCTAACACCACCTGTCGGAAGAACCAATCTTTCAGGGATTAGTTTGGGACGTGACACTTTCCTTCTCTATAAAGACATTGATCTTCCATGAATCCAGGTCAATTTGTTTACTGCAACTTTTAAAGTGTTCCCAAGCACAGGAAAAAATAACTTTTCACAAGGGTTGCTGCTCGTATAGGTTGCAGAACAAGAACTATGATGACGAAACATGATAATCCAATTAAAGGCCTTGGTGAGTCTAGCAATTAGCAAATTCACTTGGAGGACCATAACTTCGTCTGCCCAAAATCAGTAATGCTCCAATGACTGCTGCATCTCCTCCTGATGTAGAGTACATTTTGCTGTGCCTTAAAGTTGAGGTGAAAATTATTTGCGCAAATTTTTTTAAAAACAGTGCAGCCTAGTACTACATAGAATGATCCTAGGGCTAGTTGTTCATTGTGCTCGAGCATTTGCAACCGTAAAAATTGCTATTTTTCCTGTTTCAAAGCTGATGGCTATTGTAAGGCCTGAACAGAATCCATTCTCCCTGTTAAATAGCAAACCAAGTAGTGCATCCAGACCTAACAAAACTGAACACTTGCACGCGAATACTAGGCTTTTGCGGTCCATTAGGTTAGTCCAATTGCAGTCTTGTTTCGAGCTAGGTATGTCACTTGTGAATGTTTGGATCCTATAGTCATGGTTAGATCATTTATGCACATTCTGACACAAGGCAAGTAGAGAACTATACTATCAGATAGTATAATTCGTGCACAATTTAGAATGACTTATCAAGTTTAATGACATGACTTTCAACAAATACATAAATCAAGGACTTGTTGCGCCCATATATAAGGAAAAAAAAGACAATTCTTAAATTGACCAAACTAAGAATAAAATAATCTTCACATCAAGCGCCTCTTTTTTGGTGAAGGCAAAACTGAAGCTCTGCACATCGGGCAATCTTTCTTCTTCAACAGCCACCTTTTAATGCAATCTGTATGATAATCATGTCGGCACTGCAATGTCCCTATACTCTCTTCGTGTTTATATTCAGAATGGCATATAACACAGATTTCTGATGATTCTACATCATCAGCTTCTACTTCGGGATCGACTCCATCTTTAGCAGGAGCATGATGAGTTCTTATTTTCAAATAATTCGATGTGTCATCATAGTCCTCTTTCTCCTCATGATCATGATCATACATGTCATCATCCAAAAGATGTAATACATTGTCATACAGAGATTCAGAATCAGAGTTTGAATTTCGCTCTTGACTCTCCTCATGATCATGATCATACATGTCATCATCCTGATCAGAGTCTAAATCAACGTTTGAATTTCTTTCCTGATCAGTCAACTGACTAGTCATGTCGCTGATATTATGTAACATATTTCCACTAGTCTGGATCAACTGTTCATAATATGGCACAGGATGGATCCATATTGGCCCATATGGACTATAAACAAGTGACGGTAAGACTATATTCACTGAATAGTAGGATGGAAGAGGAGGCTGAAAAACAAGTGTTTGATAATATTGATCCCAAAATTGTCGAGCAAAGTAGTCATGACCAGCTGCTGCATAAAAACCACCACTACCCCCAAACGACGAATAATTCGCGTTATACGGATTATAGCCTGGTTGCTGTTGTTGATGATTGCCATAATAATAATAATAATAATAAACGGGTGAAGAATGATTATGGTAAGAGGGATGAGTACTCATTGTTTTTTTGATCAAGAAATAAAGGAACAAAGTTCTTTGAGGATACAACTTTAGTTTGTGCTGCAGCAAAGTATAAATAGAGGTTTTTTTTTTTTTTTTTTGGTGAACTCAACCTTTAAGTCCACGTCAGCACTTTTATTATCCTATGTGGTGCCTACGTGGAGCATACATATTGGTGTGTATGTCATTTACAGTTTTCTCCTAATTCAATTAATAGAATATCTTTTATTAATGGAAACTCGGTCTATATTTACCTTTTGAAGAACATAGATCTTTTACTATGGTACTTCGGTGTTGCTAGGACAAAGTGCAATCACTGCAAAAGTAAGTTATACAGGCATTATTGCATTATGAAATAGATACCACGTAGGCGCCACATAGGATAATGAAAGTGCTAACATGAGACTTAACCATCTAAGGACAATTATGTGCCCAAAGGTTGGAATGTTAGGGCAAATCATATATATTACTCCTTCGGTTTTTAAATAAGTGGTTATTTTGCATTTTAATTTTGTTCCTAAATAAGTGGTATTTTAGATATTAAAGAAGACATTAACGATGCTCTTCCAATTTTACCATTCTTTAACTACTAAACAGTTACATTCTTCCTCAATGTATTTATTAAGGACAAGTTAGTAAAAGTACTCTTTGTTTTCTAACAACGAATAGTTTCTTAAGGGGTGTGTCCAAGTGAAAAAAATCACTAATTTAAAACGGATGAAATATTTAAAGTGAAAAGCAAAAAAGTTAAAAGTTGGTTTACTAAAAAAAACCTATACAATTTATATTGACAATTGAAGAATTTTAAGGGTTACTTAATAATTAATGCACTAAATTCAATATATGAATTATATTCATCTACTAATGCCTATACTTGGTGAAAAATGTAGAAACATACGTTTTGGGTCTACTTCATTTCCCCTCATTCACTTTCTTCCATATATTTAGTTCCTCTTACCTAAAGTTTAAGTTACAACTTACAATTCTCCAACTTAATTAATTGTCTTTCTCCTATTTAACACCCATTTTTACAAGAAAATTACATAAACCTTCCATTAGAAAAGAGAGATTTTGTCGATTTCCTGAAGAATAAAAGACGAAATAGCAACGTCATGAGTCACCGTTACATCTCGCCTAATATCTCATAGATTTGTGCAAGTTCACTATGTATTTTTCTTAATCACTTAATTATATTGGAATTTCTAGTTATTTTTTTGTCGATCTATTTTTATTCTGTCAGTAACTTAGTGAATCAAAATGTACAAAAAGACAAACATTTATTATATAGATGTTTTTCTTTCACAATATCTGTTAGTTGCTTCGTCTATAATATCATAGAGATCCTTCGTCATTGCCTATACGAAGCCAATGGATAACAGTATCATGGGGATTGCTTCTCTTGACAAGTCCCTTGAGGAGAGAATTAAGGTTGGTGTTCTTGGGAATTCCACTAATGTCACCCGTGACAGAATAAGATTACCATCTTGCAAGTTGCAACTCACTTTTTACCCATATTCTTGAGATCAAGATTCTACATACTCCTCACAGAGCATATGTAGAATTTCATTTTTTGAGGTAAAACAATTTCTTTCTGTTCTTGCTGATAGTTATATGTAAGGTCGATAATTATTTTTTCTAATCTTGTAATTACAAGTTCAAACTGTACTTCGAATTAAAAGGGGGAGGGGTGTGGGGTGGGGTGACACATGGTCGTACTGGTCTGCTTTGGGCTGGAGATTGACGATTGACTGAGTGTGCTTTGGCAGCTCGTGGTGGAATATTCTCTGACGGTTGTATAATCATGTCCTGGTTTTCCCTCCTCAAGGTCATAAACATTTTTCTGCTCTTCCTTGAGAATCTGCCTGTCCAGTTTTAAGTGTTCCGGGATCTCATTTGTATCAGCATCACAACTATCTAATGCTTGTGTGAAGATTCTATATGCAGTAAGTGCACGACATTTGATAGAGATCATTGGAGCTTTTCGTAGCAAGAAATAGGAAAGGCGTAAACTAGAAACCAGGTTCCAACTCTGCATCTACTATGTATTTTTGCAACTCTTCTACCTGAGAATTTAATTGCCTTTGCTTCTCTATGAAGTCACCAGTACTGAATCCAGGTCAATTTGCACTACAACAAAAACAACTTGTAGCGGCAATAAATATGCACTTTAACAAGGGTGTTAAAATTTTTACCGGCATTAGTTAAATGTCATTGGATAATGTCGCGATAGGCTTTAGGGGCATTTACAAAGAAAGCTACAGTGTAATTGTCATTAGTAAATGCCACTAAAACACATAGTTAGCGACAATTAAGCTATTGCTGTTAATTAGTTGCCGCTAAAGACATTTTTGGTGTAGTGTTGTTTAGTTCAACTTTTATGTGTTCCCAAGCACAGATATAGTTGATTTTTTGCGAGAGTAACTGCTCGTGTAAGTTGCAGAGCAAGCTCTATGATGACGAAATATGATAATCCAATTAAGACCTCAGTGAATCTAGCAATGGCAAATTCACTCAGGGGACCAGAACTCTTTCTGCCAAAAATCAGTAATGCTCCAATGACTGTTGCATCTCCTCTTGCTGTAGAGTACATTTTACTGTGCCTTAAAATTGAGGTGAGAATTATCCAAGGTATCAGGGGTATATGAAACCTTATTTTTGCGAAATTTTGAGCAAGAGTGCAGCCTAGTACCCCAAAGACTGATTGTAGAGCTGTTCCTTTGTGCTCGAGCTTTCGCAATCGTAAAAATTGCTAGTTTTCCTGTATCAAATCTGATGGCTATTGTAAGACAAAATCCATTTTCCCTGTTAAATAGCAAACCAAGAAGCACAGCCAGACCTAACGAAATTGAACACTTGCGTGCAATACTAGGCTTTTGCAGTTCATTAGCTTAGTTCAATCGCTGTAAACTCGTCTTGGGCTAGCTCTGTGTTAATGATGTAAGTGTATTTCACTTCATACACAAATGACAGATTTCACCTAGAATATATACACAAAGCTAGACACGAAAGGTCAAGAGCAGATCCCTGAGATCATGCCTTTTACCTACAATATTTGACTGTATCTGACACACAATTTGAAAATTGATATACTCTCTGACAATATCTTGACATTGATATACTATCTGACAATATCTTGACACTTTCCCTCAAGCTGGAGCATACATGTCATATGCTCCGAGCTTGCAACAATGTATTCAATCCGAGCTCCTCTAAGGAGTGTCAATAGGTTTGAAATTTAACATGCATGTCTCCAATAATATGTCCAAAGCATATTTTCTTTGTGAGATAGCAATACTTGTCTTGGATTGTGCTACCTCAATTCCCAATAAATACTTTAACTTCCCCAAATCTTTGGTTTGAAAGTGACTGAACAATGTTGCTTTAGCTGAGATATTCCTCTGGATCATTTCCAGTTATGACAATGTCATCAACATAAACGACCAGATAAATGTTCTTTTCTGGACCATTATGTCGATAGAAAATAGAGTGATCTGCTATACTTTGAGACATCCCAAATTGTCGGACAACAGAACTAAATCTGCCAAACCATGCTCTAGGCGATTGTTTGAGGCCATATAGAGAATGTTTGAGACGGGAAACTATGTCTAACTCCCCTTGAGCAACAAATCCAAGAGGTTGCTCCATATAAACTTCCTCAGCAAGTTCGCCATGCAAAAAGGCATTCTTAATATCTAGTTGATGAAGCGGCCAATGATGCATTGCTGCCAAGGAGATAAGTAGTCGGATGCAATTTTGGCAACCGGAGAGAACGTGTCACCATAGTCAAGACCATAAATCTGGGTGTACCCTTTGGAAACAAGGCGAGCTTTCAGTCGATCAACTATTCCATCAGAACCCACTTTTACTGTACAGATCCATCGACTTCTAACAGTAGATTTCGCCTTACTGGACCAATTCCCAAGTGTTATTGGTTTGTAAAGCATTCATTTCTTCGATCGTAGCATCTCTCCACCCTGGATATTCCAATGCTTCTCTAACAGTCTTTGGTATAGGTACATTAGAAAGGGTAGATACAAATGTATAATATAATGGGGACAACCGATGATAACTTAAACAGTTATATCTCCCTAGTTGTTGATTTTGAGTAGTACGTATACCTTTGCGTATGGCAATTGGTGGGGTCAATGCATCTAATGAAGGCACGACTGGAGCAGGTGGCGAAGGAGCAAGAGATGAGTTATCGGGAGCTACCAATATATCTGGACTAGGAGTAGTATTATCATTATTATTGTTAAGAGGACGAGCATGTCGGGTGTATACTTGAGGAGGAGGAGTGGTTTGAGGGTTTTCTGGAAGATTGACCTGTTGTAGAGTAAGTATGGGTACTGGCAAAATTTCAGGAATTAAACTTCTGGTTGTAGTGCTTGGTGTAAAATAGGGAGATGTTTCAAAAAATGTGACATCTGCACTGATAAAATATTTATTCGTTTTTGGATCATAGCATTTGTAACCTTTTTGGTGACGAGAGTATCCTAGAAAGATATACTTAATCGATTTCGGTTGGAGTTTGTCATTTCTTGTACTTTGATCATGGACAAAGCAAGTACATCCAAACACTCTCAAAGGTGGATGATAAGGATTTTGTCCTGGAAAGAGAATTGAGTGAAGACTTTATTGTTGCAACACAGTGGAGGGCATTCTATTGATCAAATAACAAGCAGTGAGAACAGCTTCCCCCCCAAAATGAAGAGGAATGTGAGGGTGTATAAATGAGCAGTTTCGAAGAGATTCCTATTTTTACGTTCGGCGACTCCATTTTGTTGAGGAGTATGCACACAAGAAGTTTGATGAGTGATTCCCTGAGACGACTTGAAACTGGCAAAGGGAGAAGATAAGTACTCCTTGGCATTATCACTGCGTAATACCTTTATTGAAACACCAAATTGATTGTTTATCTCAGCACAAAATTTTTGAAAAATAGAGAATACTTAAGAATGATTTTTCATTAAAAATATCCATGTGCAACGGGAAAAAATCATCAATAAAGGTAACAAACTACTAAAATCCTAAACTTGAAACAACACGACTAGGACCCTATACATCTGAGTGAACAATGTCAAACATCTATGTGGCTCTGTTATTGACTCTTTTGGGAAATGAAGTGCAACTATGTTTCCCAAGTTGACAAGACTCACATTCAAAAGAAGACAAAGTGGAAAGACTAGGAATTAATTTATGAAGCTTTGCGAGACTCGGGTGACCATAACGGCTGTGGAGAAGATCAGTTGAGGCAGCGGAAGTGAAGGCAACTGGTGGTGGTGATTTTGACGTGTGATACAGTCCCTGTGACTCATATCCTGTTCCAATCGTCTTTCTTGTTCTCCGGTCCTGTACAACAACAGAGTTAGCCAAAAAAGTGACACCACAATTGAGGTATTTGGTTAATTTGCTAACATAAATCAAATTAAATGGACATTCAGGAGAAAATAAAACTGATTTTAAGGAAATAGAGGGAAGAAGTTGCACGTCCCCTATTCCTTTTACTGCAGTTCGCGATCCATTAGCAAGGGTAACTGCAGAGAGGCTTGTGGAATAAATGAGATTTGAGAAAAGAATTACCAGAGATATGGTCATATAAACCAGAATCCAAGATCCATGGGAAAGTGGGTGAAGACCTGGTTAGACAAGCACAGGAATTACCAGTTTGTGGGGCGCCAGATAAAGGTGACTGTCGTGTAGCCGCTTTATACTGCAAATAATCACTGTAATCTGCTCCAGACAGAGTAATAGAATTGGACAGTTGACCATCTGTGTCTTTACGGGTCTGAACCACGTGAGTTGTACTACAATTATTAGTACGTGGTGGTCGACCATGCAATTTTCAACAAGTTTGGCGAGTATGGCTTGGCTTGTTGCAATAGGGTCTAGAGTTTCTACTGTTCCCCCTTTGCTGGACATTTTGTGCCTGTGGCTTTTCATTTTTCATAGCTAATACAGATGTTTCAACATTATTGGTATCATTTGTTTCTGAACGAATATGCAATGATCAAGCTGAATCGATTAAGGAAGTAACTGGTGAACTTGCCAAGATTTGATCCCTTATAGGACTCAGATCAGATCTAAGTCCTTTCAATGCTAGAACCATAAAGATCTTATCTCTTTGTTGCTCCTGTGTGGTGACACTTTCAGAAAGTGGCATGAGAGGGTCAAATTGATCTTTCAAGGTATCTATCTGTCCTAAATAACTCGCCATATCTTGATTATTCTACTGAAGTTGGACTAAGTCTGAGACAACCTTGTATATACGTTGAATGTCATTCGTATACAAAGTCTTAGCTTTAGTCCAAACTTTATAGCAAGTTTTACAAGATTGAAATAGATTGAGTAATTTAGGATCCAAAGAGTTCCCTAAGAGATTGCATAATTGAGCATTAATTCGAGTCCACTTAGTCCTTTCACTAGCGACAATATCACTAGTATTTTTAACTAAATGATCCTCATATCCTTGTCCCATAAACCACATCTCAACAGATGAAGACCATGATGTGTAATTATTACTATCTTCCAATTTCATGGTAGTAATAACAGGAGAACTTGAAATAGATGAAAACATCGATTTGACCTCACCTGAAGATTTAATTTTCTCTGAGACATCAGTTAGAGATTCACCTTTCTCTGACATTATGGCTTCGACAACAAAATGAAATGCCAAAAAAGTGTTTTTTTAATAAAGAACAAAAGGAGGAAAATATAAGAAATGAGTTACCAAAAAAAAGGTCCTTGATTAAAAGAAATTGAAACAGAGGAAAGAGAAGAACAAGGCTCCTCTTGATGACTGCAGATCTGGTAACAAGAACTTTACCAGAAAAAGAAAGAAACAACCAATGAAGATGACTACTTTTGACGGAAAACTTTTCCAGTTGCTGAAAATTATAAGAGCGATGGGAAAGACTAGAACGAATGATTGATCCTCACAAACTGGGAATGGAAGTTTGAGATGGCAGGAAAATCCTGTCGAAAGTAGCTGCTAGTAAAGGAAGATGCCGGAATAGTTACCGGGAAATCTATCAGAACAGTCATCGGAAAAGGCAACTTGAATCTCTACAAAAATAGCAGAGGCTCTGATACCATGTTAATGATGTAAGTGTATTTCACTTCATACACAAATGATAGTTTACGCCTAGAATATATACACAAAGCTAGACACAAAAGGTCAAGAACAGATTCCTGAGATCATGCCTTTTACCTATAATATTTGACTATGTATCTGACAAACAATTTGAAAATTAATACTCTCTGACAATATCTTGACATTGATATGCTATCTGACAATATCTTGACACTCTGTAACTTCCCTTTGAATCTATGGATCTTTTAGTTCGAGTTTAGCAATTGTTTGTGGCTAAATGAAATTACTATAGTGATGAGATAGAATGGTACCATACAGATTATGTCAATGATATGTACTTTAGAGAGTCTACGTAAGCTAAATCTCGACGATATTCATTTATGAATTTGTTACTTTAATTTACAATGTTTCAGAACAACAGGGAAAAATATCTTACTGATAATTTGATGTGCTATATCAAGGACCTGTTTCGCCCTTACAAAAGAAAAAAAAATCTCGAATTGACTAAATTCAAAATAAAATAATCTTCACATCAAGCGCCTCCTTTTGTGTGAAGGAAAAACTGAAGTAACTGCACTACATTTGATAGAGATAGACAGAACTTTGGTAGGAAGAAACGGGAAAGAGTGTAAACCAGAAACCAGGTTCCAACTCTGCATCTACGAAGTTGCCTTTGCCTTTGCTTCTCTATGAAGTTGTCCCGTTCTGAATCCAGGTCGATTTGTTTAGTGCAACTTTTACGTGTTCCCAAGCACAGATATAGTTGATTTTTTGCGAGAGAAACTGCTCGTATAGGTTGCATTACAAGCTCTATGATGACGAAACATGATGATCCAATTAAGGCCTTGGTGAGTCTAGCAATAGTAAATTCACTTGGAGGACCACAACTCTTTCTGCCCAAAATCAGAAATGCTCCAATCACTGCTGCATCTCCTCCTGCGGTAGAGTCCATTTTTTTTTGCCTAAAATTTGAGGTGAAAATTATCCAAAGGGTCAGATCTATGAACCTTATTTTAGCAAAATTTTGAAAATCAGTGTAGCCTAGTACCCCGTAGACTGATCCTAGAGCTAGTTGTTCATTGTGCTCGAGCATTTGCAACCGTAAAAAATGCTATTTTTTCTGTTTCAAAGCTGATGGCTATTGTAAGGCCTGGCCAGAATCCATTCTCCCTGTTAAATAGCAAACCAAGTAGTACAGCCAGACCTAATAAAATTGAACACTTGCACACAAAAAATAGGCTTTCGCGGTCCATTAGGTTAGTCCAATTGCAGTCTTGTTTCGAGCTAGGTATGTCACTTCCTTGTGAATGTTTGGATCCTTTAGTCATGATTAGATCATTTATGCACATTTTGACACAAGACAAGTATAGAATTTCTGGTTGATTGTGGTTCGTCGGAGAAATTGACTCAGGGGATTAACTGGAGAACTCATTCTGGAATTCCCCTTCTGTTTCTGGAGCTATCATTGAATGAGATGGCAAAAGGCGACAAGCTTGCTCTAGTTTTAGATCGAGCAGCTGTAGAACATTATATGAGACACGTATGAGCTCTTTACTATTATTGTAGTTTGAAAACAAATAGAAGTTAAGGCAATTTCCATTCCCTTTATTGGACTTCCTATGTCATGCAAACCATTTCCAGGATCGGTGAAGCAGGGACTTAAGAATCTTTTGTGACAGTAGTTATAGCCTATAGGATTTAACAACCCCAAAATGCAAATACTCACAATAATAGAAGAAGAACGATTTTTGAATTGATAACCGAAATACTAAAGTGAAATTACAGAATTATAGAATAACAGTAACATAGGAGAAGGAATGAGAAGCAGAACTCAGAGAATGGAGATGAGAGATACAGAGTTTACCTAAGCATAATCACTATTTATCAACATGGATCCCACACATAACCACTTAATGTGATATGGTTGCGTTTCTAATACGGGTCTCGTCCCATTCATATCAGATCCTGTTCTTGATATTTTCTGTATAGAGAATAGTCCTGAAATGTGATCACCTCAGGTTTCACTTTCTCTTTACTGAATATATATCTTCCTTCGCAGTTTGCTTTGATTCAGTGAAGTAGAATGGAACTTCAATTTTATTAGGTCTATTCATTATGTTTGCAATTGTTTGTGGCTCACTGAAATTACTACCATACAGTTTATGTCTATGATGTGTATGCTAAGAGTGTCTACATAATTAAACCTTTGACGATATTCATTTATGTAATTTGTTACTTATCTTACAATGTTTCAGAACAACAGGGAAAAATTATCTTTTCTAATTTGCATGTACTATCAGATGATATAATTCGTGCACAATTTAAAATGACTTATCGAGTTTAATGGCATGACTTTCAACAAATACATAAACCAAGTACTTGTTTAGGCCATGTAAAAAGAAAGAAAAGATAATTCTTAAATTAATTAAACTCAGAATAAAATAATCTTCACATCAAGCGGCTCTTTTTTTGTGAAGGCAAAACTGAAGCTCTGCACATCGGGCAATCTTTCTTCTTCAACAGCCACTGTTTGATGCAATCTGTATGATACTCATATCCGCACTGCAATGTCCCTAAACTCTTTTCGTGTTTATATTCAGAATGGCATATAACACAGATTTCTGATGATTCTACATCATCAGCTTCTACTTCGGGATCGACTCCATCTTTAGCAGGAGCATGATGAGTTCTTATTTTCAAACACTTCAATGCGTCGTCATCGTCCTCTTTCTCCTCATGATCATGATCATACATGTCATCATCCAAAAGATGTAATACATTGTCATACAGAGAATCAGAATCAGAGTTTGAATTTCGCTCTTGACTCTCCTCATGATCATGATCATACATGTCCTCATCCTGATCAGAGTCTACATCAACGCTTGAATTTCTTTCCTGATCGGTCAACTGACTAGTCATGTCGCTGATATTATGTAACATATTTCCACTAGTAATTTGGCACAGGATAGATCCATATTGGCCCATATGGACTATAAACAAGTGACGGTAAGACTATATTCGCTGAATAGTAGGATGGCGGAGGAGGCTGAAAAACAAAGGTTTGATAATATTGATCCCAAAATTGTCGAGCAAAGTAGTCATGAGCAGCTGCTGTATAAAAACCACCACTGCCCCCAAACGACGAATAGTTCGCGTTATACGGATTATAGCCTGGTTGTTGTTGTTGATGATTGCCATGATAATAATAATAATAGGGTGAAGAATGATTATGGTAAGAGGGTAAACCAGAAACCAGGTTCCAACTCTGCATCTACATGTATTTTACAACTCTTCTACCTGAGAATTCAATTGTCTTTGCTTTTCTATGAAGTTGTCCCGTTCTGAATCCAGGTCAATTTGTTTAGTGCAACTTTTACGTGTTCCCAAGCACAGATATAGTTGATTTTTCGCGAGAGCAACTGCTCGTATAGGTTGCATTACAAGCTCTATGATGACGAAACATGACCTTGTGAGTCTAGCAATAGTAAATTCACTCGGAGGACACCACAACTCTTTCTGCCCAAAATCAGTAATGCTCCAATTACTGCTGCATCTCCTCCAGCTGTAGAGTACATTTTTCTGTGCCTAAAATTGGAGGTGAAAATTATCCAAGGGATCAGAGATATGAACCTTAAACAGTGCAGCCAAGTACCCCATAGACTGATCCTAGAGCTAGTTGTTCATTGTGCTCGAGCATTTGCAACCGTAAAAATTGCTATTTTTCTTGCTTCAAAGCTGATGCCTTGTAAGGCCTTACCAGTAGGGGTGTCAAAATGAGCGCAAATTGAGTTGACCCGTCCAATCCGCCCAAAATTTAATGGGTTGGGTTCAAGATAATTTGTTATTGGGTAAATCTCAACCCGTTAAGTCCCAACCCATTTTTAAATTGGGTTCAACTGAGCCCAATTCAATCTCCATTTCAACCCGTTTAATAAGAAAATGATTTCCTTAATGAAAGTAGGGTAAATAAGTGACACCCACCTCACCTCACCCCCAACTTACCCCATCCCAACCCCGCTTTCCTTAATTAAATTATTTTTAATTTTTAAAAAGCTTTTTTTTTTTTTTTTTTTTTTTAAATTTCTTGCCCCATCCCCCACTATCCTACCCACCCCACCCTCAACAACAAAATTATTTATTAATTTTTTTTGAAATTTTTTTTAAAGTCTTTTCTTAACCCACGGTCCAACCCCATCCCTCTCCGTCCCGCCTACCCCTACTCCTCCCCCCAAAAATTAATTTTTTAAAAAATAATATTTTCTTAAAGAAAAATTAAATTTCATAAAATTCTTACTCCAACCCCCATATCCCCTTACCTCCTACCGCAACCCCTCTCCCCCATATGACATACCCCCTCCCCCAAAAAATTATTACTTTTTTTTTAAAAAAAATTCTTACCCCACCCCCTATATCCCCCCAACCTCTTTGCACCCCCCACACCCCCTGCCCCCGTCCCCAAAAAAATTAAACTTTTTTTAAAAAAATAAATTTCTTACCCCAATATAATTTCCCGGACACCGTGCATAACGGTAGCTTTAGTGCACCGGGCTGCCCCTTTTTTTTTTTTAAATTTCTTTGTACTATCAGATGATATAATTCGTGCACAATTTAAAATGACTACTTATCGAATTTAATGGCATGACTTTCAACAAATACATAAACCAAGTACTTGTTTCGCCCATATAAAAGGTAAAAAAAGACAATTCTCGAATTGACTAAACTCAGAATAAAATAATCTTCAAATCAAGTGCCTCTTTTTTTGTGGAGGCAAAACTGAAGCTCTGCACATCGGGCAATTTTTCTTCTTCAACAGCCACTGTTTGATGCAATCCATATGATACTCGTGTCCGCACTGTAATGTCCCTATATTCTCTCCGTGTTCATATTTAGAATGGCATATAGGACAGATTTCTGATGATTCAACTTTAGCAGGAGCATGATGAGTTCTTATTTTCAAATACTTCAATATGTCGTCGTCTTTCTCCTCATGGTGATAATCATACATGTAATGTAACATATTGTCCAACAGAGAATCAAAATAAGAGTCCCAATTTCTCTGCTGATCAATCATGTCGTTGATATTATCTAACATATGTCCAGTAGTCTCGATCAACTCAGTCAGATCATTAACATAATAGACATCATCAATCCGTTCATCATCAGAGTTTGAATTTCTTTCTTGACTCTCCTCACGAGCACGATCATCCATATCATCCAAAAGATGTAATAAATTGTGAGAATCAAAATCAGAGTTTGAATCTCTCTCCTGACTCTCCAAATCAGAGTTTGAATCTCTCTCCTGACTCTCCAAATCAGAGTTTGAATTTCTCTCCCGACTCAACAAATCAGAGTTTGAATTTCTCTCCCGACTCTCCTCATGATCATGATCATGCATGTCATCATCGAAAAGATGTAACACATTGTCTAACAGAGAATCAAAATCAGAGCGATGATTACTCATTGTTTCTTTGATTAAGAAATAAACGAACAAATTAAAGGTGTGGACGTTCTTTGAGTTGGAGTAGAAAACAGGGTTACGAGGAACATATTAAAGCTCTGCAACAAAGTATAAATAGAGAATTTTTTTGGTATCAGTAGTATTCCCAATTTAATTTGGATTAGGTTTAACTCAAATGATGCCTTAATTTCCATTTAAATATTTTTCCTAATTGGGAATCCAGTTTAATTTGGATTCCTAATGACCCTTGTGGCCTTGTGGTCCGGCCTTTTTCTGAATGCCGCACATAGCGAAAACTTTAGTTTATTGGACCGTTATTTTAGGTTTTTTGTCGTATTCCTAGTTTGGTTTGGTAACTGCTCAAATATTCTTTTTGTTGGAAACTTTTTTTTCTTTTTCTTTTTCTTTTTTCTTTTTAAGTTGGCGTAGCGGAAGAAGAAAAGGGGAAGTAGATTATAAGGTGAAAATCGAATCAGGGAATCATAGTAACTCAGTTGGTTTACTACTTGAATTTTCACATAGTTGGTGAGGGTTCGATTCCTTACCTTGTGATCCTCTTCCCTAACCCCACTAAAAAAAAATAGAAAGTAGGGAATTGAACTCTGATCACCAACAAGGTAAAAATTAAAATAGTAAAACAACTGAGTTGCTACGATTCTTTTGAAACATAATTAGGAAAAAGAAAGGGCTAAGGGAAATACCAATAGAATTTTACTAATAGCCAATAAATATATGACATGTATTTGCACACTCATAATAATTTTATTTGCATTAACGTATATATTGACAAAATAACTTTTAACTAATCTGGGAAGTAATAGCTAACTAATACATGAATCTATTTTACCTAGTTGATTTCATTTTACATCTAATTATGTTATTAACTAATTTGATCCTTCCTTTGAATTCAGTACTACCATTATGATCAAGTAATTCTATACGTACCAAACTATAATTTATATAAATTTGTTTCGTTAATATAAAGAAGTCACTCCTACTTGAATTGAGACTTGAGAGCTCTTTAGAAAAACGTTTTCCAGCTATAAAATAATGTTATTATTCTTAGAATTTTAGTCTTAAATAAAAATTCCATGTTATCAAAATTTGAATGAAAAATCAATTTAGTAGGTTGAATGACTTTCTAAGTAAAACATTCATAGTTGAGTGACTTTTGGAGTAAAAATCAAAGTTGAGTGACTTTATGAGAGAAGAAGAGTGACTTTTGAAGTAAAAATCAAAGTAGAGTGACTTTTTGAGAGAAAAATCATAAGTTGAGTGACTATTTAGGATATTAACTCGATATTTCTCTGAATAAGTTAAAATAGTTCAGTAGTATTCCCAATTTAATTCAAATGACTTGTTAATTTCCATTCCTATATTTTTTCTAAATGGATTTTTCGTTGTATTCCTAGTTTGGTTTGGTAGCGGCTTAAATCTTCTTGCTTTTGAAAACCTTTTTTTTTTAAAAAAAATTGGGGTTAGAGGAAGGGGATATGAGGAAGTAGATTACAAGGTGAAAGTCAAACCAGGAAAATGTAGTGGCTCAATTGGTTACCTACCTGAATTTTCACGTTGTTGGTGAGGGTTCGATCCCTCATCGATAACGTGAAAATTGAGCTGGTTAATCAACTGAGTTACTGCAATTCTCCTTTTTTTTTTTTTTTTTTTGCTACAATTCTTTTGAAACCTAATTAGGAAACGAAAGGGGTTAGGGAAACAATAAAATTTACTTTTACTTAAATGTTTATATCTAGCCAATAGACACATGACATGAATTCGCACGTAGACTTTTAATATACTGATTAATTAACATGCCTTCTTACCTCATTTAAATCACTTAAGTATAGTAAAATTTATATGATTTGGTATAAACACCTAGTGCAAATAAATATTTGTCTATAGAGAATATCCTTCTAACAGTTGTAATCATTTACAAAATGTTAGGTCATGGTCAAATGCTTTCCCAATTTTCAGTTTGTTGAAAAGGAATTATAAATCGTGGTCTAAAAAATCCACGATTTTTTTAGAAGAGTCAGGCACAGACTTAATGGACTATTGGATTATGCAAGAAAAAATAGGGTGATGCCTGAGTTTATAAATGAAGACATGTGGCAAGATTTTCTTCGCTACTGGAATAGCGAAGAATATCAGAAGTTGCGCGAAAAAGGAAAGAAAGCTAGAGCGTCTAAGAAGGGTTGCTCTTTACACAGTGCGGGAGCTATCAGTCAGATTGCCGTTGAGGAAAAAATGGTACATAGCGTTTATCAATTTAACTATTTATTTCTATTTTAAATATTTTTGTTTTTGAGGATCAATAATTTTATAATAAGCAGGAAAAAAAATTTGGTCAGAAGATAGCTCATGATGAGTTATTCATGGAGACCCACCTAAAGAAGAAAAAAAACCCAACGGATGAAGATGTGTGGGTTGAGCCACGTGCAAAAGCTACACATGTAAGAACTACATTCGTACTTATGATTTTTTTTTTTACTAAAGTTTATATTATTTAACTATGAATAGCTTAGTATCTTTTTATTATTAATTTTTTACTTTACTTTAAATATAGAAAAATTTTATAACGAAGATTACTGAATTACGTGGTACTTAGTCTCCTAGACGTCGGGAGAACCCAATACCTCAAGATGTAGAGGAAAAGTATTGGCTAGAGTGTGCGGGTTCTCCTATTAGAGGTATAACCTATGGCTACCCCAAAAAATACTTTACGGAGAATATTAGGTCTTCGCATTGTGGATCCTCCTCTACACCACCAGTTGATAGAGAAACCGTTATTTCGTTACAAAATACGGTTTCTCAGCTCACTCGAGAACTTGCTGCACAGGTTGAGAGGTCGAGGAAGAAAGAGGAGGAAACTGTTGTGCAAATGAAAATGATGCAGGAGCAGATTCTAAGTTTTCTTCATTCTCCAAGGATTCTTCCTCCGTGTCCTGGTGATGCACCTCGGGCTGCGAGAGGCTTAAGCCCACTTGACGATTATACTACTGTAATATCCCGTACATTTCCGACCTTATTTGGTGACTTTAAGACATGTTTACCTTAGTATTGAGGACAAAAAGTACGTATCTTGGATGGTATCGGATGGTAGGCTAGTATTTGCTAAGACCGAAAAAAATTCAGAGAACTAGTGAAACTTGTGCCACTCCCTGTTTCAGGGTGTGTGGCGCAAGCCTCAGGATTCAGAGGGGCTGCAATTCTTGCGCCACTGCCCTGCTTTGCAGCAGTGGCGCAAGGCACAAGGATTTTGGTCTTTCCGGGCTTGTTTTGCAACGTAATGCAATGTCGATTCTTCCATGGTTTCTTTTGGTTCTTTGGTGTTCCTTTTCTTCTTTTTAAGGTTTCAAATACCTCGACACACTCCTACATGATCAAACCATGCAACACAAGTATTTACCAAATTATGTTCAATTAAGCCATGGATGGCTAGAATGTCTAGTTTTGCGATTGAGGCTATTGTCGTGACGTCATGGAATTATTTAAACACGAGATATATAATGGATTATACATGGATTTTGATGGGCTAAGCTAATAAGTGTTATTGGGCCCAAATTGAGGCCCAAAACAAGGCCAAAATGGAAAGGCCCAAAGAAAAATGACCCATTCTTATATTAATTAAGGGACCATGACATTTAATGCCAAAAAAGTGACTAAGGATTGACTTGAGAGTCTATATAAAGGAACACAAATCATATTTTTAAGTCATCACAAGTCTCATGCCTTTTTGGATATTTTCACAAACATTTCTCTCTTTTTCCAAACCCTAAGGCACCCATTTCCTTTGGACACTTTGGACAAGACCATCCCTTTTCAAGCTTGGGTAAGTATTTATTCTTGTGATTTAGCATATTATATGCATGAAGTATGGTGTAGATCATGATGGTTGTGTTGGAAAGGTTGAATAGGACACTTTTGCCCTTTGGTAAAAGATGTGCCATTTTGTGAATTAAACTTGAAAGGTGACTTGTGGTTTTGATGAAAGAGCATGGTATGGATGAAATATCAACATGTATGGTGTGATTATGTTACTAAACTTGTTATTTTCTATAAGTGTAAATTATGGGATTTTGGCCGATATGTGCTATGAGGTGTATTAAGGTGACTTGATGGATTATTTGTGATATGGTGTGAATGAGAAAGTGTAAAGAAGAAGCTTTGTTGCGAAATGCTATTGGTTATGATATTTGGTCAATGTATGGCATGTTGTGGTATTTTTGGTATGGTCATGCCGAAATTTCATTGTAAAGGGGGAAATGACGTTATAGGCAATTATGTAACTTTTGTCGTCTTTTGCACTTGTAAGGTGGTTAGATGTTGACGTAAACTCCATTATGTACTTGTATTGTAGATTAAAGGGCTGGATCATTATATTCGTTAGGATTGTGGATTCTTATTGAGGAATTAAGGTATGTAAGGTTACTCTTTCCGTATCCTTCTGCAACATATAGTATTCACCTTGTCATGGTATTTACTCCTTTCCGAAATGTCCTAAGGTATCTTATCTCAAGTTATCATCTAGTGTTAATCATGTATATTTCATTCTTGGTTTATTATCATTCTTGTGTCACATAATCATGAACATGGTTCCAAGTTCCAATAATATTATATCCAAAAGTTCCCAAGAATGAAGTAACCATTGTTTGAGCTATTTCAAAGATTAAAGAAGTATTGTTGTAAAGAGGAGAGATGTTTCATGGGTGGTATCCCAGGGTTTAAATAACCTAGCATGGGTCGATCCCAATATTTACGGATGGTATCCCAGGGGTGAGAAGAACACCTAGCATGGGTCGATTCCGCTACGAGTGGTATCCCAGGGGCAAGGAAAAGCCTAGCATGGGTCGATCCCGATCACTATTGATTACCTACCGATCAGCTTGGGGCCCGGGCATTATACGAATGGATGAATGAGTGATGGATAAAGGAATGAGTGAATGATCAAATGAGTATAAAAGTAAAGAAAGTAATTCATAATGTATACTTTTTCCATATATGGAAAATGGTGACTTATCTATATTGAGTACTCATTTATATCTGATTTCATTGAAGTCTTTATGTATCATTCAGTTTCATGCAGCCTTACATACTCGGTACATTCTTCGTACTGACCCCTCATGGGGGATTTACCTTACTTGCTGCAGGCGCAGGCACTAGTAGACCTCCCCAGTGAGCCGCAGGACTTCTACTGACTTTTGGTGAGCTCCAGTTGATTCGGGGCTTTCCGTGTCACAGTTGTATATGTATTTTGATGTGGTAAATGTTATGTAAAGCGGGGCTTGTCCCAAGTTGGTCATGTATGTACTTCTATTAGAGGATTTTGTAGACGTACGTGGGTATGTGAAGTGATGTGAAGAAAAGAGATGTGTGTCGTTTGACTTGATGGCTATGTCGGCCAAGTTTTTCATATGTCTATACATATATCCTACATGTTCCATGATTTTCGATGTTAGCCTATTATGTTCTTACATGATGGTGGTGGTTCCTATGGCATGTGTATGAATGAATGTAAGTGAAGCACGGTTCTCTCGGGCCTTGTCGGCTACGAGTGCCAATCCGTCCCGACGGGGTTCGGGGCGTGACAACTACGGAGGAAGAGGATGAGGATGGGGATGATGAGGCTGAGTTGTAGTTTATTTTTGATTTGTAAACTTTGATGTTTGAATGATTTTTTTTTAATGTTTGAATGATTTGATTTTGATGTTTGAAGGATTTATATCTGAATTGGTGGGCTGTAATATTTGTGTAGCAGGTTTTATTTGAAAATGCAGATTACCAGAAAAACCGACGACCACTTGTGGTACTGTTAAATTTCCAAAAATCGACCACTTGTGGTAGTTTTTTACTGTAAATTTCCAGAAACCTACCACTAGTGGTCGGTTTTGATAAAAAATTTAATAAAACTGACTACTAGTGCGACGTTTTTTTTTAAAAAAATATAATTAAAAAAATAATTGATTTCTTTTTAAATAAATTAAATAATTAAAAAAACCAACCACATGTGGTAAGTTTTTTTTTAAAATTAATTAAGTAAATAAATAAAACCGACCACACATGGTGGTCGGAAATTTTAATTTTATTTACTTAGTATAAAGAAAATTATTATAAAAAATTATTTTTAATAAATAATATTGATTTATAAATTATTATAAAAAAAATTGAAAAAACCTACCACAAGTGGTCGGTTTTTCAAAAGCTACCACTATTTTACCGACCACAATTTGTGGTCGGTTTTGTGGTAGGTAAATGGCCAAAACCGACCACATGTGGTAGCTTTTTGTGGTCGGTTTCTTAGTTTTTTTTAGTAGTGAATTTGTTGGAATAGATTCTTGTTTGTTGGAAAGATGGACGACTCAAAAGCTAAGAAAGAAAGGATTCAAAGACTAATCAATCACTAAATTGATCAAATACTAGTTGTTAATTAGTTTAGAAATTAAGAAATGGGTTAGGAATCAAGAATTTGAAACTACGATGTTGGAATCTGAGCAAAGTTGGATTTGGGACTGTTGAGGTGCGCCGAGGTGAGGTGCGGACGCATGCCACGACATGCCCATGCATGTGGGGTTCGCATGTCCTAGACAGAAAGTCTAGTGGTGACATTCCCTCTAATGTGCTAGCGCACATGGTGACATATTGGGGCATGTTCAGGAGCACATTGCCTCCAACAGCCAACTGTAGCCTCCAAATTTTAACCTTCTATGGGCCCTTTTTGTACTTCTTTCTTTTGAATTTTTCATCTTTTGAAATATTTCTTTAGCATAAACAAGTACACCTTCTTTTTACCTTTCTTTTTTGGATCAAACAACACTTTTTGGATGAATCTTCTTTTTGAAGATTTGAATGTCCTCAAGAACACCAAGAACTTTTATGAAGATCCAAAATTCATAACTCTCTCGTTTTAACTAGGAATTTCATGAAATTTCATAACTAGGTTCCTTTCATCGTGGGGAACACTTTTCAATAGTTTTTAACCTTCAAATCCATACTAAAATTTTCAGATTTTCAAACCCATTTGTAAATTTCTTCAAGCTGCAAACTAAAAATGGTGGATCCTCCAAAACCTCTCCATAAACACCAAATTTCAGATCTAGGGTCATTTCGATGTGGGAAATACTTTCTAGTAACCCTTATCCCTCAATTCCAACCCAAATTTGATAGATCTAAGAACCCATTTCACTTCTTCTCAAAACTCAAAAACTCATCAATGGAGTTTCTCAAATCTACTCCAATCAAGCCCAAAACTTAGATTCCGACCTGGATAATACTAGATGAAACAAATCTAGTATAGAAACTACAATAATTAAGGACTCCAAAACACAAAAACATTTTTGAGATTTTTGGAAAAAATGAATTTTCAGATTTTTTTTTCTTCAATACCACAACCCAAGAGTAGAATCATGGGAATGATCTTAAGCTCGACTCTGATACCAAATGATAACAACGAAACTACGAAGGAAAGAATTAAACTACGAAAACAAGGAAATAATCAAGAGATATGATAGATAGACACACAAAGATAAGGAAAATAGGAACCAATGAATATATCAAATTCAAAGACCCCTAATTTGATTACCTACGACACTTATCTCTTACGATGACCAAGAGGGAATCGTAACGCCCTCGTAACCACCGTTCTTACTCGAAATGCTCAACAAAAGCTCAACAAAAACTCTCTCAAGAGCATTGTTCATCAATATTCAAAAACTAAGGAAGAAGAAGGGAAAATACTACTACTTATAGCCATGGGCTATTTATTACAAAGATGGGCGACCCAGTTCAGTAAATTGGCCACATAGGACCACATGCCCACATATGTAAGGGCTCACATGGGCATGTGCTGGAGCATCTCAGGGCGCAGATGACATGCCCTCCCATCTGTTGGCGCATGTCGCTCCAGAATACCGTCTAGCTCCTCTTGCCCCTCCAACGACCTCTCTCATGGCCCTTGATCCTTCTTGAATACGATAGCCAACACATAACACTCCTTCAATGGTATCAAGGCGTGTTCAAGCACACCTCGCTTCCTGAATATTCCTCTGAGTGCTTGTAGTTCTCGTACTTGCCTTCTATTAAAAAGTCTTGTGGCAATTTGGCTTGTATCAATCGGAGTGCACACCACCTCCTCAAATTCCACTTGTGGAATTATATATTTATATTGGATATGTTGTTGTTATTGTTGTTTGTTATTTTAATTCAAAATATCATACTCATTAAATAGGACACACGCGCAACCTGCATTTTCAGAGACTAGTATATTAAAAATGTATGATGAAGGGAAAATATAAACTTTTTCTAAGAGTACAGGGTAATTTCCATTCCTATATTTTTCTTAAATGTGTTTTGAGTTGTATTCCTAGTTTAGTTTAGTAGCGGCTCAAATCTTTTTGCTTTTGGAAATTTCTTTTTTTCTTTTTAAATTGGAGGCAGGGGAGGGGAAAATGAGGAAATAAATTACAAGGTGGGAATCATATCGGAGAATCGTAATAGCTCAATTGGTTTACTACTTGAACTTTCACCTTGTTGTTGATGGTTCGATTCCCCACTTTGCAAACACCAACAAGGTGTAAGTCTAGTAGTACACCAACTGACTTACTATGATTTTTTGGAACTTAATTAGAAAAAGTAAGGGCTAAGGGAAACAATAGAATATTACTAGTACTTATATGCTTATATTTAGCCAATAGATACATGACATGTATTTGCATATAGACTTTTAACACTGATTAATTAGCATGCCTTCTTACCTTATTTAAATAGCTTATGTACAGTAAAATTTATATGATTTGATGTAAACCCTCGCAGATAAATATTTGTCTAGAGAGAATATCCTTTGTTTAATTAACTAAAGATGATTTACACAACTATCCTTTTTTTTAGGTCATTTCATACAAAACATTAGATTATCTTCTAACAGTTGTAATCACTCACAAAATGTTAGGTCATGGCCAAACACTTTCTCAAGTATCAATTTGTTGGAAAGGATTTATAAACCGTGGTCAAAAGAATCCATATTTTGCAAAAGATATAAAAGGAGGATCATTTACTAAATAATTATTCCAAAAGAGATAATATGAAGAAAATTCCACGTTCACTAATGCAATATATGATGCAATGAATGATAACATTGTTAGAAATTGCAACTTTAATTAGCCTCATATTATGATCAAATAGCTGTACAAAATTTGGCTTGGTTCTTGAACTCGTAAAGTATTGGAATAAGTTTCACATTAATTAGTTAAGCCCAAAATATGTGGATTTAAATAAAGATTCAACTATATTTGGATTGAACAATTAATTTAGACTTTACAAATTAAATTAAATAAGTCTACTGTAGCACTATTACCAAAATGTGGGAATATTCTTAATTTACCATGCTTTTATACCTTTCTCTATGTCTTTTAGTTCTCTAATTCAAACAACTCATGCAAAATCCTATTGAACACAAACAAAGAACCATCTTTATCATAGACTTTTTTTCCCCTTCAATGGATATTGTCATATCAGTAACCTCCTTTGAGTGCTTAAGAATATCACTTAAAGTTTTCTCTTCCTTATTGCTCGTTGAAGATGTTGTTTTTCGGGTACAATATACAAAATTTGTATTGTCAAAAAGAACTTCAAACACAAGTTCAAACAACTTATGAACAACCAAAAGAAGTTCAAACTATTTCTCATAGTAAAAGAAAGAATCAAGTCCACCGAATTCACAGTGTGTCCTTAAGGAAATTATTCCCCTCAAGTACCCGAGGTTAATGGAATATATCCTCTCAGGATAAAATGATTCACTTTAGCAAATGGTGGTACCTCAAATTTGCTGAACTACGAACTCACTCAACGATTTACAAATCACACTTGAGTTTTTAGGAAGAAGAAAAGTTTATAACTTCAAAATTTCGTACCCATATCTGAGGAAAAAACTAGATTTTTATCGCCAAAGGTGTTGCTTCAGAAAGGAAGCAATGGTTCATGAAAAATCACACCGTTTCGGACCATCGGACCTATGTAGAAGAGTCTATTATAAAGATGGTTGGTTTATGTAGGAAAAACCGCATGTCTCACTTCCTACAAAACAGAAAGTTTATGGTTGATGTGCGGAGGCATCTGCGTCCGCAGATGTGCCATATTTGCCCGCATCTCAGCTTTTCGTCATTCAAACAGTGAATCAAAGGATCGCGTCCCTTCAATGTGCGCGTTGTGACATCCGCACATGCTTGTGTGCATCCGCAAATGGAGAAATTTCATATTAGATTTTTGGATCATTAACTCTCATGTTTCAAATGAATTTTGTCCGAAGTTGAGCGAGCAACGCGACGACGGCGCTAGGCTTGTCTTCTTCTTGCCTCACTATCCACATGAAGGAATGCTTCTATATTTAAGCATAAGAATGTTTCATTCTCCCATCGATATGGGAGAACACTCTTTTCATAAAGTGAATACACATTTCACTTTCCCTTCATTTTTTCTTCCCTCCATTTTCACTTAGAACCCAACAGAAGAGACGAAACCGCGGGGTGACACATGGTTGTATTGGTCTGCTTTGAGCTGGAGATTGACAATTGACCGAGTGTGCTTTGGCAGCTCGTGGTGGAATACTCTCTGACGGATGTATAATCGCGTCCTGGTTTTCCCTCCTCAAGGTCATAAACATTTTTCTGCTCTTCTGGCATAGAAATGTTTTTCTGAATACAGCTCATTGAAGAACTTATAGCTTCCTGGAGAATCTGCCTGTCCAGGTTTAAGTGTTCTCGGATCTCATTGTATCAGCATCAATACTATCTAATGGTTGTGTGAAGATTCTATATTGTAGGCCATGAAATCCAGTAAGCACACGACATTTGATAATGATCATTTTAGCTTTTGGTAGCAAGAAACAGGAAAAGGCGTAAACCAGAAACCAGGTTCCAACTCTGCATCTACTGTGTATTTTTGCAACTCTTCTACCTGAGAATTCAATTGCCTTTGCTTCTCTATGAAGTCACCCGTCCTGAATCCAGGTCAATTTGTTTAGTGCAACTTTTACATGTTCCCAAGAACAGATATAGTTGATTTTTTGCGAGAGTAACTGCTTGTGTAGGTTGCATTACTAGCTCTATGATGACAAAACATGATGATCCAATTAAGGCCTTAGTGAGTCTAGCAATAGCAAATTAACTTGGAAGACCATAACTATTAACTTGGAGGACCATAACTCTTTCTACCTAAAATCAGTAATGCTCCAATTACTGCTGTAGAGTACATTTTGCTGTGCCTAAAATTTGAGGTGAAAATTATCCAAGGGATCAGAGATATGAACCTTATTTTCACGAAATTTTGAAAAACAGTGCAGCCTAGTACTCCATAGACTGATCCTAGAGCTAGCTGCTCCTTGTCCTTGAGCATTTGCAACTGTAAAAATTGCTATTTTTCCTGTTAAATAGCAAACCAAGTAGCACAGCCAAACCTAACGATATTGAACACTTGCACGCAAGTACTAGGCTTTCTCTGTTCATTAGCTTAGTCCAATTGTTGCGGTTCATTTCGAGCTAACACAGCCAGACCTAACGAAAATTGTTCGTTGCAGGCTCGTTTCGAGCTAGCTCTGGTTGCAGGCGCAAGTATAAATTATGTCATCCATGAAATATCTTCCTTCTCAGTTTGCTTTGGTCCAGTGAAGTAAAGTGAAACTTCAATTTTATAAGGTCTATTCTTTATGTTTGCAATTGTTTGTGGCGCAATGAAATTACTACAGTGATGAGATAGAATTGTACCATACAAATTACGTCTATGAATTATGATGATAAGAGTGTCTACATAAACTAAATCTCAACGATATTCATTTATGTAATTTGTTACTTATCTTACGATGTTTCAGAACTACAGGGAAAATTATCTTTTACTAATTTGTTTGTACTATCAGATAATATAATTCATGCACAATTTAAAATGACTACTTATCGAGTTTAATGGCATGACTTTCAACAAATACATAAACCAAGTACTTGTTTCGCCCATAAAAAAGGTAAAAAAAGGCAATTCTCGAATTGACTAAACTCAGAATAAAATAATCTTCACATCAAGCGCCTCTTTTTTTGTGGAGGCAAAACTGAAGCTCTGCACATCGGGCAATTTTTCTTCTCCAACAGCCACTGTTTGATGCAATCCATATGATATTCGTGTCCGCACTGCAATGTCCCTATATTCTCTCTGCGTTCATATTCAGAATGGCATATAGGGCAGATTTCTGATGATTCTTTCAAATACTTCAATGCGTCGTCGTCATCCTCTTTCTCCTCATGGTCATGATCATACATGTAATGTAACATATTGTCCAACAGAGAATCAAAATAAGAGTTCCAATTTCTCTCCTGATCAATCATGTCAGTGATATTATCTATCATATGTCTAGTAGTCTCGATCAACTCAGTCAGATCATTAACACCATAGACATCATCAATCCGTTCATCATTAGAGTTTGAATTTCTCTCCTGACTCTCCTCATGAGCACGATCATCCATATCATCCAAAAGATGTAATAAATTGTGAGAATCAAAATCAGAGTTTGAATATCTCTCCTGACTCTCCAAATCAGAATTTGAATTTCTCTCCCGATTCTCCAAATCAGAGTTTGAATTTCTCTCCCGACTTTCCTCATGATCTTGATTATACATGTCATCATCCAAAACATATAATACATTGTCTAACAGAGAATAAAAATCAGAGTTTGAATTTCCCTCCCGATTCTCCAAATCAGAGTTTGAATTTCTCTCGCGACTCTCCAAATCAGAGTTTGAATTTCTCTCCCAACTTTCCTCGTGATCTTGATTATACATGTCATCATCCAAAACATATAATACATTGTCTAACAGAGAATAAAAATCAGAGTTTGAATTTCCCTCCCGACTCTCCAAATCAGAGTTTGAATTTCTCTCCCGACTCTCCAAATCAGAGTTTGAATTTCTCTCCCGACTCTCCTCATGATCATGTTCATGCATGTCATCCTCAAAAAGATTTAATAGATTGTCTAATAGAGAATCAAAATAAGAGTTCGAATTTCTCTCCTGATCAGTCATGTCGTTGATATTATCTAACATATTTTCACTAGTCTCCATCAACTCAATCAGATCATTAACGTTATGACCTCGTTGCTGTTGTTGATGATTGTCATGATAATAATCATTGGATGAAGAATGATTATGGTAATTAGAGCGATGGTTACTCATTGTTTCTTTGATCAAGAAATAAACGAACAAATTAATGTTGGGGGACGTTCTTTGAGTTGGAGTAGAAAATAGGGTTACGAGGATACGACTTTAGTTTGCTCAAATGACGGTTAATTTCATTATAAAGAATAAATAGAGATTATTTTTGGTATTAGTAGTAATCCCAATTTAATTTGGATTAGGTTTAACTCAAATGACGGTTAATTTTCATTCCTATATTTTTGGGAAAAGGACGTGGCCATTAGAAAAATAGTAGCTCAAGCCATGTATAATTAAATGTATTTTAGGTCAAAATAATCATGATTTGAAATCATGATATGAAATCTTGAAGTTGAAGTTTTGTTTGGACATGCAATTTAGGATTTTAAGTTGTATTTTTTTTATTATAAACAAAAAAACCTCATAAATTGTAACACCCCGTACGTTTCTACGCTTAGCTGACAATCGTAACATTTAGGGAAAAATGACAACATGAGAGAATTGATGAATTTTGTATTGAATTGTGGGCATTTAATAGGTCTCATAATATTGGGCCCAAAAAATAAAGCCCAAAAGAACTAGAAGACATGGCCCAATAAGGGGATTTTGACCCATTCTTCCAAAATTTGATCCATTTGACCAAACAACATTGCATTAAATGCTAAAGAAAAGATAAAGGAGACATGGGGGACTATATAAAGAGGAAAAATCAGATTTTTTAGTCATTCTAATGTTCCATGCCTTTCTAAACATTTCTTGAAACTATTTCTCTTCTTTTCAAACCCTAAGCACTCAAAGGCAATTTTGGAGCAAGAGCCTCACTTTTCAAGCTTGGGTAAGTATTTATTCTTGTGATTTAGCATATTATATGCATGAAGTATTGTGTAGATCATGATGGTTGTGTTGGAAAGGTTGAATAGGACACTTTTTCCCTTTGGTAAAAGATGTGCCATTTTGTGAATTAAACTTGAAAGGTGAATTGTGGTTTTGATGAAAGAGCATGGTATGGATGAAATATCAACGTGTATGGTGTGATTTTGTTATTAAACTTGTTATTTTCCACAAGTGTAAATTATGGGATTTTGGCCGATATGTGCTATGAGGTGTATTAAGGTGACTTAATGGATTCTTTGTGATATGGTGTGAGTGAGAAAGTGTAAAGAAGAAGCTTTGTTGCGAAATGCTATTGGTTATGATGTTTGGTCAATGTATGGCATGTTGTAGTATTTTTGGAATGGTCATGCCGAAATTTCATTATAAAGGGGGAAATGGCGTTATAGACAATTATGTACCTTTTGTCGTCTTTTGCACTTGTAAGGTGTTAGATGTTGACGTAAACTCCGTTATTTGCTTGTGTTGTAGAGTAAGGGGCTGGATCATTATATTCAATAGGATTGTGGATTCTTATTGAGAAGCCAAGGTATGTAAGGTTATTTTTGTCCGTATCTTTCTGCAGCACATATTGCTCCCTTTGCCATTGTACTTGTACCTATGTCGAAATGTTCCAAAGTATCTCATGTCAGGTTGGTTACCTATATATATATTTATTCATGTGTCTCTTGTACATTGAACATTGTCCCAAAATTCCAATAATGCGATAACCAACAATGTTTCAATTTCATAACTAAAAATTAAAGTAATGTTGTAAAGAGAAGTTATGTGTTCTTGGGTGGTATCCCAGGGGTGGAAGGAACACCTAGCATGGGTCGATCCCAATATTATGGGTGGTATCCCAGGGGTGAAAGGAAAGCCTAGCATGGGTCGATCCCGATATATATATTGATGAGGACCGTATCCCAGGGGTTAAAATGCCTAGCATGGGTCATCCTCTTTTACCACTGATCAGTTGGTCCCGGGCATGATATGATTATTGTTGATATTGAGATGATACAGGAAATAAAGAATGTAATGTACATGATTCCACACGTATGGAATGTTGGTTTATCTATATTGTCTATTCTCTTATCTTTGAGTTACTTTGATGTTCTCACTTATTGGTACAGTTTCTTATAGCCTTACATACTCAGTAAATTCTTCGTATTGACCTCCTCGGGGGAATTTACCTTACTTGTTCAGGAACAGGTACTAGTAGGCCTCTACTGTAGGTTGCGGATCGTTTGCGGACATTTGGTGAGCTCCAGTTGGTTCGGGGCTTTCCGAGTCTTATATGTACATTTGTTTTGGTCTTATGTATAGAGCGGGGTGTGTCCCGACTCTAGGTTGGTTTTGGTTGTGCATCTGTAGAGGCTTTGTAGATGTTGTGGGATAGATGAAGGGAAGGTGATGAACGTATGTTTTGTCTTGATGGCCCTGACGGCCAAGTTTCTTATTTCTTATATATTTTTCACAATTTCCGCTATTGGCTTCTTATTTCTAATTGTGGTGGTGATGACTATTGCGTGGTATGTGTATGGGTGTTTATGGATGTAGATTGGTTCTCTCGGGCCTTATCGGCTTCGGGTGCCATGTCCGTCCCGTTGGAGCTCGGGGCATGACATAAATTGTGAAAACTATCAAAATTTCCCCAATTCTTTATAGTCTTAACCAATAAGCAAAAGTTCATAACAAAAGTATAATACACTATCACAAAACTATTCTAAAAAAAATACAACATTTATTGATCAAATGATAAATTTTCTTAATAATAAATGATAAAGTAGGAGTTGATTTGAAGTAATAATAAATTTTGTAGGTGTTTGGCCATGAAAATCAAAAAAAATTGGAGTTGAAGTTAGAGTCGGAATTGTATTTGGTCATATCTTTTTGGAGAGATTTTTTTAACTATAGTGAAGTTGAAATTAAAAAAAAAAAAGTGAAAACAAGTTGAGACTTGTTTTCACTTTTCCAAATAGAACTTCAAGTTGTATTTGTAGTTTTTATGACCAAACATCATCTTTTAATAAAATAAAAAGATTTTCAAAAAAAAAAAAAAAAGTTAATATTTCTCATGACCAAACGGGGCTATATGTTGGTGAGAGTAATGGTTAAAAGAGATATAAATGATTTAAAGAATGGTAAAAGTATGAACTATAAATTTTATTTACATATGAAATAAATGGTTAGTAAATATAAATGGTGGGGTTCTTTTTACAAAATATAAACTTGTGGGTTAATTTTTGTATTTAAAAAATCTCAAATCATGATTTGAAATTCTCAAATCATGTTTTTTAGAGAATTTGAGATTTCATGTCATGATATGAAATCATGAGATGAAATCGCATGATCAAATGCTGATTTCTCTCATGATTTCAGATATGAAATCACATGTCCAAACACCTACTTATAGTCAAACTCTATCTCTTTCTCTCTCTCGCCTCTCTCCCCCTTTCTCCCCCTCTCTACTCACTCTCTCTCGCTGTTTTTTTCTCTTTTTTTTGGCAATTTTTTGTCTTACTTTTAATATAAAATTATGCTCTTTTAATTGTTTCTCTCTTTTTTTAACAAACAAATATAATTTTTTAGCGCTTTTTATTTCTAGATGATTAATGTTAAGGGTTAAGTTGGGAAAAAAATTATAAATTATTCTCTCCAGATCTTTTAAATTAACAAGTAACAACTATTTTGGAACAAGTATTTTTAGTGTACATGACAACTTCAAAGGAACGAAGGGAGTATCAAATAGGCATGGATACATTCTTTTTGCTTTTTTTGATTGTATTTGAAAAATACATTTTTTTTTATATCGGTTGTTTAAAGAAAAAGAGAGAAACTATCACAATACGACAAAATTGTTTTTCATTGTAAAAATAAATAAATCAATAATTAGAAGAGTTTTTTTTTTTTTTTTAAGAAAAAAGAGCAACAAAAAAAAAGAGCAGCAAAAAAATAAATACATATTCTATTGGAAAAATAAGAATGACTACAAAATCATATTTGATTATTGAAAATAACAACAATTAAACGAGTAAACTTTATTTTTTTTAAAGAAGAACATCAAAAAATAAAAATAAATATAGAACAGCAAAACCTAATATGACCAACAAAAAAAAGCAGAAGATAAGAGAAACAAAACAAAAAAAAAAGGCAGCGAGAAGAAAAATGCAGTAAAGGAGAAAAAGTCAAAAATTGGCTACAAAATGAGATACACATTTTTAGGGCGGCTCAAGCTCGTTAGTGGTCTAATGCCAAAAATAAATCGGAGGTCTTCAACTTTAGGAAAAAGATTAATAATTTTTTTTAAATTTGAAGTCTATTCTTCTAATTTTTAATGCAACGTTGTTAATCTTTTTCTTACAAAAGTATTTTGAGATGTAGAGTTTATCTTAGATTTTTTTTTAACTTTTTCTATAAATTGTACTCCTTCTGTTTCAATTTGTTTGTTTATTTTGACTTGACACGGAGTCGAGAATTTAAACAAATAAAAATGACTTTTGAATCATGTAGTCTTAAACTAAAGATATATAGAATACACCAAAATATTTTTTAATCTTATGATTTTAATTAAACATGTCATGTGGAAATTTAAAATTAAAAAGTTAGATAAAAAAAATATTGTTTTTGGAACGAACTAAAAAGAAAAGACAAACGAATTGAAAGTACAAAATATTTTTGAAAAAACCCTCAATTCATCCTTAGCCTCTCTTTATAGCATTAAATGCCATGTCTAGAAAGTCAAATGGAAGAATGGGTCATTTGACCCATTTGGGACATGTATTTTATTTTATTTTTGGGCCCAATAACACATTTCAACTTAGCCCACAAATTTTCATGCATAACCCATCATATATCTCATGTTTAATTAATTCCATAATGTCACGACAATATTCTCTTACGAGATTCTCATTCGTCGTCTCACTCGCCAAAATAGAAATTCTAGTCGCCCATGACTTCATTGAACATTTTTGATAACTACTTGTGTTTCATGGTTTGATCATGTAGAAGTATGTAGGAGTGTATTGAGGTATTTGAAGCTTTAACAATGCTCAAAGAACTCCAAAAAAACAAAAGAAACCATAGAAGAATCGACGTAGCGTTGCGTCGCGAAACGGGCACGGAAGGGCACACTTTTTGTGCCTTGCACCACTAGCTGCATAGCAAGCTGTGGCGCAAGAAATGGCTGCCCTCTGAATCAGGTGGCTTGCGCCACACCCCCTGAAATAGGGAGTGGCACAAGTCTTGATACCTTGCTGAATTTTTCGGCCACTTCTTCAACACTTGCATATCATCCAATACCCTATCAAAACACTACAAAATACTTACTTATTGCTCTCAACACTAAGTAAATAGGACTCCAAGGTATTAAGTGAGGTTAGAAAGATACGGGGTGTTACAGTCATGATCCAACCCAATTTTTAGCCCGTTTGAGCACAACCCATTTTATCCCAAAATAAATTTGGGCGGATCATAACTGAATCCAATTTCTAATTCAGCCCGTTTGTCACGACCCGATTTTTTGAGTCATGATGGCGCCTACCGTAACCCACCAATAGGCAAGCCAAAACCTAGCCCGGAGGGACAAACAACGGGCTAACGGGCCGAATCTCATAAAACAGAGAAGTAAGACAGAATCAGAATATGTATATATACCAAGACTGAGAAGGAAGAGGACAGTATATAAAGTCAAGAGCCCTTCCCAAGACCTGGTGAGGTCAGTACAGGAGCCACTACTAAACATACCCAAAATACAAGACAAAAACCAATGTATAACAAGTACAACAGTCTCGAGAGCAAAAGACTATACAATAGAAGATGGAGTAGGATCTGCCTCGGACGTCAGTAAGCCCACCTTGCTCCGGAACCAGTGCTGAGAAGAGTGTAACGTCAAAACTGTCGGCTAGTGCCAGGATCTGCATCGGGGAAAAAGATGCAGAAGTGCAGTATGAGTACCGGGGCAACGGGTACTCAGTAGGCATCATCGGACGACTGAGCTCAATGTAATACAAACAAGCTAAAATGCGAGGGTGCATGCTAAGTCCGGGTTATAAGTAATAAATACATAAATAACTGCTGAGGCGTACAGATACGCTCAAGAGAAAAATAAATGCGATACTGAATAACGAGTAAATAAATGCATAAGTAACACACAAGTCAAACATAACCTATCTGGCCCCCCATAAACCCGATAGGCACACGGAAGAAAACAATAACCCGGCCTGGCCCCCATAAACCGGTGGGACACACAAGAATAATAAATGCATAGTCACCAGTGTCTCGAAGCTGTGTCAGTATCCAGTAACCACAATAACCAACAGGGGTGCACCGGGCTAGAACCGGCACCAATGGGTAATAACAAGAGGCCAGACGCCGGAGTCGAACCGAAAGCAGTGGGTAATAACAAGAGGCCACATATATATATATCATATCTACCGGAATCAAACCGGAACTCATAATACTCCAGTATCATAATCACTGTACCCAGTACCAAAACTCTCCAATCATATCATAACCAGATGCCGAACTCGAACTGGAACTCATAATAATCAGTGGCCGGACTCGAACCGGAACTCATAGTGTAGCACAATCCGGGGCCGGACTCGAATCGGAACACCCAATAGTCAATAACCAAAATCATCATACCTGAATCAGTAGCCGGACTCGAATCGGAACTTATCATAGCCAGTAACCAGAACAGAATCAAATGTCATATCATATCAGATAAACAGGGAACGCCCTAGTTCCAAGTCAATACTAGTTTATAGGTACAGAAGCTAACCCCACAACATGCTATAAGTCAATCTCGGGGTCCTTCTAGGTCAAATATCTACTATAAGCAATATGTATATACAAGTCTGGGTATACATTATAAGTCATGGAAAGGTAGGTCTGTATTCTAAATCAAACCAGTCGATCCCGGTCAAATACGGTGCTATCAGGGACTAATAAGGCTAAACAGGCCAACCGGATATAATCGGGGTGACTCAATCCCGTCAGAACCCTAACAGGTCATAGAGGCTTAACTAAACCCAAAGATGTCAAAGTTCTGACAAGTCGACCAAAAGGGTAACGGGGCCCACTAACGGGTCCCGAAAACAAAGTCTAGTTATACCTGTCTAAGTCTGGGCTAAGTCTGCCTAAGCCTGGACTAAGGTCCAACAATAACGTTACCCAACCAGAAATCAACACAACAATACTATCCGACCCCAAATAGGTCATCTGTGGTGTACCTCAAGGATAACGGGCCTGGAATATATCCAAATAGCCCTATCCGGCCTAGAAGGCCTAAATCACAACAAAACACCACCACCAAGTTTATAACACCAGCCCACAACACTAGCACAATAGCATACATATATCACACATAAGCCCAATCTAAGTGCAAAGGAAGGTAAACCTAGCCTACCTGGACGCCGCCGAACGCTTGCTAAAGCCAGCTAAATAGGAGCCTTTCCCTTTTGAGAGGCCTCCGACTGTTGCCAAGCTACCAAAATAATAAACTACATGTCAAAATATGACTATTGATACTCATATTGCATTAGTTCAGGAAATGCCCGAAAATCCCACGTGGGGCCCCCTTGTGGAATCGCAAAATTGAAACCGTCATAGCGTCCCAAATCACTCCATGACCAATAGTCACAACTAACACTCCTCAATTTGAGCTCAAAATATAGCTCAAACATCAACACCAATCCCAACAGTATCACCGTGTAAATGAATATTATCGTAAAAATAAGAAAACATACCGTAGAAATGACGAGGGCGAGTCCACGGACTCAAATATATAAACCCCTAAGCTCAAGCCTCAATAAATTGACTCAATATTGAGCTTAAATAATCAATAATGGTGAGAGGTAATTGGAAAATGCACATATATATATCAGTGTACAACACAGTGGAAATGATGGTGAATCATTTAGCTAGCATAATTGTGAAATGGTGACACATGACTACGACTCCTTAATGTAATGCCATGTTGATGGGCACCCCTCAACTGTCCACGTGGAGTGAGGTGTCCATAACAAATTCATCTATCCGTTTTGTATATATTCGGATATTGCGTAGGTTCGTGGTAAAATAAATATAAATTTTTGAATACACCATAATTAATAGAAAATTATTTCTAACAAAACCTGTATAAAATAATAATATTATTTTAACATATTTAAATTCACTATCTCCGCTTAAATTATTAATAGGTTATAAAACTATTATAAAATAGCATAGATATATCATACCTAAAGAATTGTATAAATTTCAAAAATATTTTCGAATGGTAATTACCTATGTCATTTTACCAAATTCAAATTTAATTTAATATTTTACAACGTGCTCGGTCTAAATAATATTCTCAGACGAACTGCCCGGGAACCGAACTGTCAGTCCCAGCAAGTCATAAATAACTTGGGGCAGTTATAAAAAAGCTCTAAACGCTGACAACACACGAAAACGAGGAAAATGACCGGGAAGGTCATTACACCGTTTTAATATCTCCAATTTCACCTCAACTCGCCCATTTGACACCCCTACCGACCAGAATCCATTTTCCCTGTTAAATAGCAAACCAAGTAGCATACCCATCCCTAACGAAATTGAACAGTTGCACACGAATACTAGGCTTTCTCTGTCATTAGCTTAGTCCAATCGTTGCAGACTCATTTTGATTTAACACAGCCAGACCTAAAGAAAATTGCTCTTTGCAGACTCGTTTCGAGCTAGCTCTGGTTGCAGGCGCAAGTATAAATTATGTCATCCATGAAATACCTTCCTTCTCAGTTTGCTTTGGTCCAGTGAAGTAATATGGAACTTCAATTTTATGAGGTCTATTCGTTATGTTTGCAATTGACAATGAAATTTCTACAGTGATGAGATGGAATGGTTCCATACAAATTACGTCTATGAATTATGATGTTAAGAGTGTCTACATAAACTAAAACTCGACGATATTCATTTATGTAATTTGTTACTTATCTTACAATGTTTCAGAACAACAGGGAAAATTATCTTTTACTAATTTGTTTGTACTATCAAATAATATAATTCGTGCACAATTTAAAATGACTACTTATCGAGTTTAATGGCATGACTTTCAAAAAATACATAAACTAAGTACTTGTTTCGCCCATATAAAGGATAAAAAAAGACAATTCTCGAATTGACTAAACTCAGAACAAAATAATCTTCACATCAAGTGCCTCTTTTTTTGTGGAGGCAAAACTGAAGCTCTGCACATCGGGCAATTTTTCTTCTTGAACAGCCACTGTTTGATGCAATCCATATGATATTCGTGTCCGCACTGCAATGTCCCTATATTCTCTCCGTGTTCATATTCAGAATGGCATATAGGACAGATTTCTGATGATTCAACTTTAGCAGGAGCATGATGAGTTCTTATTTTCAAATACTTCAATGCGTAGTCGTCCTCCTCTTTCTCCTCATGGTCATGATCATACATGTAATGTAACATATTGTCCAACAGAGAATCAAAATAAGAGTCCCAATTTCTCTGCTGATCAATCATGTCGTTGATATTATCTAACATATGTCCAGTAGTCTCGATCAACTAAGTCAGATTATTAACATGATAGACATCATCAATCCGTTCATCATCAGAGTTTGAATTTCTCTCCTGACTCTCCTCATGAGCACGATCATGCATGTCATCATCGAAAAGATGTAATAAATTGTGAGAATCAAAATCAGAGTTTGAATTTCTTTCTTGACTCTCCAAATCAGAATTTGAATTTCTCTCCCGACTCAACAAATCAGAGTTTGAATTTCTCTCCCGACTCTCCTCATGATCATGATCATGCATGTCATCATCGAAAAGATGTAATACATTGTCTAACAGAGAATCAAAATCAGAGCGATGATTACTCATTGTTTCTTTGATTAAGAAATAAACGAACAAATTAGAGGTGTGGACGTTCTTTGAGTTGGAGTTGAAAACAGGGTTACGAGGATACAGATTTAGTAGAAAACAGGGTTACGAGGATACAGATTTAGTAGAAAACAGGGTTACGAGGAACAAATTAAAGCTCTGCAACAAAGTATAAATAGAGAATTTTTTAGGTATCAGTAGTATTCCCAATTTAATTTGGATTAGGTTTAACTCAAATGATGCCTTCATTTCCATTTAAATATTTTTCCTAATTGGGAATCCAGTTTAATTTGGATTCCTAATGACCCTTGTGGCCTTGTGGTCCGGCCTTTTTCTGAATGCCGCACATAGCGAAAACTTTAGTTTATTGGACCGCTTTTTTAGGTTTTTTGTCGTATTCCTAGTTTGGTTTGGTAACTGCTCAAATATTCTTTCTGTTGGAAACTTTTTTTTCTTTTTCTTTTTCCTTTTTAAGTTGGCGTAGCGGAAGAAGAAAAGGGGAAGTAGATTATAAGGGGAAAATCGAATTAGGGAATCATAATAACTCAGTTGGTTTACTACTTGAATTTTCACATAGTTGGTGAGGGTTGGATTACTTACCTTGTGATCCTCTTCCCTAACCCCACTAAAAAAATAGAAAGTAGGGAATTGAACTCTGATCACCAACAAGGTGAAAATTAAAGTAGTAAAACAACTGAGTTGCTACGAATCTTTTGAAACGTAATTAGGAAAAAGAAATGGCTAAGGGAAATACTAATAGAATTTTATTAATAGCCAATAAATATATGACATGTATTTGCACACTCATAATAATTTTATTTGCATTAACGTATATATTGAAAAAATAACTTTTAACTAATCTGGGAAGTAATAGCTAACTAATACATGAATCTATTTTACCTAGTTGATTTCATTTTACATCTAATTATGTTATTAACTAATTTGATCCTTCCTTTGAATTCAGTACTACCATTATGATCAAGTAATTCTATACGTACCAAACTATAATTTATATAAATTTGTTTCGTTAATATAAAGAAGTCACTCCTACTTGAATTGAGACTTGAGAGCTCTTTAGAAAAACGTTTTCCAGCTTGCTGATAGGATCCTTTGCATTGCAATGTTATTATTGTTATAAAATAATGTTATTATTCTTAGAATTTTAGTCTTAAATAAAAATTCCATGTTATCAAAATTTGAATGAAAAATCAATTTAGTAGGTTGAATGACTTTGTAAGTAAAACGTTCATAGTTGAGTGACGTTTGGAGTAAAAATCAAAGTTGAGTGACTTTATGAGAGAAGAAGAGTGACTTTTGAGAGGAAAATCATAAGTTGAGTGACTATTTAGGATATTAACTCGATATTTCTCTGAATAAGTTAAAATAGTTCAGTAGTATTCCCAATTTAATTCAAATGACTTGTTAATTTCCATTCCTATATTTTTCCTAAATGGATTTTTCGTTGTATTCCCAGTTTGGTTTGGTAGCGGCTTAAATCTTCTTGCTTTTGAAAACCTTTTTTTTAAAAAAAAAACTGGAGTTAGAGGAAGGAGATATGAGGAAGTAGATTACAAGGTGAAAGTCAAACCAGGAAAATGTAGTGGCTCAATTGGTTGCCTACCTGAATTTTCACGTTGTTGGTGAGGGTTCGATCCCTCACTGATAACGTGCAAATTGAGCTGGTTAATCAACTGAGTTACTGCAATTCTCCTTTTTTTTTTTGTTACAATTCTTTTGAAACCTAATTAGGAAAAGAAAGGGGTTAGGGAAACAATAAAATTTACTTTTACTTAGATGTTTATATCTAGCCAATAGACACATGACATGAATTCACATGTAGACTTTTAATATTCTGATTAATTAACATGCCTTCTTACCTCATTTAAATCACTTAAGTATAGTAAAATTTATATGATTTGGTGTAAACACCTAGTACGAATAAATATTTATCTATAGAGAATATCCTTCTAACAGTTGTAATCATTTACAAAATGTTAGGTCATGGTCAAATGCTTCCCAATTTTCAGTTTGTTGAAAAGGAATTATAAATCGTGGTCTAAAAAATCCATATATTATGAAAGATATAAAAAGAGGAACATTTACTAAATAAATATTCCATAAGGAACTATATGACGAAATTTCACGTTCACTAATGCAATATATGATTCAATGAATAATATTTCCTCCGTTAATTTTTACTTGTTCAGTATACTAAAAATAGATGTCCAACAATATTTGTCCAGTTTGAAAAATTAATGGATAATTTATCATCTTGTGTCCATTTTACCCTTGCTATTAAATACAATACATTTCTCAAAGCATTAAATTTATTATATTTAAAGAGTGAGATAGTAAAATTATTCTTATTATTTATTATTTTTTAAGGTGTGTGTCACGTCAATAGTGGACAAGTAAAGATGAACGGAGAATGTAAAATTGTTAGAAAATGCAACTTTAATTAGCCTCATATTATGATCAATAAATAACTCTACAAAATTTGGTTTGGATTCTTGAATTCGTAAAATGTTGGATCAAGTTCACATTAATTATTTAAGCCCAAAATATGTGAATTTAAATAAAGATTCAACTTATTTGGATTGAATAATTAATTTAGATTTTACAAATTAAATAAGTCTATTTTATTAGTTTCGCGAGCAATGTCGTAGGAATTGCACTTGGTAGCAAGTTTTCTAATCACTTATTTCTCTCATTCAAGACCGTGCAAGAGACTTTCATCTCACACGGCTCTCTGAGTATGAGTGTTCTTGATTGAACAACTGATTAGGACTATTTGTTTGAGCTAAAATTAAATTTTACTTGTTTGTTTGAATAGTTTGTTGTGGAACTTTGAACTATTTATTGTTTGGGGTTCTTGAGAATTTGTAGTTTTTGTCACGCCTCAAATCCCATTGGGGCGGACATGGCACCCAAAGCCGTTGAGGCCCCCAGAGAACCAATTTTTATCCATGTAAACTCATGCGCAAGTCATTCCATGATTATCAATATCACAAATAGATGCAAGATGCTAATGGCATAAGTCATGTAAAATGTGTGATGATAAACACCTACAAATATGAAACTTGGCCGTTAGGGCCACCATGACATAACATACAACCTTCGTTTGTCCCACATCGTCTACAAAGCCTCTATAAATACATGAACACAGCCATCCTAACGTCGGGACAAGTCCCCGCTTTACACAACTATGATACAATACCAAAACCAACATATACATAGGACTCGGAAAGCCCCGAAGCAACCTGGAGCTCACCTACAATCCGCAGAATTATCCAAGTTCTACTGTGGAGGCCTACTAGTACCTGTGCCTGCAGCAAGTAAGGTAAGTCCCACAAGGGACGTCAGTACGAAGAATGTACTGAGTATGTAAGGCTATAAGTAACTGTATGAGATATAGGAATTTTAATGGAATCAAGTACAAGTGAACGCATCATGTAGATAAACTACCATAAGGTATACATATGGGATCATATACATTGCTTTCTTTACTTTACTTTACTTTACTTCATCATCAATCATGTAATGCCCGGGCCCAACTGATCAGTGGGAAATAACATAATAATCGGGATCGCCTCTAGCTAGGCTTTCGCCCCTTTGAGTTGCCACCCGTTTCCAATGAACTTTTGGGATTGCCTCTAGCTAGGCTTTCGCCCCTTCGAGTTGCCACCCGTACTCAATATCCATTCGGGATCGCCTCTAGCTAGGCTTACGCCCCTTCGAGTTACCACCCGTACTCAACAAGTGCTCATTACTTTAATTCTTTTGTTATGAGATTGGTACATTCGTGGTTACAATGTTATGGGAACTTTGGAACATTATTGGAACATTAACCAATGAACATGAGTCATGTGAATCACAATTGATCAATGAATAAGGAACATGTGAGTAACAATGATTAATAACCAAAAATGGAATATCTTTGAACATTTCGGAATGGAACAAGTATAATGACAATGTGACACTATGTGCTGCAGAAGGATACGGAAAGAGTAACCTTACATACCTTAATTCCCCAATATGGATACACAATCTTATTCGTGAATACAACACTCCAGCTTTCTCTTTACGTCTACTCTACACACAAGTACATAACGAAGCTTATATTAACCACTAACAACATTACAAGTTCACAAGACGGTAAGTAGGTGCTTAACGGAAAGTAAAAACTGTCCAACCTCCAAAACACATGGTGCATCACTCCCCCCCTTCATTATATTACCAAATAACATTATTCCACCACATTACACTATAACTTACTGCTTTAGCAAAACAACAACACCAAATCAGTCCACACACCACCAAAACAGTCCACATATCGTCGTAGACATCACAAACTGATAGGATTTTACACCAAGTTTCTACTTTACATTTCCGCCTCAATACAACTCCACATATTTATCCCATCAAGTCACCTAATACCTTTCACAACAATATACCAAAACCAGCGCGCCCACACAATTTTAGAATTCACTTTAACATAACAAGAAAATATTCTCTTTTCACTACGCCAAACGTTCCATGCACAATTGCGTAAAAACATTTCCATCAAGCCATACACAAAAATAACGAATTAGGGACAGCACCACACTTTAAATATGCTGAAATTTCATCCATATAATTCAATTCCTTCAAGACCTTAAGTCCCCTTTCAAGTTTAAACCACATAGAAGGCAAATCCCTTAGCAAAGAAGCAAAAGTGGACTGTTTTACCAATAAGTGGACTGTCCAACACTTATTAAACATAACCAACATGATTTAAACACCCTCTTATGCATATAATATATTAAACCATAAGAATAAACACTTACCAAGTCTTGCAAAGAGATGATCTTGTCCAAAAGGGATGGTTGCTTAGGGTTTGAGAGAAGAGAGAAATACCTTGGGAAATTCTAGAATTTGCAAGTGTGTTGTGGTGATTAAGAGCTGATTTTTCAGCCTTATTTATGTCATCCTTAGCCAAACTTGGGTCAAAGATGAGGTGTCTACTTGGGTCAAAGATGAATGGATCATTTTCCCCTTTTTTGGGCCATGTCTTTTGTTTAATATTTGGGCCTTAATTGAGCCCATTTGCACAAAATTAATTCAGCCCAAGAGAATTAGTGAGTAATACACCAACTATCACAAGTTTTAATAATTCCATAAACATTAAGGTAGTCGGATAAGTTCGAAAATGTACGGGGTGTTACAGTTCAAGATTTGGAATTGCTCTTTAAAATCCCTAGGATGTTATTATTTGGAGCTGAAATCATCTTTAAAAACATTGTTGGAGCGAATGAAATTGGTAGCTCTGTTTGTTTTAGCTCGACGATTAGTTGTTCTCTTTTCTTACTTGAACGATTATGATATTTCAGGTAGGAAAATGGAACAACGGATGGTTGAGTTATGTTTTTGATCATTAACAATAGACAAATAATGTGAATATTTTTGCAAAATTTCATCAGTGAATTGGGTGGCCTAATTATGGATCTTCCCAATTTGCACCAATGCTTCTATCCCCTTCTCCATGTCTTTTACTTCTCTTATCAAACAATTCATGCAAAATCCTATTGAACACAAACAAAGAACCATCTTTTTAATAATCTGAACATTTATTTCCTATACCGAACACACACCTGATGCTCAACATTTATTAAAAAGGACAATCCGGCGCAGTAACACTCCCGCTAGGTACGGAATCTTTTGGAAGGGCCGGACCACAAGGGTTTGTTGTACGCAATCTTATCATGCATTTCTACAAGAGGTTGTTTCCACGGCTTGAACCATAATCTCCTCATGACGTTGCAACAACTTCACCAATTACGCCAAGGCTACCTTCACTACTCTAACATTTATTATGAGTGTATTTTGCAAGTGTCTAACCAACCATATCCACTCCAAAAGAAAAAAAATAAAATGAAACACGCTTTTTGGCGCCATTTCTCAGACTTAACCTTTTCTCTTCAAACGCACTTTGTTTGATCATCATCTCTTGAACCGCATCAGAGCCGTTGATTCAAACTGTTGAAACGGATCCGCGCCGATCACATGATTTTCTTCTTCATCGTCCCGAACGAATCGTCGTGGTCTTTTTTGAGATCAACAACTGTATCATCTGTTCTTCGTTTGCTATTACCTTCCGAGAATAACTCTGAATCATGCTGATCATCTGCTGCAGGCCACATAAATTCCTCGAATTTGCTCTTCAATTTCATCTTTTTACTTTGTTTCTTCATAGATCCGTTCATTTTCGCGCGAGTTGCAGAGAGGAGAGATAGATCGAAGTAATCTTCTAATTTCACTTTAACAGCTCTCGATTTTCTCCGTTTCTGTAACGGAGATATATCCATATTCGTTGAGTTCTGATTCTGTAATTCGTACCTGTGAGTAACAAAAACATCCAGATCTCGTCTGAGCACTTTGCAAACGCATTATACTCACTCTGTACTTATTTATGTGGCGCAATTTGAATTTCTAGAGTCACATAGTTTAATTTTGACCGTGAATTCGAATATGAAATCTTCAAATTTTTCAAAATAAAATTACCATATTTGAAAGAAGACTTGTTTGAATCTCGAAATTTGAAGTATATGCATAGTTTGAATTGAACAGAGAATGTAATTACAGGTGAGCTGTGATAATAGAGGACGAAGATTGCTGATGAGGAGGACGAGTAAGTTTTCTCGGTTTCAGTATCGCAGATGTATCTACATTCAATTTCGATTGCGAAGAGCCTTCATGCTGTAATTTGTACCTGTGATTAACAAAAAATACCGCGATTTTGTATGAGAGCTATGCAATTGCATATTTGCATTATGCATAAGTAGCTGAATTGAACATAGAAAAGGATAATTACAGATGAGATGTGGTGAGGGAGGAGGAAGAAGACTGTTGAGGAAAAATTTTCACCTTTGGTCCCAATAAAATGTTCAAGTGATGAAATCATTTCAAAACATTTAGGGCCTGTTTGGAAAGTCTGGTAATTGGATTTAGTGTAATTGGGTGTAATTACACTGTCTGACATGTTTTGTTGGCCAGGTAAGTACTTGGTCAGCAGGTAATTGGGTGTAATTACACTCTCCAATTTACAGGGGGAGCTGTGAATTGCAGGTAATTACATGGTGTAATTACAAGCTGATTACTTTTTAATTTCTTCCTTTTATTTCTATTTTTATTTTTTTTGTTTTAATTTATTTTAAATTTCTATTATTTTAAATTCTTTCTATTTTTATTATTCTAATATTTTTTAAAAATATTTTTATTTTTTATTATTTATATTTTATTTCTTTCTCAATTTTTCGTATTATCTATTTTTTATTTATTTTATGTTTATTTTTTCCATTTAACATAATTTAGTTAGTATTTTAATTTTTAAATTAAGTAGAATTCATTTTTGAATAAGGTTATAAACTTAGGTGTTCCTTTTCTGTTAAATCCTATTTACGTTATGTTGAAATTTGACATAAGAGTATTTTTTTTTTAATTTTGAACTTAGGTTATATTTTCAGTTTCTATTTATTTGTTTTACTAGTATTGACATGATATTTCACATTGCAAGCCATTCATTTTTTAGTTAGAATTGATAGATTATCTTTTTATCAAATGTTTTAATAATTTTATGGCATTATATTTATAATATTAATCTTTTTGTTAAACATGCATTTCATGATGTTCTTAAAAATCATGTACTTTATGTTTTTATGATTAATTTAATTAAAATATACTAGTTTGAAAAATATAAATTGATTATTTTTTTTATAAGAACATATGTTTATTCATTAACATATTTCAAAAAATAATATATATATATATATATAAATAATATTTAATCTAATATCATTTATAAAGGCACTTATCTGTCTAATATAAAATTTTAGTTTTTGATAATTAACTTTTATTTTAAAAATTGATTATAACCATGTAATTACACTTTTGCAATCAAACAGTTCACTTGTAATTACACTATGACAAACAAACAGGTCGGCGTAATTACTAGGTTGTGTAATTACTGGGCTGGTAATTACTACCCTTGTAATTACACCAATTCCAATTACCAGGTGGCTTTCCAAACAGACCCTTAATCTGTGTTGTAATTTAGGTGACACTCTTATGAATAAGCCAAATATTGATCGAGAAAGCACCATCAAAAGTAAAGGTGCTCCATTAAGTAATCTGACGGCTAAAATACTGAGGCGTCGTTTGGTTGGGAACAACTTATCCCGGGATTAACTATCCAGGGATTAGTTATTCCGGGATAAGTTATCCCACCATGTATGTGGGATAACTTATCCCATCACTAAGGCAAAAGTGGTGGGATAAATAATTTTAATCCTTCACACCAAACGACGGATAAAATTATCCTATATTTTATCCCGAGATTATTTATCCTAATCCCTCACACCAAACGACCCCTGAGTATATTCGTTTCCCCAACAGTTAAATACCTTATTATTAATATGGTAATATAATAAAATTATCCTTTTAATTTTATTAGTGGTGTGATGTAATGTGTCAAGTCAAACATAAACAAGTAAAGATGGACGAAGGGAGTATTATAAAACCATATTCACTTGTGTCTTACTTTCTCCGCCCATCTTTATTTGTCTATTTACTAAAAATAGATATCCAATTTGAAAAATCAATGGATAATTTACCTATTTGTGTCCATTTTACCCTTGATAGTAGATAATATTCATTAGAGCTGTCAAAATGAGCACAAATTAAGTTGAGCCACCCAACACGCCCAGAATTTTATGGGTTGGGCTCAAGATAATTTCAATTTTAGTCAATCTCAACCCATTCAAGCTCCAACATATTTTAAAAGGATCTTCAAGTGAGCTCAATTCAATTTTCATTTCAATCCATATTTTTAAGACTTTTTGTTTGGACATATAGTATATTTTATTTCGTTGGTATAATTGTTTGGTGCCTTTACTCTTCAAAATCAAGAGCTTATTTTTTATTTTCTTGAGTTGAAATTCAAATTGTGGTTATAAAAGGTAAATATCAATATATTAATATTTTTTTTAATAAGTGGGTCATTGTCACGCCCCGAATCCCATCGGGACGGATTGACACTCGTGGCAGACAAGGCCCGAGAGAACCAAGCTTTACTTCTATTCATCCATATGCATGTCATAGGCAACACCACCATCACTTAAGAACATGAAAGACGAATAACGGAAAACATGAAACATGGGACATATATATACATATGCGAAACTTGACCGTTGAGGCCATCAAGTAAAAAAAACGACATGCACCTTTTACATTTATACACCCACATCCGTCTACAAAAGCCTCTAACAGATACATTTACCAACACTACTGAAAGTCGGGACAAGTTTCCGCTTTATACAACATGTACAATACCAAAACGTATGAACAACTACGACTCGGAGAAGCCCCGAACTAACTGGAGCTCACCAATGATCTGCAACAACTGGCAACCTACTGTGGAGGCCTACTAGTACCTACGCCTGCAATAAGTAAGGTAAATCCCCCAAGAGGGGTCAGTACGAAGAATGTACTGAGTATGTAAGGCTCATAAGAAACTGTATGATATGTAAATATGCCAATGGACTTAAATACAAATGAATGACCAACATAGATAAGTAACTATTCTGTACTTTGGAAACCATGTATATTGCTTTCATTACTTCCTTTGTTTCTTTGCGTCTACAATTATTCATCTTTGCCTGTGACCTGTGATACCCGTGCCCCGACTGAACAGTGGGTTTTAACATAACATCATGTTATGTTGGGATCGGCTCGAGCTAGGCTTATGCCCCTAGAGCTGCCACCCTATGAATCAATATATATCAGGATCGGCTCGAGCTAGGTTGTTACCTCTACATTTCAGGTTCGGCTCGAGCTAGGTTATTACCTCTAGAGCTACCCCCTGTCAGGATCGGTCCGAGATAGGCTTATGCCTCTAGGACTGCCCCCTGATCCAACAATCTCGGGATCGGCTTGAGCTAGGCATTTCGCCCCCAAAGCTACCACCCATGCTCAATCATTAACCACATATGCATTACTTCATTCATTACTTTGAGATTGATACAATGATAGTCATAACTTTACTTGAAGCTTTGGATCATTAACCAACGAGTGAGAGACATGGGAATAAACATTATTAGAAACATAACCTTATTGGAAACACAACATCATCGGAACCATTGGACAATAATCAATGAACAAGATACATGAATATAACCACTATTGGAACTTTGGAACGTAACCTTATTGGGCTTTTGGAACATTAGTCATGAATATGAGACATGAGATTCACAATTGATCAATGAGTAGGAAATATATGATACTGACCATTGATAACCGGATATAGAATACCTTAGCACATTTCGGGATGGGACAAGCGTAATGTCAATGTGAATACTATTTGCCGCAGAAAGATACGGACAGAGTAACCTTACATACCTTGTATTCTCAATACGAATATACAATCTTAAATGTGCATACAATAGTCCTGATCCTTCTTTATGTGTCACTCTACAACACAAATACATAACGGAGTTTACATTAACCACCAACTACCTTACAAATGCATATAACGATAATGAGTTTCATGTTTGCCTTTAAACATGCCATTTCCCCCTTGACAAAACAATTGATGAAATTATCATACCAATAATCCCCCAATATTCCATACATTGACCAATACATGATAATCAATAACATTTCACTACAAAACTTCTCCTTTACACTTTCTCATCCATACCACATCACAAATAATCCATCAAGTCACCTTAATACACCTCATAGCACATATCGACCAAAATCCCATAATTTACACTTATAGAAAAATAACAAGTTTAATAACAAAATCACACCATACATGTTCATATTTTATCCATATCATGCTCTTTCATCAAAGTCACAAGTCATATTTTAAGTTACAATTCCATGGATCACAAATCTTTTACAAAAACACAAAGTACCATGTTCAACACTTCCAAGCACAACCAACATGATTTACATACTCTCCCATGCATATAATATATTAATCCATAACAATAATCACTTACCCAAGCTTGAAAAATGATGATCTTGCTCCAAGAGATGACTTAGGGTTTTGAGAGCTAAAGGGGTTTTCTTGGGATTGTCTAGAAAAGCATAGAAATACATGTGTGTTTGTAATGAATAAAAATCAGATTTTTGGCCCTTTATATAAGCCCTCAATTCATCCTTAGCCTCTCTTTATAGCATTAAATGCCATGTCTAGAAGGTCAAATGGAAGAATGGGTCATTTGACCCATTTGGGCCATGTATTTTATTCCATTTTTGGGCCTCAATTTGGGCCCAATAACACATGTCAACTTAGCCCACAAATTTTCATGCATAACCCATCATATATCTCATGTTTAATTAATTCCATAATGTCACGACAATATTCTCTTACGAGATTCTCATTCGTCATCTCACTGGCCAAAATAGAAATTCTAGTCGCCCATGGCTTCATTGAACATTTTTGATAACTACTTGTGTTTCATGGTTTGATCATGTAGAAGTATGTAGGAGTGTATTGAGGTATTTGAAGCTTTAACAATGCTCAAAGAACTCCAAAGAACCAAAAGAAACCATAGAAGAATCGACGTAGCGTTGCGTCGCGAAACGGGCACGGAATGGCACACTTTTTGTGCCTTGCGCCACTAGCTGCAAAGCAAGCTGTGGCGCAAGAAATGGCTGCCCTCTGAATCAGGTGGCTTGCGCCACACCCCCTGAAACAGGGAGTGGCACAAGTCTTGATACCTTGCTGAATTTTTCGGCCACTTCTTCAACACTTGCATATCATCTAATACCCTATCAAAACACTACAAAATACTTACTTATTGCTCTCAACACTAAGTAAATAGGACTCCAAGGTATTAAGTGAGGTTAGAAAGGTACGGGGTGTTACAGTCATGATCCAACCCAATTTTTAGCCCGTTTGAGCACAACCCATTTTATCCCAAAATAAATTTGGGCGGATCATAACTCAATCCAATTTCTAATTCAGCCCGTTTTAATATCTCCAATTTCACCTCAACTCGCCCATTTGACACCCCTACCGACCAGAATCCATTTTCCCTGTTAAATAGCAAACCAAGTAGCATACCCATCCCTAACGAAATTGAACAGTTGCACACGAATACTAGGCTTTCTCTGTCATTAGCTTAGTCCAATCGTTGCAGACTCATTTTGATTTAACACAGCCAGACCTAAAGAAAATTGCTCTTTGCAGACTCGTTTCGAGCTAGCTCTGGTTGCAGGCGAAAGTATAAATTATGTCATCCATGAAATACCTTCCTTCTCAGTTTGCTTTGGTCCAGTGAAGTAATATGGAACTTCAATTTTATGAGGTCTATTCGTTATGTTTGCAATTGACAATGAAATTTCTACAGTGATGAGATGGAATGGTTCCATACAAATTACGTCTATGAATTATGATTTAAGAGTGTCTACACAAACTAAAATTCGACGATATTCATTTATGTAATTTGTTACTTATCTTACAATGTTTCAGAACAACAGGGAAAATTATCTTTTACTAATTTGTTTGTACTATCAGATAATATAATTCGTGCACAATTTAAAACGACTACTTATCGAGTTTAATGGCATGACTTTCAAAAAATACATAAACTAAGTACTTGTTTCGCCCATATAAAAGATAAAAAAAGACAATTCTCGAATTGACTAAACTCAGAACAAAACAATCTTCACATCAAGAGCCTCTTTTTTTGTGGAGGCAAAACTGAAGCTCTGCACATCGGGCAATTTTTCTTCTCCAACAGCCACTGTTTGATGCAATCCATATGATATTCGTGTCCGCACTGCAATGTCCCTATATTCTCTCCGTGTTCATATTCAGAATGGCATATAGGGCAGATTTCTGATGATTCAACTTTAGCAGGAGCATGATGAGTTCTTATTTTCAAATACTTCAATGCGTAGTCGTCCTCCTCTTTCTCCTCATGGTGATGATCATACATGTAATGTAACATATTGTCCAACAGAGAATCAAAATAAGAGTCCCAATTTCTCTGCTGATCAATCATGTCGTTGATATTATCTAACATATGTCCAGTAGTCTCGATCAACTCAGTCAGATCATTAACATAATAGACATCATCAATCCGTTCATCATCAGAGTTTGAATTTCTCTCCTGACTCTCCTCATGAGCACGATAATCCATATCATCCAAAAGATGTAATAAATTGTGAGAATCAAAATCAGAGTTTGAATCTCTCTCCTGACTCTCCAAATCAGAGTTTGAATTTCTCTCCCGACTCAACAAATCAGAGTTTGAATTTCTCTCCCGACTTTCCTCATGATCATGTTCATGCATGTCATCATCAAAAAGATTTAATACATTATCTAATAGAGAATCAAAATAAGAGTTCGAATTTCTCTCCTGATCAGTCATGTCGTTGATATTATCTAACATATTTTCACTAGTCTCCATCAACTCAGTCAGATCATTAACGTTATAGACATCATCAATCTGTTCATGATCAGCTGCTGTATAGTTCGTGCTTCGCCGATTATGACCTCGTTGCTGTTGTTGATGATTGTCATGATAATAATCATTGGATGAAGAATGATTATGGTAATTAGAGCGATGGTTACTCATTGTTTCTTTGATCAAGAAATAAACGAGCAAATTAATGTTGGGGGACGTTCTTTGAGTTGGAGTAGAAAATAGGGTTACGAGGATACAACTTTAGTTTGCTCAAATGACGGTTAATTTCATTATAAAGTATAAATAGAGATTATTTTTGGTATTAGTAGTAATCCCAATTTAATTTGGATTAGGTTTAACTCAAATGACGGTTAATTTTCATTCCTATATTTTTGGGAAAAGGACGTGGCCATTAGAAAAATAGTAGCTCAACCCATGTATAATTAAGTGTATTTAGGTCAAAATAATCATGATTTTCATGATATGAAATCATGAAGTTGAAGTTTTGTTTGGACATATAATTTGGGATTTTATGCTGTATTTTTTTCTTATAAACAAAGAAAACTCATAAATTGTACTATCAAAATTGCCCCAATTCTTTATACAGTCTTACCAAATAAGCAAAAGTTCACAACAAAAGTATAATACACTATCACATAACTATTCTTAAAAAATACAACATTTATTGATCAAATGATAAATTTGCGGAATAATAAATGATAAAGTAGGAGTTGATTTGAAGTAATAATAAATTTTGTAGACGTTTGGCCATGAAAATAAAAAAAAATGGAGTTGAAGTTGGAGTCGGTATTGTATTTGGTCATATCTTTTTGGAGAGATTTTTTTAACTATAAAGGTGAAGTTGAAATTTAAAAAAAATGAAAACAAGTTGAGACTTGTTTTTACTTTTTCAAATAGAACTTCAAGTTGTATTTGGAGTTTTTATGGCCAAACATCATCTTTTAATAAAATGAAAAGATTTTCCAAAAAAAAAAAAATGTTAATATTTCTCATGACCAAACGGGGGCTATATGTTGGTGAGAGTAATGGATAAATGAGATATAAATGATTTAAAGATTGGTAAAAGTATGAACTATAAATTTTATTTACATATGAAATAAATGGTTAGTAAATATGAATGGTGGGGTTCTTTTTACAAAATATAAACTTGTGGGTTAATTTTTGTATTTGAAAAATCTCAAATCATGATTTGAAATTCTCAAATCATGTTTTTTGGAGAATTTGGGATTTCATGTCATGATATGAAATCGCATGATCAAATGTTGATTTCATGTCATGATGTCAGATATGAAATCACATGTCCAAACCCCTACTTATAGTCAAACTCCCTCTCTTTCTCTCTCTCTCTCTCTCTCTCTCTCTATCTCTATCTCTCTCGCGCCTCTCTGCCCCTTTCTCCCCCTCTCTACTCTCTCTCTCTCGCTGTTTTTTTCCTCTTTTTTTTGCTATTTTTTTGTCTTACTTTTAATATAAAATTATGCTCTTTTAATTGTTTCTCTCTTTTTTTAACAAACAAATATAATTTTTTAGCGCTTTTTATTTCTAGATGATTAATGTTAAGGGTTAAGTTGGAATTTTTTTTATAAATTATTCTCTCTAGATCTTTTAAATTAACAACTATTTTGAAACAAGTATTTTTATTATACATGACAACTTCAAAGGAACAAAGGGAGTATCAAATAGGCATTGATACATTCTTTTTTTTTTTTTTAATTGTATTTGAAAAATACACTTTTTTGTATTGGTTGTTTAAAGAAAAAGAGAGAAACTATCACAATGCTACAAAATTGTTTTTCATTGTAAAAATAAATAAAAGCAATAATTAGAAGATTTTTTTTTTTTAAAGAAAAAAGAGCAACAACAAAAAAAAGAGCAGCAAAAAAATAAATACATATTCTATTGGAAAAATAAGAATGACTACAAAATCATATTTGATTATTGAAAATAACAACAATTAAACGAGTAATTTTTTATTTTTTTTTAAAGAAGAACATCAAAAAATAAAAATAAATATAGAACAGCAAAACCTAATATGACCAATCAAAAAAAGAAGAAGATAAGAGAAACAAAACAAAATAGGCAGCGAGAAGAAAAATGCAGTAAAGGAGCGAAAGTCAAAAATTGGCTACAAAATGAGATACACATTTTCAGAGGGCGGCTCAAGTTCGTTAGTGGTCTAAACTGAAGGACGAATCAGAGGCCTTCAACTTTAGGAAAAAGATTAATAATTTTTTTAAAATTTAAAGTCTATTCTTCTAATTTTTAATGGAACGTTGTTAATCTTTTTCTTACAAAAGTACTTTGAGATGTAGAGTTTATCTTAGATTTTTTTTAACTTTTTCTATAAATAGTACTCCTTCTGTTTCAATTTGTTTGTCTATTTTGACTTGACACGGAGTCTAGAATTTAAAAAAATAAAAAAGACTTTTGAATCATGTAGTCTTAAACTAAAGATATATAGAATACACCAAAATGTTCTTTAATCTTATGATTTTAATTAAACATGTCATGTGGAAAGTTAAAACTAAAAAATTAGATAAAAAAATACTGTTTTTGGAACGAACTAAAAAGAAAAGACAAACTAATTGAAAGTACAAAATATTTTCTTAAAAATCCTATAATAATTTTATTATTACTAAAAAAATTGAGTCCCTCAAATTTGGGGGCCTAAGGCTGATGCCTTATTTTTTAAGGCATAAAGCCGGCCTTGCACATTTTAAGGGCCATTCAGTTGTCAATTTTTTTGACTGGATGACCATTTGTGTCTTTTCCCCTATTTTTTCCTAAATGGGATTTGAGTTGTATTCCTAGTTTGGTTTGGCAACAGCTAAAATATTCTTGTTTTTGGAAACTTTTTTTTTCTTTTTAAGTTGGGAGTAGGGAAAGGAGAAATGAGGAAATAGATTATAAGGTGGAAATCAAATCAGGAAGTCGTAGTAGCTCAGTTGGTCTACTACTTAAATTTTCACATTATTGGTGAGGGTTCGATTTCCTACCTTGCAATTAAAAAACAAAAGGTGGGGAATTGAATCCTCACCAACAACGTGATAATTTAGATGGTTGAACAACTGAGTTGCTATGACTTTTTTCAAACCTAATTAGGAAAAGAAATGGCTAAGGGAAATACTACTAGAAATATTACTTGTACTTAGATTAGCCAATAAATACATGACATGTATTTGCACATAGACTTTTAACGCACTGATTAATTAAAATGCCTTCTTAACTCATAGTCAAGCATTCTATCAATTTTCAGTTGTTGAAAAGGGATTATAAACCGTGGTCTTAAAAATTCACATATTACAAAAGATATAAAAAGAGGATCATTTACTAAATAATTATCCCAAAAGGGATAATATGACGAAAATTTTATGTTCACTAATGCAATATATGATTCAATGAATAATAACATTGATAGGAAAATGCTACTTTAATTAGCCTCATATTATGATCAAATAGCTATACAAAATTTGGCTTGGATTCTTGAACTCGTAAAGTATTGGAACAAGTTGGAGCGAATAAAATTGGTAGTTCAATTTGTTTTAGCTCGACATGATGGAAAAGGAAGTAGAAATTATAAGTTGTGGACTCAAAGATTTTTTTTCTTCTTAAATCTGCTGTGATTTGGTTGAGAAAAATGTTGTTATTAATACTAAAAATGTGAGAATACTGCACGGAGAAGGGTAGAGGGCGGAATCATTATCCATCACGTTTTGATACTGTTGCTAGTCTCGAGGGTTTCTCGGTTATCAAAATAAATAAGAGTAAAATGTTAAAAATACACCTAATATCTTATTTTTTTGAGTTTCATATTTGAACTATTAGGTGTGCAAGTTTCTACATAAACTATCACCAACTAGTTATCAAAACACACTTTAACTATCAGTTGCTTTTTTTTTTTACCTGAATGATGATGATATTCAGATAGACGGAACAACCGATAGTTGCGACGTGTTTTTGAGCATTAACAATAAACAAATAATGTGGGCAAATTATTTCACCAGTGAATTGAGTGGGCTGATTATGGATCTTCCCAATTTACCAATTCTTTTACACTCTTCTCTTTGTGTTTTACTTCTCTCATCAAACAACTCATGCAAAATCCTATTGAACACAAACAAATCATCTTTCCATTCCTTATCGCTCGTAGAATTAGTGTATGCTCGCATTGTACTTCTTCGGTTTTAAATTTTTTTTTTTTTTTTTTTTTTAGTCCGTTTAAAAAGAATGTCTCTTTTTCTTTTTTGATAACTATATTTTAGGCTTGTGTTCGATACGTAATCAAAATATATCAAAAGGAAGACCGGTACACTAAAGCTCCCGTTATTCGCTGGTCTATAGAAGGGCCGAACCACAAGGGTTTATAGTACGCAGTCTTAATTTGCATTTCTGCAATAGGTTGTTTCCATAGCTTGAACCCGTGATCTCCAAATATATTATCTTAGAAATATTTGTATATAATCTAGACAAATACTATGAAAGGTGGGGATAGGTGGTGTGGGCTACATGGGTTTTCCTTACTTCCTGTAAAGAAGTCATTTTCATCATTTTTAAGAAACTCGTTTTTGTAGAGAAAATATATTTCACAAGTTTTTGACGGACCTAAATGAAATAATTGGAAAATATTTCCTATACCGAACACACCACTAATGCTCAACATTTATTATAAAGGGCAATCCTGTGCACTAAATTAAAGCTCCCTTTATGCACCAAATTTGGGAAAGGGTCATACTGCAAGGATATGTTGTATCCAACCTTACCCTACATTTCTGATTCAAACCGTTGAAACGGATCCACGCCGATCACATGATTTTCTTCTTTACCGTCCCCGAAAGAATCATCATCGTCGTTTTTGAGATCAACAATAGCTTCATCTGCTACTTTCTGAAAACATCTCTGAATCATGATGATCATCTGCTGCAGGCCACACAAATTCCTCGAATTCGTTCCTCAATTTCGTCTTTCTACTTTGTTTCTTTAGAGATCCTTTCATTTTCGCTCGAATTGAAGAGAGGAGAGATTGATCGAAGTAATCTTCTAATCTCACTTTAACAGCTCTCGATTTTCTCCTTTTCTGCAATGGAGATGTACCTAAATTCGATTTCGATTTTGATTGCGAAGAGTTCTCATGCTGTAATTCGTACCTGTGAGTAACAAAAAATCCAGATCTCGTATGAGCGTATGAGCACTTTGCAAATGCATTATACTCCCTCTGTTTCCAAATATATGTGACACATTTCAAATTTCTAGAGTCAAGTTTAATTTTGATCATGAATTCGGGCATGAAATTCGAAAGACGACTCATAAATTGGGGATGCATAAGCAGAATTGAACAGTGAATGTGATTACATATGAGATGCGATAACAGAGGATGAAGATTGGTGATCACGTAGACGAGTAAGTTTTCTCCGTTTCTGTGATGGAGATGTATCTGCAGTCGATGAGTTCTGATGCTGTAATTCGTACCTGTGATTAACAAAACTATCGCGATTTCGTATGAGCGCATTGCAATTGCATTCTGCATAAGTAGCTGAATTGAACAGAGAAAAGGATTGATTACAGATGGGGTGCGATAACAGAGGACGAAGATTGCTGATCAGGAGGACGAGTAACTTTTCTCGGTTTCAGTGACGGAGTTGTATCTACATTCAATTTCAATTGCGAATAGTCTTCATGCTGTAATTCGAACCTGTGATCAATAAATATCGCGACTTCGTATGAACAATTTGCAATTGCATTATGCATAATTAGCTGAATTGAACAGAGAAAAAGGGATTAATTACAGATGAGATGCAGTGATGGAGGAGGAAGAAGATTGTTGAGGAGGGCGAGTAAGGCGTTTGTGAATGTCTTCGATTGTGGCCAGAGGACTCCAAGCTTCGACGCCATGTTTATGATCCATACTACATTTGCTCATGCTGGAAAGGTGAAAAAGAGTATCGACTATTTGTAGAGGATCTAATTTCCTACCGAGTTTCAATATATATATCGTTACGAATTTAATTTCACCTTTGGTCCCAGTTAAATATTCAAGTGCTAAGAGCATTCCAAAACGGGTAATCCATCCGTCCCAATTTATATGATATTCCCTTGAATAAGTTAAATGGTTGATTGGAAAAGTACCACCCAATGAATTTAGGGGCGGAGCTATAGTGACTCGAGGGGTTTCATCTGAACATTCTCAGTAAAAAAAATTAAATTGCATATATATAGATTTCAAATCCCCTAAATATAATACTAGAGGTTTTAAGCATTATATTTTAATTTTTCGAACTCCGTTAATGAACTTTCTGGATTTGCCATTGTCAACATAGAATTGAATATTGATCCACTGTTTACCCGGTAATTGACCTCTAAGCTTTGGAAAAATCGAAAATCATTGTATCTTTCTCTAAAACGGCATTCTTGATTATCACAATAATGTTATGCTTCAAAAATATTTTTCCACGTGGTTCTGATCTCTTTTTGATTACTTTACAAAAGGTAACAAAAAGAAAACCTCCCTATTCATCAAAGTAAAACGGGAAAATCCCTTGAATGAGACACCTTTGTAAAGAAATGAGTTTCGGGTTTATCACATTTGTATATTTAGTAATAATTTAATTTTAAATTTTAAATTTTACTCTTATTGAGATAATTTAATAACACAAATATCTATAACTTGTTCTAGATCACAAGTTCCAAAGTTAATATTTCATTCTTAAATTTCGCACTAGTCAAACATATCTCATAGTTAATTGGGACCGAGGAAGTAAGTATTACTCCTCCATCTATTTTTACTTGTCCACTATACTAAATAATTATCTAATTTTACTTGTTCAGTTTGAAAAATCAACAAATAATTTATCATTTTATCTTTGTTATTAAAGATCTTGGTGAGGCAAATGTTATTCTAGGAATAAAAATTAATAAAACATGTGATGAAATTCTCCTTACCCAGTCACATTATGTTGAGAGAATTTTGAAAAAATATAATTTCCTTGATTGCAAGCATGTTGTAACTCCATTTGATTCTAGCGTTCACTTGTTTCCTATTGAAAGTGAAAATGATGTTATAAATCAAAAGGAATATGCTAGCATAATTGGAAGTTTGAGATATGTGACTAATTGCACTAGGCCTGATATTGCATATGCAGTAGTAGTACTTAGCAGGTTTACTAGTAAGTCAGGTAATGAACATTGACATGCTATAATGAGAGTTATGAGATATTTAATTGGGACAAAAACTTATGGTTTGTTCTATAAAAAATATCCTGCTGTACTTGAAGGTTTTTGTGATGTGGATTGGAACACTTTATCAGGTGATTTTTTATCTACTACTGATTATATTTTTACTTTGGGTGGTGGTGCTATTTGTTGGAAATCAAAAAAGCAAACAATTATCGCTAACTCTACCATGGAGGCTGAACTAATTGTTTTAGCTTCAGTTAGTGAGGAAGCGAGTTGGTTGAGAGATTTATTATTTCAAATACCTTATTTTGAAAAATCAATTCCTCCTATTTTGATTCATTGTGATAACACCGCTGCGATTGGTAGAGTTCAAAACCGTTATTACAACGTAAATCCAGACCTATAAGGAGAAAACACAGTAATGTAAGATCATATTTGACAAATGGTACCATCAATGTTGATTATGTCAAATCTTGTGATAATCTTGCAGATCCATTGACTAAGGCCTTAGCAAGAGAAAAGGTCTGGAACACACCGAGGGAGATGGAATTGAAGCCGATAAATTCTTGAGTCATATGTGAGGAAACCCAACCTGGGGACTAGAGATCCTATAACCAGGTTCAATGAAAAAAACGAATCACATGATGACTTGTTGTGAAAAAATGCACTATTTTTTATCCTCCCCTATGATGTGAGTGCATTTTCCTGTATTGATTTGTGAGGTTGAGTTTAAAAAACTCTTAATGATAATCTGTAGCTCGTATGAGTGGGGTGCTAAAATTACAAGAGTACTCTCGACAGATTTCACCTATGAGAGTGTGGAAGGAGGCCGCTTCCTATGAGAACTAGGCTCATTATCAAAGACACTCATGAAACCGGGATAGCACAAGGCCGTAATGTGCTGGCTAGAAAGGTCATGTCAACATCTTGACTATTATGTGTAAGCAATGACTTTTTATTTCCCTAAAGCAGTCATAGTTCAAGTCTGAGACAACTACGACTCTGGAGTAAAAATTACTGTTTTACTAAGTGGGAGTTCAATGCAGAGCACACCTTCATTATGCATGGTAGTCTTCCTTCAGCTAGTAGATTCTCTTATTAATATTAAAATGAGTGGGGGATTGATAGTGTATTTGAGCATTTTAATATTATTATATTACTATGGCTCATATGAATTGAAGTGTCATCATGTTGCTTAAGTTACAAATTCATTTCTTTTTAGTGGAGTATAAGTTACTTTTCTTTGTCAGATGCTGCACCAACGTTAGTGGCAGGGAGTGACGTTTTGTTTTCTTATAACTCCTATAACTCATGTGGCCACCTAGTCCTTATAACTCATGTGGCCCTTCACATTTTCCCTTCCATTTCTTTGCATGGATGATTTTCCCACCTATAAATGGTGAGAGTTTTGCATATTTTTGAATAAGAAGAAATGAACTAGAAAAGAGAGAGTTCACTAAAGTTAGTAAAATAGAGAGTTTATTAGTTGAAGGGAGGTGTTCTTTTTTGTGAAACTTTGAACTCAACTCTTGTTCAGAGTTTGTTGAGTTGTATTTTGTGAGAAGACTGTTGTATCCTCGAGGGGACAAGTCAAGAAGATTACTGCTGGACCGATGAAAATATTTGCTGCAGTGGGCTTAAATCTCCTTAAAGAGAGTGAGATATCCGCGCCTCAGTCAAGAAGAAGATATTTTTATTTTCTTCAATTGTAATTATTATTGTAAATTCACCAACACCTTGAATAAGTTAAATAATTAATTGGAAAAGTACCACCCAATGAATTCAGGGGCGAAGCTATAGTGACTCGAGGAGTTCATCTGAACATCCTCAGTAAAAAAATTAAATTGCATATATATAGATTTCAAATCCCCTAAATATAAGACTAGAGGTTTCAAGCACTACATTTTAACTTTCCGAACCCTCTTAATGAACTTCCTGGATTTGCCACTGTCAACATAGAATTGAATATTGATCCACTGTTTACCCTGTAATTGACCTCTAAGCTTTGAAAAATCGAAAATCATTATATCTTTCTCTAAAACGGCATTCTTGATTATCACAATAATGTTTGCTTCAAAAATATTTTTCCACGTGGTTCTGATCTCTTTTTGATTACTTTACAAAAGGTAACAAAAAAAACCCTCCCTATTCATCAAAGTAAAACGGGAAAATCCCTTGAATGAGACACCTTTGAAAAGAAATGAGTTTTGGGTTTATCACATTTGCATATTTAGTAATAATTTAATTTTAAATTTTACTCTTATTGAGGTAATTTAGTAATACAAATATCTATAACTTGTTCTAGATCACAAGTTTCAAAGTTTATATTTCATTTTTAAATTTTTTACTAGTCAAACATATCTGTAACACCCCGTACATTTCCGAACTTATTTGACTACCTTAAAATTTATGAAAATTATTTAAACTTGAGATGATTGGTGTATTACCTACTAACTTTGTTGGGCTGAATTAGTATTATGCTAATGAGCTCAATTGAGGCCCAACAATGAAGCAAAGAAGACATGACCCAAAATGGAAAATGATCCATTCCAATTTGACCAAATAAACATACCATTTTTGGTCAAAAAGTGGGGCTAAGGATAGACTTGAAAGGGGAATATTTAAGGCTGAAATTCAACCTAAATCCACCATAATACACTTGCCAAAAAAATCGGATTTTATCACATATTCTCTCCTCTCTCAAAACCCTAGCCACCCTAAGCTTCCTTAAGGATTTTTGGACAAGATCTTCCACTTGCAAGTCTTGGTAAGTGTTTCCCCTGGTAGATTACTATATTATATGCATAAGAGGGTGTGTAAATAATGTTGGTTATGTTGACAAAGTGTTGAACAGTCCACTTTTGCTTAATCACCAACGATTTGCCTTCTTTAAACTTGAAAGGGGGCTTAAAGTCTTAAAGGAATTGAATTAGATGGACTAAATTTCAGTATATTTAAGTGTGTTGATGTCCCTAATTCGTTCCCCTTGTTTATGGCTTGATGGAAATGTTTATACGTGTTTGTATGTGGAACGTTTGGTGTAGTGAAAAGATAATACTTTCTTGTTATGTTAAAGTGAAATCTGAAACTGTGTGGACTGTTTTTGATATATTGTAGTGGAAGGTATTTATGTGACTTGATGGAATAAATATGTGAAGTTGCATTGAGGTAAAAATGTGAAGTATGCACTTGTTGGGAAATCTTGTCGGTTTGTGACGTCTATGTTGGTTTGTGGACTGTTTTGGCATTGTTGGTGTTGTGAGGCAGTAAATTGTGTTGTAGAAGGGTGGAATGAAGTTATGTGGAAGTAGGAAAGAAGGTGGAATGATATACCATGTGTTTGGAATGTTGGATATTTTTTACTTCCCGTTAAGTGACTAATTACCATCTTGTGAACTTGTAATGTAGTTAGTTGTTAATGTTAGCTCCGTTATGTATTATGTTGTAGAGTAACACATAAGGAAGGAGCTGAATTATTGTATTCACATTTTGGAAAGATAAGGTATGTAAGGTTACTCTTTTCCGTATCCTTTGGCCGCACTTATTGTTCTCATTGTTACCGAACTTGTTTCCACTCCAAAAATGTTCTAAAGTATCTCATTCAGGTTTGTTATAAATTGTTATTCACGTGTCTCTTATTCATTGATTATTGTTCCAAATTTTCAATAATGTTATAACCACCAATGTATCAATCTCATAACAAAAGAATTGAAGTAATGCATATTTGCTTAAGTACGGGTGGTAGCTCAATGGGGAGAAAGCCTAGCTCGAGACGATCTCGAATGATTATTGAACACAGGGGGCAGCTCAAAGGGGCGTAAGCCTAGCTAGAGACGAACCTATTTTATTGATTTATGGGTGGCAGCTCAAAGGGGCATAAGCCTAGCTAGATGATCCCAATGTTATTTACCACTGATCAGTTGGTCCCGGGCATTATATGATTGATGATTGATATTGATATGAACGTAAAAAGAAAGTAATGAAGGCAATGTACATGTTTCCACATATACAGTACGATGGTTTACCAATATTGCCCATTCACTTGTATTTGATTTCATTGAAATTCTTATGTTTCATGCAGTTATTTATGGACTTACATACTCAGTACATTCTTTCGTACTGACGTCCCTTGGGGGAATTACCTTACTTGCTACAGGCACAGGAGTTAGTAGACCTTCTCAGTAGGATACGGGTCATCAGCGGACTGTTGGTGAGCTCCAGTTGACTCGGGGCTTTCCGAGTCATTTGTACACACTTGTTTTGGTATTGTATAACAGTTGTATAAAGCGGGGACTTGTACCGACTATAGGCATAGTTTTGTATCTGTTAGAGGCTTTGTAGACGTTGTAATGTCAAACGAAGGAATGTCTTACCTTTTTGACGTGGTGGCCCTAAAGGCCAAGTTTCATAACTATTTGAATATCTTTCCATGATTTTCATCATTGATATCTTGTGTCTATAAGTGACATAGTGTTGTTCATTTAGTGACATGCATATGAATATTTGAGGTCATAGGTTGGCTCTCTCGGGCCTTAACAGCTTCGGGTGCTAGTCCGTCCCAATGGGATTTGAGGCATGACAATATCTCATAGTTAATTGGGACCGAGGAATTAAGTGTTACTCCTCTGTCTATTTTTACTTGTCCACTATACTAAAATAATTATCTAATTTTTCTTGTTTAGTTTGAAAAATCAAGAGATAATTTATCATTTTATCTCTATTTTATCTTTGTTATTCAATACTATATTCATTTCCCATCATTTACATAACTTATAATTAACACTATAATAAAATTATCCTTTTAATTATTGTTTCTTAAGGAGTGTGTCAAGTCAAATATGAACAAGGAAAGATGGACGAAGTGTCACGACCCAATATTTGAGTCATGATGGTGCCTACCGTAACCCACCAATAGGCAAGCCAAACCCTAGCCCGGAGCGACAAGCGACAGGCTAACGGGCGGAATCTCATAAAACAGAGATGAAGTGGAAGTAACCATATTTATAAACATGCTATAACGCTAAAGACAGAATCAGAATATGTATATATGCCAAGACTGAGAAGAAAAAGGACAGTGCATAAAGTCAAGAACCCTTCCCAAGACCTGGTGAGGTCGGTACAAGAGCCACTACTAGACATGTCCAAAATACAAGACAGAAACCGAATATATAAAACAAGTAATACAGTCTCGAGAGCAAAAGACTATACAGTAGAGATGGAGTGGGATCTGCCACGGACGTCAGTAAGCTCACCTTGCTCCGGAGTCAGTACTGAGAAGAGTGTCACGTCAAAACCGTCGACTAGTGCCCGGATTTGCATCGAGGAAAAGGATGCAGAAGTGCAGTATGAGTACCGGGGCAACGGGTACTCAGTAGGCATCATCGGCCGACTGAGCTCAATATAATATAAGCAAGCTAAAATGCGAGGGTGCATGCTAGGTCCGGGGTATAAATAAGAATTGCATAAGTAACTGCCGAGGCGTATAGATATGCTCAGGAGAAAATAAGTGAGATACAGAATAACGAGTAAATAAATGCGTAAGTAAACACACAAGTCAAACATAACCTATCTGGGCCCCCATAAACCCGATAGGCACACGGAAGAAAACAATAACCCAGTCTGGCCCCCATAAACCAGCGGGACACACAAGAAAAGTAAATGCATAGTCACCAGTGTCTCGAAGCTGTATCAGTATCCAGTAACCACGGTACCCAGTGCCAAAACTCTCTAATCATATCATAACCAGATGCCGGACTCGAACCGGAACTCATAATAATCAGATGTCGGACTCGAACCGAAACTCATAATAATCAGATGCCGGACTCAAATCGAAACTCATAATAATCAGATGTCGGACTCAAACCGGAACTCATAATAATCAGATGCCGGACTCGAACCGAAACTCATAATAATCAGTAACCATCATATCTGAATCAGTGGCCGGACTCGAACCAAAACTCATAATAATTAGTAACCAAGTGACAGAGTAGTGCCAGAATCCACACAAACACAAGTAAAAAGGGACATACCGGCCCCAGAACGAACCCGAAACCTAAATAAGGAGCTAACCCACAACGTACTACAAGTCAATCTCGGGATCCTTCCAGGTCAACTATCTACCATAAACAGTATGTATATACAAGTCTGGGTATACATTCTAAGTCATGGCAAGACGGGTCCGCATTCTAAATCAAACTAGCCGACCCGGTCAAATACAGTGCTATTAGGGACTAACAAGGCTAAACATGTCAAAAGGGCATAACTAGGGTAATTTAATACAAATTTTATCCTAAAAGATCATCTCGGGGCTTAACTAAGCCTAACAATGTTTAAAGCTAACTACACCGACTGTGAAGAGTAGCGGGGCCCACTACGGGGTCCCGAAACCAAGTCTGGGCTAAGGTTCCCCAAACCCCTACTAACAGCAGTACAACATTAACCAACCCTATAAAAGTAATATCTGGCACACCATGAGGATAACGGGCCCGGAACATATCCGAACAAGGCCCTGACTGACCCAAAAGGCCTAATCATAGCAAGCCAATGCCAATCTACAACTACCAGCCCAAACACTAGCATAATAGTATGCAAATACTATAAATAAACTCAGTCTAGGTATATGGTAAGCCTAGCCTACCTGGACGCCGCCGAACGCCTGCCAAAGCTTGCTAAATAGGAGTCTTCCCCTTCCGTGAGACCTCAGATTTCTGCCACGCTAGCAAAACAATAAACTACATGTCAAAACATGAATTTTGATACCCATATTGCATTAGTTCGAAAAAATATTCGAACGGTTCATGTGGGGCCCACTTGCGGAATCGCAAAATCGAAATCGGCACAGCGTCCCAAATCACCCCGTGACCAATAGTCACAACTAACACCGCTCAATTCGAGCTCAACATCTAGCTCAAATATCAACACCAATTCCAACAACCACCGTAAAAATAATAAAACGTACCGTAGGAATGACGAGAACGAGTCCACGAACTCAAATATACTAACCCCTAACCTTGAATCTCTCTAGAAATGCCTAAAGTTGAGCTTAAAGTGGTTAAAAATGGTGGAATGTATAAAGCCTCTAATAAAGAAAATAAAATGAGAAAATAACATAATATTATAGTATATACATATGTACTACACGTACAAAAATCAAAAAGACACAAAGTCTTGAAGTCAAATACTAATTAGTGTTACATGCACATGGCCTTATCCATTTTTTTCTCTCCGTATATATATATATTCAGATATTGCATAGGCTCGTGGTAAAATAAATATAATATTTTAAATATATCATCATGAATAGAAAATTATTTTGAACAAAACCGCTATAAAATAAAAATATTATTTTAACATATTTAAATTCACTATCTCCGCTTAAATTATTAATAAATTATAAAACTATTATAAAATAGTATAGATATATCATAACTAAAGAATTTTATAAATTTCAAAAACATTTTCGAAAGGTAATTAACTATGTCATTTTACCAAATTCAAATTTAATTTAATAGTTTACAACGTGCTCGGTCTAAATAATATTCTCAAACGAACTGCCCGGGAACCGAGCTGTCAGTCCCAGCAAGTCATAAATAACTTGGGGCAGTTATAGAAAAGCTCTAAACACCGAGAACGCACGAAAATGAGGAAAATGACCGGAAAGGTCATTATAATATCCACTACTAAAAGGACTTTCGTCCGCGAAAGTCAAGAATAAGCACATACCTAAAGACGTGAACAAGTAGGGATATTGGGATCGCATGTAACGTTCTAGCTCCCAAGTAGCCTCCTCAACTGGACGTTGACGCCACTATTCCTTAACCACTGGAATGTCCCGGGAGCATAACCGTCTGACATCTCTGGCTAAAATGGACACAGGCTCCTCCACAAATGCCAACTTCTCGTCTAACTGAACCGAGTCCCACTGAAGCATATACGACTCATCCAGGATATACTGTTGTAGCATAGAAGCATGAAATACCGGGTGAATAGCTGAAAAAGTCGGAGGTAAGGCCAGTACATATGCTACCTCCCCGACTGTCCGCAGAATCTCAAAAGGTCCAATATACTTGGGGCTAAGCTTGCCCCTCCTACCGAATCGCATCACGCCCTTCATTGGCGATACTCGTAAGAAGACCCTATCACCAACTCTGAATCTCAACGGACGACGTCTACGGTCAGCATAACTCCTCTGTCTACTCTGAGCTTTTCGCAGCCTGTCCTGAATCACCCGAACTCGGTCCAAAGACTCTCGGAGCAAATCTATGCCACGAGGACTGACTTCTGAAGTCTCAAACCATCCAAATGGAGACCGACACCGTCTACCATACAAAGCCTCAAACGGAGCCATCTGAATGCTGGAGTGGAAGCTATTATTATACGCGAATTCCGCTAAAGGCAAGAATTGATCCCACTGACCCCTAAAGTCCAACACACAAGCACGGAGCATATCCTCTAACACCTGAATAGTCCGCTCTGACTGCCTGTCGTTCTGAGGATGAATTGCAGTGCTGAGGTCCACCTGAGTACCCAACTCCTCCTGGAAAGCCTGCCAGAAACTAGAGGTAAACTGAGACCCTCGATCTGAGATAATAGACACCGGCACTCCGTGTAGGCGAACTACCTCCTGAATATATACACGAACTAACTTCTCAGCACTGTAGGAAGTTTGAACAGGGATAAGGTGCACGGACTTAGTCAACCGATCTACAACAACCCAAATACTATCAAAGCCACGAGAGATGCGAGGTAACCTACCAACGAAATCCATCGTGATTCGCTTCCACTTCCACTCGGGAATGGTTAACTGCTGAAGTAGACCACCGGGTCTCTGGTGCTCGGCCTTTACCTGCTGACAACAAAGGCATCGAGCTACAAACCCTGCTATGTCTCTCCGTATACCACTCCACCAATAGTGCTGCCTCAGATCCCGATACATCTTAGCTGTCCCAGGGTGAATAAAATATCTAAAACTGTGTGCCTCGTGCAGAATCAACTGAATCAAATCTCCAACCCTAGGGACACAAATACGACCGTCAAACCTTAGAACACCATCAGAACCCAAGGTAGCTCTCTCAGACTCACCCCTCAATACCTGATCTCGAATGCTACGGAGACCGCTATCCTCAAATTGACGACTCTGAATCTGTTCCAGCAAAGTAGATCTGGACTCAACACAAGCAACAATCCTCCTGGGGTCAGAAATATCCAATCGAACCATCGAGTTAGCTAAGGACTGAATGTCCAAGGCTAATGGCCGCTGAGAAACTGGAATGAAGGCTAAGCTACCCATACTCACTGTCTTCCGGCTTAAGGCGTCCGCTACCACATTCGCCTTGCCCGGATGATAGAGAATAAAGATATCATAGTCCTTCAGCAACTCAATCCACCTGCGCTTCCTCGAATTAAGATCTCTCTGAGTCATAATATGCTGAAGACTGCGGTGGTTTGTAAAGATCTCACAATGACCACCATAGAGATAATGCCTCCAAATCCACAGTGCAAACACAACCGCCGCTAACTCCAAATCATGAGTGGGATAGTTACGCTCGTGCACCTTCAGCTGTCTCGATGCATAAGAAATAACACGACCCCGCTGCATCAGAACACATCCCAAACTGATACCAGACGCATCACAATACACGGTGAAACCCTCACCTTCAACTGGAAGTGTCAACATAGGGGCAAATGTAAGTCGATCCTTGAGCTTCAGGAAGCTTGCCTTACAATCCTCATACCACTGAAACGAAACCTCCTTCCTGGTCAGTCTGGTCATAGGAGATGCAATAGATGAAAAGCCCTCAACAAACCATCTGTAATAACCTGCCAACCCAACAAAACTGCGAACCTCGGTAGGCGACGTGGGCCTAGCCCAACCTCGAATAGCCTCAATCTTCGCTGGGTCTACCATGATACCGTGTCTGGATACAACATGCCCCAAGAAAGCAATAGACTCAAGCCAAAACTCACACCTTGAGAATTTGGCATAAAGCCGATGATCTCTCAAAGTGTGGAGCACAGTCCTTAAATATTGCTCGTGCTCCTCGCTACTCCTCGAATAAACTAAGATGTAGTCAATAAACACAATGACAAAGGAGTCCAAGTATGGCTTGAATACCCGATTCATCAAATCCATGAAAGCTGCAGGGGCATTAGTCAATCCAAAAGACCTCACCAGGAACTCATAATGGTCGTACCGAGTCCTGAAGGCTGTCTTTGGGATGTCCTCAGCCCTAACTCTCAACTGATGATATCCAGATCTCAAATCTATCTTTGAGAACACCGCGGCAACCTGAAGCTGATCAAACAAATCGTCAATACGAGGCATCGGATACTTATTCTTTACTGTCACCTTATTTAGCTGCCTGTAATCAATACACATTCGGATAGACCCATCCTTCTTCTCTACAAAAAGAACTGGAGCACCCCACGGCGACACACTCAGCCTAATAAAACCCTTCCTTAAAGGATCCTTAAGTTGACTACTCAGATCCCTTAACTCAGTAGGAGCCATACGATAAGGAGCCACAGAAATAGGTCGAGTGCCCGATTCGAGGTCGATAATGAACTCTATATCACGCTTAGAAGGAAGGCCAGGTAGGTCAGTCGGGAATACATCAGGAAACTCACGAACAATCGGGATGGAGTCAGGTGACGAACTCTTAATGCTAGCATCCCGAACATAAGCAAGGAATGAGTCACAACCCCTCGCCATCAATCTACTAGCCCGAACATATGAAATAATCCCCGTTGGTGTGCGGCTAACATAACCCTGCCATACCACCGTGGGTACACCAGGCATGGCTAAGGTCACGGTCTTGGCAAAGCAATCCAAGACTGCATGATGAAAAGACAACCAGTCCATGCCCAGAATCACATCAAAATCTACCATGGCCAATACAATAAAATCAACCTGAGTCTCAAACTCCTGAATAGTCACCAGACATGATCTATATACTCGATCCACTACTAAGGAATCACCAACAGGGGTAGATACACGTAAGGGCACAGATAATAACTCAAAACATAAACCCAACCGTGGTGCATAATAAGCAGATACATAAAAAAACGTGGATCCAAGATCAAATAATGCAGAAGCTGGCTGATGGCAAACGAAAATCGTACCTGTAATCACTGCATCCGAAGCCTCAGCCTCTGGCCTAGCCGGCACGACATACAACTGACGCTGGCTACCACTAGTCTGAGCACCGACCTGACTACCAGTCCGACCTCTCCGCGCTCTACCTTGGGAACCCTGGGGACTACCCCGACGACTCTGTGCACCACCTCTGCCTGGTGGCTGTACAGATCTGATGGGTTGTGCTGTCTGAACTGAAGGCTCAATCGCCATGCGCTGAGGACACTCACGCGCGAAATGACCGACAACCCCACAAGTATAACATGCTCCTGGCTCCCTGCTCGACCTAGAAGGTCCAGCTGATCCGGTATGACCCCCTCTAATCGATGAACTGGACTGACCACGTCCCTGAGGCTGTCTAACAGAACCACTATAGGCGGGCTGACCCCTATCAGATATCTGCAAAGCTGACTGTACGGGCCTACTGGGATGACCCTGTCGCTGAAAAGACTGCTGCTGCTATTGAGGGTACCTACCCTAAAACAGGAAACCACGACCTCTGAACTGCGAACCACTATGGATCCTACTGAAACTACCCTGAACACGAGGTCTCTTATCGCTGCCCCCTTGGGCCTCGCGATCCATCTCCTCAATAGAGTATACATGCTCAGTAATCTCTGCGAATGACTTCCCTGAAGTCACTAAACTCTGGGTAGCCCTGCGGAGTCGGCGATAGATAATGAACCCTGAGTCAATCTAGAGAACTCATCCCTGAGTCGCTCCCGCATTGTACGGGGCATATACTTTCCCAAGAAAATCTCAGAGAACTGGGTCCAGGTAACCGGCAGAGATCCTACTGGCCTGGAATCAAGATACCCCCTCCACCATCTCCTCGCTGCAGTATCAAACTGATATGCCACGAAATCAACACCACGAGACTGTACCAATCCCAAATTCCTCAGTCTATCCTCGCAGCTGGACAAGAACTCATATGCATCCTCACCCAGAGTACCAGCAAATCTTGGTGGTGTCAACCTCAAGAAATACCCCAACATCTTCTGCTCATCGACAGACATAACAGGCTGATCTATAACTGACTGTGGAGCTACCGGCGATGGCGGAATCTCAACTCTGGGTGCTGCAGCTGCAGGCTGCGCCCCAATACCAACTCCCTGTACTGTTGGTTGGGCTCCCTCGGCTGACGGACCTCCAACTATACCCAACAACTGAAGTAATGTACCTCGGAGCAAAAAAGCATCAACAAAACCGTGGTGCCTGGACTGCTCCCTAGCCCACCGACTGTTGTGGCGGCGGAACATCTGGAGCTATAACGGGATCGGGTAACTGATCCCTAGCATGACCTTGGCCTGGGACTGCTACTTTGCCCTGCCCCCGACCTCTAGGTCGACCTCGTCCCCTAACAGGAGACCTCACTGCAGGCTCGGGGTTTTGACCCCCGCCTCTCGCACTATGCGTCCTAACCATCTACGTAAAGAGTGAACCAAATGAAAATCAGAAACCAACTTAGACCCGATGCACGTACATGAGTCAAGAAAATGAGAGACTCCCCTAAGAATGCTCCGTAGCCTCCCGAGAATAGGATACAGGCGTCCCTGTGCCGATCCACAGGACTCTACTAAACATTGGCTCATGTACCGAAATTACCTATACAACCTAGGCTTTGATACCAAGCTGTCACGACTCAATATTTGAGTCATAATGGCGCCTACCGTAACCCACCAATATGGAAGCCAAACCCTAGCCCGGAGCGACAAGCGACAGGCTAACGGGCGAAATCTCATAAAACAGAGATGAAGTGGAAGTAACCATATTTATAAACATGCTATAATGCTAAAGACAACATCAGAATATGTATATATGCCAAGACTGAGAAGAAAAAGGACAGTACATAAAGTCAAGAACCCTTTCCAAGACCTGGTGAGGTCGGTACAAGAGCCACTACTAGACATGTCCAAAATACAAGACAGAAATCGAATATATACAACAAGTAATACAGTCTTGAGAGCAAAAGACTATACAGTAGAGATGGAGTGGGATCTGCCACGGACGTCAATAAGCTCACCCTGCTCCGGAGTCAGTGCTGAGAAGAGTGTCACGTCAAAACCGTCGACTAGTGCCCGGATTTGCATCGAGGAAAAGGATGCAGAAGTGCAGTATGAGTACCGGGGCAACGGGTACTCAGTAGGCATCATCAGCCGACTGAGCTCAATATAATATAAGCAAGCTAAAATGCGAGGGTGCATGCTAGGTCCGGGGTATAAATAAGAATTGCATAAGTAACTGCCGAGGCGTATAGATATGCTCAGGAGAAAATAAGTGAGATACAGAATAACGAGTAAATAAATACGTAAGTAAACACACAAGTCAAACATAACCTATCTGGGCCCCTATAAACCCGATAGGCACACAGAAGAAAACAATAACCCAGTCTGGCCCCCATAAACCAGCGGGACACACAAGAAAAGTAAATGCATAGTCACCAGTGTCTCGAAGCTGTATCAGTATCCAGTAACCACGGTACCCAGTACCAAAACTCTCCAATCATATCATAACCAGATGCCGGACTCGAACCGAAACTCATAATAATCAGATGCCGGACTCAAACCGAAACTCATAATAATCAGATGCCGGACTCGAATCGAAACTCATAATAATCAGATGCCGAACTCGAACCGGAACTCATAATAATCAGATGCCGGACTCGAACCGAAACTCATAATAATCAGTAACCATCATATCTGAATCAGTGGCCGGACTCGAACCGAAACTCATAATAATTAGTAACCAAGTGACAGAGTAGTGCCAGAATCCACACAAACACAAGTAAAAGGGGACATACTGGCCCCAGAACGAACTCGAAACCTAAATAAGGAGCTAACCCACCACGTACTACAAGTCAATCTCGGGATCCTTCCAGATCAACTATCTACCATAAACAATATGTATATACAAGTCTGGGTATACATTCTAAGTCATGGCAAGGCGGGTCCGCATTCTAAATCAAACTAGCCGACCCCGGTCAAATACGGTGCTATTAGGGACTAACAAGGCTAAACATGTCAAAAGGGCATAACTAGGGTAATTTAATACAAATTTTATCCTAAAAGATCATCTCGGGGCTTAACTAAGCCTAACAATGTTTAAAGCTAACTACACCGACTGTGAAGAGTAGCGGGGCCCACTACGGGGTCCCGAAACCAAGTCTGGGCTAAGGTTCCCCAAACCCCTACTAACAGCAGTACAACATTAACCAACCCTATAAAAGTAATATCTGGCACACCATGAGGATAACGGGCCCGGAACATATCCGAACAAGGCCCTGACTGACCCAAAAGGCCTAATCATAGCAAGCCAATGCCAATCTACAACTACCAGCCCAAACACTAGCATAATAGTATGCAAATACTATAAATAAACTCAGTCTAGGTATATGGTAAGCCTAGCCTACCTGGACGCCGCCGAACGCCTGCCAAAGCTTGCTAAATAGGAGTCTTCCCCTTCCATGAGACCTCAGATTTCTGCCACGCTAGCAAAATAATAAACTACATGTCAAAACATGAATTTTGATACCCATATTGCATTAATTCGAAAAAATGGTCCATGTGGGGCCCACTTGCGGAATCGCAAAATCGAAATCGTCACAGCGTCCCAAATCACCCCGTGACCAATAGTCACAACTAACACCACTCAATTCGAGCTCAACATCTAGCTCAAAGATCAACACCAATTCCAACAACCACCGTAACTAAAACTACCGTAAAAATAATAAAACGTACCGTAGAAATGACGAGAACGAGTCCACGAACTCAAATATACTAACCCCTAACCTTGAATCTCTCTAGAAATGCCTAAAGTTGAGCTTAAAGTGGTTAAAAATGGTGGAATGTATAAAGCCTCTAATAAAGAAAATAAAATGAGAAAATAACATAATATTATAGTATATATATATATGTACTACACGTACAAAAATCAAAAAGACACAAAGTCTTGAAGTCAAATACTAATTAGTGTTACATGCACATGGCCTTATCCATTTTTTTCTCTCTGTATATATATATATTCAGATATTGCGTAGGCTCGTGGTAAAATAAATATAATATTTTAAATATATCATCATGAATAGAAAATTATTTTGAACAAAACCTCTATAAAATAAAAATATTATTTTAATATATTTAAATTCACTATCTCTGCTTAAATTATTAATAAATTATAAAACTATTATAAAATAGTATAGATATATCATAAATAAAGAATTTTATAAATTTCAAAAACATTTTCGAAAGGTAATTAACTATGTCATTTTACCAAATTCAAATTTAATTTAATAGTTTACAACGTGCTCGGTCTAAATAATATTCTCAAACGAACTGCCCGGGAACTGAGCTGTCAGTCCCAGCAAGTCATAAATAACTTGGGGCAGTTATAGAAAAGCTCTAAACACCGAGAACGCACGAAAATGAGGAAAATGACCGGGAAGGTCATTACACGAAGGGAGTATTATAAAATCAGACTCACTTGCGTCTTACCCCCTTCGTCAATCTTCTTGTCCATGTTATTAAAAATAGATGGTCAATAATACTTGTCCAATTGAAAAATCGATGGATAATTTACCTGTTCGTGCCCATTTTACCCTTGATAGTAGATAATATTCATTATTCAATGTATATTTCAAAGCATTAAATTAATTATATTTAAAGAGTGATATAGTGAAATTATTCCTATTATTTATTATTTTTTAAAGTGTATATTAAATCAATAGTGAATAAGTATTATTGAACGAAGAGAGTAGTTTTATATTGTATGGTTAAAGTCGCTACACCTGATAAAGAGAAGTCATATTGCATTTAAATCTTCAAGCCCCTCACTAACTCCCTATCCCCTAAACCACACCCCTATCCCTCGCCTAACTCTTACTACTCCTTCCGTTCAATAATATTTATCTATTATATTAAAAATATATGTCTAATAATATTTATCCAATTTAGAAAATCAATGAATAATCTACCTTTTTCTACCCATTTAACCCTTGCTATTAGATAGTACTATTTATCACTCAATGCATTTTTCAAAATATTAAATTTAATATATTCAAAAAATAATATAGTAAAATTTTCTCTATTATTTATTATTTCTTAACTTGTGTGCTAAATTAATTTGAATGGAGGGAGTATTACTCGGTCAATCATGGCCTCATCTATAAGATAGTAGTAAAATTATAAGTAATATTGATTGTTACTTTAGTAAAATAGTACTCTAATAAGTAGCTAACTTGTTAAAAAGATTTAACATTGTCAATGTATATTTGTAATATAATACCCCTCCGTCTCAAAATACTTGTCGCTCTTATTAAAAATATATGTTTGAAAATATTTGTTATTTAGAAGTTCAAGACAAAATTAATTATTTTTCTTTATTTTGTCCTTAGTAGTAATTGTGCATGAAGTCTACAAACACCTCAAATATGACACATAAATAAAACAAAAATTTAATGAAGATAGTTTATATTTTAAGACATAAATAAGGGTGACAAGATGGAGTTGCTCTGATGGTAATTAGTACCCATCACTTTCAATTCTAAGGTTGTGAGTTCGAGTCACCAAAGAAACAAAAAAAATGAAAGCTCCTATGGAGAGAGAAAAAAAGACTTAAATAAAGATAAAATAGTCAAACACCCTTGTTAACTAATGCTTTTTAAGAGACGTATAAATGAAAAACACATGTTAATTGTTGACACTGATAGAGAGAAAAAGGTGGAATTAAGATCTCAATCATTTACAAAATGAATAGAAAAATAATTTGTTAATATCTCTTATGTATAAAAAGTACACAAAATTAAAAATAAAATAAAAAATAAGTGGCCTAAAAAACCAATTCTATCGGAAAAAAAAAAAAAAGAAGAAGTAAGAGGACTTTTTCAGAGTTTGTGCTCATTGGATCCTTCGCCTAGCTAGCTTATTTTTTTCCAACAACTTTCTTTCATCTATTTCTATTCCTCTTTCTTTACATCAGCAAACCATATACACAAATTACCTCCAAAATATTTTACAAGATTAGTTAAAATTACGATGGAAAATGAGGAAGAAATCAAATCCAGTGGAAATATAGTAATACTGACGCTACAAAAGTACTTAACAGTTCCAGATGGATCAATATCATGTCCACGTAATATTGCACCAGATAATCGTGATGATCAAGACGAGCTTCAAGATTCTTACGATGATGATATCAAGAAGAAAAAAGTTCATGACAATTACTCTGAAAGTACTTCAAAGATAACGAATGATCAAGATGATGATGATGATGATGATGGATTTAGAACTCCAACTTCTTTGGATCACAAAATCCCAAAAATAACAAAATGTCCACCAGCACCCAAGAAAATCAGGCCAACAACAATTAGTACAAAAAGAAAAGCTGAAGATTCACGACGATTAGTCCTCCAGGTTGATGTTGATACAATTTTCACCACTATAAATCAGGAAGATTTGCATCTGCGAGCCAATAAATCGAGAAAATTAGATCGCGAAAATTGAATTTTATTTCCTAATAAAGGTGAGAATATTTAGAAATTTTAATTTGTTAATATGCAAAAATGATCTTTAACCACTGTGTTCTTCATCTTTATTGTTATTAGAATAATAGATATTAGTAATTTATATTTTACGTGATTTTCTTCTTCCTTTTTGCTGTTTTACTTCTAAATAAGGAAGAAATATGTTGATTTTTATTTGTTGTATTCCCTATGAGTATTTAAATTAATTAATTTTATCTCATAAACTATTTCAGTAAAGCATGCAGTTTATGAAGAAACATATATTGTTTCATTTCTTATGCATGTGTGTTTTGTTTGCTCTTGATTAATTAGTATCATTGGGAGTGCTAGTGGACTTTCTTTAATTTCTCTATGATGCACATAATTATTTCAAGATGGGTAAACACCCTTCCATGCATGATGGATCCTTCTCAAGTAGCTGATGAAAATTAATGATGTTGCATACCAAAATATGTATGCAATATATTATATAGTATATTTTATATATAATCTAGTAAATTTGAGTCGGGAGGTATATATATAAGTATATACGTTTCATATTGTCAAATCAGATTTTTTTTATTTATATATCGACTCCTCTGGCAAGTTTGATTATATATATATATATATATCCACGTCGTTTATATTGGGAAGCGCGTACACTTGTAGCGTGGAATTGATCATAGGATACGACTAATATGAATTTTTACCTTGTAAACCCATTAAGGAGGTGAAGGCGCTTCTTAATATGAGGAGGTTTTTCATTATCAAGACTTGAATTCAAGAAACCAAGTTTAAAATAGCCTAATTAAAGCAGATTGACAGGTGGAACATTTTTGGTTGCGAGGTCTTATAGAGACTTGGTATTTTTTTCCTCTTAAATTTTGATTTAGAATAACAATTGAATTTATTTAAATGGTTCAAGTACACAGAATATTATAATGACCAAATAGTATATTATTGATGCTAAACTGCTTGCTTGACATAATTAAAGTAATTAAATAAAGCTTGTAAACAATGAAATAATTGATGAAAGAAAGTAATGAATCTTATTATCTCCTGCGTGATCATCTAGCAATGTCACCGGAAAAGTAAGACTGAACTTTGTGAGCATGAAGCTTGAGTTACAATATTTCTCGAGAGTAACATTGAGTGACTAATGAAAATGTGATGATATACAAGTGAGGGAAAGATTATATTCATAATATGCTTTTTTTCTTGTTGGGTTCGAAATCGGTAGGGCATCATGCAGAAACTTATAGTTGCAAACCATCAAGGCGATAAATTAGATGACAAAAATACTAAACTAAAAAAGATATTATTATTATATATATAGTTTGGCCAATTGGCCTACATATGAAAAACTAATATTAAAATATTATAAAACCTATGAGAGAAAAATCTCTCCCTAAACAGGACTCTTTTGAGGACTACATTGTGGATGCTATTTGTTTTGATATGAGAAAAAGGGACTTCTATTTATAGAGTTTCAAAATCTTTCCTACAATAAAGTAGTTAGCCAAATATGAAAGAGTTTTATATTTTTCTTTTAGGAAAAGTAAAAGTAATTATGGTATTACTTTTATTTTCCTTCAATAGAAAATTAATACTCAAACTTGGTAAGAAAATCAGGATAAAAACCCTAACAGAAGGGACTAAAAGGATGTGTGAAATGGCTTTTCTTGGCAAATTAAAGGTATTTTTGTTATTGATGCATAGAAGTCAAATCTTCTTTTTCCTTTTATTTAATTTTCACTTAATTAACAGATTTTTTTTTCTGTATTATTAGACTCTTTTTTTCTCGACGTATTATTAAACTATATTTATACTATATAATAGTTTGACATGATGGCTCATTGGTATCCAAGGATATGAATTTTAAGTTCCTTTTTGACATTTGCATCCCCGTGAGAGCTCCATCAACAAGACAGGGAATTCTAACTAAAGTCAATGCCGTTGGTAAAAGCACCTTACTTATATGTCTCTGTATCCTTCCAATTTTAGCGGATGTCCGTGAAGGGACACATTACTTATATACAATGATGTCATTCAACATCACTTTATCATACAAATTTTACTAAATATATATATACAAATACTACTTTTTATTAAATTTTAAAAATAATTTGTATTCAATTTGTCGATACGGTTTGAAAATAATGTAAATTAAATATTGATGGTAACATAAAGTAAATTATTAGAATTCACACGGCTCAACCTCAAACTCACATACAAGATGACCTTTGATAAGAATTAAAGTTATATACAACATAAATTTTTTTTAATCAGATGTCCAGGGACATATACATCATGAATGCAATTTCTTTTTTACTATAAGATCATTTAAAGAATATCTACATGTAAGTCACTTTAAAGTATGAGATTTGTAATCGTAAAATAATACAATAACATGAGGTAACATCTTCATCATGATTTGACTCTAAAAGTTTATGGCATTTCAAGCTTTAGGTGAACTCAGTTTCAAACGCTTTGGGGAATCCAATGCTTGATATTCAAATATGAGCTAGTAGTATTCATGAAGAATATTTTATTCTTCTCCTTTTTATCTCTTGATTCATCTCTCAAATTCGAGTTGGTCAATGTGTTGACCTAAAATATGCATATATTCTTTGGCTAATTCAATTGCATACTCCAATTTTCTAATTTTGTCTTTTTTTCTCACTGTGTCCAACTTTTCTTCCCTTTGCATTGACCTGACTGCTTTTGTTAAATATTTACTTTCTAAAATTTAGCTAAAAACTGTATTAAGTTAAACTAAAATTCACCCAAATTAAAGACAATTGCCTTGCTATATATGTATATCCTTTATAAGCTGCTGCATAAATTATATGTACTAGTCTCATCATTTCAATTTAAGTGTCTTATTTTTCTTTTTAGTATGTCTCAAAAAGAATGCTTCTTTCGATATTGGGTTTTTCGATTCCAACGTTCTACCTGGCAAGTTTAAGACCACAAAATTTAAAAATCTCCCTTTGTTTCTTAAGCTCCACCCCCAGTCAAACTAATACACTTAAATTGGGATGGAGATGGAGGTGGTATGATTTAAATTAGTGCCCTTTTAATTCTTCTTTTTACGTAAAACAGTAAAAGTAACCTCACTTGTATTTAAGCTGCACGTCTATAGAAACAAGAAATCTAATGTCAAAAAACTCGAACACTAATTTTGTAAGCTATATTTTAACTCATTGAACTCTTGTAACTCCCTTCAGTCATGAATCAAAGCCATTTACATCGCCCTTAGAGAGAAGAGATAATCTGTTGATACACAGCATATATATGAATGACCGATGGAATTAACTTAAGGAGGAGCGTTGCGGTAGCCTGACATACAACATAAGATTAGATAATTCATGAGTCAAGTCTTTTAAACCTATCAGAGATCTATATGTCAGTAGAAAATATAGAGAATGGCAAGAGCTTTTTAGATATCCAATTTTCATCAGAGATAATCATAAATGGAGCAACATGATTGTCACGCCTCGAATTCCAACGGGGCGGACTGGCACCCGAAGCCGTTAAGGCCCGAGAGAACCAACCTATATATTCATATACGTTCATATGCATGTCCTCAAGTGATAAGAATTTCTGCAGCAAGTACATAAAGTATATCGATGATAGAATCACTTAAAGGCATTCAAAACATCTAAGAAACTCGGCCGATAGGGCCCACAACTTCAAAAGGATGAGACACGTCTTCATTCAGCTGTACAACATCTACAAAGCCTCTAACAGATACATAACCAAACCTATAGCCGAAAAAAGTCCCCGCTTTAAACAACTGTTACACCGTACCAAAACCAACATGTACATATGACTCGGAAAGCCCCGAAGCAACCTGGAGCTCACCAATAATCCGCAGAAAAAGATCCAAGGTCTACTGTGGAGGTCCACTAGCACCTGTGCCTGCAGCAAGTAAGGTAAGTCCCCCAAGGGACGTCAGTACGAAGAATGTACTGAGTATGTAAGGCTATAAGTAACTGTATGAGATATAAGAACTTTAATGGAATCGAGTACAAGTGAGTGAACAATATAGATAAACCACCGTAAGGTATATGTGAAACCATGTACATTGCTTTCTTTACTTTACTTTACATCATCAATCATCAATCATATAATGCCTGGTCCCAACTGATCCGTGGGAAAAATAAAATCATAATCGTGATCGACATCATGCGGATGTTCCTTTCATCCCATGGATACCACCCATAATATTGGGATCGCCATCATGCAGGTGTTCCTGTCACCCCATGGATACCACCCGTAATATTGGGATCGCCATCATGCAGGTGTTCCTTTCACCCCATGGATACCACCCATGAAAACAACTAATTATGCATTACTTCATTCTTTAGCTATAAGAGCGATACAACATTGGTCGTACATTATTGGAACTTTAGAACGATGTTCAATGAATAAGAGACAAGTGCAATGACAATGTGGGCAATAGATGTTGCAGAAGAATGTGGATAAGAATAACCTTACATACCTTATCTTCCCAATATGGATACACAATCCTATTTGTGAATATAACAATCCAGCTCTTTCCTTACATCTATTCTACACACAATACATAACGGAGCTTACGTTAATCACTTACTACATTACAAATGCATAACATGACAATAAACTACGTGACTGTCATACAACGTCATTTCACCCTCTTACTATACCATGTACTGCATTGCCATACCAAGAATATCAAAACATGTCACATATCACCAAAGATATCATAAACCAATAGCACTTCACACCCAAGTTATACTTTATACTCCCCCTTCGATACAATGTCACATTTACGTCACCACGACACGTAAACACCTTTCACAACGACACATTAAAGACAACCCATAATTGATGTAATTCAAAATACCTCTAGACTACTCCTTTAAATCCATTCATAAGTTAATAATTGATCCATGAGGGGTATAGGGGCCTTGGGGGGGGGGGGTCAAAGAGAGACAAAAACATGCAAAACAAAATTCTGGAAAGGGATGAGGGGTCACCTGCGCCCGCAGGTGATGAGGTACGGCCGCAGGTGACATGTTGGCTATGTCCATAGTCACCTGCGGTGCCACCTGCGCCCACAGGTACCTCACCTGCGAGGGCGGGTGCCCGTTTTCGGCCACCGGGGGTCAGTTTTGGGTCCCTTTTTGTAACAAATGGTTCATGGCCATAAATAAACTTCCCTTTACATATTTTTGATCAACTTGATGCCAATGAGCAACCATGATTTCAGCATGCACAAAAATATCACCAAAACCACACCCTCCTTTCACCACACCATCACATAACAACATTTCTACAAGTCATATACAAAGAGAATACAAGTGAGGCCATAACCACATCTTACATGTTGACCACCACCTCCAAATCTATTAACATCTCATCCAAATATATATCCATAGTCACCTACAGTGCCACCTGCGCCCGAAGGTGCCTCACCTGCGAGGGCGGGTACCCGTTTTCGGCCACTGGGGTCAGTTTTGGGTCCCTTTTTGTAACAAATGGTTCATGTCCATAAATAAACTTTCCTTATATAGTCACCAAGATGACAAAACTTGTATCACATAAGCAAAAGTGCACTAATCAACACCTTTAGACATAACCATCATGATCTATACAATCTCTCATGCATATAAGATATTAAACCACAAGAATAAACACTTACCAATACTTACAAAGTGATGATCTTGTCCAAACAAGTATAGTTGCCTTAGGGTTTGAAATGGTCTCTTTTGTTTCTTTGGAAATATCTAGAATTGCAAGGTGTATTATGTGATTAAAAATCTGATTTTTGAGCCTTATATAGTCTCTTAAGAGTCCTTATTAGCCATACACTTGGTCATTAATGACAAGTTTAATAAGTGAAAGATGAATGGGTCATTTTCCCTTTTGGGCCATGTCTTTCTTATTAATTTTGGGCCTTAATTGAGCCCAATAGCCAAGATGAATTTAGCCCAACACTTTGCATGAGTAATATACCATCTATTGCAAGTTCAAATAATTCCGTCACTTAGTCGCATACGTTTAGAAATTTACGGGGTGTTACATCCTTTCCCCCTTAGAAACATTCGTCCTCGAATGTTGGTAACATTAACCAATCTAGACAAGTGCAACTCTAAGTACATCTTTCATTTCATCACATACTTATAAGGTTCATATATACTTACTTGTTACTGCTTCAATTCGGCATCTTGAACCTTCTCTTCGGTTTGAAACAAATACGGATACTTCGCTTTCATTCTTTCTTCGGCTTCCCATGTAACTTATTCTACTTGTTGATTCCTCCAAAGAACTTTTACAGAAGCTACATATTTATTCCTTAACGTCTTGACTTGTCTATACAGAATAGAAATGGGTACTTCTTTGTATGTGAGATCTTTCGTGACTTGTACATCTTCGATGAGAGCACTTTGAGATGGATCTCATATGCATTTTCGAAGCATTGAAACATGAAACACTGGATAAACTGTGGAGAGTTCTTGGGGTAGTTTCAATTCATATGCAACTTGCCCAAACCTTCTGATAATTTCATATGGGCCTATATAACGTGGACTCAATTCCCTTTCTTTCCAAATCTCATTACCCCTTTCATCGGTGACACCTTCAAGAATACCCAATCACCTATGGAAAATTCGAGCCCTCTTCTTCTAACATCAGCATATGACTTGTATCGACTTTAGGCCATTTGTAGCCGCTGTTGTATCACTTTAACTTTCTCCATAGCTTGATGAACAAGATCTGACCCAAGTAAAGCAGTTTCACCCGCTTCAAACCATCCAATTGGTGATCTACACTTTCTTCCATATAAAGCTTCATAAGGTGCCATCCCGATACTTGAATGATAGCCATTGTTGTAGGCAAATTCAATAAGAGGAAGATGATCATCCCAACTACCTTTAAAGTCTAATGTGCACGCCCGTATCATATATTCAAGTGTTTGGATAGTACGCTCTGCTTGTCCATCTGTCTGAGGATGAAAAGTCATACTTAAATTCACTTGTGTACCCAAGCTCTTCTGAAAAGATTTCCAAAACTGTGCAGTAAATTGAGCTCCCCTATCTGATATAATAGAGATTGGAATACCATGTAATTGTACTATCTCTTTAACATACAGCCGTGCATAATCTTCAGCTGTATAGGTGGTCCTGACTGGTAGGAAATGCGCTGACTTGGTAAGCCTGTCAGCTATCACCCATATGGAATCAAATTTCCGCAGTGTACGAGGCAAACCTGTGATGAAGTCCATATTAATCATGTCCCATTTCCAGACTGGAAGATTGATACATTGCATGTAACCTCCTGGTTTCTGATGCTCCACTTTGACTTGTTGACAATTTGGACATTGAGCTATAAATTCTGCAATGTTCTTCTTCATATTTCCCCACCAATACATGTCTTTCAAATTGTGATACATTTTTGTAGCTCCCGGATGAATAGAATATCGTGAATGATGTGCCTCTGTCATAATCCGCTTCCTCAGCTCATCTACATTCGGTACACATAATCTACCTTGGCATTGAAGTACTCCCTCTTGTGTAAGATCAAATGCCTTTGTCAACTTTTGCTGCACATTCTCTCTCAGTTGCAATAATATAGGATCTGTATACTGTTTCTCCTTTACCTCAGCTATTAAGGAAGATTCCGCTGCATTTTTCACAATAACCCCTTCATCTGGAGATTCAAAAAGATGAACCCCCAAGCTGTCTAATTGATGTAGATCCTTAAGCATATATTGCTTTTTTTGTCAACTGATCGTTAGTACTTTCTATTGCTTTGCGACTGAGTGCATCAACTACCACATTTGCTTTTGCTGGATGGTATAAGATATCAACATCATAGTCTTTTAAGAGCTCTAGCCACCTTCGTTGCCTCCAATTTAGTTCTTTCTGCTTAAAGATATATTGCAAACTTTTGTGATCAGTGTAGACATCAACATGAACCCCATACAAATAATGGCGCCATATCTTTAAAGCAAATACTACAACTGCTAACTCAAGGTCATGTGTTGGATAATTTCTCTCATGTGGCCGCAACTTTTGTGAGGCATACACTATGACATTACCATGCTGCATCAACACACATCCGAGGCCAACCCCAAAAGCAAGACAATACACTGCATACCCTTCTGTGCCTTCGGGAAGTACTAATATCGGTGTGGAAGTTAATTTATCTTTCAGCTCTTGGAAACTTTTCTCATATGCATCATTCCACTGAAACTTGATTGCCTTGTGTGTTAGCTTTGTTAAAGGTGCAGCAATGGAAGAAAACCCTTTAACAAACCTTCGATAATAACTGACCAACCCAAGAAAACTATGAATTTCCGTAGGCGTCGTAGGCCTTGGCCAATTTTTCACCGCTTCTATGTTTTAAGTATCAACCCTTATTTCTTCATCTGACACAATGTGACCCAAGAATGCTACGGATTTTAACCAAAATTTACATTTAGAGAACTTTGCATACAACTTACGATCTCGGAGAATCTGTAGCACCTGCCGTAAGTGATTGGCATGGTCCTCTTGTGATCTCGAATAAACTAGGATATCATCTATGAACACGATCACAAATACATCCAAGAATGGTTTGAACACCCTATTCATCAAATCCATCAAAACAGCCGGTGCATTTGTTAGTCCAAATGACATAACTAAGAATTCATAGTGACCATACCGCATTCGAAAAGCTGTCTTGGGTATGTCTTTTTCCCTAACTCTGACTTGATGATACCCCGATCTCAAGTCAATCTTTGAAAAATACTTGGCTCCCTGTAACTGATCAAACAAATCGTCAATTCGGGGAAGAGAATATTTGTTCTTGATCGTTACCTTATTCAATTGCCGATAATCAATACACATTCTCAATGTGCCATCTTTCTTCCATACAAATAACACTGGTGCACCCCACGGGGACATACTAGGTCTGATGAACCCCTTGTCCAGTAAATATTTTAATTGCTCCTTCAATTCTCGCAATTCTGCTGGAGCCATTCTGTATAGGGGGAATAGAAATAGGCTGAGTGCCTGAAACCACATCAATACCAAACTCGATTTTCCATTCTGGAGGCAAACCTGGAAGATCTTCAGGAAATACATCAAGAAATTCATTTACTACCGGAACTGATTGAGGAGTGGGTGGTTTCACATCAGTATCATGCACTCTCACGAAGTGGCATATGTATCCCTTGGATATCATTTTCCTTGCCTTAAGATAGAAAATAAATTGTCCTCTCAGTGCTCCCACGTTACCTTTCCATTCAAGAACCTCCCTTTGTGGAAAATAAAATTGTACCCTCTTAGCTCGGCAAACTACCGTGGCATAATAAGAAGCCAACCAATCCATACCTATTATAACATCAAAATCCACAATGTCTAGTTCAATAAGATCAACAAGTATATCATGACCACACACAGTTATCACACAATTACGCTATACTCTTTTTGTAACAATGGACTCTCTAACTGGTGTAGATACTTCAATTAGCTTACTTAACAATTCTCGTGTTCTTTCAAATTTTTCAGCAATCCAAGGAGTAACATATGATAATGTAGAACCCATATCAATCAATGCATACACATTATGTGAAAATATGAACAATATACCTGTAACTACATCAGGAGAGGCCTCCGAATTCTGATGGTCCGCTAGAGCATAGATGCGATTCTGAGTTCTGCTGGAACTAGCTGCTCCTCTAGTACCTCTACCTCGTCCAACAGGTTGCATTCCTCTACCTAGGGAAGACACTGATGATGATGATGCCACAGTGGATCCCGCAGGTCGTACCATGCTTCCCAAGCCTCTTCATGGGCAGTCCCTCATTATGTGCCCCATCATACCACACCAATAACAAACATTCATCCCCATCCGGCATTCACCTAAATGAAATCGTCTGCAAAGTGGACACGACGGGCGAGAAGACCCTGTTGTCTATGAATCTTGCATCCTACTGCTTTGCCGAACTTGACTGCCTCTAAACCCTTGGAATTGGGATTGAGTGCCTGCCGTGGAATAAGAAAATGATGATCTCGGTGGTCTATTAAAACTCCGAGGCCTAAACTCTCTTTGGGACGCCATAGACTGTCCCGTAGATCGAGCCCTCTTCGACGACCCTTCTTCAAATCCTTGTGTTCTTCTCCGTTGCCTCTGATCCTCCATTTTCTGTGCAAAGGCCTGTATTCTAGTTATGTCCATATCCCTGTTCAATGCAGCAATAGTACAATCTCAGACCAAATATAGCTCCAGTCTTTCCATATACCGATGAACTCTATCGGTCATAGTAGCTACCACATTCAGAGCATACCGGGCCAAAGAGTTAAACCGAGGGCTATACTCTCTGACGCTCATGTTTCCTTGCCGCAGATTTAAGAACTGATCCGCACGAGCCTCTCGGACCTCATATGGGAGGTAATGGTCAAGGAATGCTGCTTTAAATTCTTCCCAACCTGCTGGGAGTGCATCAACACCCCTCGACCGTTTCCAGTCTTCATATTATAATATAGCCTCGCCCTTCAATCTATAGGCTGCAAGCTCAACCGTTTCCACACCGGACATATGCATAACCTCTAATGCCCTTTGGATTTGATCTACAAAATCTTGCGGGTCTTCATTAAGGTCTGATCCATTGAAAGTAGGAGGATCTAATTTCAGGAAATCCTGTGTCCGTCGACTAGCTGCCCTAGCTGCACTATCATCACTTGTCGTTGGACCACCTTGTCCATGAACTTGTACGAAAACTATTCGGGTCAACATTTGCACCGCATTCTTTAAGTCCTGGTCAGTAGCATTTACTGGTGGTTCTGCAGGTACTTCTCTTCCTCTTGGCTCCTCTGGAAATGGAAGAGTAGAAGAAGCCTGCGATACAAACTCTGGCTCAGCGCCACTTTGATTCACTTGTTCAGGCGGGGCTCTACTAGTTCCTTCTCCAGCAATCCTGTCTATCCTCTTACTTTTACCCCTTCCTCTTTTGTCATCGGCATTATGCTATAATACAAGAACAATAATTTCAACGGTCAGATATAATCCTACCTACAACTTTGGCTCTAAAGCACGATCTAGAAAAAGAAGAAATGGAACAAATCCTAAATATCCCGTAGCCTCCTACTTATAAATATGGTTCACAACACATCGATAAGTAAAACTCTACTCAGACACGGCTTTATCGACACCCTTAGGACGACCTGCTCTGATACCACTTTTGTCATGCCTCGAATTACAACGGGGCGGACTGGCACCCGAAGCCGTTAAGGCCCGACAGAACCAACCTATACATTCATATACGTTCATATGCATGTCCTCAAGTGATAAGAATTTCTGCAGCAAGTACATAAAGTATATCGATGATAGAATCACTTAAAGGCATTCAAAACATCTAAGAAACTCGGCCGATAGGGCCCACAACTTCAAAAGGATGAGACACGTCTTCATTCAGCTGTACAACGTCTACAAAGCCTCTAACAGATACATAACCAAACCTATAGCCGAAAAAAGTCCCCGCTTTAAACAACTGTTACACCGTACCAAAACCAACATGTACATATGACTCGGAAAGCCCCGAAGCAACCTGGAGCTCACCAATAATCCGCAGAAAAAGATCCAAGGTCTACTGTGGAGGTCCACTAGCACCTGTGCCTGCAGCAAGTAAGGTAAGTCCCCCAAGGGACGTCAGTACGAAGAATGTACTGAGTATGTAAGGCTATAAGTAACTGTATGAGATATAAGAACTTTAATGGAATCGAGTACAAGTGAGTGAACAATATAGATAAACCACCGTAAGGTATATGTGAAACCATGTACATTGCTTTCTTTACTTTACTTTACATCATCAATCATCAATCATATAATGCCTGGTCCCAACTGATCCGTGGGAAAAATAAAATCATAATCGTGATCGACATCATGCGGATGTTCCTTTCATCCCATGGATACCACCCATAATATTGGGATCGCCATCATGCAGGTGTTCCTGTCACCCCATGGATACCACCCGTAATATTGGGATCGCCATCATGCAGGTGTTCCTTTCACCCCATGGATACCACCCATGAAAACAACTAATTATGCATTACTTTATTCTTTAGCTATAAGAGTGATACATCATTGGTCGTACATTATTTGAACTTTAGAATGCTGTTCAATGAATAAGAGACAAGTGCAATGACAATGTGGGCAATAGATGCTGCAGAAGAATGTGGATAAGAATAACCTTACATACCTTATCTTCTTAATATGGATACACAATCCTACTTGTGAATATAACAATCCAGCTCTTTCCTTACGTCTATTCTACACACAAGTACATAACGGAGCTTACGTTAATCACTTAATACATTACAAGTGCATAACATGACAATAAACTACGTGACTGTCATACAATGCCATTTCACCCTCTTACTATACCATGTACTGCATTGCCATACCAAGAATATCAAAACATGTCACATATCACCAAAGATATCATAAACTAGTAGCACTTCACACCCAAGTTATACTTTATACTCCCCCTTCGATACAATGTCACATTTACGTCACCACGACACGTAAACACCTTTCACAACAACACATTAAAGACAACCCACAATTGATGTAATTCAGAATACCTCCGAGCTACTCCTTTAAAGCCATTCATAGGTTAATAATTGATCCATGAGGGGTATAGGGGCCTTGGGGGGTCAAAGGGAGACAAAAACATGCAAAACAAAATTCTGGAAAGGGCTGAGGGGTCACCTGCGCCCGTAGGTTATGAGGTGTGGCCGCAAGTGACATGTTATCTATGTCCAGAGTCACCTGCGGTGCCACCTGTGTCCGCAGGTGCCTCACCTGCGATGGCGGGTGCCCGTTTTCGGCCACCAGGGTTAGTTTTGGGTCCCTTTTTGTAACAAATGGTTCATGGCCATAAATAAACTTACCCTTACATATTTTTGATCAACTTGATGCCAATGAGCAACCATGATTTCAGCATGCACAAAAATATCACCAAAACCATACCCTCCTTTCACCACACCATCACATAACAATATTTCTACAAGTCATATACAAAGAGAATACATGTGAGGCCATAACCATATCTTACAGGTTGACGACCACCTCCAAATATATTAACATCTCATCCATATCATTCATTTCCATCAACACCTCAAGTATCCTTTCAAGTTCAAGTCATCAAGATGATAAAACTTGTATCACATAAGCAAAAGTGCACTAATCAACACCTTTAGACATAACCATCATGATCTATACAATCTCTCATGCATATAAGATATTAAACCACAAGAATAAACACTTACCAATACTTACAAAGTGATGATCTTGTCCAAACAAGTATAGTTGCCTTAGGGTTTGAAATGGTCTCTTTTGTTTCTTTGGAAATATCTAGAATTGCAAGGTGTATTGTGTGATTAAAAATCTAATTTTTGAGCCTTATATAGTCTCTTAAGAATCCTTATTAGCCATACACTTGGTCATTAATGACAAGTTTAATAAGTCAAAGATGAATGGGTCATTTTCCCTTTTGGGCCATGTCTTTCTTATTAATTTTGGGCCTTAATTGAGCCCAATAGCCAAGATGAATTTAGCCCAACACTTTGCATGAGTAATATACCATCTATTGCAAGTTCAAATAATTCTGTCACTTAGTCACATAGGTTTAGAAATTTACGGGGTGTTACAATGATCATGACTAGCAAGTAGTTTGGGTAAAAAAGTGAGATTCGGGATTCACGAACAGTGGGGTATCAAGCACAAGAAAGTATGAGCCAATTGAAATCTCCCTGTCAGCCATGTCAGCACTGCAGAAGGTATCATTTGGGTGAATATCGGTTGGGTACAAATCTTTGCTTTTGGTGTGGTAAAGTCGGGCACAAAATGAGAGAGTGTCCACAGAAGGGCACGAGTAGTACAGCCCGACCTACGGGGTTAGCCGTGATATCCTCCTCATTAGGTGTACAGTATATGGGACATGGAAGAGGTTCTAGAGTAGCATCTAGCTCTAGCGGAGCCCCAAATTACACCAATGCTCCAGTAGACTGCTAGAATTCGGAGGCTTCTCCTGATGTAGACACAGGTACAGTATTCATATTATTACATAAGGTTTATGCATTGATCGACCCATATTTTACACTATCATATATTACTCCATAGATTGAGGAACATATTTTAAAAGAACACCAGAATTACTAGTTGTGCCATTTGAAGTCTCTACACCGGTTGGTGAATCTATTGTAGTTAAAAGAGTATATCGTAATAGTATAGTAACTGTTCGTGGTTATGATGCATTGGTTGGCTTCTTGTTAGGCCACAGTAGATTACCGAGAAAAGAGGTTACATTTTCATTTTCTATAAAGAATGTTCCTGAATGAGAGGGTAATGTTCCTATCACAAGGCAAGGGTGAAAGATACTGATGTGAAGCTACCGACACTTCAAATGATTCCAGTAGTAAATGAATTTCTCGATGTATTTTATGAAGATCTTCCAGGTTTACCTCTAGAACAAGGAGTAAGGTTGGTATTGAGGTGATTCCAGGCACTTAGCCTATCTCTATTCCTCCGTATAGGATGGCTTCAGTAGAGTTGCAAGAATTAAAAAGAGAAATTAAAAGACCTGTTGGACAAGGGATACATAAGATCTAATATGCGCTTTGGGGTGCATCCGTGTTAATTTGGGGAAAAAAATGAAAATGTAATAAAATGAAATGGCACATTGAGAATGTGTATTGACTATCGACAATTGCATAAGGTGACAATTAAGAATCAATATCCCCTCCCCAGAATTGATGATTTGTTTGATCAACTACGAGGTGCTAAATATTTTCAAAGCTTGACTTGAAATCCAAATACCACCAGGAAAGGGGTAAAAAAAAAAAATATACCCGAGACAGCTTTCTGAGTAGGTATGGTTACTATGAATTTCTAGTTACGCCATTTGGGCTAACCAATGTACCAACAGTTGTTAGGGATTTGCTGAATAGGGTGTTCAAGACACTTTTAAATATGTATGTGACCTTGTTTGGTGATGATATTCAAAATCACAAGAGGATCATGCTAATCATTTGCATCAAGTGTTATAGAAGTTTTCTAAATGTGAATTTTGGTTATAATCCATAGCGCTCTTGGGTCACATTGTATAAGATGAAGGAATGAAGGTCGATACGCAAAAGATAGAAACGATGAAAAAAAATTTGGCTAAGGCCTACAATGCTTACAAAGATTCATCGTTTCCTTGGGTTGGTTGGTTATTATAGGAGAATTACTGAAGGATTTTCTTCTATCCCTGTACCCTTAACAAAGCTTACACACAAGGTAATCAAGTTCCAGTGGAGTGATGCATGTGAGAAGAGTTTTCAAGAGCTGAAAGATAAATTAACTTCCACACCAGTTTTAAGTACTGACCGAAGGCACAGAATGTTATGCAGTATATTATGATGCTTTCGGGGTTGGCCTCGGATGTGTATTGATGTAGCAAGGTAAGGTAATAGTGTATGCCTCACGATAATTGCAGTCATATGATAGAAATTATCCAACCCATGACCCTGAACTAGCAACTGTGATATTTGCTTTAAAAAAAAATATGGTGTCACTATTTATAAGGGATTCATGTTGACATATATACTGATCATAAGAAATTGTAATATATCTTTAATTCAAATGACTTAAATCTGAGGTAGCGGGGTAGCTGGTACATTAAGCTGCAAAGCAGCAGGAAGTACTAATGGCCAGCTCACAGAAAAGAAAGATATAGTCAAGAAATCTATGTCAACTAACCAGTATGGGGTTTGGACTTCTTGAAACTCCAAATGAAAGAATTATAGTGTACAATACGGTAGAGTCTTCATTTGTAGCTGAGAGAAGGAAAAGTAGTATGTAAATCCTATTTCCTTTCAGTTGAAAAAAAAGAGAGAACGTACAATGAAGGTACTTGAGCTTACATAAGGAAGGAATACTTCCATATCAAAGTAGATTGGGTTTACCAAATATAGATGAGCTAAGAAAATGAATTATGATAGAAGCACGTCATTCACGGTATTCTATTTCATTCGGGAGAAAATCAAATGTACCATGGTTTGGTAAACATGTATTGGTGAGGCAATATAAAGAAGAAGAACATTACAAAATTTGTAGCTCATTGACCAAATTGTCAATAGGTAATAGTAAAGCATCAGAAACCTGGAGGTTGTCTATTAAAGAGAAAGTACAACTACACAGAGTTCCAATCTCTATTACATTAGACAAGGGAGCTCAGTTTACTACACATTTTAGAGGTTTCTTTTCAAAGGAGGTTGGGTGCATAAGTGAATTTGAGTACAACTTTTCATCCTCAGACGAACGGACAAGTAGAACGTACTATCCAAACACTTGGAGGTATACTACGAGCCTGTACGATAGACTTAAAAGGTAGTTGGGATGATCATCTACCCCTTATTAAATGTGATTATAATAATAACTATTATTCAAATATCAAAATGGTATCTTATGAAGGTTTATATAGAAGAAAGTTTAAATCATCAATTGGATGATTTAGAGCGAGTAGAACTGCCTTACTTGGGTAGATTTTGTTCACTAGTAGACCTCCACAGTAAGCTGTGGGTCATCAACATAACATTGGTGAGCTCCAGTTGGTTCGGGGCTTTCCGAGTCGATATGCATATTTTTTTTGGGTATTGTATATGTGTATAAAATAGGGTTTTGTCCCGACTCTAAGTTGGTTATGGTTATGCATCCGTAGAGGCTTTGTAGATGTTGTGGGATAGATGAAGAAAATGTAAGGGACGTATGTTTTGATGCGATGGCCCTAACGGCCGAGTTTCATATATGTATATACCATATGTTTCCATGATTTTCGCTATTAGCATCTTGTATCTATCTGTGGTAGTGATGTTCTTTGAATGATATACATATGAATGGACATGAGCAAAGATTGGTTCTCTCGGGACTTGTCGGTTTCGGGTGCCAGTCCACGTCTTTGGAATTCGAGGCGTGACATCTTCTACCTATATTTTCATGTGATGTAGATTCAGGTGCTAACTATCAGGATCATAGTCAGGCAGATCACAGCTTCCCGCCAGTAGGTGATAAGTTCTCCTTATTCATGGACTCAATTTAGTTGTAGTTCTAGTATTTTATTTCTATTCATACGTATTGATTAGGGATAGCTGGGGGTCATGTCCTGGCTACCAATAGTCAGTATTAGTAGAAGCTTCATAAACACTCGGTCAGAGTTGATGTATTTAGTTCCAGTTTCCTCTTTGTGTAATCTAGTGTTATAAATGTTTTTAAACAGTGTTGTATTGAACAAGTGTGGCTAATGATATTGCTTTCGCTTAGTATTTTCAGTTTTATTCAGTTGCTCATAAATTATGCCAGTACTATGGGTTAGCTTGGGATCACTTGTGGTTCTAAGCACCGCATTATGTCCAGAGGATACTCTCGGGTCGTTACAAACCTTGTATCAGAGCATAGAGTTCTAGTGTTCTAGGGTGTTTATGAAGCCGTGTCTTGTAAAGTCTTGTGGAATGGTATGAAGACATCTGTACTTTTTTTTGAGAGGCTACAGGGAATTTAGAAAATGTCTCCTTTCTTTCTACCCTAGCTCATGCAGTAGAGGTGTTCTCTAAGAAATCTATACAAATCTGAGCATTTGCTCAGTCTCTGCTAACTACGCCTCATTTTTTAGGGAATAGAAATAGTCAAGCTTAACTTCATACCAATCAAGTTTTTCCAGAAGAACCTACATATATCTATGTGACTACACAAGAGCTTGAGAGGTGCCATTCAATTCTTATAAGTCCAGTTATTCAAAAGCATCCACTCTTGTTCATGCAGGTCGTGCGTTTGAGCCATGGTATGATATGCTCCCAGACCCCTTCTCTGAATCCTATAGCAGAATGACCCCAATGTTAGAAACATGAGTCTAGAAGTGTAACTTTAGAGAGTGGTTATAAGATGGTCAGGTTTGGATAACATCATGTGATTGAATATGTATATAGTGTGCTGTGTGGTGGTAAGAGAGAGTAGCAAGTCCATGAAAGTAGAATGTACATGTAGAATGACGTTAGATGGGAGGTTTGTTTTAAGTTGATATACTTTGTTATGTATTTTGGTGGACTAGTGTTTCTTGATTCCTTTCTAGTAGTTGAAGGTTGGTATAGTGTATAAGAAGTTAAGTGGTTGTCCATGATAAATGTTAGGCTCTAATTTGAATTGTGGTTGCTAAATGAGATAACGATAATAACTATATGGGGATGATGGTGTTAGAATGGATCTAGTAGGTTGACCTAGCATATGCATGAATCTAAGTTGATGATCTTGCTAGTGATTGTGGTGGTACAAGTTTGAGGCTTATGTGATCGCCATATGGAGTAGTTAGTTATGGTGTAGTATCTTAAAAAGAAGCCCCAACATAGGTTTTGTATCTTTTGATGTAGTCTTTCAGATGGGGCTTAGAATTCATGTGTATAGAGTTACCCCAACTGTTAGAATAGGATGAGGTAGCTTAGTTTAGAGTTTATTGAGAAAATTTGCAATCTCAGAAAGGCAGCACTAATCTAAGGGGGAGATGATACAGGGTAGAACCAGTCAGCTTTTGAGATTCAAGTAGTAAGGTTGGTTAGTTCCAAAGCAGTGGAAGGGAATGCATAGAGCTATTCCCATCTTAAAACTTCAGCATGCTTCTGTCATTATGACACTCTACTCATGTCTTACATGTTAGCAGCATGATCATGCTTCTTACTTATGCACTTCATGTAGATTTATGCATATTCTCAGTTCTATTATTCCTAGCATGAGAAGTAAAAGTTTCACACAATAGTCCTACCCATACTCCATGAGTTCCAGTCCTACATTATACAACTCATGACTCATGCAACTATGATTTCTCAGTTTGTTCAGCTCCATGAACTCATGATACACTCTTAATGACTGGTGAAATTACCTTATGTCATGTATGTCCTCAGTTTAGATCTCTCTGATGAATTCATGCCTATGATAATCTATTTCATATACAATAGGTAAGTTCTAAAGCTATGTATAGTATTCTTTCATGCTTTAGGTCCTTATATTCTAGCCCTTCAGTAACCCTTTTTATGTTAAGATAGTGGTGATGAAAGTGGTTGTACCATGGTTTAGATGGAAGAGAGTAGATGTTCCTTATTATGGAAAATTATTGTGCGCTTGTCCTATCTACTGTTATAAAGTGTAGAAGGAGACCGAGGCAAAGTTTTAGGATATCCAATAGTTAGTTGAGAAGTTTTGATGTTCCCTATTTAGTGATAGTTTATGAAATTGTTATTGATAGAGGAATTAGAGAAGATGAGAAAATTCTTAGATGGATTGGTTGCCTAGAAGTTCATATGTGGTTATAATAAGAGGCTTGAGTGTCATGTTGGTATACAAGTGGATGAATGCATTGTGCTCTACTGAATTCTTGATTAGAGCTTCGAGTTAGTAGCTGAAGTGGTAAGGAGTATTATTCTTGAGATAAGAGCTCTGAAAAGACATAGGAAAGAGAATCCCCTAGTTTGTACTAGTATTGTTGCTTCATGTGTAGTACCTCATGACTCCAAGTTTGGCTTTAACATGGAGAGAGAATGTAGTTCAACTCAGACTTAGGCCGTAGTAGTCTCATATACCCTTGTGAAGGTTCTAAGTTGCATCTAATGAAGTGCAGTATTCAAGAGGAGAAGCATAGTTGAGAAGTGTTGCTAAGATGAGAAGTAATCAATCATATAGCTTAAGGTATAGTACCCCTATTCTTACCTCATGCCTAAGGTACACACATTTCATGCCAAGTAGCTACAAATAGTGTATGGCCTATATTTGAAACTATATCGTTCATACTTTATGAACTTATGTCATATGTCTCACGCAAATCATTCCTATGATTCCTTCCCTCAAATTCATATAATAGATCCCTTTCCAAGTCTTACGGAGGTCGATAGAGGCCAAGTTCACGTCCTTGTTTATGTCCTTCATACCTATGCTACTTCTTGCGCTCATAGCTTATGCTTCTATGTCTCTTAGTATTGATAGCTAAAACCTTTTTTGTTAGCACAAATTAGTTCATGCTAGTATGTGTGGCATACAGAGCCCAAAGAAATCTTGTTTTACTCCATTTATATACTAATTATAGCTTGTACCTTCATTTTAGGATGAATGATCCCAAGGGGGAGATATTGTAACACTCTAAATTTCTGAGCTAAGAACCGACCCGTTCATCGAATGTGTATAGACCCAAATCTAATGATTCCTAATTGTACATAGGTTCTAAGATCAATTACTTAGTATGTGAAGAGCCTTAGTGTTATACCCCATAAGGTCAATGATTTTTATTTTGATAGCTCTCATGTGTTTTGATGCAATTTTAAGGTTGATTAATGATTAGGAATGGTAACGGGACCATTAGGAAGTGTTTCAGAATTTTTAGAATGAGTTTCGGGGCTTAACGCAACCCCAAAATAGTAGGAGTCCGCGTTCGGGCCATGCCACAGAGGTGGAACACGACCCAAATGCCCAAAATAGTAGCCTGGCTTAGAGGAGTGTCACACCAAAGGGGTTTCGTGTTTGAGGAGTGCCACATCAATGGTGCTCCACGTTTTGGCCGTGCCACGCTAGTGGCCATAGTGACGTAAAATTTCCATTTTTCCTTTGTTTTTTTGAGGGTAAATTAGTCCTTTTGATCCTAAATGACTTATAACCGATACTAAAATATTTTCCATCATTCCATAACATAAAATCATCATTTACTCTCCTCCCAAACTCTCAAGAACACAGGGTTTCTCTTAAAATTCAACCTCAAAGGCTCCAAACTCAAGATTTCCTTCAAGAAATCCAAAAGTTCAGGTATGTGGGTATTCAATGGAGGTTCCTTTCACCTTAATTCCCAAAACTATAGTATTTTAAACATGTTTTTATGAAGATTCAAATTAGAATTTTCATTACAATCGTGATTCTTCTTGTCTTTTAGATTCCCATAACTAGTATACTATAAGTACATGTTTCTACTTGATATTTAATACTTTTACTTACATAATTCATGAACCTTCAGTATAATAATCCTCTCATGATTCTGGACTTGCTGTATTCCATTTAGATTATAGAATTGTCATGAATAGTTGCATTCTTCAGGATGGTGGGTTATGAACACCCGATGACTTAGGATCCCATGCATTGCTAATTGAACACTAGTTCCTTCAAGTTCACATGTTTAAGGATGCTTTCAGATAGAGGGTCCATTACTCGATCTCAGTTTATCGGTATTATTAGTGTTACTGACCAGTGGAGTGTTTTCAGACAAAGCATACTCTAAATTTTTAGATAATACACCCTATTAGACTATTAGCATTTTCATGCATCCAAATTTAGGGTTCAGGTCCAACCTTATAGATTCCTTCCAAATCTCAGTTCTTATATGTCCCTTTTATGCACTTACTCCAGCCATCTCATGTCCCCCATAAATGTACAAGTCTCATGATTCAGAAATACATGATCTATATATATATGTACTTATATCATGGTCAGGAGCTTTGGCTCATAAAAGTAATATATATGCCATGCATGACATCCAGCTATGCCATCAATAATCGTGGATAAGTTTTCTTATAAAGGTAAGGTTCATTAGTAGTATGGCAGTCGGGTATGACATTCATGATCATGGATAGGTTAACATCCAGATATGTCATCTCATCGAGCTATCAATTATGTTCAGTTGGGAGTAGTACTTAGCATCGAGTTGGACTAGGGTTCAGCAAAAACCTAGGTCCCAGAACTATGTTCCAGCATAGGTATGATATTATGTTTTGCCCAAATTGCTCAGACAGGTGATCACATAGATATGCCTTTATACCCTGGCAAGGTATACTGGGTCCTTTCGATAGGGGCATGTACATCGACTCTATGTTTGTTTCACATGGTTATAAATAGGTTAATAGTATCTCCTACAGTTTCAAACTTTAGTATTTGCATGACTCTCAGTTCAGTCTAGTTTTACAGTATTTTAGTTATCTCAGAATATTCATACATTCAGTATCTGTGGTTATCTAGATGGGTCCTTGCATCTTGGTAAACATAAACATCAATATTAATTTTGATTTAAATACTTTATCACCAGCATGCCCAGTTATAAATCACTTTATAGTTTCAGAATATCCCGATGTCCTACATTCGTGCTTATCATTTAGTGAATCGTTATATATTGTCAATCATATCAGTTTTATGTTCAGTTATTCATAGTGCATATATCGCATACTTAGTACATTCAAAAGTACTGATAGCATACCTCTTCGACCTATATTTTCATGTGATGTAGATTCAGGTGCTAACTATCAGGATCATAGTCAGGCAGATCACAGCTTCCCTCCAGCAGGTGATGAGTTTTCCTTATTCGAGGATTCAAATTAGTTGTAGTTCTAGTATTTTATTTCTATTCATATGTATTGATTAGGGATAGTTGGGGTTCATGTCCTGGCTACCTATAGTCAGTATTAGTAGAGGCTTCATAAACAGTCGGTCAGAGCTGATGTATTTAGTTCTAGTTTCCTCTTTGTGTAATCCAGTGTTGTAAATGTTTTTAAACAGTGTTGTATTGAACAAGTTTAGCTAATGATATTGCTTCCGCTTAGTATTTCTATTTTTATTCAGTTGCTCATGAATTGTGCCAGTACTATGGGTTAGCTTGGGATCACTTGTGGTTTTCAGCATCGTGTTACGTCTAGGGGGTACTCCTGGGTCGTTACAGTAACCTACAACTTAGATTCTTTCCTAGCAATCTTATACTCCTCCCTATTCTATCACTTCTCCTCCTCATCTTTACTTTTTGCCAACTTCGCGTAAGCCTCCTTCTTAGCCTCCACCTTCCCTTTTACCTCTCCATTCCACCACCAGTCTCATCGGTGCTTACCAGAGCAGCCTTTCTAGACACCTAATACCTTTCTAGCCGTCTGTCTTATGCACTGGCAATCGTACCCATATACTATCTGCATCCTCTCTAATCTTCCAAGCCCTTCTAACCATCAACTTCTACCCTATCTCAAGTGCATTAGCCATAGTCATGCTACCTCATCTAATCTTCAGCCGGTCATCCATACCCCTCTTTCTCCTCCCTTTCTTGATCTCTAAGTCCATTACTAAAAACATATGCTAAGTCAAAAGATTTTCACTAGGTATAATCTTACAATCTTTACAAATACCTATATTACCCTTTCGAAGGAGCAAAAAGTCAATCTGAGTCTTGGCCACCAAAGTACGTAAGATAACCAAGTGAACCTCCTTCTTTGAAAAGCTAAAATTAGCTACCATCAACCCAAAAACTCGAGTAAAATCCAAAGTTGAGATCCTTTTTCATTCCTCTACCCAAAACCAAAGCCTCCATGCACATTGTCATAACCCCTCGGTGATGAATCAATGTGCCCATTGAAATCCCCTCCTATAAAAAGCATCTTTTTGTTAGGGACACCTCTCACCATCTCATCTAAAACCTCCCAAAATCTCTTCTTCTCTTCCTTATCCAAGCCTCGATGTGGGGTATAAGCACTAACAATGTTCAAAGTAGACCCTCCAATGACCAATTTAATCGACATCATCCTATCATTGACCCTTCTGACCTCAACCACTTGATCCCTAAGCTCTTCATCTACTAAGGTACCAACTCCATTCCTAGTCATCACACTTCCGGAGTACCACAACTTATACCTGTCCACTACCCGCGCCTTAGTACCTACCTATTTAGTTTCCTAGAGACAAGCTACATTAATCCGCCTCTTCCTAAGAATTTTTGCTAGCTCTACATACTTTATTGATAAAGGCCCTATGTTCTAAGACTTTACTCTCAACCTAGAGGTTCCCTCAACCCCCTTACCCCTCCTACCCCCTACTTCATCCCTAACCTCAATCCCATCCCCAACCAAAGACATGACCCTTATCTATCAATATCAACCACAACCACCAAAGAAAGATAAACTAATAAGGGGAACACTAAACGGCCCAACTAAACTCTAAGAAAACAAACCCCGGGTAACAATGCATTCCAAAAAAAAATCAAGACTAGGCTATGACTAAAGGCAAGAAACAACCCTAACTAGACGGTAAAATCAACAAGCAAGAAACTATAGATAAGAAAATTAAATCACTAACAACAAAGAAAAATCCCAATGTTATACATCTAAATGCACCAACTGTAACAAGAACAAGGCAGAGGCAGACCATTCAAAGGATAGAAAGAAAAAACAGTTGAGAACTCAGTTGAAACAATGTAGAAAAGTAAAAGTCAGGAGAAACTTGAGATTAAGGAAAAGAAATCACCAGGATTCGGGCATCTTCTTAGTTGATTCGCTGGATTTCTGTAAAATTTGATGTTGAAATTGGTCGCCGGAATATAGGTCACCAAAATATTATAGTCGGAGGAACGCTGGAGAGTGGATCTGGTACCTAAAATGAAGTAGGAAGAAAAATAGAAATGAAAACAAACAGATCTGAGCAGATGAAACCCTCACCAGAGATCGGTGAGTTCAATCCCATAAAAGGGGGGACTACAGCGATAGAAAATGAAAGAGAGAGAACGAACAAGATCTAAGCCGATGAAACTCTAATCATCCTAAAAATAACATATAAAGTAGAAAATTAAAAATGATAAATAAGTACTAGGGCCTCATTTTTGTGTTGTTCAGAAAATTATCTAGATTGATAGTGAGGAAGTTTAATTCTGTAGATCGCAAAATCTAGATTCAGTAAAATTAAACCATTCATCATTTCGATGTTTCTACGACAAGATATGAATTTTCTACTATAAACATGCTAAGCTGTAAAAAGTGAGAAATATCGAAAAGAAAAGAGAAGAACTACCTTGCATTGTGCTCCCTCATCATGTCTTGTGATATTACAACTGATACAAAATAATAAAGAGCATATCTATATTTGTAGAGATCCTAAAGAAGGCTATTAGAGATGTTGGTCGATATGGGACAATAATTTTCCAATACAAACTAGGTCATGTGGGACAATAATTTTTCAATACAAACTAGATCGATGTGGGACAATAATTGTCCAATACAAACTAGGAAAAAAGTGCAGCTACAAAGTTTCCCTAATCACGTGCAAATTGGGGAATCTGGCTCTCCTTTTATTTTATTTTCATTTTTTCCAAGTTCTTACTTGGACTGGAGCACATGACATATGTGAAAATCAATGCCTAAGATTTAATAGACTAAAGTAAGACCCTAATCATATTTAAATAACTAGTTTTAGACACATGTGTTGCACGTATATTCCATTTTAAATTGTGTAGAGTTGTTATAACTATATTACATTCTCTAAAACACTCTTCTTATGAGTAAATAATAATGTAATTGCAAAAATTACAAGTTCTATTTATAGAGTAATTGTGGTGTTTCATGAGTTATTAGCTGTCAATTTGAATGCTAAAAGTTATATTTAAACATGTGTGTAATGAATAATATAAAATGTAACTGTGAATACATTCAACTTACTCTTTGCCTTTTAGCGTAAATTTGAAGCACTTGTTTATGTTAGGGTTTGTCTTGAAATTCCTGTTATATTTGGATTTCGCCATAATTGTGCTTTATTTCAAAAATATTTCTCTTGATAGAAAAGGTTACCTTGTTAGAAATGATCTCTTCTATAATAGATTATCCTTTCTTGTAGGAGATTTTTGGACTTCTATAAATACAAGATACTTACTTCTCAAACGTAACACAATATCATCCACAATGTAGTACTTTAGGATAGGATTTGAGAGTTTTGTTTAAGGGGACATTTTCTTTCAATAGTTTTTATGAGTTCTATTTTATTAGTTTCAATAATATGTAGGCCATTGGCTAAAACATATAATAATATTATATTTCTAGTATAATTTTATGTATCGTCTGATTTATCCCCATCATGATTTGTAATTATTAACTTCCGCATGATGCCCTATAGATTTCGATCACCACAGTTTGAACCATAAAATCCTATGTTTATAGAAGTAAAGAATGACTTTTTGTATTAAAATGGAAATTATCAAGAAGAATTTGATCAATGCTAATTAATAAAATATTAAATGCAACTTCTCAAAATTTGATCATGTGCTCGTCATCGTGGAGTGTGACACTGCACCTGATGCAAAATAATGATGAGCATTCCACTATTTATAGAGATCCTAAATATCGCTAATAGAGATGTTGGTTGATGTGGGACAATAATTTTCCAACACAAACAAGGTAAAAAATGCAGCTACAAAGTTCCCTAATCACATGTAAATTGGGGAATCTGACTCCTCTCTATTTCTTTTTGTTTTATTTCTCTAAGTTCTTATTTCGATTGAAGACACATGACATATTTTATATATATATATATATATATATTCTGAAACACTCTTCTTATGAGTAAATAATAATGTAACTCCAAAAATTACAAACTCTATTTGCAAAATAATCGTGGTATTTAATGAATTATTATCTGTTAATTTGAATGCTAAAGATTATATTGAAGCATGTATGTAATGAGTACTATAAAATATACCTGCAAAGATATTTAATAGTGGTAAGCGAAATTCTATTTAAAAAAAGAACTTGAAGGATACAACTTTTTTTCCTTAGTTTCATATGCTTTGAACTACGACAAATTTATAGAGGATGAATCAAACCTTATTTATAAACCTCTAACCTTACTCACTCCCCTTAAGAAAATATTTATTAAAGATTTATTTTATTAAATTAACCTTATTAATTATACGTTGAAAATATAATTTTGACTACTAATATTTTATATAGTCATTTAATGATTGGGGTAGTATTGGAAGAAAATAGTAAAGTTTTCTTGATCCATAAATTAGACAAATAATTTAAAATAATTATTTTTATAAAGGGGTTAAGTAAAATGAAACGGAGGAAGTAGTATGAGACTTTGAAAAGGTAACTGAATGTGGATAGACCTCACATAAGTATGACATATTAAATTGTTATAAATTTCAACGCAGCAGTATCCAAAACTTAAAGAATGCAAGCAGTAAAGAGAAAAGGTTTGAAATGTAAAAGAATAACGTATTATTTATTTACAAATCATTTGGAAAGTTATATGGATATTGCTGATGATGGAAACGAATCCAAAGAAATGAATTAACATCATAAATTTGAAAAATTTCCAAGAAACTTCCCATTTGATTTATTTGATTCATTTATTTGTAGGTAAATTTACTATTTGGTAAAAAAATAATATAAGAATAGTGTTTAGATGAGGGATAGAAATGTTGTTCAAGTTTTGATGAACATTTTGCTAATTCAACTTTGGGGCTTCTCACTTTTTAATATAACCAGTTTTGAATGACGTGCACTACACGTGTATTCCACGTTAATTGATATAATTTTTTTACATTAAAAATAATATTCAATTAATGTTATTATACTAACTTTACCACTTTTTAAGTATAAATTGTGCAGCATGTAACATGTTTCAATCAATCAAATATCGAGATGATCGGGTGTTGGTTGGCAATATTGTGGTGTCGTTTAGATATTTCTCTGACGTCTCTGCAGGTAAAACATAGCTTTAATTTTCTGATCACATTTCCTATTCTGATGTTATTCTCTATGCTTCTATTGCCAGAATAAATATACTTATTTATGTTATTACATTTATGAACATTTCTCCATTCATATTAAATACAAGAATCTAAGAAAAGACTTAAAATCTTCCTCAATAAGGACAAATATATCTAAAATACAAAAATAATAAAAGAATAGTATTTAGATGAGGGATAGAAATGGCATTCAACTTTTGATGAATATTTTGGTAATTTTTTTTTAAATGAAATTTGTGGTCATGCCACAATTTATTAAAAAAACTGGGCAAAAATATGTACAGGCCCAACCTACGAGGCCCAATTAGTCAGATTAGGAAACAAAGGTCCTATAATAAAACAAAATAAAAAACCAAGAAAAGACAACAAAACAAAAGAAAGGGAAAGTTAACATCTAGAAGCCTCCATAGACTCCAAATCGGCTTCTCGATTTCTCCAAAAACAACACCAAGAACTGTTTGTCGGAGCTGGATCTTTCTGCCGGTCAAATCAAAGAATGAAGCACAGAGGAAATAATCTTGAAGGAGCACCAAATGATGAGCTGCTTGTAGGAGCAGGGTCTTGTTGCCGATCGAATCAAAGAATGAACGTACGGTGGATTTAACCTTGAAGGAACAAGATTTGAGCAAAAACCAGCAAGATTTGAGTCGATTACACCTAAGACATCAAAAATCCTTCCTGATGTCGTGTAATCGAGTCCGGAGAAGACTTTTGGTAACTCAACTTTGGGGCTTCCCACTTTTTAATACAATCACGTGTGTTGCACGTGTATTGCACTTTAATTGATATAAATTTTTACATTAAAAAAGTATTATTCAACCAATATTATTATACTAACCCCTTTTTAGATATAATTTGTGTCGCATATGACATGATTTTAATGACCTGTTTTTGTGGTTTTCCATTTTTATGTGTTTTGACCGTTTTGCCCTTCCCTGAAGTTGCTTCATGTTGATTTTAGGGTTCGGGGATTGTAATGACCCTCCCGGTCATTTTTCTTATTTTTGCGCGTTCTCGGCATTTAGAACTTGGGAAAAAAAATAGAGTTAATTACCTTTCTAAAATATTTTTGATATTTATAAAAGTTCTATAGTTTATTATTATTTTAGTGGTGATAGTAAGCCTAGTTATGTTAAAAGTTTATTATTTTATGAATTAGGCTTATTATTTTGACACTTAGCATATTATTTAAGTAATATATATGTAGATATATTTGGTCAAGGTTGGCTGAAGTTACTTTAATTATATCAAAAAAAAATTATATATATATATATATAACCTCACTTTTTCTTCTAAAACATTCCCAACACTTCTCTTTCTATATTCCACCATCTTTGATTAATTTAAGCTCAACTTGAGCATTTCTAGTGAGATTAAAGGTTAGGGGTTGGTAGATTTGGATCTGTGGTTGCGTTCTCGTCGTTTCTATGGTACGTTTTCTTATTTTTATGGTAGTTTTAGTTATGGTGGTATTTTTGGTATTGGTGTTGATGTTTGAGCTATATTTTGAGCTCAAATTGAGCGGTGCTAGTTGTGACTATTGGTTACCGGGTGATTTGGGACGTTGTGATGGTTTCAATTTTTTTATTCCGCAAGCGAGCCCTACTGCCACACCCCATGTTCCAACGGGGCGGACTGGCACTCGAAGTCGTTGAGGCCCGAGAGAACCAATCTTTGCTCATGTACATTCATACGCATGCCACTCAATATACAACACCACCACAAATGGATATAAGATGCCAATAGCGGAAGTCATGGAAACATATGCTATATATGAAACTTGGCCGTTAGGGCCATCAAGTCAAAATGGACATACATCTCTTACATTCGTCTTCCCACATCCGTCTACAAAGCCTCTACAGATACATAACCATAACCAACCTAAAGTCGGGACAACACCCCGCTCTATGCACATATACAATACCACCAAAACAAATATACATAGCAACACGAAAAGCCCCGAACCAACTGGAGCTCACCAATAATCTGTGGATAACTCGTAGCCTACTGAGGAGGTCTACTAGCACCTGTGCCTGCAGCAAGTAAGGTAAGACCCCCAAGGGGGTCAGTACGAAGAATGTAAGGCCATAAGAAACTGTATCAATACATGAGAACATCAATGGAAATCAAATATAAGAGAATAGGCAATATGGATAAACCGTCGTTCTGTATGTGAAGAACCATGTACATTACATTCATTACTTTACTTTACTTTACTTTACTTTAAACAAATGACCAGCTGATCAGTGGTAAAGAGGATGACCCATGCTAGGTCCTTCCAACCCTAGGATACGGTCCTCTTAAATACATAAATCGGGATCGACCCATGTTAGGTATTTTAACCCCTGGGATACCACCCGTGATATTGGGATCGACCCATGCTAGGCTTTTCTGTCGCCCCTGGGATACCACCCATGATATTGGGTTCGACCCATGCAGGTGTTCCTATCACCCCATGAGATACCACCCATGATATTGGGATTGACCCATGCAGGTGTTCCGATCACCTCATGAGATACCACCCATGATATTGGGATCGACCCATGCAGGTGTTCCGATCACCCCATGAGATACCACCCAAGAATACTTATCAATTATACATTACTTCTTTCTTTCGTTATAAGAGCGATACATTGGTGATTGTACATTATTGGAACTTTGGAACTATATTCTCAATTATTTAACACATGAATAACCAATGATCAATGAATGAGAAACATGTGACTAACAATAGATGACAACCTGAAATGAGATACCTTAGAAAATTTCAGAATGGAACAAGTATAATGTCAATGTGAACAATATGTGCTGCAGAATGATACAGAAAGAGTAACCTTACATACCTTATCTTCTCAATATGAATACACAATCCTATATGTGAATACAATAGTCCAGCTTCCTCCTTACGTCTCACTCTACATCACAAGTACATAACGGAGCTTACGTTAACAACCAACTACCTTACAAGTGCATAAGACAACAATGAATCACATGATTGCCTTATAACATCATTTCCCCCTTCACAATACAATTCAACGCATTGTAATACCAACAATACCACAACATTCCACACATTGACCAAAATATCATAAACCAATAGCATTTCACAACAAGTTTCTCCTTTACACTTTCTCATTAACACCGTATCACAATTAATCCATCAAGTCACCTCAATACACCTCATAACAACATATCGACAACAATTCCACAATTTACACTTATAGAAAAATAACAAGTTAAGAAACATAATCACACCATACATGTTGATATTTCATCCATACCATGCACTTTCATCAAAACCTCAAGTCTCCTTTCAAGTTTAAATCACAAGGATGGCATATCTTTTAGCAAAGGGCAAAAGTGCCCTATTCAACCTTGCCAACATAACCATCATGATCTACACAATCTCTCATGCATATAATATAGTAAATCACAAGAATAAACACTTACCCAAGCTTGCAAAGTGAGGATCTTGTCCAAAGTGTCCAAAGAAAATGGTTGCCTTAGGGTTTGGAAAATAGAGAAATGTTTGAGAAATATCCAAAAAGGTATGAGAGTTTGTGTGAATAAAATATGTTTTTTCCTTGTCTTATATAGCCTCTCAAGTCATCCTTAGCCATTCCTTGGCATTAAATTCCATGTTTACTTGGTCAAAGTGGAAGAATGGGTCATTTTGCCCTTTTGGGCCTTGCATTTTGGCTTCACTTTGGGCCTCCAATTGAGCCCATTTACACATATTAACTTAGCCTACAAAAATAAATGTGTAATCCATCATATATCTCATGTTTAAATAATTCCATAATATCACGACAACATTCACTTACGCGATTCATGTTCGTAGCCTCAATCTCAAAAATAGAAATTCTAGCCACTCATGGCTTCATTGAGCATAATTTGATAAATACTTGTGTTTCATGATTTGATTATGTAGGAGTGTATTGAGGTATTTGAAGCTTTAACATGGAGTAAAGGAACACCAAGGAACCAAAAGAAACCAAGGAAGAATCGACGTTGCAATACATTGCAAAACGAGCGCGGAAGGGCCATACTATTAGTGCCTTACGCCACTTGCTGCAAAGCAAGCAGTGGTGCAAGAATGGCCTGGCCTCTGAACTTGAAGGCTTGCGCCACACCCCCTGAAACAAGGAGTGGCGCAAGTTTTGCTGGTTCTCTAAAAAAACTTCCCTTTTTGCAAACACTAGCATACCATCCAATACCCCATCAAAGCAACACAAGATATATACTTATTGCTCTCAACACTAAGGTAAACATAGCTCAAAGTTATCAAGTAAGGTCGGAAAAGTACGGGGTGTTACATTCTTCCCCCCTTAGAAACATTCGTCCTCGAATGTTAACAACATCTTTTCAAGTTTAACAAATGCATCTCTAAATTAGCATATATATACACATAATGTTCATAGATACTTACTTGTCATTGATCCACTTCCGCATTTTGAACTTTTCCTTCCGTGTGAAATAAATACGGGTACTTTGACTTTATCATTTCTTCAGCTTCCCACGTGATCTCCTCTACTTCTTGATTTCTCCAAAGTACCTTTACGGAAGCTACATGTTTATTCCTTAACCTCTTCACTTGTCTATCCAGAATAGTAATAGGTATCTCTTCATAGGTGAGATCTTTCGTAACTTGTACATCTTCAATGGGAGTAATACGAGAGGGATCTCCTATGCATTTTCGAAGCATCGAAACATGGAGTACTGGATGGACTAAGGAGAGTTCTTGGGGTAATTTCAATTCATACGCAACTTGCCCAAATCTTCTGATAATTTCATATGGGCCTATATAACGGGGACTTAACTTTCCTTTCCTTCCAAATCTCATTACCCCTTTCATTGGTGACACCTTCAAGAATACCCAATCACCTATGGAAAATTCGAGCCCTCTTCTTCTAACATCAACATATGACTTGTGTCGGCTTTGGGCCGTTTGTAGCCGCTGTTGGATTACTTTAACTTTCTCCATGGCTTGGTGAACAAGATTTGGCCCAAGTAAAGCAGTTTCACCTGCTTCAAACCGTCCAATTGGTGATCGACATTTTCTTCCATATAAAGCTTCATAAGGTGTCATTTTAATACTTGAATGATAGCTATTGTTGTAGGCAAATTCAATGAGAGGTAAATGATCATCCTAACTACCTTTGAAGTCCAATGTCCACGCTCGTAGCATATCTTCAAGTGTTTGGATAGTACGCTCTGTTTGTCCATCTGTCTAAGGATGAAAAGTCGTACTTAAATTCACTTGTGTACCCAAGTTCTTCTGAAAGGATTTACAGAAATGTGCAATAAATTGCCCCCCCCCCTGGTCTGATATAATGGAGATTGGGATCCCATGTAATCTTACTATCTCCTTAACATACAGTCGTGCATAATCTTCAGCTGTATAGGTGGTCCTGACTGGTAGAAAATGCGCTGATTTGGTAAGCCTATCAACTATCACCCATATAGAATCAAATTTCTGCAGTGTACGAGGCAAATTCGTGATGAAGTCCATATTAATCATGTCCCATTTCCAGACTGGAAGATTGATACATTGCATGTAACCTCCTGGTTTCTGATTCTCCACTTTGACTTGTTGGCAGTTTGGACATTGAGCTACAAATTCTGCAATGTTCTTTTTCATATTTCCCCACCAATACATGTCTTTCAAATCATGATACATTTTGGTGGATCTCGGATGAATAGAATACCGTGAATGATGTGCCTCTGTCATAATCCGCTTTCTCAGCTCGTGTACATCCGGTACACATAATCTCCCTTGGCATTGAAGTACTCCTTCTTGAGTAAGGTCGAATGCCTTGGTAAACTCTTGCTGCACATTCTCTCTTAGCTGCAATAGAATAGGATCTGCATACTGTTTCTCCTTTACCTCAGCTATTAAGGAAGATTCTGCTGCATTATGCATACCCCTTCATCTGGAGATTCAAGCAGACGAACTCCCAAGCTAGCTAGTTGATGTAGATCCTTAACTATATCAGGCTTTTTCATCAACTGATCATTAGTGCGTCCTATTGCTTTGCGACTCAGTGCATCAGCCACCATATTTGCTTTCCCTAGATGGTATAAGATATCGACATCATAGTCTTTTAAGAGCTCTAGCCACCTTCGTTGCCTCAAATTGAGTTCCTTTTGCTTAAAGATATATTGCAAACTTTTGTGATCCGTATAGATATCAACATGAACCCCATACAAATAATGACGCCATATCTTTAAAGCAAATACCACAACTGCTAACTCAAGATCATGTGTTGGATAGTTTCTCTCATGTGGCCGCAACTATTGTGAGGCATATGCTATTACCTTACCATGCTGCATTAATACACATCCGAGGCCAACCCCGAAAGCATCACAATACACTGTATAACCTTCTGTGCCTTCGGGAAGTACTAAAATTGGTGTGGAAGTTAATTTATCTTTCAACTCTTGGAAGCTTTTCTCACATGCATCATTCCACTAAAACTTGATTGCCTTGTGTGTTAGCTTGGTTAACGGTGCAACAATAGAAGAAAACCCTTCCATAAATCTCTTATAATAACCCGCCAATCCAAGAAGACTACGAATCTCTGTAGGTGTCGTACGTCTTGGCCAATTTTTCACCGCTTCAATCTTTTGAGTATCAACCCAAATTCCTTCATCTGACACAATGTGACCCAAGAATGCTACGGATTTTAACCAAAATTCACACTTAGAGAACTTTGTATACAACTTACGATCACGAAGAATCTGTAACACCTGTCCTAAGTGATTAGCATGGTCCTCTTGTGATCTTGAATAAACCAAGATGTCATCTATAAACACCATTACGAACACGTCTAGAAATGGCTTAAACACCCTATTCATCAAATCCATGAAAACCGCTGGTGCATTTGTTAGTCCAAATGACATAACTAAAAATTCATAGTGGCCATACCGTGTTCGGAAAGCTGTCTTGGGTACATCATTTTCTCTAACCTTGACTTGATGGTAGCCCGACCTTAAGTTAATCTTTGAAAAACACTTGGCACCCTGTAACTGATCAAACAAATCATCAATTCTAGGGAGGGGATATTTATTCTTGATCGCTACCTTATTCAATTGTCGATAATCAATACACATTCTCAATGTGCCATCTTTCTTTCGTACAAATAACATTGGTGCACCCCATGGGGACATACTAGGCCGTATAAACCCCTTGTCTAGCAAGTCTTTTAGTTGCTCCTTCAATTCTCGCAATTCTGCTGGGGCCATTCTATACAGAGGAATAGAGATAGGCTGAGTGCCTAGTATCACATCAATACCAAACTCTACCTCCCGTTCTGGGTGTAGGCCTGGAAGATCACCGAGAAATACATCAAGAAATTTATTGACCACCAGAACCGTTTGAGGAGTTGGTGGTTCCACATCAACATCTTGCACTCTTACTAAATGGCATATATACCCCTTCGCTATCATCTTCCTAGCCTTAAGATAGGAAATAAATTTGCTTCTCGGTGCCCCCAGATTACCCTTCTACTCAAGAACATTCTTTTGTGGAAAATAAAAATGTACCTCCTTAGCTCAGAAATCCACCGTGGCATAAAAAAAAGCCAACCAATCCATTCCCATTATAACATCAAAATCCACCATGTCTAGTTCAATAAGATCAACCAGTGTATCATGACCACACATAGTTACCACACAATTACAATATACTCTTTTTACAACAATTGATTCACCAACTGGTGTAGATACTTCAATTGACTTAACTAAGAATTTCGGTGTTCTTTCAAATTTTGCAGGAATCAACGGAGTAACATAGGATAAACTAGAGCTCAGATCAATCAATGCATATACATGATGTGAAAATATGGACAATATACCTGTGACTACATCAGGAGATGCCTTCGAATTTTGCCGGTCTACCAGAGCATAAGTGCGGTTCTGGGCTCCACTGGAACTAGCTGCTCCTCTGGTACCTCTACCACGACCAGCAGGCTGTACACCTCTGCCTAGGGAAAGGACCGATGATGATGATGCAACGACTGATCCCGTAGGTCATGCTATACCACCCATGCCCCTCCGTGGGCATTATCTCATTAGGTGACCTGGCATACCACACCAATAGCAAACTGTTGACCCCAACCGACATTCACCAAAATGAAACCTTCCGCAGTACTGACACGGCGGATGAGAAAACCCTGTTTTCTGCGAACCTTGAATCCCACTGCTTTGCCCAATATGACCGCCTCTAAACCCTCGGAATTGAGGTTGAGTGCCTGCTATGGAATAAGAGAATTAGGGTCTAGGCGGTCTAGGAAACATCTGAGGCCTAGAGTCTCCTTGGGACACCATAGACAGTCCCATGGGTCTAGCCTTGTTTGAAGGCCCTCTTTCAAATTCATGTACCCTTCTTTTATGCCTCTGGTCCTCCATTTTCTGTGCGAAAGCCTGAATTCTGGCTATATCCATCTCTCTTTTCAAAGTAGCAATAGTGCAGTCCCTTACCAAGTATGGCTCTAATTGGTCCATATATCAATGGACTCTGTCCGTCATTGTAGCCAATACATTCGGAGCATATCGAGCCAAAGAATTAAACTGAAGACTATATTTTTGAACACTCATATTCCCTTGTCGAAGGTTTAGAAACTGATCTGCACGTGCCTCCCTGATCTCATATGGGAGGTAGTGATCAAGAAAGGTCGTTTTAAATTCTTCCCAACCAGCTGGAAGTGCATCAATACCCCTCGATCGTTTCCAGTCCTCATACTACAATATCACTTCACCTTTCAATCTATAAGCCGCAAGTTCAACTGTTTCTACACCAGTCACATGCATAACATCTAGGGCCCTTTGGATTTGGTCCACGAAGTACTGTGGATCTGCTTGTGGGTCTGACCCAGTGAATATGGAAGGGTCTAGTTTTAGAAAATCCTGTGTTCTGCGGCTCGTTACTCTAGCCGCATCATCCTCATTTGTCGTTAGACCAGCTCGTCCCTGCATTTGTGCAGCAACTATCTGAGTCAACATATGAACTGCATTTCTTAAATCTTGGTCAGTGGCATTCATAGGCGGCTCTACGGGTAAAGTAGAAGAAGCCCGTGATGCAAAATCCTGTTCAACACCACCTTGATTAGCTTGTTCTGGTGGTAGTCTACTAGTTCCCTCTCCAGCAATCCTGTCTATCTTTTTACTTTTACCTCTACCCTTCCTTGCAATCGGCATTATCTATAACACAAGAAAACAATTTCCAGTGATCAGATACGATTCCACTTACAACATTAGCTCTATTGCACGATCTAGAAATGAAGAAAAGAAACAACTCCTACATGTCTCGTAGCCTCCTACTTATAAATGTGGTGCACAACACATCCATAAGTAAGACTATACTAAGACACGGCTTTGTAGACACCCTTCGGACGACCTGCTCTGATACTACTTTTGCCACACCCCGTGTTCCAACGGGGCGGACTGGCACCTAAAGCCGTTGAGGTCTGAGAGAACCAATCTTTCCTCATGTACATTCATACGCATGCCACTCAATATACAACACCACCACAAATGGATATAAGATGACAATAGCAGAAGTTATGGAAAGATATGCTATTTATGAAACTTGGCCGTTAGGGCCATCAAGTCAAAATGGACATACATCTCTTACATTCGTCTTCCCATATCCATCTACAAAGCCTCTACAGATACATAACCATAACCAAACTAGAGTCGGGATAACACCCCGCTCTATACACATATACAATACCACCAAAACAAATATACATAGCAACACGAAAAGCCCCAAGCCAACTGGAGCTCACCAATAATCTGCGGATAACTCGTAGCCTACTAAGGAGGTCTACTAGTACCTGTGCCTGCAGCAAGTAAGGTAAGTCAGAAAGAAGAATGTAAGGCCATAAGAAACTGTATCAATACATGAGAACATCAATGGAAATCAAATATAAGAGAATAGGCAATATGGATAAACTGTCGTTCTGTATGTGAAGAACCATGTACATTACATTCATTACTTTACTTTACTTTACTTTAAACAAATGACCAGCTGATCAGTGGTAAAGAGGATGACCCATGCTAGGTCCTTCCACCCCTGGTATACGGTCCTCTTAAATACATAAATCGGGATCAACCTATGCTAGGTATTTTAACCCTTGGGATACCACCCGTGATATTGGGATCGACCCATGCTAGGCTTTTCTGTCGCCCCTGGGACACCACCCATGATATTGGGATCGAAACATGCAGGTGTTCCTATCACCCCATGAGATACCACCCATGATATTGGGATCGACCCATGCAGGTGTTCCGGTTACCCCATGAGATACCACCCAAGAATACTCATCAATTATACATTACTTCTTTCTTTCGTTATAAGAGCGATACATTGGTGATTGTACATTATTGGAACTTTGGAACCATATTCTCAATTATGTAACACATGAATAACCAATGATCAATGAATGAGGAACATGTGACTAATAATAGATGACAACCTGAAACGAGATACCTTAGAATATTTCGGAATGGAACAAGTATAATGTCAATGTGAACAATATGTGCTGCAGAAGGATACGAAAAGAATAACCTTACATACCTTATCTTATCAATATGAATACACAATCCTATATATGAATACAATAGTCCAGCTTCCTCCTTACGTCTCACTCTACATAACAAGTACATAATGGAGCTTACATTAACAACCAACTACCTTACAAGTGCATACGACGACAATGAATCACATGATTGCCTTCTAACGTCATTTCCCCCTTCACAATACAATTCAAGGAATTTTCATACCAACAATACCACAATATTCCACACATTTACCAAAACATCATAAACCAATAGCATTTCACAACAAGTTTCTCCTTTACACTTTCTCATTAACACCGTATCACAATTAATCCATCAAGTCACCTCAATACACCTCATAACAACATATATAAAAATAACAAGTTATGAAACATAATCACACCATACATGTTGATATTTCATCCATACCATGCACTTTCATCAAAACCTCAAGTCTCCTTTCAAGTTTAAATCACAAGGATGGCATATCTTTTAGCAAAGGGCAAAAGTGCCCTATTCAACCTTGGAAATATAACCATAATGATCTACACAATATATCATGCATATAATATATTAAATCACAAGAATAAACACTTACCCAAGCTTGCAAAGTGAGGATCTTGTCCAAAGTGTCCAAAGAAAATGGTTGCCTTAGGGTTTGGAAAATAGAGAAATGTTTGAGAAATATCCAAAAAGGTATGAGAGTTTGTGTGAATAAAATCTGATTTTTACTTGTCTTATATAGCCTCTTAATTCATCCTTATCCATTCCTTGGCATTAAATGCCATGTTTACTTGGTCAAAGTGGAAGAATGGGTCATTTTGCCCGTTTGGGCCTTGCATTTTGGCTTCACTTTGGGCCTCCAATTGAGCCCATTTACACATATTAACTTAGCCTACAAAAATAAATGTGTAATCCATCATATATCTCATGTTTAAATAATTCCATAATGTCACGACAATATTCACTTACGCGATTCATGTTCGTAGCCTCAATCTCAAAAATAGAAATTCTAGCCACTCATGGCTTCATTGAGCATAATTTGATAAATACTTGTGTTTCATGATTTGATTATGTAGGAGTGTATTGAGGTATTTGAAGCTTTAACATGGAGTAAAGGAACACCAAGGAACCAAAAGAAACCAAGGAAGAATCGACGTTGCAATACATTGCAAAACGAGCGTGGAAGGGCCATACTATTAGTGCCTTACGCCACTTGCTGCAAAGCAAGCAGTGGCGCAAGAATGTCCTGGCCTCTGAACTTGAAGGCTTGCGCCACACCCCCTGAAACAAGGAGTGGTGCAAGTTTTGCTGGTTCTCTGAAATTTTTTCCCTTTTTGCAAACACTAGCATACCATCCAATATCCCATCAAAGCAATACAAGATATGTACTTATTTCTCTCAACACTAAGGTAAACATGGCTCAAAGTTATCAAGTAAGGTCGGAAAGGTACAGGATGTTACACCTACGTGGACCGTTTTGGCCTTTTTTTGAACTAATGCAATATGGGTATCAATAGTCATGTTTTGACATGTAGTTTAGTATTTTGGTAGCTTGACAGCAGTCAGAGGCCTCTCGGAAGGGGAAGGCTCCTATTTAGCAGGCTTTAACAGACATTCGATGGCGTCTAGGTAGGCTAGGCTTACTATATATCTAGAATGAGTTTATTTATAGTGTTGCATACTATTATGCTAGTGTTTGGGCTGTTAGTTGTAGATTGGTATTGGGTTGCTATGATTAGGCCTTTTGGGCCGGTTAGGGCCTTGTTCGGATATGTTCCGGGCTCGTTATCCTCGTGGTGTGCCAGAGATTACCTTTAGAGGGTTGGTTAATGTTGTACTACTATTAGTAGGGGGTTAGGGAACCTTAATCCAGACTCGGTTAGGTTTAGCCCAAACTTAGTTCTAGGACCCCGTAGTGGGTCCCACTACTCTTCACAGTCGGTATAGTTAGATTTAAATATTGTTAGGATTAGTTAAGCCCTGAGATGATCTTTTAGGATAACATTTGGGTTGAATTACCCCAGTTATGCCCTTTTGACCTATTTAGCCTTGTTAGTCCCTGATAGCACCGTATTTGACCGGGGTTGATTAGGTTGATTTAGAATGCAGACCTGCCTTGCCATGACTTATAATGTATACCCAGACTTATATATGTATATTGTTTATAGTAGATAGGTGACCTGGAAGGATCCCGAGATTAAGTTGTAGTACGTTGTGGGTTAGCTCTTTTATTTATGTTTCGGGTTCGTTCTAGGGCCGGTATGTCCCCGTTTACTTGTATTTGTGTGGATTCTGGCGCTATTCTGTCACTTGGTTACTAATTATTATGAGTTCTGGTTCGAGCCCGACCACTGATTCAGATATGATGGTTACTGATTATTATGAGTTTCGGTTTGAGTTCGGCTACTGATTGCGATACTATTTGAGAGTTCTGGTACTAGGTACCGTGGTTCTGACACTGTGATTCACTGAGTTCCGGTTCGAGTCCGGCATCTGGATATGAGATCTGATATATTATATATATGGCCTCTAATTATTATCCAATCTTACCGGTTCGAACCTGGCATCTGGACTCTCGTTATTACCCACTGGTGCCGGTTCAAGCCCGGTGCACACCTGGATGATTACTATGGTTACTTGGCATTAGATCGGTTACGGATTATTTAAGCTTTCTTTTACTTTCTTGTGTGTCCCGTCGGTTTATGGGGGCCAGGCTGGGTTATTGTTTTCTTCCATGTGCCTATTGGGTTTATGAGGGCCCAGATAGGTTATGTTTGACTTGTGTGTTTACTTATGCATTTATTTACTCAATATTCGGCATTGCATTTATTTAACTCCTAAGCATATCTATACACCTCGGTAGTCACTTATGTACTTATTATTTATACCCCGAACTTAGCATGCACCTTCGCATTTTGGCTTGCTTATATTACATTGAGCTCAGTCGGCCGATGATGCCTACTGAGTAACCGTTTCCTTGGTAATCATACTGCACTTTTGCATCTTTTTTGCCTATGCAGATTCGGGCATTAGCCGATGGTTTTGACGTGATCCTTCTTTCTTAGCACTGAGTTTGGAGCAGGGTGAGCTTACTGACATTCGATGTAGATCCTAATCCATCTCTACTGTATAGTCTTTTGCACTCGAGACTGTGGTACTTATTGTATATATTTGGTTTCTGTCTTGTACTTTGGGTATATCTAGTAGTGGCTCTTGTACCTGCCTCACCAGGTCTTGGGAGAGGTTCTTGACTTTATATACTGTCCTTTTCCTTCTCAGTCTTGGTATGTATATATATTTTGATTCTGTTTTTATATTTCTAGCATATTTATTAGTATGGTTACTTCTACTTCATCTCTATTTTCTGAGTTTCCGCACGTTAGCCTGTTGCTTATCGCTTTGGGATAGGGTTTGGCTTGCCTATTGGTGGGTTACAGTAGGCGCCATCATGACTCAAAAAATTAGGTCGTGACAGGGATAGTTGGCACGGTTCTCAATGTGATCGAAAAAGTTTTGTGCGAGTTTGTGGTTTTTAGAGCTTTAGAGGTTTGAAAAGCCTCATAGTTGACTTCAGTCAACATTTATTGATTCAAGTACCGGATGGCAAAATGGACTGCACCAGCAGATCCTGAGCGTCGATTTTGTGTTAGTAGCATGGTTGGTTCAGTTTCGTGGCTTTTATATCTCGTTTCGACCCTCGATTTGGAAAATTATGAATTAGGGTCCCGGGGTTAAATTTTTGAAAACAGTATTTTTTTCGAATGTATGATGTCTCTATTGAGTTCGGAATGTCAAATTTAGTCTAGTAGCATAGTTTGTTTACGCTCACGGGATTCCAAATAAATCCTGAGGGTCCAATCAGAAACTTGGCAAATTACCAAGTTGCTGGTGCTAGGCATCAGCTGGTGTGACCGCTTAAGCGACCATTTTGTTGCTAAAGCGGGAGTCTCTTATGCGACCCTTGAGTCGCTTATTCGACCCTTGAGTCGCTTATGCAATCCTTGAGTCTCTTTAGCGGCCAGCTGAGGAGTCCCTCCTAGCCGCTTAAGCGGAGGCCTCATCATTTAAGCAGATGTCGCTTAAGAGACATTCGGCAGCTTAAGCGAAGGGCCACCCACTTTTACCTTGGTCACTTAAGCGATGACCTAGCACTTAAGCGGTGATCGCTTAAGCGGTGATCGCTTAAGCGGTGATCGCTTAAGCGATCATTTAACCGCTTAAGAAGCCATCGCTGAATCAGTATATAAATTCTTTTTCTCGATTTCTCCACCATTTTTGAGTAGTTGAGCTTCGGGTTTGAGAGTTTTTGGGCTATTTCTTCACTTCTCAAGCTTGGGTAAGCTCCATAATCCTTTTCCCATCTTTTTTTACTTTGATTATATCTTCTAAACTTCCTTTAAATTTTAATTTTGAAATGATTTTTTGGGGGGGTTTGCCCGGGAAGTTTAAAAGAGGGTTTTCATCAATTAATCACTCATTTTTAACCCAATTTCACTTGGGTTTTCTTCTATGAGTCCCTTTGATTATGGGTAATAGTTTTGTAAATAAAAATTTTGATTTTACCCCTTTGTTTTCAAAATCCATTTTCGATGTTCGTTTTGGACTTGATTCAAATATGGGCAATATGGGTATTGTTGTCTTTCTTTTAACGCGTAGATGTTATATTTGTGTATTTTAGGTGATTCAGAGGTCGTTTGAAAGGGGAAAGCTCCGTGTTGAAGCACTTTAGGCCCGAATTTCATTGTTTTGAGGTAGGTTATGGCTTAACTTCTTTCAGATTGAGCTGGGTAGTTAATATATAGGTAAAGCATGCTATGGGTTGGGGAGAATGGCTATGGGGATTATATTTTAAGATTATATTTATTGTTGTGTGCCCGTGTGGGAGCTTATTTTGTGTGGATATTGACTTGAGATATTTGATATTGCGTGTAGCCCGTGTGGGGGCCTTATTTGACATCATCTAGCCTTATCTGTGTATTTAGATGCCTTATTTTTTAGATATGATGCCCGTATGGGGCTCAAATTGTTATTATAGGCCTTATTAAGCATTGATTGCTTTATCATGATTGAAATACCCGAGTTAGGGGTTGATATGATATTTATGATGTCTTACATGCATATTTATTCCAATGGTGCCCATTTATAGTTGATGAATTATGAATTATGGACATATTGAGTTGATTTCTGATATCACCTACTTATATACATCGTATTGGATTGATTGGATATCTACATACTGATCTGTTTGTGAGCATTATATCCTCATTCCATACATATACATTCATGAGATACTGGTACCATTAAGGAACACTGTTTTTTTTAAAAATGAGACATTTTCATAAAAACCCTCTCTCTGAACACAAACCGGAGAGGTGAGTTGTGTTGATATTGAGATATAAGATAAAGTATATGGGGTGCGAACCCCCCATGAGTCCTGGGGTCCTATTGCAAAGTTGCAAACTCGGTAGGTATATAAAGTCAACCGCTCCACCCCATCATTACTACTGTATTGCATTCCATTCGCATATTCTGTGGTTTCTTTTTTCGTGCCTGCCCTTCTTGTATTTCTGTGGTTTTTCATGTGTTTATCTCATTACTATATTAGAACTGTTAGTGAAGACGGTGTGAGCTACCGTTTGGAACTTTTCTGCTTGCAGGTTTACGTGCTCATAGTCTATTTTTATCTATGTTATTTTCTACTTTTCTCAGTCGACCTATGATACCTACTAAGTATAAGTGGACCGTACTCATCCCTACTGTGCCCTTTCGGTGCAGATCCTAGTACAAGCACCTTACATGGCGGTTGATTTCTAGCGGAGACTTCCAGACTTTGAGGTACTGATCCGCTCCAGAGTTCGAGGCTGATTCGGATCTCATCTATCCTTATTTGTCTTTATTTTGATTTTCAGAGACAGATGTGTATTTTTAATTTTTGGATATTGTATTAGAAACATTTAACTTATGACACCAGATTTTGGGTGGTTTATGTATTTCTTTCAGTTCCGCACTTTATTATACTTGCATTGGCTTGACTTCGTTCTAGGAGTCTCGCTTGTCCTTTATTGTTGTCTTTTTGTGAATTCACATCAGTTTGGGTGATCGGCTTGCTTATCAAGGCTGAGCCGCGATAAGTGCTATCATGACCCGATTTTTGGGTCGTGACAGTTTCAACCAATCAAATATTGTCATCTCGTTTCAATCTGATTGGTCAAAAAGAGTTTCTCTTTATTACTACTCCTCCACCCTACGACTATAAATACGGGTTTCAAAATTCAGAAAAGACACTAGAATTCTAACAAGATGCTAGAGAGAGTATTTGGATCAAACACCGCAGATTTCTATATAAGATACAAGCATTCAAACACTCAAGTATTTCTCTACAAGTTTAAGATATAAAGACAAAAATTTAAGATCAAACTTCTTGACCTTGAATTCATAAACAATCCAAGATCAAGACCATCAAATTCAAGATCAAGCTTGAAGCCCCTTGAATTCAAGTACAAGTCAAGATCAAGTCCATTAGGATTCGAGATCAAACTTCAAGCTCCTTAAATTCAAGTACAAGTCAAGATCAAGCTCAAAAACCCTTGAATTTATATTCAGGATTTATAGAGATTGTAACACTCACTATATTTGAAACAAAATACTAACATTATTATGATATTTTGTTGTCTTAATTATTATTTTCTCGACTAGAATTTTATCATCTGCAGTTCTGAAAGTCTCTACAACCAATATGTATTAACTTAACCAATTAGTCGATAACACGAGAGCTATCCGACGAATAACTGTACTTAAGCTTAACCAAATTAATCGATATTTTATTGGTTCAGTGGCAGTTTAGCAACTAAAAAAAATCAAGAACATATAAGTCAAATCGTTAAGTGTAAAAATTGAACCGGACCATCCGATAAGCAACCCTAATTTATATGCTTGCCGCTGCTAAAATGACATCTTAATCAATTAAAAGTAATTGCTTGTGATTTATTTTACAATCAGTCATAAGTCAAATATTATTGAACCGGTGGCAAAGTCAGTAGTTTTATTATGGAGATTCAATACAAAGAATCTGAAGGAATTCAACATTAACTATGTATAATAATAATAATAATAATAATAATTATTATTATTATTATTATTATTATTATTATTATTATTATTATTTTGATCTTATATATAAAGTATAATTTTTAGATAAAATATTTTTGGAGGAATCCTCTTGTATCCTATAGCTCTGCCTCTATTAAGTGAACAGTAAAACCAAGCATCAAATCAAGAGCGTTCTGATGCATAATACAAATTTTTAGTTTAAGATTACAAGATTTAAAAGTTTTTTTTTTTTCAAAAACCTTATCAATCATTCAAATATCAGAAATCGCTACATAAAAATGTTGCAGACACAAAAAATACACCAAACATAAAAAAGTTTGGACCTCAAAGTTTTTTTTTTTATATGTCTGCTTCATTTTTTGGATGGTGGTTTATGAGATTTTGATGAAAATTTCTTTTATTTTGAGTTAAATCTTTCTTTTAGAGAAATATATTTAAACAACAACAATAACATACCCAGTGAATTCCCACAAGTGAGGTGTGGGGAGGGTAGAGCGCATCAAGACCTTACCACTACCTCATGGAGGTAGAGAGGTTGTTTCCAAAAGACCCTCGGTCAAAGTGCAATAAATCCAAGTACAAGAAGAAGAAAATAATGAAGAAAGCATAACAGTTAGCAAGGAAAGCAGTGCAGAGCCCAGGGGCGAATCTATGTGTAAAGTTTGGATCACGAAAACCCGTGGTCATCCGACAAAACTCGATATATTACTTGTATAATTCATAAAATAATATCAACTATTAAGGGAAGGAACCCGTGATCACAAATGGCCGGTTGGTTCACTGGTTGGAGTGCTGGTTTTATTCCGCGAGTTCGAGATATCGAATCTCAGGTGCTGCATTCTCTGCCTTTTTATGGAGCAAGGTTCTTATTTTCTTATTTTTATTTTTTTAAAAGCACTATTCTAAACTTAAAATAACCTAGGCGCTTGTTTTTTTATTAGGCTTATTTATTTCACAAAGAACACAAGCAGCCAATTCCCACTTCCCACTTCCCAGCCATTGTCAATTAGCCAAATCGGATTGCCAAAGGTAAATCGGTATCCCATTCCTTCCTTTTTATTTATGATTTCTCTTCTTAGTATGAAAACTAGAAAAAAATCAAAATACGCAAAATGCATGGGCTTTAACTTTAGGTTTTCATAAAAAAATCAAGTTTTTTCCATTGCTTGTAATAGGGAATCATCAAGAGCTAATTAGAAGGTTATCTCAAATTAAACTCTTATATTTTGCGGATGAATTGGACATTGGTAAGATTTTATTTTACTTTAATTAAAGTTGAAAGGGGTATAATTCCTCTTTTTTATTATGAGCTTTTGATTCTTTATTCTCGAATGCAAAAGAGGTGTGATTCCTCTATTTTGTTATGAATTTGTAAGGGTTAAGTCCCTTATTTTTGAATGTGAAAGGGGTGTGATTCCTCTAATTTATTATGATATGCAATTTCCTTATTTTGAATGCAAAAGGGGTGCGATTCCTCTATTTTACTGTAAATTTGCAAAGATACAATTTCCTTATTTTTAATGTGAAAGGGGTGTGATTCTCCTATTTTATTATGAATTTGTAATTGCTATGCTTGATACATGATACTTCGAGATCTCAGTTACCAGCTTGATAGTTTCATTGCATATGTTCGAGAGTGTGATCCAAGTTTCTCAACTTGAATTATGGATCTTGCAATTATGATGACGAAAATGAAATTGGATCAAACTTGGTCTCTTGTTTATTTACGTGTAAAGCTGACACTGATTTTTTCTGTTGCTATTGCAAGTGTGGAAAGAATATTCTCCTCGATGAAGTTCATTAGAAATGATTTACATAATAGCATTGGTGAAGAATTTTTGAATGATTATTTAGTTTGTAAGATAGACGTAAGATGTTTGAAACCGTAAGTAGTTATACTATTATAGATCATTTTCAAAATATGAAGTTTCTTCTAGTATAATTGTAAACTGATGATATTTTTTGTGATTTTTTGTGATAATGCAATTAATTATCTTTTGCTCGTCAAATTGTTTCATTATAAAATTTTAGATCTTATCTTTAAAGCAAAGGTGCACCCGTCTTCTTGAAATCCTGGATTCAGCTCTGACAGAGCCTACACGAAAGAAACAATAACAACAGCAAAATAGTATGACAATTGAAACACAATAAACAACATATGACGAAAGAAATATGTTTAATAGTTTAATAATAAAAATATTGTCTAAATAATTATTTATTTCCTTTAAACTATTTCACTCCATTGTTAAGTGGTATATCAATTGAATTATAATACTTAGTAGATTCACATAACAAAAATAATTTTTTTGCGACTTTTGTAGCAGCCTATAAGCAGTCGCCACAAAAACCCTTGTAGAAAGATTTTTTGGCTGTTATACCTAAGTGTAGATGTGGTCCCAAAAATAGATGACAGGGTAATGTTGATCCCAAAATATAAAGAAGGGTAAAAGTGGTTTATTTTCATAGCTTAAGGACATTTTTGATCCTTTTTCCTTTTGTTAATTCTATTGGGAAAATGGTCATATTTACCTCTCTACTATTAAAAAAAGGTTTAATATTCCTTTCGTTATAATATCAATCCATTTATACCCTTGATGTTATAAGAGTGGCTCAAACTTGCCCCCTGCTATTGAAAAAAAGTTTAATAGTGCTCTTCCTCGGTTAACCATATTCATTTTAGCTAAAATAACATGTCACCTCACTAGATCAACCCTTCTTCTCCTATCACGACGCAAATTACCAACACTTTCACTTTATATATACCATTACCATCAATATACACTATTGATAAAACTTGTCATTATAATTTTGTATCTCCCTTAATTCTTGTCTCTAATTTATTTTTCTTGATTCGAAGGCTGAAGCAGTGTATTTCTCAAGTATAAGATGATGTAGACCTTGTGGTTTACTTGATATTCAAGAAGAGTTAGTAACGCTTTGGACTTAGAGAACAATAGATGATAAATTTGATGAGATCTTCAACTGCAGATTTCTAAAGGATTAATGAAAGTACAAAAAAAATCTAGTTCTTGGTTCTAACAATAGTGAAATTGTTGGTTCAATAAGTTTAACATGAGAAAGAAAAATAATTCCACTGGCATTTCTATGTTTTGATAAGGTGGTCAACGTTGGGATCTTTCACGTAGGCAACAAAGAAATGGAAGCAACAAAAGCAAAAAGAAGATGCATGGAAGGAAGCAAAGCTGGGATGCTAAGGTGATTGAGGAATTTGTTTCAAAGAATCTATCGATGAGACTGGCAAAGCAGAATCATATGACAGTATCAACTTTAAATTTGAAAGGCATTTTGAGCAACAATTAGTGTTTGACCGAACTTTTAAAGGTCCTTTTAGTGTATTTTTCTCAAAAGTGTTTTCCAAAAAGAGTGCTATTAGGAAAAGCTACTTTTTTTAGCTTCTAAAAGATAGCTTCTACTACTCCCCGAGGAAAGCACTTAGTTTCTCCCAAAAGCTTGGACAAACACCTCAATTTTTTTAAAATAAGTACTTTTGGCCTCCCAAAAACTTAACGAAACAGACTACCATACTAGAAATAAGCAAAGACGTATGGAAACAGCAAGAGGAAAGGGTTTGGCACCTTTAAAATCACTAAGCACAAGTCTCAGCCTCCATAGCAATTTAACATGTTTACAATAAACACTACATCCACAATGGTATAACAAATGTTAACAACACAATAATAGTTTGAGAATAAGATCTAGTTCAACATTTCTCTTTGTATTGATGACTAATTAGACCGACGACTCCATATCTTTCCTTCGAAAGAGATAATGATAATCGATACTTCATCATGGTATCTTCGACGATCTCCAGGTGGTATGTCAAGAAACACATGGAAATCAATCCCTGCAAAATACGCAAACAAATTTCTTGAGCACGTTGGATTGAAAGGAGAAATTTACAAATCGATGTATAGATATGTTGTTTGGAATTACATACCAGCTTTCTTTGCAGCTTTGAATAACACTTCATCAACAAGATGCTGAAACGGATCTCCCTCTGGGAATTTAGGCATGAAGGACTCAACTTCATTGGTGAAGTATTGGTAAAGTCCAACAGAAGATAAGATCAAGAATTTGTCTCTAGGGACAAGCTTATGTTGGTGAAGTCATGGTAGACAGTTTATGTAAGGGGAATTTCCAATATAGTCAATTTTGAAGGCCTCTAGAAGTGCATTGTTCCATTTGGGCTGTAGAATCACACGAGTCAAAAAGACATCAACACTAGGGTGAAAACTTAGTAAAATCAAGAAATTGTTTAAGTCACAGCCACAACATGATCGCGTTAGAAGCATGCTATTGAGTTCAGGTGAAGCGCATTTGCAACCACAATAGCAAGTAAAAGTGTAGTTTAGTGAAATTAAGAAATCATTTAAGTCACAGCCACACCATGATCACGTTAGAAGCATTCCATTGAGATGAAACACAGCTGCAAATAAATAACAAGTTAAAAAAGTGTAGCCTAATAAAATCAAGAAATCATTTAAGTCGCAGACACAACATGATGGCATTAGAAGCAGCATGCAAGTGAGTTCAGGTGAAACGCAGATGCAAATACAGTAACAAGTTTAAAGAATGTAGCTTGGCGAAATGAAGAAATCATTCAAGTCGCAGCCACAACATGATCATGTTAGAAGCGTGCTATCCAATTCAGGTGAAATGCAATTGCAAATAGAATAACAAGTTAAATTATTATGAGCAAAGATGCAAAAAGTGTAACATTAAGTTTAAATTTACCACTTTGAGATAAAATGCCCCGAAAGCTCGAGTAACCTTCAAGGAACCCTTCACTCTGTCATTTTGTAAGACAGAAGCATCATCAGGGTGCTCATTTCTAATCCTGAGAACTTCCAGCAATAACTCAGCAGACAAACCAAAGAATTAGTATATGAAATATGGAAAACTGAATCTTTAATACATTGACACATTTTTATATTGGAAAATAGCATGTTATAAACACGGAAACGTTTGATAAACAGTTCACATGTAATCTATACTGGAAGTTCGATAAACAACTTACATGTAAGCTAAACTTCCAGTTCTACGGTATGTAATACTCGTGTCATGTGGGCAAGTATTTCTCTCCAGAAATTGTGTATTCTCAATTGTGTAATAAGATCCTATTTATAGCCACGAAATTGTGTCCCATTTATGCTAGGTAAATGCTAGGTTCCTTTCCATGAGAAAACTAATTTCAGTTAAATTGTAATTACTCAAACACAACAATGGCCATAAAATTAATTGATGAGGTTTCATATTATGGAATTAGTTCGTTTCTTTCCAAATTAATTCTACCATAATAAATTAAGAATTCTTCTATTAAATCTTATTTAATCCCCGTATTAAAGACTCATACTAATCAAATAAATTAAATCACTGATAATTTAATTTGTTGATTATTTTCTTTAGACTTTTGTTTAAATTATTTTATGTACCGGATATAAAATTCACGGGTTGAGTTTGCACTTGAAAACTTACTTATAAGCTTTCGTAAAGATTTATCACCAATCTTTAAATTGAGACATGAATTTCATCAACTAACTATTACTTTGCCAATGTACATCTCATCCAAATTACAAGACATGTTAGCCCACAAAAGAATTTAGCCTTTTAATAAATCAAGAACATAAATGGTATACATAAGTAACAATAACTATATCAGGATTATAAGTACCTTAAATGAACAAGAAAATTTATTTTATAGATCAATACAAAATACTTATCTCTACTTGGTCTGTTCAATACATACAAAATGTACTAGCACAAGAAGTTGAAATTATAACATTCTGATAATCAAGATAAATTATATTTAATCATGTGTTATAATCATGACTTCAATTTCCATCTTATATTATGAACATAAACTTTATACTTATAAAATATAAACTAAACTCTATACACTAAATTATCCATCATATAAGTAATGACAACTTTAAATTACTTTTATTTTGATGAAAGGCAGATAAAAAGATAAGAAATTTCAAGTTCATTCTTCTCTTTTAAAAAGATTTCCGGATTATTTAAAACGTTACTTGTGTTAGACATAAGATCATTTAGAAGCATAAACAAGTATGTCTCCAACTAGCAACAAGGACAACACAATTTAGCAACCTATTGAGAAAGTAAGTCACCAACTAGCAACAAGGACAACACAATTTAGCAACATTTTGAGAACCCACACTCTCAATCTTCAAAAGTTGTAACCACATATGTTAACATCTCTTTTTCAATAGACAAATCATCATTTTCATAAAGATACTTACCAATCACCAGATAAATCGATGGACAAACGTATAAGCAAAATTTGCAGCTCACAAGCCCTAGCCTCTTAAACTTCAAGAATTTTCTATTTCCCTTTTGCTCCTAAATACAAAATGAAAACAAGAAATTAAGCAAAGCCTGAAAAGAACATTCAACGCTAAATATCATAATCATACATGTTTTGGGATCTGAATATCCAAAGTTAAGAGTGTGTTCAGTATGAAGGAAACCATTCTCTAGAAAAAAATTTCCAAGTTCTCATGTTCAGTTGGTCAAATAATTTGGAAAACGTTTTATCTAGGAAAACAAGCTCCTTAAAAATAAGGAAAATGACTTCCCTAATGAAAGTAGGGAAAACAAATTCCACTAGTGACATTCTACATTTAATCGATTGTGTCCTCCCACCCTCCAACATACATCATCTTCACCCCCATACCCCATTGCCCTCGTCCCCTCCACTCCACACACCTACCTCCCCATCCCAACCTCCACCTCTATCTCCACCTCCACCTCCACCTCCCATAGTATTTATCTAAAATTATATACAAATATTTTTAGGATAATATTTTTTTCTTATCTACTGAACACAAAAAAAATAGGTAAGGAACTCTCACGACCCAAACTCATCATGAGTGGCACCCACACTACTCACCCGGTGGGAGAACCAACTAACCTAAAAAGCTAACGCATAATCAACACTTTGAGAGAATAAACAGAGCTAATCCATCAATAGATATCAAGTCTTAAACAAAATGAAACAACGTAAGTACAACTTAAGCGGAACATTGTACTTATCCAAAAACCATCCCTAGGACCCGAAAGTCATCTGTACCAAAACATTTGTGATTGTCAAGAAGGGGATGCAACCACAAAACTAAAAGAAAGTGCATAATGTCCAAAACAAGGGACTATGACATAACGGAAAGGTCTCATAGTAGACGAATAAGCCGCTCACCACTGAAATTTGAGTCACTCGCTAGAATCACAGCTGAGGTCCTGCAAAAGCCGCTGGAATATGCGCTGCACTCACAAAAGTAAGAGTAGGTATAGTATCAGCACACAAGAAAACCACGGTGTACTGGCAGGGTCATTTGGCCAACCCAAGATGAAAATATGAGCACTTAACTAAAATATAGTCTAACCAGATAATACATGCTCAATCAATCTACACCTAGCACAACAAGAATCAAATAAGCAATTTAGAGTTACAAGCAACAAGTCAATACACTTACAGTCAAGCCAAGTCAAACAAGTCAAGACAACTTAAGTAATTAGTAAGCATATATAATTATATTCCCCGGTTCACTCATGGAACTGTCAAACTCACCTGAACCTCGTACATACACTCTATGGGTATCATAAACCACCCTCTAGCCATGACCTGCAGGGGACAAATTCCATCCATGTACCTAAATTCCATACATCAGTTTCTACCAACCTTATTCCACCAACAAGCCGTGAGAACGTCTCAAATACCAAGACATTCCTCAATAATCAATAAGGTAGGTCAAAATAATACAACAAGGTAAAATTATTTGCATTGACCAGACCAAACAACATGCATTAACAAGCACATATAATACAAATTGGATTAAACTAAAATACCATCACCTACCTCAATCCAAGCTTGCACAACTCAACTAAGCCTGAGCCTTGCCTTTTCGTGCAATTTTCGCTTCATCTCGTTCTAGAAAATACATACAAATGTATAATTAATGAAATGACCTACCACGTTGGGAATTATAACTCACACCCAACCCCTAAGGCAAAGTTCATGATCATTCCCTCCCCATTCTAGGGCTTTTCTACCGTAATTCACCTAAAACTACTAATTCCATGGATAAACTAGTGAATTAATGAAATGCAAGGGTAAATTAACCATTAATAATCAAAACCCATTAACTTTATATATAATTTACTCCCTTGCATCAGAAAATGACTAAATTCATCCCTAAACCCTTTCCCGAACTACGTAAATTAGCAATTCTAAGGCTAAATGATTAAATACTAGTTAACGGGGATGAAATCATTACCTTAACGAAGCCAAACAATGAAAATCTGATGAAAATCACCCAAAATCGCCTCTCCTTTTCCCCAAAATGTTTTTTAGAAAAATAAACTATTTTGGAGAATTTTGAAATTAAAACTGCCACTTTTGTTGCTATAGCGATAGGTGTCGCTATAGCGACCGTTGACCGGCTTGACCATCGCTATAGTGGGAATTTCTTCATCGATGGGACAGAATGTCCAGTTTTGCCCAAAAATCTCAATTTTTACAACAAATCTTAAATCCGAGACATTTCAAACAATGCCCTTTATGCTAAGATTGATTTCGGGAGTTTTACTCACCCAAATTCAATTTCGTAAATTTCAATGGGATAAGTTCCTTATCGTCTTGGCTAACTAGAAATCAAATCAAACCCCACCAAACTTTCCCAATTCATTCTTGGATTTCTCTATACCATACCTCGCTCAGATTTCGTCCGAAACTAGCCTAGCCTGAAATTTATAACGTCAAATCCAGGAAGAATTTTAACAATTTGTACATAACGACGAAAATGGTCATTACAGGAACTCACTTATTTTCCTTGAAAATATTTTCCAAGGAAACATTTTCCTTTATACCAAACACACCATTAATGTTATGCTATTCGATTATCTCATATTCATGAAAATGTCTTTACAATTTGCAGTACAAAACCAATAGCTTGATTAACCAAAGAATTTGCTCCTTTAGATTCAGGCTGTTAGAGTACCAGACTATCAATGTACATTGTCTCAACTCTCAATAGGGGCGAAGTACAACAATAACAACAACAACATACCTAATTTAGCCCCATTTATGGGGTTTGGGAATGATAAAGCATACACAGACCTTATCCTTATAAAGATATGGCACATAGGCCTAACACAATCCCAAAAACTAGCTCATGAGGGGAGGATTGCCCAAGTCCATATAAGCAAACCACCAGTCAAGCATCATACAACATTAAAAAGAACTTTGAATCCTTATGTGTAACCTATTTAAAACTATGATAATGTACTATTTGCCAATATTCAAGAAATATATTTAAATAACAAGATATCACTTAAGTCTACTAAGAACTATTTTCCCTTGCCCCATCATCTCACTTGATGTTCAACTAGATCAGTCCTTTAATACCAAATCACCACTAGTATTGTCCAAATTGTCTGCAAAAATTGCCAAGCAAGTTATAATACCTACCTGCTATGCTCAAGAAAACATGTTTGTTGCTATCAACCAGATCAGAAGCTTCAAAGTTCATGACATGTTACACCATATCAATGAATACCTTATTCTTGAAGCACATCAGTAAAGAACTAGAGATTGCTACATGAACTGCATCGGCACCAAAACTGCAGCCGACATGTCCAAACTCTTTCTCATCATCATCGCTATCAAGGTCTTTTGGAGTGACCCAATTTTGATAGATCCGATGCTTGATAAGGAATACATTGAAGAAATAGCTATCCAACATATTCCAAGTTTTGCATGGGAATAGTCTCTTACAGTTCTTTCATAAATTTTTTTGACGTACACCTTATCAAATCTTTAAACCTTTCTTCCTCCTAAGCTATCCATAAAAGTGAAACTTCCTCCCCTATGCGGTCAAACCTCCAATGGAAGAACAAAGTGCCAAGATCAAGTTTGAACTTAAGCTTCATCTTTGTAATATGGAGCCTGATGCATTCAACAGATTGTGGAAATAGACAATCACATGAATTTTGTCTTTCCTTTCCAATAGGATCAAACACAACCAAAGATGTTTGTTTTTCCACTTATGGAGGCCATATTCTTGTGACTAACCACTTAGAATCATTCTATGAAGTCACACCAGACCATTCAAGAACTTTAGCTTGGTAGAGAGGACCCACAAAAGCTTCAGGGTATGTTTGTTGATCAATAAAATCTCTAGTTGTTTCTATTACTGGTATCTCAACAAGATCAACACCTGTAAGATCTGGCACAATATCATCTTCTTTCTTCTGATGAGTTTTAACTTTTTTTTGAGAGGTCAGACAAGAGATGCAACCTCCAAAAAATACATTCTTTGTCGAGATTGCAGCTCGTATCTGACCTCTCAAAGCAAAGTTGAAACTCATCAGAAGAAAAAAGATGATATTGTGCCAGATCTTACAAGTGTTGATCTTGTTGAGGTGCCAGTAATAGAAAAACTAAAGATTCTGTTGATCAGCAAACATACCCTGAAGCTCTTGTGGATCCTCTCTATCAAACTAGAGTCTCTGAATGGACTGGTATGATTTCTTGGAGTGATTCCAAGTGGTTAGGCATAAGAATATGGCCTCCATAAGAGGAAAAACCAACATCTTTGGTGGTGTTTGATCCTATTGGAAAGGGAAGACGAAGTTCATGTAATTGTTTATTTTCGTAATCTGTTGAATGCATCAGGCTCCATAATACAGATAAGAGGCCTAAGTTGAAGCATAATCTTGGTACTTTGTTCTTCCTTTTGAGGTTTGATAGCATGGGGGAGGAAGTTTTGCTTTCATGCACAACTGAGGAGGAAAAAAGGTTTAAAGATTTGGTAAGGTCTACGTTGAAAAAGAAATTATGGAAGAACTATAAGAGAGTATTCCCATCCAAGACTTAGAATATGTTGGCTACTTATTACTTTAATATATTCCTTATCAAACATCGAAGTTATCAAAACTGGGTTACTCCAAAAGACCTCGATAGCGATGATGACGAGAAAGTGTTTGGATGTGTCGGCAACAATTTTGGTGCCAATGCAGTTCATGTAGCAAGCTCCAGTTCTTTACTGACATGCTTCCAGAATAAGGTATCCACTAGTCTAGAGTAACATGTCATGAATTTTAAAGCTTCTGTTTTGGTTGATACCAACAAATATGTTTTGTTAAACACAGCAGGCAGTTATTATCGCTTGCTTGGAAATTTTGACAGACAATTTGGATAATACTAGTGGTAATTTGGTGTTGCTGGTGCTTTGCTTATATGACACCTAATCCTAACTCAACCCCAAAGGCTAGCTCGTGAGGGGAGTATTTCCCAAGTCCGTATAAGCAAACCGCCAGCTCATTCCCTAACCAATGTGAGACTTTCACCAACTCTAACACCCTGCTTCACGCCCAGGGCCCAACTGGAGTATGGACTGGGAGCCCAAATGGGATGAACCTGGATCTAACAACATGTAAAGATATGGCACCTGTTGGGTTCTAGTGATGAAATGTGAATGAAAAATAGAGAGAGAAAATGAAGGGAAAGTGAATTATGTTTTTACTTTATGGAAGAACTATTCTCCCACATTGGTTAGAGAAAGTAACTTTTTCATGCTTAAATATAGAATAATTCCTTCATGTGGATAGTGAGACAAAAAGAATACAAGCCTCGTGCCATTGTTGTCGGTCACTCAACTTCGGCTTCGACTTTAGATTTGGCAAATGATCGATTGAGAGACTATCTTTTCGAACAAAATTCATTTGAAACTTGAGAGTTAATGATGTTTTAATCCAAAGATCCAATATAAAAAATTTTCTCCATTTGTGGACCTATGTCACAATGCACATCGAAGGGACGTGACCCTTCAAGGCACTAGAGAATGAAAATTGGGACATGCGAACATGCACGACTCCGCATGTCAGCCAAAACTTTTTGTTTTGTGCAAAAGTCGACATGCGACTGCATGTGGCCATGTGCGGGCGTACATGGGTCTGTATGTGGTCCTATTGTTTCAAAAAGTTGCAACTTTTGATAAACCACTACCTTAGAGATGAGATAGAGAAACCATTTCTGATAGACCCCCGGCTCAAGACAAAAATAATACGATAAATGATAACACACTCTAAAATAAGACTAGCACGATGACTTCTAGCATGGGTATAAAAACAAAGACCTCCTACCTTCTAGTAAGTATGTACTTCTTCCTGCTAACCTTCTATCCTAATTTGCATCCTCTAATCCTTTCTATCTAGGGTTATGTCTTAGGTAAGCTGAAGATGGTTCATGCCATGTCTAATCACCTCCCTCCAATATTTCTTCGGTCTACCTCTACCTTACATGAATCTATTCCTAGCCAACCTCTAACACCTTCACACTGAAGCATTCAGGCACCGCTTCATCATATGCTTAAACTATCTCAACCTTTCTTTTCGCATCTTGACTTCCACCAAAGCCACTCTCATCTTATCTCGAATAATCTTATTTCTAATCCTATCTTTCCTAGTAATCCCACATATCCATCAAAGCATTCTCATCTATGCCACCTTCATCTTTTAGGTATGTGATTTATTGATTGGCTAACATTCCACCCCATACAACATAGCTAGTCTAACCACCACTCTATATAATTTGCCTTTGAGTTTAGGAGTCACCATCTTATCACACAAGATTCTAAAAGAAGGCCTCTATTTCATCCACCCTGCCCTAATAGGGTAAGTTACATAGATCATAGTTCCAAGATACTTTAAACTATCCCTTTTTTGGATGGCCTAAGTATTTAGTTTTACAACCACATCAGCCTCAGGCATAACTTTGCTGAACTTACACTTCAAATATTCCATCTTGGACCTACTCAACCTAAATCCTTCAGAATTTAAGGATTGCATCCAAAACTCTAACTTAGAATTAACTCTACCACAGGTCTCTTCTATCAGGACTATATCATCTACAAATAGCATACACTATGGCACCTCACCTTGAATTTACCACGTCAATACATCTATCACCAAGGAAAATTAAAATGGGTTAAAAATCAAACCTTGGTGTAACCCCATCAAGATAAAAAAGTGCTATGAGTCCCTTTCCATAGCCCTAACACGAGTCTTGGCTCCATCATACATTTCCTTAATCGCCCTAGTGTACGCCACAAGTACACCTCTAGCCTCTAAGAACCTCCCTAGGGGATCTATCATAGGCCTTTTCTAGATCGATGAACATCATGTACAAGTCTTCCTCCTCTTCCTATATTGCTCCACCTGTCTCCTTACTATATGGATGGCTTCAGTAGTCGAGCATCCTGGCATGAATTCAAACTGATTATCAAAAATTGTCACCATCCTCCTTAACCTCAACTCTGCTATTCTCTCCCACAACTTTATAGTGCAGCTTAACAACTTGATACCCCTATAGTTGTTGCAATTTTGAATGTCCCCTTGTTCTTATACAATGGAATCATTGTACTCTATCTCTAAGCTTCAGGCATCTTCGCCATCCTGAAAATGATGTTAAATAACCCAGTAAGCCACTCTATATCTGCCCCTCCTATTCACTTCCAAATATCCACCAGAATCTCACCTGGTGTACTAACCCTCTTTGTTGTTACGTGTAAGTCCTTGGTGTAAAGCCTCATGTCCAAAATCCTTTCGATTTGAAAGTTACAAATTTCAGGCTAGGCTAGTTTCGAACGAAATTGGAGAGAGGTGTGATCTAGGGAAATTTGGGAAGGATTTGGACAGGTTTAGGGGTGTTTGATTTAATTTCTAATTAACTAAGATGATAAGGAACCCGTACGAATTTACGAAACCAGATTTAGGTAAGAAGAACTCTCAAAATTAATCTTAGTGTGAAGGGCATTATTTGGAATGTCTTGAGTTTAAGGTGTGTTGTAAAAAGTGGGATTATTGGGTAAAGATAGATTTATGTTCCATCGAAGCCGCTATAGCGGCCGGTACACCACTATAGCGGAATAATGCCTACTATAGCGGTGGTCAAAGGTGGTCAATGACCGCTATAGTGATCTTGCCCGCTATACCGGTGAAAACCACAGTTTAAATAAATAATTTCCCCAAAACATTTTGTTATTTCAAAATGCATTTCGGGGTAAGGAAAGGGCGATTTAGGAAGAAATGCACCAGAAATTCATCGTTTGGTTTCAAAAAGGTAAGTAATTCATCCCCGTTAACTTGTAAGTGATGATTAAGCCATAGAATCACTAATTTATAGAGTTCGAGGAGGGTTTTAGGGATAATTTTGGTTATTTTCTAGTTCAAGGGGTAAATTTAAGTACTAAGTTAATGGGTTTTGATTATTAATGGTTAATTTACCCTTGAATTTCGTTAATTCACTAATTTATCCATGGAATTGATAGTTTTAGGTGAATTACAGTAGAAAAGCACTAGAACGGGAAGGGAATGATCATGAACTTAACCTTAGGGTTTGGGGGTGAGTTATAAGTCCCAACATGATAGGTTAATTCATTAATTATGTGTTATTATGCATGTTCTAGACCACAAGCAAGCGGAAATTGCATGGAAGGGCAAAACCTCGGCTTAGAGGAGTTGTACAAGCTTGGTTCGAGGTAGGTGATGGTATGTATTTTAATCCAACTTATATTATATGTACATATTAACTACTTTGTAGTGTGGTTGGTTAATGCATGTTGCTTGGTGAGGTCAATGTAATGATTTTACTTGCTTATTGATTTTACTTGCCTTATTTCTAAAATGTGGAATGTTTCGGTATCTAGGACGTTCTCATGGGTTATTGGTTAAATAAGGTTGGAAGACACTTATGTCTGGGGTTTAGTACATGGATGGAATTTTTCCCCTACAGGTCATGGCTAGAGGGTGGACGTATTACCCATAGCGTGTATGTACGAGATTCAGGTGAGTTTGACGGTTCCATGAATGAACCGAGGAATATATTTATCTATGCTTGATAGTTACTTAAGTTGTCTTGACTTGTTGACTTGGCTTGAGGGAACTTGATTGTTGTTTAAAATCCTAAACTGCTATTTGGTGTTATGTGCTAAGTGTATAATTGTTTTGAGCATGGATTAACTTGTTGTACTATAATTTAGTTAAGTGTTTATATTTTCATCTTAGGTTGGCCAAATGACCCTACCAGTACACTGTTGTTCTTGTGTGCTGATACTACACTTGCATTTACTTTTGTAAGTGCAGCGCATATTTCAGTGGCTCCTACGTGACCTCACTTATGAACCCAATGATTGACTTCTGATTTCAGGGTGAGCATCTTATATGGGCTACCATGGAATCTCTCATCATCAGCATAGTTCCTTGTTCTGAACTTATGTTTTTCATTCAGGTTTTCGGGTTGCATTCCCTTCTTGACATTCTTTAGTAGTTTTGGTACAGATGACTTTCGGGTCCTAGGGATAGTTTGTTTAAGTACAATGGTCTACTTTTAGTTATACTTATGGTTTTGTTTAGGTTTTGATGACTATTTATTTATGGATTAGTTTAGATTATTTTCTTCTAAGTGTTGATTTGAGTTGGTATTTTGGGGTAGATGGTTCTCCCATTGGGTGAGTAGTTTGGGTGCCACTCACGATGGGTTGGGTCATGACATCTAGCCTAGTTGCTCTACCCCAATGCATCCTGCGAATAGCACCCTTAACCTCTTCAACCTTAATGCACCTACAATAACCGTAGTCGCGAAGCCTCTCAGAGTGCTCCAAATTCTCCAAAACTATGCTTGTGTCCCTTTCTTTGTTCAAGAGTTAATAGAAGTAAGACAGCCATCTCTGTCTAATAAGAACCTCCTCCACCAAAACTTTGTCTTCTGTATCCATTATGCACTTCACTTGGTCAAAAGCTGCATTCTTACCCGCCATAACCGCTAACTGAGCTTTTTTCCTGGCAATCTTATACTCCTTCCTATTTTTCCACTTCTTCTCCCCATCCTTACTCTCAACCAAATTTGCATAAGCCCCCTTCTTAGCCACCACCTTTATTTTTACCTCTCTATTCCACCACCAGTCCCCTCAGTGCTTGCCAGAGCGTTCTTTCGAGGCACCAAACACCTCTCTAGCCATCTTCTTGATGCACTGGCAGTCGTATCCCAAATACTATCGGCATCCCATCTACTCTCCCAAGCCCTTCTAATCATCAACTTGTCCCTTATCTCGAGCGCATTGTCCATAGTCAGCCTGCCCCATCTAATCCTTGGAAGGTCATCCACACCCCTCTTCCTCCTCTCCTTCTTGATCTCCAAGTCCATCACCAAAAGCCTATGCTGATTCGAAAGATTCTCACTTGGTATAATCTTAAAATCCTTACAAAGACCCTTATCACCCTTCCTAAGGAGTAAAAAGTCAATCTGAGTCTTGGCCACCGAAGTACTAAAGGTAACCAAGTGAACCTCCTTCTTTTGAAAGCCTGAATTAGCTACCATCAACCCAAAAGCCCGAGCAAAATCCAAAAGTGAGGCTCTTCCTTCATTCCTCTCCCCAAAACCAAAGCCTCCATGCACATCATCATAACCCCTCGTTGATGACTCGATGTGCCCATTGAAATCTGCTCCTATGAAAAGCTTCTTGTTGTTAGGGATACCCCTCACCATCTCATCCAAAGCCTTTCAAAAGTTCATTTTCTCTTCCTCACCCAAGCATATATGCGGGGTATAAGCATTAATAATATTCAAAGTAGACCCTCAAATGACCAATTTAATCGACATCATCCTATCATTGACCTTTCTGACCTCAACCACTTGCTCCCTAAGCTCTTCATCTACTAAGATACCAACTCCATTCATATTCCTCACGTTTCCTGAGTACCACAACTTATACCCATCCACTACCTGCGTCTTAGTACCTACCCATTTAGTTTCCTGGAGACAAGCTATGTTAATCCGCCTCTTTCTAAGAATTTTCACTATCTCTACCGACTTTTCTGATAGAGACCTTACGTTCCAACACCATACTCTTAACCTAAAGGTTCCCTCAACCCCCTTACCACTCCTGTCCATGCCCTAGATCTCGACCCCGATCCCAGCCCCACCAAATATATGACCCTAATCTACTAATATCAACCACAACCACCAAAGAAAGCTAAACAAATAAGGGGGATACTAAACGGGCCAACTAAATTCTAAGAAAACACACCCAGGGCAACAATGCAATCCCAAAAAAAAAAATCAAGAATAGGCTATGACTAAAGGCAAGAAATAACCCTAACTAGACTGTAAAACCGACAAGCAAAAAACTATAGATAAGAAAATTAAATCACTACCAGTAAGGAAAAATCCAGAAATCAACAAATGTTATACACTAATTCAATATCCAGCAAGCAAAAACATTGTTATACACCTAAATACACCAACTATAAAAAGAACAGGGTAGAGGCAGACCATTTAAAGGATATAAAGACAAAACAGTTGAGAACTAAATCAAAACAATGTAGAAAATTAAAAGATGGGAGAAACTTGAGATTAAGGGAAAGAGATCACCGGGATTCGAGCATTTTCTTAGTCGATTCGCTGGATTCCGATAAAATTGGTCATCAAAATATAGGTCACTAGAATATTATCGTCAGAGGTACACCAGAGAGTGGATCTGGTACCTAAAATAAAGTAGGAAGAAAAATACAAAAGAAAACATACTTATTTGAGCAGATGAAACCCTTACCGGAGATCAAAGCAGTGTAGTATGGTGGAGAGCAGCAACGACAGTGTTGTGTGCTAGTGCAGTGGCAGAGACAACGGTGGTGAGTTCAAGCTCAGCAGAAAAGGGGACTACGGTGACAGAAAATGAAATAGAGAGAATGAACAAGATCTGAGCCAATAAAACCCTAATCTTACAAAAATATATAAAGTAGAAAATTAAAAATGATAAATCAGTACTAGGGCCTCATTTTTGTTTTGTTCAAAAAATTATCTAGATTTATATTGAAGAAATTTAATTCTGTAGATCGCGAAATCTAGTTTCAGTAAAATTAAATCATTCATCATTTCGATGTTTCTACGACAAGATATGAATTTTCTACCATAAATGTGCTAAATTGTATAAAAGTGAGAAATATCAAAAGGAAAAGAGAAGAAACTACCTTGCATTGTGCTCCCTCATCATGGCTTGTGAAACTGTAGCTGATGCAAAATAATGAAGAGCATATCTATATTTATAGAGATCCTAAAGAAAGCTATTAGAGATGTTGGGCGATGTGGGACAATAGTTATCCACTACAAACTAGGTCGATGTGGGACAATAATTGTCCAATACAAACTAGGTCGATGTGGGACAATAATTGTCCAATACAAACTAGGTAAAAAATGTAGCTACAAAGCTCCCCTAATCACGTGCAAATTGGAGAATCTGGCTCTCCATTTCGTTTCTTTTCATTTTTTCAAGTTCTTCCTTGGATTAGATACACATGACATATGTGAAAATTAATGGCTAAGATTTAATAGACTAAAGTAAGACCCTAATCATATTTAAATAACTAGTTTTAGACACATGTGTTGCAAGTGTATTCTGTGCTAAATTGTGTAGAGTTGTTATAACTATATTACATTCTCTAAAACATTCTTCTTATGAGTAAATAATAATGTAACTGCAAAAATTACAAGATCTATTTGCAGATTAATTGTGGTGTTTCATGAGTTATTATCTGTCAATTTGAATGCTAAAAGTTATATTTAAACATGTGTGAATAATATAAAATGTAATTGTGAATACATTCAACTTACTCTTTATCTCTTTATCCTTTGCCTTTTAACGTAAATTTGGAGCACTTGTTTATGTTAGGGTTTGTCCTGAAATTTCTATTTTATTTGGATGTCACCATAATTGTATTTTACTTCAAAAAGGTTTTCTTGATAGAAAAGGTTACCTTGTCAGAAAAGATCTCTTCTATAATAGATTATCCTTTCTTGAAGGAGATTTTGGACTTCTATAAATAGAAGATACTTACTTCTGAAATGCAACACAATATCATCCACAATGTAGTACTTTAGGATAGGATTGGAGAGTTTTGTTTAACGGGACATTTTCTTTCTATAGTTTTTATGATTTCTTTTTTATTAGTTTCAATAATACGTAGGCCATTGTCCAAAACATATAATAATATTATATTTTTAGTATAGTTTTATGTGTCGTCTGATTTCTCCCCACCACGGTTTGTAATTATTACCCTTCACATGACGCCCAATCGATTTCGATCCCAACAATTTGAACCATAAGATCTTATATTTATAGTAGTAAAGAATGACATTTTGTATTAAAATAAAAATTATCAAGAAGAATTCGATCAATGCTAATTAATAAAACATTAAATGCAACTTCTCAAAATCTGATCATTGTGCTCCCTCATTGTGGGGTGTGATACTGCAACTGATGCAAAATAATGATGAGCATACTTCTATTTATAGAGATCCTAAACATCACTATTAGAGATGTTGATCGATGTGGGACAATAATTGTCCAACACAAACTAGGTAAAAAAAAATGCAGCTACAAAGTTCCCTAATCACATGCGAATTGGGGAATCTAGCTCCTCTCCATTTCTTTTTGTTTCATTTCTCCAAGTTCTTACTTCAATTGAAGACACATGATATATGTGAATATTAATGGTTAAGATTTAATAGACTAAAATAAGACTCTAATTGTAATACCCCGTACCTTTCTGACCTCACTTGATAACTTGGCGTCATGTTTACTTAGTATAGAGAGCAATAAGTAAGTATTTTATAGTGTTTTGATGGGGTATTGGATGATATGCGAGTATGTGTAAAAAGGGAAAAAAATTCAGAGAACCAGTGAAACTTGCACCACTCCCTGTTTCAGGGAGTGTGACGCAATCCACCTGATTCAGAGGGCAGCAGGATCTTGCGCCACTGCCTTGCTCTGCAGCAGTGGCGCAAGGCACAAGTGATTTGGCCTTTCCGGGCTCGTTTTGCAACGCAATGCAACGTCGATTCTTTCTTAGTTTCTTTTGGTTCTTTGGTGTTTATTTACTCCTTGTTAAGGCTTCAAATACCTCAATACACTCCTACATGATCAAATCATGAAACACAAGTATTTACCAAAAATGTTCAATAAAGCCATGAGCGACTAGAATTTCTATTTTTGCGATTGAGGCTACGAACGTGAAACTCGTAAGTGAATATTTTCGTGATGTTATGGAATTACTTAAACATGAGATATATGGTAGATTATACATTGGAATTGGTGGTCTAAGTGGATATGTGTTATTGGGCTCAAATTAGGCCCAAAAAGGATTAAAAGACAAGGCCCAAAGGGGTAAAATGACCCATTCTTCCATGTTGACTATATAGACATGGCATTTAATGCCAAGGAATGGATAAGGATGAGTTAAGAGGCTATATAAAGGCCACAAATCAGATTTTATTCACACAGAACTCTCATACCTTTTTGGATATTTCTCAAACATTTCTCTATTCTCCAAACCCTAAGGCAACCATTTCCTTTGGACTCCTTGGACAAGATCATCACTTTGTAAGCTTGGGTAAGTGTTTATTCTTATGATTTAATATATTATATACATGAGAGATTGTGTATATCATGATGTTTATGTTGGCAAGGTTGAATAGGACACTTTTGCCCTTTGGTAAAAGATGTGTCATCTTTGTGAATTAAACTTGAAAGGTGACTTGTGGTTTTGATGAAAGTGAATGGTATGGATGAAATATCAACATGTATGGTGTGATTATGATCCTAAACTTGTCATTTTTCTATAAGTGTAAATTATGAGATTTTGGCCGATATGTGATTATGAGGTATATTGAGGTGACTTGATGGAGTAATTGTAATGTTGTGGTGATGGAGAAGTGTAAAGTATGAACTTGGTGTGACATGCTATTGGTTTATAATGTATTGGTCAATGTTGGGCATGTTGTGGTATTATTGGTATGACCATGCCGTAAATGGTATTGTAAGGGGGTAAATGACGTTATAAGGCAAACATGTGACTCATTATTCGTCTTAAGCACTTGTTAGGTAGTTGATTGTTAATGTAAGTTCCGTTATGTAATTGTGTTGTAGAGTGAAACGAAGGGAAGGATCTGTACTATTGTGCTCACGTATAGGATTGTATAGTCATATTGAGGAGATAAGGTATGTAAGGTTACTCTTTCTGTATCCTTCTGCAACATATTGTATTCACCTTGTTATGGTACTTACTCAATTTCTAAATGTTCTAAAGTATCTCATTTCAGGTTATCATCTATTGTTAATCATATACCTTATTCTTGAGCTATTGTTATTCATGTGTCACATAATTAGGAACATGGTTCCAAGATCCAATAATGTTATGTTCCAAAGTTTCCAATAATGTTATGTTCCAAAGTTTCCAAAAATGTTACAACTACGAAGGTATCAATCTCATGAGCGTAAAGGTATAAAGTAAGCATCTATGAGTTTCCAATGATGATATAATCATTGAATGGCCTTTTTCCAAGGTTAAAGAAGTAATGTTGTAAAGAGAAGAGATGTGTTCTTGGGTGGTATCCCAGGGGTTAAAATACCTAGCATGGGTCGATCCCAATATCTACGGGTGGTATCCCAGGGGTGAGAAGAACACCTAGCATGGGTCAATCCCGCTACAACGGGTGGTATCCCAGGGGAAAAGGAAAAGCCTAGCATGGGTCGATCCCGAAAACTATTGATTACCCACTGATCAGCTTGGGGCCCGGGCATTATATGAATGGATGGATGAGTAACGAATGAAGGAACGAGTGAATGAATGAATGAGTATAAAAGTAAAGAAAGTAATTCACATAAAGAATGGTGACTTATCCATATTGAGTACTCATTTATATTTGATTTCATTGAAGTCCTTATGTATCATACAGTTTCTCATGGCCTTACATACTCAGTACATTCCTCGTACTGACCCCCTTGGGGGATTTACCTTACTTGCTGCAGGCACAGGTACTAGTAGACCTCCACAGTAGGTTGCGGATCTTTTGCCGATCTTTGGTGAGCTCCAGTGGGTTCGGGGTTTTCCGGGTCTCCTATGTACATTTGTTTTGGTACAGTAATGTTATGTAAAGCGGGGACTTGTCCCAAATTTAGGATAGTTATGTACGTGCTTCTGTTAGAGGCTTTTGTAGACGTATGTGGGTATGTGAATGAAAGAGATGTATGTCCCTCTTGACTTGATGGCCCTAACGGACAAGTTTCTTATATGTACATATATATCATGTTCCATGATTTCCGCTATTCGCATTTTATCTCTTTACGTGGTGGTGATGTTTCTTATGGCATGCATATGATTGGGTATGAGCAAAGATTGGTTCTCTCGGCCTTGTCGGCTTCGGGTGCCAGTCCGGCCCAAATGGGATTCGGGTCGTGACACTAATCATATTCAAATAATTAGTTTTGGGCATGTACGTCGCACGTATATCCCATGCTAAATTGTATAAAGTTCTTATAACTTTATATATATATATATATATAAAACACTCTTTTTATGAGTAAATAACAATGTCAATCCAAAATTTACAAGCTCTTTTTGCAGAGTAGACGTGGTGTTTCATGAATTATTATCTGTCAATTTGAATGCTAAAGATTATATTTAAGCAAGTATGTAATGAGTACCATATAATGTAACAGCAAAGATATTTAATAGTGGTAAGCGAAATTCTATTAAAAAAAAAAGAGCTTGAAGGATACAACTTTTTTTCCTTTGTTTCATATGCTTTGAACTACGACGAATTATAGAGGGTGGATCAAACCTTCTTTATAAACCTCTAACCTTACTCACTCCCCTTAAGAAAATATTTATTAAAGATTTATTTTACCAAACTAACCTTATTAATTATATGTTGAAAACATAATTTTGACTCCTAATACTTTATATAGTCATTTAATGATTGGGGTTGTATTGAAAGAAAATAGTAAACTTTTCTTGATTCATAAATTGGACAAGTAATTAAAAATAATTATTTTTTGTAAAAGGGTCAAGTAAAACGAAACGGAGGAAGTAGTATGATAATTTGAAAAGGTAACTGAATGTGGATAGACCTCACATAAGTATGACATATTAAATTGTTATAAATTTCAAGGCAACAATATCCAAAACTTAAAGAATGCAAGCAGTAAAGTGAAAAGGTTTGAAATCTAAAAGAATAACGTAGTATTTATTTACAAATCATTTGGACAGTTATATAGATATTGCTGAAGATGGAAATATATCCAAAGCAATGAATTAACACCATAAATTTGAAAAAATTCCAAGGAACTTCCCATTTGATTTATTTGATTCATTTATTTGTAGGTAAATTTACTATTTGGTAAAAACAATATATATATAAGAATAGTGTTTAGATGGGGATAGAAATGTTGTTCAACTTTTGATGAACATTTTGTTAATTCAATTTTCAAGATTTCCACTTTTTTTAATATAACCAGTTTTGAATCACGTGTATTCCACGTTAATTGATATAATTTTTTTACATTAAAAAATAGTATTCAATTAATGTTATTATACTAACTTTACCCCTTTTTAAGTATAAATTGTGTAGCATGTGACATGTTTCAACCAATCAAATATGTCATGTCACTTCAATCTGATTGGTCAAAAAGAGTTTCTCTTTATTACTAATCCTCCACCATATCAACTATCTCCACATACGACGACTCAATTTTCCTCAATGCCTCTTATAACACCTTCAAAACGTTAAAATGGCCAATAGTTGCAACTTCATTTGTTCCCAAATTGTTCAAATTTTCATCAATCATGGAATTCCTAGAGATTTCTAACTTGTCATTCTAAAGAAATCCGTTGAGCTCCTTGAAGATATTTGAATAGAGATTGTTTAACAGAAAATCAACTGCATCAGGCCCATTAAATCCATCATAAATCTCAACAAAAACCCACTCATGTTCTTCAGAAACCATTGTATGTACTCTGTCTTCTCGTGCTTTGCCTTGAGTCAACTGCACATATCCCTCCTAAAGGGAGGGATGTGATGCTCTACTCAATCGGGCTAGAGTGAATTTCCCTCTCGGTGGGGCCTGAGTCCGAGCCAAAAACTCGGGCGATTGAGCCCGACCGAGTATATCCAATTGATGTCCTCAGAATAAACCGAGCCAAAATGTAGAAGTTGAAAAGTGCAATAGAGGGCGAGGGGGAGAGGGTGGTGGAAATGGAAGCATTGCTGTTAGTGAAGATAGTCCCTGAGGAGTCATAGAAGAAAAAAGGATCATGTCCTAAACTACCCCCGTCATCATTGTCAAGATGATCGGAGTGTTGGATGGCGATATCGTGGCTCTTTTAGATATTTCTCTGACGTCTCTGCAGGTGAAATAGAGCTTTAATTTTCTGATCCCATTTCCTATTCTGATGTTATTCTCTATGCTTCTATTGCCTGAATAATATACTTATTTATATTATCACATGTATGAACATCTTTCGATTCATTTTAAATACAAGAATCTAAGAAGAGACTGAAAATCTTCCTCAATAAGGACAAATATATCTAAAAATACAAAAAAAAATTAAGAATAGTGTTTAGATGAGGGACAGAAACGACGTTCAACTTTTGGATGAACATTTTGGTAATGTTTTTTGTTTTAAAAATGAAATTTGTGGCCATGCCACAATTTATTAAAAAGATGGGCAAAACAATATGTACAAGCCCAATCTGCCAGGCCCAACTAGTCAGATTAGGAAACAAAGGTCCAATAATAAAATAAAATAAAAAATTAAGAAAAGACAACAAAACAAAAGAAAGGGAAAGTTAACATCTAGAAGCCTCCATAGACTCCAAATCGGCTTCTCGATTTCTCCAAAAACAGCACAAAGAGTTGTTTGTTGGAATTGGATCTTTTTTCTGATCGAATTAAAGAATGAAGCACGAAGGAAATAATCTTGAAGAAGCACTAAATGACGAGCTTCTTGTAGGAGCAGGTTCTCGCTGCCGATCGAATCAAACAATGTACGCACGGTGGATTTAACCTTGAAGGAGCAAGATTTGAGCAAAAACCAGCAAGAGTTGGGTCGATTACACCTAAGACATCAAAAATTCTCACTGATGCCATGTAATAGAGTCCGGAGAAGACTTTTTGTAATTCAACTTTGGGGCTTCCTACTTTTTAATATAATCACGTGCGTTGCACGTGTATTGCACGTTAATTGATATAATATTTTTACATTAAAAAAGTATTATTCAACCAATGTTATTATACTAACTTTACCCCCTTTTAAATATAATTTGTGTAGCATATGACATGTTTCAACCAATCAAATATCGTCATGTCACTTCAATCTAATTGGACGAAAAGAGTTTCTCCTTATCACTACTCCTCTACCCTACGACTATAAATAGGGGTCTCAAAATTCAGAAATGACACCTGAATTCTAACAAGAGCTAGAGAGAGTATTTGGATCAAATGCCGCAGATTTCTCTATAAGATACAAGCATTCAAACAATCAAGTATTTCTCTACAAGTTCTAAATATGAAGACAAAAATTTAAGATCAAACTTCAAGCCCTTGAACTCATAAACAAGCCAAGATCAAGACCACCAAATTCAAGATCAAGCTTCAAGTCCCTTTATTTCAAGTATAAGTCAAGAAGTATAAATCAAAATCAAGTTCAAAAGCCCTTGAATTTATATTCGAAAGAAGAATAAGAGGATTTATAGAGATTGTAACACTCACTATATTTGAAACAAAATACTAACATTATTATGATATTTTGTTGTCGTAATTATTATTTTCTCGATGAGAATTTTATCGTCTGCAATTCTGAAAGTCTCTACAACCAATATGTATTAACTTAACCGATTAGTAGATTACACGAGATCTATCCGACGAATAATTGTACTTAAGCTTAACCAAATTAATCGATATTTTATTGGCTCAGTGGCAGTTTAGCAACTATAAAAAATCGAGAACAGATAAGTCAAATCGCTAAGTGTAAAAATTGAATCAGACCATCCAATAAGCAACCCTAATTTATATGCTTGTCGTTGCTAAAATGACATCTTAATCAAATTAAAAGTAATTTCTTGTGATATATTTTACAATCAGTCATAAGTCAAATATTATTGAACCAGTGGCAAAGTCAGTAGTTTTATTATGGAGATCCAATACAAAGAATTTGAAAGAATTCAACATTAACTATGTATTATTATTATTATTATTATTATTATTATTATTATTATTATTATTATTATTATTATTATTATTATTATCATTATTATTATTATTATTATTAGTAGTAGTAGTATATAAAGTATAATTTTTTGATAAATATATTCGGAGGAATCCTCTTGTATCCTATAGCTTCGCTTCTATTAAGTGAACAGTAATACAAAATCAAGGGCGTTTTGATGCATATTACAAATTTCTAGTTTAAGATTACAAAATTTTAAAAAAAAATTCAAAAACCTTATCAGTCATTAAAATCTCAGAAATTGCAACATAAAAATGTTGCAGACACAAAAAATAGACCAAACAAGTTTTTTTTTATGTGTCCGCTGCATTTTTTGTGTAGTGGTTTATGTGATTTTGATGAAAATTTCTTTTATTTTGAGTTAGATCTTTCTTTTAAAGAAATATATTTAAACAACAACAATAACATACCCAGTGAATTCCCACAATTGGGGTATAGGAAGGGTAGTGCGTATGAAGACCTTACCACTACCTCGTGGAGGTAGAGAGGCTGCTTTCAAGAGACCCTCGGCCAAAGTGAAATAAATCCAAGTACAAGAAGAAGAAGAAAACAATGAAGAAATCATAACAATAAGCAAGGAAAGAAGTGCAGAGTCTACACGAAAGAAACAATAACAACAACAAAATAATTGTAAAGACCTGATTTGTGAACACTTGCTTTTTATGTACTGACTATTTTTCCCTTTCTCGTAGTTGCTACATGTTGGTTTTGGTGTGTGGGGATGATTGGCACGATTTTCGATGTGATCGGGAGTGATTTGAGCGAGTTTGAGGTCTTTTGAGGCTTTAAAAGACATATAGTTGACTTTGGTCAAAGTTTGATGTTTCGGGTCCCGGATGATGATTTGGACAGTTTCATTCAATCCTTAATGTTGAATTTGGGTTAGTAGTGAGGTTGGTTCAGGTTCGGGACCTTTATTTTCCATTTCAACCCTACGTTTGGAAAATTGCCTAAAGGGGGTCCCAGGGGTTAATTTATTGAAAACAATCTTTTTTTGAAAATCCAACGTCACCATTGAGTCCGAAACCTAGTAGCATATATGGTTTAATTCTTTCGGGTCCCAAACAAATTTCGAGGGTCCGTTCAGAGATTTTGGAAACCATGCAAATCAGCTGATTTGTTGAATTAGGTGCAGGTGTAAAACCTTCTTCACGAATGCAGGCCCCTGTACACAAATGTGGAGAAGGAAAATTCCCTTTATCGTTATCGCGAGGTGGTGGCCGCAATCGCGAAGGGTAATCAGGTTGGGTCGGGTCCATCCTTCTTCGTGAATGCGACGAGGCTGTCGCGAACGTGAAGCCTTGGTCCTGAACGAGAAGGCCAATTATTTGGCCGGTCAGCGTTGACCCTCGCGATCATTGGGTGGGGTCCGTGATCGTGAGGTACTGTTCACGGAACAGTATATAATCCCATTTTCGTATTTTTCCACTATTTTTAGATCTCCAAGCTTCGGGAAAGGCAATTTTTGAGGGTTTCATCATCGATTCTCGTGTGTGGAACTTCTAAACTCATAATACCACTATTTTTCATTGATTATATCTTCGAAAACACCTTTTAATCTTGATTTCAAAATGGATTTTTGGGGGTTTTGCCGGTACGGTAAAGCTTTAAAATGTGTTATCTTCGATTTGAAGTCCATTTTAAACTAATTTTCGCATGGTTTTTCAACTATAGACTCTTATAACCTTGGGGAATGTGTTTCTAAAAAAAATTCTAATTTTACCCCTTTTGTTTTCAAACTCGTTTTTCAAGTCTGTTTTGAACCCGACCTAAATATAGGCAATATGGGGATTGTTGGCTTGTTTTGACGCGTGGATGCTATATTTGTATGTTTTAGTTGATTTTGAGGTCGTTCGAAAGGGGAAGGCACCATGTTGAAGGACTTTAGGCTCGAATTTTGTCGTTTTGAGGTAGGTTATGGCTTAACTTCTTTCAGATTGAGCTGAGTAGTTAATGAATAAGTTAAGCATGCAATGGGTTGGGTAAAATAACTATGGGTTTTATACTTCGATATTATTATTACTGTTGTGTGTCCGAGTGAGGGCTGTAATCGGTTGTTGACTTGTGATATCTGATATTGCGTGTTGCCCGAGTGAGGGCCTTGTTTGACATCATTGGCCTAATTTGTGCATTTAAATGTCTTATTCTACATATGATGCCCATGCAGGGGCTTAAATTTTTAAATTGGCTTTATTGAGCATTGATTGCTTTTATCGTGATAGAAAAACCCGAGTTAGGGGTTGATATGATATTAATGATGTCTTACATGCATACTTGTTCGGATGGTGCCTAATTAGAGTTGATTATCATGAATTGTGGACATATTGAGTTGATTCTAGGCTCACTTATATATATATATATATGTATTGAATTGATTGGATATCTTCATACTGATTTGATTGTGAGAATTACATCCTCATTCCATATATATACATTCATGAGATGCTAGCACTATTGAGGAACATAGTTTTTGAAAGAAAATGAGACATTTTCATAAAAATCCTCTCCGTGAACAAGAGCCGGAGAGGTGGGTTTGAGATATGAGTTATAGTATACGGGTTGCGAACCCCCCATGGGTCCATTATGGAGCTGCGAGCTTGGTAGGTGTATACAAAAAGTTATACGATGACTTTCACCATTCACCCCATTATCATCATTGCATTGCATTGCATATGCATCCTTTATGATTCCTTTAGTTTTTCAGTGATTTGTGTTTAGTTTTCTTATACTTTTCGTGTATATCTGTGTTGTTTCAATTCAGTATTATATTAGACCTGTTAGTGGAGACGGTGTGAGCTACCGTTTGGAACTTTTCTGTTTGCAGGTGACGTGCTCATAGTTTTCTTTACTTATTTTATTATCTATTTTGCTCAATCTGCCTATGATTCCTACTGACTACATGTGGATCATACTCACCACTACTGTGCCCTTTCGGTGCAAATCCTAGCACGAGTACGATACGCAGAGGTTGAGATCGTGATGTTGATTAGCGATATTCGAGGTAGTGGTTGCTCTATGTCTTCAGAGTCAACCCCAGACCTCTTCTTATCTATCGGGATGTTTTTATTTTCGATTTCAGAGACAGATTTTGTACTTCAGATTCAATTTGTATTATTAGATGTTCTACTCTTTTGACATCAGATTTTGAGATGATTTTGTATTTTGTTCGGATTTCTATCCTTTACTTACATATGTGTGGCTTGACTTCATTCTAGAAGTCTCGTTTCACTTTATTGCCTTATTTATTTCATATTTTCGTCCTTTGGAGTGATTGACTTACTTATCAAGGCTGGACCAAAATAAGTGTCATCATGAGATTCATGACCTTATTTTTGGGTCATGACAATAGTATGGTAATTGAAACACTATAAACAATATATGAGGAAAGACATGTATTTAATAGTTTTAATAATAAAAATATTGTCTAAATAATTATTTATTTCCTTTAAACTATTTCACTCCATTATTAAGTGGTATATCAATTGAATTATAATACGTAGTAGATTCATATAACACATATATTTTTTGTGACTACTTTTGTAGCGGCCTATAAGCAGTCTCCACAAAAACCCTTGTAGAAATTTTTTTTGGCTGTTATACCTAAGTGTAGATGTGGTCCCAAAACTAGACGACAAGGTAAAGTTGATCCCAAAATTTAAAGTAGGGCAAAAGTGGTTTATTTTGGATAATTCAAGGACATTTTTGTATCTTTCTTCCGTTTGTTGTCTATTGGGAAAATGGTCATATTTGCCTCTCTACTATTAAAAAAAGGTTTAATATTCTTTTCGTTATAATATCGATCCACTTATACCTTTAATTTAATAAGAGTGGCTCAAATTTGCCCCCTACTATTGAAAAAAGCTTAATATTGCTCTTCCTCTGTTAACCACACTCATTTTAGCTAAAATGACATGTCACCTCACCAGATCAACCCTTCTTCTCTATCACGACGTAAAATTACCAACATTTTCACTTTATATATCTATATACCATTACCATCAATATAAACCATCCACCTTAGATAGGAAGAAAAATAATTTTATTGATAAAACTTGTGATTATAATTTTGTATCTCCCTTAATTCTTGTCTCTTATATATTTTTCTTGATTCGAGGGATGAAGTAGTGTATTTCTCAAGTATAAGATGGTGTAGACCTTGTGGTTTACTTGATATTCAAGAAGAGTTAGTAACGCTTTGGACTTAGAACAATAGATATTAAATTTGATGAGATCTTCAACTGCAGATTTCTAATGGATTGATGAAAGTACAACAAAAATCTAGTTCTTAGCTCTAACAATAATGAAATTGTTGGTTCAATAAGTTTAACATGAGAAAGAAAAATAATTCCACAGATATTTCTATGTTTTGATAAGGTGGTCAACGTTAGGATCTCTCACGTATGCAACAAAGAAGTGGAAGCAACAAAAGCAAAAAGAAGTTGCATGGAAGGCAGCATAGTTGGGATGGTAAGGTGACTGAGGAATTTGTTTCAAGGCATCTATCGATGAGACTGACAGAGCAGAATCATATGACAGTATCAACTTTAAATTTGAAAAGCATTTTGAGCAACAAAGTAGTGTTTAGCTGAGCTTTTAAAAGTCCTTCTAGTGTATTTTTCTCAAAAGTGTTTTTCAAAAAGGTGCTTTTAGGAAAAACTACTTTTTTTAGCTTCTAAAAGATAGCTTCTGCTACTCCCCGAGGAAAGCACATATTTTCTTCCAAAAGCTTGGCCAAACACCTCAAATTTTTTTTTAAATAAGTACTTTTGGCCTCCCAAAAATCTAACGAAACAGACTACCATACTAGAAATAAGCAAAGATGTACGGAAACAACAAAAGGCAAGGTTAATTTATTGGCACCCTTAAAATCGCTAAGCACAAGTCTCAGCCTCCATACCAATTTAACCTATGTTTACCATAAACACTACATCCACAATGGGATAACAAATGTTAACAACACAATTATAGTTTGAGAATAAGATCTAGTTCAACATTTCTCTTTGTATTGATGACTAATTAGACGGACGACTTCCTTATCTTTCCTTCGAAAGAGATAATGACATCGACGATCTCCAGGTGGTATGTCAAGAAACACATGGAAATCAATCCCTGCAAAATCCGCAACCAAAGTTCTTGAGCACGTTGGATTGAAAGGAGAAATTAGCAGTTACAAATCGATGTATATATATGGTGTTTGCAATTACATACCAGCTTTCTTTGCAGCCTTGAATAACACTTCATCAACAAGATGCTGAGACGGATCTCCCTCTGGGAATTTAGGCATGAAGGACTCAACTTCATTGGTGAAGTATTGGTAAAGTCCAACAGAAGATAAGATCAAGAATTTGCCTCTAGGGCCAAGCTTATGGCGGTGAAGTAATGGTAAACAGTTTGTGTAAGGCGAATTTCCAATATAGTCAATTTTGAAGGCTTCTAGAAGTGCATTGTTCCATTTGGGCTGTAGAATCACAAGAGTCAAAAAGACATCAACACTAGGGTGAAAACTTAGTAAAATCAAGAAATCGTTTAAGTCACAGCCACAACATGATCGCGTTAAAAGCATGCTATTGAGTTCAGGTGAAGCGCATTTGCAACCACAATAGCAAGTAAAAGTGTAGTTTAGTGAAATTAAGAAATCATTTAAGTCACAGCCACACCATGATCACATTAGAAGCATTCCATTGAGTTCAGATGAAACACAGTTGCAAATAAATAACAAGTTAAAAAAGTGTAGCCTAATAAAATCAAGAAATCATTCAAGTCGCAGCCACAACATGATGGCATTAGAAGCATGCAAGTGAGTTCAGGTGAAACGCAGATGCAAATACAGTAACAAGTTTAACGAATGTAGCTTGGAGAAATGAAGAAATCATTCAAGTCGCAGCCACAACATGATCATGTTAGAAGCGTGCTATCCATTTCAGGTGAAATGCAATTGCAAATACAATAACAAGTTAAATCATTATGGCAAAGATGCAAAAAGTGTAACATTAAGTTTAAATTTACCTCTTTGAGATAACATGCCCCCGAAAGCTCGAGTAACCTTCAGGGAACCCTTCACTCTGTCATTTTGTAAGACAGAAGCATCATCAGGGTGCTCATTTCTAATCCTGAGAACTTCCTGCAATAACTCAGCAGACAAACCAAAGAATTAGTATATGAAATATGGTAAACTGAATCTTTAATACATTGACACATTTTTATATTGGAAAATAGCATGTTATAAACACGGAAACGTTTGATAAACAGTTTACATGCAATCTATACTGGAAGTTCGATAAACAACTTACATGTAATCTAAACTTCCAGTTCTACGGTATGTAATACTCGTATCATGTGGGCAAGTATTTCTCTCCAAAAATTGTGTATTCTCAATTGTGTAATAAGATCCTAATTATAGCCATGAAATTGTGTCCCATTTACGCTAGGTAAATGCTAGGTTCCTTTTCCACTGAGCAAACTAATTTCAGTTAAATTCTAATTATGCAAACACAACAATGACCATAAAATTAATTGATGAGGTTTCATATTATGGAATTAGCTCGTTTCTTTCCAAATTAATTCTACCATAATAAATTACTAATTCTTCTATTAAATCTTATTATATCCCTGTATTAAGGACTCATATACTAATCAAATAAATTAAATCAATGACAATTTAATTTATTGATTATTTTCTTTAAACTTTTGTTTAATTATTTTATGTGCCGGATATAAAATTCACGGGTTGAGTTTGCACTTGAAAACTTATAAGCTTTCGTAAAGATGTATCACCAATTTTTAAATTGAGATATGAATTTCATCTACTAATTATTACTTTGCCAATGTACATCTCATCCAAATTACAAGACATGTTAACCCACAAAAGAATTTAGCCTTTTAATAAATCAAGAACATAAATGGTATACATAAGTAACAATAACTGTATCAGGATTATAAGTACCTTTAATGAACAAGAAAATTTATTTTATAGATCAATACAAAATACTTATCTCTACTTGGTTTGTTCAATATATACAAAATGTACTAGCACAAGAAGTTGAAATTATATCATTCTGATAATCAAGATAAATTATATTTAATCATGTGCTATAATCATGACTTCAATTTCCATCTTATATTATGAACATAAGCTTTATACTTATAAAAAACAATGAGTTAATCTTCTGTGTAAACTCTATACACTAAATTATTCATCATATAAGTAATGACAACTTTAAATTACTTTTATTTTGTTAAAAGGAAGATAAAAAGATAAGAAATTTCAAGTTCATTCTTCTCTTTTAAAAAGATTTCAGGATTATTTAAAACGTTACTTGTGTTAGACATAAGATCATTTAGAAGCATAAACAAGTATGTCTCCAACTAGCAACAAGGACAACACAATTTAGCAACCTATTGAGAAAGTAAGTCACCAACTAGCAACAAGGACAACACAATTTAGCAACCTATTGAGAAAGTAAGTCACCAACTAGCAACAAGGACAACACAATTTAGCAACATTTTGAGAACCCACACTCTCAATCTTCAAAAGTTGTAACCACATATGTTAACATCTCTTTTTCAATAGACAAATCATCATTTTCATAAAGATACTTACCAATCACCAGATAAATCGATGGACAAACGTATAAGCAAAATTTGCAGCTCACAAGCCCTAGCCTCTTAGACTTCAAGAATTTTCTATTTCCCTTTTGCTCCTAAATACAAAATGAAAACAAGAAATTAAGCAAAGCCTGAAAAGAACATTCAACGCTAATTATCATAATCATACATGTTTTGGGATTTGAATATCCAAATTTAGAGTGTGTTCGGTATTGTCACACCCCGAACCCCGTTCGGGAAGTGATTGGCACCCGAAGCCGATATGGCCCGAGAGAACCAATCTTTGCTCACGTTCATTCATATGCATGTCTCTTTACGAATAGCATACTTTATCATGTAACTAATGAAATATATAAGATACCATTGGTGAAAGTCATGGGAAACATGTACATTATATGCAACTATGACTGTTAGGACCATTCCGTCTAAAGGAATATACACCTCTTACATTCATATACCCACATATGTCTACAAAGCCTCTAAATAAATACACGACCATTTCATAACATCTACAATATCAGATCCAATGTATAACTATGACTCGGAAAGTCCCGAACCAACTGGGGCTCACCAAATATCTGCAAATACTGTCAACCTACTGCGGAGGGCTACTAGTGCCTGCACCTGCAACATGTAAGGTAAGTTCCCCCGAGGGGGTCAGTACGAGGAATGTACTAAGTATGTAAGGCTATACGTAAATATAAGAGATATAGGAACTTTGATGAAAGTAAGTACAAGTGAACACATCATGTGAATAAATTACCATAAGAATACATGTGGAATCATGTGCATTACTTTCTTTACTTCATTTCACTTTCCTTTACTTCTTCATCATTCATGTGATCATCAATCATGTATGCCCGGGCCCAACTGATCAGTGGAAAATAACATTGGGATCGTCTATAGATAGGCTTATGCCCCTTTGAGCTGCCACCCATAAATCAATAAAGCAGGTTCGTCTCTAGCTAGGCTTATGCCCCTTTGAGCTGCCCCCTGTATCCAATAATCATTCGGGATCGACCCTAGCTAGGCTTATGCCCTTTTGGGTTGCCACCCGTTCTCAACAAGTGTTCATTACTTCAATTCTTTACTTTTGAGATTGATACTTTAACTTGTGAGAGATTGGTACTTTTGCTTATGAGAGATTTTTACAATGATAGTCACAACTTTCTTTGAATCTTTGGATCAATAATTAATGAGTGAGAAACATAGGAATAAGCATTCTTGGAAACATAGCCTTCATGGAAACATAACACTGTTGGAACCATTAGACAATGATCAATGAACAAGATACATGAGTATAACCACTATTGAAACCTTGTAACATACCTCATTGGACTTTTGGAACATTGCTAATGAATATGAGACATGTATATAACTCTATTGGAACTTGGACCATGACATGATTGGAATAGTGCTATTCAAACTAAACAAGCCCTCTTTACCTCATTGCTCTTATTGGGATAATTCTCTTAGGATCTACAACAAATGATAACTTAAGAACTTCCACCCATAAATAGGAGACAAGTGGATCATAACTCATCTAAGAATAATACACCTATGAATAACAATATATATCAACCTTTGTTGGAATACTATAGATCCCCATTGGAAAATAACACTTTTGAAATCTTAGGATAATAAGCACTAAACACGATACATGTGGATTTCAACTGTCATCAACTAGAAATGTGATACCTTAGAGTATTTCGGAATCGAATGAGTACCATGACAATGTGAACACCATATGTTGCAGAAGGAAATATAAGAATAACCTTACATACCTTTGCGTCTCACTATGAATACCCAAGCCTATATATAAATAAAATAGTCCAGCTCTTTCCTTACGTCTCACTCTACATCACAAGTACATAACGAAGCTTATATTAGCAACCAACTACCTTACAAGTGCACAAGATGACCATGAATCACATGGTTATTTATAATGTCATTTCGTCTTCTTACAATGTCATTTATCATATCAACATGCCAACACTACCATAACATTGCACTCATTGACCAAGATTTCATACGACAATAGCATTTCGCATCACAAATACCCTTTTTGCCTTCTCATTATCATTTTGTCATATTTACGCTTCTCAATTGGCCTCATAACAACATATGAACAACCATACATACTTAACATAGTCCAACATGCTTCCATACGACATTTTAAAGTCATTAAAACGACATCCCAAATTGATAATTATGTCCATAAAGGGTATCGGGGCCTTCGGGGATCAACTAGGGACGAAAACACACAAAATCAAAATCTGGAGGTGACCTGCGCTGCCACCTGCACCCGCAGGTGGCCAAGGTGCACACGTAGATGCCCTATGGCAGCAGCCAGAGGCATCTGCGTTGGCATCTGTGCCCGCAGGTGCCTCCGTCTGCGGGGGCGGATGCCCGTTTTGTCCGAAATGGCTTCATTTTGGGTCTTTTAATGCCATGAATGGTCCATGATCATAACCAACCTCATTTTATCATATTTTTGATCATATTATATGCCAACTGTAACACCCCGTACCTTCCTAACCCTACTTGACGACATTGAATAATGGTTACTTAGGTGTAGAGACCTATGGGTAGGTATTTGATAATGTTAAGGATGAGCAAAAGTGAATTTGGCCACGTATATATGCTAAAACCTTCGTAAGAATTGTTTTGTGATTTTCATGGCACAATTGTGGGGTTCAAAATGAGGCTAGGAGGACCTCTAAACGAAGGATATTAAGGTTAAGAAGTAAGTTAAAGGATAGGATTTGAAATGTCTAACCAAACCCGCGAAGGAAAGTCGAAAAATGAATTTTGTCAAAAATTGAGGCAGGGGCGCGATGGGCAGCGTGCCACGCCGCTCTGGACTAAAATTTTTAGTCCAGAGGCAGAGAGCTAGCGCGCCAAGGGGCGTGCCACGCTGGAAATCCCACTTTTTTGAAAATTGGAAATTTCTAAGTCCCAAGGGTATCCGGGGTCGTATTGAGCCGATTTTTGCCACGTTTCTTCTACAACCACGAGTATATACATGAAATGAATGAAATATTATATTGGTATGGTAAAATTACTCGAGAACGAATTTAGCATCAAAATGACGATTTTACCCTTTTGGTCCAAATGGGCCATACGTGGCTAGAATCACTTGGTTTTGGGATTGAGGCTACGAATATGAATCACATGAGTGGTAATATCATCGTAGCGTGAATGAAATGATTTAAACGTAAGATATTATGGTGTTAGTTGCATTGGGCTCGATACAAGCCCAAAATGAGATAAAAGATAGGGCCCAAGTAGGCCAAAAATGACCCATTTTTCATCCTTTGACCAAGTAACATGGCATTTAATGCCAAGGAGACTTGAGTGACTATATATACATGGAAAAATCTGATTTTATTCAAAGGAACTCCCAACATATCTCTAGAAATTTCCCAAAATTTCTCTCAACACTCAAGAATCCTAAGCCAACTTCTTGGAGCAAAATCAAAAATTTTCAAGCTTAGGTAAGTAAGTATTCTTATGGAATAATATATTATATGCATGGGAAAGCATGTCAATCATGTTGGTTATGCTTGGAAGTGTTGGATATGGCACCTTGTGTTTTTATAAAAGATGTGAAATCCATGAGATTTAAACTTGAAAAATAACTTGTTGTCTTGATGAAAGTGCATGGTATGGATGAAATAACAACATGTATGGTATGATTAGGGTCCTAAACTTGTTATTTTTCTATAAATGTAGATTATGGGATTTTGTTCAATTTGTTGGTGTGAGGTGGATTGAAGTGATTTAATTGAATAATTATGATGTTATGGTGATGAAGAGTGGAAAGTATAAACTTGTGCGACATGCTATGGGTTTGTGATATATTGGTCAATGTTGGGCATGTTGTGGGATTGTTGGTATGACCATGCCGTAACTGGTATTGTAAGGGACTAAATGACATTATACGGCGGTCATATAGTTTATTGTCAATTTGTACACTTGTAAAGAGACCATGTGATAATGTAAGTCCGGTATGTATTTGTGTTGTAGAGTAAGACGTAAGGAAGGAGCTGAACTATTGGATTCCCGTATAGAATTGTATCGTCATATTGAGAATAAGAGGTATGTAAGGTTACTCTTTCCATGGTCTTTCTGCAGCACATTATATCACATAGTCATTATACTTATTCGATTTCGAAATGCTCTAAGGTCTTCTATTTTTGGTTTACTCATATGTTCCTCATTCATTGGTCATTGGTGATTCTCATGATTCATATTCATTGGTTAATATTCCAAAATTCCAATAATGTACCATCTTCAACGTATCACTCTCAAACAAAAGTAAAAGAATTAAATAATGCTTAATTGGTTGTTGTTGAGCACAGGGGGCAATCCAGAGGGGTGAACACCCTGGTCGGAACGAACCTGTTTTATTGGAATGGATCGCAATCTAAGGGGCGTAAGCCTGGCTGGAACGATCCTAAAATTATGCTATGACGGATCGCAATCTAAGGGGCATAAGCCTGGCTGGAACGATCCCAATAGTATGTTATTTTTCCACTGATCAGTCGGGGCCCGGGTTTGATGCGAATAGATGATGGTTAATGGATGTAAATACAACCAATGCTATGAACGTAATGTACAGATGTCTATATATACAAAATGATGACTTATCCATATTGGTTACTCACTTGCATTTGATTCCATTGAAGTATCGGTGTAATGTACTGTTTCTTATGACCTTACATACTCAGTACTTTATTCGTACTGACCCCTCTTGGGGAATTTACCTTACTTGCTGCAGGCACAGGTACTAGTAGACCTCCCCAGTAGGCTACAGGACTTCTGCGGATCTTTGGTGAGCTCCAGTTGGTTCGGGGCTTTCCGTGTCCAAGTTGTACATTGATTTTGGTGTTGTACCAATTGTATAAAGCGGGGGCTTGTCCCGACTTTCAGTTGGTTTTGGTCAATGTCTATGATAGAGGCTTTTGTAGACGTTTGTGGGTGTATGGATGTAAGATGATATGTTGTTTTGACTGGATGGCCTCAACGGCCAAGTTTCATATGTATGTATCAATATGTCCCATGTTTTCCTTTATTCGTCTTTCATGTCCTTACGCATTGGTGGTTATGACTATGATATGCATATGATTGAACATAGGCAAAGGTTGGTTCTCTCGGACCTTATCGGCTACGGGTGCCAATCATGTCTCGATGGGATTCGGGGCGTGACAAAAGTGGTATCAGAGCAGGTCGTTCTAAGGGTGTCTACAAAGCCGTGTCTGAATAGAGTCTTACTTATCAATGTGTTGTGCACCACATTTATAAGTAGGAGGCTACGGGACATTTAGGATGTTGTTTCATTCCTTCATTTCTAGATCGTGCAGTAGAGCCGAAGTTATAGGTGTACTTGATTCTGACTATAACCATTGTTGTTCTTATATATTATAGAAAAATGCCGCTGACAAGAAAAGGTCGAGGTAAAAGTAAGAGAATAGACAAAATTGCTAGAGAGGGAATAAGTAGACCACCACCTGAACAAGCTGATCGAGGTGGGGCTGAAACTGAGTTTGCAACGCGAGCTTCTTCTACTTCTTCAGCTCCCGAAGAGCTGAGAAGAAGAGAAGTACCTGTAGAACCACCAGTAAACACTACTGACCAGGACTTAAAGGATGCAGTACAGATGTTGACCAGAATAGTTGTTGCACAGGTTCAGGGACAAGGTGGTCTGATGACAGGTGACGACAGTGCATCAAGAGCAGCTAGCCGACGGACCCAGGATTTCTTGAAACTATATCCTCCCACATTTACTGGAGCAGATCCGAATGAAGATCCACAAGATTTTATAGATCAGATTCAAAGGGCCTTGGATGTCATGCATATAACTGGGGTCGAAACAGTCGAACTTGTTGCGTATAGGCTAAAAGGTGAAGCGATATTGTGGTATGAAGATTTGAAAAAGTCTCGGGGTATTGGTGCAATGCCACTGAATTGGGAGGAATTTAAAATAGCCTTCCTTGATCATTACCTGCCTTATGAGATCCGTGAGGCTCGGGCGGATCAATTCTTAAATCTGCTTCAAGGAAATTTAAGTGTCAGGGAATACAGTCTGCAATTTAATTCATTGGCCCGTTTTGCTCCCAATGTTGTGGCTACGATGACAGATAGAGTCCATAGATATGTGGATAGGTTGGAACCGTATTTGGTACGAGATTGTACTATCGCTGCCCTAAACAAAGATATGGATATAGCGAGAATTCAGGCCTTCGCCCAGAAAATAGAGGATCAAAGACATAGAAGGAGGGCACATGAAGCTGAGTGAGGACAGTCCAAAAGAGCTAGACCTATGGGACAGTCTATGGTGTCCCAAGGAGAATCGCGACCTCGAATGTTTCCTAGACCACTGAGACCATCATTTTCTTATTCTGCGGCAGGCACTCAAGCTCAGTTTCGAGGATTTAGAGGAAGTAATGTGGGGCAGAGTAGTGGGATTCGTGGATCACAGACAGCGGGATCTTCTCGTCAGCCATGTCAGCGTTGCGGGAAATATCATTTAGGTGCATGCCGTATTGGGATGAATGTTTGCTTCTGGTGCGGTTTATCAGGGCACATAGTGAGGGACTGCCCACAAAGGGGCACAGCTGGTGTAGCACGACCTACGGGGTTAGCTGTTGCATCATCATCATCGGTACCCTCCCTAGGCAGGGGTGTACATCCCGCTGGTCGTGGTAGAGGTGCCAGAGGAGCAGCCAGTACTAGTGGGGTCCAGAACCGCACTTATGCTTTAGTAGACCGGTAGAATTCGAAGGTTTCTCCAGATGTCGTCACAGGTACACTATCTATATTTTCACATAATGTATATGCACTGATTGACCCAGGTTCTATATTTTCCTATGTTACTCCATTGGTTGCTGCAAAATTTGTAAAGGCACCAGAATTATTAATTAAATCAATTGAAGTGTCTACCCCGGTTGGTGAATGTATTGTGGCAAAGAGAGTATATCGTAACTGTGTGGTAACCGCGTGTGGTCATGATACATTGGCTGATCTCATTGAATTGGACATGGTGGATTTTGATGTGATCATGGGAATGGATTGGTTGGCTTCTTGTTATGCTACAGTGGATTGCCGGGCCAAGAAGGTACAATTTTGTTTTCCGCAGGAAAATGTTCTAGAATGGCAGGGCAATGTAGGGGCACCACGAGGGAGATTTATTTCCTATTTGAAAGCTAGGAAAATGATTGCCAAGGGATACGTATGCCATTTGGTACGAGTGAAAGATAATGATGTGGAATCATTAATTCCACAGTCGGTCCCAGTAGTCAATGAATTTCTTGATGTATTTCCAGAGGATCTTCCAGGCTTGCCCCCAGAACGGGAAGTAGAATTTGGCATCGATATCATTCCAGGCACTCAGCCTATTTCTATTCCTCCATATAGAATGGCTCCAGCAGAATTACGCGAATTGAAGGAGCAATTGAAAGATTTGCTGGACAAGGGCTTTATTAGGCCTAGTATGTCCCCGTGGGGTGCACCTGTATTATTTGTACGGAAGAAAGATGGCACATTGAGAATGTGCGTCGACTATCGGCAATTGAATAAGGTAACGATCAAGAATAAATATCCCCTCCCTCGCATTGATGATTTGTTTGATCAGTTACAGGGTGCCAAGTGCTTTCAAAGATTGACTTGAGGTCGGGTTACCATCAAGTCAGGGTTAGAGAAGAAGATGTACCCAAGACAGCTTTCCGAACACGGTATGGCCATTATGAATTTTTAGTTATGTCATTTGGGCTAACAAATGCTCCAGCTGTGTTCATGGATTTGATGAACAGGGTGTTTAAGCCATTTTTGGATGTGTTCGTCACGGTATTCATCGATGACATCCTAGTTTATTCAAGATCACCGGAGGACCATGCTAATCACTTATGACAAGTGTTACAGATTCTTCGTGAATGGAAGTTGTATGCAAAGTTCTCCAAATGTGAGTTTTGGTTGAAATCAGTCGCGTTCTTGGGTCACATTGTATCAGATGAAGGCATACAGGTTGATACCCAAAAGATTGAAGCAGTGAAAAATTGGCCAAGACCTACGACACCCACAGAAATTCGCAGTTTTCTGGGTTTGGCAGGTTATTACCGAAGATTTGTAGAAGGGTTTGCTTCTATTGCAGCACCATTAACAAAGTTAACTCACAAGGCAATTATGTTTCAATGGAATGATGCATGTGAAAGAGGGTTTCAAAAATTGAAAGATAAGTTGACTTCCACACCAGTGTTAGTACTTCCTGAAGGCACAGAGGGCTATGCAGTGTATTGTGATGCTTCCGGGATTGGTCTCGGATGTGTATTGATGCAGCATGGTAGGGTGATAGCATATGCCTCACGACAGTTGCGGCCACATAAGAAAAACTATCCTACACATGATCTTGAATTGGCAGCGGTAGTTTTTGCTTTAAAGATATGGCGTCATTATTTATATGGGGTTCATGTTGACATCTATACGGATCACAAAAGCTTGCAATATCTTTTTAAGCAGAAGGAACTCAATTTGAGGCAACGAAGGTGGTTGGAGCTTCTAAAAGATTATGACATTGATATTCTTTATCACCCAGGCAAAGCAAATGTAGTAGCGGATGCATTGAGCCGTAAGGCAGTAGAAAGCACTAGTGGTCAGTTGAATGAAAAACGTGAGATAATCAAAGATTTGAATCAATTAGCCAGCTTGGGAGTTCGCCTTATTGAATCCTCAGATGATAGAGTTATTGTGCAGAATGCAGCAGAATCCTCCTTAATAACTGAAGTAAAAGAGAAGCAGTTTGTGGATTCTATGTTATTGCAGCTAAAGAAAAATGTACAGCAGGATTTGACAAAGGCATTTGATCTCACACAGGAAGGGGTACTTCAATGTCAAGGGAGATTATGTGTACCGGATGTAGATGAGCTAAGAACACGAATTATGACAGAGGCACATCATTCGCGATATTCTATTCATTCGGGTGCGACTAAAATGTACCATGAACTGAAAGAAGTGTATTGGTGGGGAAATATGAAACAGAACATTGCAGAGTTTGTTGCTCAATGCCCGAATTGTCAACAGGTGAAGGTAGAGCATCAGAAACCAGGAGGTTACATGCAATGTATCAATCTTCCAGTCTGGAAATGGGATATGATTAACATGGATTTCATCACAGGTTTGCCTCGTACATTGCGGAAGTTTGATTCTATATGGGTCATAGTGGACAGGCTTACCAAGTCAGCACATTTTCTACCGGTCAAGACGACCTATACAGCGGAAGATTATACGAAGTTGTATGTGAAAGAGATAGTGCGATTGCATGGTATTCCCCTTTCCATTATATCAGACAGAGGAGCACAGTTCACAGCACACTTTTGGAGATCTTTCCAGTAGAGTTTGGGTACACGGGTGAATTTGAGTACGGCTTTCCATCCTCAGACTGATGGACAAGCAGAACGTACTATTCAGACACTTGAAGATATGCTATGAGCTTGTACGTTAGATTTTCAAGGCAGTTGGGATGACCATTTGCCTCTTATTGAATTTGCGTATAACAATAGCTATCATTCAAGTATTAAAATGGCACCTTATGAAGCTTTGTACGGGAGGAAGTGTAGATCACCAATTGGATGGTTTGAAGCAGGTGAAACTGTTTTACTTGGGCCAGATATTGTTCACCAAGCCATGGAGAAAGTTAAAGTGATCCAACAGAGGTTAAAAACGGCTCAAAGTCGTCACAAGTCCTATGCCGATGTTAGAAGAAGAGGTCTTGAATTCGCCGTAGGTGATTGGGTGTTTTTAAAGGTGTCACCGATGAAAGGGGTAATGCGGTTCAGAAAGAAAGGAAAATTGAGTCCACGTTATATAGGCCCATATGAAGTTATTAGAAGATTTGGGCAAGTTGCTTATGAATTAGCACTACCTCAAGAACTTTCTTCAGTCCATCCGGTATTCCATGTTTCGATGCTTCGGAAATGCATAGGAGATCCATCCCGTATTGTTCCCGTTGAAGATGTCCAAGTTACCGAGGATCTTACCTATGAAGAGGTTCCCATTGCTATCCTAGATCGACAAGTAAAGCGATTGAGGAATAAAGACATAGCTTCCGTGAAAGTCCTATGGAGGAATCAACAAGTAGAAGAGATCACGTGGGAAATGGAAGAGATGATGAGATCCAAGTACCCCTATCTATTTCAAATGGATGAAGAAGTTCAAACTACAGAAGTGGAGCAATAATAAGTAAGTATTCATGAGCCTTAAGTGTTTGTGTATATACATGTTAACATAGCAATGTATTTGTTGATTGAAACGACATTGTTAACATTCGAGGACGAATGTTCCTAAGGGGGGAAGAATGTAACACCCCGTACCTTCCTAACCCTACTTGACGACATTGAATAATGGTTACTTAGGTGTAGAGACCTATGGGTAGGTATTTGATAATGTTAAGGATGAGCAAAAGTGAATTTGGCCTCGTATATATGCTAAAACCTTTGTAAGAATTGTTTTGTGATTTTCATGGCACAATTGTGGGGTTCAAAATGAGGCTAGGAGGACCTCTAAACGAAGGATATTAAGGTTAAGAAGTAAGTTAAAGGATAGGATTTGAAATGTCTAACCAAACCCGCGAAGGAAAGTCGAAAAATGAATTTTGTCAAATATTGAGGCAGGGGCGCGATGGGCAGCGTGCCACGCCGCTCTGGACTAAAATTTTTAGTCCAGAGGCAGAGAGCTAGCGCGCCAAGGGGCGTGCCACGCTGGAAATCCCACTTTTTTGAAAATTGGAAATTTCTAAGTCCCAAGGGTATCCGGGGTCGTATTGAGCCGATTTTTGCCACGTTTCTTCTACAACCACGAGTATATACATGAAATGAATGAAATATTATATTGTTATGGTAAAATTACTCGAGAATGAATTTGGCGTCAAAATGACGATTTTACCCTTTTGGTCCAAATGGGCCATACGTGGCTAGAATCACTTGGTTTTGGGATTGAGGCTACGAATATGAATCACATGAGTGGTAATATCATCGTAGCGCAAATGAAATGATTTAAACGTAAGATATTATGGTGTTAGTTGCATTGGGCTCGATACAAGCCCAAAATGAGATAAAAGATAGGGCCCAAGTAGGCCAAAAATGACCCATTTTTCATCCTTTGACCAAGTAACATGGCATTTAATGCCAAGGAGACTTGAGTGACTATATATACATGGAAAAATCTGATTTTATTCAAAGGAACTCCCAACATATCTCTAGAAATTTCCCAAAATTTCTCTCAACACTCAAGAACCCTAAGCCAACTTCTTGGAGCAAAATCAACAATTTTCAAGCTTAGGTAAGTAAGTATTCTTATGGAATAATATATTATATGCATGGGAAAGCATGTCAATCATGTTGGTTATGCTTGGAAGTGTTGGATATGGCACCTTGTGTTTTTATAAAAGATGTGAAATCCATGAGATTTAAACTTGAAAAATAACTTGTTGTCTTGATGAAAGTGCATGGTATGGATGAAATAACAACATGTATGGTATGATTAGGGTCCTAAACTTGTTATTTTTCTATAAATGTAGATTATGGGATTTTGTTCAATTTGTTGGTGTGAGGTGGATTGAAGTGATTTAATTGAATAATTGTGATGTTATGGTGATGAAGAGTGGAAAGTATAAACTTGTGCGACATGCTATGGGTTTGTGATATATTGGTCAATGTTGGGCATGTTGTGGGATTGTTGGTATGACCATGCCGTAACTGGTATTGTAAGGGACTAAATGACATTATACGGCGGTCATATAGTTTATTGTCAATTTGTACACTTGTAAAGAGACCATGTGATAATGTAAGTCCGGTATGTATTTGTGTTGTAGAGTAAGATGTAAGGAAGGAGCTGAACTATTGGATTCCCGTATAGAATTGTATCGTCATATTGAGAATAAGAGGTATGTAAGGTTACTCTTTCCATGGTCTTTCTGCAGCACATTATATCACATAGTCATTATACTTATTCGATTTCGAAATGCTCTAAGGTCTTCTATTTTCGGTTTACTCATATGTTCCCCATTCATTGGTCATTGGTGATTCTCATGATTCATATTCATTGGTTAATATTCCAAAATTCCAATAATGTACCATCTCCAACGTATCACTCTCAAACAAAAGTAAAAGAATTAAATAATGCTTAATTGGTTGTTGTTGAGCACAGGGGGCAATCCAGAGGGGTGAACACCCTGGTCGGAACGAACCTATTTTATTGGAATGGATCGCAATCTAAGGGGCGTAAGCCTGGCTGGAACGATCCTAAAATTATGCTATGACGGATCGCAATCTAAGGGGCATAAGCCTGGCTGGAACGATCCCAATAGTATGTTATTTTCCCACTGATCAGTCGGGGCCCGGGTTTGATGCGAATAGATGATGGTTAATGGATGTAAATACAACCAATGCTATGAACGTAATGTACAGATGTCTATATATACAAAATGATGACTTATCCACATTGGTTACTCACTTGCATTTGATTCCATTGAAGTATCGATGTAATGTACTGTTTCTTATGACCTTACATACTCAGTACTTTATTCGTACTGACCCCTCTTGGGGAATTTACCTTACTTGCTGCAGGCACAGGTACTAGTAGACCTCCCCAGTAGGCTACAGGACTTCTGCGGATCTTTGGTGAGCTCCAGTTGGTTCGGGGCTTTTCGTGTCCAAGTTGTACATTGATTTTGGTGTTGTACCAATTGTATAAAGCGGGGGCTTGTCCCGACTTTCAGTTGGTTTTGGTCAATGTCTATGATAGAGGCTTTTGTAGACGTTTGTGGGTGTATGGATGTAAGATGATATGTTGTTTTGACTGGATGGCCTCAACGGCCAAGTTTCATATGTATGTATCAATATGTCCCATGTTTTCCTTTATTCGTCTTTCATGTCCTTACGCATTGGTGGTTATGACTATGATATGCATATGATTGAACATAGGCAAAGGTTGGTTCTCTCGGGCCTTATCGGCTACGGGTGCCAATCATGTCTCGATGGGATTCGGGGCGTGACACCAACAATCAGCCATGGTCTCACAACACACATAACACCACCAAAACGACACTTTACGGCCAATCCGCCACCAAAACCATAACCAATTTCACAATAGAAATTCCAAACATTATACATAAGGACAACACATGGTAAGACTATAATAACACCTCATATGTCAATATTTAACCCATCAAGTTCAATTCCCTCATGACCATAAGTCCATGATCAAGTTCATAAGACAAAACCATTCTCCGATTGCAAAAATAGACAGTTTTACACATAACACACTGTCCAATACTTTGCCAATACAACCAACATGATTTATACATCATATTACACATATCATATACTGAACCATGAGAATAAATACTTACCAAAGTGTGATCTTGGCCCAACAAGTAGTTGCCTTAGGGTTTGTATCTTAAGAGATAATGTTTGAGAAAAATGGCAAAAAGGCATGTGTATATCAAATGACCAAAATCTGATTTTTCCTCATGTATATAGTCCCCTAATGGTCCTTGATTTACCACCCACTTGGTCCAATCATATTGTAACAACTTGGTCTTGCAAGAATGGGACAAGAATGGGTCATATACCCCTTTTGGGCCATGTCTTGGATATCTTTTTGGGCCTCCATTGCCCAATAGGTCAAGATTACTTTGGACCATCATATTTCATGTATAATCCCTCATATATATATTTATATATATCTCAAGTCACTCTTATCCATCTCTTGGCATTAAATGCATGATTGATTAGTCAAATGGAAGATTGGAAGAATGGGTCAAATTGTTATATGGGGTCATGTCTTCTTGTTCATTTTGGGCTTCATATTTGGGCCCAATAATACAAGGATTATTAAATCCCCACCTTTCAATACAAAAATTATCAATTCTCTCATGTTGTCACAATTCCATAAATGTACATGTAGTCGTATAGGTTTGGCAACATACGGAGTGTTACACCTCCCACGAGGGTCTAATCCCTTGTACTAGGCCCAATACCTTTGGCTCTCGACACTTAAGTAAACATTGTTCAACGGCATCAAATAGGGTTTGGTAGGTACGGGGTGTTACAGGTATGAAGGAAACCATTCTCTAGAAAATGTTTTTCAATTTCTCATGTTCAGTTGGTCAAATAATTTGGAAAACATTTTCTCGAGGAAAACAAGCTCCTTAAAAATAAGAAAAATGACTTCCCTAATGAAAGTAGGGAAAACAAATTCCACTAGTGACATTCTACATTCAATCGATTGTGTCCTCCCACCCTCCAACATACATCATCTTCACCCCCATACCCCATTGCCCGCGTCCCCTCCACTCCACACACCTACCTCTCCATCCCAACCTCCACCTCTACCTCCACCTCCACCTCTACCTCCCATAGTATTTATCTAAAATTATATACAAATATTTTTAGGATAATATTTTTTTCTTATCTACTGAACACAAAAAAATTAGGTAAGGAACTCTCACGACCCAAACCCATCGTGAGTGGCACCCACACTACTCACCCGGTGGGAGAACCAACTAACCTAAAAAGGTAACCCATAATCAACACTTTGAGGGAAAAAACAGAGCTAATCCATCAATAGATATCAAGTCTAAAACAAAATGAAACAACGTAAGTACAACTTAAGCAGAACATTGTACTTATTCAAAAACCATCCCTAGGACCCGAAAGTCATCCGTACCAAAACATCCATGATGGTCAAGAAGGGCATGCAACCACAAAACTAAAAGAAAGTGCATAATGTCCAAAACAAGGGACTATGACATAAAGGAAAGATCCCATGGTAGACGAATAAGTCGCTCACCACTGAAATTTGAGTCACTCTCTAGAATCACAGCTGAGGTCTTGCAAAAGCCACTGGAATATGCATTGTACTCACAAAAGTAAGAGCAGGTATAGTATCAGCACACAAGAAAACCACGGTGTACTGGCAGGGTCATTTGGCCAACCCAAGATGAAAATATGAGCACTTAACTAAAACATAGTATAACCAGATAATACATGCTCAATCAATCTACACCTAGCACAACAAGCATCAAATAAGCAATTCAGAGTCACAAGTAACAAGTCAATACACTTACAGTCAAGTCAAGTTTAGTCAAGCCAAGTCAAGACAACTTAAGTAATTATTAAGCATATATAATTATGTTCCCCGATTCACTCATGGAACTGTCAAACTCACTTGAACCTCGTACATACACTCTATGGGTATCATAAACCACCCTCTACCCATGACCTGTAGGGGAAAAATTTCATCCATGTACCTAAAACCCAGACATAAGTTTCTGCCAAACTTATTCCACCAACAAGCCATGAGAACGTCTCAAATACCAAGAAATTCCACTATAATCAATAAGGTAGGTCAAAATAATACAACAAGGTAAAATCATTTGCATCACCTACCTCAATCCAAGCTTGCACAACTCAACTAAGCCTGAGTTTTGCCTTTTAGTGCAATTTTTGCTTGATCTCGGTCTAGAAAATACAAACAAATGTATAATTAATGAAATGAACTACCACGTTGGGAATTATAACTCACACCCAACCCCTAAGTCAAAGTTCATAATCATTCCCTCCCCATTCTCGGGCTTTTCTACCGTAATTCACCTAAAACTACCAATTTCATGGATAAACTAGTGAATTAACGAAATGTAAGGGTAAATTAACCATTAATAATCAAAACCCATTAACTTTATACATAATTTACTCCCTTGCACCATGAAATGACTAAATTCATCCCTAAACCCTTTCCCGAACTACGTAAATTAGCAATTCTAAGGCTAAATGATTAAATACTAGTTAACGGGGATGAAATCCTTACCTTAACGAAGCCAAACAACGAAAATCTGATGAAAATCACTCAAAATCGCCTCTCCTTTTCCCCAAAATGTGTTTTAGAAAAATAAACTATCTTGGAGAATTTTGAAATTAAAACTGCAACTTTAGTCGCTATAGCGGCCGTTGACCGGATTGACCATCCCTATAGTGGGAATTTCTTCATCTACGGGATAGAATGTCTAGTTTTGCCCAAAAATCTCAATTTTTACAACACATCTTAAATCCGAGACAATTCAAATAATGCCCTTTACGCTAAGATCGATTTCGGGAGTTTTACTCACTCAAATTCAATTTCATAAATTCCAATGGGTTCCTTATCGTCTTGAATAACTAGAAATCAAATCAAACCCCACCAAACTTTCCCAATTCATTCCCAGATTTCTCTAGACCATACCTCACTCAGATTTTGTTCGAAACTAGCCTAGCCTGAAATTTATAACTTCAAATCCGGGAAGAATTTTAACAGTTTGTACATAACGATGAAAAATGGTCGTTACAGGAACTCACTTATTTTCTTCAAAAATATTTTCCAAGGAAACATTTTCCTTCATACCAAACATACCATTAATGTTATGATATTTGATTATCTCATATTCATGAAAATGTCTTTACAATTTGCAGTACAAAACCAATAGCTTGATTAACCAAAGAATTTTCTCCTTCAGATTCAAGTTGTTAGAGTACCAGACTATCAATGTACATTGTCTCAACTCTCAATAGGGGCGAAGTACAACAACAACATACCTAATTTAGTCCCATTTATGGGGTTCGAGAATGATAAAGCATACACAGACCTTATCCATATAAAGATATGGCACATAGGCGTAACATAATCCCAAAAACTAGCTCATGAGGGGAGGATTACCCAAGTCCATATAAACAAACCAACAGTCAAACATCATATAACATTAAAAAGAACTTTGAATCCTTGTGTGTAACCTATTTAAAACTATGATAATGTACTATTTTCCAATATTCAAGAAATATCTTTACATAACAAGATATCACTTAAGTCTACTAAGAACTATTTACCCTTGCCCCATTATCTCACTTGATGTTCAACTAGATCAGTCCTTTAATACCAAATCACCACCAGTATTGTCCAAATTGTCTGAAAAAATTGCCAAGCAATTTATAATAACTACCTGTTATGCTCAAGAAAACATGTTTGTTGGTATCAACCAGATCAGAAGCTTCAAAGTTCATGACATGTTACACCATATCAGTGAATACCTAATTCTAGAAGCACATCAGTAAGGAACTAGAGCTTGCTACATGAACTGCATTGGCACCAAAACTGCAGCCGACATGTCCAAACTCTTTCTTATCATCATCGCTATCAAGGTCTTTTGGAGTGACCCAATTTTGATAGATCTGACGCTTGATAAGGAATACATTAAAGAAATAGCTATCCAACATATTCCAAGTTTTGCGTGGGAATAGTCTCTTATAGTTCTCCCACAAATATTTTTTTGATGTATACCTTATCAAATCTTTAAACCTTTCTTCCTCCTCAGCTATCCATAAAAGTGAAACTTCCTCCCCTATGCGGACAAACCTCCAATGGAAGAACAAAGTGCCAAGCTCAAGTTTCAACTTAAGCTTCATCTTTGTAATATGGAGCCTGATTCATTCAGTAGATTACGGAAATAGACAATCACATGAATTTTGTCTTTCCTTTCCAATAGGATCAAACACAACCAAAGATGTTTGTTTTTCCACTTATGGAGGCTATATTCTTGTGACTTACCACTTAGAATCACTCTATGAAGTCACACCAGACTATTCAGGAACTTTAGCTTGGTAGAGAGGACCCACAAAAGCTTCAGGGTATGTTTGATGATCAATATATCTCCAGTTTTTTCTATTACTGGTATCTCAACAAGATCAACCCTTGTAAGATCTGGCACAATATCATCTTCTTTCTTCTGATGAGTTTCAACTTTTTTTTGAGAGGTCGTACATGAGCTGCAACCTCCAAAAAATACATTCTTTATCGAGGTTGCAGCTTGTATCTGACCTCTCAAAACAAAGTTGAAACTTATCAGAAGAAAGAAGATGATATTGTGCCAGATCTTACAAGTGTTGATCTTTTTGAGGTGCCAGTTATAGAAAAACTAAAGATTTTATTGATCAGCAAACATACCCTGAAGCTCTTGTGGGTCCTCTCTATCAAAATAGAGTCCTTGAATGGACTTGTATGATTTCTTGGAGTGATTCCAAGTGGTTAGGCACAAGAATATGGCCTTTATAAGTGGAAAAACCAACATCTTTAGTGGTGTTTGATCCTATTGGAAAGGGAAGACAAAGTTCATTTAATTGTTTATTTCCATAATCTGTTGAATGCATCGGGCTCCATATTACAGAGAAGAGGCCTAAGTTGAAGCATAATCTTGGTACTTTGTTCTTCCATTTAAGGTTTGATAACATGGGGAGGAAGTCTCGCTTTCATGCACAACTGAGGAGGAAAAAAGGTTTAAAGATTTGGTAAGGTCTACGTCGAAAAAGAAATTATGGAAGAACTATGTAACACCCCGTACCTTCCCAACCCTACTTGATGACATTGAATAAGAATTACTTAAGTGTCGAGAGTTATAAGGATGTATTTGGAAATGTTAAAGATGAGAAAAATTGAAATTTGGCCTTGTACATGTGACGAGTTTTTGTAGAAAGTGTTTTGTGCTTCCGTGGAGCATTTGTGTAATACCTCGTACACATTCTAGCCTCATTTGGTGACTTGGAGTCATGTTTACTTGATGATTAAACTCACTAAGTAAGTATTTGATGGTGTTTTGATAAGGTATTGGACGATACGCAAGTGTTGGAAAAATTGCCGAAAAATTCAGCAATACATGGAAACTTGCGCCACTGCCCTGTTTCAGGGGGTATGGCGCAAGCCCCTGAGATCAGAGAGGGTGCATTTCTTGCGCCATTGGCTTGTTTTGCAGCAGTGGCGCAAGGAACAAAGTTTTACCTTTCCGGAGTCGTTTTGTAACGCACTTCGACGACGCTTCTTGGATGGTTTCTTTTGGTTCTTTGGAGTTATTTGAGCATTGTTAAAGGTTCAAACACTTCAATATACTCCTACATACTCCTACATGATCAAATCATGAAATGTGAATAGTGATCCAAAATGTCCAATGAAACCAAGGGCGACTAAAATGTCTAGTTTTGCGATCGAAAGGACGAATGAGAATTGTTTAAGCGAATATTGTTGTGACATTATGGAATTATGTAAACATGTGATATATGGTGAATTTTACATGAAAGTTGATGGGCTAAGCTACATGTGCAATTGGGCCCAAAATGAGGGCCCAAAATGGAACAAAAGAGAAGGCCCAAAGGCAAAAATGACCCATTCTTCCAATATTTGATCAAGGAAACATACCAATTAATGCCACATGTGGCTAAGTATGACTTGGGGTCTATATAAAGGCCCCAAGATCAGATTTTTATTGTCCAAAGCTCTCATGCCTTTATGATGTTTTCTCAAATATTTCTCCAAGTTCCAAACCCTAAAGCAAAATATCCTTTGGACTCTTTGGCAAAGATCATCCTATTACAAGATTTGGTAAGTGTTTATTTTCATGGATTAACATATTATATGCATGGGAGATTATGTCTATTATGCTAGTTGTGTTGGCAAGGTGATGAATAGTGTATTTTTGCCTTTGGTGAAAGATGTGTCATCTTGGTAATTTGAACTTGAATTAGGCCTTGTGCCTTTGATGAAAAAGCATGGTATGGACAAAATATGAACATGTATGGTGTTATTTTTGGTATTAAACTTGTTCTTGTCTACAAGTGGAAATTTTGGGATTTTGGCCGATATGTGTTATGAGTTGTATTAAGGTACTTTGATAGATTATTTGTGATGTGTTATGGATAAGAAAGTGTAAAGGAGAAGTATTGTGGTGAAATGTATTGATTTTCATGTATTGGTCAATGTTGGGAATATTATGGAATTTTTGGAATAATAGTATGATCAATGGTTTTGTCAAGGGGAAATGACATGTTTAAAGGCAAACATGTAACTCATTGACATGGTATGCATTTGTAAAGTAATTGGTGGTTAATGTGAATTTCGTTATGTATTTATGTTGTAGAGTGACACATAAAGAAGGAGAGGGATTATTGTCTACGCATCGAAGGTTGTATATTCGTATTGCGAATCCAAGGTATGTAAGGTTACTTGTCCATATCTTTCTACGACAAATAGTGTCCACATTGATATGTCACTAGTCCTATCCCGAAATGTCCAAAGGTATTCCATATCCGATTAGCAATGGTCATTGTTATGAATTTCCTACTCTTTGATCATTTGTGAATCTCATGTTTCATCTTCATGGTTAATGTTCCAAAAGCTCAAATAAAGTTATGTTCCCATGTTCCATTGTTTCAATAGTGACTATACTTGTATCTCTTGTTCATGGATTATTGTCCAATGGTTCCAATGGTATCATGGTGCTAGTAATATGATATTTCTCATTGATATTTATTCACATGTCCTTCACTCATTGGTCAATGATTCAAAGTTTCCAACAATGTTGTGTTCCAAAGTTCCAAAGTGATGTGATGACTATCAAAGTATCAATCTCAAAGTAATGAACAAAGTAATGCAAATGTGGTCAATGATCAAGTACGGGTGGCAAGTCTAGGGGCATAAGCCTAGCTCGACTCGATCCCGATGTATTGTTTTATGGGTGGAAAGTCTAGGGGCGTAAGCCTAGCTCGACTCGATCCCGAGGTATGGATTTATGGGTGGCAGGTCTAGGGGCATAAGCCTAGCTCGACCCGATCCCGAGGCATTGATTTATGGGTGGCAAGTCTAGGGGCATAAGCCTAGCTCGACTCGATCCCAACATGACGATAAGTCATGGAAAGACCCACTGATCAGTAGGGGCCCGGGTACATTGTTATCATTGAGCATTGAGATAAAGAAAGTAAAGAAAGTAATGAAAGCAATCCACATGGTTTCCCAAAATGCAAAATGTTGACTTATTCACATTGATTATTCATATGTTTGAGTTCATTGAACTATTCATGTATTGTACAGTTTCATTTGAGCCTTGCATACTCAGTACTTATTTCGTACTGACCCCTCTCGGGGAATTTACCTTACTTGCTGCAGGCGCAGGTCCCAGTAGGCCTCCCCAGTATATTGCCAGTGTTAGCGGTTCTTTGGTGAGCTCCAGCTCATTCGGGGCTTCTCCGAGTCAGAGTGTATATATGTTTTGATATTGTACATTGTGTATAAAGCGGGGACTTGTCCCGACTTTTGGGTTATGTTGGTCAATGCATCTGTTAGAGGCTTTTGTAGACGTACGTGGGTATATGTGTATAAGGTGACTCATGAAGTTATGTTTTGATGGCCTCAACGGCCAAGTTTCTCATATGTATATGTATTTACGTCACATGTTCTATGTTTTTTGATTTTAGCCTCTCATGTTTCTATGTGATAGTAGTGTTTTCTATGACATGCATACGAAGGAATAGAAGCAAAGATTGGTTCTCTCGGGCCTTGTCGGCTTCGGGTGCCAATCACGCCTCGTTGGGATTCGGGGCGTGACAAACTATAAGAGACTATTCCCATCCAAGACTTAGAATATGTTGGCTACTTATTACTTTAATATATTCCTTATCAAACATTGGAGCTATCAAAATTGGGTTACTCCAAAAAACCTCGATAGCGATGATGATGAGAAAGTGTTTGGATGTGTTGGCAACAGTTTTGGTGCCAATGTAGTTCATGTAGCAAGCTCTAGTTCTTTACTGACATGCTTCCAGAATAAGGTATCCACTGTCTGGTGTAACATGTCATGAATTTTGAAGCTTCTGTTTTGGTTGATACCAACAAACATGTTTTCGTAAACACAGCAGGCAGTTATTATAGCTTGCTTGGAAATTTTGACAGACAATTTGGATAATACTAGTGGTAATTTGGTGTTGCTGGTGCTTTGCTTATATGACACCTAGGCCTAACTCAACCCCAAAAGCTAGCTCGTGAGGGGAGTATTTCCCAAGTTCATATAAGCAAACCGCCAGCTCATTCCCTAACCAATGTGAGACTTTTACCAACTCTAACACCCCGCTTCACGCCCAGGTCCCAACTGGAGTGTGGAATTGGAGCCCAAATAGGATGAACCTGGCTCTAACAACATGTAAAGATATGGCACCTATTGGGTTCTAGTGATAAAATCTGAATGAAAAATGGAGAGAAGAAAATGAAGGGAAAGTGAATTGTGTTTTCACTTTATGCAAACTGCTCTCCCACATTGGTTAGAGAAAGGAACTTTTTCATGCTTAAATATAGAATAATTCCTTCATGTGGGATACAAGAAGAATACAAGCCTCGTGCCATTGTTGTCGCTCGCTCAACTTCGGCTTTGACTTTGGATTTGGCAAATAATCGATTGAGAGACTATCTTTTCGAACAAAATTCATTTGAAACTTGAGAGTTAATGATGTTTTAATCCAAAGATCCACTATGAAATTTTTTCTCCATTTGTGGACATATGTCACAATGCACATCGAAGGGACGTGACCCTTCAAGGTACTGTTTGAGAATGAAAATTGGGACATGTGGACATGCACGGCTACGCATGTCCGAAAAAACTTTTTGTTTTGAGAAAAAGCCGACATGCGACCGCATGTGTCCATGTGCGGGCGTAAATGGGTCTGTATGTGGTCCGATTATTTCAAAAAGTTACAACTTTTAATAAACCACTATCTTAGAGATGAGATAGAGAGATTATTTCTGATAGACCCCCGGCTCAAGATAAAAATAATACGATAAATTATAACACACTCTAAAATAAGACAAGCACTATGACTTCTAGCATGGGTATAAAAATAAATACCTCCTACCTACTAGTAAGGACGCACTTCTTCCTGCTAACCTTCTACCCTAATTTGCATCCTCTACACCTTCCTATCTAGGGTTATGTCTTAGGTAAGCTGAAGCTGGTCCATGTCATGTCTAATCACCTCCCTCCAATATTTCTTCGGTCTACCTCTACCTCATATGAATCTATTCCTAGCAAGCCTCTCACACCTTCGCACAGAAGCATTCAGGCATCTCTTCATCACATGCCCAAACTATCTCAACCTTTCTTTCCACATCTTGACTTCCACCAAAGCCACTCCCATCTTATCTCGAATAACCTTATTTCTAATCTTATTTTTCCTAGTAATCCCACGTATCCATCTAAGCATTCTCATCTCTGCCACCTTCATCTTTTAGGAATGTGAGTTCTTGATTAGCCAACATTCCAACACATACAACATAGCTGGTCTAACTACCTCTCTATGAAATTTGCCTTTGAGTTTAGGAGTCACCATCTTATCACACAAAATTCTAGAGGAGGTCCTCTATTTCACCCACCCTGCCCTAATAGGGTAAGTTACATAGATCATAGATCCAAGATACTTAAAACTATCCCTTTTTTGGATGGCCTGAGTATTTAGTTTTACAACCACATCAGCCTCAGGCATCACTTTGCTGAACTTACACTTCAAATATTCCGTCTTGGACGTACTCAACCTAAATCCTTTAGACTTTAAGGCTTGCATCCAAACCTCTAACTTAGAATTAACTCTACCACATATCTCTTCTATCAGGACTATATCATCCATAAATAGCATACACTATGGTACCTCACCTTGAATTTTCCACGTCAATACATCTATCACCAAGGAAAATAAGAATGGGTTAAAAATCAAACCTTGGTGTAACCCCATCAAGACAGAAAAGTGCTGTGAGTCCCATTCCTTAGTCCGAACACGAGTCTTGGCTCCATCGTACATATCCTTAATCGCCCTAGTATACACCACAGGTACACCTCTAGCCTCTAAATACCTCTAGAGAACCTCCCCAGGGTCTCTATCATAGGCCTTTTCTAGATCGATGAACACCATGTGCAAGTCTTCCTCCTCTTCCTATATTGCTCCATCTGTCTCTTTACTATATGGATGGCTTCAGTAGTCTAGCATCCTGGCATAAATTAGTATCTAGGACATTCTCACGGGTTATTGGTTAAATAAGGTTTGAAGACACTTATGTCTGGGGTTTAGTACATGGATGAAATTTGTCCCCTGCAGGTCATGGCTAAAGGGTGGACGTATTACCCATAGCGTGTATGTACGAGGTTCAAGTGAGTTTGATGGTTTCATGAGTGAACCGAGGAATATATTTATCTATGCTTGATAGTTACTTAAGTTGTCTTGACTTGTTGACTTGGCTTGAAATAACTTGACAGTTGTTTAAAATCTTAAACTGCTATTTGGTGCTATGTGCTAAGTGTATAATTGTTTTGAGCATGGATTAACTTGTTGTACTATAATTTAGTTAAGTGTTTATATTTTCATCTTAGGTTGGCCAAATGACCCTACCAATACAATGTTGTTCTTGTGTGCTTAAGGGATAGAGATCACCGGGATTCGAGCATTTTCTTAGTTGATTTGTTGGATTCAAATAAATTGGTCATCAAAATATAGGTCACTGGAATATTATCGTCAGAGGGACACCAGATAGTGGATCTGGTACCTAAAATAAAGTAGGACAAAAAATACAAAAGAAAACGTACAGATTTGAGCAGATGAAACCCTCACCGGAGATCAAAGCAGTGTAGTATGGCGGAGAGCGGCGACGACAGTGTTGCGTGCTGGCACAATGGCAGAGACAACAGTGGTGAGTCCAAGCTAGGTAGAAAAGGGGACTACGGCGACAGAAAATAAAATAGAGAGAATGAACAAGATCTGAGCCGATGAAACCCTAATCTTCCTACAAAAACATATAAAGTAGAAAATTAAAAATGATAAATCAGTACTATGGCCTCATTTTTATTTTGTTCAAAAAATTATCTAGATTTATATTGAAGAAATTTAATTCTGTAGATCGCGAAATCTAGTTTCAGTAAAATTAAACCATTCACCATTTCGATGTTTCTACGACAAGATATGAATTTTCTACCATAAACGTGCTAAATTGTAAAAAAGTGAGAATTATCAAAAGGAAAAGAGAAGAAACTACCTTGCATTGTGCTCCCTCATCATGGCTTGTGACACTGCAGCTGATGCAAAATAATGAAGAGCATATCTATATTTATAGAGATCCTAAAGAAGGCTATTAGAGTGTAACACCTCAGTCAAAATCAAAAAAAAAATTTAAAAAAAATTTACTATTCATGACACTATTCACGTGGCGTGAATGACAGTCACGTGGCGTGAGTCTGTGTCGTGAGTGGACTTCAGAACGTTGAAAAAATGGTCTGATTTCCACGGCACGAGTCACGGGGCGTGATTCACAGTCACGGGACGTGAGTGGTGTTGTGGATGAGCTTCAGAAACTTGGTCGAGTCGTCTGAGTTTCACGACAGGACCCACGTGGCGTGACTGGGTTCCATGACACTATTCACGACACCGTGAAACTTTGCCGGCTTTGTTGACCCACTTTTGACTTGATGAAATTTTGGAGTGTGAGACCCATTAAAGGTGTTGGGCTGGATCTTTATTATGTATTTTAGGCCCAAAATCATGTAAGAAGACATGGGCCTTAATAAATAAAAGGAAGACCCATTTAACTTGGATCAAATAAGTGGCCAAGGATTATTTTGACTTAAGGGGCCATCTATAAAGGTGAAAAATCAGCTTTAATTCATTGGAACTCTCATATTTTTTCTAGATATTTCTCAAAGGCTCCTCATCTCTCAAAAACCCTAAGGCAACAACACTAGTTGGGACAAGATCACCTCTTTGCAATTATTGGTAAGTGTCTATTCTTATGGATTAATTCATTATGGGCTTAAGATGGTATTTATAGCATGATGGTTATGTTAGCAAGGTGTTGATTAGTGCACCTTTAGTTTTGCTAAAAGATGTGTCATGTTTATGACTTACACTTGAAGGAAGCTTGAGATCTTGAAGGAAGGATTGACTTGTTATCTTCACATATAGGACTTAATTAGAAGGCTAAGGTATGTAAGGTTTCTCTTCTCTATGCCTATTGGTCACACCTATTGTTCATATTTTGTCCGACCTTACTTATCCTCCGAAATGTCGTAAAGTGTCTCATTCCAAGTAAATACTTAGCAATTGTTGTTTGTATACCTTTTATTCATTGCCGATGGCTTCCAAGTGTCCATAATGTCACAACCACCAAATGTATCATCCTCATAATTAAAGAATTGAAGTAATGCATATAAGTGTTTCTTGAGTACGGGTGGTAGCTCGAGGGGGCGTAAAGCCCAGCATAGAGACGATCCCGATTGCTATTGGATATAGGGGGTATCCCGAAGGGGTCAAAACCTAGCTAGGGACGAACCTACTTATTGATTATGGGTGGTAGCTCAAAGGGGCATAAGCCTAGCTAGAGACGATCCCAATGTTATGACCCACTGATTAGTCGGGGCCCGGGTATGATATGAGTTGTTGATGATAATGAACGTAAAAGCAAGGTAATGAATATAATGTACATGTTTTTCCCATATACAAAATGGTGGTTCTCCATATTGTTTATTTGTTGATATTTGATTCCATTTGAGTTCTTATTTGTCATACAGTTGCTTATCGCCTTACATACTCAGTACATTCTTTCGTACTGACCCCTTGTGGGATTTACCTTGCTGCAGGCGCAGGTGCTAGTAGACCCCCACAGTAGGATTTGGACTTTCTGCGTATAGTTGGTGAGCTCCAGGCTGATTCGGGGCTTTCCGGGTCGTATGTACATGTTGATTTTGATGTTGTGTACATGTTTGTGTAAAGCGGGGACTTGTCCCGATTTTAGATTTGGCTTGATGTCTTCTAGAGGCTTTGTAGACGTTGTACAGTAAACGAAGGGGATGTCTTCTCATTTTGACTTTGCGGCCCTACCGGCCTAGTTTCTTATGTATATAAATGTCTTTACACGCTTTCAGTTTCACGATTGTGTCCATATGCGTACATATTATGCTCCATTCGAATGTATAGGTTGGTTCTCTCGGGCCTCAACGGCTTCGGGTGCCATGTCCGCCCCGTTGGAACTCGAGGCGTGATAAAAGTGGTATCAGAGCGGGTAGTCCTAGGGTGTCTACAAAGCCGTGTCTGAGTAGAGTCTTTCTTATGGATGTGATGTGCACCACATTTATAAGTTGGAGGCTACGGGACATTTAGGAGGTGTTTCTTTTCTTCAAATCTTAGATCGTGCAATAGAGCTAAAGTTGTCGGGAGACTATTATATCTAACCATTGTTTTCTTTCATTCTTTTTCATGGTAGTGCAAATGCCGATCACAAGAAAAGGTAAAGGCAAAACTAAGAGGTTAGACAGACTTGCCGGGGAAGGTACTAGTAGACCACAACCTAGTCAGGGTGAAGCTGAAGCTGAAAGTTAATTTGCATCGCGGGCTTCTTCTACTATTCCAGCACCGGAAGGGTCAGGAGGTAGAGAAGTACCCGCAGAACCGCCTATGAATGCCACGGATCAGGATTTGAGGAATGCAGTACAGATGTTGACGCAGTTAGTTGCTGCACAAAGCCAAGGACGAGCTGGTCCAACCACAGGTGAGGATAGTGCGGCTAGGGCAGCCAGTCGTCGAACACAGGATTTCCTGAAACTAGATCCTCCCATGTTTACTGGATTGGATCTGAACGAGGACCCACAAGATTTTATTGATCAAATTCACCGGGCTTTGGAGGTTATGCATGTATCCGGTGGGGAAACGGTTGAACTTGCGGCCTATAGATTGAAGGGAGAAGCAATATTGTGGTATGAGGATTGGAAGAGATCAAGGGGCATCGGTGCACTTCCTGTGGGCTGGGAAGAATTTAAAGTAGCGTTCCTTGATCATTACCTCCCATATGAGGTCAGGGAGGCACGTGCAGACCAGTTTCTAAATCTGCGCCAGGGAACCATGAGTGTCAGAGAATACAGCTTGCAGTTTAATTCTTTGGCTCGCTATGCTCCAAATATGGTGGCCACAATGACAGACAGATTCCATTGATATGTGGACAGATTGGAACCCTATTTGGTGCGGGACTGCACTATTGCTGCTTTGAACAGAGATATGGACATAGCCAAAATTCAGGCTTTCGCCCAAAAGATGGAAGATCAGAGACAAAGAAGAAGGATACAGGAGTTTGAAAAGGGCCATCAAAAAGGGCTCGACCTATGGGTTAATCTATGGTATCCCAAGGAGTACCTAGGCCTCGGATGTTTCCTACACCGCCTAGGCCATCATTTTCTCATTCCCCTGCAGGCACTTCGTCTCAGTTCTGAGGGTCTCGAGGTGGTTATGTTGGGCAGAGCAGTGGTTTCGATTCACAGAGTGCCGGGTTTTCTCGTCCTCCGTGTCAGCATTGTGGAAAACCTCATTTAGGTGAATGTCGGTTGAGGACGAATGCTTGTTTTTGGTGCGGTATGATGGGACACATCATGCGAGAGTGCCCACGAAGAGGCGTCGGTAATATGACGCAACCTATGGGATCAACCGTTGCATCTTCATCATCGGTTCCTTTCCTTGGTAGAGGGGTACAGCCTATGGGGCGTGGCAGAGGTTCGGGAGGAGCAGCTAGTTCTAGCGGAACCCAGAATCGTACATATGCTCTAGTAGACAGGCAGAATCGTACATATGCTCTAGTAGACAGGTAGAATTCAGAGGCTTCTCCTGATGTCGTTACAGGTATATTATCTGTTTTATCCCATCCTGTATATGCGTTGATTGATCCGGGTTCTACTTTATCATATGTTACGCCATTAGTTGCGAAAAAATTCAACAGAACGCCGGAATTCTTAGTTAAGTCCTTTGAAGTATCTACGCCTGTCGGTGAATCCATTATAGCTAAGAGGGTTTATCGTAACTGTATAGTCACTGTTGGTGGTCATGATACAGTGGTCGATCTTATTGAGCTAGATATGGTAGATTTTGATGTTATCATGGGAATGGATTGGTTAGCGTCCTGTTATGCCATGGTGGGCCAAACGAAGAAGGTATCTTTTCATTTTCCGTAAATGACCGTCCTTGAGTGGAAAGGGGATGTTGGCGCACCGAGGAGTAAATTTATTTCCTATCTCAAGGCAAGGAAGATGATATCTAAGGGGTATATATGCCACCTAGTAAGGGTGCAGGATATTGATGTGATGCCACCAACTCCTCAAACGGTTCCGGTAGTCAATGAATTTCTTGATGTATTTCCTGAAGATCTCCCATGGTTACCTCCAGAGCGGGAGATAGAATTTGGTATTGATGTCATGCCAGGCACTCAGCCTATTTCTATCCCTCCGTATAGAATGGCTCCAGCAGAATTACGAGAATTGAAGGAGCAATTAAAAGATTTGCTGGATAAGGGATTTATCAGGCCTAGCATGTCCCCGTGGGGTGCACCAGTCTTATTCGTACGGAAGAAAGATGGTACGTTGAGAATGTGCATCGACTATCGGCAGTTGAATAAGGTAACGATCAAGAATAAATATCCCCTCCCCAGAATTGACGATCTATTTGATCAGTTGTAGGGTGCCACATGTTTTTCAAAGATTGACTTGAGGTCGGGTTACCATCAAGTTAAGGTCAAAGACAAAGACATACCCAAGACAGCCTTCCGAACACGGTATGGACATTATGAATTTTTAGTCATGTCGTTTGGACTAACAAATGCACCAGCTGTTTTCATGGATCTGATGAATAGGGTGTTTAAGCCATTTCTAGACGTGTTTGTGACGGTGTTTATAGATGATATTCTGGTTTATTCACGATCAGAAGAAGACCATGCTACTCATCTACGACAGGTGTTACAGATTCTGCGTGAACGGAAGCTATATGCCAAGTTTTCAAAATGTGAGTTTTGGCTAAAATCTGTAGCATTCTTGGGTCACATTGTCTCAGGTGAAGGAATACGGGTTGACACCCAGAAGATAGAGGCGGTCAAGAACTGGCCACGACCTACGACACCCACAGAGATTTTGTAGTTTTCTGGGACTCGCAGGGTATTATCATAGGTTTGTCGAAGGGTTTTCTTCCATTGCTGCACCTCTAGCTAACTTAACACATAAGGCAGTTAGGTTTCAGTGGAACGACGCCTGTGAGAAAAGTTTTCAAGAGCTGAAAGATAAATTGACTTCCACACCTGTCCTAGTACTTCCCGAAGGCACAGACGGGTATGCAGTTTATTGTGATGCTTCCGGAATTGGCCTTGGGTGTGTATTGATGCAGCACGGTCGAGTAATAGCGTATGCCTCACGACAGTTGCGGCCACATGAGAGAAATTATCCCACACATGATCTTGAATTAGCAGCTGTGATATTTGCTTTAAAGATATGGCGTCATTACTTGTATGGGATTTATGTTGATATCTATACTGATCATAAAAGTTTGCAATATATCTTTAAGCAGAAGGAATTAAATCTGAGGCAGCGAAGATGGCTCGAATTATTGAAAGACTATGATGTCGATATCTTGTACCATCCAGGCAAAGCAAATGTGGTAGCGGATGCTCTTAGTCGTAAAGCAGTCATTACTGACCAATCCATAGAAAAACAAGATATAGTCAGAGACCTACAGCAATTAGCCAGTTTGGGGGTCCGTCTTCTTGAATCTCCAGATGACAGGGTTATTGTGCAACATGCAGCAGAATCGTCCTTAATAACCGAGGTAAAGGAGAAACAGTATGCAGATCCTCTGTTACTGCAGCTGAAAGAGAATGTGCAGCCAGAGTTGACAAAGGCATTCGATCTTACACAAGAAGGGGTACTTCAATGCCAAGGTAGATTATGTGTACCGTATGTAGACGAGTTAAAGAAGCAGATTATGACAGAGGCACACCATTCACGGTATTCTATACATCCAGGAGCTACAAAAATGTACCATGATTTGAAAGACATATATTGGTGGGGGAATATGAAGAAGAACGTTGCGGAGTTTGTAGCTCAGTGTCCAAATTGCCAGCAGGTGAAGTGGAACATCAGAAATCGGGAGGTTTTATTCAATGTATCAATCTTCCAGTTTGTAAGTGGGATATGATTAACATGGATTTCATTACAGGTTTGCCTCGTACACTCCAAAAGGTTGATTCCATATGGGTCATAGTTGACAGGCTTACCAAGTCAGCGCATTTCCTCCCAGTCAGGACCACTTATACAGCCGAAGATTATGCAAGGTTGTATGTGAAAGAAATAGTACGATTACATAGGATTCCATTTTCTATTATATCAGACAGAGGGGCTCATTTTTGGAAATCCTTCCAAAAGAGCTTGGGGACACAGGTGAATTTGAGTACGGCCTTTCATCCTAAGACAGATGGTCAAGCAGAGCGTACAATTCAAACACGTGAAGACATGCTACGAGCTTGCGCAATGGATTTTAAAGGCAGCTGGGACGATCATTTACCACTTGTTGAATTTGCCTACAACAATAGCTATCATTCAAGTATTCGAATGGCACCTTATGAAGCTTTATATAGAAGAAGATGTCGATCACCTATCGGATGGTTCGAAGCGGGTGAGACTGCCTTACTTGGGCCAGACCTCGTTCATCAAGCCATGGAGAAAGTGAAGGTGATACAACAACGGTTGCACACAGCCCAAAGCCGACACAAGTCATACGCCGATGTCAGACGAAGAGGGCTTGAATTTGCCATAGGTGATTGGGTATTCTTGAAGGTGTCGCCGATGAAAGGGGTAATGAGGTTTGGAAAGAAAGGAAAGTTAAGTCCACGGTATATAGGTCCATATGAAATTGTCAAAAGATTTGGACAAGTTGCATATGAATTGGCACTACCCCAAGAACTCTCCACAGTCCACCCGGTGTTCCATGTGTCGATGCTTCAAAAGTGCATAGGAGAGCCATCTCAAATTGCTCCCATTGAAGATGTGCAAATCACAGAAAATCTCACATATGAAGAAGTGCCTATTGCTATTCTAGACAGACAAGTAAAGAAGTTGAGGAATAAAGAAGTGGCTTCTGTAAAGGTACTTTGGAGAAATCAGCAAGTAGAAGAGATTACATGGGAAGCAGAAGAACAGATGAAATCAAATTACCCACATTTGTTTCACACGGAAGAACAAGTCCAAAGTACAGAAGGAGAGCAATAACAAGTAAGCCTACATCTATTTGTCAATATGGTATGAATATGTATGTATATATGATGTCTAATGAGATTAGCATTTGAGTAACCTGGATACTGTTATTAACATTCGAGGATAAATGTTTCCAAGGAGGGAAGAATGTAACACCTCAGTCAAAATCAAAAAAAAAAAAAAAATATTTACTATTCACGACACTATTCATGTGGCGTGAATGACAGTCACGTGGCGTGAGTCTGTGTCGTGAGTGGACTTCAGAACGTTGAAAAAATGGTCTGATTTCCACGGCACGAGTCACGGGGCGTGATTCACAGTCACGGGACGTGAGTGGTGCCGTGGATGAGCTTCAGAAACTTGGTCGAGTCGTCTGAGTTTCACGATAGGACCCACGTGGCGTGACTGGGTTCCACGACACTATTCACGACACCGTGAAACTTTGCCGGCTTTGTTGACCCACTTTTGACTTGATGAAATTTTGGAGTGTGAGACCCATTAAAGGTGTTGGGCTGGATCTTTATTATGTATTTTAGGCCCAAAATCATGTAAGAAGACATGGGCCTTAATAAATCAAAGGAAGACCCATTTAACTTGGATCAAATAAGTGGCCAAGGATTATTTTGACTTAAGGGGCCATCTATAAAGGTGAAAAATCAGCTTTAATTCATTGGAACTCTCATATTTTTTCTAGATATTTCTCAAAGGCTCCTCATCTCTCAAAAACCCTAAGGCAACAACACTAGTTGGGACAAGATCACCTCTTTGCAATTATTGGTAAGTGTCTATTCTTATGGATTAATTCATTATGGGCTTAAGATGGTATTTATAGCATGATGGTTATGTTAGCAAGGTGTTGATTAGTGCACCTTTAGTTTTGCTTAAAGATGTGTCATGTTTATGACTTACACTTGAAGGAAGCTTGAGATCTTGAAGGAAGGATTGACTTGTTATCTTCACATATAGGACTTAATTAGAAGGCTAAGGTATGTAAGGTTTCTCTTCTCTATGCCTATTGGTCACACCTATTGTTCATATTTTGTCCGACCTTACTTATCCTCCGAAATGTCGTAAAGTGTCTCATTCCAAGTAAATACTTAGCAATTGTTGTTTGTATACCTTTTATTCATTGCCGAGGGTTTCCAAGTGTCCATAATGTCACAACCACCAAATGTATCATCCTCATAATTAAAGAATTGAAGTAATGCATATAAGTGTTTCTTGAGTACGGGTGGTAGCTCGAGGGGGCGTAAAGCCCAGCATAGAGACGATCCCGATTGCTATTGAATATAGGGGGTATCCCGAAGGGGTCAAAACCTAGCTAGGGACCAACCTACTTATTGATTATGGGTGGTAGCTCAAAGGGGCATAAGCCTAGCTAGAGACGATCCCAATGTTATGACCCACTGATTAGTCGGGGCCCGGGTATGATATGAGTTGTTGATGATAATGAACGTAAAAGCAAGGTAATGAATATAATGTACATGTTTTTCCCATATACAGAATGGTGGTTCTCCATATTGTTTATTTGTTGATATTTGATTCCATTTGAGTTCTTATTTGTCATACAGTTGCTTATCGCCTTACATACTCAGTACATTCTTTCGTACTGACCCCTTGTGGGATTTACCTTGCTGCAGGCGCAGGTCCTAGTAGACCCCCACAGTAGGATTTGGACTTTCTGCGTATAGTTGGTGAGCTCCAGGCTGATTCGGGGCTTTCCGGGTCATATGTACATGTTGATTTTGATGTTGTGTACATGTTTGTGTAAAGCGGGGACTTGTCCTGATTTTAGATTTGGCTTGATATCTGCTAGAGGCTTTGTAGACGTTGTACAGTAAACGAAGGGGATGTCTTCTCATTTTGACTTTGCGGCCCTACCGGCCTAGTTTCTTATGTATATAAATGTCTTTCCACGCTTTCAATTTCACGATTGTGTCCATATGCGTACATATTGTGCTCCATTCGAATGTATATGTTGGTTCTCTCGGGCCTCAACGGCTTCGGGTGCCATGTCCACCCCGTTGGAACTCGAGGCGTGACATAGAGATGTTGGGCGATGTGGGACAATAGTTATCCAATACAAACTAGGTCGATGTGGGACAATAATTGTCCAATACAAACTAGGTCGATGTGGGACAATAATTGTCCAATACAAACTACGTAAAAAAATGTTGCAACAAAGCTCCCCCAATCACGTGCAAATTGGAGAATCTAGTTCTCCATTTCTTTTCTTTTCATTTTGTCACGCCCCGAATCCCATCGAGACATGATTGGCACCCGTAGCCGATAAGGCCCGAGAGAACCAACCTTTGCCTATGCTCAATCATATGCATATAATATTCATCACCACCATTGCATCATATTATGAAATACGAATAAAGGAGAACATGGGACATAGTTATACATACACATGAAACATGGCCGTTGAGGCCATCCAGGCAAAACGACATATGTCTTTTACACTGTACACCCACATCCGTCTACAAAAGCCTCTAACAAGAGCATTGACCAAAATGAACCATAAGTCGGGACAAGTCCCCGCTTATACAACATGTACAATACCAAAACATATATACACCCTGACTCGGAGAAGCCCCGAATGAGCTGGAGCTCACCAAAGAACCGCTAACACTGGCAGTCTACTGAGGAGGCCTACTGGGACCTGCGCCTGCAGCAAGTAAGGTAAATTCCCCGAGAGGGGTCAGTACGAAATAAGTACTGAGTATGCAAGGCTCAGATGAAACTATACAACACATGAATATTTCAATGAATATGTCAATGAACTCAAAACATATGAAGAATCAATGTGCATAAGTCACCATTTGGTATTTTGGGAAACCATGTGGATTGCTTTCATTACTTTATTTGCTTTCTTTATCTCAATGCTCAATGATAACAATGAACCCGGGCCCCTACTGATCAGTGGGTCTTTTCATATCATAACATCATATTGGGATCGAGTCGAGCTAGGCTTATGCCCCTAGACTTGCCACCCATAAATCAATACATCGGGATCGAGTCGAGCTAGGCTTACGCCCCTAGACTTGCCACCCATAAATCAATACATCGGGATCGAGTCGAGCTAGGCTTATGCCCCTAGACTTGCCACCCATAAATCCATATCTCGGGATCGAGTCGAGCTAGGCTTACGCCCCTAGACTTGCCACCCGTACTTGATCATTGACCACATTTGCATTACTTTGATCTTTTCTTTGAGATTGTTACTTTGATAGTCATAACATCACATTGTTGGAAACTTTGAATCACTGACCAATGGGTAAGAGACATATGAATAAATATCAATGAGAAATATAACATTACTAGCACCATGATACCATTGGAACCGTTGGACAATAATCCATGAACAAGAGAAACAAGTGTAGTCACTATTGAAACATTGGAACATAACCTTATTTGAGCTTTTGGAACATTAATCATGAGTATGAGAAATGGGATTCGCAATTGTTCAATGAGTAGGAAATATATGACAATGACCATGGATAAGTGCATATGGGATACCTTAGTACATTTCGGAATAGAACTAGTGAAATGTCAATGTGAACACTATTGGCCGTAGAAAGATACGGACAAAGTAACCTTGCATACCTTGGATTCGCAATACGAATATACAACCTTTGATGCGTATACAATAATCCCTCTCCTTCTTTATTTGTCACTCTACAAATATATAACGAAATTCACATTAACCACCAATTACTTTACAAATGCATACCATGTCAATGAATTACATGTTTGGCTTTAAACATGTCATTTCCCCTTGACAAAACCATTGATCATACTATTATTCCAAAATTTCCATAATATTCCCAACATTGACCAATACATAAAAATCAACACATTTCACCACAATACTTCTCCTTTACACCTTCTTATCCTTAACATATCCCAAATAAGCCATCAAAGTACCTTAATACAACTCATAACACATATCGGCCAAAATCCCATAATTTTCACTTTTTGACAAGAACAAATTTAATGCCAAAAATAACACCATACATGTTCATATTTTGTCCATACCATGCTTTTTCATCAAAGGCACAAGGCCTAATTCAAATTCAAATCACCAAGATGACACATCTTGCACCAAAGGCAAAAATACACTATTCATCATTTTGCCAACACAACTAGCCTAATATACATAATCTTCCATGTATATAATATGTTAAACCATAATAATAAACACTTACCAAATCTTGGAATATGTTGATCTTGTCCAAAGGGTCCAAAGGAGTTATTTGCCTTAGGGTTTGGTAATGAGAAAAAGGTTTGATAATTAGCTAAAAGGCATGGGAGTTTTTATGTGAAGGAAAATCTGATCTTGGGGCCTTTATATAGACCCCAAGTCATTCTTAGCCATTTCTTTGGCATCACATGTGGTCCAATGAGAAGAATGGGTCTTTTTGCCCTTTGGGCCAATGCTTTAAATTCCAATTTGGGCCTCATTTTGGGCCCAATAACACATATCCATGAACTTCCATGTATTATTCACACTATATATCATGTTTACGTAATTCCATCATGTCACGACAATATTCTTTTAAACAATTCTCATTCGTCCTTTCGATCGCAAAAAATTGGAATTCTAGTCACCCTTGGCCTCATTGAACATTTTGGATCACTATTCACATTTCATGATTTGATCATGTAGGAGTATGTAGGAGTGTATTGAAGTGTTTGAATCTTTAACAATGCTCAAATAACTCCAAAGAACCAAAAGAAACCATCGAGAAATCGTCGTAGAATTGCATTACGAAACGACGCCGGAAAGGGCATACTTTTGTGCCTTGCGCCACACCCCCTGAAACAGGGTAGTGGCGCAAGTTTTGGGCCTTCTCTGAATTTTCTGCAGGCTAGTGGCTTGCGCCACACCCCTGAAACAGGGTAGTGGCGCAAGTTTCAGCACTTTGCTGAAATTTCCGGCCACTTCTCCAATGTTTACGTATCGTCCAATCCTTTATCCAAACACTACAAAATACTTACTTAGTGATCTTAAACATCAAGTAAACATGACTTAAAGTCACCAAATGAGGTTAGAATATGTACGAGTTCTTACCCAAATGCTCCACGAAATCACAACACACCTCCTACGAAGATCTAATCGCACATGTTAAGTCCGATATCAAATGTTTCACCAATGACACTATAAAACACATACGCATGGCATCTCAACACCTATGTAGGTATGATCCCAAGGTATCAAGTGAGTTTATAAAGTACGGGGTGTTACATTCTTCCCCCCTTAGAAACATTCGTCCTCGAATGTTAACAACATTGTCTTATATACAACAAATGCATCTTTACTTTAACATACCTATACACATTCACATAATGCTCTTAAATACTTACTTGTTATTGTTCCATCTCCGCACTGTGAACTTCTTGGTCCATTTGAAATAGATGGGGATACTTGTATTTCATCTTTTCTTCCGCTTCCCATGTGATCTCCTCTACGTGTTGGTTTCTCCAAAGGACTTTTACGGATGCTATGTCTTTGTTCCTCAATCTCTTTACTTGTCGATCTAGGATAGAAATGGGCGCCTCTTCATAAGTGAGATCCCCTGTAACTTGAACATCCTCTACGAGAACAATACGAGACGGATCTCCTATGCATTTCCGAAGCATCGACACATGAAAGACCGGATGGACTAGGGACAATTCTTGCGGTAAGGCTAATTCATATGCGACTTGCCCAAATCTTCTAATAACTTCATAGGGGCCTATGTAATGTGGACTCAATTTTCCTTTCTTTCTGAACCGCATTACCCCTTTCATCGATGACACCTTTAAAAACACCCAATCACCTATGGCAAATTCAAGCCCTCTTCTTCTAACATCGGCATATGACTTGTGACGACTTTGAGCCGTTTGTAACCGTTGTTGGATAACTTTAACTTTCTCCATGGCTTGGTGAACAATATCTGACCCAAGTAAAGCAGTTTCACCTGCTTCGAACCATCCAATTGGTGATCTACATTTCCTTCCATACAAGGCTTCATAAGGTGCCATTTTAATACTTGAATGATAGCTATTGTTATATGCAAATTCAATAAGAGGCAAATGGTCATCCCAACTACCTTGAAAATCCAACGTACAAGCTCGTAGCATATCTTCAAGTGTCTGGCTAGTACGTTCTGCTTGTCCATCAGTCTGAGGATGGAAAGCCGTACTCAAATTCACCTGAGTACCTAAACTCCGCTGAAAAGATTTCCAAAAGTGTGCTGTGAACTGTGCTCCTCTGTCTGATATAATAGAAAGTGGAATACCATGCAAACGTACTATCTCTTTCACATACAACTTTGCATAATCCTCAGCTGTATAGGTCGTCTTGACCGGTAGAAAATGCGCTGATTTAGTAAGGCGGTCCACTATGACCCATATGGAATCAAACTTCCGCAATGTACGGGGCAAACCCGTAATGAAATCCATATTAATCATATCCCACTTCCAGACTGGAAGATTGATACATTGCATGTAACCCCCCGGTTTCTGATGTTCCACTTTCACTTGTTGACAATTCGGGCATTGCGCGACAAATTCCGCAATGTTCTTTTTCATGTTGCCCCACCAATACACCTCTTTCAATTCATGGTACATTTTAGTAGCGCCCGGGTGAATGGAATAACGCGAATGATGCGCTTCTGTCATTATTCGTGTCCTCAGTTCATGTACATCCGGTACACATATTCTCCCTTGACATTGAAGCACCCCTTCCGGTGTAATATCAAATGCCTTGGTCAAATTCTGCTGCACATTTTCCTTTAGCTGCACTAAAATAGAATCCGCAAATTGCTTTTCTTTCACTTCAGCTATCAAGGAGGATTCTGCTGCATTCTGCACCATAACTCTATCATCTGAGGTTTCAATAAGGCGAACTCCCAAGCTGGCTAATTGATTCAAATCTTTGATTATCTCACACTTTTCATTCAACTGAACACTAGTGCTTTCTACTGCCTTACGGCTCAATGCATCAGTTACTACATTTGCTTTGCCTGGGTGATAAAGAATATCAATGTCATAATCTTTTAAAAGCTCTAACCACCTTCGTTGCCTCAAATTGAGTTCCTTCTGCTTAAAAAGATATTGCAAGCTTTTGTGATCCGTATAGATGTCAACATGAACCCCATATAAATAATGACGCCATATCTTTAAAGCAAAAACTACCGCTGCCAATTCAAGATCATGTGTGGGATAGTTTTTCTCATGTGGCCGCAACTGTCGTGAGGCATATGCTATCACCCTACCATGCTGCATCAATACACATCCGAGACCAATCCCGAAAGCATCACAATACACTGCATAGCCCTCTGTGCCCTCAGGAAGAACTAACACTGGTGTAGAAGTCAACTTGTCTTTCAAGTTTTGAAACCCTCTTTCACATGCATCATTCCATTGAAACTTAATGGCCTTATGAGTTAACTTTGTTAATGGTGCTGCAATAGACGCAAACCCTTCTACAAATCTCCGATAATAACCTGCCAAACCCAGAAAACTGCGAATCTCTGTGGGTGTCGTAGGTCTTGGCCAGTTTTTCACTGCCTCTATCTTTTGGGTATCAACCTGTATGCCTTCATCTGATACAATGTGACCTAAGAACGCGACTGATTTCAACCAAAACTCACATTTGGAGAATTTTGCATACAACTTACGCTCACGGAGAATTTGCAACACTTGTCGTAAGTGATAAGCATGGTCTTCTGGTGATCTTGAATAAACAAGGATGTCATCTGTAAATACTGTCACGAACACGTCCAGGAATGGCTTAAACACCCTGTTCATCAAATCCATAAACACAGCCGGTGCATTTGTTAGTCCAAATGACATAACTAAAAATTCATAATGACCATACCGTGTTCGGAAAGCAGTCTTGTGCACATCTTCTTCTCTAACTCTGACTTGATGGTAACCCGACCTCAAGTCAATCTTTGAGAAACACTTGGCACCCTGTAACTGATCAAACAAATCATCAATTCGAGGGAGGGGATATTTGTTCTTGATCGTTACTTTATTCAGTTGCCGATAGTCGATGCACATTCTCAAGGTACCATCTTTCTTTCGCACAAATAATACCGGTGCACCCCATGGGGACATACTAGGCCTAATGAAGCCTTTATCCAGCAAATCTTTCAACTGCTCCTTCAATTCACGCAGTTCCGCTGGAGCCATTCTATAGGGAGGGATAGAAATAGGCTGAGTGCCTGGAATCACATCAATGCCGAATTCCACTTCCCGTTCTGGGGGTAAACCTGGAAGCTCCTCTGGGAATACATCTAGAAATTCATTAACTATCGGTACTGACTGTGGAGTTAATGGTTCCGCATCATTATCTTTCACTCGTACCAAATGACATACGTATCCCTTGGCAATCATTTTTCTGGCTTTCAAATAGGAAATAAATCTCCCTCGTGGTGCCCCTACATTACCCTGCCATTCAAGAAGATTTTCTTGCGGAAAACAAAATTGCACCTTCTTGGCCCGGCAATCTACCGTAGCATAACAAGAGGCCAACCAATCCATGCCCATAATTACATCAAAATCCACCATGTTCAATTCAATGAGATCGGCCAACGTATCATGACCACACACAGTGACCACACAGTTACGATATACTCTCTTTGCAACAATATATTCACCAACCGGTGTAGACACTTCAATTGACTTAATTAATAATTCTGGTGTCTTTGCAAATTTTGCAGCAACCAATGGAGTAACATAGGAAAATGTAGAACCTGGGTCAATTAGTGCATATGCATTATGTGAGAATATGGATAATGTACCTGTGACAACATCAGGGGAAGCCTCTGAATTCTGGCGGTCCACCAAAGCATAAGTGCGATTCTGGACCCCGCTAGTACTGGCTCCTCCTCTGGCACCTCTATATCGACCAATAGGCTGCACCCCTCGGCCCTGTGATGGAACCGATGCTGAAGACGCAACAGCCGACCCAGCTGGTAGTGCTATACCACCCATGCTCCGCTGTGGACATTCTCTCGCTATATGTCCCGGCATACCACACCAAAAGCAGACATTCGTCCCTGTCCGACATGGACCTGTGTGTATACGCCCGCAGTGCGGACACTGCTGATGAGGGAAACCTGCTGCCTGTGATCCATGAACCCCACTACTTTGCCCTGCTGAACCACCTCTAAACCCTCGAGACTGCGAAGAAGCACCACCTGTGGAATAAGAGAACGACGGTCTAGGTGGTCTAGGAAACATGCGGGGCCTAGATCCTCCGTGGGACATCATAGGTGGTCCCATAGGTCTAGCCCTTTTGGACTGTCCCCTATCAAATTCATGTACCCTTCGTCTCTGTCGTTGATCTTCCATTTTCTGGGCAAAGGCTTGGATTCGAGCAATGTCCATGTCCCTATTCAAGGCCGCAATAGTACAATCTCTCACCAAGTATGGCTCTAGTCTGTCCACGTATCTATGGACCCTGTCTGTCATCGTAGCCACAACATTTGGCGCATATCGAGCCAAGGAATTAAATTGCAAGCTATATTCTCTGACGCTCAAATTCCCTTGACGGAGATTTAGGAATTGATCCGCACGTGCCTCACGGATCTCATAGGGCAAGTAATGATCAAGAAAAGCCATTTTAAATTCGTCCCAAGTGGGTGGGGTTGCATCAATATCACGGGATTTCTTCCAATCCTCGTACCACAATATTGCTTCTCCTTTCAACCTGTATGCAGCAAGTTCCACTGTTTCTATCCCTGTCACATGCATAACTTCCAATGCCCTCTGAATTTGATCCACGAAGTCCTGTGGATCTGCCTTTGGATCGGACCCTGTGAATATAGGAGGGTCCAGTTTCAAGAAATCCTGCGTTCTGCGACTTGCCATTCTAGCCGCGTCATCATCATGTGCCATTGCACCAGCTCTTCCCTGGCTTTGTGCCGCCACTAACTGTGTCAACATCTGTACAACATTCCTAAGATCCTGATCTGTGGCATTCGTCGGTGGCTCCACGGGCACTTCCCTTCTTCTCGGCTCTTCTGGAACTGAAGAAGTAGAAGGAGCTCGCGTTGCGAACTCAGTTCCAGCCCCACCTTGATCAACTTGGTCAGGTGGTGGTCTACTTGTTCCTTCAGCAAGTCTATCTATCAGCTTACTTTTACCTTTTCCTCTTCCTCTTCTAGTGTTCGGCATTTTGACTATACCAAAGAAAAACAATTACCAAAATCAGATACAATGCAACTGACAATATTGGCTCTATTGCACGATCTAGAGTGAAGGAAATAAACAACATCCTAAATGTCTCGTAGCCTCCTACGTATAAATGTGGTGCACAACACATCGATACGTAAGACTCTACTCATACACGGCTTTGTAGACATCCGTAGACCGACTGCTCTGATACCACTTTTGTCACGCCCCGAATCCCATCGAGACATGATTGGCACCCGTAGCCGATAAGGCCCGAGAGAACCAACCTTTGCCTATGCTCAATCATATGCATATAATATTCATCACCACCATTGCATCATATTATGAAATACGAATAAAGGAGAACATGGGACATAGTTATACATACACATGAAACATGGCCGTTGAGGCCATCCAGGCAAAACGACATATGTCTTTTACACTGTACACCCACATCCGTCTACAAAAGCCTCTAACAAGAGCATTGACCAAAATGAACCATAAGTCGGGACAAGTCCCCGCTTTATACAACATGTACAATACCAAAACATATATACACCCTGACTCGGAGAAGCCCCGAATGAGCTGGAGCTCACCAAAGAACCGCTAACACTGGCAGTCTACTGAGGAGGCCTACTGGGACCTGCGCCTGCAGCAAGTAAGGTAAATTCCCCGAGAGGGGTCAGTACGAAATAAGTACTGAGTATGCAAGGCTCAGATGAAACTATACAACACATGAATATTTCAATGAATATGTCAATGAACTCAAAACATATGAAGAATCAATGTGCATAAGTCACCATTTGGTATTTTGGGAAACCATGTGGATTGCTTTCATTACTTTATTTGCTTTCTTTATCTCAATGCTCAATGATAACAATGAACCCGGGCCCCTACTGATCAGTGGGTCTTTTCATATCATAACATCATATTGGGATCGAGTCGAGCTAGGCTTATGCCCCTAGACTTGCCACCCATAAATCAATACATCGGGATCGAGTCGAGCTAGGCTTACGCCCCTAGACTTGCCACCCATAAATCAATACATCGGGATCGAGTCGAGCTAGGCTTATGCCCCTAGACTTGCCACCCATAAATCCATATCTCGGGATCGAGTCGAGCTAGGCTTACGCCCCTAGACTTGCCACCCGTACTTGATCATTGACCACATTTGCATTACTTTGATCTTTTCTTTGAGATTGTTACTTTGATAGTCATAACATCACATTGTTGGAAACTTTGAATCACTGACCAATGGGTAAGAGACATATGAATAAATATCAATGAGAAATATAACATTACTAGCACCATGATACCATTGGAACCGTTGGACAATAATCCATGAACAAGAGAAACAAGTGTAGTCACTATTGAAACATTGGAACATAACCTTATTTGAGCTTTTGGAACATTAATCATGAGTATGAGAAATGGGATTCACAATTGTTCAATGAGTAGGAAATATATGACAATGACCATGGATAAGTGCATATGGGATACCTTAGTACATTTCGGAATAGAACTAGTGAAATGTCAATGTGAACACTATTGGCCGTAGAAAGATACGGACAAAGTAACCTTGCATACCTTGGATTCGCAATACGAATATACAACCTTTGATGCGTATACAATAATCCCTCTCCTTCTTTATTTGTCACTCTACAAATATATAACGAAATTCACATTAACCACCAATTACTTTACAAATGCATACCATGTCAATGAATTACATGTTTGGCTTTAAACATGTCATTTCCCCTTGACAAAACCATTGATCATACTATTATTCCAAAATTTCCATAATATTCCCAACATTGACCAATACATAAAAATCAACACATTTCACCACAATACTTCTCCTTTACACTTTCTTATCCTTAACATATCCCAAATAAGCCATCAAAGTACCTTAATACAACTCATAACACATATCGGCCAAAATCCCATAATTTTCACTTTTTGACAAGAACAAATTTAATGCCAAAAATAACACCATACATGTTCATATTTTGTCCATACCATGCTTTTTCATCAAAGGCACAAGGCCTAATTCAAATTCAAATCACCAAGATGACACATCTTGCACCAAAGGCAAAAATACACTATTCATCATTTTGCCAACACAACTAGCCTAATATACATAATCTTCCATGTATATAATATGTTAAACCATAATAATAAACACTTACCAAATCTTGGAATATGTTGATCTTGTCCAAAGGGTCCAAAGGAGTTATTTGCCTTAGGGTTTGGTAATGAGAAAAAGGTTTGATAATTAGCTAAAAGGCATGGGAGTTTTTATGTGAAGGAAAATCTGATCTTGGGGCCTTTATATAGACCCCAAGTCATTCTTAGCCATTTCTTTGGCATCACATGTGGTCCAATGAGAAGAATGGGTCTTTTTGCCCTTTGGGCCAATGCTTTAAATTCCAATTTGGGCCTCATTTTGGGCCCAATAACACATATCCATGAACTTCCATGTATTATTCACACTATATATCATGTTTACGTAATTCCATCATGTCACGACAATATTCTTTTAAACAATTCTCATTCGTCCTTTCGATCGCAAAAAATTGGAATTCTAGTCACCCTTGGCCTCATTGAACATTTTGGATCACTATTCACATTTCATGATTTGATCATGTAGGAGTATGTAGGAGTGTATTGAAGTGTTTGAAGCTTTAACAATGCTCAAATAACTCCAAAGAACCAAAAGAAACCATCGAGAAATCGTCGTAGAATTGCATTACGAAACGACGCCGGAAAGGGCATACTTTTGTACCTTGCGCCACACCCCCTGAAACAGGGTAGTGGCGCAAGTTTTGGGCCTTCTCTGAATTTTCTGCAGGCTAGTGGCTTGCGCCACACCCCTGAAACAGGGTAGTGGCGCAAGTTTCAGCACTTTGCTGAAATTTCCGGCCACTTCTCCAATGTTTACGTATCGTCCAATCCTTTATCCAAACACTACAAAATACTTACTTAGTGATCTTAAACATCAAGTAAACATGACTTAAAGTCACCAAATGAGGTTAGAATATGTACGAGTTCTTACCCAAATGCTCCACGAAATCACAACACACCTCCTACGAAGATCTAATCGCACATGTTAAGTCCGATATCAAATGTTTCACCAATGACACTATAAAACACATACGCATGGCATCTCAACACCTATGTAGGTATGATCCCAAGGTATCAAGTGAGTTTATAAAGTACGGGGTGTTACACATTTTTTCAAGTTCCTGCTTGGATTAGATACACATGACATATGTGAAAATTAATGGCTAAGATTTAATAGACTAAAGTAAGACCCTAATCATAATTAAATAACTAGTTTTAGACACATGTGTTGCACGTGTATTCCGTGCTAAATTGTGTAGAGTTGTTATAACTATATTACATTCTCTAAAACACTCTTCTTATGAGTAAATAATAATGTAACTACAAAAATTACAAGCTCTATTTGCAGATTAATTGTGGTGTTTCATGAGTTATTATCTGTCAATTTGAATGCTAAAAGTTATATTTAAACATGTCTGAATAATATAAAATGTAATTGTGAATACATTCAACTTACTCTTTATTTGTTTATCCTTTGCCTTTTAACGTAAATTTGGAGCAATTGTTTATGTTAGGATCTGTCCTGAAATTTCTATTTTATTTGAATGTCACCATAATTGTATTTTACTTCAAAAAGGTTTTCTTGATAGAAAAGGTTACCTTGTCAGAAAAGATCTCTTCTATAATAGATTATCCTTTCTTGGAGGAGATTTTGGACTTCTATAAATAGAAGATACTTACTTCTGAAATGCAACACAATATCATCCACAATGTAGTACTTTAGGATAGGATTGGAGAGTTTTGTTTAAAGGGACATTTTCTTTCTATAGTTTTTATGATTTCTTTTTTATTAGTTTCAATAATACATATGCCATTGTCCAAAACATATAATAATATTATATTTTTAGTATAGTTTTATGTGTCATCTGATTTATCCCCACCACGGTTTGTAATTATTAGCCTTCACATGACGCCCAATCTATTTCGATCCCAACAATTTGAACCATAAGATCTTATATTTATAGTAGTAAAGAATGACATTTTGTATTAAAATAGAAACGTCACGACCCGATTTTTCGAGTCATGATGGCGCCTACCGTAACCCACCAATAGGCAAGCCAAATCCTAGCCCGGAGCGATAAACGACAGACTAATGGGCGGAATCTCAGAAAATAGAGATGAAGTGAAAGTAACCATACTAATAAACATGCTAAAAGTATAAAAACAAAATTAAAATATATATTCATACCAAGACTGAGAAGGAAAAGGACAATATATAAAGTCAAGAACCCCTCCCAAGACCTGGTGTGGTCGGTACAAGAGCCACTACTAGACATGTCCAAAATACAAGACAAAAACCAAATATATATAACAAGTACTACAGTCTCGAGAGCAAAAGACTATACAGTAGAGATGGAGTAGGATCTGCCTCGGACGTCAGTAAGCTCATCTTGCTCCGGAGTCAGTGCTGAGAAGAGAGTCACGTCAAAACCGTCGGCTAGTGCCTGGATCTGCATCGGGAAAAAAGATGCAGAAGTGCAGTATGAGTACCGGGACAACGGATACTCAGTAGGCATCATCGGCCGACTGAGCTCAATACAATATAAGCAAGCTAAAATACGAGGATGCATGCTAGGTCCGGGTATAAATAATAAGTACATAAGTAACTGCCGAGGAATATAGATATGTTCAGGAGAAAATAAGTGCGATACAGAATAACGAGTAAATAAATGCGTAAGTAAACACATAAGTCAAACATAACCTATCTGGGCCCCCATAAACCCGATAGGCACACGAAAGAAAATAATAACCCAGTCTGGCCCCCATAAACCAGCGGGACACACAAGAAAAGTAAATGCATAGTCACCAGTGTCTCGAAGTTGTATCAGTATCCAGTAACCACGGTACCCAGTACCAAAACTCTCCAATCATATCATAACCAGATGCCGGACTCGAATCGAAACTCATAATAATCAGTGGCTTGACTCGAACCGGAACTCATAATAATCAGTAACCATCATATCTGAATTAGTGGCCGAACTCAAAACGAAACTCATACTAATCAGTGGTCAGACTCGAACCGGAACTTATAATAATCAGTAACCAAGTGACAGAGTAGTGCCAGAATCCACACAAATACAAGTAAACGGGGACATACCGTCCCCAAAACGAACCCAAAACATAAATAAATGAGCTAACCCACCACATACAAATCAAGCTCGGAATCCTTCCAAGTCAACTATCTACTATAAATAATATGTATATACAAGTCTGGGTATACATTATAAGTCACGGCAAGGCGGGTCCGCATTCTAAATCAAACTAGCCGGCCTCGGTCAAATACGGTACTATCAGGGACTAACAAGGCTAAACAGGTCAAAAGGGCATAACTAGGGTAATTCAATACAAATTTTATCCTAAGAGATCACTCAGGGCTTAACTAAGCCTAACAATGTTTAAAGCTAACTACATCGACTGTGAAGAGTAGCGGGGCCCACTATGGGGTCCCGGAACCAAGTCTGGGCTAAGGTTCCCCAAACCCCTACTAACAGAAGTACAACATTAACCAACCCTATAAAGGTAATATCTGGCACACCACGAGGATAACGGGCCCGAAACACATCCGAACAAGGCCCTAACCGGCCCAAATGGCCTAATCATAGCAAGTCAATGCCAATACACAACTACCAGCCCAAACACTAGCATAATAGTATGCAAATACTATAAATAAACTCAATCTAGCTATATGGTAAGCCTAGCCTACCTGAACGCCGCCGAACGCCTGCCAAAGCTTGCTAAATAGGAGTCTTCCCCTTCCGTGAGACCTCAGATTTCTGCCACGCTAGCAAAATAATAAACTACATGTCAAAACATGAATATTGATACCCACATTGCATTGGTTCAGTAAAAAATATCCAAACGGTCCATGTGGGGCCCACTTGCGGAATCACAAAATCGAAACCGTCACAGCGTCCCAAATCACCCCGTGACCAATAGTCACAACTAACACAACTCAATTTGAGCTCAATATATAGCTCAAACATCAACACCAATCTCAACAACCACCGTAACTAAAACTACCGTAAAAATAAGAAAACGTACCGTAGAAACGTCGAGAACGAGTCCACGAACCCAAATCTACCAACCTCTAACCTTAAACCTCAAGGGAATTGCTCAAAGTTGAGCTTAAATTGGTCAAGTATGGTTGAATATTGAAAGAGAAGTGTTGAGAAGGTTTTAGAAGACAAAAAGGGGTTATATAAATTGATATAATTAAAGAAAATTCAGCCAACTTTGACCAAATATACCTACATATTTGTTACTTAAATAATATCATATGTGTCCAAAATAATGAGCCTAATTAATACAATATTAAACTATAAACCTTTTATAAATATCAAAATATTTTAGAAAGGTAATTAACTATATATTATCTTTTTTTTTTGTTCTAAGTTCTAAATGTCGAGAACGCATGAAAATGAGGGAAATGACCGGGAGGGTCATTACAAGAAATTATCAAGAAGAATTTGATCAATGCTAACTAATAAAACATTAAATGCAACTTCTCAAAATTTGATCATTGTGCTCCCTCTTTGTGGGGTGTGACACTGCAACTGATGCAAAATAATGATGAGCATAGTTCTATTTATAGAGATCCTAAAGATCACTATTAGATATGTTGGTCGATGTGGGACAATAATTGTCCAACACAAACTAGGTAAAAAAATGCAGCTACAAAGTTCCCTAATCACATGCGAATTGGGGAATCTGGCTCCTCTCCATTTCTTTTTATTTCATTTTTCCAAGTTCTTACTTCGATTGAAGACACATGACATATGTTAATATTAATGGTTAAGATTTAATAGACTAAAGTAAGACTCTAATCATATTCAAATAATTAGTTTTGGGCATGTATGTCGCACGTATATCCCATGCTAACTTGTATAAAGTTCTTATAACTTTATATATATATATATATATTCTCTAAAACACTCTTTTTTTGAGTAAATAACAATGTCAATCCAAAATTTTCAAGCTCTTTTCGCAGAGTAGTCGTGGTGTTTCATGAATTATTATCTGTCAATTTGAATGCTAAAGATTATATTTAAGCATGTATGTAATGAGTACTATAAAATGTAACAGCAAAGATATTTAATAGTGGTAAGCGAAATTCTATTAAAAAAAAAAGAACTTGAAGAATACAACTTTTTTTCCTTTGTTTCATATGCTTTGAACTACGACGAATTTATAGAGGGTGGATCAAACCTTATTTATAAACCTCTAACCTTACTCACTCCTCCTAAGAAAATATTTATTAAAGATTTATTTTACCAAACTAACATTATTAATTGTATATTAAAAACATAATTTTGACTACTAATATTTTATATAGTCATTTAATGATTTGGATAGTATTGGAAGAAAATAGTAAACTTTTCTTAATTCATAAATTGGACAAGTAATTAAAAATAATTATTTTTGTAAAGGAATCAAGTAAAACGAAATGGAGGAAGTAGTATGATAATTTGAAAAGGTAACTGAATGTGGATAGACCTCACATAGGTATGACATATTAAATTGTTATAAATTTCAAGGCAACAATATCCAAAACTTAAAGAATGCAAGCAGTAAAGTGAAAAGGTTTGAATGTAAAAGAATAACGTAGTATTTATTTACAAATCATTTGGACAGTTATATAGATATTGCTGAAGATGGAAACGTATCCAAAGCAATGAATTAACACCATAAATTTGAAAAAAAATCCAAGGAACTTCCCATTTGATTTATTTGATTCATTTATTTGTAGGTAAATTTACTGTTTGGTAAAAAAAAAAAAATATATAAGAATAGTGTTTAGATGGGGATAGAAATGTTGTTCAACTTTTGATGAACATTTTGTTAATTCAACTTTCGAGCTTTCCACTTTTTAATATAACCAGTTTTGAATCACGTGTATTCCACGTTAATTGATATAATTTTTTTACATTAAAAAATAGTATTCAATTAATGTTATTATACTAATTTTACCCCTTTTTAAGTATAAATTGTGTAGCATGTGACATGTTTCAACCAATCAAATATGTCATGTCACTTCAATCTGATTGGTCAAAAAGAGTTTCTCTTTATTACTAATCCTCCACCACATCAACTATCTCCACATACGACGACTCAGTTTTCCTCAATGCCTCTTATAACACCTTCAAAACATTAAAATGGCCAATAGTCGCAACTTCATTTGTTCCCAAATTGTTCAAATTTTCATCAATCATGGAATTCCTAGAGATTTCTAACTTGTCATTCTAAAGAAATCCGTTGACCTCCTTGAAGATATTTGAATAGAGATTGTTTAACAAAAAATCAACTGCATCAGGCCCCTTAAACCCATCATAAATCCCAACAAAAACCCACTCATGTCCTTCAAAAACCATTGTAGGAGGGATGCGATGCTTCGCTCAATCAGGCTAGAGTGAATTTCCCTCTCGGTGGGGCCTGAGTCCGAGCCAAAAACTCGAGCGATTGAGCCCGACCGAGTATATCCAATTGATGTCCTCAGAATAAACCGAGCCAAAATGTAGAAGTTGAAAAGTGCAATAGAGGGCGAGGGGGAGAGGGTGGTGGAAATGGAAGCATCGCTGTTAGCGAAGATAGTCCCTGAGGAGTCATAGAAGAAAAAAGGATCATGTCCTAAACTACGCCCGTCATCATTGTCAAGATGATCGGAGTGTTGGATGGCGATATCGTGGCTCTTTTAGATATTTCTCTGATGTCTCTGCAAGTGAAATAGAGCTTTAATTTTCTGATCCCATTTCCTATTCTGATGTTATTATCTATGCTTCTATTGCCGGAATAAATATACTTATTTTTATTATCACATGTATGAACATCTTTCGATGCATTTTAAATACAAGAATCTAAGAAGAGACTGAAAATCTTCCTCAATAACGACAAATATATCTAAAATACAAAAATAATTTAAGAATAGTGTTTAGATGAGGGACAGAAACGACGTTCAACTTTTGATGAACATTTTGATAATTCTTTTTGTTTTAAAAATGAAATTTGTGGCCATGCCACAATTTATTAAAAAGATGGGCAAAACAATATGTACAAGCCCAATCTGCTAGGCCCAACTAGTCAGAGTAGGAAACAAAGGTCCAGTAATAAAACAGAATAAAAAATCAAGAAAAGACAACAAAACAAAAGAAAGGGAAAGTTAACATCTAGAAGCCTCCATAGACTCCAAATCGGCTTCTCGATTTCTCCAAAAACAACACAAAGAGTTGTTTGTAGGAACTGGATGTTTTTGCTAATCGAATTAAAGAATGAAGCACGAAGGAAATAATCTTGAAGGAGCACTAAATGACGAGATGCTTGTAGGAGCAGGTTCTCGTTGCCGATCGAATCAAAGAATGTACGCACGGTGGATTTAACCTTGAAGGAGCAAGATTTAAGCAAAAACCAGCAAGAGTTGGGTCGATTACACCTAAGACATCAAAAATTCTCACTGATGCCATGTAATAGAGTTCGGAGAAGACTTTTTGTAATTCAACTTTGGGGCTTCCCACTTTTTAATATAATCACGTTCGTTGTACGTGTATTGCACGTTAATTGATATAATATTTTTACATTAAAAAAGTATTATTCAACCAATGTTATTATACTAACTTTACCCCCTTTTAAATATAATTTGTGTAGCATATGACATGTTTCAACCAATCAAATATCGTCATGTCACTTCAATCTAATTGGACGAAAAGAGTTTCTCCTTATCACTACTCCTCTACCATACGACTATAAATAGGGGTCTCAAAATTCAGAAATGACACCTGAATTCTAACAAGAGCTAGAGAGAGTATTTGGATCAAATGCCGCAGATTTCTCTATAAGATACAAGCATTCAAACAATCAAGTATTTCTCTACAAGTTCTAAATATAAAGACAAAAATTTAAGATCAAACTTCAAGCCCTTGAACTCATAAACAAGCCAAGATCAAGACCACCAAATTCAAGATCAAGCTTCAAGTCCCTTCATTTCAAGTACAAGTCAAGAAGTATAAATCAAAATGAAACTCAAAAGCCCTTGAATTAATATTCGAAAAGAAGAATAAGAGGATTTATAGAGATTGTAACACTCACTATATTTGAAACAAAATACTAACATTATTATGATATTTTGTTGTCGTAATTATTATTTTCTCGACGAGAATTTTATCATCTGCAATTCTGAAAGTCTCTACAACTAATATGTATTAACTTAACCGATTAGTAGATTACACGAGATCTATCCGACGAATAATTGTACTTAAGCTTAACCAAATTAATCGATATTTTATTGGCTCAGTGGCAGTTTAGCAACTATAAAAAATCGAGAACAGATAAGTCAAATCGTTAAGTGTAAAAATTGAACCTGACCATCCTAAGCAAACCTAATTTATATGCTTGTTGTTGCTAAAATGACATCTTATTCAAATTAAAAGTAATTTTTTGTGATATATTTTACAATCAGTCATAAGTCAAATATTATTGAACCAGTGGCAAAGTCAGTAGTTTTATTATGGAGATTCAATACAAAGAATTTGAAGAAATTCAACATTAACTATGTATAATTATTATTATTATTATTATTATGATGATGATGATGATGATGATGATGATGATCATTTTGATATTATATATAAAGTATAATTTTTTGATAAATATATTCAAAGGAATCCTCTTGTATCCTATAGCTCCACTTCTATTAAGTGAACAGTAACACCAAGCATCAAATCAAGAGCGTTTTGATGCATAATACAAATTTCTAGTTTAAGATTAAAAAATTTTAAAAAAAAAATCCAAAAACCTTATCAGTCATTAAAATCTCAGAAATTGCAACATAAAAATGTTGCAGACAAAAAAAATAGACCAAACAAGTTTTTTTTTATGTGTCCGCTGCATTTTTTGTGTAGTGGTTTATGAGATTTTGATGAAAATTTCTTTTATTTTGAGTTAGATCTTTCTTTTAAAGAAATATATTTAAACAACAACAATAACATACCCAGTGAATTCGCACAATTGGGGTATAGGGAGGGTAGAGCGTATGAAGACCTTACCACCACCTCGTGGAGGTAGAGAGGCTGTTTTCAAGAGACCCTCAGCCAAAGTGAAATAAATCCAAGTACAAGAATAAGAAGAAAACAATGAAGAAATCATAACAATAAGCAAGGAAAGAAGTGCAGAGTCTACACGAAAGAAACAATAACAACAACAAAATATTGTAAAGACCCGATTTGTGAACACTTGCTTTTTACGTATTTTAACTATTTTTTCCTTTCTTGTAGTTTCTACATGTTGGTTTTGGGGTGTGGGATGATTGGCACGATTTTTGATGTGATCGGGGGTGATTTGAGCGAGTTTGAGGTCTTTTGAGGCTTTAAAAGACATATAGTTGACTTTGGTCAAAGTTTGATGTTTTGGGTCCCGGATGATGATTTGGACAGTTCCATTAAATCCTTAATGTTGAATTTGGGTTAATAGTGAGGTTGGTTCAGGTTCGGGACCTTTATTTTGCATTTCAACCCTACGTTTGGAAAATTGCCTAAAGGGGGTCCCGTGGGTTAATTTATTGAAAACAATCTTTTTTTGAAAATTCGACGTCATCATTGAGTCCTAAACCTAGTAGCATATATGGTTTACTTCTTTCGAGTCCCGAACAAATTTCGAGGGTCCGTTCAGAGATTTTGGAAACCATGCAAATCAGCTGATTTGTTGAATTGGGTGCAGGTGTAAAACCTTCTTCGCGAATGCAGGCCCCTGGCCACGAATGTGGAGAAGTAAAATTCCCTTTATCGCTATCGTGAGGTGGTGGCCACAATCGTGAAGGGTAATCTGGTTGGGACGGGTCCGTCCTTCTTCCGGAATGCGACGAGGCTGTCGCGAACGCGAAGCCTTGGTCCTGAACTAGAAGGCCAATTATTTGGCCGGTCAGAGTTGACCCTCGCGATCATTGGATGGGGTCCGCAATCATGAGGTATTGTTCACAGAACAGTATATAATCCCATTTTCGCATTTTTCCACTATTTTTGGATCTCCAAGCTTCGAAAAAGGCAATTTTTGAGGGTTTCATCATCGATTCTCGTGTGGGTAACTTCTAAACTCATAATGCCTCTATTTTTCATTGATTATATATTCGAAAACACCTTTTAATCTTGATTTCAAAATGGATTTTTGGGTTTTTTGTCGGTACGGTAAAGCTTTAAAATGGTTTATCTTCGATTTGAAGTCCGTTTTAAACTAATTTTCGCATGGTTTTTCAACTATAGACTCCTATAACCTTGGGAAATGTGTTTCTAAAATAAAATTCTAATTTTACCCCTCTTGTTTTCAAACTCGTTTTTCAAGTCTGTTTTGAACCCGACCTAAATATAGGCAATATGGGTATTGTTGGCTTGTTTTGACGCGTGGATGCTATATTTGTATGTTTTAGTTGATTTTGAGGTTGTTCAAAAGGGGAAGGCACCATGTTGAAGGACTTTAGACTCGGATTTTGTCGTTTCGAGGTAGGTTATGGCTTAACTTCTTTCAGATTGAGCTGAGTAGTTAATGAATAAGTTAAGCATGCAATGGGTTGGGGAAAATAACTATGGGATTATACTTCGAGACTATTATTACTGTTGTGTGCCCGAGTGGGGGCTATAATCGATTGTTGACTTGTGATATCTGATATTGCATGTTGCCCGAGTTAGGGCCTTATTTGACATCATTGGCCTTATTTGTGCATTTAAATGCCTTATTCTACATATGATGCCCGTGCGGGGGATTAAATTGTTATTATTGGTTTTATTGAGCATTGATTGCCTTTATCGTGATAGAAAAATCCGAGTTAGGGGTTGATATGATATTAATGATGTCTTATATGCATACATGTTTCGATGGTGCCTAATTAGAGTTGATAATCATGAATTGTGGACATATTGAGTTGATTCTACGCTCACTTATATATATGTATTGAATTGATTGGATATCTTCATACTGATTTGATTGTGAGCATTACATCCTCATTCCATATATATACATTCATGAGATGCTGGCACTATTGAGGAAGATAGTTTTTGAAAGAAAATGAGACATTTTCATAAAAATCCTCTCCGTGAACACGAGCCGAAGAGGTGGGTTTAAGATATGAGTTATAGTATACGGGTTGCGAACCCCCATGGGTCCATTGTGGAGCTGCTAGCTTGGTAGGTGTATACAGAAAGTCATGCGATGACTTTCAACATTCACCCCATTATCATCATTGCATTGCATTGCATATGCATCCTTCATGATTCCTTTAGTTTTTCAGTGATTTGTGTTTAGTTTTCTTATACTTTTCGTATATATCTGTGTTGTTTCAATTCAGTATTATATTAGAACTGTTAGTGGAGACGGTGTGAGCTACCGTTTGAAACTTTTCTGTTTGCAGGTGACGTGCTCATAGTTTTCTTTACTTATTTTATTGTCTACTTTTCTCAATCTGCCTATGATTCCTACTGAGTACATGTGGATCGTACTCACCCCTACTGTGCCCTTTCAGTGCAAATCCTAGCACGAGTACGATACGTGGAGGTTGAGATCGTGAGGTTGATTAGCGATATTCGAGGTAGTGGTTGCTCTATGTCTTCAGAGTCAACCCCAGACCATCGGGATGTCTTTATTTTCGATTTCAGAGACAGATTTTGTACTTCAGATTCAGTTTGTATTATTAGATGAGATTTTGTACTTCAGATTCAGTTTGTATTATTAGATGTTCTACTCTTATGACATCAGATTTTGAGATGATTTTGTATTTTGGTCGGATTTTTATCCTTTACTTACATATGTATGGCTTGACTTCGTTCTAGAAGTCTCGTTTCACTTTATTGCCTTAGTTATTTCGTATTTTCGTCCTTTAGAGTGATAGGCTTACTTATCAAGGCTGGACCACGATAAGTGTCATCATGAGATTCATGACCTTATTTTTGGGTCATGACAATAGTATGGTAATTGAAACACAATAAACAATATATGACGAAAGAAATATATTTAATAGTTTTAATAATAAAAATATTGTCTAAATAATTATTTATTTCCTTTAAACTATTTCACTCCATTATTAAGTGGCATATCAATTGAATTATAATACGTAGTAGATTCATATAACACATATATTTTTTGTGACTACTTTTGTAGCGGCCTATAAGCAGTCTCCACAAAACACCTTGTAGAAAGAATTTTTGGTTGTTATACCTAAGTGTAGATGTGGTCCCAAAAATAGACGACAAGGTAAAGTTGATCCCAAAATGTAAAGCAGGGCAAAAGTGGTTTATTTTGGATAATTCAAGGACATTTTTGTATCTTTGTTCCATTTGTTGTCTATTGGGAAAATGGTCATATTTGCCTCTCTACTATTAAAAAAAGGTTTAATATTCTTTTCGTTATAATATCGATTCATTTATACCTTTAATTTAATAAGAGTGGCTCAAATTTGCCCCCTACTATTGAAAAAAGCTTAATATTGCTCTTCCTCTGTTAACCACACTCATTTTAGCTAAAATGACATGTCACCTCACCAGATCAACCCTTCTTCTCCTATCACGACGCAAAATTACCAACATTTTCACTTTATATTTATACCATTACCATTAATATAAACCATCCACCTTAGATAGGAAGAAAAATAATTTTATTGATAAAACTTGTGATTATAATTTTGTATCTCCCTTAATTCTTGTCTCTTATATATTTTTCTTGATTCGAGGGATGAAGCAGTGTATTTCTCAAGTATAAGATGATGTAGACCTTGTGGTTTACTTGATATTCAAGAAGAGTTAGTAACGCTTCGGACTTTGAACAATAGATATTAAATTTGATGAGATCTTCAACTCCAGATTTCTAATGGATTGATGAAAGTACAACAAAAATCTAGTTCTTAGCTCTAACAATAATGAAATTGTTGGTTCAATAAGTTTAACATGAGAAAGAAAAATAATTCCACTGATATTTTAAGAAGTGGAAGCAACAAAAGCAAAAAGAAGTTGCATGGAAGGCAGCATAGTTGGGATGGTAAGGTGACTAAGGAATTTATTTCAAGGCATCTATCGATGAGACTGGCAAAACAGAATCATATGACAGTATCAACATTTCTCTTTGTATTGATGACTAATTAGACGGACGACTTCCTTATCTTTCCTTCGAAAGAGATAATGACATCGACGATCTCCAGGTGGTATGTCAAGAAACACATGGAAATCAATCCCTGCAAAATCCGCAACCAAAGTTCCTGCAATACCAGCTTTGAATAACACTTCATCAACAAGATGCTGAGACTGATCTCCCTCTGGGAATTTTGGGCCACAACATGATGGCATTAGAAGCATGCAAGTGAGTTCAGGTGAAACGCAGATGCAAATACAGTAACAAGTTTAAAGAATGTTAGGTAAATGATTCGTGGGATACTTGTGTCACAATTTCTGGAGAGAAATACTTGCCCACATTATTACACAGCTCTACGGTATGTAATACTCGTGTCATGTGGGCAAGTATTTCTCTCCAGAAATTGTGTATTCTCAATTGTGTAATAAGATCCTATTTATAGCCATGAAATTGTGTCCCATTTATGCTAGGTAAATGCTAGGTTCCTTTTCCACTGAGAAAACTAATTTCAGTTAAATTGTAATTATTCAAACACAACAATGACCATAAAATTAATTGATGAGGTTTCATATTATGGAATTAGTTCGTTTCTTTCCAAATTAATTCTACCATGATAAATTACGAATTCTTCTATTAAATCTTATTTAATCCCCGTATTAAAGAGTCATATACTAATCAAATAAATTAAATCACTGACAATTTAATTTGTTGATTATTTTCTTTAGACTTTTGTTTAAATTATTTTATGTACCGGATATAAAATTCACGGGTTGAGTTTGCACTTGAAAACTTATTAGCTTTCGTAAAGATGTATCACCAATCTTTAAATTAAGACATGAATTTCATCAACTAACTATTACTTTGCCAATGTACATCTCATCCAAATTACAAGACATGTTAACCCACAAAAGAATTTAGCCTTTTAGTAAATCAAGAACATAATTGGTATACATAAGTAACAATAACAATATCAGGATTATAAGTACCTTTAATGAACAAGAAAATTTATTTTATAGATCAATACAAAATACTTATCTCTACTTGGTATAATCAATATATACAAAATGTTCTAGCACAAGAAGTTGAAATTATATCGTTCTGATAATCAAGATAAATTATATTTAATCATGTGCTATAATCATGACTTCAATTTCCATCTTATATTATGAACATAAACTTTAGACTTATAAAAACCAATGAGTTAATCTTCTATGTATAAACTAAACTCTAAGGGTGTCAACTGGCCGGGTCAACCGGGTACCGGCCCATTTACCGACCGGATCGGACCGGACCTTACCCGGTATGGGTAATGGGCCTGGCGGGTTTTTAGGGGGCTGGGCCGGACACGGTATTGAAACCGGTGGACCGGCCCAGTTAGAAAATCGGACCGGGTCCACCGGTGCACCGGCCCGGTAATTTATTTTTTTTAAAAAAAAAAAAAAATGACTGGGCCGTTGGGCCCCAGACTGCAAAGGTTGTTTTGGTCCGTTGTGGCCCAACGGCCAAACAGCCTTTTTAGGCTTTAATTTAAAAAAAAAAAAAAAATCTATAAATACATGCCATTTCAAAAAATATTTCCTACAATCTCAATTCTCATTCTCTTCTTCTCTCTCAAATTTGCTAAAATTATCTCATAAAGTGTTCTATATATTTTATTATTTTGCAATTACAAATACTACGTTGAAGTTTCCAAAAGTACTCAATTGACTAACTTTCGAGTACTTCAAAAATTTGGTATTATCGTTCCATCTCTTACTTTTAATTTTTAATTAGTGTATTATTTGTTGAATATTTATTTGGATTTTTTGTGTGTTTTTTGAATAATTGTTAGTTTAATTGGTAATATGGATAAATTAAGGAAAGTCGGTAAAAGTGTTAGAAATTTTTGTCCCGGAAGTGGTAGTTGTAGTGGTAGTAAGAAACAAATTGGTTCCGGTAGAGGTAGTTCAAATGCTCGATATACTCGTGTGCCTCCGGTACCAATTAGCGAACCATTTGAGAATGAAATACGTGTAGGTGCTCACGATATGAATTATTTTGAGGCTCAAGAAAATTATGGTATAGAAGAAGAGAATGAAGCAGACTCTGTTGATTTAGATGAAAATGATGATGATGATATTGATGTTACACCCGAATCTGGTAATGTTAATGTTCAATCTGAATCAGTTAATCTTCCTCCCCGGCCCCCAGTAAGATCTCGTAAAAAAACTAGTGTTGTGTGGAATTTTTATACCCTAATAGAATGAACCACTCAGGTTGAATGCGATCTTTGTCAGATAAAATACGAGCATAAGACCGGGGGTAATAAAGGAGGTATGGGTCAGTTGTCGAGACATTTGAAGGAGAAACACCCAATAGAGCTAGCTCAGGTAACTGGTGGTGAGACAGTTGGGGGCCCAAGTCAAACTAGATTGAACCCAAAAACCGGTCTATTAGTTAAGAATTATAATAAAATGAAGGATCGTGAAGAAATAGCCAAAATGATAGCTGTGGGTTGTTTGCCTTTCTCTTTTGCTTCTTCTGATGCTTTTATTCATTATATTCAGGCAATTTATAATCCTATGTTTGAGGGTATTCCTAGAAGTACTTGTCGGTCCGATATTTTTAGACTCCATGCACAATATATTTACTATTTATCTGCATTATTAAAAAATCTTTCATATAGAGTTGTTTTAACTTCTGATCTTGGTCGTGCTATTAATAAAAATGATTATTTAACAATTACTTGTCATTGGATAGATAGTAATTTTGTTATGCAAAAACGTATTTTAGCATTTTTGTATGATGAAGACCGTAGACACACTGGAAAATTTATTTCTGAATCTATTACAAAAGTTGCAAGATATTATGGTATTGACCGCAAAGTTTTATGTATATCTTTTGATAATGCATCTAACAACAACGCTGCTATTGAGTTGTTAAAAACTGAACTTTCTCCACCGTTACCCGAAATATTTCATGTTAAGTGTGCTTGCCATATATATAATTTAATTGTAAAGGATGGTCTTTCTTTTTTTGAGCCTGCTATTGAAAAAGTTAGACTTGCAGTTGGCTTTATTCAAGGAAATAATAGAAAAATTAGACTTACTGAATTTAAAAGAAAATGTCATGAAAATGGACTTAGACCGAGATTAATGCCTGAAGAAATAGATGTTAGATGGAATTCTACGTATGATTTCTTAAATACTTACAATATTTATAAAGTTCCTATTACTATGACTTTTAACCAATTTGCTAGTGATTTTCCCGATTGTATGTTACAAAATTCAGACTAGGCTGAAATTGATGATATTGTTAATTTTTTGCAAAAATTTTATCTAGCTACGGTTGAATTTTCTGGAGCTTATTATCCTATTGTTTGTAATATTTTAGCTTATTTAGCCGACATTTCTTTATTGCTTAACGAGTATAAGTCTAAATCAGGTTACAAATATGCTATTGAGGCAATGATTGATAAATTTAAAAAATATTTTTTTTCGCTTTCCCCTATTTTCTTAGTTGGTGCTATAATAAATCCATGTATGAAATATAATACTATGTCCGAATTTACTTCTCTTATTTATTCTGCTTTAGGAGTAAAAGCTAATGAAGAACCTTCTTTGTTTACGGCTATGTCTGATGCGAATAGTTACATGGACACATTATACAATCATTATGCTGATTTACTTGACAATGCTTTACCGTCACACATTACACCGACCCCCGCTCCCCATCCTTCTGAGGAACCATCATCTTCTAAAAGACAGGCACATAATATGCCTGCTTATTGTGTTTCTGATCTATCTGTTTGGAATAGATTGTAGCCTTCATCGCATAGAACCGTAAGTCGGGAAGAGCTTAAGTATTATCTTATGTAGCCTACAGAGGATCCTAGAAGTAGAATCAACACGCTGGAATGGTGGAAGAATAATGAAAGACAATATCCTGTACTTTCAATGTTAGCTAGAGATATATTGAATGTTCCAATGTCAACCGTTACATCAGAGAGCGCTTTTAGTCAAGGACGGCAGCAGATTGGAGACAACCGACACACATTGGGAGGCAATGCCATGAATGTTTTAGTTTGCCTTAGAGATTGGATTAGAGCAGAACGAAGAAATCAAGGAATGTTCGTAGAGCCGGAAGACGAAGAAGATCTTGAAGAAATAATGACTTCAAGAGAAAATTCAGCACAATCAAGTCCAATGCATGGCTTTAGTGCCATTGATTTTGACAATCCACAGCCAATTCCCATTAATGTTAACAGGCGTGTATTGGAAAAAATGATGAAAAATTTGTAGAATTTACAATTAATCAATTGAATTTTCATTTTTTCAATTTAACTTTGTGAAATTAGTGAAATGTAATTGCAACCTTGTAACTTGTAAGTTTTCAAACATTTTGCAATCAATCAAATATTAAATTCATTTACTCTTTATATATATTTTCCATTTAAAATTTAAATTGAATATCTTGTATGAATTCAATACTATTAATATAATAGTATAAAAGTATATGTTGTTGAATATTGTATATATGTATGTATATTCTTTAAAATAGTATATATTGAATGTACATACATATGTATGTTCTTTAAAGTAGTATATATTGAATGTATATATGTATGTATATTCTTTAAAATAGTATATATATGTATGTATATTCTTTAAAATAGTATATATATGTATGTATATTCTTTAAAATAGTATATATATATGTATGTATATTCTTTAAAATAGTATATATATGTATGTATATTCTTTAAAATAGTATATATTGAATGTATATTCTTTAAAGTAGTATATATTGAATGTACATACATATGTATGTTCTTTAAAGTAGTATATATTGAATGTATATATGTATGTATATTCTTTAAAATAGTATATATATGTATGTATATTCTTTAAAATAGTATATATATGTATGTATATTCTTTAAAGTAGTATATATTGAATGTACATACATATGTATGTTCTTTAAAGTAGTATATATTGAATGTATATATGTATGTATATTCTTTAAAATAGTATATATATGTATGCATATTCTTTAAAATAGTATATATATGTATGTATATTCTTTAAAGTAGTATATATTGAATGTATATATGTATGTATATTCTTTAAAATAGTATATATTGAATGTATATATGTATGTATATTCTTTAAAATAGTATATATTGAATGTATATTCTTTTGTATGACTGTATGTTCTTTAAAGTAGTATATATTGAATGTATATATGTATGTATATTCTTTAAAGTAGTATATATTGAATGTACATATATATGTATGTTCTTTAAAGTCGTATTCTAAGTAGTATTATATTAAAAAACAATCAAAGTTCAAAAAAAAATTTTAGTCGGGACCCGGCCCATGTAAAATGCACTAATGGGCCGGTGCTGGGCCGTTTGGGCTTTAATTACTGTTGGGCCCGGCCCAGCCCAGCCCAGTTAAAGTGAAGACTGGACCGGACCCGGCCCAGGTCCGGTAAAAAATACCGAACCGGAGCCGGGTTGACTCGGCCCGGCCCGGTTTACACCCTTACTCTAATACACTAAATTATCCACCATATAAGTAATGACAATTTTAAATTACTTTTATTTTGTTAAAAGGCAGATAAAAAGATAAGAAATTTCAAGTTCATTCTCCTCTTTTAAAAAGATTTTTAAAAAGATTTCCAGATTATTTAAAACGTTACTTGTGTTAGACATAAGATCACTTAGAAGCATAAACAAGTATGTCGCCAACTAGCAGCAAGGACAACACAATTTAGCAACCTATTGAGAACCCATACTCTCAATCTTCAAAAGTTGTAACAACATATGTTAACATATCTCTTTTTCAATAGAGAAATCACCATGTTCAGAAAGATACTTACCAATCACCTGATAAATCGATGGACAAACGTATAAGTAAAATTTAGGATCTGAATATCCAAATATAGGGTTCGCTATGAAGGAAAGCATTCTCTAGAAAATATTTTTCAATTTTCTCATATTCAGTTGGTCAAATAATTGGGAAAATATTTTTTCTAGGAAAATAAGCTTCTTAAAAATAAGGAAAATGACTTCCCTAGAAAGTATGGAAAACAAGTTCTGCTAGTGACATTCTACATTGCCCTCACCCCCACCACCCCACGCCTCTACCTCCACACACACACACCTCCACGTCTACCTCCCATAGTATTTATCTAAATTATATACAAATGTTTTTAGGAAAATATTTTTACTTATCTACTGTACACAAGAAAATAGGTAACGGGCTCACTTATTTTCCTGAAAAATATTTTTCAAAAAAACATTTTCCTTCATACTAAACACACCATTAATGTTATGATATCCAATTCTCTCATATTCATGAAAATGTCTTTATAATTTGCAGTACAAAACCGATAGCTAGATTAACCAAAGAATTTGCTCCGTCAGATTCAAGCTGTTAGAGTACCAGACTATCAACATACATTGTCTCAACTCTCAATAGGGGAAAGTACAACAATAACAACAACAACAACAACATACCTAATTCAGTCCCATTTGTTGGGTTCGAGAATAATAAAGCATACACAGACCTTACCCCCGTAAAGATATGACACCTAGGCCTTACTCAACCCCAAAAGCTAGCTCAAGAGGGAGGATTGCCCAAGTCCATATAAGCAAACCACCAGTTAAGCGTCAAACAACACTAAAGAAAACTTTGAATCCTTGTATGTAACCTGTTTAAAACTATGATAATGCACTATTTGCCAATATTCAAGAAATATCTTTACATAACAAGATATCACTTCAGTCTACCAAAAACTATTTGCCCTTGCCCCATCATTTCACTTGATGTTTAACCAGATCAGTCCTTCAATACCAAATTACCACTAGTATTATCCAAATTGTCTGTCAAATTGTTAGCCAAAACGTGGAATAAAGAACAAGAGAAAGACACAAGATTTAACGTGTTTCGGATTCGAATGATCCTACATCCATCAAAGAACAATTTTCTTTATATTATTAACAAAGAAAAGAGAAAGATCTCAAATACACCTAAGAGAATTGGTCTCTCAACTCTCTACCCTTACAATGTATTTTCTTATGATTTTTGGATGGTTTCAACAATGAAGGAATGGCCATCCTTTAAAAACTTAAGCTCTAAGCACAAAACAAGAAAAGAAAAAATAAATATAAAATTTGTCCTCCACAAATTATAGCTTGATCTCCAAGTTTATTTCCTAGCCAAGTAAATTAGCATATGAAATTTTCTTCTACATGGGTTTGACCCCACAAAATAAATTAAACCAACTCTTTCAATCTCCACATTTGTTTGCATTCCGAGCATGCATATGAATAACTCCAGCCAAAACTTCTAAGCTTACTGGGCAACCCCGTTGTAAGAAACAAGAATAATCAAATCTTTGTTGAACATAGTACGTTGCTCCATCTAGCATTTGTTCTCCGAGAGCTGCATCAGTTGATGAGTACTCCCGCCAAGTCCTTGCAGTGTGTAAACTTGGCGAGCGGGACTATCTTGGTCAATATGTCTACAGCTTTATCGTCTGTGATAACCTTCATGACCTTGATAGTTCCCTCTTCAATGACATCTCGAATGAAATGGCATCTGACATCAATGTGTTTGGTGCACTTATGAAATCTTTGATTTTTAATCAAATGAATAGCACTTTGACTATCACATTTTAGAGTTGATTCCAGCTAAACCAAACTCAATTCTGCCACCAAACCTTTCAACCAGATAACTTCTTTCACTACCTCCATTGATGTCATATATTCTGCGTCTGTTGTAGACAAAGCGACAATTGACTGTAAGGTCAATTTCCAACTAACGACACTGCCAATGAGAGTAAAGATGTATCTAGTTGTGAACTTTATTCTATCAAGATCCTCTGCATAGTCAGAATCCACGTAACCTAGAACTGATACCTTCCCATTTTTGAAAGGTTAGGCCAACATTAGAAGCTCCTTTGAGATATCTCAATATCTACTTGACAGCTTCCTAATGCCTCTTTCCTGGGTTTACCATGTACCGGCTTACAACACTTACGGATTGAGCAATATCTAGATGTGTGCATACCATAGCATACATAATGCTACCAACTATGCTAGCATAAGGAACCTTTGACATATGCTCCACCTCATCCTCAGACTGAGGAATTTGTAACTCTGAAAGTTTAAAATGAGGATATAATGGTGTACTTACATGCTTGCTCATATGCATATTGAATCTCTCAAGAACCTTTTCGATGTACCTCTTTTGAGAAAGATTTACAGAACCATCTTCTCTTGAAATTTCCATTCCAAGGATTTTCTTTGTAGCTCCTAAATTCTTCATGTCAAATTCCTTGCTCAACAATTTCTTCAAAGTATTTATCTCTATGATGTTGTTAGCAGCAATAAGCATATCATCAACATACAATAGTAAATAAATTATAAAGTTATCAGACATCTTCTTGTGATACACACAGTTATTAAATGCACTCCTTGAGAATCCATGTGTAGTCATGATGCATCAAACCTCTTGTACCACTATCTAGGGGATTTTTTCAAACCATGCAAAGACTTCTTCAATTGACATATATGATCTTCTTTTCCCTCATAGAGGAAAACTTCAGGAAGATCCATATAGATTATCTCTGCTAGATCACCATGTAATAAAGTACTTATGACATCAAGCTATTGAAGCTCCAAGTCAAATTGTGCAACCAATGTTAGTAGCACGTGAATTGAGCAATGTTTCACGACTAGAGAGAAGATCTCATTGTAGTCAACTCCCTCCTTCTGAATGAAATCCTTTGCAACCAATCTCACCTTGAACCTGGCATATTCTACTTCTAGTATTCCCTCTTTCTTTTTGTAGACCCATTTGCATCCAACTGTACTTTTCTCCTTTGGCCTTTCAACTAAGACCCATGTCTGATTCTTGTGAAGAGACTCCATCTCTTCCATCATGTCTAACCACCATTGTGCAGCATCCTTGCAAGAAGTTGCTTTAACATACGAGGAGGGCTCAATATCTTTAATCTCTTCTTTTACAGCTACGAGCGCATATGTAATCATATTTGCTTGCTCTATAAGGCATTCCGATTTTTGTATCTACCTTTTGTCCCTTCCCTTCGCAATTGTGTATGGATCATTGACGGCAAGTTCTTTAAGATATGCATTTTTTCACTCATCAACTTGAGTTTCTTGATTCTTCTCCTTGGTAAGCTCCACCAGAAGCTCCACCTGCTCGTTGTTCTCATTTTCTAATAACTCCATAAAATCTTTATAAGGATCAAGTATAGAAGATTCATCAAAGATAACATCTCTACTAACTACAAATTTGAGTAAAGACAAACACCAAAGCTTGTACCCATTTACTCCATCCACATACCCTACAAATATGGCTTTCTTAGCCCTTGGTTCAAGCTTTCCTTCATTAACATGATAATAAGGTAGACACCCAAATACTCGTAAGTATGAATAGTTAGAGAGTTCACCGGACCATACCTCATTTGGAGTTTTAAAGTCAATCGATGATATTGGAGATCGATTGACAATATGAGAAGTAGTATAAACTTCTTCAGAAGCATACAACGAGCCTTTTAAAAAAGAGTTATATTCATCCTCTCAGAAAATCCACTTTGATGTGGTGTGTGTCTGATCGTCTTATATCTGTCACACCCCGAGTCCCAACGAGGCGTGATTGGCACCCGAAGCCGATATGGCCCGAGAGAACCAATCTTTGCTCATGTACTCTCATGTGTATGTTCGCGTATGCATATCATTTTATTTCATGTAATTAAATATCAATGTCGGAAGTCATGGTAATATGTGCAATATATGAAACTTAGCCGTTAGGGCCATTACGTCAAAATGAATGTACATCTTTTACTTTCATCTCCCCACATATGTCTACAAAGCCTCTAATAGATACATGACCATGTATATACAATATTTATAAAATGCCAAAACCAGATGAACACATGTGACTTGGGAAGCCCCGAAGCAACTGGAGCTCACCAGAGACCTGTATAAAATCCGCAGCCTACTGTGGAGATCTACTGACACCTGTGCCTGCAGCATGTAAGGTAAATCCCCCAAGAGGGGTCAGTACGAAGAAAGTACTGAGTATGTAAGGTCATGTGAAACTCTAATAATATATAAGTACTTCCAAGAAATTAAGCATACGAGAATAATCAATATGGATATACCTCCGTCCTGAATATGTGGAACCATGTTCTTTACTTTTATTAGTTTCATTACTTAATCAATCAGTCGCGTCACTGTCACTTTCTTATAACCGTCTTTATGTTTATTTACATCTATGCACGTGAGGAATATAGTCTCATCTCTTTACCACTATTTTCATTACTGTTCACTCAATGAGTTAGTACCGAGCCTCCACCTTTGGTGGGCTATAAGATATAAGTATAATACCGGACATCCACATTTAGTGGGCTATCATATATAATTATAATACCGGACATCCACATTTAGTGGGCTATCATATATAATTATAATACCGGACATCCACATTTAGTGGGCTATCATATATAATTTATAATACCGGACATCCACATTTAGTGGGCTATCATATATAATTTATAATACCGGACATCCACATTTAGTGGGCTATCATATATAATTTATAATACCGGACATCCACATTTAGTGGGCTATCATATATAATTATAATACCGGACATCCACATTTAGTGGGATAATATATATAAATGCATAATACCGGGCCTCCACTTTAGTGGGATAATATAAATAAATGCATAATATACCGGGCCTCCACTTTAGATTGTGATCCATAACCCATGTAACATATAGTAACCATACGTACATCACCTCTTTACAATCTTATACCCTCTACTTAGTTATGAACATGACACGCTAAAGATCATGGCATTAAAGCACACACTTATATACACATCTCACTTCACTCCTTTACTTCATGAGCTTGACATCCTTACTTATGAGGACTAATTATACTAACTTGCACATCAATTCTCTTATTACTCTCATGAGATTGATACTTCAACTTGTGAGAGATTAATACATCCACTTATGAAAGATTGATACTTTAAGGATCATGCTAATATTGGAAACACGCCTCTATACTTTACTTCACTTCCTTACTCTCAAGAGAGTGATACGCTTACTTGTGAGGAATAGATATATTAATTCGCACTTTACCTTATGAGATTGGTACAAAGATATTCATAATCATATTGAACTTTGGAACATGACATGATTGGAGAATGCTTTTCAAGAATAACTAGCTTCTCTTTACATCTTACCCTCCTTGAGATCACTATTCTAGAATCACAATGTTATGACTCCGTTGGAACATACTATTATGAGGACTTTGGACCCATGCTCATAATTAGGTAACTCATGAACAACAACATTATGAGAGCTTTAGGAATTTCAGTCCATGAATAAGAGACATATGAATGCCAATCGGTCAATGAAAAAGAAACGTGTGGATAACAACATATACCAAATCCGAATGAGATACCTTAGCATATTTCGGGATAGGACAAGTGAAATGTCCTGATGAATATTATGTGCTGCAGAAAAATACGGATAGAGTAACCTTACATACCTTATCTTCCCAATGTAAGTATACAATCCAATACGTGAGCGCAACAATTCCGCTCCTTCTTTACGTTTCACTCTACATCACAAGTACATAATGGAACCAACATTAACCACCAACTACCTTACAAAGGCATATGACAACATTGAGTTACATGTTTATCTTTAAAATGGAATTTCCTTCTCTACAATACCATTTACGGCATCAACATACCAACAATGTCCCATTCATGTCATACATTGACCACAAGCTACATTTCAAATGTATAAGACAACCACAAGTTACATGAGTTCCTCATTCACCCTTCACAATACCATTCATGGCCCTTTTCATGCCAACAATACCATAACATTTTATACATTGACCACAACATTGCATACCAATAGCATTTCACCACAAAGCTTCTCCTTTACACTTTCTTATTCCCACCATATCACAAATAATCCATCAAGTCACCTTCATACACTTCATGGCACATATCGGCTAAAATCCCATAATTTACACATGTAGAAAAATAGAAAGTTATGGACATAACAACCCCATACATGTTGAGATATCATCCACACCATTCACTTTCATCAAAACATCAAGTTCTTTTTTTCAAGTTTAATTCACAAGGATTACACATCTTTTTGCAAAAACCACAAGTGCCATATACAACACTTTCAAGCATAACCAACATGATCTACATAGTCTCTCATGCATATAAGATATTAAATCATAAGGATATACACTTAACAAGACTTGCCAAATGATGATCTTGTCCAAAGAGTTGGCTTAGGGTTCTTGAGAAATGAGAGAAAACTTGAGAAAATTCTAGAAATGTGTAGTGTCTCCCTTTGAATTAAAAATCAGATTTTTGACCCCTTTTTATAGACCTTTGAAGTCATGCTTAGCCACTTAAATCAATTATTGACTTGTTAAAGCAAGAATGGGTCATTTGACCCATTTTTGGCCCATGACTTTTGCCTTATTTTTTTGGGCCTCTTTTGAGCCCAATTCACTTAATCCAACAAAATCCGTAATTTCTCATGTTTAATTCATTTCATACGCGTTACAACAATATTCCAACTCACGGGATTTATATTTGTAGCCTCAATCCCAAAAACAAGCGATTCTAGCCACGTATGACCCATTTTGACCAACAGGGTAAAATCGTCATTTTGACGCCAAATTCGTTCTCGAGTAATTTTATCATACCAATATAATCATTTCATGTATATTCTCATGGTTGTAGAAGAATCGTGGCAAAAATCGGCTCAAAACGTCCCCGGGAACCCTTGGGACTTAAACAAAATTTTCAACTTTTGAAAGGTGCGCAGGGGCGGCGTGGCACGCTGCCTGGCGCACCCCTTTACTGCCTCTGGACTGAAAATTTCAGCCCAGAGCAGCGTGGTACGCCCCTGGGCGCGCCCCACCCAATTTTTTTTTTTGTTTTTTTTTTTTTGCCCTCAAAACTAAGGTAAACATGTACGGGGTGTTACAATATCTTGAGATCCCATGAACCTTGCAGAAATCATTAAACTCTTCACTGCAAAACTCCAAGCCATTGTCTGTGAAAACATACTTGATTTTTTGCTTCATTTGATTTTCAACCAAAATATCCACTCTTTATATGCTTCAAAAGCATCATTTTTAGCCTTCAAGAAATGCACTCAAACCTTTCGTGAAAAATCATCAATGAATATGAGAATATACCTCTTTACACTATTTGATAGAACTTTAGAGGGACCCCGTAAATCTGAATAGATGTAGCCTAGCACCCCTCATGTCTTGTGTTTGCCAATGCTGAAGCTGACTTTCTTCTGCTTCCCTAGGATGCAGTGCTCACAAAATTCAAGTGTGTTGATCTTCTCACCATTAAAAGATTATGTTTGCTCATCATCTCCAATCCTTATATGCTCATATGACCGAGTCTCATGTGTCATAATCTTGCCTTGTTATCATTAGATAACTACACTGTAGAAGTATTAACAGAGCCGGCAATGGTTCTTCCTGCCAATATGTAAAGGCCATCCTCCAGCTTGGCCTTCATCATGACTAAAGAACCTTTAGCCACCTTCATAGTTTCTCCTACGCATATGTACTTGTATCTTTGTTTATCCAGAGTACCCAGGGAGATCAAATTCTTCTTCAGATCAGGACCATGCCGGACTTCTATAATAGTCCTCACAATTTCATTATGGCAGCGAATTCGGATTGAGCCAATGCCAACTATTTTACAAGTTGCATTATTGTCCATTACTATGGTTCCTCCACTTTTCTCATAGTTGCTGAACCAATCTCTTCGAAATGTCATAAGCAAAGTACAACTAGAATCTAACACTCATTTGTTGCCATAGACTCCACTATTGCATGATGTTGTAAGTACATATTCATTATCAGAATCATGCACCTATTCAACAATGGATGCACTCGCCTTATTTTTGGACTTTGACGTTAGGCAATCTTGTTCAAAGTGTCCCTTTTTATGATAGCCCCAACACTCCATATTCTTCTTGTTCACACGAGACTTCGATTTGTGCTTTGATTTACTCTTTTCCTATTGGCTAGTACGGCCTCTCACAAAGAGCCCACTAGCTTCATCATCTTTGTCTTCTTCAAAATAACTTCGCGCATCACAAGAGTTAAGTATTTGTCGCACTTGCTCAAGAGTGATAGGCTCCTTGCTATACATCATTGAATTCTTAATATCACGATATTTTGAAGTCAATGAAAATAGCAAAGTACATCCTAGCAGCTCCTTATTCTTTTTAATTTTGGTAGTTTGTAAGTCCATGACAAGTTTAGTGAATGCATCTAGATAGTCTTGCAATAAAGTACTTGACTCCATCTTAAATATCTAAAGATGTCATTGTAACAACATTCTTGTTGTCACCGACCTGTCCTGGTAAAGCCCTTGCAGCTTATCCTCTAACTGTTTGGTTGTCTCGTCAGTACCTATACTCACTTCACAGAGCGTTTCAGGTGCAAGAGACAGTTGGATGACACTCAATGCATCACCTTCAATTTTCTCCTTGTCGGAATCTAATGTACCATCGAGGTACTTTCCATTAATAGCATAAAATTGAACCTTCCCTATGCAATAACACCATCATCCGAATCTTCCAGATATTGAAGTTATTGTGCCCACAAAATCTATCAATTTTAAAATTTATAGAACTCATCGCAACTTTTTCTTTCTCTTCTACTACAGATAGTAATTGGAAGTACAGAAAACCAAAGTAATATTTTTTGATGTGGAAGTTCAGACTATACTGCAACCACAGAGCATACTCAGCTAGAACTTTATCTCTGATACCAATTGTTAGCAAAAATATGAAATAAAGAATAAGAGAAATACATAAGATTTAACGTGGTTTAGATCAGAATGATCCTACATCTACCAAAGAACAACTGCCTTTATATTAGTAACAAAAAAGGGGAGAGATCCCAAATATACCTAAGAGAATTTCTCTCTCAACTCTTTTGTCACTACCCAAGCCATGACCCTAGACTTAACGGGTATCCCAAACCAATAAAAGCCCAAGAAGACCTCTTAGCATTTTATTATAAGCATGATCATTAAAAGTACGGAAAAATGACCCATTAGTAAGGATATTCAACTTTAAATAAGGTCATAAACCAAACACAGAAAACACAACATCTGTCTACATCACTCTACGAAGCCTCTAACATTACGAATAGAAATCCAAAGTTGGAACATGGCCCCGGCTATACCATAAAATAGCTGACTAGAGTCTAATGAAAGAGTATATATGCCTTCCGAAAGATGTAGGGCTCACCACTTGTTACTAGATGTCTGGATGAACCTAATGTTGCATAGTGCCATGAGAATATGCCTCCGAACCTACATCATGAAATGATGTAGCCGCTCAGAGACGGTCAATATGTGTAATGTATTAGCATACAGAACAAACAAAAGACAATATAGACTTTATAAAGGAAATAATCATTAGGTAAAATTAGGACAATATGATAAAATATCAGTTGTGACTCCAAGTAAAAGAAAACAATACTTTCTATCTTTCCATTCTGAACTAGATGGTATCACCGACTTCCGTTAAAATACCACGGGCTATGTGGGTTCTATCAACGCTTGACTAGCTAAGCCTCAATCCATGATTGCAGCATGAATTGAGATTTAGTCATTTCATCTAGCATAATCATCCTCATAGAAGAAAGCATAAGGTCATCCAATTAAGGATCGAACCATCCCTATGTCGGTAAAACACAGGTTTCGGGTATTGAACCTTTTGGACCCAAACCTTCTCGATTAACCATTTAATTCTCTTAGAACCCATATTTTAGCCTTTGTGAATCATAAATACTCATTTAAAACAATATCAATTCCATTAGGGGCATAGATCATCGTTGGTATCGTCATACCAAGACGTGTAAGTCATTTATTTCATTTTCCATTTAACCAAAAGATTGGTTGTCAGTTTATCATGCCCAACATATGTTAAAACTAAGTATAATATGGTTCTTGGAAATCAACCAAAATCAATTTAAGAGTCCATTTAACCATTGGGAGTCATAGTCATTCTTTAGTATAATAGTAAATCCTATAATATGAGTCAACCATCATTAAATCATTAAAATGTTGATAAGATGTAAAACCCATTCAATAGTAACATAATTTTGACTCCATAATAATCCAAATGTTTATATATTAGTTTGGGGAAAATACAATTTCACTTCCTCTTCCCAAGATTTAAATCAATATGTATTTAAGAGTAACCCCAAGTACAAAACATTGAAATACAATTTGGTTTTTACTTTTGTGAATTCAATATACATATACATATAAACCCAATTCATTATCTAACATTCATGTAAGCATACAAGGGTTTAGAAAATCATAAGTTTGGAATTTACTTGAGAAGAGGTTGTTCTGCATACCTCTTTGATGAAGGATTATAGAAGAATAATTTAGAGCTTGACCTTTGAATCCAATTATGAACTTGACTTCTTTCTTGACTTAGAGAGGGTGAGAGGGGAGGTTTCTAATTGATTTAGGGTAATTATAATATAGGGAAAATATTTTAAAGTAATAGAGGACGGTTTTCTCAGTATAAGGACTAAAATGCTCTTAAAATGGCGTGTAAAAATAAAGTCCCGCTAGGCAAATTAGGGGGGTAGCGGCGCACACCTCAAGGCATGGCCTCCCCCTGTGTGGTGAGAGGCCCATTGCAGGGTCCAGCCCATGCGGCGCGAGGCCTATCGCAGGGTCCAGCCCATGCGGCGTGAGGCTAGTTGTAATAACTGCCTGATGTGTTCAAGAAAACATGTTTGTTGTATCAACCAGAACAGAAGCATCAAAGTTCATGAAATGTTACACTAGATCAATGGATACCTTATTCTGGAAGCATATCAGTGAAGAACTGGAGCTTTCTACATAAACTGCAGTGGCACTAAAATGGTCGCTGACACATCCAAATGCTTTCTCATCATCATCGCTACTGAGGTCTATTGGAGTGTCCCAGTTTTGATAGCTTAGACTTCTTATAAGGAATCATTGAAGTAATAGCTAGCCAACATATTCCAATTCTTGGACTGGAATAGTCTCTTATAGTTTTTTCATAATTTCTTTTTTGACGTAGACCTTACCGAATATTTGAACCTTTCTTCCTCCTCCGCTGTCGATGAAAGCAAAACTTTCTCCCCCATGTGGTAAAACCTCCAACGGAAGAACAAAGTACCAAGCTCATGCTTCAACTTAAGCCTCTTCTAGGTAATATGGAGCCTGATGCATTCAACAAATTACAGAATAGACAATCATATGAACTTTGTCTTCTCTTTCTAATAGGATCAAACACAACCAAAGATGTTGTTTTTTCCACTTATGGAGGCCACATTCTTGTGCCTAACCACTTGGAATCACTCAGAAATCACACTACTCTATTAAGGGACTTTAGCTTGGTAGAAAGGACCCACGAGAGCTTAGGGTATGTTTGTTGATTAACAGAATCCTCAGTTTTTTTCTGTTACTGGTACCTCAACAAGATTAACACTAGTAAGATCTGGTGCAACATCATCTTATTTCTTTTGTTGACTTAAAACTTTGTTTTGAGAGGTCGTACACGAGCTGCAACCTCGATAAAGAATGTGTTTTTTTAGAGCGGGGATCCTTGGCTGCATCTTTGTTTTTTGGTAGGTTTATTGTTAAGTATTTCTTCTTCATACATGGTTGGATGCATCAACCTCTACTTCTTCTAAGGGTTAGATTCCTCTGTGTTTGTAGTACTATGCATTTTCACCAGCAGTGCTTCTCTAATCAACAAAGCCTGGGACCAGAACTCATTGCTTGTATGACCTTTTCACGTGGAAGAGTTAACTTCTCCATAATGTTTTATAGCGTAGTTAATCCAACTCAAGATTCCAGAAAAGCATGAAGAGTCTCTTTTTCTCTTGTGAGAAACAATTGCGTCCTGAATAACACTCTTGCCAGATGCCACAGTAGTATCAAAACCATTTAGCGTGGAAATATTTTCTTCAGCATTGCTCTCTTTTCCTCCCATGCCATAGATATTAGCAATGGCTCACTAATCACCTCTCTGATAGATGTATTATTTTTACCATCCTGGGCAAAGAATTTTTTGTCATCATCGTATATTGCCTATTTGATTTGACAGGTGCTCGATGAAGGATTTTCTCAACAATCTCTTTGGTAGATGCCAAAAAGAAGGTGTCATTGTCAATCTTAGAAATAGATCTTTAACCACTATTGTAAAGGTTATGCATCCTCTACAATTGATGTTTTATAAAATTCCATCAAGCCCATCCTCATAACCTTTTTTGGCCTTGAGGGCTTGATGGAATTTTATAAAACATCAATTGTGGAGGATGAATAACCTTTACAATGGTGGTGAAAGATTTGTTTCTAAGAAAGACAATGACACCGTCTTTTTGGTATCTACCAAAGGGATTGTTGAGAAAAAAATCCCTTATCGAACACCTGCCAAATTAAATAGGCAATATGATGATGATGAAAAAGAAGGATGATAAAAATAATACAACATCTATCGGAGAGGTGATTCAAGAAGTCGTTGCTAAGATGAATGGCATTGCAGGAAAAGAGAACAATGTCAAATAAAACCTTTCCACTATAAATGGTTATGATACTACTGTGTCATTGAGCAAAAGTGTTATTCAAGACTCAATTATTTCTCGCAAGAGAAAAAGAAAATCTTCATGATTTTGTGGAACGTTGAGCTGGATTAACTACATTGCAAAACATTTTGAAGAAGTCCCTAACTCTTCAACATGGAAAAGTCATACAAGCAACGAGTTCTGGTCCCAGGCCTTGCTGATTAGGGAAGCACTGCTGGAGAAAAGGCATAGTGATACAAACTTAGAGGAATCTAACCCTCAGAAAAAGTAGAGGATGATGCATCCATCAATGTATGAAGAAGAAAAACCTAACAATCAATCTACCAAAAAACAAAAATGCAACACAAGGATCCCTACTCCAAAAAAACACATTCTTTGCTGAGGTTTCAGCTAGTATCTGACCTCTCAAAACAAAGTTGAAACTCATTAGAGGAAAGAATATGATATTGCACTATATCTTAAAAGTGTTGATCTTGTTGAGGCACCAGTAACAGAAAAAATTAAAGATTTTATAAATCAACAAGCATACCCTGAATCTCTTGTAGGTCCTCTCTACCAAGCTAAAGTCCCTGAATGGAATGGTGTGATTTTTGGGAGTGATTCCAAGTCGATAGGTACAAAAATGTGGCCTCCATAAGTGGAACAACCAACATCTTTGGTAATGTTTGATCCAATTGGAAAGGGAAGACAAAGTTCATGTGATTGTCTATTTCCTCAATCTATTGAATGTATCAGGCTCCATATTACAGAAGAGGCTTAAGTTGAAGCGTGAGCTTGGTACTTTGCATTTTCAATAGAGGTTTGACCGCATAGGGGAGGAACTTTCACTTTCATGGACAGCTGAGGAGGAAAAAGGTTCAAAGATTAGGTAAGGTCTACATTGAAAAAGAAATTGTGGAAGAACTATAAGAGACTATTCTCTTCCATGGCTTGGAATATGTTGGCTAGCTATTACTTCAGTGTACTCCTTATCAACCATCGGAGCTATCAAAATTGGTCCACTCCAAAAAACCTCGATAGTAATGATGATGAGAAAGATTTTGGATGTATTGACAGTAGTTTTGGTGCAAATGCAGTTCATGTAGTAAGCTCCAGTTCTTCACTAACATGCTTCCAGAATAAGGTATCCACTGATCTAGTGCAATATGTCATGAACTTGGAAGCTTCTGTTTTGGTTGATACCAACAAACATTTTTTCGTAAACACGGCAAGCAGTTATTACAACTTGATTGGCAATGTTGACAGATAATATGGATAATACTAGTGGTAATTTGGTATTGCTGGTGATTTGCTTATATGATACCTAGGCATAACTAAACCTCAAAAGTTAGCTCAAGAGGGGTGGATTTCCCAAGTAAATATAAGCAAACTGTCAGTCCATTCCCCAACCAATGTAGGACTTTCACCCACTCTAACACCCCCCCTTCACGCCCAGGTCCCAACTGGAGGGTGGACTGGGAGCCCAAATGGGGATGGACTTGCCTATGATACCATGTAAAAAAATGGCACGTGGGCCTAACATAACTCCAAAAGCTAACTTATGAGGGGAGGATTTTCCAAGTCTATATAAGCAAGCCGCCAGTCCATTCCCAACCAATGTGGGACTGAAATGGCCGTAAAATGTAAGGTTGCTTATCGGATGGATAATCACGCTTAAAGGTTCGGCTTATTGGTTATCGGTTTTTAAATTTACTAATTTGCTAGCCAACCAATAAGATATCAATTGGTTCGGTAACAGGTTAGTAATTATCGAATAGTTATCGGTTAGCGTATCGACTAACCTCCACGCTAACATTTTTAAGAAAAAATTTATGCTCCTTAGATTTATGCAATACACTTCACTACACACAAGCAATCAGACAAACTGTGAAAGAATTAGGCTCAAAATAATGCATGCAGTGCAGTACACTCACATGCCCATATGCATACACATCATCATTCCTGCTTAAACCAAAAATCCAAGAAAAAAGAAAGAGCCGAAGAGGACCACAAGACGGCACCTAGCCAGAGAAAGAGAAATATAATGATTTAAAACAAAAATGATTAAATAAAGAGATGGAGATATAAAGAGTTGAAGACTTTATGTAGAGTACTTTATATATCTAGCTAGGGGTAAAAATGTAAGTGTAATAAATCTTAACGGGTTAACGGTTTATCCGATAATGAAATTAAGTAATCTACACCCACACCAATAAACTGTTAAAAATAAAATTGTAATTCTTCTACCCTAATTCGCATCCTCCACACCTTCTTATCTAGGGACATGTCCTAGGTAAGCTAAAGCTTTTCTATGTCATGTCTAATCACCTCTCTCTAATATTTCTTTAATCTACCTCTACATTGCTTGAATCCATCCCTATCCAACCTCTCATGCCTCTGCACTGGGCATCCGAGCACCTCATCATCACATGCCCAAACCATCTCAACCTTGCTTCCCAGATCTTGACATCCATCGAAGCCACTCCTACCTTATCTCAAATAACCTCATTTCTAGTCCTATCTTTCCTAGTAAACCCACACATCCATCAAAGTATTCTCATCTCTGGCAACTTTTTCTTTTGGGTGTGCGAGTTCTTGACTAGCCAACACTCCGCCCTATACAACATAGCTAGTCTAACCACCACTTTGTAAAACTTGCCTTTGAGTTTAGGAGTCACTTTCTTATCACACAAGATTCCAGAGGTGGGCCTCCATTTCATCCACTCTGCCCCAATACAGTGAGTGGCATCCTCGTCGATTACTCCATTCCCCTGGATCATAGACCAAAGATACTTGAAACTATATCTCTTTTGGATGGGTTGAGTATCAAGCTTTACAACCATATCAGCCTTAGGCGTCACCTTACTGAACTCGCACTCCAAATATTACATCTTGTACCCACTCAACCTAAACCCTTTAGACTCTAGGATTTGCCTTCAAACCTCCAACTTAGCATTAACTCCAACATGGTCTCGTCAATCAGGACTACATCATCTGCAAATAGAATACACCATGGCACCTCACCCTGAATTTTTCATGTCAATACATCCATCACCAAGAAAAATAAAAATGGGTTAAGATTTGAACCCTGGTGTAACCCCATCAAGACGGGAAATTGCTCTAAGTCCCTCCCACAGTTCAAACACGAGTCTTGGCTCTATAGTACATATCCTTAATCACCCTAGTATATGTTGTGGCCACCTCTAGCCTCCAATCACCTCAACAGAACCTTCAAGAGAACCTCCCTAGAGACTTTATCTTAGGCCTTTTCTAGGTCGATGAACACCATGTGCAAGTCCTTCCTCCTCTCCCTATACTGCTCCACTCATATCCTTACAAGATGGATGGATTCAGTAGTAGAGTGTCCTGGCATGAATCAAAACTGTTTCTTAAAAATCATCACCATCCTCCTTAACCTCAACTCTACTACCCTCTCCCACACCTTCATAGTGTAGCTTAACAACTTGATACCCATATAGTTGTTGCAATTTTGAATGTCCCCTTGTTCTTATACAATGAAATCATCGTACTCCATCTCCAAGCTTCTGACATCTTCACCATCTGAAAATGATGTTAAACAACCAATAAGCCACTACATACCTACCCCTCCTGAGCACTTCCAAAAATCCACCAAAATCTCATCTAGCCCAGTTGCTCTATCCCTATGCATCCTATGAATATCACCCTTAACCTCTTCAACCTTAATATGCCTACAATAACCATAGTCGTGAAGCCTCTTAGATAGCACCAAATCTCCCAAAACAATGCTAGTGTCCCTTTCTTCATTTAAGAGTTTATGGAAGTAAGATTGTCATCTCTGTCTAATAAAAACCTCTTCCACTAAAACTTTGGCGTTTGTATCCTTTATGCACTTCACTTAGTCAAGGTCCCAAGCCCTCCTATTCCTAACCTTGGTTAGTCTATATAACTTCTTATCACCACATTGATCCGCTAACACTGTGTATAAGCTTTCAAAAGTTGCGTTCTTAGCTGTTGTAACAACCAACTTATCTTTTTTCCTAGCAATCTTATACTCTTCCCCATTCCTTTGCTTCTCCTCCTCATCTGTACTCTTGGATAACTTCACGTAAGCCCCATTTTTAGCCTCCACCTTTCTTTTTACCTCTCCATTCCACCACTAATCCCTTGATGCTTGCCAGAGCAACCTCTCGAGACAACTAACACCTCTCTAGTCGTCTCCCTTATGCAATTAGCAGTCGTATCCCACATACTATCTACATCCCCTCTACTCTCCCAAGCCATTCTAACCACCAACTTCTCCCCTATCTCGAGTGCATTGGCCATTGTCATGCTACCACATCTAATCCTCAGCCAGTCATCTACACCCCTCTTTCTTCTCTCCTTTTTGATCTCCAAGTCTATCATTAAAAGCCTATGCTGAGTCGAAAGATTCTCACTAAGTATAACCTTATAATATTTACAAAGACCCCTTCACCCTTCCTAGAGAGCAAAAATTCAATCTGAGTCTTGGCCACCAAAGTACGAAAGGTAACCAAGTGAACCTCCTTCTTCAAAAAGCTCAAATTAGCTACCATCAACCCAAAAGCCCGAGCAAAATCCAAAAGTGAGGCTCATCCCTCATTCCTCTCCCCAAAACAAAAGCCTTCATACACATTGTCATAACCCCTCGTTAATGACTCGATGTGCCCATTGAAATCTGCTCCTATGAAAAGCTTCTTGTTGTTAGGGATACCCCTCACTATCTCATCCAAAGCCTTTCAAAAGTTCATTTTCTCTTCCTCACCCAATCATATATGCGGGGCATAAGCATTAATAATATTCAAAGTAGACCCTCAAATGACCAATTTAATCGACATCATCCTATCATTGACCCTTCTGACCTCAACCTCCTGCTCCCTAAGCTCTTCATCTACTAAGATACCAACTTCATTCCTATTCCTCACGCTTCCTGAGTACCAGAACTTATACCTGTCCACTACCCGTGCCTTAGTACCTACCCATTTAGTTTTTCGGAGACAAGCTATATTAATCTACCTCTTACTAAGAATTTTCTCGAGCTCTACAGACTTTTTCGATAAAGAACCTACTCTCAACCTAGAGGTTACCCCAACCCCCTTACCCTTCCTGTCCCCTACCCTGCCCCAGCCCCCAACCCTGATCCCATCCCTGACCAAAAATATGACCCTAATCTATCAACATCAACCACAACCACCAAAGGAAGCTAAACTAATAAAGGGGACACTAAAAGGGACAACTAAACTCTAAGAAAACACACCCCAGGCAACAATGCAATCCAAAAAAAATCAACAATAGGCTATGACTAAAGGCAAGAAATAACCCTAACTAGACTGTAAAATCGACAAGCAAGAAACTATAGACAAGAAAATTAAATCACTAACAACAAGGAAAAATCCAGAAATCAACAAATGCTATATACTAATTTAATATAAAATCAAGAAATCAATGCACCAACTGTAATAAGAACAACAAGCAAAAATTCAGAAATCAACAGATGTTATATACTAGTTCAATATCAAAATAAAGAAATCAACAGATGTTATATACTAGTTCAATATCCAGCAAGAAAAAAAATTGTAATACACCTAAATGCACCCTGTAACAAAAATAGGGCAGAGGCAGACCATTCAAAAGATAGAAAGATAGAACAGTTGAGAACTCAATCGAAATAATGTAGAAATTAAAAGTCGGGAAAAACTTGAGATTAAAGGTGAGAAATCACAGGGATTCTGGCGTCTTCTTAGTCGATTCATTGGATTCTGGCAAAATTTGGTACTGAAATTGGTCGTCAAAAGATAAGTCACCAGAAGATTGTCATTGAAGGAACGCCGGAGAGTGGATCTTGTACCTGAAATGAAGTAGGAAGAAAAATAGAAAAGAAAACAAACAGATCTGAGCAGATGAAATCCTCACCGGAGATCAGAGCAGTGTAGTATGGTGGAGAGCGGCGACGGCAGTGTTATGTGTTGGTGTAGTGGCGAAGACGACGGTGGCGAATTCAAGCCAGTGGGAAAGGGGGACTGCAGCGGCAAAAATTGAAATAGAGAGAATGAACAAGATCTGAGCCGGTGAAATCCTAATCTTACTGAAAATAACATATAAAGTAGAAAATTAAAAATGTTAAATCAGTACTAGGGTCTCATTTTTGTTTCGTTCAAAAAATTTTCTAGAATGATATTTAAGAAGTTTAATTCTGTGGATCGCAAAATCTAGTTTCAGTAAAATTAAACCATTCATCATTTTGATGTTTCTACGACAAGATATGAATTTTCTACCATAAACATGCTAAGCTGTAAAAAGGTGAGAAATATCAAAAGGAAAAGAGAAGAAACTACCTTGCATTGTGCTCCCTCAGTATGGCTTGTGACTCTGGAACTGATGCAAAATAATGAAGAGCATACCTATATTTATAGAGATCCTAAAGACGGCTATTAGAAATGTTGGTTGATGTGGGACAATAATTATCCAATACAAGCTAGGTAAAAAATACAACTACAAAGTTCTCCTAATCACGTGCAAATTGGGGAATCTGACTCTCCATTTCTTTTCTTTTCATTTTTTCCAAGTTCTTACTTGGTTTGGAGATACATGACTTATGTGATAATTAATGGCTAAGATTTAATAGACTAAAGTAAGATCCTAATCATATTTAAATAACTAGTTTTGGACACGTGCGTTGTACGTGTATTCCGTACTAAATTGTGCAGAGTTTATAACTATATACATTCTCTAAAACACTCTTCTTATGAGTAAATAATAATGTAACTGTAAAAATTACAAGCTCTATTTGCAGAGTAATTGTGGTATTTCATGAATTATTATCTGTCAATTTGAATGTTAAAAGTTATATTTAAACATGTGTGTAATGAATAATATAAAATGTAATTGTGAATACATTCAACTTACTCTTTATCTATTTATTCCTTTTCCTTTTAACGTAAATTTGGAACACTTTTTTGTGTTAGAGTTTATCCTTAATTTCCTGTTTTATTTGGATTTTACCATAATTGTATTTTACTTCGAAAAGATTTTCTTAATGGAATAATATAAGAATACTATTTAGATGAAGGATAGAAATGTCGTTCAACTTTTAATGGACATTCTTGTAATTCAACTTTACAATTTTGGGGCTCTCCACTTTTTAATATAACCAGTTTTGAATCACGTGTGTTGCACGTGTATTCCACGTTAATTGATAAAAAAAAATTTTACATTATAAAATGTTATTCAACTAATGTTACTATACTAACTTTACCCCTTTTTAAGTATAATTTGTGTAGCATGTGACATGTTTCAACCAATCAAATATCGTCATGTCACTTCAATCTGATTGGTCGAAAAAAGTTTCGCTTTATTACTACTACTCCACCCTACGACTATAAATAGAGGTCTCAAAATACAGAAAAGACACCAGAACTCTAACTAGACACTAGAGAGAACATGTGGATCAAACGCCTCAGATTTCTCTAAGAGATACAAGCACTCAAATGCTCAAGTATTTCTCTACAAGTTCCAGATATCAAGATGGAGATTCAAAATTAAACTCCAAGCCTTGAATTCATAAACAATCCAAGATCAAGACCACCAAATTCAGGATCAAGCTTCAAGCCCCTTGAATTCAAGTACAAGTCAAGATCAAGTCCATCAAGATTTGAGATCAAACAGCCCCTTGAATTTAAGTATAAGTCAAGATCAAGTACTTTAAGATCAAGTTCAAAAACCCTTGAATTTATATTTGAAAAGAAGAATCAAAGAATTAATAGAGATTGTAACACTTACTATAGTATTTCCTTTATTTCCAATTTATAGTATTTCCTTTAGTTTCAATTTATGTGACATACTTTCTGTTTTAGTCCGTTTAAAAAGAATGTCACATTTCTATAATTATAAACAATTTAGCATTAAAAATCCTCTTTTACCCTTAACGAAATGATTTATTTTCACACAAATGGTCAACGAGTGTTTTAGACCACAAATATCAAAAGTTTTCCTATCATTCTTAAATTTTGTGTCAATTCAAAAGGTGCCACATAAATTGGATGGAGTGAGTACATACTAACAATGTAAAGAGGCTAAAATTGGCATAATACATATATATGTCCTTTAACTAATTTTTAGTTGGCATCTACATCTTCCAACTTTGAGTGTGCACACACAGACATTCAAACTATCATAAAGTTGAACAAGTAGACACACGTGTCCTACGGGACAAATCTCACGCGATTTGACATGTAGGGCACGTGCATCTACGTGATTTGTCATGTAAGGCACATGTATCTTCTTATTCAACTTTATGAAGTTCAAGTGTCTACTTATGCATACTCAAAGTTTAAGGGCATAAATACTAGCTAAGGCCAAATTAAAAGGCACGTTTATGTATTATATCGGCTAGAATTTGTACCTCTTTAACAGATGTGCTATGATCCACGGTGAGTTGATAAGAAGTGAAATTGGATTCATCTCAATAGAATGAATTGGAGCTATGTATACTTTCCTCATTTATATGATCTAACTGGCCATCGAGTTCAGGATTTTGAGCTAAAATTGCTCTGCCATCTCCAACATTCATCAAGTAAACATCCTTATCATTCAACAACATCACTAAAACATAAGATCCCATTAAGGCCAACTCTGAATTCTCATTCATCCTCATATCAACTATCTCCACATATTACAATTCAGTTTTCCTCAATGCCTTTGATAACGCCTTCAAAATGTCAAAATGGCCAATTGCCGCAACTTCATTTGTTCCCAAATTGTTCAAATTCTCATCAATCATGGAATTCGGAGAGATTTCTAACTTGTCATTCTGAAGAAATCCCTTGAGCTCCTTGAAGAGATTTGAATAGAGATTGTTTAATAGAAAATCAGCAGCATCAGCCCCATTAAATCCATCATAAATCCCAACAAAAATCCACTCATGTTCTTTAGAAACCACTGTATGTACTCTGTTCTTTAGAAACTTTTGATGGACATTTTTGTAATTCAACTTTACAATTTTGGGGCTTTCCACTTTATAATATAACCCGTTTTGAATCATGTGTGTTGCACGTCTATTCCACGTTAATTGATATTATCTTTTTTACATTAAAAAAAAATATTCAACTAATGTTATTATACTAACTTCACCCCTTTTTAAGTATAATTTATGTAGCATGTGACAAGTTTCAGCCAATCAAATATCGTCATGTCACTTTTATCTGATTGGTTGAAAAGAATTTCTCTTTACTACTACTACTCCACCCTACGACTATAAATAGAGATCTCACAATACAGAAAAGACACCAGAACTCTAACTAGACGCTAGAGAGAACATGTGGATCAAACGCCTCAAATTTCTCTAAGAGATACAAGCACTCAAATGCTCAAGTATTTCTCTACAAGTTCCAGCTATCAAGATGGAGATTCAAAATTAAACTCCAAGCCTTGAATTCATAAACAAGCCAAGATCAAGACCACCAAATTCAAGATCAAGCTTCAAGCCCCTTGAACTCAAGTACAAGTCAAGATCAAGTCCATCAAGATTCTAGATCAAACAGCCCCTTGAATTCAAGTATAAGTCAAGATTAAGTACTTCAAGATCAATCTCAAAAGCCCTTGAATTTATATTCAGAAAGAAGAATTAGAGAATTTATAGATATTGTAACACTCAGTATTTTCTTTAGTTCCAACTTATAGTATTTCCTTTAGTTCCAATTTATGTAACATACTTTCTTTTTTAGTCCAATTAAAAAGAATGTCACCTTTCTATAATTAAAAATAATTTAACTTTAAAAATCCTCTCTTACCCTTAATGAAATGATTTATTTTCACACAAATGGTCAATGAAAGTTTTAGACCTCAAATTCAATAAGTCTTCCAATCTTTCTTAAACTTTGTTGCAATTCAAATGGTGCCACACAAATTGGATGGAGTGAGTATATACTAATAATGTAAAGAGGCTAGAATTGGCATAATACATATATATGTCCTTTAAATAATTAGCTTTAATTGGTATTTATGTCTTCCAACTTTGGGTGCGCACAAGCAGATATTCAAATTATCATAAAGTTGAACAAGTAGACACACGCGTCCTACGTGGTAAATCTCATGCGATTTGACATGTAGGACACGTGCATCTACGCGATTTGTCATGTAGGACGCATGTATCTTCTTGTTCAACTTTATGATAGTTCAAGTGTCTACTTGTGCACACTCAAAGTTTGAGGACATAAATACTAGCTAAGGTCAAGTTCTAGGGCACGTTTATATATTATGTCGGCTAGAATTTGTACCTCTTTAACAGATGTGCTATGATCCATGGTGAGTTGACAAGAAGTGAAATATCCATTATCAATTCATCAAGTAAACATATCCTTATCATTCATCAACATTAGTACATGAGAGGGAGAAACGGAAAACGGTTGGCTGACAAATGGCGCCAAAACTCATAGGGGGGAAAAAATCATTATTTTCCACCCATTTTTTTCAAAAAATAAATAAATAAATAATATTTTCCACCCATTTTTCAAAAAATAAATAAATAAATACATATTTTCCACCCATCAAAAACAAACACAATTAATAATTTCTCCATCAGTTTCTTTTTTTTGTTCTTCAGAATTTGACATTTCTGCTATTGCTTGGCCTGTACGAGGTACGAGGATGACAAATTAATAATATTCAATATCTAATTCTTTTTTTATTTTTTTTCCAATTTTCTTTTTAATTTCATAGTGATAACCAATTCATTATGTTTAATTCGCCTATTTGAAACTTTACGAGAAACAAATTTAAATTGGAAAGTTTGATTCTTGACCAAAAAAAATGCCAATTTGATTCAGTTTCTGCAAGGCCATGTAGTAGTTATTATATGTATTTGCAATATGACAATGTCATGCATATCATGATTGATTAATGTTTAGTTACCATATTGAGATATACCAAGATTATGAATATCAAATATAAAAGTTTACTTGTTAGATGCCAGGCACGGTTTCAGAGGCGGATCGGTTTCATTTGAACCCATAACTTTTGACGCGCATATATTTATGTTTAAAAATACACTAAAATTGCCACAAATTGTAAGTATGAACCTATAGTTTTGAAAATATAATGGGGTTCGAATCCTAATGGTTGAACCCACAGAGTTTAAATACTAGATCCGCCCCCGACGGGTGGTTTCCTTTGTGCAAAATATTCCTCTTAAGAAATAGATCATTCTCTGGATCTTTTTTCTTTACTATTTGCCTTGGCTATTTGGTTGGGTATGAAAAAGTAGATGACATATGATAATTGTACAAATCAAATCCAGTGAAATCCCACGTGTGGAGGTGTGGGGAGGGTAGAGTGTACCTACGTTATCTATACCTCGCGGAGGTAGAAAGGTTGTTTTCAAAAGACCCTCGGCCCAAGTATCGCATATCAAAGAAGTAAGAAAAAAGCATAAAAATTAAAGAAGACATAGCAAATAATAGAGAAAGCATTACATAACATTCAAAGCAAAGGAACAGTAGCAGTAAGAAAATAGTGTCATGACCAAAGCACAAGAAACAACCTATTGTAACAGAGAACAAAGGACTATTAAAAGTTGATACTAATGTTTAAGTGTTGCTTGAAGTGAGACTGAATATGAGTTGGTTATTATTTACTTCTGTCTATATGGTGAGAGAAATTATATTCTCCATTTTGGTAAAAATACTTAGAGTAGAAATCTACATACTCCATTAATGGTTTCTTTGGTCCTTCGAAACAGCCTCTCTGCCTCCACGAGGTAGGGGTATTAGTCTGCATACACTCTACCCTCCTCAGATTACACTTGTGGGCACCGGGTATATTGTTGTTGTTGTATTAATGGTTTCTTTGGTCCTTCGAAACCCCTCTCTGCCTCCACGAGGTAGGGGTAAGGTCTGCGTACACTCTACCCTCCTCAGATTACACTTGTGGGCACTGGGTATGTTGTTTTTGTTGTATTAATGGTTTATTTGGTCCATCGAAATAGCCTCTCTGCCTCCACGAGGTAGGAGTAAGGTCTGCATACACTTTATCCTCCTCAGGTTACACTTGTGGGCACCGGGTATGTTGTTATTGTTGTTTTAATGGTTTATTTGGTCCTTCGAAACAGCCTCTCTGCCTCCATGAGGTAGGGGTAAGGTCTGCATACACTCTACCCTCCCTGGACACTACAACAAAAACAACCTTTAGCGGCAATAAATATGCACTTTAACAAGAGTGTTAAAAATTTTACCCGCATTAGTTAAATGCCATTGGATCCAATGTCGCTATAGACTTTAGGGGCATTTACAAAGAAAGCTACAATGTAATTGTCATTAGTGAATGCCACTAAAACACATATTTAGCGATAATTAAGCTATTGTTGTTAATTAATTGCCGCTAAAGATCATTTTTGGTGTAGTGGGACCACACTTGTGGGCACTTGGTATGTTGTTGTTGCTGTATTAATGGTTTCTTTGATATATTTCAACCAAAGGTTTGGTGGCCACGCGCATGAATTCTTATATTTCCTTTTATTTAAAACAATGTGTTCTGTCAGCTCCTTGTTGATCCATCAGTTTTGGCTAATTTGGTATACATCAAATGTATCAGATGTAGGATGCTGGAAAACTCTAAATCAATTGGGTCGTACCTGTAGCTGGTTCACAAAGAGTATATTGTAACACAATGGGAAAGGGTTTGAGAAACCGACGAGAATGTAGTCCTTCAGGATGCATGTTTGGGATACTTCATCATTTAAATCAACAACAACGGTGGCATCAAGTCAGGAAACGCCTCCCATACATAAAGCAGGCTGGTGGAAAGCATATTGCTGGTGAGAAAAACATTAGTTCTTGGTAGAATATTTTCCTTGGCTCGAGCAGTGGAAGCAGCCAGCCAGACACTAATGCTTGCATTAGGGTAGAATGTCTACATCACACCCCTTGGCGTGGTCCTTCCTGGAGCTTGCTAACACGGGATACTTTGTGGACCGGGCTGGCCTTTTAGATATAAAAATGATAATTTTTTTCATGCCATATACCATTTCCAAATATGAAGGGATTTGTTTACAATAATTAAGGTTTAATGTTGGAGGAGTAACTATATCCCTCAACCCTTTGTTGTTCTTAAGCCTATTGATTGTGTAGCATGTCCATATTCAACTTATCATTTTAGTCGGTGGCGCCAGGAATTTTGCTTAGGGTATTCAAGTTTTAAATATATGTACAAGAAGTAAATTTTGACCTATATACTCAGAACAATTTTCTGATGAAGGGTGTAACACCCTTCACTCGATGTGATGGCGCCACTCCTTTTAGTCCTTAGCAACTATCAAGATTTGACACTTAAAACAAGTGAGTCAAAACATGGTGTGATATGTTATTTCTTTTTTTCCAGCGGCAGGAAATCATAGGAGTAATGCAACTGCAATTGATTCTACTAGCATTCCAGAAAAAGTAGATGTCAAATCGGATGATTCCCCTGTAAGTTTTTGCAAAATAGTATTACATAACTTGCTTCACGCTTGCTGCTTGGTATTTTTCCGCTTTTCTTTTGTCGTTGCTTCTTCTGATACATGTGCAAAGAGACGTGTGTTTTGCACATAAGTGTATATGCTCACAGATTTACTATTTCAGATTGTAGTGAAAACAGCAGGCAAAACAGCTGCCGCACAGCACAAAAGTTCAATAAAGTCTCGTTTAAAAACTTTGGTAACAAAAGAGATAATATCTAAAAAAAGGGTCCAACATCGCCGAAGTGTGTCCTGTCCTACAACAATGCCGCTGGAACAAACTGCTCCTATTTGTTATCTAGGCCCTAGTAATTTAGTTCCTTCTCCAAAAAGTTCTTTAAATGACGAGACTTTGCAGCAGCCTCAGAATGAGTATTCTTCCGTTGCTAGTTTGTTAGATCCACCCCTGCCGGAGGAAAGAAAGGATGCTGTTACCACCCACACATGTGAGTTGTGTGCAGCTATGCTTGATATGAATCACTTAAAGCAATGTGCTACTACCACGAACGGGAAGCAACCAGTTACAAACTTCACTCTTCGTCGTACACAATCACTTTATTTTAGAGAGAGGACTAAAAATGTGTCAGTTGAAGAGTCGAAGCTATTTTTGGATGCTCTTGATTTACTAAACATGAGAGAGGAGTTATTCCTTAAAATATTACAGGACCCAAATTCTTCATTAGCGCCTCAGTTACATGGGGCACATGCATCCAAAGGCTTAACCAAGTCCGTGTCATTTCCTTCCTGTCACTCACTGGGAAAAATCGACAGGTCAAGCAATCACAAGAGCTGTCAAGACGAGTCACAAATTAGGGGTGCATTACTGGGGACTGCTGGATTTGAATCTGCAGAAAAGTTGAATAGACATTTAGTAACGAGGAGAGAGGAGGAAGTCGTAAAAGGTGTGCTGACAAGACTTGAATCATTTGATAAGGTCCCTCTGAGTTCACCTGGTGCCAAACACAAGCGCCACAATGGTAAACTTGTCCTTGCACGTTTCAAGAACTTGAAGGAGAAAATAACACATGCTCTTAAGGAGAGCCGTAAGGAGAAGCGTCGAATTGTCATGGATGCTGTCCTTCATAAGGTTCCACACGGTCGTAGATCATCTAACGATGTTAAACAGGGAACCTATGTAGCTGAGAAGCCAACTGCAGATGGACATGACGGATACCATTCTACATTTAGCAAGAGCCAGAAGAAATCTTTTACAAGATCGTCATCGCTCAATGACTCACTAGACAGTTATAATAGATTACTTGAATCCTGTTTCAGTACGGACGAAAAGCATCTGAGCTCTGAAAGTTCTAGTTTGAGAGCATCTAGATCACCTTCACCAGGTAGAAGTAGGCCCATAATCCTGGAGAGGATTCTATCTTTGCCTGATCTTAGGCATTACCCTTCTTCCCGAATTGAGGACACTCCCGAAGCCAATTATTCAGAAACACTTGATACAGCTGCATCAACCGCATCCAGAAGCAATGAACAGAATTCCCTGGATATTCCTTTAGGTTCAGAAAAGAAAACTCAACAACATTCCTGTTCAGACTCCAAGATTCCGGAAGATTTTCTTGATGTCAGTGAATATTCAGATGACATTGGTGACTTAAAGACAGAGGAGAACTCTCTTCCGGTTGAATACAATACAGAGGGCAATTCATCTCCTAATTCCACTTCCAATAAACCGATTTCTACTACTTTGCCTGATATGACTATTGAAGAAGCTACTACCGTCCCAGCAGATCTCTCCGCGACTGAAGGTATTTTGAGGCAATTTTACACTCTTTATCCCATTCTCCATATGTCTTTCTAGACTGAAGATATACACCACGAAAGTGATTTCCACGACAATCTCTTTTAATATATTATTTTATGTTCTTTCAAAAACTTGATACGGTTGTCATTTGGTGTTAAAAGATATGCATATTACATAAACAGACACTCAAACTTGGCCTCAGTTGGAAAGTAAGCACTCCATGATAGTGCACATCTAGACACCCCAACTTGGTCTCAACTAGCAACTAAATACTCCAACTCGTTCCTTCTGTGTCTCATGGACACCCAATGCTGATGTGACACACAAACGTTCGAGGTGTCTAGATGGTCATTTTGTAAGTTAGAGTGTTCAACTGACACAGAGGAGAAGAGTTGAGGTGTCTAGATGTGATCATCTTTGAGTGTCTGTTTATGTATTATGCCTAAAAGATACACGTCCTTACTGTGTGTAAAATACCTTTTATTCACATGAAAGCTAAACATACATATTATACATGTTTCTTCTGTATCATCTATGCATGTATATAAATAGGCTTCTGTATTGGAAACATCTAAGAATTATGATTGGTTACTTAGAAAGTGATGTAAACCTACTATGTTGCAACTGTATTTTGTTTGGGAAAATTCAGATAGAAATGGAGATTCCAATTGAGTATCAAAATGTGTGTTATCTTCACCGTGGTTTTGTGTTGGGGTGCGGTGGAGTAGAAGAGCGGAAAACTCAGGCAATTAAGTGATTCGAGTTTGTGTTGTACTGAGAAAAATATTTAGTTTTTTCTCATATCCTTACATAAACTCGCATATAGATATAGGTGATCTTATTCCTTGAAAGCATATTAGAACATAAACTTTCATCGGCTAACTTACAGAATGAATCTGACATGGATTCCTCAGGTATAGCGGAAAATGCATTTGATACCAATGAAGGGGAAATATCAGCCGATGAACAGAAGAGAAATCTATTGCAAATTCAAGTGGACGAAAGAAATAAATCTGAATTCAATTATGTAAAAGATGTTCTGGAGCTATCGGGCTTTAGCGGAAATGAATTTATGAACCTTTCGGTATTTGAGGAAGTGGGAGGTTGTTTTCTTTCTCAACCCGACTGTTCAGGATATGATGAAGAAAATGGAAGCTGTAATCAACTTCTTCTGTTTGATTTGATCAACGAGGTCTTATTACAACTTTACGAGAAATCATCCTTATACTGGCCAAAGGCGTTAACATCTCGTTCTTATATCCATCCAATGCTGCATGTTGGCTACCATTTGCTTGAGGAGGTATGGAAAGATATAAGCTGGTGGCTCAGCTTCAACCTGGAGATCAATGATCAATCACTACTTGATGATGCTGCGAGTCGTGATCTAGCAAAAGGGGACAATTGGATGAACCTGCAATTCGATGCAGAGTGTGTTGGATTGGAGCTCGAGGATCTCATATTCGATGATCTTATAGACGAGCTAATATTCATTGACGTTTATTAAGGCCAGGTAGGTACAAAACATAACTTCTTCATAGGGATTGATTAGTCAGTTCTCTCCGTTGACCATGTTGACAGTATAGGAAAAAACTACTGATAGAGTAAATATTTCTTAACAAAATTGTTCCAGACTGTACAGATATCGTAGATTCGGTTATTAAGCTCGATGCATATATATAAGAAAATGCATTGAGTTTCTGTAGTATAATCAAGAATTGTAACTAGGATATATGCTTCCCCTAGCAAACTCAGTAACTTTGCTTTGTTTCATTGGAAGTACCGATAGATGTAACTTAGCCTATAATTCTTCCAGACTTGTTCAAGTGAAGATCTGCATGTTGTTGTATTTTGTACTTAATATATTTTAAATGTTTGTATGAGGATATTTCCAACTGAATTCTCATGTTTAGGTGAAAATTTAAGTATTTGTAATGTATGATTTTTAATCTATGGGGCCAACTCAAAGTATATTCAAATGCTATCTAAAGCAAGAAGAATGGAAAATGTCTGGATTCTAGAGATATGAAGATGAAGATTTACTCGGTACTTGTGCTGGTGGGAGGTGGGAACATCAGTGTTATAAAAATCATATGAAGATGAATATGAGCTAGATAATGCACCAAACACATCCGAAGGAACTTTTTTTTTAAAGTGAGGTCTGTGATACTTTTAAGTTTTAGCATTTTGGGTCCAACAAGCCCGTCTAGCTCAGTTGGTAGAGCGCAAGGCTCTTAACCTTGTGGTCGTGGGTTCGAGCCCCACGGTGGGCGCATATGCAAATCTTTAGTTAATTTTCATTTTATCAGGTCATATTTTGAAGTCAATCGTAGCTGCTACCTTCGATTCAACTATGATACGCAATCTTCCCGTTCTAATACTCTGAGAGTTATTCGTATTTATCAGATTTGTTCCTAACCAACATTCATACTATCAGATTAAAAAAGAGCTATTCGCAGGATCCGAGGAGAGTAAACTTCATAAATAACCATCTTTTTGAGTGACATTATTTTTTTGTCTCTCATAAGAAAAGTCCGACAAAACTAGGTTTTCTTCTTTTTTTATGTATAGAACAAATACTTACTTGCCCCTCTATACCTCAAATATTTTTAAACAACTCTCTATGCTCATTTGTCTTTCAACTTCTATTTTTTTTTCTCTTTTTTATGTTTTCTTTGATTTTCATTTTTTCTTTTCTTTTTTTTAAAAAAAAAAATTCTCAACCTTTACTTTTTTTCCTTTTCTCCTCTCAACTTCTATTTTTTTATATTTTTTTCTTTTTTATTTTTCTTTGATTTTTTTTATTTTTCTCAACCTTTTTTTTTTGTTTTGTCTTCTTTTCTTCATTTTTCTCAACCTTTATTTTTATTTTTTTTTCTCCTCTGAACTTCTATTTTTCTCTTATTCTATTTTTTCTCTTTTTTATTTTCTTTGCTTTTTATATTTTCTTTTCTTTTTAATCAACCTTTATTTTTCTTGGGTTTTTTTCTTTTTCCTCAACCCTGACTCTTTTTCTTTTCTTTTTTTTTTTCCTTCTCTTTTCTTTTCTTCGATTTCTTTCAAACAACAAGTTACGCCTCATGGGCAAGAGTTGACACTACCACATTGTATCTTTATTTATGAAATGTTCTATAACTTTTGTTTTAGAGGCAAGATTAGCTCAAGGACTTTCAGACAACAAGTTACGTCCCATGGGCAAGAGTTGACACTACCACATTGTGTTTTGATTTATGAGAAGTTCTATAACTCTTGCCTTAGAGGCAAGACTTAGCCTATCAAAGGAACAAGTTATGCCCCACGGGCAAGAGTTGACACTACCACATTGTGTCTTGATTTATAATATGTTCTATAACTTTTAACTTAGAGGCAAAACTTAGCCCAAGAACTTTCAAACAATAAGTTGCGTCTCATGGGCAAGAGTTGACACTATCACATATAGGAGAACCTTTTTTACTCAACCATTCAACATATGCGGAAGTTACTACAATATTCACTTAGTCAATTTATGTCTGTCGTACAAATAACTAATCAAGAGTTTTAAATACAATTATACAATTAAATCCGTTTAGCAATTGGTCTAATACATCTGATACATAAAATAAATGCTGAAAATAACTACAAGTGACTCCCCAGAACCTAGCCTAAATCAGTACAAGAGCACTAGACAAGGAGGAGGGACATCCATGATACAACATTCATGCAAGCTAGAGAGGGCAGGAGCTGTTGGAGGATGATCGCTATCATTGCTATAGAAACTCCAACTGCCCTGCAACATTGCTATATCCCCGGAAAGGGATATATTAAGTGTAGTATCAGTACAAACCACACGTACTTCTAGGTATCATCAACCAATCAGGATTAGAAACAAATAATAATGATAACAAATAGGAAAGAAACATGACTTAACTTTAATTTCGGTTACTAAAGCACACTCATATAAGTATTACTACTTACACTTAGTCTCTCTATGAACCACCTAACATTTATCACTTTTGCGTATCTTTATTCTTGAAAAATCCGGTCTATCTTACAAGGTTATTTCAACTTATATAACCCTATTTCTATCCTAGCAGCGACAGCTCTACAATTTCACTCCATCATTAACTATCAGGATTGCAACAACCAAGACAACTGATAGTATCAACAACTTTACAAGAAAGGCATCACAATACACATCACGTATATAACCATATACACAGGAAAACATGAGTTATATATAATTCAGGACGTACTTTATAGTCACACTTGGCTACAATGCCCAATCACAGCCATCAACATAACTGATCCACTCAAGGGACCACCATATCTCGTCAAATACATGGTCCACACAAGGAACCACCATATCTCATCAACATAACTCGGTCCAAATAAGGAACCACCAATAACATATAAATATAAATGCACGTTTAATGCATATGAATGAATGTATGTATGTAATTATGCACAATTTCTCTTCCCTTCTCAACCCATCCACAACATCATATCCGTACCGACGTGGTACCCGATCCATCATAATCAATATATCATATTCGTACCGGCAAGGTAGTCGATCCATTATAACCAACATATCATATCTGTACCAGCGTGGTACTCGATCCATCATAACCAACATATCATATCCGTACCAGCATGGTATCCGACCCATCATAACCAAAATATCATATCTGTACCGGCGTGGTACTTGACCCATCATAACCAATATATCATATCTGTAACGGCGTGGTACCCGATCCATCATAACCAATTATCATCAACAATGTGTATGAATATGCAAATGCAGTCAATAATTATAAGTAATGCATGAAGTCAAATCTCAAATACCCAATTGAAATCAGATGCAAGTAACAGCGATCGAAACAGAATTTATAATTAAAGACAAACAAGTAATTACAGTCAATAATCACAGGTATGCCTGAAGGCCCATTTACCACTTGCTCAATTGAGCATTATCAAATCCAATCATCAATCAAAAAATGTCCGAAGATCAATTCATCAGGTATCCATTCAGGAGTGCACATTCTACCAAGATTGATATATCTAAATCTCTTTTATTCACATTGGATCGGTAATTCAGTCACTAACTGATAACCTTACATTCAAGCCATAGCTAAGTTTTAAGATGCTATCCCCTTTAGCCGATTATTCAACAATTTGACTCTAGTCAATTTACAATTCTAGCACTTAGCAAAACTTAACCTTAAGTTCTTAAGGTATATCGCCACATCCTCTATCACAATCAACCCTTCTAACTATCTTCTAGCAAGGATGTCTCTTGCTTCAAACATATACCCTATCAGTTCCACTCTCTTTTAAGGTATTAGAAACTAGTCTTATAGTTTAGGAGGTTACCTAAATCTTCAGTTATCATTCATCTTCACCTATTAAACTCTATAATTCATCAAGCAAGTCACACCAACACAAACACCCATCAAGGGATCCACACAACATACAATACCACACATTATTATTATGATGCTATTTTCATGTAATTGTAATGCTTACAATATTCTATCAATTTCAAGCCACGAATATCGAGCCAATGGAGTAAAACAACAATCCGCTATAATATTTAAGTCTAACCGAATTTTTATTAATTTCATCCATCCAAACGCCGTGTCTGGAGGCCTAAGACATGAAATCTCCCGACATTACTATCAAAATTAAGTGCATCTAGCCCAAGTCTACTACAAATTAACCTCAACCTACCTCCATCGAAGATTCTGGAACAAGTAAGCCGTACCAAAATTGCTCCTCCATTTCCTTTGCTTCGTTCTTGATCTATGACAACAAGATTATGCACCCATTTCAATATTCATTCTTTTTTAACCACTAGGGATCAATAATCAATGGTTTTAACCATAAAATTTCCCTATTTCATCATCTTAGGGTTCTCCACCCTTTAAACCTCATGAATTCTGCTTGAATTAGCATGAATAACAATAATACTACTCCAAATAGTGCTTTCTAACACCCTAGGATCATTAACAACTGATTTTTAACCCATTCCCACTAATTTGCATTAAGTTCATGAATTAGGGCTAAGCCCAAATTTCCACCACGAATAAGATTCTAATTATTTTCTATGTTTCTAAGAAGTAATTCAAATTTAGATTATAAGAAGCTTACCTTCAAAGATGAAAACTCCTAAATTTTCTTCTCCAAAGCTCTCTCACGTTTTTCAGAAAGTGAAAAATGAAAAATGTTTCCTAGATTTTTAAAACTGTCAAATTCTGTGTGTTACCGCTGCAGCAGTTAATTACCGTTGCAGTGGTACCGCTGCAGCGGTTGGCGTCTTAAATCAGAGGTCCGCAGCGGCGGTTATTTTTACTGCTGCAGCGGTTACTTTTTCCGCTTCAGTGGCCAGAGGCAGAAACTCGAGACCTCTCTTCAGTTATACTCATTTTACAACACACTTCACGAATTATGACATAGCGAACCAACCCCTCCATGGTAACCATTATAATCGAAGTTCTATAACTCCGTTTCAGGTGTCGGAAGTTGCTACGGCTTCCTAAACTCATTGTCCATCTAAATATCTAATCAAATCTCACTACCCGTGCTCACATTAGTACTAGATTTCCTTTGACTAACACACCCTCAAAAATCATCCAACACTATACTAGCCCTGAATTTCTTAAAAGTTGTCTCAGGGAAGCCTTAATGAAGTTCTTACCTCTTATTTCAGCGTAAAGACAATTTGGGTCGTTACAAAAAGTCACGTAGTTTTGGGTAATTTTAAACCAAATAGGTTACGAATTTGGGAGAAGTGACGTAGGTTGGAAAATTTTAGCGGAAATAATTTATTTTTGAGAAAATTAATTGAAAAAAAGGGTGAAAAGACGATTTTGTCTAAAGGAGAGTCTTTTAATGAAGGGCAAAAGGTTCGAATAACTTTTTTAAGGGTCTTCACACTTTTGATATATTGTAGATGTAGATTGTAGATGTAGATGTAGATGTAGTATTTAATTCTTTGTTGGTAGGAATTTTAGTCTATATATACACCTTATCGGTATAACAGGGTGTATAACTAAGACATTGAAAATCATACTATTATTAATACAAGGATTATTACTATATGGATAAGCATGAGTAAAGACAAAACTACCATTAATATATACTGGACCAAACAGTGCATAAGAAATTATCCCCACATAACTAATTACAATATCACTAATCTCAGTATTATTAATACACTCTATTTAATACTAGTTTTATATACTCTACTGAAAGATCCCTTACTACTCTCTCCGTTCATTTTAACTTGTCATATTTCGCTTTACGAAAGTCAATTTGACTAGACTTCAAAGCTAAATATATCTTAAACTTAAAATTTAGATGTCCGAAAACTATACGAAAAATGTTATATGTTGCGATCCTTCTCATATTAATATGATCAAAAAATATATCTTAAAATATCTGCCATAGCTCATGCAGGTTAACTCTCAAAAAAATAAAACGTGACAAATAAAAATGAACGGAGAGAGTAATTAAAAATTAAGGTCAACTTATGAAAATAGAATAATCAATGAGCAAATCTCTATACTTATAAGTGGGGATGCAGCGAAGCTGCTGAAGCAGGCAGGTCATGGTCGACTTGCTTGCTTTAGCAGCTTCAATCGCGATTTTACTATATCACCCCTAATTAATTATTATAAGTCATTTAAGTATTAAAAAATTAATAATATTTAATAAAAAAAGATAAAATAGACACAAAATGATAAATTAACTAAGTGGGGATGCAGCGAAGCTGCTGAAGCAGGCAGGTTATGGTCGACATGCCTGCTTCAGCTGCTTCAATCGTGATTTTACTATATCACCCCTAATTAATTATTATAGGTCATCTAAGTATTAAAAAATTAATAATATTTAATAAAAAAAATAAAATAGACACAAAATGATAAATTAACTCTTGATGTTTTAAATTAAGGAAACATTATGCAAAATGTCCATTGGGATATACTATTTACACAAAAAATAACCCACTTTTTTGCTTTTACCTAAATTGGCCAATTGGCCATTGTTCTTTCAATAAATGGCCAATCGGCCATTGCTCTTTCAATAAATGGTCAGTCGACCATACTATTTACTGAAAAATTAGTCGTCGACTGCCATCCATTTTCAATTGCCTCAGTTTAGTGTGTTATGGGAGTAGATGGCCACTGTTAGGCCATTTGGCCATCTGGCCATTTCTTAAATTTAAAAAAAAAAAAAAAAATCTACTATTTTTTTTGTGCTTTTTAAAAAAAAAAAAAAAAACTTTCGTTGTTTAAAATTTTTAAATTTTTTTGTTGATTTTTTTAAAAAAACTTTTGTCTTTTCTAATTGTTTCATTTCTTTTGTGGAAAAAATGACTATTTATGTTATTTTATTATTGTTTGTTTAAAATTTTATTTATTATATGGTGGGAACACATGAATCAGATAAATATCGATATCGATACATTACATAAGTGTGTATACAATATCGATACACTATTATAAACCATTTATATAATGTCGATACATTACATACTTATTTATACAATATCGATACACATTTATATAGTATTTATACAATATCGATACATATTTATATACTATTTATACAATATTGATACACGCTTATATACCATTTATACAATGTCAATACATTACATAACTATCTATACATCATCGATACATGTTTATACACATTTATACAATATCGATATATTACATATACATTACATAACTATTTGTACACCATATATACATGTTCATACATTATTTATACAATATCAATACACGTTTATACATTATTTTAAATAATATTGATACATTAAATATACATTGCATAACTATTTATACAATATCGATACATTTCATATACACTACATAACTATTTGTACATCATATATACATGTTTATACATCATTTATACAATATTGATACATGAAAAAATTGCATGGATAAAGTTTTGGAAAAAAAGGAAAACACAGCAAAAAAAAACAAAAAAAAAGATTTTATTTTAAAAAAAATCAATGCTGAAAAAAAAATGTTATTTGTCTTGAGCCTGGAGTCTATCGGAAACAACCTCTCTACTTCATCTGAGGTAATGGTATGGACTGCGTACACTTTTGAACGAATTAAAAAGCAAAATATATCACGTAAATTGAGACAAGAAAATACAAATATTGAGTCCGTGCTCAGCAGGGGCGCCACTAGTTCTACTTACAAGTTACAACCTCCCCTTGCTAAGAAGTGGTACGGAACAAGTGGAATCTCAAGTACCGTCCTTTGCTTAGTGAACCCATTAACCTTAATTAATTGTGATTAATTAAATAATTCTAACATATGATTAATTTATTTTTGTCAGGTGAGTTCATTCAATTAGATGACTGGGTCAAGATATCTCCTAATTAACTCTTAAGCAACTTTTATAGAATTTTTATTTTTCTCTGTTGAGATTAATGAATTATCAGTTGAGTACTCCATCCATGTCGTGACAAGATTCCTCTCTGACTAATTTTATTTATTTTTTAATTATGGTTTTCCTTCTTTTTAAAAAATAATAATAATTCCAGAACCAAATTTCGATGATTTAATTAAGATTCATGTAAGAATAACTTTTACCCCTATTTCCCGCTACTTACAAGCAATATAATATGGGACATTAATACACTTATATATTGCGTAAAGATGCTAAAACAAAATACGAGCTTTTCAAACCAAAAAAAAAAAAAGAAGAAGAAGAAGGATGAGCATTGAGGCCAAGGGATTCAAAATCAACTAATTAAGTAACTAAGACTTATTATTTTTTACAAAAAAAAAAAAAGGATGAAAAATATGTTATATAATTAATTCAGAGTACCAACTTGTTGCAAGAACCCTATAATTGGAATCATTAATTATAATGATTGGGCGGCATAACCACTTTATTTTTTAGATGTATGTACTTGATTAATTAATGAGGGTTACTTATATAGATGGCATGGCATACAGTACGAAATACGTAGGTAACACTCATCTAATTAATTAATTTGGTATTTTATTTTCAAGAATTTATATAATTAAAAATAAATCATTGTTTGCATGTGATTTCAGATCTGTAGAAATAAGAACCTAAACAGAGAAAGTCAAAACACTTTGATGGTCAACTCATCATTATAAAACTTTAGTATATGTAAAATTATATACACATGCAAACCTGAAATTGTATAGAAATTATCGAAATTGGGTTCAACGAAGGTAAAAAGGAGTCCAACCATTAGGTCAATGTTTCTTCATTGTGGCTAGTACCCAATAATATATTCTTTCAATCTTATAAGGTGTCGAGTTCAAGTCACTCTCCTTTAATAAATTTTACATAATTTAAATTTACATTTGCCAAATCAGTAAATTTGATTACCTAATGAGTTTTTTTAAAAAAATATATTATATATATAAAGTGATAATGTCTTTTTTAATGCTAAATGGTATCTCTTGTACGCCTAATTCGATTATTTTATCTGATATTCATTACTTCTCACATATATATTAAGCAAAAGGTAATTTTATTAACCAAGATTTGTTGTATGAATAAAGTAAATACCAAAGAAATATTCACCTACCAATGTTTATCTTTAATTTGCTAGTATTTGAATTTTACTTCCGTGATGTTCACCTATATGTTACTTTACATGACTTAAATTTCTCTTTCATAAATGTATTTTTCAATTTTTGGGCAAATCTAAGCTGTAATTAATAGGTTAATAGCAGTGTCTTAATGGTAGCAAACCGATCTTTAATTTGTGGAAAACTAATAAGCATTGCCATACATAGTTACAGTAGTAATATTTTTTGTGCCATTGAAGACTATATACACTAAATGATACTCCCTCTGCCCGACAATATTTGTCCACGGTTGATTTGGCACACAGATTAAAAAATAATAAATAATAAGGATAATTTTACTATATCACCCTTTGATTTTGATTCTATGTGACAATGTAGTACATCTTTTAGATGATATGTTACTAAAAATAAATATCCATTTTTTTACTTGTCTATGTTACTAGTAGATAATACAGTAGTACTTTATTTAAGGAAATTTAGGTAGCAGCAATCAATTGTATTTCATGATTAACGATTTCTTAGCACATCTAATTATAGCAAAAACACTAGGGATATCAAACCTCGTCGTTATTAGTACGCAAAAAGTCATTGATACTTTAAAGTAAAAGAAGTATCTACTCCCTCCGTTTATCTTTACTTATTCATATTTGACTTGACTCACCCTTTATTTAAGAAACATTAAATAAAAGAGTAATTTTACTACATCTCCCTTATTGATTATAAGTCATTTAAATGTTGAAAAATAAATAGTATTTAATAACAAGGATAAAGTAGACAAATGGTAAATTATCTCTTGATTTTCCAAACTGAACAAATAAAGTTGAACAATTATTTTTAGTATACTAGACGAATAAAGATGGACGGATGGAGTAAAAAGAAACTTTAAAAACAAAAAAAAAGTCTCCCAAATTTGCGTTAGTATGCAAAGTGATCTAAAAAGTTAAAGAACCTTTCCTTCTATTCTGGACTCAAAATCTTGAGGATCCTATTCAACTTTCCATTGTATTGTCAATCTCTTGTTAATTTTGTGTAAGTGGCCAAGTTGTTGAATCTGAGATTGATTCAAAATTTTGGTTCGAGTTCGAAATTTCATCATAACTCATTCGTTTTATTAATGTCAAGATTTATTTGAGTAATTTTTTTGTGTTCTATCCACCTCTATCCGAAACGGATAAGCATATGGACTAAGACAAATTATAAATGAAGCAAGCTACTACTATACACATATAGGGCGGAGCCACCTTAAGCGAAAGGTGGTTTGGTGCACACCATTCGTTGAAAAAATTATGAGGTGTACATAACTTAAATATCAGTTGTTATATATAAGTGAATGTTTAATTTTGCACACCCTTAACACAATTGAGAAGAAAATTTGCACGTCCTTCACTAAATTTCTCACTCTTCCATTGACTATACATTATTGTAATGTGCAAAATATTATATAGCTTATAAGCTTGGAGCAACTTATTCTAAATTCATAGCTAAGGCAACAAACACCTTTAAGTTTAGAGTCCCTAACATTAATTTACTCAATGTACTATATATCTAAAAGAACCTTTGCTACTAGTACTATATTAGTGTCTCCCTAACATTAAAATTTTTGGAGTTTACCATAAACTTAGGCATAAATCATTAACATTAATTACCATGTGCCAAGAGCTAGGTATCCTCGCCACCACGTGCGACTCACATGTAGACTTGTAGTCGCACATAGTCGTATTTTGGCCTTGTATTTTCCTCCTCAACTTCTTCGAACACCCACCCACTCCCCCAACACTCCCCAAACCCAAACTCCAATCCCTTCCTTATGCTTATGGAGTAAGTCATGATAAATATATATTTTTCATAATTATGGTGTATGTTCGAGCCAGTTTGCGTGTACTTTAACTAATTCATGTGTGGGTATTTGTCAGCTCCTATCAGTACGTACTTAGATAACTCTATTCATCAAGGCTTGGAGAGATCATAAAAAAATAATATAGAAATTAAGCGTGAGACCTGATAATTTAATTTTTTAACTCACTTTATTGACCATTGGATCGCACTCTTGATGCTACGCCATGATAAATATTGCTACTATACGTTTCTGACATGAATTTTTTAATATACTCAATATATAGTGTAGTAATTTTTAAGGAATTAAAATATAACGCATTAATGACAAGCCATGCACTTGTGTCCATATATTTCCTTTCCAAATTAAGACTTCCCTCCCCCAATAAGTACCTCCACTTTCCTCCCCTACTTACCATTGGCACCCAAATTCCTATTACTATCACATTTTCCCTATTACCATCACATTTCTCCATTTCCCTCTTCTCTGTTCACAGAGAAACACTTTGGTCTAGGGCTTTGACAAGAGTGAAAAAATGGCTATTATAACTTGGATGCTATTTTGCATTGCCAGTCTTCTTTCTTTCTTGACGGCCGTCGACGCGAAGGTCCGCGGTGTTTACACCGCTGGCCCCTGGCAGAGCGCCCATGCCACCTTCTATGGTGGCTCTGATGCCTCTGGCACCATGGGTACGTATTTGCCTTAATGTCCTCTCTCTATTTGTGTTGCATTGTATGGATGCATATCATATGTAGTTATATTTTTGGTAAACCTAATCATATACTCCTTCCGTCCATTTTTACTTGTTCAACATACTAAAAATAGTTGTCCAACTTTACTTGTCCAGTTTAGAAAACCAAGAGATAATTTACTATTTTATGTTTGTTTTACCCTTGTTATTAACTATGGTAATTAGCCAATGCATTTCGCATAACGTTGAATTTATTATAATATTCAAAGGGTAATATAGAAAAATTACCCTTTTATTTATTGTTTCTTTAAGAGGTATGTCAAGTCAAATATAAACAAGTAAAGATGGACAAAAAGAGTAATGTAAAAGTTATTTTATACCGTATTAGTTTAAAAAGAAAAAGAAATTGACCGAGTATGGGACATATAAGAGGTGGCCATAAACTTTTGATCTCAGATGAATAATCTCATTTTTATAATGATATCTAATGCTCATCGGACATTTATAAAGTATAGTACTGTGTGCATAAGTTTTAAATCTTGCAAAAGAAGCAAAAACGGCTCTTATAGAAAGTACATTATGAAAGTGTGCAACCACATAATAAGTTCTCCTGTATATCGTGTATGTAGAGCAATGTGTAGTGCAGAATTATTTTTCTTGTGAGATAGATGATAGGGGCATTTCAAAAATTACATACAATGAATTAGATAATGTGATGTGTTTTCAATTGGACATGATTTTTAATTGTATTGACTTGAGACCAATTGAATAATAATTAATGACTTCTTCTGCATACGAGGTAAAACTTATTTTTGAGCATGTTCCTGCCTTATAGACGTAATTAATTTATGCCCATAATTTATGTTCGATGAGTAATATAGGTTAATTTTTTGAAGTTTCTTAGACGTGATCAAAAAGCTCAAAACTACCCTTATGGGGTGTCATTTTTGCAAATCACTCGAACATTAAGGGATCGTTTTGGTTGGAAATAAGTTATCCCGGGATTAGCTATTCCGAGATGAGTTATCCCATGTATTTTATCTCAATCAAACATTGGATAAACTTATTCTAAAATTAATTTCGGAATTAGTTATTCCCTATACTTGTACCAAACGAGTCCTAAGAGTCGAACTAATTTATCTGTTGTTGTTTTTCCCCACCAGGTGGTGCATGTGGATATGGAAATTTGTACAGCACAGGATACGGGGTGAACAATGCAGCACTAAGCACAGTACTTTTTAACAGTGGGCTCAGCTGTGGTGCTTGCTTTGAGATAAAATGCAGTGATGCAAAATGGTGCACCCCAGGAAACCCATCCATATTAGTAACGGGCACAAATTTCTGTCCACCAAATTCTGCTTTGCCAAATGATAATGGTGGTTGGTGCAACCCTCCCCGGCCACATTTCGACCTTGCCATGCCTATGTTCCTCAAAATTGCTGAGTATCGTGCTGGCATCGTCCCTGTTACCTATCGAAGGTTGGTCACACCGAGTCGACTTATAATAACTAACATGTTATTATTAGTTAAAATTCAATTATAATATAAAAAATTCCTTCATTAGTAATAACTTAAGTCAAAGGGTTGATTTTAGTTGGTGCAACTGGGGTAGATGCACTCACTATTTTTAAATTTAACATTATAAATACCTACATGGCCCATATAAGTGTAAGAGATTTTTACATTATAAAGTCAACTTTACATATTGTATCAGGCGATATATCTTATTTTTAAGATTGTAAATTCGACTTTCAAAACTTTTGTCGGAAAGTTACAATGTATCTTTTACGTATATATAATAATCGTTGAATTCTTTAGTTTTTTTAATATTTTTAATCCCCTTCTTCTTAAAACTTCATCTGCTCTAATCATCAAATGAAAATGTAAATAAATCTCTTTTTAAAGAAGGGACAATGCATACGGGTTGAACTAATTTTATCTACATATCACTATATCTTTATGTAGAGTCAATAATTTTATATGTGAAACTACTGAACTCAATCATTTGCTACTGCTACTCAATTTTTATTGCTACTCAAAAATACTTCTTAAGGAGATTTATCTGTAAATATTTTTGATTATCCTGATACTAATTAACCATGTATATAACCATTTTGGTGGAATATCAGGGTTCCATGCAAGAAACAAGGAGGAATCAGATTCACAATCAACGGTTTCAATTACTTCAACATGATCATAGTGACTAACGTGGCAGGTGCTGGTGACATTCAGCAAGTTCAAGTCAAAGGTACTAACACCAAATGGATAATTATGAGTCGAAATTGGGGGCAAAATTGGCAATCCAATGTTGCGCTTGTTGGTCAAGCACTTTCCTTTAAAGTCAAAGCAAGTGACCATCGTTATGTTACCTCATACAACGTGGCACCTTCTAATTGGCAGTTTGGTCAAACTTATCAAGGCAAAAATTTCCGAGTTTGAGTTAAATTAAATAAATAAAATTACCCATAAATTGAAAAGAAATAAATTACTTTTCCTTAGTTACTTCATACTACAATATACTAATTTTTCTCTTTTTTAATGGGAAAAATTATAGGTATACCGAGAACTAGTTTAATTTCCTTTTATATTTTGTAATGCCTCTTGATTTCTCTCTTGCGAGAGAACCACGCCATTCATTCTCGAGCCTGAGGTTGCGCTCAAACCACGCAAATGGATTTGTTACTTTTTTTCTTTTTATTTCTTTTTTACTTTTAGTGATGTTGATGTGGCTGCAGAACGTTCAACATTAGGATAAAAATATAGCCCGCAGGTCTATTTGCAATTACTGCTAATAGCTTATATATAATGAGAATAATTATATATTGTCTATGAGTATAACATATTGTCTTTTATAATTTTTTATATGTATATGTGGTGATGTTTCAATTTATTTTTGGAGTAGTTATATGCTGATGAGTGATGAATTAGGAAGCCGGTTTTAATAATTACTATGCACAAACGACCTAAAAAAGAAAAGTTGCACCATCAAATCATTTAAAGAGAAATCTAGGCAATTCTATTGAATAATCTCTGCCTCAAACTAAGTTTTACATACTCATCATTAAGATTGGATAATATGGAGAGTCGTTATGTCTCACCCAACATCAATTGAAGTATTTATGACCTCTAAAGCCAACAAACCTTTTTTTGTGTATGCATCTCCATGCTACGGTAAGATGGTGATGAGCCATAGACGGGCAAAACCAGTAAACCGAGCCTATCCGATCACTCTACCATCTCCTTATTTGTCTGGCCAAGTCATTGACTCTGATGTCAATTATTGGATTAAACTGTCCAAAAATTCGTTCTGGATCAAGACTATACATTTTTTACACTGTTAAAGTATCCTACACCCTATATGTAGTATGCTTTTCTTTCAAATTACTAACGTGGGACTTGCACACCTAACCATATGATTGGATGGAACATAAAGGAAAGTGATCCATTAGTTCCTCAAATAACGGCACTAGAACTCCATACATCCTACAGCTTTTAAAGCTTTTATGCAAGCACAAATTTCTTGTGCAGTATGTCAAAAAAGGTAACTTTGCAAGAGATCTCATTCCTCCAAAAAGTCTTGTGCATTTGCAATAATTTCAATTATCAATTCTTCCATTCAAAAAAGTGCTAAATTCAGTTGGCTAACTTTGACTATTGATTCAACTACTTTCCTACTACACTGTTTACTATAATCCTTCATCTCCCTTTCAAGGACCATGATACACAAAACAAGAGGAAATATCAAGATTTCAAACAGAACACTCTAGTTGTAGCTAAACTGTTAGGGTTTTTGCCCTGATTTTCTTATCAAAATTGAGTATTAATTTTCTATTGAAGGAAAATAAAAGTAATACCATAATTACTTTTACTTTTCCTAAAAGAAAAATATAAAACTCTTTCATATTTAGCTAACCTCTTTATTGTAGGAAAGGTTTTGAAACTCTATAAATAGAAGACCCCTCTTCTCATACCATAACACAATAGCATCCACAATGTAGTCATTTAAGAGAGTCTTGTTTAGGGAGAGATTTTCCCTCAATAATTTTTATATTTTTTTTATATTAGTTTAATAGTTTAATATGTAGGTCGCTTAACCGAACTATATTAATAATATATTTTTATTTAGTATGTGTTTCTTTGTCGACTGACTTATCGCTTCTATGGTTTGCAAACTAATAGCTTCCGCATGACGCCCTCTCGATTTCGAACCCAACAAGTGATATCAGAGCCTACGGTTCAAAGGTCCAATGGTTTGGCGAAACGAGATTAAAAACAGGTTCAAAACGATTTCAAATCAAGCTGCAACCAATTTGATGATAATGAAGATTTTTGTCCAACTATATGTGGAGAAAAAGTTTCAATCATATCTTCAACATGACTTGTCACATTGATGGATTGCAACTATAAGTTTCCGCATGACGCCATCTCGATTTCGAACCCAACATAAACTTCCATAACTAATAAACTGAACACATAAATCTATTGTTCAACTATTATACAAGAGGCTAAAACACAAAAAGATGACAAGCTGTACATCTTTGTTGAAGACATTTTCTTAGTTATACGCCAGAAAGTTCTTGAAGAAAGAGTACTAGTAACAGGCACACCAAAAACTTTCTTTCCTCTTTCTATGAAAGAAGTGAAAGTGAAGGTCTTGGATACTTCGCCTTCGCGGGGGTCTCTTCTGCGCTGCTTCTGCAGGACTTCTTGAGCGCAAAACTTGAACGGCTATGCTGATTTACCTGCCGAACTTTCTTATCATTTTTTGCTACATCCTTGGACTCCTGAAGCTGTTCTAGAGCTTTTACCACTTCATCCATTGTTGGCCTGGACTTGGGGTCCATTGATATGCATTGAAGAGCCAGGATAGCAACCTTTAAGGCATGACTGAGTGAATATTGTCCTTCAAGACGGGCGTCGAGAACGCGGAAAACTCTACGTTTATTGGTTAAATAAGGTTTTGCCCAATCAACAAGACTCTGCTCCCCGGTAGGTCGATTCTTGTCTATCGCTTTCTTACCGGATAGAATTTCTAACAGAACTACCCCAAAGCTGTATACATCGCTCTTGGCAGTAAGATGACCTTCATAAAAGAGAATAGTAATCAGCTTAGAACTTGGTTGCATTATAACAAGTATCAATTAGCTCAGAGCATAACATTCTTAGACACATTGAACTCTCATCTAATCATACGAACTATGTATCCAGATACAATAAACAGGACGAGATGAATATATGAGAATGTACACATGAAGTTCCTCTTCTGTAGACTGAGCCGTGTAAGAGGAAATAAATAATACCATCAGATGGTGAACTTGAAATGGAATTATGGAGACAAACCTGTGGATAGATACTCTGGAGCAGCATATCCATAAGTTCCCATAACCCGAGTAGACACGTGGCTCTGATCACCTATTGGACCATCTCTAGCCAACCCAAAATCAGAAAGCTTGGCATTGTAGTCCTGTCGATGTAGAGCGTAAAATTGAGTGCAAGAAAACAAGTATCTGAAAACATGAAAGACTTCGACATCACCCATGTTTCAAGAGGACGGACGGTATAAAGTGAGCCTTTGAGATGATATTCACATACCGAGTCCAGCAGAATATTAGAGGTCTTGAAGTCTCTATAAATAACTTTTGTTTCAGCATTATGAAGAAACGCAAGCCCCCTTGCAGCACCAAGTGCAACTTTCATACGAAGGTTCCAAGAAAGTGGTTGGTAGTATGAACCTCCTGACTCAAATGAAAAAATCACATATCATCTAGGGACTCCACACAATTGTTCAAATGAACTATAAATAACTACACAAGTGGGAGAATATAAAACAAATGCAGAACTCACTCCTAAATAGATGATTCTCCATGCTACCCTTAGGCATAAACTCATATACCAAGAGCCTGTGATCTTCCTCTAAGCAATAACCGATCAATTTTACAAGATTTGGATGGTGTAGTTGCCCAAGATAATTTATCTCAGCCTGCAAATTTGTATGGTCAAGAACATAAGGTATGTTGCTTATAATAAGTAGCAGTCATTTGTAGTAAAATGCTATATAAGAACTGAGAGCTAGATGCAAATCAAGTCATCCTATTCATCACGATTTTATTGATCAGATTTGTTCTTTTCCAAAATCTACATGTGAGGTCACCTAGCAAAGTCCAGTAATAAATATGCTTTAAAGAACAAACAGAGCAGATAAGCCCACGGAACAATGATTTCACAGTATCAACAATGTTTTATTTTTTTACATTAACTTCAACTGCGAAGCAACCCCAAGTAGAACAAAGCCGCAACTCACCAGCCATTCTCTGTGGCCCTGCCATCCTTCTTGGTTCAACTTTTTCACAGCTACCACAATTCCTGTGCCAGGCTTTGATGCTGCAAGAGTATGCTCGTCGACCCACCCTTTGAAAACTGAACCAAAACCTCCTTCTCCTAGTACACTGTCAGGACGGAAATTTCTTGTTGCAGTTCGAAGTTCACTGAAAGTGAAGCTCCTCAAGTTGGAGGACTGCAAGATCTCACCCTCACTCCGAGGAGTTGGAGGTATGGAAGCTGATGAGCGTTTGCTATTCGAATTACTAGTATCTGTACCATTTCCACTGGCATTTCTTGAACCCAACCCTAAAAGAATCCATTTACAGTACAAGCAAAAGAAAGTAAGCAAAAGAATTAAGATGTACATCCAACAGTAGAAAGTAATTTACTACTTCCTCCGTTCCAATTTGTTTGTCTTACTTCCTTTTTAGCTGTTTAAAAAAATGTCTCTTTCCTTCTTTGGCAACTCTTAATTTCAACTTCCCACTTGACATATTTAAGACCACTAAGATTAAAGAACATTTTGGTACATTATACATATCTTTAGTCTAAGAGACTCAAGATTCAAAAATCTTCTTTACTATCTTAAACTCGTGTCAAATCAAAACCAGACAAACAAATTGAAACGGAGTGAGTACTAATCTTCACAGACCAAGCAAATTTCCATACATAAAATACAAACCTTTTCAAAGGCACTATTTACTGCTCTCTGAAGCACAAACAAATGTAACCTTCTTTGCCATTTGCAAATAAATGATATTCAGACTAAACATTAGTTAGCCATAATGTTTTTCCCCTTTTTTTGTTTTGGTAACAAGAATCCTATGCAGCTTTAGGCCATTTTTCTCTCTTTCCTCTCTCTTTTTTTTTTTTTTTTTTTATTCTTCATTTTTTGAAGCAAGCAAAAATTTGAACTCACAAAATTACTCATTTATATCAATCTCTTGCAACTATACTGGTATAACTCAGTAACAACACTAGAGCTAACTAATTATACCTTTCAAAAACAAATCATACAAAAAAGATAGTGAACTTATTATACCTGAAACAGTATAAAATGTTGTCTCAACCTTGATTTGGTTGCTCAAACAAATCCCCATTACACCAAAACCCCAAAAAAGATGCAATCTTTTTAGCTCCACTAACCACAAGACAAATAGCAAAACTCAACTTTTCATCATTATATGCACAGATTAACAAGAAGTTGTGAGTTGCTACTTCAATACAAACCCCAAAAGGTCATTGAACCTCAGATCTAGTGTGAACTCAAGAACCTTCCACTTTCTCTACATCAAGAAATGACAACAAATGTTGAGATTTAAAAAAAAATAAAAATTGAAACTTTTTGATGAACTGGGGTGTAATTGTTTAACCCCACTTGGCTTATGGATGAAAGAAATTATGACAAGAAAGTTGTAAGTAAAAGGACAGGGGTGGGGGGAAAGGTGGTTTTATTGCTTTCTTGATTCTCTATGGTACTTATGAGGTGAAGTTTTTGTTGGACTTTTTTGTTGGTGAAAACACCATAGATGGTTGACTTTCTTTTTAGCTTCTTTGTCTTTACTAGCTAGTAGCAGCAGCTTACAGTAGTAGGAACAAGCTACCAAAAGAGTGATGTTGCTACCAAAAGAGTGTTCAATGAATGACATAAAAGATGAGGTCGAAGGGTTGAACATCTATAAATATACAATAATAATAATAATAATATATTTAGTATATTCTCATAAAATAAGATCTGAAAAGGATAGAATATACGTAGTTCGTACTACTAAATTACAAATGAGATAGAAAAGTTATTTTTAATAGACCTCCGACTCAAGACAAACAGTCATACAAATAATTTGAATTATATAGCTTGGCCCCTGACCTCAAGTTGCCCACGTTGTGTGTCGTGGACACCTGATGCTAACGTGACACATAAATTTTGAAAATGTCTAGATGGTCACTTTGTAAGTTAGAGTGTTCAACTAACACAGTAAAAACAAGTTGAAATGTCTAAACATGTATTATACCTAAATTAAACAGGAGATTTTACTAGTTGATCAAATTGATAATCAGACCAAATGATTGTTAATGGCTGAAATTAGTTTCAACATTAGCTGTTGTTGATTGGCTGTTGGATTTTTGTCTGATATTTTGGTGTGTCTTGGATTGCTAGATTCTCGCTAAGCAAAGTATATTTAGGATTTGATTATTTGGCTTTAATTAGTATAGTTTAAGGATAAAACAAATGCCTTGCTTGCTTCCACAGTTTCTATAAACAAATGTGCTCTTTATTTTTTGGTATTTTTTGGTAATCATTGAAGTTATGGATTAAGTAATACGTGTACTAATAGTGAAAAATATTATCATTAGTATGACTCAACATATTATAAGAATATTATTTTAGGTTAATAATTAATATTTATTTAATAAAGTTCTTGTAAGTGTCTAATTTTTATTTTATTTTTCATCCGATGTTTGATACTATATTGGGATCCAATTAATCGAAATCATGCACTGCTGAGTCTCTTCTGGGGCAGCACTAATAATCTTGATTTACTGTATTCTAATACATTGATTATACAAACACGTATCACCGAGAATTTTTACCCTTATTCCATTATTTGTTTCTATAGTAATTAAGAGTAGATTGCAATGCATAGTTTTGAAAGAAGTGGCGATCATTCTCAAGAATAAAAAAAAGATTAAAAAAATTAAAAATTATGCGTTGATTATTTATAAAGAGATTGTTACGTAAATGTAATTGCTACGCATAAAATGAATAATAATACAAAAAATATTATACAAGAATTTATTATTCAAGGGTCACTTATTTTTAATTCTTTTATAAATGTAATAAATAGTAGTATTTGATTTCATATTGATGGGTTCGAAATCGATAGGGTATCATACACGAGCTTATAGTTGCAAAACATGTAGTCGATAATCCAAATGACACATAAAACTATAGGTTTGGTCAACTGACCTACGTATTATGAAAACTAATATAAAAAAATATAAAACCTATTTGAGAAAAAATCACCCCCTAAACAAAACTCTTTTAATGACTACATTGTGGATATTATTGTTATGATATAAGAAAAAGGGTCTTCTATTTATAGAGTTCTAAAAAAATTTCTACAAGGAAGAAATAAATCAAATATGTTAGAGTTTTATATTTTTCTTTTAGAAAAAGTAAAAGTAATTATGGTATTAATTTTATTTTCTTTCAAGAAAAGTAAAACTTAATTTTGGTAAGAAAATCAGGACAAAAACTCTAACACATATTTTATCTCACATAAAATAATATAAATATTTGTTTGATTTACCGAATATGTAAAAATATTTTTGCATAAAATAATATAAATTTCTGCATAATTTAATATCATCAACCAAACAATATAATTAGTTATGACATATGCAAGAGTAGTTTTACTCAATCAAATATTACATTAATTATATAAATATTATTTTTCTAGACCATTCAACTAAATACGGTAGTATCATTTTATGTTGAAATTATTTTTCTGAGTTCCTCCTTTCAAAAGACCCCATTAGTTTTAAGACAAAAATACACCAACCAATTAAAGCGTCTCCTAGTTGCCCTAATAAATAGATGGTACATGAAGCAAAATAGCGATGGTTTTTCCGATGGCTACGCTACCCATATATATAACTATAATGAAATAATATAGCCAAATGTCATGAAGAGAATGTTTCTTCTCCAAGTGGAAAATTAAGGTCTCTTTCGACAATAAAAACTGTTCATTTTTAAAAAAAAAAACTTTATTTGAATAAATGTTTAGGATAAAACAAATATTTGAATGACAAAAAGAACAATAATAGTACTCCTACAAAAGCACCTCGAATTTGCTTCCCCTTCTCACGTCACTGGATGGACTAGGCTTTGCCCTCTCAAAAGTCATAACTCATAAGTAGTAAAGCACATGCTCTTGCCGGCATAGGTTGTGGTGCGGTGGTGGAATTACTCCACCCTTAATTAGAGATTTTGAATTTGAGTCTTGGGTATGGAGAAAATCTTGTTGGGAGCGTCATCCCCAGAATAGGCCCCATAGTGCTCAATCTGGATTAATCGAAACTTCAATACGAATATCGGACATCGAATAAAAAAATAAAAAATAAAAAAGCACATGCTCTTATATCTAGTACTTTTATACGAACAATGTTTCGCAATTTAAACAAAGTGGTTTGCGACAAGTGAGATTTGTTTTAGTGGTTGAGCATCTTTATCATCAATCAAATTGAAGATTTGAGTCACATTAAAGGATGGAAGACTTGCATAAATCCCAACTAGCTTATCTCTAATTACTCCTTATTCCTACTCTTATTAAAATTACAAAAAAAAATCTTATTTTGTCACTTTCGAATACATAACTAACCTCCCGATACATCCATTTTTGATACACTTGGTGATAAATTTTTGCATTTAAAAAGAAAAAGTAACGAAAATCTGTTCAATTAATGGAGCAAATCACGCGACTTTCGTTAAAATCTCTTCAGAGCATCCCCATAATTACTTAATCAGTTCAAAATTTGAAATTCAAAAAAAGATCACGATTCTTCAAGCAACAACAAGCTTATTCTTTCTTCTCTGTTTTTTCTGGTGCTCAATTTTTTTTTCTGACAAGATACATAATAAATGTTTCAGTGTTGTCAAGATACATAATGCAACATGATGCATACCCTGCATTGAAGTACATAAAAATTAACAGTTAGTGATCAACTTGGTTAGTAATCACTGAATGTATCAGTAGACTAATATTGACTGAGATACATCCATTATTGAAGCTATTAGGTTGAGATACATAATACTGTAATTTATTAAAAAGAGATACATAACACTGTAATTTATTTAAAAGAGATACATAATTAAAATTGTGTCTCATGCATGGAACTGATTTAACTTATGTATCTCCACACTAAATTTTATGTATCTCACAGTTTTGTTAATTCGATACATATCTTCATTAATGAATCTCCAAACTCCAGAATTCCCCATGATTTGAACTGTCTTGTACGCCGTCGTGGATTCGAGATATGATGGTGAAGGACGTCATGGATTCGAGATATGATGGTGAAAATTCGAGATCTATATATGAATTATGTACGAATCATTTCTATATCGTGATTGATCATGAACGGCGTTTTGGCGGCGGCGTGATTGGTCGGAGTTCGTGATTGCTGGATCTGTGAGCTTGTTTCGTCATGGACGAGCTCGCTGTTGTGTTGGTTGGTTTGAGTTATTATATTGAGATATTTTTCATTGAAGATGAAGAAAAAAATTGAATATAAAGTTGAGGAGATGAGTCAATGGATGATGCTAAGGAGTTGTCGGTTAGAGAAGAGAAAGTGAATAAAGAAGATGATGACGAGGAGAAGGAGGAAGGGGAATTGGGTATGGGTTTTCGAATTCTCATTTTTGATGATTTTATTTTTTATTTTTTTTTGGGATGAAGAAGTGAAAATGGAGAAATTTGAGTCTTTTTTTGGAGAACAGAGGAAAGTGAAGGGGGATGTCAATAATGTTTCAAGATGGAGCGGGATTATATTGGGATTTGGGGTTTTATTATTATTTTTTACTATTATATTGAGATATTTTTCTTTGTGATAATTTTGAATTTTGAATTTGGGTAATGTGTCTGATGGTTTAAAGAGAGAAAGTAAAAAGAAGGGATTTATGTAATTAATTTAAGTGATTGGGATTTTAAGAGAATATGATAACTTAAGTTGTGGTATTATGTAATTTATCCTTAAAGGATAAGTAGAAACCTTTTTAATTCTCTGAGCAAAATAAAGTGCAAAAAATAAAAAAGTGTTTGCTACTTATAGTAGACTCATAATCTCTAGATAATGGCGGATGTATATGGTCATGATGATTATGGACTTGGCTCGTCTCCAGTGGAGCATCTCGCCAATTGGTCCAGTGCACTATTTTTTTTGTGACATCAGTCCTTTTTTAAATCTAATGGCCAACATTTATTTCACTAAAGCAGTACTCCAAACCATGGTTAAACTCCTTAATTAACTGATTTAATCAATTGCATACGACTACTAATGAGTTAGGCGAAAATCTTGCTAAACAAATATGGAATTCAAAAAAATTGTTCAAAACAAATCTGGTCGAGTTGGTGAACTTCATAAATTTCATATGAAAAAACTTTAATGCTTTAGATATATTGTTATGGTATCAATGATACCATGACGGTATATAGATATACTGTGATGGTATCATGGAGGTCCCACTAAGGATTGAAGGAGACATCAATGATACCATGATAGTATATATATACTGTTATGGTATCATTACAGACTGAATCAAACCCTAATGATACCATGTAAGTATATATATACTGTGATGGTATCATAAAGGTTTGACTAAAGGATTGAACCAAACATCAATGATACCATGACGGTGTATAGATATATTATGATAGTATTATGGAGGTCCCACTAAGGATTGAAACAAACATTAATAATACTATGACAGTATATAGATATATTGTTATGGTATCATTATAGATTGAAGCAAACCACAATGATACCATGTCAGTATATATATACTGTGATGGTATCATGGAGGTCTGACTGGAGGATTGAAGCAGATATCAATGATACCATGACGGTATATAGGTATACGGTGATGGTATCATGGAAGACCCACTAAGTATTGAACCAAACATTAATGATACCATGACAACATATAGATATACTGTGATGGTATCATAGAGGTCTCATTGAAGGATTGAAGCAGACAACAATGATACCATGACAGTATATAGATATACTGTTATGGTATCATTACAGACTGAAGCAAACTCTAATGATACCATGTCAGTATATATATACTGTGATGGTATCATGGAGGTCTAACTGAAGGATTGAAACAAGCATCAATGATACCATGATGGTTTATAAATATACTATGATGGTATGGAGGTCCCACTAAGGATTGAAGCAGACGTCAATGATACCATAACAGTATATAGATATACTGTGATAGATTGAAGCAAATGAAAAAAAAAATCAAATAAAATTACAAGAAAAGAAATAAAAAAAGGATCTAAAATATGAAATTAGCTTGTGGTGAAAAATAAAGAGTATTTTGATTTGAGGAAAAAAATGAATGAAAAAGGAGAAAAAAAACAAAGAAATAAACGAAAAGGAAAGGAACAAGAAATAAAAGAAATTGAAAAACTAGTGAAAATAACAAACAGAAAATGTAAAAATAAAAGGGACCAATAAAGGGAAAAAAGAGAAAAATAAAAGCCAGAAAAAAAGAAAAAAAAGTAGAGAAAAAAAAATGAATAAAGAAATAAATGAGAAAAAAGAAAAAAAGAGTATATAAAATAAAATTTGAGTGTGAGTTAGATTATGGTGTAAAAAAAATAAAGAATAAAATAATTTTACGAAAAAAAATAAATGGACAAAGAAACATAAAAAAAAAAAGGAAAAAAAAGAATTAGAGAAATTAAAAGAAAAAGAATTAAAATGGAGATGAATAACTAAAGCTACAAGGAAAGAAAACATTTTATGTAATTAGTTAGGGGAATATTTATGTAAAAAAATATTTAATTGTAAGTAGTTTGCTTCCGTGAGGCATGAATGTACTTTCCCCTTTTGTTAATTATCCAATTAAGTTTAGTCGATGGGCCAAAATGAAAGAAGCTCTAGTGTCTGGCCCAAGGTGTGGAGAGTCTTTGGTGTATATTGGCTACATGCACCTTCATATTTCATGCCAAGGATTCAGTTCTCTTGCCAATTATTATTATTATTATTATTGAGTATTATTTTTGGTTGATTATTCCTTTTCTTTCTTACTTGGTCCGCTGAAGCTTCTGCTTATTGGATAACAATCACCTTTTAATGTTAAATTTTAGATTAAAAATAAAATAATTAATTTAAATAATCATTCATTCACTGATTAAACTACAAATAGTCAATATTTATATAATATATCATATATGTATAATCTATATCTAATATATGTATGATTGTGTGTAGTCAATGTATAGTTTATGTATACTGCCATGTGATTAAGAGGTCGTGTGTTCAAGCCGTGGAAACGATCTCTCGCAGAAATGTGAGGTAAGACTGCGTATAATAAACCCTTATGGTTCAGCCTTCCCCAAATCCGACGCATAGCGAAAGCTTTAGTATACCGAAATACTTTTTTTATGGTAGTAAACCTAACTTATAATAATCCAATCCACCCGAACTCATTTATTGGGAATCATTGGGGCTAGATTTCTATATATTCATTATTTTTAAAGGATGAAGAAGCTAAGTTCAACCTAGATTAAGAATGATTGAAGATTAACTAAGCTACTAAGATTTTCCCCATTAATCTTAGTTAAATTGACTTTCATAAATCAAAATATGACAAATAAAAATAAACAAAAGACATTGTACAAAAATGTATCCTTTAACTTTGTCTCAACTGATATTTATGTCCTTCAACTTAGGATGTACACAATTAAGCACTCAAGCTTATATAAAGTTGCATAAGTAAACACATGCGTCCTATGTGACAATTCACGTCCTACATATTTTATGCCACGTAGGACGCATGTGTCTACTTATTTCATTTTATTTAAATTTAAATATCTATCTGTGTACATTCAAAATAAAAAAATATAAATGTCAACTATGTTTATTTATTATACCAAAACTAAAAAAGTATTAAAATTTTAATTTTCATGGCCAAACGCCTACTTAAAGTTCAATCCTATGCAATTCCAATAATTGGATTTTAGGTGAATTATAGCCATCCATATATAGTTGCAAAGTTGTTGGCCTTATAGGAAAGGCTAAAAAGTCAGAGCAAAGCACGTATGCAATTAGGCTTTCTAAGTTTTATCCAAACAAAAAAAAAAAAAAAAAAAAGCAACAAAAAATACTATTACTGTGTCCATCTCCATTCCATTTTATGTCACATTCTTTGACTTAGCATGATACTTAAGAATTTTTTTTTTTTTTTTAAAATTTATTATCTAAAATAATTATTAAATATTTATGTGATTATAAATTATTTTATTCAGATAAGGAAAAATTTGAAGTGAAAATGATTTTAATTATACTAACTTGAGATATTTTTAAGAAGAATTAAAAAGTAAATATGCCACCTAAAATATCACGTACGGATTAGTACTATATTACAGATCGTTCCAGAGATCACTACTATTATAAAATCCAATTTTACTTTTCCATATCAAAATAAAATCTTTGCTTTGAACTCCAAATTTACATGTAATTGAGCTAGGGTTTCAATATTCATATACTCCAATTGATACTATAATTAAAGTGTTAACAGTACTGTTTGTGTGTTAGTAGAAATTGGTAGAATTGTGAATTGTAATTGCGCCGATTGGATTCGGTTAATGTTTCGAATGGAGATTGACTCTCCGCCGGAGTCATATACCCTCACTCCTATGGACCGTATTCTTCAGGTAATTACTGTGTTTTTTTTTTCACCTCGCTAATTCCACGGGGTACCTGCCAATCACCTAGTTTTTTTTTATTTTAAAAAATAAGATAATGATGTTTATATCAGTTTGCAAGCACATTCTTTTTATAACCGTAGTGTCCGGTTAGTTTTCGCGCACCTCGACTAAATCTATGGGATCATGGGATAATGACACCTCCTACTAGCAATAGATATCAGGTAACTCTGTCCATCGAGGCTAGGACAGATGAGACGAATCACCTAGTGATTTTTTCATAAGATATGGTGTTTGTATCAGTTTGCAAGTACATTTCTTTAATGATTGTGGTTTGTGGGCCAGCTTTTTTGCTCACCTTGACTAAACCTACGGGATAAGTGACACCTCCCGCCAGCAATAAATATTAGGTAATGCTGTACACTGAGGCTAGGATAGATGGGAAGAGTCTCTAAGTTTTTTTTTTTTTTTTGACTGTGCTGGGGTTTGAACCTAGACCTCAGGTTCTCGATTCACTTCATGATTGACCACTACATTGACTAGCATTTTGATCCTTTTTATTGAAAATTTTTGTTCTTTCAGTGTTGAACAAATCCAAATGATCTTTGTTTTTTGGTTTTAGATTTTGTATTGCACGTTTGAAGCTACGATAAGATTCATATTGTGATTCTATAGTTGTTCTGTTTTTGTTTATTTGGAATTAGGCTATGCAGAAAGACAATGGAAGGGGGTTGGGTGGGTGGGGGAGGTGTGGATATTGTGATGGAGTAAAGCTACCGTTTGGCCATAGATTTTGAAGTTGAAACTTGAAATTTGAGTTTTTGAAGTTGGATTTTTGGCTAAGTTGCAGGGACTCTTCACTTTCGATGCTGAAACATTGACGGATTCTCAAAAAGTACACTACTTTGGAGAATCATGTACTTTTTGAGAATTCGACACGCACCCAGTTGACATTTTTGAAGAGTCCGAGCAACATAGATTTTTGGAATTTGAAGTTGTGTCAAACATCCATTTTTCTTGAAAAAAATGGATGTTTTGTGAATGGAAGTTCCCATTGAGTTTTGGGGACTTGAGAATATTTGAAGATCACATTTTGAAAATTCATGGCCAAACATATATTTGAAGATATTTTTTTCAAAAACTTCTTCCAAAATCTATGGTGAAACGCTAGCTTTGTCTCTCCTTTGCATACTTCTCAAGTTCTCAATAATTTCACATGTATTGCTGAAATGTTTAGCAGAATTGTTCATTTCTCTTAAAAGGAGAAGAAAATGAATAATACTTGCTGAGGGGCAAATTTTTTAGACATTTGCATCTGTGATTTTATGTTACTTAGGGGTAGTTTGGTATGTGGGTAAGGGATAATAATTCTGGGATAAAGTGCATGATTATTTTGGTTAGGTTTATAAATTAGTCCCGGGGATTATTTATCCCACCATTTGTACTATAATGATGGGATAATTAATCCCATGGGATATCCCATTTCATGGAATAACTTTGTCTATCCTATCCCCATACCAAGTAACGCCTTAAGAGTCTGAACCGTGCTTATTTGTCTGGAAGAAGAGGGAATTGGCGTTGCAATATCATTACGCTACTTAGAGGACCCTATCTATGCTAGAAGTAATTTTTTCTTAATCCTAGTTTTAAGTTGCTGAATGGAAGATCCAAGAACTGGTGTTGAGTGAGAAGGTCATCACATATGTGTAATTGGTCATAACTAATGGAAATTATCTGGCTGAAGCTGATTTACTATTAATCCTATGATTGAGAATGTACAGTAGTCTTGTACTTTGGAAGTTGAAGGATGGCTACATGGAGGGCAGGATTTTAGGTAGCTAAAAAGGAAAGTGTTAACTTGGGCAATACTTCTGTGATAATGGTCTTGAAGTGTCACTAGTTATTACAACGGAAGCTGGTTTAGGAGGAGAAGCTCATCAATGGGTGGTGGAGTATTCATAGTGCTGAGTGGTATGACAATTAAGGTAAGGTTCTGCAGATGGAAATGGGAGAAGCATATCCAATATTTGATGATTGATATAGAAGAAAGATTTTGGTGGTAAAACAAAAATTGCATGGCTCCATTTTCACTATCTAAGATGTTATGTAAATGGTGATACAGTGAGGCTTAGAACAGACTTTTTAATGTTTCAAAATTTTTGGGCTCATAAAATGGATCAACTTGTAATGAGGTCAGTAGTGGTCGGAGGCAAATAAGAAGAAACACCTTTGCTGAGACACAGTCCTTTTCAGGTGGCATCAGGTAGGGTTAGAAGTTTCGAGGATAAGGAAATTGACATAATTACAGGATTTGCAGCTTTCTTCCCTATCTTTTTCTCTTTTGTGCCTTTATATATTGAGAAATGAGAACTCATTGACCTAGAGATTTTTTTTTTTTTAATTACGATGGTACTGTTGCTCTCTTGATCTGTGCTGCCTTCTTGTTAGCTGATATCAATTAATCAAGCAACTATGCTGCAATCCCAAACTAGTTAGGTTCTGCTGCATGAATCCTCAATATTTGTTCCGCTCTATTCTCATTTCATTCCAATAGTTCTTAGTTCTTATTAGATTATATATTTAGGAAAAACAGCTTGGACATGTGTTGTGTATCTTTCAAAATTTGGCTCTTGAAGCACTAATGTTGGTACAAAGTGCAAATTCTTCCCTATGACTTTCGTGATTTTTTTGGGTCAGTGCTATGCACGCTCTTCCCATTCATAGAACTGTGCAGAATACCCCTTTGATTGTCTACCCGAAAATTCTGTTTTCCTTTCTTTCTTTTGTTTGGGGTGGGAGGGTTAGTTGGTCTGATTCTATTAACTAGTTGACTAGTTATCGTATGTTTTAGCTGTCGTGATTAAAATGAAAATCATCAAAATGATGGGGTATCTTGCGTTGCCCTGATTTTCGATAGTAAATTCTGCCATTTCTAGTTATCGTACAGTGTGGAGGAATATCAATAAATAGGACAAGTGAACTTTGAGAAGCAGAAAAGAAAAACAGATTTGATCCCTTGTTGACATTTGTATCACTTCCCTTATTTGATCTTGGTTTAAGAAGAGGGAATTGATTCTTACGGGTGGATCTTGACATGTAATTCCTTGTTCTCTTGTCAGAGGCTTGACAGTCTTGGAGTTCCTGCTGAGAATTTGGAACAGCTGCAGCCTGGTTTAGTTGCTTATGTGAAGAATAATAAATCGCAGATGGGAGAGTTGGTTTCTGCACTTCTGCCTTCTAATGAGGAGGCAATGGAGGTTATTACGGAACAGCAAATAGATTCTCCAAAATCCACGGTCAGTTCAAGCGATAATGTTAAAGATTTATTCCAAGAAAGTATGGATTGGGTACAGTGGTTGATGTTTGATGGTGAACCAAGTAGAGCTCTGGAGCAACTGGCAGACACTGGTCAGCGTGGTGTTTGTGGTGCTGTTTGGGGTAACAATGACATTGCGTATCGTTGCCGTACATGTGAGCATGATCCAACATGTGCAATATGTGTTCCATGTTTCCAGAATGGGAACCACAAGGACCACGATTACTCTATCATTTATACAGGTGGTGGTTGCTGTGATTGTGGAGATGTTACTGCTTGGAAACGTGAAGGGTTTTGTTCCAGGCACAAAGGTGCTGAGCAGATTCAACCTCTTCCAGAGGAGTTTGCAAACTCAATGGGGCCTGTACTGGATTTATTACTGTCTTGTTGGAGAAAAAAACTTCTATTTCCAGAAAGCATCTCTGGGAGAAATCCAAGAAGAAATGATCATGCAGCTGAGCTCAAACCGGTTATAGATGAGTTAACATCTGCAGTGGTGGAGATGCTATTGAAGTTCTGTAAGCATAGTGAAAGTTTGCTTAGTTTTATCTCTAGGAGAGTATCTTCTTCAGCAGGGTTACTAGATATTCTTGTGCGGGCAGAGAAGTTCATGATCTCTGAAGAAAATGTCCAGAAGATTCATGAATTGCTGTTGAAATTGTTGGGTGAACCTCAATTTAAATATGAATTTGCAAAAGTATTTCTGAGCTATTACCCAACTGTTGTGAATGAGGTAGTAAGGGAAGGTAATGATACAGTTTTCAACAAATATCCACTGCTATCAACATTCTCAGTGCAGATATTTACGGTGCCTACTTTGACCCCACGTCTTGTGAAGGAAATGAATCTTCTGCCCATGCTGTTGGGATGTTTAGAGGACATATTTGTGTCTTGCACCGGAGAAGATGGTAAATTGCAGGTAATGCTGTATGCCTTTGATTTATCAATAAGCATCATTTGGATATTTATATTAAACTAAGGAGCATTATATTGTTGTGCGAAATGTAAAGTTCTGATATTAGCTTATTTATGTACTTGTTTTTTTCCCTATAAGAAGCCTATTTATATACTTGTTAAATTGTAATAGTTTGTTTTTTAGCCCTTTTTCCTTCTATGTTTAGACATGTCTAAAATCTCTTTGTGTAGCTTATGTACTAAGACGGGGAACCTCGGTGGAATAGTAAGAATTGCTGTTGTTTGACCAGAAGGTCATGCTACAAGCTGTGGAAAGAGCCTCTTGCAAAAACGCAAGGCAAGGCTGCACACAACAGATCCATCCAATAAGGTCTGGTCTTTTCCTAGACCCGCCCATAACGGGATCTTAGTGCACCGGGCTGCCCTGTAGCTTATGTTACTAAATAGCTTATGATTCTTCTGCAAGATTTTGTATATTTGGTGTAGACTTTGTCTGATATCTCCACATAACTGCTCTGACGTTTCCTAGGCATTGATAGATTAAGGGTATTAATTATGTCAAATGTAAAAGTTAAAATGAAGTACTCATTTTTTTTTTTAAACTGGTAAAGTTGTATTTCTCATTATTATCCTTATATGCTGGCAACTTTATATGCTGGCAACCTCCAAAAAGTTACAAAGCTCCTAACAAATCTGCAAGTTGATCTATATCCTCTATACACTGTTTTTTGCACCAAAAAATTAAAATACAGCACAATTCTATTTTAACTTTTTTTAATGGAATTGAATCTGTTTTCAAAGCATCCAAAGCATCTGACGTTTCTCTCCTTTCACACTGCCCACCAGATGCAAGATGGTATAATCCTCCACCATTTCTTTTGGCTTTTACTTCCTCCCCTTCTAACCCAGCAACTTAGCAAATCAGTTGTGTTAAAGGCATGATCCACATAGTGTTGGTGAGTGAAGAAAAGTGTCCACAGTTGAGTGAAGCTGCAATGGAAGAACAAATGCTTGTTTGTTTCCTCTGTTTTGTTACAGAGAAAACACCTTGACACCAAATGCTTTCCTTTCTTCTGTAGCACTTCATGTGTAAGGGAAGCTTTCTTTACCACTAACCATGTGAAACATTTCACCTTGGTAGGAGAACTTCTCCAGATATAGTTTCATCGATATTGAAGTCTCCGAAATTGGTTAGTCATTCCTTTTTTGTAGGTACTGTTAATTGTGTAGCATCCATCCTTGCTATGCTCCCAAATAATTTTGTCTGAGTCAGTTGCGAAGCCCTTGAAAATTGCTATTTTTTCCAGAAGAGATGCTACCCTTTTCACTTCCCAATCATTCATAAGCCTCCTAAACAGTGTTCAGGAATGCGCTCTCATCGTCGCATAATGCGATGATGCGAGCCTCTCTCGCTGCGTGTTGCTAATGCGACCCAACCTTACAGAAGAGGGCACATCACAAGGTTATGCGAGATGTGAGTCGATGGGAGAAGCGAGCTGATGCAAGCGCATCATGTTGATTTTATTTTTAGGATCAATTTTAAATTTTAAAAAATAGTCGCTTTATGTTGATTTTATATTTAGGGTCAATTTTAAATTAAAAAAAAAAAAGTCTATTACTGCAAGTACCACTTGGGGTGTTGTTGCCGAGGCAAGTGGAGTTGAGGAGAATCGTTATGGTTTAAGGAGGAATACTTCAAGTTTACATAACAAGGGAAAAGAAGTTGCTACTTCAAGTCGAGTTGAGGAGGATAAGGAAGTTGAAGATGATGAGCAATATGATGATAACGAAGGAATACAAGATTTGGACAATCTTGATGAAGTAGATGAGCTTTTGAAGAACAAGAATTAGATGTTGAAATATTATTAATTTAGATTTGATTTTTTTTTCTGGTTTGTTTTGCTATTTTGTTGAACTGTTTTGCTATTGTGGTCTGTGTTGTTTTGCTGGTCTGTTTCGCAGCAGGTGTTTCGATGTTCAAACCTGTGATTTTGGTGTTTAATTTAAATTTCTTCTTATATATATTGTCCTTATTGTTGATTATATAGTTGTTGTGGTTATTTCAGTTGTGTCTTACTGTTTGAATGTTGTATTTAGTCTTTTTTCTTTTAAATAGCAATTCACTTCAGTGATGCGCTCGCATCGCTTCACGCTTTGCGTACTGCGTGATGCGGAGCCTTATCGTTTTTTCCGCATCATGCTTCCCTGAACACTGCTCCTAAAGATGGATCCCAGCCCTAAGGTGACCAACACTCATTTACTTTTGCTTTAGAATTGTTGCAAAGAGTGAGCAAATCTGGGAAAGAGTCCATGAGAGGACTTGATCAATCCAAGCTTCTTTCCAGAACTGGATCTTATTCTTATCTCCAACCTTTAGTTTAAGATTAGCTTCCATCAGGGGCCCTAGAATCCTTATAGTTCTCCAAACTCCAACTTCATAAGGTTATGCGACTGTCTGTGTACACCAAGGATTTGTTTCACCAAACTTTGCCTTGATAACCTCCTTTCATAAAGCATGTTACTCACCATTGTATCTCCATAACCATTTCCTCATTAGACAATTATTCCCAAAAAAAAGACAGCTAGGTGCACTAAAGCTCTCGCTATGTGCAGGGTCCGGGGAAGGGTCCGACCACAAGGTTCTATCGTACGCAGCCTTATCTTGCATTTCTGCTAGAGGCTGTTTCCAAGGCTTGAACTCGTGGCCTCCTGGTCACATGGCAACAACTTTACCGGTTCCTCATTAGACAATTATTCTGTATACTTAAATTTCACGATTTCGAAACCACCCCTCTTCTTGCTCAATAATATTGCATCCTACTTCACCAAGTTATGACCACTTCCTTCTTTACACCCTTTACCATAAAAAAACAGGGAAAATAAGTAGTATAGGCTTGCCAAGGCTAGGGAATGGAGGGCCCGTGACCTTGATCAAGTGAAGTGCATCAAGGGGGAGGACGTCAAAGTATTGGTGGAGGACGCCCTCGTTAGGAAGAGGTGGCAGTCTTATTTCCATAAACTCTTGAACGATGAGGGGGACAAAGGCATTGTGCTGGTGGACTTGGAGCCTTCTGAGAGGTGTCATGATTATAGGCATTGTGCTGGTGGACTTGGAGCCTTCTTTACAGATGCTTGGAGGCTAGAGGTGTTCCTATGGCGTACACTAGGTTGATTAAGGACATGTACGACAGAGCGAAGACTCGCGTGAGAACGGTGGGAGGAGATTCAGAGCACTTTCCTGTTTTGATAGGGTTGCACCAGATATAGACTCTTAGTTAGTTTTTATTCGCTTTGGTGATGGATGTATTGACGTGACATATTTAAGGTGAGGTGCCTTGGTGTACATTTGCAGATGATGTAGTTCTGATTGACGAGACCTCGGGAGGGGTTAATGATAAGTTGGAGGTTTGGAGGCAAACCCTAGAGTATAAAGGGTTTAGGTTGAGTAGGAATAAGATGGAATACTTGGAATGCAAGTTTAGTGGTTCGATGCATAAGGCTGACGTGGAAGTGAAGCTGGATTCCCAGGCCATTTGAAAGAGAGATAGTTTCTAGTATCTTGGGTCTATGATCCAGGAGAATGGAGAGATTGATAAGGATGTCGGTGTGTTTATGATTCAGGGGAATGGAGAGATTGATGAGGATGTCACACACCGTATTGGTGCAGGGTGGATGAAATGGAGGCTCGCTTCTGAAGTCTTGTGTGATAAGAAGTTGCCTCCTAAACTTAAAAGGCAAGTTCTACAAAGCGGCAGTCCGACCGGCCCTGTTGTATGGTGCAGAGTGTTGGCCAGTCAAGAAATCCCACATCCAAAAGTTGAAGGTGACGGAGATGAGGATGCTGCGATGGATGTGTGGTCTTACAAACTAGGAGAGACAGTGTTAGTAATGAGATTATTCGAGAGAAGGTGGGAGCGGCTTCGGTTGAAGACAAGATGCGTGAAATGAGACTGAGATGATTCGGGCATGTGATGAGGAGATGCACGGATGCCCCAGTACGGAGGTGTGAGAGGTTGGCTATGGATGGTTTCAGGCGGGTAGAGTTAGGTCGAAAAAATACTGGAGGGAGGTGATTAGATATGACATGGAGCAGTTATAGCTTACTGAGGACATGACCCTAGATAGGAAGGTGTGGAGGACGCGGCTAGGGTAGAGGGTTAGTAGGTGGGAGTGCGTCCTTGCTAGCAGGAAGGGATTCTTTGTTTGTAGCCATGTCGGTAGTCGTGTGTCTTGTAGTTTCTTGTTTGTGGTGTTTTGGTGATGTTTGTGATTTCGGATAGATAGTTTATAGTAATACTCTGTGGGTGTCTTGTTTCTGTTAGTATGTAGTGGTGTGTTATTCCATCTTGTTTTCTGTTTCTATTATGTCTTTTTATATCGTTTCTTGTTCTGAGCCGGGGGTCTTTCGGAAACAACCTCTCTACTTCATCTGAGGCAGTGGTATGGACTGCGTACACTTTACTTTCCCCAGACCCCACTTTTTGTGGGACTACTCTGGGTATGCTGTTGTATTTTGTCCAGTTTTTTGACAACCTTGGAGTGCATAGGAAATAGTGACATCACATATGTAACTAGAGAGTCTAGACTCTAGACCAGATTTAATCAGGGTGAGATATTGGGCTTTCCACCTAGCTAACTTATTCTTTGTTTTCTCCACCATGCCACCCATGTCCCGCTGCTTTGTGTTTATTTCCCAATTGCATGCCAAGATAAGTAGTTGGCATATTCTCCACTTTGCATCCCAAAATATTTGCCAATTCTTGAATCTGTGGGACCTCCTTAATGGGGAATAGTTTGCTTTTCCCTCATTGACTCTCAACCCTTCTATTAATAATTCAAAGACAAGTAAGATCATTCAGATGTAACATATTTATTTCAAAATTTGGTTCACAGAAAAGCATTGTATCATCTGCATAAGCAAATGACAAATCTCCTCCATTTCCCCCTCTCCCTCCAATTTGAAATACCCTAATCCATCTATTATGCAGTGCTATTCTCATCATGCTATCAAAATCCCCCATGAGTATTGGCTAGAATGAAGCGAAAGGGGATAAGGGATCACCCTGTCTCTGTCCTCTCTCTGAATGATAGAAACAGTAGTTCTCTATTTATCATTGCCAAAAAAAAAAAAAGTTCTCTATTTATAATAACAGAGAACCTGACTATTTTAATGCAGAAATCAATCCAACTCAACCATTTGCTCCCAAAGCCCATTTGCCTAAGGATGCTCAACAAAAGTTTCCTGTTTACATGATCATAAGTTTTCTCTATGTCTAGTTTGCATATAATACAAGGCTCGTCTCCCTTCAACCTTGAGTCCACAAACTCACTACTCACTTGCTTTTAGATCTGCATCCATTATCTGTTTCCCTTTTGTGAAGGTCATTTGATGTTTGTTCACTAGCTTGCAAACCACCTTTCCAGTCTGTCTGCCAGTATTTTAGCAAAAATCTTGTACACATCCCCTATCAAACTGTTTGGTATGTAGTCCTTCCATTCAGAAGCAGCAACTTTCTTTGGAATTAGAAGTATATAGGTGGCATTGAAGCTCCTTTCAAAGGTTTGATGGGTGTGAATGTATTGGACATTACTAATGATGTCTTCCTTCAATGTATCCCAAAAAGAGAGAAAGAGGCTCATGGGAAATCCGTCTGACGCAGGTGCCTTTTGCATAGCACATTATTGGATACTCTCTAAATTCTCTTCATTAAACTGCCTTTGTAACCAATCATGTTCTTCATTTGAGATGACTGATCCCTCTTGCATCTGGAATTCAGGTCTCCAAATCACAGTCTCCTTGTACAGATTTTGATGAAAGTTCTGAATTGCTTACTTAATTTCATCAGGTTCAGTGACTGAATTCCCTTCAACTACCAAGAGATCAATGAAATTAAATCTTTTGAGGGCTGTTGCTATCCTATGGCAAAATTTGGTATTCTTATCTCCATGCTTCAACCATTGTATCCTGGGCCTCTGCTTCCTGGCAATCTCTTCATTCTTGTCAATCTCCTCAAATTCCATAGCTAAATGTGTCTTTTGAAGTAATTCATAATTAGATAGTGCTCTCTGTTCCTCTCTATTCCTGGATATTTTCCAGACTAACCAGTTGATTGAGAACCTCTTCCTTTCCCTGCTTCCAGTTCCCTCTATTGTTCTTGCTCCATTCCTTCAGTTTCCCTTTTAATAGTTTCAATTTTCCAGCCGAAACGTGGCCAGGTCTCCCACTGATAGAAAAAGATCTCCACCATTCAATAACTCTCGCCGAATCCCTCAATTTCCATCCACCAAGATTCAAAGTTGAAGTATGATTTCTTCTTCTCCGGTTCACCACAAGTCAGCATTATTGGGGGTTGTGGTTTGACCCAATTTTTGTGATTAGGTTCTGTTTGATATGCAAGAATTTATCACCCACTATGCACAACGGAGAAATCTATCAATTCTGGAAGCACTTCTATGCTCATCTCCTCTTTTCCATGTGTAAGATCCTCCAAATAAAGGAGGATCTATCAGCTCCAACTCCTCAATGCAAGAAGAAAAATCAGCCATAGCACCATTTATCTTGTGACAATTAGTTCTCTCTGTAGGATATCTAATTACATTAAAATCCCCACAAACCACCCATGACCCATCACATAGGTTTTTGCCTATTGCTAATTCTTCTTAAAGCCCAATTTTAATCCCTATATTTCAATCAGCATACGCTGCACTAAGATAACAAATAAGATCATTTACACCTGAGAATCTCCCTGTAAATGTAGACACGTGCGTGAAATGAAGGCATTGACTCCTGCACAGGAGTCTATTTTCATCTTATTTGAACAGAATAGCTTTGCATGGCCAAGTTAGGTTTTGAATCTCCTATGTATTAATTGACCTAGTGATCAAAATGAAATTTCTTTGCTTTGCTCTTTTTTCTTCTTCTCTGAATCAACTGCACAACTCGACTACTCTACAGAGTACCTCATACTCCCACTAGTCCTCAATGCCGGCTAATTAGGAAGCAGATTCTTTCTTTATCTAGGGAGTTTCTTTTCGTTAAATGCATTGAACTCTATCTGCTAGTAACTTACTTCAAGAAAGAGCTTTTGAGTTGAGAGAAGTATACTTTGTCAAAAATAAGAAGAGAGAAGTATAATTGACACCCTTACACAGCCTTAATTAATAACGTTGAGGGGTTATTTATTTAATTTTATCATATTTTGCCTTCTTTATATTTTATATACTTTCATCATGTAATTACCAATACGTGGAATATCGACTTTAGAGTGACTTCCTTACCAAATATTAGGCAGATGGAAAAAATCACTTCCCTTTTTTCCTATGTTGGGATTCAAAGTGGTCTTCATTCTAACTTTATCAACCTATACTGACACTGTTGGCTGCGAAATTTCTTCTCTGTTTCAATGACACGGAACAAAAGCAATACGAGCTAGTATTTAACATATCAACTGCGAGTTTTTAGGACTTGGGAGTTTTTTCAAGGGTCATGTATTTCTTAAGGTCAAATGCTCTTTAGTGCTATGTGTTTCAGTATGAATTATTGTGTATAGTCTAAGTTTAGTTTGGCGATTTACTGTTCAATGAATTGTGAAGCACTCCTTTGTCAGATTATTCACCATTGGTGTTGCTGATGTGCTTTATTAGCCTATAAAATATGCTTCTATATTGTGTTTGGACTGACGCTTGACTGATCGATTAAGAGGAATTTTCAAGTGCTCCTCTCTTGGTCCTTTTCTCCTCTGTAACAGAGTAAATATGTTGATGGCTATCTTTAGCAGGTCATCTGAGCATAAATTGCTCTTGATGTAGTTTATCCAGAAGTTAATTGATGGTTGGTATGTGGCTTCAACTTAAGAGAAACAGTGAAAGAAAAAAGCTGCATGCTTGACGAAGGTCCTATAGTTATTTTTGAGAGAAAATGTGCATGCTTGTAGATGCTTTAGTTTTGGTTCTTTTCTTGGGCTTACTTACACCAATCAAACAAGTATGTCATCTGAAATATATGGACATTCAATATGAATTTTGTTTCTGAGCCTTGGGCTCTTTGCAAATGCACAACCATTTTTTTTTTTGAAGTTTTATTTTATAGTTCTATTCAGTGGCGACATAACTGTTTTTTTTTTAATTTTCTGCTCGTTCTACCTTACTTTTATGGTCTTGTCAGTTCACTTTTATTGTCAGTGGCATTACCATATCTCTAAATTGCCAGTCATTGGTTTGCTGACATTGCTTGGTTATTCAGGTCATGAAATGGGCAGATTTGTATGAAACAACTCTCCGTGTGGTTGAAGATATTCGATTTGTCATGAGTCATTCTGTTGTACCTAGATATGTGACTCATGATCGACGAGATATATTGAGAAGATGGATGAAACTATTGGCTTTCGTGCAAGGAATGAACCCACAAAAAAGAGAAACTGGCATTCATGTAGAAGATGAGAATGAGAATATGCATTTGCCTTTTGTTTTGGGTCATTCTGTTGCAAATATTCACTCTCTTTTGGTTGGTGGTGCTTTCTCTGTGAGTAGTACAGAAGATGCAGATGATGCTTTCTTCAACTCACACGCAGAAGATTTTGAAGACCAAGATAGCCAAAGACATGCAAAAGTTGGAAGGCTATCACAGGAAAGTTCTGTATGTAGTATGGCTGCGAGGAGTCCATTAGAACATGCATCCAGGGTTCCTGAAGTAAAATATGATAGTTTTCCAGTATCATCATCTGTTTTATGTTTAACATTCGAGTGCCTGAAGGCCATTGAAAATTGGCTGATAGTCGATAACACTTCGGGACCTCTCCTTCACATATTATGTCCGAAAAAAAGTTCCAGTCCTGGCAATAAATTCTCTGCGTTGAAAAAAACACTTTCAAAGATTAGAAGAGGCAGAGAAATGTTTAAATCTCAGAGTCCTCCTTCAAATGAGATTAGACTCTCGACTTCTGCTGAAGGTTGCAATGAACAACATTCTTATCCTTCCCTGAATGGTAGTACTACCTTGGATTCTGGCCAAGGTTCGGGCCAAGAAGCAGCTTGCCGTGGTGGTCATGATGACAGTATGCTGGAAGGAGATAATGCATCTGAATTAGAAGCTCTGCGATTGCTGAGTTTGTCTGATTGGCCTGATATAGTATATAAAGTTAGTTTGCAGGATATATCTGTTCACATTCCATTGCATCGATTACTTTCAATTGTTTTACAGAGGGCACTAGGCAAATGTTATGGGGAGACTGCACAACCAGGTGCTACTTCTGCTAATTTGTCACCTTCTGCCCATTATGACTTTTTTGGTCATATTCTGGGAGGCTATCACCCACAGGGTTTTTCTGGGTTCATTATGGAGCATGCTCTTCGGGTTAGGGTGTTTTGTGCTCAGGTTCAAGCTGGAATGTGGCGTAGGAATGGTGATGCTGCCACATTATCCTGTGAGTGGTATCGCTCTGTCCGCTGGTATGTAAATAGTTCAATGTGCAATCTTTATACATGGCCCTATGATGAACAATAAGGAATTTCTTTTGTTATGTTAATCTATTTGAGATTTAATCTTTAAGATTCCTTAGATAGTATTGAGTCAATCTTCTTTCAAACTTTTTGTGCAGGTCTGAGCAGGGTCTGGAGCTTGACCTCTTTCTGCTGCAATGCTGTGCTGCACTAGCTCCTGCTGATTTATATATTAGTAGAATTTTAGAACGTTTTGAGCTATCAAATTACCTATCCGTCAATCTTGAACGTCCTAGTGAGTATGTGACTCACATTTTCTTTTACTTTCCTCAAATAACTTCCATTTTCATCCACTATGTGTTTGCTTCTGCTGATTAAGTATAGAGCACTGTTTTCTTTAATTTGATGATGTACTATTAAAGTATACCATCAGTACATAAGGGAATCTTGACACTTAGATTGGTCATTGTCAGAATAATCATGTTCCGTAATTTGTACTTATTGTGTAAAGGTAATCTTTGTGATTAGTATTGGCCTTTTCAATTAATCTTGTTAACTGATATACACGTTTATCTATATTAAACAGTGGTTAAATCCTTGTAGAAAGAAATACTTGATTAATTACATCTTTCTGACATTTCTGCGCAGCAATTCCATTTTGAAAAAGAGGAAGTGAAAAATGTTGATGGTTTTATATATTTGGAGATTTCTTATGATAGATTTTCTCTTGAGAATACATTATTCTGATGCTTTTTCTATTAATATTTACAGGACATGTTACTTACTTACATTTGTTCTTTTCCAGAATTTTTTAGTATTTTCTTATTGGTACTTTAAAAAAATCTTCTCCAACAACAAACAGAAAATAACCCAAGAAATGATAGAAGATGTCGTTGTGCCGCTGCTCTTGTTAAAATTTGAAGTTTTATAGTTCCACTGGAGCCAAAGATGTTAAATTCTCCAATTTTATAGCAGAGGTGTCTGCACAATCTGGATATCCTGAAACTTAAACAAATAGGATAAAAAAAGAAGATTGGACAATAGCTAGGTCCTAGGGACATACTTTTATAAGTAAATTCTCCGTTTAAGTGTTTTTGTGTGTGTGGGGGTGGGGGTGGGGGGAGGAGGTAGACATTGAACCTTACCTTGATACTAATATCCCAAAATGTAAGACATGAAGGAACAGGGCATGGTCATGCACCTCGTATGCTATGTATAGTTATACCAACTCGACTCTTTACACTGCGTACTTTTAGAAAATATCTAAATCTTACCTGTAGAGATCATTATGCATGTTTGGGAAAATAATATATCTAGGGATGTGTTTAACATCTACAAGTTGGGTCATCCTTAAGCATTCAAATGAATTTGATGATCTAATTATAAAAAAAAGGAACTCCTCATATGATCGTTTGCTGCAGTGTTTTTGGTTGCCTCGAAAAGAAAAACTGGAGTTTGGGTTTGTATAGGGGGTTTTAGTTGCTATATAGTTCCTTTGAGTTGGTTGATAGTCTTTCGATTGAGCTATTGCTGGACATGGACATAAATTGGCTAACATGCTTATGGTTAGCTAGACTTAAAAGATCTGATTCACAAGAGATCAGCATTGTATGTGTTTGATTGACAATGTATCTTGTTGTATATGTTCAGTTTTGATAATATGTGATGCTTTGGAACCTCATAGGTATGTATCCCATGCATCTGCTACGTGCTTTGTCTAATACCATTTGTCATTCTTTCTAGGTACGAACCAGCTTTAGTTCAAGAGATGCTTACTCTTATTATTCAAATAGTAAAAGAACGACGGTTTTGTGGGCTAACCTCGAGTGAATGTTTGCAAAGAGAATTAGTATATAGACTATCAATTAGTGATGCCACTCATAGTCAGCTGGTGAAGTCTCTTCCTCGTGACCTATCCAAGATTGATAAATTTCAGGAAATTTTGGACAGAATAGCAACATATTCAAATCCATCTGGCATGAATCAGGTCTATTTCTGACATTTGATTCATTTTTAACCCTTGTACATTTCCAAGGGAAGTCAATCTGATCATTGTTCTGTCCAGTGATGTTTCCTAATTCCTTATCTATCACAGGGTATGTACAAACTGCGGTTGCCCTATTGGAAGGAACTGGATCTGTACCATCCTCGTTGGAATTCGAGGGACTTGCAAGTAGCCGAAGAAAGATATATGCGTTTCTGTAATGCATCGGCATTGACCACTCAGCTTCCAGGATGGAGCAAGATTTATCCACCACTTGGTCATATAGCTGAAGTATCTACCTGTAGGACAGTGCTCCAAATTGTGCGTGCTGTTGTATCATATGCTGTGTTTTCTGATGCATCAAATACTTTGCGTGCTCCAGATGGTGTTCTGTTAAGAGCACTGCATTTGCTGTCACTAGCATTGGATATTTGTCATGCGCATAGGGAATCTAGTGAACGTAGTTGCTATAAGGGTGATGTTATTCCAATTTTAGCACTGGCTTGTGAAGAAATATCAGTGGGTAAATTTGGTGATCAGAGCTTGCTGTCTCTTCTCGTTTTCTTAATGAGGAAACACAAGAAAGAAAATTACTTTGTGGAGACTGGAATGCTTAACTTCGTATCTTTGGTTGAAAGTCTTCTGAAGAAATTTGCTGAACTACAACCTGAATGCATGAGAAAACTGCAAGACCTTGCTCCAGATTTGGTCAATCAATTATCTCGATCCTTTCCAAGTGGTGATACAAACAGCTTCATATCATTTTCAGACAGTGATAAGCATAAGGCTAAAGCTCGAGAGAGACAAGCTGCTATACTGGTGAGATTACGCAAGAGAAGTTAATGATTTGTTGTTCAATAATTTGCTAAATACGGATAATCTGTTTTTTACTCTCTAGACAATTAACCTTAAGTTCATTTTGCTGCTGTGTTGTGTTTGGCTGTTAGCTACATTTCTCAAGACTTGAGAAGTGGAAATTCCTTATTTGGCATACAACAAGGGAGGGATAGCCTAATGGTAAAGACCCACATCCAACCATAAGGTTTGGGGTTCGAGTCACCAAAGTCACAAAATGGGATAGATGCAACCGTTGGATTTCTAGTTAGAGGATTTGGGGTGGTGGTCTGTTCCAAATAAAAAAATAATTATCCTTATCCGGCATACAGGTTATGGCATTCTCCTCCATATGTAAAATTTATAAGCATGTAATTTTGAAAAACTTAGTATGCTGTAACTCAGATTGGGAATCCTCATGGATTAGAAGCCCACATGTATATGGCAGAAGAGATGCTCAAAAAGTGTGTGGGAGTTGCCATGCCGAGACTTGAGGGAGTGCAATCATATATGGAAGATTTTTTTCTTTTGAAGACTTAGGGGTCTAACCTCAAAAGGTAACATCATTTGGATAAGAACAGAGAATAAGTAGGCGTTTGGCCATGAGAATTTTTTCACTTTTTTCCGGAAAATTATTTCACTTTAGTGAAAAAAGTGAAAATAGTAGTGTTTGGCCATAAGAATTATTTCACTTTAGTGAAAATTGTTTTTGGAAAAACTTTTTTTCACTCCTATTTCTCTCACAAAATTTTAAAAACAACTCCAATTTATATTAATGGCCAAACACAACACCAACTCCAACTTCAACTCCAACTCCAACTCCAACTCCGGGAAATTATTATTTTCATGGCTAAACGGGGCCTAAGGAAATAATTAGAATTTATGTAGCAACAAATGATTCGAAGGGTTAATCTAGGAGGGAAGTCCTCCATCTACTTATACAAGTGGAGTCCAAGTTTGAGCCAATACTATTCACAGGCTTATCATAAAAATAAATATAAACAGAGGACTTGTTAATTTCGCCTTCTATAGCAGAATATTTTTGCACGGTTCCAGTGTAAGCAAAAATCTTGTGTTTAAGGTTCACCATCAATTATCTGGTAGTAGTTCTACATGCTTGGTTAAAGGCTTTTTTTTTTTTTTTTTTTTTTTCTAATAGCAGCATTGTAAAAAGACCATGCTTGGTATAAAATTCTTTATGTAACAGAAAGGTAATGTTACTGTAATGAAAATAGTAGGGCAAACTATATTAATCTCCCCTCTAGTTTGTTACAATCACATAAATATATTCTCTATTCTGCCCGTTAATGATTTTTGGCTGGTGGAGTTAACTTTGAGTCTATTGACTCCGTTATGACTTACCTGGACTCTAGGCATTTTAATTTTTCAAGTAAAATAATAAGCCAAAAATTCATCAGTTGATTAATAAAGGTATCAGTTTTCTTAACTTAGAATAAGTATATAAATATTTTGTGCCTCAACAAATGTAATTACAATGACAAACGAAAAATAATACAGCTTAGTATAGATGAAAAAGTATTCCTTCTTAAAGTATTTACTGAGCTATTTGTGTGGGGGTAGGTGAAAACATTGGAGATGTTCTCACCAATCTTTCGGATGTACATTGAGAATATTCTGCCTGTCTCAGGTTCATCCTTTTTATTTGAGAAGATAACATATTTGTATATTAATAGTAAATTGGACTCCTCTTCTTAACTGTGGAAGTCTCCCCTAATTACAATGTGACATGCTCAGATGCCCTTTCCATCCTATATCTTCATACTCGGAATCTAAAAAGTCTCAAGTTCAAATACTAGCGGAGGCCAAAATTACTAGGTGATTTCTTTCCATCTTTCCAAGCTTTGTGGACTTACGAGGTACCTGTACTAGTTGGAGGTAGGAAACAGGTACCCGTGGAATTAGTCAAGGTGCACACAAGCTGCTCAGACACAATGGTTATTAAAAAAAAAAATCTGCCTCACACCTCACAACAATTACACTGTTGCAGAGTCAACAAACCTATTCCATTCCACATGAAGTAGGAGACATAACTTTATCCTGCAATACATCAAGGCATATACACCGGAGAAGGAGGATTCTGAACCTATCAAACTCAACCTTTCTAGTGTTATCACAACTGCATAATTTAATTAACAGCTACTCTCCCAAACTGCACAAAACTTTCTTTTATTGCAAACAGGTATAACTGTAATTATTAAAAAAATGATTGCAAATAATCTGCTCCATGTTTCCCTAGCAAAGGTGTAATGCATAACTGTGTCTATGACTTGCTGCTTTAAACGCCAACTAAGGATAATACTGGAACAATACCTTCCGCCATGATATCTTGAACAAGTCATTAGTCATAAGTCTAACATGGAATTCTGGAGATCAGAATTACTTATATCATAGAGGGAAGTATTATTTTGGATAAGCACCTAACGGTGTGGCTTAGTGGTCCATGAAGTGGGAGAAGCACGAGGTCTCATGTTCAAGTTCAAACGGGGGCAAAAAATACTAAGTGATTTCCTTCCATCAACCTAAGCATTGGATTGCAGGGTGGAATAGTTGATGCGCACAAGTTGTCCGAACACCACAGTTAATTGTTGAGAGTCCTGCATAGGAAAAGGGATGGGCAATTGGTCTCCTTATATGCTTGGGACGTCCTCCCCTCATGAGCTAGTTGTTGGGTTTGAGTTAGGCCCAAGATCCATTCTTTACATGGTATCAGAGCCAGGCCCATCCCAATTCGTTGTTCACCGATGTTGGGTCCCATATTATACTGTCCACGCTCCAGTTAACATGGCCTGGGCGTGCGGGGGAGTGTTAAGAGTCCTGCATTGGAAAAGGGATGAGTAATTAGTCTCCTTATATGGACTTGGGTAATCGTCCCCTCATGAGCTAGCTTTTGGGGTTGAGTTAGGTCCAAGATCCATTCTTTACATCAATAGAAAAGAAGAAGAAAGTATTGTTCCAGATAAAGGAAGACAGTTAGGTACCTGTTTGAACCTACAACTTGCCAAATATGGTGACAAACATGTACAAGTGCATCTGACCTCATACAAAAGCTCTTTGGCGCTAAAAAGAATGATGTGTTGCAATGTAGTTTTCTCCCTAAAGTTGAAGCTGGCCTGCTTTTCCCTCTATAATTAAAAACATAAATTTAGAAAATTCCACATCATAGATTTACAATGATACTTGTTTCATTGTCATTATAATGTATGCTCCATTGTGCTATGTTGCCATACCATAGTAGAACCAGAGAACATTTAATTCTTCTGTTTTCAGGTAATAGTACTGGGATAGTCTTGTTTGACTCTCTCACTTTCTCAATGTACTCCATGTCTACTTTGCAGGAGAAGATGAGGGTCCAACAATCCAAGTTTTTAGCAAGCATTGATTCCACAACAGATGTTGCCGCAGGTGATTCTAAACATGGCAAAGAGTTATGCGATTCAGATGGTAGACCTAGATCTGAAGAGTCTACTCCTGTTATTTGCTCTCTTTGCCATGATCCAAATTCTAAAAGTCCCGTATCTTACCTAATTCTTCTTCAGGTATGTGGCTCTATTTTATGTGTTGCTATCATTTTCTTCTGCTTGGATATGACTGGTGATTTATCTGATTATTGAACTTTAATTATCCCCTGATAAAGTGGAATAATACTTTTTTCATCTTGATTCTTGAGATAAGAAATCCAGGCTTCTCAGTTTCACCAACAGAGGTCCTCCTTCATGTGAACAAACTCACCGCCCTGGGAAAGAGCCCATGTCTTGTGCCAAACAAGTGACAGACATTTCATCTGAAAGGAGCAGTCTCTCAAGAAGTTCAGAAACTATTTCACCATCTTGGTTAATGCAATTAATCCAAAATAAAGTAAATGAGTTTGCTTTAGAAGGACAGCCTAAGGAAGTGGAAGCATTTCTGGAATATATCAAGGAAAAATTCCCCTCAGTGAAGAACATTCAACCTTCTTGCGGATCAGTCTCTGTAAAGAAAAAGACATCCTCTTCCTTCGAGATGCTAGAAGAACACATGTACTCGTTGATTCGGGACGAAGTGGATGCTAATTCATGGGGCTGGGATCTTTTAAAAAATGATAAGAAACTTTCAGCATCGGGTGGTAATGGGAGTGCTGAGTCACTTTTGCTTGGAAGATACATTTCTGCTCTTTCAAGAGAATCTAATCCTTCTGCATCAATGAATAGCCGCAAGGCACAATTGGAGTCAAGTATGCTGCTTCCAACATACAATGAATTTAGTCCATCAGATTGTGATGGAATATATCTTTCATCGTGTGGGCATGCTGTGCATCAGGGATGTCTTGACCGCTATTTATCTTCGCTAAAGGAAAGGTAGTAATTTCTTAACCAAAAAGAGGGTGTGTTGCCTTGTAACCTTTGGTTTTAATCCATTCTTTTTGTTTTTGTACTTCTGACACTGCCTTGTTTGACCATTGAAGTGAATATTTCTTAAGCTAAGATCAATTTTTCCTGGTTCGTTGGAATTCTCTTTTTCTGTGTCATAGGGTTGTTGGAATTCTCTTTTTCTGTGTCATAGGGTTGTTTTCCTTTTACTGACCATGCATTTTAGATGCTTTATTCTAGTATTTCCTTCTCAAACTTCAATAGGTTTCTTGAATTAGACTTCCTATTTGGATGTGTTATTGTGTTCTGTAGTAGGCCTTCCTCCATTTTGGAAGTTTAGGGCAGTAACTGTCTTATATCTTTTACGCAGATATACCAGACGAATTGTTTTCGAAGGGGGTCATATTGTAGATCCAGATCAGGTAAAAAACTCCGTCCTCATCTTGCTCTCTGCTCACTGATGGAGTTAATACTAAATTATTGTGTCATTTTTGCTGGTTTTTAGGGGGAGTTCCTCTGTCCTGTATGTCGTGGACTTGCCAACTCAGTTTTGCCAGCAATATCTTCAGATGCTAAAAGGTCAACACCATCTGTTTCAACTGGTCCATCAGATGCTGTAGGCCTTTCGGCGCTTCGTTTTCAAGAAGCTTTATTTCTGCTGCAAAGCGCAGCTGATGTTGCTGGAAGTAGAGAGATTTTACAGAGTCTTCCACTTCAGCAATTCGGGCAGATGAGTGTGAATCTTGAATCTGTGGTTCGGGTATTATGTGAAATGTATTTCCCGGACAAGGATAAGATTTCAGAATCTGGTAGGCTTAGTCACTCTCTGATTTTATTTGACACACTCAAGTACTCACTTGTATCGACCGAAATTGCTGCTCGATCTGGAAAGACTTCTTTAGCTCCAAACTACAGCCTTGATGCTCTGTACAAAGAACTCAAATCTTCAAACTGTTTTATATTAGCTTTATTACTTAGTATTGTACAAAACACACGGACAAAGAACTCACTTACTGTCCTGTTGAGGCTAAGAGGAATTCAGCTGTTTGCGGAGTCTATACACGCAGGCACTTCTGCAGATGAGCCTCTAGTCAATCCTACTGTTGGAGGTATGGTTCCTGCTCCATTAGTTGCTTTTTGTGCTTCCATTATTTTGTAAAGGATAAAGCTTAGATTCTGGAAACAATGATATAGTGTTAATTGATATCAGGGGAATGTAGAAGCAGTTTATGATTGTTGGTTTGCTTTGCAGGTAATATGCAAGACATCTTGGAATTTTCTGAGACGGAATTACAGTGCCCTGATATTCAGTTCTGGAAACGAGCATCTGATCCAGTTCTTGCACATGATGCCTTTTCATCATTAATGTGGGTGTTATATTGCCTCCCGTGCCCATTCATGTCGTGCGAGGAATCATTCTTGTCTCTTGTTCATCTTTTCTATGTTGTCACCATTACTCAGGTTACCACATAGTTTCTTTGTTCAATCGCTGTCTCTGCTACAAATTAGTGTATTTTTTCTTGAAGTGTGCTAAGGCATTGTCTTCTCTTTTCAGACTGTAATTACCTATTACAGGAAGCGGCAAACTAGTTTGACTGAGTCAGGATGTAGTGATTCTCTTGTTACTGACATCTACAGAATAATGGATGAATATGGAGTTGCTTACAAATATTTTGATTCTAATCATATGGAAACTCATGATGTGAAAGATGCAATTCGTAGCCTGAGTTTACCTTATTTAAGAAGATGTGCATTGTTGTGGAAATTGGTTCGTTCTTTTATAGCAGTACCATTTAATGGCGGGAGTAACATATTAGATGGATTACCATATTCCATGGGTGAAACATCGGAATGTGGGGAAAACATAGCAGTTGAGTTCAATGAGATTGAAAAGCTGGAAAAGTTATTTAAGATTCCCCCACTTGATGATGTTATTAGTGATAACACAATACGTTTTGTGGTTCCAAGATGGTTGCGTCGATTCTCCAAGCAGTTTGAAGCTCACAGGCTAAAGGGTGTTATGTATTCTACCCCTGCAGTCCCATTTAAACTGATGCTTTTGCCTCATCTTTACCAGGATCTTCTACAGAGGTTGGTTATTTACATGCATAAATACTGTATTTGACTTGTCTACTATCTTTATGTAAGCGTTGAATGATTTGGATATGTTGGTGCTACTTCCAGGTATATTAAACAACATTGCCCAGACTGTGGAATTGTTCTGGAGGACCCTGTGCTGTGCTTGTTGTGTGGTAGACTCTGCTCTCCGAATTGGAAGCCATGCTGCAGGTCCAAACGCATCTTTTATTCTTCTGATAGTCCTTGAAATTATGTCTGACATACTTGATTTCGCCAGGGAAAGTGCGTGCCAAACACATGCAATGGTATGTGGAGCAGGTACTGGGGTGTTCTTATTAATCAGAGTAAGTGATATTTTCTCTTTGCGCTAGTATTTGTGTCTTGATTTTTTTCATGCAATACTGTGTTTCAGGACAAGTAGAATGACTTTTACTTGCCCTTTCACTACAGAAAACCACAGTGTTGCTTCAAAGATCTGCTCGTCAGGCATCGTGGCCTTCCCCATACTTGGACGCATTTGGTGAAGAGGTAAGTCAGTGATTTAGCTACCTTTGATTTGTATGAAAGGGCTTGGATTGCAGAAGATTTGTCTTTGGTTGTGATAGACTCATAGACTTACTACGAAAAACAGTAAATAAAGGAACAAATATTGATGTTTTACTGTAGATACACTGATATTACAACAAGAATTCTGAAAACAGCCACTAGAAAACTGCTAACACCTTAAAATACAACCTAAGACATGAATGAGATTCAGTAATACAGTACATAATACTAAGATTACACAAATTCCAGCATTCCTAGACATTTGAGAGGCGAAAACTCTCCCAGAAGATTCCCTTTTTCTTTTCTGAATGCCTTCTTCTCACTGCCCTGCCCTTTTTCTACAGAATAAACCACCCTGTAACTGTCATGCTGGGAATAAGTTTTTATAACTTGAGGCACATCAGGTTGACAACAATTTTGTTTTCTTCTTCATTTTCTAAGACTATGGAGAAGGGGAAAAATAAATTGTTTCACCTAAGGGGAAATCGCTGGAAGTCTCAAGAATGTCCTTTGAATTGGAGTCAATTCAGTAAGGCACTGAAGTTGTTTTCCGTGTTTTCTCCACAAACTCAAAGTAGAGTTGGAACTGGTCATAAATGGTTGCCTCTTTGTAGGTATCTGCTGACAAATCACTTTCATATTTGACCAAAACATGTCTCCCCTCCATCTCCTTTCTCGTCTTCCGCAATGCCAATCCCCCTCTTGGCATGCTACTCTCTCCAACCCACAGCCCTAAAATGCAACCCATCACCCATCGTCTTCTGTTGTTTCCCTCTTTGTGCGTCACCAGTGAATCCATCAACTTTGGTTTTGGGGTGGGGGGTGGGGGGTGGGGGGATCCTGCTTAGAGCAGAACAGCAGACTTTGCTTCATGTGTAGGTAACCATTGATAACTAATTTTTTTTCCGACAAGAAGATGTTAGGATACTATTTAACCACAAGTTTCTAAAAATCCTACGAAAAAACCAACAAAAATTTGAAATGTGACATTCTGTTTAAACTTGATATGTAAAAGGTTCTAATTGAGAAGCCTTGAATTCGGTAATTTTTGAAGCCCTTATTGTGACGTAATGGTCGGTTGAATATGAATAGTTTCTTTTAAATGCTTCTAATTTGAAAATTTGCTACAAAGTGGGTGACAATCAGGTAAGTCATATCTTTTTTACAGCCAGTTTGTTTTGGACTTTAATTTGAAGTTGAATTGTTGGTCATGTATTTATTAATTGGAGCTAAATCCTTAATCATTTAGAAGGCCACCTAATAGCCATCTTGCTACCTTAATAATAATCACTAATCAGTTCCGTAAGGTTTTATTTGTCCAAAAAAAAAAGGTGGTTGGCGGGTGGGGGTGGGAGAGGTGTTAATGATCTTCAATGATTCACTCCACTGCTTAGTATTTTTCTCATAGAGCTAACTGTAATTTACTTATTATGTCGCATACTATTTATCAAAAAGGGCAGCCCGGTGCACTAAAGCTCCCGCTATGCGCAGGGTACGGGAAAGGACACCCGACCACAAGGATCTATTGTACGCATCCTTACCTTGAATTTCTGCCAGAGGCTGTTTCCAAGGCTTGAACCAATGACCTCCTGGTCACATGACAACAACTTTACCAGTTACTCCAAGGCTCCCCTTTGTCGCATACTCTTTCTATCATTATTTTCATTCTTCATTTATTTTCTGATCCGCACATGTTTCTGGCACTAGTACAACAACAACATACCCAGTGTAATCCACAAAGTGGGGATGTTTCTGGCACTAATACGAGAACCTATAACATTCACATAATATGTACACGTAAATTGAACAGCGCAAAAATATATACTCATGTTATTTTTGAAACACCCTTAGTGCACCGGGCTGCCCTTTTTTTTTAATATTTCCTCTAGCACAGCATAGCAGTTTAGTTTCTATTATGAAGTTTGCCGGCAATTTTGAGCCTCCAAGCTCAAAATCTGAACAATTAAATAGGTGCTTTTAATTTAAGAAATGTTGCTAGCTAGGTTCTTTATACCCTCAAATAGTCTTCAATTTTTTTTATTTTTTTTTTTAAGATTTTGATTATTTATTTATTTAGTTTTATATTTTGAGTTAAAAAGTGAGAACAAATTTGACCCCGGTCAAATTCATTTTAGGAAATGGAGTGTCCAACTTGTGATGGTCCTACTTAATCTGTTACAAGATGTTTCTTAGGATCCGATTGATAAGTGGTTCCTTTGCTTCTGTTTTGTATTTCCTTCTTTTGTGGGTCAATTAATTTTTAATCCTTGTCGAGACTAGTGTGGATAGACATACATGCACAATGCTATGGTCTTTCATGGTTATCCATTTGGATCTTAAAACTTTCTCTTAATATACATGCAGGATACCGAAATGCAACGTGGGAAGCCATTGTACCTAAATGAGGAACGCTATGCAGCCTTAACTCATATGGTATAGAAAAGACTGCACAATTTATTGCTGATGTGACTGAGTTTCGCTTATTGTGCTGTGTTAGGTGGTATGATTAATGTCCTTGGAGGTAAAAAGAAGAAAAGGGTAAAGAGAAATGTCAATGATCTATGGAGGAAAAGAAAAGTAGAGTTTCTTCTTTCTGTGATTGTCTTGGGTTTAATGGAAAAAGCCTTTAAAGGAGGCATAGAAAAAGTAGTATGCCTTAAAAAGCTAAGGTTAATAATATACTCCCATGTGTACCTTTGAGCTTTGAAATGTCTTGGAGTGCGACCAGTTAGCCACTGTTTAGGGTACCTCCTTTGCTTAGATAGTTAAAAGGCTCTTTCACCAATATATATATATATATATATATATATATATATATATATATGTACTCCGTCAGTCCCATTTTATGTGATACTCTTTCTTTTTTTGTTTGTCCCTGAAAGAATGACACTTTTCTATACTTAGAAGCAATTTGTTTGAAGCTTTTACATTTTACCCTTAATGAAATAATTTACAGAAGCAATTTAGTTTGGAACTTTCTATTTTACCCTTAGTGAAATGATTTATAGCCACATAAATATTTGTGGTTTTAGACCACAAGTTTCAAAAGTTTTTCTTTCTTTTTCTTTTTTAACTCCGTGCACACTCAAACATCATCACATAAATAAAGATGTGGATTGTGTAATTTACTGAAAATTGGGCAGGTAAGAGTCATTTTTTCCCTTTCAATAAGTTCATGGTTCCTTACTCTCAAATGTGCCTAAGCTAAACTTATTGTGATTGCTTGTCCCGTACTATGTTGTCTTCTAATAGCTTCCAACTTTTTCTTATTCCTCTTCACGGGATGCATTGTCCTCTTCTTTGATGTTAGTTACTATCTTGATTATCTTCGTCATAACAAGGAAGTTTTATTCTCGTCTTCTGAAATCTGAGTGAGCCTAACTATTGCTTTAAATCAGGCATTGTAGTCTGATAAACATTGGCTCACAGTTATCTTTATTGCATAGCTCTAGTTGTAGCAATTTGTTGACTTATTTGAATAAACATTTTAGGTGGCTTCTCATGGACTAGATCGGAGTCCAAGGGTGATTCGTCAGACAAATATCGGCGATTTTTTCATGCTTTAGCTAGACTTTTTCACAAGGTTTGGTAAAGGTCAGTTCAAGATTGCCATATTTTATATATTTGTCTTTACTTATGACAGGTAGTTTATCTTTTTCCCTTCTCTGGACCCATGCAGGTTAACTAGGCCCATGGAATTGGTCAAAGATGATAAAAAAGTTTTCAGCTGTACAGTCCCGAGTTTAGACTCAGATAGAGCATGTTCAATGTTCCGCAGTCTGCTACTATCTAATATACAGATTATCGAGGTTAGTTTGTAATTACTTTGTTTTATTCTGAAATTTTTTTGCTTCAATGTAGTGCAGTGTAAATAGATCAGTTTCATTTGCCTGTCTTGGCGGCAGGGTTATCCAGACAGTTCCTTTGTATGATTGTTGGTGATTAATGTTTCTTAAATTCCTTTGTTTCATTCAACTTAAATTTACTTTTCCTGATATTTCAGTTAACACTGTGTAAGTGCCTGAGCTTGCTGTAAAAATGTAAGATGAAGTGCCTTACCACCATCGTCAATGAAGTGCCTAAGATTTTAAAAAATGGTTTCCAACAATTGAACTCCAGAATCGGCACCCAAATTCCAGGTGGAACCTTAAAATTGATCAATGAGATTTTACAATAAACAATGCAATCTTGAGTAAGGACAGGCCTGGTGTTTGGACCTTCTGCATAGTAGGGCATTCCAGGAGCTCTCTTGAAAAAGTCAAGAGGTGGTAGACAAACTTGGTTCTAAATACAGGGATATTCGGCATCCTCATCTGCTAGGTTAATGTTGTACATGATTTTAGCAAGTACCGGTATCTGATAGTGTTTGGCAGGAAGCTTTTTATTTGTGGTTTAGTTTGGTTAGAGTTTGTGTTCCAAATTAAGGGCAAGTGATTACTACAACAACGTACCCGGTGTAATCCCACAAGTAGGGTCTGGGGAAGGATGTACGCAGATCTTACCCCTACCTTTGTAGGGTAGAGAGATTGTTTCTGATAAACCCTCGGCTGATAAAAACCCTAGCAAAGCAGGATAAATAGGAAAATAACGCCAGCAAAATAGCAAGATAAGCAAAGCAAACAAAGTAACAGGTAGTTATACAATGGAAGAATAAGATAAGGTTAAAGTACTAAATAAGAAGAAAATGAGAAGAGGAGACTAGCTCTCTACCTACTACAACACACAACTAGCTACTACTTTTCTACTCTAATCCTCGACTTCCGAACCTTCCTATCTAGGGTCATATCCTCAGTAAGCTGAAGATGTGCCATGTCTTGTCTAACACCTTCCCCAGTTCTTCTTTGACCTACCTCTAGTTTTGCATGCAACTTGTTACAGTCACACCTCCTCACTGGTGCCTCCCTGCGCCTCTTCACATGCCTGAACCACTCCAGCTTCGCTTTCCTTATCTTTTTTGATACAGAGGCCACCCCACCTTGTCGGGTATCACTTCGTTTCTAATCTTGCCTCTCCTAGTATGCCCGCACTTCCATTTGGGCATCCTCATCTCTACTATTTTCATCTCCTGAACGTGTGCATTCTTGACGGGCCAGTACTCTGCCCCATACAATAGTGTAGGTCTAACCACCACTCTATAAAACTTACCTTTAAGCCTTGCTAACACATTTTTGTCATACAGTATCCCGGACGCAAACCTCCATTTCACTCACCCCGCTCCAATACGATGAGCGAATCATCATGAATTTCCCCATTTCATTGGGTTATAGACCAAGATACCTGAAACTTCCTCATTTGGTTATGACTTATGTATCTATCTTCACTTCCACCTCCACCTCCACATCATGTGTTATGTAACTGAACTTGCACTTCAGGTACTCGGTCTTACCCCGTCTTAACCTGAAACCTTTAGATTCTAGGGTCTGTCATTATTCTTGGAATTCTTGAAGGTATCATCTTCATAAGGCAAAATTTTAAATGAAAGGATTTGAAGGATAGTTTATGGTTGATGAAATAACTGAATAGGTAGATCTTTTGAGGTTTTCAAATGATGACCAAAAGATATGATTAAAAATCTATACAAATAACTTTGTCCCTGCTTTGTTTTTTCTGATCCACGTGGTGGGAGGGAGGGAGAGGGAAGCTTTTTAGACCTTCAAATTTGTAATTCATATTAGAAATCTTTCGCAATCCAAAGCCCTAATGGGAGAATTGAATTGTGGAATCTGATAAATGACTGGACTATGCTGCATCAGCCCCTCTTCATGTCCTCCCTCCTTGCTAAAGTGATGGTAAAAATTTGAATCGCGTGAAGTAATTTATTTCCTTCCAGTCCCCCAAACCAACCCCTGCTAAGCCTAAAGAATTCTAGCCTGAAGTTCTGTTATGTTAACTTTTACTTGAATTTAATCATCTTTATAGTTGAGCTAGACAAGTCTCCTCAAATTTGAACTTTTTTTGGTTTGCATATGTTGGTTTCCAAGGTAGTCCAAATAAACACTTAATGCCTTTCCGTTTTAATCCCCATGTTCCAAAATCATTATCCAATTTTGCTAGGTGAGAGTTAAAAGAAAACTGAAATTCTTTAATATACTTATAAATCATTTGAAGATGTAGTCGGTTGCAACTAGTATTATTTTTCATATAGTTTATCCATGTCTGAATTTTATTTTCGAAAAACAAACAATGGTTGATTTTATCATTGTAAAGCAAAAAATAAGTTTATTGGGATGGAGGCAGCTAATGTGGTTTCACTACTAATTAAGTTAATGACAACCAATAAGAATTAGAGTTTGTTTGCTTTAAGAAAAAAGTAAAAGAAGGTTAAGTATTCACTAAAATAAGTTGGTATTAATAAGACTAGGTCGTGAATGTGCCCGGTGCACTAAAGCTTCCGCTATGCGCGGGGTCCAGAAGAGTGCCGGGCCATAAGGGTCTACTGGCTGTTCACAGCTTGAACCGTGACCACTTGGTCACATGGCAACAGCTTCTCCAGTTACTTCAATGTGCAAAAACAAAAATAAAGAGGATGATTCTATTGGCGCTTCCAAATAACTACTTTTAACACTCTAAGAATCTTATAAAGAATTTTTAGCAGTCGACAAATTTATTAAGAGCAACGTCCCAAATAAGTACACAAAATTGAAATGTATTATTTTTATTACTATTATTGATTACATACACCCTTTATTTTGATTGAGAATTTCCTTTAGCGTCTTCATCCCTGATTTATGAGCAAAATTTTACTATGCGTACAGGAAAATTAACTATCTAAGAAGTTAATTATTAGGAGTGGACGACCATAATCATTTTTTTTTGTGAACTGTTAATTTACTCATTTATCATCCTCTTTATGCATTTATTTCACTCTTCATGGGTCCCTATGTCAATACTTCCATATTTTCAAAATCCGGAATCTTCCTTGTTCCTCAATTTGAAGAATCTAAACTTGGTTACTTTTCTTTTCAAATCTTAAAAAAGGGCAGAACGGTGCACTAAAGCTCTCGCTATGCGTGGGGTCCGGGGAAGGACCGAACCACGAGGGTTTATTGTACGCAACCTTACCTTGCATTTTTGCAAGAGGCTGTTTCCACGGCTTGAAACCGTGACCTCTGGGTCACATGGCAGCAACTTTACCAGTTATTCCAAGCCTCCTTTTCAATCAAATCTTATTAATTAAAATTAACTAGATTTCCTAAAAATTCTCCCCCATAATTTCCTTCTGGTTGTCTGCTAAGAGCTTATTGTTAGTCCATAATATGTTTCTAGAATAATTGTTTTAGTTATCTGGTTTGCTTGACGAACATACTCAAGTTGAATATATAAGCTGGTCGAAGAATTTGGTTCATTTTTAGTTGCCTTTTCTTTGTGCACTAAAGGCTAGTTGGACAGGTACACAAAATGAAGACAGCTGCGTACCTTTTGTGCAAAGTATTGCCCGGGGGCAGGGTAACCTTATCCGATATGTTGTGTGTGTCAAAATGAATTTGTGATATTGCCATCTAATATATAGACCATTTCATTAGGTTTAAACTTCTTTAGATGATGTCATCAATATAGTTTTCGGAGACTTTGACCAAAGCATAATAATTTGTTAAGAATCAGCAAGGTTTAACATGGAAATTGCTAAAACAAGACTGGCTAGAATAATTTTAACTTGAGTTGAACTTTGGAGATAAAAGTTTTCTCTTCTGCACTTTCCAGTCAAATTTTCTGCTAAAAAATGTTAATAGAATGTTGCTGACGAGAAGTTTCTTGTTGCCTCCCTCGGATTCTTATCTTGTTTCAACTTGTCTAAGTTAGTGCAACTTGCAGGCGTCTGATCAGTTCTCTCATTATTTTTTCCCATCTTTGTTCAACTCCTTTTTTCCAAGGAAGATGAAAAAGAAAAATTCCTTGATGGTTTAGCCATGCTTGTTTACTGCATCTTTTGTATAGTTTATGCTAAACTATAAAACTTCTCTGGCAGATCAGTAGGATTGACGTCTTTTACCAGAATGGACGTTTCGTATTCCATGAAAGCGACTTCGGTGATGGAGCAGCTGGTTTTTCGCACCTTACTGTACAGACATTGTGAATAAATAGTGTGTTTTAATGTTAGTTTTGATCCATCAAATTTGTCTCCTAGAGGTGTAAATTATTGTCTAAGCAGTCATATGAGTAATACGAAACACCCCACTCCCACACACACACACACTTGTTTACTGTGAAGATGTAAATTGAGATCTAATCAACAATAAGTTGAAGAGCGATGCTAAGGTTTTTGAGTTTCACTTTGATCTTATCTTTGTGCTCCTTGATTAAATGAGCTCGCACGACTGTGGCAGGTGATGGATATTAGTTTCACGGTAAAGTTGCCTGATTGCGAGGCGGCTACTGTTCCTAAATGTCCGGTAGCAGATTGAACCCCTCCTTCGGTTGGTTCATGAGCTGTTGAAAGCTAAACCTATGCTCGGTAGCTATCGCAATTTGCATGTTACTTCACTCCCAACTTGTTTAAGCCAAACAGATACCATGATTTATTTTCTTGTTTACGTAACAAGGGTGTCAAAAGCATCGAAAAACAAAGGAATAGGACCTAGGATCGTGAAATAGCACTTAATACAATTTCTCACAGGATGTTCATTCGGAAACTTAAACTAGCTGGATATTCACTTGCTACTAGTTCGGCCTACAAAGGATACAATAGTAGTTGGATTTTGTTCAGAGTCCAAATAAAAATGATAAATCTCTCTTTTCATAAAGTTTTTATCATTTAATCCAATAGTATAAAGTGTGATCACGGGATCATGGGTTCAATTCGTGGAATCAGTCTCTTGCAGAAATGTAAGGTGAGGCCGCCTATAATAGACCCTTGTGGTTTGGTCCTTCCTCGGATCAGAAAATTATATGAGATAAGCCTCATAGTGGGTGACTTTGCTTTTTTGTTTTTTCTTCTCTTTTTTTTTCTCAAACCTTATTTATTTGTCATTTTTCTCTCTCTTTTTTTTTTTTAAATTCATTTGTCTCAACTTTATTTTTCTTTTCTTTTTGTTTTTTTCTTTTCTCATTCTTTCTTCTTTTTTTCATTTTTCTCAAAAAAAAATTTCAATCTTTATTTTTTTTCTTTTTTGTTTTTTATTCTTCTCTTTTTTCTTTTTTCTTTTTTCTTAACCTTTATTTTTTTCTCTTCTTTTTTACTCAATCTTATTTTTTTTTCTTTTTTCTCAACTTCTATTATTTTTTGTTAATGAACAGAAAGTTGGATAGTCCGGAAAGATGATCTTCTTTCTTTGACATCGAAGTAAACTTATGGGCGTGAGCTATTGTTTGAAAGTCCTTTGAGATAAGTCTTGCCTCTAAGGCAAGAGTTATGGAACATCTCATAAATCAAGACATAATGTGATAGTGTCAAATCTTGCTTGAGGGTGTAACTTGTTTGAAATTCTTTGGGCTAGACTTTGCCTTTAAGGCAAAGAGTTATAGAAATCTCATAAATCAAAACATAATATGGTAGTGGCAACTCTTGCTCATGGGACGTAACTTTTTTTTTTTTTTTTTGAAAGTCATTGGACTAAGTTCTAAGGCAAGCATCTCATAAATCAAAACATAATATGGTAGTGGCAACTCTTGTCCATGAGACGTAACTTTTTTTTTTTTTTTTTGAAAGTCATTGGGCTAAGTTCTAAGGCAAGCATCTCATAAATCTAGACATAATGTGGTAGTGTCAACTCTTGCCCATGGGGGTGTAACTTGTTATTTGAAAGTCCTTGGGTTAGGTCTTGCCTCTAAGGCAAGAGTTATGAAACATCTCATAAATCAAGACACAATGTGGTAGTGTCAACTTTTGTGCATGAAGCGTAAGTTGTTGTTTGAAAGTCTTTGGGCTAAGTCTTGCCTTTAAGGCAAGAGTTATAAAATATCTCATAAATTAAGACATAATACGGTAGTATCAACTATTGCTCATGGGGCGTAGCTTGCTGTTTGAATGTCATTGGGCTAAGTCTTGCCTCTAAGGTAAGAGTTATAGAACAACTCATAAATCTAGACACAATATGGTAGTGTCAACTCTTGCCGATGGGGCATAACTTGTTGTTTGAAAGTCCTTGCGCTAAATCTTGCCTCTAAAGCAAGAGCTGCAGAATATCTCATAAATTAAAACACAATTTGGTAGTGTCAACTCTTGCCCATGAGGCGTAACTTGTTGTTTGAAAGTCGTTGCGTTAAATCTTGCCTCTAAAGCAAGAGCTGCAGAATATCTCATAAATTAAAACACAATTTGGTAGTGTCAACTCTTGCCCATGAGGCGTAACTTGTTGTTTGAAAGGAATCGAAGAAAAGAGAGGGGAAAAGAAAAGAAAAGAAAAAAATAAGGGTTGAGGAAAAAGAAAAATAATCAAGAAAAAACAAAAAAGAAAAGAAAAATAAATGTTGATAAAAAAAACAAAGAAAATAAAAAGGAATAAGCGAAAAATAAAAGTTCAGAGGAGAAAAGAAAAAAAATAAAGGTTGAGAAAAAAGAAAAAATGCAGAAAAGAAGACAAAATAAAAAAAAAAGGTTGAGAAAAAGAAAAAAAAAAAGAAGAAAAATATATATAAAAAAATAGAAGTTGAGAGGAGAAAAGGGAAAAAAGTGAAGGTTGAGAAAAATTTTTAAAAAAATGAAAATCAAAGAAAAAATAAAAAAGAGGAAAAAAAAATAGAAGTTGAAAGACAAATGAGCATAGAGAGTTGTTTAAAAATATTTGAGGTATAGAGGAGCAAAGAGGTATTTGTTCTATACATAAAAAATAAGGAAAATTAGTTGGTTTTTAGGCTTTTCTTATGGAAGACGAAAAAACAAAGTCACTCAAAAAAGGGTCATTTATGTAGTTTACCCGTCCCTATTCTCTAAGTAGTTCAGAGTGGATTTGGCCCATTTTAGTTCTAGCTCAGTCCAGGCAAACTGCGAAACCAACTCATATTGGATCAGCCCATCTACCAAACCAGTTCTAGTCATCTAGCAATGGAGCTGCAACATCGAATGCTCTTCCAACTTAGCCTTGTGTTTCATATGTTATTTCTATAACTCAAGTCTAAATTGAAGAGGAAAAAAAAGAGCCATAAAGATACTATCCTCAGTATGGCAAAATATTAATATGTATTCTAGGAGTACAAAAATATGATTTATAACTCGATATATAAATAATGAGTACAAATATAAAAGGAAAAGAACACATTTGATATATACAACCACAATTTAAAGCAATTTGATGAATCTAAGCACCATAGCACAAAATCATTTTTCTTTAAGGCCCTCCAGTGTCCATGCTTTGATTCGAAAGCCCTAGTCATCCCTAGGTATTCAGTGTCTAGGTTCGATAGGGCGAGACAAGGAAGCAACTTGTCTGGCCTTGTGGTGTGAATGGCTCGCAAAGAAGCCGAGGTGATTCAATATTAAATATATGATACATAATATATTTTACTTTTCATGAATGAGTAGTTTTATTAAGGAATATGCTTAAGCTAAAACATCACATCACTTATTTTGAAACAGAGAAAATATATATAATGTAATTTTTTGACAACGAAGATTTCGATGAACCCTTCGGGACACCTAGCTCCGCCCCGACAAATGTGTCCAAAAACAGATTGGTGAAATATTTTATTGAGCCTGTTCTTATTGCATTTGGAAAAAGAAAAAAAGAAAACTCAATTGGATAGTGTCAAATATGAAATTGACACCTATTCCCTATAAGAAATTTGGCATGCTTAGCAGCCAAGGGTGTGGTCTAAGGGTGGGCATTGAGCCGGAATGGAATGGTCGGACCGAACCAAGCCGGTATCGGACCGGATAGGTATGAACGGGACCGGGATGGGAATTGTTATCGGATTGTACCGGATTGGAATAACCGTGATGAAATCTCGGCCGCATGTCGTTTCGTTATTAACCGGTATAGTACCGATACGGACCGGACCGGGTTAACTGATACGACGGTTATTTTTCTTTTAAAAAAATAATTTTTTAGAGTTAAAGCATAAAAATATTATATTTTGAATTATGTATGAAGAATTATTTCCTAAGTTTTTTAAGTTATATAACATATAACTTAAAGTTTTTAAGTTTTGAAATTTTTTAAGTTTATAATTGTAACTTGTAATTAAATAAGTTGAGTTTATTAAAGTTTTTTGTTGTTCTAAGTTTTTCAATTTATAAGTTATAAGTTTTTAAGTTTATATTTTTTGAAATTTGTATATTTGATAATTTGAAGTTATAACTTTGTTAAAGTTTCTTTTTCTAAGTTTTTCAATTTACAAGTTATAAGTTTTTGAGTTTATATTTTTGACTTGATGTTTATTAGTTTGTTAAATTTTTTTGTTTTTGTATGTTTTTCTAAGTTTTTCAATTTATAAGTTATAAGTTCTTAAGTTTACAAGTTAGTAATTTAAAAACTCAAATTAAACAAAAAAAAAAGCATTAAGTAAAAGTATAAAACAATGATAAAACTAAAATACAACCCAATTTATTCAAAATTTTAAATTTGTATTACAATTTACAACTATTAGTAGAGTGTCTAATTTACGTAGCCACTTTCAAGGAAGGGTTCTGTTTCAACTAAGCCTCGAATGTAATACTAATAGTTGTATAGTCCTATAAAGTTTCTTTCTAACTCTTGTAAATTTTCAACATTAACCTCCGGTCCTGGTAAAGCTTGTTGACGATCTATAATTTCAATATCATCGTCACTATTATATTCAATGACTGCATCTAAGTAATCTTCTTGTAATTTAGTTAACTTTGGAACACCTTTATTTATTCGCTCGGCGTTGATCCAATCTTTAAACAACACCGATACCTCCAAATTGTCTTCTGCTAATGAATATTTATGGTCTCCGATTTGAAATCTTGCCGCATTGAAAGCTTGTTTCGAAGCTACTGATGATCCTTGAATAGCTAGCACATCCTTCACCATCTTGCTTAGTTTTGAAAATTGATGACCGAGCCCTCCATCAATTCAATTGTTGTGGTACGCCTTCTTCATTTGGAATATTATCAGAACCTTGTTCAAGATATTTAACAAATTCATGTTTATGAGAAGAATCAAGACCAAATGATGATTTTGCTCAATCATGGACTTCTATTCGAGGCATATAATTTTGAGGAAGATCAACATTATCGAAGGTGCAATATTTGTCATATAATTCCTTAGCACAAGTTTTAATGCTATTTTGACATGTTATCAAATTCAAACTTTCATGTGGCTGAATATCTAAATTTTGATAAATATCTTTAACTAAAGCTTTTGCACCATATTCTTTATAATCTGGGTTAAAAAGAATTACAGTTAAATAAATTTGGAGGATAGAAAAAAAATATTTTTTGAATTTTTCAACTATAGCTATAATAGCATCCTTAAAAAATACATTATTTTTATACTCAGTAAAAAGGGATGAAATAGACCATACATGTATTAAAACTTCACTAATAGTAGGATAATAAGTTTCAGAAAAAATGTTTGTAGCATCATAAAAAGCTTTCAAATTTTTTTTAAGTGCATCTATTTGAACCCAATCTTTTTCAGTGAGTTGATGACTAGGATAAGCATTATGAGAATTAAACATCATAGTAATAGACTGTCTATATTTATAAGCAACTTCAATCATTTCATAAAAGAATTTCATCTAGTTTTAACTTGCTTTGGAATATTTTCTATACGGAAGATTACACCCACAACAAAATTCTTTATATTGTCTAATTCTACTACTATTATGCATATGAAAAATTCAAAACACAACATTTTCAACTTTATTACAATTACTATCGAATAATTTAATATCATCCTTCACAACTAAATTTAATATATGTGCAACACATCTAACATGAAAAACATACGTACTAATTGGAGAAATTCTAGTTTCTAGCAAAGACATAGCATTTAAATTAGCAGAAGCATCATCTAAAGTAATACTAATCACTTTATCAAAAAGACTATAATATTCTATAATATGACCTACAACAGAAGTAATATAAACACCGGTTTTCTTATGTTCACAAATTTTATAACTAATAATTCTTTTTTGCAAATTTCAATTATAATCAATCCAATGTGCAGTAACAGTTAAATAATCGTTACCGTTAGGACTACGACCCATATCAGTGGTAATAGCAGCCCTATAATCTATCATGTAAAAATAGCTACGAAGATATTGCATATGTTTTTCTTGAAATTCAAAAATATCTCTTTTTACCATACTTCTTGAAAAACCTTCAAAACTGGGATTATATGTATCCCGAATATATGCTATAAAACCTTCATGTTCTCCAAAATTAAAAGACAAACCACAAAGATCAATCATTTTAGCAAAATTTTTACGATCACTGTCCTTTTTATAGGATCGTTGTGTAATAGGACCAGCTGGGTTTAAAAGGTTTAGTTCACTTTGAACCATGTTTGACCCTCCTCCCGATAGTCCAATGCAAGTACCTTCAGTTGGACCAAGAGTAGCTAAATACGTTTGCCATTCCCTTAGATGTTTGGTCCTCAAATGGGTTTTTAACCCCTCCAGTCGAACCTCCACTCCCTCCAAATATATATTTTCACGTTTGTTTACAAATACAACAAGTAGAAACAGTATTTTCTTCATTCAAATAACAAATTTTTCACACATGTGATTTTAAAGGACGTTGTGCCTTGGTCTTGTCCCTAACCGGAGTAGTAGGGGGACGATCAGCTCTAACCTGAGGATTATCCTGAGTTGGAGCTTCGGCACTAGCGGGAGTGGGAGCGAAAGCGGGACTAGTCGGTGTATCATCTAAATCATCATCAACATGTAATTCTACTTCTTCATCTTGTTCATCTTCATAATCATTATAGAGTCTCTCTAGAGCTTCATGGGGAATAGCAGTATCGGTATTAATTTCTATGATACCGGAAGGGACAAAATCAATTTCATTAAAATGCGTAAAATCATTCCTATTTAATCTAAATCTAGGTAAGTGAGAAGAACTAGAAGAGGAACCTTTATTTTTTTTTACTACCAAGATTCAATAACTTTTTACTTTTTGTGCAATACTTTTTTTACTTATTTTTTTTTAGACGAATCCATGATATAATGAAATAAAATATAAAATCATCAAATTAAAACAAATAAATCACAAATAATAAACACAAAAAATAAATTAAAAGACTAGAGAGTGGAACGAATGTACTAAACGTTTGTCGTAAAAGCAGACAATTATAATCGAAAATTAAAAAATTAATGTCGAAACTTGAAGCTTGAAAAAAATTGCTCCTCCAAAATTCACCAAATTAGACTTCAATTGCAAAATAATAAAAATAATTATAAAATTTTTAGTTATTGAAAGTTGGATATTGAGAGAGAATGAGAGAATAGATATTAGAGAGATTATGAAAATTTGAGTGAACAAAAATGTGAGGAGAGAGGGTATTTATAGTTTTTGTAGGAAGCCCAACGGCCAGGAGCCATTACAATTTTTTGAAAAAATCAATTTCTCCGGAATGGATCGAACCGGACTGAAATCGGTACGAACCAAAATGTACCGATACCGTTATCTCGGGATGAAATTTCGATCCCATTTAGATTCGGGTTCCAGTACAACATATACCGTTCTGTTTCGATTCCAATCGGACCAATATGGACCGGTACCGATATCGAAACGGTACCGATATATTCTAGTCCGACGGTCAGCTTTAATGTGGCTTAGTGGTTCAATAAAGTTGGGTTGAGCACCATGAGGTCTCAGGTTCAATTCCAACATAGACAAACACTAGGTGATTTCTTCACATTTGTTCTAGCCTTGGTGAATAGAGCTACCTGGTAACTGTTGCTGATGGGAGGTGACAAGTATCTCGTAAAATTAGTTGAGGTATGCGCAAGCTAATCCGGACACTACGGTTATCAAAAAGAAAAAGAAAAATTGGCATGCTTATTTGAGACAAAAACACCCCATTTAATATCAATATTCAAAACTTTATTGTTAGTGTCGTGATCATCAAATACTAACAAACATTATTAAATAGTATCATCCGATGGCTTAATAAATTAATTTATGAAGATGTTGGACAGCTCATTCTTGGGTTGTATCGATAGTCAGTTGCATGTTCTATACCATGTGGGACAACATGCTAAAGTTGATGCCTTAGAGGTTCTGCCATTGAGTTGTAAGGATGGATGACCGTATTCAAAATTTAAATTTTACTCGTATAAGTTTGATATTTATAATTTTTAATATTATATTTATTACATTTCTAATGTTATGAGTTTATATATATATATTATACTTTAGTAAAGTTTATATATAAATTCATATTTCGTGTCGAAAGTACTAGATTTAAATGAATTCGATATCGATAAACATGACCTGGCCCTGGGAGAACATATACATTGCACCAAACTACACGAAAATTTGAAGTTACGACAACAGATAAGAAGAGAAACCTACAAAAATGGAAAGAAGAAATGGTTTGTTTTACGAAACAAGTTTCAGAAGGTTTATTTTTATAATTTTCGTGTCTAATTAAGTAGAGCACATAAATTAGGAGAAGGAGTAAACTTTTACTTTATTCTATCCCAATTTATGAGTCACATCTTGTTTTAGTCTTTAAAAAAAAAATGACACTTTTTTATGAAATAATTTATGGCTACACATCTAATGTTTATAACTTGTTTTAAATTATAAATTTTACAAATATATTTTTTTTTCTTAAATTTCATACTCAATTAAACAAACAAAGCTTTTTTTTTTTTTTGTTCGCCATAAAGTGCTTACCCGAAGGATAGAGGTTGTGGATTTTCCATAATAAATAACTTTCTGAAGCAAAATGCAAAATCAAGAAAATCCAAATAAAATAAAATGGAGGGAGTAATTTTCAAGGCTAAAAACTATATTGACCCCTAGTCCAAAGCTAATAATTGTGACGAAATTCCCTTCCAATATTCAAAAGAAAATTGACTTCGGCGGGTGAGGCGAAGGCGAATGCTGTCTTTTGAAATCAGATTTATCTGAAATTAATATTTTCTTCGTTTTATTTTACTTGGCATTATTAAAAATAATTATTTTAATTTACTTGTTTAATTTATAAAATCATGAAAAATTTATCATATTCTTTCAATAATGTTACTATCATTAAATAATTATATAAAGTATTTAAAACTCAAATTTATATTTTCAAAGCATAATTAATAAGACTAATTTATTTACTCCCTCCATTTCTAAGTAAGTGCTCATTTTGACTTGGGCACACACTTTAATAAACTACTTACTCCTAGAAAATTAAAAATAATTTTACTAATTTACCCCTAATTAAATTTTACCTCTTTTTGAGTTGACATTGATTACTATATTTAAACTCAAGGGCATATTATAAAGATTATGATCAAAGTGATCTTGAAGGCCTAAACATACACTTATTTAGAAAAAAATCACAATCTAAAAGGAGCACTTATAAAAAAAATAGAGGGAGTAGTAAAATAAGCCCCTCGTAAATATTTTTTTAAAATAAGTATCAAGTCAACAAGGGCCAACTAAAATTTAATGAAGGGAGTATTTTTAATATGATATATAAATTTATGTACAAAATTTATTAAAATTATAATAAATAAAAAATATAAATTCATAATTAAAAAATATAATAAATTAAAATATTATGAGATTTTATTAAATATGTTATTGTTATTATTATAATAAATTAAAATATAAAAAATCTTAAATATTTAAATTTATGATAAAACTTAAATTTTGAATCCGTCTTTACTAATCGGCACTTTGTAATCAACTTGGTTATTGATAAAACTTTGTTGAATGGATAAACAATGAACATGTCTTCGATTGGTCTAGCTGTGTCACACTACTCTCAATCATGTTTAGTCTTTCAAAATGGATGAAGGGAGTATTAACTATTAAGAACCTTCAAATAATTAAAATGTTGAAAATCATAAATTTGTTTGTATTATTATTTTATTTTTTTTTATTTTAGAAGAGTGAATGAGAGAGGAGCTTAGGATCAGTCAAGGATATTTTTGAAATTTCTTCTACTTTACTTTATTTTGTAAATCTATTCCTCATTAACACGTGTATTTACTCGGTGTTTCAGATACACTACATGTACAGTAATCGTGTCTAGAAAACTGAAGAAGATAGAAAAAAATGAGAGAATAAAGAATAAATATATTCCTTTGGGAAAAAACGAAAAAAAAAAAAGATATTGGAAATGTCACAAGTGTAAATGTGTAATATTGCGTTGGGCCGTCCCTCAAAGTAGCCGCCAACCTAGAAGCAAAATCAAAGACAAAAATAAAAATATTATAATTACTTTCGTTTTGTACTAATATTTACTTTTTGTTTTTCATAATAAATAATTATTTTATAAGGTATTTATTTATATTTTTACATCATAATATTCTATTAGTATAAACTATGTCTCACTTTATGCCATGCTAGAAAATAGGCTTAATACATATCTAGCCTTTTAATTTGTTTTATTTTTGGTAGTATTTCTATTTAAACATTTAAACAAATTCATATTTAAATTGAACCAACTTTTAATAAATTGTTTTAGTTAGATGCTTTTGTTAGAAAACTTTGTAGGAAATTAAAAAAAACTGACTTTAATAGTGTATTTACTATCCTTAAAAAATTTAAGCCTTCCACTTATAATTTCTGTAGGAATTTGACAGAATTTTTCTAGAATTTACAAAGTCATTAAAATTTGAATATCAACAATTAATTCGAATTTTTCACAAGAACAGAATGTTATGATTTGTAGTGAAAGAGAAAGAGAAGAAGAGCCTAAAAATTTATTTTTGTTTTAGAATAAATAGGTATTTATAATATCGAAGTGTCTATTCAAACCATCAGACACACCCTTTAGGAATAGACACCTTTTCAATAACAACCTTTCATAGAAATAGGTACCTTTTTAATCACAATTTTTGATAGGAACAGGTACCTTTTCAATCACAACCTTTCATAAGAACACACACCTTTTCAATTATAATTAGTCACTTTTATTTATTATAAAATAGTATTTTCTTTAAAGATGATTGAAAATTACATTCATAACACTAACTAATGCTAATAATCCCTACTTAGTTAGTGATTGATGTTGTTTATGAAATTTATACACATAGTGGGATTCTTTCGAGTTGAACCTTCTACTTGTATAAACAATTCAAATTTTTGTCGAAATTTATAGTTAGATAATTTATATTAAAGTACAATCCCTTAATGATCAAGACGGAAAAACTTTATACACATAAATTATATCAACTTTACAACTTATTCACTGTGAGTTTTCGATTATGACCTTGTGCTACCTCCTAGATTCATAAACACTTTATCAAGTTTGTCTTCAAACTTTGACTGAAGCGGCACCACTTTAAGTGTTTATATAGGTGAAGTTTTAAATCAAGTCCATCTTGGACTTATCAAGTCCTTTTTTTGGACTTTACTTAGTTCTTAGTCCGAACTCTGATTTATTCATTAAAAGTACTTTTATGCTCACCTTTATTTTTTCATAAATATTAATATTTAGTACTTGCTAACCTGCACAGAATAACTTGTTGTTACCTTTTGAACCTTTAGTATTGTTGTAGAGCAATAGTAGAGGTAAGGTTTTCATTATCCATGATAATTTGATTATCATATCCCTTGCGAGTCCTTTTATAAGCTGCTCTACAAAATTTTTCTTAGACTTTATATAAATAATTGTGATAATTTCTTTTGAAATTAGTTGTCTTATATATTCATGTCTCAAAGAAATATATCTAGATTTTTCATTGTATATTTTATTAAATGTCTTAGACATTGTTGTTTGACTATCACAATGTAAGAGAACAGTTGACATCGATTGTGGCCACAACTCTATATCTAACAATAAATTTCTTAGTCATTCTACCTCTCTTTTTTCACCTGTTAGTGTGTTAAACTCGAATTTCATGATAAAATGAGTCATATACGTTTGTTCTTAGAAGTTCATAAAATTGCTTCTCCTCCCAAAGTGAAAATTCATTCAGATGTTGACTTGTTATCACCAATGTTAGTTATCCAACTAACATCACAATATCCTTCTAAAACTGAAGAAATTTTTTTGTAACACAATTTATTTATTTATTGTTCTTTTACGGTATTCAAGTACCCTAACTATTCCTCTCCAATGATCATTACTTGGATTATGAGTATATCTCGACAGTTTACAAACAGCAAAAGTAATATTCGATCTAGTGCAATGCATAGCATATATTAAGCTACCGATTGCACTAGCATAGTCTAATTGACAATGGATCTTTCGGAGTTCTCAATCAACTTAATAAAAACATCAAATGGAGTATTAGATTCTTTAATATCCAAATGATTAAATTTGAAATATCTTATCGATGTAGTGAGAGTGACATAAAGCAAAACCCCCACTATTCTTTATAATTTTAATACCTAAGATAGTATCAACCTCTTCCAAGTCTTTCATTTTAAATTGAGAATTTAAATATTTCTTAATTTCATTTATGTTTTCTATATTGATTCCTATAATTAACATGTCATCAACATAAAAACAAATTATCACTTCATAATTTTTTGTAAATTTGAAGTAAATACATTTATCCGTTTCATTATGTTTAAAATCATTTGATAATATAACACAATCAAATTTTCATGTCACTGTTTTGAAGCCTGCTTTAATTCATACATTGATTTTATCAATTTACAGTGTTTTTTTTTAATTTTTTGGGAGAACGAACTCTTTAGGTTGCTCCATGTACACTTCTACATCAAGATTATCATTTAAGAATGTTGTTTTAATATTCATTTGATAAATATACAAATCATAGATTGACGACAATGCAGACAACACTCTTATTGAGGTAATTCGTGTCACAGGAGCATAAGTGTCAAAGTGATCTACTCCTGCCCTTTGTCTAAATTCTTTAACAACTAGTCTAGCCTTCAAGGTTTGTAGAAAATCATCGATATTTAACTTTCTTCTAAACACCTATTTACACCCAATAGATTTAGTAGTGGGGATAAATCTGCTAATACCCATGTACCATTTGATATAAGAGAATTCATTTTATTATTTACAGCTTCGTTTCAGAAAGTTGAATCCCTTAAAGTCATTGCGTCGTTGTAAGTCATAATGGTGGATGTTTTATTTAATACCTTATCTCTACTCTTCTTAACTAAGAAGATTATAGCTTGAGAAGAAACAAAATCATCATCTAAGTCTTTTCTTTTCTTACTCTTTGACTTCTTTTAATTTCATTAGGAAACTCAAAAGCTTTTTTTTTATTTGAAGAAAAACTAGAATTAGATTGGTAATTTAATTTTTTTTCATTATCATGTATCATTGTAGAATCATCCTGGATTACTACACGATTAGTTATTTCAGAATCTTTTTGTGAATTGTTTAAATCATCAATAAATTTTATTTTCAAGAACTCACTATCCTTAGATTCCATAATAACTTTAGACTCAATGTCCAATACTTTATATGCCATTGAATTTTGAGCATATCCTATAAATATGCTTTTAATTTCTTTCGATCCTAATTTTGTTCTCTAAGGATCTGGAACTCTATAATAGACTAAACAGTCCTATACTGTTAAGAAATTTAAACTAGACTTTCTTCATCGCCATAGCTCATAAGGAGAGACTTTAAATTTCTTTGAAGGTACTCCGTTATGCTCAAAATGAGTTGTTAATAAGGCATTCTCTCACAAGTTTTTGGATAACTTAGCATGTAAAAACATGACATTAACTATTTCTACCAAAGTCTTATTTTTTCTTTCAGCAATATCATTTTGTATGAAATATATGATGCAGTAACTTGGCGAATCAAGCTATTTTCTTCATAAAAATTTAAAATTTATTTGAAAGATATTCACCTCCTCGATTGCTACGAAGAATTTTATTTTTTTTCAATTAATTTTTCACTAATATTTTATAACCCTTAAACATATCCAATGATTGATCTTTTGTTTTCATTAAATAAACATGTGTATATCTAGAATGATCATCTATAAAAGTAATGAAATAGCTATTTTCGCCTCTAGTTGAATGACCATTTAATTCACATACATCAGAATGCACTAAATCAAGTAGATTACTAGTTCGTTCTACCGACTGAAAAAATTTCGTAGTCATTTTTATTTTTCCTTGTATGCATATTTCACATTTTTTATCATCTCCTTTTACATAAGATATTAAATTATTATTTGACATAAACTTTACAGATTAAAAATTAACATGTGAAAGTCTACCATGCCACAAATTAAAAGATGACTCAATCATGTAAACAAAAGCTTCAACTTTATTAATACTTAATTTGAACATGCCCTCACAAGAGTAACCTTATCCTACAAAGACACCATTCTTGGAGAAAATAATCTTTTCTGCCTCTATAACAATTTTGAGGCTTTTTTACATAATAAATTGACAGACATTAATTTTTTTCTAACATCAGGAGCATGACGAACATTTGTTAAAATCAACTTCATAATGCTTGAAAAAATTCTTGTCGTTGCACACATGAATGGTAGCATCAGAATCATACCATCAATCTTTAGATTTTAGAGTTGCTTCCATATTGCATTCAGTCATCATACTCAAATTCAAATCAGAAAATGTCAAAATCATAGCAATAACATCTGAAAAAGAACCTTCTTGTTGTTTAATATTATTCACTTTTTTTTCAATGTTGCCTTCGTTCTTCTGCTTCTTGAAAAATCTGCAGTCTCTCTTAAAATGACCTTTCTTGCCACAATGATAGCATGACATTTTTTTTTTTCTGTCAGGAAAAGTTTTCATTCGAAGCCTCAATCTTTTTTTTTTTTTTTTTTTCCAGCCTTGTTATTATTTTTTTTCAGAACTATTCATTTTGTTAGACTCAATATTATTCACCTTTAAACTAGTTTCTAAAGCATAGTGTTTCTTCCTCAATTTGAATATGCTTCGTCAACTGATCCACATTTAATCTTCAGAAGAATATAACAATTTCTTCCTATAGTCATTCCAAGTGACTGGCAATTTTGCAAGTATAGCAGTCACTTGAAAAGATTCAGAAACATCCACTTTAAAATCTTTGAATCTGAAAATCAAGCTAAGTAATTCATCTACTTGTTTCATGACAGATTTTTCATTAATCATTTGAAATTCAAAAAATTTCATACCAAGAAATCTGTTTGTTCCTTGTTTCATAGCAGTATACTTGTTCTCCAAAGTTTTCTAAATTTTTTGTGGTAATTTAATAGGACGAAAGAAGTCATACAAACGATTAGATAAGGAGTTTGAAATAAAATCTCTAGAGCGAACCTCATCGTCTTCATGTTTTTTGTGTACTGCCTTGATATCCTCAAAGTCATAGTTGATTCCAAAATTTCAACAACATCAGTCATGATCAAATATGCCACGCTCAATTCTTTGAGAAAGAATAACAACTTGTCTTGCAGCAGGTGAAGTTCGTGCAATCAAAGCGATCCAACTTAAAACCTTCAAACATCTTGTTAAGAACACCATCAACTCCAGTGCCCTCCATTGTTTTAAATTCTTTAAGATTGTTAGAAAACGTTTTAGGAAATTAAGAAAAACTGACTTTGATAGTGTATTCACTGTCCTTAAAGAATTTAAGCCTCCCACTTATAATTGCTGCAGAAATTTGACAGAATTCTTCTAGGATTTGCAAAGCCATTAAAATTTGAATATCAACAATTAATTTGAATTTTTCACAAGAACAGAATGTTATGATTTGTAGTGAAATAGAAAGAGAAGAGGAGATTAAAAACTGATTTTTGTTTTAAAAAGAGAAGAAGAGATTTAAAATTGATTTTTATTTTAAAAAGAGAAGAAGAGATTTAAAACTGATTTTTATTTTAGGATAACTAGGTATTTATAATACCTAAGTGCTGTTCAAACAATTAGACACACCCTTTACGAATCAGCGCCTTTTCAATAACAACCTTTTATAGAAACCATTACCTTTTTAATCACAACTTTTGATAGGAACATGTACCTTTTTAATCATAATCTTTCATAGGAACAGACACCTTTTCAACCATAATCAATCACTTTTATTTATTATAAAATAGTATTTTCTTTAAAGATGACTGAAAATTACATTCATAAAAATTTCTTCTCAATACTTTTCCAATCAATAACACTAACTATTGCTAACAATTTTTTGTTCATTTTTTTTTTTTGTGTATTCTTATTCGTCTTAAATCAATCATATTTTTTTTTTTACCTTCTTTAATTATACGTATTCGTCTCAATAATTCGTAAAAATCTCACATATTTTCTATTTGAGATTAATGCAGATAGTTAAAGAAGATGACATGCACCTTAGGGTGTGGCCTAATGGTTCAATGAAGTTGGGTTGAGCACCATAAGGTTTCAGGTTCAATTTTCAACAGAGACAAACACTGAGTGATTTCTTTCCATTCTGTTCTAGCCTTGGTGGACAGAGTTACCTGATACATGTTGCTGGTGGGAGGTGATTGGTATCCCGTGAAACTAGTCGAGGTGTGCCCAAACTGACCCGGACACCACAGTTATCAAAAAAAAAAGATGACATGTTTTACATTTTTGACTAAATTATTTAATAGATAATAAAAAAAGTACTCGCCTTGTTTTCTTTTGAAATTTAAACTCAAAATGTCTAATTGAAACACTTTATTAACAATTAAAAAATTTAATTGAATTATGACTTAATTTAAATATGGTAAGGCTGAACCCCTAAAATATAACTTGGTGGTTAATGAAATAAGTTGAGCACCATCACAGGATTCAAATAGCGAGATACTCTCTCCGTTTATTTTTACTTGCCCTCTATACTAAAAATAGATGTCCAACAATACTTGTCTAGTTTAAAAAATCAATGGATAATTTATTTAATTCTATTTATTTTACTCTTAGCATTAAATACGATTCATTATCTAATACATTTTTCAAAACATTAAATTTATTATATTCAAAGGATAATTTTATAAAACCGGAAAAGGGTCAAAACTACTCCTAAACTATTCGAAATGGAGCAAAAATACCATTTATTTATTTTTTGGCTCAAAAATACCCCTCAATTTATTTTTTGGCTCACGAATATCCCTCTGTCTAACGAAATGCCACCAGGATGCCCATGTGGATAAAAAACACTACGTGGCCGGTCCACATTAGCATTCACCGTGAAAAATCACCTCATTTAATGCCCATCAGCCTATTTTGATCTTTAAAAATCTGACCCGTTCAAATTAAGGGATAAAAATAGATCCATCCTTTAATTGACATAAACTCTTCCAAAACAAATCTACTGAATGCAAATGTTTTTGTCACATTTGCATGTGAATGTAGTAATACTCTCCAACTCTCGTGAATGAGAGTCCTACAATTTGTATTCTCAATGGTAATACCTAGCAACTTCACCGATTCGAAAAAAAAAAGAGTAGCAACTTTACAATGCACACAGATGTGAGTACATATATAAATAGATACATTACATACATATGCAGATACACACAAACATACATCTATTCATGCACACATTTGTGTCTTTGTGCGCACACGACAGTCTGTGTGTCTGGAAACATATTATACTTTTATGGCATTCCGTTAGACAGAGGGGTATTTATGAGTCAAAATAAACGGAGGGGTGTTTTTGAGCTAAAAATAAACGAAGGGGTGTTTTTGAGCTAAAAATAAACGAAGGGGTGTGTTTGAGCTAAAAACAAACGGAAGATATCTTTGCTTCATTTCAAATAGTTTAGGGGATAGTTTTAACTTTTTTTCGTTATAAAATTACCCAAATCATTAGTATACTATTTATTAATCTGTCTGTATGTCAAATTAATAGTGAGTAACTATTGATGAACGGAGTTTAAAAAATAAAAAGTTTATACGCGTAAATCTCTTTTGGAGGCGGACGAAAGAAAGGAAGATTCAAATCATCGCTAGAAATGTCATATTTGACTTGCAATAGGAGTAGTGTATATAACGAAGAAAAAGCGGACCCCACCACTGACCTTCCTTCCTCCATCCTCTCTATTCTCTCTCTGCAAAATCTTTTTACAAATACCCCCACAGATTCCCACTTTTAATTCTCCCCACATTTTCCTCTTTCATCTTTTCAAAATTCTGGGTTCATCAGATCTTGCTTCTAATTCTTATTTTTCATTATAAAAAAAAAACAAAAACAGTCTTCCTAATCGATGGCGGCGAATAAAGATGGGAACCAAAGCGGTGGTGGTGGTGGTGGAGGGGGATTTTTCTCGTCTATAGCATCGAGTTTGTCCAATTTTGGAAGTGTTATGTCCAAATCTGTTAATGGGTAAACCCTAGTTTTTCTTCTCCCTTTTTTCTCAAAGAATTGAAGAAAACCCAGATGGGAAAATTAAAATTGAAAATTAAGTTCACTGTCAATTGGAAATTGCTTGCAGATCGGGAAGTTTGATTTAGCTTTTGCTAATTTCCCACCTAATATTCTCAACTTTGATGTTTTTGCTGTTGTGTTTACCTTAAATATGTTGTCTTAAGATATCAAGTTTGATACGTACCTGGCATCTGATGTTGGTGGGAGGTGGCAGGTATCCCGTGGATTTAGTCGAGCTGGACACCACGGTTATCAGAAAAAATATACTGTCTTTTTTACTGATTAGGTGTTTTGCTGACGTGGGAAGTTTTAAATTTGTAGTAATTCTTTGTTTTAGGATCTTTATTTCCCTCTAACGTTCCCAAGTTTGAGATTTTCTACTCTCTGTGTTCCAATTTATGTGATGTATTTTGACTGGGGACAGAGTTTAAGAAATACGGGAAGATTTTGCAATGTTTTAAGACTACCCTTAAAATAAATGTATTTTTAAGTAGAAAAAGTACATCTTTGTGGACTTTTTGCCAAATCAGTGGGACGCAACATGGGTAAAATGGTGGTAGTGTCATAAGATATTTAGATGTTTGCCAAATAAGAAAATGTGTCATTCTTTTCCGGACTGAATAAAAATAAGTGTGTCATATAAAATTGGGAGAGAGGGAGTATTGTGTTAACCTTAAATATGTTGTTTTTTCTTACTGATTAGGTGCTTTGCTGATGTGGGAAGTTCTAAATTAATATTCCCTGTTTTACAATTTTCCCCGTTTCAAGTTGAGTGTAATTCCTGAGCTGGGGGTCTATCGGAAACAACCTCTCTACTTCATCTGAGGTAGTGGTATGGACTGCGTACACTTTACCCTCCCCAGACCCCACTTTGTGGGAATACACTGGGTATGTTGTTGTTGTTGTTGTCGTCAAGTTGAGTGTATAAACACATCAAAATCCTTTTTTGCCTAGATTCATTTGATGGAGATATCTACAATTGCATCCGCAGACACGAGCAGCGTGCTGATACTTAATACGCTGGGTGCTCAAATAATCTTAGTTTGTCATTATGTGTCTCAAGTTCCATTTTTTCATTTCTATAGTGCTTGTAATGAAGCTTGAGCTTATAACAACAACTGTTATGTGAATAAGTTATTTCTTTAACTGCTTAGCTGTTTAGGTTACGGTATCATCCTATGTGAAGTTGCTTAGAGGTAATAATAGATGCAAGCTTGAAGGAGGCATTTCGACCTGCTTATACTCTTATGCCTTATTTCTTGAATTAGCTGGTCTGGCAGTTATTGATATATTAATTATGTATTCCAACTTCTAATTGGGTTGAGTCAGCTAACTGCATATTTCACTAAGATTCTGCTTAACATCCGAAAAATTGATGCACAATGCACTTGCCAACAGAAATAAAGAGAAAAACCTGAATATACCAAACTCGTAGTTCAAAAGTTTAAAACTTTCGTCAAACTAGTTTTGGGCGGAAAGTGATCCTGTTATAGTAAAAGTAAATGGAATTGTAGCTGAGTTAGCACAATCGACAATGAACGGGCAAAGTTGTTGGGCTGTTGCTTCAATCATTCCCTAATACTGTTATGAAACCTTATATTCATATACCAACCTTGTTTTTGTTTTGCCTTTTCTTTCTTTTCTTTTACCTGTGGTCAGTTTCTAAATAAGGAAAGTTATGCCTTCACCATCTTCATCTCGTACGAAATCATGGCCCTCACCTGCCTGTTTAAGATTCCTGTACTATTTCTGGCGAGAAACATGAAATGTGGATGACAAAGTAAACTTTGCGTCCTTTATTTTAGTAACTTTTGATTTTTATGGGCGTTTTAGCGATAATCTGTTATTGTTCCAGCTTGCTTGGTTATGAAGGGCTGGAAGTCGTAAATCCTGAAGGAGGCAATGAGGATGCTGGTGCTGAAGCTCAGCGAGGAAGATGGAAGCAGGAGGTATGAGCATCTTCCCACCTAATCCTGAAGGGTTGTATGTATTCTAGCTGTTTGCGTAGCTCTCTCTTTGTTATCTGGGTTTTTTAATAATCTGTAAAGAGAATGGGGTTTGCGGTTCCCCTACTCCCCTTTGGGCTCAATAAATTGTTTATACCTCCTGTATATTTGTGGAAGAATGTTGTCTTGGCTAATACTTATGGACAAGACAAAAGCTTAATATCTGCACCCTTTTTCTTTTCCTCATAGTTATCCCAAACTATAGGAGACACACCAAGCTTTGCCTCATCTCCTTTTTACAGTCACCTAATAAAGCTTTCCTCTCAGCAGATACAGATATATGCTGTTGGCTTTTGGATTGATAATTACCACATATTCCTTCGAAAGCTATTTACTTGTGTAAATGGTAGTTTCTGGGTGGTTAGCAGAGAGATGGAGCTTTTATCAAGAATAAGAAAATTGTATATTAGACCTTCCCTCATGGGAGAACCAAGCGATGGATGAGTGCTAGCGCTAAAGCCGATGTTTCTCCCCCCTTTGCCACATTTGAGTCCTACGGAAATTATATTGACTTAGTTATAAATTTGGAAGTGAATAGTTTCTGATTCTTAATGCTTAACTGGCTTTTGTCAATGGACAACTAAATAGGAGCAGAAAAATGGGACAACTAAATAGTAGTAGCAGCACCAATTTTTTTTATTTTTTTTGGGGGGGGGGGGGGGGGGGGGAGGTCAATTGAAGATCTTTTGTTGAGTGCATTCACACTTCTGAGGTTTTTGCAGGATCGTGATAATTATTGGAAAATGATGCAAAAATACATAGGCGCTGATATTACCTCGCTGGTGACATTGCCAGTTATTATTTGTGAGCCTATGACCAACCTTCAAAAAATGGCAGAGGTGTGTTTCAATTAATTGCAGGCTTGCAGCACAGTGCTGTATTTTTGCTTTAATTTTTAGTTGAGGATTATACTGATGTAGCAATTATATTCACAGTTGATGGAATACTCCTATCTACTGGAATTGGCAGATGAGTGCGAGGACCCACACATGAGATTAGTATATGCCGGTAAACAATCTACTGCCATAGTGCTTAGAATCTCTCCTATTCTGAATTCAGTATCTCATTAAATATGATACAACGAACAATTTTGATTTTCCAGCAACATGGTTTATATCCGTGTACTGTGCCTTACAACGCACATGGAAGCCCTTCAACCCCATTCTTGGTGAAACTTATGAATTTGTTAACCATGCTGGAATCACATTTATTGCTGAGCAGGTGAGTCGTGGAGTGAATTCTTCCCCGGGATCAAATTTCAGCTTGTCCATGTTTCCTTGTCAGATGTCAATCATTATTATTATTTTTTGTGCTCATGATATTAAGTCTTGTACTATATCAGGTTTGTCATCACCCCCCAATTGGTGCCGCACATGCAGAAAACGAACATTTCAAATATGATATAACCTCGAAGGTGAAGTCCAAATTCTTGGGTAACTCAGTTGAAGTCTATCCACTTGGCAGGTAGGACCTATTATACCAAATTTCCTTTTTTTATTTAAGGATGTTGAATTTCTTGTTTAAGAGAGCATACTTCGTTGTTTTATTGACAAGAACTTAAGAGAACCTTAAAATACCCAAAATTCTGGAGAGGAAGAAGTTAATAGCTCTTAAATAATCACACAAGGAGTTCGAGCAGTTGCTCTTGGGGGGGCCTTAAAAATAGAATTATCTTCGTTTAACCACTAGGGTCTGTTTGAGACATGTCCATGTATGTGTAACCGACGTAAAAATGCAAGTTACTACAGGTTTACTTCTGGCTTAATGATGTTTCCTTTTGTTTTTGCAAAGTCTTGAGTGCTGCTTAACTGTATAATTGGAACTATTTAGTTAACTCTAGGATGTAGCAGGAATTCTTACTAGCATGCAGGACAATGCTTCAGATATATTATTTGACAGTTAACTATATATGAGGTGATTGCCTTTTTGCAACCTGCACCTGAAGTATAGCTGAAACGACAGCACGCACAAACTATGTTACCATTCTCAAACCAAAAAAAAAAACGACAGCATGCACAAACTTTATACATTGGGAGATCATCAATTCATCTACCACTATTTTTTTTCCTTCCTGTTACATTATTCACTCTATGCTTATTTAGGAGATAATTTTAACAGTTGCCTGGCCCCTATTTCTGGTTCCAGCTAAAAATTCTTAGTTATGTCGCAAATTGCAGACCAAGTCCTTCTGAATCTTCAATTTTGGTTCATTCTATTGATGTGCAGGTCAAGGGTCACACTGAAGAAGTGTGGGGTTGTCCTAGATTTGGTGCCGCCTCCAACAAAAGTTCACAATCTTATATTTGGGCGAACATGGATCGATTCGCCTGGGGAGATGATATTGACGAACTTGACGACAGGGGATAAAGTGTTACTGTATTTTCAACCTTGTGGCTGGTTTGGGTATGATTGATGATATTGTTGCTCTTCTCTTTACCTGTTTAATGTTTCATTACAATTAAGTGCTAGAATGCTTTCCCTTTCCATGGATCTTTTAGAAAATTTACTCTTTAGATCAATTAAGAACCAAGCAGTACGTACCACGTAGTGTAAAAGGAAGGACGGGGTTTTAAATTCAAATTTCTTTCAATTATTCTGTTCTTTGCTTAGCAAAGAAAGTACTGATTGCTCTCATTCTTCACCGTCAAGCAGTTCTTGGCGCATGCCATGGACCTTACTCAAATTAGTGCAGAGTGGGAGAGAGAGTTCAAGGGACAAATACTCCACATAAAATTTGATATACCTGAGAATGTGATAAAGATTCTAGGTACTCCACCCACTGCCAATTAGGTCTCGATTGGAAGCTCACTTCTTCCATTAGTATGGTTTCATAATAGGATGAAATCCTGTCCTTGTTTCCTTGTGAAGGTTTGACTTTGAGATCCAGTTTCTTGGAGGGTTTGTTATTGAACTCTAGTTGCTTATAGCGATTATGAGTTGTTGCCAACTCTCTGCGCTATCAAAGGAACTGTCAATTTAGTGCTCCCTGGCTTTAGTAAATGATGTCAACTAATGTTATCATTTCCTCTATTTTTTCAAGTAAAAATGTTGATGTTTCAAGGAAATAAAAATGTTGATATTTCCAGCTTTCCTTCTATATGGTTATGAGAGCTTTGAATGGTGTCAACTAATGTTATCATTTCCTCTATTTTTTCAAGTAAAAATGTCAACTAATGTTGATGTTTCAAGGAAATAAAAATGTTGATATTTCCAGCTTTCCTTCTATATGGTTATGAGAGCTTTGAATGAAAATACTTTTAGTTGATTAAAAAAATGGTTATCAGGCCAGCTTTAAACTAAAGCATACTATGTCCTTATTGTACTTCGATATAAGCATCTATTGAGCCGACCTGCACAGAGCTCTGCCCCCGTGTGAGCGGTTCATCGTCTAGCAGAAAAGTGAACGTTAATTTTTTCCGTACCCGGGTCCTAAGACAGCTAAATTACATATTCCTTGCCAATAAGAGGTTATACATAAGATTTTCTGACTAAATTTTCTTTGTTTCTTATTTTTTGTGTTTTTTCTTTTATAAACCTGTTGCCTATAAAATATTTTCCTCCTCCTCCCTTTTGTCCTTTAAAATTTTTCTTAACTATCATGTTTGGCAGTGCTGGTCGCTATGAAGTTGATGGATATGTTTACAACAGTGAGGAAGAACCCAAAATTTTGATGACTGGAAAATGGAACGAATCTATAAGTTATCAACCCTGTGATTTGGAAGGGGAACCCCTGCCAGACAGCACTTTGAAAGAGGTGAATCCAGCTTTCTTTCTTCAGTAGTAACCCTTGGTCCAATGCAACTTTTTTTCTCCTTGTTTTTCTAAGCTGAAATTCTGTTTGCTTTGTTTAATCGTAACCCCTGGTCAGATTTTTCTGTTGTTTTGGCTTCTTTTTCTCGTCATGACTTGAAGTATGTTGATTCCTCCAGGGCTTGCAATAGTATTTGAAGTTTCTCAACCAAAGATTAGTTAGGTTAAAGTATGTTGAATATGTTTGCAATTCCCAAATAGTAAGATAGGATAGATTACAAAGAACTCCATGCTTGATTTGGAAAGCCTTTCTCTTGCTTCAGCAAGCCATATAGTCCAAATTTCTGAAGGATCGAGTTTAATTAGAAGATTCATAAAATGTAAATTCTGTTGTTGTAGACTTATAGTTAACGTGATAGTAAGCGTTGCTACTTTTCACCGTCAAATCCCCTTAGAAAAGAGAGAGGAGAGCTTAGAGAAATAGACAGAGCTACTTGCTGTGCCTAAAATGTCTTGGCATAAGCTCTGATATCTGTCAATCATTTTAGACTTTCATACTTTCCAAATATGTATTCCTGTGATCTACTGAACTTAAAAATTTTCAGTTTACTATCCAAGTATAGTAAATATCTCACAAGTGGAGCAAATAATGCTTAGGATATGTCCTATACAAGGATACTGCTATGGTTACATTTTAAAAATACAAATGTTGAAAGTGGAAGCAAAAGCACAGTAGGCCATTTTAGAAATACGTCTTATATACAACTGCTGCTATTTCTACATTTTAGAAATGGAGACGTTAAAAGTTGAGGTGAAGACACACTAGGCCGTGTTCACATGTATGCATATCATCGAAGTTGGGATAATTTTTAATTTTACATGCAGCTCTTGAATTCATTTAAACTGAGACGTAACGTGGTGCAGATATTCTTCTTCATCGGGCTTATGATATCTAAAATGATAACAATTGTGGTCAAGTGAAAATCACAGATAATTTACTCAAATTTTCTCTTATTTCAGGTCTGGAAAGCTGCTGAAGCTCCTAAAAATGACAAATTTCAGTATACATATTTTGCACACAAGATTAACAGCTTTGATACTGCACCTAAGAAATTATTAGCATCTGATTCTCGCTTGCGCCCTGATCGTTACGCACTTGAGAAAGGTGACGTGTCCAAAGCTAGTTCAGAGAAGAGCCGGTATGCCCCTCAATCTCTCTCTCACAGAGGCGTCTTTTGTCAATCTGCATGTTACTTACTTTTGTGTGCAAGTGAACTCTTAGAATTTCAAATATCAAATCTACAGCATTGGACCTTTCTGTGGCATGAAATTGTTGTCTGAATAGTGGAGACTCCACTTTTCCACTGATTATACCTTTGCTTTGTAGCCAGGGGCGGAGCTTAGCTTGAGGGGGGTGGGCGGGTGTTTCAATTGAATCTCTTTGTTGAAAAATTATAATGTTTAAATAGGACAAAGACTAGTTTTTTCGGTTATATATAAGCTGTTGAATCCCTTTGACACAAGGGTAAGTTCTAGTCTGGTGCAAAGAGGGTTCAAAAAATTGCCTTACGTCATAGGCTCAAATTCCAAGTAATATTTTTGAATCCCCTTGTATAACTTCTCAGTTTACCATTGTTTGTGGTGAGCCACATTTGGACACATGGTCTTGAACTCTTGATGTTAAAAGACAATCATCCAGTTTGTTTCCTTTAGTGTATCAAATTGTCATCCTGGGGTGGACTTGGTGTTTCTCCAAGGAGATATCATTTCCTTGTTGATCATAGACATTTTTTAATTGGGAAAAGGCATCAAAACCACCCTGAACTATACGTGAAAAGTCGAATACACACAAACTATTTAAACGACCTAATACACACTTGTACTACTTAAAAGTGAATTTATTTACACCCTAACACATATACAACCAGTTACATGATGGGAAGTGTTTTACACTCGCGCCACGTCATTGCCACATTAGATATTATGTCAATTATTTTTTTAAAAAGAAATCCATGTCACCCAATAGCTTCTTCTTCACTAAACACCACCAAACCCACCATTAAACCACCACCATTGCCGCCATAGCCACCAAACCCACATCTCCACCACAGTAATTTTTAAAAAATCACCATAGATTTTCACCATCGGAATCACACCACAACCACTCTGCCATCACAAAAAAATTGCAAACAACCATGATAAATTCAACAACCACAACTAAAATCACAATTGGAATCACAATATCACCATTGCCACCATCCAAAATTACATAGAACCATCACAAATTCACCTTCAAAATTGCACCACCACCATTACCCAAATCCTATTCCGTGGACATCTCTTTTATTGTTGAGCTTTAGAAAGTTGTTTAAATTGTAAATCCTCTCTTTCCCTTTCAACCTTATTCAATTTATGAAATTCTTCACACATAATCCCACTGCCAAATCCAACCATTAGTGATGAAATTGATGGTGACCGGTGATGAAATTGGTGGTGGTGGTGGCCGGTGATGAAGTCAATGATGATGGATTAGGTGATGAAGGTATGACGGAGATGGCAAAATCGAATGATAAAGTTGTGATTTTCGATGGTGATAATGAAATTAATAGAAATGTAATAGTTCTTCATTGATATTTGGATTGGTATGGAGAAATCAATGGTGGTGTGATTCTTTTCCACTATTTTTTTTTGATAAAGTTGCAGTGAAGAAAGTTGTGGGTGGGTGGGGTGGAGGGGAGGTTTTTTGACTATTTTTTTGCTTTAATTTTTGACCGAAACGCGCCTATACTTTTTTTTTAATTTAGTTTTTTGCCACGTCAGTTTTAGGGGGTAAATAAATTCATTTTTAAATAGCACAAGTGTGTATTAGGTCGCTTAAATAGTCTAAGTGTGTATTCGACTTTTCGTGTATAGTTCGGGGTGGTTTTGATGTCTTTTCCCTTTTTAAATTAATAATTTTCCACAATTCAAGCTTTCAGCAAAATCGATTGCTGATTTACTCTAAAGCTTCATCAACGCACTTGGACGGGAAAGAGGGGACAAAGAAAAGAAAAACCTGGCTGTTATAGTTGATATTACAGAGCTAAACAAACTGTTCAATTTGCATCATAAAGTTCTTACTTTGTCCATTGGTCGAACAAGAAAATAACCAGCCCTCTCCTGCCTCGCGTCTTCCTTCTGTGGATAGTTATTTTTTTTGCTATTTGGCCACAATTGCCCAAGTTTCTTACCATTTACTGGTGTATTTGATTTTATCTATTCAGTTTGGAGGAGAGGCAGAGAGCTGACAGGAGAACAAGGGAGGCCAAGGGCGGCGATTTCAAACCAAAATGGTTCAACTTATCAAATGAAATTTGTCCTACACCTTGGGGTGACTTGGAGGTGTACGAGTATAATGGCAAATATCATGAACATCGCGCCGCTATTGATAGTTCTGACCATGTTGAAGAGGCTGACGCTAAAACGATCGAGTTCAACCCCTGGCAATATGAAGATTCAGAAGTTTGTGCCTAATCAGTTGTTTCTCTTATCTGTTATCTTGTGCTTTTTTTGCTGTACCTTTTCTTTTACTACTGTATTAGACCTATATTAGGTCTGCATTCTTTTCCCAGGGAGTTAATTCCTACATTTTATCTATCTTGAGATTGATAAAATTTTTGTATATATGGTTGTGTTCTAAAGTATGGCTTTGACATTTTCTTATATCTGCAATAAGTAGCATCAAATAGCAGATGTAAATTCATGGAGACATAACTTAAATGGGTCGTTTTGGTAGTTGGTTAGAGTTATTCAATTAATAATTTATTGCAAATCTCCAACGTTCTTACAACGAATCAACTTTAAGAAAAACAGTGCATGCGTTAACCAATGTGTATTTCCAACATAAGATGCAATAGGTGGATAAAACTTCATGTGAAAGGGCGAAGAGCTTTGTGTTGTTAATGTGTTATAAAAGTTACAGGATCGCAAACAAAATAGAAAAGCAAGTTAAGAACTTTGTAAAGTGGGGGGGGGGGGGGGGGGAGGAGATCCCTGTTTTATAACTTTGTGATGGTGTATGTAATAGAAGAAAACACTTTTCTATTTATAAGACAAAAACTTCTTGACTACCATGCAGCTCAACAAATAATCTAATCAAATTAATTTCTTTCTTAACTAGTTCTTGTGACTAGTTTTTGCCCACTAAGTAACATTGGACACGTATATTTACTACTTATAACATGTCCTTTCACGTGGGAATGTTTATTTGTTTCTAATAATAAAAACAAAAAAGATCAGCATCTATCTATGTCAATTGTCATGTACTAATTTCCAATAGCCAAAATCCGGGAGAATTGATTTTATAGTCAATTGTCAATTGACTTTACAATTGTTAGAAATTATTTTTTAGTTTTATACTGTACTTAGAGCCTTAGAGGTACTTTTATTTTTACACATGAGAAATGTTTTAAACTTTTACAAAATCTAAAATGACATATTTTCTTCTATTCATAAGTAAGTAAGAAATCGTAATTCTTACTTATAGTAATCAGGTTTGTTTGAAAGTTCTGTAGTGACCAGATTTGTCTGAAAGTTTTATTGCTGCTATAGTTAACGTTTAAATCTCATTTAAGTGTTATAAACAAAAGTATACAAAATCAAGAAGTGTAAGGATATAAAAAAAGACAAACATTAATAGTATTTCCTCATAAAGTTACAACATAACAAATGGGTACCTTTTAATACAATTTTTTTAATTAGATATTCATGCTTGAAATTTATTATGTACATGACATTAACGATGATTACCTTAAATATTTTGGTATTTTATTTTGTACATAATATATTTATGACAAAATATTATTGCATAATATTTGAGTATTACTATTATAGAGAGATAATTTTATAAAGAATGTACTAATATCATAAATGTCAATGCTATAGAAAACCGATTCTAGAAAAAAGTCAAACAATTATAATGAAATGTCATTATAACGAGTCCGTTTAACTGTACAAAAATTCCTTGAGTCGAAATTATATCGAAAAGAATCTTTAAAAGTAAAATTGTACTCCCTCTGTTCTACATTAATTGACATTTTTCTTTTTACACGCATTTTAAGAAATCATAAATAAGAAGATAATTTTACTCACCCCTTAAAAAAAACTTCTTGAGAACTTTATAAATAAGTGTGAACACTTTCAAAAAAAAATTAATTGTAAGGCTAATATGAGAAAAATTTAATTAATACTTTATTAGTATGGTAGATAACTAATATAAAATAATTATTTTTAATAAGATGACCAACTAATATGGGATGAAGGGAGTTCAATTTTTCCTTTTCTAGATTCCAACTTTGTGTGGCTACTGATTAGTAAGACTTAAATAATTGCACTATCAAGAAAGTTCCACAATTTTCCACCAAACATCACTAAAATATCAAACTCACACATGTCTATGTTCATTCAAACTCGCCCAACTTTTTCTTCTTAAATTTTGCCTACTTCTTGGAAAAAAAATAATAAAAAAATCAACATTAGAGCTAGCTTGGCTCCAGGAGATTCAACCAACACCCTCGGCGTAAAATTATACTATTTATGTAAGATGTAAATTATCTTATATATATATATATATAGTGTACATCTAACGCCGTTCGGCTAGTTCGTGTATTTCCTTCTTTATATTATGAACCCCTAGTAAAAATCTTGATGCGAACAACCATGTCAAGCTCTGAAAATGGTGTGCATATCCTAATATTTCCATTTCCAGCACAAGGTCACATATTTCCACTTCTTGATTTCACTCATCAACTTCTTCTTCATGGCTTTAAAATCACCATTTTAGTCACACCCAAAAATGTCCCTATTCTTGATCCTCTTCTTTCCACTCATCCATATGTTAACACTCTTGTTTATCCATTTCCTGGCCACCCATCTCTTCCTGCTGGTGTTGAAAATGTTAAAGATGTTGGCAACTCTGGCAATGCTCCAATCATTGGTGGGCTTAGTAAGCTTTATGGCCCAATAGTGGAATGGTTCAAGGCCCAATCAAATCCTCCCGTGGCGATTGTTTATGATTTTTTCTTGGGCTGGACTCAAGATTTGGCCCAAGAAGTTGGTGTACCCGGGATTGTTTTTTACATTACTGGGGCTGGTTTGGTTTCTATTCTTGATGATCTTTGGAAGAATTTTGAGGCTTATAGAGGTTTGGGCCTTGTTGAGTTTAATGGGCTTCCTAAAAGCCCAAGATTTGTGAGGGAGCGTCTTCCTTCAGTGTTTTTGAAGTTTAAAGAGGATGATCCAACTTGGGAGATTGTTAGGAATGGGTTTATTGCAAATGGTAGGAGTTTTATGTCAATTTTCAATAGTTTTGAGGCTTTGGAAAGTGAGTATTTGGGCTTTTTGAAGAAGGAAATGGGCCATGATCGCGTGTATTCGGTTGGGCCGATTAATTTGGTTGGTGGGCCTGGTAGAATTGGGAAGTCCAATATGGATGAGAAAGTTTTCACTTGGCTTGATGAGTGTCCTGATGGGTCTGTTCTTTATGTAGCTTTTGGAAGTCAAAAGTTGCTCACTAAGGCTCAAATGGAGGCCTTAACTATTGGGCTTGAGAAAAGTGGAGTGAGGTTCATTTTGGTGACCAAACAATTGTCAGCCCAACAAGAGGAACAAGGTTTTGGATTAGTGCCAGAAGGGTTTGAGGAACGAGTCTCAGGGAGAGGCGTAGTAATCAAAGGTTGGGCCCCACAAGTGGAGCTATTGGGCCATCGAGCCGTTGGTGGGTTTTTGAGTCACTGTGGATGGAATTCAGTGCTGGAAGGGATAGTGGCGGGAGTACTAATTTTGGGCTGGCCCATGGAGGCCGACCAGTTCATTAACGCGTGGTGGTTGGTGGACAATATGAAAACATCGGTCCGAGTTTGTGAAGGCTCAAACTCGGTGCCCGACCCAATAGAGTTGGGTATGAGAATTAGTGAGGCAATGAGTAATGGTTTGTTTAAGGAGAGGGCCAAAAAAATGAGAGATGAAGCATTTGAAGCTGTTAAAATTGGAGGGAGCTCTAAAAGGGATTTAGATTGGATTGTAAGAGAGCTTACCCAACTAAAAAGTTGAAATTCATGCAAATGGGCCAAACAATTTATGTTGGGCTTTGATGAATTTGGTTAGGCCTAAGATGGACACTTAATAGGGCCACTTAATATGCATTCTTCAACTTCAATATAAATGTATTGTATGTGATAATGTGAGGTAGGAAAATGAGATAAGTTGACCTTGTCCATCTTATGTGATATTAATTCCCAAGATGTCTCATTGTTTTCTTACAAATAAATGCTATTTCTTTTAACGTATTAGTTGTGTTAAAAGTTCAATTTGTTGATTGTAATTTTGACCAGTAAAATCCGTAGTAGGAAAATCGTGGCTGTCAATTTGCTGCTTGCTAGGTGTTAGATATGGTTTTATGAGGAGAGACAATACATTTAACACTTCTTGTGTTGGCTTTTAGCTTGGGCAGCAAACAGCAACTTCATGGCAAAGTTCATTCCATTTAGTTATGGAATACAAGTTATACAGAATATCAATCACAGTTGTTTCTGGTCCAATTCAACGTAAAATTTATCTGAGAATGACCTTCAGATTTGAGATTAGACCTATGATTTGTCGTGCCAATAGCTAATGAGCTAGGAGAGATGTGTTCGTGAATAACAAGTGCAGTGAGTGAGAAAGAAGTAGGGAAACAATTCTGATCAAACTAAGCAACTCAATCAAGTCTTGATATTAGCTTGTTCACAATAGAATAGACTAGTCTTCGTAGAGATCCAAGTGTAAAAGGATCAATATTGGTCTAATCCAGATACTAGGTGCAATAAAATGACTAAGTCACTTCATACTTTGCTCAAGGTTATCCGCAGCATAAAGAAAAAGAGTTTCACACTTTTGGTCCTTGTGAAATAAGATCAAATGTGCCACTTCAATTACATTGTAGGGCTAAAAGTGCGACTAAGGTATCACGGGGAAAGGGGAACACGTGCAATATCGCGTAGCTGATACAGTCTTGAGCATAACTTTAGCTTCAATTAAATAAGAGCACAAGAACTTGATACATTATGCTGTAAGTATGAAGTTTGCTAACAAGTCAGAAGCAAATTAGAAATAATTCTGAATGTGCAGTTTCATTCTTTATCATGAGTTACTTTTTTGGATCTGCCATTCAATTACAATAGCGTATTAGAACTGTGGTGTGTGAATCTCCAAGTAACAAAAGTAAATAACTTCCAAATGTGGTCTACTGCAGGTATAGTTTAGATTATTTACTTTCAAATGTGGTCTGCTGCTGGTTTGGTTTAGATTTGCTGCCCTAATGCTTAGCACTGCTCCTCCAAGAACACCAAAGACTCTCATCCTATATGAATCTTCATCATTAACAGACTTTTTGCTCACATGATTGTGCATATAACCTATTAGAAGATAAACTATTAAAAGACATAGAAGTGAACTGCATCGAGAAAGCAATATATATATATCAAACACTTCTCGTGTTAGCTTAAAGTTTGGGAAGCAAACAGCAACTTCATGGCAAAGTTCATTCAATTTAGCTAAAGACTACTGGTTGAACACAAGATCAATCACTGTTGTTTCAGGTCCAACTCACACATAAAATTAAATGAAAATGCCCTCCAGAGTTGAGAATACACCTATAATTTATCGTACCAATAGTCAATGAGCTGGGAGAGTCGTGTTTGGTTTATTGCAGAGTCATGTGAGTAAGCTAATGTGGTCTTCTGCAGGTTTGGTTAAAGATTATTTACTTTCAAATGTGGTCTGCTGCGGGTTTGGTTTAGATTTGCTGCCTGATGCTTAGCACTGTTCCTCCAAGAACACCAAAGACTTGCATCCTATACAAATATTCATCATTAGCAGTCTTTTTACTCACATGATTGTACAGAACCTATTAGAAGATAAACTATTAAAAGACATTGAAGTGAACTGCATCGAGAAAACAAAAACATATTCTATTTTATATCAGCTAGACAAGAATGTCACTTTGACCTGCATTACAGAATACCATAAACAATGCTTATATACATTTACAATATCAAGGTTTTGCATAATCAAAAGCCAGATACCTGTATATCTGTTTAATGGAGTATTATGTGTTATTCCTGAGGTGGACTTTCCTCATCGAACCATCTCGGGGGATCAAAACCAGATCCTCCTGTCATGTTTGAAAATAAAGTATGAGCGACATACTAAGATCTTACTCCAAGACTTAACAAAGTTAAAAGTATCTCATCTAAAGCTATGAATAGAACGTGCTAGATGGTACCACTTCATTAAGCAAGATAGCACAAAGAAGTAAATATAAAACTTCAGAGTGACCTCAGTATTCTAAGCCAACGATGGAACTTCATTACCTAGAGGGTTACAGCGACAAAGACGCCAGGCAGTCAAGACTGTCCCTTTAACAACTCCATATTTCTTGTACGCGATCATGGAGTACTCACTGCAAGTTGGTATATATCGGCAACTTTTTGGCATTATTGGTGAGATTTCCCCTGCTTAATAGTCAATGGTTACACAGTCCTGCTGGTCTTTATAGCATAAAAGTGAGAAATTCGAAACAGCTCAACAGAATCAGGAGAACAAGAATGTCAAATTTTAACTAAAACATATCTACAACTTACTTTTATAGAACTTGAGCATTGACAATGCAGCTTTGACCCCCAAATTATCTACTTCATCATCTGAATTCAAAAAGCAAGCACCAAATTCAGAAAAATGCAATCCCAACATCTGAAACAACTTTTTAGACCCAAAATCTGTTGGAAATTGTGGGTATCTCAAAGGGAAGTGTCCCCTATTTTTCTCTACCTAGAATTCATTATTTTGTCTCCTCTTGAAATAGTCTAACTAGTCATTACAAACTATACGTTGGAAACTAGCTGCTACCTAGTTGTTGGAGCAATACCTATATATAGATGGTACATAGTGAAAAATGACATAAAAAAAAAAAATCTATGCTTTCTATTTCTTCTCCTTCTAAGCTTGGTTTTTTCTCTCGCAGTTTGTAACTAAAAGAGCTTGTTGAATTATGGGAATACGCCTAATTATATTATTCAAAACGTGGGCAAAAGATCCTTAATGATAGCGTGATGCTAAATTCTATTCTCGAAAGTACTACTTTTTATAACAGAATCTCCCTTCCCAGCAAATAAATAGAAGATCCAACTTATAGCATGTGTGCACATACATTGGATGTTTGTACCGAACCAATAAATACTTCATATGTGCTTTTTAGATAAGCTTTTGATCACTTAATTATGATGAGTTCTATGTATTCTCACCTTAATTTATCACATTTTGGTGCAAAATACTGTGCATGTAAGTCTTTCTCGTTACAGCTACTCTCTCGAATTGAGATTATATAACTAAGGTATATTTTAACCCTGATTAAATCAGTAAACACCTTAGTTTTAGGCAAATTTTGATAATGTGTGTTTATGTAAAGTTGTGCACGCATTGACTTTGTTAAACGTTCGTGGTCCGCCTCGTATGGGCGGCAGAGGCTAATCTAGGATTTGAATTTTATGGATTCAATCTATAAAGTTCTTAGTATTGAACCCATTGCTATAAAAGGGATATAGATTCAGACTTGCTATTTGTTGCAACTTCAATAAATTTTTATGCTCGACTCAAACCTTGTATTCCTCTCCGTTCCAAAATACTTGTCACAATTTCCTTTTTGAGAGTCAAACGATACAAACTTTAACTAATATTTTAATATGTATTTTTTGAGAAAAATTACAATTTAGAATATAGTTTTTGAATTTTGAAATATCAAATTAATATAATCTAATTTAGTTTTAGAAATTAGTCAAATTGACTCTCGAAAAAACAAAATAGACAAGTATTTTGAAAAGGAGGGAGTACAAATAATTTTAGCTATATTTCTTTTTTGAAATTCCGAACTCATAAACTCAAAATCTTAGCTCTGCTTTTACGTGACATACCTTGAGAGTTGTTCTCGTTGGAATCCGACCCACTAACAATACATAAGCTCCGACTCAGCTGCCTGTATTTCTACAATTAAAAAAAAAAAACAGAAACGGAAAGGTCCATAAATTATGGTTGATAATTGAGAACAAAAAAGGTAAGTGATGGAGTTGTGGAAAATGTAGCTACTTTTCTTAGTGGAAAGTAAAGATTTGATTGCTGTGAGGAACTGGAATTTGTTGAGGAGTAGGTGTTGTTGTTGAGGGAGAAAGATAGTGCCATTAATGGATGGATGAGAGGTAGATAATATTTTTGTGTGAATTTCTTGGGCCAAACACATATACGCCCTCTTTAGCTTAGTCCAAAACTTCCATTTAAACACTTCAAACTTGGGTTGGTTTCAATTAAACACAATATTATATATAATTTTATTTTTATTTAATAAAATAAGTTGTATTCTTTTTCATGCCAAATAATTAGCTATATGTGTTTTATTTATGAGTCTGATAGGAACAAAATTGTATATATAAAATTATGTTTAATTGAAATAAAATTAAATTTAAGTATCTAAATAAAATTTTGGACAAGTTAATAAAGCCGTATATGTGATTGGCCGAATTTCTTGAACTTATGGTGACAATGAATGGCCAGTCGAACAATTATTGTTCAAAAAATTGAAGATACATAAGTTTGCCCCTAAACTTGTTACAAAAATAAGAAACATATAATACATAGACAGATACCTTAATTTAGCTTTTCATTGACTAGTACATTTTTAACTTTTATTATGATTGCAGTTTGGCCAAAACAAAAAAACTTATATTATTATTATCATCTAGACACTTTAACTTAACACAAGTGCATCTTGTGAATATTTTTTTAACTTTAAAAATGTCTATGTAGACACTTTAAGAGGCTATATTCTAGATATGTATTTTCAAAGTTAATATATTTAATAGACCAATTTAAACCAAGTTAAAATATCTAAATGTATATTTTCAAAAATTGAAATATTTAATTGTAAGTTAAAATTAAATTAAAGATGTGTATTTATGTGTTATGCCTTTATGTAAAATTAAAGAAGAGAAGACTTCATTTTGGAACCATGATTTAAGAGTAATTTCCTTCAAGATCCAACAAAGCTCAGTAAAAAGAAAGTTACCTTCTATTACTTCACAAAGTCCTTTTTATCATCCTTAATAATTTTCCTGACGTGTCTTTAAATTAAGACCTCCAAATGTTATAAGTTAGCTCTAAAATTTGTTTGGAAAACTATTCACTCAACTTTATGGGGGATTTGTCATCCTTTATCTTTTTTTGAAGTGGAACTAATACAAATTGAAATGTTACCCGTCAAAAAAAGGGATTTTCCTTGTAAAAAAAAGGTGATTTCACCCCGCATGAAAAGTCAAAGGAAAAAAAAAATTAAAATTTCTTCATGTCATTTTTTCATAGCTCAAGCAAGATTTGTGCATCTGCAAAACCTGTAAATATATAACATGATAGGTAGAATGAATATAATACTCATAAATTTAGTTCATCTGACAGGACTTGTGAACAATTGAACAAGACAAGTAAGCTTGTGAACAATTTAACAAGTTAGGTGAAATGAAAACAATAAAAAGTTGGGCTGCCCAACAAAACTTACGAAAAATTAGGGGCATCTTAGTAGCTCAAGTTGGTAGCTACCTGAACTTTCATCTTATTGGTGAGAGTTTGATTCCCACCTTATAATTTCCTCTCGTATTACCCCTATTAAAAATAATACTACTGAAAAATTAAACAATCAAGTAAAGATTTGCCCATCCGGTTAAACTTGTGACCAATTTAACAGGAACATATTTTGACCGTCTGTCAAAACCTTATGAGCAATAGAATATTCACCCTTTGACAAGTCTTTTCTACATGAAAAATTTCAATGAATTGGTTCATTAGTGATTAATGGCACATGATCATTCCAATCATGCTAGAAAAGAGAACGGATTGAGGCCTACAATATTGCTCCAAAAAATTGTTAACATTACTCATTTTGTAGTTGCATGTATTACAACCATTTGAGCTACATCACAATGCTCTAAGTTAGCTTGGAAAGGGAACTTCCTTTTGTACATAACTTGAATAACCCCAACTATGAACAATGCTATAGTATCCTATGTCCCAACTGCTTCAATTCTCTTGTTACTTTAGACTACAATGCGACTGCCGATGGAGGACCGAACATCTCTTAGAACCGATAGAAAACAAAAAGTTGATGACTGCCTCCGTGCTGTATCGTATGGCAGTCTGAAACAGGGCTCTTCTTCGCTCCTTTATCGAAGAGTAGAGCTGCTACTTTACAAGGGAAAGTTAGACTTGCACAGCTGTGCCATGCTGCTTTGGCGATCAAACACTTTACATCTCTGCCGCAAGATGTTTCAAAAACATTCATTTTAATGCTGGCGTCTCAGGTACGTTATCAAATGATGTCCGGAAACGAAGGCCAGAATCAATATGTTTTGTGGAGGGGAATGGCCAGCAAAGGACATTTGGACCTAGAACCTGCATTGCCAATGAAAACCAATTCAAACATTGACATAAATAGATAACAAGTGCGATAAAGCACATGCGTCTCAACGGATATTCTATAGTAAAACAAGAAAGTTACATATTGCGAAAGAAAAAGAACAACAAATATAAGCAAAAGAGAAAGCTGAAGGTTGTCGTGAAAGAAGGGAGAACAAACGTGTGAAAGAGAGAAAGAAAGAGGAATAATCACTTACTGATATCAAATTCTCGTATGCACCAATATCATATGGGTGTGAATAGACATAACCTCCCTTTTCAGCAACACACATTGCTCTCACACCTTCTTGGTACTGGATAACATGAATAACCTTCTTAGTTTAGTACACATAATATGCCACCGAAAAGAATTGAATGATATATGATATTGCAGTTAACAAACCTCAATTGTCGTTTTGTTTTGCAAAATCAGGTAAAAGTGCCAACCCAGGAAAAAGCCCAGTGCCAAACTTAGAGGGACTAGTATAAGCCCTGAGATAATCTATCAACAGGAATAAAGCTTGAGCAAATCGACAAATGAAAAATTACTAAAGAACAAAAAATATTCATGGGAAATTACATATACAACTCTGTAAGAGCCTTCACTTTGCTGGTCATCCTTTGGATAGTCTATAGTTATGCTACCAACAAGCAAAACCTGAAGATATGCAAATACGACTTGTTACAGGTTGAGAGTAGAAAACAAATCTCAATTTATGCTTGATCAGTCGTATATACATAATAACAAGCATTGAATTAATAGATGTCAGCAATAATAGAAGATAGAACGTACTTGAAAACAAAAGACAGCCATAGCATCCGAAGACCATATACAATACAAAGTGTGCCAAAATGCAAACTTACCAGGGAATATATGCAAGCAACAACAGCATACATAACGAATATGAAGAAGATTTTGTAGTTCGCATGGCCCACACAATTATTCATCCACACACAGTGATGATCCTAATATCCAAAATGAAATACTTTTAATTCAATATGCAGTACATCTTGATAAGACATAGATGAAATATAGACGAGGCATACCATTCGTAGTACACATCTGTTACATATACGACAATGATGAGCACGTGGAGGCTTATAAAGGGAACACTTTTGGCAGTATCTCAAATCTCCACCCTGTGGGATAATTCATAGAAAGAAATTACATCCCCGAAGTTCTAACACAAACTTGATATCATCAAGTAAAGACTATAACTACTTTACAGCCACAAATGAGAGCTTCATTACAACTTTTTATTTCAAAAATAAAATTCGAGCAGAGTATCAATCTCAGTTAATAGAACATGTAATTTAGTTTCATGTTATCTGACAAAAAATAAAATACGTAATTAGCAATACTAAATATTGCTCAAAATATATTGGTTATGCATATACTTATATATTCTGTAAAATATAAGAGATTACCAGATGCTAGAAATGTTGATAAACTATCAGGTCCTTAAAACTTCATCGAGAATAGTCATCAAAACTGTTATTATTAGAGCATCAATAAACTACTTTTCTTGCTATTCATGATTAATTATTAGAATACAAAATATCAGCGCTAGTTGAAGTATGCACAGCCACATGTGCAAAATCAACTACTTTTCTAGCTATTCTCAAACAAAGCATGTGCAAAATCTAGAATCCCCTTGCTATGTATATGATGGACAGCTTGAAAGGAGAGAAATATGAGATGTTTTGAACCCAAAACTAACTCAATTAGAAGATAAAGAGAAACTGTATAGTTTTTTTTTGTTTTTTTTTTTGAAACTGATCAGAAGATAAAGTGAAACTGTATAGTTTTGCTGGCCTTTTGTTGTTAACAAAAACTTCTAATGAACCAGAATCTATCTTAGATTTTAAAGAATTCCTCCGAAATAGATAGGGAGGTTTTAGCTTTTTGAGTTCATGCTTGCACATTGTAAGCTACAGTACGTTCTTAGAGCTGGTATTGTGGATACTTAATAATACCTTACCTTCTAAAGAAAAAAGAAGTTTCAACTTATAAGAAAAGTAACCTTTTGTTTCAACAGAGAAACATCATAACAGGTGAAATTAACACAACAAAGAAGCAATCATGCAACGAGGGAATAACATCTACTGGAAATTTCACAATCCTAACATAGAGCTACGGCAGTACTCTATAGATGGTATAGCTGCTAGCTGAAGTATCAAGAAAGGATGAGCAAGTGGTGTTTGCACCAGTCACATTTTTCTTTCCTATGTCGTACGGAAATTCCATGATTTGAGAAGATGGGAAAAACACCACTAACTTCGAATCTTTGACAGTTAAATGTCCTTTCCTGACTCAATAATTAATCTCCTTAATGCTTGGATAATTAGTCTCCGCAACCGTAGAGAATTTGGCAACAAGCACAGTGAAGAGCCAAACTAGTACACCAAAGCCATAATTCTCCTTTACTTAGCATATGCAACAGAAAGCACATTTTTCGGGAAAGAAGGCTTATGTTTTCCCATTACTGAACGAAGTCGTAAATAGGTGTTACATTCTTAAACCATTTTCTAGTTAAGGATACACCAGACCAATGGAGCTATGACTTAAAGGAAGAGGTAGTCACTAAATTCGAACAAGGTTCTATTCAGGCAGTAGTTTGGTATGAATATTATCATCCTATAGTGATTTTCTCTCCAAAAAGGTTTTTTTTTTTTGATAACCGTGGTGTCTGAGCCAGCTTGCACGCACCTTGACTAATTCCACGGGATACCTGTTACCTCCCACCAGAAACAGGTACCAGGTAACTCTGTCCGCCAAGGCAAGAACAGATGGAAAGAAGTCACCTAGTGTTTGTATCTATTGGGAATTGAACCTGAGACCTCATGGTGCTCAACACAATTTCATTGAACCACTAGGCCACACCATTGAGTGATCGCATGTTGTTGTTGATGACTTGATGTTATGGTTCCTTGCATATATGCTCCACATTGCTTTGCTATTAGTTGTCATGTTTCTCTCTACTACCATTTTTTTAAAATTATTACTTTGATCTAAACTTAAAGAAAAGTTCTATAGAGTGACAGTTAGACAAACGATGTTGTATGGGATGGAGTGTTGACCAGTCAAGAACTCTCACATTCAGAAGATGAAAGTGGCGAAGATGAGAATATTGCGATGGATGTGTGGGTATACTAGGAGAGAGAAGATTAAAAATAAGGATATCCGAGACAAGGTGGGAGTTAAGGATATCCGAGACAAGGTGGGAGTGATGTCGATGGAAGACAAGATGCGGGAAGCGAGGTTGAAATGGTTCGGGCATGTGATGAGGAGAAGCACAGATGCCCCAGTGCGGAGCTGTGAAAGGTTGGTTATGGATGAATTCAAGAGAGGTAGAAGTAGACTAAAGAAGTATCGGCGAGAGGTGGTTAGACAGGACATGGCGCAATTGTAGCTTACCGAGGACATGACCTTAGAGAGGATGGTGTAGAGGACATGAATTAGGGTTGAAGGTTAGTAGGTAAGAGTGCGTCCTTACTAGTAGGTAGGAGTGCATTGTCTTGTTCTTCAATTTGTGATTATATCTAGTGTTGCGTATAGTTCGTTTATAGTATTTATTTTATTTTAGTACTGTTCTGCGGCTATCTGTTGTTTTCATTTACTATCTATTATCGCTTGTACTTCCATTAAGTTTTTTTCTGATCGTTTTTGTCTTAGTCGGGGTCTATCGGAAACAACCTTTCTACCTCACATCTGAGGTATTGGTAAGGTCTGTGTACACTGTACCCTCCTCAGACCCCACTTTATAGGAATACACGGGATATGTTGTTGTTTTTAAGGGAAAACATTTTCCACTGAGCAGAAATACAAATTGAAGTAAGTAATATATACATTTTATATATATATATATATATAATATAATGAGAACTAAAAAAAAAAATGGCATAACTGGAAAAACACAAGCTAATAATTCAAACAAAATAATAATAAAAATAAAAGAAATGAAAAAAACCTTGCGTTTGATCTCATGAACAATGTGATCAGGGTCTTCAACATCGGGTACAAATGAGCTAGGAACCCGACCCGGATCGGTATATATAGCAAGGGCATAATTGTAAATGCACATAACAGCAACGACGGTGAAGAAGACGGCGTTAAGCATACCGGGGGACGACCAAAGGCCAAACCACTCAGCAATGAATACGAACACCGTTGACAAGTAAATGAAGGCAATGGCGGCAATGACGACGGTGACGTGGAACGAGAATACGCTGCCACGTTTCATTTTCCCACGTCGGAAGGATCACCGCCGGCGAAAATTTAACGGCGGATCTAGATGGTGGCGTGGGGTGGGGTTTGGTGTTTGGGGTTCGGGTCTTTAATTTAGATTTTGGGTTGGTTGGTCCAACTTCTTTTGTTACACCAAATACTATGCGAAATTGTCAAGTATTTTACTACTACTACCAACCAGTTCCATTATTTTTTGAATATAATTTCTTTAAATCTAACTTCACTTTTTTGCTTCGAACCAAATTTTCGTTACTCGTTTTGAAATCTCGAATAATCTATTGGGATTTGTTTTTATTTTAGAGCTCAAACGCGAATTTTTTATTTTTAAAAAGATGAAATCGTGGAATCCTATTCATCTCATCATACTCTTTTCAATTATTGTATAATACTAGCGGTTTACATATATCTTGTATCATATAAATTTATACTATTATAATCAAATTATTACTCCCTCTGTTTCAATTTGTTTGTCTTACTCTTCTTTTTTAGTTCGTTTAAAAAAAGAGTCTATCAGAAACAACTTCTCTACTTCATCTGAGATAGTGGTATGGACTGCGTACACTTTATCCTCCCTAGACCCCACTTTGTGGGAATACACTCGGTATGTTGTTGTTGTTGTAAAAAAATGCCTTTTTTTCTTTTTTGACAATTCTTTAATACTAACTTTTCATATGACATGTTTAAGATAATAAGATTAAATGACATTTTGGATAGTCTACGTATTTTTAACTTAAGACAACAAGATTCAAAGATGGTTTTTACTCTCTTAAATTTCATATCAAATCAAAACCAGATAACTTTATTGAAACAAAGGGAGTATAATTCTCCAAACCTAAGTTCACTTTTTTGCTTCTCACCCAATTTTCGATATTCGTTTTAGAACCTCGAATAACTCTTATTTATGCTGCATAAGACCCATAAAAAAATATTTTCTTTTTTAGAGCTCAAAATCTTTGATTGAAAAAGAAGGAATCCTATTCATTTCATCATACTTCTTTCATTATTGTATAATATAAGCGTTTTATAAATGTTTAAATCAATTATATTATTAATTTATATTATTGATCAATAATTATTATAAATTCATCACATATTCATTTTACTTAAACCATATTGTTGGTGCTTGGTACTACTAAAGTACCTAACAATTAACATGGTTTTTAATTTGTGGGAGAAAGGCGCAGGACTTAGACTCAAAGCCTAATAGGATTTGGATATATGATCTGAATTTGTTTGCGACATGTTATAAATTCATTCTGTTCGCTCGTTTAAATATGACGTCGATTATAAAAAATTCTACGTATGTCACGTAACTGTAAATATTTGTTGAAATGTTTGAATCTAGTGAGACAGATTAGTTGCCAAATATGTTCAAAGCCAAACATTCATACCCCATAACTCAGTACAATGTATAACACAAGATTAATAAAGAGTTAAGGAATAAAATTCCATTTATTCTCACTTGGATTGACTAGTTTCTAAAAAAGTTACAAAAGGCAGTCAATTTTTCACCCTCTCTTTAGACCATGGCATGAAAAGGCCAGTCAGTTACAACAGAAATGAATAATGTTAAAGCAAACACACCAAAAACACAAAGGAAAAAAAAAATCAAGATAAGAAATTAGCAGTGAGGAAGATCAGATGGAGGAGGAAGGAGTTTTTGATTGGGAAGTTTTCCATCTAAAACAAGCCATGCCATCTTCAATCCCCAACTTGTATGCACTTCCAAGTGACAATGCATGAACCAAACACCTACAATTTATTCAAAACATTCATTAATTACATTAATCCTTTTTAAATTTCACTAATGTACAATTCCTCGAAGTCTTAACTCGCTTGCAATCCTCCGTTTTATTTTGTGTGACACTGTATGACTGAGCATGATGTTTAATAAAGAAAGAAAAACTTCTGAAAGTTGTGATCTTTAACATGTCAGGACAACTGTGTTCGTGGCTATAAAATCATGTCATTATTCAATTTTCATACATAGAAAGGTATAATTTTTTTTTTTAAAACAATCTTAAAAAGTAATAGTGTCATATAAAATGGAACAGAGAAAGTAATTACCTGGATTATTTGCCAAAAATCGAATAGCGACCCAACCGCCAGATGGCACACCTATAGTGTTCCTCTCAACAGGGTCAATGAGATTGAATTTAGCAGGATCCTTATTAGGGTCAAAGTTACCAAAACCTTGGCCAACAACAAAGAAATTGAAGCCATGAAGGTGAAGGGGATGACTTTCAGCACCAAGAATACTTGTATCTTGCATGATTAGCTCAACACTTGTATTAAAAGGAAGTACCAAAACTTTAGTACCATTATTAACCACTGTGTTATTTGGAGGATTCCCAGTATAATTGAACCAATTCAAAGGATTGACAGGAAAATAAGCACTATAAACACCCTTTGATTGTCCAAAGAAATGAGATTGGAGGAGAGCAGTTGTAGGTTGTACAAATGACATGTTATTTATCGACGCTGCGAATTTGGTCCCGTTAGGACCTTGACAAGTTTGATTTTTGTCACAAGGGTTCGTGCCAAGGCCTACTGTGAAAAAGAAACGTTTGTCAATGTTTTGTGGAACGTTAGCAGGAAATTGAGAGTTAGCCAAACTTCGAAGCCTCTTACTAAAATTTGTAGCAAAGGAAGTATCGTTTAGTGGAGGTAAAATAGGCTTAAACAGGGGAATTTTCTTCACTGATTTAGCCGAATGAAGCGTTGGCGATTCGTATTCAAGAATTCCAGCAACAGTGGAGTTGTCAAAAGTGCCTTGGCCAGTGACATATGGTCTAGCAGACATGAGAAAAGTGGCATCAGGGTATTCTGATTTGGTTTTCAAAAGAACATTTGTGGTTTGTCCTGGTGTTATAATTAATGTTTCAGTCTCAAAAGGTTTGACATATAATGCATCAGCTTCAACTACTGTGAGTGTATGATTTGCAATGCTGAAGAAAAGTTCATCATTGAGTGCAGCATTGATCATACGTAGTAGGTATGTTTTTCCTGGCTTGACCTTTAGCTTGAATGTATCTGCCACAAACCATTTGTAGAGCACAAGTTTAGTGTAAAAACAGTTACACTATCAGGTCATTCAAGGTCTTATAATCTTGAAAATACGACACGTTACTTGCTATAACAGATAAAGATGACATGATGCCATGATGGAGGAAAAAGTTCCTTATGCTGACGGTTAATTTATATACATCGTCAGTGTAAAAAAATACCACTATCAGGTCATCCAAAGAATATTTACAAATAAACTACCTTGAAATGTGAGGTTTGTAATCGTAAAAATGAAATAGGTTACCTAATGCAACTGATCAAAATGACCTCATGGTGTAAAAATTACTTATAGTGATTGACTTGTTAACAACCCACATAAAATATATTGATAGTGTAAAAATCTTTTTATATTTAATGATTGACTAAAGAAATATATATATATACTAAAAGTACCTTTTGCAGAGCAATTGTACAAGGGCCCTGGAAGGCCATTGATGGTAAAGGCATCAGAGACATTTGGCCCTCCACCAGTTTGTAGTGCTTGGCTAATAATGGCCTCAGGATCAGCATTGAACCATTCCCCTAAACATCAACAAAATTTCACAATGAATATTAATTTAGATAGAGAAATTATATTATTGGATCATAAAAATTAATTTAATTTTGTGTATATAGATATTCAATTGAGTGTATACCAAGGATGATAAGGACTTCCTTGTATGGTTTGACAAAAGGGTAAGAGACATTTTCCTTTGGAAGGATAATTAGAGGACCATAAAGAGTAGATCTTAGCCATGAAATATGTGCATGCCACCACAAAGTCCCTCTTTGACCAATAATTGTGTAATTGTATACATAAGTTTGGCCAGTTTGAATGGGACATTGTGTTATATATGCTGGTCCATCTGCCCATCCATTACGAAGTTGTCTAACTCCATGCCTGATCAGAGGAGAAAAAGAAAGAAATCAATCCTATATCAATATGATCACCTAAAAAACGAGTGTAACTTCTATACATTGATCACCTGAAAAATAACTACAGGTAATATATTGTTCATAACAAGTGTGATTAGTTATATGGAGATTAAATAAGGCAGTTAACCTACCATAGGTTAGAATACACTAATAGTGTACAAAATTTTTAAAATATGTCAATATATTTAAGTTAAATCATATAGAAAGGATACACTATTTTGAATTTTCGCTGATTGCCCCTTTTTGTGACAGTTGTCTAGTAAATGGTCCTCTTTTTATTTATCTTGTAAATTATATGAACCTTTTAGACCATGGTTTAAAGATTTTTTTGAGAAAATTGAAAATCTTATGAGAAAACGCTTGGTCAAGGTCTAAAATTTTATAGGCGTCAGACGACAGTTCTAATGTGTCTGTTCCCAGTGCTATATTTGCATAACTTTAAATGTGGAGACGAAATCTATTTGCATAAAATAGCCAAATGTACTAACTAGAAACCATATATAGTCCAAAGATTATTATACCAATGAAGTGTAATATTGTTGGGAACATGATTGGTGACTTTTATAAGGAGACGATCACCCTCCCTTGTCACTATTCGAGGCCCTGGGAATTTTCCATTGACTGTCACAATGCTCTTTGTATGGCACAATCTTGTCACATTTTGCATTGTAATCTACATAAATATGTAAAAATTCAAAAAATGAAAAAAAAAAAAAAAGGTTAGCAATAGTAAGAAAAATGTGTACATTTGCTAGTATAATATGATAAGTTAGAATGTACCCTCCGTTTCAATATGTTTGGTCTATTTTGACTTAACACAAAGTTTAAAAAAGTAAGGAAGACTTTTGAATCATGCTGTCTTAAATTATACTCCTTCCGTTCCATTTTACCTGACCTCTTTTGACTTGACACAACCATTAAAAAAACATTAAATAGAAGTGTATTTTACAAAATTAACCCTATTAATAATGTTTTGAAACTCTAAATCTAACTATTACTATTTTCTTTAGTTATTTAATACTGAGGGTAATATGAGAAAAAAATAATAAAACACTCTTGATTTGCGAAAATGGACAACTACTCCCTCCATCCATAAATACTTGTCCACTTTTGACTTGACACATACATTAAGAAACAATAAATAGAGGGGTGATTTTACTATATCACCCTTTGAATATAATAATTTTTTTGCTTTGAAAAATGCAATGAGTGATGTATTGTATTTATTACCAAGTGTAAAATGGGTAAAAATAGGTAAATTATCCATTGATTTTATAAACTGGACAAATATTGTTGGACATCCCAAAATAGAAAAGTGGACAAGTAAAGATAGACGGAGGGAGTAATTTGAAACAAACATATTTAGAAAGAAGGTCAAGTAAAATGGAACGGAGGGAGTAGATATATCAAATGTACCAAAACGCACTTTAGTCTTCTAGTCTTAAACATGTTAGGTGGAAAGTTGAAATTAAAGAATTGCTAAAAAAGGAAATAATCATTCTTTTTGAAACTGACTAAAAAGGAAAGTAAGCCAAACAAATTATTGAAACGGAGGGAGTAACTTTTATTGATATCATACATTGAACTCATAGTGTCTGGTGATGGCTTGTGCAGGCTGAGGATTTAGACCTAATGCAAGAAAAACAGTAATGAACATTGTGATCATGGGAGTTATTAATGATGGAAAAGTATTAGTAGAAGCCATGAAATTAATTTTGATGCCTCTCTTCTTTGAAATATAGAATATTGTAGTATGGTTGGATGAAAACTAGCTCAAAGATTTGATGTATATATAGGAAAAATATTGATGGGGTACTATGTGGATTAGGTGATGAAAGTAGTATAGTTTAAAGTAGAACAATGGGGAAGAAGTTCAAAATTTAATTTGAACTTATTATAATTTCAAAAAGTTGACCAGCAACTGTAGTTGGAAAACATCTTTAGAGTGTTTTCAAAGACAATCTAGTTCTGTATGTTTTAATTTTATATTTTGCTGACTGAGGTTCTAAAACTTTCCTTCGTCGTGATGTTAGGACATCCAAGAGATTGCATGATATTGACTATTTTTACATATATATGCGATTTACATAGTGTATATGTATGTGCAACAAACAACAACAACAACATATATCTAGTGTATTCCCACAAAATAGGGTTTGGGGAGGGTAGAGTGTACGCAGACCATATATCACTACATCAGAGGTGATGAGGTAGAGAGGCTGTTTCCGATAGACCCTCGGCTCAAGACAAAAACGATTTAGAAAAAGATGTAATGAAGGTACAAGAGATAATAGGGAGTAACAAAACAATACTACCACAAAATAATACTACAATCGTTCTACCTGAATTATACGTATACGTGCAAGTGTATGTGCACGGAGGTGAATTCAGATTAAAGTTTATGGGTTCTTATAATAATAATTGGGTTCATAATTAAGTATTTATAAATGTTTAGTAGATTTCCTAGTAAATATATAAAGAGTATGAATAAAAGCTACTGAATTTCCGTGAACCGTATAACAACTTCTAGATATGCCCCTTCATGTGCGTGGTTTCTTTCGTTCTTTTGCACTGCTTTGGTTTCCTTTTTGACAGTGATTAAGGATTTAAAAGCTGCATTACATATTTTCCCCTTGTCTAACGTTTGTGAAATAGACCTAGGAAAAAAGTTAAGAAGTTAGTATTTGTCAAATATAAAGACTCTTTATTAATTAGCTCTTCAGCAATAACAACAACAACATAACAAATCTAATCTCGCAAATAGAGAGTCTGCGGAGGATAGAGTGTACGCAATCTTGCTCTTACTTTATGAAGATAGAGAGGTTATTTACGATAAACCCTCGGGTCAAGTAAAACGTATCAAATCAGATATGAAAGTAATGGACAAAGAAGCAGCGACAACAACAAATAATATGATAACGGGAGTTTCACATGCATTTTTTAATTTGACTAATTAAATAGAATGTTCCTTCAGGGAGATACGACCAAAAAAAAAGAAGAACATTAGATAGAATTAAAATAGATGATAAATACGGGATACGTATGATATACATATACATTACTATGCTTTAAAACTATTTAATTTTAAAAATACACTTTAAATTAAACGTGTCAATTATTTATCCAAGAAACCTTTTGAAAGTTTTTTTTTTTTTTTGGGTTTCCCACTCGGTATCCGGTACTCTCATTGGAACCCCGACTAATCTAGATCGGGCACTGCAGGGCCTATTCTGGGGGTGGCTCTTCCAACAGGATTTTCTCCATACCCAGTGCTTGAATCATAGACCTCTGGTTAAGAGTGGAGTAGTTCCATCACTATACCACAACCCATGTTGGTAACCTTGTGAAAGTTTCTTGTTGGCGTTTTCAATCCAAGTAAGTTGTTAAATGATCACTATCAAGAACGTACTAGCTTGTAGTATAGATTAATATTTTTAAATTAAAATAAAGATTCAGATTGTTTAAAGTGTTTACATTTGTACACACCCTCTTATCAGATCTTTCCACTTATAAATTGATAGGTCTAATGATGGTTACATATGCTTTTTTATCAAGTTAATGCTTTTATTAGACTCTCCGCATACTTGTTAATTGATAATTAAAGTAGGCACATGGTCATACTCTCTCCGTTTCAAAAAGACTGACCTACTTTTCTATTTAGTCTATTTAAAAAAAATGACCCTTTCCTTTTTTGGCAATAATTTAATTCCAACTTTGCACGTGACATGTTTATGACCACAAGATTAAAGGGCATTTTGGTACATTTGACATAACTTTAATTAAAGACCACAAGATTTAAAAGTCTTCTTTATTTTCTTAAACTTCGTGTCAAGTTAAAATAGGTCATTCTTTTTGAAAGAGAGGGAATATTAAATAAGCATATGTTTAAACAGTTTAATGAAATTGTCATGTCTTTGCCATTAAAATAATTAATTAGTAATAGTAATGTATTTCCAGTGTTTTAAAAGGTGTGGGTACGAGTCGAGGCATCTTACTTGATACGGGGCGAGGCGTGAGCCTCGGAGCATTGGGGTGAAATGTAAAATAAGTGAAAATATACATAGAGCTGCTTCATCTTAAAACGTTAATTAAAATCAACATTTGACTTAAAAAAAAAAAATCAGAACTGCTCAGCTAAAAGATTAATTAGACTTTTTAAAATGTTGAGTAGAAAATTTATAAATGAATTTGTAAAAAAAAGAAATGCCAAGAAGAAACCTACAGTTAGAAGCATCAAAAGAACAAGTCATGAAAGATGATGCGTTTTTGCGTCTGTGAAAGATTAAGAGATCAAAGAGGGCTAAGAATAAATATATTTAGATTTTTAAGTCTTTTAGCTTCTTAAAATTTAATAAAAAGTTGAATTTTATGTTTTTTTTGAAAGTAATCTAAGGTCTTGTTTAGCAATTTTAATTTTAATTAGAAAAGGTTTCTCCCTCAAAATAAAAATTTGTCCAACGTCTAAGCGTATACCCCAGACTGATGGGACTTACGCTACATGATACTTTCTCCGCCACAAGTCACTCCAGTCATTTTTATCACGCCCCGTCTCTAGGCTCGCCTTAAGAACACCTTTTAAACACCAGTAAACTCTAAGCAAAATAACGTATGTTGTCTATACATTATTTGTTAATGATGAAGAGGCAGAATATGACATGATGTTTTTATTACAAACGACATTTTAGTTATATGGTCTTTTTTCTTATAAGAAATCAGTAAATTAATACAAGGCACGGTTAATTTCTTCTATTTAAATTCTAATTAGCATATTAAAAATAATTCTTTTTTTTTTTTTATCGTATTGAAAAAAAAAAACAAAAAAACATTGATGCAGTAAGAGGGAAATCTTAGTAGCTTAGTTGGTTGGCAATCTAAACTCCCATCTTGTTGGTGAGAATTTGATTCTCCAACTTGTAATTCTCTACTCTTACTAAAAGGGTAGCCTAGTGCACTAAAGCTCTCGCAATGTGCAGGGTCCGAAAAAGGGATGGACTGCAAGAGTCTATTGTCTGCAACCTTACCTTCCATTTTTGTATAAAGGCTGTTTCCACGACTTGAAACCATAACCTTCTGATCACATGGAGGCAACCTTACCAGTTGCTCCAAGGCTCGCCTCGTAATTCCCTACCCCTGGGGGTAGGAAAAGAAGTGAAGAAGCTAAAATTGGTGAGAAAGGGGTTTTCATCCTTTTGGTGTCTCACAATTCTAAGTAGTTAACCGGACATAACAACAGTTGGAAAGTTTGGTTGTAGGACCAATTTGTATGTTGAGTATTTTATAGAAAGCAATGACAGCCAGCTTTTGCTTCATTGTACATTCCTTTATATCAATCCAAAGTCTCACTAATGGTGTCTATTCAAACTACACCAACATTCTATCCATGGCATACAGATTCAATAGAACTCACTAGTTTTTATTCAAATTCTCTATTTGTCGTGAAATTCTCGAGTAAACTATCCAAAACCTAGTAAACAAAAAGAATCATTATTCAAAACTTATAAACTTAAAATTTCAAATTTGGCTCTACTGGACGTTCACACACAAGAACAACATCTAGAAAGAGAAAAAAAGGAAGTAGGTAAATTACATAAAATTGTACTATTTACATTCAGGCAAACTAGAAATAAAAACAACAAATTACATGATCCAGGGGCGGATTTAGGCTGAAGTTATAGTGCACCTGAGTCCATGGTCTTTATATCAAATTAGGTGTTTTACATACATATAAAAGCGTCTCAAGAAAATTAGTGATCTAAAGCTAAATTTTAATGAGAGACTTTAAATATATACACATAAACACAATAATAATAATAACAACTTAAATTGCTTTTTTTTTTTTTTAAATGATACAATACTAATAATATTTAATGAGTCAAATGTCCAAGCTAACTTCAACTAGGAAGTAGCAAAACTAGTACTACATATCTAGAAAGCAGTGAAATTAAATTAATGAATTAGCTGTCACTAAAGTCCTATCTCATCACTATCGATCGATATGGAATAATCAATCTTTATCAATCAATGAATTTTCACCAAGAACACTGGTTGAATAATGAATTTTCATCATGAACACCATTATTAAGAACATTAATGTGAGATTCAATTTCATCTATGCTTTTATTAGAATTTTGATAAAAGTCGTTGAAGTCGAAATGTACAGACAAATTGCTGTTTTCTTGATACACTTTGCGATCCCAAAACATCATCTTTCTAGGAGAAAATGATGGTTGAAGGTGCATTTATAGTTTAATGATCTTGCTCCATAATAGGAAAAATGATCTGAACTATATTTGGTATAATCCATGATAAAATTTGGATCATCAAGAGTAACATCACATTGGTGAAGTAGCTCGAAATGTTGTCTTGTATAACAAGTTCTCAACATGAATCTATAGTCCCATCACATTCGCAGTTCTCCACCTCACCTACTGAAGAGCAACTTCTGTTAGCATCCTCTTGTTCGTGCTACTCGTTCCCGATGCCCTTGAATGACTTGTCAACTTTCTTGTAAATCCTACATAGAACCCAATCATCGAGCCTCATGTCAGATGCATGCATTTTGAGCTTGCGAGATTCATTCACTCTACATTCGTGCATAATCCAACTGTTTTATCGCCTTTGGGAGAGTTGTCTTTTTTGGTTCTTACATAATACTTGTTTTTAGTATATTATTTTAAAAGACACAAAGTGTTGATCTTCATATAGTAATATTATCAATAAAAGTAGGGATTAATTCTAGTTAATAAGATGTTAACCATTTGTTTGTAATACATTAACTTGGATGTTGTTGTAAAAACATTAGTTAATAATATGAAATTTGAGTCGTTTAATTTAAAGTTCTAAAAATTTTCTGGTAAAAAGTAGATAGTTTTTCTTCTTGTTTTTATTAATATAAATTTTATATGTATTTTACAATCTTCATTATTATTTTATGTGAAACTAAAGTCATAAAATTAACTATTAAAAATTTTTGGGCACCCTTAAGCTACCCCCATGTACATATTTCATAAATTTGACCTAATTTGCTAGCTATCATGCCCCAAAAGGGTTGATCAGTATACTTGATTGAATATTGAACTATTTACTCAAAGGACGAAGGGTTATTTTTTTCTAATTTTTTAGTGATGCATCCATGTTCAAGAAATCCTAAATCTGTCTACTCCTATAGTTGATGAGAAAAATGGAAGAAGCTTAACTTGATTAGTGCTATTGAGATAAATACCTAATAAAAAATTATGCGCAAGTCGTGTCGACCTACTATTACAATTCGGTTTGTGAGTGAGTTTGAAATGAGATTATGATGATTTTAAGGCTTTACTTTCTGTCTCAAATTAATCTTCATTTTAACTATTTTCAAGCAATATCGGTCTATTGTATAAATATTAGATACAAATCATTATTCTAAAAAATATCGGTTAAACATATATAAGGAGTCCAAGCTATGTCGACATACTATTATATTGAGAAAGGCATTACTTAAGTAGTATATGAGTCTTTGTGTAAATAGCAGAAGTTAGAGTACATGTACTAATAGATAATTAATCAAGGTAGTTAGCTTGTTAGAGGATTACATTAGCTCTGTAAATAGCCCGCTTATGTACTCATTATGGTTATGAAAATCAGTTAAAAATTTCACAAAATATCTTCTTCTATCCTTTTCTCTCTCTTATTAGATTGCATGATGAAATAGTACTCCATTAATGGAGAATTTCTTTATGGTATTAGAGCGGGCAAATTGCTACAGTAATTGATCGATTCTGCCTTGCAATTTCCTTTTCTTCTCATCGTGCAATTCTGTAATTTTTCTCTCTTTTGATTGATATTTTTTCATCTGCTTAACAATGATGATTGATAACACAATACTAGAAGATATTAGTCATAATCATCCAAAAACAGCCAATTGGAAAGCAAGAGTCATGCTTTTAATCCTCCAAGCTACCAACAAATGAACTATATACCATTTGATCCCTCTATCAGCCAAAAAATATTAATTGTTCCTTACCTTAGCTGGATCTCGCTGGTGCGGCATGCTATACTTTTTAGTTATTGGGAGAAACCGTACCTGAGCACCAGTGAAAATTTTCGGAGCTATGTTGATCTCTGCAGCTGACAGATTCAGAGAATTACTCAATTTGGAGTTGCGCGATGAAAATAACAATTTTGGGAAGAAACAAGCTAGGTTTCATCGGAACTTGCAAAAAGGCAAGTTTGGGTCCAAATTTGACTGCCTTGTGGGAAAGATGCAATGCAATAGTGCTTTCCTGGATAATGAATTGTGTATCCAAGGAATTACTTGGCGAAATTGTCTATTCATCTGATACAACATCTGTGTGGGAAGATCTCAAGGAGAGATTTGACAAAGTGGATGGATCTCGAACGTATCAGCTCCACAAGGAGATTGCAACAATTCATCAGGTACAAGTATAATTTCAGTTTACTTCTCAAAATTTAGAGCACTTTGGGTTGAGTTTGATAGTATAACACTAATTCCATGTTGTGATTGTCCTAAATCTCATGAGTTCATCAAATTCATGGATAGTTTAAAGTTGTTTGAACCTTATAGGACTAAATGAGACCTATGAACAAGCTAGGGCTCAGATTCTAATGATGATTACCCCTCCTGATACAAGAAACAAAGAGGCGGAAGCTAAGAAGAAACAAGGAAACAAAGAAACAAGATAAACAAATATAAAAGGGATAGAAAGGTAGACACAAAAGTGGAATCAAAGGCAACCAATTCTATAGAAAGAAAAGACCTCCTTCAAATATCCAAATAAGCACCTAAACCTATGAGAAAGACCTCAAGGGAATTAGATTCCCAAGCAACCCTTCTTTCTAAACTTGAAACAATCAAAAGCTTCAACAAGCTCTCAAACTCTCAAAAGAGTATTTAATATTCAACATTCATCAAGATAATCTACCCTAAAATGAGCTATTCTCCCTTATTTATAGCCTACACTAATAATTACAAAAATACCCTTAATGAAATAAGGGTCTTCTTTAGCATGAGGCTTGGATATCAAGAATAGTCACTTTACGTCTATAGCCTCTTTCTTCCCTTTTTTGCCTTTCTTTCTTGTACTTCCACTTTAGCATATTCTCGAGCTTTAACTCTTTATTCCATGATAATGATGAGGATCGGCTTGCACCATTCTCCCTTTCTTGAAAAGGATTCGTCCTCGAATCCAAACCTAGCAAAACCATAAGGAAGACAAACAAGAACAAGGGCCTCATAGCATGAGGATTAGCACAAGGGTTAATAAATTCACCAACATGCCAAGGATGCACAAACTTGTTATATAACCAAACATCAACTTGTCTCATGAAGAAGAAATCTTCACATGTAGCACAAAGTACTTGGCTAGTCCAAGGATCAATAATTAAAGATATCATCAAGGAACCAATAGGTTTGAAACACCAACTAGGTATGCACACATTGGTTCTATACACAAAGCACAAATGATCTTCTATTTCAAGACAAAACCATTTTTGAGATAGATCCATGGCCAACTCCCACACATGCAAAGTGTCACCGGGGTCAAAAGGAAAGATTACCCATGCATCTTGATCAAGAAAACAACCATTTTCCCCAAATAAACTCCTATTAATATACGACGCACCCTCCCCACAAGAATGAACATCATCATATGCAAATAGATAGTAAAGAAAGGTATCATGCAAAACAACTTCATCTAAGGTGTCCTCACATGTAAGATCACTAGAAGACTCAAGAATATCAAGTATACTATCAAGAATTGGAACACTCAAAGAAGAAGTAGCAATTGATGAACACACATCACCTTCCTTCTCAACATCCCATAGTGGGTTATCATACAAAGTATAGCTCTCATGAATAGCTACATTACAATCACTATTCACACCACTAGGCACCAAACTAGGAGGGATCTCATCATCATCAAACAAGATATTATACTTAAAGTGAGAAGAATCAATGAAAGATGGAGAATTAAAGCATGTAATCTCATTCTCAAAAAGACAAATGTCATCTTTTAAGGCAGTTTCAAGCACATGAGTTCTATGAGCAAAACAAGCAATAGGATCTTCAATAAAAGATATGCTCAAAGAGTCACTCCTACTCAATTGATCAACTTCATCAATATTACCACTAACTTGACGCTCAATAAGAACATCACAAGATCCCTCAAGTAGTGTACTACACGCAAAAGCTAGTTGATCAATACCAATATCACTTGATAATGAACTATCATTCAAAACACATGTATCAACACTAGGTGGACACAAATTGATCTTACTAGAAGAATCAATTCGGTTATCAATAGGATCAACTAGTGTATCCACATTCTCAACAAGCACATTATCAAAACATGGCAAAGAATCACATGACAATGTACTATCATTCAAGTCACAAGTGTCAACACTAGGTGGACACAAATCGATTTCACAAGAAGAATCAATTCGGTCATCAATAGGATCAACTAGTGTATGAACACTCTCAACATAGACGTTATCACTATGTGGCAAAGAATTATTAAGTGCACATAAAGGCAAGCTATCACTCACACTTTGTTCATTTGAAAATTCGAAAGTGTCAAGTTTAGCTATTTTACCTTGAAGCTCACAAGAAAGGTCTTCTTTACCTTGGGATGAGAATCCCCTCAATGCATTGGTACACTCTTCAAGTCCGTGATGAGGATTAGGGAAAATTGGTGGAAAGATAAGTTGCAATCGATTAATTCGAGTACTCAACCGATACAACCGTCCTTCCATTCTGGTAGAGAGAGTGGTGAACAAGTTTAACAATTCACCCAAAGTGGGTTCCCCGATGGGAACTTGGTTTTTCTTTTCATGACCTTCCATTGTTACCTATTTAAGACACTCAACCAAAGCAAACAAACATGTTAGGTTAGTTAAAATAGACTCACAATCACTCAAGAATCGCACCTTTATTTGTCTCACAAATTGCTTCGGCCAATGATTGCATCTTGTTTAGTCTAATGAGTTGCAAGGGTCCAATCTCTACTTGAGATCAAGAATGGATTCTTGTTGACTCGAGAAAGAAAGTGCAAAAGCTAAGGACGAGAACCAAGAAGTTTTCAAGAGAAAATAAAGAAGAAAAGCTAAAAGAAAGTAGCACAAAAAAAAACGGACTCAAAGAAAACTAAGCAACAAAAGTAGAAAAATTACTTGTTGCTTAATTTGATGAATCAAAGAAATGATTTGATGTTTAAAACTAGTTAACAAGTGATTAAAGATGTTAATTACTTGTTAAATAGTTGAGGGATCGAAAGAGAAAGAGAACAAAAAAAGAAACACGAAATTTGGACACTTAGAAAATTTTCTAGGTCCAAAAAACTTTAGGACCCCAAAAAAAAAACTAAGTGTCAAAAACCTGCATTTTCAGCTCTCTGAAACTGTCCCACACGCGCTGCTGACGTGGCAATTTTTTTTTTTTTTTTTTTTTTTTTTTTTTTTTTTTTTTTGCAATTTTTTTTTTTTTTTTCCACCAATGGACCTACAAACACTTTGACCAACTTTGACCTCAAAATTTTTGGATCAAAGTGTACTTTTTCTACCTTCTTCTTCAAGAACAATATGAAGATGCTCAAGAACACAAGAAAAAACTTCAATCTTCAAATGCTCATAACTTCTTCGTTTTTGCTCTAAATTCAATGAAATTTTCGCCCACGTGTTCCTTTCAATGCCACGAACAAACCCCACTAATTTTTAGCTTTCAAAATCAAGCCAAAAATAAACCCACTTTTCAAAATCCACAAAGTTTCAAAAGCTCAAAACTCTTTAATGGTATCTTCAATTCTACAACTCCGAATTGAACGAAATTTGAGATCTAGACTCACAAGATACTAGGGAATCAAGATCTAGTATCAAAAACAACAAATCAAAACAAAAAATTTCGGATTTTTTTTTTTTTTTTTTTTTTTTTTTTTTTTTTTTGATTTTCAAGATAACAATCCCAAGATTGATTTTGTTGGAACAAAATCAAACCTCGCTTTGATACCAAATGATACAAGAAACAAAGAGGCGGAAGCTAAGAAGAAACAAGGAAACAAAGAAACAAGATAAACAAATATAAAAGGGATAGAAAGGTAGACACAAAAGTGGAATCAAAGGCAACCAATTCTATAGAAAGAAAAGACCTCCTTCAAATATCCAAATAAGCACCTAAACCTATGAGAAAGACCTCAAGGGAATTAGATTCCCAAGCAACCCTTCTTTCTAAACTTGAAACAATCAAAAGCTTCAACAAGCTCTCAAACTCTCAAAAGAGTATTTAATATTCAACATTCATCAAGATAATCTACCCTAAAATGAGCTATTCTCCCTTATTTATAGCCTACACTAATAATTACAAAAATACCCTTAATGAAATAAGGGTCTTCTTTAGCATGAGGCTTGGATATCAAGAATAGTCACTTTACGTCTATAGCCTCTTTCTTCCCTTTTTTGCCTTTCTTTCTTGTACTTCCACTTTAGCATATTCTCGAGCTTTAACTCTTTATTCCATGATAATGATGAGGATCGGCTTGCACCACCTCCCACCATTAACAAGGCTTATTCTATGCTAATTGAGAGAACGAGAGTCAAAGAAATATGATAAATTCAATCTCAGCCTATGAACTAAGTGACTTAACTGCCCTGCTGTCTATGAGGAATGGTGTTGCACAGTAGCATAAGAGGTTTTATGATCCCAATATTCAGTGTGACTACTGTAAACTAATGGGACATCCAAACGAAATCTGCTATAGGCTTATAGGTTATCCTCCTGACTTCAAGTTCAAGAAAAAAGAGCAACTTGCAGGAAATTTTCAAGGAGCTAGACAAGACGGAGGTCATGGATTCTATCAGAGAAAATAACAACAACTATTAGAGGAAATATTCTCAGAGGAACACTCAATATCCTGCTACTTACAATGCTATGAGACAAGCTGAGAAGTCTATTAAGTCTGAAGTTGCTGAAAGTTCTACTCAAAATATGAATGATAACTATGGTTTTGGCATGGGAATCAATTATGAGTAATATGGAAAGATAGTCACCAAGCTAAATCAAGATGCAGGATAATGCAGTCAAACTAACTCAGCTATCTCAGCTAATACTGCAGGTATTAACTCTACTCTTATGGGGAATTCAACACAAAGTGTGTGGGTGGTAGACTCTGGAGCCACCGATCACATGACATCATAATCAGGATTACTTTAGATCTCTATAAAGTCACTCATGATCAGGCTAAAGTTAACTTACCTAATGGTGATACTACTTCTGTCTCCCACAAAGGATCATATTGCTTGTCTAATGGAACTACCTTGCATGATGTGTTATTTATCCCTGATTTTAAGTCCAATCTTATTTCTGTTTCTCAACTCACTAAATCTCTTCAGTGTTCTTTTAATTTCTTTACTGGTTTCTTTGTCTTCCAGGACCTCTTTAGTCGGCAGGTGAGGGTGATTGGTGGAGAATCTGGTGGTCTCTATCATCTTCCCATTCAAGCTCCCAGTAGAGAGGCTCCTTCTTTCAGTTCCCCAACTATAAAGACTTTGGCTGTTCAAGATGATTATGGTTCTTCTTCAAATGACATCTCTCTTTAGAACAAAAGGCTTGGTTACAGCTCCTCAAAAGTTTTATCTCATTTGTTTCATTTTTCTTCTGATTATTGTGTCCGAGAAGTTCGTAATTGTCTTACATATCCCTTAGCTAAACAAACCAGACCTCCTTTTCTTGTCAGTACTTCTAGATCTGTAAAAGTGTTTGATCTACTTCATTGTTATATTTGGGGTCTATACAAAGTTCCTACTTTTGATGGAAACAGATTTTTTGTTACCATTGTTGATGATTGTTCTAGAATGGTGTGGATTTTCTTAATCAAATTCAAATGTGATGTTCTAGTGACTCTGCAGAACTTTCTCAAAATGATCAAAACACAATTTGATGCTTGTGTTAAGACTATAAGAATTGACAATGGGACAAAAATTTATTAGTATTGAGTGTAACAAGTTGTTTACATTATATGGTATCATTCACCAAAGGACTTGCATTCACACACCTCAGTAAAATGATGTAGCTGAGAGAAAGCATAGACACTTCCTAGAAATAGCTAGGTCTTTAAGATTTCAAAGTCATATTCCATTAAGGTTTTGGGGTCACTGTATTTTTGCTTCTGCTTATCTTATTCATAGGATACCTACTTCTGTCTTGAATGGGAAATCTCCTTATGAGGTGTTTCACAAGGTCAAGCCTCACTATGATCACCTCAAGGTTATTGGCTGTCTATGTTTTGTTGTTCAGTTGCCTAGAAAGATTTCAACCTAGAAGCATTCCTTCTGTACTCATTGGATATAGTTCCACTACTAAGGGTTGTATCCTCTATGATCTTAAAGACAAACTCTTCTTTCTCAGTAGGGATGTTTAGTTCAGATAAACTACATTTCACTTTTCCACCTCTTCTACAGATCCCTCAAATCTCTTCACTAAAGAGCCTGATACAGAAATCCATCACACTTCTATTCCCTCACCTATCCCTACTAACTCTTTATCACCTCCTCATGATGTTCAATTAACTTTATCTTTACCCTCCTACCCTACCATCTTCCTCTCTTCCACCTCAGAGAAAGACTGCTAAAGGAAGAGATCTCCTATTTGGCAGAAGGACTATATCACTGCCTCAAAGACTGGTGCTACATTTACTCCCTATTCTATTGCAAACTATGTCTGCTATGATCACCTCTCCTCCTCCTATCAAGCTTTTGTTTCTGCTGTTTCTACTGAAGTAGAACCGTCATCTTTTGAGGAAGCCTGTCTTGACCCTAGATAGGTGCAAGACATGCAGACTGAGATTAATGCATTGGAAGAAAATAACACCTGAAAAGTAGTTTCTTTACCTCTAGGAAATCTATTATTGGGTGTAAATGGGTGTTCAAGATTAAATATCAAACTGATAGTTCTATAGAGAGATTTAAGGCAAGGTTGGTGGCTAAAGATTTCAATCAAAGAGAAGGTCTTGACTATCAGGAAACCTTTTCTCCTGTAGTTAAAATGGAAACAGTTAGGTTAGTTTTTGCTCTTGCTTCTACTTTGAAATGGCATGTACATCAGATGGATGTATATAATACCTTTCTTCAAGGTGATCTGCATGATGAAGTTTACACGAATTTGCTTCAAGGCTTTAAGGTTCCTGCTGGATTTGATGTGCAGGGGGAGAAGCCTGTCTGTAAGCTCACCAAATCCCTTTATGGTTTAAAACAAGTACCTAGAGAATGGAATGTGAAGCTTACTGATTCTCGAATTAAGCTTGGTTTTACTCGAAGCAAACTGGATTACTCTTTATTTACCAAGAGAACTGACACATCCATAGTCATTTTCTTAGTTTATGTGGATGATCTTTTGATTACAGGAAGTGATATTGATCTCATTAATGAGACCAAGTTAATGTTACAACAAATATTCAAAAGCAAGGACTTGGGAGAGCTGAAATATTTTCTTGGCATTAAAATTACCAGATCAGACAAGGGGATAGTTATGCATCAGAGGAAGTATACACTAGAAATTATTTCTGAAGCTGGTTTGAGTGCAGCAAAACCAGCCTCCACTCCTTTAAATCTTTCCATCAGACTCACTACTAAGGAATATAATGAGCTAATTGAGGGATCAAGAAAGGATCCTGAGCTAGAAGATGCATCAGTCTATAGAAGAATGATAGGGAAACTACTCTACCTAACTATATCATTTGCTATTCAGACTTAAAACCAGTTCTTACAGCAGCCTAAAAAGTCACATTTAGAGGGAGCCTTAAGCGTAATTAGATATGTGAAAGGACAACCGAGATTGGGAGTTCTACTGTCAAGTGAAGCTTCTAACAAAATCACAGTCTTTTGTGATGCAGACTGCATACCCAAATACTAGAAAATCTGTGTCTAGTTTTCTGATCAAGTATGGTAATTCATCTATATCATGGAAGTCTAAGAAACAAGGGGCAATGTCAAGAAGCTCAGCAGAAGAAGAGTACAGAAGTATGGCCAATTCAGTAGCAGAAGTTGTGTGGATAAAAGAACTGTTTGAAGAACTAGGAGCACAAGTTGAAACACCAGTTGTGATTTACTGTGATAGCAAGTCAGCTATGCAAATAGCTACAAGCCCAGTATTCCATGAAAGAACAAAATATATAGAGCTGGATTGTCATTTTATCAGGAAAAAAATACAGAGTGGATTGGTAGAAGCCAGATATCTAAATACAAGAGATCATACTGCAGACATACTAACCAAAGAACTTGGAAGACCTCAACATGAATATTTGTTATCCAAGCTGGGAGTGCTGAACATCTTTGCACATCTCAGCTTGAGGGAGAGTATTGAGAAAGACATTACTTAAGTAGTGTATCGGTCTCTATGTAAATAACAGAAGTTAGAGGACTAGTACTAATAGATATTTAATCAAGGTAGTTAGTTTGTTAGAGGATTAGATTAGCTCTATAAATAGCCAGATTCTGTACTCATTGTGGTTATGAAAATTAGTTGAAAATTTCACAAAAAATATCTTCTTCTCTCCTTTTCTCTCTCTTATCAGATTGCATGATGAAATAGTACTCCATTAATGGAGAATTTCTTCATATTACAATTCGGTTTGTGAGAGTTTGACTATGAGATTCTGATAGTTTTCAGGCTTTACTTCCTGTCTCAAATTGATATTCATTTTGAGCTATTTTCAAGCACTGTCGGTCTATTGAATAAATACGTCGGTCTATTGTATAAATACGAATCGTTATTTTAAAAAATATCGGTTACACATATATAAGGAGTCCAAGCCGTGTGGACATACTATTACGATTTGGTTTGCGAGTGAGTTTGAATATGGGATTCTGATGATTTTAAGGCTTTACTTCCTGTCTCAAATTGATCTTCATTTTGTACTATTTTTAAGCAGTGTATTTATTTTAAGGAATATCGGTTACACATATATAAGGAGTCTAATTGCATATCAATAGTCCATTCACCTTAATTTACCTATAACCTCATTAGCAATTAGCACTATATAACAAACACTAAGATACCATTAGATAATTTAGTACTAAGATAAGAGCTCAATAACACTTTGCTTGTCTAATAAATTGATAAATCATGAGGTAACAATGTGATTAACTACTGTTACAATGAATAGTTACAATAGAAAGGGCTTGAAACAACATTAAGAATCGAAAATATGAATCAAGATCTAATTTCTTGCTAATTAGAACTTCGATTTCATAATCACTCTAGCAATTCTACAAAATTGGTACTCTGATTTTTCTGTTTTCTTTGAATCCCTTTCACTTTGACATTTGATCTATGTTTTCTCAATGCTATACTATGCATAGTGTACAATAATACACCAACTCCCGGAACTACGATTCTGAATCAGAAGAGAGATTTCAAGAGGTGATAGATCTATTCACTCTATCGATAATGAGACTGAGCCTTCCGTCTTCAAACTAGGTCATGCTTGTGAGTGCAGAATATGTGCCAACAACGGCAGATATCACTCCCACCACTATAATGAAAGTGCAAGCTGCAAACTAAATAATGCAAAAAAACAAGAAACAAAAGGTAAAATCAAGTCACACACTCATACTCCGGAAATACAGACACAAAGAAATTCCACGATTGAACTACCAAAGAAAATAGAATGTACTAGAAATCGATCAATACCTTCTAGCATACCTTAGCCCCTAGCCCCTAGGGATGAAAAGAATTATTTTAGAAAAAAAGATGGAACCAAAAATATACCTGAAATCGCGTAATTCGATCCTTGCTTAACTTGATGTAGCATGCACAAGGAAGGATTAAAGACTGAAAAAAAAACCAAGCAAAAGAAAGATTCATGTTATGTTACTTTAGCTAATTAGCTTCACATTGATATATAATGCAACAATTCTACTAACTTACCACAAGCATTACTAGTGAAGATCCAATCAATGACATTACAGAACCTGCAGTGAAGTTTCAAACAGAAATATCTTAGTGGTAAAACAGATTACAAATTTATCGGTCATTCTAAATTTTAATGGTTTCCTCTTTTTGTGCTTGTGTATATCGTTATAATTGCAAATGTCAGACGAAAATATGTACCAAAATATGGAACTGCCAATGAAATGACCAGAGTTGAAAACACCAAAAGTGTTCTGATGAGTATGGATACACCATAAGTTCTAAACTGAGGTGAAGGTAAGAATTCTTCTATGCCAAAAGCTACTGGAGTAATTGTTATAGCGTATTTTGTTAAAGGGGTTATGACCTGCAAAAAAACATAATTTTTATTCAGATTATCAATGATAATCCAACATAAAACAGGGAAAAAATTCAGTCTTTTATGGTTGTATTTCACATGAACAAAGGTGAAAAAAGCATAGAGTAAAGATAAATATCATTCTTACCACTGTCCAAGCTGCAACTTTTGAAGTAACAAGTTTTGCTGGCAAATTTAAAGTGAACTGTTGATTTGTGTTTTCACCAAACATTAGGAAGCCACAAACTGCTACTCCGAGGTACGAAAAGAAGGCAATGCTAAAGCTGCATCAGTATGAACCAACACAAGAAAAATTATTAGACTTTCAATGTGTAAATGTACATTTGTTAGATAGTACTAATGTATTTAATGATAAATCATTCTATATATCGTTGCCTAGTTCACTTAATCACCTTATAAGAAGAACAGAAGGAAATCTTGAAGGTTCTTTCATTGATGAGTAGATATTTGGGAAAACTGAATGGCTTCCATAGCAGAAACTATAAAGACCAATCGTGACGGGCAATTTTGCAATGTTTAAAGCTGTTCCGCTTGGGTGAAATCCAACGTCATTGATCACCCCGACCCACATCAAGCAGATCACCACGATAATCAGTGCAATCACTCCACCGGCTGAGTTACAAGCGTCAGAATTCAACACACGTTAGCATATATCGAACATCTATGAACTAGTTCAAGACATTTTGTGGTAAACTTAAATGATCAATACCTGAAACGATAGACAGCAAACTGAGATTTCTAAGCCAAACCGTTGGAAGTATGACAAGGGTAGAAATGATAGCACACATTTGATAAGAATCCAGATGAACTCCAGCAAACTCCATGTGACTACTTGGGAATAGGGCGCCGAGGTTATCACTCATCATAATCAAATACTCTATGCAAGAGGACTGAAAAGAAGAAAAGATCATTCCAAGTTATGGGCAACATACAGCAGTACTAGAGTGAAGCAGAGAGCAAGAATTAGATACTTACATATAGTTCCGCGTACAAAGCTATCTGCATTTAGTGAAAATCCAACGTTAGTAACTAAACGAAAATCTTGTTCTACTAATTGAAAAAGAATTAGTTTGTGTTATCAATAATTTCTCATACTCACAGCTATGAATATTCGACCGAGCAATCCAAAGGCAGCTTGTCCAATATCCGGATATGTTTCAATACCAGGAGAACTTTCTAAACATTTTTTCAAAAGAATTCCAGTATAAAAAGTAATGACTCCAAAAAGAAGCAGCAGGAAAAGGCTAAACCATCCCCCTTCTTTGAGTGCATAGGGAACCGAAAGGATTCCTATGCCACAGAGAGCATTTATCGCTGCATTGGAAAATCAATCCACATTAAAACAAGCTGCATAATAGAGTTGAGAGGTTTTAAGTACTTGAAACAGATTTGACAAGGGGAAAAAAGCAGAACATTAGTCAGGTACCAATCTACTGAAATGTCAACAAAATAATTGGACTTTGAGGAGAAACATAGATGAAATTTCAGAAATTACTACCTACAGAACAACAGTACATGACAAATATAGATCTAGGATATACAAATGCTTGAATTACAGTGGACGCCTATTGGCTACAGATTGTCTGATAAATGCCTTAATACATATCCAGACCACCTTGTGTATGCGATCAAAGACGTTCTAGCATGATTTCAAATATTACACATGGAAACATAGTGCCAACAAAAAATGGATAGTCTCTAGACTCAAATGTCAAAGTGACAAAATAGCGGGACAAAAATTAGGCAACTTAGTTAGTAGAACAATTAGCCATCGATATATAAACGATGAGAAATATGTGCCTTACCATTAAGAACTGATTGAGTATATGAACACTGCTGAGATGGTGGCAATTCGGGTGCTGAAAATCTTGCTGAAGAAACGATCGATAGCTTTGAAGGATTCAAAGTTGGAAGAACTTCTTCCTTGTCTAAGCTTTGAGGAGAAATGAGAGGTTTACAAAGGGAATGTTGAGGTGTTGGACTCTGAGACCTCACGTACGCTGAACTTAACGTGGAGCTTCCCTTTAAAAAGCTCAGTGAAGGAGGGGTCACCCCTGTGAACATGTCCATTGACCTCCTACATATTCGATAAAAGATTCAATACTCTTCATTTGGATGAAAAAAGTAGACAAAAATCAAGTCAATTCACAAGAAGTATATATCTCAGAAAGATTTTTAACCTCACTATATAGATTCACTTGTCCAGCCATTCGACCACAACATATATGCATTGTGAAAATTGGCAAACATAAAACTAAACAAATACATCTGGGCATACCGATGAAAGGACAATACGAAACAGAGAAATTTAACATAGTAGTGTTTGCTTTGTTAATCAGTGCAAATGCTAGGACATATGAGTTTGTTCACAAACTCAATAACAATTGGCTAATTTATATTTCTAATATTCCTGAAGAAGTTTATATTTAGAAAATTGAAATGAAACTCATGAAGATATGGAAGACTGAAATTTCTGATACTCCCATGCAAGCCATTACTATCTTAATTATCTGCTATTACCAAGTTCAACATTTATTCTTTTTTTAATAATGTCACTGTTTGAACCAACTTGTGTGCATCTCGATTATTCTTTCAGAACCTATAAAAACTTTCCCCTCGTATACAAATGGTTAACCAATACAAACAGTTCCTCTGCTTTATTAACCACTAACCCACGTAAAATTACTATTCATTTATTCTTTTTTCTAATAGAATTACTGTTTGAACCAACTTGTGCACATCTCGACTATTCTTTCAGCACCTATAAAACCTCCCAAGAGGATAATTACACCAATGCTTAGCCAATGAAAACGGTTTCTCCACTTTATCGACCACTAAGCCATGTGAATATTACCATTCATTTATTCTTCATGCATGGAAAATTAGCAACCCAATAGAACAAAAAAAGACAGCCCAGTGCATTAAAGCTCCCGCTATACACATTGGATCAGGAAAGGACCAGACCACAAAAGTTTATTGTATACACCCCCAATAAAATAATTTAATCCAAAAGAGTTACCTATAACTTTGAGGCCAAGTAGGAGAATCAAGAGGTCCAAGTTGGCTATGTAAAGGTGCCTGAGGAGAATGACTGGTCATCATGAGATCATCAGATCCAGTATCATCATCATCATCATCATCTTCATTAACCGTACTATCATGTGCCTCATTCTCTTCATCGTCCGTTTCTATATGCAATACCCTATCTGCTCCAAATTCTTCATCTAGCTTCATCGACCCCATATCCCTATAATATGTTTTATTTATTTGTAACAAAAATAAAAATAAAAAGATTATTTCATGAGTTGAAAATATATATAAACAACAGAAAAAAAATCTGGAAAAAGGGATATAAATTTTGTGAAAGAGAAAAGTGAGAGAATTATGAGGAGAAAAGAGAAGAGATTCGAGAGTTGTTTAAGAATGAAGGAGAAAAAGATGAGCTGTTTATTGTACTTACTTTTTATTCATTGTACTAGGTTGAACGACAAAACCTATCTTGGGTATAAAAATAGTAAGATATGATTAGTTAATCAAGAATAATAAGGAATGTCTTTTTAACGGGGATCGGAGGGGAGTGGGTGTGCCGCGTGGGGGGGCGGGGGTGGTGGTGATAATACTTAGTTTCAATTTTTTTTTTTTTTTTTTTTTTTTTTTTTTTTTTTTTTAGAATAGTAGGGTCAGCTTTCGCGCACCTCGACTAAATCCACGAGATATCTTTCACTTCCCATCAACAATGTATATCAGGTAACATAATCAGTTTCAATTTATTTATTTTATTTTAGTTTTTTATCTGTTTCAAAAAATATTTTTTTCTTTTTTAATAATTTTTTTATTTCAACTTTTTACATATCATATTTAAGAATACAAGATTAAAATATATTTTAATATATTTTACATATTTTAGTTAAAATTATAAATTTTAACCTTTATTTACTTTCTTAAATTTTATGTCAAATAAAAAATGAGACAAACCAAATTGAGAAATGTGACGAGTATAGCTATTTATGTGTTTAATTAATTGATTATTTCTCCTTATATCAATTTCTATTTTTCCTATCACTCTCAATTTAAATTTTTTTTCAAACTCGTTACAAAATAGTTATCCTATATGATATTTAGTTTTTTTTTAATTATTAATTGATTATTTCTCCTTATATCAATTTTTATTTTTCCTATCACTCTCAATTTAAATTTATTTTTCAAACTCTTTACAAAATAGTGGTACTATCCTATATGATATTTAGTTTGTTTTTTTTTTCATTATGTTATTTTGGGTTCTTATTTTTAGTAAATTCTAAGCAAAATCCTTTTTGTTTTAAAAAGTTATTCATGAAAAACAAATTGATTTAATTTGTCAAATTCACACATAATGTTTAAGATCACAAGATTAAAGGACATTTGAATACAATCTATGTATCTTAGTTTAAGACCACAAAATCCAAAATCTTTCTTTGTACGTATATCTTATACCTACCTTGCGACGTTAGAGAGGTTGTCCCTGATATACGTACCCTCCGCTCAAGTAAAAAATATCAAAGCAGGTTTGAAAAATAAATGCAGCAGTGATCAAGGAAATACAGTAATGAATGTTACTGTCCCCAAAATAAAGAGTTAATATTTCAAAAGGTCACTGATTTAGCACCCAAGGGTGTCACCTAGTGGTTCAATGAAGTTGGGTTGAGCACCATGAGGGCTCAGGTTCAATTTCCCTAGTACCTGTTGCTGGTGAGAGGTGACAGGTATCCCATGGAATTAGTCGAGGTGCGCACAAAATTTATGAGAATTTACATAGCAAAGTCATTAAATTTTGTTTCGTATCAATAAAATCACTTTTTTTTTTGGTTAAATCAATAAAATCACTTAAGTCTTTTATTATATAAAATCATTCAATCAAATTTATCATTAAAAAAAAAATCTAACATAACAAAATAAATTAATTTTTTATATCATTTAAATATGCTCTCCACATATAAACAAAATTAAAGAAAATTCGTTTCTTATATCTAACCCGCTCTCCCACAAATCAAATGAGTAATAAGTTTGTATGGGATTTATGTTCTGCCCTATAATAGATACATGCATTCATATTCTATATGAATATTTTTGGATGATATTAATTAGAGATTTTACATGTATTTTATTTGTCATAACTCAATTGCAAAATATCATTAAATCAAACATGATACATGCATCAAGTTATTTATTTACTTATACATTTGGTATTGAAGCTTGTTTAAATATAGTCAAACATGTGAATTTCACTTGTCATTTTTCAAATCATCTTCCCAAATAATAAAAATTAAAGTCGAAAGTGGGCAAGGGAATTAATGTGAAAAATGGGGAGTTTATTGAAATGCAAGCATAAAAAATGAAAAGAAAAGAAAAAGAGCTAAAAATGGCAGATCTTACTACCAAAAGAACTTGAATTGATCAAATTGGTTGGCAAATTGGGTTATCAATCGATTACTAATAGTTCTAATTTCTAAATCTCTTGCTAAAATGCTCGTTGAAAATATTTACCTACTAATTTGAATTCGTTATTACAATTTATTTTTTTGAGGGGTGGGTGGGGCGTGGGGGAGGGGTTTCGGGTGTATGAAATGGATTTTCTTTAATTTTGTTTATGTATGGAGTCATTCTTTACATGACATGAAAATTAATTTATTTTGCTTATCAGATTTTTTAATGACAAATTTGGTTGAGTGATTTTGTAAGATAAAATCCCTTAAATGAGTGATTCTATTGATACAAAATAAAAAAGAAGAGGAAGAAGAAAAACATCAAAATAACAAGTACTGTAATATGATAATCAAAACAAAGGAGTTCAACGGGAAATAATAAAATCAAAAAATAAGATGCTAGGGAGTTCTAGTAATAATATTGATACTTATTATAAGGAAATTAGACAATATTCAACTTCCTACTAACCTTCTATCGTAATTCTCGATTTTCATATTCATCTTTCTAGAATCATATCCTCGATAAGTTATATGTACGTCACGTCTGGTCTAATCACCACTCCTCAATACCCTTTTAGCCTATCTCTCCACAAATCCACCACGCATAATCAACCTCTCACACCTCGTCGTTAGAATATTTGTGCATCGCATGCCTTAGTTGAGTTTTGTGTAGTGTAACCACTGACGAGAAAGAACAGCTAAGCGCTTTCCTTAAAGATTGTGATTTACATGTGAAATTTTCCTATTTTATTGAATAACCACACATTCAAACTCGTGTAATTCATGTTTTTCCAATAGGATTTGAATTTTGAAATTATATACGATTACACTATGAATAATTATTTAATTATTATGAAAAATTATTTATTAATGATATAGCTAATGTTCTTTTACTACGTCTTTTGGGAACAAGGGTCACGTGAGTCTAGTGGAAATTTGGAAGCATGCATTTAGCAGTGTTCCACTTTATAAATTAGTTGAAGCTTGAAGTTTATAGTTATAATACTCTTTTACTTGGCCTCAGCTGATATTCATATCTTTCAATTTTGAGTGTGTATATATAGACACTTATATTAGCATAAAATTGAACAAGTAGACACAAGAGCTCTACGTGGCGATTTGTGTGAGATGCCATGTAGGACGCCACGTAGGATATGTGTATCTACTTATTTTAGTTTATACAAGTTCAAGTGCCTACAATCTATTTATGTACATTCAAAATTGAAGAATATAGATGTCAGCTAAGGCCAAATTAAAAATTACATTTATATACTATGCCAAATTTATATGCTTATGAGTTTTTGACAATGAATGTGAACGAAATTAAAATTTAAATTCTATAAATTTAAATTTAAAATTACTAAATTACGATTAAGTCGTATTTATTTCCTACATCCACCCCGAATATTCGTGGACCTACTAAGCATCAAGTAACATGTGATTGTGGGATTTCATAACTTTGAACCTGCAAATATTCCGTGTGTCAGCTTGTCCTATTATAAGTGCTGCAATCTGAGTTGTTGAAGACTAATTCAAAAAGTTGAAGAAGAAACTTAAATTCTTTTAGATTTAATATTTTGCTATTTTCTTTTAGTTATGTGTAATTAGAATTTGTAGTCAAAATAATATTGAAATTGATTTTCGAATTTCTAGTTAGAGTGATTTAAAATTTTATTTTAGTGATATACAATTTAACTTTGTTATATAAGAATTAGTATTTTATAACTTTAATTTAATGTATTGCTAAAGATTTAAGACATTTAATTTATTATATAAATTCTTTTTCGTTTATTGGGAGTCTGAATGAAAAAGGCTTGATTGGTTTTAAAATTTAAAGAACTTGAATGGTTACTCAAAAAGTTACAAATGGATAGTCCCTATATATATAAATCGTTTAGAGGCTAGTTGATAAATAACAATTGTTACATAAGTTTCTCAATATTTACAAGTAACTTCTCTTTCTATAATTTTCTACGCGCTAGAAAGTTTTAAACATTTTCGTAGCAAATTCATAGGGTTCTAGGGTCTTCTTACAAGGAAAAGATTCATATTTCTCTAGAACCTTATGCTTGGGTAAAGATATGTGCCAAGTGGCACCTCGGTGACATGATGATATGGGGGTCATTAGTTATTACATAATAATAAAAAACACACCTAAACTCTCACTTTATTTTGCTAACTAAAGAAAGAAGAATTGCCTAAAATCACCTAAGGGCCCAAGTCATTTCATCCACCTCCGATGTGAGATTCCTATTCACTTTATCAATAAGAGACTCCTTTATGTGATTTAGCATATACATTTAATAATGGATCCTAATTTTGCAATAAGGACGAGAATTATAGTAGGTTGATATGACCGTAAAAATCTTTAATTATGAAGAATCCTTTGATGATGAAATAAATAACATGAATAGAGGGAAATAGACAGCGAAAAGTGGCTCCAACTAATTTGAAATTGAGGTATACTTGATCAATTGAGTAAAGGACTTACAGTGTAATGTTTGACGAAGGGGTGTTGCTTGACACCCCTCGGGCAAGTGTAGCTCCGCCCTTGTAAAGGAGGACATGAGATGGGTCATGGCGTGGAGGCTATCCAAGCGATCAACCATCACTTACTTGGGAAGTGGATTTTGGCAATTACTCATTTGCCGTGGCCTAAGTGTATTTCTATATCACTGTTGATATGACTCTTACCAAATTGGAAAACTGAAGGGAGGCATTCGTGGAGACGGAACTGGTTGAGGGATTGAGGCAGACAGAGGAATCGTCTTCACAAAATTAAAGTGAAACCGTGGAGACAGAATGCTGAGGAGACAACAACATGGTCTCCTCAACATTTCATCGAATGAAGTAGGCTACTCTCGTGTCTTGGAGGTTTAGGGGTAACTTCTCAAGATAGTATTACCTCTATTTCAATTTATGTGTCACAATTGAAATTTCGAGATTCAAACGTCTAAACTTTGCTGTGAATTCGGACATAGAAGCTTAGAAAGGTTTTGAAATAAAATTTATATAGTATTTAAAAATTATGTAAAAAATATTGTAAATCACAATAATTAATAACTTATAATATTTAGAATTCATATAAAGAAATTTTGACCAAAGAAAAACTTGGTTGACTCTCGAAAATCTAACTATGCAACATAAATAGGGACGAAGGGAGTACTGAAGGTGCTGGATATTTTTATACCTTTTGTTTTTGTTTGTTTGGCTCTTGTGTATGTTGCCAGATTAGTCTGGTTTCTAATTACTTTTTTTTTCTATGGAGTGTATTCTGCTGGCTTCATCATGATCTCACAGATGTTGGAAGAGCTATATGAACAAGTTGAATCAATTGATATCACCAATGGTAATAGGTTCTTACAATCATTTTATTCTTCATCAAAATAAGAGAACATATTGATTTGGTACTAGTCACTATTACATGCTGAATATGTTGAATTCGTGATCTCACGGATGTTGGATGAGCTACAGAAAAATAGCTGATCTCGACTAGTTTGGGATTGAGACGTACTTGATTGATTAAGGTATTGTCGAATGCAGCAAATTGGGTTTTAAGTGATGAAAGGTGAATGAAAAATGGAGAGAAGAAAAATGGAGGGAAAAGTGAAAAATGTGAGTTCACTTTATAAAAGAGTGTTTCTCCCACATTGGTGGGAGAAAAGAACATTCTTGTGCTTAAATTAAGAAACATTCCTTTATGTGGATGGTGAGACAAGAAGAAGACAAGTCTTGCGCCATCATCGTCGTCGCTAGGCTCTAGCTTCGAATTTGGAAAATGATCGAGAAATTATTTTTTTGGACAAAATTCATTTGAAACTTGAGAATTAGTGATGTTTTAATCCAAAAATCTGATACGAAATTTTTCTCCATTTGCGGACGCACAGGACCATGTGCGAACGCATGTCACAACGCACCTCGAAGGGACGCGACCCTTCGAGGCACTGTTGAAAAGCGGAAAAGTGACCTGCGGGAGCAGGTCGCCATCTACGAACGCATATGAGATCCGCAGGTGAGACAAAACTTTCTGTTTCGGGTAAACATGCGACCTGCGGACGCAGGTCGCCATCTGTGGCCACAGGTAGGTCCGCAGGTCTACCTGATGTTTCAAAAAATTGCACCTTTTCATGAACCATTGTTTCTTTCCAGAAGCAACACCTTTTGGCTATAAATATCTTATTTTTCCTCAAGTATTGGCATGGAAATTTGGAAGTAAAAACACTCTCTTCTTCTTGGAAAACTCAAGTGTGATTTGCAAATAGTTGAGTGAGTTCGTAGTTCGGCAAATTTGAGATACCACTATTTGCTGAAGTGAATCATTTTATACTGGGAGGATATATTCCATTAACCTCGGTACTTGAGGGGATTAATTTTCTTAAGGACTCACCATGAATTCGGTGGACTTGATTTTTTTCATTTCTTCATCTCTTTCTTGATGGTTTCTCTATTTTCCAGAAAATAGTTTGAACTTCATTTGGATTGTTCATAAGTTGTTTGAACTTGTGTTTGAAGTTTTTGTTATAAATACAGATTTTGTACCCGGAAAACAACAATCTTAACGAAATTACTTTAATATGTATTTTTGATTTCTAGAGATTAAAACCTTTTTGTTTTCTACTATGTTTGAACTTGATAGTGATTTGAAGATATAAAAACTTCATCACGAGTCAAAGTTCATTTGGTTGACGATTAGAAGAACATAAAAACTTCATCTTTAAACTAGAAACAAGTTGTTTAAAGTTTAATACTTTATTGTTAATATTTGTGATACTAAAGTGGTTGTCTATTTGTGATAGCAAAATGACTATTGAAAAGCAAGTCATTGATGGAACGATGAATGTTGCAGCAACTAACATTGCTACTTCGAGTTGTACGAATGCTGCTCCTGCCATGGCACCGATGGAAAAAGTAGGAAAATTTTCTGGTATTGACTTCAAAAAATGGCAGCAAAAGATGTACTTTTACTTGACTACCTTAAGTCTGCAAAGGTTCATCACGGAAAGTGTTCCTGAATTGTCGAAAGAAACTTCAAAAAAAGAACACTTCGTGGTAACTGAAGCTTCCAAGCACTCAGATTTTTTATGTATGAATTACATTCTGAGTGGCCTACAAGATGATCTGTACAATGTGAATTGTACAACAACATGAAGACCTCTAAAGAACTCAAAGATGCTTTAGAAAAAAAGTGCAAACAGAGGATGTCGGAATGAGGAAATTATTGTTGTAAAATTTCTGGACTTCAAGATGGTAGAAAATAAAGCTGTAGTTACCCAAGTCCAAGAGTTGCAAGTCATAATCCACGATCTCCTTGCTGAAGGTAGAATTTCATTTAATACCTTTATCAAATATTTTAAGAATGTTCTAGAAATTCACTTAACCTTGGTTGTAGGTTTGGTTATGAATGATGCTTTTCAAGTGGCTGCAATAACTGAGAAGTTACCACTTTTGTGGAAGGACTTCAAAAACTACTTGAAGCATAAACGCAAGGAGATGTATGTCGAAGATCTCATTGTGAGGTTGAGGATTAAAGAGGATAATAAGGTAGCGAAAAAGAGGTCTCATGGGAATTCAGCAATGAATGAAACAAATATTGTTGAAAATGATCCCACAAAGTCAAAGAAGAGAAAGAAAGGATCTGGATAACAAGGCAATCCTCCTAAGAAGAAATTCAAAGGAAATTATTTCAATTGTGGTAAAATTGGCCACAAGTCTACTGATGTCAGGCTCCAAAGAAGGGCAAAAAAAAGGATCAAGCAAACATGGCTGAATTCAAAGAAGAAATGGGCATTCTTTGTGCCATGCTTTAGGAATTCAATCTGGTTGGGAATCCTAGAGAATAGTGGATGGATTTTGGTGCCTCCCTCCACTTGTATGCCAACAAAGAACTAGCATCATATGCTCCAACTCAAGTTGATGAGAAGATATTTGTAGTGAACTCTGCTACAACAAAGGTTTAAGGAACATGCAAGATTTTCTTGAAGATGACATCGGGTAAGGTGGTGACACTAAACAATGTCCTTCATATTCTAGAGTTGCGAAAGAACTTAGTTTTTACTTCACTTCTGACTAAGAACTGATTTAAATGTGTCTTTGTTTCCGATAAGTTGTAATAAGTAAGGTGAAGTGTATGTAGGTAAAGGTTACCTCACCGAGGGCCTTTTTAAGATCAATGTAATGACAATTGATATGAATAAAAGTTTTGGTTCTTCTTACTTACTTGAGTCAAATGATTTATGGCATGAACGTTTAGGACACGTCAGTTACAAAACCTTACAAAAACTGATTAGTTTTTAAGTTTTGCCTAATTTTGAGTTCCATAAATCAAAGTGTCAAACATTATTGAATTTAAGTATGCTAAGCATCCGTACAAGTCTGTTGAAAGGAATTACAATCCCTTAGACTTAATTCACACATACATTTGTGATATGAAGTCAACACCATCTCATGGTGTGGGAAAAAGTATTTCATAACTTTTATTGACGATTGCACTAGATTTTGTTATGTTTATTTGCTGAATAGTAAGGATGAGACAATAGAAGTATTTAGGCAATATAAAACTGAAGTTGAAAATCAGTTGGATAAAAAGATTAAAATGATAAGAAGTGATAGGGGTGGAGAGTATGAATCTTCTTTTGCAGAGATATATTTAGAAAATGGAATTGTCCATCAAACCACTACCCTGTATTCACCTCAATCAAATGAAATTATGGAAATAAAAAATCAAACATTGAAAGAAATGATGAATGCCTTAATTATAAGTTTTTACCGCAAAACTTGTGGGGAAAACTATACTTATAGCAAACGGGATACTCAATCGAGTGCCCCATGACAAGAAACAATCTATTCTATATGAAAAATAAAAAGGAAGGAAACCCAACTTAAAATATTTCAAAGTGTGGGGGTTTCTAGCCAAAGTCTAAGTTCCTATACCCACAAGGGTGAAAATAGGTACAAAGACCGTGGACTATATTTTTATCGGATATGCTACAAAAAGTAAAGCATGTTGATTTTTGGTTCATAAATCCAAACATTCGAATATCCATGATAATACGGTAATTGAATCAGATAATGCTGCGTTCTTTGAACATATTTATCCGTATAAGACTAGACATGAGTTGTCTAGTGAAGGGTCTAAATGTCCTAGGGATGAACCAAAGAAGAATGTACTTAATGAAGAGAATCCAAGGCGTAGTAAGCGTCAAAGGACGTCGACTTCCTTCAGATCAGATTTTGTAACATTTCTTCGTGAAAATGAGCCTCAAACATTCAAAGAAGCAATGTCGTCTACGGACTCATCCTTTTGAAAAGAGGCAGTCAATGGTGAGATTGATTAAATCTTGAGCAACAATACTTGGGAGTTGGTTGATCTTCCTTCAGAAAATAAACCTTTAGTTTCAAATGGATCTTCAAAAGGAAAATGAAAGTTAATGGTACTATTGAAAAATACAAGACAAGACTTGTTGTGAAATGGTTTAGACAAAAAAAGGCCTTGATTATTTGGACACATACTCGCCAGTAACAAGGATAACGTCCATTCGGATGTTGGTTGCATTAGCTGTGGTATATAGTCTTGAAATCCATCAAATGGATGTGAAAACAATTTTCTTAAATGGAGAATTGAAGAAATTTACATGGAAAAAACCGAGGGTTTTGTGGTTCCTGGTAAAGAAAGGAAAGTGTGTAAACTTGTTTAGTCACTTTATGGACTAAAACAATCACCCAAACAGCGACATGCAAAGTTTGATCAAACCATGTTGGCAAACGAATTCAAGATAAATGAGTGTGATAAATGTGTTTACATTAAAGACATTGTAAATCACAAAGTCATTGTTTATTTGTATGTTGATGACATGTTGATCAATAGTAGAGACATTTCTAACATAAGTGCTACGAAATGAATGCTTGAGAGCAAATTTGATATGAAAGACCTTGGAGTTGATGATGTGATCTCCACAAGGGTTGGCATTGTCACAGTCTCATTACATTGAAAAGGTACTTGACAAGTTCAAGTATTTGGACTTCAATATTGCCAAGACTCCATTAGATGTGAGATTTGCACTTCAAAAGAATGAAGGTGAAAGTGACTCACAATTGGACTATGCAAGAGTGTTGGAAAGTTTGATGTGTATCATGAATTGTATGCGACCAGATATAGCATGTGCTATTAGTAAATTAAGTCGGTACACGAGTAATCCCAATCAAACTCATTGGATGAAAATGAAAAGAGTTTTGGGATATCTAAAATATACTCAAGACTATGCTTTGCATTATAACAAATATCCAGCGGTAATTGAAGGATATAGTGATGAAAATTGGATCACCGGATCAAATGAAGTAAAATACATGAGTGGATATGTATTTACTCTTGATGGAAGAGCAGTCTCTTGGAAATCATCCAAATAGACATGTATTGTCCGCTCTACAATAAAATCTGAATTTATCGCATTAGATAAAACCGATAAAAAAAGTTGAATGGCTCCGAAATTTTTGGAAGATATTCCTTATTGGCCCAAACCTTTGGCACCAGTATGCATACATTGTGATAGTCAAACTGCAATAGGTAGGGCAATGACAGTAAATCTCGTCATATAAGACAGAGACATAATATTGTTAGGGAACTACTCTCTAATGGAATTATTACGATTGACTATATGAAGTCAAATGATAATGTGTCGGATCCACTTACAAAAGGCCTAACTAGATAGGGAGTTGAGAGATCATCGAAGGGAATGAGTTTAAGGCCTAGGACAAGTCATCACGGCGGTAACTCTACCTAGTGGACTGGAGATCCCAAGAGCTAGGTTCAAGGAGATCAAACAAAGTTGTGACTGGCGGTTCAATATTGTCAATTAACTCAATCCATTCTTATGATGAAGACAATGTTCAGGAAATAAAGATAAGACTTATGGTTTGAAGCTTTTTAAAGTTTGGCAGGTATGACCAAATAGTTTAATCTATAGGATTAAACATTTAGGAATCACCTATATAAGGGTAAAGTGGAATCCACTTCAAGGAGAATGATAGTGAAGGCCTATTCTCTAAGCTCTCATGAAACCAGGTAGTGTTTATAGCTGAAACGAACAAAACTGTGAGAACCATTAATAGTAAAAGGCTGGTTGTGTGACTTGTGTTGTCTAGGTATACACTAAAGTTCGACGGGACAAAGATATGACATCTACTAATTGACTGAGTGCATCCGATACAAGTCCACTATGGAAAATTCAAAGGAAAACCTACTTATCCAGATATAGTTAGTCTTTGCTTGTAGATCACACATTTGTCCGTATCTTTTTTGATGAAATAGCCATTTGTCATTCATGTGGGGGATTGTTGGGTTCTAAGTGATGAAAGGTGAATGAAAAATAGAGAGAAAAGTGAAAATGTGAGTTTACTTTATAAAAGTGTGCTTCTCCCACATTAGTGGGAGAAAGAAACATTTTTGTGCTTAAATTAAGAAGCATTTCTTCATGTGGATAGTGAAGCAAGAAGAAGACAAGCCTAGCGTCGTCGTCGTCGTCACTTGCTCGGTTTTGGCTTCGGCTTCGGATTCAGATTTGGATTTGTAAAACAATCGAGAGATTAATTCAATCGAGAGATTATCTTTTTAGACAAAATTCATTTGAAACTTGAGAATTAGTGATGTTTTAATCCAAAAATCCGATATAAATTTTTTTTCCATTTGCGGACACACACGAGCATGTACGGACGCATGTCACAACGCACCTCGAAGGGATGCGACCCTTCGAGGCATTGTTGGAAAGCGGAAAAGTGACCGGCGGGCGACCTCAGGTTAGACAAAACTTTCTATTTCGGGTAAACATACGACCTGCGGACGCAGGTCGCCATCTGAGGTTGCAGGTAGGTCCGCAGGTCAGCCCGATGTTTCAAAAATTTGCACCTTATCATGAACCATCATTTCTTTCCAGAAGCAACACCTTTTGTCTATAAATACCTGATTTTTTCTCAGGTATTGGCACGGAAATTTTGAAGTAAAAACACTCTCTTCTTCTTGAAAAACTCAAGTGTGATTTACAAATCGTTGAGTGAGTTCGTAGTTTGGCAAATTTGAGGTAACACTATTTGCTGAAGTGAATCATTTTATCCTGAGAGGATATATTCCATTAACCTTGGGTACTTGAGGGGAATAATTTTCTTAAGGACACACCGTGAATTCGGTAGACTTGATTCTTTCATTTCTTCATCTCTTTCTTTATGGTTTCTCTATTTTCCAGAAAATAGTTTGAACTTCATTTTGATTGTTCATAAGTTGTTTGAACTTGTGTTTGAAGTTTTTATTGTAAATACATATTTTGTACCCGGAAAACAACGCATTTTAAACTACTTTTTCCATTAAAACTGAATAACAAGAAAGTAGCCCTTAGTAGGAGGGAAGTGACTCTTCAATCACATCCTAAATATATGTTGCTCGCGAATTTACAAAAATACAGTCAAGTGTGTATCAAATCTTCCAAAAGTTACGTATTTTTGGAAGATCCAACACGGGTGCAACAACATTTTTGAAGGGTCCAGGCAACATAGTCCTAAATTACAGGGGGATTACATAGCAACACAGATAAAGCCTCACTTGGGAGGACAGAAAGTAACGAGATATCGCGGAGCCCTACATGTGTAAAGGCTGGAAGAATCATCAAATGCATAACTATAAGCTTTGGGGCAAATAGCCTTAAACAGATTTGCAAAAACAGTTGGCTTGCAAGTTTTGGGATTTGCATATTGTCCTGTGCAGCAGTACTTTGGTGATTGTATAGCCAAACAAGCACTTTTGCACCCTACCACTCTATCTCCAGATTTCACTTCCAATGCTGATGGACAACATATGTTTAAATCAACTTCACACTGCGCTATGCCACAGCCAACGCCCCCTCCCACAGGCTTCATCGACACTGGCAAGTTAAACCCATCGACTAAGCTCACATCGTAGAAATGTAAGGGTGAAGTCGATGAGCCTAGTGTCATTTCCACTATAGTAGCCGGGGGCTCACCTCCTAGCCCCCGGCACTGTAACTGGCCACCACAATTGCCTGTATCACATTTTCCTTTCCCATTTTTCGTCAAAATGGCAGTTCTGTCTAGCCCATATTCTCCCCGACCACTTGTCAGGCATGTCGAGGACTATTTGCTCGCCACTGCTGAGGTGAAACCCGCCATCTTTTAGAGTAGTCTGCCCTGCACCGCCGAGGATCCCGGGCCATATGCTTTCCTTGCAGTTGTTTACTAGAATGACTTGTGTTCCATCTGCAGTCAAATGAAAAACAATGTGGTAAAATTAGACAAATTCATTTTCTTACTTCACTACACACAAATGCGGAACCAGAATTTTGAGTTTATAGGTTCTGAATTCAAAAAACACGCAACTTATTGGGTTATGAACAAATTATATACATATAAAGTAAATTTCATAACATAAAACATAGGATTTTGACCAAAGCTACTAACATAGGATTTTGACCAAAGCTACTAAGTTCTGCCGAACATGACAATTAGAAAAAATGAGTTACAGTTAGAGAATTACCAGTGCTAAAAAGGAAGAGAAATATGCAGAGCAAAATATGGATAAGATAAGGTGAAATAAGCATTTTGGAATTGTATGACTAGAAATTGGATGATCAATTATGGACAAGGACTCGAGGTTTTTAAAGTACAAATTTTCTTAGTAGAGAACATTCCCCTTTTGTGGATAGTGCTTGTGTGCTCTCTTTTTGCCTCTTTTTCTTTTTAGTTTTCTATTCTTTCAAATATTTTAATGTGTTGTTTTGAGTTTTAAGGTTATTTACACCGGCGGTATAGTGTACGTTTTACTTATCAGGTCATTCAAAGAATATTTATAGGTGAGCTTTCTTAAAATGTGACATTTGTAATCTTGAAAATAAGATAGGTTATCTCCTACAATATGCAAATATAACTTTGATAGTGTAAAAATTTCTTATACTAACGGTGTATATAATTTAAACTCTTTCTTAACCTTTTCTTTCGAAAGAAATTAAAAGGCATATATGCATTGCTTCAAGTGGAGGACTTCTACTTCCAGTACTATTTTAATTAAATGGCAGTGGCAAATATAGTTCACATGGTTAAACTTTGAAGAAAATGGTGAATGGCTTTACAGGTCAAGATGATTCATGATATGTTTGAATGTCATTTATTAAAACGTTGTTGATTGGAAATAGTTTCAACATAGTTTGTCTCCAGGTAACTTTTTCTTTTTACCTTTTTCACAATGAAGTAGAATAAGCTAGTTGTTAATATTAAACTTATCAAAGAGAAGATCGTGATATTTGTTGAAAGTGATACAATCACACACATTTGGAGAGAGGCAAATAAATGTATAGATTTTTCGTCCAACGAAGGCCACAAACATGCAAAAGATTTGTTAATCTAGGAAGATACACTCAAAGATATAGAGTTTCTTCTCCAAGCAGACTTAAGTTATGTAGCTTATGAACGATGTTAAGAAATTTATTTTAAAAAGAAAAGAAACAAGATTGTTTTTACTATAAAGAAAAGATCGTTTTTAACTTTTTGAAATGTTGTGTAGTAGAAGGCTAGAAGCAATCTTCTTAGCTTTGTAAAGCAAAAGGGAAGGCCTCTAAATATTTATATCCTAACGTGATAAAGAACCGTCTTCTAATATCGGTAAGTAGGAGATTCTAAAAGAAATGATTTTAATACTAAATATTAAAAGAATATTACTCTTGACAAGGAAGATTTCTTTTAGTTGCTTAAAGTGTTAACCTATACATAAACTTCACAGTAGCTAGAGGTTAGATTGGAATCTGTCAAATCTCACCAGCGTAATGTGTCTTTTCTTGCAATCTTGTCTCTCTTTTCTTACCATCTTGTGTCGATTCTTTCCCTTTTAAGTGAGGGTCTTGCTAGGGGTAAGGTCTGTGTACCCCAGATTCCACTTGTGGAATTACATTGGATATGTTTGTTGTAATAGGAAATAAAAATAACATAGAAAAGAAAGGAGGGAAGGAGGAAAATATCAAAATCGTCACTGCTATATCGATCACAACAATTGGAAGTTAATAAATCATAAAAGATTTTCATTTCATTTATTTTAGAATTTTATAGTTAGGAACTAATTTTCCCAGAGAAACATACTAGTTAAAGTCCCCTAAACCTTTAATCTTTAAGTGGAGAAGAATAGAAGTTCGAATCGTGTGGCATCGTAGTATCCATCGAGTTTCGCATCGTGTGTCGATGATGTCGATATCTCTCAGTTATTAAGAATAATGCTTAATTATAACTCCTCTACCATTTCTGCGAATGAGCTAGGCAACAGTGGCAACTGAATGAACTGGGCCATGATCTTTTATTTGTTTAGACAATTGCGTTGATCATGGAGGATGTTTCTAAACTGATTTCCAATTAAACTAAACTTCTCTTCTAGCTTTAATCACCTTTCATATAAACAAAAATAACGTATGTTCGAGGTTATTCTTTTCTCTCAAGTGTCATCATATATGCTAGAAAGTTCGACACTTGTTATTACCTGTCCAATTGATCTTTCATGTTCAAAGTTGCATATTATCTTGGTTTCTAGTCCTTTACATCACAAGTGCACTATTACATTCTAGTGCCAAAATGCAAACCAACAGCCTCCAACAGTTCTCAGTGCATGAGAGATCCAGAAGTTAACCCACATTTGTTTTGACGATGAAAAACGATAAAAATGTTCTTCCAGAGATAGACGAGATAAAAGTTGATAATAAGAAGACACTTCAATAACACCAATCTCAAATACAATATCACTACTCTGTCACTAGGACTAGACTCATTAATAAATCCTCACTTCATCTACCTCGACCTGTGAGCTGTGACAACTCGGTTCCATCATCCATGTTGGAACCTCTATCTATTGCCAAGGCTGTAATGTGCATATTGAAAACTTAGCCACCACTTGATAACAAACCTTTGATAGAAGACTCAGAAATAATATATCAAAGCTTAGGGCAAGCTAATATCAACCGACCTTCTCTAAAAGAGGTTCATTGCAACTCATATGAGGAAAAACTGAAACCTAATCTTCCTTCATTTGTGGATTTCAGTTCCAACTTCTGAAAAGGGCTGCCAAAATAAAAATCAATTTCAATCACATCCTCATCAACTTCAGTAAGCGAAGAAGATCTGAAGTATGGAGTTTACAGTAGATGGACAAGGTTTGCGAGCGTAAATTGGTATATAAATAAGAAAAAGAGAAAGCGCTTGGTAAAAGATGGTACCTGCTATTGGGATCGTAATAGAAGCCATTGATGGAGCCATCACTACAGGAGAAGCAAACATAGTAGAAACCAGCTATTGTCAACCCACAGTCTGTTCCAACGTTTACAAAGTATTGTTCTTTCCATCTCTGCACACCCAAAGTTAGAATGTTCACGTCAGGAGCCACAGTCAAGCTTCCTTACCAAATAATCAGTATCAGAAGACGTTACCATGAATATGTATGGGTAGTTACTCAGGTCCAGTGATTTACCGCCATCGGCCTCCACTTGGCTCTGGAAAGGGTCGAAATGATCAAGATAGCTGAATATCTACATTTAAGGGAGTAGCTTTGACTGCTTACCAGAAGGGGTGAGAAGGATGGAAACTTGGTCCAGTGCTTAATGTCATCATCTGATCTGATCATAAAGCCAAACCAATTAGATAAACTTCTATTTTTGTTAATTAGTCAAAACCATTTGGTAGGAGTATTGGTCAATGTATAAAAAGGAGGAGAAGAGCATACTCGGCGCCCCAGTTGCCAGTGAAGAAAGTATAGTTCTTGGTATCAACAATTTCCCCTTCCCAGAAAGTAACTACCTGACAATACCACAAAGAAGTGGTGTTATACTACGTTTTGGAGGTTTGCCCATGATAGAGATATAACAGAACACTCAGAATATATTGGTTAACACTCTTTTTACCAAAAGAGATGAATCACAGAAGATAAGTTACAGTTACATGCTGAAGACTAATCACAACTTGACGAATCACTTCCACACTGAGTAAGTTTATTCTCAATGAAAACGAAGCTGTAGAGATAGAGGGTTTGCACCTAGCTGTACTAGGTGTGTTGCCAGCCTTCTGCACTACTAGAATATATTGAGAATTAGGTAACTACTGATAGCAGAAGGAAGAAGTTCTGAAGGACAGACTAGAAGACCCAGCTTCGAGTAAACCAACATACAGATCTGTGTAGCCAGTTTACAGCCAAAGTGTATGCAGAATTAGGTCACTTCTATTTTATTTTTTAATAAGTGAGAATTAGGTAACTAATTGATTGATAAAGGTGAAAAAAGAGAAGAATGAGGTTGAAATAAGCGATAAAGCTTTGAGCACTGAACCAAACTCGCGTATTCTCAGAGTTCAACAAACATGTGTTGAAGAAAAGACTGAAAGGTTTAACAAGAAAGCAGCATTAAAAATAATAACAAATATTAAATCGTGTGAAGCAGAATTTTGATTTCACTTACACTTACTCATTCCTGAAAATTCCTTACTTTCTTGAATGAGTTATTTTGAAAAGAAACTCCCAGCAATACACATACGTTCCATCGAGACACACGCACTATGTGTTGGCCAAAATAACGTTCAATATGTCATAGGAGCTAAAAGTCCAAGGTAGACACCAAATTTATTTATTGTTTATTTGACTTCCTTCTCCTTTGCCCCACTCTCCATTTACAGGGTTCTAGGAAACAGGTCATTGAACTAGTGATTGTTCCCAAGGATCCACTATGAAACATTGGATCAAGGACCTCACCTCAAGAAAATTTGTCTACCCTTCTATCTAAAAGAGTTCCTAATGTTTTACACCTGGTGTATATGATGCCAGATGAGTTAGGTACAATTACAAAAGTATATCTCAAGGGAAATCTGTAAAAAGATTGAGTGACAGAACCCTTAACACAATCTACTTCACTGATATAGAAAGGAATTCAACAAATTCATCCAGCCTCCCTCCAAGTGCAAAAATATATTCTTTCATTATTGAGGATAAAGCATTTCTGTTCATTAGGTTTCAAAGCCTACGGTTTCTGCTACTGAATTACTCTATTCAACATATCCTCTCAAAACTCACTTGAGTTCTTTTCTTTGTGGGGGGCGGGGGCCGATCATTTGTTGGGTCAGATCAGCAAAAACTCCAGGACAAGGCAACAAGCACCAATTTCAGCTAATTGAAAAGCTGTCCTTGGAACTGGAGAACATGAACAAAAAATTCTGTGAGCTTGGAGGACAGAAAAAATGTATGTGAACTTGGAGTACTGCTCTGCTAGACCAAGGAGATTAATGGGAACCAAAGTAGCTGCAGAGAGAGAAAGAGAGAAAGAGACTACTAGTATGGCCAAAAAAAAAAAAAAAAAAAGAAGTAAACTGCTCTTTCTTCATGAAGAGCAGTTTATAAATTTTTCCCCTTTCTTCATCTGAGGTAGTGGTATGGACTGCGTACACTTTACCCTCCCCAGACCCACGTTGTGGGAATACACTAGGTATGTTGTTGTTGTAGTTGTTTCCTGGGTGGTGAGGTTGAGAAGCGTTTCTTTTATGTTATAAAAGTAAGAAACAATGGCATGTAAAGTCCAACATTTTAAAAAAAAAAAAAAAAAAAGGATATACTAGAACAAACCGGAACCAAAATCATCAACGGCCATTTTTTAAACGGGAATCAGAAGTATATTATTTTCTCTGCACTATAGCATCTACAGCAGACAATTACAAATAGGAAGTTTGCTTCAACCAGAAACTCTCAGATATATTATTTAGATTGTTGGCATAAGGCATGGAGAGCATCTACAGCAGACAATTACAAATAGGAAGTTTGCTTCAACCAGAAACTCTCAGATATATTATTTAGATTGTTGGCATAAGGCATGGATAGTGATTTTTGAAATATCCTGGGTGAAGCAGCAAAAAGTATAGGACTCGTCGAATAAAACTTGTTACCCCGACACCACTTGGAATCATAGGAGAAAAATTAGACCAGTTAGATTAAGACTATTTGTTCACCTATCAATGACATTTGAAGCAACGTCTTCCCACCTGTGTAGCTTCATACGAATGCAGCCAAAAGGTTAAGCCTTCAAGAGCTGCCTATTCTTTTTTCTTTAATGTAGCTACATATTCATGTATCAAGGAAATTTAATGAGAAAGAAAAGGGAAAAGAGATCTAATGCTCATTCAAGTAAAAACAAAGGCTTCTTACTGGTGTATCTGCCATAGGAACATTAAGAGCTTCCATTGTACCACACAAATATCCATGATCAAGGTCACAACCTTGAATTCGCACATTCACTCGCCAAGCTTCATCTTTTTGCTGACTAGAGACGTTCTGAGTCCCAGAAAATGCCTGGAATAAAGCAATGCAGTGAAAAATGATGAAACTTCGCACTTGTTTGACAAGCTGAACAACCATAAACTGTAAGTTGTAATGCTTCACCGCTAACTTAATAGTCAAAAGGTACAATCAGAAGGAAGGATTGAACCACCATAATGCTCTTTTCACGATTAGCCAAAATGTGAGAGTGAGAAGTGTTCCCCCTTGCAGCTGTTGATTGGTGGGTCACTGGGTCTATCAGATGGATACTCATAATGCTTTGGTGGAAGGTGACTTTTTTATAAAAATGGCCTACATGGCTTCAACTCACGGTATTTGCAGCTAGGAAAAGAACAAGGTGTGTAGTAAATCACTTAAGGGTCTCAATGTGTAATATTCTGAATCCTCATTACTAATAGAATCCAAATGATCTCTGGATTGATCAGAAGATCCTTTCAGTTGGCTAGAATCCGTTACTTGAACGAAACTAGATCTTGTGGAATCATATTGATATTTGACGATACATTATGTACCTTGCTAAAAAAGGATCCTAGTTTGCTTACTGAAGTTAGATTTCAATCAAAGCAAGCATGACTAATCTCAGTCTACCAAGAGGTTAAGCAGCAACATTCTGATCATTCTCATCTTATATAATTAAGATATGATACAACAAGCTAAGAAAAAATTTATCGAAATCAGGTAGAGAGGAGCTCAGATTTTTCTCTGGTATAAAGTCCACAAGAACATAGAAACGATCACACTTCCATTGTTGAGGGAGAAAATTAAAAAAGATAGAACCAACAGGAGCAGACAAAGAAAATCAAAAAAAGCAGAAGCTAACCTGTCCAACACTTAGAAGTGTACAGGCCGAAGGTAAAGTATTTCCTGAAGTTCCACCTTTGCAGTAGAAACAAAATGAGCATTTCAGTCGTGCAACAACTACGTTACTACTAACAAACACAAATCATAAACACTACATACTAATACAACAACAACATACCAATGTAGTCCCACAAAGTGGGGTCTGGGGAGGGTAGAGCGTACACAGACCTTACCCCTATCTCAGAGGTAGAGAGGTTGTTTTGATAGACCCTTGGCTCAATGAAAACAGTCCAAAGCAGAAATCAGAAATTGAACAAACCCAATTCAAATTACACTTAAATCATCGAATTGGGCAAAGTGAGTGGCCTAAATCTTTTAAAGGGAATCTTCAAATAGAAAAGGGCAGCCCGGTGCACTAAAGCTCCTTCTATGTGTGGGGTCCAGGAAAGGGCCGGACCACAAGGGTCTATTGTACGTAGCCTTACCTCTGCAGGGGGCTGTTTTCACGGCTTGAACCCATGACCTCTCACGTGGCAGCAACTTTACCAGTTACTCCAAGGCTCCCCTTCGGAATCTTCAAATAGAAAATAAACAAAAAAGGATGCAAACTTTGTCTGATTTTCAATGTAAAAACAACAATACACATAGTGTAATCCCACAAAGTGGGGTCTGGAGAGAGTAGAGTGTATGTAGACCTTACCCACTACCTTAGAGAGGTAAAAAGACTGTTTCCGATAGACCCTCAGCTCATTTCAATGTAAAAACAACATCAATATATCCAGTGTAATCCCACAAAGCGGGGTCTAGGGAGGGTAGCAGACCTTACTCACTAACCTTATAGAGGTAAAGAGGCTGTTTTCGATAGACCTCTACTCATTTCAATATAAAAACAACGAACAAATAAATCGACATTGAGCTGATTAAACTAAATCCTAAATATTAAACCCAATTTCTATATCCATAATCAAAATTGCAAATTCGATTAAAAATAAAGGTAAATTTAATTTAAAAAAATGAGAAATTAATTGGAAGTTGATTACCTGAAGGCTGAGAAATTGCGGAAGAAGTCTCTACCACTCTTACAGGCATTTTGTGGTCGGGTCGCCTCTATCGTTATCTTTTTCGATCCAACTGATCTAGTCGGTGAAGTGGAAAACTTGTTCACCCTCCCAGTTTCGGAATGGCTCTAAAATGGACGAATGTTTGATATTTTTTCCACCTAAAAAAAAGTTATTAACAAAAGGAAAAAGGCTCATATATGCCATCGAATAATTAAAAATGGCTTATTTATGCTATTCGTTAAAAGCTTGGCTCATTTATGCCATCACCATTACAAAAAAGGCTCATTCATGCCTTTTTTTTAACAATGGTTTTTTAAAAAGGAAAAAGGCTCAAATATGTCATCGAATTATTGGAAATGACTCATTTATGACATCCGTTAAAAGTTTGGCTCATTTATGCCATTGCTGTTACAAAAAATTCACCAATTATAGAATTTTTTTTATTTTTACTTCAAGTACAATTTTTTAAGAATTTAAAAAATTGTGTTTCAATAACTAATTGATTCGTTGTTTGAAATAGTTGATGTTTGTTTTGGGTTTGAATTGGTCTTGAGATTTGCAGAATTGTGTTCAGCGATTCCGAAGAAATTGAAAATGGATGAACTCTTTACAGTGCCTATAAAGGAGTTACAAAATGCATAGAAATATTTTGGCCGGAGAAATCGATATTTTCTTATTAGGAATTTTAAAATTTCTTTGGTTGATTTAATTAATGATGTGGAAGAATTATTGTTGGCTACGTGTACAAAATGGTTTTGCAAAAAAAACCCAAATTGGACTGTTAAAAAAAATGGCATGAATGAGCCAAACTTTTAACGGATGACATAGATGAGCCTTTTTTAAAAGTTCGATGGCATATTTGAGTCTTTTTTCTTTAATTAATGATGTGGACGAATTATTGTTGGTCACGTATACAAAATGGTTTTGCAAAAAACCATCAAACCGGACTGTTAAAAAAATAGCATGAATGAGCCTTTTTTGTAACGGCGATGGCATAAATGAGCCAAACTTTTAACGGATGGCATAAATGAGCCATTTCCAATAGTTAGATGGCATATTTAAGCCTTTTTCCTTTTTAAAAAATCACCGTTAAAAAAAAAGGCATGAATGAGCCTTTTTTGTAACGATGATGGCATAAATGAGCCAAACTTTTAACGGATGACATAAATGAGCCATTTTCAATAGTTCGATGACATATTTGAGCCTTTTCCCTTAACAAAATGACCATAAAAATGGTGTTCTTCAATTTTTTGACTTCGCTTAATAAATAAGAGAGATATTCTAACTTTTGATCATTAGAAGTCACATTAATGATATTTTAAAACAGGAAATCTACACAATTGACTAAAAGTTTTTTTTATCTAATTTTTGCTCATACGGTAAATGTTCAAGACATTTTAAGACAGAAACACTGCTCAATTGATTAGAAGTTATTTGTATATGCAGAAGTTAGAACTTAGTGTTATTGCCTATCAAACATAAGTTCTAACTTTTGCCCATAAAACAGATATTCAAGATATTTTAAGATATTGTTCAATTGACCACAAGTTGTGTCTTATATAAGTAAATGTTAAAACTTAATTATCGGGGACAAAAAAATCAAAATCACATATTTTAGGAGACATAAATTCAAGACCGGACATTTAGGGAAAAATTCAAGACCAGGCAATTTGGGGGACACTAGACATAATTTCCTGCCGAGTTTCATACTTTAACCATCACTCTCTTTATATATTAAAATATATCTCGATGCTGAATTGTCTTACACGCGTCTATTGATGATTGAGAACAAATATTTAATCAACTCAACATAATTATAAAGTGTATGTTCATACATAAAGCGAGTAATAATTTATGTGGATAAAGAGCACAAGCATAATTGCGATATGAAACTCAAAAATAATGATACTTTAAATGTATTTTTTTACCCTTTTAACTTTTTTTTCTTCAAAACATATGCTCCCTTTTGGTTTAGTTTTGAAAAACATTTTAGGAAACAAATGTAGAAAAATGTTTGTGTTGATTTTATTTGATTTGGATAAGTAAGTTGATGTATTTGATAAAAGAAATTGATAAATAATATAATAATAGCTTCCTTTTTTGATGATTACTTACCCTAAAAGTAGGGGTGTACATAGATCGGGTTGGTTTGATTTTTTATTAAAAAAAAATAAATCAAACCAATCACTCGGTTTATTAAATTTATAAACCCAATCAAACCAACATAAAATCGATTTTTTCGGTTTAGGTGTTAGTCGGTCCTTTTGATTTTCTCGGTCTTTCAATTTTTCTCGTTTTTTTCTATAATCTTTAATTTTTACAATTATATTATGATTGAAAACAAGATCAAATATGTTTTCACTCATATGCTAGTGGAAAACTACAATTATGAAAAAACGAGTAGTGAAGAACTCTCTTGAAACTAAAATGTAAGATGAAGAGTGAAAAATTTTAGGTTTTAAGTTAGGGAAATTACTTAATACCACAACTTAACTTACCTAAACTACTTAAAATCCCTACCCTTTTAATTAATTACTAAAAATCCTAATTTACATTCTCTCTTTTTAAATTTTCAGATACATCACTCTCACCGTAAAAATTCGAATACATTAATTGTCACCCTAAAAATTTGGCTGAAAATCTTCTCTCCATCAATTTAATACCCATTAATATCTAACCTACTCCTTTTTCAAAAAATTTCCAGTAAACAAACGGCTCTTCACCCAAAACTCAACCTCCATCTCCACCCTTCGTTTTCTCTTTGTTTTCTCTTCCCTTTGCTTCAATTTTCCGATCGATTGAATTTCTATCAGAAGATGTCGTAGTCAATCATAGAGAAATTGAGTGGCGGAACGAAGAGTTCGTCACCATCAACAACCCAACTTCCATCTCCACCCTTCATTTTCTCTTTGTTTTCTCTTCCCTTTGCTTCAATTTTTCGTTCGATTGAATTTCTATCAGAAGATTTTGTAATCAATCATAGAGAAATTGAGCGGCGGAACGAGAAGTTCATCACCGTCAACTAATGTTGTCGGAGAATAGCTCTCCGAACGACACACACAGCCACCCTAAACAAGGTACAATAATGATGTATATAACTGAGATTTAAGGTCCTGATACATAAATATTTATGTATCAGAAGACGCAAAAAAATGAATGTTCCGACTAAAGAAAGCAAAGGCGTTTAAGATACATCAAGAGATTTTCTTAAGAAGGTAATAAAGTTATGTATCGGAAGACACAAAGCTCGTGCTTCAAAATGAAAAGATGTTGAAGTTACAATAAGAGAACCTCTTACAAATGTAATATTTGTTTGTATAAATAAAATACTCTAAGATACATTAATAATGTTATAAGATACAATTTATATTTATATGTCAGATACATCTACAAATTATGAATCTCTCTTGATTATATTTCAGATCCATTTAAGAATTATGTATTTCTTTTAATTTACGTCAGATCTATGTGTAAGATACATTTAAGAATTGATTTTATATATTATTTTTGCTTATAGAGTAATGTATCTCAACCAATAGCTGTAAAATGTAATGCATCTCAAATATTATAATCTGCAGATAGATTTATTAACAAACTTATACATTAATTGATGAGTAACCAAGTAGTAATGTAAACTTTTATATTATAATGTATCTCAATGCAAGGTATGAAGTATGTTATCGAAGAAACTCATTACGTATCGTTCACAAAAAAAAAAATGAGATGCAAAGAACAGAGAAGAGAGAAGCTTGTTTCTACTTGAAGAATGAAGATTTTTTTTTTTTGAAGTCCAAAATTTGAACTAATTGCGTTATTCTTGGGATTTTGAGAGTACAATACGATAGATGCCGCGTGATTTGCTCCAAAAATAAAAAGATTTCTATTATTTTCCCTTTTTAACGCGCATTAATTTCTTGTTAGGATGTATCGGTTGTCAAATTATGTATCCGAAAAATCAAAATCAGGGATTTTACGTAATATTGTTAAAAGAAGGGATAGGGAGTAATTAGGGGTAAACTTGTTGGGATTTATGTAAGTCTTCCTTTTAAGTTTATATTGGGCTTTGAATCATTTAGTTATCAACTAATAGACAAATATTACAATTTAAAGGCCCAAATTTGAATATATATCTATATCTACTTTCTAAATATTGAAAATTAATAAAACTAATTTAAAAAGTATTTAGAAAGTAGATTATAATTAATATTTTTATGTATAAAAAGTTAAAATTATATATATTATGTCGGTTTGGTTTGGGTTCGGTTTGATTTTTTTTTTTTGTTAATACCAAACCAAACCAAGAATGGTTGATTTATTTTTTTTCTAACGCCAAATCAAACCACAAGTCGATTTTTTTCTCTATTTGGTTTGATTTATTGGTTCGGTTTGACTTGGTGGTTTGATCTGTACACCCCTACCTAAAGGAAGTTGATCATTCCAAGATTTGTAATCTACCAAATTGATTAAAACTAAAATTCATTTATGTTTCAATTTACTTTAAATTCTAAGTTGATTAAGTAAGTATTTTTATTAATTAATCATTTCATAATTTAACATATAGTACCTAATGGAGTAATTAATAATTTGACAGAAACTTTATATTATAGTTGGAAGAAGGACGAATAATGAAAGGAAAGAAGAGTAAGTTAAAGAGATTACTTTGAGAGATTTGATTTTGTAACTCTTTAAAAATTCATTTTTAATTTTTTTATGATATGTTTTATTTTACATATTTATGATCATAATTTTCTTCTTTTAAATTTTGTATTTATACAAACTTTATTGCATAAATTAAAACGAATGAAATACTTGTTAAATTGTTTGTCACATTAAAGTGTTGGTCCTTGGGCTAGCATATCAATACTTCCTCCGTTCATCTTTACTTGTTCATATTTAATTTGACACATTTATTAAGAAATATTTCATTCGTTCACTTTTACTTGTCACGTTTTGACATGATACATCTATTAAGAAAACAATAATTGGTATAATGAGTTTACAATATTGCCTCTATTAATTGATGTTTAGTAATAGGTATTGAAAAATGATTTGGAGAATAAGTAATTTAATGCTAAGTGTAAAACATGATTTTTTTTTCTTTTCTTGATTTGTCAAAAATATCAAGTAAAAATTGAAATCAAATTAGGAAAATAGTGACAAGTAAATTCGAATGAAGGGAGTAATAAATAAAATGATAATTTTATTATATTACTTATATTAATTATAAGTCATCTAAAAGTTGAGAAATAAATAGTAATTAATAACAATGATAAAATAAGCATAAAGTGGTAAGTTATCTCTTGATTTTTCAAATAAAATAAGTAAAGTGGAATAATTATTTTTTATTATATTAAATAAGTAAAAATGAACGGAGCGAGCAATGATTACCACTCGTAAAAACATTGCTCAACGTCTGAAAATATGAAGATTTCGCCATTTCAACAGTGACATGGAATATCAAATTTGGTTGACCAATTTTCTTTTCACAAGTCTTATAAAGCAGGTAGACCCAATTCTACAAAAAAAAATAATTTTAAGGTCTTGCCAACTTTGGAGGCTTTCTAGTAATATGTATGACTTTTAGATTGCTTTCACATGGCATTTAAAGGTTTAAGTTAATCATCAAACAGTGTGATAAGATGTATAAGATTTCTTTTATTTGTAGTATTTAAAGCTAATTTGATCATCAAACAGTATGATAAAATAAATAAGATTCTTTCGCTCTTTATCACAAATCTCGAGTTCAAGTTCTAAAATAAAAAAATCTCAAACATAAAGCCTTCCCGTCTAATAAACCCATGCAACATACAATTAACTTAGCTAAATCTACTAGTATATTTCAAATATCAAATGATTATATCAAACAAACAAAAAAAAGAATTAAAGGTTAAGTTTATGCCATTGACGAATCCATTGGGATTAAAAGAAGGCCCAGTTGGTGATCTTCGAACCCAATAGTTTTGGTTCTACTTTTATATGCATAAAACATTGACCAAGTGTATAAATAATTGATTCTGAACCATAAATCAAACGAATTACGATAGAATCTCAAACTCAAACTTATAAAATTCAAATTTTGACTCCACGTCTGTTCAATTATGGTCCTTGAAAATGAAATCCACTGAGTTGTCTAGCTTTTTCAGTTGGAAGACAAGAAACAAAAGTAGCAGCGTGAACAACACTGGTGGCCTCATTTTAGTCATCAAACATCATGACTGCTACTGCTAGAGTTTGTCAACTCTCATTAAAAAAATAAAAAAGGAAGTACCAAAAATTTCAAGCCATCTACGCATATACTTTCAGAAAAATATTGTTCAAATTCAGAATTTTCCGCTGCTCGAAATTCGGGTTGAGGAAGTATTATAGCTAAATTCCATAAAACTATGATATGGTCCCTAGTTACTCTGCAGTCATAGCTCCTAGAGCCCCAATTCTGGTGAAGCTAAACAAGTAGACATTATCAATTGCGAGTAAGTGGCGCATCCAAAATTTAGACGTTGTAAGTTCTGAGTCAAAAGAATAAATTTTATAAAGTATATTTAATTCTACCTATACTTGTTTTCGTACATATACATGTAGGTTCAATATCAAAATATTGGGAATCTTTTGCATAAATTCCTTTTGGCTTTGACCCCTTCTTAATGTTATTGTGGTCGACAATATATGGTATCTGTGAGGTAGTTAAGGACTTGCCGGTTTATTGAGCCTAATAATTTTGACTCAGATTCTATATACATTTTAAAAACCTATCTAAGAAGTACAAAGATTGGATATTATGGCGATTCGAACTGATCATAGTCAAATCCTAATTTGACTCCGAGATGCCTTTATATTATGTTAGAAACACACGTTATATGCAAATTCTGTTCTCATTCTCAAAGGAGCCCGCATAATCCTAATTTTTCTTTAAAAAAAAAAAAAAAGCAAATCCACTGGGTGAGGTGCCTAGGAGCCCGCATAATCCTAGGTTCCCCTGTTTGGAAGATTTTATATTCCCTTAGAAGAATTTATTCTAACAACTTCACCACTGAACTATTAGTGGCTGTTAATATTCTCTTTTAAAAAGAAGGCTAAGTTGAAATTATTTGCCTAGAGGCAATATCATCTAAATTACATTTTAATAAGGTAGGCATTATTTAATTTTATCTCCATTCATTTGTGGTGGCATCAGAAAATGCACTATGCTTTTGATGATATAAAAGTATTAAACCTTGCCTTTTGCTTAAGAAAACACAACTACTTCAGCACTTCTCTTTGTTGATCAATTTGCCTTTATCATTACTTCATTAGACTAGTGAAATATAGTTATGGTGATGGCTGACTCTAGAACCATATTTTTCAATGTTTGTTGACCACAAAGTTTGGTTAAATTTCCTATGATATACATGGGTGGAGTTAGGGCCACAAGGGGTTCATTCGAACAGGCTTTGTTGGAAAATTGCACTAAATATTTTATTGATATTACGATATCTAATATATGTTGAATCCCATTGCCTTATTCATGTGTTTACTTCTTCACATTTTGTTTCCTCTCAGTGAAAATCTTGGCTCCATCATTGACTCATTGATGATATGCACACGCAAAAAGAACTTTGGAGCAACCACATTTGTTCATAGTTACATCAATCTTTATCCTTTGTTCAACTGAAGAGAACTTAGATTATGCAATTGAGTCTTTATAGACTAGAATTGGTACACAGAGGTAAGACGAACAAAAGGAAAAAACCAATGTACATTAGAGTTCATCAGGACATGTTCCTGGAAAATATTGAGAACATTGCAAATGCTAGTTCACATCAGTATCTAGGTATTTCACCACTATATAGAAGTGGAAGTGGTGAAGTAGAAAACGAAACATTAGTACTACTATTTTCATTACATGTAAATGAACTTGACTTGAACATATTAGTTGATCCTAAAGAATTCCAACGTTCACTTTCATCGAATCCAAATCTTTCAAAATCATCGGAATCTTCGGCTGTGGGAGCCTCAGGCATCCCAATTTCACCTTCCAAGTATCGTACCACTTGCCTAATGCTCGGTCGCGCCAATGGCTTGTTATTTGAGCACATTAGTCCCAATTTTAGAACCATCAAAACCTCGCTCTCACTGAATTCGCCTTTCAACCTATAGTCCACAACGTCAAGAATTTTCCCTTCTCTCCATTTATCCCACACCAAATCAACTAGAACAAACTCTTCGGGTCCTGCTTTGTGTTCAATTGGCCTACGTCCACAAACCACCTCAAGTAACAAAGCACCAAAGGCAAACACATCAGTTTTTGTAGTGGCTCGTCCTGTTCTTGGTAATTCTGGTGCAAGGTACCCCAATGTGCCTACCACTTTAGTCGTGGATGGATTAGACCCATGCTCATACAATCTTGCTAGTCCAAAGTCTCCAAGCTTACCGTTTAATTCACCATCTAGTAACACATTACTAGCCTTAATGTCTCGATGTACCACGACTTGTTCATAGCCTTCATGTAAGTAAAGTAAACCAGAACCAACCCCTTTGATGATCTTGAACCTTTGTTCCCATGTCAATACCATTTTTGGTTGATCAAACAAGAAGTTATCCAAGCTTCCATTAGGCATAAATTCATACACAAGCAACAAATCGCCACGACGTCTGCACCATCCAAACAATTGAACCAAATTCCTATGACGGAGTCTTCCAATGCTAGCAATTTCAGACACAAATTCCCGCAACCCTTGTTTAGATTCATGGGAAATGCGCTTCACAGCGATTTGTGCTTTTGAATTTCTCAAAACACCCTTGTAAACTTTGCCAAATCCACCACGCCCGAGTAGTTCACTCTCCTTAAAACCTCTAGTAGCTTTCTTGAGCTCTTGATAGGAATATCTATGAGGACCAATCTCAAGCTCCCAAGGCTCAATCACATCAGCATTCTTGAACATCCAGATTAAATAAACAGCAACCAATATCAAGCTCAACGCGAAAACGGATGTTACAATTGAGATGACTATAATTAGGCCTGTGTGCTTCTTCTTAGGTCCAGGAAGTGATGGCAAAGAATCCAAGTCAAGAAATTTGGCTTGTCCATTTAACTTAAAGCTCCAACCTAGAACATAATGTGAACTAGCAAGCAAACCAGTAGCAGCAGAGAAGCCAACATACATATTTTCTTTGAAAATTGTAGAAAGGTCTAAATGATAAGATACAAGAGGAATCTTGGGTTTTGAAGAAGTTGGTGAAAGTGTGACATTAACTAATTTTGTAACAGAATCATATTCTACCCAAACAAGAAAAACTTTGCCGCTTTTAAGACTCAAATCTTGTTTCACTGACTGATCATCATTGAAGAAGGCAGCTGCAGCAGACTTATTGGACTCTAAGCTGTTAATATTAACACCAACATGGTTATCATTAATGTCTCCAAACTCGAAATCTCGTACCGTATCGAATTCAACAGCAAAAATATGGTTAGAGAAGTTACCAATATCACTTGCATTAAGCAGGCCTAAGTACTGGCTCGGAAGAGCTGTTCTGAAGTCTTTTGAGGGAGAAATCGTGAACGCTAGGCCATGGCCCCCGAGTTTTGGATACTCGGGGACTATGGCCAACGCGAAACATGTCGAGAAAGAGAAGGCAGTGGCATTACTACTAGAGTTCTTGAGGTGGAAAGGTGAAGAATAAAAAGCATGTCCCATTAGTCTACTTGTGTCATTTGTTAGCTGAATAAAGCCATTTTGGCCTATTTTTGCTGCTCCACTCAATGTTATGTTGTTGTTTGGTTCATTGAATCTTGTGTAAATGAATTCATCAAGCTCACATGAAGCAAGAATTGAGAAGGAAATGATAAAGCAAAGTAATATGAGAAAATTGAACATTTTGAATTACTTCAAGATTTCTCAGATCAGATTTCAAGATTTTGTTATGGACAGTGAGAGTTTTGTATTGTGAGAAAGATTTTCTTCATTTTTGTTATGTAATGGGCACATGGAGTTGAGAGGAAAGTCAGAGAAAAAAAGAAGGGTGACATTTATTGTTGCATAAGCATTGTGTTTGGACTAAACTGATATAGAGTTTCTTTTTATTTATAGCAAGTACAGTAGTAGTTTGTTATGATGTCTGACGCATTGAACCACTGGTTCATTATCACTATCCTTGACCAAAACAAAGAAACCTTTAGGAGTGTTGTTTGGTTGGTGGGACAATGGAAATAATTTCGAAATAAAATATACGATTATTTTATTTAGAATTAGGTTGGTAGGATAAGGATGTATTAAAATGATCGAATTAGCTATCCTAGGGAAAAAATGGGGTGGCTAATCCTATTAGTTATCCTTGTCTATCATGTCTCGCATATCAAACGAGCCAGAGAATCAGAATTTTCACCTTGTTGGTGAGAGTTCGATTTCACACGTTGTAATCTCCTTCCCTATTTTCCCTTCCCCTACCCAAAAAAGAAAGAAAAGAAAATCAATGCATAATTTGCACAAAAGTCAATTAAATTATTTTCTTAACATAAAATTACTCAACTGTGCTCAATCACAGAAAGTCATTAAATATATATATATTTTTTTTGTAATAAATAAGTATCATAACAAGTCACTGAGTATATCTTTTATAGCCAACAAAACATTCAATTTTGCTTAAAGTATCATATGAAATGTCTCTATCATTTCCTCTAATGCTTGCAAAATGAATTCATATTTTTTGTTAATTGGATGAGTGATATTTTAGATGTATAAAATGTGGGCTTCAACTCATATTTAACCTATAGGAATCTGAGTCAAGTGCCTTAGCTAGTCCAGGAAATTACATGGGATGTCCCCTATAGTGGGTGGCTTTGTATTTTTACTCCCCATAAGAAAAGTCTTTAAAGACTAACCTTCCTTCCTTTTTATGTATACAACAAGTACATTTTTACCCCTCTTCTCCTCAAATGTTTTTACTCTTTCCATGCTCATTTGTCTCTCAACTTTTTTTTTCTTCTTTATTTTTTTCTCTTTTTTACTGTTACTTGATTTTTTTTATTTTTTATTTTTTTAATTCATTTGTCTCAACCTTTTTTTTCTTTTATTTCTAAAACATTATTTATTTTTTATTTCTCTTTTTTTTAATTCATTGTCTCAACCTTTATTTTTTTTTATTTTTTGTTTTTTTCTTTTCTCATTTTTTTTCATTTTTCTCAAACTTTATTTATATTTTATTTTATTTTTTCTTCTCATTTTTTTTTCTCAACTTTTTTTTTTCTCTTATTTTCTTTTTTTCTTAACCTTTATTTTTTTCTTCTCTTTTTTTTTCTTTTTTCTCAATCTTTATTTTTTTCCTTCTTTTTTTTTTTTTCTCAGCTTCTATTATATTTTGTTAATGAACAGAGAATTAGATAATCCGCAAAAATGATCTTCTTTCTTTGACACCAAAGTAAACTTAAGGACATGACTTGCCGTTTGGAAGTTCTTTGGGATAAGTCTTGCCTCTAAGGAAAGAGTTATAGAACATCTCATAAATAAAAACACAATATGGTAGTGTCAACTCTTGCCCATGGGGCGTAACTTATTTTTTTAAAGCCCTTGGTCTAAGTCTTGCCTCTAGGGCAAGAGTTATAGAGCATCTCATAAATCAAGACACAATGTGGTAATGCCAACTCTTGCCCATGGGGCATAATTTGTTGTTTTGAAAGTCATTGGACTAAGTCTTGCCTCTAAGGCAAGAGTTATAGAGCATTTCATAAGTCAAAACATAATGTGGTAGTGTCAACTCTTGCCCATGGGGCATAACTTGTTGTTTAAAAGTCCTTGGGCTAAGTCTTGCCTCTAAGGCAAGAGTTATAGAACATCTCATAAATAAAAACACAATATGGTAGTGTCAACTCTTGCCCATGGGGCGTAACTTATTGTTTGAAAGCCCTTGGTCTAAGTCTTGCCTCTAGGGCAAGAGTTATAGAGCATCTCATAAATCAAGACACAATGTGGTAATACCAACTCTTGCCCATGGGGCATAATTTGTTGTTTTGAAAGTCATTGGACTAAGTCTTGCCTCTAAGGCAAGAGTTATAGAGCATTTCATAAGTCAAAACATAATGTGGTAGTGTCAACTCTTGCCCATGGGGCATAACTTGTTGTTTAAAAGTCCTTGGGCTACGTTTTGCCTCTAAGGCAAGAGTTATAGAACATCTCATAAATAAAAACACAATATGGTAGTGTCAACTCTTGCCCATGGGGCGTAACTTATTGTTTGAAAGTCCTTGGTCTAAGTCTTGCCTCTAGGGCAAGAGTTATAGAGCATCTCATAAATCAAGACACAATGTGGTAATGCCAACTCTTGCCCATGGGGCATAATTTGTTGTTTTGAAAGTCATTGGACTAAGTCTTGCCTCTAAGGCAAGAGTTATAGAGCATTTCATAAGTCAAAACATAATGGGGTAGTGTCAACTCTTGCCCATGAGGCATAACTTGTTGTTTGAAAGTCCTTGGGTTAAATCTTGCCTCTAAGGCAAGAGTAATAAAACATCACATAAATTAAGAAGCAATGTGGAACATCACATAAATTAAGAAGCAATGTGGTAGTATCAACTCTTGCCCATGGGGCATAACTTATTTTTTTGGAAGGAATCGAAGAAAAGAAAAAAAAAATGATAAAAGTTGAGGAAAAAGAAAAAATATTTTTTTAAAAAATAAAAAATAAAAGTCAAAGAAAATACAAAAGAGAAAAAGAAAAAAAAAGAAAAAAATTGAAGTTGAGTGGAGAAAAAGAAAAAAAAAATTGAGAAAAAAGACAAAATAAAGAAAAAAAAATGACAAAAATAAATAAATAAATAAAGGCTGAGAAAAAAAATTTTTAAAAAAGAAAAAGAAAAAATAAAAATGAAAGAAAAATAAAAAAGAGAAAAAAAATAGAAGTTGAGAGGAGAAAAGGAAAAAAAAGTAAAGGTTTAGAAAAACTAAAAACTAAAAAAAAAAAAGAGTGAGAAGAAAAAATAAAAATCAAAGTAAAATTAAAAAAAGAGGAAAAAAGAGAATAGAAGTTGAAAAATAATTAAGCATGAGGGAGTTGTTTAAAAATATTTGAGGTATAGAGGGGCAAATAGGTATTTGTTCAATACATAAAAAAGAAGGAGGGGTAGTTTTGCAGGATTTTTGTTATGGGGGACAAAAAAGCAAAGCCACCCACTATGGGAGACATTTATGTAGTTTACCCTAGCTAGTCTATATTGCTACCTCCTGATGGCGGGTTCGAATCTCCCACACAATATTTTACTATCAAAAGGTTGTTGTGGAGTAATAAGTACTCCTTCATCGTTAGTCAGAGGTCTTGTGTTCGAGCCCTGGGTATGGAGTCGTCTTTGGTAGGGAGCGTTGTACCCCCCATAGTGGGACTTTTCGGTGCAAATTTGGATTAGTCTATCTTCAATGTAGGTACCGAACACTGGGTGTGAAGCAAAAAAAATATGAGTTAAGTGCCTAGGGGAGTCCAAATTGAAGTTCTCTGGGTTCAATCTTAAGATTCTTAGCATTAAACTCATTGTATTTTTAAAATTATCCCTTTACATATATACTATTTGTTACAATTTTGATATTTTTTTACACATAAATTTATACTCCGCATCGAAAATTATGAATTTAATTGAGTTACGCTACGCTTCCGAGTAAGTGTGGGTAAAAACGGATATGCCTCATACTAGTTTATAATTTCCAAATTTTCGACACTAAAATATTTCATATTTAACCACCACTACTAGTTCATTATTTATAGAACTCTCATACATTTTTTTTTTTGGTCAAGCATACCAGGTAAGTTAGATGATTAGATATAGAATTTATCATAATCATTTTATTATGAGAAAGTTTTTGATTTATGTTCAACTTTGGATTTCTTGTAGAAAAAAATGGAGAAGATTCTTTATCTTTCTTGTTTATGTAATGTATCATGTATGCAATGTATCTTTAAAAAAATGTGACTAATTGTTATAGATGTGACTATGAATCTTATCCTCAATTTTTCCATATCCTATGTTAGTTTTAGTTACTGTCTTTAAGTTTTTTGTGTTAGCTCGTCTATAGTAATATTGGGTGAAGATCCTTAAGGATTGTAGAACGGGACAAAAGGATCTCTCCGCGAATAAGTACCACATGATGAGCCCTGAACTCGACACCATCAACATATAATCGTTTGTTTCTGTGATATTTACTATTACAAGTAGTTTGTTTTTGCAGTAAAATTATTTTATGTACAATCATATTGCTAGAAAACAGGTTATTACCTCAATTGTTGGTGACATAATTGTAATTTTCTGAGAGTTCAAAAAAGAAACAACTTTATACTTAATGATTGTGGGAAGGATCTTATTGATACTTGGGTCTTTTTTTACGATGTATAGCATTGACTTTAGCTTTAATTTGCTGCTACTAAAAGCTTAGTAAGGTTTTGGCTTTAGGAGATAAAAGTGGGCTGAAATCGTTTGTTATCCAATTCATATTCAATCTATTTTGTGACCCAACCCTTTTTGGTTTTCCTGTTTTATTTTTGATCTTTGTATACTAATAGTGACGTTATAAATATTTTTGCAATATCAGTCATTTAAAAGCTAGTTATATGTTACTTTCTACAATAAGTGTAAATTAGTATAACATAAAAGATAAATTAATAAGTATATATGCTACAATAAGTTATAAATCGTTACAGTACTTTTATATGGTTATGAAGTTCCAGCAAGGTGGGTCAAGGGAAAGGCTAGCTAGTAAATTTGTTGCTTTAAACCCCAAAAATTTGAGGTCTGTTGTAAAACTAATAAGTGTGGATGTCCACTACTCTAGAAATTTACTCCCACTACTTATCTCCATTATGAAGATAACCTCCACCATTCATCACCATTATTATTATAACCTTACACCTCCATAACCTTCTTCATTATGTTCATGGTTAATGTCATGTTTATGACAACCTTTTGAATGTTTATGACAACCTTTTGAATGCCTCTATGTAACACTATAAATAGAGGCATAAGAGTTCATATTGTATAGACTTGTATACTTTGATTTTTGAAAGAATAAGAAATCTCTCCTCTCTTCATCTCTCATTTCTTGTCTTATATTGCTTTATTATTTAACACGTTATCAGCACAACACTCTCATCAAGATCCAAAGGTAAGTTTGGTAAGTGATTTTGGTTGTACGTGATTCTATTAGTCTTTCTTCGTTTTTCTTTTGATTCTTTGAATTATGTTTGATAGTGATTTATAGAAGTTTTAATCATATGGCATATTTGGGAACAGATATGATAATAGGGGTTAGTATTTTTCAAAAGTGGGTGATATATTCATTTTAATTCTGCTCTTGCAAAACTAAAAGTGTTTAGATTTTATAAATTATTAATTCAATATTTAAGTATAACGTTTGCAGCCATGGATCATGTATGTTATTATTTGGGGATAATAAAAATAAGTTAATAATTTAGTAGTCAAATGATGTTTAAGCAAAATCCTCCAAGATTTCAACGTCTATTTTATTTTGCTTTTCTTTATATATTGTTCTTTGTTACTAATATATTTTGTACAGACTTGCTGGATTTTTCGTGGTAGAGACATTTCTATCTTGAAAGTTTATTTTGTCACTTTGGTACATCAAAGCCATAACCACTAAAGGTGGTATTATTAGGCTCGAGGGTGAATCTCAGGACACTTTGGTCTATTATGTCAATTGATTGAGGGTAAGACGGTGGATTTAAGTCTCATTGCACCAAGAGGATAAGACTTCGGGTTAGTAGTCCCGATGCACTATGATGATAAGGTATTAAGTTTGAGTCCCATAAATTATGGCCTAAAAGCCATTATATTGGTAAGACGTTGGGTTCAAGTCCCAATGAACTATATTGATGACACAATAATGACTAAAGCAAAATAATATGTTTTTTAGAAAAGTCATGAAATCCGCCACATTGATTTGCTCCATTCTTTGATGCAAATGTGGTAGCAGTATATAATATGTCTGAAAGAAGACAAGTTGTTGAACATATAAATATGGGCATGGAAGGATAAAATAATAATGTCATCATTGTGGTAATAATAAAAGGAAGAACATTGTGGGTTCTCAAAATAGTCCTTCAAAAGTGAAGGTAATTTTTGACATCAATTTGGTATAAAAAGATCATTGGGCACACGATTATTGTTCGACCTAATTTGATAAGTTTTATAAATTCTCCATCAAAATAAAGAAATATAAAGTGATGGTACACTTGATCTTTCAAAGTGATGTTGAGATTGGTCATATAAATATGACAAATGTTTGGGCATGAAAATGAGCTTATAAAATAAATTATGAAGCACAAATGATTATAGTTCATTTTTCGAAGAGAATGTGACTTGTGATAAGCATTGTAAATGCTAGACCATTCTTAAAAATGAATGTGTCAATATGTGATAAATATTGTGAATAAGAATGTGATCATGGGTTGGATAAATACCACAACTCACCTCTATGGGAGGGCTGAGTCTTATCAAACGGTAAAAGAAAAAAAAAGTCTTGTCAAATATGGTATGATATGTTTTATTATGAACTATCGAAGGACAAAAGAAAGAAATAACTCTTTCATATAAAGGTTATGACTATAAAAAAAAATGAATGATATTGTGTGACTGCACAAATTTGTCATTGGTTGTGTACCTATGGTACGTCAAATATTTTGCAAGGTCTTGCTTATAAGAATTTTGACCATAATGAAAATAGTTTTCTCCCTAAAAGGAGATGTTCACCATGCAAAATGGTGTTATGGAAAATGTGGTAGTACACAAGTATTTAATTGTTGGGAAAAAGCTAATGTATTACTATATGGAGGAATGAAATTGTTCATGATATAAAAATTGTAGTAAGTCTCAAAAGAAACTTTTTAAGTTTCAAAGGAATTGACAAGAATAAATTATTATAATATTGAGACTGTAAAAATATTTTATATCTTCATATTACTACAATCGAAGCGGGTTATTAATAGTTATGTGAAAGGGTACCTGCCTTTTCCTCTTGTTTGTAGTATAAAAATATAGGCATGGTGATGGAATCACATGCGCAATAGTAAACTAAAAATTTACAGGAAATACATAAGTTGGCATATGACCGGCAGACCATCTCGGTTCAAATGTGATGCAAAAATAATTAAGGATTCATGTGGTTATATATTGTAGAAATAAAAGATTCTTCAAAAATTCTCTTATGTTGCTTGTTTTCACGATAAAATATTACACTGACTAAGATTGGAGTTACATCCCCTGAATTTTTGGAACGTACAACAAGGTGAACATGGGCTTGTTCACCTGCCATGTGGACCGTTTACTATTATATGATTTAATAGATGCATCTATGGTCGGTTACATGTGCTTTGTTATCAATTTGCAATTTGATTTTTGCAAGGTTGTTTGCTCAAAATTGTCAAATTAAGAGCATGGTTCCAAACTATAAGACTATAAAAGTTGATAATGCTAGTTGGTTTAGCAGAAATTGTGTGCCTCCAATCATAGCTGAACCATTGATTATGAGAACAAATCTCCCAAAAAGAAAATTTGGTATGAGACGTATTTTGTTAACATGTAGCAACACTTGTATGCATCAAGCCAACAAGGTTCCCCTATGTTGTTGGTTCAGGGTCAGGAACCAAATAAATCCATCTAAAAATTTGAATATGCAGCATCTGAATTAATTACTCCACCACGCACAAAGATGGATCCCCAAATAAGGTTGGGGTGAATGTTAGATTTTATAATATTAGGGGGAGATATGATTAATAGCTGAAATATATGGAATGAATTATCTAGATCCTCGTAAAACAAATAAACTTGAAATTCAAAAGATAATTCATGATTTGCAAAATATTGCAAGATTATTGCCAGATGCATTTGCAGACCCTATGCTATAATTCAGCTGGAAATGCTCCAATGAAAAGTCCTCGAAGGACGGAGTCTATGGCATGCCCGAAACGTGATAGATCAATTGGTTCCAAATGTAAAACTCCTTAAATAAGGAGAGGAGCAAATGATCAAGATGGTCTTGATAATGAGACAAGTGCTTTAGAAGAGCACCATGACATAACACTTCATAAAACCTTGACAAAGATTCAGGTACCTGAAAATGATGAAATAAAGAGATCTCGATAAGTTATGTCGTATTGGAACTGATATTAAATAACCGAAGACTGTATTTTTGGTATAATGTAAAGCTCAACATTATAAAAGGTGACGAGGATCTTGAATTCAAATCTGTCAAACAGTGAGGATAGATAAATGATTGGTCAAATAAAATACGTAATTTCAAGTATATTTTATTTCACTTGAAAAGTGATGTTTTGAAATTAGTCCATAGACTAAGGTATAATGTCAGTGGGGTACAAATAGGTGATTGTGCGAAAAGTAAAATAGTAAGATATAAAGTACGACTTGTGCCTTGAGGCATAAAGGTTATTCGCAAAAGTCCTGGCATTATTGTTTGGAGATGTGTTCTCCTGCGGTGGATGTAATAAGGTTTATTTAAATCTGGCAATGAATGAAAAAAACTTGAATGCGTATAATGAATAACTGTCATGTCTAGCTAGACAATATATATGAAAATCCTTGAAGGATTTAAAAATGTTAAAAGCGATTCCATTGAATAGTACCCCAATGGTTGTAATATCGCTTAACATAAAGAAAGATCTATTTCGATCTCATGAAAATGGTTAGAAAGTACCATGTATTTGTGCAATTGATGCACTTATATATCCTGTTATTTCTATACATGAGAAAATAATTTTTATTAATGTGTAGGAAAGACATAATTTCACTTTTATGTGAATATGCATGAAATCAAATGTTCTTGCTATGGATTTATTATTTCTAACAAATAGTGTCAAAGGATTGTTGGTTATGCAAATGCAGGAAGATTATGTGATCTACGGTCAATTTTAGTATCATGCAAATGAAAGTATCCACAACTTGGTTGTTGCTATGAACAAGTTCAATGTGTAAGTGGCTTGAGACGATGAGGTCACGAATAAAGTCATTTTCAAGAATGTATTTGACTGAGTTCAAAAGCTTAACATATCCAAGAAATAAGAAAATGATATATCAGGATGAGTTCAAGAATGCAACATCTTCATGAATGTGATTTGATCATAAAGACACTGTCAATATCAACATTTGAAAGTTGACATATTAGATTGGGATGCGTCATCTTTGAGAAGTGAAATGATGTTTGCATCAGGGGGAGTAAAATACTCGCTGCACTCTTTTTCCCTTGGCCTAGGTTTTGTCCTAATGGGTTTTCCTGGCAAGGTTTTTAATGAGGCAACTAACAACGCGTATTATAAGATATGTGTACTCTTTTTCCTTCACTAGGAATTTTTTTTCCCACGGGTTTTTTTTTTAGTAAGGTTTTAACGAGGCACATCATCTATGGACATCCAAGGGGGGGTGTTGTAAAACTAATAAGTGTGGATGTCCACTACTCTAGAAATTTACTCCCACTACTTATCTCCATTATGAAGATAACCTCCACCATTCATCACCATTATCATTATAACCTTACACCTCCATATCTTCTCCATTATGTTCATGGTTAATGTCATGTTTATGACAACCTTTTGTATGCCTCTATGTAACACTATAAATAGAGGCATAAGGGTTCATATTGTATAGACTTGTATACTTTGATTTTTGAAAGAATAAAAAATCTTTCCTCTCTTCATCTCTCATTTCTTGTCTTATATTGCTTTATTATTTAACAAGGTCCAAAACTTCTAATAATGGATTTTGAGATTCTTTTCTTAGACAATATTGAAGTTAGTAGATTTTTAAAGTAGAGATATTTTAAAATTTTGAATTAAGCTAATCTTTATGTTAGTAAATAAAATTTTATACAAAACATTCAATAGATATATTGCAAATGCATTGACAACATCTTATTAACTAGAATTAATCATTATCAATATAAATAAGAGGTCTTTATTACATCTAGATAACATTATTAAGATATTCTAAAAGATTTAATTAGCATGTATGTATCTTATTTAGGATACTTAGGCTACATACCATATGGAAACCATTTATTCTCCATGCATATAAAGTATGTAACATTTTTATAAAATTGAAAAGAGAAATTAAGTATTTTAACAAATATCCAATAATTTTCCACTTATTAAAGTCCAATGAATCAAAATATATTATGCATTTAGAAATAAATATATTGCTTCATTAAATTCTCTTGACACTTAACCTCTAGTATCAAATTTATAATTTTAAGCTATATGATGCACAATTGAAAAGAACGGTCAAAATATCAAAACATGAAACTTACAAGCAGTGTACAGTGAGTCTCCCAATAGTGTTACTAGTAAGAAACGACAGTTGGACAGATCCATTTAACCTGCAATCGAAATATAACCATAAAAGATATTATTGCAAGCAAAAATGAATGCAATAATGTGCGAGTATGATTGATGTTCCCCAAAACTATATATCCAACAATTAGATAGTAAAAGAATCTCTTTTCACAAAAAAGATACTATTACTATTTTGCAGACTCAATTGTGTTCTATAATATATCAAAGAGTGAGTCCAAAAGGAACTGATGCAACTAGTAATAGCACAAAATTTGCTTAAAATTTAACAAATATAGCTTGCTTTTATACTTTCAAGAAGTGAATGTCATTACGGTCCCAAAGAAAAAACAGATAGGAGTGGATTTCCTCTGCCATCATAAGTTTTAAATAAGATTAATCATTCACGCAATTGATCATCATAAGTTTTTTCCTAGCTTGAATCACATCGTTACCCATCAAATCATCAACTAATAAAGTTCTACCTGCTTGGTCTAAGGAAAAAACAGACTTGCACATGAAAGAGCACGTTAAGATCCTAGATAACTAAATACAAATGGCCATTGCTAATAACTTAAGGTTTAAAATTAAATGAGACAGTTCACACAATTAAATAAACTAAAGATGTGACCATGAATCTTATCCTCAATTTTTCTATTTCCTATGTTTCATTGTCAATTGTAAATAGATGTCAATTTTAGTTACTATGTCTTTAAGTTATTTATGTTAGCTCATTTATATAGTTGTATTGGGTGAAAATCGTTTTTTGCTGTAATATTTACTATTACAAGTAATTTATTTTTGTAGTAAAATTATTTAAAGTACGATCATATTGCTAGAAAACATATTATTGTCTAACTTATTTGTTACATAATTGTATTTTTCTGAGAGTTCAAAAAAGAAATAATTGTATGCTTAATGATAGTGGGAAGGATCTTATTGATAATTGGGTCTTCTTTTACTATGTATGGCATTGACTTTAGCTTTAATTTGTTGCTACTTTCCCTGTCCTTTTTAGTTGTCACATTTTTTTTCGAGAGTAAATTTGACTAAATTTTAAAACTAAATTAGATTAAATCAATTCGATAATTAAAAGTTAAAATTTAGATATTCAAAAACTATACAAAGAGTATTATAAATTGTAAGGTCTCTCATATCAATATGATGAAAAACTTCATGTTAAAATGTTGCTCAAAGTTTGTATCATTTAACTCTTAAAAAGGAAACTATGACAACTAAAAAAAACGAAGGGAATAGTAAGCTTTTGGCTTTACGAGATAAAAATAGGTTGAAATCGTTTGCTATCCAATATAATAAGGAAGACTTACATAAATCCAACTAGTTTACCCCTAATTACTCCCTATCCCTACTTTTATTAAAATTATAAAAAATCCCTTATTTTGCCTCTTTTGGATACATAACTAACCTTCCGATACATCCATTTCCGATACACTTGGTGAGAAATTTTTGCATTTAAAAAGGAAAAGTAACGGAACTCTGTTCAATTAATGGAGCAAATCTCTTCAGAGGATCCCCATAATAAATTAATCAGTTCAAAATTTCAAAATTCAAAAAAGATCACGATTCTTCAAGCAACAACAAGCTTCTTCTTTTTTCTCTGTTTTTTCTGGTGCTCAATTTTTTTTTCTGGCAAGATACATAATGAATGTCTCAGTATTGTCAAGATACATAATGCAACATGATGCATACCCTGTATTGAGATACATAAAAATGTAACAGTTAGTGATCAAATGTATCAGTAGACTAATATTGACTGAGATACATCCATTATTGAAGCTATTAGGTTGAGATACATAATACAATAATTTATTAAAGAGAGATACATAATTAAAATTGTGTCTCATGCATGGAACTGATTTAAATTATGTATCTCCACACCAAATTTTATGTATCTCACAGTTTTTTTAATTCGATACATATCTCCATTGATGAATCTCCGAACTCCAGTATTCCTTATGGCTTGAACTGTCTTGTATGACGCCGTGGATTCGAGATGTGATAGTGGAGGACGCCGTGAATTCGAGATCTGATGGTGGAAATTCGAGATCTGAATAGAGATCTGTATATGAAGATGAAGATGAAATAGTGTATTAAAAAGAACTATTTTTCTGACGCCATAGTGTATTAACGAGATCTTCCATAGATGAAGATGAAGATGAAGATGATTCGAGATCTGACGCCATATTTTTCTTTGAAGATGAAAACTTTAACAAGAACTATTAACAAGAACAAGAATTGAAGGTTTCTTAATTCAATTCATGGTTTTTAGAGAAAGAGTATGAGCTATGGAGAGAGGGAGAGAGCGGTGGGATGGGGTGGGGGGGATTTTGTAACGAGAATGGGGATTAACCGTATGATGTGGGATTTATCCTAATTTTTAGAAAAGATATTGATGTATCTGAGCTTTTGAAGGAAAAAAGGTAAATCAGGAATATAAGTAATTAATTAAAAGGGTAGGGATTTTAAGTAATATAGGTAAGTTAAGTTGTGATATTAGGTAATTTTTTCATATAATAATATGGGCGGGTTGTGACCCAATCTGTTTTGTTACGTTTAACCAATTAGATAAAATTAAATGGCTCTTCGACTATGAAAAATAACGTAGCGACTTTTATGAAACTTAGGTAAAATTGAATAATTTTCTCGTTAATGAAAATGATTTAGGGTAATAAAATATGGGTTATGGTGAGCGGAGACTTTAGAAATGTGCCATAATTGCAAGCAAGTTCCAATCTTTCTTATATACTGACAGTGACTTTATAAATATTCTTTTGCAGTATCAGCCATTTAGAAGCTAGTTATTTGTTACTTTCTACAATAAATGTAAATTAGTAACATAAAAGATAAATTAACAGGGATAATTTCAATTATATATAAAAAAAAGTAAATTGTTTATAACAAAAATAAACAAGTTTTTGTTTACAACAAAAATAGTCCAAAAGGGCAAATACAACATCAACATGGAAGGCAGAACGAAGAATTTCTAAACATTGTTGTGGGACCTCTTCAACGCAACTTCAATCAGATGAATAAATTCAAGGTAAGAACTTTCTATCTCTTAAAAATGTGGACACCATTATTTATGAAAAAAAATATGGCCATGAAGGGCAAATATATCCACACTTGCAGGGCATGAAAACACATTAGCAGTATAGCTAACTCATCCAATTTAGCTATATTCTTCTTCCCACCACATCACAAACAAAGAATTGATCACTTGCCATGTGTCATAAAAAAAAAATACTAGAGTAATAATAAATGGTGATTTCAATTTACAAAAAGGGACATTGTATATATAATGTATATAAAATGTATCGACACTATATAAATAATTATACAATGTATCGTTATTGTACAAATAGTGTATATATGATGTATAGCTATGTATTAGAGATCTATATACATCCATATAAATAGTTATCTAATGTAGCAATATTGTATAAATAGTGTATAATCATGTATATGTGATGTATATACAACATATACACTGTTTATACAATACGTTTACATTGCAGTAGTTTATCGGAACAAACAAAATGAATCTCATTCCAAACAATTCACATAAACATTAGACCCATCTTCCCTAGAATTCACAACTTTAGAAATCAAAACAAGTCAATCAAGAAATTATATTCCAAAAAAATGGAGAGAAAAAAGATTCAAAACAGTAAATTGCACAAAATTCTCATAGTAATTTGTAAGAACATAACAAGTTATAGAGAACAATCTAAAATAAGAAAATTATGAAGAATATCTGAAAATTACAATGACGAGTCCAACAAATTGAAATTAGAAGAACTTTTGAGAAGCCATGAAAATCAAATTTTGTTTAAAGTTTCCTAAAATACAGATGAATTTTGTAGCAGAAATCCAAAACGGTAGCGAAAACTCCGATGAGAAGCACAGAAGCAGCTGAAAACTTCTATTGAGTTTTGTTGCAGAAAACTCCGATGAAAACTTCTGTTGAAGTGGAAAACTTAGATGAATTTTGTTGAAAATTAGGAAAAAACCGTCTTCATTCTAGAACATCCAGTTCAGAAAAGTGCATCTGAGGAAGCGATTGAGGATTCTTCATTCTATTCAATTTTGTTGCAGTGGTTTAATGGTGGGGAAAAAAATGATTTAATGATTGATAATGGTGAGCTATCAAGGATGGATGTTTTTCTGTTGCATTTTCTTGTTATCAACGAAGAAGGTGAGTACAATTGCGAGAATTTCGATTGAAAATGGGACAATTCACGTGAGATGACAGAAAATGAAAGTGAAGACCAACTGGATGACAGACCACTTATCAATTATTGTGTCGTAATTACCAAATATATATTAATTAGGCTAAATTGGGTAATTTTAATAAAGTTCCGCCAACTTTTTCATAAATATCAGAGTTTATACTTGGTTCTGTTGTGAACTTTTGTAAAGTAGAACTAGGGTTCTAAGAAGTTTACAAATATCGTTATAATGCTTTTATATGGACTATGATAAATTATGAAGTTCCAACCAAGGTGCGTCAAGGGAGGGCTAGTAAATTCTTCGCTTTCAACCCCAAAAATTTAAGGTCCAAAACTTTCTATTAATAATAGATTTTGAGATTCTTTTCTTAGACAATATTGAAGTTTGTAAAAAAAAGTAAAAATTATTAAAAAAAGAAATAGATAAATAAAATTGCCTACTTTTTTAATACGTAGAAGAAATATTTTTAAACTTTGAATTAAGCTACTCACATTATATTAGTAAATAAAATTTTATACAAAACATCCAACAGATATATTGCAAACACATGGACAACATCTTATTAATTAGCATTAATCATGAATTTAACTAATATATATCGACGGTGAAGATATTCTTTTTACACGGTTAGATAATTTAATGGGCAATTACCAATAGGGTTTTTAAGCATTTTAATTTCTTTTACATTATATAATAAAATTGAAAAATAATAGTATAAGGTAACTTGAACTCTAGATTTATTGTATGACCCTATTTGTCAAATATAAAATGGATCGCATATCTTCTTCATTTTATTCAAAATTTTCAACATGATTAAAACAATTTGCAAATTACACCATTGAATAAATAATCATCTCTATCCTAATATGGTAGACATTAACTTTTTTTCTTATCAAAATATAGAAATTGAGAGGTTTTGTGGTTAATCTAGAATTGCTGATTTTACGGATAAAATATCTGCTCATACTACATATATCTGTTGCAGAAGATGCTCTCATTCCAGTTAGGTATACTAAGGAGCCTGCTCAGAAGTTGAAAGAATTTAGATTTCAGGATCTGACCGTTAAATTTTATTTCTATCGTTTATAAAATGCTTCTTCTTTTTTTTTTTTTTTCCATATGTGGATGAATCCTGTAAATTTTTTGTTTGATAGTTCTGTCACTTCCCATATGTGGCCCAACCGAAAGCACCGAGGATAAACAATTGGATAACTAATAAGATGAAAATAATAACAAAAGGGCCTCCATTGCCTACAACGAAAAAAGCTAAGGCAAACTCTTAGTGACCATTGCCATTGTCACTTTTCTCCTTGGGTGCCCATAAGTAAGGCACGAGTAGTTGTAACAAGAGCCCAGCACACCAAATATCGAAGTAACCACTTTGTTGCCTGGTTTGGACAATAGAGATACGAAAATTGAAGATGAAAAGTATGTGGAAGAAGATTTCATATGGTAGCTTCCATTTTTAGCAATTTCTTAATAAAAACATGTTTATACATTGTTGCTAGGAGTTAAAGTCAAGTAATTGATTAGTATTAACGAATTAGGTTGTGCAAAGATCATCTTATGCTTACTGATCTCTGTCATTTGGGAAAAAAGACACATGCTCTTATCCATTGATATGATCTATATTGTGTAATTCCTCCCTGGATGGCATGTAATTCCTGGAGTGACATTTTTTTTGCTCAAGCACTGTTATGATCCAAAAATTGAGGCCATGATGGCGCTTATCGAGGCCCAACCTTGATAAGTAAGTCAAACACTAAAAAATAAAAGAAATTGAATTAATACACAAAATAAGACAAAACGAGACTTCTAGAACGAAGTCAGGTCAACACATATACAAAATAGAGGAATTCTGAAAAAATATCATAACTTTCCCAAGAAATAGTGTCATAAGTGTAGAGCATCTAAGTATAACATCCAAAAACTGAAATCTGCCCCGAACATCATGGAGCAAACCAGTACCTCGAAGATCCGCCTAATCCCACACAAACTCAACCGCCATGTCTCCTATTCGTACTAGGATCTACATTGAAAGGGCACAGTAGGGATGAGTACGGTCCACTTGTACTCAGTTGCTATCATAGGCCGACTGAGCAAAGCAGAAAATAAAACAAGTAAAGAAATACTATGAGCACTTCACCTGCAAACAGAAAGATTCTCAAACGATAGATCACACCATCTCCACTAACAGTTATATATATATATATATATATATATATATATAAAGAAAGAACGAGTATAAACAAATAAGATCAAACAAGTACAAAAACTAAGTACAACCAAGAGTATGAAAACAATCACAATAATGAATACGCGATGCAATGCAATGAAGATGGGATAGTGATGAATAATTTGAAAGTCATCGCATGACTTTCAGTATACACCTACCGAGCCTCAGCGCTCCCAAGATAGGACCCATGGAGGGTTCGCAAACCGTATACCTGTCTAATAATCTCAATCCACCTCTCCGACTAATGTTCATGGATCAAGATCTATAAAGTATTCTCATGTCTCAATCAACCCGACCGGCACATTCCTTAGTCTAGGTGGTTTTGAAAATGTCTTATTTTCTTTCAAAATCAATGTTTCTTAGTAGTACCAATGTCTCATGAGTATGTATGAAATGAGAGTGTAATGCCCACAACCAATCAGTATGAAAATGATAATCCATTCAATACATGTAAAGGTGAGCTCAAAATCAACTCAATGTATAAATAATCAAAATCTCAGTATCTCATTTGGCACCATCAGGAAATTAGTCATGTAGGATGTAACACCCTGTACATTTTCGAACCTATGTGATTGTCTTAACATTTATGGAATTATTTAAACTTGATATGGTTGGTGTATTACACATTAACCTTGTTGGGCTGAATTAGTCTTGTGATTATGGGCTCAAATGAGGCCCAAAATTAAGCAAAAGACATGGCCCAAAATGGAAAATGACCCATTCTTAAGTTGACCAAGTAAACACACATTAATGTTTGGCTAAGGATGGCTACAAGGGACTATATAAGGGTTAAAAATCAGATTTTTATTCAACATAACACACTTGCAAAGTCTAGAATTTTCCACAAGATATTTCTCTTCCCTTTCAAACCCTAAACTACTATTCTCTTTGGACAAGATCACCTCTTGCAAACTTTGGTAAGTATTTAATATTATGGTTTAATATGTTATATGCATAAGAGGGTGTGTAAAAAATGTAGTTTATGTTGGCAAAGTGTTGAACAGTCCACTATGTGTGAAACAGTCTATTATTGCTTAATCGGTAAAAGGTTTTGCCTTCTAAACTTGAAGGGAGACTTGTTGTAACACCCCGTACTTTTATAACCTCACTTGATCCCTTGGTATCATATCTACATAGGTGTTGATATGCCATGCATATGTGTTTTATAGTGTCATTGGTGAAACATTTGATATCGGACGTAACATGTGCGATTAGATCGTCGTAGGAGGTGTGTTGTGATTTCGTGGAGCATTTGGGTAAGAACTCGTACACATTTTAACCTCATTTGGTGACTTTAAGTCATGTTTACTTGATGGTTAAGATCACTAAGTAAGTATTTTGTAGTGTTTTGAAAAGGGATTGGACGATACGTAAACGTTGGATTAGTGGCCGAAAATTTCAGCAAAATGCTGAAACTTGCGCCACTACCCTGTTTCAGGGGTGTGGCGCAAGCCACATGAAGCCCAAAACTTCAGATAAGTCCATATTCTTGAGCCACTACCCTGTTTCAGGGGGTGTGGCGCAAGGCACAAGAAGTATACCCTTTCCGGCGTCGTTTCGTAACGCAATTCTACGACGATTTTTCGATGGTTTCTTTTGGTTCTTTGGAGTTAATTGAGCATTGTTAAAGATTCAAAAACTTCAATATACTACTACATACTCCTACATGATCAAATCATGAAATGTGAATAGTGATCCAAAATGTTCAATGAAGCCAAGGGCGACTAGAATTCCAATTTTTGCGATCGAAAGGACGAATGAGAATTGTTTAAAAGAATATTGTTGTGACATGATGGAATTACGTAAACATGAGATATATGGTGAATAATACATGGAATTTCATGGATATGTGTTATTGGGTCCAAAATGAGGCCCAAATTGGAAGTTAAAGCATTGGCCCAAAGGGCAAAAAGACCCATTCTTCTCATTGGACCACATGTGATGCCAAAGGAATGGATAAAAATGACTTGGGGTCTATATAAAGGCCCCAAGATCAGATTTTCCTTCACATAAAAACTCCCATGCCTTTTAGCTAATTATCAAACATTTTTCTCATTATCAAACCCTAAGGCAAATAACTCCTTTGGACCCTTTGGACAAGATCAACATATTCCAAGCTTTGGTAAGTGTTTATTATTATGGTTTACCATATTATATATATGGAAGATTATATATATTATGCTAGTGGTGTTGGCAAGGTGATGAATAGTGTATTTTGCCTTTGGTGAAAGATGTGTCATCTTGGTGATTTGAATTTGAATTAGGCCTTGTGCCTTTGATGAAAAAGCATGGTATGGACAAAATATGAACATGTATGGTGTTATTTTTGGTATAAAACTTGTTCTTGTCTAAAAGTGGAAATTATGGGATTTTGGCCGATATGTGTTATGAGTTGAATTAAGGTGCTTTGATGGATTATTTGGGATGTGTTATGGATAAGAAAGTGTAAAGGAGAAGTATTGTGGTGAAATGTGTTGATTTTAATGTATTGGTAAATGTTAGGAATATTATGGAATTTTTGAAATAATAGTATGCTCAATGGTTTTGTCAATGGGAAATGACATGTTTAAAGGCAAACATGTAACTCATTGACATGGTATGCATTTGTAAAGTGATTGGTGGTTAATGTGAATTTCGTTATGTATGTATGTTGTAGAGTGACACATAAAGAAGGAGAGGGATTATTGTATACGCATCGAAGGTGGTATATTCGTATTGTGAATCCAAGGTATGCAAGGTTATTTTGTCCGTATCTTTCTACGGCCAATAGTGTTCACATTGACATTTCTTTAGTTCTATTCCAAAATGTACCAAGGTATCCCATATGCACTTATCTATGATCATTGTCATATATTTCCTAATCATTGATCAATTGTGAATCTCATTTCTCATATTCATGGTTAATGTTCCGAAAGTTCAAAGAAGGCTATGTTCCAACATTCCAATAGTGCCTATACGTGTGTCTTTTGTTCATGGATTATTGTCCAATGGTTCCAATGGTATCATGGTGCTAGTTATATTATATTTCTCATTGATATTTATTCACATGTCCTTCACTTATTGGTCAATGATTCAAAGTTTCCAACAATGTTATGTTCCAAAGTTCCAAAGTGATGTTATGATTATCAAAGTATCAATCTCAAAGTAATGAACAAAGTAATGCAAATGTGGTCAATGATCAAGTGCGGGTGGCAAGTCTAGGGGCGTAAGCCTAGCTCGACTCGATCCCTAGATATGGATTTATGGGTGGCAAGTCTAGGGGCGTAAGCCTAGCTCGACTCGATCCCGATGTATTGATTTATGGGTGGCAAGTCTAGGGGCCTAAGCCTAGCTCGACTCGATCCCAATATGATGTTATGATATGAAAAGACCCACTGATCAGTAGGGGCCCGGGTACATTGTTATCTTTGAGCATTGAGATAAAGAAAGCAAATAAAGCAATGAAAGCAATCCACATGGTTCCCAAATTGCAACATGGTGACTTATTCACATTGAGTATTCATATGTTTTGAGTTCATTGACATATTCATTGAAATATTCATGTGTTGTATAGTTTCATCTGAGCCTTGCATACTCAGTACTTATTTCGTACTGACCCCTCTCGGGGAATTTACCTTACTTGCTGCAGGCGCAGGTCCCAGTAGGCCTCCCCAGTAGATTGCCCGTGTTAGCAGTTCTTTGGTGAGCTCCAGCTCATTCGGGGCTTCTCCGAGTCAGAGTATATACATGTTTTGGTATTGTACATAATGTGTAAAGCGGGGACTTGTCCCGACTTATGGTTCATTTTGGTCAATGCTCTTGTTAGAGGCTTTTGTAGACCAATGTGGGTGTATCAGTGTAAAAGACATATGTTTTTTTGACTGGATGGCCTCAACGGCCAAGTTTCATATGTATGTATAATGATGTCCCATGTTTTTCTTTATTCGTCTTTCATGTTCTTATGTCATGGTGATTATGATATGCATATGATTGAACATAGGCAAAGGTTGGTTCTCTCGGGCCTTATCGGCTAAGGGTGCCAATCACGTCTCGATGGGATTCGGGGCGTGACACTTGTGGTCTTGAAGGAAGTGAGTTTGATGGATTAAATGTCAACATATATGATGTGGTTATGTCCCTAACTTGCTTTCTCTTTGTGTATAACATTTGGAATTGTTGTTGTGAAAATTGTGCATGGAATTGGTGGTGTATTGAAAGAAAAATGTAGTTTTGTGATGTTCATGTGCGTTGTGAAATCATGATTGTTCGTTGGCATCCAAGTTAAACTAAAATATGAAAAAATAAGCTTACTTATGGCCATGGACCATTTATTACAAAGATAGACCCAAAAGAGACCCATTTTGGCCGAACCGGGCATCCGCCTTCGCGGATGGGGCACCTGCGGCCGCAGATGCCAATACAGGTGGCCCTTGACAAGGCCATATGGGCACCTGCGGCCGTACCTCACCCAACTGAGGGAGCAAGTGGCTCCACAGGTCATTCCAAAATATCGTTTTGTTTGTTTTTGCTTCTCTTTGACCCCCCAAGGCCCCTATACCCTTCTTGGATGCAATCATCAACTTATGGTACCCTTTGAATGGCTCTAAGGGGTCGTTCGGAGGCATGTTGAAGTATATCAATTATGGATTATTTTGAATATGTTATTGAGGGTAGTATTTAAGTGACGTGATGGAGTAAATATGATGTTTTGTTGAAGGGGGAGTGTAAAGTATAAACTTGGTGTGAAATGCTATCGGTTTATGATGTCTTGGTTGATGTGTGGCATGTTTTGGTGTTGTTGGTATGGTGATGCAGTAAATGGTATTTTAAGAGGGTGAAATGACGTTATATGACAGTCACGTAGCTCATTGTCGTCTTATGCATTTGTAATGTAGTTAGTTGTTAACGTGAGCTCTGTTATGTACTTGTGTTGTAGAGTAACACGTAAGGAAGGAGCTAAATTGTTGTATTCATATTGGGAAGATAAGGTATGTAAGGTTACTCTTTCCGTATCCTTTGGCAGCACCTATTGTTCACATCATTACCATACTTGTTTCATTTCGAAATGTTTCCAAGTATCTCATTTCAGGTTTGACATATACTGTCCAAAGCTCTAATAATGTTATGACCACCAATTTATCAATCTCACAAAAGTAAAGAAATGAAGTAATTCATAGATGATTGAATGTTGAGTCAGGGTGGTAGCTCAAAGGGGCGAAAGTCTAGCTAGAGACGATCCCGAGATTATTGGATCAGGGGGTAGATCAATGGGGCGAAAGCCTAGCTCGAGCCAAACCTGACAGGGGCAGCTCAAAGGGGCACATAAGCCTAGCTAAAGACGATTCCAATATTATGTTATGTTATGACCCACTGATCAATTGGGGCTCGGGAACGATATGATGAGTGATAATGATGATGAACATATTTCTTTCCCTCCATAAATGGTAGATAGTAACAACCAGTATCAACCTGTAAGCTTCAGCATGACTACTCTTGTTATTAGCATATGCAATAGCCCATGATATTTCAGTTCTCCACTCTGCAGGTACGTGACATATTCCAATCCATTGAAGTAGTTTTTGCCAAACCTGAGCTGATACAGGGCAAGCAAAAAATAGATGAGAATGATCCTCATCAGATATATCACACAAATCACAGCTGGTCTCTACCCCCATACCTCATTTTGTCAGTCTATCCCTGGTATATAATTTTGATTTTTTTAATTTGTCAAGACTTAACACTTTTAGTCTCCGTCAAATATTTATAGAAATCTGTCTCTTAGATTTGACAGAAACTATAAAAAAAAACTGACTGAAACCCACATTTAGGGTACAAATGTTGTAGTTTATGCTATTTAGATTTATTCTAGAGTTTGGTGTAATTTTTTGATGTGTAATTTCTGCTATTTTTTATACTATTTTAGTGTATAGTATAATCTTTTGTGTTGCATATTTTAGGTTTTGTATAGGACTTTCTTGATGTTATGGTTACTACTTCCATCAAATCTGACGAACATAATTGTTAAATATTTGACAGAGACAAAAAAATTTAGCTTTGAACAAACCTAAGAGACTAGAAATGTTAAATGCATACTTAAGGACTATTTTAAGCCTACCCTCAAATATAAGTAGAGCTGTGAAAATGCCAGCCCAATCTAGTCTGCTATTAGGGTTGGGTTGGGTTACAATTTTTGAGCCCAACCCACTGACTCTTGAGGCTTGATCGAGACTGGGCTGGGCCAGCCCGTTGACCAAAAAAATATTTAATTTAAATTAAAGATATGAAGATTGTGAAAAAAGAAGTAAAAATTAAGAATAGTACTTACTGAATTAGTCGTAATATCTTATATAATATTTTACTTATTTAGCGTTAAATACTAATCACCAGTTATAGAAATTTCATTCATGATTGCTATTCAATGTAAAACTTAAAATTTAAAAGAAAATTGTGAACAAAAAGAATTAAAAATATAAATAGTGATTACTGAATAAGTTCTAGCTACTATTTAACACAATATTCTACTCATTTAACATTTAATCTCAAATACTAAATTTCCTAATCACCAATAAAAAGATTGTATCCATCATGAAGTGTTCAAACACTTGTTGCTACTCAAAATTGATTGCACGACGACTTTACCCAAATTCAAAGGATAATATTTTAAAGTGAATTTAAATATTATTATTATTATTATTATTTGATATATAGTTTTTTGATTATGTTTAACTTATTAAATTTGCACATGAATTTAGATGAAGGTGATATTAATTAAGATAAATTTATCAACAAATTCAAAAGTGTTTGACGATGTATTGGTGTTGAATATGTTATAAGTTATCGTAGAATTATGTACTTTCATATAATCATATGTTAGAAATGTTAATAAATTGGCATACCCTATAAGTTCAAATATAGATTGAATTTTTTTTTTTAATTATAGGATCCGCCTAATCCCACACAAACTCAACCGCCATGTCTCCTATTCGTACTAGGATTGTAACACCCCGTACCTTCCTAACCCAATGTGATGACGATGAACAATGTATACTTGAGTGTCGAGAGCCACACGAATGTATTTTGTAATGATATTGACAAGAAAATTGAAATTTGGCCTTGTACATATGCTTAACCTTGCGTAGAAGGTGTTTTGTGATCTTCATGGAGCATTTGTCGGGTTCAAAACGAGGCTAAGAGGACCTCTAAACAAAGTATGTTAAGGTTAAGAAGTAAGTGAAAGAATAGGATTTGAAGTATCTAACCAAACCCGCGAAGAAAAGTCGAAAAATGAAATTTTCGAAAAATTTAAGGGAAGGGCGCGTTGGGTAGCGTGCCACGCCGCTCTGGGCTGAAATTTTCAGTCCAGAGGCAGTATAGGGGCGCGCCAGGCAGCGTGCCACGCCGCCCCTGCGCACCTTTCAAAAGTTGAAAATTTTGTTTAAGTCTCAAGGGTTCCCGGGGACGTATTGAGCCGATTTTCGCCATGATTCTTCTACAACTATGAGAATATACATGAAATGAGTGAAATATATTGGTATGATAAAATTACTCGAGAACGAATTTGGCGTCAAAATGACGATTTTACCCTTTTGGTCAAAATGGGTCATACGTGGCTAGAATCACTTGATTTTTGGATGGCGGCTACGGATATGAATAGCATGAGTGGGAATATTATTGTAATACGTATGAGACGACTTAAACACGTGAAATTATTGATTTTATCGGGTTAAGTGAATTGGGCCCAAAAAAGGGCCCAAAAATGGAAAGAAGACATGGCCCATATGGGGAAATTTGACCCATTCTTGCAAAAACTTCTAGAACACCACATGGCATGCTATAGAGTGGCTAAGCATGGACTTGAGAGCCTATATAAAGGGCAAAAATGCTGATTTTATTCATTTGGAAAACACATGCCTTTGTAGATAATTTTTTCAACCCTTTCTTTTTCTCTCAAACCCTAAGAGGTCAAAGCTAACCTTTGGAGCAAGATCAACATCTTCCAAGCCTAGGTAAGTGATTATTGTCATGGATTACTATATTATATGCATAAAAGAATATGTATATCATGTTGGTGGTGCTTGGAAAAGTTGGTCATGGTACTTGGTGATTTTGTAGGAGATTTGTGGTATATGGAATTCAAGTGTGAATTAGGCCTTGTGCCTTTGAAGAAAAAGCATGGTATGGACAAAATATAAACATGTATGGTGTTATTTTTGATATAAAACTTGTTCTTGTCTAAAAGTGAAAATTATGGAATTTTGGCCGATATGTGTTATGAGTTGAATTAAGGTGCTTTGATGGATTATTTGTGATGTGTTATGGACAAGAAAGTGTAGAGGAGAAGTATTATGGTGAAATGTATTGATTTTCATGTATTGGTCAATGTTGGGAATATTATGGAATTTTTGAAATAATAGTATGATCAATGGTTTTGTCAAGAGGAAATGACATGTTTAAAGGCAAACATGTAATTCATTGACATTGCATGCATTTGTAAAGTAATTCGTGGTTAACGTGAATTCGTTATGTATGTATGTTGTAGAGTGAAGGAGAGGGATCATTGTATACGCATCGAAGGTTGTCTATTCGTATTGTGCATCCAAGGTATGCAAGGTTATTTTGTCCGTATCTTTCTACGGCCAATAGTGTTCACATTGACATTTCCTTAGTTCTATTCCGAAATGTACCAAGGTATCCCATATGCACTTATCTATGATCATTGTCATATATTTCCTACTCATTGATCAATTGTGAATCTCATTTCTCATATTCATGGTTAATGTTCCGAAAGTTCAAAGAAGGCTATGTTCCAATATTCCAATAGTGCCTATACTTGTGTCTCTTGTTCATGGATTATTGTCCAATGGTTCCAATGGTATCATGGTGCTAGTAATGTTATATTTCTCATTGATATTTATTCATATGTCCTTCACTCATTGGTCAATGATTCAAAGTTTCCAACAATGTTGTGTTCCAAAGTTCCAAAGTGATGTTATGACTATCAAAGTATCAATCTCAAAGTAATGAACAAAGTAATGCAAATGTGGTCAATGATCAAGTACGGGTGGCAAGTCTAGGGGCGTAAGCCTAGCTCGACTCGATCCCGAGATTTGGATTTATGGGTGGCAAGTCTAGGGGCGTAAGCCTAGCTCGACTCGATCCCGAGGGTGGCAAGTCTAGGGGCATAAGCCTAGCTCGACTCGATCCCTATATGATGATATGAAAGACCCACTGATCAGTCGGGGCCCGGGTACATTGTGATGTAATGACATGTGAGCATTGAGATAAAGGAAGTAATGAAAATAATGAAAGCAATCCACATGGTTTCCAAAGAGTAACATGGTGACTTATTCACATTGAGTATTCATATGTTTTGAGTTCATTGACATATTCATTGAACTATTCATGTGTTGTATAGTTTCATCTGAGCCTTGCATACTCAGTACTTATTTCGTACTGACCCCTCTCGGGGAATTTACCTTACTTGCTGCAGGCGCAGGTCCCAGTAGGCCTCCTCAATAAACTACCAGTGTTAGCGGTTCTTTGGTGAGCTCCCGCTCATTCGGGGCTTCTCCGAGTCAAATTGTATATATGTTTTGCTATTGTACATGTTGTGCGGGGACTTGTCCCGACTTATGGTTCATTTTGGTAAATGCTCTTGTTAGAGGCTTTTGTAGACCGATGTGGGTGTAATAGTGTAAAAGACACATGTTGTTTTGACTGGATGACCTCAACGGCCAAGTTTCATATGTATGCCTAAATATGTCCCTTGTTCTCCTTTATTCGTATGTCATAATATTATGCAATGGTGGTTATGAATATTATATGCATATGATTGAGCATAGGCAAAGGTTGGTTCTCTCGGGCCTTATCGACTACGGGTGCCAATCATGTCTCGATGGGATTCGGGGCGTGACAAAAGTGGTATCAGAGCAGTTGGTCTAAGGATGTCTACAAAGCCGTGTCTGAGTAGAGTCTTGCTTATGGATGTGTTGCGCGCCACATTTATAAGTAGGAGGCTACGGGACATTTAGGAGTTGTTTCTTTTCTTCACTTCTAGATCGTGCAATAGAGCCAAAGTTGTAGGTGGACACATATGTACGTATTGACATTGGTTTTCTTTTATATAGTCAAATGTTGAGTATCAGACAAGATAAGGGCAAAGGTGAGCAGGATGATATGCCTGCCGAAGTAGAAATGAGTAAATCACCACTTAACCAAGTTAGTCAAGGTGAAGCTGATATGGAAATCGTTATACGGGTCTCTCGTAGCCAAAAGATAGAGGAGTACCTGCAGAGCCATCTATAAATGTCACGGAACAGGATTTACGAAATGTAGTGCATATGTTGCCTCAGATAGTTGTTGTACAATGTCACGGGCGAGATGGCCTGATGACGAGTAATGATGGTGCGGCTAGGGTAGCTAGTCGTCAAACACAATATTTTTAGAAATCATACCCTCCCACGTTCACCGGGTCGGATTTGAATGAAGACCCATAGGATATTATGAACTAAGTTAAAAAGGGTTCTAGATGTTATGCATATGACTGATCTACTGATGTATTTTCAGATAGTTGGGAGGAATGTAAAATGGCATTCTGTGACTAGTACCTCCCATGTGAGGTCAGAAAAGCTTATGTGGACCAATTGTTAAGAAAAATTTTTTTTTGCCAAAGGGCTATAAGTGTCAGGAAGTACAGTTTTTAGTGTCATAATTTGACTAGATATGCTCCAAACGTGATAACTGTTATGACCGATAGAGTGCATCAGTATAGAGACAGATGGATTGTACAATGGATATAGGCTAGATATGCTCCAAACGTGATAACTGTTATGACTGATAGAGTGCATCAGTATAGAGACAGATGGATTGTACAATGGATATAGGCATTTTGCACACAATAATGAAAGACCAGAGGCACCAGAAAAGGACACAACTGTTTGACAAAGGTTCGTTAAAGATGGCTAGATCTATGGGGACAGTTCGTGGCGTCCCAAGGAGAATTGAGGTCTTGGATGATTGGCAGACCGCCTAAATCATTATTTCTTTAATCTATAGTAAATGTTCTACCTCGATCCCAAGGGTTTAGAGACAGTCGGTTTGGCAAAGAAGTGAGATTCATGATTCATGGACAATGGGGTATCAAGCATAAGAACGAAGAAGGTAGAGACCAAATGTCGGTTGGGGCCAAATATTGTTATTGGTGTGATATGTCGGGTCACAAAAGGAGACTTCTCCTGGTGAAGCTACATGTACCGTACACGTAGTGATTGACCCACAGAGCATATGGTATTTTGTTAATTGCTGAAAAGTGAAAAGAACACCAAAATGACCAGTTGGTGAACCTATTGTAAATAAAAGAGTATATCATAAGTGCATAGTCATTAATTGTGGTCATGAGATACTGGTTGATCTTATTGAGTTATAAAGGGGTTATGGCATAGTAGATGGCCGAACTAAGAAGTTCTATTGTCATTATCCCCAAAGGACTATTTTGAATGGACAGGAAAATGTACTCCCCATCTCACGACAAAGAAAAGGATACTCTAAGGGATACATATGCCACTTAGTAAGAGTGAACGATATTAATGCGAAGCCCCCACCTCTTTAATCAGTCCAGGTGGTAAATGAATTCCCAGATGTATGATTTGGTATGAATGTGACGTCAGGTACTCGAACTATTTTTATTTTCATCATATAGCATGGCCTCTTCATATAGCATGGCCTGGTCGAGTTACGAGAATGACAGGAGAAAGTAAAAGACGTGTTGAATAAGGGATTCATAAGGCCTAGTACTGCCCCTTGGGGTGCATCAGTGTCACTAGTAGAAAAAAAAGATAAATGGCCTATTGAGAATGTGTGTTTACTATTGGCAACTGGATAAGAATAGTTTCCCCCCAGAGTTGACGATTTGTTTGATCAGTTACGGGATAAATGATAATGAATGTTGATGAAATAAAAAGGAAAATATATATGAACGATGATGATATACCCAAGGCAGCATTACAAACATGGTATGTTTATAAGTCTTAGTATGTCAATTGGGCTAGAGAATGCACCTGTAGTTTTATAGATTAATGAACAGGGCGTTCAGGACACTTGTAAATGTGTGTGTGACCATATTCGGTGATGGTATTCAAAAAAAAACATCACAGGAGGACTATGCATTGTATAGGATGAAGAGATGAAAGTTGTCACACAAAAGATAGAAATGGTGAACAATTGGCTAAGGCCTACGATGCTTACAGAGATCCATCGATTTCTTGGGTTGATTGATCATTATATGAGAATTGTGGAAGGATCTCCTTCTATACCTACACCCTTAACAAAGCCTATACACAAGGCAATCAAGTTCCAGTATGATGCATGTGAGAAAAGCTTTCAAGAGTTGAAAGATAAAGTAACTTCCACATCCGTTGTAAGTGCCTTCTGAAGGCATAAGAATGTTATGCAATGTATGGTAATGCTTTCGGGGTTGGCCTCGAATGTATATTGATGTAGCATGATAAGGTAATAGCATATGAGTCACGACAGTTACGGCCACATGAGAATATAAATTATTACGAAACACATGACCCTGAAGTAGCAGCAGTGATATTTGCTTTAACGTTATGGTGTAACTATTTGTAAGGGATTCATGCTGATATATATATTCTGGATGTGAGACAATGTAATAGATTGTTAAGCCAAAAGACTTACTCTGAGGTAGCGAAGGTGGCTTGAAATCTTAAAAGGTGAGGACATTGGTATCCTATATCATTTGGGAAAAGCAAATGGGGTCGTTGATACATTAAGATGCAAGGTAGTAGGAAGTATGAATGGAAAGCTCACAGAAAAGAAAGATATAGTCAGGAAATCTATATTAATGAGGCAATATGGGGTTTTGTTTCTTAAAACTCCAGAGGAAAGAATTATAGTGTCAAATGTGGTAGGATTTTCATTGATATTGGAGGTAAAGGGAAAAGCAATATGTAAATTCCAGTTTTAGTTCAATTGGAAAAAAAAAATATGTACAGTAAAGTCGACGAGAGTATTTGAGCAAACACAAGGGGGAGTACTTTAACGCCAAAGTAGATTGTGTGTACTGGGTATAGATGAGTTAAGGAAATGAATTACGACAGAAGAACATCGTTCATGGTAGTTGTTTGTTCAAAAACAACCAAAATACACCATGGTGTAGCAGAGATATGTTGGTAAGAATATATGAGAAGCACATTGTAGAACTTGTATTTCAATGTCCAAGCGGTCACTGACGAACAGTATGGCATCAAAAGTCTGTATGTTTTATGCAATATGTTACCCTCCCAGTTTGGAAGTGGAACAGTAAAGCATGAGTACACAGAGAAATGTAAGTATGGCTGGTCATCCTTAAATGGATGGACGAACAAAATGTATTATACGAACATGTGAAGATATGTCACGAGTTTGTACGTTGGACTTTAAAGGTAGTGGGGATGAATATCGATCGTCTAATGAAATTGCTACAATAAAGATATCAAAAGGTACCTTACGAAGGTTTATATAAAAGGACATATAAGATTGGAGGGGTTATGGATGATGAAATTTTGCGTTGCCCAGGTCAAATTTTATTCATCAAGCTATAGAGAAAGTAAAGGTGATATAAAAGTAGCTACAAATGGCCCAAAGTCGGTATAAATCATATGCCGATATTAGAAGTTGATAGTGTCACCAATGGAAAAAGATAATGAGATTCGGAAAGAAAGAGGAGTTGTCCAAAGATTTGGGCAACTTGCGTACCTATTAGCACTAGTCCAGGAATTCTTCACAGTCCATTTCGTATGCTCCGAAAGTGTATCAGAGAGTATATAGTATTGTTGTCAATGGAAAGGTACAAATTTCAGAGGATCTCACACGTACAAAGGTACATCGAGAAGTGAAAGAATCAAGAAAAGCAAACGTAGCTTCCGTAGGGGCACTATTGGAGAACTTAGTACATCGAAGAAATCACAAGGGAAATCGAAGCATTAATGACATCTAAGTACTTGTACTTGTGATACATGGAAGGAAAAGTTCAAGATACAGATTTGGAGTTATAAGTCTTTACAAGTGTTAAGTGTGTATATTATGATATAGAGCATTCACTTTGACTTAAGTGTTGCAATGAGACAGTATTACTAACATTCGAGGACGAATGTTCCTAAGGGGGGAAGAATGTAACACCCCGTACCTTCCTAACCCAATGTGATGACGATGAACAATGTATACTTGAGTGTCGAGAGCCACACGAATGTATTTTGTAATGATATTGACAAGAAAATTGAAATTTGGCCTTGTACATATGCTTAACCTTGCGTAGAAGGTGTTTTGTGATCTTCATGGAGCATTTGTCGGGTTCAAAACGAGGCTAAGAGGACCTCTAAACAAAGTATGTTAAGGTTAAGAAGTAAGTGAAAGAATAGGATTTGAAGTATCTAACCAAACCCGCGAAGAAAAGTCGAAAAATGAAATTTTCGAAAAATTTAAGGGAAGGGCGCGTTGGGTAGCGTGCCACGCCGCTCTGGGCTGAAATTTTCAGTCCAGAGGCAGTATAAGGGCGCGCCAGGCAGCGTGCCACGCCGCCCCTGCGCACCTTTCAAAAGTTGAAAATTTTGTTTAAGTCTCAAGGGTTCCCGGGGACGTATTGAGCCGATTTTCGCCATGATTCTTCTACAACTATGAGAATATACATGAAATGAGTGAAATATATTGGTATGATAAAATTACTCGAGAACGAATTTGGCGTCAAAATGACGATTTTACCCTTTTGGTCAAAATGGGTCATACGTGGCTAGAATCACTTGATTTTTGGATGGCGGCTACGGATATGAATAGCATGAGTGGGAATATTATTGTAATACGTATGAGACGACTTAAACACGTGAAATTATTGATTTTATCGGGTTAAGTGAATTGGGCCCAAAAAAGGGCCCAAAAATGGAAAGAAGACATGGCCCATATGGGGAAATTTGACCCATTCTTGCAAAAACTTCTAGAACACCACATGGCATGCTATAGAGTGGCTAAGCATGGACTTGAGAGCCTATATAAAGGGCAAAAATGCTGATTTTATTCATTTGGAAAACACATGCCTTTGTAGATAATTTTTTCAACCCTTTCTTTTTCTCTCAAACCCTAAGAGGTCAAAGCTAACCTTTGGAGCAAGATCAACATCTTCCAAGCCTAGGTAAGTGATTATTGTCATGGATTACTATATTATATGCATAAAAGAATATGTATATCATGTTGGTGGTGCTTGGAAAAGTTGGTCATGGTACTTGGTGATTTTGTAGGAGATTTGTGGTATATGGAATTCAAGTGTGAATTAGGCCTTGTGCCTTTGAAGAAAAAGCATGGTATGGACAAAATATAAACATGTATGGTGTTATTTTTGATATAAAACTTGTTCTTGTCTAAAAGTGAAAATTATGGGATTTTGGCCGATATGTGTTATGAGTTGAATTAAGGTGCTTTGATGGATTATTTGTGATGTGTTATGGACAAGAAAGTGTAGAGGAGAAGTATTATGGTGAAATGTATTGATTTTCATGTATTGGTCAATGTTGGGAATATTATGGAATTTTTGAAATAATAGTATGATCAATGGTTTTGTCAAGAGGAAATGACATGTTTAAAGGCAAACATGTAATTCATTGACATTGCATGCATTTGTAAAGTAATTCGTGGTTAACGTGAATTCGTTATGTATGTATGTTGTAGAGTGAAGGAGAGGGATCATTGTATACGCATCGAAGGTTGTCTATTCGTATTGTGCATCCAAGGTATGCAAGGTTATTTTGTCCGTATCTTTCTACGGCCAATAGTGTTCACATTGACATTTCCTTAGTTCTATTCCGAAATGTACCAAGGTATCCCATATGCACTTATCTATGATCATTGTCATATATTTCCTACTCATTGATCAATTGTGAATCTCATTTCTCATATTCATGGTTAATGTTCCGAAAGTTCAAAGAAGGCTATGTTCCAATATTCCAATAGTGCCTATACTTGTGTCTCTTGTTCATGGATTATTGTCCAATGGTTCCAATGGTATCATGGTGCTAGTAATGTTATATTTCTCATTGATATTTATTCATATGTCCTTCACTCATTGGTCAATGATTCAAAGTTTCCAACAATGTTGTGTTCCAAAGTTCCAAAGTGATGTTATGACTATCAAAGTATCAATCTCAAAGTAATGAACAAAGTAATGCAAATGTGGTCAATGATCAAGTACGGGTGGCAAGTCTAGGGGCGTAAGCCTAGCTCGACTCGATCCCGAGATTTGGATTTATGGGTGGCAAGTCTAGGGGCGTAAGCCTAGCTCGACTCGATCCCGAGGGTGGCAAGTCTAGGGGCATAAGCCTAGCTCGACTCGATCCCTATATGATGATATGAAAGACCCACTGATCAGTCGGGGCCCGGGTACATTGTGATGTAATGACATGTGAGCATTGAGATAAAGGAAGTAATGAAAATAATGAAAGCAATCCACATGGTTTCCAAAGAGTAACATGGTGACTTATTCACATTGAGTATTCATATGTTTTGAGTTCATTGACATATTCATTGAACTATTCATGTGTTGTATAGTTTCATCTGAGCCTTGCATACTCAGTACTTATTTCGTACTGACCCCTCTCGGGGAATTTACCTTACTTGCTGCAGGCGCAGGTCCCAGTAGGCCTCCTCAATAAACTACCAGTGTTAGCGGTTCTTTGGTGAGCTCCCGCTCATTCGGGGCTTCTCCGAGTCAAATTGTATATATGTTTTGCTATTGTACATGTTGTGCGGGGACTTGTCCCGACTTATGGTTCATTTTGGTAAATGCTCTTGTTAGAGGCTTTTGTAGACCGATGTGGGTGTAATAGTGTAAAAGACACATGTTGTTTTGACTGGATGACCTCAACGGCCAAGTTTCATATGTATGCCTAAATATGTCCCTTGTTCTCCTTTATTCGTATGTCATAATATTATGCAATGGTGGTTATGAATATTATATGCATATGATTGAGCATAGGCAAAGGTTGGTTCTCTCGGGCCTTATCGGCTACGGGTGCCAATCATGTCTCGATGGGATTCGGGGCGTGACAAGGATCTATATTGAAAGGGCACAGTAGGGATGAGTATGGTCCACTTGTACTCAGTTGCTATCATAGGCCGACTGAGCAAAGCAGAAAATAAAACAAGTAAAGAAATACTATGAGCACTTCACCTGCAAACAGAAAGATTCTCAAACGATAGCTCACACCATCTCCACTAACAGTTCTATATATATATATATATATATAGATAGATAGAGAGAGAGAGAGAGAGAGAGAGAAAGAGAGAGAAAGAACGAGTATAAACAAATACGATCAAACAAGTACAAAAACTAAGTACAACCAAGAGTATGAAAACAATCACAATAATGAATACGCGATGCAATGCAATGAAGATGGGATAGTGATGAATAATTTGAAAGTCATCGCATGACTTTCAGCATACACCTACCGAGCCTCAGCGCTCCCAAGATAGGACCCATGGAGGGTTCGCAAACCGTATACCTGTCTAATAATCTCAATCCACCTCTCCGAATAATGTTCACGGATCAAGATCTATAAAGTATTCTCATGTCTCAATCAACCCGACCGGCACATTCCTTAGTCTAGGTGGTTTTGAAAATGTCTTATTTTCTTTCAAAATCAATGTTTCTTAGTAGTACCAATGTCTCATGAGTATGTATGAAATGAGAGTGTAATGCCCACAACCAATCAGTATGAAAATGATAATCCATTCAATACATGTAAAGGTGAGCTCAAAATCAACTCAATGTATAAATAATCAAAATCTCAGTATCTCATTTGGCACCATCAGGAAATTAGTCATGTAGGATGTAACACCCTGTACATTTTCGAACCTATGTGATTGTCTTAACATTTATGGAATTATTTAAACTTGATATGGTTGGTGTATTACACATTAACCTTGTTGGGCTGAATTAGTCTTGTGATTATGGGCTCAAATGAGGCCCAAAATTAAGCAAAAGACATGGCCCAAAATGGAAAATGACCCATTCTTAAGTTGACCAAGTAAACACACATTAATGTTTGGCTAAGGATGGCTACAAGGGACTATATAAGGGTTAAAAATCAGATTTTTATTCAACATAACACACTTGCAAAGTCTAGAATTTTCCACAAGATATTTCTCTTCCCTTTCAAACCCTAAACTACTATTCTCTTTGGACAAGATCACCTCTTGCAAACTTTGGTAAGTATTTAATATTATGGTTTAATATGTTATATGCATAAGAGGGTGTGTAAAAAATGTAGTTTATGTTGGCAAAGTGTTGAACAGTCCACTATGTGTGAAACAGTCTATTATTGCTCAATCGGTAAAGAGTTTTGCCTTCTAAACTTGAAGGGAGACTTGTGGTCTTGAAGGAAGTGAGTTTGATGGCTTAAATGTCAACATATATGATGTGGTTATGTCCCTAACTTGCTTTCTCTTTGTGTATAACATTTGAAATTGTTGTTGTGAAAATTATGCATGGAATTGGTGGTGTATTGAAAGGAAAATATAGTTTTGTGATGTTCATGTGTGTTGTGAAATCATGATTGTTCGTTGGAATCCAAGTTAAACTAAAATATGAAAAAATAAGCTTACTTATGGCCATGGACCATTTATTACAAAGATAGACCCAAAAGAGACCCATTTTGGCCGAACCGGGCATCCGCCTTCGCGGATGGGGCACCTGCGGTCGCAGATGCCAATACAGGTGGCCCTTGACAAGGCCATATGGGCACCTGCGGCCGCACCTCACCCAACTGAGGGAGCAGGTGGCTCCACAGGTCATTCCAAAATATCGTTTTGTTTGTTTTTGCTTCTCTTTGACCCCCCCAAGGCCCCTATACCCTTCTTGGATGCAATCATCAACTTATGGTACCCTTTGAATGGCTCTAAGGGGTCGTTCGGAGGCATGTTGAAGTATATCAATTATGGATTGTTTTGAATATGTTATTGAGAATAGTATTTAAGTGACGTGATGGAGTAAATATGATGTTTTGTTGAAGGGGGAGTGTAAAGTATAAACTTAGTGTGAAATGCTATCGGTTTATGATGTCTTGGTTGATGTGTGGCATGTTTTGGTGTTGTTGGTATGGTGATGCAGTAAATGGTATTGTAGGAGGGTGAAATGACGTTATATGACAGTCACGTAGCTCATTGTCGTCTTATGCATTTGTAATGTAGTTAGTTGTTAACGTGAGCTCTGTTATGTACTTGTGCTATAGAGTAACACGTAAGGAAGGAGATAAATTGTTGTATTCATATTGGGAAGATAAATTATGTAAGGTTACTCTTTCCGTATCCTTTGGCAGCACCTATTGTTCACATCATTACCATACTTGTTCCATTTCGAAATGTTTCCAAGTATCTCATTTCAGGTTTGACATATACTGTCCAAAGCTCCAATAATGTTATGACCACCAATTTATCAATCTCACAAAAGTAAAGAAATGAAGTAATTCATAAATGATTGAATGTTGAGTCAGGGTGGTAGCTCAAAGGGGCGAAAGCCTAGCTAGAGACGATCCCGAGATTATTGGATCAGGGGGTAGATCAATGGGGCGAAAGCCTAGCTCGAGCCAAACCTGACAGGGGCAGCTCAAAGGGGCACATAAGCCTAGCTCGAGATAAACCTGCTTTATTGATTTATGGGTGACAGCTCAAAGGGGCACATAAGCCTAGCTAGAGACGATCCCAATGTTATGTTATGTTATGACCCACTGATCAGTTGGGGCTCGGGAACGATATGATGAGTGATAATGATGATGAACATAAAATCAAAGAATGTAATGAATGTAATGTACATGGTTCCACACATACAGACCGGTGGTTTATCCGTAATGTTTATTCACTTGTATTTGATTCCATTTGAGATCCTATGTTTCATGCGGTTTCTTATAGCCTTACATACTCAGTACATTTTTCGTACTGACGTTCCTTGGGGGACTTACCTTACTTGCTACAGGCACATGTGCTAGTCTACCTCCACAGTAGGATACGGGTCATCTGTAGACTGTTGGTGAGCTTCAGGTTGATTCGGGGCTTTTCGAGTCACATATGTACATTTATTTTGGCACTGTATAAAGTTTGTATAAAGCGGAGACTTGTCCCGACTTTAGGCTTGGGTCTATATCTATTAGAGGCTTTGTAGATGTTGTGGGACAAATGAAGGAATGTAAGGAATGTATGTTTTTGACGTGATGGCCCCTAACAACCAAGTTTCATATCTATATGAATATCTTTTCATAACGTCCGTCTTTGACATCTTGTATTTGTCTGACAGAATGTGGTTCATTTAGCGGCGTGCGTATGAATGAAGGTTGGTTCTCTCGTGCCTTAACGGCTTCGGTTGTCAGTCCGCCCCAATGGGATTTGAGGTGTGACAAAAGTGGTATCAGAGTAGGTCGTCCGAGGGTGTCTACAAAGCCGTGTCTGAGTAGAGTCTTGCTTATGGATGTGTTGTGCATCACATTTATAAGTAGGAGGCTACGGGGAATTTAGGAGTTGTTTCTTTTCTTCATTTCTTAGATCGTGCATTAGAGCCAATGTTGTAGGTGGAATCATATCTGACCATTGAAATTAGTTTTCTTTGTTATAGTAAAATGCCGATTACAAGACGAGGTAGGGGCAAAGGTAAGAAGGTAGACATGCTTGCCGGAGAAGGAACTAGTAGATCACCACCTGACCAAGCTAGTCAAGGTTGGGCTAAAACTGAGTTTGCATCGCGGCCTTCTTCTCTCCCATTTTCAGGGGGGCCACAAAGGAGAGAAGTATCCTCAGAACCACCTGTTAATGCTACTGAGCAGGATCTCAAAAATGCGGTGCAAATGTTGACTCGTATAGTTGCTGCACAACATCAAGGACAAGTTGGTCTAACTACAAGTAATGACAGTGCGGATAGGGCAGCTAGTCGGCGGACACAGGATTTTCTGAAATTTGGCCCTCCCACCTTCACTGGGTCAGATCTGAATGAAGACCCGCAGTACTTTGTGGACCAAATTCAAAGGGCTTTAGATGTTATGCATGTGTCTGGTATAGAAACAGTGGAGCTTGCAGCATATAGATTGAAAGGAGAGGCTATATTATGATACGAAGATTAGAAACGATCTAGGGGTATCAGTGCACTTCCAGCTAATTGGGAGTAATTCAATACGACATTTCTAGGTCATTATTTTCCATATGAGATTCGAGAGGCTCGTGCAGACCAGTTCTTAAATCTTCGTCAAGGAAATATGAGCGTCAGCGAGTATAGTCTTCGATTTAACTCCTTGGCTCGGTATGCTCCTAATGTAGTAACCACTATGGACGACAGAGTCCATCGGTATGTGGAAAGCTTGGAGCCATATTTGGTGAGGGACCGTACTATTGCTGCATTAAATAGAGCTATGGATATAGCCAGAATACAAGCCTTTGCACAGAAAATGAGGGATCAGAGATAAAGGAGAAAGGTGCAAGAATTTGAAAGAGGGTCGTCAAAGAGGCTAGACCTATGGGACAGTTCATGGCGTCCCAAGGAGAATTTAGGCCTCGGGTTTTTAATAGACTGCCTAGGCCATCATTTTATTACCCTACAACAAGTACTCCATCCAATTTCGAGGGTTTAGAGGCAGCCACTTTAGGAAGAATAGTGGGATTTGAGGTTCACAGACAACAGAATTTTCTCGTCAGTCGTGTCAACACTGCGAAAAGTTTCATTTAGGTGAATGTCAGTTTGGAACGAATATTTGCTTTCGGTGCGGTATGTCGGGGCACATGATGAGAGAGTGTCTACAAGGGGGCACGGGTAGTATGGCGTGACCTACGGGATCAACCGTTGCATCATCATCATCGGTTTCTTCCTTAGGCCGAGGTGTGCAGCCTACTGGTCCTGGTAGAGGTGCTAGAGGAGCAGCCAGTTCTAGTGGAGTACAAAACCATACCTACGCTTTAGTGGATCGACAGAATTTGGAGGCTTCTGCTGATGTGGTTACAGGTACATTATCCGTCTTTCCACATAATGTATATGCATTGATTGATCTTGGATCTACCCTATCATATGTCACTCCATTGGTTACCAAAAAATTTAACAGAACACCAGAATTATTAGCTAAGCCATTTGAAGTATCCACACCAGTTGGTGAGTCTATTATAGCTAAGAGAGTCTATCGTAATTGTATGGTCATTGTTTGTGATCATGATACGTTGGCTGATCTTATTGAGCTGGAAATGGTAGATTTTGGTGTTATAATGGGTATGGACTGGTTGGCTTCTTGTTATGCCACGGTAGATTGCCGAGCTAAGAAGGTATATTTTCATTTTCCACAAAAGACCATCCTTGAATGGAGGGGTAATGTTGGAGCACCGAGAGGTAAATTTATTTCTTATCTTAAAGCAAGGAAAATGATATCCAATGGGTACATATGTCATCTAGTAAGAGTTGATGTGAAGCCACCAACTCTTCAATCGGTTCCGGTGGTAAATGAATTCCTTGATTTATTTCCTGAAGATCTTCCAGGTTTGCCTCCAGAATGAGAAGTAGAGTTTGGTATTGATGTGATGCCAGACACTCAGCCTATATCTATTCCTTCGTATAGAATGGCCCCGACAGAGATGCGGCAATTGAAGGAGCAATTAAATGACTTGCTGGAAAAGGGATTCATAAGGCCTAGTATGTCCCCTTGGGGTGCACCAGTGTTATTTGTACGAAAGATAGATGGCACATTAAGAATGTTTATTGATTATCGGCAACTGAAGAAAGTAACAGTTAAGAATAAATATCCCCTCCCCAGAATTGATGATTTGTTTGACCAATTACAGGGTGCCAAATGCTTCTCAAAGATTGACCTGAGATCGGGTTATCATCAAGTAAGGGTTAGAGAAGAAGATATACCCAATATAGCTTTTCGAACACGGTATAGTCATTATGAATTCTTAGTTATGTCATTTGGGCTAACAAATGCACCAACAGTTTTTATGGATTTGATGAATAGGGTGTTCAAGCCTTTTTTAGATGTGTTCGTGACTGTGTTTATAGATGATATTCTGGTTTATTCAAGGTCACAAGAGGACCATGCTAATCACTTACGGGAGGTGTTATAGATTCTCCGTGATCGTAAGTTATATGTAAAGTTCTCTAAATGTGAATTTTGGTTAAAATCTGTAGCATTCTTGGGTCATATTGTCTCGGATGAGGGAAAAAGGGTTGATACACAAAAGATAGAAGCTGTGAAGAATTGTCCAAGGCCTACGATGCCTACGGAGATTCGTAGTTTCCTTGGATTGGCAGGTTATTAGAGAAGATTTGTTGAAGGATTTTCTTCTATTGCTGCACCTTTAACAAAGCTAACACATAAGGCAACCTAGTTTCAGTGGAATGATGCATGTGAGAAGAGTTTCCAGGAGCTGAAGGATAAATTTACTTCTACACCCGTGTTGGTACTTCCAGAGGGTACAGGAGGGTATGCAGTATATTGTGATGCTTCAGGAGTCGGCTTAGGATGTGTATTGATGCAACACGGTAATGTGATAGCTTATGCCTCAAGATAGTTACGACCACATGAGAGAAATTATCCAACACATGATCTTGAGCTAGCAGTTGTGATATTTTCTTTAAAGATATGGCGCCACTACTTGTATCGGGTTCATGTTGATATATACACTGATTATAAGAGTTTGCAATATATCTTTAAACAAAAGGATCTCAATTTGAGACAACGGATGTGGCTTGAACTATTGAAAGATTATAATATTGATATCTTATATCATTCAGGGAAAGCAAATATAGTAGCCGATGCATTAAGCCGAAAAGCAATAGGAAGCACTGATGGCCAACACACAGAGAAGCAAGGTATCGTCAAGGATCTACATCAACTAGCCAGCTTGGGAGTTCGCCTTCTTGAATCTCCAGGCGAAGGGTTATTGTGAAAAATGCGACAGAATCTTCATTAATAGCTGAAGTGAAGGAAAAACAGTATGCAGACCCTATTTTCTTACAGCTAAAGGAGAATGTACAACAAGGGTTGACGAAACCATTTGATCTTACCCAAGAGGGAGTGCTTCAGTGCCAAAGCAAATTATGTGTACCTGATGTAGATGAGCTAAGGAGACGGATTATGACAGAGGCACATCATTCACGGTATTCTATTCATCCGGGAGCCACCAAAATGTATCATGATTTGAAAGAAATGTATTGGTGGGGTAATATAAAGAAGAACATTACAGAATTCATAGCCCAATGTCCAAATTATCAACAAGTAAAAGTAGAGCATCAGAAACCTGGAGGTTAAATGCAATGTATAAATCTTTCAGTGTGGAAGTGGGACATGATTAACATGGATTTCATCACAGGTTTGCCTCGTACACTTCGGAAATTTGATTCCATATGGGTAATAGTTGACAGGCTTACCAAGTCAGCACATTTTCTATCGGTCAAGACCACCTACACAACTGAGGATTATGCAAGGTTGTATATTAAAGAGATAGTTCGATTGCACGGAGTTCCAATCTCTATTATATCGGAAAGGGGAGCTCAATTTACTGCAAATTTTTGGAAGTCTTTTCATACAAGTTTGGGTACGCAAGTGAATTTAAGTACAACTTTTCATCCTCAGACAGATGGACAAGCAGAACGTACTATCCAAACACTTGAAGATATGCTACGAGCTTGTACATTGGACTTTAAAGGCAGTTGGGTTGATCATTTATCGCTTATTGAATTTGCCTACAATAATAGCTATCATTCAAGTATCAAAATGGCACCTTATGAAGCTTTATATGGAAAAAAGTGTCGATCACCAATTAGATGGTTTGAAGCAGGTGAAACTGCTTTATTTGCGCCAAATCTTGTTCATCAAGCTATGGAGAAAGTTAAAGTGATACAACATCGGCTACAAACGGCCCAAAGTCGACACAAGTCATATGCCGATGTTAGAAGAAGAGGGCTAGAATTTGCCATAGGTGATTGGGTATTCTTAAAAGTGTCACCAATAAAAGGAGTAATGAGATTTGGGAAGAAGGGAAAGTTGAGTCCACGTTATATAGGGCCATATTAGATTGTCCGCAGATTTGGTCAAGTTGTGTATGAACTGGCACTACCCCAAGACCTCTCCACAGTTCATCCAGTGTTTCATGTTTCGATGCTTCGAAAGTGCATCGGAGATCTATCTCGTATTGCTCCTATTGAAGATGTGCAAGTTACAGAAGATCTCACATATGAGGAAGTGCCTATTGCTATTCTAGATCATCAGGTCAAGAGGTTAAGAAATAAAGATGTAGCTTACGTAAAGGTACTTTGGAAAAATCAGCAAGTAGAAGAAACCACAAGGGAAGTCGAAGAGATGATGAAGTCTAAGTACCCGCATTTATTTCAAATGGAAGGGAAAGTTCAAGATGAGGAATTGGAGCAATAACTAGTAAGTATTTATAAGCATTATGTGTATGTAAAATATGAAGGATAAACTTAGACTTGAATTTGTTTAAATTGGATAATGTTACTAACATTCGAGGACGAATGTCCTTAAGGGGGGAAGGATGTAACACCCCGTACATTTCCGAACCTATGTGATTGTCTTAACATTTATGAAATTATCTAAACTTGAGATGGTTGGTGTATTACACATTAACCTTGTTGGGATGAATTAGTCTTGTGATTATCGGCTCAAATGAGGCCCAAAATTAAGCAAAAGACATGACCCAAAATGAAAAATGACCCATTCTTAAGTTGACCAAGTAAACACACATTAATGTTTGGCTAAGGATGGCTACAAGGGACTATATAAGGGTTAAAAATCAGATTTTTATTCAACATAACACACTTGCAAAGTCTAGAATTTTCCACAAGATATTTCTCTTCCCTTTCAAACCCTAAACTACTATTCTCTTTGGACAAGATCACCTCTTGCAAGCTTTGGTAAGTGTTTAATCTTATGGTTTAATATTTTATATGCATAAGAGGGTGTGTAAAAAATGTAGGTTATGTTGTCAAAGTGTTGAGCAACCCACTATGTGTGAAATAGTCTATTATTGCTTAATCGGTAAAAGATTTTGCCTTCAAAACTTGAAGGGAGACTTGTGGTCTTGAAGGAAGTGAGTTTGATGGATTAAATATCAACATGTATGATGTGGTTATTTCCCTAACTTGCTTTCTCTTTGTGTATAACATTTGAAATTGTTGTTGTGAAAATTATGCATGGAATTAGTGGTGTATTGAAAGGAAAATGTAGTTTTGTGATGTTTATATGCGTTGTGAAACCATGATTGTTATTTGGCATCCAAGTTAAACTAAAATATGAAAAAATAAGCTTACTTATGGCCATGGACCATTTATTACAAAGATAGACCCAAAAGAGACCCATTTTGGCCAAACCGGGCATCCGCCTTCGCGGATGGGGCACCTGCGGCCGCAGATGCCAATGTAGGTGGCCCTTGACAAGGCCTTATGGGCACCTGCGACCGCACCTCACCCAACTGAGGGCGCAGGTGGATCCACAGGTCATTCCAAAATTTCGTTTTGTTTGTTTTTGCTTCTCTTTGACCCCCCAAGGCCTCTATACCCTTCTTGGATGCAATCATCAACTTATGGTACCCTTTGAATGGATCTAAGGGGTCGTTCGGAGGTATGTTGAAGTATATCAATTATGGATTGTTTTGAATATGTTATTGAGAATAGTATTTAAGTGACGTGATGGAGTAAATATGATGTTTTGTTGAAGGGGGAGTGTAAAGTATAAACTTGGTGTGAAATGCTATCGGTTTATGATGTCTTGGTTGATGTGTGGCATGTTTTGGTGTTGTTGGTATGGTGATGTAGTAAATGGTATTTTAAGAGGGTGAAATGACGTTAGATGGCAGTCACATAGCTCATTGTCATCTTATGCCTTTGTAATGTAGTTAGTTGTTAACATGAGCTCCGTTATGTACTTGTGCTGTAGAGTAACACGTAAGGAAGGAGATGAATTGTTGTATTCATATTGGGAAGATAAGGTATGTAAGGTTACTCTTTTCGTATCCTTTGGTAGCACCTATTGTTCACATCATTACCATACTTGTTCCATTTCTAAATATTTCTAAGTATCTCATTTCAGGTTTGACATATGCTATTATTCACATGTCTCTTATTCATTGACTATTATTCCAAAGCTCCAATAATGTTATGACCACCAATGTATCAATCTCACAAAAGTAAATAAATGAAGTAATGCATAGATTATTGAATGTTGAGTCTGGGTGGTAGCTCAAAGGGGCGAAACCTAGCTAGAGACGATCCTAAGATTATTGGATCAGGGGGTAGATCAATGGGGCGAAAGCCTAGCTCTAGCCAAACCTGACAGGGGCACATAAGCCTAGCTCGAGATGAACCTGCTTTATTGATTTATGGGCGACAGCTCAAAGGGGCACATAAGCCTAGCTAGAGACGATCCAAATGTTATGTTATGTTATGACCCACTGATCAGTTGGGGCCCGGGCACGATATGATGAATGATAATGATGATGAACGTAAAAGCAAAGAATGTAATGAATGTAATGTACATGGTTCCACACATATAAAACAGTGGTTTATCCATAATGTTTATTCACTTGTATTTGATTCCATTTGAGATCCTATGTTTCATGCGGTTTCTTATAGCCTTACATACTCAGTACATTCTTCGTACTGACGTTCCTTGGGGGACTTACCTTACTTGCTGCAGGCACAGGTTCTAGTAGACCTCCACAGTAGGATACGGGTCATCTGCAGACTGTTGGTGAGCTCCAGGTTGATTCGGGACTTTTCGAGTCACATGTTTACATTTATTTTGGCACTGTATAAAGTTTATATAAAGCGGGGACTAGTCTCGACTTTAGGCTTGGGTCTGTATATGTTATAGGCTTTGTAGACGTTATGGGACAAATGAAGGAATGTATGCTTTTGACGTGATGGCCCCTAACGGCCAAGTTTCATATCTATATAAATATCTTTCCATAACTTCCGTCTTTGACATCTTGTATCTGTCTGACAGAATGTGGTTCATTTAGCGACGTGTGTATGAATGAAGGTTGGTTCTCTCGTGCCTTAACGGCTTCGGGTGCCAGTCCACCCCAATGGGATTTGAGGTGTGACAAAGGACATCATTAATATCATATCAAATCCACAATTTGGATATTTCCATCATGATAAGGGCAACAATGCTCAATAAGGCCTATAATATCTATTCAAGCCCCCACTCGGGCATCAAATTAAGAAATAAGATATTCACATGCACAAATAAGGCCAATGATATCAAATAAAAAACCCCACTCGGGCAACGCGTAATATATAATATCACAAATCAACAACAACGAGAATAGAATCCCCCGCACTGACATCATGCAATATATATCTAACTCGAAAATAATTTCCATAGTTATTTTCCCCAACGCATAGCATGCTTTACTTATTTATTTACTACCTAGTCCAATCTGAAAAAAGTTAAGCTATAACCTACCTCGAAACTACGAAATACAAGCCTAAAGTCCTTCAACACAGAGTCTTCCCTTTTCGAACAGCCTCGAAATCAACTACAACAATCAAATATAGCTTCTATGCGTTAAAAGAACGCTAATGATACCCATATTGCCCATATTTAAGTCGGGTCCAAAATGAGTTTGAAAAATGAGTTCAAAAATGAAAGGGACAAAACTGGATTTTTATTTTAGAAATACATTCCCCAATGTTAAAGGAATCTACAGTTGAAACCCACGCGAAAACGAGGTCCAAATCAAAGAAAAACCATTTTAAGCTTTTATGGAAAAACCTTCAAAATCCCATGTTAAAACCAAGATTAAAGAGTGTTTTGATGATATGAATCAATGTAAAGTAATGGAAATAAGGTTTTGGAGCTTACCCAAGCTCAAATGGTGATGAAAACCCTAAAAATTGTCCAAACCCAAAGCTAAAAGTCCAAAAATGGTGAAAAATAGCGAAATGAGGGTTTATATACAGCGGTTGCCGCTTAAGCGATGCCTGACAGCTAAAGCGGCTGCACTAGATATCAGCAAGTGCTGATTTTGGTGCAAATCGGCCAACAATGCTCCGAACGGACCCACCGGATTCCTTGGAATCCCGTGAATGCAAACGAACTATGCTACTAGGTTATTATCTACGTTCTGGACTCAGTGACGATGCCAGATTTTTAAAAAATGATTGTTTTCAACAAATTAACCCCGGGACCCCTTTAAAGCATATTTTAACTAGTTTCCACAACGGGGATTGAAATACAATATAAAGGTCCTGAACCTGAATCAACCCCGCTATTAATTCAAATTCGACATTACGGTTCTAATGGAACTGTCCAAATAGCCAACCGACACTCGGAACATTAAATGTTGACTGAAGTCAGCCATAGGACTTTTTAAAGCCTCTAAAAACAACAATCTCTACAAATCATTCCTGATCGGATCAGGGACCGTGCCGACTATCCCCACATCCCAGAATCAACATATATCAACTATGGGGAAGGGCAAAATGGTCAAATCACATAAAGAGTAAAGTCTCAAGAATCAGGTCATTGCAAGCACTAGTTATCTATGGAACTGATTGTAATTGAACTGAATTTAGTCATGCGAATAGATAAATAAGTAATCTCTGGTAAAAGATTGAAAGGAGAAAAACATAAATATACTATATCAAAATTGTTATTACAAAACCTAATAAGAGTTTCTACCAATCTGCTATGTTTTGTAATATAAAACTATGTTTGATAGATAATAAAAAGTATTTTTATGTATTGTAATATAGCATCTTAAATATACGTGTAATGTGATTTTTCCTTTTATTAAATAAGAGGAAATCAAAATTGTAGCATACATCATGTTCAAAGTAAGAACTAGCTAAAATGAGGAAAACTATAACTAGAATGAAGTTCAAGCATATAAAGTGTAAAGTATTTAAGCGTTTTTATTAGGAAGTGTCTAACAAGCAAACAAGAACCACCATACACCTTATATCCTTAATACATGCAATTCGTTAAACACGACCTGCCAGCAGAGGCGGATCCAGGGTTTTACGGTTCCGGGTGCCACATTCTATGAACAGTAGGATGATTTTAATATTTACATAGGAGAAGATTAATAGCATGTTTGGCCCCAAAAGTGTTTATTTCTTTAAAAAAACAACAGAAAGGTGTTTGACCAAGTTTTTTTTTTATTGGAGAAAATAAATATTTTTGGGATAGCAAAGATTATTTTTTTCTAAAAAAATATTTTTTGTTGAGAAAACTGCCCTTAGAAATACTTTTAAAAAGATTGGTGAAACACTAATCGTTGAAAAGAACTTTTGAAAAAAATAATTTTCAAAATAGATTGATTTTAAAAGTTTGGCTATACTCAATAAATAATTGTTATCATCACTTCGTCTATTGGCATAACTTGGCTTGTTGGTTTGTCTGTGTTCAGAACGAAAAGGTAAGGGTTTCATATACTCCTCCACTGCAATGTTTTTTCAAACAATTTACCACATTTTAAAAAAATGTTTGGCGAAAAGGGTCCAACGCAGAGATTCGACCCCATAACCTTGGGCAGCAGGACTTAACGCTTTGCCACTGGCACTATGCCTTCACTTGTAACTGCGGGTGCCAAGCTTAACATTTATACAAAACCTTACAAATATACACTTGTATATATAGAGTTTCAACCGAGATGTCCGGGTGCCGTGGCACCCCCAAGGTGATACATAGATCCGCCCCTGCCTGCCAGGCAACTAATGATTCATATTGACCAACGTTTTGAGCATATAAAGCTTCACTAAGCTCAGTGGCGGACCCAGGATTTAGGGGTCGTGGTGCCCTTGGAGTTCGAACACACATATTGATACCCAAAACTTTACGGTTCCGCCAGGAAACCAAAACACCAAACTATCTTCTTAGTTTCAAGGGTGCTCTTTCCATCCTATATCAATTTTTATACATTTCTTATATAATTATACCTAATCTGCGTTGGGTTTAACGGGTGCCGGAGCACCACAAATTTGCACATAAGCTCAAAAAAGTAACTAATTAATATTGTTCTTCCTTAATTTGGAGTTGCTCCAACCGAATTGGACAAGTTGGCAGAGACTTCCTCCATATCTGGGAGTGCATTTGGATCCTCATTCAGACACTGCTATGACTTCTGTGCATGATCATATCAACAAGCTCATCATTATCGTGCAGAATTGATTTATTTAAAGTTGTTCCTACCAAGTTGGACAAGTTGGCAGAGACATCCTTCATATCGGGGCGCGCATTTGGATCCTCACTCAAAACATTTCACTGCTAAGTCTGTGATGCTATTAGCAAGCCCATCATTATCTGGCAGAATTGATTTATCCACTATCGATCTTTTTTCTCCTTGGAGCTGTTTCAGAATCCAGTCGTGGACTGCCATTTTTCTCTTTATATCATTGTAGTTATTGCCAATCAACTCCACAAGTAGAACCCCAAATATGTAAACATCAGCTTTTAAAGTCCGAACACCTACAACATGCAGGATCAGAAATCATACTCATGTAGTATCGGTTATTTATCACGCGATAAAAAAGAACAATCTTTCGCATCAAAAGGTCCAAGGAAATCGTATACCACCTAAAATGTGAATGAATAGAAGTCATTTGTCCATCCTCTATCACTAATGAGGCAACAGAGTAGAGATAGACACTGATGATTGAGCACAAAAGAGCAAAACCACGACAGGTCAAATGATGCGTTGTCAAGGCTTATTTAAGGCGCACTTAAGCCCTGAAGCTCAGAAAAGCTTAGGGAGGGTGCTTCGCCTCGTTTAAGCTCCGGTTCAGTGTATGCAAGGCGAACTAAAGTGTGACTGATTGACCATGAGTGTTGTCTTGTATAAAGCGGCACCAACCAATAAATATAACCAGCAAAAGAAATTACTTTTTTTCCTTGCATTACATATATATTTTTACTTTTCTCTTCATTGCGTCTTTTTTACTAACGCCCACACTTCAATTGGCTTAAAGCCCTAATAAACCTGGAGCTTTTTTTTTAAAGCTTTTCGCGTTCAAATGAAAGAAGAAAAGATATGACACTAGAAAACTGATTCCAGATATTCTCCAGTACCAACCTCCACCTGCTGGATCCTAGATATTCCGGGTGTCTTTAGGACCATGAATACAACCAAGAAACCTACACCAAATACTACTGGTGCAATAAATAAAAGAAGTAATGAAGAAACGGTTGAACCTAGAACATGGATCTGTGGAGCAAGTATATTTAGGAAGGAAATCAATTTGTCCAGAGCGACAAGAGAATGGAGAAAGTATAGTATAATTACACATACAATATTGTATTTTATGAGATTAAACAAAACAAAGCAGAAAGAAGGTGTAAAGCATAAATTAAAGAGAATGATATATAGGCGTCTCAAACAGCAAAAACTTGAGGTTGAATGGAAGGGGAAAACATCATGTATCCAATAAGGTTAAAACCAAATCATTCTCCCGTCATTCTAGCACCTCCGGCAACCTTTCCGACACCCTCTCCTTCCTTCTAGTCTGATCCATTTCTGTTTCATTAACCCCCTCCTCTCTTCTTATATCTTCTCCATTCTCCTTCTTTAACCAAAATCTATCGAAACACATCCAACTCCCTTTCTGTCTGCACTGCCACCTTTTCTACCTCTTGCTTTTGCACGTTTTTGAAGTACTAACAGCAGCACCATCTTAGTGTCGTATAAATAAATGAAATCCATTTTTCACTGATTAAAACAAATTAAGTGTCACTCATATATACACATTGGTTACTAACAAATACAGGGACAAAAGCTTCCTCTTCTACAAGTCAGAACTTAGCTGGTTCTAGTAATCAGTTGAAAAAAAGTAGAGGTGCCACTGACCATAAAATCTAGCCTCGGGAGCATCTACAATAGCAAGATAAGGCATGGAAACCCCTCCATCTTCCTCCCTGACCCGAGCAAGGAAACCAAAGTCGAATACTTTAATGTTGAAGTTCTGCGAGCCAAATTGAACACACCAACACCTAAGGAGGCCCAAAACTAAGCAAGGTATTAAGTTGTCACCTTGTCAATCATTATGTCATTTGGTCTGACACTACCAAATGCAAATCGCCTCTCATGAAACCAGACGAAAAGGCTTGCAAGTTGAGTCGCCACCTTCATTCTAGCATCCCATCCAAATTCATTGCACAAATGACACGTTAAAAGCGCATACACAAAAAACTAGAAAATTTGGTTATCAACTATAGTGTCGAGAATATACAATCTAAAAAAAGTGAAGAATTATCAAAAAAAGCCCAATCATACGTGCAAATAGATCTGGCCCAAGTCCAAATATAAGTCTGGCCTTCTTGAGGAAAAAGAATTCTACAGCTATATAGAGGAAGCTTCCATACATTGTAAAGAGTAAAACTTGCTATGGAAGATAAGAGTAAAACTTCTTATAGTAGAAAATAGACAAGTTTTGTATAGGAGTTTACATTTTCTTCTTTATGTACTTGTATATATACAGAGGTTATCATCAACAAATAAAGAGAGCAGAAAATTTTCCAAAAATCCAGTCTCCTATTGCTTCTTACATGGTATCAGTATTTCATAAGGTGTCTTCCTTGCAAGAACCTTAGAAGACATTCTGTTAATCAAGTAAGTTGCAGTCAAGATACATTCACCCCAGTAGATAAGAGGAACTTTAGATTGAAAAAGCAAAGCCCTGGCAATCTCAAGAAGAGGTCTGTGCTTCCTCTCAACAACCCCATTTTGTTGAGGGGTAGCAACACATGAAGTCTGATGAACAATACCCTGTGACCTGAGAAATTTTGAAGCAACAATGCTTGTCCCTAACTCCAGGGCATTATCAGATCTTATGACTTGTACCTTGACTTTGAATTGCCTTTCTGCCATTAGCAAAAAATCTTAAAGAACTGAGAAAGCATTCCCTTTAGTACTTAATAAAAATATTGTCCAGGTAGCTCTACTAAAATAATCCATAATAGTAAGAAAATATCTATTATTTTTTTATGTAGACACTTTATAAGGTCCCCAAGTGTCAGTGTGAATAAGATTAAATATAGACTTGGCAGATATATGACTCAGAGAGAAAGACAATCTCGATTGCTTGGCTAAAGGACATACAAGGTCAAGCAACAATCAAATGGCACTATTGAGATATTAAAGACAAGGTTGTTCATCAGAGGGGACATCAAAAAGAGGGCATTGATTACACTGAAACTTTTTCTCCGGTGGTCAAGATGACCACTATAAGGTGTCTCATTGCCATTGCTGTCAAGGAGGGTTGGGAAATTTCACAATTTGATGTAAATAATGCCTTCTTGGATGGTGATTTACAAGAAGAAGTCTATATGAAATTTCCCCAAGGTTCTCCTCCTCATTCTACTGATCTTGTGTGTCGTTTGAAGAAATTTTTATATGGTTTAAAACAAGCTTCTAGGCAGTGGTATGCCAAGCTTGCTGGGGCACTCAATTTTAAAGGTTTCACTTCTTCTCTCAATGATTATTTCTTATTTTTTAAATCATCCGAAGGGTACACAACCATTGTTGCTGTGTATGTGGATGATATTTTAATCACAGGAAATCATCCCACAGAAATTCCTAGTCTCAAGAGTTTTCTCAATATGGAATTCAAAATCAAAGATCTTGGTCCTCTACCCTATTTTTCGGGTATGGAAATCATTTGTGAACCACAAGGTGTCATCATATGTCAAAGAAAATATACCTTGGATTTGCTCATTGAATTTGATGTTTCCCACTTACCTTCAGTTTCCTCTCCTCTTGATCCTTATTCCAAGCTTTCTACTGATTGTGGACCTCCTCTTTCTGATCCTTTATATATCGACACTTAGTTGGTAAGCTTAATTACCTTACTCATACCCGACTCGATTTGTCTTTTGCTGTCCTTTCCCCTTAGCCAGTACATGGAACGCCGTTGTGTTCCTCACTATTCTTGCTTTCTGTGATGTCGATTGGGTGTCTTGCTGGGACTCTCGCCTGTAAGTCAATGGATTTTTCATCAACTTAGGAGGCTCCCCTATTGTTGGGAAGTCAAAGAAACAAACTTTTTTTTCTTATCCTCTAAATTCAACAACCCTAGGCAAGGTCTTTTCATGAATTCTTCACTATCTTTTTCCCTTCTTGCTTTCTGTGATGTTTATTAGGCATCTTGTTGGGACTCTCGCCTGTCAACTTTGGAGGTTCCCCTATTTCTGGGAAGTCAAAGAAACAAACTTTTGTTTCCTTATCCTTTGCGGAGTCTGAATACAGATCAATGCATAGATTAGTTGATAGTGTCCATACCCATTTAATGGAAAAGAAAAATAAAAATGAATAACAAAATACAAGTAGCTTGTGGGCAACAACACTTGTTTTTTGGTAGGTGATAATTTGCCAACTTGTATAAGCTTGTTGTGGGTAGATTTGCAAATTGCCAAGTTGCACAACTTGCAGGATTTGTAAATTGTCAAGTTGCACAACTTGCAAGATTTGCAAATTGTCAAGTTGCACAACTTGCAACCAATCCAAGCACGATTTGCAAATTGTCAAGTTGCACAACTTACAACAAATCCAAGCATTTTGAATGGATGATATGTTGGCCATCTTTCCTATAAATAGGAGGCATCACTTCCTCATTCGCAATACACCCAAAAAAAAACAACAACTAAGAAGTAGTTGTGGAGAGCATCTCATAGAGAGTGAGAGAAAATAGTGTGAGAAAAAATAGAGAGTGTGAGCGGTATTATAGTGAGGTGGAAAAATCAAAAGAGGGTTATTTCTTTTGAGTGTGTAGTGGTTCCTGGAGTATTTACTCGAACCTACAAAGTGTAAAATTCCTCATTATAGTGGATTATTTTGCTCCTCTCGGGCCCGTGGTTTTTTCCCTTATTCAGAAGGGTTTCCACGTTAAAATCTTTGTGTTCTTGTTATTCCTTTTGTTGATTATCGTATCACGGTGCTACGTTATTATTCCGCTGTTATTATCGCAAATATTATTTCTGTGGCGGGGTTTATCCCCAACAACTGGTATCAGTGCGCAGGTTCTGCTTATTCACAGAAATAATTTTTTTGTGGTGGGTCGTACTATACTCGGAGAAATAAAAATGTCCGGAGTAAAGTATAAGGTAGCAAAATTTAACGGTGATAACGGTTTCTCAACATGGCAGAGAAGGATGAGGGATCTGCTCATCCAACAAGGATTACACAAGACACTAAGTGGCATATCCAAAAAGCCCGAATCCATGAAAACGGAGGATTGAGAAGAAATGGATGAAAAGGATATTAGTGCAATCAGGTTGCACTTAACAGATGATGTGGTCAATAACATCATCGACGAAGATAGTGCATGTGACATTTGGACAAAGTTAGAAAATCTATATATGTCCAAAACACTGACAAATAAATTGTACCTAAAGAAGCAATTGTACGCCCTACATATGGGTGGAGGTACGAATTTTTAGTCATATTTAAATGTGTTCAACGGACTAATCACGCAACTGGCTAACCTCGGGGTAAAGATCGAGGAGGAAGATAAAGCCATTGTACTCTTGAACTCGTTGCCATCTTCTTATGATACTTTGGCAACAATCATCTTGCATGGTAAGGACTCTATTGAGCTGAAGGATGTCACGTCAGCTCTTCTACTTAATGAGAAGATGAGAAAGAAGCCTGAAAATCATGGTCAGGCTCTCATCTCAGAAAATAGAGGCAAGGGTCACCAGAGGAGTTCAAGTAACTATGGCAGATCCGAAGGTCGTGGAAAGTCCAAGGTCCGATCTAAATCAAGAGCCAGAAATTTCTACAATTGTAATCAACCAGGTCACTTCAAAAGAGATTGTCCAATTCTAAAAAGGGGCAAAGGTGAAAGTAGTGGACAGAAGAATGACAACAACACTGCTTCCACAATGCAAAATAATGATAATGTTGTTCTCTTCATAAACGATGAAGAGGAGTGCATGCACTTGGCAGGTCTAGAGTCAGAATGGGTAGTTGATACAACAGCATCTTACCATGCTACACCGGTAAGGGATCTATTCTGCAGATATGTAGCAGGTGATTTTGGTAATGTGAAAATGGGTAACACAAGTTACTCAAAGATTGTGGGAATCGGAGACATTAGTATCACAACTAATGTGGGATGCACATTGGTTCTAAAAGACGTGCACCATGTACCTGATTTACGGTTGAACTTGATCTCGGGAATTGCTTTAGACCGAGATGGGTACGAGAACTATTTTGCAAATAAAAAATGGAGACTCACCAAAGGAGCATTAGTGATTGCAAAAGGAATTGCCCGTGGCACGTTGTACAAGATAAATGCAGAAATATGCCGAGGTGAATTGAATGCGGCTCGAGAAGAAATTTCTGCTGATTTGTGGCACAAAAGAATGGGTCATATGAGTGAGAAAGGATTGCAGATTCTCGCTAAGAAATCACTCATCTCTTTTGCCAAAAATACGACAGCAAAACCATGTGACTACTGCTTATTTGGTAAGCAACATAGAGTCTCATTTCAGACATCGTCTGAAAGAAAGTTGAATATACTTGATTTGGTATGTTCGGATGTTTGTGGTCCAATGGAGGTAGAATCGATGGGCGGTAACAAATATTTTGTTACTTTTATTGATGATGCTTCACAAAAATTGTGGGTTTATATCTTGAAAACCAAAGATCAGGTGTTTCAAGTATTTCTGAAATTTCATGCTCTGGTGGAAAGGGAGACGAGTCGAAAGCTAAAGCGTCTCCGCACTGATAATGGAGGTGAGTACACTTCAAGGGAATTTGAAGGGTACAGTTCAAGTCATGGGATCAGACATGAGAAAACAGTTCCTGGAACCCCACAACACAATGGTGTAGCTGAGTGGATGAATCGCACTATTGTCGAGAAGGTGAGAAGCATGCTTAGAATGGCTAAACTGCCTAAGTCATTTTAGGGTGAAGCAGTTCAGACGGCCTGTCACCTGATCAATCGCAGTCTATCAGTTCCATTGGAGTTTGGTACTCCAGAGAGAGTTTGGACCAATAAAGAGGTGTCCTACTCACATCTGAAGGTGCTCGGTTGCAGTGCTTTTGCACATGTACCGAAGGAGCATAGAACAAAGATGGATGATAAATCAGTTCCCTGCATATTCATCGGATATGGAGATGAAGAGTTCGGGTACAGATTGTGGGATCTTGTAAAGAAGAAGGTCATTAGAAGCAGAGATGTTGTATTCCGAGAAAGTGAAGTCGGAACTGTTGATGATCTGTCAGAGAAGGCCAAGAAACGGAATGGTATAGTCCCTAACCTTATTACCATTCCTTCTACTTCTAGTCATCCCAGAAGTGTAGAAAGTACAACCGACGAGGTTGCTGAGCAGGGGGAGCAACCTGATGAGATTGTCGAGCAGGGGGAGCAACTTGGTGATTATACCGAGCAAGTAGAATACCCTAGTCAAGAAGATCAATCTCAACCTCTGAGGAAATCAGAAAGGCAAAGGGTAGAGTCATCCAAGTACCCTTCCTCAGAGTATGTCCTTATCAATGATGAGGGGGAGCCAGAAAGTCTTAAGGAGATGTTGTCCCATCCAGAAAAGAACTAGTGGATGAAAGCCATGCAAGAAGAGATGGAATCTCTACAGAAAAATGGCACGTACAAGCTGGTTGAACTTCCAAAAGGTAAAAGATCGCTTAAGTGTAAGTGGGTCTTTAAACTCAAGAAAGATGGAAATGGCAAGCTGGTCAGATATAAAGCTCAATTGGTGGTAAAAGGCTTCGAACAGAACAAAGGTATTGATTTTGATGAAAAATTTTCACCTGTTGTCAAAATGACTTCTATTCGAACCATTTTGACCTTAACAACTAGCCTAGATCTTGAGGTGGAGCAGTTAGATGTGAAAACTACATTTCTTCACGAAAATTTGGAAGAGGAAATTTATATGGAGCAGCCAGAAGGATTTGAAGTAGCTGAAAAGAAACACATGGTGTGTAAACTGAATAAGAGTCTTTATGGGTTGAAGCAGGCACCGAGGTAGTGGTATAAAAAGTTTGACTCATTCATGCAAAGTCAAACTTACACAAAGACCTATTCTGATCCATGTGTATACTTCAAAAGATTTTCTGACAACAACTTTATTATTTTGTTGTTGTATGTGGATGACATGCTAATTGTAGGACAGGACAAAGAGCTGATTGTCAAATTGAAGGGAGATTTGTCCAAGTCATTTGATATGAAGGACTTGGGCCCAGTACAACAAATTCTGGGGATGAAGATTATTCGAGAACGAGTAAACAGAAAGTTGTGGCTATCTCAGGATAAGTACATTGAACGTGTACTCGAACGCTTTAACATGAAAAGTGCTAAAGCTGTTAGCACACCTCTTGCGGGTCATCTGAAGTTGATCAAGAAGATGTATCCTACAACAAAGGAGGAGAAAGGGAATATGGCAAAAATCCCTTATTCTTCAGCGGTCGGGAGTTGATGTATGTAATGGTGTGTACCAGACCAGATATTGCTCATGCAGTTGGTGTTGTTAGTAGGTTCCTTGAAAATCCTGAAAAAGAACACTGGGAAGCAGTCAAGTGGATACTCAGGTACCTAAAAGGTACCTCTGGAAACTGTTTGTGTTTTGGAAGATCTGAACCAATCTTGAAGGGCTATACCGATGCTGATATGGCAGGTGACCTTGATAATCGAAAATCCACTACTGGATATTTGTGTATCTTTTCAGGGGGAGCTATAGCATGGCAGTCGAGGTTGCAGAAGTGTGTTGCACTATCTACAACTGAAGCGGAGTATATTACAGCTACTGAAGCTGGCAAAGAGATGGTATGGCTGAAACGGTTCCTTCAAGAGCTTGGCTTGCATTAGAAGGAGTATGTCGTCTATTATGACAGTCAAAGTGCAATAGACTTGAGCAAGAACTCCATTTATCATGCAAGGACGAAACACATAGACGTGAGATATCACTGGATTCGGGAAAAGCTAGAGGACGGATCTATGCAGGTCAAGAAGGTCCCTACAAGTGAGAATCCTTCGGATATGCTGACCAAGGTGGTGCCAAGAGACAAGTTCGAGTTATGCAAGGAACTTGTCGGCATGCACTCAAACTAGAAGCTCGATGCTATCTCCTTCTAGTTAATGGGTCTGGAGGGGGAGATTGATAGTGTCCATACCCATTTAATGGAAAAAGAACATAAAAATGAATAACAAAATACAAGTAGCTTGTGGGCAACAACACTTGTTTTTTGGTAGGTGACAATTTGCCAACTTATATAAGCTTATTGTGGGTAGATTTGCAAATCGCCAAGTTGCACAACTTGCAAGATTTGCAAATTGTCAAGTTGCACAACTTGCAACCAATCCAAGCAAGATTTGTAAATTGTCAAGTTGCACAACTTGCAACAAATCCAAGCATTTTGATTGAATGATATGTTGGCCATCTTTCCTATAAATAGGTGGCATCACTTCCTCATTTGCAATACACCCAAAAAACAACAACAACTAAGAAGTAGTTTGTAACACCCCGTACTTTCCCAACCCTACTTGAAGACATTCAATAATGTTTGCTTAGGTGTCGAGAGCTATACGCATGTATTTGGTAATGTTAATGATGAGCAAATGGAAATTTGGCCCCGTATATGAGATTAAACCTTCGTAGGAAGTGTTTTGTGATTTTTGTGGAGCAGTTGTGGGGTTCAAAACGAGGGTAAGAAGGCCTCTAAACAAAGGATATTAAGGTTAAGAAGTAAGTTAAAGAATAGGACTTGAAGTATCTAACCAAACCCGCGAAGAAAAGTCGAAAAACAAAATTTTCAAAAAATTTAAGGGAGGGGCGTGCCATGCCGTTCTGGGAAAAAATTTTGTGCCCATAGGCATCAATTTTACGCGCCCAAGGGCGTGCCACACTGGTTTTTCCACTTTTTTGAAAGTTGGAAATTTGCTAAGTCCAAAGGGTACCCGGGGTCGTACCGAGCCGATTTTTGTCACGTTTCTTCTACAACCATGAGTATATACATGAAATGAGTCAAATATTATATTGGTATGATAAAATTACTCGAGAACGAATTTGGCGTCAAAATGACGATTTTACCCTTTTGGTCAAAATAGGCCATACGTGGCTAGAATCACTTGTTTTTGGCATTGAGGCTACGGATATGAATAGAGTGAGTGGTAATATTGTTGTAAGGCATATGAAATGATTTAAACATGAGGAATTATTGGGTCAATTGAATTGGGCTCAACACAAGCCCAAAATGAGACAAAAGATATGGCCCAATTAGGCCAAAAATGACCCATTCTTCACCTTTGACCATTTGTACATGACATTTAATGCCAAGGAGACTTGAGGGACTATATATACATGGAAAAATCTGATTTTATTCAAAGGAACACCCAACATATCTCTAGAAATTTCCCAAAATTTCTCTCAACTCTCAAGAACCCTAAGCCAACTTCTTGGAGCAAAATCATCAATTTTCAAGCTTAGGTAAGTAATTATTCTTATGGAATAATATATTATATGCATGGGAAAGCATGTAAATTATGTTGGTTATGCTTGGAAGTGTTGGATATTGCACTTTGTGTTTTTATAAAAGATGTGAAATCCATGAGATTTAAACTTGAAAGATAACTTGTTGTCTTGATAAAAGTGCATGGTGTGGATGAAATAACATGATGTATGGTATGATTAAGGTCCTAAACTTGTTATTTTTCTATAAGTGTAGATTATGAGATTTTGGTCGATTTGTTGTTGTGAGGTGTATTGAAGTGATTTAATTGAATAATTGTGATGTTATGGTAATGACGAGTGGAAAGTATGAACTTGGTGTGACATGCTATTGGTTTGTGATATATTGGTCAATGTTGGGCATGTTGTGGTATTATTGGTATGACCATGCCGTAAATGGTATTGTAAGGGACTAAATGACATTATACGACGGTCATATAGCTTATTGTCGTTTTGTACACTTGTAAAGAGACCATTTGATAATGTAAGTCCGGTATTTGTGTTGTAGAGTAAGACGTAAGGAAGGAGCTGAACTATTGTGTTCCCGTATAGAATTGTATCGTCATATTGAGAATACGAGGTATGTAAGGTTACTCTGTCCATATCCTTCTGCAGCACATAGTATCACATAGTCATTATACTTATTCGATTCCGAAATGCTCTACGGTCTTCTATTTCCGGTTGTTGACTAGTGTTACTCACATGTTCCTTATTCATTGGTCAATGGTAATTCTCATGATTCATATTCATTGGTTAATGTTCCAAAATTCCAATAATGTACCATCTCCAATGTATCACTCTCAAACAAAAGTAAAAGAATTAAGTAATGCTTAATTGGTTATTGTTGAGCAGGGGGCAATCCAGAGGGGTGAACACCCTGGTCGGAATGAACCTGTCTTATTGGAATGGATCGCAATCTAAGGGGCATAAGCCTGGCTGGAACGATCCCAAAATTCTGCTATGGTGGATCGCAATCTAAGGGGCATAAGTCTGGCTGGAACGATCCCAATAGTATGTTATTTTCCCACTGATCAGTCTGGGCCCGGGCATGATATGAATAGATGATGGTTAATGGATGTAAATGCAACCAACACAATGAACGTAATGTACATACATTTATTTATACAAAATGATGACTTATCCACATTGGTTACCCACTTACAGTTGTTTCCATTGAAGTATCGGTGTAATGTACTGTTTCTTATGGCCTTACATACTCAGTACTTTATTCGTACTGACCCCTCTTGGGGAATTTACCTTACTTGCTGCAGGCACAGGTACTAGTAGACCTCCCCTGTAGGCTACAAGACTTTTGCTGATCTTTGGTGAGCTCCAGTTGGTTTGGGGCTTTCCGTGTCCGAGTTATACATTGATTTTGGTGTTGTACATGTTGTATAAAGCGGGGACTTGTACCGACTTTCAGTTGGTTTTGGTAAATGTCTATGTTAGAGGCTTTTGTAGACGTTTGTGGGTGTATGGATGTAGGTTGATACACGTTGTTTTTGACTTGATGGCCTCAAAGGCCAAGTTTCGCATATGAGTACATATATATCTATATGTCCCATGTTCCATGTCTTCCGTATTTCGCCTTTCATGTTCTTACGTAATGGTGGTGTTGCTTATGACATGCATATGAATGAACAGAAGCAGAGCTTGGTTCTCTCGGGCCATGTCGGCTACGGGTGTCAATCCGTCCCAATGGGATTTGGGGCGTGACATAGTTGTGGAGAGCATCTCATAGAGAGTGAGAGAAAATAGTGTGAGGAAAAATAGAGAGTGTGAGCGGTATTATAGTGAGGTGGAAAAATTAAAAGAGGGTTATTTCTTTTGAGTGTGTAGTGGTTCCTGGAGTATTTACTCGAACCTACAAAGTGTAAAATTCCTCATTATAGTGGATTATTTTGCTCCTCTCGGGCCCGTGGTTTTTTCCCTTATTCAGAAGGGTTTCCACGTTAAAATCTTTGTGTCCTTGTTATTCCTTTTGTTGATTATCGTATCACGGTGCTACGTTATTATTCCGCTGTTATTACCGCAAATATTATTTCTGTGGCGGGGTTTATCCCCAACATTAGTCACTGAATTGAACTGGCTCACTCGTCTTCTCACAGATCTTTCTGTTCCTCCTTGTCTTCCAATACCTATTCACTCAGATAGTCAAGCTGCTCTCCACATAGCTCGTAAACCCGTCTTTCATGAGAGGACAAAACATGTGGAGCTTGATTGCCATTTCGTCCGACAACAGTATCTTGCCAGGCTGATTTCTCTTTCATTTGTTCCATACAAAAACGAACTTGCGGATTTATTCACTAAACCTTTAGCTGGACCATCTCATCCTCATATTATGAACAAGTTGGGCGTTACTCTGTCCCCCTCCAACTTGAGGGGGGGATGTTGAGAATATACAATCTGAACAAAGTGAAGAATTACCATAAAAAGCCCAATCATACTTGCAAATAGATCTGGCCCAAGTCCAAATATAAGTCTGGCCTTCTTGAGGAAAAAGAATTCTACAGCTGTACAGAGGAAGCTTCCATACATTGTAAAGAGTAAAACTTGCTAGGGAAGATAAGAGTAAAACTTCTTATAGAAGATATAGTGCTAGCTGATAGAAAATAGACAAGCTTTGTATAGGAGTTTACATTTTTCTTCTTTATGTACTTGTATCTATACAAGGTTATCCTCAACAAATAAAGAGAGCAGAAAATTTCCCAAAACTCCAGTCTCCTATTGCTTCTTACATATAGCTGGTGAAAATTCCTTTAGTAGCTACTGTACCAGAATAAATCTTCTGTGCCAAAACTTCTGTTGGTAATACATCATACACTACTGCAAGAATATACTGAAAACACAACCCTTTAACTTCATCGAACATGGATGTCGGTTTTCACCCGTCAGTGTTTCAAGCTCGTTCTGCAACAAATTATACTCCATTTTTAGTGCGAAAAAACAAATACTATATTTTAACAGAACAAATCTGACCAAACAAATTAAACGTACACAAAATCTAGGCAGATGGTCAGCATAACAGGGGCTCAGTGGAACAAAGAAATCCCATGTTTTGATAACAACATTGCATTCACGATCTACAAAGAATCTCCCAAGCATAGTCTCTCCGATTAAATATTTGCGAAAGTTGTCCATCATATCTTTCAAATCCTTAAAGGCGTAAGGTACCGCATCCCCCATGGGTGCCGCTTTCATTACCTAAAGAGATCACACATTCAACAAAAAAAGAAATAACCGATATATCAACAGAAAAATATACAATTAATTAAACACAGAGTATTATACTTGTTCATGGCCTCCTCCAAATCGGAACATCCATTCATAAAAGAGTCAAGCGACATATAGTAATGGGCTTTTCTTTTCGAATTATAATAGTTGCGCTTTTGATAGTAATACGCTAAATAATTCCACCGCTTGAGTTCCTTCCTTATCTTTTCCAGGCTTTCCATTGATTAGATTTCAAGGAAGACAATGGATGTCACCAGGAAATTACGCCTAGTGTCCCCAAAGTGTCTGGTCTTGAATTTTGGTTACCAAATGTCCATTCTTGATTCCATTGATTAGATTACAAGGAAGAGAATGGATGTCACCAGGAAATTATGCCTAGTGTCCTCCAAAGTGTCAGGTTTTGAATGTCACCAAATGTCCGGTCTTGAATTTTTATCCCCTGCGTGGTCTTTTACAGTCTTTCCATTGATTAGAATGAAGAGAGTGGATTTCCTGATTATACTCCGTTTACTGTATTTCTTTTTTCCTTCTATATTTTTCTTTATGTTTTTGTTTGGCCAATTACATACGCTGCTTTATCATTTAGAAGCCAAAATTTTGGGTATGTATTTGTTCAACATCTAAACTCCTTCAAAAATTAATGGTTGAATTCATCACAGACATCTAAAGTTGGTACGCTCAACTTTACGATTTGGAGCCGATATACCCTCGGTTTAAAAAGTGACTTATATTTACCCTACTGTTACACAAATGGCTCGCATATACCCCTTTTCTTAACCGATCGGTATTTAATAGATCAAAAATTCATTTTTTAATTTAGAAAATGTCATGTGTTACTAAATTGTGATTCTTCTATTATTTTGAAAATTATGATGTTAGAGTTGATCTTTATATCGTAATTGCTTTTATATCATTGCATTATTTATATTTACAAAATCATATTAGAAGTTTTATTTTCTATGAACTTCTTTAATCATGTCTTTAATTGCTTTAAATTATTAATGTATTTTTGTAATTTTTTGATTTATTATATTATTTTTTTTCATATTATTATATTATTTTAATACATTATAAATTAAAAATTTAAAAATCCATGGCCTTATGTCCATGTCTCGGGGCTTATGCGTCGCCCCATGCTAAATAAAAATGACTCACTTCACGCCTCCGTCTTTTAATATTCTGCTTATGCTTATGACATCTACAATCAATACCGCTAAAATGTCTGAAACAAATATCATGCCTCTTCTTCATTAGAGTTCAATAGTTTATCCCCAATCATTAGAGGCCGATTTGAACAAATATCTTTTTTAGGCTATGGTTAAGATTTTGTCCCTATTTTCAAAAGTCCTACAAATACAGCCCTTGGAATTAACAAAATATTAAAAAATCATTAAGATATCAATTAATCGATTATTAATTAATCAGTTATTGATTGTTATTGGTTCGATTACCAGTTTAACCGTTAAAGATTTCACAACAAAAAATTTTCATTGAGAATCCCTTAAGAGTCAAAGTGTAAGGATCTTCGGATAAATATTGCAAGTTCATTGGATTTGTTTCGATCTATCAAGAATCTCATTACACTTGAGCAACATTAACTGAGTAAACATGTAAAATCTGGTTAGCCAAAATACATTTAAATAATACAATCTGTAACAATTGAGATCAAGCAATCGTGAGACAAGGAAATGCGACGTGAAATTTTGATGGATACAAATGAACTAAACTAAACACCAAGTCACTTTATCTACTGAATGGTAAAATTTTTATTAAATAAATTACTACTGCGTTATCAGTTCACCCGTTAAAGAAATGGCCAAACCAAAACCAAATCAATAAATGGATAATTACGAACTGAACCTATAATTAATAAGCCGAACTATTAACCCAGCACCTCAATTATCGATTCAGGTTATTGGTTTAACCGTTAATTTGTGCAGCCCTATCTATCGGTCTATAAACTACAAGACAAATAGAGAGAGAACCATCTATTAAACAACTAACTATCCTGAAAAGGGATAGCCGGCAAAAATTTATAATTAATAGTGTACATACGATACAAGTTCAATACTAGTTCACGATATGTTTTAGACTCGTATAAAACTTCTATTGTTATTATTATTATTATAATTATTTAATTGAATGCTACCTCCACCAACAATTATAAATGATGGATTAAAATATTAAATTTGTTATGGTTAATATTTGCGTAAATGATTATTAGTTAATTAAACAAAGGATGTTCTCTATATACTTATCAACACAGAGTGTTTATATTAAATCGTATAAATTTACTGTACTTAAGTGATTTAAATAAGGTAAAGATGCATGTTAATTAGTTAATCTGTGTGTTAATATGCAAATACATGTCATGTATTTATTGGCTAGATATAAACATATGTGTTAATTAAGTTTTTAGCCATAGAATATTCTATTGTTTCCCTTAGCCCTATCTTTTTCTAATTAAGTTTCCAAAAGCAACAAGATTTGAGCCCAAACCTATTTAGGAAAACCTAAACCAAACCAACCCAAACTAGGAATACAACAAAAAACCCAAAAAAGATGAACACGTCATTTGATTAAATCGAATCCAAATTAAACTAGGAATACTCCTAATTCAAAAAAAATCTCTATTTATACTTTATTACAACTGAAATATCTTTATTACATTACTTTAATTTGTTCCTTATTTCTTGATCAAAGAAACTATGAGTAATTATAGGCAAACTCATCGCTCTATACATAATCACACACATCATCAACAACAACAACGACGATCCTATAATCCGCGTAACTCTCCAAGGCGCCCCAATTATCTGTCTTCCAGACGACAACAGCAGAACTTTCATAATAATCCACACACGAATTATTCATCTTTTTTATGTAATGGTTCGTATAATACAACTGATCATCATGAGAACTCTGCTCCACAACTTCAAGATCAAAACAATCATAGTCCAAACGGGCTAATATCGACCTCTCCTCTGCCATATAATGGACAGATTGATGAAGTGCAAGTTGCTACTGTGTTGATGGAGACTAGTGGAAATATATTTGATTATATACACTACATGACTGATCAGGAGGGAAATTCGAGGTTTGATCTTGGCCTTCGCAATGACTATGTAGCTTATCTTTTGGATGAGCATGTGTATGATCATGACGATGAGGAGAAAGAGGACGATGACGACCTGTTAAAGTATTTGAAAATAAGAACTCATCATGTTCCTGCTAAAGATGGAGACGATCCCAAAGTAGTTGTAGCTGATCATGTCGAATCAGAAATCTGTTCTATATGCATATCTGAATTTAAACACGAAGAGAACAGAGGAGCGCTTCAGTGTGGACACGAGTATCATACAGATTGCATCAAACACTGGTTGCAGGGGAAGAAAGATTGCCCGATGTGCAGAGCTTCAGTTTTGCCTTCATGAGAACAGAGATTATAGAGAAGGCTATATTATTTTTTTCTTTTGTAAGGGTAAAGTAGGTCCTTGGTTTTTCTATTTGTTCAAATTGTGCACGAATTATATTATTTGATAGTACATACTACAAACTAGTTAGATATTTTTTCCTGTTGTTCTGAAACATTGTAAGATAAGCAACAAATTAGATAAATGAATAGCGTCAGATTAGCTTATGTAGACACATTATATCTCATTGAGCCACAAAAGATTTCAAACATAACGAATAGACCTGATAAATTCGCAGCTTTAGTTTTCATCGACCAAACAATATTATTATTGTTCCATTGCCCTTGGATTTGTGTGGGATGCTATGTTATTTAGTACGTGACATGAGCTTAAACTTTCAAACGAAGTTAAACCTTGTAGGAGCAAGTCCACAAATAGCCAGTTTTAGGACTTTTATTTAAGATACAGTCGAGTTGTTAAATTTTTATAAGTTTAACCGCTTGATAATCAACTTCAAACTCGCCCAAGTTATGAAGTTTGGTTTAGCTTGTCAAAACCTATACGTCTGAAGTTAAATTTGACAATTCGGACTTCAAATATTTCCCGTCTCTCACATATCTTTCTTCCTCTAGTGTGAAATATCAAAGACATTGTAAATATTGTACTCGGTCTTCATCAATATTTCAAAACTTTTCGAACAATATCAACTTGATTTAAACTCACTTTCAAATTCAAAATTTAAGACTCACTTCTTTTTTTTTCCAAATGGTACTACACGTAAATTTTGTTTGCCCCAACCGCATTTCAAACACGATTCAGCTCCAAATAACAACATTCAAGGGATTTGAACAAGAAATCTGCAGCAATTTCGAATCCTGAGCTACCAATTTTGATTTCTCATGAACCCCAACAATAGATATTTCGAAGTTCCACAACAAACTATTTGAACACGCAAGCAAGTAAATTCTATTTTTAGCTCAAACAATTAGCTAGCTAATCAATTATTCAATCCACAACATTCGTATATTCCATACTAGTGAAGGCTCGCATATCACGATTTTTAGATTCTTTGCCCGATTGATTAAAAATTGAAATTGGTGGAAACATAGGATCAACATCACCTTCATCATTGCGATTGGGCCTATTTCTCTTACATGGCACTTCATCTCCAAAGTAGTAAGAACAAAAATGAGCAGTTTCTTTTGCAAGATAAGCTTCACAAATCGATCCTTCAATTTTTTCCCTTTGCTTTATAGTTTGTTTACACTCTCCAATTTTTCTGCATAATTGTATTTTAGGTAGTTAAATAATTTTTTAAAAAAATTAAAGCATTAATCAAAAGAAAATGTACCTCTCGCCTGGATACATTCACCTCATTTGAACTAGCCCCCCAAGATGTGCCTCTTCTACAAAGTGAATTGGAAGATGCTCCATCACATCAAAGAAGCCACATGGAAAGATCTTCTCCAACTTAGTGGTGATGACGTGAATAAGCTGCTCCATTCTGTCCAAACTACTCTCCAACAACTTTCCCGAACATAAATCTTTGAAGAACAGACTTATCTCTGTGATTGATTTCCATATCCTCTCGGGAAGGTGGCTAAATGCGATAGGAATCAAGGTTTTCATAAAAATATGACAATCATGACTTTTCATACCAATCAACTTTCCTTCTTCCATATCTGCTCGTTTTTCTAAATTCGAAGCATAGCCCTCGGGCATTCTCAAATTCTTAACCCACTCACATATTTCTTGTTTCTCATCCAATGTGAATGAAAAACTGGTCTTGGGCTTAAACAACTTACCATTTTCTTTTTCTTTCAACCACAACTCATTTCTCTTGCAATATTCCTTTATGTCCATTCTAGCTTTTGGATTGTCTTTTGTCTTGCCCTTAACATCCATGACTGTCTTGAACAAATTATCAAACTAATTTTTTTCAATGTGCATCGGATCAAGATTATGTCGTAGTTTATTGTCCCCCCAATACGGCAACTCCCAAAATATGATTTGTTGGGTCCAATTATGTTCAACACCATATCCGAGAAGTGTAGAAGGTGGACCATCTGTAACTTTAGGCAAATTACAAACTCTTTCCCAAATCGGATGCCCTGATAGTGATGGAGGTGGCGGATCATTCTCAATCTTATTCTTTCTGAATGCATTTTTCATCTTTCTAAACTCGTGGTCCATTGGCAAGAACTGACGGTGACAATCAAACCAACAATTTTTTCAATCATGCTTTAACGTGAATGCTTTGCTATTTTTCTTGCAATACGGGCAAGCTAATTTTTCGACAGTCATCCAACCAGACAACATCCCATATGCAGAAAAATCGCTAATAGTCCATATTAAATTAGCATGCATATCAAAACTCTGCTTAGTTGATATATCATATGTCACTACACCTTCATACCATAATTGTAGTAACTCATCTATCAATGGCTGTAAATAAACATCAATCAAACTTTTTGGATTACGAGGACCAGGAATAATACAACTTAGGAATATGTAGGGACTTGTCATACACATTTCAGGCGGAAGATTATATGGAGTAATAAATGCAGGCCAACAAGAATAAGGTGCACCAGAATTAGAGAATAGTGTGAAACTATCTGCACACAAGCCCAATCTAACATTTCTTGGTTCTCTAGCAAAATCAAAATAAGTTCTAACGAAATGCTTCCAAGCCACTCTATCCGATGGATGAGACAAGACACCTGGTGGCCTTCTATTTTCATCGTGTCATCTCATATGTGGGGCAGAACTCATTGAAGCATACAACCTCTTTAACCTAGGTATAAGAGGTAAATAGTGCATTACCTTAATTGGAACCATCTTTCCACCGGGAGTCCGCTTATAACGAGCATGTCCATAAAACTTACAATTATCTAATTCAACATCATTCTTATATAATAACATGCAACCATTCATACAACAATGGATTCTATTATATGACAATCCCAACTTGGAAACCAATTTCTTTGCCTGATAGAAATTTTGAGGTATGTTCAACTCCGGGTTAACTAGTTCACCCAAAAGACCAACCATAGAGTCCATAGCAGCTTGAGCAACATTCCAATCGGATTTGATACTCATTAGTATAACTGCAACAGACAAAGCAGAATGACGACTCCCTTCACATAGTGGACGACTAGCCTCTTCTAATTGTTGATAGAAGCGTCTTGCTTCTTCATTGGGAGCTTCTTCTAAATTCTGTTCTAGTTCCATCCCATCCCTAATCCCAAAGACATCATTGACCATTTCATGAACTCTATCGTCATGTTGTACCCTATCGTGATGAATCCTATGTTGAACTCTAAGATGTTGAATCTTAGCATGTCGACCATGTACAAGCATGCCATATTCATCATCAGGCAGCGAATTATAAAATATACCATTCAAATCATCTCTCTCTCCGTGATCGATCCACACAAAATATCTTGGCTTAAATCCATTACGATAGAGATAAGTCATAACTATATCTAGTTGAAAAAACTTCATGCACCTACATGAACTACAAGGACACCTAACTACCCCACTTTTTTGAAACAAGTCTAGTGACATTGCATGATCGATAAAACCTCTAACACCATTAAGATAATGGGGTTTTAAACCCCCACCAGTTTCATAATCCATATCATACATCCACAAACGATGATCCATCTATAAAAATATAGATATTCAATTAGTAATTTACATTTTCAAGTCACTCGATCACAACTTCAATTCACTAAAAATTAAGTCACAAGTTCACAATTTAAATTCACAAGTTAATATTTCCAAGTCACTAGTCCACAACTCTTATTTCACTAAACACTTCATATTTATTAAGTCGCTAGTTAGCATTTTTTAAGTCAATAGTTTATATTTTCAAGTCAATAGTTCATAATTTCAATTCACCAAACACTTCACAATTTTAAGCACTACTTCACTTAACCATTTTCAAGTCACTAATTCACATTTCAAGTCACTACACATAACCATTTTCAAGAAATAAGTTCACAATTTAAAGTCACTACACTTAACCATTTTCAAGTCACTAATTCATATTCGAAGTCACTACACTTAACCATTTTCAAGAAACTAGTTCACAATTTCAATTCACTACATTTAACCATTTCAAGAAACAAGTTCACAATTTCAAGTCACTACACTTAACTATTTTCAAGTCACTAATTCACATTTCAAGTCACTCCACTTAACCATTTTCAAGAAACAAGTTCACAATTTCAATTCACTACACTTAACCATTTTCAAGTCACTAATTCACATTTCAAGTCACTACACTTAACCATTTTCAAGAAACAAGTTCACAATTTCAATTCACTACATTTAACCATTTTCAAGTCACTAATTCACAATTTCAAGTTACTACACTTAACCATTTTCAAGAAACAAGTTCACAATTTAAAGTCACTACACTTAACCATTTCAAGAAACAAGTTCGCAATTTCAAGTCACTACACTTTACCATTTTCAAGTCAATAATTCACATTTCAAGTCACTACACTTAACCATTTTCAAGAAACAAGTTCACAATTTCAATTCATTATACTTATGTCACACCCCGAATCCCATTCGGGACGAACTGGCACCTGAAGCCGTTGAGGCCCGAGAGAACTAATCTTTACTCATGTACATCCATATGAATGTCATTCAATAAACATCACCATCACGTATGGATACAAGATGCTAATAGCGGAAGTCATTGAAATACGTGATATATACATATAGGAAACTTGGCCGATAGGGTCACCAAGTCAAAATGAACATACATACTTTCATTCATCTCACCATATACGTCTACAAAGACTCTAACAGATGCATATACATAATCATCCTAAAGTCAGGACAAGTCCCCGCTTTATACAACATGACAGTACCAAAAAAAATATACACAGTGACTCGGAAAGCCCCGAACCAACTGGAGCTCACAAATGATCAGCAGATGATCCGCAACCTACTGTGGAGGTCTACGAGCACCTGTGCCTGCAACAAGTAAGGTAAGTCCCCCCAAGGGACGTCAGTACGAGGGGTGTTACAACTTAACCATTTTCAGGTCACTAATTTTTATTTCAAGTCACTACACTTAACCATTTTCAAGAAACAAGTTCACAATTTCAATTCACTACATTTAACCACTTTCAAGTCACTAATTCACATTTTAAGTTACTACACTTGACCATTTTCAAGAAACAAGTTCACAATTTCAAGTCACTAATTCACATTTCAAGTCACTAAACTTAACCATTTTCAAGAAACAAGTTCACAATTTCAATTCACAACACTTAACCGTTTTCAAGTCACTAATTCACATTTCAAATCACTACACTTAACCATTTTCAATAAATAAGTTCACAATTTCAATTCACTACATTTAACCATATTCAAGTCACTAATTCACATTTCAAGTTACTAAACTTAATCATTTTCAAGAAACAAGTTCACAATTTAAAGCCACTACACTTAACCATTTTCAAGAAACAAGTTCACAATTTCAATTCACTATATTTAACCATTTTACCATTTTCAAGTCACTAATTCACATTTCAAGTCACTATCTCGCATGCTCAGTACATTTAAAGTACTGACCTCATACCTTCCATTACGCTATATTGTCTTATAATATAGGTTCAGAAGTTCAACATCCAGCTCGCGGTTAGTACGATCTTCTACTATATCAGCAACAGTATTTGGGTTAAGGTTTTCTCCGAATAAAGAGTTAGAAATTTTAGGCTAGGCTAGTTTTGGACAAAATCCAAGCGTGATTTGTACTCATGGGGAGTAGCTTACCATTATCTCCATACAGCCGAATAACATACCCCACTGTGATAGTTACATCTGGATTCTCCAGGTCAAAACCTATCGTGAATTTAGCAGAGCTTGAAGAGCGAAGCGAGCCGCGCTAGCCTAGTAACGTTTTCCAGCAACAAGCTACGGTCTAACGACCCCCTAACCTAGGTTGGGGCGAAAACGGGGCAAGCCATGAGCACCGGTCCAAGGGGCGGTTGACCAACTCAAGCGAACCACCTTACCTAATAACCTTGCTTCTGCTCGCCGCTGGCGCACCTTTCCTAACTATTGCCCATTTATTCTGGAATAATTTTTTTAGGAGGGACAATTTTACATATTTCTGCCAAAACCTTCTATTATTAAGTAAGGCTGGTACCATTTTGATGTGTTTCAGACTTTAACACGGGAGGAAGTTCTATTCTCTTTATGAGAAAGGCAGATGTGGAGCTGGCCGACGATTGGGCCTCGAAACATTTTATTTGGAAGGAAGTAAGAGACTCCCTTTTTTTTGGTTTAAGGGTTGCTCGCCCTACCGAAGTACCAAAGGCTTTCGAGGCTTACACCTCCCTATTACAGGACCTAAAAAAAAGGCTTTCAGTCAATTAGGCTATATGATCTTTGCTTGCAGCATCTCTAACTATTTGGTTAGCGTCTTTCACTTAATGAATCCCGCCTTTTTCAAAGCATTACTATTCCTGAGTGCAGGTTTGGTGATTCATTCCATGTCGGATGAGCAAGATATGCAGAAGATGGGGGGGCTTGCCTCCTCAAACAGACAGAATCTCTATTCATGCATTCTTTCTCTCCTCCCCTTGGCCATACATCCCTTTGTTGCTTTATCTGATTGATTTTATCTGACTTATTATATAAAAAAGGGAAGGGATTAGTGGATGATTTTATGGTTTGAAGTTATTTTATGATAGCTAAGATACTATGGAATACATAAAAACTTTTGAAAATGAATTTGGGTTAGTAGAACTCTCGATATCGAATTTGACGTAAAGGGGATAGTTTATTATGTCAGTATCCAAAAGTGTTTTGTAAGATGGGAAAGTTTCAGGGGTTGATGGGCTTTCTGTCTCCACCTAGGCCACTATAGCGGGACGTAGGCCGCCACCACTAGCCCACTATAGCGGGAGCCAGATTCGGTCAATCCCGCCATAGGGGGCGAATCCTTCTATATCGGAAATTATCCTATTATAGCGGGATAAGCGTTGTTTAATGCAGAAAATAACCCAAAAATATTATTTTCATTCCACATTCATATAAGGATTGAGAGAGGTGATTTTAGGCGATTCCTACCGATTTTTCACCAAATTCCTTCTTTGAGGTAAGTTAATCCATCCCACTGACTATTTTTTCGATAATTAATCCCTAGAATCACTAGTTATTGGGTTTGGGGAAGGATTGGACTTGACCTAGGTGAATTTTCTGGTGCAATTAAGTGAATTGAATGGAAAATTCTTGGGTTTTGGTAAAGGATTTTTAAATTATGATTGCATGCGTAGAATTCATCATTATAATCATGAATTTTATAGAATTAAGGTGGAATGATGGTAGAAAATCCTAGAATGGGGAATGATCATGAATTTGATCTTGGGGTGAAGGAATTAGGTTGTAATCCTTGAATGTGTTAGGTCATTGTCTGAATTATGTTTATATTATTGTTTTTAGACCATAACCAAACCGAGATTGCTAGTAGTTGTAGTGTTTCACGGGTAGTGTCTTGTTCTTGGAGTTTTTTAGGTGTTGTTTGTGATTTCGAGTAGATTGTTGGTAGTCTTCTTTGGTGATAATCTTTTTTCTGCTACTATATGTTGTTTTGTTATTGTCTGTTGCTTTGTTACTATAATTTGTTTCTTGTTCTTATATTATGTCTTTTTATACGTTGTTTGATCTCGAGCCTGGGGTCTATCAGAAACAACCTCTCTACCTCATCTCTAAGGTAGTGGTATGGACTGTGTACATTCTTTCCTTCCCAAACCCCACTATATGGGAATATACTGGGTATGTTGTTGTTGTTAACCAAACCGAGATTACAAGAAAAGGCAAGGATCAATCTCGATAGAGTGGTGCAAGTTTGGATTGAGGTAGGTGATGGTTAAATGTAGTTGAAAACAAAACTTAGTTTATGTGTGCATGTTAACTATTGATTCGTATACTTGTTACAATGCATGTCCAAAGAAAGTAAATCGTTAAATGATATACTAAGTGTTAATCACATATAATGAGGTTATATTAAAGGCTTGTTGATTGTACAAGTGTAGTTGTTTAATCTCATTGTGGTTGTGATTATTGTTATATCTGTTGTTATTTGTGGGATGAGCCGGTAAATGACATTTTCATAGGATTTATTATTATTATTGTGCGATGAGCCGGTAAAGTATATCTTCGCAGGATTTATTATTATTATTGTGAGATGAGCCGGTAATGGACATCATCACGGTATTGGTTGGTATAAGGTTGGCAGATAATAGATGTCTGGGATATTTGGTACATGGACAAGAGCTCGTCCCCTATAGGTCATGGATAGTGGGCGACCATAAGACCTTAGCATGTGTGTACAATGTATTGGTGAGTTTTTCGGTTCCTTGATTGGACCGAGTTTATGATTATTGTTATTGTCATTGTTATTATGATTGTCTAATTGGATCCTTGAGTGGTTCGGGCTAAAAGTACAAAGGAATGGCTATTCATCTATTGAAGTCTACTTACTTGTGTATTTGAGGGAAGGTGTAACTTATTGTTGTTGAGTCATGGTTTTATTGACTTGGTTAATGCTGGTAGTCATGGTCTTGACTTGGTATATTGTCTATATTGACTTACACTTGACTGAATTCTTGGTGTTGTTTGAAAAAGACTAAATGGTACATATTTGAGGGAAAGGTAATTATTAGGTGTTCATGATTGTACTTGTTTACTAAGTTATGGTTATTTGTTCACATTTATTATCTTGGGTTGATCGATGACCCTACTAGTACATAGTGGCTTCGTACTGATACTACATGTGCTCTTCTTTTTGTTGAGTGCAGAGCATTTTTCAGTGACTGCATCGAGACCTCAGCCTTAGATCAGCGCATTTTGACTCAAGAGTGAGCTAAATCTTCCGGGCAGCCATGAGTCCTCTACTTAGTTCTTGTCCATTTGTTTTGCACATGGATATTTTCATTCTGTTATGGGTTGGACTCGTTTGTTGACAATTATAGTGTTTTGGTACAATGAATTTCAGTTCTTGGGGTATTTTAGACTTTTTCCTTTTTCCGCATTGGTTTTATTGATAGACAATTTGAAATATTGGTTTATTTAATGGAATAATTAGTTTCTCTTAATTTGACTAAGTGTTGATATTAAGTAGTTCGGGTTGGATGGTTCTCCCACCGGAGGGTTAGTGTGGGTGCCACTCGCAACGAGTTTGGGTCATGATAGTATGTGTTCATGATACGTATGAATGTATTTGTGTCCATATGTATCAAAGTCTATTAATTTTCTATGTATCTAGGAGGTTAGTACATGTTCATGATATGTATGAATGTATATGTACGCAACTGTATATACATGTATCTAAGTGTTTAGTTTGTTAAATAAACCAAATTGATAATAAATACAACAAATTGATAATTTTATTATTTTAAAAAGTAATAAAATGAAATTAATAAATTACATAACCAAGATATACATGTTTTCATCTTATATTAATTAAATTAATAAATTTATTAGTTTAAAGAGTAATAAAATGAAATTAATCAAACATAAATACATTTCTTGATTTCCGCCCTATATTAAGGGATTTGATTAATTTAAATTTGCAGAATTAGTTGTCCATGTATCACACAAGTTATGTATCAAAGGCTTTCTGATGTATCACCATCTTATTTTTATGAGATTTTATGTAATATGACAAAGTTGTGGAAAAAAGAGTAATTAGCTCCTAAAGTTGTGGGATTTATGTCGTTCACCCTTTTTTTAGTGAGGAAATTTCGCAGATAGCAACTTAGGCCCTTAACTAAGAGAGCGGCAGCAACATTATCATTATTACCTTAGATAGCAAACTGTATATATATGTATTGATGCGCTATTTTTATGTTAAAATACATATACAGTTAATTAAATACCCATATTTTTAATTAAATAAGAAAAGTATCTTTTATTGTTACTAAAATCACGCATGAGACATTAATGGAAGATTGTGTTACCAAATATAATTTTGCATTAAAAGGTTATTCAAATCAGAGATAAATGTTGATGATTTTTTCTTTTTCTTTCTCCTCAATCTCTCGCCTCTCTCTCTTTCTGTTCTATATCTTCCTCATTTTTTTGAATTTTGTATTTCTATCTCTTTCTCTTCTTTTTTTTTTTTTCTTTTTTGATCTTTCATTTGTATTTGTATATAAACATATATATGCATTATTTGTATTCGCTTGAGTCTATTATATACAAAATATATATGCAATGTATCATTTATATTTGTATGTCAAATTTATCATTTGTATTTATATATAAAGATTTGTATCAAATGATACATTGCATATTTGTAAGGTTCAATTTGTATCAATAAAATACAATTTGTATCAATGAATACAAACATAAGTATTCATAGAAAGAGAATCAACAGTTTTTTTTTCCAATTATTTTAAAATACAAATGATGCAGTCAACTGCAAATACAAGTACAAATACAAATACAAACAAATGAAACTACAAATACAAAATGCAGTCAACTACAAATACAAATACAATAAATAGTTTTTTAAATTACAAGTGCATCAATGAAAATAGAATATACATATAAATACAAACAAATGAAACTAAAAATATAAATATAATATACAGTCAACTACAAGTACAACACAATTCTTTAAAATACAAGTGCATCGACGAAAATAGAATTGTATAAAAATATATCATTTGTATTCAGATGGTTTCAGTTATATCAATGAATACGATTGTATTTTTTCGACGACCACCAGCAAGCAAAGACACATCCATCACCGCTGCAACACCCCACAGTGCCACCTCCCATTTTACACCGTTCGATGACCACCAACAAATATTTTTCCGGTGATTTCCTTTTCCAGCCAACCCACCACCCATCTCCGCCAAACAACCCTTTTTCCATTTTTCTCCTATCTCCAGCCAACCACACAGATACACAACCATCTACTCCGACCAACAGACCCACAAACTCTGACGAGACCTATTAACTTCGATCAACAGACCCACAAACTCCACAACCCTCAAAGAAGTTTCTCAGACTAGATAAATATGCATTAACTGTTAATATCACTTACCTGATTTTGTGAAACACGAATTTGGATAGAAATTGTTTTTAGGTTTGTTGAAATTGAAAGATAAAATTTAGGAGAAAAATTGGAAAAGTAGGAGAGATAAAAAGTAAAAAGAGTAAGTGGCGTGAAGGAGGGGGCGGGGGGGGGGGGGGGTTACAAAAACTGCACAATTGTATTTGGCCCCTTAAAATTTTTGCTATCTAAAATAATTATATTAAAGTGTTGTAGCCACAGACTTAGGTTTGTTATGTTATATATTTTTCCCTATAAATGAAAGGTGGGATCATAGCCCATTTATTAAAATAAAATATGTACAAATTCGAAATAGACTCAAATGGCCCATTTCAAAAAGGAAATCTAAAACGGAAAAATAAAAGACAATCTAAAAACATGTAATAACCCTCCTAGTCATTTCCCTCGTTTTCGTATGTTCTCAGCGTTTAGAGCTTTTCTATAATTGCCCCAAGTTATTTATGACTTGCTGGGACTGACAGTTCGATTTTCGGGCAGTTCGTTTGAGAATATTATTTATATCGAGCGTGTTGCAAAATATTTAAATTAAATTAGAATTTGGTAAAATGATATATCTATACTACTTTTAAAAAGTTCTACTCCCTCTGTCCCAATTTATATGACACACTTTCCTTTTTAGTCAGTCCCAAAAAGAATGACACATTTCTATATTTGGTAACAATTTAACTTTAAAATACCCACTTTACCCTTAATGAAATGATTTACAACCACACAAATATCTATGAATCATTTTAGACCACAAGTTTCAAAAGTCTTCCTTTCTTTCTTAAACTCCGTGCCAAGTCAAAGTACATCACATAAATTGGGACGGAGGGAGTATAATTTATGAATATTTTTAAACGGAGATAGTAAATCTAATTTTGTTAAAATGATATTTTTATTTTATAGAGGTTTTGTTCAAAATAATTTTCTATTCATGATGGTATGTTTAAAATATTATATTTATTTTACCACGAACCTATGCAGTATCCGAATATATATATATATATATACGGAGAGCAAAAATGGATAAGACCATGTGCATGTAACATTAATTAGTATTGGAATACAAGATTGCTAACTTTTTGGGACTTTGTACGTGTAGTATATATATATATATATATATACTATAATATTAATTCCTTTTCTTATTTTGTCTTCTTTAAGAAAAAAAAAACTACATATATTCCACCATTTTTTAAGCACTTTAAGCTCAACTTTAGGCATTTCTAGAGAGATTCAAGGTTAGGGGTTGGTATATTTGAGTTCGTGGACTCGTTCTCGTCGTTTCTACGGTACGTTGTCTTATTTTTACGGTAGTTTTTGGAATTGGTGTTGATATTTGAGCTAGATATTGAGCTCAAATTGAGCGGTGTTAGTTGTGACTATTGGTCACGAGGTGATTTGGGACGCTTTGTCTGTTTTGGTTTTGCGATTCTGCAAGTGGGTCCCACATGGACCGTTCGGATATTTTTTTCGAACTAATGTAATATGGGTATCAAAATTCATGTTTTGACATGTAGTTTATTATTTTGCTAACGTGGCAGAAATCTGAGATCTCGCGAAAGGGGAAGACTCCTATTTAGCAAGCTTTGGCAAGCGTTTGGCGGCGTCCAGGTAGGCTAAGCTTACCATATACCTAGACTGAGTTTATTTATAGTATTTGCATATTATTATGCTAGTGTTTGGGCTGATAGTTGTGGATTGGCATTGGCTTGCTATGAGTAGGCCTTTTGGGCCGGTTAGGGCCTTGTTCGGATGTGTTTCGGGCCCGTTATCCTCGTGGTGTGCCAGATATTACTTTTATAGGATTGGTTAATGTTGTACTGCTGTTAGTAGGGGTTTGGGGAACCGTAACCCAGACTTGGTTCCGGGACCCCATAGTGGGGCCCGCTACTCTTCACAGTCGGTGTAGTTAGCTTTAAACATTGTTAGACTTAGTTAAGCCCTGAGATGATCTTTTAGGATAAAATTTGTATTGAATTACCCTAGTTATGCCCTTTTGACCTATTTAGCCTTGTCAGTCCCTAATAGCACCGTATTTGACCGGGGTCGACTAGTTTGATTTATAATGCGAACCCGCTTTGCCTTGACTTATAATGTATACCCAGACTTATATACACATATTTTTTATAGTAGATAGTTAACCTGGAAGGATCCCGAGATTGACTTGTAGTGTGTGGTGGCTTAGCTCTTTTACTTATGTTTCGGGTTCATTTTGGGGCTGGTATGTCCCCGTTTACTTGTATTTGTGTGGATTCTGGCACTATTTTGTCACTTGGTTACTGATTATTATGAGTTTCGATTCGAGTCCGGCCACTGATTTAGACATGATGGTTACTGATTATTATGAGTTCCGGTTCGAGTCCGGCCATTGATTATTATGAGTTTCGGTTCGAGTCCGGCATCTGGTTATGATATGATTGGAGAGTTTTGGTACTGAGTTCCGGTTCGAGTCCGGCGGTTATGATATATGTGGCCTATTGTTATTACCCACTATGTCTGATTCAATTCCGGCGTCTGGCCTCTTGTTATACATTGGCGCCGGTTCAAGCCCGGTACATACCCTTGTTGGTTATTGTGGTTACAGGATACTGATACAGCTTCGAGACACTGGTGACTATGCATTTACTTTTCTTGTGTGTCCCGCTGGTTTATGGGGGCCAGACTGGGTTATTATTTTCTTATGTGTGCCTATCGGGTTTATGGGGGCCCAGATAGGTTATGTTTGACTTGTGTGTTTACTTACGCATTTATTTACTCGTTATTCTGTATCGCACTTATTTTCTACTGAGCAGATCTACCCGCCTCGGCAGTTACTTATGTACTTATTATTTATACCCCGGACCTAGCATGCACCCTCGCATTTTAACTTGCTTATATTATATTGAGCTCAGTCGGCCGATGATGCTTACTGAGTACCCGTTGCCCTGGTACTCATATTGTACTTCTGCATCTTTTTCCCCGATGCAGATCCAGGCACTAGCCGACGATTTTGACGTGACTCTCTTCTCAGCACTGACTCCGGAGCAGGGTGAGCTTACCGACGTTCGAAGCAGATCCTACTCCATCTCTACTGTATAGTCTTTTGCTCTCGAGACTATAGTACTTGTTGTATATATTTGGTTTCTGTCTTATATTTTGGACATGTCTAGTAGTGGCTCTTGTACCGACTTCACCAGGTCTTGGGAGGGGTTCTTGACTTTATATATTGTCGTCTTCCTTCTCAGTCTTGGTATGAATATATATGTTGATTTTGTTTTTATATTAGTATGGTTACTTCCACTTTATCTCTGTTTTCTGAGATTCCGCCCGTTAGCTTGTCGCTTGTCGCTCCGGGCTAGGGTTTGGCTTGCCTATTGGTGGGTTACGGTAGGCGCCATCATGACTCGAAAAATTGGGTCGTGACAAAACAAAAGGGGAAAGTAAACAATTTTGGAAAGAGTGTTCGAGAGTCTTCTGAGACTTTGCCGTCTCCATCATCAGACCTCAGAGAGCTAGTAAGAATCTTTTATCAATGTTTTCTTATCATCCATTCCTCTTAACTTCAAAAGTGTTGTGTAGCTTGCTTTTACAAAGCTGATTCAAAGGAGACGATTAATCTTCATCCTCTTTTTCTTCTTGTAAGTTCACCCTCCTTTTACAAGCTCCTTATAATAATGTATTTCCACTATTGTGGATCTGTTGATGTGGTTTTAGCTGTGACTCTGTAGATCTAGTAGTTGTTGCTCTGTAGATCTTAGTTTCTTTTTTTGTACACCCACTCTTCATAGTTTCATCCGACTAACTAGTAGTTAAAAGACACTGAACTTTTCCCTATTGTTAACCCTCGATAGGATGAGCCTCAAAGAAGCAGATACCATACATCAAAGGATGAACTTTAGAGTCCAGTTCAGATGTAATTTTTCAACTAGTTTGCCTTTGTTGTTTAGCTGACTTCTAGTCACTAAACCTTCTCCAATTTTCTCCCCTGATAGAATGAACCTCATAGAGATTAACACCACACATGAAAAAACTCCTCCCTCAACTATGAAAAAATAGACATTCTTCCCCTCTTATCATCTGTAATGTCTATTTTATCCTTGACATTTTCAATCCTACATCTATATAATATCTTTTTATATTATGAATTATTTATTTATTTTACTCATGTATTTATATATTTTTTTAATTTAAATTCTGACGAGTCATTGACGTATATATATTTTTTAACTCGCACTCTGTCAAATAATAGTATAGAAAGATGTTGAACCCACAGAGTTGAGTGATGAATTAACTAATTAAAAATGTGTAAATAGAGAAAATATTTTTGTTTTTCACGATATATTAAAAGGTGTTGGGATCCTGACTTCACTTAATATTTCTATTATAAAGTAAATTATTTATTCCTTAATTTCTATTTTTCATAAAAGTATAAATACCTCTCACGATTATATTTATATATAATTACTGAAGTTGAACAATTAAATGCACTCCTCTCGGTTATACAATTTAATCATCAAAATAGTAATATTAAAGAACCAAAAATATGTACTTGAACTAAAACATGCTCTTTTTGTAGTAAGTCCCTTTCGGTTACCTTACTTATTATAACTAATTATTACACTATTCGCCTCTCTCGATTACAAATAAATGTAGAATTAATTATAACATAAAATAGATAGATGTTATTAAATAAAGATTAACAATCTATCAATACTCCAATTAACGATATTTCTTCTTCCGCCTCTCTCGATTACAGAATTAGTGATATTTTAACATGTAGTACAAAATAGATAGATGCTAACAAATTAATAACATATAACTGGAAAGCGGATAAAAATTAAATAAAAAGCTTCAGCTCATGTACGTGAAATTTAGGAATAATACTTACTATCATACAGAAATATCAAGTTCCATCATTTCCCAACACAATGAAAAATTACTCCATACTAAATATAATGCTATTAACGAAAATATTCTTCTCCATTAAATAAGAAAATAGAAGAAATATTCAAGAAGAATAATTCCACTATTTAATTAAAAGCAGGAGCATAGAATTATTTCTGGCATCAAATAACTAAAGAAATAGTAGAAAAAGAAAAACTAAAAGAAAATATTTTAAGTGGTTGCTTCAACTCTTCCTTCTCTCCGATGATCCCTTTCCTTAATGGTTGAAACCTATTTATAGGAAATATGGTGTGTTATATGACTAATGTGGAGACATCCATTGTTGTTGCCACATTAGTTTCAATTTTTTTTGTTCATTGTTGCGACACTAATTGTGATGCCTTGTTTTCATGTTCCCAAAAGATGTCCTTCTTCTTGTTTTCTTTTTCCTTCAATATTCTTTCCCTACAAATTATTAGTAACTATGGGATAATAAGTATATATTATTCATGATTTTATTTAAAATCTTTATCTATTTACTTATGAAAGTACATGGATAATTTATACTATCAAATTCAATATTGTTAATAGTAGAATAAACTTTTTTTTTATATATAATTTGTCACAAAAGCATTAAGTATGTATATATGTATGTGCATGTACGTGTGTGTATTTAAGTTTCTTTTTTCCCTTATTTTTTATTATTTATATAGATAAACGAGTTTTGAATGTCACTAATGATATATTATAAATTATACATTAAAATTTGTTTACAATATAAGTAAATTTTAGGAATTAATTTGTTACTAATTAAAACATATATCTATTTTTATTAATTATTTTTTTATTACCTGCATAGGAATATGCTTATAAAGTCATTATTATCTGCTATTTTCACTTGTATAGATAGATATTAGAGTTTTGATTATTATTGATAAAATTATTTTTCTTATTCTATTCATTTATTTTATTTAGAACGCCATTGACTTATATATTTAATTAATGCTTCTCAATTTTCTTTTTTCGTCTAGAAAGTAATATTTATGTGTTCGTCAGTTCTTAAGGGGGGAGTTTAATTTTTAAAGCAAAGTTGAGGGGGTAAATGATTTTCACCCCAATTTTTCCCAAGTTCTTGCTTGGATTGGAGACACATTTCATAAATTAATGGTTAAGATCAAATTAATTAAAGTAAAGTTTTAACAATATATATATACTTTCATATATTTGCTCCTTTAATATTTTTAACAATACATTATAACTTTCCAAATACATATATTAAAAACTTTTCTTTACTAACCATGATTTTATTTTTCTAATTGACCACTAAAAGAGCTACCGTGTCTATAAGGCAATATATGGACACTTTTTGGGGAGTTATAGAGAATTTAAAGTTGAGTGATAAAATTCGCTTTCTCCTAAAATTTAAAAAAAACTCAAATAAACTTAATGGACTATTTTAGATTTTTCAATACTTGTCGATAGTAATGATGTTCTGCATAGAGCACTATATTATATATTTTTGGGATGATTTTGAGTTTACGTCTAAACTTAACTATTTGGAATTTTTCAATACTTGTCGATACTAGCTAAGTTCTGAATAAAGGACTATAAATACTCGATTATATATTTTTTTAAACAGTTTAAATTTACGTCTAAACTTAATGGATTATATTGGATTTTTTAATACTTGTCGATACTATCTAAGTTCTGAGTAAAGGACTATAACTGCTCAATTATATATTTTTCGAATGATTTTAAATTATATCAAAACATAAAGGACTATTTTAGTTTTTTCAATACTTGTCGATACTAACTAAGTTCTGAATAAAGGACATAAGTGCTCGATTATATATTTTGGATCGATTTTTAATTTTTGAGTATCGACAAGTATTGAAAAACCTAAAATAGTCCATGACGTTTGGTAAAAAATTTAAAATCGACCCTAAAATATATAATCGAGCACTTATGACCTTTATTCAGAACTTAGTTAGTATCGACAAGTATTGAAAAACCTAACATAGTCATTTATGTTTTGATATAATTTAAAACCGTTCAAAAAATATATAATTGAGCATTTATAGTCCTTTACTCAGAACTTAGATATTATCGACAAGTATTGAAAAATCCAATATAGTCCATTAAGTTTAGACCTAAATTTAAATCGTCCAAAAAAATATATAATCGAGCATTTATAGTCCTTTACTCAAAACTTAATTAGTATCGACAAGTATTGAAAAATCCCAAATAGTTAAGTTTAGATGCAAACTCAAAATCATCCCAAAAATATATAATGGAGCACTTATAGTCCTCTATGAAGAACATCGTTACTATCGACAAGTATTTTATTCATAAACTCAAATATTTTAATGACGCACCCCTATTTATAATTTTCTACTACAAAAATGTATGTGACGGAATACCCCTATTTACAATACTAGAAAACCAAATTAAACTAGGACTACAAAACCTATTTCTACATTATTTAGAAGAAACAAATATTAACTAGACTTGAATTAAATAAATACCAAATCCTAAACATATATGATTTCCTACTTCAACATTGAATTATTATTTCTAACACAAATCCATAAATATGAGTACAAATAAGTTTTTACCTATAGAATTTTCAATTGTTTCCCTAGGCGCAACCTATTTAGGAAAACCAATACCAAACCAATCTAGGAATACAACTAAAAAACCTTTAATTTTTTTTTTAGTAAACATATCAATAGAAATAAAGGTCAATCGAGTTAAACTGAATCCAAATTAAACTGGGAATACTAAATCTCTATTTATACTTTGTTGCAGCTCAAATATCGTCATTACATTGATTAAATTTGTTCCCTTATTTCTTGATCAAAGAAACTATGAGCAATTATAGACAAACTCATCGTTCTTTCCGTAATCACACACATCTTCATCAACAGCAACAACGTGGTTATTATCCGCGTAACACTCCAAGGCTCCCCAGTTATCAATCTTCTATACGACATCCCAACCTTTACAATAATCTAGTCGATGAATATTTGTCGTTTCTGTTGGATGGTTCTTATTCAGCAATTGATGATCAAGAGAACTTTGCTCCACAATTTCAGGATCAAACTCCTGTTTCGCAACTACCTCTGCTGTCGTATAATTCAGTGAATAGAGTCTTACCGCGGATTGTCGAAGACAATCATAGTCCAATTGATGATGTCTATGTTGCTACTGATCCGACTGAGTGGACAGAGACTAGTGGAAATATGTTAGCGAATACAAACAACATGACTAGTCATCGTGTTGAAATATTATCTCTTCGCAGCTTTACTTTTAGCTCTCCGCAGCTTTGTCCTTATTTGAAATATTATCAGGAGAAGAAAGAGGATGACAACGTGTTGATGTATTTGAAAATAAGAACTCATCATGCTCCTGCTAAAGATGAAGTCGATCCCGAAGTAGTTGCTAAAGTAGAATCATCAGAAATCTGTGCTATATGCCATTCTGAATTTGAACATAAAGAGATTACAGGGACATTGCAATGTGGACACAAGTATCATGTGGGTTGCATCAACCAGTGGCTGTTGAAGAAGAAAGATTGCCCCATATGCAGAGCTTCAGTTTTGGAAACTTGTCCTATATGCAGAGCTTCAGTATTGCCTTCACAAGAACAAAGATTATAGAGAGACATTTACTCAATGGCGCGTGCTTGATGTGAAGATTATGTTATTTTGCTTTTAGTCAATTTGAGAATTGATTCTTTTTTCCTTTGTAAGGGCGAAGCAGGCCCTTCGTATTTTAATTTGTTGAAACTCATGTCATTAAACTTGATTTAAACCTTAGATATTTGTCTCTAATTATATTTGTATGAAAAAAGAAAATTAATTTCAACTCTGCAAGTAAATAAGGTGCAACTTTGGGGAGAATAGAAGTATCATTGGGACACAGAATATACTCACTGAGGTAAAGCGCACTGAAAAAATTACTCAAACTTTGTTTGTATAATTGGAACTGCATAGATTTCATGGATTACAAAACTTGTATCCTATAGCCACTGTCACAAATATGTTTCTTCATCACTTGTAAAAGGTGGATCAAGGTTTTGTTTCCTGCATCCACACATTAATGAAAACATTAAGTTACTCCTATGACATCTACAACCTTATCGATAAAACAATTGAAACGAAGACCAAGCAACTTTCCGTACTCAGGTGCTTCTCAATTGTCATCTTTGGTTGCTCAAAAGTTGGAGGTCCTTCAATAGAGCTCAATAGTTTTTCCCCAACCTGTTCGATTCCAGTGCTTTCAATCCACTTTCTGACCTCATCATCGTATATTCTTGCCCTTAGTGCACCAAATAAGTCTGTTTTAAGAACAAATACACCAAATAAGGTGCATAGTCACAGATATGAGTGTTCTTACCAATGGATTGTCCGGGGAAGGCGTCTACAAGCCTTACATGTCCTCAGCTGGTACGCTGTAAGTTCTGAGAATTCCCTTGCACACACCAATTCTATCCTCCCTGATTGGTGCCCAGTAGAACTTTTCCATACGACCATCACGGATAAGAGGGGCATACAATGTGGAGAAGTCGTTACCGGTGACTATAATGGGGACCCTGACATCTGCAGTTTTCATGAGGGTGGCAATCATGTAAATTTATTATACTTTAGTGATTTAATGAGATAATAATGTATGTTAATTAGTCATTGTTTTAAAAATCTATATGTGCAAATCCATGTCAGGCATTTATTGGCTATGCATATAAACATAGAGTACTAGTAAGTTTTTACCTATAGAATATCGTTACCTAAGAGTAAGCCCTAGTGGTCAATGAAGTGGGTTCCCAATAGAGGCAAAAGCCTTGGTGGACAAGAAAAAGTATATCGTTTCCCTTAGCCCTTTCTTTTCTTAACTAATTAAGTTTCCAAAAGCAAAAAGATTTGAGCCCAAACCTATATAGGAAAAATATAGGAAAAGGAAATTAACCGTCATTTGAGTTAAACCTAATCCAAATTGAATTGGGAATACCTCCTATTTATGCTTAGTTGCAAAGCAAACTAAAGTTGTATCCTCATTACACTATTTTCTGCTCAAACTCTAAGAACTTTGTTCCTTTATTTCTTCATCAAAGAAACAATGAGTACTCATCCCTCTTATCATAATCATTCTTCACCCTATTATTACTATGGTGGCAGTCATCAACAACAGCAACCAGGCTCTAATCCGCATATTGTAAACTATTCATCGTTTGGGGGTAACGGTTCTTATATAGCAGTCGATCATCATCAGCACTTTGCTCGACAATTTTGGAATCAAGATTATCAAACTCTTGTTTTTCAACCTCCTCTTCCATCCTACTATTCAGTCGATATAGTCTTACCGTCACTTGTTGATACTCCATACGGGCTAATTTGGATCTATCCTGTGCCAAATTATGAACAGATCATTGATTATGTCTATGTCGTTAATCATCCGATTGAGTTGATCCAGACTAGTCAGGAGAGAAATTCAAACTTTGATTCTGATTCGCTGCATGACATTATATTACATCTTTTGGATGACACGTATGATCATGATGATGAGGAGAATGAGGACGATGATGATGTGTTAAAGTATTTAAAAATAAGAACTCATCATGCACCTGCTAAAGATGGAGTTGATCCCGAAGTAGTTGTTGATCCAGAATCAGAAATCTCATGTGCTATATGTCAATCTGAATATGAACACGAAGATAATATCGGGACATTGCAGTGCGGACACGAGTATCATACAAATTGCATCAAACAATGGTTGTTGAAGAAGAAAAATTGCCCAATGTGCAGAGCTTCAGTTTTGCCTTCACTAGAGTAGAGATTATAGAGAGGCATATACTCAATGGCGCACGCTTGATGTGAAGATTATTTTATTTTGATTTTGGTCAATTTGATCAGAATTTTTTTTTTGTTTCTTTTGTAAGGGCGAAGCAGGTCCTTGGTATTTGTATTTGTTGAAACTCATGTCATTCTACTTGATATAACATATAGAGATTATCTGATTGTACATACAAATTAGCAAGACTTCTCTTTCCAGTTCTTCTTAAACATTGTAAGCTAAGCAACTAATTATACAAATTAGACTCTCTAACATACTCCTGATCATAGACATAATCTGTATATGATCGATACCCTTCTAGTAAATCACTATAGTCGATTATTCAGTTGATATTTCTTCTAATGATTAGGGTGTGCAAAACACGATTTAATCGATAATTTGAACCGAAAAAATGTTATTGATATCGGGTTATTGGGTTAACGGTTTTGTAAATTTTATTTGTCACAATGAACTAAAAGAACCAAAGGACTGAGAAGACGTCGAACGTGGCAAGACTGGGAACCATTACCAAATTGTGGCAGGTCCTTCACAAGGAAAAGGACTGTATGAAAAGTCAAAAAACACTCTTATGTTATCGTTGGGGGTTAGGCCAACAAAACAAATTGACATATTAACCTGAGCACCCATAAATATGGTGAGACAACGAATTTCTAAGGGTCGTTACTGTCATGTAAGTTTATAGGATAAATATGTCAATCTACTACCAAGCATGTGTTTCTTCTAAGAGTACAACTATCTCCACAGAGAATGAGCGATATCCTTTTAAATTTATCCGGAAATAATTTCAATCCGTCTGTGTTTTGCAGTGATGATAAATAAAACACAAGGTCAAACGATCCCAAATGTTGGATTGTATCTACCACAATATGTTTTCTCACATGGCCAACTATACATAGCACTTTCAAGAGGTATATCAATGGCAATGACAAAAGTCTTGGTTATGGAAGAACAATCAGATCGAAAGACAAAAACATACACAAGGAATATAATATTGTCTATAAGGAAATATTTAGGTGTGAGATATACGATTACAAACATGTTTGAAAGTAATCAAATCGGAATAAATATATAAATTATATGTATCTAATTAAACTTCAATTTGACTTTCCACGTAGGTTCAGGTAAACAAGAGACGATATAACTATCCACATTCAACTTTCACGGAAGATTGTACTATATTCTTTTCGTGTAGAATTAATTATTTGAAACTATGCTACTACTCTTTTCCTACTATTTAACTCTAACTTGTATTCCTTACTCAGCATAAATAAGAGTCCCGTATATTGTTTCTTGTTCAATTAGTTATTACAAACTATGCTTAAATTATATCGAAACTGCATATCCAAAAAGCAGCTAAAATAGTCCCTTATCCAATAACTATATTACTATACCAGGTAAACACGTGCAACCCACGTGCGATGAATCTACTATATATTAATTGTATATAAACACAATCGGGAAAGCTAATATATAAAATTTTGTATTTTATTATACAAAAAATGTGTCAAAATAATAGATATATATACTTGAAGAGAGTTTTTTTTTTACATTTTTATTGTTAACATACATAAATATTTGTATGCAAACTCAGTTCTCATACAAATATACTATTGAATATATTACACTAAAATATAATACATTTAATAGACAATAAAAATAATATGTTTACACGAGAGAAAGTTAAATGCTCAAATAAATTTAGTATTGAATAAAAAAGTTAAATTTCAATGCATTAAACATACAAAAAGGATACATTAAAGATGGCATATATATAGTAAATGTATATGACATTTTTTAGAAAAATAATAAAAGGCCTCTCCAAGAGGCCTTTTTTCAAACGAAATTTATACCACTAGTCTATATGTCTAGGAGCCTTTTGATAATCTTCTTCAATCGTTGATCTGCCTCTTCGATATCTAAGGTTTGAATCTCAATCATAATCACATCTAGAGGATTTTCAGGTGGGTGATTCTTTGAGAGTGATTTCTAGTGCATTTTTAGCTTTCTTCCACCTTCATGTCAGTCTTGAAGAACTGAGCTTCGTCTTCAGCTAGCATCCGAATCAAATTAAAGGAGAAGAGAAAAAACCTTCCCCTTCAACTTGTGAGCTAGGTAAACAGTAGTTGACTCCTTGAATCGAAGTTTCTTCCCCTTCAATAACTATACTACCATACTAGATAAATACGTGCAACACACGTGCTGCGAATTTAGTATATAGTTAATGTATATAAACACAATCGTGAAAGCTAATATATAAAATTTTGTATTTTAATAGACGAAAAATGTATCAGTATAATAGGTATACTTGAGAGAGTATTTTTTTTTACACATTTTTATTGTTAACATACATAAATATTTGTATGCAAACTCAGTTCTCATACAAATATACTATTGAATATATTACGGTAAAATATAATACATTAAATATACAATATAAATAATATGTTTACACGTGAGAAAGTTAAATGCTCAAATAAATTTAGTATTGAATACAAAAAATAAATTTCAATTCATTAAACATACAAAAAGGATACGTTAGAGATGACATATATATATATATATAGTAAGTATATATGACATTTTTAAAAAAAAAAAAAAAGAAGAAGAAGAAGAAGAAGAAGGCCGTGGGGCTTTTTCTTTAAAAAAAAACGAAATTCATACCACTAGACAGTATGTCTAGCGGCCTTTTATTAAGAATAAAATAAAAAATTTCAACAGGTATAAGTACAAGTAAGGGAGATTAGGTCTTACCTTACAAATCTAAGAGGCTTGATTTATTGAAGGAAAAAGGTTCAAATATGCCATCGAACTATTGAAAATGGCTCATTTATGTCATTCGTTAAAAGTTTGGCTCATTTATGCCATCACCGTTACAAAAAAAGCTCATTCATGCCATTTTTTTAACGGTGGTTTTTTAAAAAGGAAAAAGGCTCAAATATGTCATCGAACTATTGAAAATGGCTCATTTATGCCATCCGTTAAAAGTTTGGCTCATTTATGCCATCGCCGTTACAAAAAAAACTCATTCATGCTATTTTTTTTAACAGTCCGGTTTGATGGTTTTTTGCAAAATCATTTTGTACACGTGGCCAACAATAATTCGTCCACATCATTAATTAAAGGAAAAAGATTCAAATATGCCATCAAACTTTGAAAAAAGGCTCATCTATGTCATCCGTTAAAAGTTTGACTCATTCATGCCATTTTTTTTAACAATCCAATTTGGAATTTTTTTCCAAAACCATTTTGTACACGTGGCCAACAATAATTCTTCCACATCATTAATTAAATCAACCAAAGAAATTTTAAAATTCCTAATAAGAAAATATCGATTTCTCCGGCCAAAATATTTTTATGCATTTTAAATATCGATTTCTCCGGCCAAAATATTTCTATGCATTTTGTACTGTAAAGAGTTCATCCATTTTCAATTTCTTCGGAATCTCCAAACACAATTCTGCAAATCTCAAAACCAATTCAAGCCCGAAACAAACATCAACTATTTCAAACAACGAATCAATTAGTTACCGAAACACAATTTTTTAAATTCTTAAAAAATTGTACTTGAAGTAAAAATCAGAAAAATTCTATAATCGGTGAATTTTTTGTAACGGCGATGGCATAATTGAGCCAAACTTTTAACGGATGGCATAAATGAGTCATTTTCAATAGTTTGATGGCATATTTGAGCCTTTTCCCTTTTTAAAAAACCACAGTTAAAAAAAATGGCATGAATGAGCCTTTTTTTATAACGGTGATGGCATAAATGAGCCAAACTTTTAACGGATGACATAAATGAGCCATTTTCAATAGTTCGATGACATATTTGAGCCTTTTCTCTTTATTGAATTAAAAAAAATGGGGAAAGGACACCTGCTGGCCATTTTGGAAACAAATGGCCAACATTTGACAAATTTGTCAAATTATGGTCAGTCGGTCAATTTATTGTCATTTAATGGCCATTGGGTTACTTTGGCCTTCCCCTTCCTTCTTAGGCCATTTAGGCCCATCAAAATTTTTTTTCAGTCAATTTTTTTTCTTGTTTCGCTACAATTTTTTGGGGGCTAAAAAATCTGATTCCTTATTTTTTTAAAAAAAAAATAAATTAAATATAATTGTATAGAAACTGTATAATTATTGTATAGATTATATATGTATATAAGATATATATATATAGAAACTAGATAATATGTTTATAGAAACTGTATCGTTATTGTATAAAAGATATATCGGTATAAAATATGTATAAAAGTTGTATAGAATATGTATAGAAAATGTATAGTGTTGTATAAAATACGTATCTCAATAATTATTGCAACTAAAGATTGTATAAATTGTGTATAGAAATTGTATACTATTTTATATCGAATGTGTATAGGAACTGTATAATTATTGTATAGAATATGTTTTCGTATATGATCTGTATAGAAATTGTATCATTATTGTGTAGAATATGTATATGTCTAGGATGTGCATAGAAATTGTATCATTGTTATATAAAAATGTATATGTATCGTTGACTTCTTTTTATTTTTTTTTAAAAATTCTACTCTATAATTGTTGTTCTCTTTTTTGTGATAGCTTTGTTTGTTTTTTTAAAAAAAGGTTGCAAATATGCATTGATACATTCTTTTTTAATTGTTTTTGAAAAAATACATTTTTTTTTATATTTAATTGTTAAGAAAGAGCAACAATCCAAAGAATAGATTTTAAAAAAATAAAAATAAAGGAGTAGTAAAGAAAAAAGTTAAAAAAAAAAAAAAAAAAAGTGAAAAAAGTTGAAAGAAAAGTAGCAGTTTAAACATAGCAACAGAAAAGACTAACGAAAAAATAAAAAAGAAAAGATAGCAAAGGTTTTGTTAGTGATGGCTATTAAATGGAATTAGTTTAACGGCTAATTAGAGGGTATTTAAATTTGGGAGCTATTGCAGTGGAATTATTTTAGAATGAAGTGTTATTTTTTTCCTTTTCAAAAAAAAAAAAATATGTACAAAGAAATAGGTCCCGACCCATTCAAAAAGGGAAACAAATAAAATCAAACAAATCTAATCTAAAATCAGAAAGGAAAAAAAACCAAACAAAAGGGGAAAGTAATTGACAATGCAACAGTGGAACCCTGATAAACTATTATGTTGGACCTGTTTGTTGGCAAATCTTGTAGATTTGGATGGACAATTCTCCCTAATTTCCAAAATTCAAAATTGACCTTGAACATCAAACAAATGTACGATGTTGTCCTGCTAAATAGAGAGAGGATCAGTTACTTAACAATTGACTACTATCCAAAAAGGAATAATCGACAAAAATTTCTGATTATTATTGTACATAAGATCCAACAATATTAGTTTAGGATATATTTTAAACTCGTATAAAACTTTTATTATTATTATTATTATTATTATTTAATTGAATGCTACCTCCACCAACAATTATAAATGGTGGAGTAAACTTGTTAAAGTTAATTAATGACCTAGAAAAGGATATTTGTGCAAATTATCCTTAGTGAATTAAATGACGATATTATCTAGGTAAATATTTATTCGTACTGAGTATTTATATTAAATCATATAAATTTACCGTATTTATGTGATTTAAATAAGGTTAGAATGCATATTCATTAAAATCTATTCCTAAATATTTTTATTTTCTTAAATTCACAATATAGTTATAAGTTTATTTTTCTAACTAAGTATTCAAAAGAGACTAGTGTCTATAAGGCAATATGGACAGCTTTTAGGGAGTAATAGATAATGTAAAGTTGAGTGATAAAATTTGCTTTCTCCTAAATTTTTTTTTAAAAAAAGGTAGCCCACAGTTTTAAATTTTTTATTTGACAAATATTATATGAGTAAAGGCCCAAATGTTAGCAAAATAAAAAGTAAAAACCCATTGCTCGGCAAAAACTTACTCAAGGAAAGAAATAAAACTTTTTAGTATATTTAGGAAAAATATAATGGATTGTTAAAAGTATTTAAGGAGCAAATATGTAAAAATAAATAACTATAGTCAGGACTTTGTTTTAATTAATTAGATCTTAATCATTAATTTTAAACTATGATATGTGTCTTCTGAAGCAAAAATTTGAAAAAATAGAGAATAGAGAAACGAATAGGAACCGAATCCATTAATATGAGTACGAACAAGTTTTTACATATAGAATATTCTATTGTTTCCATGAACGGAAACCTATTTAGAAAATCCTATACCAAACCAATCTAGGAATATTACAGCTAATTAATAAACCTTTTCGTAAAACATAGAAATGGAAATTAAGGTCCAACTGAGTTAAACTTAATCCAAATTAAATTGGGAATACTAAAATCTCTATTTATACTTTGTTGCAACTCAAATATCATCATTACAATACTTAATTTGTTCGTTTGTTTCTTGGTCAAAGAGAAACTATGAGCAATTATAGGCAAACTCATCGCTCTTTCCGTAATCCCACACATCATCAACAACAACAACGAGGCTATAATCCGTGTTACGCTCCAAGGCTCCCCGGTTATCAGTCTTCTATACGACATCAGAAAGTTCATAATAATCTAGTCGATGATTATTTGTCGTTTTTGTTTGATGGTTCTTATACATCAAACTATGATCATGAGAACTCTACTCCACAATTTCGAGGTCAAACTCCTGTTTCTCAACCTCCTCTGCCATCATACAATTCAGTTGATACAGTTTCACCGTCAATTATTGTAAACAATCATAGTCCAATTGATGATGTGTATGTTGCTACTGATCCGACTGAGTCGACCGAGACTAGTGGAAATATGTTAGCGAATACAAATAACATGACTAGTCAACAGACTGATCAGGAGAGAAATTCAAGCTTTTCTCTTGGTTCTCTGCGGTATCGTTATTTGAACTTCATTCATCACTATTATTACTATTGTCTTGAAGAGAAAGAAGGTGATGACGGCGTGTTAAAGTATTTGACTATAAGTACTCATTATGCTCCTGCTAAAGATGAAGTCGATTCCGAAGTAGTTGCTGGTGTAGAACCATCAGAAATCTGTGCTATATGTCTTTCTGAATTTGAGCATGAAAAGATTATAGGGTCATTGCAGTGTGGACACGAGTATCATGTGGGTTGCATCAAACAGTGGTTGTTGATGAAGAAAGATTGTCCCATATGCAGAGCTTTAATTTAGCCTTCACAAGAACAGAGATTATAGAGAGGCATTTACTCAATGGCGCGCGCTTGATGTGAAGATTATTTTATTTTTGTCAATTTGAGAATTGTTTCTTTTCTTTTGTAAGGGCGAAACAGGTCCTTCGTAATTTATTTTATTTATTGAAACTCATGTCATTAAACTAGATATAACTTAGACAAGTCGTTTCTAAATTGTGTGTGACTTACATTATCTGATAGTACATACATACAAATTAAGACTTTTATTTCTTGTTGTTCTTAAACATTGTGAAATAAGCAACTAATTATACAAATTAGACGCTCTAACATACACATCATAAGTGGATCAAGGTTTCGTGGTGGGCTTCTCTTAATTTCCTACATCCACCTCTGACAAAAATTCAAGGTAAGGCGGCGTACGATAGACCCTTATAGTCTGGCCTTTTCCTGAACCCTGCAATAGCGGGAGCTTTGGTGCACCTGGCTGCCCTTTATACAATAATGAAAATATTAAGTCAATCGTATGACATCACAAGTTAATTGTTATCTTAAGTTGCTCAAAAGTTGGAGATCCTTCAATGGAGTTCAATAGTTAATTAGGGGTCGATTTAAACAAATAGGCTATCATTAAGATTTTGTCCCTGTTTTTAGAAATTGTACAAATAGAGCGCCATTGAGACTGTCCAAACATTAGACTTTTGTTTAACGTCTATAAAATTTTACCATATTATAATATTTTTTCGTAAGATTTTCTATTTGCTCAAAAGTGATTTTTAGATCATGATCTAACAGTCCATAAACTGCGAGACAAATAGAGAAAGGACGTCTACTAAACAACTAACTATCCCAAAAGGAATAACCAACAAAAAATTCTGATTGTTACCGTACATAAGATACAAGTCCAATACTAGTTCAGGATATGTTTTAGACTCGTATGTAACTTTTTTATTATTATTTAAGGATATTCTCCGAGTACAATTAAGTTTTTACCTTTATAATAATTTTTGTTTCCTTAGACCTTTCTTTTCCTAATAAGTTTTCTTAAGCAAGAAGATTTGAGCCCAAATTTATTTAGGAAAACCGATACCAAACCAAACTAGGAATACAACTAAAAATACGAAAATATAGCAATGGAAATTTGAGTTAAGCCTAATCCAAATTAAACTGGGAATACTACTGATTCCAAAAGTCTCTATTTATACTTTGTTGCAGCGCAAATATCTTCATTATACATTACTTTAATTTGTTTATTTTCAAAGGAACTATGAGTACTTATGGTCAAACTCCTCGCTCTTTCCATAATCACACACATCATCAACAACAACAAGGCTATAATCCGTGTAACGCTCAAAGGCGTCCCAATTATCAGTCTTCTAGACGACAACATTACAACGTTAATAATAATCCATGAACAAATTATTCGTTGTTTGGGGGTAGTGATCAAGTCCCTGTTTGTCAACCTCCTCAGCCATCGTACAATTTAGTGGATTTAGTCTTACCGTCATCTGCAGTAAACAATACTAATCGAGGTCGTCCATACTATCCTATGCCATATTATGAACATAATAATGATGACTATGTTGCTACTAATCTGATTGACTTGATCGAGAATAGTCAGCTGATTAATCAGGAGAGAAATTCAAGCTTTTCTCTTGGCTCTCCGCGGTCTTATCCTGTGCCATTTTATCTTTTGAAAAAAGGATAATGACGATGTGTTGAAGTATTTGAAAATAACAACTCATTATGCTCCTGCTAAAGATGGAATGGATCCCGAAGTAGTGGTAGAATAAAAAATCTGTGCTATATGCCATTCTGAATTTAAACACGAAGAGAATATAGGAGCGCTGCAGTGTAGACACGAGTATCATATGGGCTGCATCAAACAGTGGCTGTTGAAGAAGAAAGATTGCCCGATGTGCAGAGCTTCAGTTTTGCTTTCACAAAAATAGAGACTATACAGAAACATCTACTCAAATTGCGCGTGCTTGATGTGAAGATTATATATTTTTGTCAGTTTGAGAATTGTTTCTTTTCTTTTGTAAGCGCGAAGCAGGTCCTTGGTATTTTGATTTGTCGAAACTCATGTTATTAAACTTGATATAAACCTTAGATATTTGTTTCTAGTTATATTTGTATTAAAAAAATAATTTTCAGTTCTGCAAATAAAAAGATAACTCGAACTTTGTTTGATCTAATAAATGGAACTGAACAGATTTCATGGATTACATAATTTGTATCCTATAGCTACTGTCACATAAGTTCCTCCGAAAATTTGAAGAGATATAGTTCCTCCATCACTTGTAAAAGGTGTATCAAGGTTTCGTTGCGGGCTTCTCTTAGTTTCCTGCATCCACACAATAATGAAAACATTATCTCTGTCCTATTGACATCTGCAACCTTATCATAAAACCTTTGAAACAAAGATCGAACCTTGTCTTTAGGCTTCAGCAAACATTAGAAATTTCCTGTGTTGATGGCATCCGCATTTGCATCTCCAAGTGCTGCCTCTTTGAGGTACTTGTCAGCCAATTGAACTCTCTTCACATTCTCTTGCTCTTGGATAAGCAACTGTCCGTACTCGAGGAGCTTGTCAATTGTCATCTTTGGTTGCTCAAAAGTTGGAGGTCCTTCAATAGAGTTCAATAGTTTTTCCCCAACCTGTTCGAGTCCAGTTCTTTCAATCCACTTTCTGACTTCATCGTCGTATACTCTTGCCCTTAGAGCACCAAAGAAATCTGTTTTAAGAACAAATACACTCATAAGTTATCATCATTTGGGAAGTCCTTTTTGAATTGACACAAATTTTAGTGTTCTTACCAATAGATTGTCCAGGGAAGGCATCGACAAGCCTTATAATGTGCTCATCTGGTACGCTGTCAGTTCTGAAAATTCCTTTGCATACACCAATTCTGTCCTCCCTGGTTGGTGCCCAGTAGAACTTTTCCATACGACCATCACGGATAAGAGGGGCATACAATGTGGAGAAGTCGTTACCAGTGACTATAATAGGGACCCTGGCATTTTCTTGCTTGTTGTACATACCGGGAAGCTGGACATTGGTCGGGTTATCAGCAATATTCATGAGGGTGGCATTCACCATCTGGTTGTTAACTGTGTATTGGGTAGTTCCACCCATTCTACCAGCTCCTGCATCGAGATCATTGATGAATAGGACACACATGTTTCCTTTCCTGATGATTTCAGCTGCCTCGCGGTACCTTTGCCTAATCAATTTCGCTGGCTCTCCTGCATTTCCACTTTCCAATTCTCCAGCACTCATCATGATGGGGCTGCAAATAACGAAGACACAAACAAAGTTGAGTAACTTCGTCCTGAAAACTTATCAACTTTCACAAAATGATCTTATGTAATCTAGTCATTAATACTCACTTGATTCCCATTTTACGGAAGACAAGCTCACACTGGAAGGACTTTCCTTGACCTTTGCCTCCCCAGATACCCAAAATTAGTGGTACCTACAAGAAAATTTGACAAGATTAAAACCATTCAACGTATGCCATAAAAGACCGTCAAGAAGAATTTCTAAGCCAAATTTTACTGACAGACCTTGATGTTGGGCAATTTCAAGAAGTTCTTTGTGATGTGAACAACTAGCTTGTCCATGAAAGCAGGAGCAATATAGAATCCATCCAGTGTATTGTCCAAGTTGTATCTGGAATTAATAATCACGCCAACATTTTCATTTTAGATTTCATATTTTCGAATTGATTATATTTTTACCTCCAACTTCCAAAAATTAGTCGAGAGACTTACTGACGAAGACCCTTGCTGATGTATTCGTAGGATGATAAGACAGCATGGTGAGTACCAGTACCCACAGGAGCTTGGAAAAGAGGGTCTACCATACCCTTTCCCCTGGTGATGTCCTGTTGATCATCAGACATGTCCTCGACAAGGCCTTTCCATCTGTCCTGATCGGTCTGTTTCTTCTCGTCTATTTCTTGTTGTTGGGCTATAATCCTGATCCTGTTCGAAACCTTGGGGCTGGAAGCCCCTTTTGCGTGCACCTTCTTCAAGGTTTTGCCAAAAAAAGCTGTGCTTGGAACTGAAGTTCCAGCAACAGAGTTGTTCAAACTCAACTGCACCAATGATGTTTTCGTAGTAAGAGGCACTTGATACTATATATTTGTATGGTTTGATAGAAATCAAAGGCCAAGTATATGTATCAATCTTAAAACATGAACATTTCCAAAATCAATCCATTAAATTGCTTGCTAGTTTTCCATACAACTCAACATTCCCATTAAAAAAATGACACATACAAAGACAAATTAACAATATGCTACTCTGAAATCTTTTTCATAATGACCTAGAAAATCATCTGACAAACGTTATTATATGTGCGATGTGACCGAGAGGAATTGAACACTCGTCAAGGAGGGTAGCAGAGTTTAAGCTTCATTTCTATTGCTGGACTAAGTGACTACTTTGTGATTAAATTCCCAACAAATATATCTTATATATTTATTAGATTTCTTAATATAAATAGAGGATTGACGCTAAGAGTTAGTGGGTTCTCGGGAATCCGCTCTCACCATCCTAGATCTGCCCCTGACCGAACCTCTAACCTATGTCACAAGTCCCTAAACATTCGCCACTTGAACTAAGCCCGTAGGGCAATATACTACTACTATTTTCACTAGATTTCTTTTATACATCCCATTTGACAACACTATTAATGTACATAAAATACAAGTACAATAGTTTAACTTGTAGACTTGTAGTTACTTTTGTTTCTAGCAGTAATAATTGCCTGCACGAGACAGACAACTAACCCAAAAGAGGAATTAATGCTGGAATGTTACTAACAAACAAGAACAAATATTGTTTCCTAGCTAAACTCTAAAACAAAGGTAAAGACATACTATTAGATTCCATTATTTATTTAACTATAATAAATAACTAGACATATGTTTAATTATGAAGAGAAAAATAAAGTACCACTACTTTGTTGGCAGCTGCAACAGTTGAGACAGAGCTAGCCATTTTTTTAAGACTCTGAAAATCAAACAACTGATTGATCACAAGCTATTAAATTATTATTTTTCCTTTGATGAGTTAAATTAGTTGATTGTTGAATACAGTATAGGGGAGGTTGGCAGAGAATTTATATAGCACAAGTTATCTGGAGTATATGAAAGTGTTATTGCTTTTTTGGATTACAAATTCATAATAACCACACGATGGTGGATTGTCTATATTACGTGGACATTTTGATGAGGACTTTATTTTCTGACATGGAGAGCATTGCTTTTATCTTCTTTTTTTTTTTTTTCTCTTTTAAATTGAATGTCCTAGAAACTAGATTGACAACAAAATGGAGGCTTCTGGGAATTAGATTGGCTTTGAGGTCAATATCTAAGTTGTTTTTCGATCCATAAATTTTCTAATTCTATTGTTGTTTTCTCATGAGATGAATATTGAGGTGATGCAAATACTAAGATGGATATGTGGTCATATTTGATTAAATAAAAGATTAGAAATGATTACAATCAACCGAAGGTACTAGCATACATTGAGGATAAAATGTTAGAATGTAGCTTCAGATGGTTTGAACATTTTTTGTGTCTACATATAGATGTACCGGTTTGTAGGTGTGAAACTATGGTAAGTGAAGGTGTTATAAGGGGAACGAATAGACCTAAAATTACATGAATAAAAGTGGTCTCAAATTTTTAATAGTATTTAAGATCTATGTTTTTAATTATTTGATAAATCACCTAATGAAAGTTAAATTATTTCTCACTCCTTTTCAAAATTTCATATTCCCTTCCTAAACCAAACATGAATCTTCCGATTCATTTGGCTCTCACGCTCCACAAAAAAAAAATTGTAAAAGAAAATAAGAAAGGAAAAAGTACAAGAAAAGAAAAGAAGAATTTATGTAGGAGAAAAGGCTAAGAATTGCATAGCTGCTTGTGCAAAATTTAGTGTACTTCAACATAAACATTGAAGTAATCCAGAATGCATGAATATTTCATGTTAATTGATTAGTATAAACGTTTTAGAATAATATAATTAGTTTTAGAATAAATATACAATGAGTAACATAAAATTTAAAGGAGGAAAAATGCAAGTTCAAACTGATAAATAGTGAGTTTATCTGATATTTATTTTCATTAATACAAAGCATGCATATTCTTACAGTAACTTGCCATTAAACGAAGTTGAAAGAATATGTATTTTATAAAATGTGAGACACACGTAAAATTGAGTGACTTTCTGAGAAAAGAGTCATTAGTTGAATGACTATATAGGATATTAACTCGTACATGCTACTATCGCATATTCTCATTGTATTAGTAGCATATCACTTGGGTCATTAGCAAAATATTGTCACAGTAATTCAGAGGTCACAAAATTCTGGAAGCTCCTATATTATTCCTAACACAAAAGTTCACCATCCACTTGGCTGCTTTCTAGCCAATTGAATTTTTAGTTGTGCCTTGCAAAATTGACATAAGTTATGTATTTCCTCTTTATTTCACAAATTGATGAACTCAAATTTTAAATGTAAAATTTGGATCCGCTAAATTATAAAACAAGTAAAAGTCTCGCATAACTTGCTCAGTTACATGTGATAGAAAATAAATAGCCTAATAGACTCTGACTTCTTAGACAAATGAAAATGTTTCCAAATAAAATAAGTGATTTTTTTATCATATAGAAAATTTTGAAAATATTTTAACCACATGGATATTGAAAAATTCGAAAAACCAACGAAACACTTGGTCACATGAATTAGTGCTTTGATACAATTTCACTCCACGGCACCGACAAAGAAAAAAAAATCAAAGACATTGTTCGCTTTTCATCAGTTACCACATCGAATGTGTTTGGCAGATTGAAGTCATTTTCTTTAAAATTATCTTATCAGCACATAGACATTATTGTTATTGATATATGTTTTTCATGAAAATATTTTCTACACTGCATATTTTGGGCAAACTACATAAATAGTCCTCTTAGTAGGTGGTTTTGCTTTTTTGTCCTTTTTTTTTATGTATAGAACAAATACATATTTGCCCTACTCTATATATCAAATATTTTCAAACAACTCTTCATGTTCATTTATCTTTCAACTTCAATTTTTTTTTTATTTTTAATTTTACTTTGATTTTTTTAAAAAAAAAAAAAAAATTCTCACCCTTTACTTTTTTTCTTTTTTCCTTTTCTCCTTTAAACTTCTATTTTTTTTTTCTCTTTTTAATTTTTCTTTGGTTTTTATTTTTTTTTTCCTCCATTTTGCTCATTTTTTTTCTCAACCTTTACTTTTCTTTTATTTTTTATTTTGTTTTTTTTTCTTTATTTTTTTTTCTCAACCTTTTTTTTTTTTCTTTTTTGTTTTCCTTTTCTTCTCTCAACTTGTATTTTTTTTTTCTTTTCTCTTTTTCATTTTCATTGATTTTTTTTTAATTTTATCAACCTTTATTTTTTTATTTTTTTTTATTTTTTCTTTATTTTTTGATTTTTCCATAACCTTTATTTTTTTTCTTTTCTTTTCTTCGATTCCTTCCAAACAACAAGTCACACCCCATAGACAAGAGTTGACACTACCATATTGTGTTTTGATTTATGAGATGTTCGATTACTCTTGCCTCTACTTAACCTAAGGACATTCAAACAACAAGTTACGTCCCATGGGCAAGAGTTGACACTACCACATTATGTTTTGACTTCTAAAATGCTCTATAACTCTTACCTTAAAGGCAAAACTTAGCCCAATGACTTTCAAACAACAAGTTATGCCCCATGGGCAAAGAGTTGGCACTACCACATTGTGTCTTGATTTATGAGATGCTTTATAACTTTTGCCTTAGAGACAAGACTTAGACCAAGGGCTTTCAAACAACAAGTTACGCCTCATGGGCAAGAGTTGACACTACCATATTGTGTTTTTATTTATGAGATGTTCTATAACTCTTGCCTTAGAGGCAAGACTTAGCCCAAGTACTTTCAAACAACAAGTTATGTCCCATGGGTAAGAGTTGACACTACCACATTGAGTCTTTATTTATGCGATGCTCTATAACTCTTGCCTTAGAGGCAAGACTTAGACCAAGGGTTTTTAAACAACAAGTTACGCCCCATAGATAAGAATTGACGCTACCATATTGTGTTTTTATTTATGAGATGTTCTAAAACTCTTGTCTTAGAGGCAAGACTTAGCCCAAGGACTTTCAAACAACAAGTTATGCCGCATGGGCAAGAGTTGACACTACCACATTGAGTCTTGATTTATGAGATGCTCTATAACTTTGTCTTAGAGGCAAGACTTAGCCCAAGGACTTTCAAACAACAAGTTATGCCCCATATGCAAGAGTTGACACTACCACGCTGTGTCTTGATTTATGAGATGCTCTATAACTCTTGCCTTAGAGGCAAGACTTAGCCCAAGGACTTTCAAACAGCAAGTTACGTCACATGGGCAAGAGTTGACACTATCACATTATGTCTTGATTTATGAGATGCTCTATAACTCTTGCCTTAGAGGTAAGACTTAGCCCAATGACTTTCAAACAACAAGTTATGACCCATGAGCAAGGGTTGGCACTACCACGTTATGTCTTGATTTATGAAATGCTCTATAACTCTTGCCTTAAGGGCAAGACTTAGAGCAAGGGCTTTCAAACAACAAGTTACGCATCATGGACAAGAGTTGACACTACTATATTGTGTTTTTATTTATGAGATGTTTTATAACTCTTACCTTAGAGGAAATACTTAGCCTAAGGACTTTCAAACAATAAGTTAGGCCCCATGGGCAAGAGTTGACACTGCCACATTGAGTCTTGATTTATGAGATGCTCTATAACTTTGTCTTAGAGGCACGACTTAGCCCAAAGACTTTCAAACAACAAGTTATGCCCCATGAGCAAGAGTTGACACTACCACGTTGTGGCTTGATTTATGAGATGCTCTATAACTCTTGCCTTAGAGGCAAGACTTAGCCCAATTACTTTCAAACAAGAAGTTATGACCCATGAGCAAGGGTTGACACTACTACATTTTATCTTTATTTATGAGATGCTCTCTAACTCTTGCCTTAGAGGCAAAACTTAACTCAAGGACTTTAAAACAACAAGTTATGCCCTATGGGCAAAAGTTGACACTATCACATTGTGTTTTAATTTATGAGATGTTCTATAACTTTAGCCTTAGAGGCAAGACTTAGCCCAAGGACTTTCAAACAACAAGTTACGTCATATGGGCAAGAGTTGAAACTACTACATTGTGTCTTGATTTATGAGATGTTCTATAGCTCTTCCCTTAGAGGCAAGACTTAGCCCAAAGACTTTCAAAAAACAAGTTATACGCCCCCATGGGCAAAAGTTAGCACTACAAACAATAAGTTAATGTTCAAGGATTTACAAACTACAAGTTAATGTTCTATAACTCTTTCTTTAGAGGCAAGACTTATTCCAAAGAACTTCCAAACAGCAAGTCACGCTCTTAAGTTTACTTTGATGTCAAATAAAGAAGATCTTTTTTACGGATTATCCAACTTTCTGTTCATTAGCAAAACATAATAGAAGCTGAGAAAACATAAAAAAAGACAATGAAAAAAAATAAAGATTGAGAAAAAAGAAAAAAAAAGAGAAGAAAAAATAAATGTTAAGAAAATAGAAAAAAATAATAATTAAAGTTGAGAAGAAAAAAATGAGAAGAAAAAATAAAATAAAAATAAAGTTTGAGAAAAATAAAAAAAAATGAGAAAAAAAAAACAAAAAATAAAAAAAATAAAGGTTGAGACAATGATTTAAAAAAATAGAAATAAAAAATAAATAATGTTTGAGAAATAATAGAAAAAAAATAAAAAAAAATAAAGATTGAGACAAATGAATTAAAACAAAAAAAAAGAGAAAAGAAAAAATAAAAATTAAGTAAAAGTAAAAAAGAGAAAAAAAAAAGAAGAAAAAAAAAGTTGAGAGACAAATGAGCATGGAAAAAGTAAAAGCATTTGAGGTGTAGAGGGACAAAAATGTACTTGTTGTATACATAAAAATGAAGGAAGGCTAGTCTTTAAAGACTTTTCTTATGGGGGACAAAAATACAAAGTCACCCACTATGGAAGACATTCCATGTAATTTCCTGGCATATTTTCCTATTATTGGGCTTATAAGTGGACTCTCTAACCATTCTTAAAGAAATCAAATGGACTCCTCCTGAACAAGTACTCAACATTGTAACAGAACATTTTGCAGAATGGGCCTAATCTGACCCAGAAGGCTAGAATGGACCTCTAGTTTTAATAGGGCTTTTAACATATTTGGCCACAAAAATTGCACGAATTTTCTTAAAATAAGCTGGTCTTTAACTTTTGCTCCTCATGTTTAGCGTATTGCATTTTTTACCTTTAACAATTGGAAAACTGGCTGGGTGGGCATAAGTTCTTTAGAAACTGAAGTCACGCGAGATAAACTTGGAGGATATTAAGATACAATAATATATACTTATGTATCACCAAAAAGTTTTTGTTCTGAGGGACATAAGTTATAAACTAACACAAAATAAGAGCATAAGTGCCAATTATCCATTTAGCTTCTCTGCAAAAAATCACAGCCACTAGCCAAATATACTCGGATTATCTATAAAATATGAATAGTAGATGTATATATGTTAATATACGAAAAATATACATTTTCGATCGGGCGGCTTTACAATGTAAAACTCTCATTTTAATATGCTCTGCTGACCTCCAGTCATTGTAGAAGCAATTTACAGATTCAAAAATCATATTTAAATGTAAAATAATTCTGACAGTCAGTAGTTGGCAGAAACATGTAGAAACAAAGGAACAACAAATGTTGAATGAATCCATCTGCTGCCTTTTCAGAAAACTGAAAATTGCAGAACTTAATTAAGTGCCATATGTTGCATCCTCGATTTTCAATGCTTAAGAATTTTAAAACTAATTTATTTTTATAAATTTTATAAAGTCAAACTTGGTGCATAAACTCAAATGATTAGGTGGATACGTAAATGTGATGATGACCCTGAGAGTTCGTGAAGGAAAAACAAAACGATAAGAAATTTTTAAAAATTGTCTCACTTTAACATCAGTGTTACTCGAACTTTTTACAAATATTATCATACCAATGTCGAATTCGCAAAAATTACACTATATTTAAAGTATTCCACATGTATTCATCTATATTTTTAAAAAGTTCGAACAACATATCCTAGCATTAACTAACTTCTTAAAAATCTCAAATTCCCAACCAAGTGATGGCAGGTCTAAGATTTATTATCCGTTTGGATTGACTTATTTTAAGTGTTTTTAAGTCAAAAATAACCTTTAAGCATTTCTGGAGTGTTTGGGTAAATATAAAAAGTGTTTATAGGCACTTAGTTTTAAGCTAAAATATTAAAAATAAGTCAAAAGTGATAAGTTAGCAATCCTAACTTATGACTTTTGGCTTAAAATGCTAAAAATAAGCCAAAAGTCATAAGTTAAAAATTCTAACTTATGGCTTCTGGCTTATAAGTCAAAAGCCATAAGTCAATCCAAACAGCCAAAATATTATCGATGACAGTCTCTTTCATCTCTTACATAATAGGTGTTTGTTCAATTAAAAAACAAGGGCAGTCTGATGCACTAAAGCTCTCGCTATGTGCGGGGTTCAAAAAAGATCGAATCACAAAAATTTATTATATATAGTCTTATCTTGTATTCCTGTCAGAGGCTGTTTCCACAGCCTTAACCTGTGATCTTCTGTTTACTCCAACTCCAAGGAGTCTGTTCAATTCCAATTAGTAATAAAGTACTCTCTGTGCCAAAATGTGGAGGCGGAAAATGACGGTAGATCTAAATCTGAATCATGTGCTTATGAGACTAAGCTCTAGCTAATTAATTAGATATACTAATGATTAGGAGGGAAGAAATAAGAGCATGACCTACCAAATCATGTGAATTAGATTGTTTAATCAAAATGACAATTACTTAATTGCTAAGAGTCAAAGATGCATCCCTAAACAATACAGAACAACTAATCAGTACAATTTCTGAATATTTTTTGTTTTAATTATCAAGAATTATTATTATTATTATTGATAATCGTGGTGTGCGGGTCAATGCGCACCTGACTAATTACACGGGATACCTGTCATCATCTATCAAGGCTAGAATAGACAGAAAAGAAATTGCCTAGTGTTTTTATCTCTATTTAATTTTGAGCATGAGACCTCATGATTTTCAACCGCTTCGTCCACCACTAAGCCACAACTCTTGAACAATCTTTCGGCTGGCAAAGATGATTAGGTGCGTCAATTTTAAGCTACCTTTAGTTTATAGTGAAATCAGGTCCTATAAGAGTTCTGTTATTTGCATCAAAACTCAAATTCTTGAAAAACATGGATAGTGAAAAGTGTCAATGTTCACAATTTCAACAATATGTGCATGATAAGAATAGTCCCAAGACCTGGCCTGAATTGGTTGGACTTTTAGGTGAAGAAGCTGCAAAGGTGGTTAAGGAAGAGATGCCAAACTTACAAATAATTCAAATCATCTATCCGCCTTGGGCGTTAACTCAAGATCTTTGTTCCGGTAGAGTTCGGATTCTTGTTGATCGCTTCAACAGAGTCAGTATGCCTCCAAGTATCGGCTGATCATCCACGATTTGATTTTCGTTTAGTCAAAATAAATGACTGTTTTTATGGCTGTGGATTGTGATAACATAGAATTCTTGTTTTCTCTGAGTACTTTGTTTTGATTGTTACCTAAAAAGTTTGGTTGTATGTATTGTGTCACTGTTTTCATTTGTGTTTGTAACTTGTGAAGATTGGTTTCCATGTTTCAGACAAGCAATTTTCTTTCTGAATCCTTTCTTATTGATAAGAATAATAAGTGTTGCATGACGGCAACATCCTGCCTATGATGAGGCCCTAGTAATGGTCCGGGTTGGAGTCATGGTCGAACATATATGACGTTTGCTTGATGAGCTTTAAGAAATAAAGTTATGCTCTTGCTATAGTCTGTAGCGTTTGACACGATGATAAGCGTTTAATACTAATAAATGATATTCGTGGCTCGGCTCTTATTCATCATTTACAGTAACAATGCAACATAATATGGAATATGCTGCGTTTTCTATCATTAGTTTATTCATATTTATACAACAAAAAGGCGAATTAATCATAAATCAAAACCTTGGGAAATGAAGAGATCATTTATACATACTGATCAGCATGAAACTGTTGAAGATACCCTGCTAAAAGAATAAGGAAAACTGGGAAAAGTAAATCAAAAAAATATGTAGTATTCGTATAAAAAAATGTGATTACTTTTACAATAACCCAATGAATCCTAGCTAATTTGTGCCATGGTCTAACTACATGATGGAAAAAAAATTCACCAATATTTTTCAAAAAATCACGAATCACGATTCGCTCCACTGTCGATTCTCACACTTGCAAATGCAACTCAACCCGACTAAAATATCAGCAATGGCAGCTTCCGTCTTCTCTTTATCCGAATAATGCAATGTCTGCAGCAACAAAACGGAAGGCTTGATATCGAACTTTGTCTTCTCTAAATTCCGTTCTAGCTGCCAATTTATAGTGTTATGAGCCATTGGCGCTAGCCATTCCATGATTTGCTTCAATGCATCCCTCCACCCCTCGGCTAACGACTCGTCCTCATCCATACACTTCAAATTCTTGCTCAATTTTGATCTCACTGTTTTCTTCAGGTTTCCAGGCAACATTTGGTACAAATTTTCTCGTGAATTAACGTCTGCAGGTTCAGATGGATTCGAATACTTCTCTACTAATGTGATTACATTAGCATAACGCAACGCAAGCCCTGAACCACCCACGGTCAAAGGCCCTGCTGCATGAAACACCCTATTGTTTTTCGCCAATTTCTCTGATCCAAAACCTTCGTCTTCACATAGGAAAAATATCGATTTTCTGCTGTAAAATCGAACCAATGTAGGCTTAGACGTGGTGGGAATTGGCCCTGACCGCGAAATAATCTGTTCCCTTATTGGTTCAATCAGACAATTCTCAGGTTGGACTTTGAGAATCTCCTTCTGCTGAGATGAACGCATGTTGCGCAATGACAGAGTGGGGAGAACAGGAATGTAAGACCCGAAAACAAGGCAAATTCGAGCATATATTATGCAGACAATCCGCGCCATGTGGCCAACGCTTTTATCAAACGTTTGACCCCATAAAGAAATCTCCCTAAGTTGACGAACTTGTTTCCTCTGCTGTTCCAGTTTCTGATTGAACATGTCTAGATTCACTTTCTGCAACTGCCCTGACGGTTTTCTCTCCTTCCACTGTTTCATTTTCCGTTCTGATATCTCCAATTCGGTTAAATTCTCCAGCGCAGAATACAATCCAGAGGTAGCACCGATCAATTTCTCCATTTTATCAACTCTTTTTTCAATCTCTTTCGACCCATATTCAAGTTTCCCGAAATCAATAATCCCCAGCTTTAGATCAGTATACACAAGATCAAAGCGATTTAGGCCAAAATCAGAGCATTTATGGCCTAATCTAGCCACGGCTGCCGCGGCTTTATCAAGATCCTCAAGCCTCTCAGCACACGCAAGGCTATAAAGAAATCCTTCATCTTTTGAATTCAAATAAGCCACCCCACGTGACTTCATCTCATTTTTAAGCTTCGAAATCTCGGAATCTGAAAGAGACTTGTATAAACAAAGCAATCTTGACATGATTTTCGCCGTCTCAAATGCCAAGATTCCCATTTTATTCACATCATCTGCTATTTTTGAACTCTTATTGTTGTTGTCTGAACTAAGCCAACCCATTTTGGCAAAACCAACCATTGAATATAGATATGTATAGGATAAATGGTATATGTTATAGCATCAATGTTTTTGTTTAAGCTTTTTTTGTGATAAAAAAAATGGTGGAAGCTGCAAGAATGTTGAGTAAGGAAAATGGAGGGTGTGTATATATATATATTTGAGGAGGGAGAGGTGAAGAGAAAGAGCTTCGAATGATCTTCATTGGGTTTGGGTGTGTGTTGGATTATGTTTGACGCGTTCGGACGGTTGGACATCTATAGCTTCTTTTTTTTTTTTTCTAATTTTCTTTTGGATAGGAGTAACAAACAGTCGTGACGGAGTCAAGAATTTAAATAAGGGGATTCAAAGAAAGAATGTCAATGAAATTTAACAATTTATATATAACTAAAACTTTGTAAAACGGGAGATTTGGGTAGATCAATTGGTTGACTACCTATATTTTCTCTTGTTGGTGAGAGTTCGATTTCCCATGTTGTAATTCTCTCCCCTTTTTTCCACTTTCCCTACCTGAATAAAGAAAACACTTTCTATAAAGGTGTTGTTTGTCTCGATATTTTTTCAAAAAGAAAATCTCTTTCCATTTTTTACAATTCTTTAATTCTAATTTTTCATATGACATGTTTAAGACTGCAAAATTAAAGAATATTTTGGTATATTATATATATTTTTAGTTTAAGGACATAAGATTCAAAAGTTTTTCTTATTTTCTTAAATATTGTGAAAAGCCAAATTCAGACAAATAAATTAAAATGAGAAAAACAATATAAAAGTCGATTCCAAGAAAAAACTAAGTTGTTATAATAAAGTGTTAGTATAAATGATAATTTTGTTATAGAAAAATCGATCAGACTTTATATAAAATAAAATATAATATATATATATATATATATACCCAATTTTACAAAATATAATACTACTCCACTATTCAAGAAGAAAGGTTCAATTGAATCCGTTGTACCCTCTCCTATGGCCTATAACAGAAGAAAGGAAGAAAAAATAAAGAAAAAATATTGACAGGTTGGTCAGTTGAATTTTACTGAAGAGGAAGATATTTTGATTGACTTTTTGTTGTTAATTTTCTGCAGCTATTAATAAGGGATAGATGCCACGTATGAGGAATCTAGTTTTGTCAGTTAGGAAAACAGTTGAGTTTGGTGATTTTCAAATGTTGGTTCGGTTTTGTGTGACTTACTCTATTTCTTTACTTGGTCTCATTTTGGTCCCCATATTATTTTACTTTCTAGAGTCATTCCAACTTGGTAGATAAAGTTGCTTGGAATGACTGTATCAATGAATTTTATTTCTGTTTAAAATATTTATTATAATGAAATTATTTTTATGCAAGTCAAGGTCATAAGGGGTTCATTCGAACCATTTTTGTGCAAAAATTATATGATATATATAAAGTAAAATTATTTTATATGTAGATATATAAACCTATTTTATATCTATATATATATATATATATAAACAAATGTTGTATTCTTTTTAGCCTTTTTCATTTTATATTGCACATTAGGATTATGCATGGAATTTATGTTAGAAATATAGATTTTTAAACCTCTTGGTTTTAAATACATGATCCGTTTGTGAGGCAGTAAAACTTTTGATATTTGCAGTTTTAAGCATATTATATTGTCATAAGATTGATGTGGTTATAGAAACTTATCATTAAGGGTGTGTTTGATATGAAGGAAAATATTTTTTTTAAAAGTATTTTCTTAAAGAAAAAAAGTGGGACATTTTTTACTTATTTATTGGTATATTTAATAAGCAAGCAAAAAAATATTATTATAGAAATATGTATATGTAATCTAGAAAAATATTATACGAATAGCTACGGTAGAGGAAGTAGGGATCAGAGATGACAGGTTGAAGTAGTTAAGGATGTGGCCATGGGGTGAGGTGGTCTAGACTGACCAGACCAAACCAACTTTGGTCCTGCGTGCCACATTTGACATCATGAGTGAAAGAGTCACAATTCACAATTCAATATAATATTTGCTGATAAATATATATAATGAGTGAAAGAGTCACAATTCAATATATAATATTTGCTGATAAATATATATAATGAGTGAAAGAGTCACAAATCACAATTCAATATATTATTTTCTGATAAAGATATATATGAGAGCATCTCAAGATTGAATTAATCAAATATATACAATTAATATGAATGGTTCTCTGTTGCATTATCCAATATGATGCCCACTTACTTTTTAGTTATATTTCTCTTTAGGTATCTTGTAAGTTTAAATATTCATGCCTGATCTGTTTTCATTTATGTAACCTTATTTTATTTTTAACCGTTTCAAAAAAATAATAATTTTATCATTTTTGACACAAGCTTTATGACCATGCACACAAACGTTGTGAAACTATAAACCACTAAGTTTCTATAGTTTTATAGGCTACAACTATATATCAATGTTATGATATGTCAATCACAAGTTTCAAGAGTATTTCATTTCTTTCTAAAAATTTCGTGCCCAATCATATATAAGTTGACACAAATCGTAATGACAAAATAGTAAAAAGTATTCCTTCCGTTTCAATTTATGGATCATACTTTCATTTTCAATATGTTCCTAAAAGAATAAAACACTTTTAAATTTAAAAATAATTAATTCTATTTTTTTTTTTTTTTTTGAATTCCGTGAAGAATCCACCGCAGCTACCCTTTGAGTGGACATACACAGGGTAAATCTGTTTTGCACTATCTTGAAAATCACACATGAGATGTAAAAGACATTGGACAAGTCCTGATGCGATAAATCCAACTGAAAAGGCGTTTACAAGAGAGAATCAATCTCTGACCTCTCTAATGAGGTACCACCTATTGCACCAACCCAATCAACCTTAGTACCTTACAGTAAGGAATGATTGATGATGCGTTCTCTTTCTCAAAATTGATTTTTAGAGATATTGATCTAATCTCTATGTACTTTGTACTTTTTATTAATTAGTTAATAAAGAATGAGAACTTAATTAATTGAGCATTCAAACATGTAACAGTGCAAGTCAAATTGTTGTATCTTATATTCTAGTCTAATGTCTACCCTGTGAGAATTCTCATGCTTTTTTCCCCCATTAACTTTTTACTATTGTATATCGTGAAAGAAGTGTGTATATCCCAAAACAGTGGACGTAATAAATAATCATATTCCAAGTAAACATTAGAAGACTTCAAGCCCAAATCAGGCTATGCATGCATAAATTATTAATTAGTCTTGTTACTTAAATCAATGCATGTGTACTTTTACCAGTCTATAATAGCAAAGCTAGAGTATCAGAATCCTCCAGTCTGAGAACAAAATTTTATTTGGGTTAAAAATCTATTAAATATATACAAATAATTTATTCAGAATTTAATAAAGAGATGGATGTTTGGGCATATATCAAGAGAGATAGGATAAGAAACGAAAATACTCGGGACAAGATGAAAGTTATCTTTGTAGTGGACAAGAACTCAGAAGAAGGAGGCGGGATTGAGATATATAGTTCGTGCATATATGAAGAGGAGATACACAAATGCCCCAGTAAAGAGAAGTGAGAGGTTGGCGATGGTGGATCCGAGGTAGGTCGTCGAATAAGTATTGGGAGAGGTGATAGTAAGACAAGACATATTAAGAGGATATGGAGGTCGAAGATTATAGGGTAGAATGTTAGTAAATAGTCTATAACATTGTCTAATTTTCATTATCAGTATTATTATTGTTACTTCTTCTACTATATTATTATTCGGTGTTATTATTAGATGTTTTTCCTTTGTTTTAGTTATCATATTAATTATTCATTGTTGCAATTGTTCTTTTCTCGAACATTTTCCATATATGACGTTTTCACTAATGTATTTTCTTTTCTTATTTTGTTTGATATTGCTTTACTTGAGCTGATGGTCTATTGAAAATATCCTCGATTGATCTCTACCTTCACAAGGTAAGGGTAAAACTGCATGCACACCATCCTTCTCAAACCCCACTTATAGAATATAATTACGCTGAATATATTATTGTTATTGTTATTAGTAATTTGCCTTTCTAAACTTTAAAACTCATAAACTTTAAATTCTAAATTCGTCGACATATATAAAATGCAATGTGAAAACTGAAAACATACAGATGGACAAATAAAATTCTTGGCGAAGAATTATCTATGTTTAGCATTGTACAATCAGTGTGAAACTTATAAAGTCCATATTAATTTATTGCGTAGGCGATTTTCCAATCTTATTAGTAGTTATTATTGTCTAATAAGATAACTACCGACATGCCAAATCTAAGACTAATTGAATTAATTATTAGGTTAATTAGTTGGACTAACCATCCTTACAAATGCTATCGTGCACGATTAACTTTCATCGTAATAATAATATTGCAGATAAAACTGTAACATTAATCACCGATTTTATTTTTTTTTATGCATTTTGCGTAGATCACATAGTTAATTACATAAATAGACATTCGACTTTCATTTTATTTGTATGAAAGTTATTAAACTATTTTTGTGCATCACATTGAAATATACAACACACAAGACACTTGTTTTGGTTTTAACTGAAAAAAACGTCACTCAATTTTATCTAAGTACCATAGAAGTCGCTAACCTTTTTTTTTTTGTAGAAAATAAATAGTCAATCAATTATGCCTAAATATTATAGGAAGTTACAAAACTATTTGAGTGATTTTGGTTACTAGGTAGAGATATTGTGAGTTCAATAAATAGTGACTTTTTATGATATTTAAGTAAAATTGAGCAGCTTTTTATTATAAAAATTTAGTTTAATGGCTTTTTATTACAGAAAGATATATAATGACTTTTTGTAATATTTAGATAGAATTGAGTATTTTTTTCTTTGTGAAAAATAATTTAATGATTTTGGTGCAATAAATTAAAAATTAAGTAATTATTCATGAAATTAACCCTTGATCGCAACACTCAACTGTTTAATTTCTAATATAAATTGATTCTTTTAATGTTTGACCACAGTTTAGTATTCTATTAAAAAAGTTGTATCACACATATTTTTGAAATGTATTATGGGGCAGGTGACATTAATTGATGTTATGTACGGTTACAATTATTGAACTATACCGACCTGAAAACAGAGAAATTTCATATTTGAATTTCTCTAGAAATATTGTTGACACCTTACGAGAATTTTCCAAGAAATATTTCATGACATATATTATAAATGTTGACTAATTGGGGACATGTAATTTAGTATTGTAGGTCCGCTAGGATAATACATTTTCTTGTGCTATTTCTCGTCGCTACATTATCTCTCAGAAATACATTCAAACATGAATGGTTAATGTTAATAAGTGTTTGTTACGACAAAGTCATTTGTTTTAAAATCAAGTACTTATAATTATAAGAACTATTTTATTTTTAGCTGAACATTATAAAAATGCTAAAAAATTATTTTGACTTAAAAACACTTAAAATAAGTCAATCCAAATAGGCCAAAAGTTGACATAGAAAATTTGAAGTTGGTTTTACACCTATTTTTTCTTCAAAGAAGATTTGAAGTCGATTTTACACCTATTAATTTCAACTCCACATTTGTGTATTTTTACGAGTTGGGAATCCTTATCGAAAAAGAAAGCAATAGAATTGAACGAGTCAAGGTGAAAAAATAGATACACATGGACTACAGTGAAACGGAAATTTTGGCATTGAAAATTTGGCCGTCATGGACACGTAAACAACATAGATTCCACAGCTAGGGAAAATGATGGGAGTCCTTAAAGAAAAATCCTTGTTGGTTCATTCATTAATCTTGGGATAAATATAGGTGAAGTCAGAAATTTTATTAAAAATATTTGATATATATATATATTTTATTTATTATACAAATAAATAATTGTGATACATAATGGAAGTATGTAGTTTCTGCAGTAGATAAGATGCAGAAAGTAAAGTTGCAATGATTCAAGTGTGTGAAGAGGACGAATATAGTTGCCTCAGTGAGGAGGCGCGAGAGGTTGACGATGATAGATTTAAGGAGAGGTAGAGGTAGATCAAGGAAAAATTAGAGAGAGGTGATCATTAGACAAGACATGACACATTTATAGCTCTCTGAGGACACACGACGCAAGATATAGAAGAGCATGAAGACCGAGGATTAATGTAGACGGTTAGTAGGTAGTCGAGTTTTTTCCCTTTTCCCACTGGTAGAACAGTCTAGAACACCTAGTTATATATCCTCTTACCAGTATTATTATTATTATACTAGCATTTTCTTATTCTTCGATTTTATTAGTACTGTTATTTCTTATACTTTGGTTATCTTTAATATTTACTGTCAATACTTCTCTTTCTTCTATATTTTCATCATAACTTTTTATTCTTATATCTCTTTCAAACCTGTTCTGAAAAATGATTTTCTTATTGAGGATCTATCGGCAACAACCTATGATCCCTACTTCACAAAGATAGGAACAATAATGTCTGCATACACCTTATTCTCCACAGCTCACATTTGTGGGACTATACTAGATATATTTTTGTAAATAATTGTGGTATGGTGATATTTTATATTGTTTTGAAATTCTGAATTCGATTTTACTTCATGAATTAAATAACAAACCGTGTCAGACGATAATATACTATATTATACTTCTGTTTTTTTGTTGGTAACACTTGTTTCTTTCACTTTCGCATACTCATTGATTGCTTCTTTCGCAGTCAATAAGAATGTTGATTTTATAGTCATTTTCACACTGAGGTAATACCATTTTATGTTCCCTCTACGACCAAAAGCTTCACATCCTTGCATCAAATTGTACGATCCCTCCTCATTAACCTGTCTATTATTTAATAAAAAAAATCATAATTATTTTTATTTTAGAAAAAGCATACACAGAGTTGGGTTTTTTTTTCATGTAAATTTATCGTATCTAGCTTAATATATTCATGCTTGATTTTCCTATCTGTGATCCGTAGCGAAATTAGGATTTTGCACTAAAGAAATTTAAAAACTAAAAGATAAACGGATGAAGCTAAGAAACGAGGGGATAGCCTTGGGTCCCTTGCTCCGCACATATTTGTGGACTACTTATAATATAAAAGTAATATAATTATCAGATGGTCATTTTATTTGTTCATTGGTATAATATATAATTCCATGAATTTTTTCTTTTTTAAAAGTGACAAATGACTTTGGTTTTGGAAAAAAGTAAACTTATACGTATATAGCACGAAAGAAAACTACTCCTTCATATCTATAAGGTATAATTTTATTACTTACCCATGATTAACTAAAGCAAATTTTATAGTAATATATATTATTTTACCACGAATAAATATGATAGAGTGAAAGACGAAAAACACACACCAAAAGTATTCTCATTTTTTGAGTTTCATACATGAACTATCAAATATGTGACCTGAACTATCATTAACTACTTAGCAAAACATCTCTAAACTATTAGCGTTCACTTTTTCTACCTAAAAGTTCAGGTATGAAACTCAAGCAATTTATAGTTTAGGTGTGTTTTGCTAAATGGTTGGTGATAGTTCATATAGGAAATTCACGCACCTGATAGTTTATGTATGAAACTCAAAAGATCGAAATACTTTAGGTGTTTTCATTAACTCAGTATAATATGGTGCAAGAAAAAATATCTACACATTTTACTAATAATTCTACTTATGTCGGTCAGAAATTAAAACAGTGGGATTCTCTGACTAATTAACAAATTTCACTAATCATTTAAGTACATGTTTGGATTTGTGTGTAAGCATCTGATTCTTGACTTAGTCTTTAGTTCAGTTCCCATCAATTCATTTTGTCATCTCATTCCACTACGTACATTACGTTCATGATCATAATTATTTGGAAAATGACAAGAGAAGTTTCCTCTAAAGTAACTAAGTTCTAAAATCCAAATACTGTTGCATGCTACCCCAGCTGTGAGCCTGTGACTAATGATTAATGACTACTAGTACGTGTTTCCATTGCTTATACAATGCTTTGACCATTTTCTTTATTTTTAATATGTATTTGATTTAATAAATTGATGATTAGAAGTTACAATAACAATATACCCGATATATTCCCACAAAGTAAGATCTGGAGAGGTTAGAGTGTACGCAGTCTGTACCACTACCTTAGAGGTAAGGTAGAGAGGTTGTTTCCAATAGAATCCCGGCTCAAGACAAAAACAATGTAGAAAAAGACGTAATACAGGAGCAAGACCAAGCCAGCCGATAGGGACTCTGATGCAGCAGCTGAACAGGAGGATGAGCTCACCAAGGCCCAGACAATTGATGGGGACACTGATGAAGTTGATGGGGTCGATGAAGAAGAAGATGTAATACTAACAGGCTCCGAAATCGTTCCTTATCAAGAAGCCATTGAAGATCAGCAACCATTAGAAATATGTGTTGGAAATTTTTCAGCTGGTGTGATGTCCATTATTGATGATATCAACAATGGAGAAGAAAAATGATTCGTGGTTGAGATGTGTGGTTTTAAGATAACTTTTTTTTTATGATTTTGGTGCTCGGTTAAGACAATCTTTTTATGGTTTGATATGGAGTTTTAAGACAATTTTATTTTATGGTTTCTAGGGTCAATTAAGACAATTTTATTTTTTATGCTGACGTGGAATTTTAGACAATGAATTTTTATGATTTTGGTGCTTGGTTTAGACAATTTTATTTTTATAATTTATAATATGTGAAGTCATACAATTTTGATTTTATATCTTTGATTTGAATGTTTTTATGGTTTCAATGCTTTTCTAATATATCTTTATATTTGAAATGAAAGTAGTTTTCATTGTAGTATATCTCTCATTGTTTCTAAAAAAGAAGTACTAGTAATATACCATACACCAAATAGATGACATTAATCAAAATAAAAATGAATACAATACCCCTAATGTCCTGTTACATATTTTCAAACAACAAATACTAGAAATATACCATACATCACCATCCTTAATCTATTCACTTCTTCTTCAACCACAATCAACCTCTGTTTTAGTTGATCTCTTTCTATTTCTGTGTCTTTCACGAAAATTTTCAAGTGATCCCTTGTACATGTGTCTTCAGATTTCCTAAACAATATCATAAGAAAGTCCTTATTTTCTTCAGATTCTCTGAGCCTATACATTATTTTCAGATTCTCTGAGCCTATTAAATCCATATTAAATTTGATTTAAATCTTATATTCATTATATGTTGACCAAGTCAAATTATTGGTTAATAAAGTTGAATTGAGTTTTAAGTTAAAATTATATAACTTAAATGATGTTCAATTACATTTGGGTCAGTCTGTTAAGTTGACAAGACGAGTCAACTCATGATCTTCAAGCCCAAGGTTCGTTAGGATTACTTGGAGACCAAAATACCCCCAAGCCCTAGTTCACACATATATAAAGGGGTCTTGACGAAAGAAAATAGAGACACAAAATACATATACATATAAAGAGAAACTCTGCTCTTTATTGGTGATCCACAAATCTCCCGCATATCAAGAAGTCTTCGTCTCCAAGTGGTAAGCCACAAGTTTCCATACCTCTACAATTGTGAATAAAGTTTAGCTCCGCAATTCGTGATGAAATCCAAACAAATATCCCATCAACTCAAGAACAAGGTGAAAAACGTGAGGAGAAGAATCAGAGGATTACATATTTTTATTTAAGATTTTTATAAAGATTGTAACCCCGCGCATATTTTAAAATAAAATACTCTTGTTTGTCGCTATTTTTCTTTTCTTGATTGCTATTTTTCAAGAAAGAAACTTAGTCGCTTACAAATTGGCACGCTTAGTGGGACAATCTTTACCTCTCATCTCTTATCTTTAAAGTTTAGAATATCAATATGACTGCAATGAATATCAACCCTAAATTTGATGCTATTGAGGATGTTGACTCCACAAATGACTTGAAAATTGTCATGGAGATTGTTGGCCAAATTAGGATTAAAGTCGAAATACTAGGACAAAAGGTACTTCAAGTACTATCCCAGTCATCTCATGTTTTTGGTTCATCTTCTCCGAAAGAAGAATCCGCTCCATATATGCTAGAACAAGGAAACAACATTGCTGAGGTGGTGGAAAGAACTTTGGCTCGACTAAGGCTGTCACAAGAACGTCATATTCAGTCCAACGGTACCTTAATGCAGAAAGGTGATGATGTCTTGAGCACTAGATCTACTCCAATGTTATCTTGTGTCACTTCTCAAACCAAGCTCTATCCAACTGATGATCTGTACTATTCATCATCCTCTGCGGTGGTAGTGCAAGTGATAGTGACTGAAGTTTCCACCGTAGAAGAACTACTTAAAAATATGATGAAAGCAGTTGAAGGCCTATCGATGTACGTCAAAGGTCAAGATGCCCAAATTACCAAGTTGATGAATATAATAGAGAGCATGGAGAAAGAAGAATCCACTCAACCACATATGAAGCTTCATGAGACACAAGACAAAGGAGAGTCCTTGACAAAATAATAAACAACGATCAAGAAGTTTCAAGTATCCGCAGAAAGTTTGGTTCTCGTTGATCAGTTGAAGGACATCATCATGGAGGTGATAAAAAAGAAATCTGAGTCCATATCCAAATCTTGTCTCACATATATAAAGTCGTATACGCAAAGGATTGATAACTTAAGGATGCATGTTGGCTATCAACCTCCAAAGTTACAGAAATTCGACGGCAAGAAAAATCCAAAACAACATGTAGCACACTTTGTTGAAACTTGCAATAATACTGGAACATACGGTGATCATCTTGTCAAATAATTTATTTGAATCCTCAAAGAAAATGCTTTCGATTGGTACATAGATCTCGAACCTGGTTCCATCGATAGCTGGGAGCAATTGGAGCAAGAATTCCTTAATCGTTTCTATAGCACGAGGCGCATTGTAAGCATGATAAAGCTTACTAATGCCCGCCGAAGGAATGATGAGCAAGCCATTGACTTCATCGATCGCTGGAGGAGCTTGAGCCTTAACTTCAAAGACCGCCTTAGTGAAACTTCTGGGATTGAAATATGAATTTAAGGTATGCATTGGGATCTTCATTACATATTTCAAGTCATAAGACCTAAAATATTTGAAGAACTAGCAACTCGTGCTCATGATATGGAACTGAGTATGACTGCAAGTGGAGACCATGGATTGTCTGACTTCGAGCCTCATGAACAAAACGTACATGATATTGAGGATGGGGGCAAGCTTTCATTCGAAATTGATACCGAAAGGTCTATGTAAGTTGAAATGCTCCTCGACGCATGAGCCTAAACTACAAGTTGAAATGCTCCTAGAAACACGAGCCTAAACTTTATGTCATAAAGCTCATCAAATTCGAGCTATATCTCAATGTCGAAATGCTCTTCGATGCATGATCCTAAACTGCAAGTTGAAATGCTCCTAGAAACACGAGCCTAAACTGTATGTCATAAAGCTCATCAAATTTGAGCTACATCTGCATGCCAAAATACTCCTCGATGAACGAGCCTAAACTGCAAGTTGTAATGCTCCTTGAAAAAAGAACCTAAAATGCATGTCATGAGGTTCATCAAATTCGAGCTAACTTTAAATCACCTAGCTCCTCAAATTCGAGCAAAGTCTTTAATTTTCAAAGATCTTCAAATTCCAGCTAACTTCATGTCACAAAGCTCCTCAAATTCGAGATAAATTTCAAGCTGAAAATCTCTTCAAATTCGAACAAAGTCTTCAAAGATCTTCAAATTCAAGCTAACTTGAAGTTACAAAAGCTCTATTAAATGAGTTAAATCGTCAAGTGTTAAATCTTTTCAATTTGAGCCAAATTCTCAAGTTACAAAGCTCTTCAAGTTCGAGCCAAATTCTTGAAGTCACAAAGATCCTCGAATTCAAGCTAAATTTTCAAGTTTTTTTTTTAAAACAAACTCTTCAAATTCGACCTAAGTCTTCAAGTAACAAAAGCTCCTCAAAATAGAGAGGTCTTCAAGTTGCAAAATATCCATGAAAATGAGATAAGTCCTCAAGTTGAATCCTTCTAGCTCGGGATAAGAATATTGCGGTAGGAGCATCCAAAGCTGAAAAGTCATTGCGGCAGATCTTTTGATCAACTTAAAATTTAATTCAAGTTGATCTTAAAAATATTTTGGTCTAATATTTGAGATGTTGCATCTTTTGGAGTCTAATTTTTTCAAAATCAAGAGGATCTAAATTTCTTCATTCCTACATCAAAATAATTTTTTTTTGTGGAGATGCACCAAGAACTTGCTCGCTGGAGTTGAAAGAATATACACCAAGTGGTTCCTCGCCAAGCATGCGGTTATCCTTTATAAACTTGCAACAAAAAAGGAGGTTGATGTATTATTCACTGCCAATGGCATAATTCATCAAGTCGGCATGATGAGAGTTTTTTCATACATATATGCTTCACCTCATCATGACGAATATGGTTCTAATGCTTTAAAATTTAGAGCCTCTCTGATTTGGGTGTTGAAGACAAATCTCCAGCAAATGTGAAAATCAGTATGCGGCCTTTGGTTTGCTTTTAATTCTCCTTTTTCCGAGCAACAGAAAGATGACGCCTCATCTATGGAAAACTGGAAGGAGAAAGTGCTTTGTCTACTTTTTTGTTAAATCTTGGATCAAGAATTCACCATCTACGTCTTTGGTGAACTAAAAAAAAAAAAAAGAACACTTCTTGCTAAAAAAAAAAAAGAACACTTCTTGCGCTTCGCTCGTCTAGAATGGAATTTTGAAATGTGCTCTCCGTCAAGTCAAAGATAAGGATATTGCGCCGTCAAAATTAGGAAGGAATACTCCAATACTTTTACTCACCAAGCTGCAAGGTTGATATGGGCACATACTTGGGCAACATGGATGGGATGCGGTTCCTAAAAAAAAATTTACAGAAGAATGAGGTTCTTAACATATTTGCTTGCCAACGATGGAATGTGGTTACTGCAAGTCTCTCTCGTTTCAAGACACAAGAGGATCAAATGGCTCCTGATTTAAACTCTCTAATCTCAAGAGATGAATTTTTCACCAAGATTGTACAAAATTGTAAGAACAAAATTCAGATTTAGAGCCAAATTCGAAAATTGATTACAGCCAATCTAGGAGGTTTGTCTTAATTTTTAGTTATGTTGTGAATTTCAGAGTCTAGTTTTTACATAATCAAGTTGCTCATAAGTTGGACGCTCCTATGCTGAGATATAGATGTTCTGATGAAACTGCACAAATCTATCAAACAAGCAAGTCAGATTTATAGCCAAATTCAAAAATTAATTGCGGACCATCCAGAAAGAGTTTTGCCTTGATTTTTAGATAAGTTGGAGCCTTTCAAGTTTAGTTTCTATAAAATCAAGTCTCTCGTTATTTGGACACTCCTATGCCAAGATACGGACGTTTTGATGAAACTACACAAATCTGTTAAACAAGCCGGCCATATTTATAACCAACTTTAAAAATTGATTGCGGCTCGTACAGAAGAAGTTTTGCCTATATTTTTGGATATGTTGTAGCCTTCCAAGTATACTTTCTACCAAATTAAGTTTATTATAGTTTGGACACTCCTACACCAAGACGGGGATATTTTGGTGAGACGGTACAAATCTGTAAAAAACAAAAAAAAAGTCAGATTCATCACCGACTTCAAAAATTAATTACCATTAATAGAAAAGGAGTTTGGATTTGATTTTCGGATATATTGTAGATCTATGAGTCTAGTTTCTGGAACATCAAAAGAACCTTGATTTTGCTAGTTTTACTGTAAGATATGAATTTTCTACCACAGGTGTGCGAGAGGAGAAAGTGACGAAAATAAAGTTTAAAAAAACTACCTGATAGAGATGGAGAATGAGCTTGACGATGTCGCAAATTGACAATCAACCACCGTAGAAATATGAGCATTTATAGATGTCAAAAGACATTGACATAAGTTTGGTCCCTACAAATTATGAAAAATTATAATTATGGAAAGTTTCCATTGGAACCAAATTATGGAAAAGTTCTCTTGAAATCAAATTATGAAAAGTTTCTGTTGGAACCAAATTATGGAAAAGTTCTCTTGAAATCAAATTATGAAAAATTTTCATTGGAACCAAATTATGGAAAGTTTCCATTAGAATCTAGTTATGGAAAGTTCCCATTAAATTATGGAAAAATTTCCATGGAATCAAACTCTGGAAAATTTCCATTGGAATCAAATTATGGAAAATTTTCGTTAATATTTGTTCAAATTCCACTTCATCCAAATCACCGTTAGCATGAATGCAAGCATCATTCCTTAATTACATGTTGCTACAAATTATCGAGACTCAAAGAAAGTAAAGTGTCTATCGTCATTGTAGTCGATTATTAGCTACCCGCATCATCAGAACAAGATCGTTGATACAATTCTTGCCCTCAAGATGCCATGTCCATATAGTTGGTAACAAAAAAAAATTGATACTTTTAGGGCCTTGATAACATCTTTAGGTACAAGACTTGGTTTTTCTAGCCGTCAAATGAAAAAAGAATATTATGCAATAACCCTTCGCAAGATGGGAACACGTCAAACAAATGAGCCGGCAAATGATCGGAAGTCAAGCGGATCTCTTGCAAATTAGAGAATACTACCAAAAAGACTCTGGCATGTATGAACTTGGATAGCTTCAACATGTCGGCATAGTCATTTTTTGTGAAGTTTCAAATATTTCGCAGCAATTCAACCACGTTAAAAAAAAATTGTTTCACGAATACTTCAAGTCCTGTCTTTAAAGGTTCGACAAGTCATGCACCTCAACAAGACTAGAAGCAGGGGGCATTTGTAGACAATGAAATTTTATGGACAAATCCATATTAAATTTGGTTTAAATCTTATATTCATGATATGTTGACCAAGTCAAACTATTGGTTAATAAAGTTGGATTGAGTTTTAAGTTAAAATTATATAACTTATATGAAATTCAATTACATTTGGGTCAGTCTGTTAAGTTGACAAGATGAGCCCAACTCATGCTCTTCAAGCCCAAGGTTCGTTAGGGTTACTTGGAGACCAAGTGTGAGCTATCCAAGCTCACACCTATATAAAGGGGTCTTGACCAAAGAAAAAAGAGACACAAAATACATATACACATAGAGAGAAACTCTGCTCTTCATTGGTGATCCGCAAGTCTTCTGCATATCAAGAAGTCTTCATCTCCAAGTGGTGAGCTGTAAGTTTTCATACCTCCACAATTGAGAATAAAGCTTAGCTCCACAATTCGTGGTGAAATCCAAAAAACTGTCCCATCGATTCAAGAACAAGGTGAAGAACGTGAGGAGCAGAATCAGACGATTATATCTTTTTATTTAAGATTTTTATAAAGATTGTAACCCCGGGCATATTTTGAAATAAAATACTTTTGTTTGTCGCTATTTTCCTTTTCTTGATTGCTATTTTTTAGGAAAGAAACTTAGTCGCTTACAGATTTATTTTCAACATTTTCTCTTGTTGTGTGGCGCGACTCAATCCACCTAAAATAATCGCGTCCACCATTTTCCTATACAAAAATGTATTAGTTATTTTTAAAAGTGAAACCACTTTTAAAGTTAAACACTACTAATTAAAAACTCACCCCTCCAACAGTTCAATTATAGAACCTACGACCCAAATTTTTTTGGGTACGCGATGTCTTCAAGACGATTGACTTACCACAAAAACAAATGTCAGATGGTTCGACTTTAGATGTTTCAGATGACTGAGACATTATTGGAGTTCAAAATGGAAAAAATAATAAATAGAATAGTTGAGCAAGAAAGAAGAATGTAGGAGTTCAAAACATGAGGAAACAAATATGGCTCTTTTATACATGAAAATTCTATTGTTACCGTTGTAATTTGCAAAATTTCTAATGTTACCGTTGGAAATAACAGAAAGTTCAAATTTTACGTTGGGTTATTTTAAAATATTAATAATAGACAATTGGGTCAATGATATACTTGTCTTTGAATCGGTATATGATAGACGGCAATCGATAATTAGGGTATATGGTTAAAAAGAGGACTAATTAAATAAATAAAAAAATAAAAGGATATAAATCACTTCAAACACTTTGGTACAACTTATTACAACATATTATAGCACACATAAATTGGTTAGGGTGATCAAAGTTGCTTTTGGATGAGCAATGATGATCTAAGCCCCGTAAAATGGCTAAAAAAGGGAGTAATTAAATAAATAAATAAAATAAATAGGTAAAAATTACTTCTAACACTTTAATACAACTTATTACAACATATTATAGTCCACATAAAATCGTTAGGGTGATCAAAGGTGTCTTTGAATGAGCAATGATATTACTAACCATAACATTGGTCTGAGGATGTTGATCAAAGCATAACATTGTTATAAGGAAGTGGTGATTATTGTCATTGTTCATCCAAAAGCACCTTTGATCACCCTAACCAATTTATGTGGACTATAATATGTTGTAATATGTTGTAATAAGTTGTATCAAAACTGTTAGAAGTGATTTTTATCCATTTATTTTATTTATTTATTTAATTAATCCCTCTTTTAGCCATTTTACGGGGCTTAAATCACCATTGCTCATCCAAAAGCACCTTTGATATCCCTAAACAATTTATTTGGACTATAATATGATGTAATAAGTTGTACCATAGTGTTTGAAGTGATTTATACCCATTTTTTCTTTAAATTTATCTAATTAATCCCCTTTTTAACTATATACCTTAATTATCGATTGCAGTCTACGTTCGATTGCGGTCTGTGATATAATGACTCATGGACTAGGACAATTACATGTCTTCTTTTTTCCTTATTTATAAGTGTTGCTAATTTTTTTAGCCTTTTACTTGAAATCGTTCAATATAGCCTCATGCTCCATTTTTTTTACCCTTTTAGTTGTAATTAGTCATTTAATATCTAATTATTTATTTATTTATAAGTACTTTTATCCTTTTAGTTGTAATTTTTCACTAAATATAAAATTATTTATGTATTTATTTATATGTATTTTTACACTTTTAGTCGTAATTGGTCATTAAATTTCTAATTATTTATTTATTTAAAAGTATTTTTACCCTTTTACTTTTAATTGGTCACTAAATATCTAATTATTTATTTATAAGTATTTTATTCTTTTTTACCCTTTTAGTTGTAATTATTCATTCTCAATATACTCAATAGTAACAGACCGGTTGATTGAAAATTCAAAGGGTTTTTAGGATTTTAGAGTCTTTATTGTTCACAAATCATTCAAAGTAATTAATAAAGGAAATTCGAAATTGAAACAGCAATGGGCAACCAAATATATAAACATAAACTTAATATATATAAACATAAACTTAATATGCAAAAGTTCATTGCCATTTATAGATTTTGAATGCCACTAAAAGAGGTAGTCAATGAACTAAACACCACCATCAACAAAAAAAAAAAAAAAAAAAACACTACAACACTACGGGGATGGGGGGGTGATGATTTCATCAACTAGGATCTCCAGTTGAACCAAAATTACCCTCAAACATCGGAAAATCCTTCTCATATCTCGCTCATTTCTCTCTTAATCTTGGACAAGACCTCAGAAGAGACTATTAAAATCGTTCCTCAGAACAAGTACATCGTAGTTGTCAGTGCGCCGGTGGTGGCGTTGATGATTGCGGTTGCGGGAGACGGAGCTATTGACAGTTTGCGCCATTTCTAATTGAAGACTGAAAGATGAAGATGAAGAAGATGGAAGAGTGTTGTTGGAGTGTTGAATAAGATGAAATAGACGGTAGAGTACACTAGACTTTATAGACTGAGAGTTGGGTGATTTGAAACGCCAACCAATTGAAAATCGACACATGGCTAGTGGATTGTGTCTCTTGAGAAATGGAGCACTATTATCGAGTAGTAATAATAGCCTCGATACACGAAATAGACTTTTTTTACCACTTAAATAATTAGGCCTTATTTAACTTGTACATCAATTGTGTAGATGATAAACCACATATACTATAATCAAATTGTGTAGTTTAATTTTCTTATTTTTAATTTTCCACCGACAATAAAGTAACTAGAATTACTTTGTTATAACTTAATTTTATACTAGCATAATTTAATTATATTATACTAGCAAAAATTTAATTACCATCATTCTTTGAGAGATTTCAAATTACTTTGAACTTAAAATACAAAGACAAACAAAAACTAATAGTAATGTGCAAAAAATTAATTACATTGCCTTTGAGAAATTACAAGGTACTTTGAAATGAAAAATCAAAAACTTTAACTTCTATTCAACCTGCAAGTTGTTCATTTGTGGCCACTTATTTTGCATAATGAGCACTTATTTCTTTTCCTTGGCTTCCTAGGCGGTTCCAAGACACCAAAAACACGTTTCATTTTTTTTCTTTCGGGCTTGGACACGTAATGGGATGACAACAACCTTATCTCTTTTAAATGCGCGGGAACAATCCATTTCAACTCCAGAAGGACTACATAGATAATGCCACTATATGCACTGATGTAATGTTCAACAAGATAGACAGGGAAACTAAATTTATAAATGCTTTTACCGTATTCATCTCCGAACTTCAATCTCAAGGCTGCCATAACATGAGTACATGGAATTTTCACTAAGTCAAACTTTCTACAAGAACATATTCTTCTAGTAGATTGACTTTGACAGTAATACCACTTTCGATTATGTTGTACTCGTATACGTCTCTGTTTATGTTGCTCATATGTAACTTATCCCCAGCGTCCATAGTTTTCCTTATGATCTTTTCAGCCCTAGGAAAAAATTTAGTGGTGGCTTTTAGGATCTCTACATGCCTCTTTCGAAATTTTGAAGCAAACTTCTTGGCTATAGAATTGAACATGGCAGCCACAGGAAACTCCCTCTCTGCCAATATTGCGTTAAGTCATTCCGCAATGTCTGCAGTTATCACATCAAACCTATTCTCGGGAAAGTATGCCCTACTCCACTTATAAAATTCAATATCAACCTCAAGGCAATGGACTGCTTTGAGATATTTTAGCTTGAGCTTCAAAAAATGTTCGACAAACTCACTATAGTTATACTTCCTTGCCGCATGGTAGTACAAATATAGACAATCCCCGCATTGAAAATTCTTTCGAAGGTTTTCTTCAAGATGCCTCATGTAAAATTCATGGTGAGCATGCCTATAAATCCTTGAAATGTCATTGGTTATGCTCGCGTGTCTATCGGAGATAATACACAGTTCTGATTAATCGGCCCAAATAGACTTCAACTTTTCAAAAAAAAAGGTCCAAGAATCATCACATTCCTTATCCCCCACGAAAAAATCAATTAGAAAAATATGCTTCTCCGTATCCTGAGCAACAACACTCAACAACACACCTTCATATTTACCATTCAAATATGTGTCGTCAACGACAATTACCTTTTGAAATCCCTAAATGCAAAATCTAAAAGTGATAAAATAGTACATGAACCTGCCATCTTTGGTATTATATCTAATGGTGTTTATGGTACCAGGATTTAATTTCTCTATCACTTGGGAAAAGTCTGGCAAGCAGGCATATCCATGCTTCGGAATACCCCTAGCCATGTTCTTGGCCAATACACTTGCATACCAGCACCTATAGTAGCTTGCTTTGCTTTGGAACTCTCTGAAGACGGTCCTCTCTATTTCCTTAACAATTGGCACCTTACTGTCAATATACTCATTCGTCAGGAGTGAGGTAATTAGAGTCGAAGAGATATATTTTTGCATGCTCGTGAGGTTTTCAACACCATAAGTATGATGACCTATGTATTTGTAGATGCGAAATCTATCCGAGCTTTCGTACTTTCTAGCACGCAACATCCATCCACAGTTACGACTCCTACATCTCAACTTGTAAAACATTGAACAACTTTTAATCGTTTTAAAATAAAAGAACTTCTTCACCGAAGCTTCAGTGACAAGTAGTTTCAATTGTGCCTTGTCCTAAAATGTTTGATATATCACAAATCCCATTCCATCAGGGAATGAGTGTATGGGTAGTTTCTCAACATCACCACCTTCACACTCTTCTTCAGAACTTCCAAAATTATCTCCATCTGATTCTTGATCATCGACCCAATCATCTACCTAGTCATCTTCCAATGAATCATCACGAATTGGAGATTGAGGTGGAGGTGGGAGTAGGGGTGTGTATCAGTCAGTTTATTTTGATTTTACGTATTATCAGTTCGGTTTATCAGTTTTTGATTTTTAAATATTTTAAACCAATAACCAAACCATTAAGATATTTTTATTGATTTTTGATTTATCGGTTTTTAGTCCTTAACGGTTCAGTTTTTGGTTTAATCGATAAGAAAATACTCATAAAATAGAAATAGTAGTAAATAACATGAAAATAAATTGAATCTTAGCTACAACCAAAATTCTAGATAATGTGTTTTAATTTACAAGAATCTTCAATCTTGAACTGAATGTTAGTTCAGGAAATTGAATAGGTTTGTTAGTTTGTAGAAATTAAAGAGAAATATATAATAAGTAATATATATATAATATAAGTAGGGGTAAAGTAGTAATTTAGTATATTCTTATTAGGTTATTGATTTACCCAATAACCCAATAAGAAAAAACCAAAACCGAACTAATAACCCAATAAATTTTTTTTATAAAATCATTAAAAAACTGTTAACCCAATAACCCAATAACAATAAACCAATAACATTTTTATCGGCTTGATTTATTGTTCGGTTCGATTTTTGTACATCCTAGGTGGTAGTGCGGTTGATGTCGAAGCTTCTCCTTCACACCTTTCCTTAACATTTATCCTTAGAAAAGGCCTAGACCTTCTACGCCAACATCAAGCATGTACACTGCCGCTTGTCTGTCATTCTTTATGAATATCGGATATACTTTTCCCTTTCCATTCATCAAATAACTAATTACAACATTCGTAGGATAGTAAGTTAATTCCTCGTATTCAATTGCACTAGCAATCATACTATCGTACGAACTATTACAACATAGGGCAATGAATACGGACTTCTTGGACCAAGATTTGCAACTCCTCCTCCCACTCACCTATGAAATCACCACCAACTACAACATATTCAACTACTGACATGATGAAAACAGTGGTCGATTTTGAGGTCTATGAATTTAAAATGGATCGATGACAGTTCAAAAATAAGGACAAAGAAAGTAACGACTTACCAAACGCGACCTCAGTTGCAACAATGGAGCCTTAAGTATAAATGAAATAGTTTAGAAGTTGTAGGATTTACCTATTAGTGAAGAAACTAGAAAAGATGAAGCTTTTGTAAAAAATGGTAAAAATAAAATTTTGGGGTGAAACAAGCTCTATTGCGGAAAATATTGAAAGCTTGGGGATGATAATGACTTTCAAACACTAGATTTGACAAAGAAACACCGAAATTTCACCGAAAAATCGAAGGTGATTGAGATTTTTTTTTGGTGGAAATGACTTTTGGCAGTGAAGTTTCTTGGAGATGTTTTGATTGGATATTTTTTGCTTTTGCTTTTGGTTTTTTTTAAATGGGCATTAAATGGATGATGATTGGGAGGGGGCTTCTTTGTATTATTGTAAACTTTGGGATAAAAAAAACATAAGGAGAGGGTGATGTCATAATAGGTGGGTGTATCCCTAACACTTTCAAACTTGTGGCTAAATGCATAATTGAGTTTTGAAAGTGATTTTCTAGACAACTTACCCAGAATTGTTCAAGTCCATATAGAGAGACCAATTGTCCATCCCTTTTTTGATGTAGAACTTTTAACACTATTTGAGTGGGTCTGGCTCTGATATCATGTAAAAAATAGATCGTGGGCTTAACTCAACCTCAAAAGCTAACTTATAAGGGGAGGATTGTCCAAGTCCATATAAGAAGACCAATTGTCCATTCATTTTCTGATGTGGCACTCTTAATACGATGCTATTAACTAGAATTACCTACAATTATCTTTTCTAAGTATATTTTACTCGTTAGCGCATAGAACCAGGGGCGAAACTGTAGTGGAGTTTATGGATTCAACAAAACTTAATAACGTAACTTTGGCTGAAATTATTTTGTGTTAATTTTTTTTTGAATATGTAAAAATAATCTATTCAAAACTCAATAAACAAAGAGAACTATGATCCAAAATTTATAAATTAAAAATTAAATTTTTTGACTCCCTCTCTCCAAGGATATATAGAACTTAAACTCTAGTATTGTGTTGGTTCCTAATCCTTCTAATCTTGCAAGAAGATTGTTAAAGCTCTTGAATTATTAGTGTAGTTGACTAACAATTTTTATAAATGTGATCATTGCTCAATATTTAACTTACTCATCTGAAAATCACGAGGAAAATATCCAATTATGGATGGCATTAATTGTCATAAAAAAATTTAATTAGCAGTTGCACTGATCACAATTCTGCAATTATATATTTCTGATAATAATAATAATTATTATCTTATCTTTTCTTTATAGAGATAAGACACTACTACCCTCTCAAACTATAGCCGAAGTTGCTATAACATAACTATACTTCACGGGGGTCCTATTAGCCCTCCTAAATTATTTTAAAGTGTAATAAATTTATCCTTCAGTGCTGATGTGACACAGAGAGTGTGTTCACTCTCTTGGAAGCAAGTGAGGGACGAAAAATAAGGCAAAAATCTGATCAATAATAGACACATGTCTCTTTTTAATTGAAATAAAAAAAATTACATGTATTTGAGAAAGTTTTAAATACAAGGCAAAGAAAAATATTTTTTTTTTTACGTATATTGACTTATTTTAAATATAAGACAAAGAAAATAAGAATAAATAACTAAAAAAACTTTTTAAAAACATTTATACACGTGGCGGCGCATGTATAGCACCACAACTGATTAAATTGGGTTGTGGTGCCACGTCAGCACTGAAGGACGTATTTATTACACTTTAAAATAGTTTAGGAGGGTAATAGAACCCCCATGAAGTTTAGATGTGTCATAGCAACTTCAATTATAGTTTGAGGAGGTAATAATGTCTTATCTCTTTTTAATATGTTTGACCACATTTAGTGATTAAGTAGCATTCTAAATAAATAGAGGAGAAAGGTTGTTGATTAGGTATACCTTATACGTGACAAATTTTCAAGAAACTTGTAGCAAGTGATCACAAATATCCAGATTAACTTACAATAATCTACTTCTTTCGTTTCGTATTAATTGTCATATTTTTTTTCACACACCCTTTAAAAATAATAAATAAGAAGTGTTTTTTTTTTTAAATTACACTTAATTATTTTTAATACATGTAATCAATATTATTTACTGTAAAAAATAATTAATTTTAAGGGCAAAATGGGAAAAAATATATTAAGCATTTAATTTTGTAAATTGACAAGTATTTAAGGACAAACACTATTAAAATGAAAGCGCAAGAAGTGTTGGCAAAAAAAAAAAAAAGGAAAAAAAAGAAAAACAATTTTTTAAAAGAACCTTAGTTTTCATGTGACACGAGTTTGTCGATTCAAGGAGATAAAAGACATAAAGTGACCATCGAAGTTGTCTCGAGTTTGCTAAAAGATACCTTAACTTTGCGGGTGACCTATTACCCCATAAAAGTTATATAGACCATTGTAAATGGAACATTTGGACCAATTTTGAGCTTGTGTTTGCATTCACGCACAGGACGCGCATGAATATGAAAATTTGGCTGCAATCCCCAATTAAAAATTGCCACGTGTAATTAATTTTTTCAATTATTTTAAAAATCCATCTTCTCTTTAAAAGATCCCATCTTCCCCAATTCCCCCATTAAAATAGTCGTTGGAGCTTTAAAAAAAAGACATGAAATCAACTTTAGATGGAATAAGAGGTCAAGAATTACGTTTTACAAATCGCTACAAATGTGTTTTCCCCCAAAAATTCACAAATGCATGAACAAAAAATGCATGATTTAAGAAAGAAAGAAAATACGGAGTATCTATTTAATGGGTAGGTCGGGTTAGAGATGGACCTCAAATTTAGCAGATTCTCAAAGGTTTGTTGCAACTACAGTCTTTCAATAAAATTCAAAACTAAAATTAGATTAATAATCAGATTCAGACCCGAAATCTAAGCCCAAAGTCTTAAAACCGAACCACAAACGACGACCTCAATTAAACCCCAAATTCAAATCTCGACCTATATCACTTGGTCGGCTGAAATGGTTGTTTTCAGAATTGCTGTTGTTGGGTGTTGGCGTTGGGGAATTGATGTTGTTATTGGTTTGGGGTCTATTCGCCAGTGGGATTTTTCGGCGAGACAGAGAAGGAGGGAGTTGGAGATGGTGCGGTGATCGGGGTTTACGTGATGGGGGTCGGTGGTTGTTGTTTTGGGTGTTAATGGCGGTGGAGGTTTTGTTAATGAAGAGAAAAGTGGAGAAGTTAAAAATGATCTTGATATTTAATTTAATTAATTAATTTTAAAAAAAACGTAACCATCACGCTCCTAAATGTAACACCCCGTACCTTCCCAACCCTACTTGATGATAGTGAATAAGAATTACGTAAGTTTCGAGAGTTATAAGGATGTATTTGGAAATGTTAAAGATGAGAAAAATTGAAATTTGGCCTTGTACATATGACGAGTTTTTGTAGAAAGTGTTTTGTGCTTCCGTGGAGCATTTGTGTAATACCCCGTGCACATTCTAACCTCATTTGGTGACTTGGAGTCATGTTTACTTGATGGTTATGGTCACTAAGTAAGTATTTTATAGTGTTTTGATAAGGTATTGGACGATACGCAAGTGTTGGAAAAATTGCCGAAAAATTCAGCAAAGCATAAAAACTTGCGCCACTACCCTGTTTCAGGGGGTGTGGCGCAAGCCACCTGATTCATAGGGGCTTCATTTCCTGCGCCACTACCCTGTTTCAGGGGGTGTGGCGCAAGGAACAAATATTAGGCCTTTCCGGACCCGTTTTGTAACGCACTTCGACGACGCCTCTTGGATGGTTTCTTTTGGTTCTTTGGAGTTATTTGAGCATTGTTAAAGATTCAAACACTTCAATATACTCCTACATACTCCTACATGATCAAATCATGAAATGTGAATAGTGATCCAAAATGTCCAGTGAAACCAAGGGCGACTAGAATGTCTAATTTTGCGATCGAAAGGACGAATGAGAATTGTTTAAGCGAATGTTGTCGTGACATTATGGAATTATGTAAACATGTGATATATGGTGAATTTTACATGAAATGTTATGGGCTAAGCTACATGTGCAATTGGGCCCAAAAATTAGGGCCCAAAATGGAACAAAAGAGAAGGCCCAAGGACAAAATGACCCATTCTTCCATTTGACCTTCTAGAACACTATATTAAGTGGCTAAGGATGGACTCAAAAGCTTATAAAGGGACCAAAAATCTGATTTTTTATTCATTATATACACACATGTATTTCTAGGTTTTTCCAAAACATTTCAAGAAACCCCTTTTGGCTCTCAAAACCCTAAGTCCACTTTTGGAGAAGATCATCACTATTCAAGCTTGGGTAAGTGTTTATTTTCATGGATTAACATATGATATTGGTAACATATGATAATCTACCTAACTACCAGTCCCGTCATCAGGAGTTGCCTCTTCATTCTTCCGGTCCACTAGGGCATAGATACGATTTTTGGCGGCCCCACTGGAACTAGCTGCTCCTCCTCTCATATCTCCACCACGACCCATAGACTGAACGCCTCTGCCTGGGGAAGGAACCGATGCTGATGATACAGTGGTTGATCCCGCAGGTCGTGCTATACCACCCGCACCCCTTTGTGGGCATTCTCTCATTATGTGCCCCTCTGTGCCGCACCAAAAACAAGCATTTGTCCCCAACCGACATTCCCCTAAATGGTACCTTCCGCAATGCTGACACGGAGGACGAGAAAATCCTACTGTCTGTGAGCCCTGTACTCCACTATTCTGTCTAGATGGACCACCTCTAGACCCTCGATACTGGGAGTGAGCACCCGCTGTGGAATAAAAGAATGAGGGTCTAGGCGGGAACATTCGAGATCCCGATTCTCCCGGGGACACTATAGACTGCCCCATAGATCTCGCCCTTTTTGTTGGCCCTTCCTCAGGTTTCTGTAGCCTCTTTCTTTGCCTTTGGTCTTCCATCTTTTGTGCGAAGGCCTGGATTCTTGCTATATCCATATCTCGATTTAGGGCAGCGATAGTATAGTCCCGTACCAAGTAAGGCTCCAATCTGTCCACATATCTATGTACTCTATCTTCCATCGTGGCCACCACATTTGGAGCATATCGTGCCAAGGAATTAAACTGTAAACTGTATTCTCCAACGCTCAAATTTCCTTGACGTAAATTTAAAAACTGATCCGCACGAGCCTCACGGATCTCATAGGGAAGATAGTGATCCAGAAATGCCGCTTTAAATTCTTCCCACGTAGGTGGGTTTACACCAATACCTCAAACTTTATTCCAGTCCTCATACCACAATATAGCCTCTCCCTTCAACCTATAAGCTGCTAGCTCAACCGTTTCTACTCCGGTTACATGCATTACCTCTAGTGCTCTCTGGATTTGATCCACGAAGTCCTGTGGATCTGCTTGGACGTCTGACCCAGTGAAGATAGGAGGGTCCAATTTTAGAAAGTCCTGTGTTCTGCGGCTTGCCACTCTAGCCGCATCATCATCATGTGTCATTGGACTAGCTCGTACTTGACTCTGGGCTACCACTAACTGTGTTAACAGCTGAACTGCATTTTTCAAATCCTGGTCCGTAGTATTGACTGGTGGTTCTATAGGTACGCTTCTCCTACTCGACTTCTGGTACAGAGGGAGTGGAGAAAGCTCGTGACACAAATTCCGGCTCAATATCAGCTTGATGAACTTGATCAGGTGGTGGTATACTGGTTTCTCCACCAACGATTCTATCTATCAGCTTACTTTTTCCTTTTCCTCTTCTACCATATCATTTGACATAGCATTTTTGGAAGCTTTGGAACCATAACCAAAATCAAGGACATGTGAATAATCTTTATTGGAAACATAGCCTTATTGGAAACATAACACCATTGAAACCATTGGACAAGAATCCATAAACAAGAGACATAAGTATAGTTACTATTGGAACCTTGGAACATAACCGTATTTGAGCTTTTGAAACATTAACCATGATTATGGGAAATGAGACTCCCAAATGATCCATGAGTAGGAAATATATGACAATGACTATTGATAAACGAATATAGGATACCTTTGGACATTTCGGGATAGGACTAGTGACATATCAATATAGATACTATTTGTCGCAGAAAGATACGGACAAGAATAACCTTACATACCTCGGATTCGCAATACGAATATACAACCTTCGATGCGTAGACAATAATCCCTTTCCTCCTTTATGTATCACTCTACAACATAAATACATAACGAAATTCACATTAACCACCAATTACTTAAAAAATGCATACAATGTCCATGAGTTACATGTTTGCCTTTAAACATGTCATTTCCCCTCGACAAAACCATTGATCATACTATTATTCCAAAAATTCCATAATATTCCCAACATTGACCAATACATGAAAATCAATACATTTCACCACAATACTTCTCTTTTACACTTTCTTATCCATAACACATCACAAATAATCCATCAAAGTACCTTAATACAACTCATAACACATATCGGCCAAAATCCCATCATTTCCACTTTTAGACAAGAACAAGTTTAGAGATGCATGTGCATTTGAGTGACATCGTTAACATTCGAGGACGACTGTTTCTAAGGGGGGAAGAATGTAACACCCCGTACCTTCCCAACCCTACTTTATGATAGTGAATAAGAATTACGTAAGTTTCGAGAGTTATAAGGATGTATTTGGAAATGTTAAAGATGAGAAAAATTGAAATTTGGCCTTGTACATATGACGAGTTTTTGTAGAAAGTGTTTTGTGCTTCCGTGGAGCATTTGTGTAATACCCCGTGCACATTCTAACCTCATTTGGTGACTTGGAGTCATGTTTACTTGATGGTTATGGTCACTAAGTAAGTATTTTATAGTGTTTTGATAAGGTATTGGACGATACGCAAGTGTTGGAAAAATTGCCGAAAAATTCAGCAAAGCATAAAAACTTGCGCCACTACCCTGTTTCAGGGGGTGTGGCGCAAGCCACCTGATTCATAGGGGCTTCATTTCCTGCGCCACTACCCTGTTTCAGGGGGTGTGGCGCAAGGAACAAATATTAGGCCTTTCCGGACCCGTTTTGTAACGCACTTCGACGACGCCTCTTGGATGGTTTCTTTTGGTTCTTTGGAGTTATTTGAGCATTGTTAAAGATTCAAACACTTCAATATACTCCTACATACTCCTACATGATCAAATCATGAAATGTGAATAGTGATCCAAAATGTCCAGTGAAACCAAGGGCGACTAGAATGTCTAATTTTGCGATCGAAAGGACGAATGAGAATTGTTTAAGCGAATGTTGTCGTGACATTATGGAATTATGTAAACATGTGATATATGGTGAATTTTACATGAAATGTTATGGGCTAAGCTACATGTGCAATTGGGCCCAAAAATTAGGGCCCAAAATGGAACAAAAGAGAAGGCCCAAGGACAAAATGACCCATTCTTCCATTTGACCTTCTAGAACACTATATTAAGTGGCTAAGGATGGACTCAAAAGCTTATAAAGGGACCAAAAATCTGATTTTTTATTCATTATATACACACATGTATTTCTAGGTTTTTCCAAAACATTTCAAGAAACCCCTTTTGGCTCTCAAAACCCTAAGTCCACTTTTGGAGAAGATCATCACTATTCAAGCTTGGGTAAGTGTTTATTTTCATGGATTAACATATGATATTGGTAACATATGATAATCTACCTAACTACCAGTCCCGTCATCAGGAGTTGCCTCTTCATTCTTCCGATCCACTAGGGCATAGATACGATTTTTGGCGGCCCCACTGGAACTAGCTGCTCCTCCTCTCATATCTCCACCACGACCCATAGACTGAACGCCTCTGCCTGGGGAAGGAACCGATGCTGATGATACAGTGGTTGATCCCGCAGGTCGTGCTATACCACCCGCACCCCTTTGTGGGCATTCTCTCATTATGTGCCCCTCTGTGCCGCACCAAAAACAAGCATTTGTCCCCAACCGACATTCCCCTAAATGGTACCTTCCGCAATGCTGACACGGAGGACGAGAAAATCCTACTGTCTGTGAGCCCTGTACTCCACTATTCTGTCTAGATGGACCACCTCTAGACCCTCGATACTGGGAGTGAGCACCCGCTGTGGAATAAAAGAATGAGGGTCTAGGCGGGAACATTCGAGATCCCGATTCTCCCGGGGACACTATAGACTGCCCCATAGATCTCGCCCTTTTTGTTGGCCCTTCCTCAGGTTTCTGTAGCCTCTTTCTTTGCCTTTGGTCTTCCATCTTTTGTGCGAAGGCCTGGATTCTTGCTATATCCATATCTCGATTTAGGGCAGCGATAGTATAGTCCCGTACCAAGTAAGGCTCCAATCTGTCCACATATCTATGTACTCTATCTTCCATCGTGGCCACCACATTTGGAGCATATCGTGCCAAGGAATTAAACTGTAAACTGTATTCTCTAACGCTCAAATTTCCTTGACGTAAATTTAAAAACTGATCCGCACGAGCCTCACAGATCTCATAGGGAAGATAGTGATCCAGAAATGCCGCTTTAAATTCTTCCCACGTAGGTGGGTTTACACCAATACCTCGAACTTTATTCCAGTCCTCATACCACAATATAGCCTCTCCCTTCAACCTATAAGCTGCTAGCTCAACCGTTTCTACTCCGGTTACATGCATTACCTCTAGTGCTCTCTGGATTTGATCCACGAAGTCCTGTGGATCTGCTTGGACGTCTGACCCAGTGAAGATAGGAGGGTCCAATTTTAGAAAGTCCTGTGTTCTGCGGCTTGCCACTCTAGCCGCATCATCATCATGTGTCATTGGACTAGCTCGTACTTGACTCTGGGCTACCACTAACTGTGTTAACAGCTGAACTGCATTTTTCAAATCCTGGTCCGTAGTATTGACTGGTGGTTCTATAGGTACGCTTCTCCTACTCGACTTCTGGTACAGAGGGAGTGGAGAAAGCTCGTGACACAAATTCCGGCTCAATATCAGCTTGATGAACTTGATCAGGTGGTGGTATACTGGTTCCTCCACCAACGATTCTATCTATCAGCTTACTTTTTCCTTTTCCTCTTCTACCATATCATTTGACATAGCATTTTTGGAAGCTTTGGAACCATAACCAAAATCAAGGACATGTGAATAATCTTTATTGGAAACATAGCCTTATTGGAAACATAACACCATTGAAACCATTGGACAAAAATCCATAAACAAGAGACATAAGTATAGTTACTATTGGAACCTTGGAACATAACCGTATTTGAGCTTTTGAAACATTAACCATGATTATGGGAAATGAGACTCCCAAATGATCCATGAGTAGGAAATATATGACAATGACTATTGATAAACGAATATAGGATACCTTTGGACATTTCGGGATAGGACTAGTGACATATCAATATAGATACTATTTGTCGCAGAAAGATACGGACAAGAATAACCTTACATACCTCGGATTCGCAATACGAATATACAACCTTCGATGCGTAGACAATAATCCCTTTCCTCCTTTATGTATCACTCTACAACATAAATACATAACGAAATTCACATTAACCACCAATTACTTAAAAAATGCATACAATGTCCATGAGTTACATGATTGCCTTTAAACATGTCATTTCCCCTCGACAAAACCATTGATCATACTATTATTCCAAAAATTCCATAATATTCCCAACATTGACCAATACATGAAAATCAATACATTTCACCACAATACTTCTCTTTTACACTTTCTTATCCATAACACATCACAAATAATCCATCAAAGTACCTTAATACAACTCAAAACACATATCGGCCAAAATCCCATCATTTCCACTTTTAGACAAGAACAAGTTTAGAGATGCATGTGTATTTGAGTGACATCGTTAACATTCGAGGACGACTGTTTCTAAGGGGGGAAGAATGTAACACCCCGTACCTTCCCAACCCTACTTGATGATAGTGAATAAGAATTACGTAAGTTTCGAGAGTTATAAGGATGTATTTGGAAATGTTAAAGATGAGAAAAATTGAAATTTGGCCTTGTACATATGACGAGTTTTTGTAGAAAGTGTTTTGTGCTTCCGTGGAGCATTTGTGTAATACCCCGTGCACATTATAACCTCATTTGGTGACTTGGAGTCATGTTTACTTGATGGTTATGGTCACTAAGTAAGTATTTTATAGTGTTTTGATAAGGTATTGGACGATACGCAAGTATTGGAAAAATTGCCGAAAAATTCAGCAAAGCATAAAAACTTGCGCCACTACCCTGTTTCAGGGGGTGTGGCGCAAGCCACCTGATTCATAGGGGCTTCATTTCCTGCGCCACTACCCTGTTTCAGGGGGTGTGGCGCAAGGAACAAATATTAGGCCTTTCCGGACCCGTTTTGTAACGCACTTCGACGACGCCTCTTGGATGGTTTCTTTTGGTTCTTTGGAGTTATTTGAGCATTGTTAAAGATTCAAACACTTCAATATACTCCTACATACTCCTACATGATCAAATCATGAAATGTGAATAGTGATCCAAAATGTCCAGTGAAACCAAGGGCGACTAGAATGTCTAATTTTGCGATCGAAAGGACGAATGAGAATTGTTTAAGCGAATGTTGTCGTGACATTATGGAATTATGTAAACATGTGATATATGGTGAATTTTACATGAAATGTTATGGGCTAAGCTACATGTGCAATTGGGCCCAAAAATTAGGGCCCAAAATGGAACAAAAGAGAAGGCCCAAGGACAAAATGACCCATTCTTCCATTTGACCTTCTAGAACACTATATTAAGTGGCTAAGGATGGACTCAAAAGCTTATAAAGGGACCAAAAATCTGATTTTTTATTCATTATATACACACATGTATTTCTAGGTTTTTCCAAAACATTTCAAGAAACCCCTTTTGGCTCTCAAAACCCTAAGTCCACTTTTGGAGAAGATCATCACTATTCAAGCTTGGGTAAGTGTTTATTTTCATGGATTAACATATGATATTGGTAACATATGATAATCTACCTAACTACCAGTCCCGTCATCAGGAGTTGCCTCTTCATTCTTCCGGTCCACTAGGGCATAGATACGATTTTTGGCGGCCCCACTGGAACTAGCTGCTCCTCCTCTCATATCTCCACCACGACCCATAGACTGAACGCCTCTGCCTGGGGAAGGAACCGATGCTGATGATACAGTGGTTGATCCCGCAGGTCGTGCTATACCACCCGCACCCCTTTGTGGGCATTCTCTCATTATGTGCCCCTCTGTGCCGCACCAAAAACAAGCATTTGTCCCCAACCGACATTCCCCTAAATGGTACCTTCCGCAATGCTGACACGGAGGACGAGAAAATCCTACTGTCTGTGAGCCCTGTACTCCACTATTCTGTCTAGATGGACCACCTCTAGACCCTCGATACTGGGAGTGAGCACCCGCTGTGGAATAAAAGAATGAGGGTCTAGGCGGGAACATTCGAGTCCCGATTCTCCCGGGGACACTATAGACTGCCCCATAGATCTCGCCCTTTTTGTTGGCCCTTCCTCAGGTTTCTGTAGCCTCTTTCTTTGCCTTTGGTCTTCCATCTTTTGTGCGAAGGCCTGGATTCTTGCTATATCCATATCTCGATTTAGGGCAGCGATAGTATAGTCCCGTACCAAGTAAGGCTCCAATCTGTCCACATATCTATGTACTCTATCTTCCATCGTGGCCACCACATTTGGAGCATATCGTGCCAAGGAATTAAACTGTAAACTGTATTCTCTAACGCTCAAATTTCCTTGACGTAAATTTAAAAACTGATCCGCACGAGCCTCACGGATCTCATAGGGAAGATAGTGATCCAGAAATGCCGCTTTAAATTCTTCCCACGTAGGTGGGTTTACACCAATACCTCGAACTTTATTCCAGTCCTCATACCACAATATAGCCTCTCCCTTCAACCTATAAGCTGCTAGCTCAACCGTTTCTACTCCGGTTACATGCATTACCTCTAGTGCTCTCTGGATTTGATCCACGAAGTCCTGTGGATCTGCTTGGACGTCTGACCCAGTGAAGATAGGAGGGTCCAATTTTAGAAAGTCCTGTGTTCTGCGGCTTGCCACTCTAGCCGCATCATCATCATGTGTCATTGGACTAGCTCGTACTTGACTCTGGGCTACCACTAACTGTGTTAACAGCTGAACTGCATTTTTCAAATCCTGGTCCGTAGTATTGACTGGTGGTTCTATAGGTACGCTTCTCCTACTCGACTTCTGGTACAGAGGGAGTGGAGAAAGCTCGTGACACAAATTCCGGCTCAATATCAGCTTGATGAACTTGATCAGGTGGTGGTATACTGGTTCCTCCACCAACGATTCTATCTATCAGCTTACTTTTTCCTTTTCCTCTTCTACCATATCATTTGACATAGCATTTTTGGAAGCTTTGGAACCATAACCAAAATCAAGGACATGTGAATAATCTTTATTGGAAACATAGCCTTATTGGAAACATAACACCATTGAAACCATTGGACAAGAATCCATAAACAAGAGACATAAGTATAGTTACTATTGGAACCTTGGAACATAACCGTATTTGAGCTTTTGAAACATTAACCATGATTATGGGAAATGAGACTCCCAAATGATCCATGAGTAGGAAATATATGACAATGACTATTGATAAACGAATATAGGATACCTTTGGACATTTCGGGATAGGACTAGTGACATATCAATATAGATACTATTTGTCGCAGAAAGATACGGACAAGAATAACCTTACATACCTCGGATTCGCAATACGAATATACAACCTTCGATGCGTAGACAATAATCCCTTTCCTCCTTTATGTATCACTCTACAACATAAATACATAACGAAATTCACATTAACCACCAATTACTTAAAAAATGCATACAATGTCCATGAGTTACATGATTGCCTTTAAACATGTCATTTCCCCTCGACAAAACCATTGATCATACTATTATTCCAAAAATTCCATAATATTCCCAACATTGACCAATACATGAAAATCAATACATTTCACCACAATACTTCTCTTTTACACTTTCTTATCCATAACACATCACAAATAATCCATCAAAGTACCTTAATACAACTCAAAACACATATCGGCCAAAATCCCATCATTTCCACTTTTAGACAAGAACAAGTTTAGAGATGCATGTGCATTTGAGTGACATCGTTAACATTCGAGGACGACTGTTTCTAAGGGGGGAAGAATGTAACACCCCGTACCTTCCCAACCCTACTTGATGATAGTGAATAAGAATTACGTAAGTTTCGAGAGTTATAAGGATGTATTTGGAAATGTTAAAGATGAGAAAAATTGAAATTTGGCCTTGTACATATGACGAGTTTTTGTAGAAAGTGTTTTGTGCTTCCGTGGAGCATTTGTGTAATACCCCGTGCACATTCTAACCTCATTTGGTGACTTGGAGTCATGTTTACTTGATGGTTATGGTCACTAAGTAAGTATTTTATAGTGTTTTGATAAGGTATTGGACGATACGCAAGTATTGGAAAAATTGCCGAAAAATTCAGCAAAGCATAAAAACTTGCGCCACTACCCTGTTTCAGGGGGTGTGGCGCAAGCCACCTGATTCATAGGGGCTTCATTTCCTGCGCCACTACCCTGTTTCAGGGGGTGTGGCGCAAGGAACAAATATTAGGCCTTTCCGGACCCGTTTTGTAACGCACTTCGACGACGCCTCTTGGATGGTTTCTTTTGGTTCTTTGGAGTTATTTGAGCATTGTTAAAGATTCAAACACTTCAATATACTCCTACATACTCCTACATGATCAAATCATGAAATGTGAATAGTGATCCAAAATGTCCAGTGAAACCAAGGGCGACTAGAATGTCTAATTTTGCGATCGAAAGGACGAATGAGAATTGTTTAAGCGAATGTTGTCGTGACATTATGGAATTATGTAAACATGTGATATATGGTGAATTTTACATGAAATGTTATGGGCTAAGCTACATGTGCAATTGGGCCCAAAAATTAGGGCCCAAAATGGAACAAAAGAGAAGGCCCAAGGACAAAATGACCCATTCTTCCATTTGACCTTCTAGAACACTATATTAAGTGGCTAAGGATGGACTCAAAAGCTTATAAAGGGACCAAAAATCTGATTTTTTATTCATTATATACACACATGTATTTCTAGGTTTTTCCAAAACATTTCAAGAAACCCCTTTTGGCTCTCAAAACCCTAAGTCCACTTTTGGAGAAGATCATCACTATTCAAGCTTGGGTAAGTGTTTATTTTCATGGATTAACATATGATATTGGTAACATATGATAATCTACCTAACTACCAGTCCCGTCATCAGGAGTTGCCTCTTCATTCTTCCGGTCCACTAGGGCATAGATACGATTTTTGGCGGCCCCACTGGAACTAGCTGCTCCTCCTCTCATATCTCCACCACGACCCATAGACTGAACGCCTCTGCCTGGGGAAGGAACCGATGCTGATGATACAGTGGTTGATCCCGCAGGTCGTGCTATACCACCTGCACCCCTTTGTGGGCATTCTCTCATTATGTGCCCCTCTGTGCCGCACCAAAAACAAGCATTTGTCCCCAACCGACATTCCCCTAAATGGTACCTTCCGCAATGCTGACACGGAGGACGAGAAAATCCTACTGTCTGTGAGCCCTGTACTCCACTATTCTGTCTAGATGGACCACCTCTAGACCCTCGATACTGGGAGTGAGCACCCGCTGTGGAATAAAAGAATGAGGGTCTAGGCGGGAACATTCGAGATCCCGATTCTCCCGGGGACACTATAGACTGCCCCATAGATCTCGCCCTTTTTGTTGGCCCTTCCTCAGGTTTCTATAGCCTCTTTCTTTGCCTTTGGTCTTCCATCTTTTGTGCGAAGGCCTGGATTCTTGCTATATCCATATCTCGATTTAGGGCAGCGATAGTATAGTCCCGTACCAAGTAAGGCTCCAATCTGTCCACATATCTATGTACTCTATCTTCCATCGTGGCCACCACATTTGGAGCATATCGTGCCAAGGAATTAAACTGTAAACTGTATTCTCTAACGCTCAAATTTCCTTGACGTAAATTTAAAAACTGATCCGCACGAGCCTCACGGATCTCATAGGGAAGATAGTGATCCAGAAATGCCGCTTTAAATTCTTCCCACGTAGGTGGGTTTACACCAATACCTCGAACTTTATTCCAGTCCTCATACCACAATATAGCCTCTCCCTTCAACCTATAAGCTGCTAGCTCAACCGTTTCTACTCCGGTTACATGCATTACCTCTAGTGCTCTCTGGATTTGATCCACGAAGTCCTGTGGATCTGCTTGGACGTCTGACCCAGTGAAGATAGGAGGGTCCAATTTTAGAAAGTCCTGTGTTCTGCGGCTTGCCACTCTAGCCGCATCATCATTATGTGTCATTGGACTAGCTCGTACTTGACTCTGGGCTACCACTAACTGTGTTAACAGCTGAACTGCATTTTTCAAATCCTGGTCCGTAGTATTGACTGGTGGTTCTATAGGTACGCTTCTCCTACTCGACTTCTGGTACAGAGGGAGTGGAGAAAGCTCGTGACACAAATTCCGGCTCAATATCAGCTTGATGAACTTGATCAGGTGGTGGTATACTGGTTCCTCCACCAACGATTCTATCTATCAGCTTACTTTTTCCTTTTCCTCTTCTACCATATCATTTGACATAGCATTTTTGGAAGCTTTGGAACCATAACCAAAATCAAGGACATGTGAATAATCTTTATTGGAAACATAGCCTTATTGGAAACATAACACCATTGAAACCATTGGACAAGAATCCATAAACAAGAGACATAAGTATAGTTACTATTGGAACCTTGGAACATAACCGTATTTGAGCTTTTGAAACATTAACCATGATTATGGGAAATGAGACTCCCAAATGATCCATGAGTAGGAAATATATGACAATGACTATTGATAAACGAATATAGGATACCTTTGGACATTTCGGGATAGGACTAGTGACATATCAATATAGATACTATTTGTCGCAGAAAGATACGGACAAGAATAACCTTACATACCTCGGATTCGCAATACGAATATACAACCTTCGATGCGTAGACAATAATCCCTTTCCTCCTTTATGTATCACTCTACAACATAAATACATAACGAAATTCACATTAACCACCAATTACTTAACAAATGCATACAATGTCCATGAGTTACATGTTTGCCTTTAAACATGTCATTTCCCCTCGACAAAACCATTGATCATACTATTATTCCAAAAATTCCATAATATTCCCAACATTGACCAATACATGAAAATCAATACATTTCACCACAATACTTCTCCTTTACACTTTCTTATCCATAACACATCACAAATAATCCATCAAAGTACCTTAATACAACTCAAAACACATATCGGCCAAAATCCCATCATTTCCACTTTTAGACAAGAACAAGTTTAGAGATGCATGTGCATTTGAGTGACATCGTTAACATTCGAGGACGACTGTTTCTAAGGGGGGAAGAATGTAACACCCCGTACCTTCCCAACCCTACTTGATGATAGTGAATAAGAATTACGTAAGTTTCGAGAGTTATAAGGATGTATTTGGAAATGTTAAAGATGAGAAAAATTGAAATTTGGCCTTGTACATATGACGAGTTTTTGTAGAAAGTGTTTTGTGCTTCCGTGGAGCATTTGTGTAATACCCCGTGCACATTCTAACCTCATTTGGTGACTTGGAGTCATGTTTACTTGATGGTTATGGTCACTAAGTAAGTATTTTATAGTGTTTTGATAAGGTATTGGACGATACGCAAGTGTTGGAAAAATTGCCGAAAAATTCAGCAAAGCATAAAAACTTGCGCCACTACCCTGTTTCAGGGGGTGTGGCGCAAGCCACCTGATTCATAGGGGCTTCATTTCCTGCGCCACTACCCTGTTTCAGGGGGTGTGGCGCAAGGAACAAATATTAGGCCTTTCCGGACCCGTTTTGTAACGCACTTCGACGACGCCTCTTGGATGGTTTCTTTTGGTTCTTTGGAGTTATTTGAGCATTGTTAAAGATTCAAACACTTCAATATACTCCTACATACTCCTACATGATCAAATCATGAAATGTGAATAGTGATCCAAAATGTCCAGTGAAACCAAGGGCGACTAGAATGTCTAATTTTGCGATCGAAAGGACGAATGAGAATTGTTTAAGCGAATGTTGTCGTGACATTATGGAATTATGTAAACATGTGATATATGGTGAATTTTACATGAAATGTTATGGGCTAAGCTACATGTGCAATTGGGCCCAAAAATTAGGGCCCAAAATGGAACAAAAGAGAAGGCCCAAGGACAAAATGACCCATTCTTCCATTTGACCTTCTAGAACACTATATTAAGTGGCTAAGGATGGACTCAAAAGCTTATAAAGGGACCAAAAATCTGATTTTTTATTCATTATATACACACATGTATTTCTAGGTTTTTCCAAAACATTTCAAGAAACCCCTTTTGGCTCTCAAAACCCTAAGTCCACTTTTGGAGAAGATCATCACTATTCAAGCTTGGGTAAGTGTTTATTTTCATGGATTAACATATTATATGCATGGGAGATTATGTATATTATGCTAGTTGTGTTGGCAAGATGATGAATAGTGTATTTTGCCTTTGGTGAAAGATGTGTCATCTTGGTAATTTGAACTTGAATTAGGCCTTGTGCCTTTGATGAAAAAGCATGGTATGGACAAAATATGAACATGTATGGTGTTATTTTTGGTATTAAACTTGTTCTTGTCTAAAAGTGGAAATGATGGGATTTTGGCCGATATGTGTTATGAGTTGTATTAAGTTACTTTGATGGATTATTTGTGATGTGTTATGGATAAGAAAGTGTAAAGGAGAAGTATTGTGGTGAAATGTATTGATTTTCATGTATTGGTCAATGTTGGGAATATTATGGAATTTTTGGAATAGTAGTATGATCAATGATTTTGTCGAGGGGAAATGACATGTTTAAAGGCAAACATGTAACTCATGGACATTGTATGCATTTGTTAAGTAATTGGCGGTTAATGTGAATTTCGTTATGTATTTATGTTGTAGAGTGATACATAAAGGAGGAAAGGGATTATTGTCTACGCATCGAAGGTTGTATATTCGTATTGCGAATCCGAGGTATGTAAGGTTATTCTTGTCCGTATCTTTCTGCGGCAAATAGTATCTATATTGATATGTCACTAGTCCTATCCCGAAATGTCCAAAGGTATCCTATATTCGTTTATCAATAGTCATTGTCATATATTTCCTACTCATGGATCATTTGGGAGTCTCATTTCCCATAATCATGGTTAATGTTTCAAAAGCTCAAATACGGTTATGTTCCAAGGTTCCAATAGTAACTATACTTGTGTCTCTTGTTTATGGATTCTTGTCCAATGGTTTCAATGGTGTTATGTTTCCAATAAGGCTATGTTTCCAATAATGTTTATTCACATGTCTTTGATTTTGGTTATGGTTCCAAAGCTTCCAAAAATGCTATGTCAAATGAGTGTATCAATCTTTCACAAGTAATGATATCAATCTCCAAGTAATGAACAAAGTAATGCAAATGTAGTCAATGAGCAAGTATGGGTGGCAAGTCTAGGGGCATAAGCCTAGCTCGACTCGATCCCGATACATCCCAGGGGCGATATAAAAGCCTAGCATGGGTTATGATGGTACATCCCAGGGGCGACACGAAAGCCTAGCATGGGTTAATATAACATCCCAGGGGCGATAAGCCTAGCATGGGTTAATGACATCCCAGGGGCGATACGAAAGCCTAGCATGGGTTCACATAACATCCCAGGGGTCACAGTACCTAGCATGGGTTAATCTCATCCCAGGGGCGACAGAATAGCCTAGCATGGGTAGAACAATAAAGGTGAATAAAAGATGAAGACAAGAGGAGTAAAGAACGTAATATACATGGTTTCCCACATACGGACAGAAAGTCTATTCACATTTGATATTTCTCTTATATTGATTCCATGGTTGCTGTTATTATGTATAAATCATTGGAGACGATAATAGTGAAAGAAAGGTACATGGTTTCACATGTGGAGTTTTCTCTTATAATTATTTCCATTGCAATTTTCGGGTATTAATGCAGTTTTTTTTGGCCTTACATACTCAGTACATTCTTCGTACTGACCCCTCTTGGGGACTTACCTTACATGTCGCAGGTGCAGGCACTAGCAGGCCTCCACAGTAGATTGTCAGTATTGCAGATCTTTGGTGAGCTCCAGTTAGTTCGGGGCCTCTCCGAGTCACTGTTGTATATGTTGTATAAAGCGGGGACTTGTCCCGATTTTTACTTCATTTGGTCAATGCATTTTGTTAGAGGCTTTTGTAGACGGATGTGGGTGTATAAATGTGACAGTACATGTTGTTTTGACTTAATGGCTCAAACGGCCAAGTTTTATATACATAGCTATGACTTATGTTTTCATGTCTATGATTTCCGCATAGTTGCACAAGGTGTAATAAGATTCATATGAGATTATGTACGCGAATGTTCATAAGCAAAGGTTGGTTCTCTCGGGCCATATCGGCTTCGGGTGCCAATCACGTCTCGATGGGATTCGGGGCGTGACACTAAAATTAGATCAAGGTTGAAGACAAAATCGATCAAAATGGTCTATTTACAATGGTCTATATAACTTTTGTGGGGATAATAGGTCACCCGCAAAGTTAAAGTGTCTTTTAGCAATTTGGGACAACTTTAGTGGTCACTTTATGTCTTTTCTCATTCAAGGAAGGAACAACTATTTTTTTCATTGCATTAATATCTCTTAAGGGTGTGTTTGGTACGAAAGAAAAAAAAATTTCTAGAAGATATTTTTTTGAAAAATAAATATTTCTTACTTATTTTTTAAAATTTTGTAAACAAGCAAAAAACTATTATTTCAAAAATATTTATATGTAATCTAACAAAATACTGAACACTTTCTTTGAAGAACTATGCAATTATAAGTTCAATATTAACTTTTATATGATATCTGATATTAGTTGATGTTTATAATAATTTACAAACAAATAAGAAGTAAGATAATCACAGACAAACTAGCGCGAGTTATAGAATGGTTGATGGTACCACAAAATTTTAGCCTTTATTAAGTTTTGCTCAAAATTGGAGGTTGGTTAATCTAGAAAAATACTATGGATGGAATTCTTGAGATAGGTAGTTGGTTGTCAAGGGGTGACGGAGAAGTACTTAAAATGACACTTATGGAATTTGTTTTTCCTGTTCTCACTAAGAAAATTCTTTCCTAATTTCTAATGAACTTCTTTTTCTAAAAAAAAAAAAAATCTCCAAAATATTTTGACTAATCAAACATAAAAAAGTTGAAAGAGTGTTTTTGTCCATACCAAACACACCTTTGGTGTTAGCTTCTGAGGAAGAATTGTTCACATAAACAAGAAAATTTAGATTTGTTTTGTACTAGTTAGTACCGCTTATAATCTCTTAATGGATACAACTTTTAAGCTCTGGAATAGCCAACAACAATAATAAAAACATATCCAATGAAATTCGATAAGTGAGGTCTGAAGAGTAGATTGTACGCAAATTTTATTCCTATTTTATGAAGATAGGGAGGCTGTTTCCGAGCAATGGACTAGCCAAAGAAAAAGGAAAGAAGCTTTACACCTAATTTACATGAAAAGGCTAGCTGCAACAGATAGCACACCTATTGGCATAGTCCATAGTGGCGGATTTATTATATTGAAGGTTATTTACGTTTGATAAAACTAAACTAGGGGTGGCGAATTAATTGATCAAGAAAACAAGATATGTCTAATCCGTTCAAGCTTGAATAGATTAATGATTACCAATATGGGTTGTGGTGTAGTAGTGGGACTACTCTATCCTTAACTAGAGGTCTCGGATTCGAGCCCTGGGTATGGAGAAAATTTTGTTGGAGCGCCACCCCCAGAATGGGCCTTGCAATGCGCGATCCGGATTAGTCGGGTTTTCAATGTGAGTACCGAACACTGGGTGGGAAATCAAAAAAAAAAAAAAATAGATTAATGATTTGTTCGTTTATTAATTCAATTTATTTTGATCGTTCAATTTAGTCCATTTAACAGTTGAGCTAATATGTAACTCAAACTAATCTATAAGAAACATTGTCAAAATATTTGGAAGAAGAAGACTTTTTTTTTTCATTTGATACTTACTCTGTCCCAATTTATTAGAGGTTTTGACCAAAATGATACATTATTTCAAGCAATTAACGGAAGTAGTATATTACTTTAAAAAATTTCAGAAATAGAATAAACGTATGTGTGAGTAACGTTTTAGCTAATATTTTACTAAAACATTTTAACGGTGAAAGTTAAAATAGATGGAGATAAAACGTAACTGTGAGTAACGTTTTACAAGTACTACGTTATTGAGAGTTACGACTCTCTCATTTCAATAAAGTTCTCTGACAAAGTACAACTATGAGTCCTTTCATTCTCTCACATCTTTTTACGTGCTACTTTTATTATTCCCTCCGTCCCATATTTGTTGGTTATCTTACTAAAAATAAATGTTCCAAATTAGTTGATCACTTACTAAATCAAGATAGAATTAATTAAAAATTTTCAATTTTGCCCCTACAATTAATACACTCTTTGGAAATATAAGGGTATAGTAGTAAAAATAATCATTTCATTAATCATTTCTTAAGCACCGTGCAAAATGAAAAATACTCAACTAATATGGTACGGAGGGAGTAGTACTTTTTACTCTTCTTTCTCTTCTAATATGAAAAATAATTATTTTTTGGATATGTCAAATCAAAATATGACAAGTAAAAGTGAACAGAGGAAACATATGATTTTTGGTGTAGTTTGTTAGGAGAGATAGAGAGAAAGAAGAGTAAAAAGTACTACTTCCTCCGTCCCATATTAGTTGAGTATTTTTCATTTTGCATGGTGCTTAAGAAATGATTAATGAAATGATTAATTTTACTACTATACCCTTAAATTTCCAAAGATTGTATTAATTGTAGGGGCAAAATAGGAAAATTTTAATTAATTCTATCTTGATTTAGTAAGTGATCAACTAATTTGAGGCATTTATTTTTAGTAAGATAACCAACAAATATGGGACGGAGGGAATAATAAAAGTAGCACGTAAAAAGATGTGAGAGAATGAAAGGACTCATAGTTGTACTTTGTCAGAGAACTTTATTGAAATGAGAGAGTCGTAACTCTCAATAACGTAGTACTTGTAAAACGTTACTCACAGTTACGTTTTATCTCCATCTATTTTAACTTTCACCGTTAAAATGTTTTAGTAAAATATTAGCTAAAACGTTACTCACACATACGTTTATTCTATTTCTGAAATTTTTTAAAGTAATATACTACTTCCGTTAATTGCTTGAAATAATGTATCATATTGGTCAAAAACTCCAATTTATTATGTGAAGGTGTTTGACTGATCATGAGTTTAAGAAATAAAAGAAGATTTTCAAAATTTGTGACATGAAATCGCCGGCATCAATGAAAAATGCAAACACCAATAGTTTGGAGAAAGGTCCACTGGACCAAGCCTCCGGCCCAATCATGTGGTATCATGGCATAGCATATACTCAGTCCCAATCCAATGTGGAAGTAACAACCAGGCAGAAGCAATTGATGCTAACTATGGCAGCAAATGGTATGTACAAAATGCCTTTAGTAAAATTCACACCATAGGTGGCACTCCCTTTTATTGATAAACATCAATATACAAAGCATACACAGTGGGATTAGGCCAACAACAACCTCTGTAAAAAGAGCTGTTACATGGGGCAAAACAATTGAATTATAATCCGCGAACAGGCCTATGTAGCAGTGAAGAAATTACAATGCAAGATTTACAATTCATATACAGACTGTGCAACAAAATATTGTGGATATGCTTGATAACAAGAATACTACAATTCTCAAGTATAAGAGGATCATCCGAGACACTTTGCAAGCTACTGAAGGTGCTGAGGTGAATATCTCTCATTGCAGATTTTTTTTGCTAAATTGGCAGCATCTAGTGGAAGAAGTACCCTTTACTCATCTTTCCAATAACTACAGGGAGAGATGCAGAGATTTTCTCATCTCAATAAGAACCAACTTCCTAGCAGGGGCATATCTAGGTGGGGGTCACCGGGTTCACGTGAACTCATGTTTCCCTCCCTAGATCATATATAGTAGTATTATGTTTTTCTAAAAATATTTAAATATAGATGTGTGAATCCACGCTCAAAGTATTTTAATAATAGCGCACTCATTCTTTTGAAATCTTGGATACGCCTCTGCTTCCTAGTATAAGAAGAAGATATGATAAATTCAACTTCTTTGTAAGTTAAGCTGATCATACTTTGTTTAGTGTTTGGAAGATGTTTAGTCTTCCTTTTACATTTCGGAGGTTGTAAAATTACAATCTATGAGCTTGAGTTTTTGAAGGTAAGGTCTACTCCCCCCAACCCCCCCCCCCCCCCCCAAAAAAAAAAATAAATTGTAATGCACTTTTGTGGGATGGGATAGACAGGTCATGTCGTCAGACCCAAACTTCATTAGAAAAAAAAATTGACTAAGAAGGAAAGACTAACATGAGGGAGTATGTTATAAGGCCATAATAAAGGCAAAAATTTTATCAAGTAATTAAACAAATTATAAAAAGAATAAACAAAGAAATTAAAATTTGATAAGAGTTTAATGAATTGTGTTATTGACCCATCCATTATAACCCAGCCCCAAGTAACCATCTGCCTATTTATTAACCTAAACCTTATTTTCAACTCGTCCAAATTCAACTCAACCCGATCATTTGATGCCTCTACTTAAATATGACTTGCTTGAAATTAGATTACTGATAAGAATTAGTATGAGGTAATCTAAAAATAGTGCTTAATAACCACTGTCAGGAAATTGGACTGAGAATGAAATTTCTCTATTATTGAAAAGAGTACTAAATGTGCTTTTACAACCAGAGTAGATTGAGTTACACTGACATCATTTTTCGTTCAATCAAACTAACATCATTTAATATCAATTTACATTATATAACCACCTTAATCATTGTTAGAACTAATAAGAGGTGTTATAGACTTGGGCCTTTATTCCATTTAGTGAACCAACTTGTCATTCGATGCCAAATTTTAAGCCTTGACTCATCGTCCCTTCTCCGCAACCGTGCCATCATTTCCAGCAAGAATACGATACTTATCTTTCCTGGTAAAATTAGTGCACTCATACGAAAGAGTTGCACCAATGGCCCTTTGTATGTAGTTAGCAACTTCGTGACTTGGCTTCCCAAACTTGCAAGTGAGCTCAAGGGACAACTTGTTCAAGAATGTAATTTCATAGACCGGACTAGGGTCCATGAAAAAGTAAAACGAGTCCATTCCTTTCCAACCTCTTGCCGTCGTGGGATGAAACATGCTCATCTTATTAGTTATTGCCACTGGCACGATCTCGTCTGTTAACTCAGCAAACAGTGATGAAAACCTAAGAAGAAATGGTTCGCGACAAGTAGTCCCCTCTGGGCAAATTGCGAGATCACCCTCTTTTAACAACTTTTTGATCATGGAAGCATCAGATGCTCGATCTCTAGTGAGTCTAATTGTTTTAATAGGTGAAATGATCTCAGATATTCGTGAAAGAGAGTATGTAACAACTGGGATAGGGCGACCTAGTGCTACAGAGAGAAAAAAAGGGTCAAGAAGTGTCTTGTGACAGCAAACGAAGAGCATGCCCGTTTTGTCTTTAGATTTCTTCATAGGAGGTGGTGGAACGCCTTTAATAATGAGGCGAATACCAGTGAGCCAACATGAGTAATAGTGAAGAGAAATAGGGAGGAGTAATCCGATGATGATCCGCATGTAAGCAAGGAGAAAGCCTAATGGGATCCAAAGAATGATGAGAAGAGACATTAGGGGAGTTGGCTTTTGTACGAGGCGACCGTCGTGGAAAATAATGGACTTGGGAAGCTTATCTGCGGTTAGAGCCTTTACTTTTGGTTTTGACGGCACAAAGTAGCCTTCCTTACACAATGTCATGAAAGGAATATCACTATCACGATCACCCAAGCCTATCTCAGGCTGACGTTCTCCAAAAGTTTTTCGAAGAGCATCAACCTTGTTCTTTCCAACAAGAACTCCAGGTGACCTAACAAAGCCAGTTGCTCTATCTTTATATGTTTCAATCTCAGTCCCTAAAACTATATTTGCCCCCAAGTAGTCCTGCAAAAATGGTTCCACCATAATCCTAGGGGTGGCCGTCAAAACACAACGTTTCCCACACGACGAGAACACTCTCCAAGACTCAGGATGAAGGTCTTTGGAATAGAATTTTGGCAACACAACACGTGCAGCCGATTCTATATCAGAAACTCGCATTCCTACAAAAGTTGCAAATATAATAACTTGGATTCCAGCAGACTCCGAGATGAAATAGTAAAGAACACCGATAAGAGGTGAAACTAAGAGAAGAAACATTAACCTTAAGACCCCACAAACATCGAAAGCTACCAATGCAAAATATGCAAAAGCGGTTCTACTACGTAGTAAAGTTCCATCCAAGTCAGCTACTACTATATCTTTTTCTCGACCTTCCGATGTGCACTTCTCAATAGTGGGAAATGTTGTTATCCCCATTTTAATTTGAACCTATATATATGCTTGAAATTTACTCTTTTTGAGTTTAGCCAAGCTTATTGACTATATGGTAATATGATCAGAACAATGACCAAAAAAAAATAAAAAAAGGCATGTTAGATTTATAGAAGGTCTCTAAGAAGAATGTCTTTAGGAGAAGTTAATTAGTAACAACCTTGTAGCATAATTACCCTTATTAATGCTTCTTCGAATAATTTTAATGAAGCAGCACAAGGCAGGTTAGTTAAGCCTAGGAGAAGAGAACTAACAATTATGAGCTCTTAATACTCTAATTCATTGAACTAACAAGTTTATATTTCAATGAAAGAAAGAAAAGTAAATATTAATGTTATTCCCTTTGAATAGTACACACACACAAAAATTAAAAAAAAAAAAAAAAAAAAAAAAAAAATAGGACAAAACGTTCCTACAAAAGAGACAATTTAACAAAATTTTCATGAAATTTTTCATCTTTGATGAGATTGTTGGACGCCTTCAAATTGATTGAATACCTCACTATAGAAATTACCCCAAAAAAAAAAAAAAAAAAAAAAGTTGTCCAATACGGCTGATTTGCAATTTACATAGATAAGAAAAGAGTAAGAAAGCAAACGGTAATAATAGATAGAAGAGAAAATGTCCATATTAACTCAATAGTTTTACTATATAAAATATCTTAATTTTATCATCCATTATTCTTTATTTAGTGTCGTTCATATCTCGTCTTTGACAAATTATTTTATATCTGTCTGTAGATATCGAAAATATGCTGGATGAACCAAATCCTGTTAGGGTTCTTGGAGACTACTCTACCCTAAACCCTAAATTACGTATATTTAAACGGTAATATATTCCCTTGAAGAGGCATCTCGAATATACCATAAAATCCTGGGATATATTTACAAAAGAGATCAAGACTCTCTCTTCTTGATAATCAAATATTTCAAGAAGATCCATAAAATACCCCTTTCATGAAGATCAAATCCAAATCTTCCTATATTCGAGAAATACGCTACTAACGGCCCTCAAATTATGGAGAAAATCAAGTCCTCCTTCCATGGAGATCAAATCCAAATCTCCCATACATTCGAGAAATACGCTACTAATGGCCCTCAAATTGTGGAGAAAATCAAGAGAGAAGAATCAAGGGAACAAACAGACTTGTACTCATATTGTTTATCAATATAATTCTTGTTTCTTCATACTTTATTTGTGATTGTAATTTATTTTCTACCACCCTAAAATTTTGTTGCAAACAAATTGGCACACCCAATGGGACCAAATCTGCCCTTTATCTCTTCTATCTCAAATCAGATCTGCAAATCTGGAGCCATAAAATTGCAAAGATGGAAGCTTCAGTTTTTATGGGTACTTCAAGACTTGTCTTTGAGTTTCATCAAGTCTACACTCCGACAAGCCTTGAAGTAGGGTACATTCGTAGACATCGAAAATATGCAGGATTCTACAAGATGAGCCAAATCCTGTTAGGATTCTTGGAGACTATTTTACCCTAAATCCTAAATCACGCTTATTTAAAGGGTAACATATTATCTTGAAGAGGCACCTCGAATATACAATAAAATTCTGGGATATTCACAAAAGAGATCAAGACTCTCTCTTTTTGATAATCAAATATTTCAAGAAGATTCACAAAATACTTTTTCATGGAGATGAAATTCAAATCTTCCTACATCCGAGAAATACGCTACTAACGACCCTCGAATTACGGAAACAAACAGAATTGCACCCATATTATCTATCAATAAATTATTCTTGTTTCTTCATATTTTGTTTGTGGTTGAAATTTCTTTTCCATGAATAAAATTAGTTGCAAACAAATTGGCATGTCCAGTGGGACCAGATCTACCCGTCATCTCTTCTCTCATAAATCAAATCTGCAAATTGGGAGCTACAAAATTGCAAAAATGGAAGAGTACTTCAAGACTCGTCGACATTTGTAGACATCGAAATTTTGTGGGACTCTACAAGATGAATTTCAATTTCAGTGGAGTTTTTGGAAACTACTTTATCCTAAGCCTAACTTGGAGGATACTCTACCCTAAATCCTAAATCATGCCTATTTAAAAAGGTAATATATTCCCTTGAAGAGGCATCTCGAAAATTTCATAAACTCATGGAATATCACATAGAGATCAACACTCTCTCTTGATAATCAAATACATCAAGAAGATCCACAAAACCCTCATTTCATGGAAATCAAATCTAAATTTTCGTACTTTCGAAAAAAATGCTATTAACGACCCTCGAATTACGAAAACAAACAGAATTGTACCCATATTATCTATCAATAAAATATTCTTAGTTCTTCATATTCTTGGATCTGATTTCAATAAAATTATTATGATTACACTGTCCTTGACCTTAATTAACGAAGTTGTGTGGATGGGGTGGAATATACATGTCAAAACATTTTATTTTTAAAATCTAGATTTACCCATCTACTTTTAATATGATTTAAGATATTTTGTACAATAGAGGGGTGATTTTGACTACTTTTCCAAAATATCATACCAAAAACGAAACAAGCGAAACTAGGTAGTTTGCAAGGAATAACGTGCACAAGTTTAACAAAAACCTTGCTTAATCGTTGTTTGATTGATGAAATAAGGGATATATAACAATTTTGAGATAAAGCATAGGATTATTCTATTCTATATTAAGGTATGAATATTAATTAATTCTATGATATATTTTATATGAATTTGATGGAATTAATTATCTATCACATATAGAGGGTGTGATAGCTAAAACTAAGTTTTTTTTTTCTTTCGTACTCTGGAGAAATCGGCAGCCGTAGAATAAAGTAGAGTGGTTTAGATTGTTTGGCAGCATATTTACGAAATGTTTGGCATAATTAAAACGTTGTGAAATAAGGGATATATAACAATTTTGAGATAAAGCATAGGATTATTCTATTCTATATTAAGGTATGAATATTAATTAATTCTATGACATATTTTATATGAAATTGATGGAATTAATTATCTATCACATATAGAGGGTGTGATAGCTAAAACTAAGGTTTTTTTTTCTTCCGTACTCTGGAGAAATCGGCAGCCGTAGATTAAAGTAGAGTGGTTTAGATTGTTTGGCAGCATATTTACGAAATGTTTGGCATAATTAAAACGTTGTCTGATCACAAATTTAATATTTTGATAAAAAAAATATTATTTCAAAAATATTTATATATAATATAAGAAAACACTACTGGGGTGGAGGGCCTGAGTGGATTGTCATGGGGTGGCGGGGGAAGACTGTTGGAGGTTGGGAGGAGACAATGAACTTAAAATGTCACTTATTAAATTAATTTTTTCAACTCCTACTAGGAAAATTAATAAATTATTTTCCTAATTTTGAATGAACTTATTTAATTTCCTAAAAAATATTCTTCAAAACATTTTGATCAACTAAACATAGCTGAAAGAAAATATTTTCGTCTATACCAAACACATGAAAAAACTAGAGAAAATTTAACGAAAGGAGTCCCAAAAGTCTTGTTTTAACTTTTGGGACCCTTGACCAAATGTAAGGGTCAAAGTAGTTTAAAAAATCAAATTAAGTTAATTGGGGACCCAATTAATATTTTTAAAACTTCTTAATCTTTTAAAAAATACAAAATAATCCACAACCATTTTAAAATAAAAAACAAAAAGACAAAATCAGATTTTTATATCTCACAACTCCCTTCTCTCTCCTCTCAAACGTCTCACCTCTCTCTCTCTCTCAAACCCAACAACTGTTGGAACTGACAGACAACAGATCGACGCGATAGCAGCCTCCGGCCACTTTCAACCTCCGGCGACGGCAGATTCGAGTTCTTCATCGTTGCTTTTTAACTTTCAACAGTCAATTTCTCTCTATTCACACGTAAATGCTTCTCTGTTTTTTTGTTTTCAAAAAAAATTAGGTCTTTTTAGTTATGAAGAAAAAGAAGAACTTGAGTTAACTTCTCTTCTTAGTATGGGTTAACAATTTTAGTATTTGATGCTTAAAAACGAAATGGGAACACAACAAATGGTATTTCTTCTCTTACTGTGGTGGTTGATGTAAATGTAAATGGTATTTTTTTTCTGAGTGAAATATGATTCTTTGTTGTTGTTGTAGTTCTTTTTCTCGAACATTGTTGTAAAAATAGTGAAACTTGAATTTTAATTTTTTTTTGGAGTTTATCTGTTGTGACCAAATCCAACAATTGTTGATTTTGTTGGTGTTTGTTTTGTTTCTGTTTCTTCTTGAAATTTGTTTGTTGTTATTGTTGGGGGGTGTGTTGGTGTTGTTGGTGGTGTTGTATTTGTAAATGCTGGTAAATGTTCATGTTGTTGGTGTTGGTGTATTGATTTGATAAATGTTGGTGTTGTTGGTGTTGGTGTATTGGTAAATGTTGGTGTTGATGTATTGATAAATGTTGGTGTTGTTCTTGTTGATATATGTATTATGTGGTAAAAATGTTGCTACTGGTCTGATTTTTTCCAACAGATGACTCATATGTTGCAACAGATGACCCATCTGTTGTAATTGATGAGTCATCTGTTGGAAAAAGCATAATAATTATTCCAACAGATGACTCATCTGTTGCAACAGATGGGTCATCTGTTGGATGAAATCAACACAGTTATTCCAATAGATGACTTATCTGTTGCAACAGATGGGTCATCTGTTGGAAGAAATCAAAACAGTGGCAAGACTGGTTTGATTCCTTCCAACAGATGAATCATCTGTTGCAACAGATGAGTAGTCTGTTGGAATAACTGTTTTGATTTCTTCCAACAGATGAACCATCTGTTGCAACAGATGACACACCTGTTGGAAGAAATAAAACCAGTGGCAAGACTGGTTTGATTCCTTCCAACAGATGACTTGTTTGATGTATTGATAAATGTTGGTGTTGTTCTTGTTGATATATGTATTATGTGGTAAAAATGTTGCTACTGGTTTGATTTTTTCCAACAGATGACTCATCTGTTGCAACAGATGGGTCATCTGTTGGATGAAATCAAAACAGTTATTCCAACAGATGACTTATCTGTTGCAACAGATGGGTCATCTGTTGGAAGAAATCAAAACAGTGGCAAGACTGGTTTGATTCCTTCCAACAAATGACTCATCTGTTGCAACAGATGTGTCATCTGTTGGATGAAATCAACACAGTTATTCCAACAGATGACTTATCTGTTGCAACAGATGGATCATCTGTTGGAAGAAATCAAAACAGTGGCAAGACTGGTTTGATTTCTTCCAACAGATGACTCATCTGTTGCAACAGATGAGTAGTCTGTTGGAATAACTATTTTGATTTCATCCAACAGATGACCCATCTGTTGCAACAGATGACACACCTGTTGGAAGAAATAAAACTAGTGGCAAGACTGGTTTGATTCCTTCCAACAGATGACTTGTTTGATGTATTGATAAATGTTGGTGTTGTTCTTGTTGATATATGTATTATGTGATAAAAATATTGCTACTGGTTTGATTTTTTCCAACAGATGACTCATCTGTTGCAACAGATGGGTCATCTGTTGGATGAAATCAAAACAGTTATTCCAACAGATGACTTATCTGTTGCAACAGATGGATCATCTGTTGGAAGAAATCAAAACAGTGGCAAGACTGGTTTGATTCCTTCCAACAGATGACTCATCTGTTGCAACAGATGAGTAGTCTGTTGGAATAACTGTTTTGATTTCTTCCAACAGATGACCCATCTGTTGCAACAGATGACACACCTGTTGGAAGAAATAAAACCAGTGGCAAGACTGTTTTGATTTCATCCAACAGATGACCCATCTGTTGCAACAGATGACCCATCTGTTGCAACAGATGACACACCTGTTGGAAGAAATAAAACCAGTGGCAAGACTGGTTTGATTCCTTCCAACAGATGACTTGTTTGATGTATTGATAAATGTTGGTGTTGTTCTTGTTAATATATGTATTATGTGGTAAAAATGTTGCTACTGGTTTGATTTTTTCCAACAGATGACTCATCTGTTGCAACAGATGGGTCATCTGTTGGATGAAATCAAAACAGTTATTCCAACAGATGACTTATCTGTTGCAACAGATGGGTCATCTGTTGGAAGAAATCAAAACAGTGGCAAGACTGGTTTGATTCCTTCCAACAAATGACTCATCTGTTGCAACAGATGTGTCATCTGTTGGATGAAATCAACACAGTTATTCCAACAGATGACTTATCTGTTGCAACAGATGGATCATCTGTTGGAAGAAATCAAAACAGTGGCAAGACTGGTTTGATTTCTTCCAACAGATGACTCATCTGTTGCAACAGATGAGTAGTCTGTTGGAATAACTGTTTTGATTTCATCCAACAGATGACCCATCTGTTGCAACAGATGACACACCTGTTGGAAGAAATAAAACCAGTGGCAAGACTGGTTTGATTCCTTCCAACAGATGACTTGTTTGATGTATTGATAAATGTTGGTGTTGTTCTTGTTGATATATGTATTATGTGATAAAAATATTGCTACTGGTTTGATTTTTTCCAACAGATGACTCATCTGTTGCAACAGATGGGTCATCTGTTGGATGAAATCAAAACAGTTATTCCAACAGATGACTTATCTGTTGCAACAGATGGATCATCTGTTGGAAGAAATCAAAACAGTGGCAAGACTGGTTTGATTCCTTCCAACAGATGACTTGTTTGATGTATTGATAAATGTTGGTGTTGTTCTTGTTAATATATGTATTATGTGGTAAAAATGTTGCTACTGGTTTGATTTTTTCCAACAGATGACTCATCTGTTGCAACAGATGGGTCATCTGTTGGATGAAATCAAAACAGTTATTCCAACAGATGACTTATCTGTTGCAACAGATGGGTCATCTGTTGGAAGAAATCAAAACAGTGGCAAGACTGGTTTGATTCCTTCCAACAAATGACTCATCTGTTGCAACAGATGTGTCATCTGTTGGATGAAATCAACACAGTTATTCCAACAGATGACTTATCTGTTGCAACAGATGGATCATCTGTTGGAAGAAATCAAAACAGTGGCAAGACTGGTTTGATTTCTTCCAACAGATGACTCATCTGTTGCAACAGATGAGTAGTCTGTTGGAATAACTGTTTTGATTTCATCCAACAGATGACCCATCTGTTGCAACAGATGACACACCTGTTGGAAGAAATAAAACCAGTGGCAAGACTGGTTTGATTCCTTCCAACAGATGACTTGTTTGATGTATTGATAAATGTTGGTGTTGTTCTTGTTGATATATGTATTATGTGATAAAAATATTGCTACTGGTTTGATTTTTTCCAACAGATGACTCATCTGTTGCAACAGATGGGTCATCTGTTGGATGAAATCAAAACAGTTATTCCAACAGATGACTTATCTGTTGCAACAGATGGATCATCTGTTGGAAGAAATCAAAACAGTGGCAAGACTGGTTTGATTCCTTCCAACAGATGACTTGTTTGATGTATTGATAAATGTTGGTGTTGTTCTTGTTAATATATGTATTATGTGGTAAAAATGTTGCTACTGGTTTGATTTTTTCCAACAGATGACTCATCTGTTGCAACAGATGGGTCATCTGTTGGATGAAATCAAAACAGTTATTCCAACAGATGACTTATCTGTTGCAACAGATGGGTCATCTGTTGGAAGAAATCAAAACAGTGGCAAGACTGGTTTGATTCCTTCCAACAAATGACTCATCTGTTGCAACAGATGTGTCATCTGTTGGATGAAATCAACACAGTTATTCCAACAGATGACTTATCTGTTGCAACAGATGGATCATCTGTTGGAAGAAATCAAAACAGTGGCAAGACTGGTTTGATTTCTTCCAACAGATGACTCATCTGTTGCAACAGATGAGTAGTCTGTTGGAATAACTGTTTTGATTTCATCCAACAGATGACCCATCTGTTGCAACAGATGACACACCTGTTGGAAGAAATAAAACCAGTGGCAAGACTGGTTTGATTCCTTCCAACAGATGACTTGTTTGATGTATTGATAAATGTTGGTGTTGTTCTTGTTGATATATGTATTATGTGATAAAAATATTGCTACTGGTTTGATTTTTTCCAACAGATGACTCATCTGTTGCAACAGATGGGTCATCTGTTGGATGAAATCAAAACAGTTATTCCAACAGATGACTTATCTGTTGCAACAGATGGATCATCTGTTGGAAGAAATCAAAACAGTGGCAAGACTGGTTTGATTTCTTCCAACAGATGACTCATCTGTTGCAACAGATGAGTAGTCTGTTGGAATAACTGTTTTGATTTCTTCCAACAGATGACCCATCTGTTGCAACAGATGACACACCTGTTGGAAGAAATAAAACCAGTGGCAAGACTGTTTTGATTTCATCCAACAGATGACCCATCTGTTGCAACAGATGACCCATCTGTTGCAACAGATGACACACCTGTTGGAAGAAATAAAACCAGTGGCAAGACTGGTTTGATTCCTTCCAACAGATGACTTGTTTGATGTATTGATAAATGTTGGTGTTGTTCTTGTTAATATATGTATTATGTGGTAAAAATGTTGCTACTGGTTTGATTTTTTCCAATAGATGACTCATCTGTTGCAACAGATGGGTCATCTGTTGGATGAAATCAAAACAGTTATTCCAACAGATGACTTATCTGTTTCAACAGATGGGTCATCTGTTGGAAGAAATCAAAACAGTGGCAAGACTGGTTTGATTCCTTCCAACAGATGACCCATCTGTTGCAACAGATGAGTAGTCTGTTGGAATAACTGTTTTGATTTCTTCCAACAGATGACCCATCTGTTGCAACAGATGAGTCATCTGTTGGAAGAAATAAAACCAGTAGCAAGATTGTTTTGATTTCTTTCAACAGATGACCCATCTGTTTCAACAGATTACCCATATGTTGCAACAGATGAGTCATCTCTTGCAACAGATGGGTCATCTGTTGGAAATATTTTGTTTTGTGTTGTATTTATTAAATTTATTGTTACCCTTTTTTTAATGATGCACAAATCAATTGTAATATTTTTTGTTTTTATCTTGTTTGTAGATTAAATGGCTCCCAAAAGAAAAGAGAGTGGATCAACTTCTGACAACACAAGTAAAAAAGCTAAATTACAAACACCATTAGAAGACCTTGCTGAACAAGCCCTTTCACAAACAAATGAAGATGTACAGAAAGAGAATGAAAATGTGGAAAGAGATAATGAAGAAGAAACAGTTGAAAGTTCTAGAGCTGATGTAGAAAAGAAAGGGGAGGAAGAAGTTATAGAGGAGGAAGATGAAAATAAAAATGAGGAAGAAGATGGAGATGGTGGGAATAGAGATGATGAAGAAAAAGAAAGTGATAAAAGAGATGAGCTGGAAGGTGAGGATGAAGGTGATGAGGAGGAAAAAGAAAGTGAGGAAGAAGATGGAAGGCAAAGTGAGGAAAATGAAAGAGTTGATGATGATGCTGAGATATCTTTGATCTCTCATGAACGTAGATCGAAAGTCCAGCATGATCTTGTCAAAACTTTTAGTATTGACAAGTTCAAAGTTGAGATGCCTATAGATAACCCTACAGATTTGACTGGTGATTTTGTAGTTAAATCTGTTATGGGTAAAGGTTTTGATGAATTTAGGAAGATATTGAGGGATGAAAAATTGGAGGATTACTTTAAGTCCAGCTGTTTAGGACACTTTCTTGATCTACCGGAGGATAACAATGTACGCTTTCAAATGACCATGGCGTATGGTCTTCTCAAGCGCAGGATCAAGTATATGGGTGATGATACAACTTTGAAGGATGAGGAAAAGAAGATGGATGAGATTTGGATAAACTATTGTGGCATGCCGGTTTGTTTTGGCATGAAAGAATTTGCCATAGTGACTGGACTGAGATGCCACCCTCCATCTGAACCTCTTCCCACAGCTACACCCTTAAAAAAGCCAAAGGCAAGCAAGCCATCTAAATCAGCCAAGAAAGGAAAGACACCCACCAAGACACCCACCAAAACCAACAAAGGCAAAGACAAAATAAATGAGTTGTTGGCTGTTGTTGGACCTAGCTATAAAGCCAAGCAATTGAAAGTTGATCTCCAAAACAAAAGGTTTTTGAAGAAGCACAAGGAGCCATTGTGCTTAGTTTGGTTTGTGCATTCCATTTTATGGGCCAGAGACACCAACAAAGTCATAGAACCTGAACTGTTGGTGCTTTCTCAGGATTTGGAGGCATTCAATAATTATCCATGGGGATATGAAAGTTATTTCTTGACTGTCAAATATTTGTTGACAAAGTTATCTTCAAAGACGATCAGCTTATACGGCTTTCCTTGGGCTTTCATGGTAAACTTCACTCCTAGTTCCTTAGTGTTTCATTTGGTTATATTATTGACTAGTTATTCTGATTTTTTATTTGCATCATGTTTACATTTTTAGGCGTGGGCATTTGAAGCCATTCCTCACCTTCGACAGCAAGTTAAGGACTATTCGGAAGAGGTTTCTCATCCAAGGATCATTAGGTGGTTGTCTGCCAAGAATAACTCAAGGATGAATCCCCTTGATCTCTTCAACCCTCCTGATGATGCAGTAAGTATTTTTTTAAATAGAATAACTTTACTCATTTTAACAAGCATTGCAACAGATAACTCATCTGTTGCAACAGATGACTCATCTGTTGCAACAAATGGATCATTTGTTACAATAGATGGATCATCTGTTGCAACAGATGGATCATCTGTTGGAAGAAATCAAAATAGTCTTGCTACTGGGTTAATTTCTTCCAACAGATGTGTAATCTGTTGCAACAGATGAGTAATCTATTTGAAACATCATAAAAATTATTCCAACAGATGGGTCATCTGTTGCAACAGATGGGTCACCTGTTGTAGTTCTATGAAGCAGATGTCTTATCTGTTGCAACAGGTTACCCATCTGTTGCAAATTATGGGTTGATTTTAATATATCTACTTTTATTTATAGGTTGTGCATCCCTGGATAGTCCCTACTGAGCAAGAGTTGGAGATGCCTGCCTTTCTTACTCTAGGGATTGTTCAAACAAAACCAGACCCTAAGGTGGATTTGATAAAAAAAGAATTGGGTGGAGCAACAACCATCAAAAGGGAAGCACCTAAGGAAGGTCAGATTGTTCTTGTTGAGCCTGCTGTTGAGGTTTTTGGTGATGCTGCAACAGATTTGGGTGTTGGTGTTAATGTTGGTGGTGGTAGTGGTGATGGTGATGGTGTTGGTGATGCTAGTGTCAGAGATGATGGTGATGAGCATGTTGATGATGCTCATGAAATTTTTTTTGAAAAAAGAGTTGACCATGATGATGGTCATACTGGTGGTGGATATGGTGGATTCACCCCTTTCAGTGGGCATACCACCTCTTTTGGCCCCTCTTCAAGCTCATGTTCTGCATGCAAATGCCAAGAATGCAAGGACAGACATGACAACTTGATTAGTTCTATTGATGCTCTGACTGTTGCTGTTAAGGAATTGACATCTAAGAGGGGTGTCATTCCATCAAGGAAGATTACAGAGCCATTCACTCCATTGGAAGTTAAGAGGAGGAAAAGAGCAATTTCCAAGGTACTATCAGATATTAAATCAAGAAAAATTGCAACTCCTCTTCCTTGCACTGTTGAGCAACTTCCAAGGGCCATAGGAGAACAGGGAGAGCTGAAGAAGGTGAATGTTTACAAGTTGGTGAATGCCACAAGAAAGGCTAAGCTGAATGCCCTGATGAAATCAAAAAAGGCCCCAGAAGAGTACTCCATGCATCAATTTAGTGCAAAAGACTTCCAAAACATGACTAATATGAAGGTGTGGTACGAGGACTGGGTAAGTTACTTCTTCTAATCTTTTATTTATTTAAATTTCATTAGTATGTTCATTTAGATGATCCATCTGTTGCATTAGTTTGCAGTAGATGGGTAATCTACTAACAGGTTCAGAGAACTTATGCAACAGATGGGTAATCTGTTGCAACAGATAAATCATCTGTTGTAACAGATTACCCATCTGTTGCATTAGTTTGCAGTAGATGGGTAATCTACTAACAGGTTCAAAGAAGTTATGTAACAGATGACTTATCTATTACAACAGATTATCCACCTGTTGCAACAGATAAATCATCTGTTGCAACAGATTACCCATCTGTTGCATTAGTTTGCAGTAGATGGGTAATCTACTAACAGGTTCAGAGAACTTATGCAACAGATGGGTAATCTGTTGCAACAGATTACCCATCTGTTGCATTAGTTTGCAGTAGATGGGTAATCTACTAACAGGTTCAAAGAAGTTATGCAACAGATGACTTATCTGTTGCAACAGATTATCCACCTGTTGCAACAGATAAATCATCTGTTGCAACAGATTACCCATCTGTTGCATTAGTTTGCAGTAGATGGGTAATCTACTAACAGGTTCAGAGAACTTATGCAACAGATGAGTTATCTGTTGCAACAGATTATCCATCTGTTGCAACAGATAAATCATCTGTTGCAACAGATTACCCATCTGTTGCATTAGTTTGCAGTAGATGGGTAATCTACTAACAGGTTTAGAGAACTTATGCAACAGATGAGTTATCTGTTGCAACAGATTACCCATCTGTTGTATATTTTCAATTATTATTATATGTTACTAACTTATTTAAATTGTATTCTTATGTCAGTATGTTGATGAAATTCTTTGCCTGATGCGGGAGAGGCATCTCAAATTCACTGGGTACTATGATCTCGGGGATAGGATCATGGACCTCAACTTCTACAGTTACTTTTTAAGTAGGTACAACAAACTCAGTGAAGAAGCGACAACTCCTGGTGGCAGAAAAATTGAGGAGTTACTTACTGAGTTTGAATGGGATGAGGACATGCTGGATTACTGTAGAGGGAAGAGGCCATATCCAGGTGCCATGGATTGGACGGAGGCAAAGAGGATTCTCGCAGTCCTGAACTTGGAGAAAAAACATTTTGTGACTGTTGAGATCCTTATGAATGAGGGAGTCATGAATGTTTACGACTGCAACATACCAGTTATTGAAGATTGGCAATTTTGGATTTGCATGGAGCCTTTGTTGGAGTTGTTCCCAAAATTGTTGAAGCAAAGTGGCATAATGAATCACTTGCCAGAAAAGTTGCTCAACGAACGATGGGCTTTTGATGGTCGAAAATAGAACATTCCCAAAAATGAGACTGGTGCCGCTTGCGGGTCTTACTCGCTTGCATTTATTGAGCTTTTGATAACCGGCACTTGTATTACAACTTCCAAGACTCTATTGAACGATAACTCAGTTTCAAGGATGCAAGAGGTTTGGGCTGCTGGGGTGGCATTTAAGAGTTTGGAGCCCTGATGTGGGTTGTAATTTCTATCATATCAGTGTAATTTTTAGACAACATAGCAATTTTTTATTTTTAGTATCTTTAGTTAATTATATTATGTAATTGGCGATAACAATATTTTATGTTTGATAAATGTACAGTTTTTAATGTCATGAATTATATTTTTTACTTAGATTTGAAAATTTTGGATTATTAAGAAGATATGCTCATCTGTTGCAGCAGATGTCTAATATGTTAGATTATTTCCAACAGACTCTACACCTGTTGCAACAGATGACCCATCTGTTGCAACAGGTGACCCATTTGTTGGACACAATCAAACAGATATTAGACATCTGTTGCAACAGGTTTGTCATCTGTTGCAGCAGATGTCTAATATGTTAGATTATTTCCAACAGACTATACACCTGTTGCAACAGATGACCCATCTGTTGCAACAGGTGACCCATTTGTTGGACACAATCAAACAGATATGACCATCTGTTGCAACAGGTTTGTCATCTGTTGCAGCAGATGTCTAATATGTTAGATTATTTCCAACAGACTCTACACCTGTTGCAACAGATGACCCATCTGTTGCAACAGGTGACCCATTTATTGGACACAATCAAATAGATATTAGACATCTGTTGCAACAGGTTTGTCATCTGTTGCAGCAGATGTCTAATATGTTAGATTATTTCCAACAGACATTAAATTAAATCGTGATTGTCAATAAAAAAGGTTATTTAACCATAATTAGCTTTCAAATAACAAGTTCAATTACAATCTTAATGAATTTAATATCATTTACATGTTCAACTGAATGTATTCGTCCTAAATAGAGTGATCAATCGACTAAATTGATGTGAATTGCTTCATTGAATCATGATTGTCAATAAAAAAAGGTTATTTAACCATAATTAGCTTTCAAATAACAAGTTCAATTACAATCTTAATGAATTTAATATCATTTACATGTTCAACTGACTGTATTCGTCCTAAATAGAGTGATCAATCGACTAAATTGATGTGAATTGCTTCATTGAATCATGATTGTCCATAAAAAAAGGTTATTTAACCATAATTAGCTTTCAAATAACAAGTTCAATTACAATCTTAATGAATTTAATATCATTTACATGTTCAACTGACTGTATTCGTCCTAAATAGAGTGATCAATCGACTAAATTGATGTGAATTGCTTCATTGAATCATGATTGTCAATAAAAAAAAGGTTATTTAACCATAATTAGCTTTCAAATAACAAGTTCAATTACAATCTTAATGAATTTAATATCATTTACATGTTCAACTAACTACATAACCTATTACAATAGATTATAACTTGTTGCAACAGATGGGTCATCTGTTGCAACAGGTGTAGAGTCTGTTGGAAATAATCAAACATATTAGACATCTGCTGCAACAGATGACAAACCTGTTGCAACAGATGGTCATATCTGTTTGATTGTGTCCAACAAATGGGTCACCTGTTGCAACAGATGGGTCATCTGTTGCAACAGGTGTAGAGTCTGTTGGAAATAATCTAACATATTAGACATCTGCTGCAACAGATGACAAACCTGTTGCAACAGATGGTAATATCTGTTTGATTGTGTCCAACAAATGGGTCACCTGTTGCAACAGATGACCCATCTGTTGCAACAGGTGTAGAGTCTGTTGGAAATAATCAAACATATTAGACATCTGCTGCAACAGATGACAAACCTGTTGCAACAGATGGTAATATCTGTTTGATTGTGTCCAACAAATGGGTCACCTGTTGCAACAGATGACCCATCTATTGCAACAGGTGTAGAGTCTGTTGGAAATAATCAAACATATTAGACATCTGCTGCAACAGATGACAAACCTGTTGCAACAGATGGTAATATCTGTTTGATTGTGTCCAACAAATGGGTCACCTGTTGCAACAGATGACCCATCTGTTGCAACAGGTGTAGAGTCTGTTGGAAATAATCAAACATATTAGACATCTGCTGCAACAGATGACAAACCTGTTGCAACAGATGGTAATATCTGTTTGATTGTGTCCAACAAATGGGTCACCTGTTGCAACAGATGACCCATCTGTTGCAACAGGTGTAGAGTCTGTTGGAAATAATCAAACATATTAGACATCTGCTGCAACAGATGACAAACCTGTTGCAACTGATGGTCATATCTGTTTGATTGTGTCCAACAAATGGGTCACCTGTTGCAACAGGTGTAGAGTCTGTTGGAAATAATCTAACATATTAGACATCTGCTGCAACAGATAACAAACCTGTTGCAACAGATGGCAATATGTTACAACAAATGTGAATATCTGTTTGATAATGTTCATTGAAGGATAAATCTGTTGCAATAAAATATGAACACACACATACTACAGAAGTTGGATCATAAACAAAAATATATTTTATACAATAAATAACATACATTACATCACCAACTAAACAAAAATATGAGTTAAAATTATCAAGTCCACAAAATCAACAACAAGACTGTACAATAATTAATTATGGAGCATTTCGATTTGGACATGTAGTTCTTTTGTGGCCAATCGTCTTACATATGGAGCACTTATTTTTTCTCATTGGAAATGATTCTCCGACTCCACGCCTCCTCTTCTTAGCCCTTCTTCCCGGTTTGCTTGGGTCAACATATGGAGGAGGTATTTCTCTCTGTAAAATCTCCAAAGGAATAATCCATGAATCTTCGGGAGGTATCGGATTAATTTCCTCACAATATGCAATTATGTACTTATCCACCGAATAATATGGAGATGCGTACTCATAAATCTTGTTTCCAAAATCTGCACCATATTGGACTCGAAGCGCTGCCATAGCATGTGGACAAGGTATTTTATCCAAGTCAAAAACTCTACATGTACAAGCTCTCTTTTGAAGATCGACCGTGGCAACATCACCATGACCGGTGATAGTGAACTTGTAGTTAGATATTTGATGAGCCAATAACTTGTTTCCCAAGTTGATGTACTTTGATATTTGTTTTTCCATTGTAGGAACAAGTCTGTTTGGTGAGTTGGTCAACTCCATACGCCTCTCGTGGAAAATTTTTGCAAACCTTAAGTTTATTTCGTCAAATAGAGCGACAATGGGAAATTCTCTTTCAACCTCAAACATTGCATTCACCGACTCAACAATGTTTGACGTCATAATATTATACCTATAGAAAAAAAAAACACTTAGTAAGACATAGAATTACAATAAACTCAAACAAGACAATTACACTCAATTTATAATATTGTACCTATTTCCCGGACAGAATGCCCTGCTCCATTTGTGGAATCCGACACGTTCGAGATGTTCGGCTGCCTTGGGTACCATATCCCTTATTTGATTGAAATGGTCATAGAACTCACCTCTATCGTACGCTTTCGCTGCTTTATAAAAATAAGATACGACCTTTGAATTGTGAAAGTTGTTTCGAATATTTTCTCCAAGGTGCCTCATGCAACAACCATAATGAGCTGAAGGGTAGATAATCGAAACCATCTTTCCTATACTTGGATGCCTATCAGAAATTATGCACAACTCATCCGTATCATCTACATAGTTTCTCATTTGTTCAAAAAAATATTGGTATGAGGCATCACATTCCTTGTCCACTACACAAAAAGCCACCGGAAAGATATGATTCTCCGCATCTTGTGCCACCGCCGATAGCAATACTCCTTCATACTTGCTCTTTAAGAATGTCCCGTCAACGGCTATGACTTTTCTCATTTGTTGAAAACCATGAATCCAAGCCGCATAGGCTACAAAAAAGTACTTGAACCTTTCATTTTCATCAACCTGCAATGCCGTCTTACTTCCTGGATTTGCGGACTCAAGCATATAACGGTACGCATCAAGCACTGCATACCCGTGCTCATGTGTTCCCCTAACCAAAGACTTTGCAATCTCCATGCCCTTATAAATCTTCCAATAACTCACCTTACAACCCAATTCTGTACGGAGTTGATTGGCTATATCTCTTGTAGACGGGCCTTTACCATTGGGGAAGCTATTTTTGAAGTATTTACCGATGACCTTTGCCGTGGCGTGCGGATTATGGCTCGTAATATGCTCCGAACCACATGTGTGATACTTTTCATAAGTTCTAATACAGAATCTGTCAGAACTTATGAATTTCACAGCCCTCAACCACCACTTGCACTCCGAATGTGCACATCTGAAACAATACACACTACGCGAATTACTCACCTTCTTGAGTCTGAAATCTTTTTTCAAGCAAGCAATATGCAATGAAGTGACTAGTTCTTCCTTGTTCTTGAATGTCATTCCCTTGTAAAAACCTGTTTCATCATCTTGAAGATTGCTCGACTGTGTTGATTGAGAACTGCCCACTGTATTGCTCGCAACAACGGGTGTAGGTGTTTGGTCCTCCTCCTCTTCATCTCCACTCTCATCATCTGGAATATTCATGTCCGCACCATCCAATTCATTATTTAACATATCTTGTTGGTCTTGTTGTATACTCTGATTCTCTATTGATTTTTCAACCACGTACACCCTTAAAATGGGCCTAGCTGCATCACTTAGATAAGCACGCAAACGAACCTGATCGCTTATCTTAAAAGGCAGGACCTTCTGATTTTCAAAAGAGCTATGCATGTAACTGATGACAAGATCTTTTGGTTGGCAATTAAGTCCACAATTGCTGATGATTAAGTTCACAAAATCATCATACAATACATCTCTTTGGACTGTCATCGCTATCGTTTCTAACATGTCACCATCATTCCAACGCCAAATAAATCGGTTGTTCTTCTCTATCCACTCACCATGACAATCAACACCTACTGTTATTGAATCCTCCATTAATGGTACCTAAAGAAATTTGTTTAAAAAATTTAATAATGATAGTAATTTGAGTGGCTATGTACAACAACAAAATTAAATGCACTATCATTGTCCCAACAGATAAGCATCTGCTGCAATAGATGAGTCATCTGTTGCAATAGATAACTTATCTGTTGCAGCAGATGACCTTTCTGTTGGGTGCATGTTCAGATTCAGAAGCTCAATCCAACAGATAGAGCATCTGTTGCAACAGATCACTCATCTGTTGCAGCAGATGACCTACCTGTTGGATTCATGTTACAGCAGCTCAATCCAACAGGTTAGTCATCTGCTGCAACAGATGGGTAATCTGTTGCAACAGATCACTCATCTGTTGTAGCAGATGACCTACCTGTTGGATTGAGCTACTGTAACATGAATCCAACAGGTAGGTCATCTGCTGCAACAGATGAGTGATCTGTTGCAACAGATTACCCATCTGTTGCAGCAGATGACTAACCTGTTGGATTGAGCTGCTGTAACATGAATCCAACAGGTAGGATTTCTGCTGCAACAGATGAGTGATCTGTTGCAACAGATTACCTATATGTTGCAACAGATGGACTACCTGTTGGATTCATGTTACAGCAGCTCAATCCAACAGGTTAGTCATCTGCTGCAACAGATGGGTAATCTGTTGCAACAGATCACTCATCTGTTGCAGCAGATGACCTACCTGTTGGATTGAGCTACTGTAACATGAATCCAACAGGTAGGTCATCTGCTGCAACAGATGAGTGATCTGTTGCAACAGATTACCCATCTGTTGCAGCAGATGACTAACTTATTGGATTGAGCTGCTGTAACATGAATCCAACAGGTAGGTCATCTGCTGCAACAGATGAGTGATCTGTTGCAACAGATTACCCATCTGTTGCAGCAGATGACTAACCTGTTGGATTGAGCTGCTGTAACATGAATCCAACAGGTAGTCCATCTGCTGCAACAGATGAGTGATCTGTTGCAACAGATTACCCATCTGTTGCAACAGATTACCCATCTGTTGCAGCAGATGACCTACCTGTTGGATTCATGTTACAGCAGCTCAATCCAACAGGTTAGTCATCTGCTGCAACAGATGGGTAATCTGTTGCAACAGATCACTCATCTGTTGCAGCAGATGACCTACCTGTTGGATTGAGCTACTGTAACATGAATCCAACAGGTTAGTCATCTGCTGCAACAGATGGGTAATCTGTTGCAACAGATCACTCATCTGTTGCAGCAGATGACCTACCTGTTGGATTCATGTTACAGCAGCTCAATCCAACAGGTTAGTCATCTGCTGCAACAGATGGGTAATCTGTTGCAACAGATCACTCATCTGTTGCAGCAGATGACCTACCTGTTGGAACTACTTTAACAGTAGTGGAAACAATCCAACAGCTGTTGTAAATGAATACAACAGCTGTTGGATACGCTACAGAAAATTGTTGAAAAAACAGCAGATATACCCAGATGAGAAATTGAACTAAAAATTATTATTTTTACTTACCAAAATCACCAATGAAGTAATGTCAGTTATATACGAACAAAATTTGGTCCAAAATTTCAAGCAAGAAGAAGAGGTAGTAGCCACAACAACAATAACAATGGTGAAGAAGAAGAAGAAGCAGTAGCAGCAGCAATAACCACAACAACAAGAACAAGTAGAAGAAGAAGAAGAAGCACCAACGACAATGGAGAAAAAAAAATCGCGCAGGAGGAGGAGAGAGAAAATGGGAGAAGAGGCAATTATTTTCCCTCTTTTTTTTAGTTATAATTAGGGTTTTATAAGTTGGACCAAAGTGTAAAAAAAAGAACTTTGAGGGCAACTCCCACACACCCCTCAAACTCCTTAATCCTTAATCTAATATTTGTCACCCCTACTCAATAATTAAAACTTGAGTCACCACAATTTCATTCTCAAACTTTTTGGTCACCCTTAATTCAATGGCCCAAAAAACTAGCTGCTACAGATAGCACACCTAATGGCACAGTCCACAATGGCGGATTTATCATATTGTAGGTTCATGTACGTTTGATAGAACTAAACTAACATTTTCTGGTTTCAAATTCTACATGTGAAATAAGTATAACTGTATTTTTTTAAAAAAAAAAATTAGATTTGTGCACGGTTTCCAATCACAATTAATATCGACTAAATGCTAAATCGGCGGCATGTAAGTTTTCAATTGACAAAATGACCTTGTAATTTCATTTTTCCATTTCAATTTTTTTATTTTTTTAACGATCTTGAATTTCTAAGGACTACACGTACTTGGTGGGTGAAGGAACATCAGAGTATAAGTTACTTGAATTTAGAATATAGATCAGAAGTCCAGAACCATCAATTAAAATTAGTGGTGGCGCCCATGAAAATATGATCCGGTCAATTCTTGCCTAAATTTTAATGGATTAATTATTCACGTATTTATTAGGATTTCTTACATAACTGTAGAGGTGACAAAAGTTTTTTTCAATAAAATGATCGTATGTATATGTAGTATATCGATATTGTATCAATAATTATGTAATGTATATGTTATGTATCGATACTGTAAAAATACTATGTAATCATGTATATATATGATGTATATCTATATATCAGAATTGTATATACATTCATAAACACTATTTATACGATATTTATACATTGTAATAGTTTATCTTCCTCAATGAGCTGATTCTCTTTTTTAGTACTCGACCAACTCAAATCCCCTCTAAGCATCCCAAAATTTAAATATGAGATCCTCTCGCTGTTTCAAGTCATCGATATATCATCCGGTCGAAATGATCACATTTGTGGTACGTCAAATTTTAAAATCGAGTTTTTAAAGAAGCTTTGATGGCTGAACATGGAAGAAGAAGGAGGGAAGGAAGGAAGAGAACAAGAATCTCTTACTCTCAACAACGTAACATCCTGATTTTTGTTTTAAGTCCTTACTCTACTAAATCTCCTATCCTTCAAGCAGTCCTACGTACTTTATTTCTTATGTCACTTCGGTTGTTTCTTGTCATGATTGATTAACTAGATTAATGTTCGAATGATTTAAAGGTGCTATCTTTAATCCCTACCTCTATCTCTATCCCTATGCCATTGATATAATTGATTGTTGTTCGGCAAACATTTAGGAAAGCTGCCAAGAAGGAAGAATAAGAAGGAGGCGAAGGAGGAGGAGGAGAAATTGCACTTCGATGGTAATAGATAGGGCCGAATGGCCATTTTTTTCTTATTAATGATGATTGAGTTATTTTAAGTAAGGAATTTTAATCCAATGAATACGTCATCTACTTTTCTTATTTATTAACTCAATCTTTTTTAATTGAAAAAATTACATGACATAGAAAACATAGCTATGTATTTATTACACATAGCTACACTTTAAAAAAAGTTATGTTTTATAACTGCACTTCACTTTTATAGCATCTCTCTCCCAATCTCGCTCCCCCTCTCCTCTCTCCTCTCTCTCTCTCTCTCACCTCTCTCCTCTCTCTCCCAATCTAACTCGCCTCTATTCTATCTCTCCCAGTATCACTCACCTCTCTCCTATCTCTCTCTCCCCCTTTACGCTGTCTTGCTGCCTCTCTCTCGTGCTATCTTTTTCTCTATCTCTCGCTCTTGCTCTCTTTCTCTTTGAAAGCTACAAACAGTACTGAACAAAAATTCCACATGCTAGAGATTTATATAATAGAAATTTATGAACAAAATCATACCAATTTTAAGGACGAACTTCAAACTTCCCTATCGGATAACTTTATATAAAAATTAAAGGGCTAGTTAATCTGTCAAAAAAAAATAAATAGAAAACTGATTATGATCTAGAACTGAAGAAAATTTAAAATTACATAAACATGCTAGATTCAAAAATTGAAAGAAAAAAACAGAGGATGAAGGATGCTTTAAGTAATGAGATTCTAGACCCATAAATGAATTCAAATTTGAAGGGCCTCTGATTAACAATGGATTTGAAAGTGGGTTTGGTTGCATGGTGGGAGGCAGAAATTAAGGATATATGCTTGGCCAATTGTATCTATATATGAGAAAAACACATTATACATATTGATACAACTAATTATATCTATGTAAAAATTATCCAATTGTATTATGAATACAGTAATATGTATTTACTTAATTCTATGACTTACAAATACAAATGCATTATTTGCATATGTTTGAGTCTGTCATATACAAATACAAATGTATCGTTTGATACAAATATATTATTTATATTTTGATCGATGATTCTGCAGTGAGTATATACAACTACATCATTTGAATTACTATATAAATAAGTATATGCATCATTTGTATTTGCTTGAGTCTGTCATATACAAATACAAATGTATTATTTGTATTGGATAGTTCTGCAATGAGTGTATACAACTGCATCATTTATATTTATATACACTTGATACAAAGTGAATACACAATGAATGGATACACTTGATATAATTTTATTCATTGATACAACTTGATATAACTTGGTACAATTGGATTTGTTGATACAAATTATATTCATTGATACATTTCTATTGGTTGATAGAAATTGTATTTGTTGATAGAGTTCTGATACATTTGTATTTGTTGATACAAATTGTACTCGTTTATATAATTATATTTGGTGATATAACCAATAAAACTTGATGCAATTGTATTGGTTGATACATCTTATATTTGTTGATACTAAATACAGAGAGAGAGAGAGAGAGAGAGAGAGAGAGAGAGAGAGAGAGAAAGAGAGAGAGAGAGAGAGAGAGAGAGAGAGAGAGAGAGAGAGAGAGGTGAAAATACAAAATAGAAAAAGGCAGAGAGAGAGGTGATAATAAAATATACAAAGAGCTAGGGAGAGAGATTGGAAAATATAAAATACAAAGAGGGAAAGAGAGATGAAAATATAAAATACAAAGAGGGAGAGGGAGATGAAAATATAAATACAAAGAGGGAGAGGGAGAGAGAGAGAGAGAGAGAGGTGAAAATATAAAATACAAACATGGAGAGAGAGTTGAAAATATAAAACACAAAGAGAGGGAGAGAGAGAGAGGTGAAAATAGCAAAATACAAAGAAAGAAAGAAAGAGAAAGAGAGAGATGAAAATACAAAAATATACAAAGAGGGAGAGAGAAAGAGAGGTGAAAACACAAAATACAAAGAGAGATAGAGAAAGAGAGAGAGAGAAAGAGAGGTGAAAATACAAAATACATAGAGGGAGAGAGAGAAGGAGAAAAATAAAGAGGAAGAGGTGAAAATACAAAAAAAAAAAATGAGAGAGAGAGAGAGAGAGAGAAACAGGGAGAGAGGCTGTAACACCCCGTCCATTCCCGAACCTATTTTCGTACATAACATTTATGGAATTATTTAAACATGAGATTGTGGGGGTATTATACATGTAATTAGTTGGGCTAAATTAATTTTGTGCCATTGGGTGATAGTGACGCGACTGATTGATCGAGTATTGGGATTAATAGAAGTAATGAACATGGTTCCACACATCCAGGTTGGAGGTCTATTCACATTGATTATTCTCTTATGCTTACTTTCTTGGAAGTACTTATGTATTACCATAGTTTCATCTGGCCTTGCATACTCAGTGTTTTATTCGTACTGACCCCTTTTGGGGGATTTACCTTACATGCTGCAGGCCCAGGTGTTGGTAGATCTCCGCAGTAGGTGACGAGGTATCCACGGATTGTTGGTGAGCTCCCGTTGTTTCGGGGCTTCCCAAGTTGCATATGTTCATTAGATTTTGTCATTTGTACATATTGTATAGATATGGTTATGGTCATGTATCTATTAGAGGCTTTGTAGACATATGTGGGAAGGTGAAAGTAAAAGACGTACATTCATTATGACATAATGGCCATAACGGCCAAGTTTCATATATTGCACATATTGTCATGACTTCCTCCAATTATATTTAATTACATGAAAGAAGATAATATGCATACGCGAACATACATATGAGAGTACATGAGCAAAGATTGGTTCTCTCGGGCCATATCGGCTTCGGGTGCCAATCACGTCCCGATGGGATTCGGGGCGTGACAGAGGCGAGAGATTGAGGAGAATGAAGGAGAGAGATTTGCTTAGCATCTCAAATAGTAGCTATAGATTGTAAATACTAAACTATAGCTATAGAATCTCCCAATTAAGCTCAAACTACAGTCGATTTTTGAAATTTTACCTTTTTATTTTGCTTAATTCAGCCTAAATTAGTACTCCCCCTGTCCCAATTTATCTGACTTACTTTTCTTTTTAGTCAATTCCAAAAAGAATGACACATTTCTACATTTAGTAATATTTTAACTTTAAAATACTCATTTTATCCTTAATGAAATGATTTATAGTCACACAATCATTTAAGACTTATTTTAGACCTACAAATTTCAAAAGCCTTTCTTTCTTTCTTAAACTTCGTGCAAGTCAAACTAACTCACATAAATTGAGACGGAGGGAGTAACTAAAAGAAATTGGTCGGTCGAGTATATTGAAGAAGGTTAGGCTTCACAAGTTTTGAACCGTTTCCATTCAGCTTGAACCAAATAGAAACAACTGAAGTCCACTAATAATTTTTCTTTTTTAAAACTTTAATTATATTCTAGGCAGAATTTTACTTTTATCATTATGTTTAGATTGTTAGGCTTAGTCAAATAAGAGGGGGAAAGTTGTATGAAGGAGTCATGAGTTAAGCTAATGTAACACCCGTAAACTTCCGAACGCATGCGACTACCTTAATATTGATGGAATTATTTAAACTTGCTAAAGTTGGTGCAAGACTCATGAATGTTAATGGACCAAATTTAATCTTGTGAGTGTGGGCTCAAATTAAAGCCCAAGTGAAACAAGAAAGGCATGGCCCAAAGGGGAATTTGACCCATTCTTTCTTGACCAAGAAAATCCATCAATTATTGACTAATTGGTTGGCTAAATATGACCTTAAAGGCTATAAAAGGGCAAGAAAAATCAGATTTTTATCACATAAGCCACCTTGCCATTTCTTACATTTTCTAGACATTTCCAAGAGCCAAAAAGAAACCCTTTTCAAGCTTAAGGCAACCACACTTGTTTTGCCAAGATCATCACTTGGTAAGTATTAGTAAGTATTTATTCTTGTGGTTTAATATATTATGTGCATAAGAGATGGTATGGGTTTTGATGGTTATGTCTAAAAGGGTTGATTAGGGCACTTTTGCTTATGTGACACAAGTTGTGTTATTTTGGTGATATGAACTTGGAAGTGGCCTTGTGGTCTTGAAAGAAGTGAGATTGATGGTTTGAACATCAACATGTATGATATGGTTATGCCCTAAGTTGATTTCTCTTTATGTGTTATTTTTGGAAATTGTTGTTATGGAAAAAGTGTACGGAATTGGTGACGTAATGAGAGGAAAATCTGATTTTTATTCAAAGGAATACACAACACATTTCTAGAAATTTCCCAAAATTTCTCTCAACTCTTAAAGAACCCTAAGCCAACTTTTGGAGCAAGATCATCATTTTTCAAGCTTAGGTAAGTGATTATTCTTATGGATTAATATATTATATGCATGAGAAAGTATGTAAATCATGTTGGATATGCTTGGAAGGGTTGAATATGGCACTTTGTGTTTTTTTGTAAAAGATGTGATATCCATGGGATTTACACTTGCAATATGCCTTGTGATTTTGATGAAAGAGCATGGTATGGATGAAATAGCAACATGTATGGTGTGTTATGTTATTAAACTTGTTAATTTCATATAAGTGTAAATTATGGGATTTTGGCCGATTTGTTGTTGTGAGGTGTATTGAAGTAATTTGATGGAATAATTGTGATGTTGTGGTGATGAAGAGTGGAAAGTATGAACTTGGTGTGACATGCTAATGGTTTATGATATTTTGGTCAATGTTGGGAATATTGTGGGATTATTAGTATGATAATTTCATCAATGGTATTGTCAAGGGGGAAATGACAATTTTAAAGGCAAACATGTAATTCATTGACGTCATATGCATTTGTAAGGTGGTTGGTGGTTAATGTAAATTCCGTTATGTATTTGTATTGTAGAGTGAAACATAAGGAAGGAGCGGGACTATTGTGTTCACGTATAGGATTGAGTATTCATATTGAGAATACGAGGTATGTAAGGTTCCTCTTTCCGTAGCCTTCTGCAGCATATAGTGTACACCTTGTTATGGTACTTACTCATTCCCGAAGTGTCCTAAGGCATTTCATTTCATGTTATCATCTAGTGTTAATCACATATACCTTATTCTTGATTATTGTCATTCATGTATTACATAGTTATGGACATGGTTCCAAGTTCCAATAATGTTATGTTCCAAAGCTTCCAATAATGTTACAATTACAAAGTATCAATCTCATGAGCGTAAAGGCATAAAGTAAGCATCTACGTGTTTCCAATAATGATATAATCATCGAATGAACTTTTCTCAAGATTAAAGAAGTAATGTTGTGAAGAGAAGTGATGTGTTCTTGGGTGGTATCCCATGGGGTTAAAATACCTCGCATGGGTCGATCCCAATATCTACGGGTGGTATCCCATGGGGTTAAAATACTTCGCATGGGTCGATCCCGCTATTACGGGTGGTATCCCAGGGTCAAAAGAAAAGCCTAGCATGGGTCGATGCCGAAAACTGTTGATTACCCACTGATCAGCTTGGGGCCCGGGCATTGTAAGAATGGAAGAATGAATTGTGAATGAAGAGGTGAACGATGAAGGGATGAATGAGCATAAAAGTAAAAGAAGCAATCCATCTAATGTACATATTTCCATACATATAGAGTGATGGCTTATCCATGTTGGTTTTTTTTACTTATATTTGATTCCATTAAAGTTTTGATGTATCATAGAGTTTCTTATGGCCTTACATACTCAGTACATTCTTCGTACTGACCCCTTTGGGGGAAATTTACCTTACTTGCTGCAGGCACAGGTACTAGTAGACCTCCGCAGTAGGTTGCGGATCTTTTGCCGATCTTTGGTGAGCTCCAGTTGGTTCGGGGCTTCCCGGGTCTCTTGTGTACATTTATTTTGATACTGTAGTGTTGTGTAATGTGTGTACTCTTGTTAGAGGCTTTTGTAGACCGATGTGGGTATACGAACGAAGAGTTGTATGTCCACCTTAACTTGATGGCCCTAACGGCCAAGTTTCTTATATGTATATATATAATGCTTCATGATTTTCGCTCTTAGCATCTTATGTCTTTACGTGGTGGTAATGTTTCTTATGGCATGCATATGATTGGGTATGAGTAAAGATTGGTTCTCTCGGGCCATATCGGCTTCGGGTGCCAATCACGCCTCGTTGGAACTCGGGGTGTGACAGCTAGATTCTATTTGACTTGTAATAATACACACATTGTACAATATATTATTCATTCAATATTCAGAAAAAGAAAAGCTTCTTCAAACTATCTTTAATTTTGTCAAAACAACCTAAAATATTACAACAACAGTTGGTTAGCAGTGAGATTGAGCTCTGATACCATGATAAGAAATGTGTCTTGGCTTTGATACCATGATAAGAAAGGGTACATGAAATTATTTTTTATTTTTGCCTATATATGTCAATCTCACTCATTTAAAAAAAAATATTTAATGTGCATCAAATGTTGAGGGTGAATGTGTTGGATATATAGGTACCATTTGAGTTTCTCTATATAATAAAGAAATCCCATTCAGTTTTCTTCATATTTGATTCCTAATTCCCTACCTACTCAAACTTTTTTGTTACTCATTTATTTTTTTATTTTTATATGACATTATTTTTCATTAGTCATTCCCTCTTTAGGTCCCTTGACTCCACTGCCATCTCTCAGAGAATATCATTAGTTTTTTATAAGCACATTTTTAATTTCTTAAGATTTTCTTGTCCCCATCTCTTTTTTTTCTACAGTTAACTAAATACTCCCTCCGTCTCAATTTATCTGAGTTAGTTTGACTTGGCACGAAGTTTAAGAAAGAAAGAGAGACTTTCAAAACTTGTGGTCTAAAATAAGTTATAGATATTTGTGTGGTTATAAATCATTTCATTAAGGGTAAAATGGACATTTAAAGCTAAAATGTTACTAAAGGTAGAAATGTGTCATTCTTTTTTAGACTGACTAAAAAGAAAAGTGAGTCATATAAATTGGGACAGGGGTAGTATAATTTTATATAGATAAAAAATGAGGGATAATAATTGGAACACAAATGCGGTGATAAAAAATTATAATATTAATAGAGTTAGCTGTTAACTTAGGCTCGGAAACTTTTAAAAATTATGATTGGAAGTTTCTTGACATACCAGTAAGGAAGGATTATTCTGACATTTCCTCAACAGTACTCAAGTAATGTCACGTGTCTAAAGTCTAACACTGAGATCGAGGATAATTGATGTTAGACCAAAAATTATGACAAGCGTATACCGACTAGGTGAAGAGCTGTGACCGGGAGGAAAAGGTCTTGTGAAAGCAGTGTCATCGATATTCGATCTATGAAATAGTCCTCGGCATACTGAGACATCTTCGGTCCTTGATACACTAGTGGCATGAACTCTAATTTTTTGCCGAACCATGATCGGAGACTCTATTATGGGTCAAACTCTGATTAAGTCGACGCTTCCATGTCTTAAATCTCAACTAGTCCTTGTACCATACCCGAATTTTAGCCCATACAATGACTATGATTTTTCAATTTCTTTTTACATACTTCTTTTAGAAGCATAATCAAGCTCCTTCTATAGTAGTGAAATTATATGTTGTTTACCCATTAGGTTACACTGACATCATTTAATATCAATTTTTAACATGTAACCTTCTTAATAATTGCTAGAAGCTAAGGGGTGCTCGACTTAAATGTTTTATGAAAAATTAGAGAGTTAAAAAGTTAAGCGTAACAAATATCAGTTAGCAACCCATAAAAGTTTTAGCCTCGATTAATCGTCTCTTCTCCTCAACCGTGCCATCATTTCCAACAAGAGCACGATATTTATCTTTTCTGGTAAAATTAGTATACTCATAAGAAAAAGCGCACTACTTTTACTTAGTCGAATAAGAAAGAGGAACGTAACTTGGGAGAGTTGGCAAAAGAGACACTTTTAAAACTTAATTTGACAAAAAGACACTCAAAAAATTAGAAAAAGAGACACTTTACTTGGCCCATAAAAAAAAGTGACAACCCTAGCACACAAGTTTTAAAATGTGTACTTCAGCCCTTAAATTTAAAAAAATAGAATATATCCCAAATCTTTCAAAACAAGCTCCCTATTTCTTGATTTTCAGCTCATTTTTTGGTGATTTTTTGACTTTTTTCGAGCAACCATTGGTTCATCTATTTCTCCGCTGGTCTATTTAAGAAACCTAGAGGTCTATTTTACACCCACTTTCATCTTCTTCAACAAGCACAAAACACTACAACAATGGAAAGAAGGGGTTATAATCTCCGACCTATACACACAATGCAAACCACCTACAACCAAGATCTGCTCAGGATGAGGAGCGACCTGGATTTTCTCTTTCAGGGCCTCGCCGCTAATCAGTTTCGCCTGGAGATGGAGCTCCGGCGGATGACCCCACTTCCTTCGAGCCATAACAGAGAGGCTTCGTCTGGACCCCAACGACCTCATCATCCCCCCAACATTCTGTAGTGTAGTGTAGTATAGTTTTTTTTTTATTGTTGCTTATAGTTCATTGCAAAAGCTTTCATGGTGGATTGATTTTATAAATGAAAGTTTCCTTTTTTACTAGATTTTGTCCATGTTTATATCTATGTAATAGCAATGAACTTTAAAGTTGAATATAATATGTTCCTTTTCTGTTCAAATATTGTGTTGAATTTTTGTTCAAATTCCTTGTACTATATTTCATTTCTGTTCAATTCTGTGTTTAAGATTTATATGAAATGATCGGTGCTAGACCATTTTCATGGTATTCAATAAACCCTAAAGATTATTTTAGCCTACACACCATATGCCCAAAAAGAGGCGAACTAATTATACATTTGACTAAATTGACAAAGTTCAGAACATTCAAAAAATACTAGACTATGTGAATATTTTATCATACGCTGATGTCATTGTTGATATAATAAAATGTACAATACATTATTGATTATCTTGTTGGTCGATAATTGACCATAGAAAGGGTCCATTCTCGACTGATTGAATATATGAACAAGTTAAAATTACAACTAAAAAAGGGGGAAATTAATTAAAATTTAAAAAAAGTAGGCCAATTAACACCATCCAAACATTTTAAAGCAATTTAGCTACATCTATTGCGACTCTATGTCATTTTTGAACATGTTCAAGTGATATTCAAGGCATGCAATTGTCCTAAATCACTAAGATTGGACTAAAAAGGAGGAAATAAAATAAAATAAAATAAAATAATTTAACATCATTCAAGCAACGCAAAACAACTAAATCACATAATATGTAAGTACGCCACAATTCGACACATGATCTAATGAGTGAAAGGAAGGGTGATGCTTGTGAGTGTTCATATGACAAGTAATGTTTAAGAACAAGTAGTCCTTCTCAAAGCATACGTTTGTGCTAAGTAATTGGTTGATATTACCATTGCTCTTCCTTACACTCATTAGATCGGATGTCCAATTGTTGTGTACTCTAATATGATGTTATTTAGTTGTTTTGCATGGATTGGATGATGTTTAGTTAATTTATTTTGTTTTATTTTTTTTCACCCTTTTTGGGGGCCATCTTACTTGGGAATAGGCTCAATCGGTTGAGACTTGACCCTTTGTAAAGACTCGTATCAATGCATAGATTAATCTATATTTTGTAGGTATACAATATAACCAGAGGTCTATGTCACACCAGAAACATAATATATACGAGATAATGTTTTAGCTCTAGCATCTACCATGTGAGTCTATTCCTAAGAAAGATGGGCCCCAAAAAAGGGTGAAATAAAATAAAATAAAATAAATTAACTAAACATCATCCAATCTATGCAAAACAACTAAATAGCATCATATTAGAGTACACAACAATTGGACAACCGATCTAATGAGTGTAAGGAAGAGCAATGGTAGTAACAAGCAATTACTCAGAATAAACATATGCTTTGAGAAGGACTACTTGTTCTCAAACATTACTTGTCATCATATGAACACTCACAAGCATTACCCTTCATTTCACTCATTAGATCATGTGTTCAATTGTTGTGTACTCACATATTATGTGATTTAGTTGTTTTGTGTTGCTTGAATGTTGTTAATTTATTTTATTTTATTTTATTTTCTCCTTTTTAGTCCAATCTTAGTGATTTAGGAAAATTGCATGCCTTGAATATCATTTGAACATGTTCAAAAGTGATATGGAGTCCCAATAGATGTAGCTTAATTACTTTAAAATGTTTGGATGGTGTTAATTGGCCTACTTTTATTATATTTTAATTAATTTTCCCCTTTTTAGTCATAATTTTAACTTGTTCATCTATTCAATCAGTCGAGACTCGACCTTCTAATCAATCGCGTATCGATGAATTGATTAATCTACAATACACTACAAGATACATATAATTGATAAGGGCATAAGCATATGATATACCGTGTGCATAGTGTATTATATATTGAAAGTTCAAAACTATATCAATTTTAGGAAGCCCCAGATGCAACTTGTTTAAAATCATAGCCCTTTTAGACTGTATAAGGGAATGGTTTATAATAAACCACTGTTATCGATTGTGGACCACATAAACCTACTTTAGACCACCTTCGACGTAAATGATAAACCATTCGTATGGTCAACAAACATGCCCCAACGGTCAAAAAATACAGTCTCCAACGATTATATTTTTTAAAGCACTACTATATAAATGAGTGGGACCTTTTTGAACTCCTCCATGTTCTTTTATTCATTCATTTCTCATTATATTTCACTAAAAAAAATGTCTCAGTCATCTCAAACATCCAAAAATACTTATATTTGTCACTGCGGTAATCCCGCTATTTTAAAGACATCGCGAACCGACAAGAACCCAGGTCAAAAATTCTAAAACTGTGTTGTTGGAAAGGTGAGTTTTTAAAAAAAAATTATACGTTAATAAATAAAATTTCCTAATTTGTCGTCGTTATTTTAGGATAATGGAGGATGCTCTTTTTTTTAAGTGGATTCCTTCCTAATTCGAGGAATCAAAATTTCAAGGCGTCGCAAATTTTGAAATATTGGAAAGGCTCAGAGAATCTGAAGAAAATAAGGATCTACTTATGACATTATTTAGAGAATCGAAACACAAGATAGACCATTTAAAAGGATTGTTGAAAGTTGTCGAAGTAGAGAAGGATCAACTTAAGCGGAGGTTGGCTATGGCAGAAGAAAAAGAGAACGACCTAAAAATTATGTTGTATGATTTACTATTAGTATTGGCTTTTTGGAAAGGTGTAACTGGGGTGTAATGGGAATGTGGGATTGAATGTATTTTGCATGCTTTGCTTTTAATTGTGTCTACTTTACGTTTTAGTAATCGACTACTCTAGACTTATATTATATATGTTTTGCCTTTTATTCATCGACTACTTACAATTGTGTTATATATGCTTTACCTTATATTCAGAGTCTTTAATCAACGATGACAACCATCTATAAATATTGACATTGATTATATAAATTTTAAAACATTTATAATAAACATACTAAAAAGTATCATATTATATCATAAAACAGTTTCATAAGGAAAATTTTTCATCTTTACACATCCAAAACTAAAAAACATAAATTGTTAGTCTCCATCATTTTCTAATAAAAATTTCATTGTCTCATCCTCTGTTTCTGGTGCGTTCTTTTTTTCTTCTTGTTCTTCTTCTTTCTCATCTTCATCTTCTTGTGTCTTCTTTTTTCCTGCTTCTTGGTCTTTTTGTTCTTCTTCTTCTGTTGCTGCCTTGGTTTTTGCTTCTTCTTCTTTCTCTCCTTCTTCTGCTAGTGCTTTTTTTTCTCCTTCTTAATCTTCTTCCTCTGATGTGCTCTTTACTTTCACTTTTTCTTCTTCTGCTGCTTTCTCTCCATCTTCTTCTTTGTTTTCTTCTTTAAAAAAAACTTTCTTATTTTTTTCTTCTTCATCTTTGTTGCCTTCATCCTGGTTGTCCTTCTCTTCATCAGCTAGTTCATTGAGGATCATCAACTCATCAGCATTGACGGAGGCCTATTTCAGAACTGCTACTTCAAGGAGCACTTCTTTAATACCGTTTTCATCGCGGATAGTCCTCACTGTTGAATGCTCACTAGGGAGTTGCACACCTGCATTAAGAAATATTTAAGGTCTATAATAAACTATTGTATCTGTAAATGAAGCATGACATAGATTCTATTATGACAAACAATGATTATATAAAATAAACAACTCCTATAATAAACGAAAAAGATATTACCTAATATGCAACTCCTATAATAAATAGAATAGATATTACGTTGTTCTTCTTCTTCTTCTTCTCCTTTTCTACTCTCCTTAATTTTTTTTCTTTGATGTAGTCAGACATATCCTTCATTGCCTCCTCTAGTCTAATTATGCACTCTTCCAGATTCTCGGCCATCGGTCTCTTCCCCGCTACTCTCCATATACTTGTCCCCGCACTTTGAGTGACATGTCTCGACACAAGATTTCCATCCAAACCCCGATCATCGTACAGGTCCTCACCATCTAACGATGAGGTGATCACGGTGACACCATGCAAATGGGCCTTCAAGCCATCAATGAATGGGTCATTCACCTCGTTTGTGAATGCTTCAAATTTCATCATGTATTTCTGCTTCATTTCACGTATCGTTGAGACGAGGTACGGTTGCACTCTCTTGAGACAAATAGGAAAATACAATTATTAAGAAACTCATTTTTGTTAGTAAATAATAAGAAAATAAATAATTTCATACTTTTGTGCTCCATTCGTTCACGTATGGATCACCTTCGATCAATTTATCACCTTTCAAAGTGTGCCTTCTGAGTAACTGGGGAATGGACAGCGGGTCTTCTTTTGATTTTCCATTTCCCTTGCCGAGCTGGGAAATTGCTTCGTATATCTAAATCTATGGTCAAAAAGAAAAATAAATAAATCAATCAGTTTATTATATATATATCATAAATAAATGCCAGTATATAATAAACTAATTAAAATATGGATAATCAATACCAGGAATGCCCAGGGAAATCTGTAGAGTGCGTACGATGAAACTCCCTTATTCACTTATGTTTGCTTCTGCTTAGTGAAGTCTATTCGCTTCCTCAGATAGTCTAGAGTCAATATGAATAACTCTTTACCCTAAGGGTATCTCTCAAAGAAGCGCAGGTTATCCACCATCTTCATTATATCTGCGTCCACGGATTTCGATCCATCTCGTGCAAGCAACATGCAGTGCACGAACCAAACCAAGCAGTATTTGAACTTGTCTTCATTGTCCAGCCTACCACCTCTAACAAGCTTCAGCAATCTGTTTCTAGAAATACTCTTCTTTTTTGCAACCCTTTTGAGAAAATCCTCACCCTCCTTCATGACTTTGAGATATTTTGAATCATGGGGATATCGACCACAATTTAACCCCGTGATTAGAGCAAACTCCTTCAGGCCAAAACATACCGGCCTATCGTTGATGCAGAATCACATTTCACTCATCATGTTGTCATTCTTAACTCGACGGAGAAGTGTAAAGTGGACAAGTTGTCCAGTGAACTTCAAATGTTCTGGAAAGTCCCATAAGCAGCCAAAACAGGATTCCTTGAACCTTGACTTGAGATGTTTATCAACTTCGACTTGTTTGAAATCATAAAACAACCTCAATCAAGACCCAACGGATATCTTATATGGAAAGGATCCAACTGTAACACCCCGTACTTTTATAACCTCACTTGATACCTTGGAATTATATCTACATAAGTGTTGAGATGCCATGCATATGTGTTTTATAGTGTCATTGGTGAAACCTTTGATATCGGACTTAACATGTGCGATTAGATCTTCGTAGGAGGTGTGTTGTGATTTCGTGGAGCATTTGGGTAAGAACTCGTACACATTCTAACCTCATTTGGTGACTTTAAGTCATGTTTACTTGATGGTTAAGATGACTAAGTAAGTATTTTGTAGTGTTTTGATAAGGGATTGGACGATACGTAAACATTGGATAAGTGGCCGAAAATTTCAGCAAAGTGCTGAAACTTGCGCCACTACCCTGTTTCAGGGGTGTGGCGCAAGCCACCTGCAGGCTGAAGATTCAGAGGGCAGTGGATTCTTGCGCCACTGCCTTGTTTTTCAGCAGTGGCGCAAGGCACAACAATTATGCCCTTCCGGAGTAGTTTCGTAACGCAATTCTACGACGATTTCTAGATGGTTTCTTTTGGTTCTTTGGAGTTATTTGAGCATTGTTAAAGATTCAAACACTTCAGAGTTACATGTTTGCCTTTAAACATGTCATTTCCCCTCGACAAAACCATTGATCATACTATTATTCCCAAAATTCCATAATATTTCCAACATTGACCAACACATGATAATTGATACATTTCACCACAACACTTCTCCTTTACACTTTCTTATCCATAACACATCACAAATAACCCATCGAATGACCTTAATTCAACTCATAACACATATCGGCCAAAATCCCACAATTTACACTTTTAGAAAAATAACAAGTTTGGGACCATAATAACACCATACATGTTGTTATTTTATCCATACCATACTTTTTCATCAAGACCACAAGTCATAATCCGAATTACAATCCCATGGATTTCACATCTTTTACCAAAACACAAAACACCATATTCAACACTTCCAAGCATAACCAACATGATATACATAATCTCTCATGCTCATAATATGTTAAAGTACAAGAATAATCACTTACCCAAGCTTGGAAGATGGTGATCTTGCCCAAAAATACCTTAGGGTTTTTGGGAGTCAAAGAAGTATTCTTGAGATTTTTCTAGAAAAAAGATAGAAAAAAGCATGTGTGTTTTGCTTCAATAAAATCTGATTTTTGGGTCCCTTATATAGTGCTCAAGTCATCCTTAGCCATTTGGGAGCAATAATGGAGTGGTCATGGCAAGAATGGGTCAAATGACCCATTTGGGCCAAGTCTTTTATTCCATTTTGGGCCTATACGAGTGAAAGATAATGATGTGAAACCATTAACTCCACAGTCAGTACCGGTAGTCAATGAATTTCTTGATGTATTTCCAGAGGATCTTCCAGGTTTACCCCCAGAACGAGAAGTGGAATTCGGCATCCCAAATTGTCAACAAGTGAAAGTGGAACATCAGAAACCGGAAGGTTATATGCAGTGCCTTAATCTTCCAGTTTGGAAATGGGATATGATTAATATGGATTTCATTATGGGTTTGCCTCGTACATTGCGGAAGTTTGATTCTATATGGGTCATAGTGGACCGACTTACCAAGTCAGCGCATTTTCTACCTGTCAAGACGACCTATACGGCTGAGGATTATGCGAAGTTGTATGTGAAGGAGATAGTACGATTGCATGGTATTCCACTTTCTATCATATCAGACAGAGGAGCACAGTTCACAGCACACTTTTGGAAATCTTTTCAACGGAGATTGGGTACTCAGGTGAATTTGAGTACGGCTTTCCATCCTCAAACTGATGGACAAGCAGAACGTACCATTCAGACACTTGAAGATATGCTACGAGCATGCATGTTAGATTTTCAGGGCAGTTGGGATGACCATTTGCCTCTTATTGAATTTGCTTATAACAATAGCTATCATTCAAGTATTCAGATGGCACCTTATGAAGCATTGTACGGAAGAAAATGTAGATCACCAATTGGGTGGTTTGAAGCAGGTGAAACTGCCTTACTTGGGCCGGATATGGTGCACCAGGCTATGGAGAAAGTCAAAGTGATCCAACAGCGATTACAAACGGCCCAGAGTCGGCACAAGTCCTATGCTGATGTTAGGAGAAGAGGACTTGAATTTTCCATAGGTGATTGGGTATTCCTAAAGGTGTCACCGATGAAAGGGGTAATGCGGTTTGGAAAGAAAGGGAAATTGAGTCCACGTTACATAAGCCCATATGAAATCATTAGAAGAATTGGGCAAGTCGCGTATGAGTTGGCACTACCCCAGGAATTTTCCTCAGTCCATCCGGTATTTCATGTGTTGATGCTTCGGAAATGCATAGGAGATCCGTCTCGTATTGTTCCCGTAGAGGATGTTCAAGTTACAAAGGAGCTCACTTATGAAGAAGTGCCCATTGCTATCCTAGATCGACAAGTAAAGAGATTGAGAAATAAAGACATAGCATCCGTAAAAGTCCTTTGGAGAAACCAACAAGTAGAGGAGATCACATGGGAAGCGGAAGAAATGATGAAATCCAAGTATCCCCATTTATTTCAAATGGACCAAGAAGTACACAGTGCGGAGGTGGAACAATAACAAGTAAGTATTTAAGAGCATTATGTATATAGGTATGTTAAAGTAAAGATGCATTTGTTGTGTATAAGACATGTTGTTAACATTCGAGGACGAATGTTTCTACGGGGGGAAGAATGTAACACCCCGTACTTTTATAACCTCACTTGATACCTTGGAATCATATCTACATAAGTGTTGAGATGCCATGCATATGTGTTTTATAGTGTCATTGGTGAAACCTTTGATATCGGACTTAACATGTGCGATTAGATCTTCGTAGGAGGTGTGTTGTGATTTCGTGGAGCATTTGGGTAAGAACTCGTACACATTCTAACCTCATTTGGTGACTTTAAGTCATGTTTACTTGATGGTTAAGATGACTAAGTAAGTATTTTGTAGTGTTTTGATAAGGGATTGGACTATACGTAAACATTGGATAAGTGGCCGAAAATTTCAGCAAAGTGCTGAAACTTGCGCCACTACCCTGTTTCAGGGGTGTGGCGCAAGCCACCTGCAGGCCCCATCGGGGCGTGACACCAACATCATCCATGACTGTGGCGAGGTCGTACCTTTTTCCAGAAATAAACCTTGCATAGTGGGGCAAGATCAATTCTTCCTCATCTTCTTTCTCTATCCTACACTCCATTTCCTGATCACTACAGTTCCTATTCTCCGACTCATTGACTACCCGTTTATTTTTTTGGGAGCCCTCTCAGATTCTTCGACTTTGCGTTTATTACCAGTGCTGGTCTTTACACCCCTATCTCTAGCCATTTTTTATGATCTACGTACGAAAAATAATTGAACAATCAATTGTCATATAAAAAACTACCTGATCGACCTAACAGTCTATTAACAAAACAACAGCACAAACAGATGAATGTACAATCAAACAAGAAAAAAAATATCTAAAACACCATTACTGTCAAGAACAGCTAAAAATCAAACCCAGAAATCAAATAATACCTAAGCAATTGAACGGTCAATTAACAAAAAAACAACAATGTATGAGTCAAACCACAAGAACAGGTATTAAAAACACCATTAGGTTGAAGAAAAGTTGGAAAAAAAACTCATATTTCTACGCACAATAATCGATGAAAATCAAAAAAAATCATACATGCAATCGAAAACAATAATCAAAAACCAACAAAAATACATCAAGAATCAAACGAATTTCAACTTAAAAACAGAGATTTTCAGTGAAATCAAGCCCCATTTTTTAAAAAAAATTCAATTTTTTGAGGTCAAAATCAACAAAATTGTCACAAACCCAAAGTCCAAAATGCAAAAAATCCCATCAATATGGAGCACAAAATGATGGGAAGATGGAGAGAACTTACCTAAGTTGAAAGAGGAACGACCTTTGACCTTTGGAGAAGAGAAAAATTGAAAATGGTGGCTTAGTGTTAGAACCCCAGCTTGATGGTTCGGATGACGTGGGCTTGGCTAGGGATTTACATGATCAACCTAGACAAGACCAAATGGTAAGGACAAAGGTTAGGTTTGCTTGAAACCAGTCTGTCGACATGGCTATGTCAGCATGGCATGGCGTGTCTCGGCAGGGCATGGAAAGACCTTGGCAGTGGCGTCGCTAAGGCATGACAAGGGCTGGCAAGCTAAGACGGGACAATGCTAATGCCGATTTAGGCTAAGGCAAGTCATGTTGCGGAGGCATGGCTAAGACAAGGCAAGTTGGGCTAGACATGGCTCGAACAAGGCGGCTTGGATGCTGACGAGACAGTGGCATGGGCGAGTGCACAAACGCCCAGGGCCCAGGTGCGAAATTGGCACAAGAGCTGCCAAGGATGTGCTGGCACTGGGCATGTGCCTTGCACATGATGACTGTTGGGCAGTTGTAACCGCCTTGGACAGATGGTTTGGCTTTGTTGCTGATTGTAATTTAAATTTGAATTCGAATTTAAGATAGGGCCTATCAGTTGGAGATGTCAATTGGATTAGGATAAGGGCATGTGTTGTGCATGTGCCTGCCATATGACAGAAGCTGTGGCCTATAAATAGGCACAGGTAGGCTGTCTCAAGGGAAGATTTGGCTATGTTAGTCAGATTTTTGTAAGGCTGAGTTGTGTGCTTCTTTGTGGCACGAGTTAAATACAAAGTTGGGACTTGTTCCTGTATATGCTTGTGTCCTTCTAAATTCGTGAGCCTAGATAAACTAAGGATTGAGTGAAAAAAGTAAGGGCTGAAGCCATAGTAAGTGTGGCTACCATAGTAGGTGCGAACAAACAGGTTGACCCCCTATCACTTGGAGAATTGAAAGCGGGAAAGTCGAAGAGGTGAAGAGAAGAGAAGGGAGAGAAAATTAAATGAAGGGTATTTTAATGAAAAATGAAGGGTGAAAAGTATTTAAAAAAGACTTAAGGGGTATCAACAACTTTTTACACTTTACAAATCAACCCATACCCCACATCTTTTCTATTTTCTCTCCCCAAACCTTAAAAAATAAACCAAAAAGAAAACTGATGTCTCTTTCTCCAAATAAGTTATTAGGGTATATTTTTGTCAAATCTTCTCAAGAAACAGTAACCTTAAGACCCCACAAACATCGAAAGCTACCAATGCAAAATAAGCAAAAGTGGTTCTACTACTTAGTAAAGTTCCATTCAAGTCAGCTACTACTATATCTTTTCTCGCCCTTTCGATGTACACTTCTCAATAGTGGGAAATGTTGTTATCCCCATTTTAATTTGCACCTATATATATGCTTGAAATTTACTCTTTGTGTAATCTAAGAACAATGACCCCAAAAAAAAAGAAAAAAAAAGGCAGGTATGAGTTAGAGAAGATCCCTAAGAAGAATATCTTTAATGATTGGAGTGGTATTCCATTTAGCATTTGATAATTGAAACAACTTGTTGAATTAAGTTACCCCTTCTTCGGAAATTTTTATGAAGCAGCATAAGGTAGGCTAGTTAGCCTACGAAAACAAAGAAATTAACAATTGTGAGCTCTTAGTCTAATTCATTAAATTATAATATCAGTGTTATATTTCAACAAAATAAAGAAAAACAAATATTATTATTAATTCTTATTATCCCCTTTGACTAGAACTATACCGCAAAAAAAAAAGGGATAATTTCAAATATGTACAAAAAAGTAAATAATTTACAACAAAAATAGCCAAGTTTTTGTTTTCAACAAAAATAGCAATTAGGTCATTTTCTTCCTTTTTCTTTTCTTTTTTCAGCAATTACTTTTAAAAAAAAAAATCTTTTTTCTTTGTTTTTTTTTCCTGCATTTTTCTTTATTAAAAAAAAAACTTTTTTCATTTTTTTTCCAAACTTTTTCCATACAATTTTTTTTCATGTATCAATATTGTATAAATGGTGTATAAACATGTATATATGATGTACAAATAGGTATGTAGTGTATATGCAATGTATCGATCTTGCATAAATAGTTATGTAGTGTATATGTATTGTATTATTATTGTATAAATAATGCATAAACGTGTATCAATATTGTATAAATGGTGTATAAACATGTATATATGATGTACAAATAGTAATGTAGTGTATATGTAATATATCGATATTGTATAAATGAGTATCGATATTGTATAAATAGTTATGTAATGTACGACATTGTATAAATGGTGTACAAGCGTGTATCAATATTATATAAATAGTATATAGACGTGTATCAATATTGTATAAATAGGTATGTAATGAATTGACATTGTATGAATGGTGTATAATCGTGTATCGATATTATATAAATAATTATGTAATGTATCGATATCGATATTTATTTGACTATCATGTGTTCCCATCTTAATAAATAAAAGTATAAACCAAAAAAATAAAACAACATAAATATTTATTTTTTCCACAAAAGAAGTGAAACAATTAGAAAAGAAAAAACATTTTTTAAAAAAAATTAAACAATGATTTTTTTTATTTAATAGCACAGCAAAAAAAAACAATTTAAAAGTTTTTTTTTTTAATTTGAAAGAAAATGGGCCAAATGGCCGATGATGCCAGTGAAGGAATGAAATGGCAGGTTGCCATGCTTGTTGTAATTCATTTGGCCGAGTGGCCAATTTGGGTAAGAAACATGGCTGCTTGGCCATTTTCAGTAAAAAAAAAAATAATAAAAAAAAAAGGGTTATTTTTTGTGTAAATAATTTATCCCAATGGACATTGAAAAAAAAAAAGGGGGGGGGGGGGGGGAGGGGGGGAGAGAACTCCATTACTACGAAATAAACTATTTACGAAAATTTTTGTTGGGTTTTAAGATGTGAATGGGAAATGAGAAAAAAGTATCTTTTGAATTGCAAAAAAAAATACCTTTTGAATTACAACTCTTCATCTCACTTTTTCATTGTCTATAAATTCAGAGATCTTACCTCAAATTTCATACACTGAAACCCGAATTCTTTCTCCCCTCAAAATTGTACTCTGCATTTGTTTTCAAAACAAAATTATCGTATAGTCGTGTGATTTGCAAAAGTTCACCGAAGTTCTGTAATTTGAATGGCCGCTATCACAGAATTTATTCCGTTCTATTTCGAGGGGAATGAATCGAAAGCCTTGAGCAATAGTGAAGGAATTAAATTCTTTAAGGACACAAAAATAAATTGTGGGCTCGAATTTAAATTTTATTTTACATTAATAATTTATTTACTCATCTTTCTTTATGTTTTTGTGAGACTAAAATCTTTTTGATTTTTTACTTTCGTTTTGGAGATTAAAATTCTTGTAACTTTCTACTCCAATGTATTACTCGGTTCGAATAGATATAAAACTTCACCAAGTAAATTTGTTTGTTTTGTATTCGGTTTGAAGATATAAAAACATCGTCCATTTATTAACTCTGAAGAAGCAACAGGAAGGTAAAAAAATCTTATTATTTTGATATAAAAACATCGTTCATTTATTAACTCTGAAGAAGCAACATGAAGGTAAAAAAAATCTTATTATTTTGTTTACCTTTGATGAAATTTTAGGACGCCTTCAAATCCATTGCATCTCTTACTAGAGAAAATTATTAATGCGGCTGATTTGCAATTTACAGTAAAGTAAGAAATCACAGGGTATAACAAATACAAGAGAAACTGTCTAAATTAACCCTTTAATTTTACTATAAAATATCATAATTCACTACACCAAAAATGATCTTTAGCGGCAATTAATTAACCTCAATAGCTTAATTGCCTCTAAATAAGTGTTTTTGTGGCATTTACTAGTGACAATTACATTGTAACTTTCTTCTTTGAGCATTTTACATAACTATACAATCTTAAAAAGTATATTGCAGAATTTTAGCATTATTCTCAAAATTACAGTAATAGCCAGATAATAATTATAGATTTAGTCAAATCTAATCCTAAATAAATTCTCATTTATTCTAAATCAATTCACTAAAAAAAAGGAAACTGTTTTCATTAATGAGGGAAATTAATGTAGTTGGGCAATTGTTTTTTTACTTCTTTCCCTTTTTATTACCTCTTTTTTTTTTTCGTTTCTATATTGACAAAACAATTGTGTTAATTTTTTTTTTTGCAATTCAAGTTTGAATAATTATTTCATTTTAAAATATATGTGATAATTGTATATTACCAGTATATCCTTAATATTGTATGAATGTAAATTTTATGTTTAAAATATTACTGCAAATATAATTATTAAAATTATAATATATAAAATTAATATATATATTTTATTTATTTATTTGTATATTATATTTATACAATTTATATTTTGATAAAGTGTATATTTACCGTGTATGATAAGTGAGAAAAAATTGATTGAATAAGATGAAAAATATAAATATAGTATTAAAAATTAAATTTAAGATACTAAAAGTATATTTTTATATTATATCAAATGTATTGTATAAAAAATTATATCAGGTATGCTTATATAAGATATTTCTATTATATAAAATATTTAATATTAAAAAAAATATTTGACATATGATAAAAATATATTTTTATTCTGTCAAATATATAGAATAAAAAATAAAAAAATAAGAATGAAAAAAAAAATAAAAAGAAAATATGTGAGAATAAGGAAACTGGTATCATTTATAGGAGAGAAATTAGAATAGAAAGAAAGACATAAATGTGGATTTTTAATTTATGGGACCTCATTTAATATATTTACTTGAATAATAAATGTGCAGATTTTTGTAGATGTGCTAAAAATGATATAAATTATGCTAATTATGAAAAGATGTAAAAGTTATGTCACTTATGCAATTAACTATAGTAAATATGTAGTACAATGTAAAAATCTCTTCTTTAAAAATGCCCCTAAAACCTATAGCAACATTGGATCCAATGGCATTTAACTAATGTCGGTAAAAATTTTAACACTCTTATTAAAGCGCATATTTATTGCTGCTAAAGGTTGTTTTTGTTGTGGTGATTTTACCATCCATAATACTTTTACATTGTTCATATCCTTGTCATTGACAGATTATCTTATATTTGACCTTTACCTTAATTAGTAGAGTTCCAGGGTGGATTATATCTGTCGAATACTTTGGAAAAAAAAATCCAGATTTACCTTTTACTTTCAACATTGTTTTAAAGTTGCCTATGTTATACATACTTGTGTTAAGGTCCACGTTGAAGCTCCGACTACTCCGTTAAGGTCAAGGGTAAATATGAGATGATATTCTAAGGTAAGAGTGTATAAGATGATCTCATAGTATAATTTAGGACAAAATTAAATATTTTAGTACAATAGAGGGGTGCCTTTAACTACTTTTCCAAAATATAATACGAAAAAGGAAACGAACCAAATTAGGTGGTCGGAAGGCATAACGTGCACAAGCAGCAAGCTTAACAAAAACCTCTCTAAACCTTAGTCCCCAGGATACAATTTGGTTGTTGGGATAGCGGATAATAAAATGTAAAAATATTTTATTTTGTATTCGGATTATTAGTATCACATAGAAGGAGAAATAGCTAGGGGGCTCAATAAGATTGGTGACCTAAAGCTAACTTTAACGGGTGGCCTTCTCTGTTTTGATGATTGATATTTTTAAAAAGAAAAATTAACCTATAAATCTATTATGTAAGAATTGAGTCTCATCCTTTCTTAACTAGATATTGGGTTCGAGTCTCGAAATAAAATAAAAAACTAAGTGTTTTCCTCTTTACTTGGCTTTGCTAGTTTTAAAATCGAATTAATCAAGAAAATCAATGTAGATATTGGACACGGAATAAAAAAATTGAAACCCCCAAAGCCCTTCTTTACTTACTTTACCTTGTGGCCTATCTTGGAAATAGCTAATTTCATGAGATATCCCAACCTATACCAATCTATGGAATTCTTTATCTATCCCTTTCCAATAACTAAACGATCAAACATTTGTTATTTTTCAAACTTTGGAGAAGTTGGCAGCTGTAGATAAAGTAGAGCGGCTTAGATTGTTTGGCAGAATATTGACTAAATATTTGCCATAATTAAAAGGTTGTGCACCACAAGCTTCTTTTTTTAAAAAAATAAAATAAAATTAGAGGTAGGGGAATGAGAAACCTAGAAGGAATTATAAAGTGGAGAATAAAAGTTCAGTTATTTTTTTCAGCACATGTCCTAAGTTTGTTAATATTTTTAGTTTTAATAAATTATAAAATAATTAAAACTAAATACATTAACAAGCTACTAAGGACACGTTGTTTAAAGAAAAACTCAATAAAATATAGAACGGTTGTCAGGAAAAAAAATTTATAGAACTATTGGTGGCACAACAAATTTTTTTTGGAAATCCGGAAGCTTATTATCAATATCCAATTATGTACTCGTAGAATGCCTAATATCTTTTCTTAGGTCAAATAAATCCATTGACATAGCCGCAAAACTAAATTTGCCTAAGGGGGTATTTTTATCGAAAAATTTTGTTGTATATATAGGTTAAATGTTGTCGCTTCCTATTCCCACGACTCTAAATTGAATAAGGTATCCTTGTGGATAAAAGTTATTGGCAGCCACAAGAGGTACAGTAGCAGACGAAATGTTATAGGCTACATAAAGATGAAATGTTGTTATGTTTGATTTTTGCATGCCATCTTGCTTGCGAGAGATGTGTCCAAGGTTGTGAAACTGAAATTGATTAAGGTGATGCACTCTTTGGAATTCTTCGAACAATATCCTTAGGAAAAGAAATGCTTTGATCTGACTTTGGACTACTTAAGTACAGGACAAACATGTACAAGCAACACAAAGAACAGCATGACAGGGAGAATGCATCATATGCTCTCTATAACTTCCTGTTGACAACCATTATAAATAATATCAACTAGTGATACTAGCATGGGTGACACATGTCTTCCAAGGCGCTTCACACGTAGTCAAACACGGGAGCTCCACGATCTACAATCGATGCTCATGTAAAGATGAGCTTGGGAGAAGCTTGAAGAATGTCAATGGAAAGCTTGCGTGGGAGGTTCGTGGGTGTAACACCCCGAAACTTTTCAAATGTATGCGACTACGTGATGAAATTAAGTGAATGTGTAATAAAGGGTATATAATACATGCAAGTGTGGGATTTAATGCATATTGGCTATTGGGCTCAAACTTGGCCCAAAAATTTACATGAAGACATGGCCCAAAACAAGGAAAAATGACCCATTCTTCCTTGACCCACTTGGACACCTCATCCTTGACTAAATATTGGCCAAGGATGATATATATAAGCTCAAAAAAATCAGATTTTTATCATTCAACACACCTTGCCATTTCTTATATTTTCTAGAGAATTCCAAGAAACCAAAAGAAACCCTTTTCAAGTCTAAGGCAACTACACTTATTTTGCCAAGATCATCACTTTGTAAGTGTTGGTAAGTGCCTATTCTTGTGTTTTAATATATTATGTGCATAAGAGATGGTATGGATTTTTATGGTTATGTCTAAAAGGGTTGATTGGGGCACTTTTGGTTATATGTGACACAAGTTGTGTTATTTTGGTGATTTGAACTTGGAAGTGGCCTTGTGGTCTTGAAAGAAGTGAGTTGATGGTTTGAACATCAACATGTATGATATGGTTATTCCCTAAGTTGATTTCTCTTTATGTGTCTGTAACACCCCGTAAGTTACTGAGTCTAATTAATTCCGATAAGCATTTATGGAAATAATGAAACATGAGAACTTTGATGATTTTTGCATTTAAAATTGTGGGCTTAAGTCATTGGGCTTTAAATAAAGCCCAAAAATGATAAAAAGACATGGCCCAATGCAAGATTTTGACCCATTCTTCCATAATTGGTCCATTTGACCCATTCAACATGGTCATTAATGATAATTAAAGGATAAAGGAAGACTTGGGGGCCTATATAAGAGAGAAAATCAGATTTTTCTCTCATTTGGACACCCATGCCAATTCTAGAAATTTCTCCAACATTTTTGCTCTCAACTCAAACCCTAACTTTTCATCTTTTGGCCAAAGGCATCATCTTGCACACTTTGGTAAGTGTTCATACTTATGATTTAATATGTTATGTGCATGAGAGAATACTTATATCATGTTGGTTATGTTGGTGAAGAGGGAGAAGTTCCCTATGTGCAAAATAATTTGTATTTGCTAAATCGGAGGATGATTTATGGCTTGAAAACTTGAACATAGGTTTGTGATCTTGATGAAAATGAACTTGATGGATTAAATATTGATATATGGGATGTGAGTATAGTCCTCACTTGTTTGGTCATGGTGTATAATGTCTGGAATTTTATTGGGAAATTAGTTATGGTTTTGGTGGCATGTTGGCCGTAAAGTGTCGTTTTGGTAATATTCTGTGTGTTGTGAAATCATGGCTGGTGGTTGGCATGTTGAATGATCAAAAATATGTTAAAATGAAGTTGGTTATGATCATGGACCATTCATGGCATTAAAATACCCAAAACGAAGCCATTTCGAACCAAAACGGGCATCCGCCCCGCAGACGAGGGCATCTGCGGGCGCAGATGCCAACGCAGATGGCACTGGCTACTGCCAATGGCCATCTGCGTGCGCATGTGACTGACCTGCGTGCGCAGGTGGCTGCGCAGGTCAGTCCAGAAATGCGTTTTGGTTGCTTTCGTATTCCTTTGATCCCCGAAAGCCCCGATACCCTTTTGGGATGTAATTATCAACTTGTAATGTCATTCTAATGACTTTGAAGTGTCGTATGGAGGTGTTTTGGGTTATGTTAAGTATGGATGGTTGTTTATATGTTGTCATAAAGGCACAATTACGACGGAATGATAACGGGAAATGCGTAAAAGGTCAAAATGGTGCGAAATGCTATCGATGTGTGATCTTTTGGTCAATGTGTGTAATGTCATGATGTTGTTGGTATGGAAATGTAGTGGATTGTATTGGGAGGGGGTTACATGACATTATATGGTAGCCACATAGTTCATTGTTGACTTGTACGCTTATATAGGGACTAGTTGCTAATGTAAGTCCGGTATGACCTTGTATTGTAGACTAAGAAGTAAAGAAGGAGCTGGACCATTGTAATCATACATAGATTCGTGTATTCGTACGTGGAAGTGCAGGTATGTAAGGTTACTCTTTCCGTGTCCTTCTACATCATATTGTTCCTATTGACGTTGATCATGTTTCACTTCCGAAAGGCATAAAGCATATCAATTCAGGTTGACGTATCTTATTCTTCATATGTAACCTATTGGCTTGTTCTATTTCTAAAGGTTGTGAAGTACCTCAATTCAGGTTGACATATATTGTTATCCATATATGTCCTATTCTTAGATGAACTATGATTTACTTACGTCATATCCATTGGCTATTCATTGATCGAAATCCCAAAGATGTCAGAATGTCGTGAGTCCTAAAAGGACGACCTCAAGAGAGAGTAAGGTATAATGAGAATCTATTAATGATTGCTTAGCATGTCCAAAAGATGTCATGATTTCAAAGTCTCATAGTTTAATGATTGTGGTAAAACCAATCTTTCATAAGTAGAAGTGCCAATCTTATAAGAGCAATGAAGGACGTAGTATGTGAGCTAGTTTAACCATCCCTCATAAGTTAAGGTATCAATCTCATGACGTAGAGAAGTGAGGTAATATATATATGTGTGTTTCAAATAGTGTCTTGATCCTTAGTATGTAAATTCTCAATAGTATCTCTCTCATAAGAAGATGTGTGCTAGTGATCTCATGAAGTGAAGGAGTGAAGTAAAACGTGTATATTCTCATAGCCTAGTGAAGGGTATAAGATTGGAAAGAGTAAGGCGCATGGTTACAATATGCTTCATTAAGTAGGGATCACATTCAAGAGGGGTTCAAGTTCTATATGGAAAATCTCAATATTACGCTATGTTAGTTATTGTATTCCAAAGGTGGAGGTCCAGTATTATACACTTCCTTATATAAGATCTCATAAGAAGTGGCAAGAGAGTTAATCTCTTGGAAGTAGAGAACAAGGTAAAATATATACATGTGTGTTGCCAATAGCATCGTGATCCTTAATAGGTCGTACAATTGTGTAGATATGCTAACTCTAAGTTCTGAGAATGTGATGTTCTAAAATGTAATAATGTTATGATTGTGTTTGTACCAAGCTGGTAAAAGTTGAGGTATATATATATCATCCATGGGGTGCAATGGACACCTGCATGACGGTCCTCTATGTATATCATCCATGGGGTGCAATGGACACCTGCATGACGGTCCGCTATGTATATCATCCATGGGGTGCAATGGACACCTGCATGACGGTTCTCTATACATCATCCATGGGGTGCAATGGACACCTGCATGACGGTTCTCTATACATCATCCATGGGGTGACAGGTACACCTGCATGACGGTTCTCTATGAATTTCCCACTGATCAGTTGGGCCTGGGCAGTGTATAGTTAATAATTTATTAAGTGAAGTAAGGTAAGGTAGAGAAGCAAGTAGAGTGGATGTATGATACCCCTACCATAGAGTGGTTGTAGGTTATATTTTATTAATCCACCAATAGAGTGGATGTGTGTGGATGAATGCTATTCTTTCGTGATTTATTTACCAAGTAGTAGAACCATTGTGGTAATGAACATAGAAGCTGGAAAGAATCTCTTGAGAGCTAATGCGTATGAAAGATATTTCTATGAGTAGTAAGGATAGAGAATGAATGTCCTAAAATGTTCATAACAAAAGTAATATGCAGGTTTCCAATTAGAACGATGGTTTACCCATATTAAATAATCTCTCCTATTTATTTCATTGACATTATCCTATTTATTTCATTGACATTCTCATGTATGATGTAATTTCTCTAGCCTTACATATTCAGTACATTCTCGTGCTGACCCCCTCGGGGGGACTTACCTTACATGTGCAGGTGCAGACATTAGTAGACCTCATCTGTAGACTGGGGATCATTTGCAGAGTTTTGGTGAGCTCCACTTGGTTCGGGGCTTTCCGAGTCATAGTGTACATTGTTTTGATATTGTAAGTATTGTATAGACATGGTCATGTATTAGAGGCTTTTGTAGACCTATGTGGGTATGTGAATGAAAGAAGTGTACGTTCAGTTCTACGTAATGGCTCCAACGGCCAAGTTTTATATATATGTTTATGGCATAAGTTTCCATGTTTATGATTTCTACATAGTTGCATAAGAAAGAATAAGACGCATATGAGGGCATGCATGTGAAGGTTCATGAGCAAAGATTGGTTCTCTCGGGCCATATCGGCTTCGGGTGCCAATCACGTCCCGATGGGATTCGGGGCGTGACAAAAGTGGTATCAGAGCAGTTCGTTCTAAGGGTGTCTACAAAGCCGTGTCTGAGTAGAGTCTTGCTTATCGATGTGTTGCGCGCCACATTTATAAGTAGGAGGCTACGGGACATTTAGGAGTTGTTTCATTTCTTCATTCTAGATCGTGCAATAGAGCCATTGTCATAGGTGGGATTATATCTGACCAGTATAATTGGTTTTCTTTGATATAGTAAAATGTCGGTTACAAGACGAGGCATGGATAAAGGAAAGGAGGTAGACATGCCTACCGGGGAAAGAACAAGTAAATCATCACCTGATCCAGTTAATCAAGGCGGGACTGCAACGGAGTCCCCAGAATCATCTGTTAATATTATGAAACAAGAGTTACAAGAATTGAAAAATGCAGTGCATATGTTGACTCAAATAGTGGCTGCACAAACTCAGGGACGAGCTGGTCCAACGATAAATGATGACGGTGCGACTAGGATCGCTAGTCGACGGACACAGGATTTCCTGAAATTGGATCCTCCCACATTTACCGGATCAGATCTTAATGAAGATCCGCAAGACTTTATAGATCAAGTTCAAAGGGCATTAGAAGTGATGCATGTAACCGGTATAGAAACAGTTGAATTGGCAGCTTATAGACTGAAGGGCGAGGCTATACTATGGTACGAGGATTGGAGACGATCTAGGGGTGCCGGTGCACTTCCAGCTAGTTGGGAAGAATTTAAAACAGCCTTTCTTGATCATTACCTCCCATATGAGGTTCGGGAGGCACGTGCAGACCAGTTTCTGCATTTACGTCAAGGGAACATGAGTGTTCGGGAATATAGTCTTCGGTTTAATTCCTTGGCCCGATATGCTCCAAATGTGGTAGCTACAATGGCCGATAGAGTCCATCGGTATGTAGACAGATTGGAACCATATTTGGTACGAGACTGCACTATTGCTGCCCTAAATCGGGATATGGATATAGCTAGAATACAGGCCTTTGCGCAGAAAATGGAAGATCAGAGGCAACAGAGAAGAACACAAGAGTTTGAAGAAGGGCCGTCCAAGAGGGCTAGATCCATGGGACAGTCTATGGCGTCCCAAGCAGAGTTTAGGCCTCGGAGTTTGAATAGACTGCCTAGGCCTTCAGTTTCTCATTTCCCGGCAGACACTTCCTTTCACTTTCGAGGGTCTAGAGGTTTAAATCAGACCAGGCAAAGTAGCGGGGATTGCGGCTCAGGTTCACAGATAACAGGATCTTTTCGCCCGCTGTGTTCGTATTGTAGACGATTTCATTCAGGTGAATGCCGGAGGGGAACTACTAGTTGTTATTGGTGTGGCATAGAGGGGCACTTAATAAGAGAATGCCCACAAAGGGATGCGAGTGGTGTAGTACGACCTACAGGATCAGCCGCGGTATCATCAGCATCTGTTTCTTTTCCAGGCAGAGGCGTTCAGCCTATTGGCTGTGGTAGAGATATGAGAGGAGTAGTGGGTCGGCAGAATAAGGAAACATCTCCTGATGATGGTACAGGTACCTTACCATATTTTCACATGATGCATATGTATTAATTGTTCCAAACTTTACCTTATCACATGCTACTCCATCGATTACTTTCCACCAGTTGGTGAATTTATTCTAGCTAAAAGGGTATGTCGCAATTGTATAGTACATGTTGTGATCACGTTACAGTGACTAATTTTACTGAGATGGATATGATAGATCTTAATGCATGGTATGACTGGATCGGCTTTTTGTTAGGCCACAATAAATTGCTGAGTAAAGAAATTACATTTTCACTTTCCACAAAGGATTTTCTTGAATAGGAGGGTACATATGTCGTTAGCCAGAGTGAAGGATACCAAAGTTAAAGCTACTAATGTGAAAGATACTAGTTTACACCCGTAGGGTGTCCCAGTGTAAATTGTATCGACGAGGGATGACACGTCAAGAGTGTGCATTAATTATAGGCAACGGATTGAAGTCCGATATATATGAGCTAAAGAGATGCATTATGGTAAAGCACATCATTCACGATATACTATTTAGTGGGGAGTAATCAATATGTACCATGATTTGGAAGCGACTTATTGATGAGATTACATGAAAAGAATAATGCGAAATTAGAAGTAATAACCAGTAAAGGTAAAGTGTTTGGGATCAGAAGGTTATAGATTATATAGAAATTCCGTTTCAGTTAGACATAGATGTGATGCCACATGGGTTATACTTGATGGGCTTACCAAGTTAACACAGTTATAGAAATGGTTTTGGGAATCCAAGTGAACGTAACCATGGCTATACGTCTTCATACAGAGGAACAAGCAAACGGGAGTGGAGAAAGACTATGTGAATATCTATATGAGCATATGTATCGAGATACATTGTTACGCATAAGAAGACGTTGTTAACATTCGAGGACGAATGTTCCTAAGGGGGGAAGAATGTAACACCCCGTAAGTTACTGAGTCTAATTAATTCCGATAAGCATTTATGGAAATAATGAAACATGAGAACTTTGATGATTTTTGCATTTAAAATTGTGGGCTTAAGTCATTGGGCTTTAAATAAAGCCCAAAAATGATAAAAAGACATGGCCCAATGCAAGATTTTGACCCATTCTTCCATAATTGGTCCATTTGACCCATTCAACATGGTCATTAATGATAATTAAAGGATAAAGGAAGACTTGGGGGCCTATATAAGAGAGAAAATCAGATTTTTCTCTCATTTGGACACCCATGCCAATTCTAGAAATTTCTCCAACATTTTTGCTCTCAACTCAAACCCTAACTTTTCATCTTTTGGCCAAAGGCATCATCTTGCACACTTTGGTAAGTGTTCATACTTATGATTTAATATGTTATGTGCATGAGAGAATACTTATATCATGTTGGTTATGTTGGTGAAGAGGGAGAAGTTCCCTATGTGCAAAATAATTTGTATTTGCTAAATCGGAGGATGATTTATGGCTTGAAAACTTGAACATAGGTTTGTGATCTTGATGAAAATGAACTTGATGGATTAAATATTGATATATGGGATGTGAGTATAGTCCTCACTTGTTTGGTCATGGTGTATAATGTTTGGAATTTTATTGGGAAATTAGTTATGGTTTTGGTGGCATGTTGGCCGTAAAGTGTCGTTTTGGTAATGTTCTGTGTGTTGTGAAATCATGGCTGGTGGTTGGCATGTTGAATGATCAAAAATATGTTAAAATGAAGTTGGTTATGATCATGGACCATTCATGGCATTAAAATACCCAAAACGAAGCCATTTCAAACCAAAACGGGCATCCGCCCCGCAGACGAGGGCATCTGCGGGCGCAGATGCCAACGCAGATGGCACTGGCTACTGCCAATGGCCATCTGCGTGTGCATGTGACTGACCTGCGTGCGCAGGTGGCTGCGCAGGTCAGTCCAGAAATGCGTTTTGGTTGCTTTCGTATTCCTTTGATCCCCGAAAGCCCCGATACCCTTTTGGGATGTAATTATCAACTTGTAATGTCATTCTAATGACTTTGAAGTGTCGTATGGAGGTGTTTTGGGTTATGTTAAGTATGGATGGTTGTTTATATGTTGTCATAAAGGCACAATTACGACGGAATGATAACGGGAAATGCGTAAAAGGTCAAAATGGTGCGAAATGCTATCGATGTGTGATCTTTTGGTCAATGTGTGTAATGTCATGATGTTGTTGGTATGGAAATGCAGTGGATTGTATTGGGAGGGGGTTACATGACATTATATGGTAGCCACATAGTTCATTGTTGACTTGTATGCTTATATAGGGACTAGTTGCTAATGTAAGTCCGGTATGACCTTGTATTGTAGACTAAGAAGTAAAGAAGGAGCTGGACCATTGTAATCATACATAGATTCGTGTATTCGTACGTGGAAGTGCAGGTATGTAAGGTTACTCTTTCCGTGTCCTTCTACATCATATTGTTCCTATTGACGTTGATCATGTTTCACTTCCAAAAGGCATAAAGCATATCAATTCAGGTTGACGTATCTTATTCTTCATATGTAACCTATTGGCTTGTTCTATTTCTAAAGGTTGTGAAGTACCTCAATTCAGGTTGACATATATTGTTATCCATATATGTCCTATTCTTAGATGAACTATGATTTACTTACGTCATATCCATTGGCTATTCATTGATCGAAATCCCAAAGATGTCAGAATGTCGTGAGTCCTAAAAGGACGACCTCAAGAGAGAGTAAGGTATAATGAGAATCTATTAATGATTGCTTAGCATGTCCAAAAGATGTCATGATTTCAAAGTCTCATAGTTTAATGATTGTGGTAAAACCAATCTTTCATAAGTAGAAGTGCCAATCTTATAAGAGCAATGAAGGACGTAGTATGTGAGCTAGTTTAACCATCCCTCATAAGTTAAGGTATCAATCTCATGACGTAGAGAAGTGAGGTAATATATATATGTGTGTTTCAAATAGTGTCTTGATCCTTAGTATGTAAATTCTCAATAGTATCTCTCTCATAAGAAGATGTGTGCTAGTGATCTCATGAAGTGAAGGAGTGAAGTAAAACGTGTATATTCTCATAGCCTAGTGAAGGGTATAAGATTGGAAAGAGTAAGGCGCATGGTTACAATATGCTTCATTAAGTAGGGATCACATTCAAGAGGGGTTCAAGTTCTATATGGAAAATCTCAATATTACGCTATGTTAGTTATTGTATTCCAAAGGTGGAGGTCCAGTATTATACACTTCCTTATATAAGATCTCATAAGAAGTGGCAAGAGAGTTAATCTCTTGGAAGTAGAGAACAAGGTAAAATATATACATGTGTGTTGCCAATAGCATCGTGATCCTTAATAGGTCGTACAATTGTGTAGATATGCTAACTCTAAGTTCTGAGAATGTGATGTTCTAAAATGTAATAATGTTATGATTGTGTTTGTACCAAGCTGGTAAAAGTTGAGGTATATATATATCATCCATGGGGTGCAATGGACACCTGCATGACGGTCCTCTATGTATATCATCCATGGGGTGCAATGGACACCTGCATGACGGTCCGCTATGTATATCATCCATGGGGTGCAATGGACACCTGCATGACGGTTCTCTATACATCATCCATGGGGTGCAATGGACACCTGCATGACGGTTCTCTATACATCATCCATGGGGTGACAGGTACACCTGCATGACGGTTCTCTATGAATTTCCCACTGATCAGTTGGGCCTGGGCAGTGTATAGTTAATAATTTATTAAGTGAAGTAAGGTAAGGTAGAGAAGCAAGTAGAGTGGATGTATGATACCCCTACCATAGAGTGGTTGTAGGTTATATTTTATTAATCCACCAATAGAGTGGATGTGTGTGGATGAATGCTATTCTTTCGTGATTTATTTACCAAGTAGTAGAACCATTGTGGTAATGAACATAGAAGCTGGAAAGAATCTCTTGAGAGCTAATGCGTATGAAAGATATTTCTATGAGTAGTAAGGATAGAGAATGAATGTCCTAAAATGTTCATAACAAAAGTAATATGCAGGTTTCCAATTAGAACGATGGTTTACCCATATTAAATAATCTCTCCTATTTATTTCATTGACATTATCCTATTTATTTCATTGACATTCTCATGTATGATGTAATTTCTCTAGCCTTACATATTCAGTACATTCTCGTGCTGACCCCCTCGGGGGGACTTACCTTACATGTGCAGGTGCAGACATTAGTAGACCTCATCTGTAGACTGGGGATCATTTGCAGAGTTTTGGTGAGCTCCACTTGGTTCGGGGCTTTCCGAGTCATAGTGTACATTGTTTTGATATTGTAAGTATTGTATAGACATGGTCATGTATTAGAGGCTTTTGTAGACCTATGTGGGTATGTGAATGAAAGAAGTGTACGTTCAGTTCTACGTAATGGCTCCAACGGCCAAGTTTTATATATATGTTTATGGCATAAGTTTCCATGTTTATGATTTCTACATAGTTGCATAAGAAAGAATAAGACGCATATGAGGGCATGCATGTGAAGGTTCATGAGCAAAGATTGGTTCTCTCGGGCCATATCGGCTTCGGGTGCCAATCACGTCCCGATGGGATTCGGGGCGTGACAAAAGTGGTATCAGAGCAGTTCGTTCTAAGGGTGTCTACAAAGCCGTGTCTGAGTAGAGTCTTGCTTATCGATGTGTTGCGCGCCACATTTATAAGTAGGAGGCTACGGGACATTTAGGAGTTGTTTCATTTCTTCATTCTAGATCGTGCAATAGAGCCATTGTCATAGGTGGGATTATATCTGACCAGTATAATTGGTTTTCTTTGATATAGTAAAATGTCGGTTACAAGACGAGGCATGGATAAAGGAAAGAAGGTAGACATGCCTACCGGGGAAAGAACAAGTAAATCATCACCTGATCCAGTTAATCAAGGCGGGACTGCAACGGAGTCCCCAGAATCATCTGTTAATATTATGAAACAAGAGTTACAAGAATTGAAAAATGCAGTGCATATGTTGACTCAAATAGTGGCTGCACAAACTCAGGGACGAGCTGGTCCAACGATAAATGATGACGGTGCGACTAGGATCGCTAGTCGACGGACACAGGATTTCCTGAAATTGGATCCTCCCACATTTACCGGATCAGATCTTAATGAAGATCCGCAAGACTTTATAGATCAAGTTCAAAGGGCATTAGAAGTGATGCATGTAACCGGTATAGAAACAGTTGAATTGGCAGCTTATAGACTGAAGGGCGAGGCTATACTATGGTACGAGGATTGGAGACGATCTAGGGGTGCCGGTGCACTTCCAGCTAGTTGGGAAGAATTTAAAACAGCCTTTCTTGATCATTACCTCCCATATGAGGTTCGGGAGGCACGTGCAGACCAGTTTCTGCATTTACGTCAAGGGAACATGAGTGTTCGGGAATATAGTCTTCGGTTTAATTCCTTGGCCCGATATGCTCCAAATGTGGTAGCTACAATGGCCGATAGAGTCCATCGGTATGTAGACAGATTGGAACCATATTTGGTACGAGACTGCACTATTGCTGCCCTAAATCGGGATATGGATATAGCTAGAATACAGGCCTTTGCGCAGAAAATGGAAGATCAGAGGCAACAGAGAAGAACACAAGAGTTTGAAGAAGGGCCGTCCAAGAGGGCTAGATCCATGGGACAGTCTATGGCGTCCCAAGCAGAGTTTAGGCCTCGGAGTTTGAATAGACTGCCTAGGCCTTCAGTTTCTCATTTCCCGGCAGACACTTCCTTTCACTTTCGAGGGTCTAGAGGTTTAAATCAGACCAGGCAAAGTAGCGGGGATTGCGGCTCAGGTTCACAGATAACAGGATCTTTTCGCCCGCTGTGTTCGTATTGTAGACGATTTCATTCAGGTGAATGCCGGAGGGGAACTACTAGTTGTTATTGGTGTGGCATAGAGGGGCACTTAATAAGAGAATGCCCACAAAGGGATGCGAGTGGTGTAGTACGACCTACAGGATCAGCCGCGGTATCATCAGCATCTGTTTCTTTTCCAGGCAGAGGCGTTCAGCCTATTGGCTGTGGTAGAGATATGAGAGGAGTAGTGGGTCGGCAGAATAAGGAAACATCTCCTGATGATGGTACAGGTACCTTACCATATTTTCACATGATGCATATGTATTAATTGTTCCAAACTTTACCTTATCACATGCTACTCCATCGATTACTTTCCACCAGTTGGTGAATTTATTCTAGCTAAAAGGGTATGTCGCAATTGTATAGTACATGTTGTGATCACGTTACAGTGACTAATTTTACTGAGATGGATATGATAGATCTTAATGCATGGTATGACTGGATCGGCTTTTTGTTAGGCCACAATAAATTGCTGAGTAAAGAAATTACATTTTCACTTTCCACAAAGGATTTTCTTGAATAGGAGGGTACATATGTCGTTAGCCAGAGTGAAGGATACCAAAGTTAAAGCTACTAATGTGAAAGATACTAGTTTACACCCGTAGGGTGTCCCAGTGTAAATTGTATCGACGAGGGATGACACGTCAAGAGTGTGCATTAATTATAGGCAACGGATTGAAGTCCGATATATATGAGCTAAAGAGATGCATTATGGTAAAGCACATCATTCACGATATACTATTTAGTGGGGAGTAATCAATATGTACCATGATTTGGAAGCGACTTATTGATGAGATTACATGAAAAGAATAATGCGAAATTAGAAGTAATAACCAGTAAAGGTAAAGTGTTTGGGATCAGAAGGTTATAGATTATATAGAAATTCCGTTTCAGTTAGACATAGATGTGATGCCACATGGGTTATACTTGATGGGCTTACCAAGTTAACACAGTTATAGAAATGGTTTTGGGAATCCAAGTGAACGTAACCATGGCTATACGTCTTCATACAGAGGAACAAGCAAACGGGAGTGGAGAAAGACTATGTGAATATCTATATGAGCATATGTATCGAGATACATTGTTACGCATAAGAAGACGTTGTTAACATTCGAGGACGAATGTTCCTAAGGGGGGAAGAATGTAACACCCCGTAAGTTACTGAGTCTAATTAATTCCGATAAGCATTTATGGAAATAATGAAACATGAGAACTTTGATGATTTTTGCATTTAAAATTGTGGGCTTAAGTCATTGGGCTTTAAATAAAGCCCAAAAATGATAAAAAGACATGGCCCAATGCAAGATTTTGACCCATTCTTCCATAATTGGTCCATTTGACCCATTCAACATGGTCATTAATGATAATTAAAGGATAAAGGAAGACTTGGGGGCCTATATAAGAGAGAAAATCAGATTTTTCTCTCATTTGGACACCCATGCCAATTCTAGAAATTTCTCCAACATTTTTGCTCTCAACTCAAACCCTAACTTTTCATCTTTTGGCCAAAGGCATCATCTTGCACACTTTGGTAAGTGTTCATACTTATGATTTAATATGTTATGTGCATGAGAGAATACTTATATCATGTTGGTTATGTTGGTGAAGAGGGAGAAGTTCCCTATGTGCAAAATAATTTGTATTTGCTAAATCGGAGGATGATTTATGGCTTGAAAACTTGAACATAGGTTTGTGATCTTGATGAAAATGAACTTGATGGATTAAATATTGATATATGGGATGTGAGTATAGTCCTCACTTGTTTGGTCATGGTGTATAATGTTTGGAATTTTATTGGGAAATTAGTTATGGTTTTGGTGGCATGTTGGCCGTAAAGTGTCGTTTTGGTAATGTTCTGTGTGTTGTGAAATCATGGCTGGTGGTTGGCATGTTGAATGATCAAAAATATGTTAAAATGAAGTTGGTTATGATCATGGACCATTCATGGCATTAAAATACCCAAAACGAAGCCATTTCAAACCAAAACGGGCATCCGCCCCGCAGACGAGGGCATCTGCGGGCGCAGATGCCAACGCAGATGGCACTGGCTACTGCCAATGGCCATCTGCGTGTGCATGTGACTGACCTGCGTGCGCAGGTGGCTGCGCAGGTCAGTCCAGAAATGCGTTTTGGTTGCTTTCGTATTCCTTTGATCCCCGAAAGCCCCGATACCCTTTTGGGATGTAATTATCAACTTGTAATGTCATTCTAATGACTTTGAAGTGTCGTATGGAGGTGTTTTGGGTTATGTTAAGTATGGATGGTTGTTTATATGTTGTCATAAAGGCACAATTACGACGGAATGATAACGGGAAATGCGTAAAAGGTCAAAATGGTGCGAAATGCTATCGATGTGTGATCTTTTGGTCAATGTGTGTAATGTCATGATGTTGTTGGTATGGAAATGCAGTGGATTGTATTGGGAGGGGGTTACATGACATTATATGGTAGCCACATAGTTCATTGTTGACTTGTATGCTTATATAGGGACTAGTTGCTAATGTAAGTCCGGTATGACCTTGTATTGTAGACTAAGAAGTAAAGAAGGAGCTGGACCATTGTAATCATACATAGATTCGTGTATTCGTACGTGGAAGTGCAGGTATGTAAGGTTACTCTTTCCGTGTCCTTCTACATCATATTGTTCCTATTGACGTTGATCATGTTTCACTTCCAAAAGGCATAAAGCATATCAATTCAGGTTGACGTATCTTATTCTTCATATGTAACCTATTGGCTTGTTCTATTTCTAAAGGTTGTGAAGTACCTCAATTCAGGTTGACATATATTGTTATCCATATATGTCCTATTCTTAGATGAACTATGATTTACTTACGTCATATCCATTGGCTATTCATTGATCGAAATCCCAAAGATGTCAGAATGTCGTGAGTCCTAAAAGGACGACCTCAAGAGAGAGTAAGGTATAATGAGAATCTATTAATGATTGCTTAGCATGTCCAAAAGATGTCATGATTTCAAAGTCTCATAGTTTAATGATTGTGGTAAAACCAATCTTTCATAAGTAGAAGTGCCAATCTTATAAGAGCAATGAAGGACGTAGTATGTGAGCTAGTTTAACCATCCCTCATAAGTTAAGGTATCAATCTCATGACGTAGAGAAGTGAGGTAATATATATATGTGTGTTTCAAATAGTGTCTTGATCCTTAGTATGTAAATTCTCAATAGTATCTCTCTCATAAGAAGATGTGTGCTAGTGATCTCATGAAGTGAAGGAGTGAAGTAAAACGTGTATATTCTCATAGCCTAGTGAAGGGTATAAGATTGGAAAGAGTAAGGCGCATGGTTACAATATGCTTCATTAAGTAGGGATCACATTCAAGAGGGGTTCAAGTTCTATATGGAAAATCTCAATATTACGCTATGTTAGTTATTGTATTCCAAAGGTGGAGGTCCAGTATTATACACTTCCTTATATAAGATCTCATAAGAAGTGGCAAGAGAGTTAATCTCTTGGAAGTAGAGAACAAGGTAAAATATATACATGTGTGTTGCCAATAGCATCGTGATCCTTAATAGGTCGTACAATTGTGTAGATATGCTAACTCTAAGTTCTGAGAATGTGATGTTCTAAAATGTAATAATGTTATGATTGTGTTTGTACCAAGCTGGTAAAAGTTGAGGTATATATATATCATCCATGGGGTGCAATGGACACCTGCATGACGGTCCTCTATGTATATCATCCATGGGGTGCAATGGACACCTGCATGACGGTCCGCTATGTATATCATCCATGGGGTGCAATGGACACCTGCATGACGGTTCTCTATACATCATCCATGGGGTGCAATGGACACCTGCATGACGGTTCTCTATACATCATCCATGGGGTGACAGGTACACCTGCATGACGGTTCTCTATGAATTTCCCACTGATCAGTTGGGCCTGGGCAGTGTATAGTTAATAATTTATTAAGTGAAGTAAGGTAAGGTAGAGAAGCAAGTAGAGTGGATGTATGATACCCCTACCATAGAGTGGTTGTAGGTTATATTTTATTAATCCACCAATAGAGTGGATGTGTGTGGATGAATGCTATTCTTTCGTGATTTATTTACCAAGTAGTAGAACCATTGTGGTAATGAACATAGAAGCTGGAAAGAATCTCTTGAGAGCTAATGCGTATGAAAGATATTTCTATGAGTAGTAAGGATAGAGAATGAATGTCCTAAAATGTTCATAACAAAAGTAATATGCAGGTTTCCAATTAGAACGATGGTTTACCCATATTAAATAATCTCTCCTATTTATTTCATTGACATTATCCTATTTATTTCATTGACATTCTCATGTATGATGTAATTTCTCTAGCCTTACATATTCAGTACATTCTCGTGCTGACCCCCTCGGGGGGACTTACCTTACATGTGCAGGTGCAGACATTAGTAGACCTCATCTGTAGACTGGGGATCATTTGCAGAGTTTTGGTGAGCTCCACTTGGTTCGGGGCTTTCCGAGTCATAGTGTACATTGTTTTGATATTGTAAGTATTGTATAGACATGGTCATGTATTAGAGGCTTTTGTAGACCTATGTGGGTATGTGAATGAAAGAAGTGTACGTTCAGTTCTACGTAATGGCTCCAACGGCCAAGTTTTATATATATGTTTATGGCATAAGTTTCCATGTTTATGATTTCTACATAGTTGCATAAGAAAGAATAAGACGCATATGAGGGCATGCATGTGAAGGTTCATGAGCAAAGATTGGTTCTCTCGGGCCATATCGGCTTCGGGTGCCAATCACGTCCCGATGGGATTCGGGGCGTGACAAAAGTGGTATCAGAGCAGTTCGTTCTAAGGGTGTCTACAAAGCCGTGTCTGAGTAGAGTCTTGCTTATCGATGTGTTGCGCGCCACATTTATAAGTAGGAGGCTACGGGACATTTAGGAGTTGTTTCATTTCTTCATTCTAGATCGTGCAATAGAGCCATTGTCATAGGTGGGATTATATCTGACCAGTATAATTGGTTTTCTTTGATATAGTAAAATGTCGGTTACAAGACGAGGCATGGATAAAGGAAAGGAGGTAGACATGCCTACCGGGGAAAGAACAAGTAAATCATCACCTGATCCAGTTAATCAAGGCGGGACTGCAACGGAGTCCCCAGAATCATCTGTTAATATTATGAAACAAGAGTTACAAGAATTGAAAAATGCAGTGCATATGTTGACTCAAATAGTGGCTGCACAAACTCAGGGACGAGCTGGTCCAACGATAAATGATGACGGTGCGACTAGGATCGCTAGTCGACGGACACAGGATTTCCTGAAATTGGATCCTCCCACATTTACCGGATCAGATCTTAATGAAGATCCGCAAGACTTTATAGATCAAGTTCAAAGGGCATTAGAAGTGATGCATGTAACCGGTATAGAAACAGTTGAATTGGCAGCTTATAGACTGAAGGGCGAGGCTATACTATGGTACGAGGATTGGAGACGATCTAGGGGTGCCGGTGCACTTCCAGCTAGTTGGGAAGAATTTAAAACAGCCTTTCTTGATCATTACCTCCCATATGAGGTTCGGGAGGCACGTGCAGACCAGTTTCTGCATTTACGTCAAGGGAACATGAGTGTTCGGGAATATAGTCTTCGGTTTAATTCCTTGGCCCGATATGCTCCAAATGTGGTAGCTACAATGGCCGATAGAGTCCATCGGTATGTAGACAGATTGGAACCATATTTGGTACGAGACTGCACTATTGCTGCCCTAAATCGGGATATGGATATAGCTAGAATACAGGCCTTTGCGCAGAAAATGGAAGATCAGAGGCAACAGAGAAGAACACAAGAGTTTGAAGAAGGGCCGTCCAAGAGGGCTAGATCCATGGGACAGTCTATGGCGTCCCAAGCAGAGTTTAGGCCTCGGAGTTTGAATAGACTGCCTAGGCCTTCAGTTTCTCATTTCCCGGCAGACACTTCCTTTCACTTTCGAGGGTCTAGAGGTTTAAATCAGACCAGGCAAAGTAGCGGGGATTGCGGCTCAGGTTCACAGATAACAGGATCTTTTCGCCCGCTGTGTTCGTATTGTAGACGATTTCATTCAGGTGAATGCCGGAGGGGAACTACTAGTTGTTATTGGTGTGGCATAGAGGGGCACTTAATAAGAGAATGCCCACAAAGGGATGCGAGTGGTGTAGTACGACCTACAGGATCAGCCGCGGTATCATCAGCATCTGTTTCTTTTCCAGGCAGAGGCGTTCAGCCTATTGGCTGTGGTAGAGATATGAGAGGAGTAGTGGGTCGGCAGAATAAGGAAACATCTCCTGATGATGGTACAGGTACCTTACCATATTTTCACATGATGCATATGTATTAATTGTTCCAAACTTTACCTTATCACATGCTACTCCATCGATTACTTTCCACCAGTTGGTGAATTTATTCTAGCTAAAAGGGTATGTCGCAATTGTATAGTACATGTTGTGATCACGTTACAGTGACTAATTTTACTGAGATGGATATGATAGATCTTAATGCATGGTATGACTGGATCGGCTTTTTGTTAGGCCACAATAAATTGCTGAGTAAAGAAATTACATTTTCACTTTCCACAAAGGATTTTCTTGAATAGGAGGGTACATATGTCGTTAGCCAGAGTGAAGGATACCAAAGTTAAAGCTACTAATGTGAAAGATACTAGTTTACACCCGTAGGGTGTCCCAGTGTAAATTGTATCGACGAGGGATGACACGTCAAGAGTGTGCATTAATTATAGGCAACGGATTGAAGTCCGATATATATGAGCTAAAGAGATGCATTATGGTAAAGCACATCATTCACGATATACTATTTAGTGGGGAGTAATCAATATGTACCATGATTTGGAAGCGACTTATTGATGAGATTACATGAAAAGAATAATGCGAAATTAGAAGTAATAACCAGTAAAGGTAAAGTGTTTGGGATCAGAAGGTTATAGATTATATAGAAATTTCGTTTCAGTTAGACATAGATGTGATGCCACATGGGTTATACTTGATGGGCTTACCAAGTTAACACAGTTATAGAAATGGTTTTGGGAATCCAAGTGAACGTAACCATGGCTATACGTCTTCATACAGAGGAACAAGCAAACGGGAGTGGAGAAAGACTATGTGAATATCTATATGAGCATATGTATCGAGATACATTGTTACGCATAAGAAGACGTTGTTAACATTCGAGGACGAATGTTCCTAAGGGGGGAAGAATGTAACACCCCGTAAGTTACTGAGTCTAATTAATTCCGATAAGCATTTATGGAAATAATGAAACATGAGAACTTTGATGATTTTTGCATTTAAAATTGTGGGCTTAAGTCATTGGGCTTTAAATAAAGCCCAAAAATGATAAAAAGACATGGCCCAATGCAAGATTTTGACCCATTCTTCCATAATTGGTCCATTTGACCCATTCAACATGGTCATTAATGATAATTAAAGGATAAAGGAAGACTTGGGGGCCTATATAAGAGAGAAAATCAGATTTTTCTCTCATTTGGACACCCATGCCAATTCTAGAAATTTCTCCAACATTTTTGCTCTCAACTCAAACCCTAACTTTTCATCTTTTGGCCAAAGGCATCATCTTGCACACTTTGGTAAGTGTTCATACTTATGATTTAATATGTTATGTGCATGAGAGAATACTTATATCATGTTGGTTATGTTGGTGAAGAGGGAGAAGTTCCCTATGTGCAAAATAATTTGTATTTGCTAAATCGGAGGATGATTTATGGCTTGAAAACTTGAACATAGGTTTGTGATCTTGATGAAAATGAACTTGATGGATTAAATATTGATATATGGGATGTGAGTATAGTCCTCACTTGTTTGGTCATGGTGTATAATGTTTGGAATTTTATTGGGAAATTAGTTATGGTTTTGGTGGCATGTTGGCCGTAAAGTGTCGTTTTGGTAATGTTCTGTGTGTTGTGAAATCATGGCTGGTGGTTGGCATGTTGAATGATCAAAAATATGTTAAAATGAAGTTGGTTATGATCATGGACCATTCATGGCATTAAAATACCCAAAACGAAGCCATTTCAAACCAAAACGGGCATCCGCCCCGCAGACGAGGGCATCTGCGGGCGCAGATGCCAACGCAGATGGCACTGGCTACTGCCAATGGCCATCTGCGTGTGCATGTGACTGACCTGCGTGCGCAGGTGGCTGCGCAGGTCAGTCCAGAAATGCGTTTTGGTTGCTTTCGTATTCCTTTGATCCCCGAAAGCCCCGATACCCTTTTGGGATGTAATTATCAACTTGTAATGTCATTCTAATGACTTTGAAGTGTCGTATGGAGGTGTTTTGGGTTATGTTAAGTATGGATGGTTGTTTATATGTTGTCATAAAGGCACAATTACGACGGAATGATAACGGGAAATGCGTAAAAGGTCAAAATGGTGCGAAATGCTATCGATGTGTGATCTTTTGGTCAATGTGTGTAATGTCATGATGTTGTTGGTATGGAAATGCAGTGGATTGTATTGGGAGGGGGTTACATGACATTATATGGTAGCCACATAGTTCATTGTTGACTTGTATGCTTATATAGGGACTAGTTGCTAATGTAAGTCCGGTATGACCTTGTATTGTAGACTAAGAAGTAAAGAAGGAGCTGGACCATTGTAATCATACATAGATTCGTGTATTCGTACGTGGAAGTGCAGGTATGTAAGGTTACTCTTTCCGTGTCCTTCTACATCATATTGTTCCTATTGACGTTGATCATGTTTCACTTCCAAAAGGCATAAAGCATATCAATTCAGGTTGACGTATCTTATTCTTCATATGTAACCTATTGGCTTGTTCTATTTCTAAAGGTTGTGAAGTACCTCAATTCAGGTTGACATATATTGTTATCCATATATGTCCTATTCTTAGATGAACTATGATTTACTTACGTCATATCCATTGGCTATTCATTGATCGAAATCCCAAAGATGTCAGAATGTCGTGAGTCCTAAAAGGACGACCTCAAGAGAGAGTAAGGTATAATGAGAATCTATTAATGATTGCTTAGCATGTCCAAAAGATGTCATGATTTCAAAGTCTCATAGTTTAATGATTGTGGTAAAACCAATCTTTCATAAGTAGAAGTGCCAATCTTATAAGAGCAATGAAGGACGTAGTATGTGAGCTAGTTTAACCATCCCTCATAAGTTAAGGTATCAATCTCATGACGTAGAGAAGTGAGGTAATATATATATGTGTGTTTCAAATAGTGTCTTGATCCTTAGTATGTAAATTCTCAATAGTATCTCTCTCATAAGAAGATGTGTGCTAGTGATCTCATGAAGTGAAGGAGTGAAGTAAAACGTGTATATTCTCATAGCCTAGTGAAGGGTATAAGATTGGAAAGAGTAAGGCGCATGGTTACAATATGCTTCATTAAGTAGGGATCACATTCAAGAGGGGTTCAAGTTCTATATGGAAAATCTCAATATTACGCTATGTTAGTTATTGTATTCCAAAGGTGGAGGTCCAGTATTATACACTTCCTTATATAAGATCTCATAAGAAGTGGCAAGAGAGTTAATCTCTTGGAAGTAGAGAACAAGGTAAAATATATACATGTGTGTTGCCAATAGCATCGTGATCCTTAATAGGTCGTACAATTGTGTAGATATGCTAACTCTAAGTTCTGAGAATGTGATGTTCTAAAATGTAATAATGTTATGATTGTGTTTGTACCAAGCTGGTAAAAGTTGAGGTATATATATATCATCCATGGGGTGCAATGGACACCTGCATGACGGTCCTCTATGTATATCATCCATGGGGTGCAATGGACACCTGCATGATGGTCCGCTATGTATATCATCCATGGGGTGCAATGGACACCTGCATGACGGTTCTCTATACATCATCCATGGGGTGCAATGGACACCTGCATGACGGTTCTCTATACATCATCCATGGGGTGACAGGTACACCTGCATGACGGTTCTCTATGAATTTCCCACTGATCAGTTGGGCCTGGGCAGTGTATAGTTAATAATTTATTAAGTGAAGTAAGGTAAGGTAGAGAAGCAAGTAGAGTGGATGTATGATACCCCTACCATAGAGTGGTTGTAGGTTATATTTTATTAATCCACCAATAGAGTGGATGTGTGTGGATGAATGCTATTCTTTCGTGATTTATTTACCAAGTAGTAGAACCATTGTGGTAATGAACATAGAAGCTGGAAAGAATCTCTTGAGAGCTAATGCGTATGAAAGATATTTCTATGAGTAGTAAGGATAGAGAATGAATGTCCTAAAATGTTCATAACAAAAGTAATATGCAGGTTTCCAATTAGAACGATGGTTTACCCATATTAAATAATCTCTCCTATTTATTTCATTGACATTATCCTATTTATTTCATTGACATTCTCATGTATGATGTAATTTCTCTAGCCTTACATATTCAGTACATTCTCGTGCTGACCCCCTCGGGGGGACTTACCTTACATGTACAGGTGCAGACATTAGTAGACCTCATCTGTAGACTGGGGATCATTTGCAGAGTTTTGGTGAGCTCCACTTGGTTCGGGGCTTTCCGAGTCATAGTGTACATTGTTTTGATATTGTAAGTATTGTATAGACATGGTCATGTATTAGAGGCTTTTGTAGACCTATGTGGGTATGTGAATGAAAGAAGTGTACGTTCAGTTCTACGTAATGGCTCCAACGGCCAAGTTTTATATATATGTTTATGGCATAAGTTTCCATGTTTATGATTTCTACATAGTTGCATAAGAAAGAATAAGACGCATATGAGGGCATGCATGTGAAGGTTCATAAGCAAAGATTGGTTCTCTCGGGCCATATCGACTTCGGGTGCCAATCACGTCCCGATGGGATTCGGGGCGTGACAGTGTCATTTTTGGAAATTGTTGTTATGGAAAAAGTGTACGGAATTGGTGACATAATGAAAGGAAAAATCTGATTTTTATTCAAAGGAACACACAACACATTTCTAGAAATTTCCCAAAATTTCTCTCAACTCTTAAAGAACCCTAAGCCAACTTTTGGAGTAAGATCATCATTTTTCAAGCTTAGGTAAGTGATTATTCTTATGGATTAACATATTATATGCATGGGAAAGTATGTAAATCATGTTGGTTATGCTTGAAAGTGTTGAACATGGCACTTTGTGTTTGTGCTAAAAGATGTGTTATCCATGGGATTTACACTTGAAATATGCCTTGTGATTTTGATGAAAGAGCATGGTATGGATGAAATATCAACATGCATGGTGTGATTATGTTATTAAACTTGTTAATTTCATATAAGTGTAAATTATGGAATTTTGGCCGATTTGTTGTTGTGAGGTGTATTGAAGTAATTTGCTGGAATAATTGTGATATTGTGGTGATGAAGAGTGGAAAGTATGAACTTGGTGTGACATGCTAATGGTTTATGATATTTTGGTCAATGTTGGGAATATTGTGGGATTATTAGTATGATAATTTCATCAATGGTATTGTCAAGGGGGAAATGACAATTTTAAAGGCAAACATGTAATTCATTGACGTCATATGCATTTGTAAAGTGGTTGGTGGTTAATGTAAATTCCGTTATGTATTTGTGTTGTAGAGTGAAACATAAGGAAGGAGCGGGACTATTGTGTTCACGTATAGGATTGAGTAGTTATATTGAGAATACGAGGTATGTAAGGTTACTCTGTCCGTATCCTTCTGCAGCTCATATTGATCACATTGGCATTGTACTTATCTTATTCCGAAATGTCCAAAAGTATTCCAAGTCAAATAGTCATTTTGTTACTCACATGTTCCTTATCCATTGATCAATCGTTATTCATGTGTTACATAAATGTATACATTATTCCAAATGTTCCAATAATGTTGTCCCAAATGTTCCAATAATGCAATAGTAACCAAAGTACCAATATCTCAAAAGTAAAGGAATGAAGTAATGCATAATTGTTCAGTTGGGGAGTGCAATCTAAGGGACATAAGTCCAGCTGGAACGCTCCCAATATTGTTTAATTGTGGGTGGCACTCTAAGGGGCATAAGCCTGGCTGGAACGATCCCACTAATATATCATTTATGGGTGGCACTCTAAGGGGCATAAGCCTGGCTGGAACGATCCCATTTGATATATCTCATTATAACCCACTGATCAGTTGGGGCCCGGGTATCACATGACAATGATTAATGACAAATGAATGCAAATGTAAAGAAAGCAAAGAAAGCAAGATATGTGTTTCCAAATGTACATAGAATCATGAGTTATTTTACATTAATTATTCACTTGTACTTGAACTCTTGAAAGTTCTTATATCTTACACAGTTACTATTTGCCTTACATACTCAGTACATTCTTCATACTGACCCCTCTTGGGGAATTTACCTTACTTGCTGCAGGCGCAGGTACTAGTAGACCTCCCCAGTAAGCTGCATGATATCTACTGATCTTTGGTAAGCTCCAGTTGGTTTGGGGCTTTCCTTGTTAAGTTGTACATTGGTTTTGGTATTGTAATGTTATGTAAAGCGGGGACTTGTCCCGAATTTAGGTTGGTCATGTATGTACTTCTGTTAGAGGCTTTTGTAGACATATGTGGGTATATGAATGTAAGAGGTGTTTGTCCTTCTTGACTTGATGGCCCTAACGGTCAAGTTTCTTATATGTATATATATCATGCTCCATGATTTCCTCTATTAGCATTTTATATACTTACGTGGTGGTGATGTTTCTTATGGTATGCATATGATTGGACATGAGTAAAGATTGATTCTCTCGGGCCTTATCGGCTTCGGGTGCCAGTCAGTCCCGAATGGGATTAGGGGCATGACAAAAGTAGTGAAGAGGAGGAAGAAAAAGGGTCATTTGTGCAAGTGGCTACCTCTTGAAATTCAAGAATTCACAAAGAAAATATCCAAACAAAGCCCTTGTCTCATTAATGACAATATTGTAAAAAGTTATTGTCTTCTTTATGTCCTTAGTATAAATAGAGTATTTCTTTATTTTGCATGAAAGTTTTGGTGAATATTGAATTTTGAGCTTTGAAGCTTGTAGTTTCTAGGTGAAGTCTAGCATTTAGCTTGTAGTTTCTAGATGAAGCCTAGCATTAGTTGGTAATTTTAGTAGTGTGGATCTTGGAATTGTTGGTGAACTTCTTGGTTTGGTTAATCAAAGGTTACTCATTTGTGGTTTCTTGGTTTCCTTTGATTTTCTCAAATTAGGGTTTGTGTTTGAATTGTTGAATTCAATTGGGAGGTGAGGGTATCAAGTCCCTTGTTGCCCATAAATTCAAGAGTTTGAATATTAATCCACATATTCTTCTTTTGTTTTTCTTTCCTTCTTGTTCTTCCCTCTTTGATCGTTATCAACTAGTGACATAAATTATTGGATAATTAACTTCTTCAGTTTCTCTTATATACTCACATAGGATTATAAATACAAGGTTCATTCCAACTTCTTTGTACGTACAATGTATTGAAAGTCTAGTTGAAGAGTCCAAATATTTTGGTAAAGTTGTAAGACTAATTATAGCATTTTCGATAAAGCAAATTATGGACCGATCATGTGCTGGCTAGATGACTCACAATAGTATCCCCTATATTGTCAGTCCATTTGTAACCTTTACATATCATCTTTCTCCCATTAGTCCAGGTATAAGTTGAATTCTCGATGTAAATGCTATATATAAAGCCCCCCTCCCCTTAGCATCCCTATGAATTGAGATAAGGTTTGATCCACCTCGTGTATTCTTTTGCTTAAATAATACACGGGATCCAAGCCAAATCCACCACCACCACAGGAGGTGAAAGTCTGGGTGGATATGGATTCTATCAAAAAAAAAAAAAAAGCTACATGGTTTGTTTTAACTTTATCCAACATCACAAGCCCGCAGACATCCATACTAGAAATCAGATCTAGATTGTGTCTCATTTTTGTGATCTTCCCCCTTTCTTCTCATTAAGAGATGTATTGGTGTTGAATCTCCAAAAAAATAACCCACGGTCCATCCACCTGAACATAGTTATTCATAATACTAATTCTATTGTCTTCCTTTTTAAATTTGCTTTGGTCTTAATATACGCAATAGTATACGAAAAAGTAGTGTTTATAGATAACTGGTTAACTTTGAGAATGAGTTGTTGACTACTATTAGAGTGAATAGAACAATTAAATACGTCTTTCCGAAACATCAAGAGACTTTTTCATTCCTTTATTTAAAAAGCTAATTACTTTTATTTGATGAAAAAGAGATCAGGAAATTACAACCAATGACCTTGAAAATGAGTGATTTTGAACCTTGACTCCGTTTTTCCCATGGGAAAATCTTCAAGGGAAAAAGTCAGAAGTGTCACCCATGGGGCTAAATTTGTTAAACTTGAAGTTTTGTCCATGGGACAATCGAGATCGAAAGTTCAGGACCACTCACCTCTAAGGCCTTTCTTGTAAATCACTCTAGAGAGGTCTCACCCGACTGCATCCCCGTAAGATTGAATTATGAAGAGATACAATAATGACTTTAAGGTGGAATCGTAGTTATTATTAAGAGTAGAGTAGCAAGCACAATTATTTCCATAATATTTTAAGCAATTGACCTTTTCTCATCATTGTTTAAAGGGATTATTGATCCAAACAAAAACCCTATTATACTTTTAGCCTTGATTCAAGGATTCTTCACAACTGTGCCATCATTTCCTTCAAGAGCAATATACTTATCCTTCCTGGTAAAAGTAGAACACTCATAAGACAGAGTTTCAGCAATAACCTTTTGTATGTGGTTAGCCACATCATGGCTTGATTTCCCAGACTTGCAAGTGAACTCGTGTGATAACTTATTCAAGAATGTAATTTCATAAGTGGGACGCGGGTTCATGAAAAAGAAAAATGCATCCATCCATTTCCACCCCCTAGCTGTTGTGCCATGAAACATGCTCATCTTATTCACCATTGCCACTGGCATAATCTCATCGCTTAACTCAGCAAATAATGATGAGAACCTAAGAAGAAATGGTTTACGACTTGTAGTACCCTCTGGGAAAATTGTAAGATCACCTTCTTTTAACAGTTGTTTTATAATGGACGCATCATAAGCTCGTTCTTTAGTGAGTCTAACTGTTTTCATGGGTGCAACAATCTCAGAAAATCGTGAAAGAGAGTATGTAACAGCTGGGATAGGACGACCTAATGCCCCAGAGAGAAAAACAGCATCAAGAAGAGTCCTGTGACAACAAACGAACAGTATGCCTGATTGGTCTTCAGATTTCTTGATAGGGGGTGGTGGGATTCCCTTAATGGTGAGACGGATACCAATGGCCCAAAATGCGTAGTACTGAAAAGGCGTAGGGAGGAGTGATCTGACACTAACTCGTACACAAGAAAGGAGGAAGCCGAAGGGGATCCAGAGAATGATTAAAAGACCATTAGGGGTGTTGGCTTTTGGACAAGGCGACCATCGTGGAAGATAATGGGCTTAGGGATCTTGTCTCTTGTTACGGCCTTTACTTTTGGGTTTGATGGAACAGAGTAGCACTCCTTACACAAAGTCATGAAGGGAATATCACTAAGGGAATCAGCCAAGCCAATATCAGGTTGAATCTCTCCAAAAGCCTTTCTAAGAGCAGCAGCCTTTTTCTTCCTAACAAGAACTCCTGGCGACCTAACAAAGCCAGTTGCCCTACCTTTATATGTTCCAATCTCAGTTCCCAAAACCATATCTACCCCTAAGTAATCTCTCAAAAACGGTTCCACCATAATCCTAGGATTTGCCGTCAAAATACAACGTTTCCCACTTGATGAGAACACTCTCCAATACTCGGGATGAAGGTCCTCAGAATAGAACTTTGGCAACACAGCACGAGCTGCCGATTCTATGTCAGAAACTTTCATCCCCGCAAAGGTTGCAAATATAAGAACTTGAACTCCGAATTTTTGACCAAAATAACCCATTTTTTAAATTTATTCACCAAAGTAATATGTTTTTTGAAAACTTTACAAAACTAGTATAAACGTTGTTGGCATTAACGTATTAGGTTTTAAAAAAATTAACAGACCAAAACGGCGTTAAAATAGGAATCGTTACTGACAGTAACGTTTTTGGCTTAAAACGTTACCAATGGTAACGAGACTCTACAACTCTGCCACATCAGAGTTGCAGAGTCTCGTTACTGTTGGTAACGTTTTAAGCCAAAAACGTTACCAACAGTAACGATTCCTACTTTAACGCCGTCTACTGTTCATTGTGGTCCATTAATTTTTTTAAAACCTAATACGTTACTGCCAACAATATTTATACTAGTTTTGTAAAGTTTTAAAAAAAAATATTACTTCTTTAATGAACCACAAGTAGGAATCGTTACTGATAGTAACGTTTTTGGCTTAAAACGTTACCAACAGTAACGAGACTCTGGTGTGGCAGAGTTGCAGAGTCTCGTTACCATTGGTAACGTTTTAAGCCAAAAACGTTACTGTCAGTAACGATTCCTATTTTAACATCGTTTTGGTCCGTTAATTTTTTTAAAACCTAATACGTTACTGCCAACAACGTTTATACTAGTTTTGTAAAGTTTTCAAAAAACGTATTACTTTGGTGAATTGATTTTAAAAATGGCTTATTTGGGTCAAAATTCCCTTGAACTCCAGCCGACTCCGAGATGAAATAATAAAGAATCCCGGCTAGAGGTGAAGTTAAAAGAAGAAATAGTAACCTTATGACGCCACAAACATCAAAAGCAACCAGGGAAAAATAAGGGAATAAGAGCTTCGACTTCGTAGTAAAGTTCCATCCAAGTCAGCTACTATTGTATCTTTTTCTCGACCTTCTGATGTGCACTTCTCAACAATGGGAAGCATTGTTATCCCCATAGTTGTCTCTAAAAAGAATGTCCTTAATGATTGGATTTGTGAGTATTAATTCCATTATGTCCAATTACAAAACTTTCTATATTTATATTGATTGAGATAACTAGGCATTTGAAAAACATTGGTACTACTTGTTGAATTAAGCTTACCCTTATTAATGCTTCGTTGGAAATTCTTATGAAGCAGCATAAGGTAGGTTAGTTAAATCTACGAAAAGAAATTAGCAATAGTGAGCACTTCAATTCGTTAAACTAATTGATTGCATCCCTCGACTAATTAATTAAAAAAATATATTTATTTCTCTAGTGAAGAATGCAATCAATTTGAATGCACTTCAAATTTTCTCATATTCACCCTTGACTTTTGATTAACCGAGCTCCAATATGGACAAGACGGACTCCATGGGACAAAAGAGTTTGGAAAAAAGGTCTAGATTTACCCTTATACTTTTAATATTGTTTAAAATTAACTTCCGTTATATATACCTCGGTTAAATCCCATGTTGGAGCTCTGTTAGAGCCACGGGTAAATATGGAAGGATTTTCTAAGAATAAATGATCTCAAAGTATAACGGAGGATAAAATTAAGATATTTTATGTACGAGTCAATTTCTCAGTGTGTAGCCTTAGCTTGTTAAACCTAAAAACTAGATGGACTGGCTTAGATAGATTGTTTGGCAGCATATTGACTATATTTTCCCTTATTAACACGTTGTTGCCCACAAACTTGCTAACCTACTACATTAAGGTAGTACTAGTACCTTCCCTCTTTTTTAACTTTCTTAAATGTTGTTAATTACTCTTTTTTACCATCTCATTAAAATTGAGGACCTTTTTGTCATTTCAATAAAAATTCCTAAAAAAGCATTTCTGTTGATATTAAAACAGGGTAAAAATTTACCCACATGCAATGTTTACAAACTAATAATGTAATTTACTATGGTTAAGTGATTTAATGAAGTAAAATACATTTTAATTAATTATGATTTGTATTTGGTCAAGATTTAAAAAGTGCTTCTAGAAAAAACTAATTTTTTTAGCTTTTGGAAAATAATTTCTACTATTACTTAAAAACACTTATTTATTCCTAAAAACTTGACCAAACACCTCTACTCTCGAAATAAAAAACTTGTAGTTTCCAAAAAGAATATAATTAGCTAAACAGAATATTAGTCAATAACAGTAACTCATCTAGGATGTGGATTATATATACCTATATATGAGCTGATGAGTTCCTCAAACTCTTGATTGGTACTGAGTTTGGGCCTGTGTATGATAAAGTCCAATATCCCATCCAGTCCAATTCAGGAGCAAAATTTTTGTGTTAAACATTTTAGGGCAACTTTCAGAAAATAGCCACTGCTTTGGTAAATTTTGGCCGCGCTAGCCACCAGTTTAAAAATTACCATTCATAGCCGAGTATCAACTATACGCAATTGACTGTATTTGATATAAAATATAAATACAGTGACTTATTACATGCACCAAAAAGCATATTATTTGTATCGCTTGATACAAATACAAATGTATCATATACAAATGTTTCATTTGAGGCAAATGTATCATTTGTATTTAGATGGTTCAATTTGTATCAACGAATACAATTCGTATCAAACCATATAAATGTAATATGTATTGAAACAGAATGCAAAATACCTAATACATATTGACTAGATACATTGAAACAAAAATACAAATACCTGAAATAGAATACAAAATACCTAATACATATTGACTAGATACATTAAACAAATACAAAAACATAGCTAATCATATTGACTAAATACAAATGTATCATGCTTCAGTTGAGCAGATACAAAAAGAGAAAAAGAAAGAGAAAGAGAGAGGAGAGATGCAGCGAGAGAGAGGGAAACGGGGAGAGAGAGGAGGAGTATAGTTATATTAGGCTATGGATTGTAATTAATTAAAATTTAGGTTGAGTAGGTTAATTAGATGCTTATGTTTGCTAAGCCCTTTAGTTTTCTCTACTTTATCCTTTGCAATCTTAGCCATTTGAGAAGTCAAGAGGTAGAAAGCTGTATATATATTTTACTAACATAAAAATATCAAAATATACATCCCGTCTATGATTACAATAGTATATATGTTGTACTACTGTTGGATTTTGTTATGCAACTTTAGTTAAAGTAAGTATATTATTGACACATTGATTATATTATTTATATCTATCTAGTGTAGAAGAAACTAATCAAGTTTATTTTAATCTCTTTAAAGCAAATTAAAGCTAACTCAATTACAGTCTATACTTGAGTGTAAGGAGTGAATATTAACTGAATTTATAGAATATAAGGATTTAAATATCATCTCAAGATTATACCATTCAGAAATTTAATCCCAAGAGCTTTTGATAGAATAGATAAAGATATATCAACTAATATTGGTAAGTGAAAGAGATAACATTTGATTATGTGACATAGTAAGTAGTTATCATCCCTTAATGAACCTGCCTAGCTATTCTTTAATTAAACATTTGATTATGTAAAAGAGCTCTTTAAGTACTGACTAAATATCAATCAAGAGTTATAATTTTTTGGTAATTAGTTTTGATATAATATTGTATAAAATCAAGGATCATTAAAATCAGTTGGCTATCATATTCCTTAATTTTTGGTAAGAATTATATTTTTGTCCACTATAAAAAGAGCATCAATACCATAGAGTTTCTCCAAATAAAATAAGAAAAAAGATTTAAGGACACTAAACTCTTATTCTTTCTAGTAGTTAAATCAATTAAGCATGGGTTTTAATCTCCCTTTTATTTTCACTTTTTTAGCTCTGTGTTTGTTTCAATATTGCACTTGTGCACATGTTAAATCACTCAATGCTTCTTTAGCTGGTTTTCAACCAGCAGTAGCAACATTTTATGGCCCTCCAAGTGGAGCAGGATCTGGTAATTAATTAATTATGCTACTCTATCTAGTAAAACTCTTAATAATTTGCACTAATTGACATTGTTTTCTTTAATTAATTCGTTGATTGCATTTTCTTTTCTTTTTTTTTTGTATCTTGGCAAAAAAGTACAATTAATTATTGATTTTTATTTTGTCATGTTATAAGATGGAGGAGCTTGTGGTTATACAAATGCTGTATCACAGTCCCCTTTCAATTCCTTTGTATCTGCTGGAAATGGTCCTCTCTTCAGGAAAGGTTTAGGCTGCGGAGCTTGCTACCAGGTCCATATATATATATATATACTGTTCCTCCAACTAATTTACCAACATAATCAAAATATACATAATATATATATACTCTCAGTGTATATATTGTGTATAGGTATGTATATTATATGTATATTTAATATAAATATACACTATATATACATTATTCTTGCCCATATTATTTAGGTTTATTTAATGAATAATCTAATTTTATAACTAATGGTAACTTAAATACAGGTAATTAATTGTCCATGATAAGTAAAATTAATAACATAAAACATAAGTTACATGTTACAAAATGCACTGATAGTGTAAAAATCAACTTACGATATCATTACATATGTGTAATCCTTCGATAAATTGGCATAATGACTTGCATATATATACCTTGTGAAATTATAGGTGAACTGTAATCTAGCCCCTTGCTCAGGAAAGCCAGTGACTGTAACCATTACAGATGAATGCCCTAGTTGTTCAGGTGCTGTTCATTTCGATTTAAGTGGAACTGCCATGGGTGCTCTGGCCAAGCCCGGTCAAGCTAATGCATTACGTAATTTGGGAAATATCGCAATTACTTACCAAAGGTACGTAGACGTTATACGTACATACCTTTCTGAAAAAATATTTATAGTTATATTAACATCCGATAGATTTATACTAACCTGTTATAACATGTTACACATATTGTTGCAGGGTTCCATGCCAATATAAGACGAAAATCGTGTTCAAGGTGGACCCGGGTTCAAACCCGAACTTCTTATCGGTAAATGTAGAGTTTGAAAATGCAGATGGTGATCTTAATTTAGTGGAGTTTCTACCATCAGGATCACCTAAGTCAATAACTGCTAATCATGTATTTGGAGCAACATGGAGTAGTAATATTAATCCTTCGACACAGCCAGCACCATACTCAATAAGGATCACAACTGAATTCAACAAGAAACTTACTGCTACAAATGTTATTCCAGTGGGGTGGAAGCCTGGACAAACCTATACCTCCAATGTCAATTTTTAGTTCATGTGGTACTGAATGTAAACACAAAAAATAGAACTTCATTCAAGTTAGACAATAAATGAATAAAGAGAAATAAAGTTTGTCATTTGATTCAGTGTCGCGAAAGATGATCTTGAACTTTTTCCTTTTGGAAATTTAATAAACTTATCGTTTAAGATTATTTTTGCCATTACTTTTTTCTTTTTTAATAATCGAAGTCCTATATAGTTTTTTCTTGTCACCACTTTCTTATTCTTATCAGTTATAAGTTTCACATCTTATTTATCAGCTGATGATAGTTTTCCAGACTTCAAATTATATTTATGCATTCTTGCTAAACATGTGTTTCTTCGTTTGTTACGTTCTTATCCCGTAAATTCTAGATACACCCTTTTTAGGAAGTAGTCTATGAGACTTAATTACTGGGCCGTCTTTTCTCAGCGGATCAGCCACATAGTCCGAAGTAAGGTTAGTGACGGGAACTTAGCTATCTTTTGGTCAGGTTTTCCGGGGTTGGTTCCTCTACTAGAATACGTCCTGAGGATTGAGATCGAGCTTAAGTTGCTCTTGCTAGACGTCTAGTAGGAGTTTATTGAGAGCCAGTTGCTGTCCTTTTCGCTACCTTGCCTGAAGACATGGGATTGCCATAGAAGTCTCATGCCAAGAAAGTTCTTGCCTCCTCTTCCTCTACCTATCTCGATCGTAGTTTGGTGACCTATCTTCAGTAGGGGCCTTTAGTTTTTTGATGCGGGTGATGAAACTTAAACTTAAGTTGACAGGCTCCGTTGATTTATTCCAGCGGCATATTATTATTATTCCTGGGGAATGCCTCGTTACTTATGTATTAGATTTCAACTTTTTAGAGGCTCATGATTGTGTTGCGTGAAAGTTCAATTGTAGGTTGACCTTCTATGAGCAATTTACCTTCATTACCCTCTGACACATCTATATATTTACACTTAAATATGTGGGTGGGAGGGGGGGGGGTTGTTATTGTAAGCCGACGGTAATTTTGTTATTATAAACTTTATACCATTAAATAAGTGAATTGTTACACATTCAATCCCGCATAAAATGACACGTGTGTATAATTTATATAAATAGTACTCCCTCCGTGTGGTCTACTTTTCTTTTTGGTCCGTTCCAAAAAGAATATCACATTTCCTTATTTGGTAATTTTTTAAAAGCACAATTACTCTTTTACCCTTATTGGTCCCACTTAATTAAACATAATAGTATTGCATTTTTAATAAAGGGCAATTTGGTAAACATTACCAAGTCTGTCACGCCCCAAATTCCATTGGGACGGACATGGCACCCGAAGCCGTTGAGGCCCCGAGAGAACCAATTTTTATTCCTGTAAACTCATGCGCAAGTCATTCCATGATTATCAATATCACAAATAGATGCAAGATGTTAATGGCATAAGTCATGGAAAATGTGTGATGATAAACACATACAAATATGAAACTTGGCCGTTAGGGCCACCATGACATAACATACATCCTTCGTTTGTCCCACATCATCTACAAAGCCTCTATAAATACATGAACACAGCCATCCTAACGTCAGGACAAGTCCCCGCTTTACACAACTGTGATACAATACCAAAACCAACATATATATAGGACTCGAAAAGCCCCAAAGCAACCTGGAGCTCACCAACAATCCGCAGAAAAATCCAAGTCCTACTGTGGAGGCCTACTAGTACCTGTGCCTGCAGCAAGTAAGGTAAGTCCCCAAAGGGACGTCAGTACGAAGAATGTACTGAGTATGTAAGACTACAAGTAACTATATGAGATATAGGAACTTTAATGGAAACAAGTACACGTGAACGCATCAAATAGATAAACTATCATAAGGTATACGTGTGGGATCATGTACATTGCTTTATTTACTTTATTTCACTTTACTTATCAATCATCAATCATATAATCATCAATCATATAATGCCCGGGCCCAACTGATCAGTGGGAATAACATAATACTCGGGATCGCCTCTAGCTAGGCTTTCGCCCCTTTGAGTTGCCACCCGTTCCCAATGAACTTTTGGGATCGCCACTAGCTAGGCTTTCGCCCCTTCGAGTTGCCACCCGTACTCAATATCCATTCAGGATCGCCTCTAGCTAGGCTTACGCCCCTTCGAGTTGCCACCCGTACTCAACAAGTGTGCATTACTTCAATTCCTTTGTTATGAGATTGGTACATTGGTGGTTGGACATTATTGGAACTTTGGAACATTAACCAATGAATATGAGTCATGTGAATCACAATTGATCAATGAATAAGGAACATGTGAGTAACAATGATTAATAACCGTAAATGGGATACCTTTGAACATTTCGGAATGGAACAAGTATAATGACAATGTAACACTATTGTCACACCCCGAGTTCCAAAGAGGCGTGATTGGCACCCAAAGCCGATATGGCCCGAGAGAACCAATCTTTGATCATGTCCACTCATATGCATGTCACTCAATAAGCAGAACCATCACGTAGAGATATAAGATGTCAATTGCGGAAGTTATGGAAACATGCAATTTATACATATAAGGAACTTGGCCGATAGGGCCACCAAGTCAAAATGGACATACATCTCTTACAATACATCCCTTCCATTCATTTTCCCACATATGTCTACAAAGCCTCTAATAGATACATAACCATGCTTATGCAATATTTACATAACAACACAAAAAACCCATGTACACATGTGACTTGGAGAAGCCCCGAAGCAACTGGAGCTCACCAATACTCAGCAAAAGATCAGCACCCTACTGTGGAGGTCTACTAGTACCTACGCCTGTAGCAAGTAAGGTAAATTCCCCAAAAGGGGTCAGTACGAAGAATGTACTGAGTATGTAAGGCAAATAGTAACTGTGCAAGATATAAGAACTTTCAGGAGTTCAAGTACAAGTGAATGATTAATGTAAAATAAACCATGATTCTATGTACATTTGGTTAAACATGTATCTTGCTTTCTTTGCTTTCTTTGCATTTGCATTCATTTGTCATTAACCATTATCACGTGATACCCGGGCCCCAACTGATCAGTGGGTTATAACATATCATTGGGATCGTTCCAGCCAGGCTTACGCCCCTTAGAATGCCACCCATAAATGATATATCAATAGGATCGTTCCAGCCAGGCTTATGCCCCTTAGAGTGCGATCCATGAATAATAATAGTGGGAGCGTTCCAGCCGGACTTATGTCCCTTAGATTGCACTCCCCAATTGAACAATTGTGTATCTCTTCTTTACTTTTGAGAAATCGATACATTGGTTACTATTGCATTATTGGAACATTTGGAACAATATTGGAATATTTGGAATAATATTGGAACATCTATGTAACACATGAATAATAAGTGATCAACATATGAGGAACATGTGAGTAACAAGATAACTACTTGAGTTGGACTACTTTTGGATATTTCGGAATAATACAAGGACATTGCCAATGTAATCAATATGAGCTGCAGAAGGATACGGACAGAGTAACCTTACATACCTCGTCTCTTCAATATGAATATACAATCCTGTCACGCCCCGAATCCCATCGAGACATGATTGGCACCCGTAGCCGATAAGGCCCGAGAGAACCAACCTTTGCCTGTGTTCACTCATATGCATAACAGAAACATCACCACCATTACGTAAGAACTTGAAAGACGAATAACAGAAAACATGGGACATATACATACACATGCAACTTGGCCGTTGAGGCCATCCAGTCACAACAACATGTATCATTTTACATTCATACACCCACCAACGTCTACAAAAGCCTCTATCATAGACATGTACCAAAACCAACTGAAAGTCGGGACAAGTCCCCGCTTTATACAATAGGTACAACACCAAAATCAATGTACAACTTGGACACGGAAAGCCCCGAACCAACTGGAGCTCACCAAAGATCCGCAGAAGTCCTGTAGCCTACTGGGGAGGTCTACTAGTACCTGTGCCTGCAGCAAGTAAGGTAAATTCCCCAAGAGGGGTCAGTACGAATAAAGTACTGAATATGTAAGGTCATAAGAAACAGTACATTACACCGATACTTCAATGGAATCAATTGCAAGTGAGTAACCAATGTGGATAAGTCATCATTTTGTATATATAGACATCTGTACATTACGTTCATAGCGTTGGTTGTATTTACATCCATTAACCATCATCTATTCGCATCAAACCCGGGCCCCGACTGATCAGTGGGAAAATAACATACTATTGGGATCGTTCCAGCCAGACTTATGCCCCTTAGATTGCGATCCATCATAGCATAATTTTAGGATCGTTCCAGCCAGGCTTACGCCCCTTAGATTGTGATCCATTCCAATAAAATAGGTTCGTTCCGACCAGGGTATTCACCCCTCTGGATTGCCCCCTGTGCTCAACAATAACCAATTAAGCATTACTTAATTCTTTTACTTTTGTTTGAGAGTGATACGTTGGAGATGGTACATTATTGGAATTTTGAAATATTAACCAATGAATATGAATCACAACAATCACCATTGACCAATGAATAAGGAACATGTAAGTAACACTAGGGAACAACCGGAAATAGAATACCTTAGAGCATTTCGGAATCGAATAAGTATAATGACTATGTGATACTATGTACTGCAGAAGGATATGGAAAGAGTAACCTTACATACCTCGTAATCTCAATATGACGATACAATTCTATACGGGAACCCAATAGTTTAGCTCCTTCCTTACGTCTTACTCTACAACACAAATACATAACGGAATCCACATTAACCAATAACTACTTGACAATTGCATATTACATCAATGGGGTACATGTTTGCCTTGAAACATGTCATAGCATCATTATTCCAAATATCCTCCAATATTCCCAACATTGACCAATACATGATAATCAATACATGCCACCACCACACTTCCCCTTTACACTTTCTTATCCACACCACATCACAAACAATCCATCAATTCACCTTAAGACACCCCATAGCACAAATCGGCCAAAATCCCACAATTTGCACTTATAGAAAAATAACAAGTTAAATGAAAAAATAACACCATACACGTTCATATTTTATCCATACCATGATCTTTCATCAAGACAACAAGTTATCTTTCAAGTTTAAAGCTCATGGATTTCACATCTTTTATAAAAACACAAGGTGTCATATCCAATACTTCCAAGCAAAACCAACATGATTTACATGCTTTCCCATGCATATAATATATTAATACATAACAATAATCACTTACCCAAGCTTGAAAAGTGATGATTTTGATCCAAGAAGTTGGCTTAGGGGTTTTAGGGTTCTTGAGAGTTGAGAGTAAATTTTGGGGAAATGTCTAGAAATGTGTGGTGTACTCCTTTGATTAAAATCAGATTTTTCCACCTATTTATAGCCCCTCAAGTCTCCTTGGCATTAAATTCCATGTACAATTGGTAAAGGATGAAGAATGGGTCCTTTTTGGCTTAATTGGGCCATGTTTTCTTTTTATTTTTAGGTCCTTTTTGGGCCCAATTCACTTAAGCCCATAATAATCAATAATTTCTCGTGTTTAAGTCGTCTTATATGTATTAAAATAATATTTCCACTCACGCTATTCATATCCATAGCCTCAATTCCACAAACAAGTGATTCTAGCCACGTATGGCCTATTTTGACCTAAAGGGTAAAATCGTCATTTTGACCCCAAATTCGTTCTCGAGTAATTTTATCATACCAATATAATACTTGACTCATTTCATGTATATACTCATGGTTTTAGAAGAAACGTGGCAAAAATCGGCTCAATACGACCCCGGATACCCTTGGGACTTAGAAATTTCCAACTTTCGAAAAAGTGGAAAACCCAAGGTGGCACGCCCCTGGGCGCGCCAACCCACTGCCTCTGGGCTAAAAATTTTAGCCCAGAGAGGCGTGGCACGGTCCCAAACGCGCCCCTCCTTAAATTTTTCCAAAAAATTTATTTTTTGACTTTTCTTCGCGGGTTCGGTTAGATACTTCAATTCCTATCCTTTAACTTACTTCTTAACCTCAAGATACTTTGTTTAGGGGTCCTCTTAGCCTCATTTTGAACCCTACAAATGCTCCATGATAATTTCAAAACACCCTCTATGCAAGTTTAATCACACAGCAAGAGCCAAATTCAATTATATCACCGATAACATTACCAAATGCATACTTATAGCTCTCGAGACCTAAGTACATATTATTTAATGTCGTCAAGTAGGGTTAGGAACGTACGGGGTGTTACATTACAAAAGTGGTATCAGAGCAGGTCGTTCTAAGGGTGTCTACAAAGCCGTGTCTGAGTAGAGTCTTACTTATCAATGTGTTGTGCACCACATTTATAAGTATGAGGCTACGGGACATTTAGGATATTGTTTCATTCCTTCATTTCTAGATCGTGCAGTAGAGCCGAAGTTATAGGTGTACTTGATTCTGATTATAACCATTGTTGTTCCTGTATATTATAGAAAAATGCCGATGACAAGAAAAGGTCGAGGTAAAAGTAAGAGAATAGACAAAATTGCTGGAGAGGGAACAAGTAGACCACCACCTGAACAAGCTGATCAAGGTGGGGCTGAAACTGAGTTTGCAACGCGAGCTTCTTCTACTTCTTCAGCTCCCGAAGAGCCAAGAAGAAGAGAAGTACCTGTAGAACCACCAGTAAACACTACTGATCAGGACTTAAAGGATGCAGTACAGATGTTGACCAGAATAGTTGCTGCATAGGTTCAGGGACAAGGTGGTCTGATGACAGGTGATGACAGTGCATCAAGAGCAGCTAGCCGACGGACCCAGGATTTCTTGAAACTAGATCCTCCCACATTTACTGGAGCAGATCCGAATGAAGATCCACAAGACTTTATAGATCAGATTCAAAGGGCCTTGGATGTCATGCATATAACTGGGGTCAAAACAGTCGAACTTGCTGCGTATAGGCTGAAAGGTGAAGCGATATTGTGGTATGAAAATTTGAAAAAGTCTCGGGGTATTGGTGCAATGCCACTGAATTGGGAGGAATTTAAAATAGCCTTCCTTGATCATTATCTGCCTTATGAGATACATGAGGCTCGAGCGGATCAATTCTTAAATCTGCGTCAAGGGAATTTAAGTGTCAGGGAATACAGTCTGCAATTTAATTCATTGGCCCGTTATGCTCCCAATGTTGTGGCTACGATGACAGATAGAGTCCATAGATATGTGGACAGGTTGGAACCGTATTTGGTACGAGATTGCACTATCGCTGCCCTAAACAAAGATATGGATATAGCGAGAATTCAGGCCTTCGCCCAGAAAATGGAGGACCAAAGACAGAGAAGGAGGGAACATGAAGCTGAGCGAGGACAGTCCAAAAGAGCTAGACCTATGGGACAGTCTATGGTGTCCCAAGGAGAATCGAGACCTCGAATGTTTCCTAGACCACCGAGACCATCATTTTCTTATTCTGCAGCAGGCACTAAAGCTCAGTTTCGAGGATTTAGAGGAAGTAATGTGGGGCAGAGTAGTGGGATTCGTGGATCACAGACAGCGGGATCTTCTCGTCAGCCATGTCAGCGTTGTGGGAAATATCATTTAGGTGCATGCCGTATTGGGACGAATGTTTGCTTCTGGTGCGGTTTATCAGGGCACATAGTGAGGGACTGCCCACAAAGGGGCACAGCTGGTGTAGCACGACCTACGGGGTCAGTTGTTGCATCATCATCATCGGTACCCTCCCTAGGCAGGGGTGTACATCCCACCGGTCGTGGTAGGGGTGCCAGAGGAGCAGCCAGTACTAGTGGGGTCCAGAACCGCACTTATGCTTTAGTAGACCGGCAGAATTCGGAGGCTTCTCCAGATGTCGTCACAGGTACACTATCTATATTTTCACATAATGTATATGCACTGATTGACCCAGGTTCTACATTTTCCTATGTTACTCCATTGGTTGCTGCGAAATTTGTAAAGGCACCAGAATTATTAATTAAATCAATTGAAGTGTCTACACCGGTTGGTGAATGTATTGTGGCAAAGAGAGTATATCGTAACTGTGTGGTAACCGCGTGTGGTCATGATACATTGGCTGATCTCATTGAATTAGACATGGTGGATTTTGATGTGATCATGGGAATGGATTGGTTGGCTTCTTGTTATGCTACAGTAGATTGCCGGGCCAAGAAGGTACAATTTTGTTTTCCGCAGGAGAATATTCTAGAATGGCAGGGCAATATAGGGGCACCACGAGGGAGATTTATTTCCTATTTGAAAGCTAGGAAAATGATTGCCAAGGGATACGTATGCCATTTGGTACGAGTGAAAGATAATGATGTGGAATCATTAACTCCACAGTCGGTCCCAGTAGTCAATGAATTTCTTGATGTATTTCCAGAGGATCTTCCAGGCTTGCCCCCAGAACGGGAAGTAGAATTTGGCATTGATGTGATTCCAGGCACTCAGCCTATTTCTATTCCTCCGTATAGAATGGCTCCAGCAGAATTGCGTGAATTGAAGGAGCAATTGAAAGATATGCTGGACAAAGGCTTCATCAGGCCTAGCATGTCCCCGTGGGGTGCACCGATATTATTTATACGGAAGAAAGATGGCACATTGAGAATGTGCATTGACTATCGACAGTTGAATAAGGTAACGATCAAGAATAAATATCCCCTCCCTCGCATTGATGATTTGTTTGATCAGTTACAGGGTGCCAAGTGCTTTTCAAAGATTGACTTGAGGTCGGATTACCATCAAGTCAGAGTTAGAGAAGAAGATGTGCCCAAGACCACTTTTCGAACGCGGTATGGTCATTATGAATTTTTAGTCATGTCATTTGGACTAACAAATGCACCGGCCGTGTTCATGGATTTGATGAATAGGGTGTTTAAGCCATTCCTCGACGTGTTCGTGACAGTATTTATAGATGACATCCTGGTTTATTCAAGATCACCAGAAGATCATGCTAATCACTTACGGCAAGTGTTGCAAATTCTCCGTGAACGTCGATTGTATGCAAAGTTCTCCAAATGTGAGTTTTGGTTGAAATCAGTTGCATTTTTGGGTCACATTGTATCATATGAAGGCATACAGGTTGATACCCAAAAGATTGAAGCAGTGAAAAATTGGCCAAGACCTACGACACCTACAGAAATTCGTAGTTTTCTTGGACTGGCAGGGTATTACAGAAGGTTTGTGGAAGGTTTTTCCTCTATTGCAGCACCATTAACAAAGCTTACACATAAGGCAGTGACATTTCAGTGGAATGATGCGTGTGAGAAAAGCTTCCAAAAGTTGAAAGATAAATTAACCTCCACCCCAGTTTTAGTACTTTCCGAAGGTACCGAAGGTTATGTGGTGTATTGTGATGCTTTCGGGGTTGGCCTCGGATGTGTGTTGATGCAACATGGGAATGTCATAGCCTATGTCTCACGACAGTTGCGGCCACATGAGAAAAACTATCCCACACATGATCTTGAATTGGCAGCGGTAGTTTTTGCTTTAAAGATATGGCGTCATTATTTATATGGGGTTCATGTTGATATCTATACGGATCACAAAAGCTTGCAATATCTTTTTAAGCAGAAGGAACTCAATTTGAGGCAACGAAGGTGGTTGGAGCTTTTAAAAGATTATGACATTGATATTCTTTATCACCCAGGCAAAGCAAATGTAGTAGCGGATGCATTGAGCCGTAAGGCAGTAGAAAGCACTGGTGGTCAGTTGAATGAAAAGTGTGAGATAATCAAAGATTTGAATCAATTAGCCAGCTTGGGAGTTCGCCTTATTGAATCCTCAGATGATAGAGTTATTGTGCAGAATGCAGCAGAATCCTCCTTAATAACTGAAGTAAAAGAGAAGCAGTTTGTGGATTCTATGTTATTGCAGCTAAAGGAAAATGTACAGCAGGATTTGACAAAGGCATTTGATCTTACACAGGAAGGGGTACTTCAATGTCAAGGGAGATTATGTGTACCGTATGTAGATGAGCTGAAGACACGAATTATGACAGAGGTACATCATTCGCGATATTCTATTCATCCGAGTGCCACTAAAATGTACCATGAACTGAAAGAAGTGTATTGGTGGGGAAATATGAAACAGAACATTGCAGAGTTTGTTGCTCAATGCCCGAATTATCAACAGGTGAAGGTAGAGCATCAGAAACCAGGAGGTTACATGCAATGTATCAATCTTCCAGTCTGGAAATGGGATATGATTAACATGGATTTCATCACAGGTTTGCCTCGTACATTGCGGAAGTTTGATTCTATATGGGTCATAGTGGACAGGCTTACCAAGTCAACACATTTTCTATCGGTCAAGACGACCTATACAGCGGAAGATTATGCGAAGTTGTATGTGAAAGAGATAGTGCGATTGCATGGTATTCCCCTTTCCATTATATCAGACAGAGGAGCACAGTTCACAGCACACTTTTGGAGATCTTTCCAGCAGAGTTTGGGTACACGGGTGAATTTGAGTACGGCTTTCCATCCTCAGACTGATGGACAAGCAGAACGTACTATTCAGACACTTGAATATATGCTACGAGCTTGTACGTTAGATTTTCAAGGCAGTTGGGATGACCATTTGCCTCTTATTGAATTTGCGTATAACAATAGCTATCATTCAAGTATTAAAATGAAACCTTATGAAACTTTGTACGGAAGGAAATGTAGATCATATATATAGGCCCTCAAGTCTTCTTGGCATTAAATGTCATGTTTAATTGGTCAATGGTAGAAGAATGGGTCATTTGGCCTATTTGGGCCATGTCTTTGGCTTCTTTTTGGGCCTTAATTGAGCCCAATAACACATATCCATTTAACCCATCCAATTCAATGTTTAATCCATCATACATATCATTTTAAAATAATTCCATAATGTCACGACAATATTCACTTACGCGATTCACGTTCGTAGCCTCAATCGCAAAAATAGAAATTCTAGTCGCTCATGACTTCGTTGAACATTTTTGGTAATTACTTGTGTTTCATGATTTGATCATGTAGGAGTGTATTGAGGTATTTTAAACCTTAACCATGAGTAAAGAAACACCAAATATCCAAAAGAAACCAAGAAAGAATCGTCGTTGAAATGCGTCGCAAAACGAGCACGGGAAGTGCCAAAGTGTTGTGCCTTGAGCCACTTGCTGCAAAGCAAGCAGTGGCGCAAGACTTGGCTGCTCTCTGAATCAGGGGGCTTGTGCCACGCCCCATGAAACAGGGAGTGGCGCAGGTTTGGCCATCTTGCTGAATTTTTTTTCTACTCCGTCTAATTCTAGCGTATCATCCAATGCCCAATCCAAACACTACAAAATACGTACTTAGTGATCTTAATCATCAAGTAAACATGACTCCAAGTTACCAAATGAGGTTGGAATATGTACGGGGTATTACATTCTTCCCCCCTTAGAAACATTCGTCCTCGAATGTTAACAACATCGCTTCAATTACGATAAACGCATCTCTATACTAGCATACATATACAAAAACACTTAAGGCTCATGGATACTTACTTTTTATTGCTCCACTTCCGAGCTTTGAACTTCTTGGTCCATTTGAAAATATGGGGATACTTGGATTTCATCATTTCTTCTGCTTCCCATGTGATCTCCTCTACTTGTTGATTTCTCCAAAAGACTTTTACGGAAGCTATGTCTTTATTCCTCAATCTTTTTACTTGTCGATCTAGAATATCAATGGGTACCTCTTCATAAGTAAGATCCTCTGTAACTTGGACATCTTCAATGGGAACAATACGAGATGGATCTCTTATGCATTTTCGAAGCATCGAAACATGAAATACCGAATGGACTGAGGAAAGTTCCTGGGGTAGGGCCAACTCATACGCAACTTGCCCAAATCTTCTAATAATTTCATATGGGCCTATGTAACGTGGACTCAATTTTCCTTTCTTTCCGAACAGCATTACCCCTTTCATCGGTGACACCTTTAAAAATACCCAATCACCTATGGCGAATTCAAGCCCTCTTTTTCTAACATCGGCATATGATTTATGGAGACTTTGGGCCGTTTGTAACCGCTGTTGGATCACTTTAACTTTCTCCATAGCCTGATGAACAATATCTGGACCAAGTAAAGCAGTTTCACCTGCTTCGAACCATCCAATTGGTGATCTGCATTTTCTTCCGTACAAAGCTTCATAAGGTGCCATTTTAATACTTGAATGATAGCTATTGTTGTAAGCAAATTTGATAAGAGGCAAATGGTCATCCCAACTGCCTTGAAAATCTAACGTGCAAGCTCATAGCATATCTTCAAGTGTTTGGATAGTACGCTCCGCTTGTCCATCTGTTTGAGGATGGAAAGTCGTACTCAGATGCACCTGTGTACCCAAGCTCTTCTGAAAAGATCTCCAAAAGTGCGTTGTAAACTGTGCTCCTCTATCTGATATAATAGAAAGTGGAATACCATGTAACCGCACTATTTCTTTAACATACAATCTTGCATAATCCTCAACTGTATAGGTGGTCTTGACTGGTAGGAAATGCGCTGACTTGGTAAGCCTGTCCACTATAACCCATATAGAATCAAATTTCCGTAACGTACGAGGCAAACCTATAATGAAGTCCATATTAATCATATCCCATTTCCAGACTGAAAGATTGATACATTGCATGTAACCTCCCGGTTTCTGATGCTCTACTTTCACTTGTTGGTAGTTCGGGCATTGAGCGATAAATTATGCAATGTTCTTTTTCATATTTCCCCACCAATACACTTGACTACATTTTAGTAGCACCCGAATGAATAGAATAGCGTGAGTGATGCGCCTCTGTCATAATTCATTTCCTCAGGTCATCTACATCTGGTACACATAATCTTCCTTGACATTGAAGTACCCCTTCTTGTGTAAGATCAAAGTCCGCAGTTAGACCCTGTTGCACACTCTCTTTTAGCTGCAATAACATAGAATCTGCAAACTGCTTCTCTTTTACTTCAGCTATTAAGGAAGATTCTCGTGCATGTTGCACAATAACCCCCTTCATCTGGAGATTCAATAAGACGAACTCCCAAGATGGCTAGTTGATGTAGATCTTTGATTATCTCTTGCTTTTCAGTCAACTGGCCACTAGTGCTTTCTACTGCCTTGCTGCTCAATGCATCAGCTACTAAATTTGCTTTGCCTGGATGATAAAGAATATCAATATCATAGTTTTTTAAGAGCTCTAACCACCTTCGTTGCCTCAAATTGAGTTCTTTCTGCTTAAAGATATATTGCAAACTTTTGTGATCAGTATAGATATCAACATGAACCCCATACAAATAATTACGCCATATCTTTAAAACAAAAACCACCGCTACTAATTCAAGATCATGTGTGGGATAATTTTTCTCATGTGGCCGCAACTGTCGTGAGGCATATGCCATGACATTACCGTGTTGCATCAATACACATCCGAGGCCAACCCCGAAAGCATCACAATACACTGCATGACCTTCGATACCTTCGGGAAGCACTATAACTGGTGTAGAGGTTAATTTATCTTTCAACTTTTGGAAGCTTTTCTCACATGCATCATTCCACTGAAATTTAACTGTCTTATGTGTAAGCTTTGTTAACGGTGCAGCAATGGAGGAAAAACCTTCCACAAATCTTCTGTAATAACCTGCCAGTCCAAGAAAACTACGAATCTCTGTAGGTGTCGTAGGTCTTGGCCAATTTTTCACTGCTTCAATCTTCTGTATATCAACTTGTATACCTTCTTCTGACACAATGTGGCCCAAGAACGCAACTGATTTCAACCAAAACTCACACTTAGAGAATTTGGCATACAACTTACGCTCACGGAGAATCTGCAATACCTGTCGTAAGTGATTAGTGTGGTCCTCTGGTGATCTAGAATAAACCAGGATGTCATCTATAAATACCGTGACAAACACGTCCAGAAATGGCTTAAACACCCTGTTCATCAAATCCATAAACACAGCTGGTGCATTTGTTAGGCCAAATGATATAACCAAAAATTCATAATGACCATACCGTGTTCGAAAAGCTGTCTTGGGCACATCTTCTTCTCTAACTCTGACTTGATGGTAACCCGACCTCAAATCAATCTTTGAAAAACACTTGGCCCCCTGTAACTGATCAAACAAATCATCAATTCGCGGGAGGGGATATTTGTTCTTGATCGTTACCTTATTCAACTGTCAGTAGTCAATGCACATTCTCAATGTGCCATCTTTCTTACGTACGAATAATACCGGTGCACCCCACGGGGACATACTAGGCCTAATGAAGCCCTTGTCCAGCAAATCTTTCAACTGCTCCTTCAATTCACGCAATTCTGCTGGAGCCATTCTATATGGAGGAATAGAAATAGGGTGCATACTTGAAATCACATCAATGCCAAATTCTACTTCCCATTCTGGGGGTAAGCCTGGAAGATCCTCTGGAAATACGTCAAGAAATTCATTGACTACTGAAACCGATTGCGGAGTTAATGGTGCCACATCATTATCCTTCACTCGTACCAAGTGACATATGTACCCCTTGGCAATCATTTTTCTTGCCTTCAAATAGGAAATAAATTTTCCTCTTGGTGCTCCTACATTATCCTGCCATTCGAGAACATTGTCTTGGGGAAAACAAAAATGTACCTTCTTGGCTCGACAATCCACCGTGGCGTAACAAGAGGCTAACCAATCCATTCCCGTAATCACATCAAAATCCACCATGTCTAATTCAATGAGGTCGGCCAGTGTATCATGACCACACACAGTTACCACGCAATTACGATATACTCTTTTTGCAACAATACATTCACCAACTGGTGTAGACACTTCAATTGATTTAATTAATAATTTTGGTGCCTTTGTAAATTTCGCAGCAACTAATGGAGTAACATAGGACAATGTAGAACCCGGGTCAATCAATGCATAGACATTATATAAAAATATGGATAATGTACCTGTGACTACGTCAGGAGACGCTTCTGAATTCTGCCTGTCTACCAGAGCATAAGTACGATTATGAGCTCCACTGGAACTAGCTGCTCCTCTAGCACCTCTACCATGACCAGCAGGCTGTACACCCCTACCTAGAGAGGGAACCGATGATGAGGACGCAACAGCTGATCCTGTAGGTCGTGCTACACCACCTATGCCCCTTTGTGGGCAGTCTCTCACTATATGCCCTGACAACCCGCACCAAAAGCAGACATTCATCCCAATATGACATGTACCTACATGATACTTTTCGCAACGCTGACATGGCTGACGAGAAGATACTAATGTCTGTGATCCTGGCATACCACTGCTCTGCCCACTGTAACTGCCCCTGAACCCTCGGAATTGAGGTTGAGCGCCCGCCAGGGAATAAGAGAATGAAGGTCTAGGCGGTCTAGGATACATCCGGGGCCTAGAGTCTCCTTGGGACACCATAGACTATCCCATAGGTCTAACCCTCTTTGAAGGCCCTCTCTCAAATTCGTGTACCCTTCTTCTCTGCCTCTGGTCTTCCATTTTCTGTGCAAAATCCTGGATTTGAGCTATGTCCATATCTCGGTTCAACGCAGCAATGGTGCAGTCTCGTACCAAATAAGGCTCCAACCTGTCCACATATCGATGGACTCTATCTGTCATCGTGGCCACTACATTTGGAGCATATCGGGCCAAAGAATTAAATTACAGACTGTATTCTCTAACACTAAGATTCTCTTGACGCAGATTCAGGAATTGATCCACATGAGCCTCACAGATCTCATAAGGAAGGTAGTGATCAAGGAAAGCCACTTTAAATTCTTCCCAATTAGGTGGATTTGCACCGACACCCCGAGATTTCTTCCAATTTTCATACCACAATATCGCCTCTCCTTTCAATCTGTATGCAGCAAGTTCAACTGTTTCTACCCCGGTTAGATGCATAACATCTAAGGCCCTTTGAATCTGATCTATAAAGTCTTATGGATCTTTATTCAGATCTGATCCAGTGAATGTAGGAGGATCCAATTTCAAGAAATCCTGGGTCCGTCGACTAGCTGCTCTCGCTGCACTATCCTCACCTGTCATCGGACCACCTTGTCCCTGAACCTGTGCAGTAACTATTTTGGTCAACATCTGTACTGTATTTTTTAGGTCCTGGTCAGTAGTATTCACTGGTGGCTCTACCGGTACGTCTCTTCCTCTTGACTCTTCTGAAACTGGAAGAGTAGAAGAAGCCTGTGATGCCATCTCTAGTTCAGCACCGCCTTGATTAATTGGTTCAGGCGGGGCTCTACTAGTTCCTTCTCCAGAAATTCTGTCTAGTCTCTTACTTTTACCTCGACCTCTTCTTGTCATCGGCATTTTCTATAATATATAAGAAAAACAATGTTTATGGTTAGAAACAAGTATACCTATAACTTTGGCTCTAATGCACGATCTAGAAATGAAGGAATGAAACAACTCCTAAATGTCCCGTAGCCTCCTACTTATAAATGTGGTGCACAACACATTGATAAGTAAGACTCTACTCAGACATGGCTTTGTAGACACCCTTAGGACGACCTGCTCTGATACCACTTTTGTCACACCCCGAGTTTCAACGAGGCGTGATTGGCACCCAAAGCCGATATGACCCGAGAGAACCAATCTTTGCTCATGTCCACTCATATGCATGTCACTCAATAAGCAGAACCATCACGTAGAGATATAAGATGTCAATTGCGGAAGTTATGGAAACATGCAATTTATACATATAAGGAACTTGGCCGATAGGGCCACCAAGTCAAAATGGATGTACATCTCTTACAATACATCCCTTCCATTCATTTTCCCACATATGTCTACAAAGCCTCTAATAGATACATAACCATGCTTATGCAATATTTACATAACAACACAAAAAACCCATGTACACATGTGACTTAGAGAAGCCCCGAAGCAACTGGAGCTCACCAATACTCAGCAAAAGATCAGCACCCTACTGTGGAGGTCTACTAGTACCTGCGCCTATAGCAAGTAAGGTAAATTCCCCAAAAGGGTTCAGTACGAAGAATGTACTGAGTATGTAAAGCAAATAGTAACTGTGCAAGATATAAGAACTTTCAGGAGTTCACGTACAAGTGAATGATTAATGTAAAATAAACCATGATTCTATGTACATTTGGAAACATGTATCTTGCTTTCTTTGCATTTGCATCCAACTGATCAGTGGGTTATAACATATCATTGGGATCGTTCCAGCCAGGCTTACGCCCCTTAGAATGCCACCCATAAATGATATATCAATAGGATCGTTCCAGCCAGGCTTATGCCCCTTAGAGTGCGATCCATGAATAATAATAGTGGGAGCGTTCCAGCCGGACTTATGTCCCTTAGATTGCACTCCCCAATTGAACAATTATGTATCTCTTCTTTACTTTTGAGAAATCGATACATTGGTTACTATTGCATTATTGGAACATTTGGAACAATATTGGAATATTTGGAATAATATTGGAACACCTATGTAACACATGAATAATAAGTGATCAACATATGAGGAACATGTGAGTAACAAGATAACTACTTGAGTTGGTCTACTTTTGGACATTTCGGAATAATACAAGGACATTGCCAATGTAATCAATATGAGCTGCAGAAGGATACGGACAGAGTAACCTTACATACCTCGTCTCTTCAATATGAATATACAATCCTATATGTGTACACAATATTCCAGCTCCTTCCTTTCGTTTCACTCTACAACACAAATACATCCCGGAGCTTATATTAACAACTAGTTACCATACAAGTGTACAAGACGACAATGAGCTATATAACGGCCGTATAACGTCATTTCACCCTTTACAATACCATTTAAGGCATTGGCATATCAACAATACCACAGCATGCCCAACATTGACCAAAATATCACAACCCAATAGCATTTAATATCAAGTTCATTCTTTACATTTCTTCATTAACACGACATCACAATTACTCTATCAAATCACCTCAATACACCTCATAACAACATATCAGCCAAAAATCCCATAATTTACACTTCTTACACTTATGGAAAAATAATGAGTTTAGAAACATAATCACACCATACATGTTGATATTTCATCCATACCATGCACTTTCATCCAAATCTCAAGTCACTTTTCAAGTCCAATTCACAAAAATGGCACATCTTGAACAAAAAGCAAAAGTGCCCTATTCAACCTTGCCAACATAACCAACATGATCTACACCATCCCTCATGTACATAATATATTAAATCACAAGAGTAAACACTTACCAAAGCTTGAGAAATGATGATCTTGCCCAAAAGATGACTTAGGGTTTGAAGAGCCAAAAGAGAATTGTTTTGAAAATTCTAGAAAAGTGATGTGTGTATTTTGGAATAAAAATCTGATTTTTCCACATATATATAGGCCCTCAAGTCTTCTTGGCATTAAATGCCATGTTTAATTGGTCAATGGTAGAAGAATGGGTCATTTGGCCTATTTGGGCCATGTCTTTGGCTTCTTTTTGGGCCTTAATTGAGCCCAATAACACATATCCATTTAACCCATCCAATTCAATGTTTAATCCATCATACATATCATTTTAAAATAATTCCATAATGTCACGACAATATTCACTTACGCGATTCACGTTCGTAGCCTCAATCGCAAAAATAGAAATTCTAGTCGCTCATGACTTCGTTGAACATTTTTGGTAATTACTTGTGTTTCATGATTTGATCATGTAGGAGTGTATTGAGGTATTTGAAACCTTAACTATGAGTAAAGAAACACCAAATATCCAAAAGAAACCAAGAAAGAATCGTCGTTGAAATGCGTCGCAAAACGAGCACGGGAAGGGCCAAAGTGTTGTGCCTTGCGCCACTTGCTACAAAACAAGCAGTGGCGCAAGACTTGGCTGCTCTATGAATCAGGGGGCTTGCGCCACACCCCCTGAAACAGGGAGTGGCGCAAGTTTGGCCATCTTGCTGAATTTTTTTTCTACTTCATCTAATTCTAGCGTATCATCTAATGCTCCATCCAAACACTACAAAATACGTACTTAGTGATCTTAATCATCAAGTAAACATGACTCCAAGTTACCAAATGAGGTTGGAATATGTACGTGGTATTACAACTATGTGCTGCAGAACGATACAAAAAGAGTAACCTTACATACCTTATCTTCCCAACACGTGACTACAATGATTCAGCTCCTTCCTTATGTGTTACTCTACAACACAAGTACATAATGGAGTGAATATTAACGGCTAGCTACATTACAAGTTCACAAGATGGTAAGTAGGTGCTTAACGGAAAGTAAAAACCGTCCTACTACCAAAACACATGGTGCATCACTCCCCCCTTCATTATACCACCAAATAACATTATTCCACCACATTACACTATAACTTACTGCTTTAGCAAAACAACACCACCAAAACAGTCCACACACCACCAAAACAGTCCACACATCAACGTAGACATCACAAACCGATAGAATTTTACCCCAAGTTTCTACTTTACATTTCTGCCTCAATACAACTCCACATAGTCATTCCATCAAGTCACATAAATACCTTCCACAACAATATACCAAAAACAACCATGATTTCACAACACACATAAACATCACCAAAACCATCTTTTCATTTCAATACGTCACCCCTTCCGTACACAATTTCACAACAACAATTCCAAAAGTTACACACCAAGAGAAATCAAGTTAGAGACATAACCACATCACACATATTGATATTCAATCCATCAACTCACTTCCTTCAAGACCACAAGTCCACTTTTAAGTTCAAGTCACCAAAATGACACATCTTGTATCACATAAGCAAAAGTGCACCAACCAACACTTTTAGACATAACCATAATAATCCATACAATCTCTCATGCATATAATATATGAAACCACAAGAATAAACACTTACCAATACTTACAAGGTGATGATCTTGCCAAAACAAGTGTAGTTGCCTTAGAATTTAAATTGGTTTCTTGTGTCTCTTGGAAATGTCTAGAAAATGCAAGAAATTGCAAGGTGTTATGTTTGATTAAAAATCTGATTTTTGGGGCATTATATAGCCTTTTAATGGGCATCTTAATCCATACACTTGGCCCTTAATGATATGCTTAAGAAGTCAAAGATGAATGGGTCATTTTTTTCCTTTTTGAGTCATGTCTTTCTTGTAAATTTTGGGCCAATTTTGAGCCCATTAGCCAAGATGAATTAAGTCCAACACTTTGCATACATAATATACCCTTTATTGCATGTTCAATTAATTCCGTCACTTAGTCGCATACGTTCGAAAATTTATGGGGTGTTACAAAGTTTTCCCTTATTTCTTAAAATTCGTGCACGGTCAAAGTAGGCTACATAAAATGAGACGGAGGGAGTAACTTTTTATGCCAACAAGGGAAAGACTAATTTGGTATAAATAATTCCAATTTTGTACAAATAGAAAATGAACAACCAAACAATATAATGTATGTTTTACAGTTTTAGTACAGAATCTCTAAGCAACAAATCCACTATTTTCATAATATTTCTGGCAAGTAATCTTTTTGCATCATTATTGAAAGGGATGATCAAAATAAAAACTCCATTATACTTTTAGCCTTGATTCAAGGATTCTTCACAAACTGTGTCATCATTAATTTCCTTGGTAAAAGTGGTGCACTCATAAGAAAGAGTTTCAGCAATAACCTTTTGTATGTAACTAGCCACTTCATGACTAGATTTTCCAGATTTGCAAGTGAACTCGATCATGTGGCAACTGGTTCAAGAATGTAATTTCATACGTGGGACGTGGATTCATGAGTAAGAAAAATGCATCCATTCATTTCCATCCTCGGATTGTTGTGCCATGAAACATGCTCATCTTATTTTCAATTGCCACCGGCACAAGTTCATCGGTTAACTCAGCAAATGATGACGAAAATCAAAGAAGAAATGGTTCACGGTTTGTAGTCCCCTCAAGGAAAATTGCGAGATCGCCTTCTTTTAACAATTGTTTGATCATCCAAGCATCATATGCTCGTTCTTGAGTGAGCCTAATAGTTTTAATGGGTGAAAAAATCTCAAAAAAGTCGTGATGTAGAGTATGTAACGACTGAAATAGGCCGATCCAATGCCACAGAAAGAAAAATGCCATCAAGAATAGTCTTGTGGAAGCCAACGAAGAGACTGCCTTATTGGTCTTGGTATTTCTTGATATGGAGTGGCGGATGCCATTAATGATAAGACGAATGCCGGTGGCCCAAAATGCACAATAGTGAAGGGGCACAGGGAGAAATATTCCAACACCGATTCGCAAGCAAGCAAGGAGGAAGCTGTTGCGGAAGCCGAATATATAGAGTGCGATTAAGTCGTAACTACTATATCTAAAGTTAGCTATATAAATAGTAAATGGGATAACAATAAGAGAACACCAGAAATTTACGAGGTTCAGCAAAATTTTATTTTTACCTACTCCTCGGACACAATCAACTACATTTTATTTCACTCCAAAAGAATACAAGTGAAATACTACAAGAGGGAAAGGAGATTCAAATGCCTTCAAAGATGAGAAGGCAAGTGAGAGAAGTTATTTACAAATGAACTAAGTGCCCCTATTTATAGAAGTGAATTCTTCCTCTTGATGTCATCAATGACATCATCATCTTCTCGATGTCATCAGTGACATCATCATCATCTCGATGTCATCAGTGACATCATCATCATCATCTTGATGTCATCAGTGACATCGTCATTACACAAATGTCAAAGTTCAACGTATGAAATCATTTAATGGTAGTCAAAGATTTCGACTACACGTTGAACTTGGACATTTCTTCCTAAAGAAGAATTCCCTTTTTTCAAAACGTTCACACTAGTTTTAGTCAAACGTTCACATTAGTTCTAGTCAAACGTTCACACTAGTTCTAGTCAAACGTTCACACTAGTTCTAGAATCTTGTCAAATTTAACAAATCTCCACCTTGGTAAGATTCTCCATTTTCAATTTTCTCTCAACAACAAATTTTGATTGTGTCCTCAACCTTAATCTTCAATATTGAACAATGTTGATCAAGTTCAAACAATGTTGAAACATGAGCGCAGTCACCACTTTCGTCAGTATATCAGCAGGGTTATCTGGAGTCCGAATTTTCTGCACTATGACTCCACCTTCTTCTATAATGTCTCGTACAAAATAATATCGAACATCAATGTGCTTCGTCCTTGCATGATAAACTTGGTTCTTTTATAATTGAATAGCACTTTGACTATCACAAAATATTGTGATGCCTTCTTGTTCAATACCAAGCTCTCCAAGCAAACCTTGAAGCCAAATTGCCGCCTCCGTAATTTCCATATACTCTACCTCCGTGGTAGACAAAGAAATTACTGACTGCAAAGTAGATTTTCAACTAACTGGTGTGTTTTCTAAAGTGAAAACGTAACCAATAGTTGATCTTCATTTGTCCAAATCACCTGCATAATCTGTCACAATATCTAATCATATGCTAACTATCCTCCTGCTCGAAAATCAAACCAACATCTACAGTATTACGAATATACCGTAGAATCCATTTCACAGCAACTTTGAATCCTTTTGGCTGGGTCATGTAGATTTCCTCTTCCAAGTCTTTATGTAAAAACACAGTTTTTACATCCAACTGAACTAGTTCCAAATTCAACTGTGCTACCAAAGCCAACAAAACTCTAATGGAGGAGTGTTTTACGACTGGAGAAAACACCTCATTATAATCAATCACACTAGTTCTAATCAAACATTCACACTAGTTCTAGAATCTTGTCAAATTTAACAAACCTGGATCTGATACCAAATGTTGATCAAGTTCAAACAATGTTGAAACATGACCGCAGTCACCACTTTCGTCAGCATATCGGCAGGGTTATCTGGAGTCTGAATTTTCTGCACTATGGCTCCATCTTCTTCTATAATTTCTCGTACAAAATGATATCGAACATCAATGTGCTTCGTCCTTGCATGATAAACTTGGTTCTTTGATAATTGAATAGCACTTTGACTATCACAAATATTGTGATGCCTTCTTGTTCAATACCAAGCTCTCCAAGCAAACCTTGAAGCTAAATTGCCTCCTTCACAGCCTCCGTAATTTCCATATACTCTACCTCCGTGGTAGACAAAGAAATTATTGACTGCAAAGTAGATTTTCAACTAATTGGTGTGTTTGCTAAAGTGAAAACGTAAACAATAGTTGATCTTCGTTTGTCCAAATAACCCGCATAATCTGAGTCACAATATCTAATCATATGCTGACTATCCTCCTGCTCGAAAATCAAACCAACATCTACAGTATTATGAATATACCGTAGAATCCACTTCACAGCAACTTTGAATCCTTTTGGCTGGGTCATGTAGATTTCCTCTTCCAAGTCTTTATGTAAAAACACAGTTTTTACATCCAACTGAACTAGTTCCAAATTCAACTGTGCTACCAAAGCCAACAAAACTCTAATGGAGGAGTGTTTTACGACTGGAGAAAACACCTCATTATAATCAATCACACTAGTGCTAGTCAAACATTCACACTAGTTCTAGAATCTTGTCAAATTTAACAAACCTGGATCTGATACCAAATGTTGATCAAGTTCAAACAATGTTGAAACATGACCGCAGTCACCAATTTCGTCAGCACATCGGCAGGGTTATCTGGAGTCTGAATTTTCTGCACTATGGCTCCACCTTCTTCTATAATTTCTCGTACAAAATGATATCGAACATCAATGTGCTTCGTCCTTGTATGATAAACTTGGTTCTTTGATAATTGAATAGCACTTTGACTATCACAAAATATTGTGATGCCTTCTTGTTCAATACCAAGCTCTCCAAGCAAACCTTGAAGCCAAATTGCCTCCTTCACAGCCTCCGTAATTTCCATGTACTCTACCTCCGTGGTAGACAAAGAAATTGTTGACTGCAAAGTAGATTTTCAACTAACTGGTGTGTTTTCTAAAGTGAAAACGTAACCAATAGTTGATCTTCGTTTGTCCAAATCACCCGCATAATCTGAGTCACAATATCTAATCATATGCTGACTATCCTCCTGCTCGAAAATCAAACCAACATCTACAGTATTACGAATATACCATAGAATCCATTTCACAGCAACTTTGAATCCTTTTGGCTGAGTCATGTAGATTTCCTCTTCCAAGTCTTTATGTAAAAACACAGATTTTACATCCAACTGAACTAGTTCCAAATTCAACTATGCTACCAAAGCCAACAAAACTCTAATGGAGGAGTGTTTTACGACTAGAGAAAACACCTCATTATAATCAATTCCCTCCTTTTGAGCATATCCTTTGGCCACCAATCTTGCTTTGTAGCGAACACCTTCTTGGTTGGGAAATCCTTCTTTCTTATCATATACCTATTTGCACCCAATTGCTTTGTTGTCCTTCGGGAGATTGGCCAAGCTCCATGTGCAATTTTGATGAAGGGAATGGATTTCTCCATTTATGGAAATTCTCCACTTATCTTCTTTTGAACTTTGGACTGCATTTTTATAAGTGGTAGGAATACTATCAACTACAATTGAGGATGCACAAGCCACTATATCCATGAAACGAACAGGATTTCTTATTGTTCTTTTTGGCTTGCTGGTTGCTATTGATTCAAGTGCTGGTTGAGGTTCCAGAGATGGAATCTCCTCTTCAACTGGCTCTTCTTCCCGAGGAAAATCTCCTATTGTTGTCACGCCCCGAGTTCCAACGAGGCGGACTGGCACCCGAAGGCGATGAGGCCCGAGAGAACCAATCTTTGCTCATGTCTAGTCATATGCATGTCACTCAATGAACGTCGTCATCATCATATAGAGATACAAGATGTCAATAGCGGAAGTCATAGAAACATGTGATTTATACATAGAAGAAACTTGGCCGCTAAGGCCATCAAGTCAGAATGGACATGCAACTTTTACAATTATTCTCCCACATAAGTCTACAAAGCCTCTACAGATACATAACCATAACAAACCTAGAGTTGGGACAACACCCCGCTCTATACTCTTGTACAGTATCAAACAAATGTGCATAATGACTCGGAAAGCCCCAAAGCAACTGGAGCTCACCAACGATCCGCAAATGATCTGCAACCTACTGTGGAGGTCTACTAGCACTTGTGCCTGCAGTAAGTAAGGTAAGCCCCCCCAAGGGGGTCAGTACGAATAATGTACTGAGTATGTAAGGCTATAAGAAACTGTATGAATCATAGGATCTCATATGGAATTAAAGACATGTGAATAAACATTTTAGATCAGTCACCATTTTGAATATGGAACCACGTACATTACTTTCATTACTCACTTTCATGAGATTGATACGCTCACTCATGAGAGATTAATACATTCACTTATGAGAGATTGATACTTTTGTTTGTGAAAGATTGATACTTTTGATGATTGTAACATTATTGGAACTTGGAACATTAACCAAAGAACATGAGTCATGTGAATCACAATTGATGTATGAATAAGGAACATGTGAATAACAATAATTAATAACCGAAAATGGGATACCATTGAACATTTCGGAATAGAATAGGTACAATGTCGATGTGACTAATATGTACTGCAGAAAGATACGAAAAGAGTAACCTTACATACCTTATCTTCCCAATAGGAATATACAATCTTAAATGTGCATACACAGCCCAGCTCCTTCCTTACATTTCGTTCTATAACACAAGTACACAACGGAGTTTACATTAACCACCAACTACCTTACAAATGCATATAACGATAATGAGTTACATGATTGTCTTAACATGACATTTCCCCCTTGACAATACCATTTATGAAATTATCATACCAACAATATCACAACATTTCATACATTGACCAATACATCATACACCAATAGCATGTCACACCAAGTTCATACTTTACACTTCTCCATCACCACAACATCACAATTACTCCATCAAGTCATCTTAATTCACCTCATAATAATATATAGGCCACAATTCCATAATTTACACTTATATAAAAATAACAAGTTAAGGAACATAACCACACCATACATATTGATATTTCATCCATACCTTGCACTTTCATCAAAACCTCAAGTCACTTTTCAAGTTTAAATCTCATAAATGACACATCTCTTACAAAAAGCAAAAGTGTCATATCCAACACTTCCAAGCATAACCAACATGATCTACATAATCTCTCATGCATTTAATATATTAATTCATAAGAATAAACACTTACCAAGGCTTACCAAATGATGATCTTGCCCAAGAAGAGGACTTAGGGTTTGAGAGTTTGAGAGAAAATATCTCTTTTTGCTTTCTTGGAAAAGTCTAGAATGGCATGTGCCTACTCATGAATAAAATCTGATTTTTTGGGCCTTTATATAATCCTCATGGTCATCCTTAGCCACATTTAATCAATAATTGAGGTGTTTTACTTGGTCAATGGAAGAATGGGTCATTTGACCCAATTGGGCCATGTCTTTTCGCTTCATTTTGGGCCTCAAATTGGCCCATTAACACATATTATCTTAACCCACAAAAATCAATGTGTAATCCATCATATATGTCATGTTTAATTAATTTCATAATTGTCACGACAATATTCACTTACGAGATTTCCAATCGTAGCCTCAATCGCAAAAATAGAAATTCTAGTCGCTCATGGCTTATTTGAACATAATTTGTTAAAATTTGTTAAAATACTTGTGACGAAGAATTAACCCCAACTCGGATGCTAAACGCGCTTAAGAATAGTCCTACTATGATGGAGTAATGATACCATGACTCAAAGGTCTTATATACATCATAATAGTCGAAGAAAAATTTTGGCAAAAACCAACCCGGCACGCCGCTTGGCGCGCCCCTTTGCTGCCTGTGGAAACAAAAATTTGGGCCAGAGCGGCCTGGCACGCCCTCTACAGCGCCCAATGCCAAATTTTTGATTTTGGCTTTTCTTTGCGGATTTGGTTGAATCTTTCAAGTCCCAACCTTTTGCTTACCTCTTAGCTTTAAGATTTTTTGCTTGGATGTCCCTTAAACCTCAATTTTTCACCCCACAAATGCTCCACAAAGTCACAAATGCCACCCACTACAAAGGTCTATCCACATGTACTAGGTCCAATATCAAATATTCCATCGATGACAATGCAAAATACATACTTATTGCTCTCGAACTTAGGGTAAACATGGCTCAAGGTTATCAAGTAGGGTCGGGAAGGTACGGGGTGTTACAATTGTTTCCTCGTTTTTTTCTTATGTTGGAAAAATTAATTTTCCCTCAAACTCCACCTGCTTTGAAGCACCATCAGTTTGTTTGATATCTTCAATTGTTACCTTATTTGTCAAGGCAGATTCATCAAAGGTAACATCCCTGCTGAATATAATTTTTCTCGTCTCTAGACACCATAATCGGTACCCTTTGACTCCAGAAGTAATCCCCATAAATACAACCTTCTTTGCTCTTGGATCCAGGTTGGACTCTCTTACATGATAATATGTAATTGAGTCAAATACATGCAAAGAACCATAATCTCCAGCAGGTTTTCCATATCATTTTTCTAATGGTGTCTTGCCACCAATTGCGGCAGATAGTAGACGATTAATGAGGTGGCATGCATATGTTATTGCCTCAACCCAAAATTCTTTGCCCAAACCAGCATTGGACAACATACATCGAACTTTGTCCAGCAAAGTCCGATTCATGCTTTCTGCCACTCCATTCTGTTGTAGTGTATTTCTGAAGGTGAAATGTCTGACAATGCCATTGTCTTCATAAATCTTCTTGAAAAGATCACTTTTTTATTCTCCACCATTGTCTGTGAGAAGACACTTGATCTTTCTGTCAGTTTGCGTCTCTATCATCGCCTTCCATTTGAGAAAGATTCCCAACACTTCATCTTTAGTTTTCATTGTATACACCCATACTTTTTGGGAAAAGTCGTCAACAAAGGTTACAAAATAGTGTTTCCCACCTAATGAAGGTGTTTTGGAAGCACCCTAAACATCAGAGTGAACATAATCCAAAATACCTGTAGTGTTATGGATAGCTGTTCCAAATTTAACCTTTGTCTATTTCCCTTTGACACAATGCTCACAAAACTCCAAGTTACATGTCTTTAATCCTTTTAGCAATCCTTGATCTGATAAAGTTTTCAAGGATTTTCCTCCAGCATGCCCCAAGCGCATATGCCACAGCCTGGTCGTTTCTGCCTCCGTATCATCACTGGATGTTGTTGTCACAGTCCCAATAACTGTACTACTTTGATAGTTGTACATGTTATTGCTTCTTCGAATTTCCTTCATTACCACCAATGCACCAGAGCATATTTTCATCACCCCATTATCTGCAATAACTTTGAACCCCTTTGACTCTAGGGCCCCTACAGAAATGAGATTTTTCTTCAAATTCGATACATATAGAACATCTGCTAATGTTCTTCTCAATCCATCATGGTTCCTTAATTGGATAGAACCAACACCATATGCGGTAAGAGGATCATTGTTTGCGGTGTGAATAACTCCACATTCTCCTTCTTGTAAATCAGTAAACCAGTCCCAATTAGGGTACATATGATAGCTACAAACTGAGTCCATCAACCATTCTTCAGATGATTTGGATGGCTCTGTTGTAACTAGTGAGAAATCAAAGTCGTCACAATCAGCTACATTTGAGTCCATGACAGCCTTTTCGTTGTTAAGTTTGGCCTTGTTTTTCAACTTTGGACAATCTTTCTTCCAGTGACCTTTTTCTCGACAAAAGGCACATTCATCTTTGTTGGGTTTGGATTTTGACTTGGATCTTCCTTTCTTTGTTCTCATTTGATCTTGAGAACGACCTCCTACGACCAGTGTTTCTCCTTCTCCTACGATGTCTGGTTTCTTCTCTTCTATGGCAATATCTAGTCCTTATTGAAAAAGGACATCAAGAACTTCGCCTTGCCACATCCGAAATGTCCTGACCCGTCAAAGATTTCAACTGCAAACTTCGCATTTGACACAATTCTTGTCATGAGCGAAGATGCCAACGATGACGTATTATTGACACTCGATGTGGAATCTTCAGCTTTCTTGTCTGTCATTTCTACTACAAATACTATTTATTAACTAACCGTACTGAAGACCAAAGTAATTCTTTTCTGATGTGGAAGTTCAGACTGTGCTGCAACCATAGAGCATACTCAGATAGAACCTTGGCTCTGATACCAATTGTTGCGGAAGCCGAATATATAGAGTGTGATTAAGTCGCAACTACTATATCTAAAGTTAGCTATATAAATAGTAAATGGGATAACAATAAGAGAACACCAGAAATTTACGAGGTTCAGCAAAATTTTATTTTTACCTACTCCTCGGACACAATCAACTACATTTTATTTCACTCCAAAAGAATACAAGTGAAATACTACAAGAGGGAAAGGAGATTCAAATGCCTTCAAAGATGAGAAGGCAAGTGAGAGAAGTTATTTACAAATGAACTAAGTGCCCCTATTTATAGAAGTGAATTCTTCCTCTTGATGTCATCAATGACATCATCATCTTCTCGATGTCATCAATGACATCATCATCTTCTCGATGTCATCAGTGACATCATCATCATCTCGATGTCATCAGTGACATCATCATCATCATCTTGATGTCATCAGTGACATCGTCATTACACAAATGTCAAAGTTCAACGTATGAAATCATTTAATGGTAGTCAAAGATTTCGACTACACGTTGAACTTGGACATTTCTTCCTAAAGAAGAATTCCCTTTTTTCAAAACGTTCACACTAGTTCTAGTCAAACGTTCACACTAGTTCTAGAATCTTGTCAAATTTAACAGATTCCGAAGGGGATCCATATGATGATGAAAAGAGCCATTAGTGGTGTTGGCCTTTGGACAAGGCGACTATCCTGGAAGATAATGGGCTTGGGAAGCTTGTTTGTACTTACTGCCTCTACTTTTGGCTTTGGTGGCACGTAGTAGCTCTCCTTACACAATGTCATAAAAGGAATATCAGTATCGCGATCACCCAAGCCAATCTCAGGTTGTGTTTCTCCAAAAGTACTTCTAAGAGCATAAGCCTTATTCGTTCCCACAAGAACCCCTGGTGACTTAATAAAGCCAGTTGCCCTACCTTTATATGTTTCAATCTCAGTCCCTAAAACAATATCTACCCCTAAATAGTCCTTCAAAAATGGTTCCACAAGAATCCTAGGGCTGGCCGTCAATACACATCGTTTCCCACATGATGAGATCACTCTCCAAGACTCAGGATGAAGGTCTTCCAGCACGTGCTGTCGATTCAATGTCAGAAACCCTCATTCCTACAAAAGTTACAAAGACAATAACTTGAATTCCAGCAGACTCAGAGATGAAATAGTAAAGTATTCCAGCGAGAGGTGAAGCTAAGAGAAGAAAGAGTAACCTTAAGACCACACCAACATCGAAAGCTGCCAATGCGAAATAAGCAAAAGAGCTTCTACCTCGTAGTAAGGTTCCATCCAAGTCCGTTACAACTGTGTCCTCTCGACCCATCGATGTACATTTTTCAACCATCGGAAACATCGTTATCGCCATTTTTTCGCAAGATTATATGAAATCGGACAGAACTTTGTTATAATTTCTTTTTGAAAAAGATGAAATGAAAGATGGAATTATATTTAAATGGTAATTTGAGCAATAGAAGAATCTCTGAATTTGTTCTCTATGTACAATCTCTATATATAAATTATTAGAGTAATTGACGAAATTAAAGTGATTGCTGTATTTTCCTGAAGAACGTTTAAGAGCTAGGAAGTTTGGCACCTACGGTCCTACCTATTTAATAAAAGAAAATGGGACTACTATCCATATTTCAAATTTGTTGAAATAGATTAATTTTCCCTTCATGACTTGAGTTTGGATAGTGATTTTATGAGCATTAATTTGCAAAACTTTGTACATTTTCAACATAGAAGTTAGGGATGACAATGGGGCGGGGCAGGGCAGCAAAAGTTACTTCTAACAGTATACTTCCTCCATTTCATAATAAGTTAATTGTTGAGGTATTTTTTAATGTTCCATAATAAGTTAATTGTTCGATCTTTAAGAGTAATGTTGGAAAAAAAAATTCCATTTTTACCCTTCATTTGGATTTCCTATGTGATGAATTCAAAAAATTTAATTGCTCCTATTTACTTATTATTTGGATTATTTACTTATTATTTAGATTTTCAAGAATAGTTTGACAATTAATTAAAAAGGGTAAAAATATAAAATAATGTCTAATTTATGTCTTAATTTTCTTTCCTTAATAAATGTGCATTACCTCAATAATTCATTTATTGTAAAACAGAGGGAGTATATATTTTTGAGGACTTAAGATCTCTTGGCCACTTGAAGAAAATGACCTTATTTCAATGAAGCCTTACGTACTCACAAAACAGAGAAAGTAGAGCAATATTTTTTTCTCCCAGTTCGGTAAGGAGCAGGGGCAAGGGAGTTGCTGTGTTTACTCCCTTGGGTGAATATTCTCATTAACTTCCAATTACTTGTTATGGCTACAAGAGATGTAAAGGATTTTTTATTTCTAAATAAAAAGGGAGATAAAGGACTTTTTAGTTTTTCCCATGTACAATTTCTATGGCTTTAAGAAGCTAATGTGGAATCCAATGTACTGATGTATTGAAGCGCACTAATTCGAGATAAAACTCATGATAGCATCTGTTGGATAAATTTTTAACACGTTCTGGGACTTGGTGGATTTACCATCAGCTGCCTGCTACTGGCGTTTCTATAATAGTAGATTAGTAGTAGTAAAAATGATGCAATGAACGTCATATGGCATTGCGGTAGTGCATTCAACAATAGTATAAATAAATATAGCGACAGCAATGTGAAGTCTTTTCAAAACCGATACTCATATAAGTAAATATTCTTCCAAACAAGGAGCAAAACAGAACCATTATCAGGTACGCCCTTTTGACAAGGAAAAAAAAAAGGTAACACGAGGAGAAGTAAACAAAGAACTACTAATCGCCACACATTTCCATCAGAACTTCGGAGCAACAGAAATCCTGTAACAAGCAGATCAGATGATCAACAGAGGAGCCAAAAATAACATGACATGTATGATATATATGAAATGGAACTTACTACTCCAAAATTTAAAGAGAAAAAATGAGCAGTATATCATTTACTTACATATCTTGTTGAAAGCAACAATGTCACAGCTCTGAACATGCTCATTGATAGGCTCAACTGTCAGATAATTCTCAATGAGATCATCCACAGAGACCAAGTCATCCACAATGGTAAGCATAATTTGCAGCTTCTTTATACCATATCCAACGGGAACAAGTTTAGCTGGAAATGAAACCACAGTTATGCTTGTCAACAACATTTTAACAACTTTTCAAGACAAATCAATGGAATGATGGAATAGGACACGAGCATTCAAGAAAGAAAAACTAGAACGTATTGGAATGATGAAAAACACTTTTCTCCCAACACTTCAGGTTAAAATAAAATTCAACTCAATAGAACAAAGAACAAAGAACAAAGAACAGAAACTCACATGCTCCCCAAGTCAATCCTTCCATCTGAACACTTCGAACAGCTTCCTCAAGCTTTTTCATATCAGTCTCATCATCCCATGGCTTGACATCCATGAGAACTGAGGATTTGCCAGCTGAAGTCAAATGAGATCAAAAGCAGTGTCAGTATATGCTCATTATGATCTTCAAAGTTTCCGCAAGCTTCTTAGTTATGAGAAGGTAAAGAAGTCCTAAATGAAGCCACAAACTAAGCAAGCAACATCACATATTATTCCAAGTTTCTAAATCAAAGCTGATATTGAAAATTTTAGTCAGGATATTACAGTACAAACTTACATTCTTTCTTCTTCCCTGAAGCCTTTGCTGCTGCAGCACGTTCTTCAGCAGCCTTCTTTTCCTCTTCAGTTTCCTCACCAAATAGGTCAACGTCGTCGTCGTCATCTTCTTCAGCAGCTTGGGCCTAGAGATCAGTTAATCAAAGAGAAACAAAGGAGAGAAGATTATTGCACTTGCAATAGTCAACTCACAGTTTCACATGGCATTGCTGTACTATATTCTATAAAGTGGCTGATGATGACAAAAAGAAAATTCAGTCTGTGATGCAATCCAAGGCAACATAAACTAAATGTCAATTCAGACCAGATAAATGTCACACCTTACTGTCAGCAGCAGGAGGAGTTGCCACAGCCTCGGTGATGGGTGCAGACCCCTCTACAGTAACACCAGCACCTTTGCCAGATACACCACTGCAAGTATATGATATTCAGTTAGATCAGTTTGCCAAGGAATGAGAACTAAACAAATCCCCAATTGCAATTCGAAGAAGTTCCTGAACTTACGAGATTCTCAAAAGTGCATCAATGTGCTTATACCACCTAGATGCATTAACATATGCAGCTGATGGGGGTTTTGCTAGAGACGAATACACAGTGACATCATCCTTGGAGGCTTGGTACCTGAGACATGGATTAAACAACAAACATTTGCATTTGAATTAAAACATCATCATCTCAGTTATGAAAGTCACAAGAGTGAGCATCTCACCCGGTGATGTAACTGCGGGTAAGGAGGTACTCATCAAGCTTCTTGAGGCCAGAGTCAGAGTTAACGTTGTTGAATGCAACAGCCATTGCTTGCGCCTTTCTGCAATAATACAAGAATACAACATCAACACTTTCCAACAAATCCCAATCTTTAGGCACTAGATTTAGCTTAACTCTCCATCTATAACAAAATCAAGCTGCCTGCCCGAAAAAGAAAAAAAAAAAAACACTTCATATCGTCCCTTTTCAATAGCTCATCATTGCGGGCTAATTATTCCCGGGATAACTGGATTCTACGAAAATCAGGTACCAGAGTTTTCTTTTCAACTAATTCACCATATTATCAGCAATTTGAAACTAAAGAGGCCACGTATACAACTTAACTAAGGTTACCAGCTTGACGTATATAAATATATATATATAGTTGGACAATTATAAAGAAGTTAAATTTACATGAGTCTGGACATAGATAAATTGGTACTCACTGACTTAAATTCCTAAATCTGATTCGACATTCACCAAAACATATTCAATATCACCACGTAACCAAACTAAGTAAATTTCAATTACCAAACGTGAGGGAAAAGAGAAAGCGAGAGAGAACTCACCAAGATCTGGGATCACTGAAGACTGATGAGACAAACGAAGAAGCTGAAGCCGTTACAAGTGAGAGAAAACGAAAAACTGCTAGGGTTCGCCATATTATATAGGGCTGTTTGGTTTAGGCCCGTTAATGAAAGCCCATTCAGCCCAAGCTTCACAAGTCACAACCCAGTACCTAAGCCCACTTTTCACTATTCTAAGTAGGCGTTTAGCCGTAAATATTATTCACAATATTTCGAAATATATTTTTACTTTATTTCAGAATATTTGTTTGGCCATAAATATTTCAAAATACGTAAAAATAATATTTGAATTTTTTGAAATTCACTATTTTTAGATTCACTTTTTGCACTTTTTAATTTATTTATTTTTCAAAGAAAATCTAATTTTTTTTATTTTCATAAAATAACTCAATTTTCATAAAACTCTAAAAAAAATTTAAATTTATTTTCATAGAGTCCCCAGGAAAGTTTTATGGAGGTGCTTAGAGGCTAGAGGTGTACCTATGGTGTATGCTAGGGCGATTAAGGATATGTACGACGGAGCTAAGACTCGGATTAGGACTGTGAGAGGAGAATCATAGCACTTTACCATCTTGATGGGGTTACACCAAGGATCGACTCTTAACACGTTTTCATTTTCCTTGGTAATGGATGTTTTGACGTTACAAATTCAAGGTGAGGTGCCTTGGTGTTTGCTTTTTACTGATGATGTAGTCTTGATTGATGAGACTCGTGGTGGAGGTAATGCTAAGTTGGAGGTTTGGAGGCAAACCCTAGAGTCTAAAGGGTTTAGGTTGAGTAGGTCCAAGATGAAATATTTGGAGTGTAAGTTCAGCGAGGTATCGCATGAGGCTGATGTGGTGGTAAAGCTTGATACTCAGGCCATACAGAAAAGAGATAGTTTCAAGTATCTGGGTCTATGATTCAGGGGAGTGGAGAAATTGATGAAAATGTCACTCATCGAATTGGGATAGGGGATGAAATGGAGGCTCGCTTCCAGAATCTTGTATGACAAGAAGGTGCCTCCTAAACTCAAAGACAAGTTCTATAGATTGGTGGTTAGACCGGCTATGTTGTATGGGGCTGAGTGTTAGCCAGTCAAGAAATCTCACATCCAAAATATGAAGGTGGCGGAGATGAAAATGCAATGGTGAATGTGTGGGTGTACTAGGAAAGATAGGATTAGAAATGAGGTTATTCGAGATAAAGTGGGAGTGGCTTCGGTGGAAGCCAAGATGGGGAAAACGAGGTTGAGATATTTTGGACATGTGATGAGGAGGGACACGGATGCCCCAATGCGGAGGTGTGAGAGGTTGGCTAGGGATAGATTCAAGCGAGGTAGAGGTAGACCGAAGAAATATTTGAGGGAGTGATTAGACATGACATTTAGCAGCTTCAGTTTACCGAGGACATAACCCTAGATAGGAAGATGTAAAGGAGGCAGATTAGGGTAGAAGGATAGTAGGAAGGAGTGTGTCAGTGCTACTAGGTAGGAGAACTTGGTTTTATTATTCGTGCTGGTAGTTTTGGTATTAGTATTATTTCAGAGTGTTTTATCGTTTGTCGTATTACTTGGTGAGTCTTGTTTATGTTATTATTGTGTGTGGTAATTCCTCTTGTTTTTTGTCCATTTACTATTTCTTTTCTAGAGTGTTCTATCTTAAGCCGGGGGTAAACAATCTCTCTATCTCACCTCTGAGGTAGTGGTATGAACTACGTACACTTACCCTCCCCAGACCCCACTTGGTGGGAATATGCTGGGTATGTTGTTGTTGTTGTTGTTATTTTCACTTTTTATATTTTTTAACTTCAAAAATACCCATTTCAAAATTACTATGGTCAAACACAACAACAACTCTATTTTTAACTTCAAGAATACCAAATAAAGTGAATATATTTTTGGTTTTCGTGGCCAAATGGGTCCTAAATTGAGAAAATTCCATAGATATCTTATTTAGAAAATATTTACCATCTATCATAATAGAATTTTTTTTCCAGATATAACAATTATAATACATATATATTGCATGCATAATTCACTTTTAATACATAATACATATTTCTTACCTAACAAGCATAATACATTTTAAAACATTTATAATACATCTATATTGCATACATAATTCACTTTTAATACATAGTGTAGTTGCTATAAATGGCAATAAACAAAAAGTATGTTTAAAAGTAGTAATTATTTATTAAATGGTAATCAAGCAAGTAATTTGTCCTTCTAAATACTTGCCTTCGAAATTCATATAGCGTTTGTTTGAAGGTTTCTTACTGTCATTGTGAGGTGGTGTTATATATGTATACTGATATTTAACGTTTAGATCTTATTTAACTATTATAAACAAAAATATAAAAAATAATTATTTTTGGTATTTTTATGTTATAAACGAAAATAAAATACTTGTAAAATTTAAAATCTCAATTATTTTTCATATTTCATTAATTGAAATTTAAAAGACTAATAAATTACTAATAAATCTATAACTAGTTATACTGTACCAATAAAGGATAAAAATTTAAGGAGTATATGCATTTAAAATTAATTGAAAGTTAAAAAGTTCAAGTTTGACGTAAAAAATTTATAATTGTAGGTTGTTTCGTAAATTCTAGTCTCTTAGTGTCACGAATCAAATTTTGAGGTCATGCAGGCACCTATTCTACTGATATATAGTTATACATCATATATACACCGTTTATATATATATATATATATATATATATTGCTCCATCACGTTGTTTCTATTTTTTATTGCGAGAAATACGTTGAGAAGCCATGTATATTGTAGCGACACTCACTATAAAAAAAAATGTGGTTATTACCCACAGGTTTTCTACCATTTTGCCACGGTTCATGCATGGCTAAAACGTGAGTTTTTTTTATTTTTGATTATTTTTTATGTAAAAAAAAAAAATGTGGCTACATAGCAAACTAATTACTTTATTATATAGACATGAAATTATCCCTTCCTAAAACTTGTCAATCAAGCTCTTGATTGGTACTGAGTTTGGGCCTGTGTGTGATAAAGACCAATATCCCGTCCAGTCCAATTAAGGAGCCAAATTTGTGTGTGAAACATATTATTCTTTGCAATCTTTAGCCATTTAGAAGTCCAGAAGCCGAAAGTTGTATCACTCTCTAATTACCAAACTGAATTATGGTCCCATGTGGCTTCAATCCAATCCACAACATGATATATTTTTCTACGGAGGAAGATATTTTTCATGATGAAAATAATATGGTAGTTGGAGTTGGTAATGCTCCTTGTTATAAAACCATTGTAGGCTAGTTCACATAGGATTTGGAATTTGACGTATCAGGTTGTGCGAAAGTTCAATTGTGGGTTGAGCTTCCGCGTGGAGCAATTTACCTTCATTAACCTTTGACAGATCTATAGATTTAGACTTACATATGGGGAAAAAAAGATTTTAAGATCATAAGCTAAGGGTAATTTTGTTGTTGCGTATACATCACCTTCTCCGAACACCACTTATGGTAATTTAGTTATTTTAAACTTTATATCATTAAATGTGCATTGTTATACATTCAATCCCCCATAAAATGATATATGTTATATATAGTTTAGATGAATACTTTTAACGCTAACAAGGGAAAAACTGATTTGGAGAATGAACAATTCCAAATTTGGTATAAATAATTCCAAATTTTGTGTAAATTGAAGATGAACAACCAAACAATGTACGATTTAATACACAATCCCTAGGCAACAAATCCAATTTTTTTTTTCATAATATTTCTGGCAAGTAATCTTTTATTGCATCATTGTTGAAAGGGATAATCAAAATAAAAACTCCATTATACTTTTAGCGTTGATTCAAGGATCATTGTTTCCGCAAGAGCGATATACTTATCCTTCCTGGTAAAAGTGGTGCACTCATAAAAAATTAAGAGTTTCAGCAATAACCTTTTGTATGTAACTAGCCACTTCATGGCTTGATTTTCCAGACTTGCAAGTGAACTCATGTGGCAACTTGTTCAAGAATGTAATTTCATAAGTGGGACGTGGATTCATGAGAAAGAAAAATGCATCCATCCATTTCCATCCTCGGGTTGTTGTGCCATGAAACATGCTCATTTTATTTTTAGTCTCCAATGCCACTGGCACTAGCTCATCGGTTAACTCAGCAAATGATGGCGAAAATCTAAGAAGAAATGGCCCACGACTTGTAGTCCCCTCAGGGAAAGTTGCAAGATCGCCTTCTTTTAACAAATTTTTGATCATGGAAGCATCAGATGCTCGATCTTGAGTGAGTCTAATAGTTTTAATGGTCGAAAAAATCTCAAAAAATCGTGAAGTAGAGTTTGTAATGATTGGAATAGGACGGCCCAACGATGCAGAGAGAAAAATGCCATCAAGAATAGTCTTGTGGCAGCAAACAAAGAGACCACCTGATTGATCTTGGTATTTCTTGATATGGTGTGGCGGGATGCCATTAATGATGAGACGGATGCCGGTGGCCTGAAATGCATAATAGTGAAGAGGCACAGGGAGAAGTATTCCGAGACTGATTCGCAAGCAAGCAAGGAGGAAGCCGAAGGGGATCCATATGACGATGAAAAGAGCCATTAGTGGTGTTGGCTTTTGGACGAGGCGACCATCGTCGAAGATAATGGGCTTGGGAAGCTTGTTTGTACTTACAGCCTTTACTTTTGGCTTTGTTGGCACGTAGTAACTCTCCTTACACAATGTCATAAAAGGAATATCAGTATCGCGATCACCCAAGCCAATCTCAGGTTGTGTTTCTCCAAAAGTAGTTCTAAGAGCATAAGCCTTATTCTTTCCCACAAGAACCCCTGGTGACTTAACAAAGCCAGTTGCCCAACCTTTATATGTTTCAATCTCAGTCCCTAAAACAATATCTACCCCTAAGTAGTCCTTCAAAAATGGTTCCACAAGAATCCTAGGGCTAGCCGTCAATACACAACGTTCCCTACATGATGAGAACACTCTCCAAGACTCGGGATGAAGGTCTTCTAAATAGAACTTTGGCAGCACAGTACGTGCTACCGATTCTATATTGGAAACTCTCATCCCTACAAAAGTTGCAAAGAAAATAACTTGAACTCCAATGGACTCCGAGATGAAATAGTAAAAAATTCCAGCGAAGGGTGAAGCTAAGAGAAGAAAGAGTAATCTTAAGACCCCACCAACATCGAAAGCTACCAACGCAAAGTAAGCGAAAGAGCTTCTACCTCTTATTAAGGTTCCATCCAAGTCTGTTACAACCGTGTCCTTCTCTCGACCGATCGATGTACATTTTTCAACCGTCGGAAACGTCGTTATCCCCATTTTTCACAGCTTATATGAAATCGGACGGCACCTGATTTATTTTCTTTTTGAAAAAGATGGAATTTTGGAAGCAACTTGAAGCTATTGACTATATTTAAAGGATAATTTGAACAATAGAAGAATCTCTGAATTTATTCTCTATATATAAATTATTAGAGTAATTGACAAAATTAAAATGCTTGTTGCATTTTCCTGAAAAACGTTTAAGAGCTAGGAAGTTTGGCACCTTCCTATCTAATAGAAGAAAATGGGACTACTATCCATATTTCAAATTTATTGAAATATATAAATTTTCCCTTCATGACTTGGATAAGTTTGGAGAATGTTTTTATGTGCATTAATTTGCCAAACTTTGTACATTTTCAGCACGTAGTAAAATATTCACATTCAACATAGAAATTTGAGAAATGGCACTATTCATTCATCATAGAGGATTAGCCGATTAGGCAGATATATATAAATAGGTCGGCTTAGCATTTCTTGCAAGGTGACGAAATTTATTGTCATATATATATATATATATATATATCCCTCAATGATCTATATATTGCTTCTTTATTCTCTACTTTTATATATATATATATATATATAGAATTTTTGACCAAAATAAGCCATTTTTAAAATCAATTCACCAAAGTAATATGTTTTTTGAAAACTTTACAAAACTAGTATAAACGTTATTGGCAGTAACGTATTAGGTTTTAAAAAAATTAAAGGACCAAAACGGCGTTAAAATAGAAATCGTTACTGACAGTAACGTTTTTGGTTTAAAACGTTACCAATGGTAACGAGACTCTGCAACTCTGGGCAGTCTCGTTACTGTTGGTAACGTTTTAAGCCAAAAACATTAGTGTCAGTAACGATTCCTATTTTAACGCCGTCTACTGTTCCTTGTGGCCTGTCACACCCCTTTTCGCTCGTAGGTCGAAGGGTTTTTCCAATTAAAGTGACGGTATTGAATAGGGATTATTTTTATTTTTCAGAGTCGCCACTTGAAATTGAGTTATGGTGTTCCAAGTCACCTTTGTGAATCCCTAATCAAAAGGAAGTTGACTCTTTAATATTGGTCCGCGAACTAGAAATCCGGATAAGGAATTCTATTGACCGAGGGGAAGGTGTTAGGCATCCCTCGAGTCCCGTGGTTCTAGCACGATCGCTTTATCAACTTATATTCGACTTAAGTAATTTCTTGGATAAATTAGGTTTGATCAGTTGTTAAATGTGCCTAAGGATTATGAGAGAAACTATGACTTATATTTTCGGCTGAGGAGCGTAACCACACACAGAGCCTCGTAATTATAGAAGTCGATCAAGGAGCGTAACCACACACATGATTAACCTCGATATATCAATTGATTTTTTATTTTTTATTTTCTATATTTTTTTTTTATTATTATTTTTTTTTTTTTCATTCCAAGTGTTATTTTATTGTAAGTGTTTTCTCCCTAATGGCTATTCTCTATTCTTTATTTATATATATATATTTTGAATTTGATCTCTCCATTTTTATTTTTTTTTTCTTTTTTTTTTTTTTTTTTGTTGTCTGTCCGTTTTTTTGTTTTTTTTTTAACTCTCCAAGTCCTCTTATTTATTTATTTATTTTTTACTTTCTGTTTCTCTTTTTTTTTTTTTTTTTTTTTTTTCGTGTTCTCTCTCTCTTTCTATCTTTTCTTTTTTGTTTTCTCCTCTATCTCTCTCTATATTATACTTAACAAATAACAAAACATTTCACATGGTTTGGCATGCATGCAACGGCTACTTGGAGACAATTTAACATGCATGCATGTTATATATAAAAAAAACACACATTAAAATATAAGATCACGTTAAACTACAAAACTAAGCATAACTAAATAATCGGATAACTAAGTATACAATTCATGATACTAACCTCATGTAAATAATCAACTTTTAATACTAAATAATGCATGAAGCCATTTGAATAATTTTATTCATGCTTGATTCACATTAAAACTTATAACATAATAATACATGATCGGATAAGAACCTGTGTGACGAATTAAACCGAGTGTAGAAGCAAGAACACCGTCACCAGAAACTCAAAACGGGGACCAAATTTTAAACTCAAACTCTAGCTTTCAAGAATAATTTCTCCTTCTCCCTTTCTATCTTTTTTTTCCTCCTCTTCCTTTCTTTCTAACTTTTCTTTCTTCTAACTTTTCTCTCTTTTCTGTACGTTTTTTTTTTTTTTCTCTACTGTTTTCCTTACTGCTTTTTGCCCTTTTTCTCTATCTCCTTACTGTTTTCTATTTTTTTTTTCAAGTGTTTTTGCTCTTCTTTTTTCTCTATCTTTTCTTTCTGCCTTTTTCTTCTTTTTTTTTTTTTCTGTGTACGTTTTCCTCAATTTATAGTGCATGTGTGTGCATGTTTATATAGGAGTGGTGTGTGTGTATGTGGAGTAGTGTGCAGGTGAGGGTGTGTGTGTAGTAGTACGTGTGCGTGTGTTGTAGTGTAGTGTGCGTGTATGTAGTGTAGTGTGTAGTTAGTGGGGGGAAAAGGGAAAAGTGGGGTGGGGGGCGTGCAGGTGGGGAAAGGGTAGTTTAGGATTTTTCATTTTTTTTTTTTTTTTTTTTTAATTTGTTTATTTATTGATTTATTTTTTAGTTAAAGAAATAAATAAAAAATATAGTAGTAGAAAGTAGTATTAGCTAACTATTTAAAACTAATACGAATATAGAAAAAGTTAACTAGCTAATCCTAAAAATATATGGCTAAGAAAAGGAAAAATATAATAACATTACTAGCTTGTTTATAAAAAAAACTAAAAGAAAACATACTTTTTGAAAGAATTCTTTTTCTTTTAAAAAGTAAGAACACAACTTATCCTAAAAATGTGACTCTATTTTATTTTTTTTTGAAATCCCCTTTTTTCACAATTTTTCAAATAAACTTACTAAAAAAAAAATGAAAAGCTAATATAAATCTTAAACTAAAATAAATATTTAAAAAAAATAGATAAAAGTTTGTAGAGGGTCAAAAATCTCGTGTCTACATTTGCCCCTCTTTGTCTGAGAACACGAAGAGTTTTCAGACAAAGAAGTAGACAACGAGACAAGTTTTGACCCCATTGTTATTTGAAATGGAAAAGAAAAGAAGGAAACGATGCTACCGAGTCCTGGTTTTGGACAGCCTACATATCCCGGGTTATAAGGGAATCAGGTCACGTGTAGTTCAATGAGGTGGAATGGTGTGACGATGAGTTAGAGGTCGAGTGAGGTCCCGTTGAGTCTCCGGTTCGCGGCTCCTGTTTTTTACATCAAAATGAAAGACAAGAATAAAAGTAATCCTTCAAGTACAAAATCCTATCTATTCAGCTTCTGTTGAATCTTGACTTGAATCTTCACGCTTCCTCAAGTGGTGATATGTCTACTCTCCTCTTGAGTTGAACTTGACAATGAGATTTTCTTCATGTCGATTTCGGTTATTGGAGATGAACTTGAAAATCGACCTTATTCTTCAGGCGAACACTTGCTCCTTCTGGCATTGAGTTTGAAAATTGCCATGTCCTTTACGCGAGCTCCAAAGCTTGAATTGAAAGTTCATCCTATTCTTCAGGCGGACTCCTGAGCTTGAATTGAAAATTCACCCTATTCTCCAGGCGGGCTCTTGAGCTTCAAACTAAAAGTAATCCTTGTTCTCCAAACATGTTCCTGAACTCAAAATAAATAGCGAACTAGAGCCGTAAATCCCATTTTTCAGGAGGGTCCTGAACATAAAATAAAGTCCCATTTTTCAGGAGGGTCCTGTTGATCCCATTTTCCAGGAGGGTCCTGAGCAGAAAGGTAAAGTCCCATTTTCCAGGAGGGTCCTGAGCAGAAAGGTAAAGTCCCCTTTTCCAGGAGGGTCCTGAGCAGAAAGGTAAAGTCCCCTTTTCCAGGAGGGTCCTGAGCAGAAAGGTGAAGTCCCATTTTCCAGGTGGGTCCTGAGCAGAAAGGTGAAGTCCCATTTTTCAGGAGGGTCCTGTTGATCCCATTTTCCAGGAGGGTCCTGTTGATCCCATTTTTCAGGAGGGTCCTGAGTAGAAAAGTAAAATCTCATTTTTCAGGAGGGTCCTGAGCAGAAAATAAAGTCCCATTTTCCAGGAGGGTCCTGTTGATCCCATTTTCCAGGAGGGTCCTGAGCAGAAAAGTAAAATCCCATTTTTCAGGAGGGTCCTGAGCAGAAAATAAAGTCCCATTTTCCAGGAGGGTCCTGTTGATCCCATTTTCCAGGAGGGTCCTGAGCAGAAAAATAAAGTCCCATTTTCCAGGAGGGTCCTGTTGATCCCATTTTCCAGGAGGGTCCTGAACAGAAAAGTAAAATCCCATTTTTCAGGAGGGTCCTGAGCAGAAAATAAAGTCCCATTTTCCAGGAGGGTCCTGTTGATCCCATTTTCCAGGAGGGTCCTGAGCAGGAAAGTAAAATCCCATTTTTCAGGAGGGTCCTGAGCAGAAAAATAAAGTCCCATTTTCCAGGAGGGTCCTGTTGATCCCATTTTCCAGGAGGGTCCTGAACAGAAAGGTTGATCCCATTTTCCAGGAGGGTCCTGAGCAGAAAAATAAAGTCCCATTTTTCAGGAGGGTCCTGTTGATTCCATTTTCCAGGAGGGTCCTGAACAGAAAAATAAAAATCCCAAATAACACGAACAAAATTTTGCCCCAGTTTGTACAAAAAATTTTCGTGAGTGTTTGAAAAATCACAACTATTTGAAAAATGAAGAGGGTGAATCCAAGATCTGCCCAATTCCCAAAAATACCTCTCACAAAGGTAAAAGATAATAGTTTTTACTATGACTGTAATCTAGCAAGCTTATGTCGCAATATTGCTTCTTGCATTTGCTGAAGTGAAGAATTGCCCCTTTCTGATATCCAGGCTTCGAAGCCTTTGATTTGCAGGCAACACCTATCTCTGTTTCAGATAAAGAAAAATTGTGAATTTAACAACATGGTGGTTGGTTCATGGCTTTTGACTTTTGATGCAATTGCTCCTGCACTTGTCATATTCAGCTCTGTTTCGAGCCGTTGATGAGTATCATTAACTTGTTGTACTATCGACCCCAAAATTTCGGTTACCCAATGACTGTAACTTCAAATCGTATTTTCGTTTCATGGCGCCTCTGAATTTAACTTTTGTCGCACCTTTGTATTCCTATGAATCCAAAAACTGTCTGATGACGACTATTCTTAGGTACTTTGTTTCACTTTGAATCATGTTACTTTTATGTGCTGGCCCTTTCCCTTGCGTTGCACCATTGAAGAAGTTGGTAGCAAGTTTTGAAGTCCTTTCTCACTTGTTTTGCCATGGACTTAACTCAAAGACAACATAAAAATGAGGACGGTGATTTTTTATTTTTTTTTTGATAATAAAGACAAGAAAATAAAAATATTGGACGGAAAGAAACGCAACAGGTGTCCCTATCTCCGAAAGAAAGAAGAAAAGAAAACTTATCTGAATATTATAGCCGGTTCTAGTGATTATGACATGCATTTGGGATCAAGCAACCCGATCTTCTCATCTCAACCATTTATCAACTCTTTCCAACCTATTGAATTTAAACTGAGTTTTGCTTTCGAGCCTGTCGCCTCTAGATCACAAACCTCATCTGGCTAGTGAGGCCCCAAAGAGTTTTCGCCGATGAAACTCTCTCCTTTTCAACTCACCATTGCCTTATGGTGCCCGTGAGGATTTTCGCCAAATTGACTCTCTCATTTTATTTCTCTTATCTCGCCATTGCCTTATGGTGCCCATGGGGGTTTTCACCAATAAGACTCTCTCATTTTTGTTTCTCTCATCTCACCATCGCCTTATGGTGCCCATGGGGGTTTTCACCAATAAGACTCTCTCATTTTCCATTTCTGTCGTATTTCCTTTATGCTTATAAAGACAAGTGTGACCCAAAATATAGAACATCATGTCACCATACCATGCTTAGCCTTGACATTTTCAAAGACTGATCTGAAAGTCTTTCTTTGGTTGTAACGTGGCTTTTGGATAGGGTTAGAAAGAAAGGGTGGCATGAGGCTCAAAAGACACTTAACATAGGGTGAGACTTACAACTTTTGGAATCGACTCATAAAGAAAATAACTTTTGCCCCAGTTTCTTTTAAACTGGGTAACTTGAACTTTTATTTGGTTGGACCGAACCCCAGAGTAGGGCTGCCTACGTATCTTGTCGTAGCAAGAATCAGGTCAAACGTAGTTCAGGCAACTCGTTCTTTTGTTTGATTTTGTTTTTTTTTTTTTTTTTTTTTTTTTTTTTTTTTTTTTTTTGTGACTCAATTTCCTTTTTTTGACACTTCTCTCTTTTGGATTTTTTCCTGACTTCATTTTTCTTTTTCAATATTTTTATCATTTTTCTTTTTTTTGATTCTATTTTGATTCCAAAAGAGGGGTACGAAAGAAAGTAAAACTTAAGCTCAAATGGGATAGACAACCGATGACACAATATTTGGATAGTAGAATAAAATGCCTTCGTCATATCAATCTTTTAAATATGCCAAAACCGAACATGTAAATAGCAATAACGACCAATAAAGATCATACATAATATCTTTTAACTGCGTCGGCATTGATAGCCACTTCTACCATTTTGCCTTCTACATCGGTCAGATATAATGCACCATTGGGCAACACTTTCTTCACCATGAATGGACCTTGCCAGTTCGGAGAAAACTTGCCTTTAGCTTCAACCTGATGGGGGAGAATGCGCCTTAATACTAACTGCCCCACTTCAAAATGTCTGGGCCGCACTTTTCTATTATATGCTCGTGCCATTCTCTTCTGGTATAGTTGGCCATGACATACTGACGTTAATCTTTTTTCATCAATCAAGCTCAGTTGCTCCAATCGGTTCTTGACCCACTGATCATCGTCAATCTCAGCTTCTACAATGACTCGAAGAGATGGAATCTCAATTTCTGCAGGTATAACTGCTTCAGTTCCATATACTAGCGAGTAGGGAGTCGCACCTATTGAAGTACGAACTGTAGTACGATAACCCAATAGAGCGAAAGGTAACTTTTCATGCCATTGCCGGGAACCTTGCACCATCTTTCGGAGTATCTTCTTTAGGTTCTTATTTGCAGCTTCTACAGCACCATTTGCCTTGGGACGATATGGAGTTGAATTTCGATGAGTAATCTTAAATTGTTGGCATACCTCTTGCATCAGATGACTGTTGAGATTCGTAGCATTGTTTGTAATAATTATCTTTGGGATACCAAATCGGCAAATTATGTTGAAGTGAACAAAATTCACCACAGCTTTTTTGGTCACCGACTTGAAGGTTGCTGCTTCCACCCACTTTGTAAAATAATCAATTGCTACCAAGATGAACCTGTGCCCATTTGATGCTTTCGGTTCAATAGGTCCAATCACATCCATTCCCCAAGCCACGAAGGGCCATGGAGCAGACATTGTATGTAACTCAGAAGGAGGAGAATGTATCAAATCCCCGTGCACCTGGCATTCATGACATTTACGGACGAATCGAATGGAATCTCGCTCCATGGTAAGCCAATAATAACCTGCCCGAAGTATTTTTTTTGTCAATACATACCCATTCATATGTGGCCCACAAACCCCAGAATGTATTTCAGTCATGATAGTGGAAGCTTCTCTGGCATCTACACACCTTAAAAGTCCTAAATCTTGAGTTCTTTTGTACAAGATCCCTCCGCTTAAGAAAAATCCGCTAGCCAATCGTCGAATAGTTCTCTTTTGGTTACCATCGGCATGTATTGGATATTCTCCAGATTGAATGTATTTTTTGATATCATGGAACCAAGGTTTACCATCGAGTTCTTCTTCGACCACATTGCAATAAGCGTGCTGATCATGAATTTGTATATGCAAGGGGTCAATATGAGTCTTGTCGGGATGTTGGAGCATCGAAGATAAGGTTGCCAAGGCATCAGCAATCTCGTTATGAACTCTAGGAATGTGTTGAAACTTTATCAATACAAATCGCCGACAAAGGTCTTGCAAACAATCTCGATATGGTATAAGCTTCAAGTCGCGAGTTTCCCAATCTCCTTGGATCTGGTGGACTAACAAGTCTGAGTCACCTAACACCAACAGTTCTTGAATTCCCATATCGATAGCCAGTCGCAGGCCCAAGATGCAGGCTTCATATTCCGCCATATTATTGGTACAATAGAATCGAAGTTGGGCTGTTATGGGATAATATTGTTCTGATTCCGAAATAAGAACTGCTCCTATTCCAACTCCTTTCACATTAGCAGCTCCATCAAAGAACAACTTCCAACCTTGATGGCTATCATCAGAGACAGCTTTGTCGACACATGATACTTCTTCATCAGGAAAATAAGTCTTTAATGGCTCATAACCTTCATCAATGGGGTTTTCGGCCAAATGATCCGCTAGCGCTTGGGTTTTCATTGCAGTCCGTGTCACATAGACGATATCAAATTCTGTGAGCAATATCTGCCATTTCGCGAGTCTGCCTGTGGGCATAGGCTTCTGAAAAATATACTTTAAGGGATCCATGCGGGAGATGAGGTAAGTGGTGTAGGATGAAAGATAATGCTTCAACTTTTGTGCTACCCAAGTCAGGGCACAACACGTCCTTTCGAGAAGTGTGTACTTAGCCTCATAAGTGGTAAACTTCTTGCTGAGGTAGTAGATGGCTTGCTCCTTTTTTCCTGTGATATCATGTTGACCCAATACACAGCCAAAAGAGTTGTCCAGAACAGACATATACAATATCAAGGGCCTGTCTGGCTCAGGTGGGACCAACACAGGTGGATTTGATAAGTATCTTTTGATTCTATCGAATGCCTCTTGACATTCTTCAGTCCATTCAACTGCAGCGTTCTTCTTCAATAATTTAAAAATGGGCTCGCATGTTGTCGTGAGTTGGGCAATGAATCTACTGATATAATTCAACCTTCCCAGCAAGCTCATCACCTCGGTTTTATTTTTTGGTGGAGGCAATTCCTGAATAGCTTTTATCTTTGAAGGATCTAATTCAATACCACGCCGACTGACTATAAACCCCAAAAGCTTTCCAGACGGGACCCCAAATACGCATTTTGCTGGGTTAAGTTTGAGATTGTACCTGCGAAGCCTATCAAAGAATTTCCTCAGATCTTTGACATGGTCTGACTGCTTTCTTGACTTAATTATCACATCATCCACATAAACCTCAATCTCTTTATGCATCATGTCATGAAACATAGTGGTCATCGCCCTCATGTAAGTTGCTCCTGCATTCTTTAGCCCAAATGGCATGACTCGATAACAGTATGTCCCCCATGATGTGATAAATGATGTTTTTTCTGCGTCTTCATGGTCCATGATGATCTGATGGTATCCTGCGTAACAATCCACAAAAGATGCAAGTTCATGCTTGGCACAATTGTCCAGCAGAATATGGATGTTAGGCAGCGGAAAGTCATCTTTTGGGCTCGCTTTATTTAGATCCCGATAATCAACACACATTCGAACTTTGCCATCTTTCTTTAGGACGGGGACGATATTGGCTAACCAAGTAGGATATTGTGCAACTCGAATGACTTTAGCCTCAAGTTGCTTTGTGATTTCCTCTTTAACTATTACACTCATGTCAGTTTTGAGTTTCCTCAACTTTTGTTTGACCGGAGGAACGGCGGGATCTGTTGGCAACTTATGAACTACTAGATCAGTGCTCAAACCAGGCATGTCATCATAAGACCAAGCAAATATGTCTTTATAATCGAGCAAGGCTTCGATTATTTCTTCCTTTTGTTGTGGTTGCGCATGTACACTTATCTTACTCTCCCTAATATTTTCATGATCTCCTAGATTGATTGACTCCGTTTCATTCATATTGGGATTGGACTTATTCTCAAACTGTTCGAAATCCTTGCTTATTTCCTCTAATACTTCATCTTGATCATATTCAACTTCTTCATTCATTATTTCATGATTAGTTTGAGTTTTAAGATCTGGCTGAAAATTCCGCATGCATGTCACATCACTAGAATCAGCATAGAAACAACTGTGCAATAGGAAATAAATAAGTAAAAATTAGACTCAAAACAGAAAAAAGGGAAACTGCATTTCATTGAAAATAAAGATAGGAGGGTTTGAACATAAAAACAAACAGGATAGAGGTCTGAATTACAACCCTGGAATAATTCAAATTACAGAAAGGAAAATAAAACAAACTACCAAGACTCCTTCTTAGTGGGAAGAGGAGTGGCCTCCCAATTGTTGAGTTGGGTATCAGGGCCAATAAACTGCACATCTGCATTACTGGTGCCTTCCCCAATTTCAACCATATCAGCCTCAAAAAACATGTTTAGGAAAAGGCCAGTCAACTCTGTATCATCATCAAATATTTGTTCTGAGACTGGTGACATGGGGGACCCAATAGCATTGGTCCTGATGAAAGACCGGTTGAGTGGCGGTATCGGCTTGACAAGTGACCATAACTCTTTTTTCTGCTTCTTAGCTTTCTTCCTATCTTCAAAAGTGGGTTCATACCCTAAACCAAAGGTACCCAGGTTCTCACGAAGGCATATTGGATGAGCTCGACCCTGTAAAGACATCCCTAATCCTTTTCCTGGTTCAAAACCATGTTTTAACATCTCACTTACCACCATGACAGATGCAGATGGCAACTGTGGTCTCGGAATGAGATTCCCCTCGAGGATATGCTCAACAACCACTACCTCAAAATCCTGATAAATCAGCGCTCCATGTACATTTCCCGCGTCAATGAAGGAAATGGATGATTCTTTGTACATGGACAAGTCCCCTTCTCCGTGAACGACTATTTCTTTTCTGTCATGTTCAAACTTGATCATTTGATGCAATGTGGATGGGACTGCCCCAGCCCTATGAACCCATGGCCTTCCCAATAGCAGATTGTAGGAAGCTTCAATGTTCAAGACTTGGAAATCTATGGCAAAGTCAATAGGCCCTATTGTCAGTACCAGCTCAATCTCACCAATGGCATTCGTTTTTGCTCCATCAAAAGCTCTGACACAAACATTATTAGGTCGGATCCTTTCTGTACTAACATTTAATTTTTGCAGAGTTGATAGAGGACAAATATTAGCACTAGATCCTCCATCAATCAAGACTCGAGTGACATAGGAATGCTCACATTTTACAGTAATATAGAGGCCATGATTATGTCCAGTACCTTCCACGGGTAGTTCATCGTCCGAGAAGGTGACCCTATTTACCTCAAAGATTCTTCCAACAATTTTCTCCAATTGATTTACTGTAATCTCACTAGGTACATGTGCCTCATTCAGAATCTTTATTATAGCTTTGCGATGCTCTTCTGAGTGGATAAGTAAAGACAACAAAGAGATTTGGGCTGGCGTTTTCCTCAACTGTTCCACGACAGAATATTCTGGCAACTTCATCTTTTTCAAGAACTCCTCAGCCTCCTCCGCGGTAACCGGCTTCTTGACTGGCCTCTGGTCGTCTCTATCTTTTCTTAACTCTTCTGGGGTAAAACACCTCCCTGAACGAGTCAACCCCCCTATTCCATCCACTTCTGCAAAGACTTCTTTTCCCTTATATGTCACTGTCGTGCGATTATAGTTCCAAGGGACTGTCTTGGTGTTAACCATTGGAAGTTGTGACACTGGCTTAATAATAATAGGAGCTGTGAGAGCTCCTTTCACAATTAAGAGGGGCTTGGCAGGCATTCTTGGAGCAATCAGCTTTGGGATCATCTGACTTGAACCAACACTTTCTGAAGCTCCTTTCACAATAACCATGGGAGTATTCGATTGTTTGGGCTTTATGGGCGTCTCGTTCACTCCTGAAGATACTACTTTTGTCAAATCCACCACATTAGTTGTCTTTTCTTTATCACTTTTGATCTCAATGATAGGCTTGTAGGAAATTATAGATTCTTCACCGCCGTGTATCAACTCAAGCATATTTGTTTCAGTGTGAGTTGGCAGAGGGTTTTGATTAATGTTTGGAGCATCTGAGTTTTGCACCACAATTTGTTGTGTATCAATCAACTCTTGGATGGCCTTTTTCAAGAACCAACATTTCTCTGTATCGTGCCCTGGGGCATCGGAACAATATGCACATCTTCGAGAATAATCCATATTTTTTGGGGGAGGGTTTGATACTTTCCTCTCAATTGGGCTCAACACATTCAAGGCCCTTAGCCTCTGAAATAAGCTAGCATACGATTCTCCAATAGGAGTGAAATTATCTTTGGCTATGTTACCCCTTTTATACTCTGCCCTCGGTCGGAAATTAGGCTTAGGAGGGCCTTGGTAAACTTGTAGGAGTGGAGGATGATTTTGAGGGGCTGGTACACGCCATTGCGGGTAAGAAGGGGGTTGGGCATATGGTTGTGCATTATAAATGGGATACTGAGGAGATGGTACGGAATATAGTGGGTAGTGTTGTGGGTGATTATATGGGTCTTGGGTATATATTTGGGGTTGAGATTGTGCGTATTGGTGAGGCGGACCTCTTGGAGTTTGTCGTGGCCCTGGCACAATAGTAGCCACATCTTCCTTCCTTTTCTTTCCCCCAATACCTCCCGAACCATTTTGAATTGCCTGTGTCGTAGCTTTTAAAGCAGCTTGGCTTATAATCTTTCCTGACTTAATTCCATTTTCCACCATTTCGCCAACCTTAATGACTTCAGCAAATGTTTTTCCAACAGCAGAAAGTAAATGATGGAAGTAGTCAGGTTCCTGTGCCTGGAGAAAAATATCAATCATCTCTGACTCCTTAATTGCGGGTTTAACTCTAGCAGCTTGCTCTCTCCACCTAATAGCATATTCACGGAAACCCTCAGTAGTCTTTTTCCTCAGGTTGGCAAGTGTGGTGCGATCCGGAACTATGTCAATATTATATTGAAATTGCTGGATAAAATCCCGAGCCAAGTCATCCCAAACATGCCAACGAGAGATATCCTGATCAATAAACCATTCTGAAGCTATCCCCGTCAAACTCTCTCCAAAATAAGCCATAAGTAGCTCTTCTTTTCCCCCTGCTCCTCTCAGTTGATTACAAAACCTTTTCAAATGAGCTAAAGGATCACCATGACCGTCGTACTTGTCAAACTTTGGGGTTTTGAATCCTAGAGGCAAGTGGACATCGGGGAACATGCACAAATCTTTGTAAGAGACACTCTTGTTCCCTCCTAATCCTTGCATGTTCCTCATGCTTTGCTCCAAACTTCTCATTTTTTTGGCCATCTCCTCTTGTTCCTCATTCTTCGTCACCTTTTCGATCACAATAGGGGAATTGTGCAGATAAGTAGGATTGGAGGATTCTGGGACCTTAAAAGTTACTCCAGTGGGATAGAATTGATCACGATGTGGCTCACCCGCAGACTTCGGTATCAGCTTTGGTTGAGGATCTATAGTAGTTGGTACTGCTGGAATAAAAAGCGGGTTATTTATGGGAGATGGATTTGGGGGGCGCACAGTGGAGGTCCCAACCGTGCTAGGCACATTAGTATATGGGCCGAATCCTGGTGGGTAAAATGGATCATCAGTTTGGGCCTGAGTGGAAATGGGGATAGTCGTGTTCAAAAGTCCAGGAATTGAGGAAGGTGGAGCTTGCCCATTTCTCCAAGCTTGATACATTTCTGCCATCTGCTGTTTCAATAACTTATTCTCCTCTATCGATGCAAATTCTTGTTGAATCAACTGATTTTGGTCATCTTCGCTGTCAGACTCTGTCCCCTCTTTGTGCGTCATTCTGCCCTTTCCCTTGGATCTGGTATTGTACGGATGAGATGCCAGTGTAACCACAAACCAACCACCTTATAAAATTTTAACCTCTTCTGTATGAAGTGGCAAATGGGTGAGTGTTGCACATTTAAAATTATATAACAGATCGTATGTTATGCCTCTACATGCATTTCCCATCTTAACATGGGAGGCCTTATGTTTCATCCCGGCTTATCTAGGCGCATTTTCTTTTCTATTTATATATATATATATATATTATTATTATTATTATTATTATTATTATTTTAAATTTTTTTTTTTTTTTTTTTTTTTTTTTTTTTTTTGAAAAGCTTTGATCGAACCCGTTGTAGGGTTGCCTACGTATCATGTCGGGACATGAATCAGATCGCTGCGTAGTTCAAAAAATAAAATCAAGGTCTTTTTATTTTTTATTTTTTTATTTTTTTTTTATTTTTATTTTTTATAACAAAAATAAATAAATAATAATTTTAAACAAAAGAAAATCTTTTTCATTCATTTTCAAATATGCACTCTACAATACTCAAATGAAGGAAATGATAGAAGTACTAAAACTGCTATAGACTTAAAATAACTAAAAACTACAAAAAAAAAAGCTGGGATAAGACCAAATAACTTAAAAAGAAACAGACTAAAAAAAAAAAAAAGACCATAAAAAAAATGTCTTCTTCCAGGTGTTCTTTGTGGCCTTTACTGCCCTCCTAGACTGGAGTATATGCTGGATAATGCCTCTGGCAAACGTGGGGCGAGAACACGTGCCTGTTCTCCCAAACTTTCATCATCACGGTGGAGATAACCAGCATACACATCGACGAGAATGTCCTTAAGCCGAAGCACTTGCTCTTTAGCTTCATTCATATTTCCGTGGCAGTTCTGCAACCACTCTTGAAGAGTGTAGACTGCCTGCCTCAAACCATCCTCTCGTTCCTGAAGCTCCTCCACTTGGTGGTGAAGTGCACCACGCTCAATCTCCCACTGTTTTTTCTCACTTTCAAATTCTTTCTGATAAGCTGTGAAGCGCTTGGCAATTTCCCTCTCTCGTTCCATGGAGGCTTTCACTTGAGCCTGAAGCCTATCTTGGGTGTACATCAATTTGGCCTTTTCCTTCTCGAACTCATCTTGTTGTTCCCCCATTGCCACCTCAATGATACCCAAATCTTCTTGCAAAACCCGAATCAGGTGTTTGTCTACCTCAGATTTTCTCTGTGCCGACTCAACTTTGTTCCCCAAACTCTTTCTCCAATTGACCGTATTTTCGTTTGACGCACCTTAGGTCCTCTTTCACAACTTGGAGAGCTAACTGTTGGTCTCTTTCCATTTCTTCCCGAGTCTGTGCGATTCTTGCTTCATATTCAGCTTGCTGCTCATTCAATTTCTTTTGAAATTCATGTTCCACCTCAAGACGGGCTTGTCTGACTCTCGCTCGAACCTCTGATTCTTTATCCCATTTTCTTTTCCCAGAATCTCCGGGTTCCTCTTCAACTGGGGAAGGGCTATACAACCATGAAAGGTACCCAGGAACCACTTTCCCCTTGTCACGATCTTCCACCATTTCACTCTTCTCAGATATTATACTCCCATACCAAAACTTCAGTATCTCATCACTATTAAACAAAAAACCTGGAGGAGTGTCATACATGAATTCACCCATGTTCTTTCCGCGAGGAATCTCCTGAAGTCGACCCAATTGGCGCATTACTCGAAGCGGCACATAAGGCTGGACCCCTCTAAACCCAATCAATACCAAAAAAGAATGGTATGAGGACATACAAATGACATCTTGGGCTGGGAACCAGTAGTAGTTCCAGATAATCTGATTGTCAGTCAACTTAGAAACCTTTTCCTTCCATGCGTTGATCCCGATTGGGAGTTTACTTTTATTGGCCCTCTCTTCATGACTAGTCACACGATTTAACCAGTCGCTGGCTCCCGGAGCATAAGGATAATAATAGAAGTGTTCCAGAAACCATATCTGCAGAAAAACATTGCACCCTTCAAAGTATGTGGCACCCTTTTTGCACTTGGTTAGTGCGCGAAAGACATCTCCAAGAATCATAGGTACAAGAGTGGGGTTATCCATCGTGGTTAGTGCTCGCACTACTCCAGCTAGACGAATATCAATATTTCCATCACACTCCGGAAAAACCATCCTCCCCAAGAATGCAACCATGAAAGCAAAGCGGCTGTGTTTCTTCCATTCTTGCAAGTTTCCTTTGTTGTACAATTGACCCTGATACTCCTCGAATCCTTCCTCTCGACTAAATCTCTGGAATAAAAATTCCAAAGAAATCCAACCTTCCTTCAAACTTTCTATATTCATCTGATTGATATTCAGTAATTTCAAAAACTTGATCCCATCCACATTCTTAGGAACTATAGGCCTCTTGTTTCGAAGATCTGAACCTCGGCGAATGGTGCCTACCCCCATGAAGGTTGCTAATTCCTCTAGAGTTGGGGTCATCTCAAAGTTTGAGAACCGAAACACATTGTTGTTGTGATCCCAAGCTTCAATCAATGCTTCAAACACGTCTCTTCTGGGATTAATTTCCATCATATGCACAAGATGTCCCAAATAGTCTTTCACTATCCTCTTGTCCTGCTCCTCCATTCCATTCCACCATTGCCACAAAAGTAGAGGAGTCTGATCGACGATCATAAATTTTGGTATTCCTTCATCCCTGGGCCTTTTCTCACACTTCCCTCTAGTTCGCGGATTCATGTTATACCTTTTGAGAAAAATAAAAAATGTTAACATCTACCTAGATACAAATTTGTTTAATAGTAAGAAAAGATTCATAAAAGCAAAGCTTTTTTTTTTTTCTTATTTTATTATTTTTGTTTTATTTTTAGGGACTGACTTTTGTCTATACCAACCCTATATGGACATTCTTCAAAGATAGACCTCTATATAATCTCAAATAAGAGTTTGGGGGAACAAGACGCAACCAAGTATAAAAAAAATAAAAATAAAATAAAATAAAATAAAATAATATATATATATATATATATATATATATATATATATATATATATATATATATATATATATATATATATAACAATAATAATAATAATAGTAACCTAGAAGAAAAATACAATTGTTTTATATATTTTTGCAAAACTCAAATTCATGACTCCTAAGGTTCAGGACTATTAGGGTATATGTATATATATTTGTAAAAATTTTAGCCTTACGACCCCTAAAGGTTCAGGGCCATTAAGATATATGTATAAATAATAAATTTGAGGATAAGAAAATAATAATGAAGGTAGTCATATTTTCGAAATGACCCTCAATCAATGGGTGATTTTTTCTATTTTATTCTTCGAATATATATATATTTTTTAAGCGAACGATTATAAAAGTTAGAGAAAATTTTTATTATTATTATTATTATTTTTATTTTTTTTTATTTCATTAAGTTGCCTAAAGCCGGTCAACAATCGAACGGGCCTTCCAAATAAATGTCAAAGAGCACATAAGATGCACATGTTGGTCATATAAAGAGGGGCACCTGTCCTAGACGGACTCGGCCCCTGTGCCGAGTCCCGCTAAGTCAAATGCACATGATGCAGATAAAGCGGAGCCTAATAGGGATGGCCGCGTCTGAGTTTCAGTTCTACTAAGTTTAACCTGATAGAGATGGTGTCTAGACTGGCTTATCCAAGTAGACAACTCGGATCGGGGAGGGTCAGTTTACCGGTAGCAGAGCTATTCCGGTTCTACTGGTGATCCAACCCCGCCTAACATGGGTGACTAATATTCCTTAAACCAGGAGCGTAACCGAACACTGGTTCATCTCAGATAGAAGGTTTTCGTGGAGCGTAGCCGCACACACAATAAATAATGATAGGTATATTCAGAGACTCAGATGGGTGCGCGAAAGAAGACAGTTTATATTGCAATTCAGATAATATTAAAGCGGTAAACAAACAAGCAAAGAGCACATTAGGCCATCAAGCACAATATATCCAAGAATTAAAAAGTCAAAAATAAGTCAATATACAAAGCTCGAATTCAAGTTAATGGTCCCCAGCAGAGTCGCCAGAGATGTCACACCCCTTTTCGCTCGTAGGTCGAAGGGTTTTTCCAATTAAAGTGACGGTATTGAATAGGGATTATTTTTATTTTTCAGAGTCGCCACTTGAAATTGAGTTATGGTGTTCCAAGTCACCTTTGTGAATCCCTAATCAAAAGGAAGTTGACTCTTTAATATTGGTCCGCGAACTAGAAATCCGGATAAGGAATTCTATTGACCGAGGGGAAGGTGTTAGGCATCCCTCGAGTCCCGTGGTTCTAGCACGATCGCTTTATCAACTTATATTCGACTTAAGTAATTTCTTGGATAAATTAGGTTTGATCAGTTGTTAAATGTGCCTAAGGATTATGAGAGAAACTATGACTTATATTTTCGGCTGAGGAGCGTAACCACACACAGAGCCTCGTAATTATAGAAGTCGATCAAGGAGCGTAACCACACACATGATTAACCTCGATATATCAATTGATTTTTTATTTTTTATTTTTTATTTTCTATATTTTTTTTTTATTATTATTTTTTTTTTTTTCATTCCAAGTGTTATTTTATTGTAAGTGTTTTCTCCCTAATGGCTATTCTCTATTCTTTATTTATATATATATATATATATATATATATATATATATATATATATATATATTTTGAATTTGATCTCTCCATTTTTATTTTTATTTTATTTTTTATTTTTTTTTTGTTGTCTGTCCGTTTTTTTTGTTTTTTTTTAACTCTCCAAGTCCTCTTATTTATTTATTTATTTTTTACTTTCTGTTTCTCTTTTTTTTTTTTTTTTTTTCGTGTTCTCTCTCTCTTTCTATCTTTTCTTTTTTGTTTTCTCCTCTCTCTCTCTCTATATTATACTTAACAAATAACAAAACATTTCACATGGTTTGGCATGCATGCAACGGCTACTTGGAGACAATTTAACATGCATGCATGTTATATATAAAAAAAAAACACATTAAAATATAAGATCACGTTAAACTACAAAACTAAGCATAACTAAATAATCGGATAACTAAGTATACAATTCATGATACTAACCTCATGTAAATAATCAACTTTTAATACTAAATAATGCATGAAGCCATTTGAATAATTTTATTCATGCTTGATTCACATTAAAACTTATAACATAATAATACATGATCGGATAAGAACCTGTGTGACAAATTAAACCGAGTGTAGAAGCAAGAACACCGTCACCAGAAACTCAAAACGGGGACCAAATTTTAAACTCAAACTCTAGCTTTCAAGAATAATTTCTCCTTCTCCCTTTCTATCTTTTTTTTCCTCCTCTTCCTTTCTTTCTAACTTTTCTTTCTTCTAACTTTTCTCTCTTTTCTGTACGTGTTTTTTTTTTTTTCTCTACTGTTTTCCTTACTGCTTTTTGCCCTTTTTCTCTATCTCCTTACTGTTTTCTAATTTTTTTTTCAAGTGTTTTTGCTCTTCTTTTTTCTCTATCTTTTCTTTCTGCCTTTTTCTTCTTTTTTTTTTTCTGTGTACGTTTTCCTCAATTTATAGTGCATGTGTGTGCATGTTTATATAGGAGTGGTGTGTGTGTATGTGGAGTAGTGTGCAGGTGAGGGTGTGTGTGTAGTAGTACGTGTGTGTGTGTTGTAGTGTAGTGTGCGTGTATGTAGTGTAGTGTGTAGTTAGTGGGGGGAAAAGGGAAAAGTGGGGTGGGGGGCGTGCAGGTGGGGAAAGGGTAGTTTAGGATTTTTCATTTTTTTTTTTTTTTTTTTTAATTTGTTTATTTATTGATTTATTTTTTAGTTAAAGAAATAAATAAAAAATATAGTAGTAGAAAGTAGTATTAGCTAACTATTTAAAACTAATACGAATATAGAAAAAGTTAACTAGCTAATCCTAAAAATATATGGCTAAGAAAAGGAAAAATATAATAACATTACTAGCTTGTTTATAAAAAAAACTAAAAGAAAACATACTTTTTGAAAGAATTCTTTTTCTTTTAAAAAGTAAGAACACAACTTATCCTAAAAATGTGACTCTATTTTATTTTTTTTTGAAATCCCCTTTTTTCACAATTTTTCAAATAAACTTACTAAAAAAAAAAAATGAAAAGCTAATATAAATCTTAAACTAAAATAAATATTTAAAAAAAATAGATAAAAGTTTGTAGAGGGTCAAAAATCTCGTGTCTACATGGCCCGTTAATTTTTTTACAACCTAATACGTTACTGCCAACAACGTTTATACTAGTTTTGTAAAGTTTTCAAGAAACATATTACTTTGGTAAATTGATTTAAAAAATGACTTATTTTGGTCAAAACTTCATATATATATATGTCCCTCAATGATCTATATATTGCTTCTTTATTCTCTATTTTTAAGTTTTAATCCTCTACATTTACAGGATAATTCTGTGGATAAGAGCTCTTTATACATAAAAGTGTAATTAATAAAGTTTCTTTTAATTATATGTGTTTCGAGGAATTAAGATCTCTTAGCCACTTATAAAATGAATAGAAGAAGTGCCCGTTTGGATTGACTTTTGGGTTTTGACTTAAAAGCCAAAAGCCATAAGTTAGAAATCCTAATTTATGACTTTTGGCTTATTTTTAGCATTTTAAGCCAAAAGTCATAAGTTAGGATTTCTAAAGCATTTTAGTCAAAAATCAAGTGCTTATAAGCACTTTTTAAATTTACCCAAACACTTCAAAAGTGCTTAAAAGTTATTTTTAGCTTAAAAGCACCTAAAATAAGCCAATTCAAACGGGCCCGAAATAACCTTTTCAGATCTCTTATGTGTAAAAATGAAGATCTATCGTAAAAAGATTATAAAACTAAAAAGAATTTACAAATGGCTTACAAGACCAATTCTCCCATATGTGTCTGTTACAAACTAAAAAAAAAATGTAAGCAATTCAGAAGGGGAAATTTTTTGCAGAGTAATGTTTGCGCACTTTCTTTTGATGAAGCAGCTTATTTTATTATAGAAAAAGGGAAGTTGTGACACACAAAGAAGAAGAAAATCTCTAGCTCCAACAATGTAGGTTACTTTTTGCCTAAAATTAGACAACCTTTTTGGTTGCGTGTGCAAGAATTGAAATTAATTGTGGCACCAAACGTAACCTAACTAAGAGATACTTATATGTTGACACTTCAATTAGAGGCGAATCTAGAATTTAAAATAACGGGAGTACCCCTAAAAGTAGATGCATGTTAGTCGAAGTGAAGTCACGTAACACCGTCTTGTCTAAAAAAAATTTATTAAACACCCACAGAACTAATAGACTAATGCATATATAAATATAAAATAAATGATGTAACTAGATGAAGCTTGCTTTGTGGATTGTAGTTTGAGCACCACTTTATATACGTTAGGTTGCCTTTGAAATTTGTTACCTACACGTTTTATGCAATTTTTTTTTTTTATTGTCAGCAAAAAAAAGGAAAATGATGGAGCCCAGATGCGAGCTCATGTCGTGTGCCGCTCAAGGGCCCAAGGGACACGCTAATCAAATGACCCAATCCAACATATATGTTTGATTAGTCCTTTTTTTAGGGTAAATAACACAAATCCCCAAACACCCAAGTCATTAATACATAAAATCTCATACCATTTAAAAAATTATAGAAAATCTCAGAAATTGAAAATTCTCTTGATACATATCTAATGCAGACAACTCCACCATTGTCGTCCAAAATCATGGGATTTCATCTTTCAAAATCTCCTCTCCAAAAATTTTGGTAAACTCTCTCCCACAATCGCGTTTCCATTACTTTGTCATCAACATCAAACAACTGCTCACATCGTTGAAGTTGAGATCTATTTGATTTTAATTTTTTTTTTAAGATTAGTTTATTGTTCAAGTTAACTTTACACTATTAAAAAAGGCAAAAAAACGACGGACTGCGTCGCTTCAGAAAAGCGACGATGTCCGTGGTTTTTTAAATTTATTTTAAATTTTTATTTATTTTTTATTAAAATCGACGGACAGCGTCTCAATGTCCGTCGCTTATTTTCGCGGATTATTGTGCCAAACAATTAATAAATAATTTATAATTTTTGTTAAATAAAAGCGACGGATAGCGTCGCTATTAATTTTTTGTTAAAAAAAATAAATTTAGAAAATCGACGCTGTCCGTCGCTTTTTTAATTTAAATTAAATTTTTATTTATTTTTACAAACATCGACGGACAGCGTCGCTATTATTTTTTAAAAAAAGGAAATTAATTTTTAGAAAAAATGACGATGTCCGTCGCTTTTTAAATTTATTTTTAATTTTTCTTTATTTTTACTAAAAGCGACGGACAGAGACGGTTTCGTTAAAAAAATTAAAAATAAGTTTCTGAAAACGACACTGTCCGTCGCTTTTTTAATTTATTTTTAATTTTTCTTTATTTATTTACTAAAATCGACGGACAGAGTCGGTTTTTTTTTTTTTAAAAAAAAAAGTTTATGAAAACGACACTGTCCGTCGCTTTTTTAATTTATTTTTAATTTTTCTTTATTTATTTACTAAAATCGACGGACAGAGTCGGTTTCTTTTAAAATTTTTTTTTATGAAAACGACACTGTCCGTCGCTTTTTTAATTTATTTTTAATTTTTCTTTATTTATTTACTAAAAGCGACGGACAGAGTCGGTTTTTTAATTTTTCTTTATTTTTTACTAAAAGCGAAGGACAGAGTCGATTTCGTTAAAAAAAATTAAAAATAAGTTTATGAAAACGAGTATATACTTACGTTTCAATAAAATAAATATATTGTCCATCGAGTATATATTTTTATACGTGTATATCTCGTGTAGTTATTTACGTAATAATCAAAAGCTAATTGAATGTATACAAGTATATTGAATACATTGATATTATATGATCGAGGTAATAATATACTGTTGGAGTTATAAATATAAGGTAAATACACTACAAAAAAAAAAAAAAAAAAAAGCGACCACATGTGGTCGGTCTTTCATTAAATTTATTTTTAATCAAAAAGCGACCACATTTGGTCGGTTTTTCATTAAATTTATTTTTAAAATTTTTTTAATCAAAAACCGACCACAGGTGGTCGGTTTTTATATTTTAAAATTGCGGTAAAGTAAATAAATTAACCCGAAAAAATATAATTCCTTAAAACCGACCACTTGTGGTCGGTAATAACAAAAAATAAAGAAAATTATTATTTAAAAATTCTTTTTAATTTTTTATACAAAATATATTTAATTTTTGTGAAAATTATTTTACAAAAACCGACCACTTGTGGTCGGTTTTAGATTTAAAAAACAATAAAAAAATTTTTATAAAAAAACGACCACTTGTGGTCTGTTTAAGATTTAAAAAATATAAAATATTTTATAAAAAGCGACCACTTGTGGTCGGTTTTAGATTTTAAAAATAAAAAAATATTTTTATACAAAACCGACCACTTGTGGTCGCTTTTGGTTCCCCAAAAAACTAATATAAATAAAATAAATGAAAAACGTAAATTGATAAAATATATTAAATATATTTCTTAAAATTTAGAGACTAAGTGTGGTCGGTGTATTTTTAAATAATAATAAAAATTAATTAATGTTAAAAAACCTACCACAAGTGGTCGGTTTTTGTAAAATGATTTAAGAAAAACCTACCACTTGTGGTTGGTTTTTGTAAAAAATACTAAAAATAAATTAAGAAATATTAAATATATTAATTAAAATTAATAAATAACATAAAAAACAATCTTTATTTTTTACGTACGTTTCAATCAAATAAATATATTTTCCATTATATATATATATATATATATATGTATGTATGTATATATGTATACGCATCTATTGCGTGTAGTTATTTACGTAGTAGTCAAAAACTAATTGAATGTATACAAGTATATTGAATACGTTGATATCACACGATTGAGGTAATTATAATATATTGTTGGAGTTATAATAATGTAAGGTAAATAATCGATAATTCATTAGAGTATAAGAAATACGTTGTATTATGGGGTAATATACTCGTGCATGTGATCTATATGTATATTTCGTGTAGTGATGTATGTAGTAGTCAAAAGCTAATTGAATCTTTCTAAGTATATTGAATACGTTGATATCATAGGACCAAGGTAATAATCTAATGTTGAACTTATAATAACGTAAGTTAAACTAACCGATAATTCATCAGAGTATATATTAAATATGTTGTATTACGGGGTCATATACTCGTGTATGTGGTGTATATATAGTATGCATTTAGAACCTGATAGTCGATAGAGTGTGTGTGTGTATATATGTATATCTCGTGTATTGATATACGCAGTAGTCAAAAGCAATGTAAGTGAATCTATCCAAGTATTTTGAATAACACGTTGATATCACAAGTTCGGTGTAATAATATATATACTGTTGAAGTTATAATAACGTAAGCTAAATTAATTGATAATTCATCAGAGTATATATACTCGTTTATGTAATGTATACAGTACGTATGTTGAACCTCATCTAGTCACTCGATATGTATATATATATATGTATATCTCGTGTAGTGATATATATACGTAGTAGTCAAAAGCAAGCTAACCGAATCTATCTAAGTATTTTGAATAACACGTTGATATCATACGATCGACGTAATAATATACTTTTGAAGCTATAATAAAGTAAGCTAATTAATGGATTATTCATCAGATTATATATAAAATACATTATATTACGGGGTAATATACTCGTGTATGTAATGTATACAATACGTATTTTGAACATGATAGTCGATAGAGTGTACGTGTGTAGATATACGTATATCTCGTGTAGTGATGTACGTAGTAGTCAAAAGCAAGCTAACCGAATCTATCTAAGTATTTTGAATAACACGTTGATATCATACGATCGACGTAATAATATACTTTTGAAGCTATAATAAAGTAAGCTAATTAATGGATAATTCATCAGATTATATATAAAATACGCTGTATTACGAGGTATATAATTCATATTCAAAAGCTAACTAACCAAAAATTCATCCTAATATATGAAATACATTGATATTATTATACAATTGAGGAAATATACTACTTGTGTATGACGATGAATTAATTAATTATCCGATTTATATACATCGTATTATTTTTTTTTTTGTATTTGTTATGAATATAATACGATTTATTCAGAAAATATTTATTTGATTTTATTAAACCAAGAAGCTCAGGGTTAAATCGATTATTCATTTGTTTTGAATTTTGATTTAATTTGGCCGATCTATTAAATTTGGGTCGTAATCGAAATCAAATTGGTCAAAATTGCAATGCAATTGACCAATTGATTTTTGATTTGGTCTATAATTTAAATGACAATGGTTAAATAATCTAATTGGTCATTCTTTAAATGGCCTAATGTTACTCTCCCTTTTTATTTTAATAACATAATGTTTTGGGCCCAATCCCTTAACAGGCCCAAATCAGCCGACCCGATCCAGCCCACCCTTATATCCCCTTTTCTCCTTCACCCCATAAGCTCCCAAAACAGTCCCCAAAACAGAAAACAGCCCCAAAACAGAAAACAGCCCCAAAAACGAAAATAGCCCCCAAAACCCCAAAAAAGCCCCCAAAATCGGAAAAAAACCACAAACTCGTAAACCCCAAATCGATTTCCTCATGGATTTCGTACAAATACACTAGACACGTACTATGAGAGGTGCGAAATTCCTCTAGAAACTCCAATTTCCTCACAAATCCAAAAATACAAAAAATTCCAAATTCGAATTTCATTTTTTTTTTTGGTACGATTCCAGCTCATTCAAGGATTTCGTGGTGTCAAGGATTTCGACGAAGCTCGTAGTTCCGTTTTGGTGCTCTAAGAAAGGTAAACACCCCCTTTTTTTATTTTTAGCAATCTTTAATATTTCGTTTTCGTAGTGTAGATTTTCTTTCGTCGTGTAGGTATAATTATTTTGTAGCTATCGGAATCTCACATTAGGTGAGAATGCTGGGATTATTTGCTGTAGAAGGCTATGAAGGCCGTAGGATTTTTTGTTGAAAGTTATGGCTTAAGTGTAGTTACTTGAAAATGTGTATTTGTTACTTGAAAATGTGTATTTGTTGCTTGAAAATGCTCAAGTGTAGTTACTTGAAAATGTGTATTTGTTACTTGAAAATGGTAGTGACTTGAAAATGTGTATTAGTTACTTGAAAATGGTTAAGTGTAGAGACTTGAAATGTGAATTAGTTACTTGAAAATGATAGTGGCTTGAAAATGTGAATTAGTTACTTGAAAATGGTTAAATGTAGTAAGTTGTAATGTGAAATACTAACTTGAAAATGTGTATTTGTTGCTTGAAAATGCTCAAGTGTAGTTACTTGAAAATGTGTATTGGTTACTTGAAAATGGTAGTTACTTGAAAATGTGTATTTGTTACTTGAAAATTGTAGTGGCTTGAAAATGTGTATTTGTTACTTAAAAATGGTTAAGTGTAGAGACTTGGGCATTTGAATTAGTTACTTGAAAATGGTAGTGGATTGAAAATGTGAATTAGTTACTTGAAAATGATTAGGTGTAGAGACTTGGGCATGTGAACTACTAACTTGAAATGTGAATTAGTTACTTGAAAATGGTAATGACTTGAAAATGTGAATTAGTTACTTGAAAATGGTTAAGTGTAGTAACTTGAAAATGTGAATTAGTTACTTGAAAATGGTTAATGGTAGAGACTTGAAATGTGAATTAGTTACTTGAAAATGGTAATGACTTGAAAATGTGTATTTGCTGCTTGAAAATGCTCAGGTGTAGTTACTTGAAAATGTGTACTTGTTACTTGAAAATGTGTATTAGTTACTTGAAAATGGTTAAGTGTAGAGACTTGAAATGTGAATTAGTTACTTGAAAATGATAGTGGCTTGAAAATGTGAATTAGTTACTTGAAAATGATTAAGTGTAGTAAGTTGTAATGTGAAATACTAACTTGAAAATGTGTATTTGTTACTTGAAAATTGTAGTGGCTTGAAAATGTGTATTTGTTACTTGAAAATGGTTAAGTGTAGAGACTTGGACATTTGAATTAGTTACTTGAAAATGGTAGTGGATTGAAAATGTGAATTAGTTACTTGAAAATGGTTAGGTGTAGAGACTTGGGCATGTGAATTACTAACTTGAAATGTGAATTAGTTACTTGAAAATGGTAATGACTTGAAAATGTGAATTAGTTACTTGAAAATGGTTAAGTGTAGTAACTTGAAAATGTGAATTAGTTACTTGAAAATGGTTAATGGTAGAGACTTGAAATGTGAATTAGTTACTTGAAAATGGTAATGACTTGAAAATGTGTATTTGTTGCTTGAAAATGCTCAAGTGTAGTTACTTGAAAATGTGTATTAGTTACTTGAAAATGGTTAAGTGTAGAGACTTGAAATGTGAATTAGTTACTTGAAAATGATAGTGGCTTGAAAATGTGAATTAGTTACTTGAAAATGGTTAAGTGTAGTAAGTTGTAATGTGAAATACTAACCTGAAAATGTGTATTTGTTACTAATTGTAGTGGCTTGAAAATGTGTATTTGTTACTTGAAAATGGTTAAGTGTAGAGACTTGGGCATTTGAATTAGTTACTTGAAAATGGTAGTGGATTGAAAATGTGAATTAGTTACTTGAAAATGGTTAAGTGTAGAGACTTGGGCATGTGAACTACTAACTTGAAAATGTGTATTTGTTGCTTGAAAATGCTCAAGTGTAGTTACTTGAAAATGTGTATTTGTTACTTGAAAATTGTTAAGTGTAGTAACTTGAAAATATGAATTAGTTATTTGAAAATGGTTAAGTGTAGAGAACTGAAATGTGAATTAGTTACTTGAAAATAGTTAATGGTAGAGACTTGAAATGTGAATTAGTTACTTGAAAATGGTTAAGTGTAGTAACTTCAAAATGTGAATTAGTTACTTGAAAATGGTTAATGGTAGAGACTTGAAATGTGAATTAGTTACTTGAAAATGGTAATGACTTGAAAATGTGAATTAGTTACTTAAAAATGGTTAAGTGTAGTAACTTGAAATGTGTTTTAGTTACTTGAAAATGGTTAAGTGTAGTTACTTGAAAATGTGTATTTGTGACTAGAAAATGGTTAAGTGTAGAAATTGAAATGTGAATTAGTTACTTGAAAATGGTTAATGGTAGAGACTTGAAATGTGAATTAGTTACTTGAAAATGGTTAAGTGTCGTAACTTGAAAATGTGAATTAGTTACTTGAAAATGGTTAATGGTAGAGATTTGAAATGTGAATTAGTTACTTGAAAATGGTAATGACTTGATAATGTGAATTAGTTACTCAAAAATGGTTAAGTGTAGTAACTTGAAAATGTGAATTAGTTACTTGAAAATGGTTAAGTGTAGAGACTTGAAATGTGAATTAGTTACATGAAAATGGTAGAGATTTGAAATGTGAATTACTTACTTGAAAATGGTAATGACTTGAAAATGTGAATTAGTTACTCGAAAATGGTTAAATGTAGTAACTTGAAAATGTGAATTAGTTACTTGAAAATGGTTAAGTGTAGAGAATTGAAATGTGAATTAGTTACTTCAAAATGGTTAAGTGTAGTAACTTGAAAATGTGAATTAGTTACTTGAAAATGGTTAATGGTAGAGACTTGAAATGTGAATTAGTTACTTGAAAATGGTAATGACTTGAAAATGTGAATTAGTTACTTAAAAATGGTTAAGTGTAGTAACTTGAAATGTGTTTTAGTTACTTGAAAATGGTTAAGTGTAGTAACTTGAAAATGTGAATTAGTTACTTGAAAATGGTTAATGGTAGAGACTTGAAATGTGAATTAGTTACTTGAAAATGATAATGACTTGAAAATGTGAATTAGTTACTTAAAAATGGTTAAGTGTAGTAACTTGAAATGTGTTTTAGTTACTTGAAAATGGTTAATTGTAGTTACTTGAAAATTTGTATTTGTGACTAGAAAAAGGTTAAGTGTAGTGACTTGAAATGTGTTTTAATTACTTAAAAATGGTTAAGTGTAGTAACTTGAAATGTGTTTTAGTTACTTGAAAATGGTTAAGTGTAGTAACTTGAAATGTGTTTTAGTTACTTGAAAATGGTTAATGGTAGAGACTTGAAATGTGAATTAGTTACTTGAAAATGGTAATGACTTGAAAATGTGAATTAGTTACTTAAAAATGGTTTAAGTGTAGTAACTTGAAATGTGTTTTAGTTACTTGAAAATGGTAATGACTTGAAAATGTGAATTAGTTACTTAAAAATGGTTAAGTGTAGTAACTTGAAATGTGTTTTAGTTACTTGAAAATGGTTAAGTGTAGTTACTTGAAAATGTGTATTTGTGACTAGAAAATGGTTAAGTGTAGTGACTTGAAGTGTGTTTTAGTTACTTGAAAATGGTTAAGTGTAGTAACTTGAAATGTGTATTAGTTACTTGAAAATGGTAGTGACTTGAAAATGTAAACATGTGACTTGAAATGTGAACTAGTTACTTGAAAATGGTAGTGACTTGAAAATGTGTATTTGTTATTTGAAAATGGTTGTGTAGTGAAAATGTGAATTGGTTACTTGAAAATGGTTAAGTGTAGTAACTTGAAAATGTGAATTAGTTACTTGAAAATGGTTAATGGTAGAGACATGAAATGTGAATTAGTTACTTGAAAATGGTAATGACTTGAAAATGTGAATTAGTTACTTAAAAATGATTAAGTGTAGTAACTTGAAATGTGTTTTAGTTACTTGAAAATGGTTAAGTGTATTAACTTGAAAATGTGAATTAGTTACTTGAAAATGGTTAATGGTAGAGACTTGAAATGTGAATTAGTTACCTGAAAATGGTAATGACTTGAAAATGTGAATTAGTTACTTAAAAATGGTTAAGTGTAGTAACTTGAAATGTGTTTTAGTTACTTGAAAATGGTTAAGTGTAGTAACTTGAAAATGGTTAATGGTAGAGACTTGAAATGTGAATTAGTTACTTGAAAATGGTAATGACTTGAAAATGTGAATTAGTTACTTAAAAATGGTTAAGTGTAGTAACTTGAAATGTGAATTAGTTACTTGAAAATGGTTAAGTGTAGTTATTTGAAATGTGTTTTAGTTACTTGGATTCGTTGCTTCTAGACACTTTTTAGACATTCTTTAACTTAACTTTTAACTTTTTGAAAACCTTTATGATTGTTCAAGTGTTTTAGATGTTGTTGGATTGACTGTTTAGTGTTTTGAATGTTGTTGGATTAATTGTTTAAGTGTTGTTGACTAGCATTATGTCTTATATGCATAATGTGTGTTGTTTGGGGCTGAATTGCATTTTCATTTGACAGGAGGGATACAGAAAATGTAATTTTCTACATCCAAAAAATATGCAGAAAAGCGACGGACAGTGTCGCTTTTGTTCGTCACTTTTCTGGATTTTTTTTTAAAAAATATTTCAGAAATGCGACGCTGTCCGTCGCTTTTTTAATTTCAATATTTTTTTAAAAAAAAAATATCGACGTTGTCCGTCGTTTTTTTTCTTCACATGAAGAATAAAAAGCGACGGACAACGTCGCAATTTTTGAATTTTTTTTTAAATTTTTTTTCTAAAAAACGATGCTGTCCGTCGCTTTTTGTTCAATATTTGTTCTTCATATGAAGAACAAAAAACGACGGACAGCGTCGCAATTTCTGAAAAAAAAAATAATTTTTTTTTCTAAAAAACGACGCTGTCCGTCGCTTTTTGTTCAACATTTGTTCTTCATATGAAGAACAAAAAACGACGGACAACGTCGCAATTTCTGAAAAAAAAATTAATTTTTTTTTCTAAAAAACGACGCTTTCCGTCACTTTTTGTTCATCATTTGTTCTTCATATGAAGCACAAAAAACGATGGACAGCGTCGCATTTCCTGAAAAAAATTAAAAATTTTTTTTTTCGAAAAGCGACGTTGTCCGTCGTTTTTTAAAAATCGTCGGGCCTTTTTACGACGCAAGTGACTGCGTCGCTTTTCCGTCGCTTTTGACCAAAAAAACGACGCGGTCCGTCGCTTTTGACCGTCGATTTTTGATCTTTTTTTAGTAGTGTTAGTATCATTCAAAAGTTATATAAACACAAGTTGTTGTCGTTTTTACAGCTTTAATGGCTTCACCACCATCATTCAAATTGGGCATTACCCAATTAGAGATCAATGTTTGTTCTTCGATAAATGAAGTAGTTGAGTCTGATTGATCATTTAATGGAGAAAATAAAATGACTGTATTAATGGTGTTACCGACCGAAGTTGATGGTTATTTTCTATTTGTTTTTTTTTTTAATGGAGGATGAGTATGGTGGTTGATTTTGTATGTTTTGGAGGTGGTGCAACGGTGGAAGTGAAGTAGCGATGGGACATAGGTGATGTTTTCGGTGACTCGAGTTCACCGGAGATGGAGTTCACAATGGAAAGATGGTGAAGATTTCACAATGGGAAGATAGTGAAGAGTGGAGGAGTTGTTGGTGTATTTGGCTGCTTTTCAATGGAGGTTGAGAGAGTTAATGGGTAGTGGTGTTAATGAAGATTTTGTAAAATGAAAGTGTGAAGATGGACAAGAAGACTAATTGATCAAAATTAATTTCATGATACATACGAATGTATCACTATGCATATGTATCATAGTAAGAAAAGAATGTATTTTTTTTGTTCATGATACATATGAATGTACTTGCATGTCAATGTATCATAGTCTACTAATTCATATGTAATATTAAGCTTAGTGTTTGTTCATGAAACATGCGAATGTATCTCTATGCATATGTATCGTCGTAAAAAAGAATGTAATTTTTTGTTCATAATACATATGAATGCATTTACATGCTCATGTAATAAATTTATCAATTTTTTATATATCTAGTAGGTTAGTACATGTTTATGATACATATAAATATCTATGCACGCAACTGTATTGTTCTTGATATCAAAGTCCATCAATTTTTGGGATTTTATGAGATATATGTTTGAAGTCTAATATATTTAAGGATGATACATATGTTTGAAGTCAAATATATGAGATATATGTATCATACATATGTATCAGATAAACTCAGCTCTACATATGTATCAATATATATATCATACATATGTATCAGAGATTCTCTCCCATTATTTATTCCACAAATTGTAAATTGCAAATGATAAGATCTGATGGAAAGTTTTTAATTTGAATTTTTCTTCTGTTTTAGATATTTCAGAGATTCTCTCCCTGATTTACTCCCCTAAATAAAATACAATTCCGTTACTTCCTTATTTAACTAACCGATTAGTTTAAAATGTATCACATACGATACTATATGTATCAAGGCTTAAAATATGTATCACAAAACACGATTTCTGGGATTTTATGTAACTGGGCAAAATTGTGGTAAAAAAATGTTATTAGCTCCTTAACTTATAAGATTTGTGTAAGGTACCCTTAATATAATGTATATGATAGTTCTTTAAGATATATGAACACACATCTATAAAAAAAAAACAAAAAAACGGAAATTTACGGGTGCACTCCTTCCATGTTAGTCCGCCTCTAACTTTGATTGCTATGCGATCATGTCTTAAACTTTAAAATAAATACTCCTCGGTTTAATTATTGTCCTTCAGCTTCCTGTTTATTCCTTACACCCTGAAAAAGAGCTATTTGGAGAGCTTTTGGATCTTCAATGGGTATATGAATTCTATCTTTTCCATTGCTTACACTATTTTGAGTTATCTGGTCATTATTTTTAATCAAAGGAGTGCTAGATGAAGCAAAATCTGTGATTGTCCTGTTCTCACCCATTGGCAGTCACAACTCACATGTAGTAGTGAAAGGTGGTCAGTCAAACATCTTTCGTCGAAATATTATACTATGTATATAGAAAATAATACGAAGTATATAGGTCAAAAATTATTTCTCATACGTATATATTAAATCTTGAACACTATTAACAAAATCTCTGCCCTCAACACTAATTATCTCACCTACATTAACATCTTTGTGTTTCTTTTCTGGCTCCTTATTCTCATCTTCCTTGGTATTGTTAATATTGGTACATGCATGAGGAAAGGGTTTGTCTATCGCAAATATTACTCCAATAGGCTTGTAAGCTTACCTCTTTTGGAACTCTATTAGAGATGTTGGGTGTGTTCAGTATGGAGTTTAGGAAAATATTTTTCAAGAAAAGATTTTCTAGGAAAATAAGTTGATTCCTACTTATTTTCTTGTGTTCGTTACGTAAGTAGGAAAATATTTTCTAAAAATATTTTTCTATATTTAACACAAAACAATGAGAACGAATAGGGTAATGGGGGTGGGGTAAGAAAAAAATTTGAATTTTTTTTTTTTTTTAAAATTATTATTATTATTATTATTATTATTATTATTATTTTATTTTATTTTGGGGGGGGGGGGGAGGGGGTAGGGGATGCATAGGGGTAGGGTAAAAAAAGAGTTTTGAATTTATTTCTTTTAAAAAAATAATTCTTTTTGGGGGGTGGGAGTGATAGGTGGTTGGGGGGTCGGGGTAGGTGGTAGGGGTGAGGTAAGAAACCCCTACTCCTACCACCACCACCCCAAAAAAAATTTAAATTTTTTTTTGGGGGGTGGTAGGGGGTGAGGGTAGGGGTAGGCATGGGGTGGGGGTAAGAATTTTTTTTTAATTTTTTAATTAAATTTTTTTAAAAAATATTAAAAAAAATTTGTGGGGTGGGGGGCTGTTATGGGGGGTTAAGAAAAAAATTTAAATTTTTTATTATATTTTTTGGAGGGGGTGGAGGTCAGGGTAAGGGGTGAGTGGTTTTGAGAGTAATATGAGCATTGAAACTTGTTTTCTCTACTTTAATTAAGAAAATCATTTTCCTTAGTTTGAACTAAATTTTTACCCAAACGAACTAAGAAAATAGGAAAATATTACTGAACACACCCATTGTCGATTTGGCACAACTCAAGTTACATGTTACTCCTGGGAGAAAATCTATAAGTACTTATACATAGTATAGTCATTTTAATATGTAAGCCAAGTAATTAGAGAAGTAAAGAGAAACATTTCAATCAATTAATTATTTTCAAGAAAATTTCATTGATTGAGAGTTGAGAGTATTATTTCACTCAAAATATTTCAAAATTTATTAAGAAAAACACATGAATATACTATTTAAGAGTCAATATTAGAAAAATTAACAATAATTTTTATTTTCAAAAACATAACAACAGAAATCTAACAAAACCTATAAAACAAGGTGAAAGAAAAAAGAAAACACAGTAAATAAAATGCCAGGATTTATGTGAGTAACTTAATGGTTGATATTCTTTCCTATAATTTCTCCCAGTTCGTTTTTCAATTCCATGATTTGCTTCACTTCTTATACATAGACTACTTCTCTCTCATCAGAATCATTCTCTCATCGGAAATTGATAACTAGGCGAAGAACAATGTGAAATTATTTCAATGAAGGAATTGGTTCCAAAGATTTTTCAAGTATGACGGATAGTATATGTATGTTATTTTTACTATTTGGTATCAAAGAAAATATAATTATCTTGAAAGGCACATGTACGGAGAGCTCGAAATTATTGAATATTTGAGACATGAATCTTCAAATTAAAATAATTGAATGAGATTATTATGGGTTAAGTTTAAAAATGGCCCTAAAATGGGATGTTTTTGATATTTTGTCCATCATAGAAAAAGTTTTATAAAAATGACCTTCATAAGGGATAGTTTTCATTTTTTTGGCCCTGCTTAATAAATTTTATTCATAAGGCATACGTTCTAACTCTTGTCCATAAGCCAGACGTTCATGACATTTCAAGATAATGAATCTACACAATTAACCAGAAGTTCTGCCTTATCGACAAAAGTTAGAACTTAATTAGATATGTTGCCCGTAAAGTAGACACTCTAACTCTTGCTCATAAAACAGACGTTCATGACATGTCAAGACAATCAACCTGCACAATTGACCAGAAGTTTTGCCTTATAGGCAAACGTTCAAACTTATTTAGAGGGACAAAAATTTTAGCCCACACACTTTGAAGGACAAAAATTCAAAATCGGACATTTGGGGGACAAAAATTCAAGACCGACCACTTTGAGGTACTGTAGGCATAACTTCCTGAATTATTAGCTACTATAATTATAAAAATATTAGGCGAGTGCAACACCAAATTGACGGAAGAAACCAAGATGTTAAAAAGTTAGTAATTTTTGAAGGATGATTTTGATGGTAACGAGCCTTAATAGGGGCGGAGCCACCTTTGGCGAAGGGTGGTCAGATGCACACCCTTTATCGGAAAATTATATGGTGAATAGAGGTTAAATATTAGTCATTATGAATGCATATTTAATGTATTCTTAATATAACTGAGAATAAAATTTGCACACCCTTCACCAAATTTCTAGCTCCGCCATTGCGAGCCTAACAGATTAGAGGTGTCAATCTTGACAAAGCATGCAGTTGCTCATATTTATAGTAAAGAGGTCAGGTAGTGGATGATATCACTACCATGAAATATATGGACAACAAAATTCACACTCTCGTCTATCAATGAATCGGTGACAAGATGTTTGGAAGGAAAGTACATGGAGAAGATTTGAAATATGCATGCATGTCATTGCAAAAGAATTATGATTCGAAGATTCAATAGCCAAGAAATGATTATATGATGGTTTCTAGATATTGAAGAGCTCAAGTATTTAAACACCACAAGTTGATGAACTTGTCCGAACTTTGTACATCAATGCAGAAAGACTAAGTCAAAACAAGAATAGATTGAACATGCTTTGCAAAGCAAATTTTTCCCAAAGAGAAAGATGGAAAATGTGGCTCTCACCAAAGAGGCATTGGACGAGATATATGTAGGAAGATTCCAAAAAGAAGTTGAGCTTTGATCAATTCGTGAAATTAATGGCTATCTTCACAACAACAACATATCCAGCGTAACAGTTGGGGTCTAGAGAGGGTGATGTGTTCGAAGGTTACCCTTATCTTGTAAATGTAGAGAGATCATTTTCAAAAGACCCTCCGCTCAAGTCATATCAAAACAGATTTGAAAAGGAAATACAGTAGCAAATTAAAAGGCGTGTATCAACAACAAATACTACAATAGCTGAAGCACAGAAAACAACATGTAATAATAAAATCAAAAAATAACATAGTGAAGGAGTAATAATAATAATAATACTGATAGAAAAACTAGACAATGCTCGACTACTTACTAACGTTGTCTCTTAAAGTGAGAATCTAGTTTAAATGTGGGTACTTTTGAAAATGAATTAGATTCACTCTAAGTACATGAATTTTCTTAGTACATGTATTAGAACTTCAATAGGACATATATATGGTTGTGCATATGTATTTGGGAAAAGGGATATGGATACAATTAATTTGATATATTCATGTTATTAGAAGAATATCATTGATTGATAGAGTAGTAAGTTTTTTTCCCTTATCTTCAAGAGAATATATCATTAATTTGAGAGTGTTCTTCCTCTCAAAACAAAGAAAATATAAAACAAAACAAAACAAAACTGAAAAAGAACAAAGAAACAAACAGTTGGTATACCTAAACTTCAAGAAAACTCTATCTGATCCAAAATATATAACTGAATTAAACATCTTTTTTAGTGTAGGATTACAAGCATGCGTACTTAGCAAAAGTTTAAGGTTTAGAAAAGGAGAAAAAAAAAGAACAAGACAACAATATCCTTTTGTTGATTTAGATCTTTTAACTGAAATAAATATTACACCCTAAAAATAATAATAGAATAATGAGAGAATTGGTAAGATGAGGAAAGAAGTTACCTCTTTGATGGATTCTAGCAAGTTGGTAAGATGAGGAAAGAAGTTACCTCTTTGATGGATTCTAGCAAGTATATTTGATCAACATGTTATAATAAACTACAAGTCTTTCATTGAGTTCAAGGGGCTGAGCTAGCATATGTAGAGACAGGTTCAGCAAAACTTAGTAATTTTGATCCTAACCGTGTATATATTTGTTGAGAAACTCATTGAATATATGTGTATTTAGATCCGATAACTTCAAATTCAGAACCTATTAACTTCAAATCCTAGATCTCTCTCTCTCAAGGACTCAGGTGGTTCCATCCCTAATCGAAGCTCAAGATCTAATTCTGAAGCAGGACGTACTTGTATGCCCTTATTTTCTACTTGCCCGCCCATACAATTGTTTGCTTCTTTAGTTAATGGAGTCTCCTTGAATAAAGGTAATTGCAAAAGATCTCCAATAATCACTTTATGATTATGATCATAATAATTCACCTTGGATGTAATTAGATGATCATTTTCTTCATCATATGCAACACATGGCCTTTTCAAGGAGCTACTAATTATTGTCTCATCGTATGATGATACATCTCGTTGGAACGGGTCATCATTTGAAGGAGGAGGATTGTGATCATATTTCACCTTAGATGTAGGATGATCAATTTCTTCATATATAACACCTTGCCTTTTCGAGGGGCTACTAATAATTGTTTTATCATACGATGATACTTCTCGTTGCAACAAGATATATTCATGTGCAGGAGGAGGACGAGGAGGAGGATTATGATCATAATTCACCTTAGATGTAGGATGATCATTTTCTTCATACGTGACACATCGCCTTTTCAAGGAGCTACAAATTATTGCCTTATCGTCATGCACCGAGTCATCGGTTGCAGGAGGAGGATAAACGGAGTTGTTGATGTCCAAAGAAAGTAAGTTTTGATCACTTGAAAATTCTCTAAGCCTGGCTCTATCTCTTCTATGGATGTTCATATGTCCTCCTAGTGCTTGTGCATTAGAGAAACCTCGTTTACAAAAACTACACCTATAAAACTTAGCATGTCCTAAACCTAGTAATTCCTCAGAGCTCCATGTTAATATTTGGTTGGATTTCTCAGAGTTTGAAGGATCAATCATCTTCATAGGATTAATTGAAAGGGCAGGGATATTGTGAAGAGATAAATTGGGAGAGGAGGTCATGGTCGGCAAAGAATGAGATTTTTATAATTGTCAAGAATTGAACAAGCATGCTTGATTTCGTATTTATGATGATAATTACTCCCTCCGTTTAAAAAAGGATGACATGTTTTGACTTGATACGAATTTTTAAAAAATAAAGAAGACTTTTAAATCTTGTGGTCTTAAATTAAAGTTATGTCAATGCACCAAAATGTCCTTTAATCTTGTGGTCTCAAACATGCCTCGTGGAAAGTTGGAATTAAAGTATTGCAAAAAAGGAAAAAGGGTCATTCTTTTCTAAACAGACTAAAAAGAAAAGTAGGTCATTTTTTTTTAAATGGAGGGAATAATAATTATGACTATAATAATTTCATATTGTAATAAGTTTATCTTTCTACAGCAAGTTGACACAAATGTCCTATCAGAAAATGTCAGTCATTATTAATTTTCTTTGGTTTTTAAAAAACTTCTTTGATGTGAGGTGGTCCAAAGTAAAGGAATGCACAAGGAAAGGGTTTTATGAATCGAACCATGTATATCTTAGTTAAATTATGTGACCGACTCACCTAAAAGTTTAAAATAATGTTAAAGAAAAGACTTATTTATTTATTGGTGACACGCTGTATGAGCGTGCCATCCTCTTCTTTTAATTTTGTTTTTTATTTTTGTAACTCGTTTTTAGGAGCTCTCACCTTTTCTCTCTCTTGGTAACTTGAACCACAATCTTAAGATTGGAGGTGGAGGGTGCTTACCACCTGAGTGATCCCCTCTTGTCGTGGCGTGCGCATCCTCTTCATGCGTAGGCTCAACTCTTTTTTACGTGCCAAGTGCATATAATTTTTTTTAATAATGGATTACAAGGTAACTTGAAGTCAAATTCTTTACCTGTTCAATATTTCATGTTGATTATAAACGCGATAATTTCAGAGAGAAGACAATTTATTTTTTTATGTTACATTTGGGACGATGTGAAACAATATAATTTGATTTTATATGTGATAATTCACTCGATTTAATTAGCCTCATCTCATATTTTAGCTCACGAATATGACTTTAAAATGTAACTTTTAGGCATAGCACATCTAACTTTATGTTACTCTCAAAAGGCACCTATATATATTACAGAGAAGAGAGAACTAGTGCTCATGCCAAGCTCATACTAAACTATTATAGAGAAATCTGATTGTATTAACATTTGAATTCAATTCAATTTTGGAAAGGGGAAAAATATGTTGGTTAATTTGCTCTCGCTAGACTCCAAACGTTTTTATTTGATACATCTTTAAATTTATGATGGTAAAGTGTAATTCTCTCCATTTGTTGATGATATAATTAAGTACATAAAACCGACAGTTTGCGCTTATAGATGCCTATAATAGTCACACATTTTAATAAAGAATCAAAGAAGAAGTCCTAAGTTTGAGTCTCATTGTCATATACTATCAAAAGATCAATTTTTACATCTTGGCCTCTACGTTGGTGACACTTTTTACAGTATGATTTTGGAGGTTCTAGTTATATATATTATATCATCCATGGCAGTTCTTTATGAGTAACTTTAAACAACGTGTAATTTCGAACTTCGAAGGTACTTGACCATAAGCTTAATATATGAAAAATAAATGTCTAAGAGGGTTGACTATATATGAATTATTAGAGCTTTGGTTAATTAAACTAATAGCATAGAAACATGATCACGACTTTTATATAACCTTGCACGCTTTAGAGAACAATGCAAAGTCAACAAATAGTTTATGTATGACTTTAATATGTCAACGGCTTTGTTCTTTTGTCCATTCATTAAGCAACAGTGAAGATTAATTGTTTTATAAAGAAATTAAGGTCACCAAATTAAATGAATTAATTTGGAGTAGTAGGATTCATTGTATTCTCAATGCTCTTTCTGTTGCCGCCCTTGTTTTTAGTTCTTTTTAATTGAAAATTGAGAATTTCAAAGAAAATTAAACTATATTATATTATTATGTTTCTTCATTTTTAATTTGGATATAGTTCTAATTGATGCCCAAGGAATATCTGAAGTACAGCAAGTATATCAAAATACTTTTCAAGAGTCATATTTACTGAAATTTGACCTATTACTTTAACTTGTGTGGAACGCCCTTTAATTATTTTTAGTGGTATAAATTATGATTTATTTCAAGGCACGGCCTTCTACTAAACGACTATTTTCTTTTCAAAAAAATTCTACTCAGTCTAGACGTGATTGGGGTATCTATTTGTTCATTATATCTAGGTGCATTTTCAATCAATTACTGTATATAATTAACTGTTTCAAAGCATTGAATGTAACATGGTGTTTTTAGAATTTTGAAGGTCAGAGAAATATTTGGACAATATAAGTGACAGACAACGAGTTCTTGATGATGGACTATATATATAACCCGACAGTCTTGTTGTACTACGTACGTTCGAGCGACCCGTCAATCTACCATAGGGGATCCATGCAGATCTTAGTTCTATATTTAATTGCACCGTTTGATACGTTGAGTCTTTAATTTTTGTACTTAGTAATCAAACTCGGAGCACAAGTTTTTTGAAAGTGCGGGACATAATTTATGGAATATTATGATTTATGAGTGAAAACATAAAATTATGTTCCACCGAAAAAATATACTGTAGTATTTATTTTAAGGGTCAAAAATTAAAAACTATAGCATAAAATAGGGAAAAATATCCAGGATTTAAATTAGTTTAAAAGCTGACAGAATATTAAATCAAATGGGGTTGTCCAAAGCTCAAAAAAAAAAAAAAGGCAAATCACTATTGTTGTAGGATGGGTTCATTAGAATCGTATTTGTTTTCCCAAATTGATGATTGATGTTTATTCTGTATATATATGGAATTTATGTTTTCAAATTTGAGTTTATTGAGGTAGATTTGAGTAATGGTGTCAAAATAAGTCCAAATTGAGTTGATCCGCTCAAAATTTAATGGGTTGAGTTCAAGATAATTTATTATTGGGTAAATATCAACTTATTAAGTCCCAATTCATTTTTAAATTGGGTTCAAAACTGAGCCAATTCAATCTCCACTTCAACACGTTTAATAGAAAAATGATTTCCTTAAAAAAAAAATAGGAAAAACAAGTGACAATGTGTCCTACCACTCTCAAAATCACCCACTTCACCTCATCCCCATCTCACCCCACTACACCCAACTTACTCTACCCAACCACCCTGCCTCCCTTAGTTAAATTTTATTTTTAAAAAAAAAAATAAAAAAATTTGCCCCACCCTACCTCATCCTCACCCGCCTACGCTGACCCCCCCCCCCCCCCCAAAAAAAAAATTATTATTTTTTTATTTTTTATTTTTGAAAAAAAATTAAAAATCTTTTCTTACCCCACAGTCCAACCCCACGCCTCCCCTCTCCCCCATACAACATACTCCCTCCCAAAAAAATTATAATTTTTTTTAAATTTTTTTTTATCCCAACCCACTAATTTGAAATTTGAAAGGTCTATTCACCTGAATTCTATGCCAAAATATCTAAAGTATTTTTTGCAATGCCACAACTTTAGTACAAAAATGTCCAAAGTTAAGTCTAGCTAAGACCACAACTTCAGTAAAAATAAATAAAGGTCTGAAATTAACTTGAGCAATGTCTTCCTGAGGTAACAGCTTCGCCAAGTCCACAACTTCAGTAAAATTATCTGAAGTTGGTATTGACAAGTCATATCAAACATTAGGCAAACAGGTCCGATATTTAACTTTCACATGTCACATTTCAGACAAAAATGTCCGAAGCTTTGCCAAACTTGACACACAAATTTTCACGACTGAAGCCCATGCATTTGAAATTTTTCCGAAGTGAGTAAACTTATAAACACAATTAACTTTAAGTTTAAATTAAATAGCGGTCTCAAAAACGAATATTTGTCTACTTCGTCTAGCTTTGTTGGGTGGCAAATGAGGTCTCAGAATGCTAAGGATAAGGAAACTAATATATAGTCTAAAATAAAGTGAGACCTATTGGAAAAAAATGTGTTTACATGGTCCAAATAAAAAATATTCATACTGTGTTAAGATTGTGAAAACATGGTCACCTAGTCACTTTTTTATTATATAATAAAAAATTATTATTATTATTATGAAATTTCAGAAATTCCAAATCTCATAAATGACATTGCATAATAATATCCTAAAGTTTCACCTATTGAATCAACATTTTAACCCTGTATTTAAAAAATGGCTAGTACATAGTAATATTTTAAATTCCACATATAAACTTGAACACATTCTGATAATTAAGATTGACACAATAGGCCGTTGAAGGGTATTCATTATCAAACCACCAAGAATTGACTGTTTGAAACAGGCTCTTTTTGCCTCTTTCATTTTGAATTACACTTACCCCCCCCCCCCCCCCAACCCCCCCCAAAAAAAAATTTAAAAATTACTCCCTTTGTCCATATTTTTCACTTGTCTAGTGTGCTAAAAGTAAATATCCAATAATATTTGTCAAGTTTGAAAAATTAATAAATAATTTATCAACTTATGTCTATTTTATCCTTGCTATATATTAAATACTATTTATTTCTCAAAGCATTAAATTTATTATATTCAAAGAGTGATATAGTAGAATTACTCCTAGTATTTATTATTTATTAAGGTATATGCCAAGTCAATAGTAATCAAGTAAAAATGTTTGAATGAGTAACAAGTGGATGTCGTTAGGTGATAAAAGTCGTCAAAAGTGATTAACCTAATCTACAAGAAATTTTATGCATTTGAGAAACGTGTGTGGTGACATTTGAGGTGGAGAACTATGCCCTCCCAAGTATTTTTTTATAGTCAAACATTATGGTATAATCTAATTTAACTCAATTGTGACCAGTGGCGAAGCCAGGGATTAGGGGTTCATCCGAACCCTCTTTGATGAAAAATTATATTATTTATATATAGTTAAAATTATTTTTTATGTATATATAATGAATGTCGAACCCCCTTCAGCTAATTCATATGTTCACTTATTCATATTCTGAATCCCCTTAATGAAAATTCTGACTCCGTCATTAATTGTGACACATATTTATTCATAATTCATTGTTTGTCGTGTGCTGCTATCTAGGTTGGTAGTGCATGACCTCAATAAGCAACTCGCATGATACTATTCGCGTCATCTTTGATATTGACACTTCTCCTTACTCCTAAGTCGGATTATAATTAAATACTCAAATTTAAAATTTGAAGTTTATGAGTATATATAATAATTTCAAATTAGTATATATTAATAACTAAGTTTACACATATATGGATGATCAATGCATAAACTATCATGAACCCGTGTATTGTAATTGTATACTAGCTCCGCCTCTGCTAATAATTAAAACTTTAGGTGCTGTTTGATTGTGGTTAGGAAGGAATGATTTATGTATTAAAACTAGCAAAACTTTATATGATGTTTTGGTTACAAAAAGAGAAGAAAATCATCTTCACAAAGAATCTAGCATAAGTTATGCAATTTTTGATTGATTTTTTCTCTTTCGACAATCAAATATTATATTAGCAAAAACTTATGTGGAGTATTATTTTATGCAGTGTACGGAAAAAATGGAATAACTAAAACACGAATAACTAATACATGCATTATCAATGCCGGTTGTATAATTAATTCATGCATCACTAATACGTACATACCTAATATATGTATAAATTCTCAGAGAATTTATTTATTATTTTATGCAGGATAGAAGGTGAAATAACTAATACATGTATGATTAATCTCTACATTACTAATATCCTAATCAATAATTAATTCATGTATTACTATTGCATACAAAAGTAATCTCAATATTACGTAATATATGCGTAACCGGTAACTCTTAACCAACAATCAAGTGAATCTTTAATTAAGATTTTTTTACGGACATTATTGGAAACTTTCACATAGTTAGTTAATGTAAATTAATTTCAATGGGTTAGGTTTTAGTTCCTGTTTAATTTGCTGCCGTTGAACGTCGTAATTGTGTAGACAAGACATGTGCGTCCATTGTCAAGACTTCCAAAAAATTGTTAACAGTTTTTCCTGTCACTATGATTTTGTGCCAAATTTTCTTTTATCCTTCCGTAAGAGTTTCCATCGTTTTTGAAAGTGAGGGATGCTATCATTCGAGCAATTTTCTCTCGTCTGATGACACTGCGCGGAATAAAAATAAGTTTGTCACTTCTTTTTTTTCACAGCTAATTTTTACTAACCTGATAGTAACGCCAATTACAAAGTTTAACGAAAGGCACACCTTTTTCTGCTTATGCAAGCGGCCAGCTAAGCCCTTACAGAAATCAGAAATATAAGGACGAATTTTGGAGATTATTCCAAGTTAAGACTGTTCATCACCAATTTTTATATTTGGAAAGTACGAGATACTGAATATTGATTGAATATTGTTAGTATAAATTAATAGCGGAACCAGAAATTTGGAGAATGACGTACAAATTTTCTTCTCGATTGTACTAAAAATATGCAAAGTTAAATATATACTTATATATAATATTAATATTTAACTTCTGTATTCCATACATAATTTTTTAACTGAAGGATAATGCACTGGACCACCCTTCGCTTAAGGTGGCTCCGTCCCTTAAAGCTAAGCATAAGAACACACTTGGCAGCCAAAACAGGAGAGTATATTGTTTCTTACTGGAAATAATTAATTTGATCTGCCATATAAGCTAAAGTTGTCGGATACTTCTGCAACGTACAAGTGTTCCATATACATGACCTCATGAATCTTAGGTCTATTCGGGATTAATCTATATCTAATTAAGTAGGCGTTTGGTAATGAAAAAGAAAAGAAAAAATTACTTTATTTGAAATTCTTAATGTTGGAGTTCAGTTAGTTTGCTCATAATTTTTGTAATAAATATTTAGTATTTAGATGTATTCTTTTTTAAAAAATATATAAAATATGATTTAAACATGGGATATAATTTAAATGGGGTTATTTATGAAAATTAAAAATTTAAGATTTTTTTTTAAAAAGTGAAAACAAGACTTTGTTATTTCCAAATTTTAGATATTACTTAAAATTGTATTTGAAATTTTCATGGCCAAATGCTGATTTTCAAATAAAGTGAAAAAATTGAGAAAAAAAAAGTCCAAAGTTTTCATGACTAAATGGGTCCTAAGTATGTTATGATTTGAGGATTAGAGAGGATAATTAGCATTTTTCAATGTTGTATGTTACTGTATGTTTTAGTATCACTCTTTGAACCGTTTGACCATAAAAATAAAAAATTTATTCACTTTATTTGGTATTTTAAAGTTAAAAATAAAGTTGGAGTTGTGTTTGACCATAATATTTTCAAAAATATTTTAAACTTTGGATTATTTTTTTTATAAATATGATTTATACCCTCAATTTCTAAAAACTAGCAAAATAACTCAAATTAACTTTTATAACTCCATTATAATAAAAAAAAAAAGAAGTAAACAACATCACTATTGAACATTGAAAACAACCACATGGAGTCATGTTTCCGTCTCTCATAACATCACCAATAAATCAAAATCTACACCACTCCAAATTCTTATCTTCCACATCCAAAATCAAATACATGCTCCGTATGAAATCAGTCTATTACAAAGGTTCATTAATGCATAAATCAATAACACTAGTTGGGGTTGTAGTTGGCATTGTTTTTAATTTGGTTGGTGGTTTTTGTACAAAAAAAAAAAGTTGGGGTAGTATTTAAACATAAAGTGATGGAAAAAATTGAATCCAAAAATAGTGAAAACACCTCAAGAGGTGTTTTTCAAAAATCCAAAAATTGTGAAAATGTATTCCGGCATATGTTTTTGATTTTCATGGCCAAACAAATATTCCGGAATAAAGTAAAAACGTATTCCGGAATATTGTGAATAATATTTATGACCAAATGCCTACTTTGTTATTATTGAATTAGCCCTACTACTTTATTATTTTCACAATTAAGACGTCATTTGATATGCTGTCTGAGGTATAATAATTCCGGAATAAAATGTAGGATTATTATATCCTGTGTTTGGTTGGAGATATTAACCCCGAAATTATTTGTCCCATCACTTATATCATAATAATGAAATAAATTATCCCATATACATAATAGGATAACTTATCCCGCGATAGCTATTCCCGAAATAACTTGTTCCCAACCAAACTAAATCTCTAATTTGTTAAGTGGAAGGGATAGGTGTAGTAGCTAATTGAGGACAAATGTCCTGTTTGTCATTAGCAGGGATGGCTCGGGAAACTAATGATATCTTTGTTTTATAAGCCCCAAAAATTTTAGTAATTAATACTCTCTCAGTTTCGTTTTAGTTGGTTCTCTCGCTAAAAATATTTGTTTCAATTTAATTATTCTATTTATGAAATTTAGAGAATTTTATTTTCTTTCAATAGTATTTTTATTATTAAATAACTACATAAAGTGTATATACTCAAATTTATATTTTCAAAGTATAATTAATAAGGCTAATTTGGTAAAATAAACTAGCTGCTAATAAATATATTTTTAATGAGAATGTCAAGTCAACAAGGGTCAACTATTTTGAAACGAAGGAAGTAGTAAACTTTATGATTTTATTTTTTCTCAAATAATATAAAAATTTAGATAAAAATAAAAAATAGGAGAAAAGACCGTAGAAAAATTGTCTACTCTTTATATTAGATATACTATAGAATTTTTGAATAACTACTCATATCTTCAAATTAATTAGTAAATAAATTTTTATACAACATCATCCAATAGATTGTATTACAACTAAATAATTAATATCTTATTAATTTGAATTAATCTCGATCAATATAAATATTAAATATTACTATATAAAATTAAAACTTTATGTTTTTAATAACTAGTATTAGTACCCGCGCGATGCGCGGTAATATTAAAAAGAATTAAGCATAGCATATTAATATCACGTTAATTTAATTATTTTGATGTTAAAAATATTCCTTTTGTTGAGGTCATTTTATTTCTCTTTATAGTTTTAGTCTAGCGTCTACCCATAAAATATATAATGGGTTGCTAAAGTAATTCTTTAACAATTTTTAAAATTAAAAAAGAAAAACAGAAACTTTAAAATCTAACTTTTATACAACTTTCTAGTTGTCAATATTGTCTAGTAGTTTTCCATCCAAAGAAGCCTTGTGAGAATAGCGAAATATAAGAAACTAAAAAAATATCATCTTATTTACTTAACTACATTAAATTATTATTATTATTAGTGTTAAATTATCTTTGTTTAACCATAACCATTATTTTGTATTAGCTAAGTGACCAACAATATTATTTTCTGACCCAAGTCTCTTGAACTTTTACTAAGGAAAATTAAACCTTTATTTTTAATTAATTTACGTTGAATAAAAATGAAAGATGCATATTTCACATACCACACTATTTATCTAGTCACAGTTGCATCATAAAATAGAGCTCATAAAGAATTAATATTAAAAATATTCAACTCGATAAAGATTTAAGTTAGAAGGTTATTAATGCTTCAACTACAAATATTCAACTCTTACCTTGTATTGCTTCTGTAGTACCACTTGATAAATAATGGAAGCATCTTCAAAATCAAGTTTCAAATCATCATGTTCAATTTTGCTAGACGAAAGATACACGAATAGACAAATAATCTTTAAATATAATTTCATTGACAATTCTCAGTATGTTAGTTTCAATTTTTTTTAACTCTTCTGAAATATCATCAAATGCCTTAGCTACAAACATGGACGACAATCTCTCATTTTCTTTAATTAAAAAAAATCATATAAACACTATTATAAAACACAATCAAACCCAATAATTTAATAGCAAGATGTTGTTTCGACATATAAAGAGTTATTCTAAGCAACGTAGACAATCTAACAACTTAAATTGCAAAGTATACCACAAACCATAGTGATCTAATATATACTAAATTAAGTGTTTTTAAACAAAATTGATTATTTATAAACAAATTATATGTTTATCGTTCTTCATTACTGATTGTTTGATCTTCATCTTCAATGGTCTTGGTGCCAAGTTTCTTCAATCCCGCAGCCCACAGGTGGGATCTCTATTACAAAATTCTTTAATATGCAATCTTTCCTAGATCCAAATTCATTTTACTAAAGAGAAAAAAAGAAATGAGAATGAATTTTCTTCAAAACAAAAAAAAATATTAAAGTCATTAATTATCTGATAAGCAAATACAGTTCTTTAATCTCTTTCTGGATTAACTTTCTATTGTTTCTTTCTTCTCCTCCATTCTTCAATATAATCCTATATAATAAAATATCAAAAATTACAATAAGAAAATATACATAAATAAAAAAAATTCTAATATAGAATTAAACATAAAATAGTAAGAAGCACTCACCTATATAAATCTTGATCAAATACTAACAGATCTCTATATTTTGGTATCATTTCCCCCTTTTTTCAGTCCATGAAGACATGAAGAAGTCATTTAATATATATCTTCAAACTATATATAATTGAAACTGCAAAAAAATAAAAAAATATCAACATCTATTATGTAACTCAATAAATTGTGCAACTTTTATTAATCAAATCAAAAGTAAATGTGCAGTTTTTACAAATCAATCTCTAACAAAAAATTTAGATATATAGTAGAAATACTCGAACATCAAAAAAAAAAAAAAAAGATGGCCAACCCACTTGCTAGTGATTTTTTTAATATGAAATTTATAGTCATGATCTTTTTCTTTAACAATTTATAGTGAGTGCTATGTGTACTTCAATATTACATAAATCTTAGTGAATTTCACTATAAGGAAAATGATTGACAAAAAAGATACTAAATCTTTTATTATTGAGATAACAAAATATTTATGGTGACTTGAAAATGGTAAATAATCACTTTTAAAGAGTCCATATGCTTCTAAATTTAACTGCAATTTAAAAAATATTCTTAGCGATTTAAGATATTCACTCCTTATATTTTACCATATTTAGTAGAATAGATTATATAATAATAAAAATTCAATTAATACTTTATAGTGTGATTTTAGTTTTCTATATATAGGTTATATGCCTCTAATTTAGCTTAATCATATATATCACATAATTGCTAAATCAAATATTTATTTTCCAGATATATTTGGAATCTTAAAATTATATTAACTTTTATGTAACAATATTTGATTTAAATTCAAGTACATCCACATCAATAATTAACAGTAAGAAATAATATTATGCAATCTTTCCTTGTGTAGCAATATGCATTTCAAAAATATTTCAGTACGTAATAAATTTTCAATCTACTTCTTTTAAATTTAAGACTATAATTTATTCATTTCCTTATCAAAATTTTAATATATATAATTCAAGAATTTTTTGATAGAATTTAAATATATATAATTCAAGAAGACAATTGTAACGACAAATTTTAGTTATTTTCATCCAATAAGGGTTAATATTAATAGTTTTCATCCAATGAAAGTCAAACTTAGTTATTTTTGACCATAATATAAAATAAATATGAGATAATTAAATAATTTATAAAATAGTTTTTTGTTGTAAAATTCCAAGTGGGTAGTTCTCAAGATGCCACTTGACTTAATTATAAGCTAGACTATCATCCTTTATTATATATATAGATATAAAATAAATATGAAATAATTAAATAATTTACAAAATAGTTTTTTGTTGTAAAATGTCAAGTGACTAGTTCTCAAGATGCCACTTGACTTAATTATAGGCTAGACTATCCTCCTTTATTATATATATAGATATAAAATAAATATGAAATAATTAAATAATCTACAAAATAATTTTTGTTGTAAAATGCCAAGTGGGTAGTTTTCAAGATGCCACTTGACTTAATTATAGACTAGACTATATATATAGATATAAAATAGATATGAAATAATTAACTTATCAAAATAATTTTTTATTATAAAATGTCAAGTGGATAGTTCTCAAGATGCCACTTGGCTTAATTATAGGCTAGACTATCCTTCTTTAATATATATAGAGATATAAAATAAATATGAAATAATTAAATAATATACAAAATAGTTTTTTGTTGTAAAATGCCAAGTGGATAGTTCTCAAGATGCCACTTGGCGTAATTATATGTTAGACTATCCTCCTTTATTTTATATAGAGATAGATATGAAATAATATACTAATTTTTATATAAAATAATAGAACAATAATAATAGTGTTCATCCAATAGGATTCAAACTTAATTATTTTTTACCATAATATAAAATAGTATTATTTATTTTTTACCACAACTTGAATTAATAATATACTAATCTTAATATGAAATAATTGAACAATTATAATAGTGTTCATCCAATAGGAGTAAAACTTAATTATTTTTTACCACAATATGAAATAATATTATTTATTTATTACCACAATATGAAAAAATATTATTTATTTTTTTATCACAATATGAAAAAATATTATTTTTTTTTTTACCACAATATGAAATAATATGCTAATCTTCATATGAAATAAAGGAACAATTATAATAGTTTTTACCACAATAGGAGTCAAATTTAATTAATTTTTACCACAAATATGAAATAATATTATTTGTTTTTTACCTAAATATGAAATAACATTAAATAATTAAATAATTAAATGATCAACAAAATAGTTTTTTTGTTGTAAAATGATAGTTTTTTATTGTAAAAATGTCAAATAGGAAGTTATCAAGATGACACTTGTCATAATTTTAGGCAAACTACACTCCGTTATTATATATATAGATATGAAAAAATATTATTTATTTTTTATCACAATATGAAAAAATATTATTTATTTTTTACCACAATATGAAATAATATGCTAATCTTCATATGAAATAATGGAACAATTATAATAGTTTTTACCACAATAGGAGTCAAATTTAATTAATTTTTACCACAAATATGAAATAATATTATTTGTTTTTTACCTAAATATAAAATAACATTAAATAATTAAATAATTAAATGATCAACAAAATAGTTTTTTTGTTGTAAAATGATAGTTTTTTGTTGTAAAAATGTCAAATAGGAAGTTATCAAGATGACACTTGTCATAATTTTAGGCTAACTACTCTTCAGTTATCAAGATGACACTTGTCATAATTTTAGGCTAACTACTCTTCTTTATTATATATATAGCTATGAAATAACATTACATAATTAAATGATCAACAAAATAGTTTTTTGTTGTAAAAATGTCAAATAGGAAGTTATCAAGATGACACTTGTCATAATTTTAGGCTGACTACTCTTCTTTATTATATATATAGATTTGAAATAACATTAAATAGTTAAATGATCAACAAAATAGTTTTTTGTTGTAAAATGATAGTTTTTTGTTGTAAAAATGTCAAATAAGAAGTTATCAAGATGACACTTGTCATAATTTTAGGCTAACTATTTTCCTTTATTATATATATAGATACTAAGCGATAAACAAAAGATAATGAAAAGAAAATGCAAGCATCTTATCAAAAATTTATTTTAAGGTACTTATTTTATTGACTCATCCTTGCTTAGTAGCTTTAGGCTCCCTCTATTGGTTTGTCTATTAAGTCCCGCTGCAATGAGCTGTTCTTTTTATCTTTTATGAAATCAAAATTCTCTTTTCTCTCATTTCCTCATTTCTTACCTGCCAATATAAAATTTGTGATAAAGTTTTGCTCTTTTACTAAGTATCTAAAAACTTTGTAGATTTTATTCGAATTAGTTATAATTAAAGGAGTTTTTTTTTTTTTTTTTATGTGTTTGTGCTATGTGGATGTGAAGTTGCAATACATTATAGATGTGTCAGTTGCAGAAATCGACCCAACTCAAACAAAAAATGAAATACAAAATTACTTTTGTGATAAAATAACTATAGCTAAGTGTAAAGATTAAAAGATATTATCGGCAATTAACGCAAAATTTTGGGCGGACGCACGCTAAATCTTCCGTGGAACATTCAAAGCATCAAAAGAAAATATTTTTCAAATTAAAACTCAGCACAAGCAAAAGGGAGAAACATGAAAAAACCCTCAACTTGTAACTGTACAGGCAACGCACCTAAACTCCCCCCCCCCCCCCCCCCCCACACACACAAAAAAAAAAAACTCCCGAAAGAAGACAATGAGAAAGCGGAAGAAAAGAAAGGGAAGGTCATTGGTGGAGTAGAAAGAGATTAAGTGTGTTCTTCCATTGATAGAATACTCATTTATGTGTACCAAGAACAATTACAGAGGTAGCGTCAAGCAAAAGAGGTGGTCTTTGCAGATTAATACACGTGCCTAGTAACAAATATGTCCCAAAAAGGAAATGATGAAAATGTCCCTTATGCTGAAGCAGACATGTTGATGGAGTGATTGTTTGCTTAGCTTCAAACTTCCTCTTATATATAATAAGAGAAATTGACAATGTTATTCTTCAAGTAACGTTTTTTTGTCCCAATTTATTGATTTAATCCAATTTTAGTCCAATTATTTTTTAAGTGAATAGATAGATGACCTTTAATTTAATTAGATAAGTTATAAGTCGATTTAAAGTATTGAATGTTTGGGATAATTACACTGTATGACCATTGAGATAAAATTATTATGGATATTGGCCCAACTTTTAAATTTTATATCAAATGGCCCACCTTTTCAGATGTGCATCTTCTTTCGTGTTCTTCTTCTCTTTTTTTTTTTAATAAGTTCTAACCCTATGTAATTATGTTCTTTTCTGTAACCCTCTCTAAAGCTTATGTCTCTTTATAATAACCTTTTTTTTGAGGATGCCCGGGAACAACTCCTAGGTCAATTAAGGAGAAAATGTTGGAACCTCATGGGTAAGGATAAGGTAATGGAATTGATAGAGAAATTCATAGACCTAAATAGGATAGGAGAATTGATAAGGGGAATAGAGATTAATTGAATTATATGTTAGTTTTCGTTTTAAGCAACTGTAACTGATGTTTGATTCTACTTTTGTACTTGCAATTACAATATGCAAAGAATCTGCAAAGCAATTGTCTGCATATACTAATCTTTGTTTTTCTCCGACAGCTGCAATTACATTCTTCGGTCAAATTCTGATAGAATGAGAAATGGAAAGGAAGTACCACCAAAGAAGCAGAGTCAAAGCAAACTTGGCCGGTATATCACGAAAAATATGATATCATTTAAGGTTATCGGTACGACATTCGACGAGGGTTCCGGCATGAAATGCAATCGTGCTCACGACGGCGAGCCCTGAACGAGCTCAACTCTATGAATGACAGCTTAAACTGATAGAGAAAGAAGGAGGAATTAGTAAAGAGAGAAGGGTTATTCTGTATAATAATGTATAAGGTATATATAACAATGTAAAAGTGTGTATAAGATATATATATATATATATATATATATATATATATATATATATATTTATGTATAAACTTGTATAAAGTGGACTCTCTTGAATTTCACATCATAGAATATATTTAACCGGACTGAGCATATCCAAGAAGGACACAAGTGGTTCCCCACCACCAACTCTAGCTGAGAAGTTGAAGGGTATAAAGTGTTGGATTCTAAGTGATGAAAGTGAATAGAAAATGGAGAGAAGAAAAATAGAGGGAAAGTGAAAATGTTTGTTCACTTTATAAAAAGTGTGTTCTCCCACATTGGTGGGCGAAAGAAAAATCCTTGTGCTTAAATATAGAAGCATTCCTTCATGTGGATAGTGAGGCAAGAAGAAGACAACCCTCGTGTCGTCATTGTCGTCACTCGCTCAGTTATGAAATATGAAATATCTTTATTTGCAGACGCACACGAGCATGTACGGATGCATGTTACAATGCACCTTTAAGGGATGCGACCCTTTGGATTTGGATTTGTTAAATGATCGAGAGAGAGACTATTTTTTTGGACAAAATTTATTTGAAATTTGAGAATTAATGATCCAAAAATCTAATATGAAATATCTCCATTTGCGGACCCATACGAGGACTTGGTACTTCCAGAAGGCACAGAAGGCTATGCGGTATATTGTGATGCTTCAGGAGTCGGCTTAGGATGTGTATTGATGCAGCACGGTAATGTAATAGCTTATGCCTCAAGCAGTTGCGACCACATGAGAGAAATTATTCGACACATGATCTTGAGCTAGCAGCAGTAATATTTGCTTTAAAGATATGGCGCCACTACTTGTATGGGGTTCATGTTGACATATATACCGACCATAAGAGTTTGCAATATATCTTTAAGCAGAAGGACCTTAATCTGAGGCAGCAGAGGTAGCTTGAACTATTAAAAGATTATGACATTGATATTCTATATCATCCAGGGAAAACAAATGTAATAGCCGATGCATTAAGCCGCAAGGCAATAAGAAGCACTGATGGCCAGCTCACGAAAAAGCAAGGTATAGTCAAGGATCTATATCAACTAGCCAGATTGAGGGTTCGTCTTCTTGAAACTCCAAATGAAGAAATTATGGTGCAAATTGCGGCAGAATCTTCATTAGTAGCTGCAGTGAAGAAAAAACAGTATGTGGATCCTATTTTATTGCAGCTGAAGGAGAATGTACAACAAGGTTTGACAAAGGCATTTGATCTTACGCAAGAGGGAGTGCTTCAGTGCCAAAGTAGATTGTGTACCTGTTGTAGATGAGCTAAGGAGACGGATTATGATAGAGGCACATCATTCACGGTATTCTATTCATCCGGGAGCCACCAAAATGTATCATGATTTGAAAAAAATGTATTGGTGGGGTAACATGAAGAAGAACATTGCAGAATTCGTAGCCCAATGCCCAAATTGTCAACAAGTAAAAGTAGAGCATCAATGTAACACCCCGTACATGTTTACCTTAGTTTTGAGGGCAAAAAAATAAAAAAATAAAAAAATAAAAAAATTGGGTGGGGCGCGCCCAGGGGCGTGCCACGCTGCTCTGGGCTGAAATTTTCAGTCCAGAGGCAGTAAAGGGGTGCGCCAGGCAGCGTGCCATGCCGCCCCTGCGCACCTTTCAAAAGTTGAAAATTTTGTTTAAGTCCCAAGGGTTCCCGGGGACGTTTTGAGCCGATTTTTGCCACGATTCTTCTACAACCATGAGAATATACATGAAATGAGTGAAATATTATATTGGTATGATAAAATTACTCGAGAACGAATTTGGCGTCAAAATGACGATTTTACCCTTTTGGTCAAAATGGGTCATACGTGGCTAGAATCGCTTGTTTTTGGGATTGAGGCTACAAATATAAATCCCGTGAGTTGGAATATTGTTGTAACGCATATGAAATGAATTAAACATGAGAAATTACGGATTTTGTTGGATTAAGTGAATTGGGCTCAAAAGAGGCCCAAAAAAAATAAGGCAAAAGTCATGGGCCAAAAATGGGTCAAATGACCCATTCTTGCTTTGACAAGTCAATAATTGATTTAAGTGGCTAAGCATGACTTCAAAGGTCTATAAAAAGGGGTCAAAAATCTGATTTTTAATTCAAAGGGAGACACTACACATTTCTAGAATTTCTCAAGTTTTCTCTCATTTCTCAAGGACCCTAAGCCAACTCTTTGGACAAGATCATCATTTGGCAAGTCTTGATAAGTGTATATCCTTATGATTTAATATCTTATATGCATGAGAGACTATGTAGATCATGTTAGTTATGCTTGAAAGTGTTGGATATGACACTTGTGATTTTTGCAAAAAGATGTGTAATCCTTGTGAATTAAACTTGAAAAAAAAAGAACTTGATGTTTTGATGAAAGTGAATGGTGTGGATGATATCTCAACATGTATGGGGTTGTTATGTCCATAACTTTCTATTTTTCTACATGTGTAAATTATGGGATTTTGGCCGATATGTGCCATGAAGTGTATGAAGGTGACTTGATGGATTATTTGTGATATGGTGGGAATAAGAAAGTGTAAAGGAGAAGCTTTGTGGTGAAATGCTATTGGTATGCAATGTTGTGGTCAATGTATAAAATGTTATGGTATTGTTGGCATGAAAAGGGCCATGAATGGTATTGTGAAGGGTGAATGAGGAACTCATGTAACTTGTGGTTGTCTTATACATTTGAAATGTAGCTTGTGGTCAATGTATGGCATGAATGGGACATTGTTGGTATGTTGATGCCGTAAATGGTATTGTAGAGAAGGAAATTCCATTTTAAAGATAAACATGTAACTCAATGTTGTCATATGCCTTTGTAAGGTAGTTGGTGGTTAATGTTGGTTCCATTATGTACTTGTGATGTAGAGTGAAACGTAAAGAAGGAGCGGAATTGTTGCGCTCACGTATTGGATTGTATACTTACATTGGGAAGATAAGGTATGTAAGGTTACTCTATCCGTATTTTTCTGCAGCACATAATATTCATCATGACATTTCACTTGTCCTATCCCGAAATATGCTAAGGTATCTCATTCGGATTTGGTATATGTTGTTATCCACACGTTTCTTTTTCATTGACCGATTGGCATTCATATGTCTCTTATTCATGGACTGAAATTCCTAAAGCTCTCATAATGTTGTTGTTCATGAGTTACCTAATTATGAGTATGGGTCCAAAGTCCTCATAATAGTATGTTCCAACGGAGTCATAACATTGTGATTCTAGAATAGTGATCTCAAGGAGGGTAAGATGTAAAGAGAAGCTAGTTATTCTTGAAAAGCATTCTCCAATCATGTCATGTTCCAAAGTTCAATATGATGATGAATATCTTTGTACCAATCTCATAAGGTAAAGTGCGAATTAATATATCTATTCCTCACAAGTAAGCGTATCACTCTCTTGAGAGTAAGGAAGTGAAGTAAAGTATAGAGGCGTGTTTCCAATATTAGCATGATCCTTAAAGTATCAATCTTTCATAAGTGGATGTATTAATCTCTCACAAGTTGAAGTATCAATCTCATGAGAGTAATAAGAGAATTGATGTGCAAGTTAGTATAATTAGTCCTCATAAGTAAGGATGTCAAGCTCATGAAGTAAAGGAGTGAAGTGAGATGTGTATATAAGTGTGTGCTTTAATGCCATGATCTTTAGCGTGTCATGTTCATAACTAAGTAGAGGGTATAAGATTGTAAAGAGGTGATGTACGTATGGTTACTATATGTTACATGGGGTATGGATCACAATCTAAAGTGGAGGCCCGGTATATTATGCATTTATTTATATTATCCCACTAAAGTGGAGGCCCGGTATTATGCATTTATATATATTATCCCACTAAATGTGGATGTCCGGTATTATAATTATATATGATAGCCCACTAAATGTGGATGTCCGGTATTATAAATTATATATGATAGCCCACTAAATGTGGATGTCCGGTATTATAAATTATATATGATTGCCCACTAAATGTGGATGTCCGGTATTATAAATTATATATGATAGCCCACTAAATGTGGATGTCCGGTATTATAATTATATATGATAGCCCACTAAATGTGGATGTCCGGTATTATAATTATATATGATAGCCCACTAAATGTGGATGTCCGGTATTATACTTATATCTTATAGCCCACCAAAGGTGGAGGCTCGGTACTAACTCATTGAGTGAACAGTAATAAAAATAGTGGTAAAGAGATGAGACTATATTCCTCACGTGCATAGATGTAAATAAACATAAAGACGGTTATAAGAAAGTGACAGTGACGCGACTGATTGATTAAGTAATGAAACTAATAAAAGTAAAGAACATGGTTCCACATATTCAGGACGGAGGTATATCCATATTGATTATTCTCGTATGCTTAATTTCTTGGAAGTACTTATATATTATTAGAGTTTCACATGGCCTTACATACTCAGTACTTTCTTCGTACTGACCCCTCTTGGGGGATTTACCTTACATGCTGCAGGCACAGGTGTCAGTAGATCTCCACAGTAGGCTGCGGATTTTATACAGGTCCCTGGTGAGCTCCAGTTGCTTCGGGGTTTCCCAAGTCACATGTGTTCATCTGGTTTTGGCATTTTATAAATATTGTATATACATGGTCATGTATCTATTAGAGGCTTTGTAGACATATGTGGGGAGATGAAAGTAAAAGATGTACATTCATTTTGACGTAATGGCCCTAACGGCTAAGTTTCATATATTGCACATATTGCCATGACTTCCGACATTGATATTTAATTACATGAAATAAAATGATATGCATACGCGAATATACACATGAGAGTACATGAGCAAAGATTGGTTCTCTCGGGCCATATCGGCTTCGGGTGCCAATCACGCCTCGTTGGGACTCGGGGTGTGACAAAGTGGTATCAGAGCAGTTCGTTCTAAGGGTGTCTACAAAGCCGTGTCTGAGTAGAGTCTTGCTTATGGATGTGTTGCGCGCCACATTTATAAGTAGGAGGCTACGGGACATTTAGGAGTTGTTTCATTTTTTCATTCTAGATCGTGCAATAGAGCCATTGTCATAGGTGGGATTACATCTGACCATTGTAATTGGTTTTCTTTGATATAGTAAAATGCCGATTACAAGACAAGGTATGGGCAAAGATAAGCAGGTAGATATGCAAGCGGGAGAAGGAAATAGTAAATCACCACCTAATCCAGCTAGTCAATATGGGGTTGAAACTGAGTTTACATCACGGGCACCTTCTCCTCCCCCTTTTCCAGGGAGACCACAAAGGAGGGAAATATCCCCAGAATCGCCTGTTAATGTTACTAGGCAGGAGCTAAAGGATTTGAAAAATGCGGTGCAAATGTTGACTCAAATAGTTGTTGCCCAAAGTCAAGGACGAGTTGGTCCAGTGACAAGTGATGATGGTGCGGCTAGGATAGCTAGTCGGCGGACACAGGATTTCCTGAAATTGGATCCTCCCACATTTACCGGATCAGATCTTAATGAAGATCCGCAAGACTTTATAGATCAAATTCAAAGGGCTCTCGATGTGATGCATGTAACTGGTATAGAAACAGTAGAGCTTGCAGCATATAGACTAAAAGGAGAGGCTATACTATGGTACGAGGATTGGAAACGATCCAGAGGTATCGGTGCAAATCCAGCTAGTTGGGAGGAATTCAAGGTGGCATTCCTTGATCATTATCTTCCATACGAGGTCCGCGAGGCTCGAGCGGATCAGTTTTTAAATCTTCGTCAGGGAAATATGAGCGTCAGGGAGTACAGTCTTCAGTTTAATTCATTGGCTAGATATGCTCCTCATATGGTAGCAACTATGGCCGCTAGAGTTCATCGGTATGTGGACAGATTGGAGCCATATTTGGTAAGGGACTGTACTATTGCTGCATTAAATAAAGACATGGATATAGCAAGAATGCAAGCCTTCGCGCAAAAGATGGAGGATCAAAGGCAAATGGGAAGGACACAAGAATCTGAGACAGGGCCGTCAAAGCGTGCTAGACCCATGGGACAGTTTATGGCATCCCAAGAAGGATGTAGGCCTCGGGTTTTCCCTAGACCACCTAGACCATCATTTTCCTACCCTACAGCGGGTACTCCACCTCCATTTCGAGGATCTAGAGGTAGTCAAGTTGGGCAGAGTAGTGGAATACGGGGTTTGCAGACAGCGGGATCTTTTCGTCAACTGTGCCAGCGCTGTGGAAAGTTTCATTCAGGTGAATGCTGGTTTGAGATAGACGTTTGCTTTTGGTGTAAAAAGCCAGGACACGTGAAGAGAGACTGCCCACAGAGGACCATGGGTAGTATGACACGACCTACGGGGTCAGCAGAATTCGGAGGCTCTCCTTGATATGGTGACAGGTACGTTATGTATATGTTTACCTAATGAATATGCATTAATCGATTTAGGTTCTACCCTATCATATGTTACTCTATTGATTGTGGGACAATTTGAAGGAACACTAGAGTTAATAGTCAAGTTAATTGGGGTGTCCACACCATTTGGTGAAGTCATTATAGCTAAAAGAATATGTCGCAAGTGTATAGTAAATGTTCTGATCGCGTTACAGTGGTTAAGTTTACTGAGATGGATATGATAGATCTTAATGTTACCATGAGCCCATTTTTCCCTTTCCACAAAGAAATTCCCTGAATGGAAGGGTACATATGTCGTTAGTCAGAGTGAAGGATACCAAAGTTAAAGCTACTAATGTGCAAGACACTAGTCTACACTCGTAGGGTGTCCCAGTGTAAATTGTATCAACAAGGGACGACACGTATCGGATATATATGTGAGCTAAAGAAATGCATTAGGGTAACGCACACCATTCACGATATGCTATTTAGTAGGGAGTAATCAATATGTATCATGATTGGGAAGCGGCTTATTGATAACACTACATGAAAAGAATATTGCGAAAGTTATACTTCGGTAATCGAAGTGATAACAAGTAAAGGTAAAGTGTGTGGAATCTGAAGGTTATTGATTATGTAGAGATTCTTTTTAGTTAGAAATAGATGCGATGCCATATGGGTCATACTTGATGGGCTTGCCAAGTTAACACAGTTGTAGAAATGTTTTTGGGAACCCAAGTGAATGCAGGCAGGGTTTTCGTCTTGACAGAGGAACAAACAAACCGTACTGTTTAAGCATGAGAAGTTAGTTCTATATAGCGTACCTTATAAGGTGGCTCGAGGATGTGGTCAAGTTGTATATGACGTTGAGGTATCCCAAGAACTCTTTACAGTGCATGCAGTATCTCATATGCGATGCTTTAAAAGTATGTAGGAGATTATCCCATGTTGTTCCCAGTGGGAAATCCACTAGTTATGGAAAAAAATCTCATATGTGAGGAAGTACGGCTTACTATTCTAGCTTGACAAGCGAAAGTAATAAGAAGTAAAGAAGGAGTTTCTGTAAAAGCACAATAGGAGAAACGAACACAGGGAAGAAGTCACAAGGGAGACCAGAGAAATAATGAAATCTAAAGTAATCGTAAGTCTTGGACACGAAAGGAAAGTGCAGGGTATGGAATGAGAGTCATAATAAGTAAGTCTTTACAAGTATGCTATGTGTATATGGTAAATGAAGGATTCATTTCGGCTTAAGTGTTACAATGAGACAGTGTTACTAACATTCGAGGACGAATGTTCCTAAGGGGGGAAGAATGTAACACCCCGTACATGTTTACCTTAGTTTTGAGGGCAAAAAAAAAAAAAAAAAAAAAAAATAAAATTGGGTGGGGCGCGCCCAGGGGCGTGCCACGCTGCTCTGGGCTGAAATTTTCAGTCCAGAGGCAGTAAAGGGGTGCGCCAGGCAGCGTGCCACGCCGCCCCTGCGCACCTTTCAAAAGTTGAAAATTTTGTTTAAGTCCCAAGGGTTCCCGGGGACGTTTTGAGCCGATTTTTGCCACGATTCTTCTACAACCATGAGAATATACATGAAATGAGTGAAATATTATATTGGTATGATAAAATTACTCGAGAACGAATTTGGCGTCAAAATGACGATTTTACCCTTTTGGTCAAAATGGGTCATACGTGGCTAGAATCGCTTGTTTTTGGGATTGAGGCTACAAATATAAATCCCGTGAGTTGGAATATTGTTGTAACGCATATGAAATGAATTAAACATGAGAAATTACGGATTTTGTTGGATTAAGTGAATTGGGCTCAAAAGAGGCCCAAAAAAAATAAGGCAAAAGTCATGGGCCAAAAATGGGTCAAATGACCCATTCTTGCTTTGACAAGTCAATAATTGATTTAAGTGGCTAAGCATGACTTCAAAGGTCTATAAAAAGGGGTCAAAAATCTGATTTTTAATTCAAAGGGAGACACTACACATTTCTAGAATTTCTCAAGTTTTCTCTCATTTCTCAAGGACCCTAAGCCAACTCTTTGGACAAGATCATCATTTGGCAAGTCTTGGTAAGTGTATATCCTTATGATTTAATATCTTATATGCATGAGAGACTATGTAGATCATGTTGGTTATGCTTGAAAGTGTTGGATATGGCACTTGTAGTTTTTGCAAAAAGATGTGTAATCCTTGTGAATTAAACTTGAAAAAAAAAGAACTTGATGTTTTGATGAAAGTGAATGGTGTGGATGATATCTCAACATGTATGGGGTTGTTATGTCCATAACTTTCTATTTTTCTACATGTGTAAATTATGGGATTTTGGCCGATATGTGCCATGAAGTGTATGAAGGTGACTTGATGGATTATTTGTGATATGGTGGGAATAAGAAAGTGTAAAGGAGAAGCTTTGTGGTGAAATGCTATTGGTATGCAATGTTGTGGTCAATGTATAAAATGTTATGGTATTGTTGGCATGAAAAGGGCCATGAATGGTATTGTGAAGGGTGAATGAGGAACTCATGTAACTTGTGGTTGTCTTATACATTTGAAATGTAGCTTGTGGTCAATGTATGGCATGAATGGGACATTGTTGGTATGTTGATGCCGTAAATGGTATTGTAGAGAAGGAAATTCCATTTTAAAGATAAACATGTAACTCAATGTTGTCATATGCCTTTGTAAGGTAGTTGGTGGTTAATGTTGGTTCCATTATGTACTTGTGATGTAGAGTGAAACGTAAAGAAGGAGCGGAATTGTTGCGCTCACGTATTGGATTGTATACTTACATTGGGAAGATAAGGTATGTAAGGTTACTCTATCCGTATTTTTCTGCAGCACATAATATTCATCATGACATTTCACTTGTCCTATCCCGAAATATGCTAAGGTATCTCATTCGGATTTGGTATATGTTGTTATCCACACGTTTCTTTTTCATTGACCGATTGGCATTCATATGTCTCTTATTCATGGACTGAAATTCCTAAAGCTCTCATAATGTTGTTGTTCATGAGTTACCTAATTATGAGCATGGGTCCAAAGTCCTCATAATAGTATGTTCCAACGGAGTCATAACATTGTGATTCTAGAATAGTGATCTCAAGGAGGGTAAGATGTAAAGAGAAGCTAGTTATTCTTGAAAAGCATTCTCCAATCATGTCATGTTCCAAAGTTCAATATGATGATGAATATCTTTGTACCAATCTCATAAGGTAAAGTGCGAATTAATATATCTATTCCTCACAAGTAAGCGTATCACTCTCTTGAGAGTAAGGAAGTGAAGTAAAGTATAGAGGCGTGTTTCCAATATTAGCATGATCCTTAAAGTATCAATCTTTCATAAGTGGATGTATTAATCTCTCACAAGTTGAAGTATCAATCTCATGAGAGTAATAAGAGAATTGATGTGCAAGTTAGTATAATTAGTCCTCATAAGTAAGGATGTCAAGCTCATGAAGTAAAGGAGTGAAGTGAGATGTGTATATAAGTGTGTGCTTTAATGCCATGATCTTTAGCGTGTCATGTTCATAACTAAGTAGAGGGTATAAGATTGTAAAGAGGTGATGTACGTATGGTTACTATATGTTACATGAGGTATGGATCACAATCTAAAGTGGAGGCCCGGTATATTATGCATTTATTTATATTATCCCACTAAAGTGGAGGCCCGGTATTATGCATTTATATATATTATCCCACTAAATGTGGATGTCCGGTATTATAATTATATATGATAGCCCACTAAATGTGGATGTCCGGTATTATAAATTATATATGATAGCCCACTAAATGTGGATGTCCGGTATTATAAATTATATATGATTGCCCACTAAATGTGGATGTCCGGTATTATAAATTATATATGATAGCCCACTAAATGTGGATGTCCGGTATTATAATTATATATGATAGCCCACTAAATGTGGATGTCCGGTATTATAATTATATATGATAGCCCACTAAATGTGGATGTCCGGTATTATACTTATATCTTATAGCCCACCAAAGGTGGAGGCTCGGTACTAACTCATTGAGTGAACAGTAATAAAAATAGTGGTAAAGAGATGAGACTATATTCCTCACGTGCATAGATGTAAATAAACATAAAGACGGTTATAAGAAAGTGACAGTGACGCGACTGATTGATTAAGTAATGAAACTAATAAAAGTAAAGAACATGGTTCCACATATTCAGGACGGAGGTATATCCATATTGATTATTCTCGTATGCTTAATTTCTTGGAAGTACTTATATATTATTAGAGTTTCACATGGCCTTACATACTCAGTACTTTCTTCGTACTGACCCCTCTTGGGGGATTTACCTTACATGCTGCAGGCACAGGTGTCAGTAGATCTCCACAGTAGGCTGCGGATTTTATACAGGTCCCTGGTGAGCTCCAGTTGCTTCGGGGTTTCCCAAGTCACATGTGTTCATCTGGTTTTGGCATTTTATAAATATTGTATATACATGGTCATGTATCTATTAGAGGCTTTGTAGACATATGTGGGGAGATGAAAGTAAAAGATGTACATTCATTTTGACGTAATGGCCCTAACGGCTAAGTTTCATATATTGCACATATTGCCATGACTTCCGACATTGATATTTAATTACATGAAATAAAATGATATGCATACGCGAACATACACATGAGAGTACATGAGCAAAGATTGGTTCTCTCGGGCCATATCGGCTTTGGGTGCCAATCACGCCTCGTTGGGACTCGGGGTGTGACAATCAAAAGCTTGGAGGTTATATGCAATGTATAAATCTTCCAATCTGGAAGTGGGACATGATCAACATGGATTTCATCACAGGTTTGCCTCGTACACTTCGGAATTCCATATGGGTAATAGTTGACAAGTTTACCAAGTCAGCACACTTTCTACCGTGGCATAACAAGAAACCAACCAATCCATACCCATTATAACATCAAAATCTACCATTTCCAGCGCAATAAGATCAGCCAACGTATCGTGATCACAAATAGTTACTATGCAATTACGATAGACTCTTTTAGCTACAATAGATTCACCAACTGGTGTAGATACTTTAAATGGCTTGACTAGTAATTTCAGTGTTCTTTCAAATTTTTCAGCAATCAATGGAGTAACATATGATAGGGTAGAGCCCGGATCAATCAATGCATATACATTATGTGAAAAGATGGATAATGTACCTGTAACCACATCAGAAGAAGCCTTCAAATTCTGCCGATCTGCTAAAGCATAGGTACGGTTCTAGACTCTACTAGAATTAGCTGCTCCTCGAACACCTCTACCACGCCCAGTAGGCTGTACACCCGATGAGGATGATGCAACGACTGATCCAGTAGGTCGCGCAATACTACCCGTGCCCCTCTGTGGGCACTCTCTCATTATGTGCCCCGACATACCACACCAAAAACAAACATCTGTCCCAAGCCGACATGCACCTAAATGTAGCTTTCTACAGTGCTGACACGCCTGACGAGAAAACCTCGATTGGCTCATTCTTCCTTATTCTTGATACCCTGCTATCTGTGAACCTTGAACCCCACTACTTTGCCCAACTTGACTGCCTCTGAACCCTCGAAATTGGGATGGAGCACCTATTGTAGAATAAGAAAATGATGGTCTAGGCGGTCTATTAAAAACTCGAGGTCTAAATTCTCCTTGGGATGCCATGAATTGTCCCATAGGTTTAACCTTCTTTGACGGTCCTCTTTCAAATTCTTGCGTTCTTCTCCTTTGCCTCTGATCCTCCATCTTCTGTGCAAAAGCTTGTATCCTGGCTATATCCATGTCTCTATTCAAAGAAGCAATAGTACAATCCCTAACCAAATATGGATCCAATCTATCCACATACCGATGAACTCTATCGTCCATAGTAGCTACTACATTAGGAGAGTACCTGGACAAAGAGTTAAACCGAAGACTGTACTCTCTGACACTCATATTACATTGACGAAGATTTAAGAACTGGTCTGCACGAGCATCTAGGATCTCATATAAAAGGTAATGATCAAGGAATACTGCTTTGAATTCTTTCCAACTAGCTGGAAGTGCACCGATACCCCTAGATCGTTTCCAATCTTCATACCATAATATAGCCTCTCCTTTTAATCTATATGCTGCAAGCTCAACTGTTTCTGTACTAGATACATACATAACATCTAAAGCCCTTTGAATTTGGTCCATGAAGTCTTGTGGGTCTTCATTAAGATCTGACTTGGTGAATGTGGAAGGGTCTAATTTAAGAAAATCCTGTGTTTACCGACTAGCTGCCCTATCCGCACCGTCATTACTTGTAGTTGGACCAGCTTGTCCTTGATTTTGTACAACAACTATACGAGTCAACATTTGCACCACATTCCTTAAATCCTGCTCAGTAGCATTAACAGGTGGTTCTGGGGGTACTCCACTCCTTCCTGGCTCTCCGGGAAGTGAAAGAATAGAAGAAGCCCGCGATGCAAACTTGTCTTCAGCCTCACCTTGATTAGCTTGTTTAGATGGTGATTTACTGGTTCCTTCTCCGGTAATCCTGTCTAGCTTCTTACTTTTACCCTTGTTTCTCCTTGTAAACGACATTTTGCAATACTGAGGAAACCAAAAAAAACATAAAATAAATTCAGTGGTTAAATATGACTCCATCTACAACTTTGGCTCTATTACACGATCTAGGAAATGAAGAAAAGAAACAACTCCTAAATGTCCTGTAGCCTCCTACGTATAGATGTAGTGCACAATACATCCATAAGTAAGACGCTACTCCTACACGGCTTTGTAGACACCCTAGGACGACCCGCTCTGATACCACTTTTGTCACGCCTCAAATTCCATTGGGGCGGACAGGCACCCGTAGCAGTAACGACCCGAGAGAACCAACCTATGACCATGTACATTCATATGCATGCCATTAAGTGAACAAAAATTCTGCCACATACAGATATAATATATCGACGACGAAAGTCATGTAAAGACGTTGGGGCCACAACGTCTAAAAGAAAATACACTTCTACATTTGACTTTAGCTCACCAATAGCCTGTAGATGACCCGTACCCTACTGTGAAGGTCTACTAGCTCCTATGCCTGCAACAGGTAAGGTAGGTCCCCCAAGGGACGTCAGTACGAAAGAATGTACTGAGTATGTAAGACTATAAATAACTGTATGAAATATAGGAACTCAAATGGAATCAAATACAAGTGAATAGATAATACTGATATACCACCATACTATATATGTGGAACCATGTACATTACATTCATTTCTTTCCTTTTACCTTTACATCAATATACATCATACAATGCCCGAAACCAACTGATCAGTGGTAAATAACATTGGGATCGGCTCGAGCTAGGCTTATGCCCCCAGAGCTACCACCCATAAATTAATAAATCAGGTTTGGCTTGAGCTAGGTTTTCACCCCCAAAGCTACCCCCTGCATCCAATAATCAATTGGGATCGGCTCGAGCTAGGTTTTCGCCCCCAGAGCTACCACCCGTACTCAACCAAATATGCATTACTTTATTTCTTTAATTTTTGTGAGATTTTTACATCGGTGGTCATAACATTATTGGAGCTTTGGAACAATAGTCAACAAATAAGAAACATGTGAATGACAATTGCCAACAAACTTGAAATGAGATACTTTAAAACATCTCGGAGTGGAAACAAGTTCGGTAACGATGTGAACAATAGGTACGACCAAAGGATACAAAAAAGAGTAACTTTACATACCTTATCTTTCCAACAAGTAACTACAACAATTCAACTCTTCCTTAAAGCGTTACTCTACAATATGAATACATAATGGAGCTCACATTAAAAACCAATTACATTACAAGTTCACAAGGCGATAATTAGCTACTTGACGGGAAGTAAAAACTGTCCAACATCCCAAACACATGGTATATCATTCCACCTTCCTTTCTACTGCCATATAACTTCATTCCACCCTCCCATAACTTACTGCCTTACCAAGACAACACCACTAAAACAGTTCACAAACCAACATAGACGTCACAAACCGACAAGATTTTCCACCAAGTGCATACTTCACATTTTTACCTCAATGCAACTCCACATATTTATTCCATCAAGTCACATAAATACCTTACACAATAATATACCAAAAAACAGTCCACACAGTTTCAGGATTCACTTTAACATAACAAGAAAGTATTCTCCTTTCACTACGTCAAACGTTCCATGCACAATTACGTATAAATATTTCCACAAGGAGTAACAAATTAGGTACAACACCACACTTAAATATACTGAAATTTCATCCATCTAATTCAATTCCTTCAAGACATTAAGTCCCTTTTCAAGTTTAAACCACATAAAGGGCAAATCCTTTAGCGATTAAGCAAAAGTGGACTGCTATAAATAAAGTGGACTGCTCAACACTTTTTAAACATAACCAACATGATATACACAACCTCTTATGCATATAATAAATTAATCTATAAGGGTAAACACTTACCAAGGCTTGCAAGTGGAAGATTTTTCCAAAAATCCTTAGAGAAAATTAGGGTGGCTAGGGTTTTTTGAGAGAGGAGAAATGTTGATTGAAAATCTAATTTTTTGCAAGTGTATTGTGTGGAAAATGAGTTGAATTTCATCCTTATAAAGTCCCTTTTCCACCACCTCTCTAGGGTCTTCCTTAGCCAATTATTTGGTCAAAAAGTCCAAGTAAACTTGGTCCATTTTTAAATGGACCATCTCCTTTTTGGGCTCATGTCTTTTTACTTAATTTTGGGTCTCAATTAGGTCCATAAACATAATATTAATTCAGCCTAATAAATTTAGTGGGTAATACACCAACTATCTCAAGTTTAAATAATTCCATAAATATTAAGGTAGTCAAATAAGTTCGGAAATGTACGGGGTGTTACATATACTAAGCATCCGGATAAGTCTGTTGAAAGGAATTCCAATCTCTTATATTTAATTCATACAGATATTTGTGCTATGAAGTCAACACCATCTCGTGGTGGGAAAAAGTATTTCATAACTTTTATTATGATTGCACTAGATATTGTTATGTTTATTTGGTGAATAGTATGGACGAAGCAATAGAAGCGTTTAGGCAATATAAAACTGAAGTTGAAAATCAGTTGGATAAAAAGATTCAAATGATAAGAAGTGATAGGGGTGGAGAGTATGAATCTTCTTTTGCAGAGATATATTTGAGAAATGGAATTGTCCATAAACTACTGCCTCGTACTCACCTCAACCAAATGAAATTCGAAAAGAAAAAATTGAACGTTGAAGAAAATGATGAATGCCTTACTTATTCAGGTTTACCGAAAAACTTGTGGGGGGAAGCTATCCTTTCAGCAAATTGAATACTTAATAGAGTGCCTCATATCAAGACACAATTTATTCCATATGAAAAATAGAAAGGAAGAAAACCCAACTTGAAATATTTCAAAGTGTGGAGGTCTCTAGCCAAAGTCCAAATTCCTATACCCAAAAGGATGAAGATAAAACCAAAGATTGTAGACTGTATTTTCATCGGATATGCTACAAATCATAAAATATGTTGATTTTTAGTTCATAAATTCAAACATCCGAATATCCATGATAATACGATAATTAAATCAGATAATGCTGAGTTCTTTGAACACATTTATCTATATAAAACTAAACATGAGTTGTCTAGTGAAGGGTCTAAATGACCTAGGGATGAACCAAAGGAGAATGTACCTAATGAAGAGAATCCAAGGCATAGTAAACTTCAAAGGACGTTGACTTTGTTCAGATAAGATTTTGTAACATTTTTCTTGAAAATGAACCTCAAACATTCAAAGAAGTGATATCATCTGCTGACTCATCCTTTTGGAAAGAGGCTGTCAATAGTAAGATTGATTCAATCTTGAGCAACCATATTTGGGAGTTGGTTGATCTTCCTTCAGGAAATAAGCCTTTAAGTTCTAAATGAATCTTCAAAAGAAAAATGAAAGTTGATGGTACTATTGACAAATCCAAGGTAAGACTTGTTGTAAAAGGCGTTAGACAAAAAGAAGGCCTTGATTATTTTGACACATACTCGCCAGTAACAAGGATAATGTCTATTCGAATGTTGGTTATATTAGCGGCGGTATATGGTCTTGAAATTCATCAAATAGATATGAAAACAACTTTCTTAAATGGAGAATTGGAGAAAGAAATTTACATGAAACAGTCCACGGGTTTTTGCTTCTATGTAAAGAAAGAAAAGTGTGCAAACTTGTTAAGTCAGTCTATGGACTAAAGCAAGCATCCAAACAGTGACATGTAAAATTTGACCAAACCATGTTGACAAATGGATTTAAGATTAATAAGTGTTACAAATGTGTTTACATTAAAGACACTTCAAATCACAAATTCATTGTTTGTTTGTATGTGGATGACCTATTGATCATCAGTAGAGACATTTTCTGACATAAATGCTACTAAACAAATGCTAGAAAGCAAATTTGATATGAAAGACCTTGGAGTTACTGATGTGATCTTAGGGATAAGAATTCATAGAACTCCACAAGGGTTAGCGTTGTCACAGTCTCATTATATTGAAAAGGTACTTGACAAGTTCAAGTAGTTAGATTTCAATATTGCCAAGACTCCATTAGATGTGAGCTTTGCACTTCAAAAAAATGAAGGTAAAAGTGACTCACAATTGAACTATGCAAGAGTGTTGGGAAGTTTGATGTATATCATAAATTGTACGCGACCAGATATAACATGTGCTATTAGTAAATTGAGTCGGTACACGAGTAATCCCAATCAAACTCATTGATGGCAATGAAAAGAGTTTTGGGGTATCTAAACATACTCAAGACTTTGCTTTGCATTATAACAAATATCCTGCGATAATTGAAGGATATAGTGATCCAAATTGGATCACTGGATCAAATAAAGTAAAATCCAAGAATAGATATGTATTTACTTTTGGTGGAGGAGCGGTCTCTTGAAAACCATCCAAACAGACATGTATTGCCCGCTCTACAATGGAATCTAAATTTATTGTCACGACCCGAAATCTCATTCGGGCCGGACTGGCACCCGAAGCTGATATGGCCCGAGAGAACCAATCTTTGCTCATGAACCTTCGTATGTATATCTTCGTATGAATCTTATTATACCCCATGCAACTATGCGGAAGACATGAATATGGAAACGTATGCCATAAATATATTTACAAACTTGGCTGTTGGAGCCATTACGTCGAACTGAATGTACATATCTTACATTCACATACCCACATATGTCTACAAAAGCCTCTACCAGATGCATCTACAAGACCAACTTAAAGTCGGGACAAGTCCCCGCCTTATACAATATTTACAATGTCAAAACAAATGTACAACTATGACCCAGAAAGCTCCGAACCAAGTGGAGCTCACCAAAACTCTGCAAATGATCCACAATCTACTGAGGAGACCTACTAATGCCTGCACCTGCAACATGTAAGGTAAGTTCCCCCGAGGGGGTCAGTATGAAGAATGTATTGAGTATGTAAGGCTCATAAGAAATAGCATCATACATGAGAATGTCAATAGAATAAAATATGAGAGAATAGTCAATGTGGATAAACCATCATTTTAGATAATATCATTTATAATTACTTTCCTTCAAGGGAAATTACCTTCACTCAAGAAACTTGCCTCCAATAAATTCTTCTATATGCAAGAGATTCTTTCTTGCTTCTATGTTCATTACCACTATTATTCATCTACTTGGTTAGTAGGTTGTAAAAGAATAACCTTCATCCACATACATCCACTCTAGGGATGGGGTAACAATATAACATACCTCTACTCTATTGGTGGGTTAACCTACATCCACTCTATTGGTGGTTTAGCATACATACATCCACTCTCATGGTGGGGCAACATACATCCACTCTCATGATGGGGCAGCATACATCCACTCTCCTGGTGGGGTAACATACATCCACTCTCGTGGTGGGGTAACATACATCCACTCTCGTGGTGGGGTAACATACATCCACTCTCGTGGTAGGTTGATAATACTTGGGAGAGATTAATATATTAACTTATGAGAGATTAATACATTAAGGATCATGATAATACATAAGACCGGGCCTCCACCTTTGGTAGGTTAATAATACTTGACATAACATAACATTGAGATTATTCCATATTGAACTTATACCCTCTAGAATGTAATCCATACTTTATGAAACATATAGCAACCATGCGCATTACCTCTTTACAATCTTATACCTTTCACTTAGTTATGAGAGTGACACATTAGAGATCATGACATTAAAGCACACACTTATATACACAGTTCACTTCACTCCTTTAACTCATGAGATTGACATCTTCACTTATGAGGAATAATTATACTACCTTGCACATCACCTCTCTTATTACTCTTGTGAGATTGGTACTTTTACTTATGAAAGAGATTGGTACAAACATAATCATAATATTATTGGACTTTGGAACATGACATGATTGGGAAATGCATTTCAAGAATAAATAGATTCTCTTACATTATTACTTTCTTGAGATAATTCTTTTAGAAATTACCACGTTATGACATCTTTGGAACTTCGATCGATGAATAAGAGATAAGTGAATCATCATTCATCTAAGAGTAGGATACATATGAATAACAACATACATCAACCTGAATTGATATACCTCAAGTCTCTCGAAATTGAAACAAGCCCAATGCTAAGGTGAACAACATGTTGCAGAAGAATACGGAAAAAGAAACCTTACATACCTTGTATTCTCAATACGAATATACAATCTTAGACGTGCATACAATAGTCCCGCTCCTTCCTTATGTTTCACTCTACAAAACAAGTACATAACGGAACCAACATTAACCACCAACTACCTTACAATGGCATATAACGACAATAAGTTACATGTTTGGCTTTAACATGTCATTTCCCCCTTGACCATACCATTGATGAAATCATCATACCAATAATCCCACAATATTCCCAAAATTGACCAAAATATCATAAACCATTAGCATGTCACACCAAGTTCATACTTTCCACTCTTCATCACCACAACATCACAATTATTCCATCAAATTACTTCAATACACCTCACAACAACAAATCGGCCAAAATCCCATAATTTACACTTATAGAAAAATAACAAGTTTAGGACCATAATCACACCATACATAATGTTATTTCATCCATACCATGCTCTTTCATCAAGCCCACAAGTCATATTTCAAGTTACAATTCCATGGATAACATATCTTTTAGCAAAAACACCAAGTGTCATATTCAACACTTTCAAGCATAACCAACATGATTTACATACTCTCCCATACATATAATATATTAATCCATAAGAATAATCACTTACCCAAGCTTGAAAAATGATGATCTTGCTCCAAAAGTTGGCTTTGAACTCTTAAGTTTTGAAAGAAAATAAGTTGAGAAATATCTAGAAAGCATGAGAGTTTCCAAGTGAATAAAATCAGATTTTTTGCCCCTTTTTATAGGCCTTTAATTCCATCCTTAGCCACTCTTGTGGCATTTAATGTTGTTTCTAGAAGTTCAAGGCAAGAATGGGTCATTTGACCCATTTTTGGCCCATGTCTTCTTCTCATTTTGGGCCCTTTTTGAGCCCAAGTCACTTTACCCAATAAAATCGATAATTTCTCATGTTTAACTCATTTCATACGCGTTACGATGATATTTCCACTCACGGGATTCATACTCGTGGCCTCAATCCCAAAAACAAGCAATTCTAGCCACGTATAACCTATTTTGACCGAAAGGATAAAATTGTCATTTTGATGCCAAATTCATTGACTAGTAATTTTACCATACCAATATAATACTTCACTCATTTCATGTATATGCTCATGTTTGTAGAAGGAACGTGGCAAAAATCGGTCCGGTACGTCCCCGGACACCCTTGGGACTTAAGAAAATTTCCAACTTTGAAAAATGGCCAAAACCAGCCTGGCACGCCCTTGGACGCGCCAGCTTGCTTCCTCTGGGCTAAAAATTTTGGCCAGAGCGGCCTGTCACGCCCTCTGCCGCGCCCCACTCCAATTTTTTTCAAATTTTTGTTTCTTCGACTTTTCTTCGCGGATTTGGTTAGATACTTCAAGTCCTATTCTTTACCTTACTTCTTAACTTTAATATACCTTGTTTGGAGGTTCTTTAAGCCTCATTTTGAACCCCACAAATGCTCTACAAAAATCAGAAAATACTTCCTACGAAGGGCTAATCACATGTACGAGGCCAAATTGAAATTTTTCTCATCACTAACATTACAAACTACTTACTCATGGTATCTCGACACCTAAGTAACCATTGTTCAACGTCGTCACATAGGGTTGGGAGTATACGGGGTGTTACATTTATCGCGTTAGATAAAGCTGGCGAAGAAGCTGAATCGGTCCAAAATTTCTTGAAAGATATTCCTTACTGACCCAAATCTTTGGCACCAATATGCATACACTGTGATAGTCAAGCTGCAATAGGCAGGGCAGGGAGCATGATGTATAACGGTAAATCTCATCATATAAGTCAGAGACATAATACCGTTAGAGAACTTCTCTCTAGTAGAATTATCATGATTGACTATGTGAAGTCAAAGGATAATGTGTCGGATCCACTTACAAAAGGTCTAACTAGAGATTAAGTTGAGAGACCATCGAAGGGAATGAGTTTATGGCCTAGGATAAGTCATCACGACGGTAACTCCACCTAGCAGACTGGAGATCCCAATAGCTAGGTTCAAGGAGATCAAATAAAGTTGTGATTGACGGTCCAATACTGTCAATTAACTCAATATGTTCTCATGATGAAGACAAAGTTCCGAAAACAAGAATAAGGCTTATGGTTTGAAGCTTTTTAATGATTTCTAAGATTAGCAGGTTTGACCAAATAGTTTGATCTGTAGGATTAAACGTTTAGGAATCACTTATGTGAGGGTGAAGTGGAAGCCGTTTCAAGGAGAATGATAGTGAAGGATTATTCTCTATGCTCTCATGAAATCGAGTGGTGTTCATAGCTGAAATAAATAAAATCATGAGAACCATAAATAGTAAAAGGCTGGTTGTGTGACTTATGTTATCTAGGTGTACACTAAAGTTCGACGGTTCAAAGATATCACATCTACCGATTGATAGAGTGCATTCGATACAAGTTTACTACGAAGAGTTTAAAGAGAAACCTACTTATCTAGATGCAATTAGTCTTTTCTTGTAGATCACACACTTGTTCGTATATTTTTTTTGATGAAATAGCCATTCTCCATTCATGTGGGGATTGTTGGGTTGTAAGTAATGAAAGTGAATGAAAAATGGAGGGAAAGTGAAAATGTGTGTTCACTTTATAAAAAGTGTGTTCTCCCACATTGGTGGGAGAAAGGAAAATCCTTTTGCTTAAATATAGAAGCATTTCTTCATATGGATAGTGAGGCAAGAAGAAGACAAGCCTTATGCCTTCGCCATCGTCGCTTGCTCGACTCGACTTTGGCTTTGGCTTCGAATTTAGATTTGGATTTGTCAAATGATCGAGAGACTATCTTTTTGGACAAAATTCATTTGAAGTTTGAGAGTTAATGATCTAAAAATCTAATCTAAAATTTCTCCATTTGCGGACGCACACGAGCATGTACGGACGCATGTCACAACGCACCTTGAAGGGACGCGACCCTTCGAGGCACTGTTTGAAAACAGAAATAGGATCTGCAGGAGCAGGTTGCCATCTACGGGCGCAGATGAGATTCATAGGTGAGAAAAAAACTTTCTGTTCTGGGTTAGAATGCGACCTGCGGACGCAGGTCTCCATCTGCGACCTCATGTAGGGTCCACAGGTAGTCCCAACGTTTCAAAAAGTTGCACCTTTTCATGAACCATTATTTCTTTTATGAAGCAACACCTTTTGGCTATAAATACCTGACTTTTCCTCAGGTATTAATACAAAAATTTTGAAGTGAATAAACTCTTCTTCTTCCTAAAAACTCAAGTATGATTTTCAAATCGTTGAGTGACTTCGTAGTTCGGCAAATTTGAGGTACCACTATTTGCTGAAGTGAATCATTTTATCCTGGAAGGATATATATTCCATTAACCTCGGGTACTTGAGGGGAATAATTTCCTTAAGGACACACCGTGAATTCGGTGGGCTTGATTTTTTCTTTCTTCATCTCTTTCTTATGGTTTTTCTATTTTTCCAGAATGTAGTTTGAACTTCTTTGTTGTTCTTGAAATCGTTGTTGAAGTTCATGTTGTAAATACAGATTGTACTCAGAAAACAACATAAAGTAGTATAAAGTTGTATAAAAAGGTATAAAGTTTGTATCGCGTAAAAATGAGGCTATGCGGATGTAATTAATTTTATGGGCTTTGTAAATATAAATATTTTTTTAAAAAGGTATATTTTTGAATTTTTTCCTTGATATTCTGAGTGGTGTGGATAGAATTGGACGGGAACATCCGAACGAGACTACTATTTATTAAATTTGAGGAAGATTGTAGGTAATTTGGACTGGTTCAAAATCAATGGTCAGACCTAGAGAACACCAAGTAATGTGATGTGTGTATATCTATATTGTGTCTATCATGATATACTACATTTAGATTTCGTGGATTATTAGATATACATAAAATAAATGGATATACAAGATGATATACATAATGATTCGGATATACACAGGTGATACATGCATGGAGTCATCTTTAAACATAACCTTGAGTTCTCAATCGAAAATTCGCTTCAAATCGCCTTCAAACACCTTCCAAATTTATATCCAAACTCTTTAAGATGTTTCCAACAAACCCGATAACACTCAATCAAAACAAATCACAAATGCGTAGATTAAAAAACTTCAAACCATGCTTTCATATCATAAGCAAAGTCACCGAAGGACTAGAATAAAAGGATCTGGAATAAGAGGGATGTTGTTCAGCCATGGCTTTTATACTTATTGGGGCCCTGACACTCAAAATAGGGCATGCGAAGTAAGGTACAATAGGCACAAATACTTCATATATAAAACACCTAGAGAATGGATAGATGATCGTTCTGGCATAGACATAACATGACATGAGTTCGAGATATATCATAGTGTATGAGTTTTATGATATTTTCAGATCATTCATCAAATTACTTCTCCCTAAATATATTCTTCTTCGGCGCTGTTTGGTCCTTGGGTTGCATATTGTGAAAAGAAAATCCATGCATTGTTCTAGTGAGGTTGGTTGGATCAAGACTCCCCTAAAAATTTAAATCTAAAGCTGATAACGTTGATTAGATGGTTGACTCAAAAGAGTGAGCTATTAACCCAAAAATAAATAAATAAACGAATAAATAAATAAATAATTCAAATCTCAGTTGATGGATTTTGAGTAACAAATATAGTATTGCAGATAAAAGAGCATGTGCGTTGGCTATAGTTTACCATTTTTCTTCACTTAAATTGTCAAAAAATCCAACAAAATATTAAAGTTGTGCTAAAAAAAAAGTTCAAATGAAACATATTATCAAATAACATTTATAAAAATATGTTTAAATTGTGATTGGATCTAGAATGTATAACCAACAATATTGCAGTGGAGTGGTGAGTATTGGTTGTTGTCTTTGTTAGGAAGTATTTTACCTCTTAATATGAGACTTTTTGGTGTGAATTCAAATTTAGTCAATCTTCACTACGAATACTGGACATCGATGAAAATAAAAAAAATCCAGAACGTACGAACCATATCACTAACACACTAACCAAAAAATGAAAAAAGATTTCTTTAAATAAAATATACTACCTATTTTTAGTAAATCTGACACGATTCTGCCAGATAAGTGGACAGCATGTGTTCGCTAATCCTTCACATTTCACTTTCCACTCTATTTCAGCTTCTTCTTTCTTTATTTTTCTACTTTAAAAGTCTTCTTCTAGTTGACTCCTAATTAGTGCAAAGCTTAATTTGGTATCAAAGATTATATCATTCAATGGCATATGCTATAAAATACTTTGAATTGAATACAGGAGCTAAGATTCCATCAGTTGGTTTAGGTACCTTTCAGTCCCATCCTGGTGTTGTTGGCCAAGCTGTTGAGACTGCTATCAAGGTTTTTTTTCTCTCTCTGGCATTCAGTTTGGTCAGTTTGTTTCAATTTTTATTAGTTTATCTTGGTTAAATCATAAGTTGAAAGGTGAGAATGTATATTTATTAACTATAGTTGGATTGGTGTGAACACCGGATACGAATAAATTTTTACCTTCCATACCAAAATTTAATTTACTAAATTATAGTAAAGTTTATGTAAATATAAGTTGGATTGGTGTAATATAAGTTGGATTGGTGTGAACCACTGGCGGAGCCAGAAATTTCGTCAAAAGTGTTCAAATTTTAAGGGAGTGAATTTATTTTTTTTAGCTGAATGGGTGCACAAAACTATGTTTTTTTTAACTGATGAGTGGGTGCTTAATTAAATCATATGAAAACTTATAATTATAAAACTATCAACGATATAAATCAAAACTAATAGAGAAAAATCAACGAAATAATTTTAGCTACTGATTGAGTTATATGCAGAATAACATACATCAAAACTAATGTAAAGAAATTAAAAAAAAGATTAATCATGCATGCAACAAAAAATTAGTAACTACTCCTTTAAATAAATACAGTAAAATAAAAAGTCATACGCCTATAAAAAAAAAAAAGAATAGGAAATATTTTCTCTAGACTATATTAAGTGAATGATTGAGGTATGACACACCTTTTAAGAAAAATATTTAAGGACATACTCCCTCCATTTCATTTTAGTTGGCCCTTGTTGATTGACGTTTTTCTCAAAAAAAATATTTTTTAGGGTCAATCTTTACTAAATTAGCCTTATTAATTATGTTTTGAAAATATATATTTGAATTTTATACACTTTATGTAGTTATTTAATGATAGAGGTAGTATTGAAAGAACATGATACATTTTTCTTGATTTCATAAATTGGACAACTAAATTGAAATAAATATTTTTAGTATGAGGGCTAACGTAACTAAAATGAAAAGGAGTAAATCAAAAACTATTTTTCACTATTATCCTTTTAATTATTTTCAAACTAATTTTCCTAGAAAATGTAAAGTAGTTAAGAAAAATAAAGGGAAATATGAAAAAAAAAAAATCCTATCAATTTTCTTGAAATTTAAGAAATTCACTTATTTTGAACTATAAAAAAAGTTTCTAACAATTCGCAATAAAAGACTGTGTGCCTTGTTATAGAATATTTTAATGTGAATTTCATTCGGAAGTGTTTGAATAACTTGGGTTAAGAGGTGTGAATTTTATTATGTTAATAAATTCTTGAAACTTGAAAGAAGCGTGATAAGTGTAAACAAAATTAAGATACGGTCATAGACTCATTGGGCGACATATTGTTAAAATGACAAGATTTGTTAAAAGAATTATCAATAGGATTCGAACCCCAGACGTTGGCAGCTTAAATGAATATATCTATATAATAGAGAATATTTTACCTCTATGCACAGTATAATTTTTCGACGAAGGGTGTTCGGCTGACAACCCTTACTTGGCTATAGCTCCGCCCATGGTGTGAACTTTGGATGCGAATAAATTTTTCCCTTCCGTACCAAAATTTAATTTACTAAATTATTGTAGTAAAGTTTATGTAAAATACACGTCATGTAGTACCTTTTGTTTTTTGTTCTGTATGTGTACCGGGTGTGAGTAAGCAGAGCCAAAGTCAAAGTCAGATTTAAAGCTTGTGGGTTTGAGATTCTATCTAGTTCTTCTAAAATAGTAGGTTCCAAATTAATAATGGGTACATATTTAATGTATATTTTAAGACAAATACAGAGTTTGAATTAAAGTTACTGGGTTCAGTCGAATCCATAACTCTGTAACTGAAACTCAAGCTCCGCCACCGTGATAAGTAGACTAGCTAGCTCCCAATGCCAATGGTACCACATTCAACTATAAAATTTTCCCTCCGTTCCTTTTTAGTTGTCACGTTTTATTTTTTTAGAGTTAATCTGACTAATTTTTAAAGTTAAATTAGATTATATTTTCGATATTTTAAAATTAAAATTTAGATATTCAAAAACTATACGGTAGGTATTTTAAATTATAATTTTTCTCATATCAATATGATGAAAAAATACATTTTGAAATGTTGATCAAAGTTTATATCGTTTGACTCTTTAAAAGGAAACTATGAAAACTAAAACGCCGACCCCAGTGTGGAAAAATTGGAGGAAATTTGTTCAATATTTGGTAGGTGCTAGAATTGTTATGCAGGATTATAGATACAGGTCGCATATCTATAATCTTGCATTTTATGCATTTTGGGTAGCAAGGGATGATTGTCTGGGGCAAGAATATTAGAGCTGTGTCATTTGTGGTATTTTCTACACTTTTCAGAGTTGATTATTCACTTCTCATTAATGCAATACAGGTTGGATATCGTCATATTGATTGTGCTCAAGTTTATGGCAACGAAAAAGAGGTAATTTGATTTAAGGATGAAGCAAATATAGGCTTTCATACCATAGATAAATATCTCTTGCATTAAACATGTTACTACAACTGAACAATGTTAATCTGTCATTTGGCAACACACAAATTACACGATGCAAAGTGGTACATCGAAGGGTGTGTTTGGTATGAAGGAAAATGTTTTCCATGTAAAATGTTTTTCTAGAAAATGTTTTCATAGAAAACAAGTCGGTTTCTTACTTAGTTTCTCATGTTTGGTTGGTGAGTGCAAAATATTTTCCAGAAAATATTTTCTAGTGTTTGGTTGATGAATGAAAAATATTTTCCAGAAACTATCTTTTAGTGTTTGACTAAAGAGTAAAAATTACTATTTAGGAAAATAGTTTCTGACCCTTGAATCAACCCAAAAGACCAAATCCAAGACCTAACCCCGACACCCAAATCAGGACCCGACTCCGACACCTGACCCAGACTCCAAACCTGGTAATCTAACCCGTCAGTCGAACAAGGACCCGACCCCGACACCTGAGAATTGACCCCAGAACCGATCCCGACATCCAACCCGGAACCCAACCCCGACACCCAATCGGGACCCTACTGTGACACCCGACCCGAGACTCGACCTTAACTCCAGACTAGGTAATCGACCCCGACAGCCGAATCGGGACCTGACCCTGACACCCGACCCGAAACCCAACCCCGACACCCGACACCGATAGCCGACCTAGGATCCGACCCCGACTCCCGACCCGAGACCCTACCTTGACTCAAGACCCGACTTCGATATCCGACCTGGCCCTGACTCTCGACACAGGTCTCGAACCCTGCACCCGACCCAAGACCCGACCCTAACTCTCTACCCGAGACCTGGCCTCGAAACCCAAACTGAGAAACGACCCCGACTCCCGACCCGAGACCCAAGACCAGACCTCGGTACCCAACTCGAAACCCGACCCCAACTCCCGACCCGAGACCTGACCCCCTCACCCGACCCGAGACTCAATCTCGGCTCTCGACCCGAGACCCAACCCCGGCTCTCGACCTGAGACCCTACCTCGACATTTGACCCGAGACTCGATACCCAACCTCGACACCCGACCCGAGACACGACCCCAACTCTCAACCCGAGACCCGACCCCTAGACCTGACCCCGACTCCCGACCCGAAACTCGACCTCGACTCGAGACCCAACTCCAACACCCGACCCGAGACCCGACCCTGACTCTTGACCTGAGACCCGACCCCGACCCCGATCTCGACTCTCGATCTGAGATCCGACCCGGGTACAGAACTTGGCACCCGACCGAAGACCAGACCCCGACTCTCGACCCGAGACCTGACCTCAGCATTCGACCCTAGACTTGAGACCCAACCTCGACACCCGACCGGAGACCTAACCTCGACACCCGACCCGAGACACGACCTCGACCCTCGATCCGAGACACGACTCCAACACCAACCCCGAACCTGATTATCGACCCCAACACCCAACCTAAAACCCAGCCTCGATTCCCAACCCGAGACCCACGACCCGACCCCGACTCCCAACCCGACACCCGACCCACGACCCGACTGCGACTCCTATCTTGAGACCCGACCCCGACTCCCGAGTCGAGAATCGGGAGTCAGGGTTGGGTGTCGGATCCCGGGTTAGTTTCGGGAATCGATACCCGAGACCTGGGTTAGTGTGTAAAGTTGATGTGTGAGGGTGAAAGAGAGTTTTGGAAAATGTTTTCATTACTTTTTGAAGGAAAGTCATTTTTCTTAAATTTGAGGAGAATAAGTTGATTTGGAAAATATTTTCCAAAACATTTAAGCCAACTAAACATGAGAAAATTGGAAATCATACCAAACACACTCGAAATGTCTGCTTTCGCCAAGATGTCCTTATCGAAATGTCTGTTTTCACCAAAGATGTCCTTAAGTTATCGCTTACCCCTTCACGTATCCTGTTACATGTTCCTCAAATGTTGGTGCTGTGGTGCAAGGTGAACTTTCATGAGTTTATCTGGGATCTCAGATGTCAGCACACAATATAATCTGTAAAATCATAATGAGATATCAGCATTTTAATTGTCATGTTGGCTTCGGTAACTAGTAGACATGCCATTTTTTTTTTCTAGCTGTGTCTAATATTTGTATCCTGTCAAAACTTTATTGACATCTTAACCTTCAAAGCTTCAAAACATATGCCAGACTAACAATTTATTGTTGAAACTTGAAGGTGTTACCTCTATTGACTATGTCTCCATTTCTTTAGATCGGTGAGGTTCTGAAGAAGCTGCTCGAAGATGGTGTTGTCAAGAGGGAAGATCTCTTTATTACATCCAAACTCTGGTAATCAAGATTCGAACAAATTGACAAACTGTTTCTCACCCTAAATATAACAGTGTCACATTTCTGTCCTTTTGGAAGTTGACTTCTTGAATGTTTGGGATCTCATCAGTTATTAACAATCCTTCTTTCATTCGGCATTGTTGACACTTTTGATGTATGCTTACACTTCTTAATATTAGATACTACCCTAAGCTTCCTTTTAATTCGTAACTAATAGGGTCTTTTAATTCCTTTCATTTATATGCAAATGGCCATTCCTTGTTTTATGTCAAATGCGTGGCATAGTTGATTCAGATGACGTGCATTCAAGCAATTGGAAAGTTGGTGTCTCTGGTTCTTTTCAATTTACCTTTTATCCTTTGTGTTAAGAGATATTCATCGATTTTGATATATGAACTTGTGTAGGTGCACTGATCATGCACCTGAAGATGTACCGGTGGCATTTAAGAAAACTCTAGATGATCTGCAACTTGACTACATTGATCTGTATCTTGTAAGTACTATTAATTGGCACCATACTTCTTGTGTCTTATAATAGAATTCTCATCAAAATATGAGTTGTTAAATTTCTGATAGACTTACATTTTCGTTTCCCTATTTGATTCATCTTTTTTGAAGATTCACTGGCCTGTCCGGATGAAGAATGCTGCGGATAGCTTTAAACCTGAAAATCTAATTCCAGCAGATATTCCTAGCACATGGCAAGCAATGGAGAAACTTTATGATTCTGGAAAGGCTAGAGCTATCGGTGTTAGCAATTTCTCTACTAAAAAATTGGGAGATCTTCTCGAATTAGCTCGTGTTCCTCCTGCTGTTAACCAAGTGGAATGCCATCCTACATGTCAGCGGACGAAATTGAAGGAACTCTGCATATCCAGGGGAGTACACCTCTCTGTGAGCTCACTAACTAAAAGCACTTCCAAATTTGCACAAATTTTTTAGTCCATTTCTCAGGCGCAAATTCTTGCACTGATGCTTATGTCCGCTAATTTCAGTTGTTTAATGTGTTTATTTTGTTTAGGGATATTCACCGCTCGGTTCTCCTGGTTTTGTATTGCTCAAGGGAGATGAGATTCTGAAGCAACCTGTTGTAATCTCAGTTGCTGAGAAATTAGGAAAGACTCCAGCTCAGGTTTGTCTTCGTTGGGGCATACAGATGGGTCATAGTGTACTTCCTAAAAGCATACATGAATCCAGGATCAAAGAGAATTTCGATATTTTTGACTGGTCCATACCCGATGACTTGTTCACCAAGTTCTCCGAAATTGTGCAGGTGAGTTGTTTATGTTTCCCTTCTAATCCCTTTGTACTGTAAAAAAAATTTTTGATGCGGATTCAGCTTGTTGAACTTTATGGGTTCTGACGTATAGGACAGTAACCTCAAGTGTTAGTAACTGAATTCTAAACTTAATTTTTTATAAATATTAATGGATTTTTAACACGTAAATGAGGATTGTGCCAAAACTGTAGGTCCTGCTGAACCCATAACTTAAAGCCTACATCTGTCCCTGAATTTGATTTGGCTTAGTACACGGCCTTCCCTCTCCCAATAACAACATACCCGTGAAATCCCAGGCTCATTTCCCAGGCTCGGGCAGGGGTCAAGCCACCCCAGTTGATCCTCGGCCGGTCATACGAAGTCTTCTTCCCTTCCCTCTTGATCTCCAAGTCCATCGCCAAGAGCTTATGTTGGATAGTAAGATTCTCACTCGGGATAACCTTGCAGTCGTTACAAAGGCCTCTATCAACCTTCCTAGGAGTAAGTAATCTATCTGAGTTCTGGCCACCGCACTACGATAGGTAACCAAGTGAGCCCGAATTAGCTATCGCCAACTCAAAGGCTTTACCAAAGAGAAACTGCCCCACCATTGCCCCTAATTCCTTTATAGTATATTTGCTGCTGAAAAAATGAATTAAACTTTGATGGTTGAAGATTTTATGTGTAAATGCATTTACCAGATATATTTACTGGATATAATGTAACTGGATTCTTATCGGTAGTTATTTTTGAATTTGTGCAGGCAAGCGTGTTTAGAGTCACTCCATTTGCGAAAACTCTTGCAGAGATATTGGATGGTGAGTTCTAGAGTTGCACATAAAAAAAAAAAAAAGACAATGACTAGAAATCCATTTCATTTTCGGAGAATCTACCGTTAATATTTTTCATTTGATTTGCTGTGGACATGCTTGGTGATCATATTTAAGGGTCAATTTCAACTTTATATTGTAGTGGCATTACATCTTTGTACTTTGAGTAGTATAATGATTCATGAATATATTATTGTTGCATTACTGCTTTTAATTTGTTTCTGTGGGAGAAGTTAAATTTTCCATGGGAATAATTCATATGATGATCTGGACCATATTCCATTCTATTCCTCTTACTCCCATTTGCACCTTCTGCTTCAGCTGTAACCAAACCAAAAAATAAATAAATTAATATACGAATTTATGGTATTAATTAACTTGTAACATATGTGTGTGAAAGGTAAATCAAAGAAAAAAGTATAAATTGTAAGTACTTGTAAAGTTTTGATAATTGACAAGAGGCCATGGAACAAGTAAGCATAGCTAGTTGAAAAAATGCTTCAAAAAAGTTCAACTTGCAAGAGGACTTTTTGTGGATAAAGTCACATGTGTAAAAATAAAGGAACGAAAGTTTGTTATGTGCTGAAAAGAAGAGTTAGTCTTTAACTACAACACTCAAGAAGAGAGTTCAAGAAACATGACAGTCCTTATGGAGTTAAAAGTCTGCGTGATTGTAAAGATCAATTGGAGTTATAAATATTCAAGGATTTTCAAAACGAGATGTATACACTTATACTGAGAGGAAAAAAGGTAGAACACGAGCAAATAAGCAAGAATAATATTTTAAAATGTTCTGCCTAGATATCCAAGTGTTGCCAGTACGAAGAATCAGATTGAAGAACAAAATTCATAGGACTATATTTTACAATTCTTGAGTCTAGTTTTGAGTGTTGTTAAATCGAGTTGTAATTTTCATACTTTGTTAGAACCAGTATGTTATAAATTGATTTAGGAGTTTAGTCTTCAAGTTGGGATAACTCGAAGACTTGGGAACAAATAGCTTGGGAGGTTTGTGTGTCGTTAGGAATTAGAGTTAGTTTCTAGGGTTGCAAGAGTTTTGTAATCTAAATTGTAACTCGGAGTGGAATTCAACAGTCTGGGGAGATTGTTGAATATTAGGAACTAGAGTTTATAATTCCTTAGGATTACATAGCTTTGTAATTCGTTGTTGAGAGGCTCATTGTGTTTAGTGAAGTTGGGGCAGGGTGTTTTCTACGTAAAATTATCGTGTTCATTAATTATTGTCTTCATTGCTTTCGTTGGAACACGTTAAGCAACCCGTTTCACTCATAGGCAACTCGTAAACACTAGATCGTGTAGAATAACATAGATGCAATACGATTCACTCACCCAAACAATAATTTTAAATTTTGAATTATATGAACACTTCCCTTGTACTATTAAACAGTCTTTGTTTGGATAGTAGAATGCAACCACCACCGTCACCACATGGCAATTTGTCACACAGTTTTTAACTCTTTCAAAATAAAACAAAGGATGAAAATGGGAACCAAAAAGGAAAAAAAAGGATGAAAATGGGAAAGGTGAACTCTCATTTGTGGCATTGCACGAAATGCACGTGTGATGCACACAAAAGCTAATTTTATTGAATATACTTGAAACATCTTATTAAGATTTGACTTTAGGCAGCCCCTGCAATACGTTATGTGATTGTCCCATGCAGCCCGGGAGACGTATATAAAAGAGAGAGAGTAATTTCAGCCAAACTTCCTCTATAACTTAATTAATTCAGCTACATATGCAATATATATTTATATGAAGGATCGGAATTGCATGAAGAAGAATTGAATGGAGGTGTTTAATTGACATGGAGTAACTTGTTGGTGACTTTTTCCACCAGTAAAAATGGCAGCAAAAACATACTTGAAGGTGTTACGGGCTATGCTCGCCCAAGTGAGCTATTGGCTATAATGGGTCCTTCTGCCTCCGAAAAATCTACACTTCTCGACTAATTAGCTGGTATATATATATATACTTGAATGCAGGTATTTCAAAGAGAGAAAGTGATGGTGTTTCGAAGCGAAAACTTGAATGGACACTATTGTTGTTGTGCTTTTGTCATTGGCAACACTCTTTCTTCCATGCCATACTAGTTATTGATTCCACTAGTCCCAGGTTCCATTGCCTATTTCCTCACTGGATTTCCAAATGGATTCGAGCATTTCATCTACTTTGCTCTGGTCCTCTTCACCGGCATGATGATAGTCGAGAGCCTAATGACTAATGTCGCAGCTATTGTATCCAATTTCCTCTTGGGCATTGTGGTAGGCACAGGAATACAAGGACTAATGATATTAAGTGGTGGTTTTTCCCCAAATACCTAACGAGTTGCCTAAAATTGTTTGGAAATGCCCGTTATACTACATTTCGTTTCACAGGTGCATGTTTAAGACAGGGCCAGCTCAACAAATTTGGTGGCCTAAAGCCAAATCTTAATAAGATGTTTCAAATATATTTTATAAAATTAGTTTTTGTGTGCAGCACATATGTATCTCGTGCGACCTACGTGCACCTTATGTGCATTTCATGGGTCATACGTGCATCCCGTTGTCAATTAGTAAAAATATTTAGAATCACATAGATATTATCATTAAACATGTGTGTTATTGTGAGCTATCTTCTAGCTTAATTTAAAAGTATAGCTATATATTATTAAGGCATAATACATAAACATGCCTTTTAGCTTAGCTTCAACTTGCATTTATGCCTTCAATAACTTTGGGTGTGCACAGGTAGACACATAGGGGTTGTTTGGTTGGGAACAAGTTATCCCGGGATAATTAATCCCAGGATTAGTTATCCCATCATGTATATGGGATAACTTATCTGATCATTAAAGTATAAATGGTGGGATAAATAATTTCGGGACTAACTAATAACTCCAACCAAACTGTCACGCCCCGATTCCCAACGAGGCGTGATTGGCACCCAAAGCCGATAAGGCCCGAGAGAACCAATCTTTGCTCATGTACATTCGCATACATAACCTCATATGAATCTTATTACACCTTATGCAACTATACGGAAGTCATAGACATGAAAACATATGTCATAGCTATATATGTAAACTTGGCCGTTTGAGCTATCAAGTCAAAACGACATGTACCTTCATATTTATACACCCACATCCGTCTACAAAAGCCTCTAACAAATGCATTGGCCAAAATAAATTAAAAGTCGGGACAAGTCCCCGCTTTATACAACGTATACAAAATCAAACACATGTACAACAGTGACTCGGAGAAGCCCCGAACTAATTGGAGCTCACCAAAGATCTGCAACACTGACAATCTACTGTGGAGGCCTACTAGTGTCTGCACCTGCAACATGTAAGGTAAGTCCACCGAGGGGGTCAGTACGAAGAATGTACTGAGTATGTAAGGCTCATAAGAAATAACATCATACATGAGAATGTCAATAAACAAAATAGGAGAGAATAGTCAATGTGTATAAATCATCATTATATATACTATCGTTTATAACTACTCTCCTTCAAGGGAAATCACTTTCACTCAAGAGACTTGTCTCCAATAGATTCTTCTATACCTAAGAGACTCTTTCTTGCTTCTATGTTCATTATCACTATTGCTCATCTACTTGTGTACATCCATTTTCTTAACGTACATCCACGCTAGTAACGTACATCTATTCTATTAACGTACATCCACTCTAAGGTGGGAGAACATACATCCACTCTATTAATGTACATAACCTACATCCACTCTCATGGTGGGAGAACATACATCCACTCTATGGTGGGTCAACATACATCCACTCTTTGGTGGGTCAACATACATCCACTCTTTGGTGGGTCAACACACATCCACTCTTTGGTAACATACATCCACTCTTTGGTGGGTCAACATACATCCACTCTTTGGTGGGTCAACATACATCCACTCTTTGGTGGGTCAACATACATCTACTCCATGGGTAGGCCAACATATATCCACTCTATGGTGGGTTAATAACATACATCTACTCCATGGGTAGGGTTAGCATACATAACATTGCTTCCTTTCCTTTCATTATTCTTTACTTCATTTCTCTTTCTTTCATACTATGAGTGGTACCTCGTTGATAGAAACATTCTTGAAACTTGGAACACAAACATACATTACTTCACGTCTTTACTCTTGTAAGATTGATATCTCCACGTGTGAGGGATAGATACATTAACTTGCACATTACTTTCTCATTACTTTTGAGAGATTGGTACATTTACTTGTGAAAGATTGATTCATTTACTTGTGAGAGATTGATATAATCACTTGCCATAACATTATTTGAGCACAACATCTTGGAACTATTGGAACAATAGTCAATGCATAAGAGACATATGTATAACTTCTATTGGAACTTTGGATCATGACACTAATTGAAACACACCAATATGCTTTACCTTGCTCTTATACTTCATGAGATTAACACCTTAACTACGCACACACTTATATGCACATCTCACTTCACTCCTTTACCTCATGAGATTGACAATTTCACTTATGAGGAATAATTATACTAACTTGCACATCACCTCTCTTATTACTCTTATGAGATTGGTACTCTTACTTATGAACAATTGGCACAAGGATAATCATCATACTATAGGACTTTGGAACAAGACATGATCGGCATAGTGCTATTCAAACTAAACAAGCTCTCTTTACCTCATTACTCTCGTTGAGATATTTCCCTTAGAATTTACAATGTTATGACATCTTTGGAACTTCAATCAATGAATAAGAGAAGTGAATCATAATTCATCTAAGAATAGGGCACATATGAATAACAATATACGTCACCCTGAATTGATATACTTCAAGCCCCTCGGAATTGAAACAAGTCAAATGTCCATGTGAACAACATGTTGCAGAGAATATGGAAAAAGGAACCTTACATACCTTGTATTCTTAATACGACTACACAATCTTAGACGTGCATACGATAGTCCCGCTCCGCTCTTGTGTTTTGCTCTACAACACAAGTTCATAACGAAACCAACATTAACCACCAATTACCCTACAATGGCATAAAATAACAATAAGTCACATGTTTAGCTTTAACATGTCATTTCCCCTTTGACCATACCATTTATGAAATCATTATTCCAAAAATCCCCCAATATTCCATACATTGATCAATACATGAAAATCAATACATTTCACCACAACACTCCTCCTTTACACCTTCTTATCCATAGCACATCACAAAGAAGCCATCAAACCACCTTAGTACACCTCATAGCACATATCGGCCAAAATCCCACAATTTACACTTTTAGAAAAATAATAAGTGTAATAACAAAATCACACCATACATGTTCATATTTTATCCATACCATGATCTTTCATTAAGACATCAAGTCTCTTTTCAAGTTCAAATCACCAAGATAGCACATCTTTTCACCAAAAGCAAAAATACACTATTCACCACCTTGCCAACATAACTATCATAATACACGTAAGCTACCATGCATATAATATGGTAATCCATAAGAATAAATACTTACCAAGTCTTGGAATAGGATGATCTTCACCAAAGAAAAGGCTTAGGGTTCTTAGGGTTTGAGAGAACTAAAAAGAAAATGTCCCTTAATTCTCAAAATGTGTTGTCTGTTTTTAAGAATAAAAATCCGATTTTGGGTCCCTTATATAGTGCTCAAGTCATCCTTAGCCATAGTGGGAGCAATAATTGAGTAGTAATGGCAAGAATGGGTCATTTGACCCATTTGGGCCAAGTCTTTTATTCCATTTTGGGCCTAACTTTGGGCCCAATAACACATATCCATGTAACCCATCAAATTTCATGTATTATTCACCATATAGCTCATGTTTACATAATTCCATAATGTCACGACAATATTCTCTTACGAGATTCTCATTCGTTGTCTCGATCGCAAGAATAGGAATTCTAGTCGCCCACGGCTTCATTAGATATTTTGGATCACTATTCATGTTTCATGATTTGATCATGTAGGAATATGTAGGAGTGTATTGAAGTGTTTGAAGCTTTAACAATTCTCAAAGAACTCCAAAGAACCAAAAGAAACCATCCAAGCATCGTCGTAGAATTGCGTTACAAAACGACTCCGGAAAGGCATAATGTTTGTGCCTTGAGCCACTGCTGCAAAGCCAGGCAGTGGTGCAAGTTTTCCTTTCCCTCTAAATCAGTGGCTTGCGCCACACCCCCTGAAACAGGGAGTGGCGCAAGTTTCCATGTCTTGCTGAATTTTTCGGCAATTTTTCCAACACTTGCGTATCGTCCAATACCTTATCAAAACACTATAAAATACTTACTTAGTGACCTTAATCATCAAGTAAACATGACTCCAAGTCACCAAATGAGGTTAGAATGTGTACGGGGTATTGCCCAAATGCTCCACGAAAATCACAAAATACTTCCTATGAAAGGCTCGTCACATGTACAAGGCCAAATTTCAATTTTTCTCATCTTGAACATTACCAAATACATACTTATAACTCTCGACACCTAAGTAAACATTATTCACTGTCATCAAGTAGGGTTGGGAAGGTACGGGGTGTTACACAAACACAGGATAAATAATCCTGCATTTTATTCCGAGACTGTTATACCTTAAACCTTACATCAAACGAGTTGTAAACTTGTACAAAGTTGAACAAGTAGACACACTCATCCAACGTGGAAATTCGCATGAGATGCCATGTAGGACGCCACATAGGACACGTGCGTCTATTTATTCAACTTTATGATAGTCTAAGTACCTACTTGTGCACACCAAAAGTTAGAGGGCATAGATACAAGCTGAGGACAAGTTAAATAGAACGTTTATGTATTATGCCTTTGTATTATGTCATATATGACGTGTGTGTCTATTTGTTCAACTTTATACAAATTTAAGTGTCTACTTGTTCACACCCAAAATTGGAGAGTGCAGATACCAATAGAAGTCAAGTCAAAGTGCACGTTTGTGTATTATGTCAAACCTAAACTATGGCTATATGCCTATATTTGGTAATCAGTGGCGTCTAAACCAGATCGAGGGCCTAAGGCGAAACTCTAATGAGGGGCCTTATCTTAATTATCTCTACTATATTAAAAGTGTGAAGGTCCTTAATAATGTTGTTTGAACTTTTTGCCCTTCATTAAAAGTTTCTCTTTAGACAAAATCGTCTTTTCACTATTTTTCTCAAATTATTATTATTATTTAATTATTATTAATATTAGGACTTTGAAATTAATTAAAGTCCTTATGTGTGTTAGGAAAGAAATTATAACATTTAACAGTTCTAAATCAATTCAAATCTTACCTAATATTTAATTTGTTACAGTTCTAAATCAATTCAAATCTTACCTAATATTTAATTTGTTAACAAATTAAATATTAGGTAAGATTTGAATTGATTTAGAACTGTTACATGTTATAATTTAAATAAATAAAAAGAATACTAATTTGAATTGCAAAGGACACAAAAAATGTCTAGAGGAAAAAAGGGGACAAAGAAAAAAGGAAAAAAGTAATAAATTATATAAATGGAAAGAAAACTAATTTGAATTGAAAAGGACCAAAAAAAACGTGTGGAGGAAAAAAGGGTGAAAAGAAGAAAGAAAAAAGAAAAAGAAAACTAAACCTAAAAAGAAAAAAAAAACACAAAGGCTAATTTATTAAATTAAATAAATACAAATTTAAACTAACAAAGAAAGAAAGTAAACTGAACCTAAAATTTCTTATAAATTGAGAATTCTTCCTTTCTACAATAATACGTCCATAATGTAATTCTCAAACAAATTTTTTCTTTATTATCGTCGTTCACAAACTTGATTGTGATTTAAGGTATGTTTTCTAAAATTTTAGTTCTTGATGTTTACAATCTTGATAATATCTATGATTAAAGAAATAAATTTGCTTGTGATTTAAGGTAAGTTTTCTAAAATTTTAGTATGTTCTTGAAGTTTATAATAATAAATCATCATGTGTTCGTGATAAACAATTGCTAATCGAGAAGTTTTTAGTGAAATATTGATGGTATCTATGATTGAAGACACAAATTTTCTTGTGATTTGAGGTAAGTTTTCTAAAATTTTAGTATGTTTTTAATGTTATAAAAATAAATTATCATGTATTTTTGATAGACAGTTACTAATTGAGAAGTTTTTTTTTATGATTTTAGTATGTTCTTAAAGTTTAAATAATAAATTATCATGTATCTTGATAGGTAATTGCTAATTCAAATGTTTTTTGTGATTTTTTTATAATGACTTATATACAATTAATAATTTGAAATTGACTTATTTACAATTTTGACCAAATTCTTTAGATTATATTTCGTCATAAGAAATTAGTTAGTCACTCTAATTCTATATTAATTCTCTTTTAAGATTTAATTATATGCAATTGTTTCAATTGGGAATAAACTATGAAATTTGGCATATCTTCTTTATTTTTAATAATAAGCTTTAATAGTTTTTTTTTTTTGGTGGTACAAGTTATATCATTTAAATAGATATTGACTTTATTCTAACATTAATATACTGTTACTTTCTAATAATTTTGCTCTTTCATATCCGCAATAGACTCATTTACTTTTTTTTTTTTTGAATTTTTGGATTATTATTTAAGAGAATAATATATGAAAAATTATTATTGGTAGGGTTTTTTTCTTGTCTATGAGAAAAAAGGAATTCTAAAATATATGGTGAGAGGAAACAAGGAAAATATCGACAGTTCTTTTTTCCTTTTTCCCATATAAAATAATAGGAGATTTAGTTAAATTAACAATCTAACTTCTAGAATAATACTAACTGAATTGAATTCTAATGACAACAAATAATTTCATCTGAAAATAAAATTAAAAGAGGTGAAAGTAGAATTGTAATCCAATTAATATTTATCCTATAATAGGCATGTCTACTATGAGGGTACCAATTGAAGCGAAGCAGTCGCACGTCGATCATGAGGTGCCTGTTTATTGTCGTTTATATATTAATAATAGATAATAGATATTTTTGCGGATAAAATTATTAATTTATTTATTAATATATTAATAATAGATAATAGATATTTTACGCATAAAATCATCAATTTATTTATTAATCAAGACATATTTTCTTTTATAATATCGAAATGATTTTATAAAACTGAACTCATTGAACGAGGTACACGCGCGAGGCGCGTACCCTAAACTAGTATATATATATATAAAAATTATTTTTCTATCTTTTTGAGATGCAAAATTACTAATAATGTTTTTATAGTCAATATTTTCTAATAATTCTTTTTCAATTGACAATGTAGCAAATCATTCAATCTCTCTTGATACATTGTTGATCTTAGGTAAGATTATCAATTTTAATTTTGAAAAACTTCTTTTGGTTAGGGCAACTGTAACAAGAACTGTCAACATTATTCTATAAGAATATAGGCATTAGGAAATGAATTACGTTATTTTATCGGTCTGTCTCTGTATATCAATCACATTACTTTAACTATTTCCCTTAATTAACACTTTCAATTCAGTAAATGAATCTAAACCACGAATGTCAGAGTGACTATTATGCATAAGGGAATATTCAAGATTAAGACAATGTTTTTTCAACTAATTCTTTTATTTTTCATGCCCCAAACTGTCACATCATAGTAATAATGAGGTGTTCCTTTTTTTTTTTATGCTAAAGAAAATTCCATGTAAAATTCTATTTAGATTTTTATTTTTTTCCCCAAAAAATATGAGATATTTTTTTATGCTAATAAAAGATTGCAATACTATATATATATATATATATATACTATTTTTACATGAAAATATGGGGCCTCCACAATTTTGAGGCCCTAGGCAATCGCCTAAGTGACCTAACGGACGAGACACCCCTGTTGGTAATATTTTAAAAGTATAACTATATACATTATAAATATGGTAACTATGCTTAGTTAGGTAACTTTATAATCACAATACTTTAGTCATCTTTGATCATATCCTACATTCCCTGTGAATTTTGATCATATCTTACATTGGATCTCCTCGCCATAAATGCATTTCCAAACACGTTAAAAATTTCAACTATAAAAGACATGTTCAAAGGCTTGTTTTATATAGCCTAGCTCCACTTACACATCAAAAGAAAATGGGGAAACTATTGTTTGCTTCATCATCACTAATTTTTTTCATTTTCTTCTTATGTGTTACAAAGCTAGCCACAAGCCAATCCCCCTTATTGACACAGTTTTGTCACAAACACCTCCAAGACCCAAACTTTTGCTTAAAGGTTGTTGGATCAGATCCTCGTTCTAAAACAGCACAGAGTGCTAATGATCTTGAAATGTTGACAATTGATTTGGGATTAACATTTGCCAGAGCATTAACTAATAAGTGTTTATCATTGTTGCAAAGTGAAAAAGATCCACAAATTAAAGCTGCTTTGGGCAATTGTGCTGGGGCATATTCTTTGCTCAAATCGGATTTTGACAACATAAGAGCAGTTGTTCAATCTGGAAGACCTATTGGTCCTGATGGACTAGGTGTTAAGGTTGCCATTGCAAAGTGCAACGAAGACTTTGATGAGAAGAAATTGACATCCCCTCTTGCAAAAGATAATGATAATTTGTTGAAAGTCCTTCTGATTATCATTGCTAACGCTGTGCAAACTTTTTGAATTCATGAATATGATTAGAAGTGGGAAATTAATGTCCCGTACGTAAAATTATGCATACAGGAGTAACATTTTTGATAGTAAAAAATTGTTGTTCTTTATTGACGATGTTTATCCATTCAAGCTAGTAAACCTGCCTACTAGTTAATTAGTCTGGTACTACTTCCTCCATTTCATTTTACTTGACCCTCAGTGTTATAAAGCACAAACCACACATTGCTCATCACGTGATCTCTATTGCTACCATTTTCACTTACAATAATACTCTCACTCGTGTCCATTGACACTATATAGTTTGGTAATGAGGACTCAATATTCTATCGAATCAGGCAAGGACAACTTTGATTCATAAAGGAGTAAAAAGAAAGTGTCTGAAATTCAAGTTGTATCTGAGATACAACTTTTTGAAATTCGCATTGTATCACTGATACAACAATTTATTGTATCTGTTCACCCAATTTCGTTGTATCTTTTTGCTAAATTTAATTGGATGCATTGTATCGATTCGCTCAGCATAGCTGTATCAAAATTTTCTCAATTTTGCTAGAACCAGTGATTTTAGGGCAAGTAGCTCTGTATTAGATACAACATTCGTTTGGAGGAATGTAAACCGTCCACTTTAATTCCTTTTATTATCCAATTATGTGTATCTAGCTTCCTTTTTGTGTTTAAAGAGCTAATAATTACATTTTTGTATTTGTTTTTGATTAAATTACTCAAATGAATTATAGTCTTTCAATAGTTTAATAGGGTAAAAAGAACATTCAACTTTTGATTGAGATCCTGATAATTCAATTTTTAACTCTAAAGGTTCTTACTTTTAGAATAATATAGATATGAGATAACATATATAGACATAAATTAAGAGGATGTTGTCTAATAAAAGTAGCTAGCATTTGTAGAAGTTATACAATTTATATACTAACAATTTATTTTCAAATATTTAGTGTGGCTAATAAGATTTTTTTAAAAAAAATTTACTTTTGCTGAAATCTTCAAACAACATTCAAAAATGTCTAATAAAAGTAGCTAGCATTTGTAGAAGTTATACAATTTATATACTAACAATTTATTTTCAAATATTTAGTGTGGCTAATAAGATTTTTTTAAAAAAATTTACTTTTGCTGAAATCTTCAAACAACATTCAAAAATCAAAGTGGAAAATTTACGGAATTTCTGCTTGAAACTATAATAACACCATGTGATATGCTAAAATTGTTCCTTTATTATATCTAAGGGGTTAGATAACATATATATTTGAAACTGTTAAATAATAAACGAATGATTAAAATGTGTGTGTGTGTGTATATATATATATATATATATATATATATATATATGTCCAACATTAGATGTTTTACTAATTTATCAAAATCGCAAACTTAAAAGAAATTGTGAGAAGAAATTTTTTAAAAAAATGAAACAAAGAATGAAAGTTAAGAGAAAACCTTTGAAACTTCAAGCTAATCAACATAAAAAGCAATAAGATATATCATATCATACAAAATGTGAAAAACTAAACAAAGAAATATATTAATGAGAAAAAAGAATGACCAATAAATAATAAATATAATAAATATAAACAAAAAAATTATACATACAAGAATTATAAAATTATATTATAAGATGATAAAACACAAAAGTATAGTGGACCAATAGTTTGTGTCTTATTTATAAAGGCACAAATTGTGAACATGAAAGGTTGTGAATGAATGTGTTTAATGACAGAAACTGAAAGGATTAACAATTATGAAGAGGAAAATGATAAGTTGTAACATCTAAAATGTATTTGGTCTAGTTTAATTGTCATTATTGAAATCAAATTAGCACTCATGCATTCGATTTGGAAGGATTAAAAGATCACAGTTTCAATGACTTTTCATTTTCTAGTACTGTTCACGTTTTCAGAATTCATGTGTACTTTTTGTTTATCCACTTTCTCTTCTTTTATTAATTATACATTAATTGCCAAATTAAATTAAATAGAAGGAAGACAACGTGAATCCTAATGGAGAGAGTTGCATGGTTGTATTTACTATCCTTCAATGCATATAAACTTTTACGTGTCAGAATTCCAACGGTAAGATTAAACCTGTAGGATATATACTATTTGTATCTAATTATTTATTTAGACGTAGATTTATATTAGAAAATATCATAAGATTAATATTTAATTAAATGACATAAAAGTTTATCAATATTTGATGGGCACTTTGGTAATTCAACTTTTGACTTTTTTTGTTCCCACTTTAGTATCAAAAATATGATATGATATGATGATACGATTTTAAAAGTATAGGTATATATAGCTATGTTTGCTTAGTTAGGTAATTTATGATCAGCAATCAGGGGCGGACCTATCGCCAAACTTTTTTGTGCTCCGGCACCCATTAAATTCGATGCAGACTAAGTATAATTATATAAAAAATGTATAAAATCTGATATAAATTTAGAAAAACATCCAGTAAACCAAGAAGATAGTTGGGGACTTTAGTTTCTGGGCGAAACATTGAAACTTTGGACGTCAATATGTGTGTTCGAACCTTCCGAGCACCCACGACTCCTAAATCCTGGATCCGCCACTGTCAACAATATTTTATTCATCTTGATCATATCTTACTGGGTCTCCTCGCCATAAATGCATTCCCAAACAAGTTCAAAATTGCAACTATAAAAGACACGTTCAAAGGCTTATTCTATATAGCACTATTTTCACAACAAAAGAAAATGGGCAAACTATTGTCCCCTTCATCATCACTAATTATTTTCATTTTCTTATGTGTTACAAAGCTAGCCACAAGCCAATCCCCCTTGGTATCACAATTTTGTCACAAACACATCCAAGACCCAAACTTTTGCATGAAGGTTGTTGGATCAGATCCTGGATTAGAAACAGCAAAAAGTATTCATGAACTTGAAAGTTTAACAATTGAATTGGCATCAAAATTTTCCAGAGCATTAACTAAGAAGTGTTCATCACTGTTGCAAAGTGAAAATGATCCAAAAATTAAAGTTGCTTTGGGCTCTTGTACTGGAGCATATGGTTTGCTCAATTTGAATTTTGAAAGCTTGAGAGCAACTTTTCAATCTGGAAGACCTATACAACAAGAAGTACTAGATGCCAGGGCTTTTGTCTTAAAGTGCAACCACGATTTCGATGTGGCGAAATTGAAATCCCCTCTTGCAAAAGATAACGATGATATGTTGAAATACATTCAGATTATCGAAGGTAACTCTGTGTAAATTTTTTAATTCATGAATACCATTAGAAGTGGGAAATTTCACTAGAAATGTCCCGTGTGTAAAATGTTTCATATTGGAGTAACATTTATGATACTATCATTTGAAGGGAAAAAAAGTTGTTCTTCTTTATTGACTATGTTTATCCATTCAGGCTATTAAACCAGGGCAATATAGAAAAGAAATGGAACGGGTAACAGTAGTTCTTTTTTTTCTTTTGGGTTTCATCCTATCGGCTTTGAAGTCCCGACTAACTCCAGCAAGTAAAGCCCACTGAATTGCTTTTCATTCCTAGACTTGAATCTAAGACGTCTAGGTAAGGTGATCCTATATTACTCATTCCACTACAATACTTGGTGATGGAGTAGTTGGAGTTATGATTACTATGGATGCGTGAAAGACTAGGAATACAAATGGCCATCTACGATATATAACTTTTACATGACACCAGAATTTTTTTTTAAAAAAAAATAATAAAGAAAGAAAGAAAGGACAGCCCGATGCACTAAAGCTCTGCTATGGCGCAGGATCTGGGGAAGGGCCCAACCACAAGGGTCTATTGTATGCAGCCTTACCTTGCATTTCTACTGGAGGCTGTTTCCAAAATGTTTTCCAATTTCCCTAAGGACATGTAAATTCTTTGCATCAGCCAATGGAATGAATCCAAGATGAGCAACCCCCTCCCCCTACTCCTCCCCGCATCCCAAAGGCAAACTAAGAATCTCTTTCAAGATGCATTGTTTTCAACTTGGATCTGGGAAGGCGTAAATAACAATTCACGTGAGATACACTTGAATTGATTTGTATTATGTCATGTATGCGTGTGTCCACTTGTTCAACTTTAAGCGCTTATTTGTACACACCTAAAGTTGTAGGGCAAGTTAAAGGACACGTTTGCGTATTATACCAACCCTAAACTATAGCTATAATTTGGTAATAATTTAAAAGTATAGATATTTATTATAAATATAGTAACTATTTTTTTTTGGGCAATTAAACTGACTTTTCTATTAATCACCAACTATTATGTACAATCCTGAGCATAAATATAGTAACTATGCTTGCTTAATTAGGTAAGTTAATGATCAGCAATACTTTATTCAGCTTGATCATATCTTACTGGATCTCCTCGCCATAAATGCATTCCAAAACAAGTTCAAAATTGCAATTATAAAAGACATGTTCAAAGGCTTATTTTCTATAGCTCCATTTTTCACATCAAAAGAAAATGCTCAAACTATTGTTCCCTTCATTATCACTGATTTTTTTCATTTTCTTATGTATTACAAAGCTAGCCGCAAGCCAACCCCAATCCCCCTTAGTGAGACAGTTTTGTCACAAATAACAAATCCAAGACACAAACTTTTGCTTAAAGATTGTTGGATCAGATCCTCGTTCTAAAACAGCAAAAAGTGCTCAGGATCTTGAAACATTAACATTTGATCTGGGATCAAATTTGTCAATACAGTAACACTTAAGTGTACATTACTGTTGGAAAGTGAAAAAGACCCAGAAATGAAAGCTGCTTTGGGCAATTGCGCTGGAGCATATGCTTTGCTCAAATTGGACTTTGACAGCATGAGAGAAGCTTTCCAATCTGGAAGACCTATAGGGTCAACAAGGAGAAGATGCTAGCATTGCTGTTTCTCTTGCACAAGATAACAATAATTTGTTGGATTTCATTCAGATTATCGTTGGTAACGCTGTGTAAACTTTTTGAATTCATGAATATGATTAGCAGTGGGAAATTTTCACTAGAAATGTCCCGCATGTTAAATGGTTCATATATAATTTTTATGAGAGTATCATTTGAAGAAAAAAAGTCATTGTTTTTTATTGACTATGTTTGTCCATTCAAGCTATTAAACCAGGGCAATATAGAAAAGAGTAGGGTCACAAACATTATGGAACGGGTAATGGGAGTCTTTTTTTCTTTTGGGTTTTCACCCTGTCCACTTTGAAGTCCGGACTAACCCAGGCACGTAAAGCCTATTGAATTTATTTCCATTCCTAGACTCGAATCTAAGACATCTAGGTAAGGTGATCATATACCTATTCATTCCACCACAATACTTGGTGATGGAGTAATTGGAGTTATGCTTACTATGGATGGGTGGAAAACTAGGAGTACAAATGACCATCTACTATATATAACTTCCATGACACCAAAATGTTTTCTGATTTTCTTAAGCAAGTACATGTAAATTCTTGCATCAGCCAATGGGAAAGAAACCAAGAATCTCTTCCAAGATGCATTGTTTTTAACTTGGATCTGGGAAGGCAACTCATCATAACAAGTTTGCAAGTAATATACACTGAAGAAAATCCCCATTATTCACAAAGCAATCTGAGAAAGCTACTGTGCAAAGACAGAATCTATGCATATAGAAATCCCAAAGCCTCTGATATGTATATAAATTGCAGAAATCAGTAACTACAAAGGTAAGAATTTAACAAAGGAAAACTAATACATTGCGTTAACTCCAATACAAATAGCCCAAGGACTAGTACACAAGTCTAAATAGATGCCATTTTTTCAAGAAAATACGTTAAAATATCTGTTATGTGGAGCTATTAGTTTGATGATTTACTGCCAATAGCTACAACAGAAATTTTGAGCTATAAGGCATCAAACTGCCATCTAAAGAAGTCTCATCAAAGAAATGTTGAAGGGCATACTATTTTAGGCTGAGCAAAATTTGAGATGCAGCTAAACAAAATAGTTGCATTTCCATAATAGAAGTACACCAGGTAAAAGAGTATGTGCACACACTCAGTCACAAGGCATGGTGCAGGCATAAAATCAATAGGAAGACAATCAAATTTATAGCAAATAGGTGATAAGATGCCGTGAGGATACAGCTGAGATATCAGTATCCACACTCAAGATACGGCCGGTCGTTCAGCAATCTTGAACTAGATCATAAACTTTATTATGTTCATATGTTTAAACAATTCAGTATGACTATTGAACATCTTTCCCTTTGGTCCTTCTATCTTTTCATCCAAGAATATAGATGGGTTGCATTTTATGCTAGTCACAAGCTTAATGAGTAATTTTTTCACCATATAGTTCTTAAAGCCCCAGAAGGTATCATTATCATGTAGTACAACTGATAAAACTTTCCTCAAATAACAGTTCTTACAGACCCTAGATCCAGGTCTTTTTGGCTTTATAAAACCTAAAAGCATTTTATAATGCTCAAATTGAGTCGATACAAACCTCGCGGTTTCATAAAATGAGAAACAGGCACATCATCTCTTCTTCAATAATTTTTCAAACAAATATAAGAAATTGCGTGAGTGAATAGAAAGGAATCCTACCCTCTACTATAGAATATGCACCAGCTAATTAAAATTAAAGAAAATGAACAAATATATTAGCCATGTAAAGCTTCACTAGAACAGTCAAAACCGATGCCTTGTAGTATATGATCTTAGCTTATATCTAGAAAAAAAGGCAGCCCGGTGGACAAAAGCTCCCACTATACGCGGGTTCCGGAGAAGGGCCAGACCACAAGGGTCTATTATACACAGCCTTACCTTGCATTTCTGCCAGAGGCTATTTCCACAGCTTGAACTCGTGATCTCCTGATCACATGACAACAACTTTACTAGTTACTCCAAGGCTCCCTTCATCTTAGCTTATATCTGAACTTTCACTAAATAGATCAATCCATTTGGCTATCAAGTCAACATTTCATTAGTTTTTTCGTAATCAAGTAGGTAAACGTTTCACTATTTTCATATCAAACTGAAGAGAGATTTCAAAAGTACAGGATAAACCAGTATTTTCCTTTTCTTTTGAGAAAGGAAAATAGACTTAATCCAGCAAGCATGTAAAATGCCGAACCACACATATTTGTTACTATTTCAAGACTGATTAGATCATGTTAATTTACAGATAAGCCAAAGAAAAATATAATGAACGAATCAGTACATCTAATGGCAGATCATGGTAGAGCAACCGGAACTCCACTGAAGCTACAGCTCACTATAATTGCGCCAGACAGATCGGAATTCTTCACGGAATGTATTGAGGCGAGCCTTCAAATTAGGACTCCTGAAGCTTGCATGAGCAAGAGTGGCTGAAAAAGAGGAGAGAGTTTTATTCGATCATAACATTCAATTTGAACAAAATTTATAGTTAGAAAAAGAGAACTCACCAAGAAGGCCTATACCAAAAGCCCAAAAGACGGTTAAGAGGCCACACGAAACAAACCAGAGGAAGAAACTCACTGCATAAATGCACAACAGTGATCAAACAGAACTTCATATTACAACTCCCAAAGACTCAACAGGAAAGAAAAAGAAGAAAGGATGATAGAAAACATAAAAGAGAAGTAGACAACAAACACTTCCAGTACCTATAGAAAATACAAAGACAAACACCCAACGAGGCTTTCCACAAATGAATATTGCTCTTTTAGTGGATGGACGCCCTCGAATAACCGGCCTGAACGTTATCAAATATATGTCAGCGGCGACACAAGCCTCGGTGTGCTTTAAGAATTCAAATATGCATGCATACTCACGTGAGTGCAGGCCTCATTTTTGCAGCTAGATGAGGTGAAAACTGTCTGACAGTTCTTGTCACCTTTTCACTAAAAGTACCGGCGAAACTGCAGGAACAATGCTGAGCAACATTAGAAGATGCAGGAATAAAGTATGAATGCCATTACCAAAAGTTGATTCTTTGGTGGCAAATCGTGTTTTCATTATTAAAAGGGCAGCCCGGTGCACATGTTTTGATTATTAAAGATAATATATTCAAATATTCAGCATTGAGAATGTGCTGTGAAGTATTTACAGGAAAAATGTCACTATGCATTATGTAATGAACTCAAAAAGTCTATCATGGCCTATGTGTCATATGCATATTGCATAACCATGTTACACCAAAGAAAAGCAGCTAAGAGATACATGTATACTTGATGTTGAGTGGCAAATTTTGTTTCACATGCATCTCTGAACAAACAGATAAGTCTTATCCAACAGAGAGTAAAACAGACAGTTGAAATCGGTTATTCTTCTAGCTATTGACACATCACCAGAAAAATTAAAATATCATTGTTTTTCCTTCTTGTCCAGCCTACCATGCAGAATAAAAACAATATTAATGACCAGGGAAAAAATATTAAAGAGTTCAAATGACTTGCGTCATTTTCTCTCCATACAGAGGGAAGAGTACACTAATGGGTAACGAGTGAAAAAATACATGGTAGTCACTACTGCATCCCTGCATCAGGAGGATATTATTTTCTCGTAGACCAAACCAAAAGGCTAACCCATTCAACCTACTGCAGTTTTAAGGCCAAACAAGTCTCCACGAAAATAACTCACAGTTAGAAATGCTAATTTTTAACACTTTGATAAATAGGAGAATTTGAAAATTGTGTCTAAAGAACAGAGCTTCTAAGTTTGGAGATGCATCAGGTTTAGACTAATGAAAGCATAACAAAAAAGAAGAGATGACCAAGGAGAGAGATGTCAAAGGTGTATCTCACACTCAAGATGATTCATATCCCATATGTTAACAAAAAATTTGAAAAATGAGGAAGAGGGGTGCGGAGGACCGACCGAGGATTAAATGGGGTAGCCTGACTATGGCCAATGAGCTCGAGATTGGGGAGAAGTTGATGGCTAGGGGGGCTTGGGAGAGTAGAGGGGATGCAGATAGTAGATGGGCTACGACTTCCAGTTGCATCAGGGAGACGGCTAGAGAGGTGCTAGGTGTCTCGAGAAGATGCCCTGGCAAGCACCGAGGAGACTGGTGGTGGAATGATGAGGTTAGAGGGAAGGTGGACGCTAAGAAGGTGGTAAACTTAGGTACGCCTCGCCGACATGGCAAAAGGGCGGAAGAAGGTTGCTAACAAGATCCAAATCTCTGCGGCTCCAGTGAAAGCAAATCCATGGCTCGGGTAGACCATTACTGCACATACAAGCCCAGGAAAAAAGCTCGACAAGGAACCCTCATTAACCCAACCTGTTTTAATAGAAGCAAGGAGTGCCTCACATACTCCTCCAATGGGACCCTCTTGGTACTCAGGGGAACCCCAAGGTATCTAAACGGTAACTCTCCTTTGGTGAATCCCAGAATATCCTGAATTCCTTGTTGAACTTCATTTGACACTCCTCCACAATAGAAAGAACTTTTGTTGGGGTTAGCAACCAATCCAGAACATTTAGAGAAGCACTGAAACCTGTCAAATATCATCTGGACAGACTTGACATCTCCTCTACAAAAGAGAAGCAAGTCATCCGCAAATCCCAATTGTATGAGGTTCACTTTACTACATCGTGGGTGAAAGTTGAATTGGGGTTCTTGGCCTAGAAGCTTCAACATCCTACTTAAGTATTCCATCACAACCACGAATAAAAAGGGGGAGAGAGGATCTCCCTATCGGAGACCTTTCTTTGCGTCAAACGGTTTAGCAGGTTGTCCGTTAATGATGATGGAGTATGAGACGGTCTTGACACACACCATGATCCACTGTACCACCTCACTAGGAAAGTTTAGACCAATTAGCACTTGTTCTAAAAAAGGCCACTCCACTGAGTCATAGGCCTTTTGCATATCAACTTTAAGCATGCATCTTGGAGATATCCCTTTCCTTCCATATCCTTTGACTAATTCATGGATCAACAAGATATTATCAGTAATAATTCTGCCCGGGACAAAAGCTGCTTGGCTACTATCAATAATGCTATCCATAATAGGCTGCAATCTTCTAGTAAGCACTTTGGAAATCAACTTATAGAGCATGGTGCAGCAAGAAATCGGCCTAAATTCCTTAACCGATGAAGGATTCTGAACTTTAGGGATCATGTTACTGTAGTGCAATTTATTGCTTTGTACACCTTCTTAGTTTGGAAGAAATGAATTACAACATCTGTCACCTCATCTCCTATAATAGGCCAAGCCTTTTTCAAGAAAATAGCATTAAATCCATCACATCCTGGGGCTTTTTGATCATCAATAGTCTTCAGCGCTTGGTATACTTCCTCTCTAGTGACTGGTTTTTTGAGGTATAGTTGTTGTTCCCTATTCAGGACAGAGCCATTGGATAGAACATTGGGTTGAATTGCAGGGAGTTCACTAGCACTGGTCCCCAACAGCTGCTTATAGAATCTATTTACCTTTGCTTCTATATCCTTAGTAGTATGCAATAGTACACCATTAGAAGAGACCAAGGACCTGATATGATTCTGGCTGATTCTATTCTTCATAGTGGCGTAAAAGAATGCTGAATTGGTATCCCCCAATCCCAACCATTGTATTCTAGACTTCTGCCTGAGAATGCTTTCCTCCACCAGTATCCATTACTCCAAGTTTAGTTTTATCTCCTTTTCTTTGTCATATAATTGTTGATCAGTGAGGGAGGCTCGGAGTAGTATCTGGACGTCTTCAAGTTGTTTTCTGAATGAACTTTAGTTTCAGCATTAGAGAACTCTCTCAAATTCAATTCTTTCATCAGCTTAAGCTACTTCCATATCTTCTCCATGGGACAACCTTGAACTTTTGAGGACCATGTAGCAGCCACAGCGTGTTGAAACTCAGCATGGTTTGCCAGATGGTTCAAGAACTTAAAAAGCTTTGCATATCTAGTCTGTACCTCTTCCACGGAGACGCAAAGTAAAGAATGATCAGAGAAGTGAGGATCCTTTACTTCCACCTCTAAATGAGGCCATTTGCTCATCCAAGCACCACCATTAACTAAAGCCCTGTCAATTTTACTGTGGACATGAGAATTTGTCCAAGTAAAAAATCTCCCTATAGTTTTGAGCTCATGTAAACCAGTGTTTGTCATCAGATTCTCAAAGTTTCTAATTTCAGCATCCGTCTGTAGTATTCCTATCTTCTCCCCTGAGAATAGCATTGAAATCGCCCATTAAGAGCCAAGGGTTGTGAACACTAGATTCCAGATTCTCAATACTAGCCCATAGCCCTTTCCTCTCTTCAATAATATGTAATCCATATATAGCAGAGAACTCAATCAAATGACTTCTACTATGATTTGTAATAGAACTATGAATAATTTGGTTGTCAGGGTGTAATACAGTAACTTGCACGTTCCCGGGATTCCAAAGTAACCAGATGCGACCTTTACCATTAGCTGCATAATTATTCTTCCACTCCCAACCTGGCAGGACCTTCCTTACAATTTGCTTAGCATTCTGTTGCGCCACTCTATGCGCTATCACAGCAATAACATCTATGTTTTCCTTCTTTATTATCCTTAGGAACTCTTTATGTTTATGCAACTTATTAAAGCCCCTAACGTTCCATGTGGCTATCTTCATTGGATTGGTTTGAGAGGGCTCATATACACCCCTGTGCCTCGACTACATTGTCCCTTATCAGCTAAATCAAATGCATTTTGGATCATATATTGCAGGGTATTCTCCGCCAAAGGGTTAAACTCATCACTTACATTCACACTACTATCATCTAGCGGGGAGAGAGCAGTAGCTTTAGTGGCCGACTTTCCCTTCACCTTAGTCCATTCATGATCAGTAGAAGCATTCATGGTTACCACAGGTTCCACACTTGTCTGAGCAGCCACCACATTTGCATTCTTCCCACTTTGTACAGACTGAGCATTCACAGGTTCCTTGGATACGTGAACTTCTTGTTGGTCCCCACGTTTATTCCTTCTATGCTGCCAATTTTGCTTAGAATTCTTAGGGCCAAGCCTGGGTGGAGGTAGGTCCTGTTTCGGCTGTTTAGCTTGGCAAACATGCCCAATTTGACAACATGTAGTGCAGTACAAGGACTTCCACTCATAGAGCACTGGTTGGGCAAAAACTACTCCATTGGGATTCAAAACCTTCACCTCTGTAGGAAGGGAAACGGTGACATTCATTTCTACCAAAACTCGAGCATAGGAGATTCTTTCCATGTTCTTAGTACAATCATCAGCGCAGATTGGAGTTCCTAACCCGCTTGCAACACGATTAAGAGAATTCATTCTCCAAAAATTGAGTGGGAGGTTAGGGAATTTCACCCACAGAGGGATCGTCTTCAAAACGTCATTATTGAAGTTAAAGTTGGCACTCCACGGTTTCACAATAACTGGCTTATTATTTAGCATGTGTGGCCCTGTCATAAGAATCGCATCCCTAGCTTCAATGTTATGGAACTTGATTACAAAGCACCCATCATTGTGATAGTAGATTTTTGGCTTATGTACAAAACTTCCCTGCCCATCTATGAATCGAGCAATAGCTGCAGTTGTTGGGTCAGCACCAATAACATAGAGTATCATTGCAGCCTTCCAGTGAGCAGAATCTCTCTCAATTTCTTCTTTATCCAATTGGACAATTTTAACCCCCTCTTTGAGAGTCAGGGAAACAAATCTAAATTCCATACCTCTTGATGCCATTTTGTTACCATCAAATAGCTTCACCCATGGCTTTGTCAATTCTGCATCTGGTGCTAAGTTAAGCTTCCTCTGTGTACCAGTTACCTCTGTGTATTGCTCCATTGGCTTTGTCATCACCCAAGAGTAGAGACCTGCAGATCTGAAATCTGGCCAGCAGAGCTTCCATCCCCTGAAGATGGAGCTATTGTGCAATGTCAACCTTTACTTGATAGGACGCTGGGAGAATAAAGTCATGGACCACTAAACACCTCTTTTATGCTGGTAGGGCACAATTGATTAAGTCCATTCTGTTCTCCATTCAGGTTTTTGGGCACAAATCTTTGTATTACCCAAAAAGGTTGTTGAAGTTATTGAGGCTACTTGCAGAACCTTTATGTGGACAGGAAGTACAACACTATCAAAGAAAGCTCTTCTTGCTTGGGATAGAGTTTGCTATCCTAAGGTGGCTGGGTGTTTGAACATACTTTGATGTGGATGTGCCTAAGCAGGCCTCTTGGGTGATTCAGAAAATCCTTTAGGCAACCAAATATTTCCGAAAAGCAGGTATTGATGTGAATGATGTGGCAGGTATGGAAACGTCTTCTACAAAGCAGCTCTACATCAAGCTCAGAGGGCAATTTCCAAAAGTACATTGGAGGAAGCTTGTATGTAATAATATAGGGCTACTAAGGTGCATTTTCATACTAAGACTTGCTATTCTAGGCAGGTTACCAACGAGACACAGATTGTTTAAATGGGGGGTTGTGACTAATCAAGCCTGTCCACTTTGTGAGCATGAGACGAGTCCGTAGCACATTTGTTTTTTATGTGTGATGTCTCTGCTACTATATGGAAAAAGTTGTTGTCATGGATTGGTATTGTACGGGACCCTAAAGAATGGAATGAGGAGATATCTTGGGCTGTTACATATGCCAGAAGAAGTTCCCACAAGGCTGAGGTTTAAAGGATGCTACTTGTTGCTACAATTTACCATGTGTGGAGAGAAAAGAACTTTAGAATTTTCCAGAACAAGAGGCACTCTTCTGCGCAGATAATGCGACAATTATACAAGAGGTGCATGTCAAAGCTGCTATGAAGCATAAGATTGCTCACTGGTTACAGGACTACAACTATTACCCTGCTTAGTTTGTCTGTCTGGCTTGCTGTTGTTGCCTTTTATGTTTTCTTAGATTCATGCTTTGATGGTTGTGGGGATGTTATGTCTATCAACCATTTTTTAGCGTTGTATAACGTCTACTTTCTTAATAAAATGATTTTATTTACCAAAAAAAAAAGAAGGGGGCTTACGCTAAGTTGGCCGAGAGTAAGGATGAGGAGGAGAAGCGGAAAAATAGGGAGGATTAAAGGATAAGGAGGAGAAGCGGAAAAATAGGGAGGAGTATAAGCTTGTTAGGAAAGAGGCTAAGTTGGCAATTACAGTGGTTAAGAATGCAGCTTTTGAAAGCTTATACAAAGCCTTGGAGGGTAAAGGTGGTGACAAGAAGTTGTACAAGCTAGCCAAGGTTAGGGAAAGGCAGGCTCGGGACCTTGACCAAGTGAAGTGCATAAAGGATGCGGAAGGCAAAGTTTTGGTGGAGGGGTTTCTTATTAGGAGGAGATGGCAGTCTTACTTCCATAAACTCTTGAACGAAAAGAGGGACACTAGCATTGTGTTGGGGGACTTGGCGAATTCAGAGAGGCTTCGGGACTTTGGTTATTGCAGGCGCTTTAAGGTTGAGGAGGTTAAGGGTGCTATTTGGAGGATGTATAGGGGTAAAGCGACTAGGCCAGACGAGATTCCGGTGGAGTTTGGGAATCGCACAGGAGGGGCAGGTATGCAGTGGCTGACTGGGTTGTTTAATATCATTTTTAGGTCGGCGAATATGCTCGAAGCTTGGAGATGGAGTACGATGGGTATTAAGTTGTTAAGCCACACTATGAAGGTTTGGGAGAGAGTAGTAGAGTTGAGGTTAAGAAGGATTGTGTCTATTTCTAAGAATCAGTTTGGATTCATGTCAGGACGCTCGACTACGGAAGCCATCCATCTAGTAAGGAGACTGATGGAGCAGTATAGGGAGAGGAAGAAGGACTTGCACATGGTGTTTATCGACCTAGAAAAGGCCTATGAAGTCTCTTGGGAGGTTCTCTGGAGGTGTTTGGAGGCTAGAGGTATACCGGTGGTGTATACTAGGGCGATTAAGGATATGTACGACGGAGCCAAGACTCGTGTTAGAACTGTGGGAGGAGACTCGGAGCACTTTCCCGTCTTGATGGGGTTACACCAAGGTTCGACTCTTAGCCCGTTTTTATTTGCCTTGGTGATGGATGTCTTGACGTGGCAAATTCAAGGTGAGGTGTCATGGTGTATGCTTTTTGTTGATGATGTAGTTCTAATTGACGAGACTCGTGGTGGAGTTAATTCTAAGTTATAGGTTTGGAGGCAAACCCTTGAGTCCAAAGGGTTTCGGTTGAGTAGGTCCAAGAAGGAATATTTGGAGTACAAGTTCAGCAAGGTGACACATGAAGCTGATGTGGTTATAAAGCTTGATACTCAGACCATTCAAAAGAGAGATAGTTTCAAGTATCTTGGGTCTATAATCCAAGGAAATGGAGAGATTGACGAGGATGTCACTCACCGTATTGGGACGGGGTGGATGAAATGGAGCTCGCTTCAGGAATCTTGTGTGATAAGAAGGTGCCTCCTAAACTCAGATGTAAGTTCTACAAAGCGGAGGTTAGACCATTTTTGTTATATGGGGCGAAGTGTTGGCCAGTCAAGAACTCCCAAATCCAAAAGATGAAGGTGGCGGAGATGAGGATGCTACGATGGATGTGTGGGTTTACTAGGAAAGATAGCATTAGAAATGAGGTTATTTGAGATAAGGTGGGAGTGGCTTCTGTGGAAGTCAAGATGCGGGAAGCGAGGTTGAGATGGTTCTGGCATGTGATAAGGAGGTGCACGGATGCCCCAGTGTGGAGGTGTGAGAGGTTGGCTAGGGATGGATTCAGTCGAGGTAGAGGCAGACCGAAGAAATATTGGAGAGAGGTGCTTCGGCATGACATGGAGCAGCTTCAGATTACCGAGGATATGACCCTAGATAGAAAGGAGTGGAGGAGGCGAATTAGGGTAGAAGGCTAGTAGGACAGAGTAGGTAGGAGGACTTTGTTTTGTTATCTGTGCTAGTAGTCATAGGGCTAGTCTTGTTTCAGGTGTGTTATCGTTTGTCGTATTACTTGGTGATAGTCTTGTGTATGTTATTATTTGGTGTACGTTATTATTTGGTGTATTAATACCTATTGTTTCTTGTTCATTTACTATTTCTTTTATAGCCTGTTTTTGTATTGAGCCGGGGGTCTATCGGAAACAGCCTCTCTATCTCACCCTGAGGTAGTGGTATGGACTGCTACACTTACCCTCCCCAGACCCCACTTTGTGGGAATATACTAGGTATGTTGTTGTTGTTGTTGTTTCATTTGTTGCACGACCAAACCAAGGTATTACTTTATCTGGAAAAGGTCCAAATTCGCCCCTCGCCTACTGACTTTCCTTAACTTTGCCCATCGATAGAAGTTGGTCACAGAAATACCCTTGTCGTTACCCATACAAATCATATTTGCCTTTCTTTGCTAATGAAACTCCTACTCGCCAATGTAATCCATGCTGACTCTTTAAGTTTTCCATGTTCGCGGAAAGATGAAACAAAACCACTCACTTTACCCATTTAACCCCCTACCCCCTTTCACTTTGTTTATTCTACCTATTTATCCTTTTTCCCATCTTCAACCTTTCATTTAAAAAAGACAAGTTAAGAATGCAAAATATAGGCAAATGATATGTAAACTATAACTCTAATGGCAAATAAAAACCTCCCCAATAGAATAGAGTACCTGTCATTTAGAAAAGCAATACTAAGCGCTGTAAAAAACGCAGCAACAATTGCAAGTGGACTCCTTAGAAACCCCAACGCTGCAATACAAAATGCAAATGAATGTACTTGTGAGTTCCAAATAAACACTCTACTGCTAAAATCATATATATAACTCAATAATGTTTCCTCACCAAGAATAACCACAATCATAATGAAGTAATTCGTCCTGTAACTGCAAGAAAAAAATATATATTAAGTGCAATTCAGAAAAACCTAACTCCCTAAAGCTTCTTAACAAAAGGATAAAGTTTTGGGTATGTTCGGTATGGAGGGAAAACACTTTTTATGTTTTCCATGTTCTCATGTTCCGTAGGTCAAAATTTTTGAAAATATTTTCTCTAGGATTAAATTGCTTAAAAATGAGAAAAATGACTTTTTTAATGGAAGTAGAGAGAACAAACTTACAAGTGACATTCCACATTGATTGTGTCCTCCCCACCCTCCAACCCACCTCATCTTCACCCCCATCCCCAATAGTCCCCATCCCCATCATCCCACACCCCCACCATCCAACCACACCTCTCATAGTATTTGTCCAGATTATATAAAAATGATTTTAAGATAATATTTTTTGCATAAGACCAACAACAACATACCCAATATAGTCTCACAAAGTGGAGTTTGGGGAGGGTAGAGTGTACGGAGACCTTACCACCACCTCAGAGGTGAGGTAAAGAAGTTGTTTCCAATAGACCCCCAGCTCAAGACAGAAACGGTCTAAAAAAGACGTAATGAAAGTACAAGAGATAGTAGATAGCAACCAAAACATCATACAGTAGCATAACAGTACTACAATAAAATAACACAACAAACGAACTCCACTAAACAATAATCCCTCCGTCCCAATTTATGTGATGTACTTTGACTTGACACGGAGTTTAAGAAAAAAGGAAGACTTTTGAAACTTGTGGTCTAAAATGAGTCATAGATATTTGTGTGGTTGTAAATCATTTCATTAAGGATAAAGTAGATATTTTAAAGTTAAATTGTTACCAAATATCGAAATGTGTCAGTCTTTTTGGGACTGACTAAAAAGAAAAGTGTGTCATATAAATTGGGACAGAGGGAGTATATAGTAGCAGAAATCGAAGAACAAGAAACTACCAAAGTAGTCCTACAACTACTAGTACAGGAAATGAGACAATGCACTCCTACATACTAACCTTGTACCCTAATACGTGTTCTCCACACCTTCCTAATACTGAACACAATAAAATAAATAAGATATTTTCCACGGAGAACATTTTCCTTCGTACCAAACACATCCTTTCATCCATTAAATTTGCAGTTTTTTCAACAAGTATGGGCAAAAAATCGTTGCTTCTAATTTGTTCATTCAATAAAAACAAATTTTTCGATAACTCTAGTAAGCTGATTAGGTTGTTCAAAAGTATTTAGGAGAGTGAAATGAAGAGAAGGTAACGTACTAGTAGAGATTACACTTGAGACGACTGTTCCATTTGGAATAAGATCTTGGGAAAGTGAAGCGAGAGAAGAATTCAGATAAGGGACGTGGTGGAGATGACCACTCCACTTCTCGTACAGCTTCAATTACATCCTCTGTACTCACACTTCCCCAATCCATTAAGCGAAACCCTAGAAATTCAGCGAACACAAAGAGTCTGGAAGATTCTGGAAATTCAAGTACTATGTGATATGATGCTCTCTGGAGAATAGCAAAATGGGGTTTCGAATTTTTTATGATGAAGAATTGAAGATGATGAAAGTGAAAAAGCACCGAGTGATTTGGTTATAATTTTTAAAAAAACAAAAAGAGATGGAAGATGTCTGAGCCCGGGTTCGAACCGTGGACCTCTAGAGTGTGAGACTAGCGTGATAACCGACTACACCACCCAGACATATCCGCTCAATGTCCTATGTTTAATAATATTGAAATTTGAAACTAGTTACTCCCTTCGTTTCAAAATGAATCACTTATTTTAATTTAATATGGAGTTTAAGAAAATAAAAAAGATTTTTAAATTTTATGATCTTAAATTTAAGTTATGTTGAATGTATCAAAATGTCCTTTAATTTTGTAGTCTCAAACATATCATGTGGAAAGTTGAAATTAAAGTATTATAAAAAAAAAAAAACATTATTTTTTTAAAACGAACTAAAAAGGAAAATAGTTTTTTTGAAACGGAGGAATACTTTCTTCTCTTAGGTCCTAGTCAATAGTCATTTTAGGTTGTTTTTTTTTTTTTTTGGTTTAAGGAGTTGTTATTGTTATTATTTACAAACTAAGGTAGAGCATATACTTTCAGTATATCTATATTATCAGTGATAGTGATAGTAATAGTACTTAGTTATCTAAAGTTGTCAAATAATTATATATAGAATTAGAAATTAAGTAGCAATTGTGATACCATTCTTATCTAATTGAACTGAGGTTATTTTATTTACCAATGAATTTTATAAAATAATGAATTGATTATGTATCATTTGGAGTTTGGAGTCCTTTTTTTAAAAAAAGACAGTTATAATGTTGCTTGTCTTTGAAAGTTATATCGCAATACAGGATTTTCCATCTTCTTCAATAGAGACTTACAAGAATCGATTAATGTTGCTAGAATGAGCGAAGGTTGTTCATGAAGATGAGCTATCTCAATAGAGTATAATTTAACTTCAAATGAAAGTAATGCTTTGAGTATGCTACATGTAGTTCACAAAAAACATGATTGAGGGAATTAATTTTTCTTTGTAAAACCTACAAGCCCAAATCACTTATTTCACTTCTAATTGTACCACCAATTCCACCACTATTTTTTTTTCTTTTGAAGGTACCATTTGTGTTAGTTTGTAGTGACTTAAAAGTAAAAAAATCAGTTGATTTTGATTTCCTTTTTTGCATTGAGTGATGATAGAAGAAGTAATATATTAATATTCAAGAACATATAATTTAACTATGTTAACAAGCAGCCTATTCTAATGGCTCTTAAAAATATTTTGATTTTGATTTTGATTTAGCTAAATATGTTAATAGAGCAGAAGGAAAGAGTTCATTCCATTCTAAAAGAAATTCAAAACTAAAAAAAAAAAAAAAAAAAAAAAAAAAAAAAAAAAAAGGGAGCAACATCTTTTATTAGTTGAATTGGTGAATTAGATGTAGAGAGGAATCTGCCTTATAAGGTAAGAGTGTCACGGCACCTACATATTTAGGTTAAAATTTGTAGTATATGTATAGATATCTATGAAAATTGTTGTATATATGTTAAGTGGCACCCACAATATAAAAAGTCACATGTGGGGTGTCATGGTTTAATAATCGGTTTAGAGTTTCTTGTGCGTAATCTTTTATCTGCTTCTTAACCTTTAGGTATCTCTTTGTTTTTGTTGGGCCCTCGTCTTTTTCTTCTTTCAATTTGCTAAAATCTTCATGTCTTTTTTCTAATTCATTATATTAATGCTTAATTTATTTCTGATTGCACTTTATTTCATGAGCAATTTTTTCAATAAGTAATTGAATTAAATTCGAGATTGTGGTGGTTAGGAACTTGTCACATGCATTCACTGCTTTGGCTTTTTATATATTGTGTTATAAATGTTGTGTAATTTGTTTTTTATGTTTTTCTTAGAAAAGGTAATTTAATTATTACTACAACTTGGTGACCGTTAATTTTTTATATTAAATTATTTACATATATAATTTTAACTTCACCAAAACTCCTTTCTAAATCTCTAATTCTACAATTTTCCTTCGACTAAGAGGCTTTACACAGGCAGATTCAAATATTTCTTTGATGGCTGATCTAACTCTTTTCTCACCGATCGATAAGTGCATCATATTTCATAAAACAAAGCGATCATTGCTAAATAAAAAGGTGGCATCATTTCACATTCAAAAATTTTACAAAATAATGAATTGATTGTGTATCTTCTAGAGCTTGGAGTCCTTTTTTGTTAAAAAGACAATTATAATGTTTGTCTTTCGAAAGTTATATCGCAGTACAGGATTCTCCAACTTCTTCAATAGAGACTTGCAAGAATCAATTAATGTTGCAAGAATGAGAGAAGGTTGTTCAAGAAAATGAATTATCTCAATAAAGTATAGTTCAACTTCTAATGGAAGTAATTTGAGTATGTTACATTTAGTTCGTGAAAAGAACATTTAATTTAGAGAAAACATGATTGAAGAAATTAATTTTTCTGTAAAACCTACAATTACAATTACTTATTTCACTTCTAATTGTACCACCAATTCCACCATTATTTTTTTCTTTTGAAGGTACCATCTGCGTCAATTTATAGTGCCCTAAAAGTAAAAAAGAACACTTGATTTTGATTTCCATTTTTGCATTGAATGATGGTAGAAGAAGTAATATATTTATATTCAAGAACATAAGTTAACAAGCAGCCTATTCTAATGGCTCTTAAATTTTGATGTTGATTTAGCTATATGTGTCAATAGTAGAGCAAAAGGAAATGGTTCATTCCATCCTTAAAAAATTCAAAAAAAAAAAAAAAAAAAAAAGGGAAGCAACAACTTTTATTAGTTGGAGCTAGTGAATTAGATGTGGAGAGTAATCTGCCTTATAAGGTAGGAGTGCCACGGCACCTATGCGTTCAAGTTAAAATTTGTAGTATATGTATAAATTTTTGTGAAATTTTTTGTATATATGTTAAATAGCACCCACAATATAAAAAGTCACATGTGAGGTGTCATGGTTTAACAATCGGTTTAGAGTTTTCTGTGCGTAATCTTTTATCAACTTCTTAGCCTTTAGGTATCTCTTTGTTTTTGTTGGGTCCCTCATCTTTTTCTTCTTTCAATTTGCTAAAATCTCCCTGTCTCATTTTTTTAAAAAATAATCATTATATTAATGCTCAATTTATTTCTAATTACATCTTATTTCATGAGCAATTTCTTCAATAAGTAATTTGAATTAATTTCGAAATTGTGGTGGCTAGGACCTTGTCAAGTGCATTCACTAATTTAGTTTATGTATATTATGTTATAAATGAGGTGTTAATTTGTTTTGTATGTTTTTCTTAGAAAAGGTAATTTAAAATCGTTACGATAACTTGATGGCTATAAAATTTATATTAAATTATTTACACATATAATTTTAACTTTACCAAAACTCTCTTCTAAATCTCTGGTTCTATAATTTTCCTTTGACTATGAGCCTTTACATGGGCAGATTTCAATAATTTTTTTGTCGATGGTTGATCTAACTCTTTATTTTCACCAATCAATAAGTGCATCATATATCTATAAAACAAGACGATTGTTGTTAAATAAAAAGGCGCAACCATTTCACATTCAAATTCTTTAATTTTATTTGTGAGTTCACCATCCTGAAAATTACATAAATATTGGACCTAAAAGAAAAAAAATTACATAAATAAGCATTTAAGGACGTGGCGTAGTGGTTAATAAAGTAGATTGAAAATCATAAAATTCATATTTAAATCGCAGCAAAAATAAAAATACAACGTGATTTCTTCTTATTTATTCTACCTTTAGTGGATAGAGTTACCTTAAAACTATTTTTGGTGAGAGATGTAAACAATATCTTGTGGTAGCCCGGACACTAAAAAAAAAGGGGATAAATTACATAAATAGGCAAACATTCCTGCTATATTAAATTAATTACACAATAGCACGACTTTTAAAATTTCATAGAAAACCACTTAGATACACTCCTTTGCCTCGCCTCTCTCCTCCGTCTTTCTCTCTTCCTCTCTCTCAAAATCTTCAAGAAAATAAAAATGGCGGAACCTCCCTAATTGAGGGCTTATCAATTTCTCTATCACCTCCCAGATTTCACTCTTCTTTCTCTAGCCCACATTCTTCCACCATTACATAATCTAAAACTCAGGTTGTAACTGATTCTCTCTCACCTTCATTTGAATAGCACCTACATTGTAAAGGGGGAGGGGGATGGTTCACCGGGCGTGCTGTTAATAACCATCTTCGGACAAATTTGAGTCGTAGCCGAAGTTGTGGTTGATTGCTTTGATTTATCGGAGCTTAAATCTTTTTACCAAAGTAGTGGAGATAATAGAGAGATGGGGGTGGTTGTTACTGTGGTGATTCATCGGAGTTTTTTCTTGTTCTTCTTCTTTTTCTTCTTCATGCACAAATACATATGATACTAGCTTATTTGATGTATCTAGTGTATCTAGTACTATCTGATGAATATATCAATACATATTTGACACCAGAAACATGTACTTGATATATTGTATGAAATTAATACTGGATACATCGAATTGATATTAGATATATTAGACAAAATTGATACAGATGATATCAAATTGGTATTGGATACGCTACATGAAATTGATAGATATACTGTATACAAATAAATACTGGACACATCAAATTAATACTAGATATACTAGATGAAATTGATACGAGATACATTAAATAGATACCGGATACACTGAATACAAACAAATACATGTAATTGTAAAACATAGATACACTAACGTCAAGCTAGTTCATGTATCTAAGCGTTAGAACCCCATCTTTGATGGTTCGGATGACGTGGGCTTGGCTAGGGATTTACATGATCAACCTAGACAAGACCAAATGGTAAAGGCAAAGGTTAGGTTTGCTTGAGACCAGTCTATCGACATGGACATGTCAGCATGGCATGGCGTGTGTCGGCAAGGCATGGCAAGACCTTGGCAGTGGCGTGGCTAAGACATGCAAGGCGTAGCTAAGGCATGACAATGGCTGGCAAGCTAAGGCGGGACAATGCTAAGGCCGATTTAGGCTAAGGCAAGTCATGTTGCGGAGGCATGGCTAAGGCAAGGCAAGTTGGGCTAGACATGGCTCGAATAAGGTGGCTTGGATGCTGACAAGACAGTAGCATGGTCGAGTGCACAAACGCCCAGGGCCCAGGTGCGAAATTGGCACAAGAGTTGCCAAGGATGTGCTGGCACTGGGCATGTGCCTTGCACATGATGACAGTTGGGCAGTTACAACGCCTTGGACAGATGGTTTGGCTATGTTGCTGATTGTAATTTGAATTTGAATTCGAATTTAAAATAGGGCCTATCAGTTGGGGATGTCAACTGGATTAGGATAAGGGCATGTAATGTGCATGTGTCTACCATGTGACAGAAGTTGTGGCCTATACATAGGCATAGGCTGGCTGTCTTAATGGCAGATTTGGCTATGTTAGTCAGTTTCTGTAAGACTAAGTTGTGTGCTTCTTTGTGGAACGAGTTAGATATAAAGTTGGGACTTGTTCCTGCATGTGCTTGTGTATTTCTAAATTCGTGAGCCTAGGCAAACTAAGTATTGAGTGAAAAAAGTAAGGGCTAAAGCCATAGAAAGTATGGCTGCCATAGTGGGTGCAAACAAACAGGTTGACCCTCTATCAATTAGTATCAAAGCTTGGTGTTGTGATGTCTGGTGGTGTGAATTACAATGAATTACGTGAGAAAGTTGCAAGACTGGAGACGCTGGTTGGCTTGACAGATGACATAGATGAATTGGTCGATGTCCTAACATAAATTCAGGGCATTAACACAGAACTGTCAAGTTATCGTACTGTTGTAGATAGTCAATTGGCTGGTCTTGTCATTTTTAGTGAAAATGCGGGTACACGAATTGAGGGCCTTTTGAAGGAAAATGAAGATTTGAAGGCGGAGGTGGTAGTCCTTCGCCGGGCTGTTGCTGGTTCATCGCGGAGCGGTGAAGAACATGCCAAAATCAAAATTCCAGAACCAAAGTACTTTGATGGTGTTCGTGGTGCTAAGGAACTTGAAAATTTTTTGTGGGACTTGGAGCATTATTTTGCTACTGTCCATGTTCCATAAACTGACAAAGTGACCATGGTAGTTCGCTATTTTAGGAACAATGCAGTGCTGTGGTGGCGTACAAAGAATGCTGATGACGAAAGTGCCGGCATACCAAAGTGTGATACGTGGGAAAAACTGAAGGATGCACTTCGTGAGAAATTTCTGCCTAGCAATTCGTCTTGGGTTACTAGGGACAGACTAAAGTGGTTGAAACAAGTTGGTTCCATTCGGGACTATGTGAAGGAATTCTCGTCTCGATATTCAGAACATGTCTGACGAGGATAAGTTGCACAACTTTATTTTTGGAATGCAAGGTTGGGCACAGAATGAACTGCGTAGGCAGAAAGTTCAAGATCTGCCTAGTGCCATCGCTGCGGCAGATGCTTTGATTGATTTTTGTTCTAACAGTGCTGCCCCTGATCCTACACCTTCTAAAACGAAGAAGAAGGAGAAGGACAGAGACTGGAAGAAGGATAATCACAAGCAAGAAATGACTGACAAAGGAAAATGAAAGATGGATGTTGCTTCATCTAACCAAAACAAGCAGACCAGTGAAAAGGTCTGTTGGACTTGTCAAAAACCTGGGCATCAGGCCAGGAACTGTCCAAAATAAGGGAAGATCAATGCTCTTCTTGCCGAAGAGGAGAAACAAGCCAAGGTACACGACATTGCTGCCTATGTTAACCCACTACAGTTGTTGAATACGTTGTCTAGTGCAAATAGGGTGGACATAGAGGCAAATGATGATGCTGATGCCTTACTCAATACTGCTGAACGTGTTAATGATTTGTCGCATGCCTACGGTTCTTTGATGTATGTTGATGTGAAAGTTGGGCACAAAAGTGTTGTGACAATGGTTGATACCAGCGCTACTCACACTTTTGTGGCATCAAAAATCGTAAAGGAGTATGGATTGAAAGTGACTAATTGTGCAACAAAAATAAAGGCTGTTAATTCTACACCACAGCCAGGCTATGGCATGGCATTGGATGTTCCACTGACCATAGGCCATTGGTCTGGACTGCACAACCTGACTGTCGTGTCGCTTGATGACTTCAATCTTCTGCTTGGGATTGATTTTATGAAAAAATTCAAGGTTGCTCCTATTCCTCATTTGGACAGTCTAATGTTCATGGCGGAATCTAACCCTGGATTTGTGAAAGGTATTTGACCTTATAATGAGGAGAAGAAGAAGAAACACTCCGGAATTGATGTTATGTTATCTGCTGCAGCTTTTGAAAAAGGCTTGAAGAAGGGTGAAACTGGTTACCTTGCTGCCTTGGTTGAAGTGAATCCTGATGTGCAGATTGATGTCCCGGACAGTGTTGCTAAGTTGTTGACAGAATTCAAGGATGTGATGCCACCAGAACTGCCTAAAGAATTGCCTCCAAAAGGGAGATTGATTATAGGATTGAGCTAATTCCTGGATCAGTGCCACCGGCACGCCCTCCTTATCGCATGTCTCCACTAAAATTGACAGAATTGAGGAAATAATTGTCTGAATTACTGGAGGCCAGACTGATCCAGCCTTCGAGGGCTCCCTATGGTGCCCCTATTCTATTCCAAAAGAAGCAAGATGGAAGCCTGCGCATGTGTGTTGACTATCGTGCACTCAACAAAGTGACTGTGAAAAACAAGTATCCAGTGCCGCTGGTTCAAGAATTAATGGATAGGCTGTCTAAGGCTAGTTTTTTTCTAAGTTGGATTTGAGGTCTGGCTATTGGCAAGTGCGCATAGCTGAGGGGGATGCCCCAAAGACCATTTGTGTCACTAGATATGGTAGCTATGAATTCCTTGTGATGTCGTTTGGGCTAACTAATGCCCCGGTTACTTTCTGAAACTTAATGAATAATGTTCTTTACGAGTACCTTGATGACTTTGTAGTTGTTTACTTAGATGATATAGTCATTTATAATAGAACACTCGAAGATCATTTGTTGTATTTAAGAATAATGCTGCAACGACTTAGAGAATATCAACTCTATGTCAAGATGGAAAAGTGTAAGTTTGCTTGCCGCAAGATAAAATTTTTGGGCCACTTGGTCAGTACAAACCAAGTGAGAATGGACCCTAAAAAAGTGCAGGCTATTGTGGATTGGCAAGCACTGATCGGGGTTAAAAAATTATGATCTTTTCTAGGATTGGCAAACTATTATCGGAAGTTCATTGCTGGCTATTCAAAGAAGGTTGCCGCATTGATGGATTTGTTGAAAAAGAATGTTAAGTGGGTTTGGTCCAAAGCAAGTGACAAGGCTTTCAATTCATTGAAAAAAGCCATTGCTTCTGAACCAATATTACGGTTGCCTGATTTTGAATTGTCATTCGAAGTGCACACCAATGCTTCTGATTATGCTGTCGGTAGTGTGCTGGTGCAAGAGGATCATCCGATAGCATTTGAGAGCAGAAATTTAAATCTTGCAGAGCAACGGTATTCTGCTCATGAAAAGGAGATAGTGGCAGTCCTACATTATCTCCAAATTTGGCGAGTGTATTTGCTGGGAACGAAGTTTGTTGTCAAGACGGACAATGTGGCTAATACTTACTTCAAAACTCAACAGAAATTGCGTCCAAAGCAGGCCCACTGGCAGGAGATGCTTGCTGAATATGACTTCGTTTGGATACTCAAACTAGGCAAGCAAAACCAGGTTGCCGATGCTTTAAGTCGTAAAGAGGTATTTGCTGCAGTTTATGCGCTCACTAGACTTGAATTTGATTTTTTAGAAAAGATAAAGTTTAGTGCTGCCTATGATTCATTATATATTGATGGATCAAGTCAAAGAAGGGACAATTAGACGGTATTGGATCGAGGACGATCTACTGTATTTTAAGGGGGGGAGAATCGTTGTGCCTCAAAGGGATGGGTTGCGTCGAAAACTCCTTAAAGAAACACATGATCCTGTCTATGCTGGTCATCCAGGTGTTGAAAGAATGATGGCATTATTGTCCCGAAATTATTTCTGGCCAAAAATGGAAGATGACATTGAGGCCTATGTGAAGTCTTGCCTTGTTTGTCAACTTGACAAGACTGAAAGAAAGAAAGAAGCTGGTTTGCTGCTGTAACACCCCGTAAATTCTCAAACGTATGCGACTAAGTGACGGAATTAAATGAACGTGCAATAAAGGATATATGATGTATGCAAAGTGTTGGACTTCATTCATCTTGGCTAATGGGCTTAAAAATTGGCCCAAAATTAACAAGAAAGACATGACCCAAAAAGGGAAAAATTGACCCATTCATCTTTGACTTCTTAAACATATCATTAAGGACCAAGTGTATGGATTAGGATGTCCATTAAAAGACTATATAAGGCTCCAAAAATCAGATTTTTAATCACACACAACACCTTGCAAAATTCTTATAATTTCTAGACTTTTCCAAGAGACCAAAAGAAACCATTTGAACCCTACGGCAACTACACTTGTTTTGACAAGATCATCACCTTTTAAGTGTTGGTAAGTGTTTATTCTTGTGGTTTAATATATTATATACATAAGAGGTTGTGTAAATCATGCTGGTTATGTTTAATAAGTGTTGAGCAGTCCACTATTTGTAAAATAGTCCACTTTTGCTTAATCGGTAAAAGATTTGCCTTCTATTTGGTTTAAACTTGAAATAGGACTTAAGGTTTTGAAGGAATTGAATTATATGGACTAAATTTTAGTATATTTAAGTGTGGTGATTTCCCTAATTCGTTCCCCTTGTGTATGGCTTGATGGAAATGTTTATACATAATTGTGTATGGAATGTTTGACGTAGTGAAAAGAGAATACTTTCTTGTTGTGTTAAAGTGAATTCTGAAATTGTGTGGGCTGTTTTGGTATATTTTTGTGGAAGGTATTTATGTGACTTGATGGAATAAATATGTGGAGTTGCATTGAGGTAAAAATGTGAAGTATGCACTTGGTGTGAAATCTTATCGGTTTGTGACGTCTATGTTGATGTGTGGACTGTTTTGGCATTGTTGGTGTTGTGAGGCAGTAAATTATGTTGTAGAAGGGTGGAATGAAGTTATGTGGCAGTAGGAAAGAAGGTGGAATGATATACCATGTGTTTGGGATGTTGGATAGTTTTATGTCTCGTTAAGTAACTACTTATCGTCTTGTGAACTTGTAATATAGTTAGTTGTTAATGTTAGCTCCATTATGTATTCGTATTATAGAATAACGCTATAAGGAAGAGCTGAATTGTTGTAGTCACTTGTTGGAAAGATAAGGTATGTAAGGTTACTCTTTTTTATATCCTTTGGCGGAGCCTATTGTTCACAATCGTTATTGCACTTGCTTCTATTCCGAAATGTTTAAAGAATCCAATGTCAAGTGTTCTCAATTGTTATTCATATGTCTCTTATTCATTGACTATTGTTCCAAAGTCCCAATAATGTTATGACCCAATCTATCAATCTCGAAGATTAAAGTAGTGTTGTAAAGAGCTTTTATGTGTTCTTGGGTGGTATCCCTGGGGTGGAAGAAACACCTAGCATGGGTCGATCCCAATATTACGGGTGGTATCCTAGGGGCGAAAGGAAAGCCTAGCATGGGTCGATCTCGATATGTGTATTTGTGAGGACCGTATCCCAGGGGTTAAAATGCCTAGCATGGGTCATCCTCTTTTACCACTGATCAGTTGGTCCCGGATAATAAAGGCAAAAGTAAAGTAATAAATGTAATGTACATGGTTCCCCATATGTAATACGGTGGTATATCCTTATTATTTATTCACTTGTATCTGATTCCATTTGACGATTTTATGTTTCTTATAGTTATCTATAGCCTTACATACTCAGTACATTCTTTTGTACTGACGTCCCTTGTGGGACTTACCTTACTTGTTGCAGGCACAGGTACTAGTAGACCCCCACAGTAGACTTTGGATTTTCTGCGGATTGTTGGTGAGCTCCAGGTTGCTTTGGGGCTTTTCGGGTCATATGTGCATATTAGTTTGGTTATGTATTGGTTAGAGGCTTTGTAGACGTTGTACAGTTAAAGGAAGAGATGTCTTATCATGTTGACGATATAACCCTAACAGCCAAGTTTCATATATGTATATATATATCATATGTTTTGCCATGACTTCCGCCGTTGGTATCTTGCATCTATAAGTGATAGTGATGATCATTAAGTGACATGTGTATGAATGTACATGCATAAAGATTGGTTCTCTCGGGGCTTCAACGGCTTTGGGTGCCATGTCCGCTCCAACGGGGTTTGAGGCGTGACAGCTGCAACCCCTACCTTTGCAGAACGTCCATGGGCTTCTGTTTCTATGGATTTTATTAGTGGATTTCTAAAAGTTGATGGCAAAGCGTCAGTCATGGTGGTGGTTGACAGGTTTTCAAAGTATGCTCTTTTCATTGCTGCTCCTACCCTTTGTTCTTCCGAGATAGCTGCTGAATTATTCTATAAGTTCGTGGTGAAGCATTTTGGTGTTCCACTTGACATTGTGAGTGATTGAAACACTAGGTTCACAGGCTGATTTTGGACTGCATTGTTCACTATGATGGGTACTGAACTGAAGTTCTCGACAGCGAATCATCCACAAACAGATGGACAGACTGAAAGAATCAATCATCTGCTTGAAGAATACTTGAGGCATTATATGACTGCAAGTCAGATGAATTGGGTGGAATTGTTAGACAGTGCGCAGTTTTATTATAATCTGCATAGGTCGTCAGCAACTGAGAAGAGCCCCTTTGAACTAGTGCTAGGTATGCAGCCTAACACACCACTGGAAGTCGCTAGATCCAAAACAGAGGGCAAATATCCTGTTGCCTACAAGTATGCATGAGACAAGCAAGAGTTGCTAGATGAAGCACATGATAGCTTGAGAAAGGCAGCAAAACGAATGAAGAAGTATGCTTATAGATATCGGCGTGCTCTAGAATTCCAAGTTGGGGACAAAGTGTTGCTGAAACTTACTTCCCAAATATGGAAGAAAATCAGTAGCAAGACGATTCATCGTGGGCTGATTTCAAAGTATGATGGACCCTTTGAAGTAATAGTTAGGGTGGGTGAAGTAGCTTACCGGTTGAATCTGCCGCAAAGGCTAAAAATCCACCCTACTTTCCATGTGAGTTTTCTGAAGCCTTTTTATGAAGATGCTGAAGATCCAGCAAGATCGGCTACAAGACGTGCTTCTCTTATTGTACGACAGCAATTTGAAGAGGAAATCGAAAAGATCTTAGATCACCGGACTTTGGGACAAGGCAAGAAGAATATGCGAACAAAATTTTTGGTTCAATGGAAGGGCAAGCAAGTGTGTGATGCCACTTGGGAAAAAGGTTCATCATTATGGCAATTTAAAGACTAAATCAATGCCTACTTTAATTCTACCTCGTCGAGGACGACGAGCTCATCTGGTGGGGAAAGTTTGTTAGAACCCCAGCTTAATGGTTCGGATAACGTGGGCTTGGCTAGGGATTTACATGATCAACCTAGACAAGACCAAATGGTTAGGGCAAAGGTTAGGTTTGATTGAGACCAGTCTGTCGACATGGACATGTCAGCATGTCATGGCGTGTGTCGGCAGGGCATGGCAAAACCTTGGCAGTGGCGTGGCTAAGACATGCAAGGCGTGGCTAAGGCATGGCAAGCTAAGGCGGGATAATGCTAAGGCCGATTTAGGCTAAGGCAAGTCATGTTGTGGAGGCATGGCTAAGGCAAGGCAAGTTGGGCTAGACATGACTCGAACAAGACGACTTGGATGCTGACAAGACAGTGGCATAGGCGAGTGCACAAACGCACAGGGCCTAGGTGCAAAATTGGCACAAGAGCTGCCAAGGATGTGCTGGCACTGGGCATGTGCCTTGCACATGATGACAGTTGGGCAGTTACAACCGCCTTGGACATATGGCTTGGCTTTGTTGCTGATTGTAATTTGAATTTGAATTTAAGATAGGGCCTATCAGTTGGGGATGTCAACTGGATTAGGATAAGGGCATGTGCTGTGCATGTGTCTGCCATGTGATAGAAGCTGTGGCCTATAAATAGTCACAGACAGGTTGTCGTAATGGCAGATTTGTGTTAGTCAGATTTTTGTAAGGCTAAGTTGTGTGCTTCTTTGTGACATGAGTTAAATACACAGTTGGGACTTGTTCCTGCATGTGCTTATGTCTTTCTAAATTCGTGAGCCTAAGCAAACTAAGTATTGAGTGAAAAAAGTAAGGGCTGAAGCCATAGAAAGTGTGGCTGCCATATTGGGGTGCGAACAAACAGGTTGACCCTCTATCACTAAGTAATATACTTCTTAAGATGCAAATAATTTTTTTTTTTTTTTTGTCTCCGTGTGTATCTAAGATACACATTTCTAAACATTAGTCCAAACATTAGAAAATTTTCGTAATTTTTGAAACAATGATGCCGCTGAGTAATTAGGGCCTAAGTATCTGTGTTTTATGTTGTTTACTCAAGAAAAGGACAATCAGGTACATTAAAACTCCCGCTACGCACGGGGTTCAAGGAAAGATCTAACAAGAGTTTATTGTACTCAACCTCACCATAAATCATTGTGGTTCGACCCTTCTTTGAACCCTGGGCATAACGAATCCTTTAGTGCACCGGGCTTCCTTTTAAAGATAAAAAAATAAAAATTGATAAATAAATAATCAATTTTTTTTTTTTTAACAACCAACAAATAGTCCAAGTTCAAGTGCAGAAATATTTGTCGACCGACCACCATGACACGCCACACTATCAAAGCTTCCAAGTCCAACACAAACACTCATATAAGAAGACGACGAACGCCATTGCTATCTCTCTACACTACAATCTCTCTCATTATCTTTAAGATTCAGTCACCGTCAACACCTTTTCCTCCCTAATAATCCAAAATATTACTCATCTCCATACCAAAATTTCCATATAAAAAACTTCAAATCCGCCTTATTCTACCGTAAGCACAATTTGAGTAATATCAATTTGACTAGTTCAAATTGCTAGGGTTTTGTATGGATCAATCGGCGAGAAGAGGCGGGGGATTTGCGATAGGTGATTATGTGGTGGAGAAGCAAATCGGAGTGGGGTCTTTTTCGACGGTGTGGTTAGCGTGTAATCGCGTTGATGGTACGGAAGTGGCAATCAAAGAGATTGCTACTGCGCGGCTCAATGCGAAACTGAAAGAGAATCTGAAATCGGAAATTGTTATTCTACAGAGGATTAGTCATCCTAATATTATTCGCTTGCATGACATGATTGAGGTTCACCTCTGCTCAATTCAAATTTTCAATTTTCAATTTCAATGTATATTTAGTTGAGTTTTTTTTTTTTTTTTTGTAGAATAATGATTTTAGACTCATGTGACAAGCCAACGCTCTGAAAAAGTAACTAATGAAATACTGCATTTTGAAGCCCATTTACTCCACAATTTATAGCTTGATTGGCCAGATTTCTAAAATCTTGTGCTTTGGTGAGAAATAGTTTGTTTTTGACCAATAAATTTTAAAAATAATTTTGAGCAGCAATTAATGAGTGACCAAGTTTTTAAAAGTGTTTTAAGTGTATTTTTCTTCAAAGTGCTTTTAGGGATTTTTTTTTTTTTTTTTTTAGCTTTTGAAAAACAACTTTTGCTACTCCCAAAAGCTTGCCAAATAACTCACTTTTTAAAAACAAGCACTTTTTGTTTTAAAAAAACGCTTGACCAAACAGGCTATTGGACAAAAATGGAATTGTGATGCTGGGTCTTGGGTAGAGACGGGTGATATTTTAGTAGGTAAATTAACAGTCGAGGTTGTGAAAGAATTGTTGTATGCCCCGGAAGATAGATTGTTACGAATATCTACTTCAAAAGAAACTTGTCTAAAATTATCTATATGTGGCAGGGGTCAGGTTATTGATGTGAGGTGGATTCAGAAAAGGGATGGTTCTAGTTATTATCCCGAAATGGTTCATGTATGTATTTCACAGAAATGTGAAATCAATGTAGGCGACAAAGTAGCGGGAAGACACGGAAATATTTTTATACAAGTTTGTATTTACTGCTACAAACTGTAGCGGCTAAAGTGATTTTAATTACTCTCAATTAAATAGTACCTATTCAATATAGTTTCTTGGTTATATATAAAAACCCACTCATTTAAGTAGGGGTTTAATTTGGAAGAAAACAATTAATACCTTCTTGATTAGGTAAAACACCACTTTTTTGGAACCAAAATGAAAGCTAAAAGTACCACTTATTATGAAAACAAAGGGAGTAATGTATTTGGTCAAATTTTCAAAATCTACTTATTTTGAATGTGTTTTCAAAATTGGTTAACTGATTTGAAAAATACTTTTGTCAATATTAGCATAGTAATTTGTGCTTGCCCAGCTTCCAAAGGTACTTTTGAGATTTTTAAAACTTTTTATAGCTTATGAAAAACATTTTATGCTACCAGTCACTTATTTTTTTCATAGAAGCTTGGCTAAATAACTTAACACTCTACAATAAACGTTTTCTTTTAAAAAAGATAAGCACTTTTGGCATCCTAGAAGCTTGGCCAAAGAGGCTAGTAGTAATGTGTAATTATGAAAATTGAGAAGTGTCTAACTTGGTTTTAGGGAGATTTAACTCCTAGTGTAAAGAGTAGCTTTTCCTTCTTTAAGTTTAATGGAAATTTGCTGTGCTCTTTTTTCTTTATAAAATCTAGATAATGATTAAAAGTTCGGCACTTATCCGTAGCTATGGATGGATAGTACATCCTTTCTAGATTTCGCGATAAATTTGGCACTCCATATTTTCTTTTTGAAGTTGCACTATGTGACGAACTTTATAATTACATAAGGAGAAACAAAATGTTTTTCTATGAACAAGGAAACAACCTTGATTTTCTATATCTTGAAAATGAAGGAGATCATCTTCTTATAAGGTTACAAAGACAGCTACACATGATAAATGCTATACATGGTAAATATAATCAAAGCAGATTCTAGGATTGAAGGAGAATTTGGAGTTTAAATTGGGAGAGGGCACCAAAATCTTGTTTTGGAAGGACAGGTGGATTGGCCTGGAGTGTCTAAAGTCAGCCTTCCCAGATCTCTTTTCCTTCTGTGCCAACCTTGATGCTAAAATTACTGAGATTTGGTCCCCTCAGGGATGGAATCTCACATTTAGGAGATATCTAAATGATTGGGAAGTAGATAGATTTGCTGAACTAATACTTAGACGGGGTGAGTTCGCAGCCTTACTACAGAAGCAGATGGTATAAGATATAAGATGGAAACATGACTGATGGTATGTTCTATGTGGGTAGACTGTATAGGAGAGAGATTATGTCTCACTCAAGGGGAATTCCATGTCCATGGAAGCAAATATGGATGTGCAACATTCCAACCAAGGTGAAATTCTTCATGTGGCTGGTTTCCAGAAGGGCATGCCTCACTCAGGAAAAACTCAAGAAAAGAGGCTTCTAGATTGTTTCTAGGTGTTTTTTCCTCATGAGGAGGAGGAAACCGACGACCATCTTTTTCTTCGCTGCAGAATTACTACTCAGGTGTGGTACATGGTTCTCAACAATTCTCAAGAGCCCTGGGTGATGCCTAAACACACTGCTGATCTCTTAAGCTGCTAGATGCGAAGGGGGGAGCAAGACCCAAAAAAGATGGTAGTCGATAGTTCCTACCTGTGTTGGTGGAGAGAAAGAAACCTTAGGTATTTTGAGAACATTACTAACTTTACCCAAAAAAAAAAAAAAGAAGAATATTACTAACTCTATTAAGAAGGTTAAAGAAAATTGCATTAGCACTTTGTATTTTTGGTGTAAAGAAGAAGGTATAGAAAAAGTAGAACAACAAGTAGATTTCCTAGGATCTATGTAATTATGGAAATAACTTGTAACTTTTTGGAGGTAGCCAGCATATCCTTAATGCTGAAGAATACAACTTAAAAAAAAAAAGGGGCAGCCCGGTGCACTAAAGCTACCGCTATGCGCGGTGTCCGGGGAAGGGCCCCACCACAAGGGTATATTGTACACAGCCTTACCTTACATTTCTGCCAGAGGCTGTTTCTAAGGCTTGAACCCGTGACCTCCTGGTCACATGGCAGCAACTTTACCAGTTACTCCAAGGCTCCCCTTCAAAGAATACAACTTAACCTTTATTAAAAAAAAAAAATGCAATCTACCTCCTAATCAATCAACCATAATTAGAGATATATATGGAAGATATATATTGTAATTGATGGTGATTAACACCCCTCCCCCCTCAAACTGATGATGGTCAACCATTAATTTACCAATAAAGAACTCATGTCATTTCTTTCTTAGACTTGGTGAAAAAATTTGCAGTTGATCTCTAGAGGCAACGCGAGGAAGAGAAATATGATCGTCATTTTCCCGATTAAAGTGACAGTCAATTTCAATATGTTTGGTTTATGAAAAACAGGATTGGTGGCAATCTTTACATCACTTTACAACACTTTCATTGTCACAATACATGGGTGTGAGTGCGGAAAAGAGAATGTCAAAATCAGCTAACAATCGACACAACGAAACCACCTCACTGCAAGTAGTCGACATGACAAATGAGATACATCATCCACAAATATAACATAATAAGATATGCCAAAGAGCAACTTGGAGCTCATAGGACCCAAACATCAGAGTGAATAAGTTCAAATGGAGAGGTGATATGATGAATACATTTATTAAATAGCAACAAATGTGATTTTGCAAGAGCACATGATTCGCAATCAATAGTAACATTATTTTTAAAATTAATCATAGACGCCAAATCACCAAAGGAAAACAAAGATTTGAGATTCTTAGTATGAAGATGTCCCAAGCGCCTATGCCACAGTTTTCAAAGAGTATTGGCTGAATCGGTATCCTAAGAAAACGGAGCAAGAAAGCACTTGTGAGAGTTGAGGACAAGCCTAGATCCAAGGTGAGGAGTTCCCCTTGTCTATGCAACAACAACATACCCAGTGTATTCCCACAAACTGCAGTCTGGGGAGGGTAAAGTGTATGCAATCCATACCACTACCTCAGATATAGTAGAAAGGTTGTTTTCGATAGACCCCCGATTCCCCTTGTTTACAGACCTGACCAATCATCTTTCCCGTTTTCAGATCCTGAATAAGACATCCATTAGGTGAAAAAACAACAACTAAGCAATGTCGATTAACAAGTTGATTTACGAAATCAAATTAGCAGATAATTGGGGACATAAAGAGCATCATATAAAGAGCATCAGATACGATTCAAGGAGGGGAATCGGGTAAGATAAACTGTAAAGTGCCACTATTTTGAATGTCGAGGTTCATTCCATTGGCAACAATGATAGTGTTAGGGATGGAAAAAGGTTGGGAGGAAGCAAAGGTTGTCAAGTTACCTGTGATGTGATGAGTGACACCTGAATCTATTATCCAAGGAGCTATGTTGCTTGGACTTTTAAAAAATGTCAACGAATGCGTGTCGGATTCTCCAAAATAGTGTATTGTTGGAGAATCCGACATGAGTGCGGCATCAAAAGTGAAGAGTTCGCGTGACTTAGACAAGGAGTAGTTGACTTAGGCTTACCAAAACCTGCAACATGGAGACCTTTGATAAGTTGTTGCACAAGGTCGGTAGATATAGAAGAGGAGGATCAATAGTAGAGGTAAAGGTAGTGGGAATGGTTGAACGGTTGGGAAGTGGTGGACGAATTTGGAAATTTTTTATCAGATGACTATCTTTCTTGTAATATTAACAAAACAATTTGGAGGTGAGCGAACCCTCTTGGTTGTGGCAATGAAAAGCATAGCCCTTCTCATGACAGCTAAAGCACTCGACAGTAGACAAGTCACGATATTTCCCTTTATAAGCAGCAAAGGAACTAAGAGAGGGATTCTGAGGGGGAGAGAGAGAGGCAAAGCGCATCTCTTCGACAAGAAGATCGGCAAGGACAATGTTGAGCGACGATGTTGAGTTGCGGTAGGGAACATAGGCCCGATATGTTCAAACTCAGGTCTTAACTTCATAAGGAACGTGCGACAACGAGATTTAAGCATGATGGAGCAATAAAATTCTTGAATGCTAGTGGTCTATTAAGAAAGAATTGTAAGAGACTGTTCCAATTGATAAATCTGTGCATCATTACTACGCTGATAGATCCGTTGAAGGTATTCCCACATTGCACGAGTAGAGGACATAGGACTCATATTGAGAGCAGTGGTATTGTTGACGGACTCCATGATCCATGTATGTACCTTTGCATCAAACACATACCATTTGGAGATGATTGCTGAATTGTCAGTCGTGGTTATTGGTTTAGACGAGGTAACATGAATCCAAAGCTCTTTGTCCTCAAGAAAATACGAAAAATACGAAGCCTACAAAAAAACAATTTTCCATCAAGTTTCATAACCGAACGTTGATGATGTGAATCCACTAGAATTTTTTTTTTTTTTAAAAAATAAGACGGAGGAGAGGAAAAAATGGAAAAAAAATGTTAAAGCGCTGATACCATGTGAACAAGGGAAAAATCTTGATTTTCTGTATCTTGAAAATGAAGGAGATCATCGCCTGATAAGGTTAGAAGGAAAGCTATACATGGTAAATACTATACATGGTAATACAATTAAAGCAGATTGTTGGCTAATAATATGCAATCTACCTCCTAATCAATCAACCACAATTAGAGCTATATATGAAAGGTATAGATTGTAATTGATGGTGATTAATATTTCCGACCTTCATATATGTTCTTTTGCTTTTGATCTAAATGAACCCTTATGTGCATGGGTTATAGGAGCCGGGAAAAATATATATAGTTTTAGAGTACTGCAGAGGAGGTGATCTTTCAATGTACATACAACGACGCCAAGGAAGAATTGCAGAAGCAACTGCCAAACATTTCATGCAGCAGCTAGGTTTGTGTAAAGCTTCTATTTTCTTTGCCTATTTTCCTGTATATTTACTTTTAGACTGAATATTCTTTTCTAGATGAATTCCACATATTAATATTCACTTTCATATCCATGCCACAGCTTCAGGTCTAAAGATACTTCGCGAAAACAATCTAATCCATAGGGACTTAAAGCCTCAGGTTTGCTTTCCTTCCCGTGTTATGCTCAAAATTTAGTTTGCTTTGGTGGTTGCCTTAGGCCAAGTTACAAATTTAAACATATGAATTAGTTGTTTTTTGGCTAAGGAGGAGCATTTAGGTGCTGAAACGTATGCTCCTTTCCAAAGTTCTCATTTTGAAGTCATGCGTATAATGTCTGCCATTGGAGCTTGTTTCTGTGTATAAATATTAGAAAAATGACAGCTGCAAAGAGACTACTGGTCAGTCATGTACTAATGATTTGACATTTCCAAGTACTACCTGCCTTATTCTTTCTGAAGCCATCTATTATATTGATAACCAGGTTCTAGTAACTAATGATTTGAAAAAAGATTAATAAATGAATTGTTGGAAATACTTGGCATGACTTACAGGTGACCAAGGCATGCAATTACATTATTCTTGAATAGTTAATTACATTTCTGTAATGTAGGTTTCTTATTATTAACTCATTAACAAAAAAAATAAATTAAAAACTTCTTAGATGAGGGAAGGGAAACGAGTGTGTGGTTTTGTAGGAGTGAATAGTGTCTCTTTGGTAGTAATTCTTTCTTTTGGAGATAAGAACTATTCTGGTAACTTCTGAGAATTTGATTTGTCGTTTCGGTGGAACCGTCAACTCATTAACTTGTGTCCTTTGCCTTGATCCAACAGAATCTTCTATTGTACGCAACTGATGACAACTCCACCTTGAAGATTGCTGATTTTGGGTTTGCAAGGTAAAGTTGTAGTAAATTGTCAGAAACTTCACTCTCCTAGTGTCCCCTTCCCCCGGAGAAGGTCTTTTATTTAACATTTCATCTCTTTTTAGAGAACACACTTACATTTGCCAAATTCTCTTTCAGCCTTCCCTTCTGTTTTAAGATTTACAGCCTTAGAGTTAAAGGTTCTCCTAAGTTGTTGACTCAAAAGTACCGCTTCTCTCTTGTCAGGTCTTTGCAGCCTAGGGTGCTTGCAGAAACTCTATGTGGGTCACCATTGTACATGGCTCCTGAAATAATGCAACTTCAAAAATATGATGCAAAGGTGTTATTCTGTTTCGACATTCACCAGTCCATATGCCATTCTCTTTAAAATCCTATTAACTTTTGGCTGAAAATGCAGGCAGATCTCTGGAGTGTTGGTGCCATTCTGTTCCAGCTAGTGACTGGCAAAACGCCATTTACTGGAAGCAATCAAATACAGGTTTAATTACTTTTCAGCTGTACATAGTAACTTACCTTATTGGTGGTTTCGAGGTCAGTTTGACTGGTGAAATTCAAATGCCTTGTAGCCCTGTTCTAAATTTTTTTTTCATTTTTCCTGTAGTTGCTCCAAAACATAGTGAAGTCCACTAAATTGCAGTTTCCTATAGATGCCAAGAATTTAAGTCCTCAGTGCATAGATTTGTGTCAAAAGTTATTGCGCCGTAATCCAGGTAGTTCATTTATGTTATTTAGATTTCAACAATTTAAAATCCCTCATTGGCACTTGGACTCAGTACTTAGGTCATAGTTTTCTATATGCTTTCCCATTGAGAAGACCATACGATTTAAAGCCAGGGTCTATTTCATGGCATTTACTCATGAAAAGTTCTAAATTTCTGCATATCTGAACACACAGTGGAGCGGTTGACATTTGAAGAGTTCTTTAACCACCCATTTCTTGCACAGAAGCAGCCTGATGAGTTGTCTTGGTAAGCTAGTAGATGAATTGAAGTACTTGGTATGACATACACGTTTCATGGCAGAGACTTTACGTTTTGGGACATGGTACACAGGAATCAGAGACCTCACAGGGTGATAGATGGGTTTTCTCTGACAGAACGCAATCCTGTACGAAGCACCGATGAAACTATTCAAAAAGATGGCTTACCATTGCTTGATGATGATTCCAGCTGTGCTGATGCAAAAGATTATAGGAAAGAAGTTGCAAGTTTTTCTAACAAAACCGGTCCTCCTTTGAATTGTAGCAACATCACACACAAACCAGATGTTATTGGTTCTAGCCCTTGCCAACACCGACATTCAGAAGGCAAGCTGAAGGAATCTAGTTCAATTGACCATAGACTGTGTCCAAGAGGTACTCTTTGCAATAATGTTCCCAATTTTCTTTTGGTCTACATATTTGAAATGAAAATTTTCCTTTTGCTTATCCTATAATTAGTTTGGTTTGCTGATTTGGCATTCACCTGATTGATTGATCCAACAGTGGCAGATTCATTCGAGTTGATAGAGCGGGAATATGTCCTCGTAACTGGGTCCCTCATGGACTCATTTTCTGCAGCAGGTGCTTCTAGGATTAGCAATACACCATTTAGATCAAGTCGTTCCCTGCAAGCCTCTGGGAACATAGACTCTAGACTAAGTGAGCCGGTGCTTATTGTTGGTCCTGCAACTAATAGCATAGGTCCTGTATTAAGGTTCGGAAGTCCCTCTTCTGCTCCAGGAGCTTCACAAGGATCCACAGATATTGTAGACGCTCTGGAGAAGCCAACTGATGGCATAATCAGAATTGAGTCACTGCAACATTCTGCTTCTGCTATCACAGAGTTGGTAAATGAGAAGGTAACTCGCGTTGAAATCATTTTCTCTTAAAAAATGTTGGAAATCCTATATCTGAATATGTTATCCAGCCAGTTCTATAAAACTTGCCTTTTTAGATTTCTGAGTGCGTAAGAGATAAAAGAAGAAAATGAAAATAAAGAGCTGTGATTTATGCACTGGATTCTTTGGGTAAATCAAATCTCTGGTCAAAGCTTTAGCCCTGAGTGAAAACTCCTTGTTCCTTTACAACTATAGCAATCAGGTAGATATCTCTTGAATATGCACCAACCTTGTTAATATCAGGTGGTGCTAGATGTTTGGATGCGGGTAATATCTTTGTATCTGTATCTGCCTAGTGTTTAGAAACTTTTTTGGCATTACTGTATGCATTCTTCTGTTCAGTGTTCACTAGAAGTCTTGATGGCTGGTAGACAATTCTGCCTCTTTTGGCTTGGCAGATTAAGCTATTATTGGATCAGTACTGATATTTTCTCACTAATACTTCTCTGTTCTGTTTATAGATTTCCACAGGCAAGTATCTGGAAGCATTTTCAATTGAGCTTGTCATACTTGCAATATGGAAGCAAGCGTTGCATATTTGTCATATGCAAGCAGCATCAGCAATTGAGGGAAGTCCAAACCAAGAAATTACCAAATTGACGGAGATTTTAAGGGACATTCGAGTTAGTCCCAAAATTAAAGAGGACACTTGTAACACTTTGGGGCTAGAGAATGTGTTATCTCATATTCAAAGAGCATTTCTGAATGAAGTTGGGAAGGCAGAGGAACTTGCCAAACATATAGAGCCAGGTAAATATTTGAACTTACTGAAAGAAAAAAGTACCTGGTATGAATAAGTACTGAAACTTGTAGCCTTGTAAAAGAAGTATTGAAACTTGTGATGTGTGCCTCCCTGTTCTATTTGACCTTTTTGTGCTTTATATGTGACTATTCCCGGTTACTATGCTTTTGGCTTGTCCTTTGTTTTGTTCCCTCCCTTTCTTCTAGTAAGTTGATAACTAGCTCTGGGTTAGCTTTACTCCAATGTTAATCAAGAAAAATATGCTAGCGATCTTGATGGTTTCTGAAGAGGATCTAGAGATATAGAATTACCAACTCTTCTGTAGCTGCTGCTTGTATTATGTTTACGTGCATCAAATGTTTTGTTTAGCTATCGTCTTACATCAGGCCTTCCTAGTTGTGGTAATGTTTTAAGGAAAGTTTTTTCTTGAAAATGACCCTACTTTGTATGGCTGTAGCAAATAAAGATAAAGACATTTATGTCTGTTTGTTGTTTGTTTCTAGGAAATACCGAGGTGCCAGATGCAATGGAGATGATATTTCAATCTGCACTGGAACTCGGCAGAAAGGGGGCTGTAAGTATTTATTTTATCTTGTTAGTAACTAATTTCCCATTAGCAACAATATACACTTGTCGCCATGTAACATTAGGACGGTAAAAAAGAACTTCAAATCTCTGAGATTCAATTAAAATGATTTACTGGATATTGAAATATGTGGCAGGTTGACGAGTACATGGGACGGACTAAAAGTGCAGTTGTGTTTTATGCAAAAGCAGTGCGCTTGTTAGCATTTCTTCAAGTGGAAGCTCCATCACTCATTGTAAATCCTCCATTTGTACTGACAAACTCCGATCGCTATAGGCTTGGAAGTTACATTGATGTTCTCAAAAATAGGCAAAGTGTTTCAAGGTCTCAAGTCATAACTCTGCTCAAGTGTGAGGATCGCCCTGATCCCCATGAAGGCGATGGACCGAAGAGTGAAGAGAAAGCTGTTAATATGTAATGACGATTTAACATATCACCACTTATTCTGTAAAGTTCTTTGTATGTACAGTTTAATGACGGTTTAACATATCACAACTTATTATGTAAAGTTCTTTATATGTACAGTTATTTTTTCACTAATTTTAAAGCAAGTGAAAAGTTCTTTTATATGGTTTGACAGTGTTTACCTTGTAGTCATAGGCTCATAGCTTATAACAATACCAATTAGCATTCGACAGAGGAAAAATATTTGTATATCGTCAGTGAGGAATATAGGTAGAGGTAATCTACATCCAAAGGGGTAGAGTTGCCGTTAAAAATTAAACTGATCCAAACTAGCTGTGTTTTGTAGTTTCTTGTTCGTAGTGTTTTGGTGATGTTTGTGATTTCGGATAGACAGTTTGTAGCATTACATTGTGGGTATTTTGTTTCTTTTATTTAGTGGTGTATTACCTCATTTTGTTGTTTGTTTTTATGTTTTCTGCTTGTTATATTGTTACTTGTCTTAAGCCGGGGGTCTATCGGAAACAACCTCTCTACTTCATCTGAGGTAGTGGTATGGATTGCGTACACTTTACCCTTCTTAGACCCCACTTTGTAAGAAAATACTGAGTATGTTGTTGTTGCAAACCTCAGGATGCAGATTACATGACCCAAACCCAACAAGTTATATTTTACACGAAAGGCACCTCGGGTGTAGTGTGATAGATAAGATTCATCCACCCTTAATCAGTTTTGGGTTAGAGCCCTAGTATTAAGTAAATTTAAAATTTGAAGACATCATTAATAATGTTAATTTATTAAAATATTTTCATAATTAAAGTTTTCTTAAGGGATGTGACATATTAATAAGGATCAAGTAAAATAAAACGGAGGAAGTACTCCATCCACCCATTAATAGTTGTTCACTATTGATTTGGCACACAAGTTAAGAAACAGTAAATGATAGGGGTAATTTTACCACATCACCCTTTGAATATAATTAATTCAATACTTTGAGAAATATATTAGGTAATGACTGTAATTAATAACTAAGAGTATAATGGGTAGAAATGGATAAATTATCCATTGATTTTTCAAACTGGACAAGTATTGTTGGACATCTATTTTTAGAATAGTGGACAAGTAAAGATGGACGGAGGGAGTAGTTGAAAGTTAGATTACAAAAATATCCTTCAAAAGTTAAGTGACCTTTTTTGCCTTCTTCTATTTAATCTCTTTTAATAGCCCGTTTGACCAAACTTATTTTTCCCCCAAAGTACTTATTTTTTCTTAAAAGTGCTTATTTTAAAAAATTGAGGTGTTTGACCAAGTTTATGGAAGAAAATAAGTGCTTCTGGAGAGTAAAAAAATAGTTTTTCATAAGCTAAAAAAAGTAGCTTCTCTCAAAAGTACTTTTGAAAAAATCACTTATGAGAAAAATACACTTAAAAGCATTTTTAAAAGCTTGACCAAACACTAATTGCTGCTCAAAAGTGATTTTTTAATTTTATTGGCCAAACACAAACTGCTTCTCACCAAGAATACTTTTTTGAAAAGTACTTTTGAAAAAAACACTTCTGAAAATAAGTTGATTTTAGAAGCTTGGCCAAACAGGCTAAAGTATATTTAATTACTCCATCCGTTCCTAAATATTTGTCATATTTTTGGTTTGCACATCTCTTAAGGAAAACATTAACTAGAGGCTAATTTGATTAATAGCCGGTTTGGCCAAGCTTATTTTTCTCCAAAAGTGCTTATTTTTTTCTCAAAAGTGCTTATTTTAAAAAATTGAGGTGTTTGGCCAAGCTTATGGAAGAAAATAAGTGCTTCTGGGGAGTAAAAAAAGCAGTTTTTCATAAGCTAAAAAAAGTAGCTTCTCTCCAAAAGCACTTTTGAAAAAAGCACTTATAAGAAAAATATACAAACACTTTTAAAAGCTTGGTCAAATACTAATTGTTGCTCAAAAGTGCTTTTTTAATTGTATTGGCCAAACACAAACTGCTTCTCACCAAAAGTACTTTTTTGAAAAGCACTTTTGAAAAAAACACAAATAAGCTGATTTTAGAAGTTTGGCCAAACAAGCTATAAATTATCCTTATTTATCATTGCTATCTATTTATTACTTCTTTTTTTTTTTGCACTATATTAATATTTTTTCATATTTATGATTAAGGGTAAAGGAGGAAACAAACAAGTAATTATGTCTTGATTTTCTAAAATGACAAGTATTATAGAATATCCTTTTTTAGTAAGGATCACAATTACTCCCTTCGTTCGCTCTTATTTGTTACTTATTTCTAAAATAGATTTCGATTTTTATTTGTTACTTTTGATATATCAAGAAAAAATATTATTTTTTTTCTGTTTTACCCTTAGCATTAATTGCTTATTTTGCAAACCATTTTCAAGACAATACTCTAAACATCAATTAATATGGATATTATAGTAAAATAACTATATCAATAATTATTTTTTTAATAGGTATTTTAAATCAAAATATGATAAGTAAAAGTGAACGGAGAAAGTATTTAGGAACGGATGAAGTAAAACTTTGACCGAAGGTTAAATTACAAAATTAATTGTCATATTAAAAGTTGTGAGTTGAAAAAGTAACTTTTCATCTCCTCTTATTTTAATTGCATTCCATCATCTAGAAAATTGGTAAGGTGAAACGTATTTGTAGTCTTTTCATCTTCTTTCTTCATTTCCTATTTATGCAAAATTATATGGCCATAATGTAAATTTTCTAGGAAAGCTTTCTTCATTAAGACGTCTTATTAGTTTACAAGGTAGAGCTTCTTCCTCTCTCTCTCTCTCTCTCTTTTTTTTTTCCTCTTTGTGTTTAATTTTGTGTTATGTATCACTTTCTATTTTGATTAGTATGTATTGTGATTGCATGTCCCTCTTTCGATACTGTTTAGGAGGTACCAGTTAAGTCGAGGGTCTATCAGAAACATCAGTAAGGTCTGCGTACATTCTTCCCTCTACCTTCTTCAGACCCCACTTGTGGGATTAAACTGGACTGTTGTTGTTGTTGTTTCAGCATTTGAGTAGTTTGGTAGTCATGTTCTTTTGTTAGTATATATACAAAGTTCAATGTTTTTGTTTCCCAAATGTTGTTGTACAATAATTAGTAGTTGATGTAATCGTGAGCAAAAAAGTTGTAAGTGACACATATTTCTCTTCTCAATATCTCGACATTTGACACTTGATATAGTTGTAAGAGCCTGTTTGAATTGACTAAGTGCTTTTACGTTAAAATAACTTTTAAGTATTTTTATAGTGTATGGCTAAAATTACAAAGTGTTTATAGACACTTAATTTTAAGTCAAAATGATAAAAATAATCAAAAAACAATCCAAACAAGCTTAAGACTCTTGAGATACATATATTGTATTTGTTGTACTCTTGGAAGATGGGAATATCATGTTTTCTTGAATGACTTATTTTTATTTACAACAAAAAGGTTCCGGTGCTTTTCATTTTATTTCTATATTTTAAATTTTTTTCGCATATTTTTTCCCTAAACATTTCATTTTTTGACATTTTTGTCGTCATGTTTCCCATCATATATCTGTTCTTAATTTATGGTGTTAACGTTTCTTTTCAAAAAAAATATATCTGATGACAAATTAATAATAGTTAATAATAAATAAATAAGTGGCTAGACCAAATCAGTTTTCAACCCAACATATAGACATGGGTAATAGAAGTAGCATTTTATCTTGTCTTGTCACTTTTAAAATTGTATTCTTTGATATTTTTATCTGATATTTAAATTCGCGTTACATAAGCCCACTATAAAAGTAAATCGTGTCCTATTATATTGTTACTCATTTTTGTGATTTGTATTCAAGAACTCTTATTAAAAATGAAGGACTTAATTCATGCAATTATTATATATCATAATCTATGGTGATACTCCTTTTGACTGTCTTATTCTTTCATTATATAGATAAAATGCTTTTTCACAAAAATGAATGTGCTTCGTTTGTTCATTTGATTTTTTGAAGTAACATTATAATATGGTACGTGGTATTCATTTGATTAAGCGTTTCATAATATAAAACTGTCATCTAATGCCTTTTGCCCTTCATGAATATGACTTTGTCAGTACAAAAGAATGGAGACATATGGAGGAGGCAACAAGTTGATAGAACAAATAAGCAAAAAAATAAAGATTTGACAACATCACTTGATTGGGAATTATGTCTTTTTTTAAATTTAAATAAGTGTGCCTTATGTTAGAGTGTACTACTTTAGAGTGTACTACTTTTCTTACTTTATGTGAACTAATTCAATAAGTTTTTTTTGAAGTATGCTTCTGAACAAGAAGAATGTGAAGCATTGAATAAGATTTAGGATTTGAAGATGAACATTTGGAACTGATTACAGATGCATGTGTTGATTTGAAAACAAGGTAAACCTTTAATTATCTCATACAATAGTTTATATGCCTTATCTTAATAATCAAAGAGCAATGTTGTCACGCCCCGAATCCCATCGGGACGTGATTGGCACCCGAAGCCGATATAGCCCGAGAGAACCAATCTTTGCTCATGTACTCTCATATGTATGTTCGCGTATGCATATTATTTTATTTCATGTAATTAAATATCAATGGAGGAGGTCATGGCAATATGTGCAATATATGAAACTTGGCCGTTAGGGCCATTATGTCAAAATGAATGTACATCTTTTATCTTCATCTTCCCACATATGTCTACAAAGCCTCTAATAGATACATGACCATAATCATATCTATACAATATTTACAAATGACAAAACCTAATGAACATATGCAACTTGGAAAGCCCCGAAGCAACTGGAGCTCACCAACAATCTGCGAATATCTCGTCGCCTACTGCGGAGATCTACTGACACCTGTGCCTGCAGCATGTAAGGTAAATCCCCCAAAAGGGGTCAGTACGAATAAAGTACTGAGTATGTAAGGCCATATGAAATTATGGTAATACATAAGTACTTTCAAGAAAGTAAGCATAAGAGAATAATCAATGTGAATAGACCTCCAACCCGGATGTGTGGAACCATGTTCATTACGTCTATTAGTCTCAATACTTGATCAATCGGTCGCGTCACTATCACTTTCTTATAACCATCTTTATGTTTATTTACATCTATACACGTGAGGAAAATTCTCATCTCTTTACAACTATTTTCATTACTCTTCACTTACTTAGTGAATACCGGACCTCCACCTTTGGTGGGCTAGAAGATGTAAATATAATACCGGGCATCCACATTTAGTGGGCTATCATATATGTAAATATAATACCGGACATCCACATTTAGTGGGCTATCATATGTAAATATAATACCGGACATCCACATTTAGTGGGCTATCATATGTAAATATAATACCGGACATCCAGCTGATCAGTGGGCTATAATAGATAATATAAGTACCGGACATCCAGCTGATCAGTGGGTTATATAATATACCGGACATCCAACTGATCAGTGGGCTATAATATATAATATAAGTACCGGACATCCAGCTGATCAGTGGGCTATATAATATACCAGACATCCAGCTGATCAGTGGGCTATAATATATCATATAAGTACCGGACATCCAGCTGATCAGTGGGCTATATAATATACCGGACATCCAGCTGATCAGTGGGCTATAATATATAATATAATCTCAGTATAATAGGCTATTGGGATTATTCCACCTTGGACTTATACCTCTTTGTGATCCAATGAAACATAACATGAAGTAACCATTTGCATGACTTAGTTCCTTAACCTTATGAGAGTGATACCTCATGACACTAAAGCTCACACATATGTATACACATCTTCACTTACGAGGAATCACCTCCCTTCTTACTCTTATAAGATTGGTACTTCTACATGTGAACGATTGGCACAAGGATAGTCATACTATTCTTAGACTCCGGAACATGACTTACATTACTTTACGTCTTTACCCGTATAAGATTGACATCTCTAATGCAAGGGATATATCTTTGGAACCATTGGATCAATATTCAATGAACAAGATACATGAGTATAAACACTAGTGAAACCTTGAAACATAACCTCATTGGACTTTTGGAACGTTACTAATGAATGTGAGACATATGTATAACTCTATTGGAACTTTGGATCATGACATGATTGGAATAATGCTATTCAAACTAAACAAGCCCCCTTTACTTCAGTACCCTTGTTGAGGTAGTTCTCGTAGACTTTACAACATATGACAACTTAAGAACTTCCGTCCATAACTAAGAACTAAGTGGTTCATGATTCGTCTAGGAGTGAAACACATATGAAGAACAATGTATATCAATCTTAGTTGGAATACTATAGAACCCCTTTGGAATAGAAAACTTTTGGAACCTTAGCGTAATGAACAATGATTAAGACGCATATGGATGTCAACTTCTCACCAACTAGGAATGCGATACCTTAGAATATTTGGAACTCTTGACTTGTTAGCCAATGAACGTAAGTCAATCAATGGACATGAGCCAATCAATGAATAGACATGAGTCAATCAATGAATACAAATCAACCAATGGACATGAGTCATATGATTCACCATTTACCAATGAGTAAAGAACATATGAGCTACACTAGTCATCTACCGAAGACGGAATACCTTAGGGCATTTCGGAGTCGAGTGAGTACTATGACAATATGAATCATACTTGCTGCAGAAGAATACGGAAAGAATAACCTTACATACCTTTGTGTCTTACTATGAATACACAAGCTTATCTGGGAATACAATGGTCCAGCTTCCTTCCTTACGTCTCACTCTACATCACAAGTACATAACGAGGCTTATATTAGCAACCAATTACCTTACAAGTGCACAAGATGACCACGAATCACATAGTTACTTTAGAACGTCATTTCACCTTCTTACAATGTCATTTATCGCATCAACATGCCAACACTATCATAACATTCCACTCATTGACCAAGATTTTATACAACAATAGCATTTCACATCATACTTACCCTTTACGCTTTTTCCTTTATCATTCCGTCGTAATGATGACTTTAGAACAACATATAAACAACCATCCATACTTAACATAGTCCAAAACACCTCCATACGACACTTCAAAGTCATTACAATGACATTACAAGTTGCTTATTACATCCCAAAAGGGTATCGGGGCTTTCGGGGATCAAAGGGACACGAAAGCAACCAAAACTCACTTCTGGGCTGACCTGCGCTGCCACCTGCGCACGCAGATGGCCATTGGCAGCAGCCAGTGCCATCTGCGTTGGCATCTGCGCCCGCAGATGCCCTCGTCTGCGGGGGCGGATGCCCGTTTGGTCCGAAATGGCTCCGTTTTGGGTCTTTTAATGCCATGAATGATCCATGATCATAACCAACTTCATTTTAACATATTTTTGATCATTTAACATGCCAACCACCAGCCATGATTTCACAACACACCAAACATCACCAAAACGACACTTTACTGCCAACATGCCACCAAAACCATAACCAATTTCTCAATAGAAATTTCCAAACACTATGCACAAGTATCAAAAATTCAAGACTATAATAACATCTCATATATCAATATTGAATCCATCAAGTTCATTTTCATCAAGATCACAAACCCATGTTCAAGTTTTCATGCCATAAATCATCCTCCGATTAGCACACACAAGTTGTTTTACACATAATGAATTTCTCATACTTCACCAACATAACCAACATCATCTACACAATATTCCATGCCTATAATAAAGTAAACCATGAGTATATACACTTACCAATACTCACCAAGTGATGATCTTGCTCAAAACAAGTGTAGTTGCCTTGGCTTAGAGAAGGGTTCTTTGTAGTCTCTTGGAATTATCTAGATTTTTCAAGAAATGGCAAGGTGGAATGAATGATTAAAAATCTGATTTTTGAGCATATATATAGCATCCTTATCCAACCACTTAATGGTTTACTTGGTCAATAAAAGAGAAATGAAAGAATGGGTCAAATTTCTCATGTGGGCCATGTCTTTGCAACATTATTGGGCCTTTATTGAGCCCAATAGCACAAGATCACTTTAGCCCACAAAATTAATGCATAAGTCCTCAACAATCTCATGGTTAAATACTTCCATGCATGTTACGGGAATTAACTAGGTTCGGAAACATACGGGGTGTTACAAATGTCATGACCCGTTATGCAGTTCTTTCTTCCATTAGGTGGGGACCCATTGATAGGCTATTTGAAAATTTATAATCCTAGTGGCATGGGTAAGTTTTATTTTCAATGCTATATAAACCCAATTTGACGGCTTAAGTTGTTTTAGAGTTTTGCTATGTTTGCAATTATGAAAGTTAATTTATCTCTATATATTTATGGAGACAACTTGGTTCAACCATGCTCTTTATATGAAGAGGCTATGGAGGGCATGTTTGTATTAGCAGGGTTGATGAATTTATGATGATTGATAAACAGATCATTGTTTGTTACATCAATGGGTCGAGTTAGCTACTCTGACTGATTAGTTGTTAATATTTGAAAAAGTAAGGACCTTTAGGATGTAGTTCATATAACTGTAGATCAAATTATCTAAAAGGGGAATTGTCATGCTTTCACTTATAATGTTATATTATCTTTAATGACATGAATAAGTTTCATTTTCAATGAGTCTATGTAAATGAATAGAGAATCATTATAGTACTTCCAAATGCAATTAATTAAATTAAAACTGCTTTCACTTGGTTGAGAACAAATCGCGGTTATTCATCAGTTAAATTATTTTTTGTGCATACATTTAGCAAATGTTGAATCATCTTTGAATTCTCCGTGTGTTTACTTCTTCATAATTTGAACTCTCTTTGTGAAAATTTTGGCTTCGCCGCTGCATACATGTATGTGTTTGGATGAACCCAATAACTTTTGCTTAGATCTTGTATTTGTCTTAAGAAATTCATAAAGTATGTATAGCTATTTAACTTTGAACCGAATGATTAAAACTTTTATAACAAGTTAAAAACTCATGAACTTCAAACCTTGACTCTGCCTTTGCTCACATCATACATATATAATACTCCTATCTTTAGTGGCGGATTCAGGATTTTCACTAAGAGAGTTTTAAAAATAAAAATGTAATGCTTGGGATTTGAACTTGGAAGGTAAATATATTGAACCCTCTCAACCACTGAGCGAACCTTTAATCTTATCTTTAGTGGGTTTAAAATCTCTCTCTCTCTCTTTCTCTCTCTCTCTCTCTCTCTCTATATATATATATATATAAATCTCTCTCTCGGTGATTAAGTAATTACAAATATGAAATTACTTTTAATCCAAAATATCTTTAAACAAAAGAAAGTTGCACCCATGGTTGTGGTAGATTAATACCAAATCATCGAATATACTCAGACCAACTCACGATGATGAGATAATTTATAACTTAATTGGTAAAAACATCAAATAAATCAAATGAGACAAAGAAGTCCAAGCATATGCTATCCAAAAAGACACAAATAGCTTCATATAGGTGGATCCAATCACGCAAAATCAAAAAAGTTTGTGTTAAGGTTGAGCCTCACTGCTTTTGCATTTTTATGTTTTGATCTTACAGTTTTTCAGTTTACTTGTTAGTGTATTTCATTATGAATAAAATGTTCTGTGTAATCTAGGATAGAAAGTCTGCAAACATTTTCAAATGAAAACTATATTTTCTATCATTTGTTTCTTACTGAACACATCTTCTTTCGTACTTTGTAAAGTTTGTTAATATTGCAAAATCATTAATAACAAAGACCTAATCTTAAAATAATTTGGCCTTATCATTGCCATTATTTCGTCCCTCGTCTTCATTGTCCTTCACTGCCACGTCATCACCACCTTCCTTTTGCCTCATGATGAAAACAAGTGAGGATCAGACCACGAATCATTCTTGACTGTCTCACCAACTTCATCCTCATTTTTAACTTCATTGAATTAGCTAAAGAAACTATCATCATCAACTTTCTTGCCTTCTGCCCATTGAATTGACGATGACGTAATTTTAGTACGTCCATCATCTTCATGGAAGGTATACGTCTTTCAAATCTTCGTATTTTCAAAATAAGCATTTGGTTCAAAGTTGAAGGGAATGGTATAACCTGATTTGACATTTTTTGATTGTTCCACTTTGATTAAGCTTAGAAACTTGAAAATTTTGCAGTCCTCTTCAGTAGATACAAGCCCACCGAGTATAGGATGCTTCAAAAAGACCTTCAACCAGAAGCCATGCATATCTTTAATAATATATATTCTCTTCTCATAAACCCGCTTGTGTATTCGACTATACTTCTGTGTAACTTTTAACAACTCACCACTCACTTCTTCATTAATCTTCTCCAACGTAGGAGTATGAAAGTTGCACAGAAGTATAGTCGGATCCGCAAGCAGGTTTATGAGAAGAGAACATATATTATAATAACAACAACAACACATACCCAGTATATTTCCACAAAGTGGGGTCTGGAGAGGGTAAAATGGATGCAGTCCATACCATTATCTCAGATGAAGTAGAGAGACTGTTTATAGACAGACCCCCGACTCTGGACAAAAAAATAGTATGACCTAAAAAAAATAAATAAAAAGGAATAACTCACCAATAAATAATAACCAAAACAAGACACTCACAGAGTAGTACTATAAACTATCTATCAGAAACCACAAACATCACCAAAACACCACAAACAAGAAACTACAAGACACAAGCATAACACTATGTCTACTTGCACGGCTACAAATAAAGCACTCATTTCTACTTAGCAAGGACACACTCCCACCTACTTATCCTCTACCCTAATTTACGTGCTCATGTCTTACCTTATCTCTTTGAGTACGTCCACACATCCATCGCAACATCCTCATTTTTGCCACCTTCAATTTATGGATATGGGAGTTCTTGACTGGCCAACACTCCGCTCCATACAACATAGTCGGTTGGAATGCCACTTTATAGAACTTGGAGGCATTTTCTTATCACACAAGATTTCAGAAGCGAGCCTCTATTTCATCCACCCAGCACCAATACAGTGACATCTTCGTCAATCCCTCCGTCCCCTTGGATCATAGACCTAAGATACTAAACTATCTCTCTTCCAAATGGTTTGGGAATCCAGCTTCACTATCACGTCAGCCTCATGCATCCATTCACTGAACTTGAACTCTAAGTATTCTGTCTTGGTCCTGTTCAACCTAATCCCTTTAGATTTTAGGGTTTGTCTCCACACCTCCAGCTTATCATTAACTCCTTTCCGGATCTTGTAAATTAGAACTACATCATCCGCAAATAACATACATCAAGGCACCTCCCTTGATTATGCTGCGTCAATACATCTATCACCAAGGAGAATAAATATGGACTAAGAGTCGGATCCTTAGTGCAACCCTATCAAAACAGGAAAGTGCTCCGAATCTCCTCTCACAGTTCTCATACGAGTCTTGCTCCATCGTACCTGTCCTTAATTGACCTAGTGTATGCCACATGAACACCTCTAGCCTCCAAACACCTCCGAAGAACCTCCTTGCGGACTGTGTAGTATGCCTTCTCTAGATCGATGAACACCATGTGTAAGTCCTTCCTCTCCCTATACTGCTTTACCAATACCCTCATGAGATGAATGGCCTCGATAGTCGAGCGACCTGGCATGAAGTCGAACTGGCCTCGGTAGAAAAGAACATATATCATTAAAGATATTCCCGACGTTTGGTTGGCGGCTTTTTTGAAGCATTCTATACTTGGTGGACTTGTATCTACTGAAGAGGACTGCATGATATTTAAGCTTCTAAGCTGCATGATATTTAAGCTTCTAAGCTCAATCAAAGTGGAACAATCTAAAGATGTCAAATCTGCTTATACCATTGCCTTAGACTTTGAACCAAGTGCTTATTTTGAGAATTCGAAATTTGGAAAACGTATACCTTGCTTGAGACGTACGAAAATTACGGCATCATCAATTCAATAGACAGAAGACAAGGAAGTTGATGATGCTTGTTTCTTTAGGTGGTTCAATGAATTTAAAAAAAAGGATGAAGTTGGTGACACATTCAAAGATGATCCTGATCCTCTCACTTGTTTCCATCTGAGGCAAATGAAGGTGGTAATGACGTGACAGTGAAAGACAATGAAGATGTGGAATAAGATGATGGTAATGATTATGCCATATTATTTTAAGATTAGGTTCTTTTTAGTTAAATGCCGTAGAAATAATTTTGCACAATTCACAAGCATTATAGTGTACAAAGAATATGTATTTAATAGTGCATAAATAGTAGAAAATATAGTTTTTATTAGAAAATATTTGCATACTTTCTATCCTTCTTACAAGTAGCTTTCACAAAATATTTTATTCACAATGAAAACACTAAAAAGTAAATTGAAAAAACTGAAGTACCAAAACACTAGAATGCAAAAGCAGTGAGACTCTTAATCTTAGACATCTAAACTTTTTGATTTTGCGTGATCGAGTCCATCTACATGAAGTTATTTGTGTATTTCTGGTTATCATCTGCTTGGATTTATCTGATGCTTTTACCAATGAAGTTGTAAATTGTCTCATCATCATGTGTTTGTCCTAGTGTATTTCATAATTTGGTATTAATCTGCCGCAATCACGGGTGCGACTTTCTTTTATTTTCGTAGAAGTAAGAAGGGGGTCATCTTGGGATAAGGGATTTGAGAATTCACAGCAAGTGGCGTTGGAGGTTGAATGATGACAAGAATGCCGTATGGAAACTGTTATTTATTTCTTAATATAGGAAACACGGTTGTTGGGATCCCGAACCTGTTAAGACTTCATATGGAGTTGATGTTTGGAGATATATTGTGACTCTCTCGGGGGAGTTCAAAACATTATAATTCTAGCGTAGGAAAAGGAAGAAAAATTAAGCTTTGGGCCGATAAATGGTGTGAAGAAGGGCTACTTAAGGATATTTTCACTTCCTTATTCCATCTGGTCAAAGATAAAGGTTGTCTACAGATTGCATTTCTGATTTAGGATGGAATTTTCAATTTTTGAAGAAGGCTTAATGACTGGGAAATGACAGAAGATGCCAGCTCCTTCTTGCAGAAAATCTATAATCTGACATTTAATTATAGTAAGGAATATTCTCAATGGTATCTGGCAAAATAAGGATGGAACATTCACTGTTAGGACATGCTATTACAGGTTACTGGAACTTATAGTGGAATAAGAGAGAATGACACTGGACAATAATATGAAAGATTAAAGCACCAACCAAATTGGCTTGCTTTGGCTGGTTTTCCTCTCGTGGAGTTTGCTAAACACAAGACAACCTTCAAAAGAAGGGGTTTATTCTTTGTAGCAGGTGTTATCTTGTAGCAATCAAGCATTGATCATCAGAGTTGATGATCTTAGTCACAAGAACAGAAACTGTAATGCAGAGAAAGAAAGAGAGAAACTGTAAAGTGTAATAAAGAGTAATTAAGAGAGGAAGAGTAAGGAAGAAGAAGGTAGTGAAGAATTGTATTATTGATGATCAAAATAAGTATGTACATATCATGTATATATAGCAGTTAGTTGGTGAAATTTGGTTAGATTGTGGATTAGTGATAGGTTAGTTTCTTAACTACTTAACTAACTATATTCCTAAGTACTCCCTCTGTTTCAAAAAGAATGACCTACTTTCCTTTTTAATCCGTTTAAAAAAGAATGACCCTTTTTTTTTTTTGGGCAACACTTTAATTCCAACTTTCCACATGACATATTTAAGACTACAAGATTAAAGGGCATTTTGGTACATTTGCCATAACTTTAATTTAGGACTACAAGATTCAAAAGTCTTCTTTATTTTCTTAAACTCCGTGCCAAGTCAAACGAGGTCATTCTTTCTGAAACGGAGGGAGTAACTAACTTTGTGAAGGAGTCAGTTTCTGTTAACTAACTTATACTTATCTAACTAATCATCTTTAAGTCATTTATTCTTCTCAATACTCCCCCGCAAGCTAGGTATAGAGAAGACATTGAGCAATTCTAGTTTGGAACATAAGTATCGATGTTGAGCCTTGCACATTCCTTTGGTCAAGATATCAGCTGGTTGATCTTTAGTGTGGATGTACTCAGTCTTCACAATACCTTGTTGAATTTTCTCCCTTGTGAAGTGGCAGTCAATCTCTATGTGTTTTGTTCTTTCATGGAACACTGGATTGACTGCTATTTGCATTGCAGCTTTGCTGTCTGTAAAGATAGTTACAGGATAATCAACTTTGAAACCAATTTCTTCAAGAATTCCTAGCAGCCAAATCAACTCAGACACAGTAGATGCTAGGCTTCTATATTCTGATTCTGCAGAGCTCCTGGATATTGTAGTTTGTTTCTTTAACTTCCAAGATACTATAGATTCACCAATTTTGATTAGAAATCCAGTTACCGACTTCCTTGTATGAGCACATGCTGCCCAATCAGCATCACAATAAGCAGTAACAGTGTCTTGAGTTTTACTGGACAGTAGCACTCCAAGGCCTGGTTGTTGTTTGAGATATCTTACCACCTTTTTAGCTGCTTCCATATGAGATCTCTTAGGTTGTTGTAGATATTGACTAAGAGTTTGAACTGTGAAGGCTATGTCTGGTCTTGTAACAGTTAGGTATAGTAGCTTCCCAATGAGTCTCTGATAGGCACCTTGATCCTCTAGCAATTCATCCTCAACCTCTGTTGTCTCAGGAAAGTGATCATCAAATTCTTTTGTAGTCAATTTTAGGTTGTGATCCATAGGAGTAGTGGATGGTTTAGCAGCTGAGAGTCCTAGTTGAGAGATTACTTACAAGGCATACTTCCTTTGATGCATAAGGATCCCTTGTTCTGATCTAGCAAATTCTATGCCAAGAAAGTATTTTAACTCACCTAGATCTTTCATCTTGAAAGCCTGTTGTAATGTTGTTTTTGTTTCTTCTATAAGTTCCAGACTATCTCCAGTTATTAGCATGTCACCCACATATACAAGTACTAAAGTAGTACCTTTTTCTGACTTTCTGATAAACAAAAAGTGATCATATTTGCTTTGACTGAACTTGAATTTGATCAAGGCATCTGTCAACTTAGAATTCCATTGCCTAGGTGCTTGCTTAAGTCTATATAAGGATTTGATGAGTCTGCATACCTTGGTCTCCCTCTGACTCTCAAAGCCTTGTGGAAGTTCCATGTAGATCTCATCAGTGAGATCACCTTGAAGGAAGGCATTGTATACATCCATTTAATGTACATACCACCTTCTTGATGCTGCAATAGACAAGATGGACCATACAGTCACCATTTTCACCACCGGTGAAAAAGTTTCTTTATAATCTATCCATTCTTTTTGGCTATAGCCTTTTGCAACTAACCTTGATTTCAACCTCCTTATTGGCTTTGTATTTGACCTTGTATATCCATCTACAACCAATTGATTTCTTTCCTGGGGGTAAGTCTACTATCTCCCATGTGTTATTATTCTGCAGAGCTTATATCTCAGCCTGTATTGCCTCAATCCACTTTGAGTCTTTTGAAGCTTTACTGAAGGTTTGTGGTTCTGTAGAAGGAAGCAATATAAGCACTGTAATTATCAGAAGTATTGTCATAAGAAATGTAGTTAGAGATAGGATAGAGAGTTTTCTGATGAACACTCAAGGATGTGAAATCTTTCATCCAGATTGGAGGTTGACTTCGTCTTATAGATCTTCTTGTAGGTTCAGCAGATGGTTCTCTTCTTATTCTTCTTGGAACTTGTTATGATGGAACCGCAGGTGCACAACTAGGAATAGCTTGAGTGATTTGCTGAGAGTTGTGGCTAGATAAATCTGGTTGAGTGACAAGAACAGATGGTCTATGTACTTGATTATTTGTTGCAGGTACAGATATTTGTCCAATAAAATCAAGAGCCATATCTTCTAGTAACTCTATGTCTGTTTGATTATTCACATATACTGGTGTGTCTTCAGAAGTAGATTTTGAAAAGGGAAATTGATCTTCTCTAAAGATTACATCCCAGCTCACAAAGAAACTTTTAGCATGAATATCATAAAGAATGTAATCCTTTTGAACCTCAAAATATCCCATCAAAACAGATATCTTTGATCTAGACACCATTTTATCTGTTTCAACTAGATTCTTAGCATAACATAAACAACCAAAAACTCTTAAGTGTTGCATGGATGGGATCTTGTTATAGAGTAACTGATAAGGACAACTACCATTTAATACATCAGATGGTAGTCTATTGATTATGTATACAACAGTTTGAATACAATAGCCCCAATATCTAAGAGGTACATAAGCTTGAAGCCTCATAGCTCTTGTAACCTCTAAGATGTGTCTATGTTTTCTCTCAGCAACACCATTTTGTTAAGGTGTATAAGGACAAGATCTTTGGTGGATAACACCTAATTGTTGAAATAATTTCATACAAACATCATTCATGAATTCAGTTCCATCATCAGTCCTAATTGTTTTATTGAATTGAGTCTTTACATATTGCAGGAAGGTAGGCACTACAACACATACATCAGATTTCATTTTTAAGAGATAAATCCAAGTCATTTTAGTAAAGTCCTCAACTATAGTGAGGAAGTATTTATTTCTGTCAGAGGTTTGCACTTTATAAGGACCCCATACATCCATATGAATTAGCTCAAAGCTATCAGTAGTAGATATATAACTATTTGAGAATGGCACTCTACATTGTTTAGCACAAGGACGCACTTTACAAGTCTTGAGAGTATCTAATACATCCTGATGCCTAGTAGACCGTATTTTAGTTAAGGTAGAACTAGACACATGACCATATCTTTTATGCCACAATTCAATGTCAGCTTTATTGATAGAAGATGATCCAAACTAAGCAGTAAAACTAGTATCTCCAGCATTCATAGTAGTAGCCTGATCGACTAGCCAGTATAGCCATTCACTTTGTTTCCCAATCTCTTTGACCTTCCCATTTGAGAGATCCCGAAACACACAAAAGTCAGGATAAAAGGAAACAACACAATTCAAATCTTTTGTAACCTTTGAGACAAACATCAGGTTATACTTAAACTGAGGTAACATTAGGACATTATTTAGTGTATTTTCTTTAGAAATAGAGCTTGATCCTGTGTGTGTAACCTCAGCTACTTCTCCATTAGGTACGTGTACCTGCTTAGGATTAGACATTTCGACTACAGAGGACTGATCAAGTATGTCCAAGTTAGACACCATATGATTAGTTGCCCCTGTGTCAATTATCCATTGTCTCAACACCTTAGATACAAGTAAGGCCTTACTTAGATGAATACCTGACTCAGAACTACTTGTTGCATTTACTGCATGTCCTGGACTGATGATGTTTCTAGTTGGTTGAGCTTGATTCAACAGCTGCACAATCTGATCATATTGATCTTGAGTGAACACACAAGCTCCAGGTGTAGTAAACTGAGTTGGTGCACCACCCTGAGTACTGGTTGATCCTTGAACATCATTTGATTGCAATCCATTCTCAGCTAAGAGATTACAAGCAGTAGGATATCCTGATTTGTAAGCAGTAGTAGGATAACCAGTAGAAGATCCAGCTCCCCCTCTTTTCTTAAACCTTGAATCTTGAGGGTAACCAACCAATTTGTAACACACATCCTTTGTATGCCCTTTCATTTTACAAAAATCACAGAACAAATTGAAGTTCTTTCTGAACTTCTGAGCATTACTAGTCTTCGAGAACATAGCAGTTGAATCATGACCCAGTATAGTAGAGGAAGAACCTGAAGGAACAACGCCCAAAAGACCAGCAGAAGTACTGGTTATAAGATATTTTTGAGATTCATCACTCACTATCATAGCATATGCCTGATTTACTGAAGGCAGTGGGGTCATTAGAAGGATTTGACTCCTAGCTTGTAAGTAATTGTCATTGAGTCCCATTAAGAATTGGTACAACTTCTGCATTTGCAGATAAATCAGAAACTCTTTGGATTTTTCACAGTTACACCCAGGTGAAGGAACAATTACCTCTAGTTCAACCCATAACTCTTTCAACTTAGTGAAATAAGCAGCCACAGACGAAGTTCCTTGAACTAGAGTAACAATTTCTTTATGCAGATTAAATGTTCTGGATCCCTCAACCTTATCAAACCGAGCTTTTAAATCTTCCCAAAATTCTTGAGCACTATTAGCATAGATCATACCCCCAAGAAGGCTACTAGACACAGTATTCATCAACCATGACTGCACTACTGCATTACACCTCTCCCACTGGTATGAAAACTCTTCCCTAAAACTATCCTTGCTCCAGGGACCATCAACAAAACCCAATTTATTTCTACCTAGAAGAGCAATTCTCATGTACTTACTCCATAAAGAATAGTTTTCAGACCCAGTGAGTTGTAAAGATATCAAGGAAATACCACTCACATCTGAGGCATGTAAGTAAAGAGGGTGATTGTGATCTATAACCTGATTTGTTCCATGTACTGAGTGAGATGCAGTTTGTGAAGTAGGATCTGACCGAACCCCTCCATTGATGTGGCCATTTGCACCTCCTGCTCCAGTCACACCTTCAGTTGTCATTGTAGAGAGTCAGATTCAAAAGAAATAGAGGCGAAGCTGTGTTCTTGATGATATCTTGAATCTGCAGAATACTGCACCAATATCAACTCTGTTTAATTTCAGAATTTTAGCGGAAACACAAGAATTCGATTGCTACTGCTCTGATACCATGTAGCAATCAAGCATTGATCATCAGAGTTGATGATCTTAGTCACAAGAACAGAAACTGTAATGCAGAGAAAGAAAGAGAGAAACTATAAAGTGTAATCAAGAGTAATTAAGAGAGGAAGAGTAAGGAAGATGAAGGTAGTGAAGAATTGTATTATTGATGATCAAAATAAGTGTGTACATATCATGTATATATAGCAGTTAGTTGGTGAAAGTCGGTTAGATTGTGGATTAGTGATAGGTTAGTTTCTTAACTACTTAACTAACTATATTCCTAAGTAACTAACTTTGTGAAGGAGTCAGTTTCTGTTAACTAACTTATACTTAGCTAACTAATCATCTTTAAGTCATTTATTCTTCTCAATATTTCTATATGTGAATGCAGTGGAATCGGTGGATCATTTGCTACTTCACTGTAGTTTTTCATAGGCAGATTTGGTCTTCATTTTTTATGCATTTTTGGAGTTCATTGGGTAATGTCATCAAGCTTTAGAGAGCAATGTTTGGTAAACACAGACAATTGATAGGAAACAAAAGAAGCTTTGGAGGACAGTCCACTTATGCATGGCATAGACAATATGGCCAGAAAGTAATAAAAAATCTATAGCTGTTGTAAAGTTTAAATGTATTCATTGTTTGGTGTTTTGGAATAGTTCTTTTTCTGCTGATGATTGAAACTTTCTGTGCTTGTTAGGCTCTTTGTCATGTAATCTGGATGAGTCCAATTTGTGTGACCTTTTCAGTCCCATCTTTGGTACTGATTATTACTGAAAGACTTTTTTTTAGAATTTTGGCATTGTTCAAATTGCATTAGTGTTTTTGTGCAAATGAGCAATTCTAATCAATTTTTAAATTTATAGGTACTTGTATTTTGGTAGCGGATTATGAAATTCCAACAAGTTCTTTGAATCAGGTATTTCCTCTCACTGCCATAGAACTACTCATAGATGTCTTATTTGTTCATTGTTTTGGCTTTATATTTGGACAGTTAGTTTGGTTTCTTATTATTGTCTAATAAAATGCATAGCACGCGAAAGTAAGTAAGAGCAAAAGATTATCTTTTTCTATGGTTTGTTTATGCCTTTTCCCCTGTCTGTCTAGTTTATACAAGTGCTGAACTTATAGAAAAATGTCTCTTGATTGTAAAGTCCATCTTTTGCTTGAAACGTCGTTTTGTATCTATTTTTCCTACAACATGTTACATAGTTTATTTTGATTCCTTCAACTGATATGATAACTTTGTGAACGGATTTCTTTATGGAAAGATGTTATTCCCATTAAAGAACGAGCAAAATTCCTACAATAAATTATCACTTCATTGAAGAGGTTACTTTATGAAGAAGTTTGTTTTATTATCTTGACTTGGTTTTCTTCTCAAAAAGGGGGCCTATATGTAAGATTTTCCAAAGCATGAAGAAATAAGATTGTTAAGTTTGGTATGATGGAAATTATAGTTTCCAAGAAAATGATTTGGAAAATATTTTTAAAAAGTGCTTGCTTACCTAGAACTATGGAAATATTTTCTTCAAGAAACATATGGGAAATGGCTTCCCTACTTCTAGGAAGAAGTCGTTTTCCTTCGCAAATATCTCAAACCTACTCTTGTTATGTGCTTTGATCAATACATAAACATTATTGTCAACCTTTAATACTCAGAAATATCATCAAACTAGTATTTTCATAATCTATCATCCACTTTATGCTATTAATATGTGTTGCTAATTCATTTACCAATGAAACACTGGAAAATGATCTAGAAAGTGTTTTTCCAAAATGAACATTGTTCACGAAAATCATTTTCCATTTGTATTATTTCCTCCACGTCAATTTCACACTGTTGGGATTTAATGGCATAAGTTTTTCTCACTCCACTCTGTGAAGGTCACTATGCTTGATACTTGGCTTTCTTATTTGTTAATATCTCATCCTCGTATAGAAGAAATCAATTGAAGCGACTGGGATTGAACAAGAAAATGAAGGAATTTTATTTCTTTTTAAGCTTGAATACATTGATATTATTATTTCAGTGAACTTCTTAAATAAAGCTTGAGGAATATTAACATAAACTAAACCATTGTTTCACGATTATCCCCATCATCACAATCAGTTACAGCCATAGTTGTCCTACTGTCCACATTCTTGTAGGTATAGCTCCTTGCAACAGAAACATAAACACACAAATTTACTGCTGTGATGATTGCCAATAACCAGTAGAAATAGTCAAGCCGGCTGCTGTTTGGATCCTTCCCGAACCAACTCTTGCCACTTTTCTCTGTGATATGATCCACGATGGTTATCAAGAGGCTGCTAATAAAATTTGCTGCACCAATCACACTAAGGTAAAGTGCTATGCCTAAGCTTCTCATAGAATCAGGTACTTGGTCGTAGAAGTATTCTTGCAATCCCACTAGGGCAAATCCATCTCCAATTCCAAAGATAAGGAATTGTGGGGCTAACCAAAACACACTCATTGAAGCCGAACCATCTACTGGATTTTTATGAACAACATTCAGTCTCTTTCTCTCGACCAGAGCTGCAACTACCATAGTAGAAATCGAGAAGATCATTCCAATACCGATCCTTTGGAGAATACTTATGCCTCTTTCATTTCCTGTTGCCCTTCTCAGGAAAGGCACAAGGATTTTGTCATAGATAGTGACGGATATTATCATGCCAACAGCTGTCAGGGCATAAATTGAGGCTGGGGGAATCTCGAAATTGTGAATGATCTTCCGATTCATTGTCAAACCTTGTTTTATGAAAAACGTTGCGGCTTGTGCTACACATATACCAAATGGTAAAGTGGTTAGCCATATGGGAATCATGTTGATAATTAGCTTCAGTTCTTCCACCTTGGTGACAGTTGCAAGTTTCCATGGATTCTGTTGCTGTTCTATTGAATCTTGTGTTCCATCTAGGATTGCAGCTTTATCAAGGAACCTGTAAAGTAAAATCATAAACATGTTTTCAATACTATATTCCACCTTTCCTGAGTAATTGCATGACCTTATACTTACTAAGTTCGAATCTTACTTCAGCCTTTTGGTGTGGCCTAAGAGCCTTCTTCGGGTAGTCTCTGACTTGGGAACTTCATGTAGATGAGAAGGATTTGAAGGAAGTTGAAGGTTTCTTTTTCTAATTGCAGCTACAAGCACGTTTAGCATGGGTGTAAACGGACTTCCAGTCATCTTCCTGTAACGATAAAATGGCCTCCCTGCATAGAAGATGGCTATACTAGAAGCCATAACTACTGTGAGTATTACATCTGCCATGGCCCAGCTAACATGCTCTTGGACATAAACGATAAGCGTAACACCAAGTAATAGTCCACAGCATAGCCCAAAGTTCCACCAGTTGAAAAAGGACATCTTTTTCCTTCTTTCTTCAGGATTTTCATCATCAAACTGATCAGCTCCAAAGCTCTCAAGAGAGGGCTTGTGTCCTCCCGTTCCAATAGAGATTAAGTAGATTGCAAGGAAGAAGATCGACTTGTGGACCTTCCTCCGTTCATCGCAGAGGCTACTGTCACAAGGTTTTAAGTTTGGGATCACTCTAGACATTGTCAAGAGAAGCAAGCCCTGATCCACATTTAAGCCAGAACAAGAGAAAATTTTAGTGTATTACATAGGCAAACATCGATTTGTTACAATATCTAGGACCAAATTTTTTGTTTATACAGAGATGATTATGTGATCCAATTTTCTGTTGTACAAAAAGGATTTCCAAAAAGTTGTCATTAGTTATCTATAAGTAGAGCATTTTGACCAACCATTGAAAGCTAAAATACGGTTTTTAGCCAATTTCAGATTCTAACAGTTCATTAGTGTTACTACGCTAGTAGGGTCAGCAGTTTTTGCACATGCTTTTGTTTATTTTAAGGAAATACTCTAATTTGCCATTCCATGTTGAAAATTGCAAGGAGCAGAAATTTTCGTTACCAGAAAGTAGACCGTGGAAGAGAGAAGAACGGTGGAGAATCTTCCCAAGTATGCATCAGCTAGAAATCCTCCCAGCAATGGCATCAAGGTGGTGACTCCTGCCCAGTAATTGACACTTTGTGCTGCTGTTTTGAGGTCTTGATGGATGACTTTTGTTAGGTATATAATCAAACTTGTGGCTATTCCAAAGTAACTCAGCCTCTCGCTGAATTCAATCACTGTTAAGGTAACAGGTCATCAGTATCTCCATTTACATAACCATAAAGGAGCATGTTGAACAAAAGAAAAACTCTAATGTGTATAATTTTAACAAATTAAATCACATATAATGGTGGGTCACTATATGGGGTAAGTTCTTCTATAGCTTCACTTAGTGATGCACTGAATACTTTTCATGTATAAGTTGTAATTCTTAATATCTTTATAAAAACAACAACAAAGTTATTGGGAATTCTTAATAGAAACAACGATGTAAGAACAATACCTGAACATACAAGTTTATGAGCATTTTTTGGGTAGTCATGATTGCGTAAGATAAGCTAGTGCTCTTTTTTACCTTTAGTTCTATGGATAGCTAAGGACTGTAACTCACAGGAAGCAAAAATTGTGTGCTCTGAACAATTTAAACTCAGGAAGCCATTCTAAATTTCTTGATCTTCAAATAATTATAGATCACAAGAATGAGGTAAATTAGACGCTTACCAATAATAAAGAGGGAGGCCTTCCAGGCACCAGTTGAACTCCTAAGAGGAACTCGTCCTTTATGATCAACAGAAGAATCATAAACCAATTTTTGCTCATCAATTTCTAGTGATTCTGCTTTCTTTATTTGCTCCATCTCCACATTTATCTTATCCATTTTTTTTGTCTCTAAGATTACCAAAGAAGATATATCAGTACTAAAATGGCTGAGATAAGAAGTTGGTGGGTTGTGGTAGCATTAGTTTGTTCAGTTTATATAGGAAAAAATCCTAGCTCTCTGGTATTGTCAAAGTTCCTAAGAATATGAGCACTAGAGAAATGTGAAAGTAAATTGAATTTATTGCCAATGATTGTGACTTGAGGTTGACAAACAACTCCTTCCACTAAACCAAAGCAGTCCTTGGCCCTTAACTCAGCGAATGGCATCGATGCTGCTACCAGATTCTTTAATTTGGATCTCCTGCCACAGAAGTGGCGAGGATAGATATTGTAGCGGTCTAAATTGACCATGTTTACTAGAGGCATCAGGTAAGTGTTTCGACAGTTTTGCTTCATTTTATGCTTCTCTGAATATAATAACACATGGTTTATTCGCGCTGTACCTTGTTCTTATCTTTTATTTTGTTGATGGGATTTGAAATCTCAACATGAGTTGGAGCGCATAAAATTTAAAAGGAATACTTATACTATGCTTGAAAGGTTGGATTTCACTCATGTAAAGTGTTACATACGTGAGATGCTATTGAAGAAGAGTGTAATATTAGGGCCCTATAGGAATTAGTTTAGTAATAGAAGCATTGGAATAACCACCAGGAGGTCTTAGGTTCTAATGCCAGTTACGTAGTGTGAGTTCATCTCAACCTTTTAGGAAACATTTACCAGGCCAGATAATTAGTCGAGGTACAGGCTAGCTAATCCGAACATCAATGTCACAAACAAAGTTCATTAACTTAGATCTTTAGTTGATGGTCAAAGTATCAGAAATTTTGTTGTAATTTCTAATATATGGACAAATTCTTTTGTCTTTCTTGGAAATACTATAAACTTATGAATTACATTTTTGAGTTTATTTTCCTTTCCTGGATTGTTCATGTCACAACACCATAATAATGATAAGTACAGGCTTTTTATACCTGGTAGGAATACACTGGGTATGCTGTTGTTGTTGTTGGAGAGCTAGACAATGTTACCATTTGTATATATATTTAGTTACAGAAATATGATTTAGAGTGCTTAATAACAAGTTCCTATTTTTTTTTTTTCCATGTAGTTCATTGCTGGTTGTTGCAGTACTAATGAAGAGTGTTCATAGCTCAAATCCTTACCTTTTCTGTGGTATTAAGATGAGAGTCAAGAACGTTTGGTACGTGAGATAAGGATAATAATTCCGGATAAAATTTGGGATTAACTTTATCCGATATTTGGTTTGAGGTATTAGCTAATCCCGAAATTTTATCCCATATAGAAGGTGGGATAAAATAATCTCATTGATATCCTTGCTTATCCTATCTTGCGTACCAAACGATAATGAACGAGGATATCTGGAAGTCAATGCTAAATAAGAGCAATTAATATAAACATGTTCTTCCACCAGTAGTTCTTTAAGCAGATGTTTTCTGCTTCATTAACCCACCCTCTCCACCATGAAGTTGTGGTTGAAATTATAGCTCAAGCAGTTGGGTTTTCTTGGAGGAAATTACTGTTGAAGACTTTTGGATTTGTGAATAGAATATTACTATATTAGTGGATAAAGTTGCATTATTTTGTGCTGGTGGAGATAGCAGGTTCATCGTCAAATTAGTCGAGGTGGATGTCGTTGGTTCGGACATCATGGTTAACAATTTATTTTTTTTACAAATACAAATAATTTATGGCATATCAGATATTGTGCAAACCAACTTTTCTTTTTCTTACATGATCAAAGTGCATTAAGTTTTCAACAACTAAAATAATTACTTCTCCGTCCCATTAACAAGACATATGCATGTGAAAGTGTACTTGTACTAAGAAATAGTGCTTGTGTACCAAAAAAGAAACTGAGAAATAGTGCTTCTTTTTCTTTTTAGTTTCCCATATGGTGTCTGATATCTAAATTAGAGTCCCGATTAATTCGGATTGCGTACTACATGACCCATTATGGGGGTGACGCTCCCAACAGAATTTTCTCCATACCCAAAGCTCGAACCTGAGATCTCTAGTTAAGGGTGGAACAGTTTCATCACTGCACCACAATCCACAACCCGGGGTGAGAAATAGTGCTTCACATACATAAAATACAGCACGTTGAAAAATATAAATCGACGTGTTATGATTTTTAATTAAAAGTATAAGTGTGGAAAGAGGAAGAACTTTGTCCTGGAAGGTGGATAGAAGTTCAACTTTATGTACCAATAAAAAAGGAATCTTTTATGGATTCCTTCATTCAGTTTATACGATACACTTTTCTTTTATATATATGAATGAAAGATTGTTAGGATGTTAATAGGGTGGTTTACCCAAGTCTTTATTTCTTTCTTAATTAAATTCATGTTTAATTAAAGTTCATCACATAAGTTGAAACGAAAGGATCAGAGTACCCCTCTATAAAATGGACCTTGCTACACTGTCATAAAACTACTTAACTCTTCGCCAGTGGTCAAGTGGAAATAGATTCTTATTTATCTATATTTTCTACGTACATGATGGGCAAATCTTGACATAATATCCTGTATTAGGAGTAAAAGAAAATATAATTAGTTTCTTGGCAAGCTTAGTAACTTTAATCCTTTTTTTCTCCATCGCCTCATGCCACCAGAAGGATCAACAGTGTTACCGCTTACTTTTCAGTGTGACTTGAACCCTCGATCACTTGAGCAAAGCCTCGTTTGTTGTTAATCCCATTAGAGTTTTATTATGGGTGGTTATTTTTGTGTGTTTGTATTTTACTCCATGTCATAGGAGAATCATAAACCAAAAATACCCCTTCATAAGGTTGACCAATGTGAATGTTACAAATATGAATTTGGCTAATATTAATCTTTACCAAGTATAGCAAAGTCAGAGCTAGTGATGTTGGCCAAAGAATTGCTTTTCTGTATGCAATTATAATGACTAAAAGGAATTTGATTCTCTTGAAAAAGTGATAAAATCCCAAATTGCACCAGTGTGGTCTATCACTATCACATGATTATTCACATCCAATGTTGATTGTTTCTTTATTTTGTTCTTCAATTGATCTAGTTTAGCTAGTTATACACCAAATATTCGAAAATGACATCCAATAAAAAATGAATTAACATGACTTGCTGTTACAAAATTATGAGTTTCTTGATTTTTAAGGTTAGTTGTTTTACGTGTGAACGTATCTCGTTATATACATACATATAGTGACAGCACAAATAGAAGCCCATGTGAGACACCAACTTGCAGAATATTTGTTGGAAACAGTACTATTATTGGAAATCAACTAGCTAGGAGGTGACGATGCCATATATGGAGACTAAATATTCATATTCCACCTCACTCTGGCAGAGAAGGATTCAAAATTCAAAGTTTATTAAGAACTTTTACGGTGGTTTCAAGTTAATATAACTATTGAATTCACGTGAACTTGTAAGTCATAACCAAAACTGTGAATTGTCGGAACTCAACACCTCCACACATCTAAGTCTAGACATCTGAAGTATGAAATATTAATATGGGGTCCATTATTATCGATAAACTATGATAATGGGGATGTATCTAGCTCTAGTGCCATGATAAAAAAAAAGTAACTGAGGTCTAACTCAAAAGCTAATTTATGTGGTGAGAATTACTCAAAACCATATACGGAGACCAATTTCTACTAAACATCCACTCAAGCTAGGGTATAAGCAATCATGGCGGAAAATTCATATAATGAGATTAGGAAAAAATATTAGTGTCATATTTTTTTAACTCTTTTACTAGTACACTAAAATATTTTTTTGATAAAGAGAATTCAATAATTCATATATTACTACAAAAAAATTATTTTTATTGTGTTCACACATTACAATTATCCAACGAAGGAGATTCAGATAAAGCCTGTGCGTGGCTCTAATAACCTGAGACCTACCGGCCAATTGGAAGTGAAAGTGTCTCGCCAACCAAGCCACTATTAATTAGAATTCAGGTTGTTTGACCAATTAATAAGTCAACCTTTATCATCAAAGCTTTAGATCTCACTTGAAAGATACTTTCTCTATTCATTTTTACTTGTCACGTTTCACTTTACGAAAGTCAATTTGACTAAACTTCATAGCTAAATTGAAGTAGATTAATTTAATATTTTAAATTTAAAATTTAGATGTTCGAAAATTATACGAAAGATGCTATAAGTTGCAATCTTTCTCATATTTATATGATGAAAAAATACATCTGAAAATGTTGGTCAAAGTTTATGCAGTTTGACTATCGAAAAATGAAACATGGCAAGTAAAAGTGAATAGAGTAGGTATATTTTGGTTCACCCACCAAATTATAGTCGGTGAAAAGAATTATGTTCAAATATGAGAATCTTGTAAGATCTGAATTAATCACATGTACAACGTGATTTAAGTAGTCAAAACTCTCATAAATTGTAGGTGTTTGTGATTCTATACAAGACGTATCGAATTTGAATAGACTTCAAGAAAATACTATGAAAAGTTGAAAACAACACATTGGAAAAACAATATAAAGCACGTACCGAAACTCGTTCCGCCAAATCATTGACTTTCATACTAGTTATTGATCACTCAAGTCAAAAATTATCCAAGAATACTTTTAATACGATGTAATATTATCCGTTCTGGACCAAACCCACGTGATTTTTCCCATATGACCATGGCCTTGATTCTTTGAAACTAGTGGACAACTGGGCGTGGTGTATAGGACCATTTCCAACCACGTTATCCTTTATCAAACAGCACAAGCATTCCAAAAATGGACAAAAATAATAACAAAGTTGTACACATTTAGCTCAATAACTTCATTGAATTAGCAAAATCTTAAGTTTATGTAATGGAGTACTATATTAGCTTCGTGGGGCAATGAGAAACTTCTGCTGTATAATGTTTCTAGATCAAACAACCCATGTGTAAATCATATCCTTCTTCTTCTTTTTTTTTTTTTAATACATAGTCAAGCAATGTCTAAATGATTTTTGTTTTGGGGGTAAACTAGAAAATGTGTAAATCGTTTTATTTTTTAAACCAAGTCGTGTAAATAATCTTTTGCGCAAATAAATCCATGAGTGAATGATCTAGTAGGTCAAAGTTAGACATTTATAGCGGTCAACTGAAAATAATTACATACATTAGTTAAATATACAAAATATTTATATTATTATATATGAAAGATGTATATTTCTTAATATATTATATAGTAATATATATATTTACCGATTTATTTTAATGGACATGCATATATACAGTGTAAAATCCCTTCTTTTTTTTATTTTCAAGAAATCACTGTTTTCGCATGGTGGGTCGGGAATGTTGATTTATCATTTTATTCAGTAGACTACTAGGGGTTATTCAACCCATGTGTAAATCATTTTTTTAGATTATTCCATAAAGATGCTAAAGCACTAGGGGTGTAAATGTATGATTCCTATCGTTGATCACTATATGATAAATCAAATCTTTTAGATGATTAAAAATTTCATTACTAGAGATAAGACTCATCCTTATACTTTAACCCTTTTTTGTAAAACGGGGTTGAAGAAGTGAGTGGGTGGTGGTGGGATATATTCTTCATAATTTGACTATCTTTTTCTTATTATAATCAAATGCAACAGGTGAAACTTGTGTTATTACTGTGGGATTATCATTAATCCACATATGAGATTTTGATTTGATTGATTACTTTTGCTCTTTCAGGGGGAAAATGCTGATCATAAGAGTGATTAGAATTAATTGAGTGGAGAATTTCATGATTAGGGCAAACACGGAAAAAATAAACAAATAATACTTGGCAATATAGGGTGGAGACAAATTATGCTCCCCAACAACCAAGGTATCAATAAAACTTGTGATGAGACATCATAGTCTCCTAGCACACTAGAGCCTAGAGCACCATGACCAGGAGTATTGTCATGATAAGAGTCTACCCCTAGCCGAGACACGGTGCTTAGAAGTACAAGTGGTCTCAAGTTAACCCTTGGCATAGCAAATCTAAGCATATAGAATAACATGAAGCGGAAGCTAAAACTGAATGCATAGCTTATAAGGTTTGAAACACAACTACAAATTCAAAGAAATAAAATACTGAGCTCGACGGGCCAACACAATCCATACTCTAATATCTGAAAGCCTCCTAACTGAATAACATAATCTGTCGGGACAAGGCCCCTGGCTAACCTTAAAACAATGTCTAAAAGTAAAACGAAAAGGAGCAACTAAACTAAGTTCCCGAATAATGAGGACTCACCACTACTGGAGTCTGAGCTGATGGACAACTAGCCACGTGTGTGAGAGTGAGCACCAAAATCTACATCACATGAAAAATGTAGGCAAAAGAAGTATGCGATCAATACGTTTGAATATACTGAGTATGTAGGCAATAACCAATTTGACATAAAGACATAGCATAAATGTGAACTAATAAAAATGATTTTTTTTTTTGTAGATTTCATAAGGATTCATATCATACAAAACGTACAAGGATCATATCATGAAACCATAAAAGTGAAGTTAAATCTCATAATTGAGAGTTTTTTTATAATCGACATAAACCTTGGAGCATCATGGTGTCCAGTTTCATACATCCACACTGAAAAAGTTTGTTCTTAACCTGCCAAAGTTAGAACCATAAACATAAGGATCCTGAAAATGCGCCTAAAAAGGGGCAAAGGTGTAACCTCAACTAACGGAAAATCCTTATCCTACAGTGGAACGTAGTTTTGAAACTTGGGCCTATTGTTGTAGAATTTTAGGTATAGAGAATAGTTTTGTAAGGTTATTTTATTTATCTCTTAAAAGAGGTATATATAGATACAAGTAGTACTTTGTCAACAAGTATTAGAGAAAAATTAGGACAAATACTTGACCCCTACCCTAAGAAATACATATATACATAATAGTCCTAATGTCAACACTCCCCCTCAAGGCGGTGCATAGATGTCAATCATGTCCAACTTGCCAATCATCGCGTGAAAGACCTTCCCTGATACAATATTGGTGAGTACATTTGCCAGCTAACTTTCAGACTTGACAAATGGAAAATGTATAATCTTTTTATCTAACTTCTCCTTAATAAAGTGTTGATCAATTTCAACATGCTTAGTTCGATCATGTGAACAGGGTTTTGTGCTATTTGAATTGCAGCCTTGTTATCATAGAAAAAGTTCATAGGTCCTGTGTATTCAATTCCAAGATCCTTCAGAACATATTTAATCCATAATAGCTCACACAGGTCATTGGCCATCCCTAGAAATTCTGCTTTGCACTAGACCTCGTGACAACCTTTTGCTTCTTACTTCTCCACATGACAAGATTGCCTTCGACAAAAGTGAGATACCCAGTGTTGATTTTCTAGTCAATTGATATCCTGCCCAACCTACATCTGTATAGCTTTCGATGATAGTTTTCTCATTCTTCGAGAACAAAATCCCTTTTCCTGGAGGTTTTTTCAAGTATCGCAAAATTCTGTAGACAACTTTCATATGATCTTCTATTGGGTTCTGCATGAACTGACTCACAACACTTACAACATATGCAATGTCTGGCCTTGTATGAGTCAAATAGATTAACTTTCCTACTAGACGTTGACAGCTGCCTGCGTCTTTTATTTTCTCTGCCGAAGAGTTCCCGAGTCTGTGGTTTGTCTCCATAGGTGTTTTAATTGGCTTGCACGCTAGTATCTCTGTCTCCATCAACAAGTCTATTACATATTTTCTTTGAGAAAGGGAAATTCCCTATCTCGACCTTGATACTTCAATACCTAGGAAATATCGCAATTGCCCTAGGTCTTTCATTTCAAATTTTGATGCCAAAAACTTCTGAAGTTGATCCATTTCATCAGAATAATTTCCTCTCTGGACCATATCATCAACATCCACAATCAATGTTGTTACCTTCCCTTTGTTGTGTTTTATAAACAGAATGTGATCAGAGTTACTCTGTTTATAACCACTGCTGTCATCGTAGATGTGAGACGTTCAAACCATGACCGTGGTGATTGTTTTAACCTGTATAATTTCTTTCTTAATCTGTATACCTTATTTCTATAAGTGTGCTCCTACATAGTTTAGGGTGGTAGCTCCATATAAACTTCTTCCTCCAAGTCACCATTTAAGAATACATTTTTTACGTCAAATTGTCGCAATGGCCAATCTCTATTTGCTACAACTGATATGAGGATACGAATAGTATTGAGTTTATCCACTGGTGCAAATATTTCCTGATAGTCCACTCCATTCTTTTGTGTGTATCTTTTTGCTACCAACCTTGCCTTATACCTATCAATACTTCCATCTGCTTTAAGCTTTATAGTAAACACCTATTTACACCCAACAGTATTCTTTCCTTCAGGTAGTGAAACTAGTTCCCAAGTTTAATTTTTTTGCAAGGCCTCCATTTCTTTGCTCATTGCCTTTCTCCATTATGATTTTGCTAATGCTTCCTGCACACCACTAGGAATAGACACTTCGGATAATTGATTAACAATTAGAGCATATGATATTGATAATCTTTTAGTGGAGGTATAATTGCTAATGGGATATTTTGAATTGCATTAAGATTAGGTTCATATTTTATTCTTGGTACACCTTTATTTTTTCTTGGTAGATAACGGAAAGGAGGAGGATAAGGGTCATTAGACAGAGGTACATGAGGTATATGATCATGTAGAACATTCTGAGAGGACTCATTAGTTAATGGAGTGGTTGTTGTACTTTCTAGAATAATTTCTTCATTTTCTTCATTTGTGACTTCGTGAATTTTATTTCCTTCTTCTCTGGTTCCTTCATTGTCTTTATATGAGACTACGTCTTGTTCCAAGATACTAGTACATGTATTTAATCTTTCCTCATGAGCTTCTACTTTTAGGAACTCCTTTTCTTCCCCTAAAGCTCCATTTTCTCTATCATTCTCCCCTGGAAGAGATGAGGGTGTTACTGCGCCTTCATAATAAGGTTCAAACTCACGGAAAGATACATCAAGAGTAACATATAATTTCTTATTTTGTGGGTCATAACACCTGCATCCTTTCTGAATTTCTGAATAGCCAACAAACCCACACACACAGATCTAATTTTCCTCATAGAGCTTTGGGAATGTGAGTGTAAATCGTGCAACCAAACACCCTTGGCTCTAAGTTTGGCAGATGTGGAAAAGAACAAAGAGAATGGAGCTTTTGCTGTGGAGTGTCAAAATTAATGACTCGAGATGGAACTCGATTAATAAGATAAGCCGCAAACTTAGCCGCTTCCCCCAATAAATAATTGGTATATTCATGCCAAAGAGAGATGCACAAACAATCTCCATAATCTATCTATTCTTTCTTTCTGCTAGGTCATTTTGTTATGGTGTGTATGTGCAAGATGTTTGGTAACGTACACGTCATTGACGAAGGTGTTCATCAACGGTAGATTGCATAAATTCCATGGCATTGTCAGTTGCCAAACACGGATCTTATGTTGATATTGAGTGTGTACCATATTATAAAAAATTTTGAATGCAATATACGCATCACTCTTCTTCCGAAGTAATGATATCCATGTCATTCTAGTACATTCATCTATGAAAGTACTAAAATAACAAACTTGAGACAGAGATTCAGTTTTTGCAGGGCCCCAAATATCAGAATATATTACAGCAAAAGGTTTAGAACATTTATTCAAACTTGACAAATATGGAGCACGATGATTTTTCACTAATTCATAAATGTCAATGAAAAACTGAGCTATCAAAACCTATAAAACAAATCTGGTTTGAGTTTCTGAAGATAACCAAACGAGATATGTTCGAGCCTCCTATGCTAGAACTATATATAGTCCTGTTCCTTCTCAACCCCATGTGTGCCGAATGCATGACTGAATTTATTCTCTCTACCATTAGTCAATTTCAGAAAGTAGAGATTTCCTCGCTTAACACCATAACCAAGTGTCCCCCGAGTCAGAATGTCTTGAAAGATATAAAAAAGAGACCAAAAGGTTACAATACAATTAAGAGAAGAGATACCTTGGCTAACAGATAAAAGATTATGATCAAAAGCAGGTACAACTAAAATAGTGTCAAGTTTTAAAGTATTTGTTATTACAATTAGTCCTTCTTCTATAACCGGAGAAGTACCTCCATTAGCGGTAGAAATAAAGGGTTGAGAAGATGGTTTTAATGATTGTAATTCGTCTAGGCCTTTGGTCATGTGATCAGATGCTCCACTATCAATAATCTAAGTACTACTCGTAGAAGGTGCAGTAGTATTAACATTGTTATTACCGGTAATACCTGATTGTGTCATATTGACACTAGGTTCTATTTTACCATCATTGTTTGGCTGACTAATTCCTGATGTAGTTATGGCTGCAGCTCTGTTTGGAACGACTTTGCGTGGTTTCTTGGAGAAATCTCACCAATTGGATAGCCAATGATCTCGTAGCATCATTGTTTTGAGTGTCCTGATTCACCACAATAGCTACAAGTAAGATTATTAGGCTTACCAGATGGCTGATTAGTTCGACCGTTAACATAACTACTCTGATGGACAGCCATGACAGAACTCTCATGAATCAGCCGAGCACTTCCCATAGTCTGTCTTTGTTGAGCTTCTATTTTGACATAAGCATATGTACTTTCAATATCAAGCTTTGGGTCTTTTCTTAAAATCTCACCACGAACTTGATCAAATTCTGCATCAAGTCCATTGGAAAATATATGAACTCGTAGCCTTGCCATCATAAAGTGCATCTAAAGAATACCCTGGACCGATTCATCCTGCGTATTTGTTCGGTGATCGATTTTCTGAAAAATTTCAACCAATTTATTATAGTAAGTGGACAGGGGCATTCTATTCTGCATAGTGGTGAAGGATTTCTGATTTAGTTCTAATAGTTGAGTCTCATCCGAACCATCATAGAATGTTTTGGTAACAGCTTTCCAAATTCCTTCATCGTGGAAAGCCTGATAAACCTCTGCATTAAGGTGGGACTCATCGAGTCAATCAACCATCTCTTCACCTTATAATTCTCCATAATCCATATTGCATAACCCGAGTCAGTTTGTTTGGGTTTCTTTGCTTCACTCGTAAGGTAGCCAACCTTGTTTTAAGTTTCGATACGCATCTCCATCAATTGAAACCGTAATGAGAAATTTTTTTCATCAAGAATAACTCCCGTTGAAAAAAAAAAGTTGTCTTGTTGAACTATAATTGAGGTAGGGTTTGTTACGGTTAAGTTCGTATGGTTTATAGTGCTGCCAGAAGAAGGCGTAGAATCACCCATCTTAGAAAAACTTTAAAAAAATGACAAACTACTAGGTTGCTTCTGATGCCATGTAGAATTTTAGGTATAGAGAATATTTTTGTACGGTTATTTTATTCATCTCTTAAAAGAGGTATATATAGATACAAGTAGTACTTTGTCAACAAGTAAATTAGGACAAATACTTGACCCCTACCAAAGAAATACAATATTTACATAATAGTCCTAATGTCAACTATTGTGAATCCTTTTTCTCTCGGTGCTAAATACTACTCCCAAAACTAGTTCATAACATATGCTCAGAAAGTACATAAATCATGTTTATTCATACATAAAGCTTAAATCTTTAAAAAAATTGTATTTCATAACTATCTTGGAATTTCCCTTTCTTTGGGTTTATTCAAGCTTCTTGAAAATTAATGATGTCATAAGGATTCTAAAATCATGCTTGAGATGTAAATTTCAAGATAATCAATATACAAGAATCATATCAAGAATTGTAGTTCAACAACATAAATGCAATGTTTAAAGAATTCATAATCATGTTTAAAAGCATCAAGAAATCATGGAATATGTTTTATAAAAGATGAGTTCAAAAGTAGATTTATAAACCCTAACCTTAATCTTGAATTCATGAAAACTTAGAAGTTTTGGACATGGGAATGAAAGAAAAACCACATTGAAGTCCTACATACCTGAAAAAGAAGAATTCTTGGAGAGGAGCTGTAGGACTTTGAGATTTACCCTTCTATGTGCTTTTGAGTTTTGGGAGAATAAATAGGAATGATATGTGAATAAATCTAAGTGTTTTAATCTAATAAAGGAGAGTTTTAATCGTGAAAAAGGATAACCAAAAGGTCACAGACAAAATTGCACCCGAAATAGAGTTTTTATGAACTTTGGCTTCAGCTACGTGGCTCACCTACGTGAACCACATAGCCCCCTATGTGACCCTGTAGGTCTAGGAACTCTTCTTGGTAGTATTTTGGAGTTGGCCACGCAGCCTACATGGCTGGATACGTGACCCACGTAGGTCTACCTGGCTACGTAGCTGCTCTGATACCTTTTATTAAAATGATCATAACTTTTTACCCCACTATTGGATTCACAAACGATCAGTAGAGTTGGAAAGAAGACTCAAATATATTTAATTTGGTAGGTCTTGAGCTACAAAACTATTTTAGGTGTTATGCTTGTTTGAAGTTGACCCTAGTAAAATCATATAAGAAAACTCGATCGGTAAAGAAGTTTTCAACTAAACTTCTGAGATAGAAATTCTTTATGACCTTAGTTCACATTCAAAGCTCTTCTCACACTAAGAAATTGATCTTAATATCTATGTATAACTAGAAATCATTGGGTTCGGTTCTATATGCATTTAAAGAACGGTTCAGGTCTTAGTTCAGAAATTCAGGATGTTACAAGTATTTATATAGGAATAACTACGGCTCTTAGCAAACATAAACATCTACTTATCCTATGCAGCTTAAGTTTCAATTAACTACAATCTGCAGTCAGACATACAATAACATATTTGATACAATATACTTTAGTACTTAATTGTCAAAATTTTGATACATATACACAGCTTTTTCAGTAAATTGTGTTTTAATTAAGCATGTATTTAGCCAAACGAACATGAGAAAATGAAAAAATATTGTATGAAAAATGTTGTTCTCCGTACCGAACAAGCCCTAGATTCCCATTTCGTACCTCCTTTTCTTTTCCTTTCTCCCTCTTCATATAAAACCTTTTTTCTTCTCCACAAAGTATTTTTTTTCTTTATAAATTTAGTATTTAATTATAACAGGTGAAGGGTCATTTTCATCAGCATCCATTTGTAAGTCATCAACAACAACATAACATACCTGGTGTACTCCCACAAGTTGAGTTTGGGGAGGGTGATATGTACACAAGCTTATCTCTACTTTTTGAAGGAAGAGAGACTGTTTATAATAAACAGTTTATAAGTCATCAAAGTGTGACTATTGATATAGGTGTTGAAGATAAATTGTTTGCACAACGGAATGTTATAGAGCCAAGTGATCTCATTCAGGATCAACATCATGATCAACATAAATTTATGAGTCATCAAGGTTTTAATATTGATACACTTCGTGGAAATGGTAAGTTCTTACCATAATGGAGTACTATTATAGAACCAAGGAATTTCTCGATAATTCAAAATCAACATCATAATTAACATCATTTTATGAGTCATCAAGGTGTGAATGCTGATACAAGTGACGGAAATAAGTTATTTCTCCAATAGAGTGTTGTAGAACCCAACTATTTCTCGATCATTCATGATCAACATTAATTTATGAGTCATCAAGGTGTTAAAATTAAGACAAGCGGTGGAGATGATATGTTTTGTCCACAATGAATTGTTGAAAAGATAAAGAATTTCTTGAAGATTCGAGGGGAGCTAGACCAACAATGTTTGGATGAAGAGAAGGAGGAGGAATATAATAAAGATATTAGTGAAGTAGAAAATGAAAACAACAATAAAAAGAAAAAAAGAAAGTGTAATGAAAAGACCAACAAGTTATTGCTAAAGGAAGTTTGAAGGAGATTTTGGATGAGTTTATGAAGAAACAAATGAGATTTCAAATGCAATTAATAAAAGATAATGAAAAAAGGTTGCAGGAGTGGAGAATAAAAGGATATTGTGACCCTTGATGATCAACTACTCTTCCCTTCTTTCATTATTTTTTATCAATTACATTTGAAAATTCATTTGTTTCTTCATAAACTCATCCAAAATCTCCTTCAAACCTCCACTAGCAACAATATTACTGGTCTTTTCATTACACTTTCTTTTTTTCTTTTTATTGTTGTTATCATTTTTTACTTCACTAATATCCTTATTATATTCCTCCTCTTTCTCTTCATCCAAACATTGTTGGTCTAGCTTCCTTTGAATCTTCAAGAAATCCCTTGTCTCTTCAGAACTCCATTGTGGGCAGAACTTACCATCTCTACCACTTTTATTAATTTTAACACCTTGATGACTCATAAATTGACGTTGATCATTAAAGATCGAGAATCGCTTGGCTCTACAACACTCCTTTGTGGAAATGACTTATCTTCGCCACTTGTGTCAGTGTTCACACCTTGATGACTCATAAACTGATGTTGACTATGATGTTGATCCTGAATTATTCGGAAATTTCTTGGTTCTTTAGCAGTACTCCCTTGTGGTAAGAACTTATCATTTCCACCAAGTGTATCAATAGTAACACCTTGATGACTCATAAATTCATGTTGATCCTGAAAGAGATCACTTGGCTCTACAACACTCCGTTGTGTAAACAACTTATCTCAACCACCTGTATCAATTTCACACTTTGATGACTTATAAATTGTCTATCAGAAACAGTCTCTCTTCTTTCACAAGGTAGGGATACGTGGTGTACATATCACCCTCCCCAAACTCAACTTATAGGAGTACACCAGGTATGTTGTGTTGTTGTTAATGACTTACAAATGGATGCTGATGAAAATAACCCTCCATATGTTACAAATTAAATATTAGATTTATAAACCAAAATACTTTGTAGAAAAAAAAAAAGGTTTTATACGAAGGAGGGAAAGGAAAAAAAAAAGGTGGTGTGAAATGGGAATCTAATGTATGAATTTGTAAAGAAAAATAATACTAGTATTGTAACATAGATATGTGCTTATGTGTGTGTGTCGAAAAGCGCTATCCACAATATATATGTGCTTATGTGTGTGTGTCGGAAAGCGCTATCCTTTTGTTCTTAGTTTCAGAATTTATGAAAGATAAATGAAATGCTAGCATATTATAAATTAATTTCTATGCCATTCGAGATAAGGTGAGAGTGGCCTCCGTGGTGGACAAGAGGAGGGAAGCGAGATTGAAATGGTTTAGACATGTGATGAGGCGAGGTTCAGATGCCCTAGTGAAGAGGTGTGAGAGGTTGGATATAGTTGGTACGGAGAGGGGTAGAGGTAGATCGAAGAAGTGTTGGAGAGAGGTAATTAGACAGGACATGACACATATTCTGGTTACTGGGGACATGACCTTAGATAGGAAAATGTGGAGGACGCACATTAGGGTAGAAGGTTAGTCAGGTAGGAGTGTTGTCGTGCACTATTCGTAGTATGATAGCATAGGTTTTAGCCATAGATAACTGTCTTTATTATCGTTTATTGTGTTTTGAGTATCGCACTATTTTGTGGCTGATTATTATTTTTATGGTAGATTTTGCACTGTCCCGTGTTGCCATATTATCTTCAATATGTTCCTCTTCTTTGTACCTGAATTTGCTACACTTGAGTCGAGGGTCTTTCAGAAATTACTTCTCTACCTCTTCGAGGTATTGGTAAGGCCTGCGTACACTTTACCCTCTCCAAACCTCACTTGTAAAATTTTACTGGGTATGTTGTTGTTGTATTGAAAATTTTGTAAACTAATTAAGAATATGCATAATGTAAAAGATAAATGAAATACTAGCATATTATAAATAATTTCTATATCTAAAATTTTGTAGACTAATTAAGGATATGCATAATGTAAAAGATAAATGAAATACTAGCATATTATAAATTAGTTTCTATATTTAAAATTTTGTAAACTAATTAAGAATATGCATAATGTACGTGTCAAACTATTATTTAAGTTTGTAGTCTTGAACATCATACATATGTAGGATATTGAAATTGAAACGTTACTCTATTGAATATAAAAAGGTAACAAATTTTTGCCTCTAATTAATGTTTTTCCATCAAGGTATCAGTCTTATTCAGTCCAATCTTTTTAAACGGAAACTTGTTTATTATTTTGCCTTTCTAGTTAGCTGAATTAATTATAGTATCTACTGAAATAAGCAAAAACACTACTAGGGAGCGCTCCTCCCAAATGGATTCTGTCACGATCCAAAAGTTGAGGTCATGATGGCACCTACCTCTATCCAGTCTTGGTAGGTAAGCCGAAAACCCCGAAACATAAGAAAAGATCAAAATATGAAATTTAACGGTAAAATACAAGACTTCTAGAACGAAGTTAGGTCATATCACATAGATAATAGAAAATCCAAAGAAAATACATCAAATCTCAAAACTAGGTGTCATAAATATGAAGAGCATCTAAATACAAATCCAAACATCTGAAAATACTACATAAGTCTGTCTCTGATAGTAAATAAAGACATAAAATAGAATAAGATGAGGTCCGAAATCAGCCCCAAACGTCATGGGGCACACCAGTACCTCGAAGATCCACCAAACTCCAGCACGAACTCAACCGCCGTGTCTCGCACTCGCACTAGGATCTGCACCAAAAGGGCACATTAGGGATGAGTACGGTCCATTTGTACTCAGTAGGTATCATAGGCCGACTGAGCAAAGCAGAAAATAATACAAGTAAAGAACTACTATGAGCACATCACCTTCTAGCAGAAAAGTTCCCAAACGGTAGCTCACACCATCTCCACTAACAGTTCTAATATATATATATAGAGAGAGGAAGAACTAGTAGAAACAAATACGATCAAACAAGTACAGAAACTAAATACACTCCAAGTATATGAAAACAACACAAAATGTGTATGCAATGTAATAAAATGAAGATGGGATGATGATGAATGGTTTGAAAGCCATTGCATGACTTTTTGTATACACCTACCGAGACTCAGCTCTCCCAAGATAGGACTCATGGGGGGTTCACAACCCGTATACTTGTCTCATAATCTCAATCCACCTCTCCGGCTAATGTTAACGGATCAAGGTCTATAAAGTGTTTCTCACATCTCAATCCACCCGACCGGCACATCCCTCGATCTAGGCGTTTTTAAAAGTGTCTCATTTTATTTTAAAATCAGTATTTTTCAGTGATACCAATATCTCATGAATGTGTATGCATGAAATGAGAATGTAATGCTCAAAACCAATCAGTATAAAGATGATAATGTATTCAATACATGTAAAAGTGAGCTCAGAATCAACTCAATGTGTCAATAATCAAAATCTCAATATCTCATTAGGCACCATTAGAAAATTATTCATGTAGGACATCATTAATATCATATCAAACCCCCAATTCGGGTATTTCCATCATGATAAAGGCAAACAATGCTCAATAAGGCCTATAATATCTATTCAAGCCCCCGCACGGCATCACATTAAGAATAAGGCATGTAAATGCACAAATAAGGCCAATAATGTCAAATAAAGCCCCCACTCGGGGAACACGCAATATGTAATATCACCAATCAACAACAACGAGAATATAAGCCCCCACACGGGCATCACGCAATATATATATAGCTCAAAAATAATTCTCATAGTTATTTTTCCGAAACCTACCTCGAAGCATCGAAATTTAAGCCTAAAGTCCTTCAACACGGAGCCTTCCCCTTCCGAACAGCCTCGGATTCAATTAAAACATACCAATACAATATTTATGCATTAAAAGGAGGCTAATGATACCCATATTGACTATATTCAAGACGGATTCAAAACGGGTTCCAAAAATGGGTTAGAAAATGAAAGGGGTAAAACTGAATTTTTTTTTTAGAAATACATTTCCCAAGGTCATAGGAGTATATAGTTGAAAACCCACATGAAAACGAGGTCTAAATCGAAGAAAAACCATTTTTAAACTTTATCGTAAAAATCTTCAAAAATCCATTTTGGAATCTAGATTAAAGAGTGTTTCCAATGATATAATCAATGTAAGATAATGAAAATAAGGCTTTGGAGCTTACCCAAGCTCAAATGGTGATGATAACCCTAAAAATCGCCCGAATTCGAAGCTCAAAGGTCCAAAAATGCTGAAAATTCACGAAAAAAGAGTATATATACTGTACTAGCGTTGACCGCTTAAGCGGCTGAATAACCGCTAAAGCGGTCACTGCTTAAGCGGCTGGTGACTGCCAAAGCGGCCAGGCCAACATGGCTGGCTCCGCTAAAGCGGTCCCCTTATCGCTAACGCCTTAACGACATGGGTGATTGCTAAAGCAGTGCATTACCGCTAAAGTGGCTACCAATAAAGCGGTCAATTGGCCGCTAAAGTGGCTGCACCAGCTCCAGCTGCATCAGTAACTTTGCTAAGTTGCAAAGTTGTCGATCGACCCCTCGAAATTCGTTCGAAAATTCGTGAATGCAAACGAACTATGTTACTAGGCTATTCGATGATTCAGAATCAATGGCAAAATTAGATTTTCAAAAAAAGGATTGTTTTCAACAAATTAACCCCCAGGACTTCTTAAAGCTTATTTTAATTAGTTTCCACAACGAGAGTCGAAATGCAATATAAAGGTCCTGAACCTGAACCAACCTCGCTACTAACCTAAATTCAATATTTCGGATCCAATAAAACTGTCCAAATCGTCATCCGACACTCAAAACGTCAAATGTTGACCGAAGTCAACTATAGAACTTTCAAAATCTTTAAAAACCACAAACTCTCCCAAAAGCCTCCCGAAGGCATTGAGAACCGCGTCAACCATCCCCACACCTCAAAATCAACATATAGCAACTAAGGGGAGGCCAAAATGGTCAAATCATATAAAAAGCAAAATCTCACATATCAGGTTATTAAAGATTCTATGCAGTGCGTCCGAATTGGTCGTATGTCAATATGAGTAACAAACACTGGATGAGAAATTAAAAAAAGTAAAAACGTTACTACTAATTATTTGTACTTACTAATTGAGATCCACATTTAATTTGTTTATATTGCATCTAGCTAGCTGACGAAAGAGATACGTACAACACTTGAGGTGGGACTTTGACCAGTTGTATATACTTTTCCATGCATTTTGGATAGTACGTACGAGGTATATGCATGTATTTCTTCCATTTCTAAATAAGTGGTACTTTAACCTTTACATTTTATTCCTAAATAAGTGGTATTTCAAATAATCAAGAAGACATTAATGGTATTCTATTTTCCAATTTTACCTTTCTTTAAATAAAGAGAATTTTACATAACCAAGAAACTATACTAAAAAATTACATCTTTTCAAGGTTTTTACTAAGGGTAAATTAATAAAAACTCTCTTTGTATTTCTAGGAATGAGTAGTTTCTTAAGATTTCCAAGCTAAAAATACCAACTTATATAGAAAGGGAAGAAGTACTACTTGGCTGCTACAAAATAAAAATATGAAAAAAAGATAAGAATCCCCAAAACTATGACAAAATTATCAGTTACACATCTAAAATATGCGGGGGATTTTATTACCCCTCTACACTTTTTTTTTCATATTATTTACACCCCTAAATTATGTGAGGGTCTAATCCCCTCCTGAATTTAATTTTTTTCACATTATTTATATCCTTAAATTATGTGAAGATTTTAAACCCCTCCTGAATTATTTTGGTCAAGTTTTTACTGTTGTCTAAGTGTAGTTTTTGGTCCAGCTTTTGTTTTTGCTTTGATGCAGTTTTAGTGTATTATTTTTGTCTAGTTTTGGCTGTTGTTTTGCTGTAATTTTTTTTTTGTTTGCAATTTTGATCTAGTTTTGTTCCAATGACATTAACAAAAACAACAACTTGCAAGCTTTATACACAAAATAAAACCTATGCAAAGTACCAATTTGACAAGTATGACAGCTACATAAATAAAGAAAACCTGTGCAAATATCAAGAATAATTGTATAGATATCGAAATAAGTGATGTAGTTTCATAAATACAAAAATTAATGCAAAAGTGCACTTAACAAATGAAGCATAAAACTAATGCAATCTTGACAATTAAGTTCAGGGGTAATAAAACCCTTGAATAGTTTAGAGATGTAAATAATATAAAAAAATCAAATTTATTAGGTTAATAGGACCCTAAAACAGTTTAGGTATGTAACTGACAATTTTGTCATGGTTCAGGAAGGGTTCTTATGCCTTATCCCAAAAAGTACGTTGAAAGTTAGTAAGATATCATAATATTAAATTATAGATTTAAGTCATATACATAATCATTATATATAAGGTTGCATGGGAAAAATATATGTATAGGTAAATATCCAATGCGATTTACCACTTAAAGGTTATAATTTAGGTTCATTTTATTTGCTTAACTTGGGTATTTATTTGCTAATGAATAATGTATTCTAATTATTGCTTCCAATTTAGGTCTATTCTAAGTTCTTACTTAATTTCTTTATTTCTTTTCGATCTCTATCCCAATCCACATCATTTGGTGCTCTAATAATAAATTGAAATGGTGCTTTATATTATTATGGTGAGAAATCTTGATAGTTATGATGCTGTTGTGATGGTGATGCAATGGTGAATATATTAAAAATAAGGGGAACATAAGTTTTCACATTTAGGGTATATCTGTATTTGTCCTCCGTGTATATCTGTCTATCCCATGTATATTTGTGTGTGATACATATATGTGATATAAAATACAACAATGACGTTTTTTTAGATTTTCTCAAATTTTGTATATAGTCTCGTCCAAAAGTTTACAACCAAATCTGCTCAAAAACGACTACTAAAGAATTTCAGATTTTGAATTGATGTTTTAAATGAGCATTTAATGGTGCTTTGTATTATTATGGTAGAAAGACAAGTAGTTATAATGCTCTTGTGATTGTGGTGCAATGGTGAATATATCTAAAATGAGGGGAAAATAATGGTGAATATATCTAAAATGAGGGGACAATAAATTTTTATGGTAGGTTATATCTGTATTTATCCATTGTGTATATCTATCTATCCCCCATGTATATTTGTGTGTGATACAACAATGATATACATGTGATATACTATATAGAAATGACGTATTTTCATTCTTCTCGAATTTTGTATATAATCTCGTCCAAACGTTTCCAACCACACCCAGTCAAAACAACTACTAAAGAATTTCAGATTTTGAATTGAAGTTTATGGTGCCCTTTTCAAAAGATTGTAAACTTTAAGGAAGAATATCTGTATATTTACCTTCAAACTCATTATACTTCTTATAAAGATAAGAAAAAGAAATGCTATTTTAAACTAACATTCTAAAGTTTAATTTTTTCGATTCTGTTTGGAAAAAAAAAAAATCTCATGTGGATTAGGCTATGTTTGACCAATCCGTCATAGATGCATCTGATTTGTTTAAAAAAATAAACAACTATATTTGGAATAAAACTTTCTCTATTTCATATGGAAAAACCAGCTACAATAACCTTATTGTGTTCATAATTAGAAATTGAATAGATGTAAATGGAAGTGAACGAAACCGTTGCATGAAATACATAAAATATCATGTTGAGAATAAATACAGATTACATGGGCAATGAGTTGCAAGTTGCCATTCGAAATCCAATTCAAATCCTCTAAAATATTGAAATCACATAATGACGATGGAATCTTTATCTTCATACGTATGTCAATTATAAATTAGCAACAAAAAAGGAGTCAATCATAACAATATTTGGAGTTAATTCTCTAAATTGTCACTGAACTTGTGCAAACATCCCGCTAAAATCACTTTTGTTTTTTTAGAACAATATTGTCATTGAACTATGTATATCTTTCCAAAATAAGGTAAAAGTTTTACTGTTAAAAGCATGTTTGGAAAGCCACAAAAGAATTGGAATTGAACCTAAAGAAAATAAATTGAAACATGAAAATTCAAAAAAAAAAAAAAAAAAAAACAATACAATTTTTATATTTTTCTGTTTGAAAATTTTTAAATTTTTACTTTTTTTAATTTTACATCATTTATCTTTCATCTCTTTTCTTCTCATTTTCTAACCTTTATTTCTTATAATTCAATAAAATTGCTCGTATTTTTTATTTTCTTCATTTTAGCACATAATTGCATTATTATTCTAGTGGTTGAATTAAAGTAGAATTTCATTATTGAATGAGATTACAGAATTATGTTTCTTTTCTTTTGAATTATATTTACTTAGGTTATAGTGAAACTTATTTTATTTTATGTTGGAATTTGATATAATACTATTTTTTTTTTATTTGAATGTTGAATTTATGTTCCAATTCATTTGCTTTAGTGGTATTGACTTGTTATTTCATATTGCAATGTCAAACTGTGTAATTACATCGAATTCCAATTTTCTTGTGGCCTTCCAAACATGTCTTTAACTATTTCTTAGTTTCACCTTATTTGGAAAAGATTTACATAGTTCAATGATCATATTGTCTTTAAAAAACACATAAGTTACTTTAGTGGGATTTTTGTACAAATTCAATGACAATTTAGGGAATTAACTCAAATATTTGTGACATATTACAATTTGACATGCAATTTTATGATGGATGCTTTGTCACAATTTTGTCATAAATATTTATTATTGAACTGACGATCCATCAAAAGAAGTTTTGCCTTGCTCTATATGCTGAGAACCATATGTTCGTCACAAATACTATTTTTTTCTTGTATTAATATTGTGGCTAAACACATCGTCAGACCCCTAAAATTGACACAAATTTTCAGTTTGACACTCCAACTAGCCCTTGTTCATTTTAAACATCTAAACTAGGTGCTCGCTGTGTCAATTTGACACTTTTCGCTGACATAACAATGTGAGTGTAAGACACTCATTAATGGCGCGTGAGTGGCTTCTTTTAGCCCATTTTTATTTTATTTTTCTCTTCTTCTTCTTCATTTTCAGCCACCATTTTTCCAAGCTTAAGCTCCTTCACTAGTGAAATACATCAGTTTTGGATCGAAAAATAGTGATTAAGATTTACAATCTTTATTTTTTTTCAATCATTTCCTTTACTTTTTAGGATGTTGTTATGAATAATTTGAAAAGAATTGAGTTTCTTTAATAATTTGGAATATGGCGGGGAAAGACGAATGGGGGGAGGGGTCAGTGGCGGAGCCAGGATTTTCACTAAGGGGGTTCAGAAGTAGACATACGAACTAATCGAAGGGGGTTCAACATCTACTATATATACATAAAATATAATTTTAACCATGTACAAACATGTATAAATAGCATAATTTTCCGTCGAAGGGGGTTCGGATGAACCCCCTGAACAAAGGGTGGCTCCGCCACTGGGAGGGGTGGGGTAATGTTTCGGCTAAAGAAATGTAACACCCCATAAGTTTCGGAGTCTGATTAATTCCTATAACATTTTTGGAAATCATAAAACATGAGAACTTTGATGATTTTTGCATGTAAAAAATTTTGGGCTAGTTATTGGGCCTTAAATAGAACCCACAAATAAAGAGAAGACATGGCCCAACACAAGATTTTGACCCATTCTTTCATTTATGACCCATTTGACCCATTCAACATAATAATTAATGTTGATAAAAGGATAAGAAAGACTTGGGGGCCTATATAAGAGAGAAAATCAGATTTTTCTCTCATTTGGACACCCATGCCATTTCTAGAAATTTCTCCAACATTTTTGCTCTCAACTCAAACTCTAGGCTTTCATCTTTTGGCCAAAGGAATCATCTTGCACACTTTGGTAAGTGTTCATACTTATGATTTAATATATTATGTGCATGAGAGACTACTCATATCATGTTGGTTATGTTGGTGAAGAGGGAGAAGTTCCCTATGTGCAAAACAATTTGTGTTTGCTAAATCGGAGGATGATTTATGGCTTGAAAACTTGAACATGGGTTTGTGATCTTGATGGAAATGAACTTGATGGATTCAATATTGATATATGAGATGTGATTATAGTCTTGAATTGTTTTATACTTGTGTATAGTGTTTGGAAATTCCATTGATAAATTGGTTATGGCTTTGGTGGCATGTTGGCCGTAAAGTGTCGTTTTGGTGATGTTATGTGTGTTGTGAAATCATGGCTGGTGGTTGGCATGTTGAATGATCAAAAATATGTTAAAATGAAGTTGTTTATGATCATGGATCATTCATGGCATCAAAAGACCCAAAACGAAGCCATTTCGGACCAAAACGGGCATCCGCGCAGACGAGGGCATCTGCGGGCGCAGATGCCAACGCAGATGGCACTGGCTGCTGCCAATGGCCATCTGCGTGCACATGTGACTGACCTGCGTGCGCAGGTCAGTCCAGAAATGTGTTTTGGTTGCTCTCGTATTCCTTTGATCCCCGAAAGCCCCGATACCCTTTTGGAATGTAATTATCAACTTGTAATGTCATTCGAATGACTTTGAAGTGTCGTATGGAGGTGTTTTGGATTATGTGAAGTATGTATGGTTGTTTATATGTTGTTATAACGGCATATTTCCGACGGAATGATCACGGGAAATGCGTAAAGGGTAAATATGGTGCGAAATGCTATCTATGTGTGATCTTTTGGTCAATGTGTGTAATGTCATGGTGTTGTTGGTATGGAAATGCAGTGGATTGTATTGGGAGGGGATGACATGACCTTATATGGTAGCCACATAGTTCATTGTCGTCTTGTACGCTTATATAGTGACTAGTTGCTAATGTAAGTCCGGTATGACCGTGTATTGTAGACTAAGAAGTAAAGAAGGAGCTGGACCATTGTATTCATACATAGATTCGTGTATTCATACTTGGAAGTGCAGGTATGTAAGGTTACTCTTCTCTTTCCTTCTGCAACATATGATGTTCACATGGTCATGGTACTCATTTGATTTCGAAATACATTAAGGTATTCCATATCCGGTTAGCGATGGTCATTGTTATAAATTTCCTACTCTTTGGTCATTTGTGAATCTCATGTCTCATATTCATGGTTAATGTTCCAAAGGTCCAATAAGGTATTGTCCCAAAGTTCCAATAGTAGTTATACTCATGTCCCTTGTTCATTGCTTATTGTTCCAATGATACCTATTGATTTCCAATGATACCATTAGTGTTATGGTTATAATGATATTACGTTTCCAACAATGTTATATCCCAAGTTCAAAGTGAAGTTATAGCTATCAAAGTAACAATCTCCAAGTAAAGATCAAAGTAATGCAAATGTGGTCAATGATCAAGTATGGGTGGCAAGTCTAGGGGCATAAGCCTAGCTCGACTCGATCCCAATATGACGAATGATGATTTACTTATCTCATATCCATTGGCTATTCATTGACTGAAATCCCAAAGATGTCAGAATGTCGTGAGTCCTAAAAGGGCGATCTCAAGAGAGAGTAAGGTATAACGAGAATCTATTAATGCTTGCTTAGCATGTCCAAAATATGTCATGATCCCAAAGTCTCATAGTTTGATGATTGTTGTTCTTGTACCCATCTTTCATAGGTAGAAGTCTTATAAAAACAATGAAGGAAGTAGGATGTGAGCTAATTTAACCCTCCCTCATAAGTTAAGGTATCAATCTCATGACGTAGAGAAGTGAGGTAATAGATATAGGTGTGTTTCAAATAGTGTGTTGATCCTTAGTATGTAAATTCTCAATAGATAAAGTATGTATCTCTCTCATAAGAAGATGTGTGCTAGTGATCTCATGAAGTGAAGAAGTGGAGTGAAATGTGTATATTCTCATAACCTAGTGAAGGGCATAAGATTGTAAAGGAGTAATGCGCGTGGTTGTTATATGTTTCATTAAGTATGGATCACATTCTGAAGGGGTAGAAGTTTAATATAAAACATCCCTATATTGTGCTATGTTAGTTCTTGTTATAGAAGACCTTATAAGAAGTAGTAAAGGGGTTAATCTCTTGGGAGTAGAGAAACAAGGCATAGAATATACATATGTGTTTCCAATAGCATTGTGATCCTCGATAGGTCATACAAGTGTGTATATATTCTAACTCCAAGTTCCGAGAATGTGATGTTCTAAAGTCTAGTAAGGTTATGATTAGGTTGTACCAATCTAGTAAGAGTTGAGGTTCTCTATTATATCATCCATGGGGTGCAATGAACACCTGCATGACGGTTCTCTATTATATCATCCATGGGGTGCAATGAACACCTGCATGACGGTTCTCTATTATATCATCCATGGGATGCAATGAACACCTGCATGACGGTTCTCTATTATATCATCCATGGGGTGCAATGAACACCTGCATGACGGTTCTCTATATATCATCCATGGGGTGACATGTACATCTGCATGACGGTTCACTATATATCATCCATGGGGTGACATGTACACCTGCATGACGGTTCTCTATGTTATTTTCCACTGATCAGTTGGGCCCGGGCAGTATATGATTAATACGTTATTGAGTGAAGTAAGCTAAGGTAGAGAAGCAAGTAGAGTGGATGTATGATACCCCTACCATAGAGTGGTTGTAGGTTACATTATTCATCCACCAAGAGAGTGGATGTGTATGAATGAATGTTATTCTTTTGAAATTTACTCACCAAGTAGTAGAACCATAGTGATAATGAACATAGAAGCTGGAAAGAATCTCTTGAGTGTAAATACGTATGAAAGATATTCTATGATTGGTAAGGATATAAAATGAATGTCCGAAATTGTTCATAACAAAAGTAACATGCAAGTTCCAATTACAACGATGGTTTACCCATATTAAATAATCTCTCCTATTTATTTCATTGACATTATCCTATTTATTTCATTGACATTCTCATGTATGATGTAATTTCTCTAGCCTTACATATTCAGTACATTCTCGTGCTGACCCCCTCGGGGGAATTACCTTACATGTGCAGGTGCAGGTATTAGTAGACCTCATCTGTAGACTGGGGATCATTTGCAGAGTTTTGGTGAGCTCCACTTGGTTCGGGGCTTTTCGAGTCATAGTGTACATTATTTTGATATTGTACATATTGTATAGCCATGGTCATGTATTTGTTAGAGGCTTTCGTAGACCTATGTGGGTATGTGAATGAAAGAAGTGTACGTTCAGTTCTACGTAATGGCTCCAACGGCCAAGTTTTATATATATGTTTATGGCATAAGTTTCCATGTTTATAATTCCTACATAGTTGCATAAGAAAGAATAAGACGCATATGAGGGCATGCATGTGAAAGGTTCATGAGCAAAGATTGGTTCTCTCGGGCCATATCGGCTTCGGGTGCCAATCACGTCCCGATGGGATTCGGGGCGTGACAAGAGAAGGGTAAGGAGAAGTAGATGACCGGAGGGAGAGGGGTAGGTGCTTCTGCCAAAAAAACAAATTTTAAGTGATCAAACTCATTATTTACTTATTTAGGCAAAAATGCCACATGTCATTGATTAATTTGTCACTTTGGCATGCATTTTGGCCAATACTTTTCTCTTTAATTTGTTTGGGTGTGTGTATAATGACGTGGACAATTAAAATGAGTTGACGTGATTTAATTTGCCAGTTAATCTACGTAGGAAATGATTGGTAATTATGCGCCTGAAATGTTGGAAAGTTGGTGCGAAAAGGGTCAAATTGACACAGCGGGCCTAGTTTAGGTGGTTAAAATGAACAAGAGTTAGTTGAGATGTCAAACTGAAAGTTCGTGTCAACTTTTAGGGGTGTGACGATGTGTTTAGCCTAATATTATTTGTAAAGTTGTAATAAAAGTTACAAACTAGATTAAAATGCACGATAATGTGGTGACTTCTCACCGCTGTTATAGATATTTTTGACCCAAAGAAAAATCTTTTCGTTTTGATTCTCCAATCATCGAACCTGATCGACTCAATTCTTTTCCCTGACCTCTTACTTTGTTTCGTTCTTCTTATGTATTGTCGCTTGAATGAAGACACCCGATCCGCCCGACTTCTCCAAATGCCCCATCCTGCCCTTCTCCTTTACACGGGTTTGGATTTTTCGCGGGTGCTCCAATCATCATGTTCTCAATAACGCTCCTACTCCATATCCATTTTGATTAGTTGTGTCATCAAAGCCAAACTTTCATGCCCTCCGCTTCTTACAATCAAATTGGTTTTTAGCTTCTCTTCGATGGCAACTATTCCCTCAGCGAGGAAGCAATCATGACAGAGTGGGTCACAATTGACTCTATTTGTTAGTGTGATAAATCAGTGTATCAAGATATCAATCTGAGATCGTATTTCAATTCAATGTGTCCGTATAAGTGTCAACTTTGGCTCATTCATTTCTTTTTTCCCCGTTGACCACCATCATTGGGCACCCTAGAAGCTCGTGTAAAAGTACACAAGTCAATATGGAGTTCTAAATGTTTTTCGAGGGATTTTGTGGTCATAAAGGCACATTAACCTTATAACGTACTAAAATTTTCTGGGATTTATTAACACATCAGGTCAATCCGACTGTGAGATTGAAGGAACAAGGAAAAATGAAGAGAAATTTCTTATTTCCTTCTAACTTGTCAGATTACACTGATATTACTACAACTCCAATAACACACTAAAATCAAAACTTATAGAGGAACAAATATATATGTATATTAAGCCATTGCTTCGCGATCATTTGCATCGTTGCAATCAGCCACAGACATAGTTGCCTTACAGTGAACATTCTTGTACGAATAATTCATCGCAACAATGACATAGACACACAAATTCACTGCTGTGATGATAGCCAACAACCAGTAGAAATAGTCGAGCCGGCTGCTATTTAGATCCTTGCCAAACCAACTCTTGCCACTTTTTTTTGTGATATGATCCACAATTGTTATCAATATGCTACTAACAAAATTTGCAGCACCAATTACACTTAGGTAAAATGCAATGCCTAAACTTCTCATGGAATCAGGCACTTGGTCATAGAAGTATTCTTGTAATCCCACTAAGGTAAATCCATCTCCTATTCCAATAATAAGGAATTGTGGTGCCAGCCAAAACACACTCATTGAACTCGAGCCTTCGAGTGGATTTTTGTGAACAAGATTCAGTCTTTTTCTTTCGACTAGAGCTGCAACGATCATAGTAGAAACTGAGAAGATCATTCCAATACCGATCCTTTGGAGGATACTAATCCCTCTCTCATTTCCTGTTGCCTGTCTTAGGACAGGCACGAGGATTTTGTCGTAGACACTGACAGATATTATCATGCCAATAGCTGCTAACGCGAAAATTGAGGCAGGGGGTATTTCAAAATTGTGAACAATCCTGTCCAGTGTCACACCTTGTTTGATGAAAAATGTCGCGGCTTGTGCTACACAAATACCGAATGGTATAGTGGTTAGCCAAATGGGAATCATGTTGATAACTAACTTCAGTTCTTCCACTTTGGTCACAGTTGCAAGTTTCCATGGATTTTGTTGCTGTACTTCTGAATCTTCTGTGTTATCAAGAATTGCAGCTTTATCAAGGAACCTATAAAAGTAAATCATAAATTAGTGTTTGAATTGAAGATTATATGCATAAAATTAGCTGTGATTATGTTTGAAAATCTTACGTGAGTTTTTCAGTGTGACACAAAAGCCTCCTTTGGCTAGTTTCTGATTTGGGAATTTCATATAGATGAGAAGGATTGGCAGGAAAAAGGAGATTTCTTTTTCTAATTGCAGCTACAAATACTTGTAGCATTGGTGTTAAGGGACTTCCAGTTGCTTTTCTATAACGATAGAACGGTCTACCTGCTACGAAAATGATTATACTAGAAGCCATAACTAGTGTAAGGATCAAATCTGCCATAGCCCAGCTAACACGGTCTTGCACATAAACAATCAGAGTAACACCAAGTAGTAGCCCACAACATAGCCCGAAATTCCACCAGTTGAAAAAGGACATTTTCTTCTTTCTTTCTTCAAGATAGTCATCATCAAACTGATCAGCTCCAAAGCTCTCCAGAGATGGCTTGTGCCCTCCGGTCCCAATTGAGATTAAATAGATTGCGAGGAAAAAAATCCCCGTGTGGACCTTTCTAGGTTCACTACAGGCGTCAGTGTCGCAAGGTTTCAAACTCGGGATCACTCTAGACATTGTCAAGAGAACTAAGCCCTGCAAGAACAAATGAGACAAAAGATGATTTGTTTAGTCCTGTCTTAGAACAAAATGTCCCTCGGGAATTTCTTGATTATCAAGAAGAATTACCAGGAGGTAGACAATGGAAGAAACAAGAACTGTGGAAAATCTTCCCAAGAATGCATCAGCAAGAAATCCTCCAAGCAATGGCATCAAAGTGGTGACACCAGACCAGTAATTGACACTTTTTGCTGCTGTTTTGAGGTCTTGATGGATGACTTTTGTTAAGTATATAATCAAACTTGTGGCTAATCCAAAGTAACTCAGCCTCTCACTGAATTCAATTACTGTTAGAAAGGTGACAATTCATCAGTGTCTCGGATTTGCATGTTAACAAAAGCAAAATGAAACATCTAATTATCACCTCTTAATTTTTTTTCTTAACAATTAGAATCAGTATAATTGAGGGTCATTTCAGGGGTAAACTCTTCTACATGTATAATTAGCATAGAAGTAATTCTTAATATAAACAGTGATGCAAAGAAAAAGTGTATAGATACTAAGAACTTGTTTCACTATGATGGAATCTATCACTAGGACAAATCTTGAAAATTACAAGCAATAACAAGCAGGGGAGAACCTAGGGGTGCAAAGTCGAAAAATTATTGTGTATATATAAAATCAAAATTATTTTTTATGTGTATATTGTGTATATTCTCAATCTACTTAGTTGAAATACAGTTCTTATGATCCATGTAGTGACAAAAAAACTTGCCATTCAATGAACCTATTTTTAGAAAATGAAAAAGGATGTTGCTGACAGCAGTGAGTTATCCACTAGACATGAATAATAGGACACTAGCTATTTTTGTCAGACCACTGTCAAGTGTTCCAATCAAGTGATAGAAAGTACTTTGTTAAGTAGTGCTGATCAATATCTACAGACTCTTAGCAGCCGTGTGGACATGCGGTACGACGTATGTCATTTAAAATCATGAGATGAAATTAATGTTTGAATATGTGATTTTATTTCATAATTTTAAATTTTTCAAAAAGTATAATTTGAGATTTCATATCATGATTTAGGGGTTTTTTAATATAAAAATTGGCCATAAGTTTATATTTTATAAAATAAATATCCAATCATTTATATCTAACAACTATTTATTTTATATGTAAATAAAATTTATAGTTCATGTTATTATTTTTTAAACTATTTATATCTCATATAACTATTACTCTCACTTACATAAAATTTATTATTACTTCAAACAAACCCCCACTTTATCTATGTGAGAGGATTATATTAAAGAATAATAAACTACAACTCATGTTCAATTTTATTTTTTTATTGAACTAAAATTTAAGCAATAAATGTTATAATTTTTTATAATAGCTTTGTGATAGTGCATTATATTTTGTTATAAATTTTTGCATATTTGGTAAGATTGTATAAAGAATTGGGATAATTTTAATAGTTTTCACAACTTATGAGGTTTTTATGTTCATGAGAAAATATACAACATAAAAAAGTTCAAATTGCATGTCCAAACAAAACTTCAACTTCATCTCACAATTTCAAATCATGATTTTATGTTGCATGGCCAAACAGACCTTAAGAAGAAACTCAAGAATTGTTATGTAGTGTGCTTATTGATCAACAATGTTCTGTTTAAATGGGGACTTGTTTTTAAAAGGCAATTACTGATCCCTCCGTTTTAATTTGTTGTTTGATTTTAACTTGACATGAGTTTGAGTAAAAAAGACTTTTGAATTTTATTGTCTTAAATTAAAAGATATGTAAAATATACAAAAATGTACTTTAATCTTGTGATCTTAAACATCTTTTGAAAATTTGAAATTAAAGAGTTGCCAGAAAATAAAAGATGCATTCTTTTTAATGGACTAAAAAAAATAAGACAAACAAATTGAAATAAAGAGAATAAAAGATGAATTACAAATAATTATGTTACTGCTAATTTTCTTTAAAATGTTATGCTCGATAAAAGGACAGTCAAATGCAAGAAGCATTAATTATGTGTTCATGTATGATCCAAACAAAGGTCATACCCAAGGAGATGTAATATAGGAAGCTCACATCCCGACACAACCATAAATGGCTGATTTAACGATTCGACCCTATAATAGTGCTTTTGAGGACCAAAAATATGTCATCAAGTTTTTGGTTCTAGAAGTGTCCAAATGAGTTAGGTTCCATAAGAGTTAGAGAATAGGATAAGAAATATACATCAGAGGATGACACTTTCGGTAACAACTAGTAACATGTAATAGTGCTTTTGAGGACCACAAATTAACGATGTTGTCGGTTCTGTGCTTTTTTTTTGCCCCCACTTCAAATAATTGGTTTTGACCAAAGTCTTCAAATAAATTGATCATGCATGTTGTGAGGCATCATAGAGATAGAACAATTGACAACCAAAAACCTAGTTTGACTTATATTAAGATAGTGAAAATGTAGTTTTTTGGCCAATTTCGTTTGTATTCTCATATGTTGGAAGCATCTATGTTTAGCCAAAATTAAGGTTAAAATGGACAATGTTGCTAACTAAAAAAAAAAAGCAGCCTGGTGCACTAAGCTCTAGCTATGCGCAGGGTTTGGGAAAGGGTCCGACCGTAAGAATTTATTGTACGCAGCCTCACCTTACATTTCTGCAAGGGGCTGTTTCCAAGGCTTGAACCCGTAATCTCCTGGTCACATGGCAGCAACTTTACCAGTTACTCCAAAGACAATGTTGCTAACTCAACTTCAAAAATTAAGTAGGTATTTGGCCATGAAAATTAAAATATTTTGGAGTTAGAGTTGAAGTTGTGTTTGGCCATGAAAATAAATTAAAATTCTTTTTGACTCTTTGTGAGAGAAATATGAGTGAAAAAAGTAAAAACTCACTTTTCAAAAAAAATAAAATCACTAAAGTAAAAAAAAAAAAATTATGGTCAAACACCATAAATTTTTACTTTTTTTCACTAAAGTAGAATAATTTTTCGAAAAAAAATGAAAAAAACTCATCGCCAAACAGGCCCATAACTCATGAGAGACAAATTGTCCAAAACAAATTAAACAACAACATATTCCCTCAACGAATATGGGAAACTCTAACACCCTGTACGTTCAAGGCTGAACATGTGGACATCACAATATGGAGATTGGAGACGCAACTACATTAATGGATAAACCAAGAATAGAGATGAGTTTGGTTCTGATACTATGCAAAGAAAATAAACTTAATCTCAAAAATTATCTCATGAGACGGGATTGTCCAAGACTATATTAGAAGGCAACAATCATTCTTTGAACCTACATGGGACACTCTAAATTACTAGAAAACATAAGTTAAATCTGTTGTTCACCTTAGCTAAGCATTAGAATACTATAACTGACAAAATATTCTCTTTTACCAACATGGGAAGCTCGGCGCTAGACGCGCGGACAACATAATAGGATGGCTCAATATTGAATAAACTAAGAACAGAATGAGTCTGGTTCTGATATTATGCAAAGATATAGACCTTAGACCTAACTGAAAAGTTGCTCAAGACCATATCAAGAAACAACAAACTGGACACACTCATTGACTAGATAACATTAGCTAAAGCTCTGTTTTGCCTTCGGTTTGACACTGATAGCTTAGCCTTAGGATACTAGAACTGACATGAAAAGGCAAACTGATATCGCGGAGACAAGATTTTTACTAAGATTTTACATCTACGATATATATATATAAAAAATATTTTTGATCTTATATATAGTGTGATTTTCAGACGAACGTCCCCTTATGCCACGCTATCTCCCCTACTGGCTAACACTATGCATGGTTATAGATACAACAACAACATACCCAGTGTATTCCCACCAGGTGGGGTCTGAGGAGGGTAAAGTGTACGCAGTCCATACCACTACCTCAGATGAAGTAGAGAGGTTGTTTCCGATAGACCCCCGGCTTAGAACAGATAACAATCAAACAAAAGTCATAGAAACAAACAAGAAGAAGAAATAACACATCACTATATACGGGAATAGGCAAGACACTCACAAAGTAATACTATAGACTATTTATTCAGGGTTACAAACATCTCCAAAACAACACTAACAAGAATATGCCCAAGAAACAACAGGCACTGATACACATAAACATTCCTTCCTACACAATATGGACTCCTTCCTACCCCATAACCCTCTACCCTATGTATGGTTATAGATGCTTACCAATAATGAAGAGAGAGGCTTTCCAGACACCAGTTGAACCCCTAAGAGGAACTCTTCCTCTATGATCCACAGAAGAATCATTAACCCATTTTTGCTCATCAATTTCTACTGATTCTTCTGCTCTCTTTATCTTATCCATATTTTTTTGGCTATAAAAAAAAACACCAAAGAAGATATATAAATACTAAAGTTTATAAGATGACAAGTTGGTGGGTTGTCAGCTTTGGTTTGCTCCCCTTATATAGGAAAGGAATATAATCCCTGTTGACTACTATTGACAAAGTTTCTTGAGATTATGCGAGCCAACAATAATGTGAAAGTAACACTGCACCATTTTTATCGATAATTAATTAACGACAATAGCATAATTATCGCTAAATTCTATTTTTAGAGGCAATTATTAGTAACAATTATACTTTAGCACTTTTTATAAATGTCCTTAAAGTCTATAGTGACATTAGATCCAATGACAATTAACTAATATCGATAAAAGCTTTAACACTTTTTGTTAGAGTGTATATTTATTAGGACACCGCTAAAATCCTTTTTTGCTGTAGTATAGTTACTTCTCTTATTCAATTTGTTTATCTTATTTTTTCTTAGTAATGTCTATTTCCTTTTTCAACCTCTCGTTAATTCCTTTAAAATCACAGGATTTTTGGGCATTTTGATATATTATACATATCTTTAGTTTAAGACCATAAGATTGAAAAGTCTTCTTTTCTTTCTTAAATTTCATATCAAGTCAAAACTAGACTAAAACGGAAAGAGTAATTAAATAATTTTTTGTAAAAACAACATAAATCTCAACCCTTTTGGAGCTAATTATTCTCTATCCCAACTCTTTTTAATATTACTAAAAATTCCTTATTTAATTCACATGGATACATCACATTCTTTCAGATACATCACTTAATTTTACACGGATACATCAGATTCTTCTGTGATGTATCCGAGTTTTTAAATAAAATCAGAGATTTATGTAATTATTTAAAAGGATTGAAATTTTAAATAGTATGATAAGTTAATTATTTTAAAGGATTTAGATTTTAAATAGTTATGTAATTTTACCTAAATTTTATTGTCAGTGACTGTGACAGTGGAGGAACATACCAGCCATTCCACTAAATTAAAGTTGTTCTTTTGGCCCCTTTAACATGGACTACATATGAGGATTAACATTTACGGTCCCAAAATTTTTATTTTGTGTTTCATACAACTGACATAATTAATGGACTCAAATTTTTTATTTTTGGATCTACAGATTAAATTTTGAATCCATCAATTTGTGAATTAAAAAGAAGCTGATACAAGTTATGTGACGAGACACAAAATATGGAATTTTTCTTTATGGTCCAATCAAGTTCTAACAGTAGATATTTTAGAGCCTACAATAATTTTGATCATATTTTATTTTACATAAGGGCATAGTATGTATACATTGGTATTATGTTCACAAAGAAGAGCTTTCAGATTTTCCCAAAGAAAATATATTCAAAACTCAATAAATTTACAGTGTTGGATTTGCTATTGGATTATAATTCCTCTTTCAAAATTTTAATGATATGTCAAACTTTAATGGAAAATAGTAGTACTTGAATTTTATAGTATGTCTTATTTTCTTGATGGAATTGGAATCTCTACTTTATTTGGAGTTTTAACACATTTTTTGAAACAAGAATGTTGTACTCGAAATTTGAGATTTGGTTCTGTATGTAAGGTGTCACGAGAAATACTATTAGGAAAGAGTGCAATATTGGTATCTTTAATCTAGCTTCATATATCAAGCTAATTCTTGTATTTTAGGAATCTGTAAGTTTCAAATGGTTATGTACGTGTTAAGTCGACTTCAATAGTTTTAGTTTAAATTTTAAATTTATATTAAGTAATTCACTAAATATATAAAAGAAAATTAAATAAATGATAGGCATTAGGCCATATATTTCAAACATTTTTCACTTTATTTGAAATTTATCAAGCTGGGTTGATGAAAGAGTTTTGTTTGCTTATACTTTTTATAAAGAAGAGAAAATACTATTTTAACTAAATTATGAAGATGGAGTTGGAAACGGGTTATAACCTATTTTTAAATTTGGAATTCTACTTCTAAAAAATTTTCATGATCAGGTACTAATTTTTAAATAAAGTAAATAATTTTCATGATCAAACGAATGCTATTCACAATCAGTTATTAACGACTACTACTAATATTTCTACACTAAAGTTTAGAACTTTAAATCTTGGCTTCTGACTCTGATCACATCTCTGTGTATAATATTCTTCTTTCTTTCGTAGTTCACCTCCTGTCTTTTGGTACTTGCCACAATAAAGTAGTAATGATCACAATTGAAGGCATTAATGTAATTAATTCCAGGAGTACAGGAGACCACAGCCAGTGTTTGATTGCCATTTGGTCCATTGCTTGTTGCTCCACTAAAGTTGAATGATAGCTCAAATCTAGTATAGTGTCAGTATGGTGCACTTAAATTTTCACTAGGCACAGGATTCGAGAAAGAGTTCGGACTATAAGAATTTTTTATACGCAGTTTTACTTTGTATTTCTCTCAGAAGCTATTCCACTGTTTAAAAGCATGACTTTCTGATCATATAACAGCAACTTTATCAGTTATTCCAAGACTCCCTTAAGTTTAGTGCTTAGTAAAATGAGGCTAAATTATTATTTTAAATAGCTCCTGGAGATATATAAGGTATCTGGAAGTCAATGCTAAGAAAAGACAAATTATATTATTTTAAATTTAAACATGCCTCTCCCACTAGTAGCATTTTAAATAGTTTATTTCTGCTTCATCAAGCCATCCCTCCACCATAAATAACTAGTGGGTTTCCTTATAATTTCTGACTAAAAGGAAATATGAAACAAAATTGTTTAAATTTTTTGGAGCATTTTCTTTTGCTGAATGAGATAAATTTATATATACTAACTAATCGTTACAAAATAGTGAATCCAAAGCTAATTGATTACTCCCGTCTGTCTCAATCTGTCTGACTTAATTCAGAGTAGCGGGGTCAACTAACTAATGTTCGATGTGAATTCAGAAATAAAATTTTAATTTTTTAAAATAAAACTTACATATTTAAAAATTATATAAAAATATTATATGTCACTGGACTTAGTTTGCTTGATTAATGACTTTTATCTCAAGAAAATACTGTTAGTATGTGCTCCAATAAGGTTGACTTTGGTGATTGACAATCACAAAAAAGATGGCTAATAAGTACTACTAGTAATATATATTCCCCCGAATATATGTACAGAAAAAGTCAGCTATTGGTACATATTTGCAATTATGAGTAGATGATATTTGTATGTCTTGAAAAGTACAGATACACTGAATATGTTGTATTACAATCAAATGATTCTGATCAAAACTGATAGATACATCTATGTAGTTTCAGCTCTGTCTGTTTCAATGTATTATTATTCAGATTACAGCTAAATCCAAACAAAAAACACTCACTTTTTTTAAAATCAAAAGTCACCTTCAGTGTGGGGGTCAGGCATGATCTCAAGGGTGGATCTAGGATGATGGGAGAGCGGATTCTCGGGAACTCAACAATTTTCGCACAGATCTTATATTTATATTGAGAAATTTATTAGTATATAAAAAATAGTTGTTAGAAAATCAATATAATCTCTTTGATTCAACGGTAGAAAAGAAACTTTCATAAGCTTTGACCCTACTTTATGAGGGTTCATATAATATATTTTAGATCCACCTCTAACTCCTAACCATGTTTACATTTAAAAGACATAGCAAAATATATGGATGAGCGAGAGGGATATGTTGCCTAACTTCTCCAAAAATATGAAAAATTATGGACAGGCCCATAACTTTACAATTTAAAACTAATACATTACAATTGTCAATTGGCATTAAATTTAACTTTTTTACAGGAGAAGATAAGATATTCCATGTTGAGTTTTTTTTAGGATACAATGCAAAAAAACAAGAGCAAACAGGTTTAATCTTTTAATCATAAGTGAGCTCATGGTGCCTTTTTGTGTCCTAACCCTAGAAATTTTCCTTTTGTCCATGTTCAAAATGGCTCGCACTTATTGAGGGAAGTTCACTTCATCAAATATTTAGTGGCAATTAGTTAATAGTTATAACTTAATTGCAGTTAAATTTTTAGAGGCAATTATTAATAACAACTACATTTTAGCATTCTTTGTAAGTGCTCCTAAAGTCTATAACGACATTAGACCCAATAACAATTAACTCATATATTACAATTGGTACTTAATTAATTACTTTACAGGGGAAAATAGGATATATTTACTAATACAAGGGATTCCATCTTGAGTTTTTTTTTGTTTGTTTTTTTTTGGGTACAATGCAAAAAAAACAAGAGCAAAGAGGTTAACTCATATCATCACAAGTGAGCTCATGGTGCTTTTTTGTCCCAACTCTAGAAATTTTCCTTTTGTCCATGTTCAAAATGCCTCGCAATTTGCACCCAAACATGTGGCTTAGTGGTTCAATAAAATTGGGTTGAGCACCATAAGGTCTTAGGTTTAATTCCTAATAAGGATAAATACTAGGTGATTTATTCCCATTTATTCTAGTTTTGGTGGACAGAGTTACTTGGTACCTATTGCTGGTGGGAGATGACAGATATCACATGGAATTAGTCGAGGCACGCGCAAGCTGGCCCGGACACCATGATTATCAAAAAAAAAAATGCTTCGCACTTTATTGAGGGAAGTTCACTACTTCACATTTTCAACAAAAAAAAAATATTTAGCGGCAATTAGTTAACATCTAGAGCTTAATTAATTACCGCTAAATTATATTTTTAGAGGCAATTATTAGTGATAATTACATTTTAGCATTCTTTGTAAATGCTCCTAAAGCTTATAGCAACATTAGATCCAATGACAATTAACTAATACTAAAAGCTTTAGCATTCTTTGTTACCGTTAGAGGTGTGTAAAAACCGAATCGACCAATAAATCGAACCGATAAAAATGTTATTGGTTTATTGCTATTGGGTTCTTGCGTTAACGATTTTTTAAAGGATTTATAAAAAAATTATCGGGTTATCGGTTCTGTTTCATTTTTAATATTGGGTTATTGGGTAATCCGATAACTCATTAAGACTATATTAAATTATACTACTTTACCCCTACTTATTTATATTACTTATTATTATCCAATAAATTGTGTTATTTCTCTTGCCTCTTCTCAATCTTCAAAGATGAAGACATACTATAGACATTTTCTTTCCTAAATGGAAAAATTGGTTCTCTTGTGTTTTTTTTTTGTGCTAAAAGTTACAGAAACTTGTATGTTTATTTAATTTGATTAGGCAAGTGATTTTTTGATTCCAAAAGTACATACTAATTAAGCCTGTTTAATTTGAATTACTTAACTATAATCAGTTATATTTATTAATTGAGTCTTGCTTTATGTCGTACTAACATAACCATCCAAAATAGTATATATAATTATTCAGAAGGAAAAAAGTATATATATTTGTTTTATGAGCATTCTCTTAACGGTTAAATCGAAAATCGAATCGTTAAGGGTCAAAAACTGATAAACTAAAAATTAATAAAAAATATTTTATTGATTTAACATATTTAAAAATTAAAAAATAATAATACATAAAACCGAATCGAATCTACCAATGCACACCCGTTAAAAGTGATTATTGTTGTGGGGGTTGTCAGTGGATAAATATATCCTATTGCTTGGAGAGCTCAAAGTGGCTAGGCTATCTGATAATGATGATAACAAAAATCAAAATTGAGCAAAAGTCTTATCATTAATAATCCACAAATAAACCAACCTCCCTTACGCTTTCATTTCCTAGTAGTTACAGCCACATAAAGAAAAGACCATTAGACGGACTCGCGATGATACGATATGTACAAAAAAAATCATGGGTTCTCCTAATTGTTCGATTTTCATTTTGAGGCTTAACTAATTTTGATTTATATCGAGAAGTCTCAGTTTAAAAGAGGAATAATTACTTCTACTGCATAAGTACTTTTGATGGGTAATAAGATATGAGCTAATAAGAATATTTAAAACAGTTCAAATGAATCTTCTTTCTTTGAAAATTATACGTGTAGTGTATATGAATAAAAAATTATTTTTGTACTATATTTTTTCTAATCGATTCTTTTGTACTATGCACATGAATATAAAAATAATACAATATTTTTGTCACCTTCAGATTAATATTTTTTAATCATGTCACATATTAAATGGTCCATTATATTGAGGGAAACATCTTATGTACTTATCCATACGGCAGCATCTTCTACGGGAATAAAAAGAGAATACGATATTTTCTGTGTGTTGATCGTGAATAAGATATTCGAAGGAAAAAAAAAAACTCAAATATGAGTAGCTACAAGGTGACTAATAACAAAATAGAAAATAAAAGCAGTCAAACGGAAAAAAAATAAATTACTGTATGTCTAGTTTCACTACCCTCTTTGTCCTGGTTTATATGGTACGTTAGAAATTTTGAGTTTCAAACTTTCTAATTTTGACTGTGAATTCATACATTAAAATTTTTAATTTTTAAAAATAAAATTTATATATTTGAAATTATATAAAAAGTATCATAAATTAAAATAATTAACAACTTAAAATATTTAAAAATTATATAAATAAATTTTGATGAAAAAAATTAATTGACTCTCAAAATTCAAAATGTGTCACAATAAATTGAGATAGAGGAGTAATATTGAACGAGGAAAGGATGAGAATGAAATATTCCTTCCGTCACTTGATGTCACAGACTTTTTTCTAAAGTCCATTATAAATAAAAGGACACGTTTCAAATTTCAATGTAAAATATTAACTTTACATTTCCAATCTACATTTAATAAGAATCTTTTATAATAACACAATTGTTATATTATATTTACGATCATAAGTTTTAAAATTTTACACACACAAATATTATGAAATATTATAGATCACAAATTATCTAAATCTTCATTTCTTTTTTAAAATTCCATAAGATTTAAACAGAGACGTACTACTAGAATCTTCTAGAAATAGAAGATGTAGATGCACTCAACCAATGCAATTGATTGAGCCTGACCACTACGTTTGGAAGGCAAATAATGGAACTCAAGCAATGAAGATTAGTGCTATTTTAACTTTTAAGTGAACTCCACTTTGATTAATTAAAATTATATGGGGGGAAATGGTGGCCCTCGCTTTGAAACTTGATAATACCAACCACATTCCGAAAATCCTATACGAAATCAGTAAAGTCCTAAGTTGCATATTAGCTTGGTGAGTTAGATTTGATCTCTTTATATGGTTTTGGTCTATTTTTTAAAGTTGAATTAGGTCTAAGATGTATTTTCTTATCATAATATCAAACTCCTACATATTTCAGTTTATGATTTATTCGATGTTTGGGCTCCAATCTCTTATATTGTTTACGCTTTAAATATTTAGTCTTGAACGTGCGAGTTTTCAAATCGGTGAAAGATAGCTAGGTTATGTGGTCTCCTTATATATAGTCGAACAATCTTCACCTCATATACTAAGTTTTGAAATTGAGTTAGAACATATGCACTTCTTATCATATTGTACTATTTGTTTTAATTTTTTCTGTCTTAATTTCTTTCTTTCTTTGATGCAACATTGTTGTTGTGTCGTGTCTTTGCATCAAGCAATTCCATGATGGCAAAATGTTGATAATAGCCTACTTGGCCAACTATTCCATGAGCATATTTTGAATTTAGAAGCTAAAGCACTATTACCTGTACTTAATCTCTTTTTCTTGATAACTCCAATTAATAAATCTTTTGACATGACTAAGGATTTGACAATGCCAATGACGAGTTTTTGAGGCTAAGATCTAGGTCTTCTTCCGTATAATTATAACTTTTAATATATATACCTAAACTCCTCCATCATTTGGATAGACCTTCTCGAAAAAAAAAAGTTAGTACTCCCTCCATTTCAAAAAGAATGATTTTTTTTTTTTAACCTGTTTCAAAAAGAATGACCTTTTTCTTTTTTGGCAATATTTTAATTTCAACTTTCCACGTGGCATGTTTAAGACCACAAGATTAAAACGCATTTTGATACATTTGACACAACTTTAATTTATGATTAGGTGATTCAAAAGTCTTTTTTATATTCTTAAACTCCGTGTCAAGTCAAACGAGGTCATTCTTTTTTAAACGAAGGGAGTAGTATTTGACATATTGCCTCTTTGGGAACTAGTGTGCCATTTTATACTAAGCTTATATTAGCGACGTGGCTGGGGAGTTGGGATGGATTCTTATCGATAAATCCTTCTGTCACCAATAATCAATTCTTTGCCTTTTTCTTAGTCTTCTTGCACATCATTTGTATTGTTACAGAAGAAAAACTAAAATTTGTGTCTTTGAATTATTGAATTGTGTTATGTGTATGTGTGTTAAATTAAATAAGAGAAGTGTATTTATTTTCCGCTTTCTTTAGTACATTGTTATTCATTATACATCAGTTTACAACACAAAGTTACATGATGCTCACTATTACTAATAGGGGCTGGGAGTAACCTTTTGTTATTTTTCACCCCTCAATTTTATTTTAAAAACTAAATTCTCCTCTCAATTTTGAACAATAATCAAATTCTCCCCTTTATCTTATGCAATGTTTATTTTACCTTTGTTATATCAAATATATTTATGTAATACCTCTTTATATTATATATAATTTATTTTTTTAACCTAGGTATTTATAATTTTTTATTTAAGTTCATTAACATATAAGTAGAATAATACTTTTATGAATTTGTGACAAAATTTAATGTTATTTTTATGACTGTTATTACAATATTATACACTACTAAAAAAAACTGGAAAACCGACCACAAAAAGCTGCCACATGTGGTTGGTTTTGGCCATTTACCTACCACAAAACCGACCACAAGCTGTGGTCGGTAAAATAGTGGTAGCTTTTTTAAAAACCTACCACTTGTGGTAGGTGTTTCCAAGTTTTTTTTAATAATTTAAAAATCAATATTATTTATTAAAAATAATTTTTTTATAATAATTTTCTTTATATTAAGTAAATAAAATTAAATTTACCGACCACCATCTGTGGTCGGTTTTATTTATTAAATTAATTTTTAAAAAACCTACCACATTTGGTCGCTTTTTTTAATTATTTAATTTATTTAAAAAGAAATAGATTATTTATTTAATTATATTTTTTAAAAACAAACGTCAGTTTTTTTAATAAAACCTACCACGAGTGGTCGGTTTCTGAAAAAAATTTCCAGAAAAGTGGTAGGTTTCTGTAAAATTTCCAGAAAAACCTACCACTTGTGGTAGGTTTCTGGAAAATTTCCAGAAAAACCTACTACAAGTGGTAGGTTTTTGGAAAATTTGCAGAAAAACCTACCACAAGTGGTCGGTTTTCTGGTAATTTTTTTTAAAAAAAATTACAGCCTATATGTTGCATTTTCAAATACAACCTGCTACACAAATATTACAGCCCACCAATTCAGATATAAATCCTTCAAACATCAAAATCAAATAATTCAAACACTAAAATAAAATCATAATCAAATTATTCAAGCATCAAAGTTTACAAACCACCAAAACATATAAAATAGTAAGCTACAACTCAGTCTCATCATCCCCATCCTCATCCTCATCCTCATCCTCATCCTCATCCTCCGTAGTATAATCGTCAAGTGAGCTTAAGCCTCTCGCAGCGCGAGGTGCATCACCAGGACACGGAGGAAGAATCCTTGGAGAATGAAGAAAACTTAGAATTTGCTCCTGCATCATTTTCATTTGCGCAGCAGTTTCCTCCTCTTTCTTCCTCGACCTCTCAGCCTGTGCAGCAAGCTCTCGAGTGAGCTGAGAAACCGTATTTTGTAATGAAATAACGGTTTCTCTATCAACTGGTGGTGTAGAGGAGGATCCACAATGCGAAGACCTAATATTCTCCGTAAAATATTTTTTGGGGTAGCCATAGGCTATACCCCTAACCGGAGAACCCGCACAGTCTAGCCAATACTTTTCCTCTACATCTTGAGGTATTGGGTTCTCCCGACTTCTAGGAGACTGAGTACCACGTAATTCAGTAATCTTCGTTACAAATTTTTCGTATATTTAAAGTAAAGTAAAAAATTAATAATAAAAAGATACTAAGCTATTCATAGTTAAATAATATAAAATTTAGTAAAAAAAAAAAAACATAAGTACGAATGTAGTTCTTACATGTGTAGCTTTTGCACGTGGCTCAACCCACACATCTTCATCCGTTGGGTTCTTTTTCTTCTTTACGTGGGTCTCCATGAATAACTCATCATGAGCTATTTTTCGACCAAATTTTTTTTCCTGCATATGATAAAATTATTAATCTTCTAAAACAAAAATATTTAAAATAGAAATAAACAGTTAAATTGATAAACGCTATGTACCATTTTTTCCTCAACGGCAATCTGACTGATAGCTCCCGCAGTATGTAGAGAGCCACCCTTCTTAGACGCTCTAGCTTTCTTTCCTTTTTCACTCAACTTCTGATATTCTTCACTTTTCCAGTAGCGAAGAAAATCTTGCCACATGTCTTCATTTATAAACTCAGGCATCACCCTGTATTTTCTTGCATACTCCAATAGTCCATTAAATCTGTGCCTGACTCTTCTGAAAAAATTCCTCCTTATTGCATAATGGTTTGTTGAATCAAACCAGAAATATTTCTACAATAAAAATAATAGATTAATATTCTTTTTTTTTTTAATAACAATGTGTTAAGTAGTAGATAAGATAAATTTTTACCTGAAATTCTTTGAACATTTCCTCTCTATAGAATTCTGGAACCTTTTGCCAACTTGTCCAATAACCTTTGTAGTTGCGACGTATGCATTTGTATATAACTTTGGCAATTCTATTATCGGGCCTAAATCTGCAATACAAGATCAAACATTAATATCATAGAGCATAATATAGTAAATAAAAAATAAATAAAGTTGTTATACATTGAAATCATACCCTACTCCATATGGGATGATGTACTCCCTCCTACTAGCATCTCTCTGTCCTGGCTGTGGAACAGGTGCTCCTGAGTGCGCTGTCGTAGGTGTATCTGAAGCAGTAGAGGGTGTGTCTCTAAGACAAAGATCAGTCAGCCTAATCGATCAAGCAGAATCACTATGAGTCCCTGGTTGACGGCTATTAGATGGTAGGGCAGCCGGAGATAGATGACTACAAGTACCATCGATCGGATGGTAGTACTGTGTAGGTGGTGGTATGCCGATCGGGACAGGCTGAGTCTCGATGGAGCCGTGTAGTGGACCCACATGCGTAGGAGCATTATATGTCTGATGTGACGACCTAGAATAAGAGGATCGTACTGGAAGGTCACTTGACCGACCCTCGGATATATGAATCCCCGTGGGTCGTCTATAAGGTGGAGGTCCCTTATTCTTTTTTGCCTTACTAGTATCAACTTTTTGCTTACCCTTGTCACCCTTACCTACCATCTAAATTATTTAAAGCCAAACAATAGTTTGTTAAATGTCACTTTGTTAAGATTGTGGAATGAATTAATCAATCATTTAATAAGTAAACTAAACAACACGTAAACACATAATACCAATTTTTCTGCAAGATTTAAATAAAAAAACACTTAAATTCCACACAGAATTTCAATAGGTAAAAGACTTTGATTCAAGTGAAGTAATCTTACCAAAGCTATTACATGTCAAACTTAAATAAAAAACATTAAAGGTAAGTAGTACAAAGCATAAAGACATCAATAATAAAAAATAACGAATACAACTAATAAAGAGCTAATCCTCCTCTCCCGAAGATTCTCCACTAAACCATTCACCCTCTTCGAAAGTTTCCTCCTCTTCTACCCATTCAGCCTCTTCTGCAATATTTACTTCTTCGAAAATGTGTTCCGGATGGTTCAAATTATCCACTAAGTCAGTGTCCACTAATTGGTGATCAGTCTGCATTTCATTTTGATATGCAGTCTCCAACACATTCTCAACTTCCACCCGCCCTATAGGTTTGGTTTTGATTACAGCCCACCAATCCGACCTGTCCCTGCGCAACGGATAAGGAGCATAGTATACTTGTTTAGCATTTTGTGCGAGAACAAAAGGATCGTATACAGGATACGTCCTAGTGTGATTAACTTCAATAATGTTATGCTCCTTAAGTACTCTTGTGCCTCTTGTGCTTGAATCAAACCACTTACATCGAAAGAGTACTATCTTTTTAATTGGCCAACCAGCATACTCCATGTCCAAAATCTCTTGTATGATGCCAAAGTAATCAACACCATCATCGCCCTTAACCCAAACACCACTATTGTTTGTTTTCCTTGTTTTGGAATGTTCCTGGGTTGAAAATTTAAATCCATTTAATGTGTAGTGGGACATTGTATGAGCTTCAACAGGTCCCAAAGAAATATCCTTCAAGAACTGATTATATGTGGCCGCATTTGGTGAATGAAATATCTATATATATAAATATATAGTTAAAGAATGCATAAAACTCTTTAAATTTGTTGTGTTATTATTAAAATTACACACCTGATATGTATACCATGTTGCAAATGACTCATACACTTGATTTTGGTCTAATTGAGCCTTAAATGAACTGAAGATTCACATTGCAAACACAATTAGTTTCCTTAGTGAAACGATTAATTAAATTTAATATGTAAATATTTAATATCCTTACTTTAAAAAGGGCTCAACTTCCGGGCAATTCAGCAAGACATACAACGTTGCTGATTTGTGTTCCGTGGCAGTGAGTCGGCGAAAATTGCTCCTTTTTGCCCTACTACCTGATTGATTGAAGATTGATATTGGTTGCAGAGATGACTCATTCTCATCATCCTGGTGTCGATTCGGTCTGTTTCTCAAACAAGCGACTTGGTCACCAAAATAGTAAGAACAAAATTGGGATGTTTCTCTAGCAAGGTATGTATGCTGCAACTATAGAACCTTCCACCCTATGTTTATTTTTAGGACCCTTTTTCAATTTCCCAATGGTCCTGCATAGTTTTACGTTAGGAGTTTAATATATACAAATAGATATATACTTAAACAATTAAGAAATAAATTAATTGTGTTCCACTTGCTTACCGCTCGCCTGGATACATCCATTTGGTTTGAACTGGACCGCCTAGCCGGGCTTCGTGGACAAGGTGGATGGGAAGATGTTCCATCACACCGAAGAACCCAGGTGGAAAAATCTTCTCCAACTTGTTGGTGATAACAATACTATTACCTTCTATTCGAGCCAAATTTTCTTCTTTTAATGTGGTGGAACATAAGTCTTTGAAGAACAAACTGATCTCCGCTATCGATTTCCATATGTTTTCAGGCAAACCAATAAAAGCAGTTGGAAGTAATTGTTCCATGAAAACATGGAAATCATGACTTTTCATTCCCTGTAAGATTCAATGTTCCATATCAACCCTCTTTCCCAAATTCGAGGCATATCCATCCGGCATCTTTAAATTTTGGACCCACTCACATATTTTTCGCTTTTGGTCTAACTTGAATGTATAACTAGCCTTGGGCTTAAGCAAATTGCCATTGGGCCCCTCCTGCAAGTGTAATTCCCCGCGCTTGCAATATTCTGGTAAATCAAGTCTAGCCTTAGGATTATCCTTTGTCTTGCCAGTCACGTCCATAACTATGTTGAACAAGTTATCAAAATAGTTCTTTTCAGTATGAATGACATCAATATTATGTCTAAGTTTATCATCAGGCCAATATTCTAACTCCCAGAATATGTTTTGCTTAGTCCAATCATGTGAAACGCCATACCCATCAAACTTATACAATGGTTCCTCACTAACCTTTGGAAAATGTTGAACTCTATCCCAAATGTCATGACCACTTAATCTTGGAGGTGAACCATCAGGTTCAGTTCTATTCTTTCTAAATGCATTCTTGAGTCTCCTAAACTCATGATCACGTGGCAAGAAACAACGATGACATTCAAACCATGAATTTTTTCGACCATATTTCAATGTGAATGATTTTATATTTTCCATGCAGTATGGACAAGCTAACTTTCCAGCTGTCATCTACCCAGACAACATTCCATAAGCAGGGAAATCATTAATAGTCCACATTAGATAAGCATGCAAATTGAAATTTTGTTTAAGTGAAACGTCCCAAGCTTCAACCCCCTCATGCCATAACAATTGCAGCTCATCAATCAAAGGTTGCAAGTAAACATCTATCCCACTTTTTGGATTATGCGGACCAGGAATAACACAATTCAGAAATATATATGGACTGGTCATCAACATTTCAGGAGGAAGATTATACGGTGTAATAAACACAGGCCAACATGAATATAGCGCAGCACCAACAGAAAAAGGTGAGAAACCATCCGCACATAAACCCAACCTAATATTTCGTGGTTCAGCTGCGAAATTTGGATAAGTTGCATCAAAATGCTTCCAAGCCTCTCCATCAGATGGATGACACATTACATCAGGGGGCCTTCTATTTTCACTGTGCCATCTCATATGGGGAGCTGAGCTATTTGATGCATACAACCTCTTCAACCTTGGTATAAGAGGTAAATAATACATCGCCTTAATAACAATTTTATTTCCTGTACAACCACGCTTATAGCGAGGGTGTTGACAAAACTTACAAGACTCTAGTTGAGCATCATCCTTAAAGTATAACATGCAACCATTTTCACAACAATCAATTCTAATCGAAGAGAGACCTAACTTTGACACCATTCTTTTTGCCTTATAGAAAGAATTAGGAACCTCTAAAGCAGGGTCAACTAACTCTTTAATAAGATCTATCATAGAGTCCATTCTTCCTTCAGCAATATTCCAATCAAATTTGATACTTAATAATCTAACAGCAACAGACAATTGAGAGTGCGAACTCCCGTCAAACAAGGGATGACTAGCAGCACGCAATTCTTCATAAAAACGGTATGCTTCTACATTGGGAACATCTTCTACATTATCCCTGAATTCAACCCCATCTTGCATTCCAAAAGCATCATGCACCATTTCTGTCATCCTAATATCTGGATAGTTATTATGCCCTACAAAACTACTACTTTCACTAACAACAAGTTATTTTGCCCAACTTCTCCATGACTAGTATTCAATCTTAAATAGTCTTCATGAAACCCCTTTCTAAAAAGATGATCCCTCACAACCTCTTCTTTTAGAATCTTTGTACCATCACATTTTACACAAGGACAACGAATCAATCGAAAAAGAGACCAATCATCAAGTATATTGGCATGTTCAATAAATTTTTTAACACCAACCGCATATTCCTCCCTCATACCCACTCTATTATCATTATTTCGTTGATATATCCAGCTATAATCAGATTCCATCTACACAAGAACGCAATCACAATCTTAATTAGTTCAAGACACTAATTCACATTTTCAAGTGACTACCTTAACCATTTTCAAGTTACAAATTCTTATTTTCAAGTGACTTTACTTAACCATTTTCAAGTTCCTAATTCACATTTTCAAATTACTACATTTAACCATTTTCAAGTCACAAGTTTACATTTCAAGTAACTAACCTTAAACCATTTTCACAACACTAATTCATAATTCAAGTGACTACCTTAACCATTTTCAAGTTACAAATTCTTATTTTCAAGTGACTTAACCATTTTCAAGTCCCTAATTCATAATTAAAGTTACTACACTTAACCATTTTCACAACACTAATTCATAATTCAAGCTACTATACTTAACTATTTTAACAACACTAATTCATAATTCAAGTTACTACACTTAACCATTTTCACAACACTAATGCATAATTAAAGTTACTACACTTAACCATTTTCACAACACTAATTCATAATTAAAGTTACTATACTTAACCATTTTCCCAACACTTATTCATAATTAAAGTTACTACACTTAACCATTTTCACAACACTAATTCATAATTGAAGTTACTACACTTAACCATTTTCACAACACTAATTCATAATTAAAGTTACTATACTTAACCATTTTCACAACACTAATTCATAATTCAAGCTACTATACTTAACTATTTTAACAACACTAATTCATAATTCAAGTTACTACACTTAACTATTTTCACAACACTAATGCATAATTAAAGTTACTACACTTAACCATTTTCACAACACTAATTCATAATTAAAGTTACTATACTTAACCATTTTCCCAACACTAATTCATAATTAAAGTTACTACACTTAACCATTTTCACAACACTAATTCATAATTGAAGTTACTACACTTAACCATTTTCACAACACTAATACATAATTAAAGTTACTATACTTAACCATTTTCACAACACTAATTCATAATTTAAGCTACTATACTTAACTATTTTAACAACACTAATTCATAATTCAAGTTACTACACTTAACCATTTTCACAACACTAATGCATAATTAAAGTTACTACACTTAACCATTTTCACAACACTAATTCATAATTAAAGTTACTATACTTAACCATTTTCACAACACTAATTCATAATTCAAGTTACTACACTTAACCATTTTCACAACACTAATTCATAATTAAAGTTACTACACTTAACCATTTTCACAACACTAATTCATAATTCAAGCTACTATACTTAACTATTTTAACAACACTAATTCATTATTCAAGTTACTACACTTAACCATTTTCACAACACTAATTCATAATTAAAGTTACTACACTTAACCATTTTCACAACACTAATTCATAATTAAAGTTACTACACTTAACCATTTTCACAACACTAATTCATAATTCAAGCTACTATACTTAACTATTTTAACAACACTAATTCATAATTCAAGTTACTACACTTAACCATTTTCACAACACTAATTCATAATTAAAGTTACTAGACTTAACCATTTTCACACCACTATTTCATAATTAAAGTTACTACACTTAACCATTTTCACAACACTAATTCATAATTAAAGTTGCTACACTTAACCATTTTCACAACACTAATTCATAATTCAAGTTACTACACTTAACCATTTTCACAACACTAATTCATAATTAAAGTTACTATACTTAACTATTTTAACAACACTAATTCATAATTCAAGTTACTACACTTAACCATTTTCACAACACTAATGCATAATTAAAGTTACTACACTTAACCATTTTCACAACACTAATTCATAATTAAAGTTACTACACTTAACCTTTTTCACAACACTAATGCATAATTAAAGTTACTAGACTTAACCATTTTCACAACACTATTTCATAATTCAAGTTACTACACTAACCATTTTCACAACACTAATTCATAATTAAAGTTACTACACTTAACCATTTTCACAACACTAATTCATAATTCAAGTGACTACACATAACCATTTTCACAACACTAATTCATAATTAAAATTACTACACTTAACCATTTTCACAACACTAATTCATAATTCAAGCTACTATACTTAACTATTTTAACAACACTAATTCATAATTAAAGTTACTACACTTAACCATTTTGAAGTCACTAATTCACATTTCAACTAAATACACTTAACCATTTTCAAGTCACAAGTTTACATTTTCAAGTAACTACCATAACCATTTTCAAGTCACAAGTTTACATTTTCAAGTCACAAATTAAATAAAGGAAATAAGTAGAGGCGTCGCAAGTCCCTCTCACACCATATAATCATCACAATCAACACCAGAATTCAAAATAAAATTATTAAACTTTCATTTCTACTTCAAGACAATCAATCCAAGAAATTAAATAAAGCAAATAAGTAGAGGCGTCGCATGTCCCTCTCACACCATATAATCATCATAAAACTTATGGCTTTCAAAGCCTTCTACAGCAAATAGTCCCACCATAACACTACATTTAAAGATTTCAATATAAGAAAATAGAGAAATCAACTTACCTTTACTTGGCCTAAGTTGAAAGAAAGAGACAAGCGTTCGCCGGAAAATAGCAAAGCAACCCTAGACGTAGTGAAAGCAACTAAAATATTCCAAAAGTTCAAGTTAGAGACACATTTCAAGTAACTAATAATTCACAATTTAATTAAAGCCGAGCCAAGCCAAGTTTAACGCAATTTTAATTCAAATATTTGGACAATAGTCTCATCACAAAAATAATAAAACTAATACAAGTACGAGCATGAATTAGTCTAACTTTTGGTTGAAGGGATTAGGTGAATATCCCGTATAATTTTGAAATCAAATTTATTTCATATTCCATTTTTGTGTCTAGCAAGTTGTTAATCTTATCTAAGGCATAATTTTTTATGAATAAAAGTGCCAAAATCATTAATCTAATGTTTACCAAGTTGTTGCATTCTAACTAAAATGAAGGCTTTACCACTAGACATTAGATTAGTTATAAGATGAAGGCATTAGAATTAACGGTTAATTTAGTTGCTAGAGTTGTAAACAAAGGGAATTTAGATGTTGCATCAATGGCAACTTTTTTCAATTGGGTTATTAAACAACAAAAAATACCTATTGGTAATGATACTTACTGTATAATTATTAAGAGAAGTACAACACTAACTGAAATGCAAATTGAAATGTTGAATCTTAATATTCGAGCTTGACAGATTTCTAAGGCAGGGATTGAGATGTAATACTGAGACTGGAACTTACCGCGGGTGACTGCGACGGCAGCAGCACCAGTAGGGACAGCCGAAAGGAGCAGCGATCGTCGACGGTGTGGAGACGGCGACGACGATCTCCTCAGCAGCAGCAGCGGCAACAGTATAGAGAGAGTTGTGCGAGAAAAGAGAGAATAAAAGTACGACGGCAGCAGCACCAGTGGGGACAGCCGAAAGGAGCAGCGATCGGCGACGGTGTGGCGACGGTGACAACGATCTCGTCAGCAGCAGCGGCAACAACAGTATAGAGAGAGCTATGCGAGAAGAGAGAGAATAAAAGTATAGTGTTTTTGCCCTAGTCTTTGAATAAAAAATTTGATCAAAAACCGACCATTTGTTTTTAAAAAATTCTTTATTCAAAAATCGACCACTTGTGGTCGGTTTTTATTTTAAAAAATAAAATAATTTGTATAATATTTATAATAACATACAAAATAATTTAATACAATGCATATAAATCGGATAATTAGTTAATTCAATGTCACATTAACACGAGGTGTAGATTACCTCGTATTTCGTATAATAGGATGAATTTTCAGTTTATATTTAGCTTTTGAATACGTATTATATACTTCCTAATATAACGCATTCCATATATACTCTGATGAATTATCGATTTATTAGCTTACATTATTGTAACTTCAATAGTATATTATTACTTCGATCATATGATATCAACGTATTATTCAATATACTTGGATAGATTCAATTAGCTAGTTTTTGACTCCTACGTATATCACAACACGCGATATACCCCGATATATACATATACTTGATTGACTATCAACTTCTGAATACGTACTATATATATACGATCACATACAAAAGTATATATATTATCTCGTAATACAACACATTACATATACTCCAATGAATTATCGGTTAATATTAGCTTACATTATTGTAACGCCAACAATATATTATTACCTCGATCGTATGATATCAAAGTATTCAATATACTTGGATAGATTCAGTTAACTTTTGACTACTACGTACATCAATACACGAGATATACGTATATATATATACAAACACGCCATCGACTATCAGCTTCTAAATACGTATTATATACATCACATACACGAGTATATTACCCCATAATACAACGTATTTCATATATACTCTGATGATTTATTGGTTAATTTAGCTTACATTATTATAACTTCAACGGTATATTATTACCTCGATCGTATGATATCAACGTATTATTCAATATTCTTGGATACATTCACTTAGCACGTAAATAACAACACGAGATATATTTGTGTATATATATATACTCGATGGACAATATATTTATTTTATTGCAACGTAAGTAAAAAAATAAAGATTATGTTTGATGTTATTTATTTATCTTATTTAATATATTAAATAATTCTTAATTTTTTAAATATAAGAACCGACCACAAGTGGTAAGTTTTGCTTAATTCTTTTTACAAAAACCGACCACTTGTGGTCGATTTTATAATATAAGTGATTTTTATTTTTATTAAATAATAAACCGACCACATGTGGTCGGTATAATTAAAAAAAATATTTAATATAGTTTAAAAATATATTGGATTTTACGTTTTTTATTTATTTTGAAAATCAAAACCGACCATAAGTGGTCAGTTTTATTTAATTTTAATTATTTTGACATAACCGACCACATGTGGCAGGTTTTATTTTTTTGTAAAAAAAAATATTTAATATATTTGGTAAAAAAATTTAAAAAGAATTTTAAAATAATTATTTTATTTATATTTTGGTATTACCGACCACAAGTGGTTGATTTTAGTAAAAAAAAATTTCCCGGTTTAATTTAATTAGTTTTTTGCAATTTTAAATTACAAAACCGACCACTTGTGGTAGGTTTTTGAATTAAAAAAATAAAAATTTACAAAAAACCCACCACTTGTGGTCGGTTTTTTGCGACCACAAACTGTGGTAGGTTTTTTGTGGCAGGTTTTTCTGTTTTTTTTAGTAGTGTTATATGCATTAAGCATGTGTATATGTACATGCATGTGTGTATATTTTTGTTTTTCTCCACTCTCTTACTCCATGCGTTTCATATTACTTGGCCCTTCTTGATATGACACACCCTTTAAGAGTATTTTAATTAGAGGTGTATTTTACTAAACTAACTTTATTAATAATACTTTAAAATTTTGACTACTGCTACTTTATGCAGTTATTTAATACTTGTTGGGTTCTAATGCAAAAATGTGAATGGAAAATGGAGGGAACAAATGGAGGAAAAAAGTGAATTGTGGTTTCACTTTAGAGAAGAGTGTTTCTCCCACCAAGGTGGGAGAAAGGAACTTTCTTGTGCATATATTGAGATGCATTCCTTCATGTGGATAGTGAGGCAAGAACAAGACAAGCCTCGCACCGTCGTCTTCGGCTTCGGCAAATGATCGATCAAGAGACTATCTTGAGAGTTAATGATCCAAAAAATCAATCTGAAATTTCTCCATTTGCGGACGCACATGATGAAGTGCGGATGCATGTCACAACGCACCTCGAAGGGACATGTTTGAGAAATGAATTTTGGACCTGCGAACGCAAGTGGCGATCTGAGGGCGCAGATGCCAACGCAGACGCCTGCGCAGGTCACAGAAAGTTTCTGTTTTTGGCTAGTTAGCCACCTTCGGGCGCAGGTCCCGACGGTCTGAAACAGTGCCTCTTTTTTAGAATCATTGTTTCTCTTCTGAAGCACCACCTTTTGGCTATAAATACCTGAATTTTTCCTCATTTATAGTGACAAAAAAATTGTGAAAGAAAAACATCTTCTTCTTCTTGAAAAACTCAAGTGTGATCATCAAATCGTTGAGTGAGTTCGTTGTTCGACAGAGTTTGAGGTACCGCCATTCTGTCGAAGTGAATCATTTTATCCTGGGAGGAAAGATTCCATAACCTCGGGTACTTGAGGGGAATAAATTTCTTAAGGACACACCGTGAATTCGGTGGACTTGATTCTACATTTCTGTTTCATCTTTTTTCTTACGGTTTTGCTATTTTCCAGAAAATAGTAGGAACTTCATTTTGATAGTTCATTGTTGTTGAACTTATTTATTGTTCTTGAACTTAAAGTTGAAGTTCTTGTTGATTAAAATACAGATATTTGTACCCGAAAACAACAATACTAAGGATAGAAATAACAAAGTATTAACTTCTCTTGATTTCATAAATTGGACAAGTAAATTAAAAGAACTATTTTTAGTATGAGGGTTAAGTAATATGAAACGATGGGGTATTCTCTCTTGTCTATATAAATAAATAAGTTTTGATTGTCATTAATGGAATATTACATAAATTATAGTTTAAAATAATTTAAAATCTAAATAAATACAGTTTTTAAAAATGTGACCTTAATTTAATTAATTATTTCATATTTCATACATCGAATTATATTTGTATAGTTATTATTACCTGCTATTTTCACTTGTATACATAAATACTAGAGTTTTGATTATTATTAATAAAATTAATTTTTTCATTATGCTAATTTACTTCATTTTAGAACAACATTAGCTTAAATACTTTATTAGTATTTCTCACTTTTTTTGCCCAAAAGATCATGTTTATGTTTTTATGAAAAAATTATTGCATGAATTTAAAAATATGAAAATATCATGATTTTTAAAGAAGTAAAAAAAAAAAAGTTGATAATTGCACCTAAGGGTGTGGCCTAGTGGTCAATGAAGTGAGTTGAAAGCCTGAGGTCTCAGGTTTGAACCCCAGCAGAGACAAAAAACACTAGGTGACTTTTTCCATATGTCCTAGCCTTGGTGAATAGAGTTACCTAATATCTGTTGCTGGTGGGAGGTGGCTGGTATCCTGTGGATTTAGTCGAGGCGTGCGAAAGCTGGCCCGTTTAGTCTAGGTGTGCGAAAGTTTCCCCGGACACCACGGTTATAAAAAAAGAAGAAGTTGATAATGAAAGGGTACAATAGGCATTTTAAAGATTTAATTAAGATAAATAGGGGGGCTTGATTATTGTTTAAAGTTGAAGGAGGAATTTGATTTTTAAAGCAAAGTTGAGGGGTGAAAACAATTTTGACTATTAATAAGCACTTTCTTGTTGTTTCTGGGTACAAAATCTGTATTTAAACAACAAGAACTTCAAACTTTAAGTTCAAGAACAACCAAGAAGTTCAACAACTTCAAACATAAGTTCAACAACTATGAACTATCAAAATGAAGTTTCTACTATTTTCTGAAAAATAGCAAAATCGTAAGAAAGAAGATGAAACAGAAATGTAGAATCAAGTCCACCGAATTCACGGTATGTCCTTAAGAAATTTATTCCCCTCAAGTACCCGAGGTTATGGAATCTTTTCTCCCAGGATAAAATGATTCTGTTTTGGCACAGATCTAGTGTAACCTACTGTTTAAATATATTATTTACTTTTAGTTTTAATTAATGAATATTTATTATTGTTTAAATTTATTTGTTTTTTTACCTATTTGTTTAGATTCCGAGTTCGTGTCCAGCAACCACCGCTGATCAGGTTGACGAGCTCTGTAGCGTCCCGGCATGTACCGCAGATTCTGTTTTGGCACAGGTCTAGTGTAAACTACTGTTTAAATATATTATTTACTTTTAGTTTTAATTAATGAATATTTATTATTGTTTAAATTTATTTGTTTTTTTACCTATTTTAACTCTTGGGATCTCCAGTCCACTAGGTAGAGTTACCGCTGTGATGACTTATCCTAGGTCTTAAACCCATTCCCTTCAATGATTTCTCAACTCCCTCTCTAGAGAGGCCTTTTGTAAGTGGATCCGACACATTTTCCTTTGATTTCACATAGTCAATCGTGATAATTTCACTAGAGAGAAGTTCTCTAACGGTATTATGTCTCCGTCTTATATGACGAGATTTACCGTTATACATCATGCTCCCTGCCCTACTTATTGTCACTTGACTATCACAGTGTATGCATACTGGTGCCAATGGTTTGGGCCAATAAGGAATATCTTCCAAGAAATTTTGGAGCCATTCAACTTCTTCACCGATTTTATCTAATGCGATAAATTCAGATTTCATAGTAGAGTGGGCAATACATGTTTGTTTGGATGATTTCCAAGAGACTGCTTCTCCACCTAAAGTAAACACATATCCACTCGTAGATTTTACTTCATTTGATTTGGTGATCCAATTTGCATCATTATATCCTTTAATTACCGCTGGATATTTGTTGTAATGCAAAGCAAAGTCTTGAGTATATTTTAGATACCCCAAAACTCTTATCATTGTCATCCAATGAATTTGATTGGGATTACTCATGTACCGACTTAATATACTAATAACGCATGCTATATCTGGTCGGGTACAATTCATGATATACATCAAACTTTTCAACACTCTTACATAATCCAATTGTGAATCACTTTCACATTCATTCTTTTGAAGTGCAAAGCTCACGTCTAATGGAGTCTTGGCAATATTGAAATCCAAATACTTGAACTTGCCAAGTACCTTTTCAATATAACGAGACTGTGACAATGCCAACCCTTGTGGAGTTCTATGAATTCTTATTTCTAAGATCACATCCGCAACTCCAAGGTCTTTTATATCAAACTTGCTCTCAAGTTTTCGTTTCATAGCATTTATGTTAGAAATGTCTCTACTGATAATCAACATATCATTCACATACAAACAAACAATGACTTTGTGATTTGGAGTGTCTTTAATGTAAACACATTTATTACATTTATTTATTTTGAATCTGTTTGCCAACATGGTTTGGTCAAACTTTGCATGCCACTATTTGGGTGCTTGTTCTAGTCCATAAATTGACTTAACACCTTTGCTCACTTTCTTTTCTTTACCAGGAACCACAAAACCCTCGGGTTATTCCATGTAAATTTCTTCCTCCAATTCTCCATTTAAGAATGCAATTTTCACATTCATTTGATGGATTTTAAGACTATATACCGCAGCTAATGCAACCAACATCCGAATGGATGTTATCCTTGTTACTGGCGAGTATGTGTCAAAATAATCAAGGCCTTCTTTTTGTCTAAAGCCTTTCACAACAAGTATTGTCTTGTATTTGTCAATAGTACCATCAGCTTTTATTTTTCTTTTGAAGATCCATTTAAAACCTAAAGATTTATTTCCTAGAGGAGATCAACCAACTCTCAAGTATGGTTTTTCAAGATTGAATCAATCTCACTATTGACTGCCTCTTTCTAAAAGGATGAGTTCGCAGATAACATCGCTTCTTTAAACGTTAGAGGATCATTTTCAAGAAGAAAAGTTACAAAAGCTTATCCAAAGAAAGTCGACGCTCATTGACACGTACTACGCCTTGGATTCTTTTCATTATGTTCACTCTCTCTTGGTTCATCCCTAGACCGTTTAGACCCTTCATTAGATAATTTATGTCTTTTCTTATACGGATAAATGTGTTCAAAGAACTCAGCATTATCTGATTCTCAATTACAATATTATCATGAATATCCGGATGTTCGAATTTATGAACCAAAAATCGACATGCTTTACCGTTTGTAGCATATCCTATGAAAACACAGTCTACAGTCTTTGGTCCTATTTTCAACCTTTTAGGTATAGGAACTTGGACTTTGGCTAGACACTCCCACACTTTAAAATATTTCAAGTTGGGTTTTCTTCCTTTCCATTTCTCATATGGAATAGATTGTGTCTTTCTATGGGGCACTCGATTGATTATTCGATTTGCTGTAAGGATAGCTTCCCTCCACAAATTTTGCGGTAAACCTGAACTTATAAGCAAGACATTCATCATTTCCTTCAAGGTTCGATTTTTTCTTTTCGCAATCCCATTTGATTGAGGTGAGTACGGGGTAGTATTTTGATGGACAATTTCATTTTCCAAACATAAACTCCACAAAAGGAGATTCATATTCTCCACCCCTATCACTTCTTATTGTTTGATCTTTTTATCCAACTAATTGTTAACTTCAGTTTTATATTGCCTAAATGCATATATTGCCTCATCCTTGCTATTCAACAAATAGATATAACAAAATCTAGTGCAATCTTCGATAAAAGTTATGTAATATTTTTTTTCACCACGAGATGGTGTCGAATGTATATAACAAATATCTATGTGAATTAAGTCTAAGGGATTTGAATTCGTATCAACAGACTTATACAGATGCTTACCATACTTAGATTTAACACATGTTTGACACTTTGATTTACTGCACTCAAAGTTAGGCAAAACTTTCAAGTTAAATAGATTTCGTAAGGTTTTATAATTGGCATATCCTAAATGTTCATGCCATAAATCATTTGATTCAAGTAAGTAAAAAGAACCAAAACTTTTATTCATATCAAGATTCATTACATTGATATTAAAAAGGCCCTCGGTGAGGTAACCTTTGCCTACATACACTTCATTCTTACTAATTACAACTTTGTCGAAAACAAATACATATTTGAAACTATTCTTAGTCAGAAGTGAAATAGAAACCAAGTTCTTTCGTAACTCCAGAACACGAAGAACATTATTTAGTGTCACCACCTTGCCTGATGTCATTTTCAAGCAAACCTTGTTCGTTCCTTCAACCTTTGTCGTTTTCGCCATAAATATCTTCTCATCATCTTGAGCCGGAGTATATGATGCAAATAGTTCTTTGTTGGCACACATATGGCGGGTGACACCTGAATCAATCCACCACTTTCTAGAATTTTCAACTAAATTGCATTCCGAGAGCATAGCACACAGATTGTCTATTTCTTCTTTGGATTCAGCCATGTTTGCTTGGTCCTTTTTCTTGCCCTTCTTCGAAGCCTGACAATCAGCCGACTTGTGGCCAACTTTTCCATAATTGAAGCAATTTCCTTTGAATTTTTTCTTAGGAGGATTGTCTTGTTGTTCTTGTGCTTTCTTTCTCTTCTTTGATTTGTTGGGATCATCTTCCACATTATTTGCTCCATTTATTGCAGAGTTCCCACGAGACCTCTTCTCTGCTGTCTTATTGTCTTCTTCAATCCTCAACCTCACAATGAGGTCTTCAACTGACATCTCCTTACGCTTATGCTTTAATTAGTTTTTAAAGTCCTTCCACAAATGTGGTAACTTCTCGATTATCGCAGCTACTTGAAAAGCATCATTCACAATCAAACCTACAATAAAGGTTAAGTGAACATTAATAACATTCTTAAAATGTTTAACAAATGCATTATCTAAAATTATACCTTCTGCAAGGAGGTCGTGAATAATGACTTGCAACTCTTGGACATAGGTAACTACAGTTTTGCTATCTACCATCTTAAAGTCCAAAAATTTGGCAACAATGAATTTCTTTATTCCGGCGTACTCTGTTTTTTACTTCTTTTCTAAAGCATCCCAGAGGTCATTAGCGGTCTTCAGCATACTATACACATTGTATAGGTCGTTAGACCACTCAATATGTAATTCTTACATAAAAAATCTGAGTGCTTCCAAGCTTTAGTTACCACAAAGCGATCCTTTTTCAGAGCTTCTTTCGGCAATTCAGGAACGCTTTCTATGATGAACTTTTGCAAACTCAAAGTAGTTAGATAAAAGAACATCTTCTGCTGCCACTGTTTGAAATCAACACCTGAAATTTTTTTGGGTTTTTCCGCCGGTGCTATGGCGGGTGCAACATTTGCACGACTTGAAGTAGCAATGTTTGTTGCTGCAACATTCGTTGTTCCATCATTGACTTAAATTTCAGTAGTCATTTTGTTGTCACAAAGAGACAACCAATTTAGTAACTTAATACTAGCAACAAAGTTTAAAACTTTAAAACAACTTGTTTCTAGTTTAACGACGAAGTTTTTTATATTCTTCAAATCATCAACCAAATGATCTTTGACTCGTGATGAAGTTTTTATATCTTCAAATCACTATCAAGTTCAGACAGAGTAGAAAACCAAATGGTTTTAATCTCCAGAAACCAAAAAATACAGATTATAAATTTCTTAAGATTGTTGTTTTCAAGTACAAAATCTGTATTTAAACAACAAGAACTTCAAACTTTAAGTTCAAGAACAACCAAGAAGTTCAACAACTTCAAACACAAGTTCAACAACTATGAACTATCAAAATGAAGTTTCTACTATTTTCAGAAAAATAGCAAAACCGTAAGAAAAAACTGAAGACGGAAATGGAGAATCAAGTCCACCGAATTCATGGTGTGTCCTTAAGGAATTTATTCCCCTCAAGTACCCGAGGTTATGGAATCTTTCGTCCCAGGATAAAATGATTCAGTTCAGTAGAATAGTGGTACCTCAAATTCTACCGAACAACGAACTCACTCAACGATTTGATGATCACATTTGAGTTTTTTCAAGAAGATTAGAGTGTTTTTACTTCACAAAATTCGTACTAAAACCTGAGGAAAAAATCAGGTATTTATAGCCAAAAGGTGATGCTTCAGAAGAGAAGCAAAGGTTCATGAACAGAAGCAACTTTTCTGGAATGACGCGACCACCAGCAGGTGGCTAAATTGGCCAAGCCAGAAGCACCTGCACCCGCAGGTCGCACATGCTCGGGTGCGTCCGCAAATGGAGAAATATCATTTCTTATCGGATTTTTTGGATTTCAATATCACTATTTTTCAAGTTTCAAATGAATTTTGTCCAAAAAGATAATCTCTCGATCATTTTTCAAAGCTGAAGCCGAGCGAACGACGACAACGGCGCGAGACTTGTCTTGTTTTTGCCTTACTATCCACACGAAGGAGTGTATTCCAATATATACACAAGAAAATTTCTTTCTCCCACCAATGTAGGAGAATTTTACTTCCTTAAAGTAAAACCACAATTTCCTTCTTTTCTTAATTTGTTCTCTCCATTTTTCATTCACATTTCCACTAGAACCCAACATTTCTTACGTTGAGTTAATTAATCTTATAGATTTACGTAGATGCCTAGTAAAGAACGAGTCATTCAACATGTAGTGGATTTAAAGACAAACCATCATATTTGCAATTATCTCAGCAAATCCACTTACATGAGAATTAATTTTTTATTACAGATTGATTAAAATTGATAGATTTATCCTCATAAATCAAAAGGTCTAGTCTGAATTAACAATATTAATCACCTACAATCATCTGATGTATCCGTTATGCGTATACCATATATATCCCATTTATTTTTGCGTATGATCTACTCAAGCACGTCTCTATAAAATTAATGGTCTAAAGTCAAATATTAATAAAAAATCTTAAATATATATACATATATACATAATAATTATTATTATAATTTTGAGTTTTCTTTTTTATTTGTACCTACTATTGATTTTTAGTGTATTATTTTATTCTTAAAATATATTAAGTGTTTAAATTCACATAGTAATAATATTATTATTTATAAAAGTAAGGATTAATTCTAATTAACAAGATATTAACCATTTGCTTACAATATATTAGCTTAGAGATTATTGTAAGATTTTTATTTATTAACATTTTTTTTACCATCTTCAATACTGTTTAAATGAAATTAAAATCTTAAAATTCACTATTAAAACTTTTTTAAACCTCAAAATTTTTGGACACCAAAAACAAACGCTTTATTAATTTCAACCTTGAGTCATCATTCACTAACTATACAACTTCTTGTAAAGTATTTAAAGGCCAGCTTCACGTTGGCTAGGAAAGGAGGCGTGCTTACACGGCTTATAAGCGGTCTAATAACTGTCATTGGGCTATTTTTACAGTCGAAGTTAAGCATAGTTAGTGATAATTGGCTAATAGCATGTTCTGTCAAACTTCTAAAATTAGCTTATTTTTAAAGTGTTTTTCAAAAAAACATACTTTTAGAGAGAAATAATTTGTGTTTGGTCAATAAATTTTAAAAGCACTTTTGAACAGCAGTTAGTATTTGACCAAGTTTTTTTAAAATGCTTCTAATTGTATTGTTCACAAAAGTGCTTTTGGGAAAAAACTACCTTTTTTTTAGCTTTTGAAAAACAGGTTCTGATACTCCCCTAAAACACTTATTTTCTCCCAAAAGTTTGACCAAACACCTAACTTTTTTAAAATAAGCATTTTTGGTAAAAAAAAAAAAAATAAGCTTGACCAAACAGGCTATAAGTAAGCTTTGGTAGAAAAGATGAAAGTAACATTACAGGTGTTTTCGTGTGAAGAAAAACGGAAAAATAAGTGAGTTTCTTACTTATTTTCTTATATTCGATATATAAGCAAAAATTATTATCCTAAAAATATTTGTATATAATCTAGAAAGAATGAGGCGTGTGTCGGATGTTGGGTGAGGGGGGGGGGGGGGGCTACGGGATGGGGGTGAAGGTAAGATTTGTTGGAGGATGGAAAGGACACATCAACGAGGAATATCAATTATGAAACTTGTTTCCAGACTTTGACCGGGGAAATCATCTTCCTAAGAAACTTATTCTCTTAGAAAATATATTTTTCAAAAATTTTAATTATCCGAATATGGAAAAAAAAAAAATTAAAAAGTATTTTTGAATAATATTCTCCTCTATACTGAACACACCCTACATCACACGAAAAACGTGTTAAACCATAGATTCATCTGAAATCCGACTTTATTATAAGTTAATATCAAATTAACTGAGTGGAGAACTTCATAATTTGGACGAAGATATATATGGAGAAAACTTTCAACTTTCCATCACTTGGTGGAAGACATATATATTATGCTCCCCAACTAAGGTTGAATAAATATTTGATGACTGATGAGGAACCATAGCCTTCTACCTTAATTAATTGAATTGCCACACATTTATTCTTGGTCAAGCAGGGAAATTAGCCAATAAAAATAGTATTCTTACATAGTTTTGGGCGATTCTCAAATCTCAACAACATATTTTCCCTCCTTTTGCCTCTGTTTGGGTCATGGGCCATTGAGAATATATAAATAATGAAGTCAAACCCTAATCAAAAGAGTATTTGATTTGGTTAAACTTTATAAAAGAATTTTTACACAAATAGTTAGTCCGCAGTAGCAGATTCAGGATTTTTATTAAGGATATTTAAAAAATAAAAATACAATGTTTGAAATTTAAACTTGGAACAAGGTGATTTTTGAACCCTTTAAACTACTAAGCCAATCACTAGTCTTGTGTTTAAGGGATTTAAAAATATATATATTGTGCATTAAAAAAATTTTAAAAAATATATCTTATATATACAGTATAATTTTTTGCCAAGGAGCTTTAGGTGAACACCCTCATGCCCCCTTTGATCCACCCCTACCTGTTGGATTCACTGTTTATTTTTTCTAACTGAATATATAGATTATACACTAATTATACATATTAAATATTTACCAATTATTTTAAGTTTATGTGGTTCAGTAGGCAACTATTCGGATTAATCTTCTTTAATAAAAAGTCCACTTTAAATCAAAACTTCCTTGATATTATCAGGAGAGAGCGGGTATAACAATTTCACTTGGCAGCTACCAATCAAAGTGATGCTTGACCTATTTTCTCCTTCAAAACGCTCTAAAGGATGTACCAAAATGGAGATTTGACTCTTCTTCATTTTCTATTATCTCGATTTCTCCAAATTTTTACTTAGGTAAGTAACATGTGTTCTATTTTAAAATTAATGATTTTGATTAAATTAACTAAAATAAGGTTCCTAACCATAGTTAGAGTGATAAATATTTTCATATATTTATTCCCATAAAATTGGCAACCGACCACAATTAAGGCAGCTGAATATTTTTTTAAGCAATTGAATTACTATCTTCTGTTAAAAATAACAAAACATCTTGCAATTAACAATTTCGAATAAAAAAATTAAAACTTTTATACTAAAGTTTTCGTCTACCTTTTTTCTCTCTGTTTATGATTGAACTAGAATGGTCTTATGTTATAAATTCAGCAACTTATCTTATTCTATAGATTGAACAAATTATTCTATTAATTTCTACAGATATGACTTTATCCTTGATAGTTTATTCATGCTTTATTCTTTAGACAAGCTCATTTAATTTTGACATCAACTTAGATGAAAAGAGAAAAACTCATAATCAATGTAGGTTGTATGTATATCATTGTCAAAAAAAGTTTAAAATATTTTGCTTCGCCAACTAATGATACGGTAATACCAAAAAGAATAACAAAAGTTTGCAAATAGATTAGCATGAAACGATCGTGTTTAATAACTGAAAAATGAAAGCAGGTGAAATCAAACTCCAAACATAAAAGTTTTAAACTTTCCCAAGTAATTGTTGGTTGTTTCGTTATTAATAAAAGCTAATCAATTCAGATGTCTTAATTATGGCCAATTACCAAATTGGGGAATAAATATATGAAAATATTTATTACTCTAACTATGATTAAGACTATTGTTTAAGTTAATTTAATCTAGATCATTGATTTTAAAATGGAACACATGTCACTCTTAATGGAGAGGAGCCAGATCCCCAAAATGGTATATCTAGTCTTCCCTCGATACCCCTAATTAGGTTTAGGAAAAATTACATAATACTATACATTAACTTACTACTATTACCTAAAATCCCAACCCCTTGAAATAATTATAAAAATCTTGAATTTTACTTTATCTCTCCAAATCCTAGGATACATCACATCTTTTTTTTTCTTTTTCGGGTAACTAAAGATAAGTTCCAATTAACAAATCTCAATTGCCACTATAGCTCAAGGCTATTCTAGGTCATTAAGTCATACAGCAGGAAGAACAAATTCAAGAAGAGATCAACATAACCAGACGCCTTTTTTATATCAGCAATCCGCAAGCAAGTGTTGACAGAGGCTAATGTGCAAAGCTTCTATCCCTAAATCCCAAATTCAATTCATCTTCATCACGAATTTTGCTGCTCTTCTCACGATCTGTAATGGGAAGTTTGTTTGAAGATTTTCGGAGACTCATTTGTGGGTTCATCGGAATCTGTGGATTCTCCGATCACTTTACTGTCTCTCCGATGCGTGTTAATGGCGGATGGAAAGTGCAAATAGAGGAGGTGGAAAATGGAGCGGTGAAGGACATGAAGATACATCACGGGAACGGAAAGATACATCACGGAACCGGCTAAGAAAGTAAAAATGTTATGTATCGTACTGATATGTATCAGAATTCTTTTTTGTGTTACTGATACATAAGAATCGAAATGAGATCTGTGTTACTGATACATAAGAATTTGATTGATTAGTTATGTATCGGAAAATGATGTATCCGGAAGGTGATGTATCGCGACCCTAAATAATGTATTCGGCGGTTCAAAATCCGGGATATTATATAATTTTGAAAAAAATAAGGATAGGGTGTAATTATAGGTAATAAACAGTTGGATTTATGAAAATTGCCCTTAGATTTATATAATTAATTATGGGCCTTGAAATACTTTATGCACCTGAACACCCTTGCACTTTGCTTTCATGCCGCATCTCCCATAGTGCGGGCAAATCAGGTGCTTTGCTAGCTTGTGTGCGACGCATTAAATTTCTAAAAGGAATACTATCATTAAAATGAGCACAACCTTTTGTTAGAATTAAGATAAACAATTTTACGTGTTGGAAGTTAGACTTCAAGAGCTTTAATTTGACATATAGTTCATAGTTCAATTCATTATATACTAGGAGATATGATGTTTGAAGTAGAACATGTGCAACTAAGATTGTTTTCTTCCCTTAAACATTCCCAACTTATTCTGAACTATCTCTCCCTTCTTGTGAAATATCCATACAACCTTCCAAACATGAAATTTAGGTGTTATAAACAACATCACTACCTTTAGAACACCCCAGTGTCCAACTTAGAACGTGAGCGTGGACATAATACTTTTAAAAAAAAAAATCCCCAGGCATTACATGACATTTTTTTGATGATCCCCTTTTGCCCCTCTAACTCCGATCCGCCCCAACTCAGTAATGACAATTAGTTACTATTCCCTCCATTTCAAAAAGAATGACCTAGTTTGACTTGACACGGAGTTTAAGAAAATAAAGAAGACTTTTGAATCTTGTGGTCTTAAATTAAAGTTATGGCAAATGTACCAAAATATCCTTGAATCTTGTGGTGTTAAATATGCCACGTGAAAAATTGAAATTAAAGTGTTTTCAAAAAAGAAAAGAGGTCATTCTTTTTTAAACGGACTAAAAAGAAAAGTAGGTCATTCTTTTTTAAACGGAGGGAGTACTATACTGTAACTTGTAACTTGTAAGCAAACTCCACTAGGGTAAAAGTTAAAGATCATTAACATTAAATTGGTGACAAATGATATTGGCCATGACTTAGAAACTCTTTCATGTGGTAACACCAATGCCAACTACATTATCAACAACACTCAAAATTAGAAAAGATAAAGTAATTAGGGACTTGCTCCCATTTAGCACAAAATAACTTAAATTAGTAATATTGCATAGCTTAGTGGTGCATTTAATTATTTTATTACTATTTTTTTTTTACTTTTTTTTTTCTTTCAACCTATATTTTGATGGAACACTCCTGTCTTGTCATGTCTTTAATTTGCTTACCATGATGACGGCATTTGTTGATAAAGCCTACTTTGTGAATTAACCCATGTGTTAATCATCTTCTTCATTCTTTGCAAATTACTGTAGATTGTAAAGTGATTTGCGTCTTTAATTTCTTTTTCTTGACAAATCCAATCAATCTGATCTTTTTGGTAGTGACTAAAATTAAAGTTGACTTATTGCTGTCTATGAGATAAGATGTATTTCCTTTTTATTTATTGAGAGGTAAGGACGTTTGTGCATGTATGGTGTGTCGGTGTGTAGAGTGGAATTCCTAATAAAACGTCAATTTTATCTTTGGCCTTTTAGGTGGTGGTGAGATTTAAATGTAGGATTTTTGTCTGTTTTGATATCACGTTGAATTGTGAGATCATTTTATATAAAAATTTAAGTCGTTAAAGAAAAATAATTCAATTACTTAATTATATTATCACAAAATAATGTATTGAAGAAAGTATTTGAGATTCTAGCACGTCACGTATGTTATCATATTAGGTAAAATTAATATTTTCCTTGAATTGAATATGAGGAAATACGCTGACCGTTGAAGTAAAAGAGGACATGAAACACGTTTTATTATTAATGGTTTGTCATTAATCTCTATTTGGAATGTTAATATTATTTATTTTCTGTTGTTTAGAGCTAAATACTGATGATTACCGAGTTGACAAAGTGCTTAAATTTGGTCAAATTGAGTGGACAATTTCATGATTTGGCCAAACAAGGTCAAGAATGAATTCTCAGCTTTCCAATAATATATTGGTGGAAAACAAATTATGCTCCCCAACTAAGTAAAAGTCGTGATTAGCCACCATGTTAAAGCTCTTAGCTTAGTTAAATCATTACTCATTCCAATTAAGTATAATATGTAATAATTATCTTCTTTTTTAAAAAAAAAAAGAAAGAAAGAAGGAAATTGTTTAATCTTTTGAGACTTTCCTAGCTAGTCTTTGGATGATGTGATTACACGATTCTCACCTCTCAATCACAATTCCTCTTCCTCTTCCAATATTTGGTGCCTTTTAGTATGTGTATACTTCCTCTGTATCAATTTATGTTAAACTTATTTGACTTAACACTAATTACAAAAAAGAAAGGAAGACTTTTGAAATTCATAATTTAAAATGTCAGAACATTTATATTTATATTTTTGGTACGATGGAAAATATTTACTCCTAAAAGTTTTGACACTGTTTATAAGCTACCTGCAATACTTGAATCTGGCAGGAAATGAAAACTCCATTTCCTTGATTGCATTCTTTCCTGCTAACAAGTCCTTAGCATGCATAACCTGACAAAAAGTCTACCCAACTTATTTGGTTCTCTCCAAATGTGGATAATAGTTGCATTGTTTGTGACTTTCAATTGGAATATATAATCTTCAATAATTATCCTTAGATGGTAAAGTTAGTGTCGTCTTTTTTAATAAGCTTGATAGCAAGCAAGCAGACAGTCCGTTTTCACTTTCAAGTTTTTATATCCATTATTTTTGTTAATTGTAGCTCTTGCTTCATATGATGCTACATAGTTCCGTCTTGCATTCTCCCATAGACTCGTGTATAATACTTGTATGATTATAAAACTTTTGAAACATGTGGTCTTAAATATGTCAAAATATTTGTGTGATTATAAATACTTCTCATTAAAAATATAAAGTTTAAATTAAATTATTTTCGAACGTAGAACTTTTTGAGATGGACTAATAAAAATTAAGTTTACGTCAATTGAAATAGGAGTATATATATATGGTTATAAATTCAATAGAATTAACTGCGGATTAGTACGTCTTGATTTCACATGAGTTTCGGGGTTTAGTTTGAGTTGGATCTTAACTATCAAATAAATCAAACCTACTACTAATAGTTTATTTGGCTAAGTTTTTTTGAGGTCAAAAGTAGCTGAAATGAAGTGTTTAGCCAATTTTTTGGGAGAAAATATATATTGGGACAGTAGAATCTATTTTTTGAAAGCTAAAATAAGTAGATTTTTCTAGAAATGCTTTTTCGAAAAGCAATTTTGATTAAAAAAATACACTTAGAAATACTTTTAAAAGTTTGATCAAACATTAATTGATGTTCAAAAGTGTTTTTTTAAAATTTATTGGTTAAATACAAACTTTCTCTAAGTAAAAATATTTTTCAAAATAAGTTGATTATAAATTTTAATAAGCTTGATAGCAAGTAGACAGTCCGTTTTCAAAATAAGCTTGATTATAAATTGTCGTCTTTTTTAATAAGCTTGATAGCAAGTAGACAGTCCGTTTTCACTTTTAAATTTTTATATCCCATTATTTTTGTTAATTGTAGCTCTTGCTTGATGCTTCATAGTTCCGTCTTGCATTCTCCCATAGACTCTTGTGTATAATACTTATATGACTATAAAACTTTTGAAACTTATGGTCTTAAATATATCAAAATATTTGTGTGATTATAAATACTTCTCATTAAAAATAAAAAGTTTAAATTAAATTATTTTCGAACTTAGAATTTTTTAAGATGAACAAAGAAAAATTAAGTTTACGTCAATAGAATTAACTGCGGATTAGTACGTCTTGATTTCACAGTAGTTTCGGGGTTTAGTTTGAGTTGGATCTTAACTGTCAAATAAATCAAGGGAAAAGTACACTAAATAGAGCAAAAATCTAAAGTATTTACATCTAAAAACGCCCTCCCATGATAATTCTAATACTATCCATGCGCCAAAGAATATTTACATTCGCTGCCCCCACGTGCTATGGCTGAAATCAGCGAATTATTGGGTGTTTTCCCCCCTTAGGGGTCGTTTGGTACGTAGACTACATAATTTCGGAATTATAATCCGGGACTATTTTATACTATATAGGAGGTGGTATAAAATAGTCTCATGATTCATGGGTTATGCCAAGACTAAATATGGTATTAACTTAATACCATGTTTGGTTGATGGTATAAATTAATCCCGAGATAAATTTATAACATCAAACAAACATGGTATAAATTTTATCCATGGGATAACTTAAATATATCCCACCTTATACCTTCTACCAAACGACCCCTTAAAGTTTTGTTTAGCTTTTTGTGGAATATGGTGGGTCCCTCTCTCCCCTTTCTATTCTTCATTAATTCTTTTTGTTTTTACATTTTTTAATTAAATAATAGTTAATTAATTTAGTAGTAGTATAAATTAGTAATTGAATTATTTTGAATTAAAAAAAAAAATTTAAAAAATAATTTAATTCTCACTAGTTAACAGAAAAATGAAACAAAACTTTTAAAAAAAAAAAATAGCTAAACTACAAGAAGTAATAAGTAATAAAAAAATATTAAATTAATAGCCTATTTATTAAAATTTAAATAAATATTACTTTTGTCTCTTTTCTAATTTATTATTTTTGTCCCTTTTTTATTTATTTTTATCCTTTGTCTCATTTTATCTTTTATTAAAAACATCGTTTGATAACATTTTATTATTTATTTCCTTCTTTTTTAATTTTGTTTTCCATTCTTGTTTGTCAGTTTTTCTGTTAATCTTTGTTACAGAATATATTTTGTAATGCACCCTTTTTTTTTTCTCTTACTTAGCTATTTTCATGTTAGTTTTTTTCCCCCTCTTACTAACTACTGTTCTTATTTATTATTTTACTTTTGTACTTTTTTTATTTATTAATTTTGTCTTTTGTTTTATTTTTTATTGATTAGAGATATTATTTGGTAATATTTTTATTATTTTTTGACCTTTTTATTTGTCCTTTTTTTTTCTTTTTTTATAAGTTTATCTTCTCATGGCAGTCCTAATAAAAATAAAATAATTAAATAAGTAGAATACAATAATACAATGTTAGTATATAAATATAATATGATAGTATCATGGAGGTCTCACTGAAGGATTGGAGCAAACATATCTTCTTTGTCTTTTACATATTCTACCTAACTTACTTTGTCTTATCATTAGCTTTTATTCTTTTTTGTCGTTTTGCTTATTTTGTCTTCTTTTTATTTTCCTTCTTTAATATAAAATATAAAAATAAAAATAAAATATAAGATAATTTATTTATTTTGGTATCATTTTTATTATTTAGCAATTTTTTTATTTTTTTATTTCCATTTTTCTTTTAATTTTTGGTTTTCACTTTTTTTTGTTAGTTTATCTTCTTTTTATTGTTTTTACCTATCTATATTTTTTCCTTTTTTAAAAAAAATGAAAAAATAAAAAAATAAACTAATTATTTTTAGATTAATAAATAAAAAAATGAATAACTGAAATAAAATATTAAGATAAATATATTATTTAATTATTCTTAGACTAGTAAAAATATAAAAAATAATAAATAAACCACAATAATAAATAATAAAGAATGATTAAGGAGTGTCTCATTTAAGAACTAGAACATGTCTTAATGATACCATCACAGTATATGGATATACTGTGATGATATCTCCGAGGACTGAAGTAGACCTCAATAATGCCAGATAAATTAATATAATCAATATAAGAAAATTAATAAATAAATCACAACAATAAATAATTAATAATGAATGAAGAGTGTTTCATTGAAGGACTAGAGCGGTCCTCCGTGATACCATCATAACATAACTATATACTGTGATGGTATCATGAAGGACTGGGTAGTGTCTCATTAAAAGATTGAAGCAGTTCTTTATGATAGGATGTTTGTATATAGATATATGATAATGGTATCACGCAGGACTGAGCGTCTCGTTGAAGTATGATACCTTGTTGGTGTATACATATACTACGATGGTATACTGAGTTATATCTTATTGAAGGACTTAAGCAGTCCTCTATGATATCATTCAGGTATATAGATATATTTTGATAGTATCATGAAAGACTTAGGAGTGTCTCATTTGAAGGATGCTATCATGATGGTATGTAGATATGTTGTGATGACATCATGAAGGTCTCATTGAAGGATTGAAGCTAACCTCATAAATGATATCATAACAATATATAAATATAATGAGATGGTATCAAAGAGATCTCACTAAATGATTGAAACAAACATCAATGATACTAATAATATATAGATATACTATGATGGTATCATGATGGACTGAAGTAAACCCCAATGATACCATGTCAGTATATAGATATATTGTGATGGTATCATGGAGGTCTCACTAAAGGATTGAAGCATACACCAATGATACCATGATAGTATATAAATATATACTATCATGGTATCATAGAGGTTTTACTGAATGATGAAATATACATCAATAATACCATGATGGTATATAGATATACTATGATGGTATCATTACGAACTAAAGTAAACTCAATGATACCATATCAGTATATTCTATGATGTTATCATGGCGGTCTGACTGAAGGATTGAAGCAGACATCTATGATACCATGACAGTATATAAATATACTGTGATGATATCATTACGGACTGAAGCAAACCCAATGATACCATGTCAATATATATATATATATACTGTGATGGTATCATGGAGGTTTGACTGAAGGATTAAAGCAGACATCAATGATACCATGACAGTAAATAGATATATTACGATGGTATCATTACGAACTAAAGAAAACTCAATGATACCAAGTCAGTATATATATACTGTGATGGTATCATGGAGGTTTGATTGAAGGATTAAAGCAGACATCAATGATACCATGACAATATATAGATATACTATTGTGGTTTTATGGAGGTCTCACTGAATGATGAAGCATACATCAATGATACCATGATGGTATATAGATATACTGTGATGGTATCATTACGGACTAAAGTAAACCGAATGATATTATATTAGTATATATATATACTATGATGGTATCATAGAGGTCTGCCTGAAGGATTGAAGCAGACATCAATGATACCATGACAGTATATAGATATACTGTGATGGTATCATTACGGACTGAAGCAAATCCAATGATACCATATATATATATATATATATATATATATATATATATATATACTGTAATGGTATCATGGAGATCTGACTGAAGGATTGAAGCAGACATCAATGATACCATGACAGTATATAGATATAATGTGATAGTATCATGGAAGTCTACACTGAATGATGAAGCATACATCAATGATACCATAACAGTAGATAGATATACTGTGATAGTATCATTACGGACTGAAGGAAATACAATGATACTATGTCAGTATATATATATATATATATATATATATATATATATATGGTATCATGGAGGTCTGACTGAAGGATTGCAGCAGCCATCAATGATACCATGACAGTATATAGATATACTGTGATGGTATCATTACGGACTGAAGCAAATGAAAAAAACAGAAATAAAAAAGAAAAGAGAATCAAATAAAATTACAAAAGAAATGAAATAAAAAAATAAAAATAAAAAGGACCGAAAATATGAAATTAGTTTGTGGTGAAAAAAATAAAGAATATTATGATTTGAGAAAAAAAAATTGAATGAAAAAAGGAGAAAAAAATAAAGAAATAAAGAAATAAATGAAAAAAAAAAAAGAGAAAGGAACAAGAACTAAAGAAATTAAAAACACGGAGAAAATAAAAAATAAAAAATAAAAGAAAAATAAAAGAAGGTAAAAGAAGTAGAGAAAAAAATTAAAGAATAAAGAAATAAACAAAAAAAAAAAAGAAACAAGAAATAAATAAATTGAAAAATAATTTTAAAAAAGCATAAATAAAAGGAACCAATAAAGGAGAAAAAAAAAAGAGGAAAATAAAAGCAGAAAAAAAAGGAAAAAAAGAAGTAGAGAAAAAAATAAATGAATAAAGAAATAAATGAGAAAAAAGAAGAAAAAGAGTGTGAATTAGATTATAGTATAAAAAGAAAATAAAGAATAAAATAATTTTACAAAAAAAATAAACGAACAAAGAAGCATATAAAGAAAAAAAAGAAAAAAGAAAATGAGAAAAAAAGAAGAAGAAAAGATGTAGAGGAATAGAGAAATAAAAAGAAAAAGAATTAAAATGGAAATAAATAACTAAAGGTATAAGGGAAAGAGACATTTTGTGTAATTAGTTAGGGGGACATTTTATGTAATGGGGCATTTAGTTGTAAATAGTTTGCTCCTATAGGACATGAATGTATTTTCCCCATAAATCAAACCTACTACTAATAGTCTATTTGACTAAGTTTTTTTGAGGTCAGAAGTGCTAAAATGAGGTGTTTAGCCAATTTTTTGGGAGAAAATAAATATTGGAACAGTAGAATCTATTTTTTGGAAGCTAAAAGAAGTAGATTTTTCTAGAAATGCTTTTTCGAAAAGTAATTTTGATTAAAAAATAATACACTTAGAAATACTTTTAAAAGTTTGATCAAACATTAATTGATGTTCAAAAGTGTTTTTTTAAAATTTATTGGTTAAATACAAACTCTCTATAAGTAAAAAAAATTTTCAAAATAAGTTGATTATAAAAATTTGGCCAAATAAACCATAAGTCATTTTGTTAATTATTATTACAAAAAAAAAAATCAAATGTAGAACAATTCACTTCAACCAATTTACGTTATCATTTTTTATTATAATTTTTTATCTTTTGGTGATACGTTATCATTTTAACCAAGTGGTTTTTGTGGGAACAAGAGAAGAGAATTGATTGAATCTTCACTAGTAACAACTATTTTAATATTTTTCCAGGATGTATAAATGAGACTTTGCGATATTAAATGTCTCGTTCGATGATGAATATTGTGATGAACTCAATTAATAACCTTCCAAGTATTTAAAGGTTAATAGAATCTCATCAAGAAAATTATATTTTCAACACGCACTCTTACATGTTGGCTTGACTATTTTTTTTCGTGGGTGAAGCACGTAGAAATTCAATTTGGTAATAGGTGGGGATGAGATCCGATCCAAGATATATGTCTGTTCTGATATCATGTTAAAGTAATGAATCTTGAGCTTAACTCAACTTTAAGAATTAACTCGTGAAGTGACGAATGTCCAAGACCATATGAGCAAATTAAATTTGTCACCCATCCACCGATGTGGGACAATTCAACACCCCTGGACGCACGCCTAAATCTACCAACTGCAAGGTGGACAAGATAATATGACGACCCAATACCGGACGAAGCAAAAATTGTATGTCTTATTCTAATATTATATTAAAGTGTGTGATGATCTAATCTTAAGATTCAGGATAAAAGATATTGTTAAATTAAAGTGAATTATCAACCAGCTGCAGAGATGTTTGTCGAGTTTTTTCCTCTTCTCTATTTTTTCACTCTTTTTTGGATAAATCAAAGCCAAAGCTGTTGGGAAGTGACAGATCAAGCACAAACTAAATGTATGTGTTCCAGCAATATCTCAATATTTATTTGTCATGTATGTGTACTCATTATGTTAACTCAAAGATTCATCCTTTATAATATTTTCTATGTCAAATCTTTATATTGTTGCTGTTTTATCAAGGACACAGCAATTAGTCTATGCTCTGTCACTTAAATGATTAAAAACAAATCATTGCATGTGATTTTCTTCAATATTGCTAGTTGATTGAGAGTGGACCATTGAATGACACAACTGATATGAGTGTCTAAAGAGAAGCATTAGTACCATTCAATGTGAAAATTAGGCAATTTATCACAGGGCTTTTCAAGTGACCAAACACCCCAGACAAAGGACAACATGATCTCAAATCAATATAAAAGTGAACATCATCTATCATTCCTGCTTTAATCTCTAACCACAAGGGAAAGGGAGATCAACTTTTGGAGATAGAGATTAATGCCGGACCTGCCTGCTAATTCTTTTTTCTTTTAGTTTCAAATTTGTTGTTTGATATTCGCATTGAAGTACTTACTAATTTGGATTTGCGCCATATTAGGTCCGTAAATAGGGAAAGTGCTCCCTAACAGAATTTTTTATATACGGTGCTCAAACCTGAAACCTTTGATTAACACCAGAACGCTTGCCGGTGACCTGCCCTAATAAATCAATCATATAGTCAAGTTTTCTTTTTTAAGATGGCCATGTGGATGGATGGTATGGTGATTTCAGCTGAAAAGGGGTTTCTAGATGAGATTTTGACTAATGAAAGATATACAGAGACAGGGAATCTCTATTTGACCAGCCAAGATGCTCCTATGCAAAAATTTGAATTCGCGATCAAACTGAGCCAACATATGAATAAAGTGACACAAATAAGCCATTCCTTTAATAAATTACTAAAATAGGCTTCATGCAATTTTTTCTAACATTTTATACAATTTTTTTGAAGGAGCCGTTAGTGGCAAACCGTTTTAAAAAAATGAATAAAACAAAGTAAAAAGTTGCAAATTATAAAACGTTACTAAAAGTGACGTTTTATTAAATAAAAATATAGATTGTAACGTTTTACAAAACATTACTTTTTCTCACCTTTTATCCAATTAATCAAAAGGAAAACCTAGCAAGCATCTCCAAGTCTTTTCAATCAATCAAGATGACGCGGCGAGTGAGGTAAAACTATTAGCAAATAGACAATTTTTCAAAGCTCATCAGAAGAAGAAGAAGTGTAAATTGATTTTAAATAATACAGAAAAGCCTTATGTTTTCAATCAAATTAATATTACTTATTAATAATAGAGATGAAGCAACACAAAATTTTGGAACTTTCCATATGCCAACGGAAGGGGAAGGAGAAGGAGAAGAAGAAATCATTACCTCGTGATCAAAAAGGTCTTCTTTCTTTGCACTCTCCGTGTGTGTGTGTCTGTGTAACAGACATTACCAATTTTTTTAATTTTTTATTTATTTATTTGGATAAAACGTCAGAAAAAGTAATGTTTTGTAAAATATTATTTAAAGTTACAATTTATACTTTTATTTAATAAAATGTCACTTTTAATAACGTTTTATAATTCGCAACATTTTATTATGTTTAATTCATTTTTTTTAAACGGTTTGCCATTAGCGGCTCCGTAAAAAAAATTGTATAAAATGTTAGAAAAAGTTGTGTGAAGCCTAATTTGATAACTTATTAAAAGAATGGCTTATTTGTGTTACTTTGTCCATATCTTGGCTCACTTTGATCGCGAATTTCAAAAATTTGATCAGTCTCACGACAAGTGAACTTATCTTTTAACAATATTAGAGGTGGGGTGGTGAGAGGTGGGGCTAGGAGTGTGGGGTCGGGTGGAGGATGTGGGGGTCCGGGTGGAAGGGGTGGGCTAGGAGGTGGAGATGGAAAGGAGACAATCAACTGTAATGTCGCTTAAGACTTGATTTTTCTATTTTTACAAGAGATTATTTTTTCAATTTTTTAACGAACATGTTTCCGTTAGAAGATCATTAATACTAGCAAGATTAATTTTTGTGAATGTTAATTACGAACCTAAAGTAAATAAGTAAACATTTTTCGTTTGAATGGTTAAACTTTTGGAAAAATTATACAAAATGTCCATTGAGTTAAATTTTTACACAAAAAATAGTCCACTCATCATTCTTTATCCAAAATAGCCTTTCGACTAACATTCTAACCAAATATGGTCATTGGGCCTAACTAATTACAACAAAATTGGCAGCCGCCATTTTGCCATATTTTGTTCATCCTGATATTGACCAAAAAGTGTTGTTTGGACCGTTGCACCGAATAGGAAGCTTATAACTATAACTCTAATTTATAATACTAATTATGAGTTAACTAATTAATTAATTCCTATTTTTAGAGTTGTTGGCAACCACAACTACTCATAATACAACATAAATTTGAGAACTTAAAAGAAGATTCTACAATGAAAAAGAATTAATTAACAAGTTGGATATCATCACAACTAATTTATGATTAGTGGTGTATTTTGAAATCAATTTCTTAACAACTAATGTGACTGCTGATAAATAAATACACACTTATTGCTTTAAAATATAGTAGTTACTCATATACTCCAATTCTCTCAATTTGTTTTGCACTTATCAATTATTATCAGTTTCTGAAAAACTAACTAAACTAATAATAAATGCACACATCACATCTCAATCACAAATATTGAAAAGATTATGATATGCGAATCTTGATGATCACCATAAATTGTTATTTAGGCAACTCTTTCTTGATCTCAAATAAGAAATTGTAGTGACTTATTAGAATGTTGCACCCTGAAAGTAAAAAGTTATTTTTACACAAATAACATTGAAAATTGTATTTGTCCAAATCACCCTATCTACAATGTGCAATGATAAATCCCAAAGATATTTAAAGAGAGAAAAATCGTGAAATAGTTCCACATGAGTGTTATAAATTGGAAAAATTTTCATTTATATACATACACATTACATAATTGTTTATATAATATCGATATATATCGATAAATATTTGTATATTGTTTATACAATATCGATACAGGTTTATACACCATTTATACAATATCGATACATTACATAAATTTTATACAATATCGATACACATGTATACACTATTTATATAATATCGATAAACGTTTATATGCTATTTATACAATATCGATATATGTTTGTGCACTAGTTATACAATATTGATACATTACATATACACTACATAACTATTTATACAATATCGATACATTACATATACTCTACATAACTATTTATACATCATATATGCATGTTTATACACCATTTATACAATATTGATACATGACAAAAAAATTGCACGAAAAAAGTTTTATTTAAAAAAAACAGAAAAAAGTTTTTTTTTTAATTAAAAAAACAAAAAAAAAAGTTTTTTTAAAAAAATAAATCAATGCTAAAAAAAAAAAGGGGGGGGGGGGGAGAAAATATGGCCATTAGGTCATTTTAAGTAAGAAAAATGCCCTAATGGCTATTTTAAGTAATAAACAAAATCTTGGCTATTTTTGTTGTAAACTATTTAATTTTTTGTATATAAATGAATTTTTTATTAAACTTTTTATGTATTAAAGCAGATAGAGATCTTGAATTCAAAGCATCATTATTATTTATTGCAAAAAGATATATATATATATATATATATATATATATATATATATATTTATGTATTTGACCCAGGAAAAAAAGTAAGATCAACACATGTAAGATGGCATAAATTTGCACATGTGAAATAAACAATAAATAATAGCAATTATTTCTCTAAGAGCTTAAATTTTTATGCAACATGAACACACAATTCAATAGTGAAAATAAAATAAGACTACTTATTTTTCAAGTTAAACAAAGTAGTTATCATGGTGGCTCAAGGGTGAAGCTAGTAAAGCCTTTACTTTATGTCTTCAAAATATTGAGTCCCCAAAAAATTTTCGGTAAATTTAATGATTTTATTTTCACTTAAAACAATATTGAACATTGTCAAAAAAAGTTCAAAATTTGTATAAAAAGAAAACTATCTATCTTTTACCAAAAATATTTTAGAACTTTCAATTAAATAGCTTAAATCTTCGTATTAATGAATAAAATTTGTACAACAACATCCAATCTACTGTATTGCAAATACATCAATAACATCTTATTAACTAGAATTACTCCTTAGTTTTATATTACTATGTGTGTTTAACTAAGATCTTTATTTCATTGAGAACACTATATAAAAAACAACAACTATGAAAAATAAAAAATACAACTGTAAATTATTATTTTTGTATATCTATAAATATCTAAGTTCGTTCATTAAAATTTTATTTTAGGCCACTAATTTTATTGAGACACCCTTCTAGGTCATTTCAATATGTTCTTTCAAGCTTGTAATATAAACTTAAAATGGCTAGCGGACCATATGTCGTTGGGCCGATTCTCACCGGAATTGGACGGATTGGTGCCCCGACAACCGGCTCTTTGGTCGGAACTAGATCTACCGGAATCAGGTCTAACGGTATCGAATCCACCGATTTTTTGTGGACCATTCCCGTCCCACCATTAAATAGGTTGGACCAGTGCTAGAACTCAAACCCAACCAAGATTTTTAAAAAAAAAATTAAAAAGAAAGACAGTCTTTAAGATTTTTATAAATAACTTAATAACTTATTAAAAAATTTTTAAAATATATCTTGAATTCTTTAAAGTTTTCCTTCATAGTTTTTAAAAAATAACTAGTATAACACACTATTTTAAAAAGTAGTCTCTATGAAACTAACTTTTTTATTAAAAAATTTAAAATTTAAAAAATTAGCATGTTACACTAAAAATTTCAAATTTTGGAAAGTTAGATTATTTAACTTTCAAATTTAAACTTGAAAGTTGAAATATTTAGTAAATAATATTTTGTAAAGTTGTAAAATTCTAAATTTGTTAGCTAGGTAAGAAATTTATGAAGTAGCTAAGTAAGAAATATAAATTAAATTCTATAGTAGGCTAGAATGTAAAAATAGTTGAAAATTGAAATATATAAAAAGACTTGCATTAAATACATAAAAGACTATTTTAATGAAAATCAAGGCGAATTGCCTATAAATTTAATTAAATAAATAAAATAGTACAAATTTGTATTACAAATATTTGAAAAACACCTAATCTACGCAGCCACATTCTAGGAAAAGTTATGTTCAAACTAGGCCTCGATTATCATACTAATATCTGTAATTTTTAAAATATTATTTTCGTGAATTAATTATCATTTCCTCAAAAACGAAACTTGAAACTTCTTGTTGTATTTGTTCCTCCATTGCTTTCATGTCTTCATCACTATTACATCCAAGTATTGCATTTATTTCGTCTTTAATTCGGGACAAAAAATTTGAAAGCTCATAATTCCTTCGCTCGGCATTGATCTAATCTCTAAACACACTGATATCTCCAAACTGTCTCGTGCTAATGAATACCTATGGTCTCCGATTTAAAATTTTGTTGCGCTGAAAGCTTGCTCCGAAGCTAATGAAGATGCTTGAATAATTAGCACATCTCCAACTATCCTAGCGAGTTTTAGAAATTGTTTGTTGCGGCTCCTCCACCACTCTAAAAGTTGAGGGCCTGGTTCATCCCTAATGCTTTTCTATGCCTAATTAATATATCCATAAAAATTATTACGGTCAAGAGCATCAAGACCAAGATAATGATCCATCATATCATCATTATCATATGTTCTAGCTCTACGAGTTTGATGTCGAACTATTGAATCATTTATTTTCATGATTCTTTATATGTCATACAAGTTTCTAGCTTCATCTATTATGCTATTTTTACAAATTTTCACACTTGAGACTTCATGAAATTGTACTTTTAAATTTTGATAAATCTTTTCAATCATTTTATCTATATGTTGTACTTTGTAATATGAGTTGAATAAAGTGGTAGTTAAATAAATTTGAGGAATAGAATAAAAAAATTTAAATTTTTCAATCATAAGTATGATTGGCTCTTTACACTTTTTATTTTTTTTTATCTAAAAAATTGAGATGAAATAGCACAACTATTTACTAAACTCGAAGAAATAGTTGAATAATAAAATCTAGATAAAATATTTGTAGCCTTATAAAAAAAAATTAAAAATCAATAAGTTTCTTTGCTTCTTTCCAATCCTCTTCACAAAGTCTTAAATTCGGATTAGAATTATGAGCATAACAAATTAATTATATAGGCTTCTGATAATCATAAACAATTTCAAGCATTTCATCTAAAGAATTTTATCTAGTAGGCACTTTTTTAAAAACTTTTCTATATATAAATTCACATTCTCCACAACGATGTTCAGATTCACAAAATCTAGATATTTTTTAAGTTTTAAAAATTCAATTACAAGCAATTCAAATTTTACGACAATCAAAATTAAATAACAAAACACCATCTTTATATATATATATATATATGTGTGCGTGTGTGTGTGTGTGTGTGTGTGTGTGTGTGTGTGTGTATGTGTGTATATATATGTATGTATGTGTGTGTATATATATGTATGTGTGTGTGTGTGTATATATATATATATATATATATATGTATGTATGTATTTATGTATGTATGCAGCACACCTAATATGAAAAGCCTCATCATCAACTTGGCAAAGTCTAGGTTTTATATAATCAACAACTTTGAGATTATTAGAAGCATTATTTAAGATGACGCTCATTACTTTATCACAAACACAAAAATATTCTCTAACACCTACTAGTGTTGTAGATATCTAAAAAGCACATTTACTCTCTTCAAAAAATTTATAGCTTATAATCGTTTTTTGCATGTTTTAATCATAATCATTTAATAGGCAGTACCAGTAAAATAATCATTACCATCAACATTACGATTCATATCAAAAGTTATAGACACTTTACAATTCAAATAGACAAATAGGCAATGAAAAAAATGACAATGTTGAGCTTGATAATGAAAGATATCATTTTTATTTCTGTTTCTTGTAAAGCCTAGAAAAGAAGGATTATACACCTGTTAAATATAAAGAATAAAATCAGGATGTGAAGAAAAATTATAAGGCAAACCACAAATTGTAATCAATTTAGCTAATTCTTCACTATCTCTTTCTTTACTATATATGCATTATGTACTAGGACCAACCGAATTAGAAGGGTCTAATTGAGTCTGAATCCTATTAGAACCTCCTACAAATATATCAAATACGAGAGTACCATATTTTTTTAGCCTTAGCGACAACTTGAGCATGCAAAATATCATTTTCTTTTTTAAAATGTTTATTTAACACCACTATCCCATCTACCGATTTCCCAATTACATGATTCATGACTTTTTTATATTTTAGGCACATCGCAATAATTTTTTTTAAATTTTGTTTCTAATGTTGGCAAGGGGATCAATTTCGGTAGACTCGGTCCCTCCTAGACCTGGGCGCGAGGGGGGAAAAGGAGAGGGAGTTTCTACCGGACCTGAAATAAGATGGGCCTTTGAAAACTTTTTGATTGACCCAGTCCCGATAGAGCCGGTACTGTCCCGGTCCGATTCAATTTGAGACAAAATTTATTTTTTTTTTAAAAAAAAAATAGTTGTTGGGGTCCAGTGGCAATAGCTAGTGGGCTCCTCGAACGACCAAAAAACCCTCCCCCCCACCCCCCCACCCCAACCCCAAAAAAAAAAAAAAAAAAAAATCCTCCTACCTCCTAAATTTTATTTTGACCAAAGTTGATTAAAATACACTTTAGTCCCCCCCACCCCCCACAAACACACACTATAAATACCCTTTATCTTTTTCTCACAAATTATAACTCTCTTCTTTATTCTCTCATCCTTTCTTCTACAATTTAATATCATTTTATTAATATTATGTGCTATTGAAATTTAGATATTATTTTAAAGCAAGTTTTAAGAGCAGACATTCAGTATATTCATTTCATCTCTTTATTTATTTAATTGCTTTATTTTTTCGTATTATATATATTTTGCTTTTTTTATATTTTATTTAGTTTAAATATGATTTTTGAAAAGAAAAGAATAGTGGTAAAATTTTAATTTTTAGTAGAGTTTCAAAAATATTTGGAAAAAATGATAAGTGTACGGTTCTAATTGTGGTGGTGGTAGTTGTAGATTTAGAATTAATACGGATGATATTACTTATGTTGATGACTTTTTTTTCTCATGTCTCCAAGCTATTGATTTTAAATTCGATACTCAAATAAATTATGAGACCTTAGATAGATGTTATGATAATTTTGATGAAGAAATTAAATAGAAGAAGAAGTAGAATTAGAAGAACAAGATCTAGATGAAACCGAGACACCTACCCCTACTAGTCCGGCTACAAAATTATCGGAGGAGACAACCTCTCCCCCTCCCCCCTTTTACCTACTAACTACTAAGGGTCGATTCAAGGCTGAACGTTCTAAAACTTTTGTTGTGCGGCAATTTATCATTATAAACTTAGCGAGTCCATCAAAAAGCAGCAAAAATAAAGTACACATAAACATAAATATAGGAAACACTTATTAATTCTCTAATTGAAGCTCAAAAATATCCCACCAATTTGCATGCTAAATTCATACACCAAACATAATTACTCGTCGCATTGAGCCTTTTATTTTCTTCAACACCATATGATCACCTTTTTAACGTTTATTACTACATATTGCTTTATTTATTCTTGTCTTTTGCTACTTGTTATTTTTTATTTTTACAATCATGTGTTGAGATACCTTCTTTTTAAGTTGGGGTGTCTTTCGAAAAAAAATCTATCCATCTTACAAAGATAGGGGAAATATCTTCGTTCATCATACCCTCAATTATAGAATTATATTAGATATATTATAGAATTATATTAGATATGTTATTGTTGTTAACACTCTATGATCACTTGGTTGATTAGTATTCTTATAATTCTCTATATCAATTATTAACTCCAATCTAGAAAATATCTCTATCTTTGAACTTATTAGAATACTAGTGGCATGTCGTCTGTGCTGAGTATGGGTCCAGTATTTATATTTCTTGTCTTAATTTATTTGACATATTTTTTTTTTAATTCGTTCAAAAAAGAATGTCATTTTTCTATTTTTAGAAACAATTTGTTTTTTATAATTTTTATTTTATTTTTTAATGAAATAATTTATGACCGCACAAAATCTAGGATTTATTTTATACCACAAATTTCAAAAGCATTCTATTCTTTCTACTACATGCCTAATCAAATGGTGTCACATAAACTGAAACAAAAAATTAGTAAAAATAAAATTTAAATTTAATTCCTTTTCGTTTTATGCTTCATTTATTTGTACCTAATAAAAATTGAAATTTTGATCATTCAGATCTTAGTTCGTAACTATGTATTTAATTTTTTGTTTGAAACTAAACAACATAAATTCCGACAGTTTGGTGCCTAATTATAGAAAATCCCGACATTTAGCATATTTACAGAAAATCTCATTTTTTGGGTTGTCGAGATACATAATTTGTTCCCGATACATTCCGTTGAAATACATAATTACCCATACTGTAATCATTTAAAGATACATAGTGTATGTATCTTTTAAACAAAACTCATACTGATATACACAGAGATACATAATTCGTTCCTGATACATTCCATTGAGATACATAACTGATAGTTGGAATTTTTGTAATTACTTTGTATGGGTGAAGATTTGTGTAAATATGGTGAGTTAAGGTGTATATTTATGTTATTTCATTTAGATCTCAACAAGTGTACCATTCTCATACTCCCTTTTTGACACATTACTACTGAAAAATACTTCATCCGATCATTTTTAATTTATCATTTTGTAGCTATTTTATCCTAGTTATTAAATATTATTTATTTTTTAATACTTAAATAACTTATAATAACTAATTAGAAGTGATGTAGTAAAATTACTATAAAAAATACTTGCGAAAAAAAATTTTAAGTGAGCCCCATATAAGACGTCAATTTAATCTAAAACATTTAATTTATCTTTTTATGTCTATTTTACCTTTTTTATTAAATATTATTAATTTTTTAATACTTAGATGACTTATAATAATTAATTAGGGGTGATATAATAAAATCACGGTTGAAGCAGCTGAAGCAGACATGTCAACTATAAGGTGTCTGCTTTAGCAATTTCATTCCTACTTATATATAGTAAAATCACGATTGAAACAGCTGAAGCAGACATGTCGACCATGAATTGCCTGCTTCAACAACTTCATTCCCTCTTATATATTAGTAATAGATAGATATTGCCCTTATTGTCATCGTTTGATACTTCTTCATCTTTTTTGTTTTTAATTTTGATCGTCTTAACACACAACTTCAAAAGTCATCAATACCTATTACCGACCTATAGCATGTCCCAAATTTCAACTTCTCCATAGGCCCACGGGCTTTAATACTATGAACTTCCTAAATGGGCCGTCATCTTTGGGCTTGAAAATGTTGGGCCTCCCTTGTTGATTTCAAACCTTTCAGACTTTTGAAACTAATCTGCCAAGACAAAGTGGCAACTGGCAAGTACACAAATAGCTGATTTTTGGGATCCTATTTTAAGGGATAGACAATATTTTTAAGTATAGTCACTTTGATATCAACTTCAGACGTACGTGATTGAAGTTGAAAAAAATTGTGTTTTTTGTAGTTACAGATTGTCTAAAGTTTGGCATATCACTCTTGCAAGCAAACTTCATATGTTTTCATCTGAAGTTTGGACATATTGCTAATCATTAATCATGTGCTTGTTATGGTCTTTCTGCCTTTCTACTCATTCTATTATGTTTTTTTTAATGTGAATCCGAGATTTCTCATTAAAAAAAAGGGTTAATAGAAAAACAAAAGTGACCCTTAGGCGGATACAAAAATATGGGGCAGAAGTAAATCAAATTCTTGTTTGGATCGATTTATTTTGAGTACTTTTAAAGCAAAATGGGTTTTAAACACTTTTATATTAGTGTTAAAGTAAAATTAAAAAAAAAGGGTTTTTAAATACTTGATTTTAAATCAAAATGATAAAAATAAGTCATAAATTCGTACTCCCTCCGTCCTATTTTATGTGGCCTACTTTGACCGGACACGAAGTTTAAGAAATAAGAAAAGACTTGATGATGTTTACCAAATTGCCCTTTTTTAAAAATGTAGTACTACTATCTTTAATTAAGTGGTACATTATAAGTGAGACCAATAAGGATAAAAGAGTAATTGTTTTTAAAAAAAATTATCAAATAAGAAGATGTGGCATTCTTTTTTAGATTGCCAAAAAAAATAATAAATCATATAAAACAAGACGAAGAAAGCTTTTATGACTTTTGACTTATAAATCAAAAACCAAAAGTCAATTCAAACCGTCTCATAAGGTTACACACCATTTTTTTTTTTTGGGTTAACATGTGCCCCTAGTTTACGTTTAGTCAGAAGGTTAGACTCGACATTATTAAAATCACGTACTTAGTCCGTCTAAAAATAGTTGTATGTGTAGATTTTATACAACGCTTAAGAAAAAATTATTTAGGAGTATGGTTTAACTAATATATTTTTTTTTAATTTTTTAATCTTCATCTATTTACTTGCTTATTAATTCTAGAATAATTATTACTAAGGGTTGAGTTGAAAAAAAATTAATTATCTCTTAATTTTTTAAACATGTCAATTATTTTAAGATAATTTTTTTTAATAAATATGCCAACTATTTTGAAACTGAGTACTAATTAACCTAGAATTTCCGAGTTATTGGCATGTTACACTACAGTCGCCTAAAATCACAACTTTGACCAAGTTTAGTACAAAATACAAATTATTACTCCGTAAGAAATTTAAAGAAAAGCTTCACTCAGATATAAAAGTCTTAAAGTTGACAATTTCTGGAAAATCAAGCTAGTGTTGTGAATGCTGCAACCTTTTTTTATTCCCTCCGTTTGTCTTTACTTGTCACTATTTTTTTATTGAATTTTTATTTTTACTTATCACTTTTGATATATTAAGAAAAGACAAAAGATTTTTTTTTAATTTTATCCTTAGCATTAATTGTTTATTCTCCAAATCATTTTCAAGACATATTACTCTAAATATCAATTAATAGGGATAGTATGGTAAAATAGTCATATCAATAATTATTTTTTTAATGAGTGTGCATGTCAAAAAGTGACAAATAAAAATGAATGAAGGGAGTATGTGAAAAGTTATCGAAAATTAATCCAGTCTCCAATCAAACTTGTTTACTTGCTCGATACCCCAAAAAACAAACTTAGAAATAATCTTTCCTTCGTCGTAATTTTGTACATTTTTATTGGACATAAAAACAAAAAATTTAAAAATTCTTCTAATATTTATAATCTACCACAAATTATAAATCATCTTATTAAGATAAATTATTTTAAAATTTATATCTTTTTTTTCAACAAACTAAAAAGAAGTTCATCATAGAAAGTGAAACATAAGAACCATGAAATTTTAATTTCAAATTTTAATATTTGTTTCTATCTACTTTAAATTTAATGGATAAAGTTCCTTAGCAGATATCCCGTGAAATATTGAAACAAAAAAATTATAAAATGTCAATGAACAAGTCATGTGTCTATAAATTTCCAAAGTACCCAGCAATATTAAAATAAATAGAAGCTTCCACGACTTAGGATAAACAATAAAGTCGTCACCGCAAATGCAAACATTTGATAGGTCAACAGTCAACCCCAAAATTGTCAAACAAGAAATTTATTTAATTGGCACCTAACATATTTCTAAGTTTATTTTCAAGCTATAAAAGAACACCAAGAATCAACACCACCACCATAACAAACCGTCAACATAATTAGAACCTATTATAGAAATATGTCAGGAGTGAAATTGCTTGGTATTAATGGGAGCCCAACCAGTAGAAGAGTTGAATGGGCTTTGAAGATTAAGGGTGTAGAATATGAATTTATAGAAGAAGATTTACAGAATAAAAGCCAATTACTTCTTGAATCAAATCCAGTACACAAGAAAATCCCAGTGTTGTTGCATAATGGCAAGCCAATTGCTGAGTCACTTGTTATTATTGAGTATATTGATGAGGTGTTTGAAGGGCCTTGTATAATGCCTAAAGATCCTTATGATAGAGCAATTGCTCGATTTTGGGCTAAGTTCCTCGATGAGAAGGTAATTCGACTTCCATTATGTTTCCTTTTATGTATGCTTCGTTTTGCCGTAGATGTTTTTTTAAAAAGATTGAATATAATGTTTGTTTATAAAGTACGTCCAGAATAATTAATTTTTGGCTGAAATTTCACTTATACTCACGAAATTTTAAAATTTTTCTAAGTAAAATGAATGTTGAACCACAACTTCAAAAACTTAGATCCCGTATGGCTATGGATTTTAAAGTTGAAATTTCAAAATTTGAGTTTATGAAGTTGTGATTTTTGAAATTTGAAGTTGTGTTTGAACATGCATTTTACTTGAAATTTTTTTTTTTAGTTTTGTGAGTGGAAGTCCAAAAAATTGATCCAAGCCAGTTTTTGGAAGCTTGGAAATATTTGAGGATCAAATTTATGGAAATCTGATCAAACTTTAAATTCAAACAGATATTTAAAGATAAATTTTCATTATCTAAGTTCAAATGCTAAGCTTATTTTCTTTTACGTTTCAACAAGATCTATTATCAAACGGTAACGTAAATAGCCTATTTTATATTTGGTACAAAAAATGTCTAAATTGTTTTTGTAAGAAAAAGGGACAACTTTATTTTAGGGTGGAAATAGTCACTAAACTTTCTTGAAAGGCAAAAACTCACTCTGTTTTAACTTTTGGTAGATACTTGGGCAAAGTTGAGACACCTTTTTTGGTCAAAAAATTATTTGACCAAAAAAGTTGAGACACATAGACAAAGTCAACTGTCTTTGGTTTTTCAGAAGAACGGTTAGGAGTCGTTTGATAGGTTTGATAGGGTGTATAAGAATAATATAAAATATAATATATTAGTAATATTTGTGTTAGTTATGTTTACATTTTTCTTATGTATTAGTAATACATTCCTTAATATCAAATAGAGTCTACAACTAATGTAAGCATTGGTTAAATATAGGATGAAAAAGTATATCAAATAAAATATTAATAATATACGAAGTTAATGCTTGTATTATTGTTTTTAACACACACTACCAAACGACCCCTTAATGCCTTTGATACAATAAATAAAGTAAAAATCGAATGGACCATCAATGAAATTACTCCTTATTTTTTCAGGAAAGTACTTTTATGAAGAAGTCATTACTTTTATTGTATTTGATTTTTTTACAAAAATACCTTTCGTAAATATGGTGGAAAGGATGTGGAAAAGATTTTGAAGGACAATTGTGATTTTAACCATACTAATGTATGCATTAGAATTCATTGCATTACTAATACTATGAATTTCTATGTATTAGTAATACACTCCTTAATACCAAATAAAGTCTATAACTAATGTAAGCATTGATTAAATATAGAATGAAAAAGTGTAACAAATAAGATATTAATAATACACAAAGTTAATACTTGTATTATTATTTTTAACACACACTACCAAACGACCCCTTAATGACTTTGATACAATAAATAAAGTAAAAATCGAATGGACCATCAATGAAATTACTCCTTATTTTTTTCAGGAAAGTACTTTTATGAGGAAGTCATTACTTTTATTGTATTTGATATTTAGAAAATATTTTTTATCTAGAAGGAGAAAATGATTTCTCACTTATGACAATAGTCTTTTTCTATTAACCGTCTTATTTTAACTTCATAGTACTTGCTTCGACTAAATTTTGACATGATTATTAATCTTCAATACTCCAAAAATTTATCAAATTACTCTCTAACTAGTCATTAGAATGATCAATGCAAGTTTCTACATTATTTTTCTCAGTGCATGCCAGCAGTGTGGAAAGCTTTGTGGAGCCAAGGAGATGAGCAAGAGAAAGATAAAGAGGCAGCTTACGAGGTCCTTAAAGTTCTCGACAACGAATTCAAGGACAAGAAGTTCTTTGGTGGAGACAACATCGGATTTCTTGACATAGTAGCCAATTTTGTCGGAAATTGGTTAGGAATTGTTGAAGAAGCCACTGGAGTTGTGCTCGTGACAAATGAAAAATTTCCGAATTTTTGTGCGTGGAGAAATGAATACCTTAATTGCAATCAAGTTAAGGAAAATATGCCACCCAGAGAAATGTTGCTCGGTTATTTTAAGTCTCGGGTTCAAGCTGCTGCGAATGTTTCTAAATGAACATTTAAATCCAATTTCCTATGGATTTAATTTTAAAACTTGTCATTAGAGAATAATAATATCTAGCTAGCTTTCTGGGAATAAGATTTGTCATAAGAAAAATAAAGTTTTTTAAAGTTAGGTGATGTATTTATATTTTTCGAAAGACTTTTTATATGGTTGTAATTTACGTATTGTTGTTTGAGATTTTATCTATACATGAGCAATTTGCATAAGTTAAACAAAAGAATAAGGAAGAATTATAAGGAGGCTTTCTTCGGTTATCTCAACTGCAAATAAAAGAGAGAAAATTAGAAATGCTAGGTGGCAAAAGAATGGTATACTAAATATGTCAGCCAAGATTTTAAGCATGTAATGTATGATTTATTTTTATTTTTTCCCGAAAGGGAATTATAAAATGGGGAATCGAACCCTCACCAACAAGGTAAAAGTTCAGATAGCCAACCAATCGAGTCACTAAAATTTCCTAACGTTTGAGCTATGACTTTTTACCAAATGAAGATTTAATTAGTGATTTTTTAATCTGATTTTCCTAGAACACATCTATCTCCTATATTCCTATTAATGTTGTCTTTGATTATCTCACTAGTGGCTAGCTAAGAACTCATCCGTGCGGATTTAAGACTTGAAATTTATAGTTTTTAATTTAGCCCTTTGAAGATATTAGATTTTCGATTTATTGTTATTTTTTTAAAAGGTGAGCTGGACCAATTCAGGTGCGGCCCATAAACGGCTGCACAGGGCTGACCATTTTAAGGCTTGTTGTGATGGGCCAATCCAAATCGATCCATCAAATTCAAGCCATTGTGGTTTGAGTCGCGCCGTATTGACAGATTACAATAGTATTCATCAAAGTGTTCGATCTTGAATTTTTTATCACCCAAATAATCTGGTTTTTAACTTTTGTCACCTAACGTGTATATTTTTGAATTTTGTCTGCGTTAAATAAGTTTTTAACATTTGTCTATAATGAAGAACTTGTGATCAATTGAATAAGCTCACTGTTTTAGAGTGTTTGTCATGAACATCTGCATTATGGGTAAAAGTTAAAATGTCTACCTTATATACAACATATATAAGTTTTAACTTTTGCCTATAAGGCAGTTTTTCTAATCAATTGTGATTCATTGCCTTGAAATGTCATGAATGTATGTCTTGTGGGCAACATTTACTAAGCGGAGCCAGGCAATATTAATACTACCCCTTATGGAGGTCAGGTCATTTTTATAAGATTTTTTTTTATAGAGGATAAAATATCAAGATCAACCCATTTTAAATTCATTTCTGAATTTAACCTTTTTATGTTCATGCCTCAAACAGTACATCCAATCCTGGCGCCATAACCTGATTGTGATGAATATATCCATGGACATTAAAAATGAACAATTAAGGCATGTGAACCAATCACCAATGGTCCCTACAATCATATGCTCCTTACATCTTTGTTGGACTAATAAGTAAATTCCTATTATATCTGGAAACAGCTAAGAGAATAATCTCTGTGATCATGTGGAAGAAGATTAATCTAACAAACAAACATATGAGTGACTTCAAATTGGATTCGAAAACTATCTTATCTAACCAACCCCCAATATATATGTTATCAACAATATTCACCAATGTCTAGTGTGGGGTATGTCAAAACACAAAAGGCATCTACCTAATTGCACAATGAGCAATATTCGAATACAAGAATTATATATGTGGGATCAAGAATCAATATATATAATATTGCACCGGCGTCCGGCATAGCATACTAACTGGTCCAAATTGGACAAAATGATGATATGATATATCACTAAGAATTGAACTAATATACTAATGGATCTTCGTTTTTATTCTAAATATTACTTAGATGGTTTAAGACGGAAGTTCAAAATATGTCACTTTCTTTAATTATACGCATTAGTTTTAATGACCTATAAAATCTCATGCACGTTTCAACTTATGTTGATGTATATATTTAAAGAATGAGACATATTTTATGTGTTTAACTTATCTATATGACTGGCATCTTAAAATAATACGCACATAAACTTCTTTAAAATATAAGCTAGAAGTGTCCAATAGAAACACTCTATAATATATTCTGATGCTTAATTAAAACATGTTATAATTTAAATATCTAAATGAAGTTTACTAATAAATTTAAGAGATTGTCGATACATTCTAACCATTATTAAAGAAAGAGAGGAACAAAGCAAATCAGATCATCTACTTGTGTCCGTGATACATCGAATGGCATGTTTGGGACAGAAAATAAACGACAGCACAAAAGCAAAAAAAGGTACATTTGTTTAATTTCTAACTTAATTATAAAAATCCATTTTGCTACTTCCTGTGTGGGTGTATTTATGGACAACTTATGTTTATTTCTACACAAGGTCGGTTTTGTGTGGGACATTCTAATAGACATTTCATAATACATACACTCTCAACTTGGACAAAAATAGGGAAAAGTAATCTCATTGATACATCAAATATCTCTGACCCGGACCTACATTAGATACTATTAGAGTACAAATTTATTTACAGTAATCAAACAAGGCAATTACTAGTTTAATCAATTGTAAGATGTGGAAGTTGACCTACTTTACTCCTTTGATATATAGAAAAAGGAAAAAGAAGATAGAGAAAAATAAAAAAAGTGAGGTGGGAGTACAATGCAAGCAAAGTCTATGTAGGCCCCTAAAAGTAATTAGAAAAAAAATATATGTTTCTATTGGTAATCCTTTTGTTCCAATGATGTGATATTTTATATATATTTTTCAGAATTCCAACTATAAAAATTTTGACAAATATTTTATACTCCCCTATTTAAAAAAGAATGATTTATTTTCTTTTTTAATCTATTTAAAAAAGAATGATCTTTTCTTTTTTTAATAATATTTTAATTTCAACTTTCCACTTGGCATATTTACGACCACAAGATTAAAGGATATTTTGGTACATTTGACACAACTTTAATTTATGACCACATAATTCAAAAATCTTTTTTATTTTCTTAAATTATGTATCAAATTAAAATAAATTATTCTTTTTTAAATGAAGAAAATAGTATTTATTTTCTCGTCGTACTAACATGAGAAAAGTTATATAGTTATCGCACTTTTACGTGGGAAAGGCAAGTTAGAATTCGCGTATTACCTCATTCTTTAATTTTAGTATTCCCTGTTGTTTAATTTGTTCAGTTTATTTTGCTATTTTATCATATTTTTCTTACAATTTTACTTTGATTACACTTTGTTGAAGCAAGTGTCTAAAGAAAATAATCTCTATACCTCACAAAGATAAAAATAAGATTTATATACATTTTACCCTCTTCAAACCCCACTTAGCTAGCGTTTGGTCATAGATTCCCAAATATTTTTGAGAAGTTATTTTTGGGTGAAGTTTCACTATATGTTTGACCATAGTATTTGGAAAATATATTTTACCTTTAAAAGTTCTCAAAATGTGGAATTTGACCTAAATACTAGTATTTTCTAGTATTTGGAAATTTAGATTATTTGTCAAAAATATTTGCTAAATAATGACAAATTATATTATCAAACACTATTTGTTAAATTTTTTCCCAAAAATTACTTGGAAAATCTATGGCCAAACGGGCCCTTATACTAGACTGGGTATGTTGTATGATTTGTCAGAGCGCACCTATAAACTGGATTCCACTCAATTTTCCCCACCATCACTGCTTTGGATCATAAATCTTGACCATGCATTATATGATCTGTGTCAACATTTTGGCCCATATGTTTTATTTTCCTTTCATTGCTTTTCCACCAAATGCTAATAATGATTAGAGTGACCTTTATCACTCTAATCCTTGCGTTTAACATGGACATAAACCCCTTTTGTCTGCTTGTCATTCCATTAGCGTCTATAGCTCCTCTGTCCCCTAGTAATTTTTTGTCACTTTATCTTCGATATTTATATTGGAATTCGATTAATTCAACTTCATACATTGCATGGTTTATTTATGCAGACGGCGTTTACAATATGATTTCCTTCAGTTTAATTTCAGGGATTCAAACCCGAACTCATTGATTAAGAATATAGAAGCTTCAACCATTCCATCATAATTCATGTTGGCCCTGCTATTACAATGTTACTTCATCTAAGGATCTACTACCATAGGCCCTTAAACTAATCTATTCTTGATTTATTATTTGATAATTCATACTTGAATTTTTTTTTAGTTTTACTCATTCAAATATCACTTATAAAACTTATTTTCTCTACGTTCCTAAAGTGATTTTCATCTGAGCATAACTTTGACTCAGTGAGCTTATATTGCATGTCTTTGGTAAGTTTTGAGATATGCAGCAGATTTATGTCGTACCCAAAACTAATGCCAACGTACAAATATAAGAAGCAATGTGAACAGAAAAAGCAAAAGTTGGCAGCACATTGTTTGGCTACAAAAACACAATTGTAACAGAGATTTCCCATGCGCTCTGTGTCTTCAATAAATGCACAGGCAAACCAGTAGCTACACTACTCAGCATAGCCTCTTGTACACATTGCTAATATAGTGTCTTTTCTCATTCTTGGTTATTTCTGCAAACATTGCCTAATAATCCAAACTTCTAACGATCTTTTATGTTGCTCGGACTCTTCGAAAATGTCGATGGGTCCATGTCTACTTCAAAAGGGGAGTACTTTTGGATGATCCGACACAGATGCGACAACATTTTTAAAGAGTACAACAACATATTCCACTATTATTATATGGTGAAAGATGACTAATGGTGAACATAAGATAAGAACTTTTGGTTATCTAAATCTTAGCTTCGTCTAACTTTAGTCCAATTTTAATAAGATGATCAAATCAAAATGTACATTTTTCTGTTAAAAGGCATCAAAGGACAGAGTTGTTGTTTTAACATTTATGGTGACTAAAGAAAGAAAGAACTATCTAAGGAGAAAATGGTCTTATTCTTCCTTAAAAATGACTCAAGTTGCCTAGGAAATACTGAATATAAAAGTGAAATCCTCTCAATCAGAACTATTGACTGCAAGTGTCATTATTTATACGTTCAATCCAGTGTGGACTAAACCTGAAACTAAACTAGTTGTAACAAATTAAACGTTATTTTCCTAAATGACTAAAGTAACACTTAATAATTTAATGCAAGGTTTTTTCAGCACAAAAGATATATATAACAAGTATGTACCCGGAAAAAAAAACAAAAAAAAAACAAGTAGGTATGGAATAAAAAATTAGAATTTAAGTTATATACACTCTAGTGTAAAAGAGTTCTTATATTTTCAGGTCAGATAAAGAATACTACTATCTTAAAATGTGAAATCTACGATCTCGACAAAAAAATTTAGCTACTATAACAAGTAAAGGTGTCTTAATAGTAAAAAATTTTCATATACCTAAGATGAATTAACTTAAAACTCAAAAAATACCCATGAATAGAGGATTTCAGTTCACACTGGCCTCAATTGGTACAATGGATAAGAGATAACTAATCTCGAGATTAATTTTGGAATGAGTTTATTTCATGTTTGGTTGAAATAAAATACATGGGATAATTCATTCCGTACTAAGTTATTCTGAAATTGTAGTGTTATTTTTATTTCATATTTAGAGTGGGATTACTAATTTTGGCATAATTAATCCCGAGATTATTAATCTCGAAATAACTTGTTCTCAACTGACCCCTTAAGGTACCCCACCAAATGATTCAACTCACCCAAAAATGCCGAAGTTTACGGAAAATTGTAGTTAAAGTAAGATTTTGTGCCATTTTAAAAAAATTTCTTAAATGAAAGGATTGGGCAAGGCAGACAGTTGAATGTCAAAAAGGACCACAAATGAGCAAAGAGTGGGGCATGACAGTTGAAATATTGGAGGGAAACCATGAAGAATCTGTGACCGTTGAATCCAAATCTCAATTCAAATTGAATATTTGCAAATAGAGATTTGGATAAGTGTGTTCTCTACTTTGGTATGAAAATGACATTTATGGTTGTAATATGAGGGGCAAACGATCGCCACTCTACCTTTCGGCGCCAAAAGAATATTAAATATGAATCTCCTTATGATAACGAAAACTCACTATCAAACAACTCGTCCTATTTAAGTACTGAAAGTTGGTCGATTCGGAAATGAATTGGTCATTTGAGTGATTAAGAGGATATTTGACTAAGCTGATAAGTTGAGCACATTTGTTAGACTTTATAATATAACTTACTATTAAACAACTCGTCCTATTTAAGTACTGAAAGTTGATTGATTCGAAAATGAATTGATCATTTGAGTGATTAAGAGGATATCTGACTAGACTGATAAGTTGATCAAATTTGTTAGACTTTATAATATAACTGAAATACATATTGCATATAATTAAATATACATACTTACTGCAGCGGAATTTAGTGTTACCTCTAGCCATGATGATCAAATGCAGAGAGTATGATTATTCCCGTAAACCTGAAACACCAAAAGGGAGAGAAAAAATAGTGAGAGTTTTCTAGACTGTATCTGGTGAAACTATAGTTGTCTGGTATGACGGAGACACAGGCATTTATAACCAGTCAATCCAGGAACCCCACAGTTAGTAGAAGTCTAATCCTTCCCATCAAAGGATAAGTGTCTTAAAAGTCTATCCTCATAGAATTTTCCCCAAATATTATCACCAAGTATAATTAATAAAATAAATATATATTTAATATGTGTAAATAAAAAATCAACTAGTAAATGTGTGGCCCACACTTAATGAAAATCTAGCATTCTCTCCCACTTGGGCCACATATTACTAGTCCAGGTGATAATGAATTAAAATTTCAATGAGTAAACAAAAAATAGTATCATGCAAGAATCATAGCGGTCCTATCCATTATGAATCGAGTGCTTCCTTCCATGCACAATTCTACCTTGTGACTTTAGTCAGAAAAATTATTTATCTAGCTTCCAATAAGCTTCCATCAACAACACTATGGATGTTGATCCTTACGGGTTCAACCTTATGTATCCCCACGAATACCGAATATGAAAACTAAATGCACAATAAAGATAATTTCATATGTGTTCACAACAGTCAACATAAATCAAGTAAACACACTTTGTAGGGCTAGCATCATACATACTCCCAACATGATCTATATACTGAAATGCTAGCAAGTTAAAGATCAATCACCAAATGAGATGTACGATGTATTTAACATAAATTTCATTTGTCCTCATTTTTGCTTAAGTATAAGCACTTTGTGCCAAGTGTTTTCTTGACTTCTCATCATTCTTCATGATGAAAACAAAATTAGGCCTTAACAATAAAGTCGAATATCAATAGTCCAAACCAAATAGTTTGTGTCATAAAACAATCTCATAACACACAAAAATTTTACTTTCAAGATAGATAGGTCTGAAACGGACTATCAAACGCTCATTTATAGACAACCACATCTGTAGAGATTAAAATCTGCAATAGTTCACTTTATTAGTCCTTAAAATAACTGTATGAGGAACTCCCAATAATCCACGAATCCTTCAAAAATTATGAAGATTCAATAATCTATCATAGTACTCACTATCCTTGTTAGATCACATGATCTTCATCTTTCTCTTCTTTGCTTCTTTAATTTAACATCAAATGTTTTGAAACACAAAGTGTTTTAGACCCTTTTGAAAGCAAATTGAGATATACATATTTGAAGAGGTCATTACTTAATGAGATAAAAGTATCTCTAACCATTAAAGATGGATATGAGGATATGATTCATGTGTATAATCTTTAAGTCCTTGTATCGCTTCTTCAAATATCCTTAATGAACTTGTTGGTCTGCTTATCCATATGCAGATTATACAAGTCTCGATATCCGAAAAGTCAAGAGTTTATAACTCTGTCTCTTTCTAACTTCTTTATTTTCTTAATGGAGATAAATCCAAATCTCCTATACATAGAAGACGCAGATACATTCAAATCACTAATCACTTTCCTTTATGCCAGTACCAATACACATGGCTAGGATCTTGCCTTTCAAATAGGATCTAATTCAAAATTTAAACAATATATCACCTAAATTTCCACCACTAAAATAACTTTATTTTCAAAATTTGATTATCAAAATTCATAGAGAAAAATTTATAAAATAGATTTTTCTAAAATCAAAACTGAAATCTCAAAGTTGGTGGAACTTGGAGTACTTTTTCAAGAATATAATTAAAAACTCAAGTTTTAAAAATAGCTTAAAAGATGCCAAAACTTTACTTTAAGGCAAGTCCTTTTTTCAAATTAGAGGCTCTCTTTATTTCTTTATGACTTTCTTAAGCTTACAAAATTATATTTGATATCTCCCATATAGATTGAGAAAATAAAGTTAATTCACCAAAATTAGAGAGACCATCTACTATAATTGATTTCCACATATAAAATTTGAAGATTGACATTTCGTTCCAAGTTATTACTTCTACATGTAATACCCCTTCTGTATGTCCATTTTCTGACAGAAGAAGCACCTTACAATTTTTCTGATGAAGGGCTTTCTGTATTCTTCTGCTTAAGATCATTCTTTCCCTTCTTATTAATGAAGGTGTTACTAGATAGAAAAAGAAACCAAACCAATATAAGTGGGATAAAGCTGTAAAAATATAAGATAAATGAACTTGATGCTAGTAGATTCCAGCATCACCTTTGGACAGAAGTTTGCAAACCTCATGGAATTTACTAACTCTAGAACTGAAACAATTTAAATACAAGAACCCTTCGAACTTTATTGTACCTTTGGGCGACTGGAAAAATTCATTACTGAAACAATTTAAATACAAGAACCCTTCGAACTTTACCGTACCTTTGGGCAACCGGAAAAATTTATTCTTAATATTTAAATGTTTCACTCTACCCCAATTAATTCCCTCATATTAATTGTACCTTTGGGCGACCAGCTAATTACCTAATGAATCAATTGCAATATTAACATCATATCCTTATAAGGTTGACATATCTTGACTGTCAAATTTAAGATGTGTTGGCTACTCTCAAATTTGTAGACATGTAACCTTTGGTATTAATGATTTATTTTTCAATGTCATACTCTATATGATCTTTTCAAAAATCTAATGCCTTATAATTCTAGGATGTGTTAACAATCCTAAAACCTTAGACTTAAGAAAATCTCATGACATTAATCCTTCGCTTCAATGTTACTTTCCGAATGAAACTCTTCACAATCTAATACCTTATGATCTTAGGATGCATTTGCGATTCCTAATGACAAACTTCTTAACATTTATCCACATGAAATTTTTCGAATTTAATACTTTATGGTCTTAGGATGCTTTGGCTACTCCTAAGAACTCATAAGATCTAAAAGTTTCTATGACATTAAATTATTCTTTAATTCTTAGTGTCATATTCCACATGAATCTTTTTCAATCTTAATACCTTATGATCTTTAGGATGCTTTGACTACTACTAATATCTCATAATACCTAAAAAATTCTCACGACACATTATCCTTCAATATATTTTGGTTAAATCTTAACAGCAACATCTAAATGGAGATTAAGAACTTTAATCAAAATAATACTTAAAATAATTGCACTCGCACAAATAAATATGCATGGCTGAAAGACCAAACAGTAATTGCTTCATTATATAAGAACACCAAATTTTTTAATTGGCTAGACAGCACCTTAAAATTGAGATAATATATCTCTCTCGTAATGGCCTAACAAAATTTTTCACATGGCCCCAACATTGAATAGCGCAATAACTTAAATTGATAACCTCTAGAAACAAAACTTGTCCCTTTTGATTTATAATATGGGATGTACAATACTGCATTACATAATTCCAAAATTAAATAATGAGAAAACATAACAGCTTGGTGGTGTTATAGATAGGCTCATTCAAGTTCTTAGCCAATGTAATTCTTTGTTCACAGTCAACTTAAGGAAGGATTGCTTCAAAACTTAAAAAAAATAAAATTATCATATGACTTTGGGGAAAAATATGTTGTCTTTATCGGATTTCTCCAGAAAAGATCAAAATAATTTGGAAAAGGCTTTAAAAGCACACTTTTACCTACTCGGCCTTCCTCTTTATTTATTGAGACGCCCAAAGTATATGATATTTGTGAACAAGAATTTCACAAAATAGACTCAAAATGGAATTTTAAATCCTCACGGTTTCAACAAAGAAACCTAAAATGAAACGTAATGAATCAAATTTAATTTAAATAAATAATGATTCAACTTGAACGTTGATAGGTTCCATACCCATTTAATGGAGAAGGAAAATAAAAATGAATAACAAAATACAAGTAACAAAACAAGTTGTGGGCAACAACACTTGTTTTTTGGTAGGTGACAATTTGTCAACTTGTATAAACTTGTTGTGGGTAGATTTGCAAATTGCTAAGTTGCACAACTTGCAACAAATCCAAACAAAATTTGCAAATTGTCAAGTTGCACAACTTGCAATCAATCCAAGCAAGATTTGCAAATTGTCAAGTTGCACAACTTGCAACAAATCCAAACATTTTGATTGGATGATATGTTGGCCATCTTTCCTATAAATAGGAGGCATCATTTCTTCATTTGGAACACACCCAAAAACAACAACTAAGAAGTAGTTGTGGAGAGCATCTCATAGAGAATGTGAGAAAATAATGTGTGAGGAAAAATAGAAAGTGTGAGCGGTATTATAGTGAGGTGAAAAAATCAAAAGAGGGTTATATCTTTTGAGTGTAGTGGTTTCTAGAGTATTTACTCGGACCTACAAAGTGTAAAATTTCTCATTATAGTGGATTATTTTGCTCCTCTTGGGCCGGTGATTTTTTCCCTTATTCAGAAGGGTTTCCACGTTAAAATATTTGTGTCCTTGTTATTTCTTTTTTGTTGATTACCGTATCATGATGCTACGTTGTTATTCCGTTCTTATTACCGCAAATATTATTTTTTTGGCGGAGTTTATCCCCAACAACTGGTATCAGAGCACAGGTTCTGCTTATTCAAGAAATTATTATTTTTTTGCGGTGGGTCGTACTATACTCGGAGAAATAAAAATTTCTGGAGTAAAGTATGAGGTAGCAAAATTTAACGGTGATAGAGGTTTCTCAACATGGCAGAGAAGGATAAGGGGTCTGCTCATCCAACAAGGATTATACAATGCACTAAGTGGCAAATTCAAAAATCCCGAATCCATGAAAATGGAGGATTGGGAAGAAATGGATGAAAAGGTTGCTAGTGCAACCAGGTTGTACTTAACAGATGATATGGTCAATAACATCATCGACGAAGATAGTGCATGTAGCATTTGGACAAAGTTAGAAAATCTATACATGTCCAAAACACTGACAAACAAATTGTACCTAAAGAAGCAATTGTACGCCCTACATATGGATGAAGGTACCGATTTTTTGTCACATTTAAATGTGCTCAACGGACTAATCACGCAGCTGGCTAACCTCGGGGTAAAGATCGAGGAGGAAGATAAAGTCATTGTGCTCTTAAACTCGTTGCCATCTTCTTATGATACTTTGGTAACAACCATCTTGCATGGCAAGGACTCTATTGAGCTGAAGGATGTAACTTCAGCTCTTCTACTTAATGAGAAGATGAGAAAAAAGCCTGAAAATCATGGTCATACTCTCATCTCAGAAAGTAGAGGCAGGATTCACCAAAGGCGTTCAAGTAACTATGGCAGATCCGAAAGTCGTGGAAAGTCCAAGGTCCGATCTAAATCAAGAGCCAGAAATTGCTACAATTACGATCAACCAGGTCATTTCAAAAGAAATTATCCAATTCTCAAAAAAGACAAAGGTGAAAGTAGTGTCCAGAAGAATGACGACAACACGGCTACCACAGTGCAAAACAATGATAATGTTGTTCTCTTCATAAACGATAAAAATGAGTGCATGCACTTGACAGGTCTAGAGTCGGAATGGGTGGTTGATACAACATCATCTTACCATGCTACACCTGTAAGGGATCTATTCTGCAGATATGTAGCAGGTGATTTTGGCACTGTAAAAATGGGTAACACAAGTTACTCAAAGACTGTGGGGATCGAAGACATTAGTATCAAGACTAATATGGGATGCACATTGATTTTGAAAGACGTACGTCATGTACCTGATTTGTGGTTGAACTTGATCTCAAAAATTGCTTTAGACCGAGATGGGTACGAGAACTAATTTACAAATAAAAAATGGAGACTCACCAAAGGAGCATTGGTGGTTGTAAAAGGAGTTGCTCGTGGTACGTTGTACAGGACAAATGCAGAAATATGCCGAGGTGAATTGAATGTGGCTCGAGAAGAGATTTCTGCTGATTTGTGGCACAAAAGAATAGGTCATATGAGCGAGAAAGGATTGCAGACTCTCACCAAGAATCACTCATCTCTTTTACCAAAGGTACTGTCACGCCCCGAACTCCCACGAGGCGTGATTGGCACCCGAAGCCGACAAGGCCCGAGAGAACCAATCTTTGCTTCTATTCATTCATATACATGTCATAGGAAACACTACTATCACATAGAAACATGAGGGGCTAAAATCGGAAAGCATAGAACATATGACGTATATACATATGAGAAACTTGGCCGTTGAGGCCATCAAGTCAAGATTTCATCTATCATTTTATACACATACACCCACATACGTCTACAAAAGCCTCTAACAGATGCATTGACCAAAACCAACTGAAAGTCGGGACAAGTCCCCGCTTTATACACAATGTACAATATCAAAGCATATGAACCACTGTGACTCGGAGAAGCCCCGAACTAACTGGAGCTCACCAATGAACCGCAAACAGCTGGCAACCTACTGTGGCGGCCTACTAGTACCTGCGCCTGCAGCAAGTAAGGTAAATTCCTCAAGAGGGGTCAGTACGAAATAAGTACTGAGTATGCAAGGCTCAGATGAAACTGTACAACACATGAATATTTCAATGAACTCAAAACATATGAATAATCAATGTGAATAAGTCACCATTTTGCATTTTGGAAACCATGTGGATTGCTTTCATTACTTTCATTACTTTCTTTACATTCAATGCTCACTTGTCATTACATATGTCACAATGTACCCGGGCCCCGACTGATCAGTGGGTCTTTTCATATCATATCATCGTGTTGGGATCGAGTCGAGCTAGGCTTATGCCCCTAGACTTGCCACCCATACATCAATGCATCTGTTAGAGGCTTTTGTAGACGTATATGGGTGTATGTGTATAAGATGATAGATGAAATCTTGACTTGATGGCCTCAACGGCCAAGTTTCTCATATGTATATACGTCATATGTTCTATGCTTTCCGATTTTAGCCCCTCATGTTTCTATGTGATAGTAGTGTTTCCTATGACATGTATATGAATGAATAGAAGCAAAGATTGGTTCTCTCGGGCCTTGTCGGCTTCGGGTGCCAATCACGCCTCGTGAGAGTTCGGGGCGTGACAAAAGTGGTATCAGAGCAGGTCGTTCTAAGGGTGTCTACAAAGCCGTGTCTGAGTAGAGTCTTGCTTATGGATGTGTTGCGCGCCACATCGATAAGCAGGAGGCTACGAGACATTTAGGAGTTGTTTCTTTTCTTCACTTCTAGATCGTGCAGTAGAGCCAAAGTTGTAGGTGGACACGTATGTACGTATTGACATTGATTTTCTTTTATATAGTCAAATGCTGAGTATCAAACAAGATAAGGGCAAAGGTGAGCAGGTTGATATGCCTGCCGAAGTAGAAATGAGTAAATCACCACTTGACCAAGTTAGTCAAGGTGAAGCTGACATGAAAGTTGTTATACGGGTCTCTTTTAGACAAAAGATAGAGAAGTATCCGCAGAACCATCTATAAATGCCACTGAACGGGATGTAAGAAATGTAGTGCATATGTTGACTCAGATAGTTGTTATATAATGTCATGGGCAAGCTGGCCCAATAACGAGTGATGATGGTGCGGCTAGGGCAGCTAGTCGCCGCATATAAGATTTTCTGAAAAATTAAACTCCCCTCCCATGTCCACCGAGTTGGATATGAATGAAGACCCACAGGACCTTCTAGATCACATTAAAAAGGGCTATAGATGTTATGCATGTGACAAGTGCATTGATGTACTTTCAGCTAGTTGGGAGGAATTTGAAACGATAATCTTTGACTAGTGTCTTCCATACGGGGTCCGAAAAGCTTATGCGGACCAACTGCTAAATCTTTGCTAACAGACTATGAGTATCAGAAAGTACAGTCTTCGATTTAAGTCGTTGGCTAGGTATGCCCCAAAAGTGATAACTGTGATGACCGATAGAGTGCATTAGTATATGGACAGATGGATTGTATTATTGTGAGCTTGAAAAGAGATATGGATATAGTCCAAAAATAGGTATTTTTGCACAAATAATGAAAGACCAGAGGCAACAGAAAAGGACACAACTATTTGAAGAAGGGTCACCAAAGAGGGCTAGACCTATGGGACAGTTCATGGCGTCCCAGGGAGAATTTAGGTCTCGGGTGTTCAGACCGCCTAGATCATTATTCCCTTAGTCGATAGTAAATGTTTTACCTCGATTCCAAGGGTTTAGAGACAATCGAATTGGCAAAGAAGTGAGATTCAGGATTCATTAAGGACAAGCACGTAGAAAGTATGAACCAACCGAAGTCTCTTTGTCAGCCGTGTTAGTGCTGCGGAAGTTATCATCTAGGTGAAATGTTGGGTAGGGACAAATGTTGTTATTGGTGTGATATGTCAAGCCATAAAATTAGGCTTATCCTGATGAAGCTGCAAGTACCGTATATGTATTGATTGACCCATATTCGATAATTGCATATGTTATTTCATTAATTATTAAAAATTCAAACGGGCACCAGAATTACTAGATATGTCATATGAGGTCTATACATTAGTCGGAGAATCTATTGAAGTTAAAAGAGTATATCATAAGTGCATAGTAATTGTTTGTGGTCATGAGACACCGGTTGATCTTATTGAGCTGGAAATAGTGGATTGTAATGTTATAACGGGATTGTGCCATAGTAGATTGCCGAACTAAGAAGTTATATTGTCGTTTTCCCCAAAAGAAGAATGTGGGGGCACTAAGAGGAAAAAAAAAAGTTGTTCCCCATAGTAAAGCAAGTAAAAGGGTACGCTAAGGGATACATATGTCACTTGGTAAGAGTGAAAGATACTGATGTGAAGCCACCAACTCTTCCATCAGTTCTGGTGGTAAACGAATTCCTCGATGTATGAGCTGGTATTACTGCAATGTCAGGTACTTAGCCTATGTTTTAATTCTTCATATAGTATGGCCCCGATAAAGTTAGAAAACATTGAAAGACGTGGTGAACGAGGGATTCATAAGACCTAATATGTTCCCTTGGGGTGCACCAGTGTTAATTGTACAAAAGAAAGACAGTACGTTGAGAATGTGTGTCGATTATCGGCAACTTAATAAGATGACAATTACGAATAAATATTCCCTCCCCAGAGGGGATGATTTGTTTGGTTAGTTATGGGGTTAGAAAACGAAATGGTGAAATGATGAAATGAATCACGGCGAAATGAAAAAAAAAAAAAAAAAAAAAGAATGATAATGATATACCCCAGACAACATTACAAACATGGTATGGTTATTATGAATTCCTAGTATGTCAATTGGGTTAGCGAATGCACCTGTAGTTGTTATGGGTTTAATGAATAGGGTGTTCAAGACACTTTTCAAGATGTGTGTGACCATATTCGGTGATGGTATTCAAAAAGAAAAAAAAATCACAAGAGGACCATGCATTGTATAGGATGAAGAGATGAAAGTTGTTACACAGAAGATAGAAATGGTGAACAATTGGTTAAGGCCTACGATGCTTATAGAGATCCATCGATTTCTTGGGTTGGTTGATCATTATATGAGAATTATAGAAGGATCTTCTTCTATCCCTACACCCTTAACAAAGCTTATACACAAGGCAATCAAGTTCCAGTAAAATGATGCATGTGAGAAAAGTGTCCAAGAGTATAAAGATAAAGTAACTTTCACACCAATTGTCAGTGCCTCCAAAGGCATAAGAATGTTATGCAATGTATGGTAATGCTTTCGGGGTTGGCCTCGGATGTATATTGATGTAGCATGGTAAATTAATAGCATATGCGTCACGACAATGACGGCCACATGAGAACACAAATTATTACCAAACACATGACCCTAAACTAGCGGCTGCGATATTTGCTTAAAGTTATGGTGTCACTATTTGTAATGGATTCGTATTGACATATACTGGTCATAAGAAAATGGAATATATTTCTACACCAACGGACTTAAGTCCGAGGTAGCGAAGGTGGCCTGAACTATTGAAAGATTAGGACATTGCTATCTTGTATCATTCAGGAAAAGTAGATGGGGTAGTTGATACATTAAGCTGCAAGGCAGTAGAGAGTATGAATGGCCAGCTCACAGAAAAGAAAGATATAGTCAGGAAATTTATATTAACGAGGCAATATGGGGTTTTGTTTCTTGAAACTCCAGATGAAAGAATTATAGTGTCAAATGTGATAGGATTTTCATTGATATTGGAGATAAAGGGAAAAGCAATATGTAAATTTCATTTTTAGTTCAATTGAAAAAAAATATATACAGCAAAGTCGACGAGAGTATTTGAGCAAACATAAGAGGGAGTACTTTAACACCAATGTAGATTGTGCGCATTGGGTATAGATGAGTTAAGAAAATGAATTACGACAGAAGAACATCGTTTACAGTATTTCATTCACTCGGAAGCAACCAAAATGTACCATGGTGTAGCAGAGAGGTCTTGGGAAGGATACTTGAGAAGCACATTGTAGAACTTGTAGTTCAAGGTCCACGCGGTCACTAATTGACAGTGTAGCATCAGAAGTTTGTATGGTTTATGCTATATTATCCTTCCAGTTTGGAAGTGGAACATGAATAATATGGATTTAATCACAGGGTTGTCTCATACACTGCGAAGGTTGATTCCATATCAGTGATAGTTAACAGACTTACCGAGTCAGTGTATTTCCAACCAGTTAAGACCACCGATACAGCTGAACATTATGCAACGTTGTATGTTACGGAGATAGTACGGTTACATGGGATTCCACTCACTACTATATCAAATATGAGAGCTTACTATGCAAGTCCTTTCAGTAAAGCATGGGTACACAGGTAGATGTAAGTGCGGCTTGTCATCCTCAGATGGATGGACAAATAGAATACATTATACGAACATTTGAAGATATGTCACGAGTTTGTACATTGGACTTTAAAGGTAGTTGGGATAAACATCTATGGTTTATTGAAATTGCTTACAATAAAAGGATCAAAAGGCACCTTACGAAGCTTTATGTAAAAAATAATAATATATATATAGATCATCAATTAGATGGGTTACAGCTGACGCAATTTGCTTCTCTCGGGTCAGATTTTGTTCATCAAGCTATAGAGAAAGTGAAGGTGATATAACAGCAGCTACAAATGGCCCAAAGTCAATAGAAATTATATGCCGACATGAGGAGAATGGAATTAAAGTGTACCATAGGTGATTAGGTATTGTTGACAGTGTGACCAATGAAAAGGAAAGAATAATGAGAATCGAAAAGAAAGGGAAATTGTCCAAAGATTTGGGCAAATTGCGTGTCTATTAGCACTAGTCCAGGAACTTTTCACAGTTCGTTCAGTATCTTATATGCGATGCTTTGAACGTGTATATGCAATTATCTTATATCGTTGCCAGTGGAAATGTAAAAATTACAGGGGATTTCACATGTGAAAAAGGTACTTATTGTTACTTATTGTTATGATAAATCGATAAGTGAAAGAATTAAGAGATGCGGGAGTAATTTCCGTAAAGGCCCTGTTGGAAAAGTTAGCACGTAGAAGGAGTCACAAGGGAGACCCATGAAATAATGAACTTTAAAGTATTTCTCATTGTTATGCACGGAAGAAAAAGATCAAGATACGGAAGTGGAGTCATAATAAGTAAGTCTTTACAAGTGATATATGTGTACATGATGATATGAAGAATTCACTTTGACTTAAGTTGTTACATTGAGACAATGTTACTAACATTCGAGGACGAATGTTTCTAAGGGGGGAAGAATGTAACACCCCGTACCTTCCCAACCCTACTTGATGATGTTGAATAATATTTGCTTAGGTGTCGAGAGATATAAGTATGTATTTGGCAATGCTAATTACGAGAAAATTTAAATTTGGCCACGCACATGCGAGTAGACCTTCGTAGGAGGTGTTTCGTGCTTTCGTGGAGCATTTGGGTAATACCCCGTACACATTCTAACCTCATTTGGTGACTTGGAGTCATGGTTACTTGATGATTAAGATCACTAAGTAAGTATTTTGTAGTGTTTCCTATGACATGTATATGAATGAATAGAAGCAAAGATTGGTTCTCTCGGGCCTTGTCGGCTTCGGGTTCCAATCACGCCTCGTGGGAGTTCGGGGCGTGACAGGTACGATGACAAAACCATGTGACTACTGTTTGTTTGGTAAGCAACACAAAGTTTCATTTCAGACATCGTCTGGAAGAAAGTTGAATATACTTGATTTGGTATATTCGAATGTTTGTGGTCCAATGGAGGTAGAATCGATGGGCGGTAACAAATATTTTATTACTTTTATTGATGATGCTTCACGAAAATTGTGGGTTTATATCTTGAAAACCAAAAATCAGGTGTTTCAAATATTCCAGAAGTTTCATGCTCTGGTGGAAAAAGAGACAAGTCGAAAGCTAAAACGTCTCTACACAGGTGAGTACACTTCAAGGGAATTTGAAGGGTACTGTTCAAGTCATGGGATTAGACATGAGAAAATAGTTCCTGAAACCCCACAACACAATGGTGTAGCTGAGCGGATGAATCACACTATTGTCGAGAAGGTGAGAAGCATGCTCAGAATGGCTAAACTGCTTAAGTCATTTTGGGGTGAAGTAGTTCAGACGGCCTGTTACCTGATCAATCGTAGTCCATTAGTTCCATTGGAGTTTGATATTCTAGAGAGAGTTTGGACCAATAAAGAGGTGTCCTACTCACATTTGAAGGTGTTCGATTGCAGAGCTTTTGCACATATACCGAAGGAGCAGAGAACAAAGTTGGATGATAAATCAGTTCCCTGCATATTCATTGGATTTGAAGATGAAGAGTTCGGATACAGATTGTAGGATCTTGTAAAGAAGAAGGTCATCAGAAGCAGAGATGTTGTATTTCGAGAAAGTGGAGTTGGAACTGTTGATGATCTGTTAGAGAAGGCCAAGAAACGGAATGGTATAGTCCCTAACCTTATTACCATTCATTCTACTTCTAGCCATCCAAGAAGTGCAGAAAGTACAATTGATGAGGTTGCCAAGAAGGGGGAGCAACCTGATGAGATTGTAGAGCAGGGGGAGCAACTTGGTGATTATACTGAGTAAGTGGAGTACCCTAATCAAGAAAATCAATCTCAACCTCTGAGGAGATCAGAAAGGCAAAGGGTAGAGTCATCCAAGTACCCTTCCTCAAAGTATGTCCTTATCAATGATGAGGGGGAGCCAGAAAGTCTTAAGAAGGTGTTGTCCCATCCAGAAAAGAACCAGTGGATGAAAGTCATGCAAGAAAAGATGGAATCTGTACAGAAAAATGGCATGTACAAGCTGGTTGAATTTCCAAAAAATAAAAGATCGCTTAAGTGCAAGTGGGTCTTTAAATTCAAGAAAGATGAAAATGGCAAACTGATCAGATACAAAGCTCGATTGGTGGTAAAAGGCTTCGAACAGAAGAAAGGTATTGATTTTGATGAAATTTTTTCACCTGTTGTCAAAATGACTTCTATTCGAACTATTTTGAGCTTAACAGCTAGCCTGGATATTGAGGTGGAGCAGTTAGATGTGAAAACTGCATTTTTTCACGGAGATTTGAAAGAGAAAATTTATATGGAGCAGCTAGAAGGATTTGAAGTAGCTGAAAAGAAACACATAGTGTGTAAACTGAATAAGAGTCTTTTTGGGTTGAAGCAGGCACCGAGGCAGTGGTACAAAAAGTTTGACTCAAACTTACATAAAGACCTATTCTGATCCATGTGTATACCTTAAAAGATTTTCTGACAACATCTTTATTATTTTATTGTTGTATGTGGATGGCATACTAATTGTAGGACAGGACAAGGAGTTGATTGTCAAGTTGAAGGGAGATTTGTCCAAGTCATTTGATATGAAGGACTTGGGCCCAGTACAACAAATTCTGGGGATGAAGATTGTTCGAGAACGAGTAAGCAGAAAGTTGTGGCTATCTCAAATATGTACTCGAACGCTTCAACATGAAGAGTGCTAAAGCCGTTAGCACACCTATTGCGGGTCATCCAAAAGTTAAGCAAGAAGATGTGTCCTACAACAAAGGAGGAGAAAGGGAATATGGCAAAAATTTCTTATTCTTCAGAGGTCGGGAGTTTGATGTAAGCAATGGTGTATACCAGACCAGATATTGCTCATGCAGTTGGTGTTGTTAGTAGGTTCCTTGAAAATCCTGAAAAAGAACACTAGGAAGCAATCAAGTGGATACTTAGGTACCTTTCCTCTGGAGACTGTTTGTGTTTTGGAGGATCTGAACCAATCTTGAAGGGCTATACCGATGCTGATATGGCAGGTGACCTTGATAATTGAAAATCCACTACTGGATATTTGTTTGTCTTTTCAGGGGGAGCTATATCATGGCAGTCGAGGTTGCAAAAGTGTATTGCACTATCTACAACTGAAGCGGAGTATATTGCAGCTACTGAAGCTGGCAAGGAGATGGTATGGCTGAAACAGTTCCTTCAAGAGCTTGGCTTGCATCAGAAGGAGTATGTCGTTTATGGTGACAGTCAAAGTGCAATAGACTTGAGCAAGAACTCCATGTATCATGCAAGGACGAAACATATAGACGTGAGATATCACTGGATTCGAAAAAATCTAGAGGACGGATCTATGCAGGTCAAGAAAGTCCCTACAAGTGAGAATCCTTCAAATATGCTGATCAAGATGGTGCCAAGAGACAAGTTCGAGTTATGCAAGGAACTTGTCGGCATGCACTCAAACTAGAAGTCCGGTGCTAGCTCCTTCCGGTTAATGGGTCTGGAGGGGGAGATTGATAGGGTCCATACCCATTTAATGAAAAAAGAAAATAAAAATGAATAACAAAATACAAGTAGTAAAACAAGTTGTGGGCAACAACACTTAATTTTTTGGTAGGTGACAATTTGTCAACTTGTATAAACTTATTGTGGGTAGATTTGCAAATTGTCAAGTTGCACAACTTGAAACAAATCCAAGAATTTTGATTGGATGATATGTTGGTCATCTTTCCTATAAATAAGAGGCATCATTTCCTCATTTGGAACACACCCAAAAACAATAATTAAGAAGTAGTTGTGGAGAGCATCTCATAGAGAGTGTGAGAAGATGGTGTGTGAGGAAAAATAGAAAGCGTGAGCGGTATTATAGTGAGGAGGAAAAATCAAAAGAGGGTTATTTCTTTTGAGTGTAGTGGTTTCTAGAGTATTTACTCGGACCTACAAATTGTAAAATTTCTCATTATAGTGGATTATTTTGCTCCTCTCGGGCCCGTGATTTTTTCCCTTATTCAGAAGGGTTTCCACGTTAAAATATTTGTGTTCTTGTTATTTCTTTTTTGTTGATTATCGTATTACAGTGCTACGTTATTATTCTGCTGTTATTACCGTAAATATTATTTCTATGGCGGGATTTATCCCCAACAATCGTAACAACTTAAAGGAATATAATTTAAGGTAACCACATCCACATATTACATTCTTATCTTAAATGTTACTACTAATTACTTATTTATAGAATCACCTTCAATACCTAAAAATATTTTTTAGCACTTGATAGTTATCAATATTTTTAATCAATAACTCAGACACTCTTAAGTAATCTGTGGCTTTAGACTGGGGCAAAGGAACATGGAAAGTCATTTTCTAATAATTAGACCTGTGTCCTTTTCACTTTAAAAAAAGGCCGTCCCACTTTGTTTTGTAGAACATATAATAAATATAGTAGTTCGTTATAAAACATGGAATATTTGTTTTGTAATCTAATGGCATCTTAAGAAATTGTCTTAAATGACATATATTTTTTACTCTAATAATGACAATTGTTTTTCTTCTTCAAACAGGCCAGGTCACATAGATAGTGGACGCTATTTTGGGGCTTTGTCCCTGGCTCAAATCGACAGAAAAATCAAGAATAACACTCATTTTAATACGACGTCATTTACCCCTGAGGATTGATTGAGTTGGTCAGGTAAGTCAATATTTACATAAAAGATCCTGGATCGATTTCCTTTATCAATAGTCTCTTTAGTCAGAACTCGTCGTACCAATTTTATTTAATGCGATTTACATTTGTTGTGCAATTACACAAGAGCAGATTTATTTGATGCGCATCTAATGTATGCGGCCAGGGGCGGAGCTAGAGTAGTACACGGAGGTTCTGTCGAACCAAATAGCTTTTACGTAGATCCCGTATTTGTATTAGAAAATTCAGGACATATATAAATATTAACTCACGAACCCCCTTGACGAAAATAAATTAATGGTCCATTAGTAATGAAGTGGGTGGCAAGATTTTGCGCGTCTAGATTGTGGGTTCGATCCCCAAATTTTAAATTCTGACTCCGCCTCAGCATGCATGTTCAGATTTTCTTGCGGGCTTCAAAAAATAATAAAACGTGACACAATTTCAAAATGAATAAAGAATTGGCTCAATTTTTATGGTGAATAAATCAAGTAAATAATAACCGTAATAAAAAAAAGAAAAGACTTATTTCAATTTTGATTGTGCATAGTTTACGTAAATAAAAAGATAAACTTTTAATCGAACCGGATATGACACAAAATCAGGTAAATTTATTATAATCAAGCAATTTAATAAATTACAAATTTTAACATCTAATTAAAAAAAACTTAACAAATAATTTTTGAGTAATAAAAGGCGGGTTGTGTGCGTGACTGGATCCACTAAAAGAAAAGGCGGCAAAGAAACGCCGGCTTATGAAAACGACGGAGCCGTATACGCAGCCGGCTTATGAAAACGACGGAGCCGTATACGTAGCAGCTAATAACGCCAACTTTCAAATTACTGCCACGTCGGCATATCGTCAAAAGTTCAGATCCTTTGATCACTTGTGGAAGCAACTCTACTATTGAAAGATTTTAATTTATATTTTTGTAATGAAAAAAGTACTTTTTTTTTTTTTTTTTTTTTGATTTTTCAAACATGGTTCGATATCTATATTGAATTCTAATTAATTCAGACTTGTGATGTGGAAGTTCATTCAAGAGAATCGTTATCTATCAATGATTTTTTCAGATCTAGAGCTAGACCCGAAGCTTTGATTAAAGTAAGAACAACTTCATCCACTGCACTACCTCCTTTAATGATAAAAAGAAAATATAAATGTTTTCAATTTGTATGATTAAATTTTCAAAAATTATTTATTTTTAAAAAGTGTTTTTGTTAGAAATTTTTTTCGAGAAAGTCTAGAGAGTAGCATAATGTTTGATTAATCTATTTAAGATATATTTTTATTTATATTAGAAGAGGAATTTATGCTTGATCAAAGTGCTAAAAAAATATTAAATTAGAAGTATCCAACAATATCCTATTAAGGAGGGGACTATAGTATCCACTATCCAATGATATCCTTTTAGTGTCACAAAAAGTGTAGTTGCTTCCTTAATTTGCTAAACTTGTGACTTAATTGGCCTCCATAACTAATACGCTTTTTTAGTTGCTTCTCTTGATGATAAATGACTTAAATAGTGTTTGAATTAGCTTTTTAGAAATAGCTTATAAGTTAAAATTTAAATTATTTTAAAAAATGATTATTTATTCATGTTTCCTCTTAGCATTAATTATTTATTTTTAAACTATTTTTATGATTTAATATTAAATGTTAATTAATATAAATATGATGATAAAATTTTCATATCAGTTACTCCTATTTTAAGAAATATGTAATATTTAAAGTGGATAAGTTAAAATAAACGAAAGATTCACAAAAATTATTTGACTAATTGACTTTGAAAGTGAAGTCACGGGAAAAATTCTTCCAAAATTAATAACGCTAATGTCATTCCTTGGAAGTTTCTTTTGTCTGCGTTAACTATTTACGTTCACAGCTCAAGTTGTAATTATGTGTTTTAACAAATAATTGTTAAACACATGTATTATATTTGAGATACTCCTAATACAAATTAGACAGTGAGATTATGCACAATATAATTTTCTGATTAAATATTCAAGTGATTATTGTTAGACTAATGTGACACCAACGACGTGACACCACCATTTGCTTAACATACTCCGTTCATCCACTTTTACTTATTCATATTTAAAGCTATATATTTTTTATATATTTAATTACTAAAAAATACGTATTGCTTTATAGCATTCCCCCTCGAATTAGATAAAAAGATTTTTATTATGTTTCTTATCCAGAATTTAGTAGAGATAATGTCGAAATTATTTGTAGAAAGAATGATTTCTATTTTATTTAGAGGTATAGCACTAATACTAATTCTGATCTTCTAATCACTTAAAATGAACAAGGTATCATATAAATGAGAGAATATATTCGTCGTTTACATCATACTAAACAATTTAATTAAAAATTTGCAAATCAACAATACTATACGCATCACTAACTATAAAGACATGATAAATATTTATTTGGAACGCACGTCTATTATTAGGGGTGTCAAAATAAGCCCAAATTGAGTTGACCCGCCTAATCCGCCCAAAATTTAATGGGCTGGGTTCAAGATAATTTGCTATTGGGTAAATCTCAACCCATTAAGTCTCAACCCATTTTTAAATTGGGTTCAACTGAGCCCAATTCAATCTTCATTTCAACCCGTTTAATAGACAAATGATTTTTTTAATGAAAGTAGGGAAAATAAGTGACAATGTGTCGTATACCAATCTCAAATTCACCCACCTCACCTCACCCCAAACCCACCACACCCCCACCTCATTTTTCTAAATTAAATTATTTTTAATTTTTAAAAAGCTTTTTTAAAAAATAATTTCTTGCCCCATCCCCCACTATCCTACCCACCCACCCCTACCTCCAACAACAAAATTTATTTATTTATTGAAAAAAAAATTAAAATCTTTTCTTAACCCACGGTCCAACCCCACCCCTCCCCCTCCGCCGCACCCTACCCCTCCCAAAAAATATTAATTTTTTAAAAAATAATATTTTCTTAAAGAAAAATTAAATTTCTTTTTTTAAAAAAAAAATTCTTACCCCCTACCGCACCCCCCCTGCGGCATACACCCTTCCCAAAAAAAAATTTAAAATAAAAAAATAAATTCTTACCCCACCCCTATATCCCCCTAACCCCTTTGCACCCCCACACCCCCTGCGCCCTCTCATATGGCATACCCCCTCTCCAAAAAAAATAATTTTTTTTTTAAAAAAGTAAATTTCTTTTTTTAAAAAAAAAATTCTTACCTCAATCCCTATATTCCCGACCCCCTACCCCTTCCCACAACCCCCTCCCCACGACATACCCCCTCCACAAATTTATTTTTAAAAGAAAAAAAAATCTTACTCCAACCCCTATATCCCTTAACCCCTTTGCACCCCCCATACCCCCACCCCTGCACCCCCACCCCCATACGACATACCCCCTCCCCCAAAAGGTAAATTTCTTTTTATAAAAAAAAATTTCTTATCCCAACCCCCATATTCCCCTCACCTCCGCAATCCCCCACCCTCATACGACATACCCTCTCCCCAAAATTTTTTATTTTTATTTTTTTTAAAAAAATGCTTACCCCAACCCCCATATCCCCGCTAACCCCTTTGCACCCCCACATCCCCCTCCCCTCCCCCCCAATACGACATACCCCCTCCCCAAAATAAATTAATTTTTTTTTTAAAAAAAGTTTCTTACCTCAATCAAACCCCCACCCCCCACCCCCTCTCCACCCCCACCCCTACCCTAGACTCCTCCAAAAAAAATTTATTTTTTTAAAAAAATTCTTACCCCAACCCCTCCCCCCCTCAAAAAAAAAAAATCTTACCCCACTCCCTACCTAACCCCACTCAAATTTATTTTTTGAGTTGGTATTCAAATTGTGATTACAAGGGGTAAATATTAATATGTTAATATTCTTTAGACTAAGCGGGTCAAATTGGACGGGTCAAGACCCAACCCAATTTTTAACCCATTTCAACCCAAAGTAAATTTGGACGGATCATGACCCAACCCAATATCTAATTCAACCCATTTAATATCTTCAATTTCAACCCAACCCGCCCATTTGACACCCCTAGCTATTACATATATAAAATTAGTGTAAACAGACTATTCAATATTTGTTTCTATCTTTTCCAGCTAGTGTTATAAAAGAGTAAGGTTTTAACAAAAGAAAGATAAATATACTGAGAAATACTTTTAAAAGGATTTATTTTTGTCTTTAAATATTTTTAAAAATATATATTAATTCTAAGAAATTAATAATTAATTCACGCGAAAGCATGAAAATTGGAATTACTAGCCATTATGGTAATTATATTTTTTTGACAAAATTGATTGCTTGTGGTGTGCAATTATTGTTGAAAAGTCTCACATTAATTGTGGGAGAGAGTTTGATATTCTTATTTCGCCTTTGTGTAATTTTCAAACTCATAAACTAGTTTTTAAAGATGAAATAAATATGATATCTCTTAAAGTTTATATTTTTTAATAAAAATATTCAAAATATATTCCTGACCTATTAATTGTGTTTAAATCTTCTTAATTAAACTTAAATTTGAAGAGAAAATGCTTGCACAATAGAAATTGGCAATTTATGATATTTGTTGTGGTGTATCTTTCCAGCAAAATCAAGAGATCTGTGTGCAGGCAAATCTTGTCATGAGCTCACTAAGTTGCAGGCTTTATACATATGCAACATTCTGAACATTTCCACTATTTCCTACACTATTTCCCTATTTCAAGGATTGTAAATTCTCTCTCCTAGTTTAATTTGTATGTATATCATTCAAATAATTAAAATGCTGTCTCTGCAAATCAATGCTAAATAATCTATTTTATATTATTATTTGATTAAAAATAAATTAAAACCTTTACATAGTAATGATGGTGATAAAGATTTATAATGATTGATAATAATGGTGGTGAAATTATGAGTGTGGAGTTGATTAGTGTTGTAAGGATTAGAGTGATGGTGGCAATTTTATAGAGGTGGTGGTGATTATGATAGTGAAGTTGGGGATGTTAGTAGCTGATAGTGTCATGGTGGTGATTAAGAATGTGCCATCGTTGGTGTCGTGCTAGTTGTGCTGGTAGAGATGTTTGATGATTGGGATTGACCATATTAATGATAATAACTGATAAAAATGACGGAGATTGTGATTGATATATTAGGTGTGATAACGACGTACAATAATTATTGATAGCGATAGTAATCGCCAATGGTGATAATGATGACAAAGGTGATTAGTGGTGCCTAGTGATTGATAATGGTAATGGTGGTTAGTGATAGTTATTGATGTTTTGAATAAAGTGATAGTAAAAGTTATCCGTACAAAAATATCTCCTAATGAAATTAAGACTTTATTTAAGATCCTAATGACTAAGGGCCCGTTTGGGATTGCTGGTAAAAAACTGTTTATTTGAGAAGTACTTTTTTAAAATAGCTTTTCAGAAAAGTGCTTTTGAAAAAAAATAATTTGTGTTTGGTAAATTCATTTGAAAAGTGCTTTTGATAAACAAATTGTGTTTGGATAATCTTTTTCAAAAAGTGCTTTTGAGAGACAAATGACCAAAAAGGACATGTATGAATAAACTTTTACTATTAAAATCATTTTATAGAGAAAATTTATTTTAAATATCTATTATAATATTTTTAATTAAAATTTTATTTTTATTTAACTAAAATCATCAATGATATTTTTAATTCTATTTTAAAAAAATGAGTCAAAAATAAAATAATAATATATAAATTATAGAATGAAATAAAGAATTATGATGTAAATATAAAATATGAAATTTTAAAATATAACTTTAATCAAACTTATAAGATATGTTAATTAATTAATAAGAGATATTTTGATATATATATATATGTGTGTGTGTGTGTGATAGAGATTTTTTTGTCATGAAAAAAATAATTTTCTGTTTCTGCTTCTGTTTTTTTTGAAAAGCAGAAATTTTCTTCTTCTTCCCAACAACAGAAAAACTGCTTCTGCTTCTTTTTAAAAGTATTTTTGCAAGTTTAGCAAACACCCTTCTTTTTTTTTTTAAAAGTTCTTTTTTTGAGAAAAAAACAATCCCAAACAGGCTCTAAGACCTATTCAAACCAAATAAATTATGGGAGATTATTTGTGAGAGAATTTAATTATGAATATAGTAGTTATTTCATTTTCTAACCTGTATAAAAAATATATAGATTCACTTATAACTAATAAGATATTAGTTATGTGAATTCTAAATTGAAAATCAAACATCTTATCAGTTTTATGCATAAATAATTTGACTCCAAACTAATTATCAAGTATGTTATTACTTATATAAGATTTAATATCTACGTAATTTACCTTCGAATAAGCTATTAATTGAGTTCATATACCCAAAATTTAAATATTAAGATCTCTAATAAGTGCAAACAAATAAGGTCAGGAGATGGATCACCTTAATTACAATTAATATTTCATCCACTTTAAAATAATAGGTTTTTGTTGATTTGACACTCTCCTTAAGAAAATATTTATTAGAGATTTATTTTATCAAATTAGCCTTATTATATATGCTTTGAAAATATAAATTTAAGTATATACACTTTGTGTAGTCATTTAATGATAAGGATAGTATTAAAAAACATAATAAAATTCTCTTAATTTCATAAATAAAATAAATTTTTTTAGAAAACGGGCCAACTTTTTTTAAATGGATGAAGTATTGCAAAATAAAGGTCTGTTTGGAGTTATTGTTAGAAAACTGTTTATTTGAGAAACACTTTTATAAAATGACTTTTCAAAAAATGCTTTTGCAAATATTCAATTTGTGTTTGGTTAATTCAAAAGTGTTTTTAATAAACAGATTGTGTTTGACTAATTTTTTTTAAAAAATGCTTATGAAAGACAAACTACAAAAAGGACATGCGTTAATAGATATTTACTATTAATATTATTTTATAGAGAGAAATTATTTTAAATATATATTATAATATTTTTAATTAAATTTTAATTTTTATTTAATTAAAAAGTATATATATTATGTCATTTATTGTCACTAATAATAAAAAAATAAAGAATTATATGTTCATTTATCATCATCATCAATTATGTTTTTGATTTTTTTTAAAAAAAATGAGTGAGTAGCAAAATAATAATAATATATAAATCGTAAAATAAAATAAAAAATTTATGATATAAAAATAAAGAATAAAATTTTAAAATAAAAATTTAATCAAACTTATAATATATGTTAATTAATTAATTAATTAATAAGGAATATATTGATATATATATATAAGTGATAGAGATATTTTTAGACTGAAAAAAGTAAATTTTTGCTTATGTTTCTGCTTAGCAGAAAGCAGAAGAACTCCTTCTGCTTCAATTTAAAAGTAATTTTATGAGTAATTCAAACACCCTATCTTTTTTTTAAAAAAAAAATACTTTTAACTTCCGAATAGCAATTTATAATGAGCCCTAAGTGAGAATATACTATTTAATTCATGCAAAGCACGAAGTAGAACAAGGAAGTAGTGGACGACGACAATCTGTGTGCTGTCACCCTATTCTCAAATCACAAAGCCCCCAACACGTTCTCATTACATTACAATAATCTTTGAATATTTAACTCAACTAATCATTCATTAACTACTTATTAATTACTTTAATTAATACTCCCATAATTCTCTGGAAAAATACTTTTCTTAAAAATAAAAAGGAAAAAAAAAAAACGTAAAAGGTACACCATGTCTTCCACTTCCCTATTCCCCCTTCCTTTATTTTTACTTGTCACATTTTGCTTTATAAAAATTAATTTAATTAAATTAAAAATAATTAATTTAATATATTAAATTTTAAATTTAGATATTAAAAAATTATATGAAAAATTCTATAAGTAGCCATCCTTCTTATATTAATATAATTAAAAAAATATATCTTAAAATATTAATTAAATTTCATGACCTTTGACTCTCAAGAAGCATAACATGACAAACCATCCAAAGGTGTGACCTAGTAATTTAATGAAGTAAGGTTGAGCACCATGAGGTCTCAAATTCAATTTCTAACAGAGACAAATACTAAGTAATTTCTTCCTATATATTTTAGTCTTGGACGACAGAGCTACCTGTACCTGTTGTTGCTGGTGGGAGGAAAAATTAAATTATAATAATCTCTGATGTTTTACACAACTAATCATTCATTAACACATTAATTACTTTAATTAATACTCCCATAATTATCTGTAAATATTTTTTTCCTAAAATAAAAAGGAAAAGAAAACGTACAAAGTACGACTATAGTCTTCCACTTCCCCATTACGTAGGGCCCCACCACTACTCTCACGTGGCAGACGTGCTTTGTGCACCGGGCCCCAATTCGGCGCGCACTTATCTTTCAATCTTACCTGGCAATCGCGTGTAATTCAATCGCCGACAATGCAAGTGTGGAATAAAACATAAAATCGAAAGGCATTGTTTGGTAAGAAGAAAATTAAAATAACTTTTTTTTGAAAATAAGTGGGATAAATTTCACAAAAAGTAAGTTAACTATTATTTTTTTTACAAAATTTATTTAATTATTTTTTCTAATAAAAAATAATTTAACATTAGGTAAACTAACACAAAAATTAAATTGATCGAAAAATGAACTTTTTCAATCAACCCAATATTTTTCACTCTTTTTATTTTAAAATCTAATAAATAAATTTTAAAAAACATCCAACTCGACCCGCCCCCATTTGAAATCCATTTAAGAAGACGAATATCTATTTTAATTGTTAATGTCATAATTAGAGTATACGCAGATATTTTAAAATAATGTACGGTAATTCTTTTAGCACCAACTTAATCAGAGTTAGCGTTCACCGATTATACATCTACTTTGAACTACAATTTAGAAGAGATGTGATGATTATGATTGATAAACACGAAACTACTTAAATAGTAAGCATGTCTGTTTCATAATTATTCTTTTCTTACATAATATTTTAAACGTAAATTGTGAAGGATCATAAAATTTAAACAAACAACAAAAAATGTGCATCGATAAAAAAAATAAAAATAAACACAAAATATTGTGCAATAATAATATATGTCATTTATAAAAGATGAGACATTTTAGAGAAACAACACTATTTTTTCTTTTCCGACATACAATGGCGGAACCACAATTTTCCCTAAGGGGTTCAGAAGTAAACATACGAACTAGCCGAAGGGGGTTCAACATCTTCTATATATACATAAAAAATAATTTTAATCATGTATAAATAGTATAACTTTCCTTCGAAGGGGGTTCGAATAAACCTCCTGGATGAAAGGTGGCTCCGCCCCTGCCGACATAACTTGTATGTAGTCAAGCATTATTCTTTCTGTGTTTTTCTTCTTTGGAAATACTGATCCTTTTATTCTTTTTAATATATTTTTCAAACGGATGATTGGGTGTCTTTTAAAATATATTTATTAGATATAAAAATAAAGAAGAGTGAAAAATAGTGAATTGATCGGAAAAATACATATTCGACCAATGTGATTTTTGTGTTAGTTTATCTAAAGGTAAATTATTTTTGTAATAGAAAAAATAGTTAAATTACTTCTGTGAAAAGGTGACAGTTAACTTACAATCTGTGAAATTTATCCAAATAAGTGTGTTTCTTAAAATGTCAATATAAAACTTAATTTTCCTATTTTATTAGAAAAATAATTTAGTCATTTTTAAGAAATTTATTTTTATTGTAAAAATATTCTCTATGTTTTCTTTTACATGTCAAATTTAAACTTGACATGCTCGTTAAAAAAAATAGTGATTGACATGTTATTTACCATCATACTCCTAATAATTGATGTTAAATTTTGAAAAATAACTTTGGAATAAATTGTTAAACAGAGGGAGTATTAAATTAATCACTTTAAATTTAACCACTATTATGTTATTTAATACTAAAAATAGAAATATAATAAAATTTTATTGATTTCATAAATTTGACAATTAATTTGAATCAACTATTTTGTTATAAAGGTCAAATGAAATTAATTGAAGGAAATAAAAATCAAATTCTATTTTTAAAATTGTGTACAAATAAAAGTGAATAGAAAAAAGTATTTTTACAAAAATTATTATTTTTCTAAAAACGAAAGTTTTCAAAAGATATCCCCCCCCTTCCCCTCGTCCTCCCAAACGCACCCTAAAACACCTCGGATTTTCAATTGATAACCCCACCCACACATTATCTGTCTCTCAAATTGATAGTTAACTTACAATGAAATTTATCCAAATAAATGTGTTTCTTAAAACGTCAATATAAAACCTAATAAATTGTGATTGACATGTTATTTACCATCATACTCCTAATAATTGATATTAAATTTTGAAAAATAACTTTGGAATAAATTGTTAAACAGAGGGAGTATTAAATTAATCTTAATAATATTGCATTATAACTTTAAATTTGACCACTAATATGTTATTTAATACTAAAGATAGAAATAAAAAATATAATAAAATTTTATTGATTTCATAAATTTGACAATTAATTTGAATCAACTATTTTGTTATAAAGGTCAAATGAAATTAATTGGAGGAAATAAAAATCAAATTCTATTTTTAAAATTATGTACAAATAAAAGTGAATAGAAAAAAGTATTTTTACAAACATTATCATTTTTCAAAAAACAAAAATTTTCAAAAAATATTCTCCCCCCTCCTGCCAAACGCACCCTAAAACACCTCGGATTTTCAATTTATAACCCCACACATTATCTGTCTCAAATTTATATAATTCCCAACTGTCTCCACCACTGTCTCCTCTCTCTTTCCACCATTATAATTCAACTCTCTAGCTCCAAAAATTTCATTTTCACAGCTTTTTTCTATGGGTGAAGAGTTTTCGGAGTGTGAGTTTTGGCTACCACCTCAGTTTCTCAACGACGATGACATTTTCATGGGGTTTAAGGGTAACAGTAAAGGAGAGGGAAATGAAAGGAAGAGGTACTTTGGGTGTGATTTTCAGAGCGAGTTTGCTTATGGGTTTAACATGTTTGGTCCAAAATCTGATTTGGGTTCCCCGGTGGAGTCAGTTGTTGGTTCTTCGGAGACGGAGAGTGATGAAGAAGAGTTTTTCACTGAGTTGACTCGACAAATGGCTCACTCCACTCTTGAAAATCACAAGGTATGAAACTTTTTTGTTTTTGTTGTTCATTTTATTTTGTAGTGCCTCTGGTCCTTCTCCGAAACCCGTGATAGCAGGAATAGCAGGAGCTTTAGTGTATCGGGCTTCTGCGTTTGATTTTGGGGATTTTTTTGTTTTTGGTCTCTTTATGTTCATTTCATTTTGTCATTTTTATTGTTCTTGTTATTCATTTCATTTTGTAGACCATCCGGTCCTTCTTCGAACCCCGTGCATAGCGGGGACTTTAGTCTACCGGCTGCTCAGGTTTTGGGGATTTTCTTGTTTTTGTTTTTCTTGTTATTCATTTTATTTTCCCGGGTTCAAGCTGCGTAAACAGCCTCTTGCATTTGTAAAACTGCGTATAATAGACGCTTGTACCCTGTAGTGGGAGCTTTATTATACCGAGCTGTCATTTTGATTTTGGGGATTTTCTTGTTTTTGGTTTTTGTAGGTTCAGAATTTGTCGAGTTCGCCTCAGTCAACGTTGTGTGGTGTGTTGGGGTCGAAACAAGGCTCAAACAGTGAAACCCCAAACAGCCCTGAGGTGCAGAGTAGAAAGGGGACTGTGGATTTGCTTTATGCTGCTGTTGGTGAAGTTGCAAGAATGAAGAAAATGGAGGAAGAGGTTGGAATTTGGGCTCCACCTAGGAGGACTAGTCCAGTTTTTGTTGATCCAAAAATGACTCAACCAAATCTTGGTTCGTTTTACTCTAATCAGCCACCACCACCACTACTCTCTTACCAGCAATTTAAAGTGGCTCAAGTAAGCTTCGATTCTGTATACACTATGAACAATTTTTTTGGTTCTTACAAATTTGTTGAGTTTTTTGTTTGTTTGTGGAAATGTAGTTTCAGCGTTTGAAGCAACTACAGATAATGAAGCAACGACAAGGAGGAGTATTGGGTCAAGAAAAAGATGGATTTTGGGAGTACCATTTGAGCCAAAACCGCCAACAGTTGACTCAGGGGACCCAGGGGAGAGATAGGAATGGGGCTGATAATAGGTCCTTGAACATGGCAATGTCTGCTTGGCCAACTTTGCAACAATCTAACCATCATCATCAGAAGCAGCAGCCAACGTATGGCTCAGGAATGCGTGGTGTTGGCCTAGGAAATACTGGACCAAAACGAGAGTGTGCTGGAACTGGTGTTTTCATTCCTAGAAGAGCTGGAACACAAACTGAAACAAAGAAGAAACCAGGTGCATTTTCTTGATTTTCTAATTTGATTAGAGAAAGTATATTGTGTATGATTTCGCTATTTTGCATATTGTCTCTCTACCTAAGATGAGGCAGTGATAAGGTCTGTATCCGTTGTTGTTATTGTTGGCTATTTTGCATGTTTGCACTGATTTTAACAGTGTGGTTGTTCTTTTCCGTTATATTTTATTAATCTTCTTGTCTTGAAGCTGATAGTGAGAATATAAGACTTGAATTTTGGACTTTTCTGGCTGTTTTTTCCCACTTGGCTGTTTTTTTCTAACAATTTTGTTTGGACATTTTGTGTATTTTGAATGTGTATGAACTGTAAGGAAAGATTCAGAATGTATAATCCGATTTGTTCGACAAAAATCTCCTACTGTATAGTTATATGTTTTGGCTGTGTTCTCATTATCTTCATGTTGTTTACTTCTCTATAATTTATTCTGTTGTGCTTATATGTTTGTCAATTTACAAGGTTGTTCGACAGTGTTTCTACCAGACAGAGTGGTCCAGGCACTGAATCTGAATTTGCAGCCTCAGGTTCAACCCAGATTTAATAATGGTAAAAAGAACTAACTATTCCAATGTATCTTATCTTGTTTATTTTTTGCAAATTTATTTTGAATATTTTCTGATTTATAATCTTTTTGTATAGGTGGTGTTATGAAGTACAAGAGTTTGAGAAATCAGCCACAGGCAGCAATGTCTCAAGAACTCCAGCTTCCTCAGGAGTGGACTTACTGACCCAAAAAATTATTTTTTGGAAGTTTTTAGAAGCAGAAAAGAAAATCATGTCACTAGTTTTTGATAGTGGAGTTTTTGGGAAGAAAATTGTTTGTTTAGGTGCAAAAGGAATGGGATTAGGGGTTAGTAATTTAGTATTAGGGGGTTTAAGATAAATTATTATTTTCATAGTGTGTTGTGGGAAGAAGAAGAATTTAGGGGTAGCAGACAGGCACTAGATTCAAGAAAAAAGAATGGTTTAGTAGATTTTTAGGTTCTGTTTTGTTTGGGTTAAGATAGATTATACTAGTATATTACAAAAATAAAGTCTTCTTTAGTCAAATTAAGAAATGGAGAAAGTCGACTGTGTCTTGTTTTGGGTGGAACCATTGGTATTACAGTCTTCTTTTTTTCTACAGGTTTATCAGCAAAAATGTATGGGTATTTTACCGGGAATCTATCAATAATCATGCCATTTAGTCTATTGTCCATTTACATCTTATATTCTTGTTAGTCCATCCATTTCATTTTTCTTTTATTATACCTCTTTAATTCTAACTATGTTTTAGTGTTTTCTACGATGTTTTTATTTTATAATCACAATGTTTGTGTTTTTCTAAAACTTTCTGTCAAAGTCATAATCAAACGATTAAATTAAAACAAAGTACTTATTAAGTAGGTTTGTTAACTGGTAGTCATGCATTGGAAACTATTTGTTTCTCATTTTACCAGGGAGGGTATTTTTTTTTAAAGTCTTTTGCAGAAATACAAGAAAATGACACTTCTTGAATTCACCATTTTCAAATTAAAGGTGCTTATCATTCGAATAACACCTCTAATCTAAAGGAAAAAAGGGATATCATCCGAATAACACCTTTAATCTAAAGGGAAAAAGGGTCCAGCAGTGAAAAACGGTGACGTAATTGGGAAATGTGCAACACTACATTGAATATTGGGAAAGTGTATTGAACCACTTTAGTACCTTATGAAAGAAAAAAAAGTGATCCATGTTCCTTTTATCCGTTTCCTCTTTTTATACTTTTCCATACTCGTCACAAATTTTTTAATTTAATTTTTATTTTTATTTATTATTTTTCACTAATCAAGATAAGATAATTTTTATTTTTAGCATTAATTATTTTTTCTTCAAATTAATTCTAAGATATAATAAAAATCATTATTTATTAGTGATATTATGATAAAATAATTATATCATTAATTATTTTTTTTTAATAGATATGTAAGTCAAATTATGACAAATGAAAGTGAATGAATGGAGTATTTCCTTTGGAAGAGTTTTTGTTATATGGTCAAAGATATTAGAGGCCCTAACATGCCCTAGATACCTTCTTTCATATCTCAGCACGTGCATTAGGTATACGGCCACCACCAAAGTTGCGGTGCAATGACAAGATGTTGAGTTTGAACCATAGTCATTTGGTGTGAGAGATTGGAATAAATAATTTTGAGATAAAATATTTGATAATTTTATTTTATGTTTAATTTAGGGTATTAGGTTATCTTGAAATTATTTATCCCATCTTTTGTTCCTTAGTGATGAGATAAGTTATCCCACCTATATAGTGGGATAACTTATCCCAGAATAATTTATCCCGGGATAAGTCCTTCCCAACCAAACGACAAGAGTATATTAAAGGTAACCTTTGGGAGGAGATATTTAATATTCAGAGTAAGGTTTTTTGGCGCAGATTTGAATCGATCAAAGCTCCAACCCAATAAATTAATACTCTTTGTTTCAAAAAAAAGATCTACTTTTTTTTAGTTTATTTTAAAAAAAATAATTCTTTTCTTTTTTGGTAATTTTTTTTTTTCCAACTTTTCACGTGTTATATTTAGGATCATAAGATTAAAGAGTATTTTAATATATTTGACATAACTTTAATTTAAGATCATAAGTTTCAAAAGTTTTTTTTTATTTTTTTAATTCCATATCAAGTCAAAATTGATCATTCTTGTTAAAACGAAGAAAGTAATTAAAAAGGATCTGATTTACTTCTTGACTTTGTATTTAAGAGTTGATATTCTTATTAAAAAAGTCATTTGTCCTGACTTTATAATTTAGAGTTGATATATTTATTTAAAAAATGAGTTACATATATTCTGACCGTCTAATAAATAGAGCACATTTGTCCTTTTTCTAACAAATTTTTGTTTTTAAATTTTAAAAAAAATAATGAAAAATAATTTTTTAATCCAAAAAACGGAAGTCCATTGGAAAGGAGGGTAGATATGCTCAATTTGTTGGATGGCTCGGATATGTGTGAGCACTCTTTTAACGAGGGTATATCAATTTTAAATCATAATGTTGAGGGGTTATATCAGAACATTTTCCTTTAAAATAAAAAGTTACTTCATCGGTTTGCTTTTACTTATTACATTTTGATTTGTACGCTCATCAAAAAAATAATTATTAATATGATTATTTTATCATAATTGATATTTACTATTGTTTCTTGAAATTAGTTTGGAGAATAAGTAATTAATGCTAAGGATAAAATAAAAAAGAAATTATATTTTCTTGATATGTCAAAACTAATAATTAAAAATAAAAATTCAATTAGAAAATAAATGACAAATAAAAATAAACGGAGAGAATACATAGCTGGCACGTTGGCTGTAATGGCTGTTCATGATGAATCTCCATTTGATTCTTGATTTTAGTTTTGCCGTTTAGTAAAAGCTTAGCTGTATTTTTGGATTGTCATTAGTACTCGTTCCGTTTATTTTTATTTATTTATTTTTTTAATTTTAGAATATCTAATAATATTTAATTTATAAAATTAATGGATAATTTACTTATTTTTATCCAGTTTATTTTTAGCATTAAATACAATTCATTATCTAATATATTTTCTAAAATATTAAATTTATTATATTCAAAGAATCTCCACCTGGTGAGAATACACTGGGTATGTTGTTGTTGTTGTTGTACTCCCTCCGTTTCAAAAAGAATGACCTAGTTTGACTTGACATGAAGTTTAAGAAAATAAAGAAGACTTTTGAATCTTTTGGTCCTAAATTAAAATTATGACAAATATACTAAAATGCCCTTAAATCTTGTGGTGTTAAACATACCATGTAAAAAGTTGAAATTAAAGTATTTTCAAAAAAGGAAAGAGGTCATTCTTTTTGAAACGGACTAAAAAGGAAAGTAAGTTATTCTTTTTTAAACGGAGGAAATATTATATTCAAAGAATAATATGATAAAATTAGCCTTATCTTCTTCTTAATTTCTGTATTATTAAAAAAATGGACAAGTAAAAATAGACGAAAGAAGTAAATTAAAGAGAAAAGGCCACTATATGACCCATCAAAAAATAAATAACTCATGTTTGGGCTATTAGACATGGAGTGACTAATCGGCCCAAATTAATTTCAAAAAATGACCAGTCGGTCCAAACTAATTCAAAAAATGGTCAGTCGAAATTGTATCAATATGATATATGAGTTGTATCAATATGGTATAAGGAGTGTATTAATCTGGTACAGAGACTGTATCAAAATGGTGTAAAAATTGTATTAATATGGTATATGTAACTATATATACACATATTTTTTTGTATAAACTATATGAATATGGCATGAAGATTGTATCATTATGATATATGAACTGAAAAAAAAAGAAAAAGATATTAGCTATAATAAAAAGACCTAAAATGACTATTTTTTAAAATTACAAAATCAATAACTATTTTATAAAAATAATTTTAAACAAAGTGATATTTATATTCTTTCCCCTATATCAAGCACTAAACAACGGTGATATTTGGAGAAATGTGCAATAGTGCTTCGTAAAATGATGCCCATATTGAGGGGTCGGGTGTGCAAGTGTAAAACATGACTCTTGATATTGAAGATGTCCCATTCTTGACTTTTCCTTTCTCCAATGATTTCTCTTTCCAAAATTTGAAAAATTACTCTCTCTGTTTTAAAATAATCGGAACCTGATTCACTTAATACTTTTCTTAAAAAATATTTATTAAAAATTTATTTTATTAAATTAATTTTATTAATTATATTTTAAAAATTCAAATTTAAATATTATACATATTATATAATCATTAATAATAGAACAATATTAGAAGAACATAATAAATTTTCTTGTATTTATAAATGAAATAATTAAATTAAAATAAATATGTTTAGCAAAAGAAACAACTAAAATGAAACTGAGGAAGTATCAGATATGCCTCCATACAGTTGGAAATTGAGCAACTTCACCCTCAATTACACTTTTAGCTGTCTGTTGGTGATATATTTTAAAGTTAAAATTTAAATTTTAAAAATTTGAGTTCCTCAAGTTTTTTAAAATTTGAATTTATGTTTGGACATTCAATTTACTTAAAAAATATTTAAAGTTTTATGAGTGAAAATTTAAAAATATAAAAAATTTATGGAAACTTAAAAATATTTGAAGATCAGATAAAATTTAACTGAATTTCAAGATCAAATACTAAATATCTAAGAATAAATTTTCAAAATCTACTCTCAAAATTTATTACTAAATGCTAACTTAATTGAGTATTTACTTTTGGCTTTAGAAATACTTCTTTTGTTTGTTTTTACTTGTCATTTTTTGACATGACACACCCATTAAGAAAAAATAATTATTGATATGACTATTTTATCATATTATCCCTATTAATTGATGTTTAATGTAATATGTCTTAAAAATGATTTGAAGAATAAATAATTAATGTTAAGGGTAAAATAGATTTTTTTTTTGTCTTTTCTTGATATATCAAAAGTGACAAGTAAAAATAAAAATATAATTAGTAAAATAATAACAAATAAAAGCGAATGGAGTGAGTATATAATTCGTTTTTACTATTGATCCCGACGAATCTTCAACCTGAAGTAACTTTAAATCATAGTTGAAATTTGGATATTTTTTCTTACAAAGAACTTGGACACATGTAATTCATTCATTTCGTGCAGGAGCTTTGTTAATGATGTAAAAAATACAAATGATTTGCTAACGACAATTATACAAGTAATCCAAAGTGAAACTAAGGATGAATTAGAGTAATTTCTCATTGTTTGTCCTTTTAACTTCATGTTTTTTTTTTTAAAACATATTGTTTGTTGATCTCAGTATGTGCCACTAATTTGTATCATTTGTTAGATATTCCCCCTTGCAATAGCAGCTGATACTCTGTGCATTTTTTTTGTTTTTTAAGAACTTAATCTCTCTAGTTTGTGCAAAAAATATCTTGTTAGATATCTCCATAGATCGTTGTTCAACTTTTATTTTATTAATATTAAATTAACATTACTAAACTAATTTTTATACCATGGAATTACTCACTTTTGCTTTAGTAGTAAAAACCGGTTCTATGGATTGCAAATTCAATTTCATACTGTACCAATTGCTTGTATGATGAAGGCTACCAGTATTGGATAGAGTACTACTTGTGTAATGTAATTACACGAATCTTCAAATGAATAACATCTTAATGATTTTTCAAATAAAAAAAATATCAAAATCATCTTAAAGTATACCTGAAAAGTCGAAGACACACTTAAACTATTGAAGTGATCTATTACACATCCAGTGGAGTTGGAGTTGACCATGAAAATAAATTAGAGTTCTTTTTGACTTTTTGTGAGAGAAGTTGAAGATTTGGCCATAGATTTTCAAATATTTTTGACAAATCATTTTTGGGTAAAAATTGGGTGAAGTTTCACCTTGTGTTTGGACATAGTTTTTGGGAAATATATTTCACTTTCAAAAATTCACAAAAAATGGAATTTGACCCCAATACTAATTTTTTTCAGTATTTGAGAATTTAAATTATTTGTCAAATAATGACAAATTATATGGCCAAACATTATTTATCAAGTTTTTTTCTCAAAACTACTTGAAAATCTATGACCAAACAGATCCTACAATTTTCATTAAAATAAAATAATTTTTTTTAAAAAAATAAAAAATTCTCCTGACCAAACGGGCTCTAACTCTAGGCTTCCAAACCTTTGTGGGCCTGTAAACTATTGTACAATCACTTAAAATGGATAAAGATTGGAATGTGCATATAGGTGGGCTTCTAGTTCATGTAGATGGATTTCAATTTCACACTTGGTTAGTTTTCAATAAAAAAAAATAAAAAGTGAAATATACATTCTTAGATTGTATATTGCAAGTCATAATAATATTTTTTAGAGTGTAAGTTGTAACAACTTTTTAAATAAAGAAAAAAAATGATTTTTTTTTAAATAAAAAAACCATCCTTAAAAAAAGGAGTTTTCTCTCCCCTCCAAATTATTTTCTCCTTAATTTGTTGTATAATTCCACAATTCTCTCTCCCTCTTCTTCTATACACGATTTACTCTCCCCCTTTTCACTCCATTTTATTCTATACTTTTTTCACATATATATTTCCTCAAAATTAATTAAAATCCTCCATAGAAAAAAAACATAGTAATTAATATGTGGTAATCTTCTCTCCATGAATTTCTCCTCATAGATTTCTTTCAATTCATAATCAATTTCTTCATCATACAAATTATAATAACCTTATTTTTCATTGTTTTTAAGAACCTCGATTAAATTTTTTTCCATAGATATAAAATCTTGATTTAAAGAGATAACGAATGAGTATATAAATTGGTATCACCTAAATTGAGTATCATAATTCATAGCAAAATTAACATAGTGAACCAACACCAATATCAACCATGGCTAATAATGATTACCTTTTTTATTGCAACAAAAAGTTATTTCATATCAAACAATTGTCAATTAGTCTATTTTCAGTATGTAAGGTGATAATTTTTCATTCAATATCCATTACATACACTAAAAAAGTTATGTAACATACAAAATCATTTTTCTTATCAATTGTCACAATCATAAAACACATTTCATACAAATGTGACATATATGAAACTTCATCAATACCAATTTTTATATCAATTCCATACATTGAGAACTCTAAAAAGAACACTACTTAAGTATGAAATGAGTATATAAATTGAATTCAGCGAAATTTATTAAACTAATTCGTGAATTTCATATTATGTACCATTTGCATACACTAAAAAACAGTTATAAAACTACATCATTTGTATGTAGAATCTTATATACCAAATTTCATACATTGAGAGATTGGATAAGAAGGAACTATGGAGAGAGAAGGAGAATATTTATTTTCCTTTTTAAAAATTGAATATAAATATAATTGAAGAAATAGGGAAAAACATTCTCATTAACAGGTTCCATAATTTTAGCCCACATAATAACTAACTCCTATTATATTTCTTCTGTGAAATAAGCATAAACACCGAAGACTTGAGATTTTCTTTTTTTACTTTTTTCTCTTCTAATAAAAATCTTAAGCGCAATTTAAGGAAAGAAGTGAAAGAGAAACGCACCACAGTAAAAAAAAACGTGTGGGAAAAGATAAAAAATATTTTTAATAAAATATTATAAAACTGCTACAACTTGCAATTACAAAAAAGTACTGTTACAAGTTACAATAAACAATCTAAAAAGTATATATAAGATAATTTATAATTGTTGCAATAAACAAATGATGTATTTTATAACTACCCCTACACCTTTCCTCCTTTCTTCCATTTCCAATTTTCCGATGATGTTAACCCCCCTCCACCCCCACCCACCCCACCCCAACTTTTTATTTCTTTGTTTTTCTTTTTTCTTTCTTTCTTTCTATAATTTAAATGAAGGTGCTGGAAATGCCTAAACTCCAGCGAAGCAGTGTTGGCCGGAATTTTTGAGCAAAGCCAATGTCAAATGATTTCTGGAGAAGAAAGGAGTGCTCGTATGCTAAAAGCCCCTATTGATAAGAAGCCTACCAATTCAAATTTGGGAATTAGGGTTTTAAGCCATAAATTGCAGAATTTGGTCAGAGCTAAAATTCCGATGGGGCAATCCCAGAATTACAATGCCAATTGAAGCCCAATGATGATGATAATGCCTTGAAATCAAAAGCCCCATCAATGGAGAAGCCTGGTGAACCGGTGGAAACAATTATAACATCAATGTCGATGGTGATGTTGATTCCGACGGGTTCATGGTGTGGGAGAGGAAAAAAATGAAGTAGAAGCTTAATTTTTTTCCGCTAAATAAGAAGCTTCACGCGCTAGATTTTGTGTGTGTTACACTCTCCATGCCATGTCAGCGAAAAGGACCAAAATGACATAGTTTATGGCTACTTTAGGTGTTAAAATGAACGCCGTCTACTTTAGGTGCCAAAGTGAAGTATCGTGCCAAGTTGAGAGGCCTGTCGATAAACAGTTATTGTATCACATAAACTGAAACAAATGAAGTAGTATATGTGGATTCTTATGAAGGAAATAAAACCAATAAAGTAAATAAATAGTATACAAGTTGTCTTATAGTTCAACTTCACTAATTTATCGCAGCATCGGCGAAGCCAGGTGGAAGCAAGAATTTATTTCGGTAAAAATTACATTGTATATATAAGAGTATTTGGTTTCTTTGTATTTTGAATCTCTTAATGAAAATCCTGATTCGACCATTGATCGGTCACACTTTGGTTACTAACTCAGATGGTGATTCGGTACTCATTTCTTTTTCTGTATATAACTGGTACACCTTACAAGCAAATCTTCCTGTTGCATGACCTGTAACAGCCACCAGAAAAAACCTAAAATCTGTAGTAACAATAAAGATGACAACCAAGTAAGTCATAAACATTCTAAGTCCATGAAATCCAAATTCTTGTAACAACACTTTAAGGCCTCTCTCTTCTTTCTTAGTACTAAAAGGGTACAAAGAACAGAATTCAGACATAATTGCTAGCAAGAAAATTAGACAGAATGGAAATAAGCACCCCCCTTTAGTAATTTCACAATCTGGCCATCCTGGAAATTGTTTCTTTGTGTATGAAATCCAGTAGCTTGAGCTTAATGATGATGCAATTTTGCTTGTATTTGCATCGCTAATGAAATAACTTAGAGATTTTGGAGAAATAGAGTAATTGGTTGAAGACATAACTTTGTTTTTTTAATTTACACTGTCTATGTGTGTCTGTGGGAAGTTAATTAGAACTTACAAATTTGCTAGGTGAATTATAAATAGCAAGAGGAAGACAAAGTGATTGAGTGTAGTAATTTAAAAGCAAAGATTAAGAATTTTTCTGACCATGTAGAGGCATAATTGGCAATGATAGTCATCATAATCATGATGAGTAACTTATACTACTGTAACGTCATCCTAAAGGGCTAATTATTGTCATCATTTTCCTCTAGTCTTTTCCATTACGAATTCTTGGGTTAAATTCAGTTAGTCCATAAAATTCACTGTTATGCTCCTACTGGTATACACATATTTTTTCATATTACTTCCAACAGTCATATACTGATTGTGTTTGGTATGCAGGTTTTTTTATTTTTTATTTTTAATTTTCTCATGTTTGATTGGACGAAATATTTGATATTAAACTACTTATAATTAATACATAGAAAACTATGGAAAACCAAGGGTGTTAATGTAGGGAGAAAAAGGTTTTATTTTTTTTGGTTGGACCAACAGAAATGAAATGTGATAATTTGTATTCAACGAAAATAAGTGCAACTAGTGCTTTACATGCCATTCATCTGTCAGTACATGAATCTCTTGACATAATTGAATCACCAAGGTCGTGAAAAGATCGTCATATAGCCCAAAAGATAGATTATTATGAGCTATACTTGGTTAGGTAACTGGGACTTGAACTATAGAGTACTCCAAATGTTTGACGAATCATATTCAAACTTTAAAATGGTGTCACATTAGAACAACACAGGTTCAAAACCCATTCAGCAAGGGGGTAAATCTACAAAACATTGTTAAAAATGAAAGACAAAAATCTTGAGCAACTGCAATCTGAGATCTCCGAAAACATATAAATTAATCGAAAAATGAACAAAAATAAAATCTTGGAATAAGTTTGGTAAGTCAGAAAACATATTAGCATAACTATTGGAGCTCATGGGAGAAGAAGTTTGCGATGGAGAATTGGAGATTCGTTGACCACATTGATTTTTCTACTATATGCCGATCAACTAGATGGGCCTAGGATAAGTAAGGTATTAAAAAACCGTCGATATGCGGGATGATCGAACCGACTCATCTACAACTCATTTTTGAAATTCAATTACTACTAATTGGTATCTTTATTTATGCATCAATGACGATAAATACATTCGCCATAGTCTTTACCATCATAAACAAGTAGAAATATACCGATTTATAATTAAGGCAAAAGGATTATATTCATAGTGATGTTTTTTGATAAACAGGAAAGTGATCCTTATTCTCAAATCTCAAATCTATTCTCTCCATCTTATGCCAACTAATTTCTTCAGGACCCACTACTTTAAATGGTCCCTCTCACTAAATCTTGTTCCTGTACCAAAAATAAATGATTCATTTTAGCAAGTCAAGTAAATTTTATTATTTTTTGACCATACTATTATTGCTATAAATAATTATGTAAGGTAGCAGTAATCAAAATTTTAGACTTCTAATACATCACTAATGAGGTTAGTTTAGTAAAATACACCTCTAATTAAAGATTTTTTTAATTAAGGGTGAATAGAGGCCAAATAATACGTGAAACGGAGGGGATACATTTCCTTCCATGTCATGAAGCAATATTTATTCATTTTACTTGATCTAAGCTACACATTTCCCTTTTATTTAAAAAAAATTTCACTCAGGCAAAACCAATCAAGAAGATGGAAATAGAAAACAGAACAAATTATTACTATACTATGGCAACCTTTTGTTTCACATATTTTTCCCAAAAAATGGCCCATGCATCATCTATCCATATCTTTTTTGAAAATTGGACTTCCAAAAATCACATAACCAACTGCATGTCCCAAAATAGCCGCAATAAAAACTCCTCCATTGTATGACATAACAGCAAGCATAACCATATAAGCAAACCCGGCTCGAACCGCTTGTACCCCGGCTTGAAAGAAAACCGCTGCACCCCGGTTCGAGCCCGGTTTAACTAACTTCAAGTTGGAGAAAAACTCAACAAGAATAGCCAAAACAAAGACGAAAATGATACCCAAACCATACATTGTTCGACTATTTCCAGGCCAATTTGGGAAGAGAAAGTAAGTGTTTCTACCCCAGTAGAATGATAAGTGCAAGAGATGAGTTCTTGTGTGGGTATGGGAAGTGTCATTTGTCCATGCCATGGGCAATGGTGGGGTGTTTTTTGGGTTCATTTGATAAACCCGGTTCGAGTTTGAGGACCACAATGATGGGGGCTTAAAAAGAGTGGAAATCAGATGGAGAAGAGGAGGAGACAAAGTGCATATTGTTTGTCCTTTTTACACGTCCTCTTTCTTCTTTTTCTTTTAGTTGAAGTAACACTTCTTTTTCAAGACTTAAATCTTATTAACCAAATGAGAATTTATTAACTTTGTTACAGGTAAAACTATTCAAGAATACTCTTTATACTCTGTGAGTTTGTTCGTTTTGAGTGGATTCGCACATTTTTTTAATTTTTTATAAAGCCGCATATTTTTAAGACATTTCAACATCTTATAAGTGGTTCCTTTTACTTTTTTTCACTATCAATCTGAAGTTTTGTTCGCACACCACACATGTTACACAACGTTTCAAGGTGAAGAACACTAAAAAGAAAGAAGAGAAATTTGAAGTTAGGGTCAAAATTTTACAAGCATGCAAAATTTACTTACTACAGTTTGGTGCACTAAGCATTTCATGCTCACATAGTTTCCAGGTAAAGATAGTACTTTAAAAGAGTGTGATGCAAGCAGCTTACCTTAATGCAACTATTAGTGGATGATTCCATGACTTAAATAAGTAACTTAGAAGTTATAAGCCGCATTTATGGAAAACAATTTTACCATTGCTCCAAGACTCTTCTACGAGAAATATACTTAAAATCCATCTAAATTTTTGTTTGTTTAATTTGAATAAAAAAAGGTAGAGGCAGCGCGAATGCAGAACCCCGTACCTACAATTATGACCTAGGCTCGAGCCACTTGGGCTGACCTTAAATTGGCGCTCCTCCAAAGTGCAATGGAGGTCACTAACCTAGACCACGGGTCTTCATGATTCCCTCTCCATTGGCGTCTTCCTAAGTAAGTTATATGGTAACATACTCTATGTTCCTGTAATTTCTATAATGTTAAAGAATGAGAAAAGTCCCACATTAGTGGTTATTGAGATGAGTGGTCTCTTTATAAGACTTAAACAATCCTCCTCTCTTTGTGCTAACTTTTGAGTTTGAGTTAGATCCAAATGTCATATCTTTAGGTATAAGCAATGATTAACATATTCATATTCCTTTTGTAAACAGTGATTAACATATTGATATTCCTTTTATATTTTAAAGGGTTCAATACACCTCTCTTTAAAGATTGTAGTACTAGTAAGCTACCTAAAATTCTGGATGCTTATAAATGACTTCATGTCGAAGATTTTGACCTCTTAATTAGTGGACGGATCCATTAAGAATTGGATAATACAATATATTTATGTATTTATCGGATCGATATAGATATTCAACTCTATAAATTTTTACCATAAGAATTATTATATGTTGTGAACACACAAAAGGCTAAGCTGTACAAAGTAGTAGCTAGATATGCATTTTTCCTTTAAAAGAAAGAATCGAATGTGCAGTTTCTTGTTTTGAAGCAATCCTATTTCAGCACGCTTTCGGTCTGACAGTTGGTTCTTCTTTTTCCCTTTTCAGGAGTAAAAGTAAGAACTAATTTAAGTAATTGTTCACTCAATCGCTTAAATTAAAATAATTATAATATATTTTTATATATAATATTGATAACGGTTAGAAAAAGTAAAATAAATCGTGTTGTTATGTGCGTAAAGATGCCGAATAGTGAAGTTATGGACCTATTCAAAATCAAGTACAATCAGACCTTTCTATAACATCACCTCGTTATAACGACATTTTACTGTAGCGGTCTGATTTTCTCTGAAACTAATTTTTTATGTTATATTTTACTTTTCTATAACGACATTCTACCTATAACAACAGTGACATTTATTATTGCAGTACACTCTTTGTAAACCTCTTTATAACAACATACTCAAATATTATGTAATATATAATATTTTGTAAGAAATATATTATGTACAAAATAAAGTACCAAAATATTTATGGTAATCATCATTAATGTCATAAACATAGTAAATTTCAAGTACGAATATCTAATTTAAAGGAAAAAAACTGTATGTAAATGGTGCACATCAGTTATTTCATAACTTCACGAGAAAAAGATTAATAATGTTTGTCTTTATTATATTCGTGTTCTTTTTAATTTTGCATACTTTTGTTTATAACAACTAAATGAGATTTGAACGTCAAATGTTAGTATACATATATAACAACATCTCACTATAGTAGCCATGAAATTTTTGGATAAGCGCTGCCACAAAAATGCGAAATTAGCAATAGCCAACTTAATAGTTTAAAACCGTGATTATATTGTTAGATAGAATCATTAAAAATAAATTAGTTGAAAAAAATAGAGCCCAAATATCCACAGCCTCGCATTCGAATTGTATATTGAAATTTGGTTTCGGCATCAGAGGTTACATTACCATATGCAGTATATAATTTTTTTTTAAAAATTAGCTACGAATTTAATTGCTAAATTATTTATAGCTAACAAAATTTGAGTTGAACCTTGCCAAAGGACAATTTGGGCTACTAAAAACCAATTTCAGCTTCATATAGTTGATAATAAACCCACCACGTAATATGGGCCAAACTCAAAGATTATGATAGCTCATGGGCTGTGGATTAGCATCTCAGCCCATAATCTCAAAGAAAGTGGGCCAAGTCCGGAGCCTGTTTCACGTGCTGAGAGGAGCAACTGAGAAATACTACCAGTTTCATATCTTAGGGGCGTTTGGCCATGAAAATAGTAAGTGTTTGAAAAAAATTGTTTTATTTGCAAAGTAAAAAATGATATTTGAAAATTGGAGTTTTATTTGGTCATGAATACAAATTGAAGTTGTTTTTGAATTTTTGTGAGTAATTTGAAATGAAAACAACTTTTTGATGTTTTACAAATTCTTGAAATTTCCAAAATTCAACTTCAAGTTAAATTTTGGAGCTTTATGGCTAAATGTGTTTTCCAGAGTTCATGACCAAACGCCCCCCCTTACTTTGCTCTGCATAGGAGTTCTCAGTTACTAGGAAATTAAAAAAGGAAATTTGTTTATATATCCCTATCTTTTAAAAGGCTAACACAAACTTGTTAATAAATTTTATTTAGACACACAACTATGAAATCAAATCAAAATTTTGAATTATATTTCATGTGAGAAAGAGGGAAACAAATAATGATCAAAGAAACTGATAAAAGGACTGAGAAACCTGAAGAAAAGAGGAAAGACAAGAAAGATTCAATAAGTGCGTTATGATTGCATCCCCCCCTCAGAATTTGATGTTTTATTTATGAATCAATTTGCTTCCTTTTGGTACACCATATGCCTTTAACAAACCCAATAATTTTGTTTTCATCAACGTCTTAAAAGGGCTGCCGGTCACTACAACAAAAAAGACTTTTAGTGGTAATAGATATGTACTTTAGCGGCAATACAAATTGCCGCTAAAACTTTTACCGGCATTTAGTTAAATGCCATTAGATTTAATGACGCTAAAGGTTATAGCGGCACCTACAAAGAGTGTCGGTAAAGATACCAACTATTGCAGCTAAAAAGCCGTAAGTTTTAGAAGCATCTATTTAGCGGCAATAAAAATTGCCACTAAAACTTTCCTATAATTTACATGTTGTATTGCCATTAATGATGCACCTTATCGGTGACATTTTAATCAAAGCAAAACATACTAAATAAATCATATTGAGGAAGATAACAGTACAAAATACACGATCATAAGAAACTATCCATTTTTTATTTTTTAGCTTGCAAGAAAATTACAAAGATCAAGAAAAGTAATTAGCTACATGTTCCAAATAGAAGTTAGGTCCTATTAGCCACAAGGAACAAAAAAGAACTCTAGCTCTTAGTTCACTAGCTAATGAAAAAGTTACAAACAATCTCCTACGCTAAGCTTTCCACTGCTTGATGTCCTGTTAGTTGTGTAGCTGGGGAGTATTGACAATATCCATAAAGAATGTCCCAATTTCCTATCAAACGAAGTCAAATAGCTTAAAAAGATTAAAATTTCTGTCACAAATGGACCTGTACATGCACGTCATAGCTCCGTGTACTACGCTTTTTCAGCATCAACTTTAAACACAAAACAAGGGGACAATATATATAAGAGAATAAAAAATTCAAATTACAGAAATTTCACAAAATAAAGTGCAGCAATAGTAGAATTGCTCCTTTGAGAGATACTAAAGAGACAACTAAGATGTAACACTTGCACAGGAAGATGAATTATGACCTTTATTGGTATCAAAGAAACATGTTGTTTTCTGGATTTTCTGTAGAATGTTGACACACTAAGCACACAGTTTTGTTTGTTATAAGTCCACAGTTATACTGTGTCTCCTTAAAGAATCTAATCCCCTCACTATTGCCCGAGGTATGGATTAATTCTTCCCAGGATAAAATAGAACACTATTCTACAATATCGGCAATGAAAATTGTAGAACTTCGTCGAACTCAAGAAAGGAGTAGTCACACACACTGACTATTTTATGTTGTAGAAGAAGAGAGTTTACAGAATTTCGTTTTGCTTGTAAAAATATTCTGAATACCTGATGAAGGAAAACACAGGTATTTATAGCCAACTACGCACTGTTTCGCAAGGATGCACTGCTTCAAAAAGTTGCACTGTTTCGAAGCACTGTTTCTGAAACATCGCATTTGTTCTGGAACTGATGCATCGTTTCTGGAACGTTGCATGTTTCTTGAATGGTTGCATTGTTCTGGAACGATGCACTGTTTCTTGAACAGTCACAAACGTTACAAAACATTTCGTTGGAACATTGCATTTGGAGAAAAATTTCAGACGAAATTTTTTTGGATTAAAAAAAAAAAATTGTCCAAACAGATAGTCTCTCTCGATCATTTTTCGAAGCCGAAGCCGAGCGAGCGACGACGACGACGGCGCGAGGCTTGGTTTCTTCTTGGCCTACTATCCCTTCAAAGGAGTACTTCTTAATATAAAGGACAAATGATTTCTTTCTCCCACTAATAAGGGAGAAACTATTTTTCCTTCTATAAAGTGACTATTCACCTCCCTTTGTTTCCATTTTGTTCCACCATTTTCCATTCATCTTTCACCAAAACCCAACAAAACAGACTTTAATAAAGAGCGCAAGAAAACAATTCAGAACATTCTTGAAACACACTACATAAGCTTTGGCCTTTGTTGGTCATAAATGCTCGGTCATGTAGATGACACACGGTGAATTTAGAAAATTGACTCGTTGATTGTGGTAATAGATCGCACGGAACTTAGTTCGAGGAGAGACCCTTGGATCATTGCGTGATGGACTACGTGGGTCGTGGAACTTAATTCGAACGGAAGATTATTTGGTGTGCGAATAAATTATCCATTAATAGTTGAAAAGGATTGCGATTAATCTATATATAAGGTGTTAAGGATATTTTTAATAGCGTGAAGCTTTTCAGAAAAAACAATGCAGATTTATAATTAAAACTTTCCGGAACTTCTAAGATAGATATATCTTGTTACACAATACAAACATTGTTTAATTAATCATATCATGAACTATAAAATCATTTCGCAGCAATTGGTAGGACACGTACCCCCTATCGTATGCTTTAATTAATGGACCTCATAGTCAAAGTAATACGTATATATTAGAAAATTAATAATATATAATTAAGTGAAGGCCAAAAACAGCTATAAATAGAGGTCTTACTTTCTCAAGGAGTTGAGCAACTCCAATACATCAATATATATAGTAGTCTTCCTTAATATTTCCTCGGTGTTGACATTGCTGGTGCATCATTTCTTAACTTCGGTTTGGTTCTCAAAGTTCTCCTATTAACTGGTTAATACTTCTCTATCTCTACTCTACTCTTTGCATACTATAATTAATATTCCTCATTTTACCAAAAAAAAATTAATATTCCTCATCTCTTGCATGCATGTTTAATCAATTTACATGTTTCGAACGCAAGTTTTATGTACTACTAAGAATGTACGTATATTACACCGTCCGATAGATTAATGATGATCAGTCAAACACCCTTTGACAAAAAATTATATATTGTGTGTATGTATATAAATTGTGCACGAGTATTGTATTGTTTTGTTGTAGTTTCCGATCTGTTACCATCTGCTATTTTTGTTACTATTTGTTGTTTCTTGTAATTTCGTTATTTCTGTCTTCCGGACTTCTTTGGAGTATTTTTCTTGAGCCGAGAGTCTATCGAAAACAACCTCTCTACCTCTAAGGTAGAGGTAAGGTCTTCATGCACTCTACTTTCCTCAGACCCCAATTTGTAGAACTACATTGAGTATGTTGCGTTATTGTTGTTGTATTTGTCTGTGCATGAATTAAGATGTCATTTCTCTTTGGATTGACTAAAAGAAGGAAAAAGTGTCACATAAATTGAAACAGATGTTCGTTGATGCAGTTTTACTGATGAGTACCGGGACGCAAGTAATGGGGACACGAGAGATACGTGGTGAAGTAATTAGAGCACTTGAAAGAAGACTATTTGACGGAATTACTTGAGGCAGAGATTGCACTTCTGATAACGATTGTGATGATGCCTGGGTTTGTTCAAAGTGTCTCTCGGGCGCTCTCAGATTCCCATCTTCTGTCCGTTGTCAATTCTGAAGAAGAATATTATGCATATATATATGGCATGTTAAATATCATATGATAAAGTTCAAGCCACTTCATATTTATATATATGTGTGAGTAGTACTGGTGGTGGAAGAAAGCCTAAAGGGTATGAATGTTGCATTATTTTGTAAAATAAAACTCTAGCTAGCTACATTTCTGAATGATAGCTAGCTGGAGTTAGTGTTGTGTGCACTATTATATTGCTGTTGTATGGGATTTCATCTGCAGGTTTGTTTGGTTGTTGTATAATTATGGTGTGTGCTATTTAATTTGAGGGACGACTTTATAGGTTCCACTTAAGTTTGTTACAGTCAAACTTGTATAAAAATCTCGTTTGTCCTGATTTTCTCGTGCCTTTTGTATCGATTAGTTGTTATACATCTACAATAGTAAGCACTACTAAAAAATGCCTAAAAACGAGGGCCAAAATTGAGGGACTACGTTAGTTTTTTGGTCAAAATTGACGGAAAATCTACGCTTTCACATTCACCGAATTTGGGCTCATTGCTTTTAGCAATCCGACGGACAGCGTCGGTTTACTGATCCTGCCCGTTGTTGTTTTTAAAATCTAGACGAACAGGGTCGGTTTTTGAATTTTTCTACCGATTAGTTGTGTATATATGTGACATTAAGATCTTTTTGGGTTGTTATAAGCGAAGAAAAAAAAGAACTCAAAATTCTTCTTATTCTTTTACTATTTATCAATTTGTTTATGTTTTAGATGCACATAGTTTTGTATTACTGATTTATCCCATTATTAAATTAAAAATTATATCTAGACGTGAGTTGTCTTTAATTAGACTCATTTTTCTTTTCTTTTCTTTCTACTATAGTAGAAGTGTGGGAAAGAGTAGAGTTATCAACATGGCTGCTTAAATTCATGCTCAGGGTCAGTTTTCAGTTTTCATAAGATTTGCAACGTGTCTTCTGAAGCAAAATCCAACACATCAGTTGTTCCATGACCATTGCCTTCAGGTATATCCAGCACACTGTATTCTCTCTGAATTTGAACACAATTCTGCTGCATGTGATGAGATTTTCCCTAAAATGATTTCTTGGATCTGCCCAGGTATGTTCTCTTTTTCTGATTTCCTTTCCTTTCTGAATTTGAATCAGTAGAATTGTGCCGACTTCGATCTAGAAAATACTCTCAATTTCTTTCATTCTTTCAAGTTAGAAAGCTGATGTTACAATTTCAGGTGTGGGATCTCCTAACTTTTTGCCTAATTCTTACTACTACCTCTCTCTCTCTCTCTCTCTTTTTTTTTTTTTTTTTTGCCTTCTTGAGTTCTTTTCATATTTTCCATTTTATTTGCGGAGTAGTATGCTAAATCAATTTTTACCTATTATAGTTCTAAACGCCTATTTGTTCTCATTCGTTGCTCTCTCTTAACGTCCGGTTTTCAAAATCCTGTCTTTGAGGAATACAACATCGATTTAGGGGGCTCACTATCACTTACCCAATGGATGTTCCAAATACAAGCTCGATTTTTGCTGGTGCAAAAATACTCATTCTATGTCGAAATTTCAAATTTGGGAAAGGTAACAGTTGCTGATTCTTCTGTAACATTCTTACTTTTCATATGTTTCCGGATATGTGATCTCATATCTAAATTTTAGTTTCTCTACTATTCAAATCTTAGAAGTGATTTGACTTTTGCTTCAAATATCACATTGTTGTTTTCAAATTTTGTTATATAATATGATTTTCAGTGTTTAGTAAACTCCGCAATTGTATAACAATCGAAAACTTTCAATTACATCATGAATAGGCTAGGAACAAATAAATTAGGAATATGTGATTTACAAAAGTAAATGAATTGGGCTTTTGACATTTTTTTTTATTAGCAATGTTGACGATATTCACACAATCAAAGAATGTATCAAGTTGTTGAGTCACACTATGAAGGTTTGGGAGAGGGTGATCGAGCTGAGGTTGACGAGGATCGCGTCTATTTTTGAGAATCAGTTCGGTTTTATGCTGGAGAGCTCACCGACAGAGGCCATTCACCTCGTAAGGAGATTAGTGGAGCAGGATAGGGAGAGGAAGAAGGACTTACACATGGTGTTCATCGATCTTGAGAAGGCGTTCGACAAAGTCCCTAGAGAGGTTCTTTGGAGCTGCTTGGAGGCTAGAGGTGTCCCTGTGGCGTACATGTACGATGGAGCGAAGACTCGTGTGAGGACAGTGGGAGGAGATTCTGAGCATTTTTCTGTCTTGACAAGGTTGCACCAGGGATCTACTCTTAGTCTATTTTTATTCGCCTTGGTGATGGATATTTTGACGCGGCATATTCAAGGGGAGATGTCATGGTGTATGTTATTTGCGGATGATGTAGTTCTAATTAACGAGACTCGAGAGGGGGAGGGGGGAGTTAATGATAGATAAGAGGTTTGGAGGCAAACCTTGGAATCTAAAGGGTTCAGGTTGAGCAGGACCGAGATGGAATACTTGGAGTGCAAGTTCAGTGATTTGTCGCATGAAGACGATGTGGTAGTGAAGCTGGATTCCCAGGCTATTCAAAAGAGAGATAGTTTCAAGTATCTTAGGTCTATGATCTAGGGGAATGGAGAGACAGACGAGGATTTCACATACCATATTGGGGCAGGGTGGAGGAAATAGAGGCTCTCCTCTGGAGTTTTGTGTGATAAGAAGGTGTCTCCTAAGCTAAAAGGTAAGTTTTATAGAGTGGCAGTCCGTCCGGCCATGTTGTATGGAGCGGAGTGTTAGCCAGTCAAGAACTCCTACATCCAAAGTTGAAGGTGGCGGAAATGAGGATGTTGTTGTGGATGTGCGGACTTACTAGGGAAGATAGGGTTAGAAATAAGAGTATTCGGGAGAAGGTAGGGTGGCTCCTTTGGACAAGATGCGAGAAGTGAGGATAAGATGGTTTAGGCATGTGATGAGGAGGGGTACAAATGCCCCAGTACAGAGGTGTGAGAGGTTGGCTATGGAAGGTTTCGGGCGGGGTAGAGGTAGGCCGAAGAAGTATTGGAGGGAGGTGATTAGACATGAAATGGAGCAATTACGACTTACTGAGGACATGTTCCTAGATAGGAAGGTGTGGAGGACGCAGATTGGGATAGAGGGTTAGGTCGTTGGAACGAGCCTTAGCTAGTTGATAGGGATGCTTTGTGGTAGCCTTACTAAGTAGTCGTAGTGCTATGCATGTATCTTGTAGTTTCTTGTAAGTGGTGATATGTGTACTTTCGGTTAGATAGTTTATAGTATTACTCAGTTTCTTTTTTCTTCTTTATCGGTGTGTTATTATATCTTGTTTTATGTTTTATTACGTCTTTGTATATTATTTTGTGTTCTGAGCCGGGAGTCTATCGGAAACACCTCTCTACTTCTTCTGATGTAGTGATATGGACTGCGTACACTTTACCCTCCCCAGACCCCACTTTGTGGGAATACATTGAGTATGTTGTTGTTGTAGTGTTGATCCTTACCTCAGGTGCGTGTTTGTGATATCATAAAGTCGTAGCCTCCCTCTGTTCTTTGATCAATATATTTCCAAGTTTTTTACTACAGCAAAGCCAGTGTTGTCCCATAAATGGGGTCTGGGAGGGTGGAGTGAATGTAGACCTTACCCTAATGTCAAGTGGCTTTCCGCTCCTCTCCCGGCCCAGTAGTTCCGCAACTACTACCGTGGTTGTTGCCAACGGGGATCCCCCATTCCGCTCGCAGAGCGGTATACCGAAAAAAAGAAGCGACTACCTTACTTAAGCAATTCTTCTTATTCTTCTTCTTTCTTAGTTGAAGTTCCCAGGCACATTTCCGTTCCCAATAATCTCCATGAAAAGACTACCGTGATTTCCGAACGAACCGAGGGAGAGTCGAGGCATGAAAAAACTTATCTATGATCTGCTTATTTCCAAGTACGTATCATCCGCTGCGTTATCCGCATGCTATGAAGCTGCAAAAAAAAGGATTTATGTTATTTGAACATTCCAGCATACCTTTTGTGCCTTCTTATTTTATTCTTTTGTACTACATGACTTTGAGACCTTACATATGCAGTGTTTCTTGAGGTATATTTACTACACTTCATTTAAATTAACGTATTATCTTTGGCCCTTTTGTTACTTTGTTGCAGTTGTGTAAAGAAATGTAGTCAAGAGTGAAAGAAGAGTAAGAGACTATACTGAAGGGGAAGGGGATATATCTTTTGCTAGCATACATCAGAGACATCTCTCCTCCAAGGAAATGTCCATGAATGCAACTAAACTTGATATTTGTGATTGTACAATTGAAAATTTGTGTGTAATAGTAATATTTTCCATTTATTAATCTCTCAATAAAATGTAAGATATACATGCTCCAATTTCTTGGGTATGAGAGAAAAATGGCATTAGAAGGTGTAAAAGTTGGGCACGCAATCCCATCCAGTAACTTTAAACGTTACAACATTAGCAGATCACCAATGTTATTAACAATAACAACCAACATACCATTCTTCTTATACGACATATATTGAAATCCATATATTCTAACTAAATAAAGATTCAAAATAAATAAATATGGATGCTGTTTGATTTTTTTTCAATTGTCATGAAGTTTAGTTTGAACTATAAAAACTAAACTTCATGATAGTGCGTGGAATTTGTAGTGAAAAACCAAGTCTCCTGAAGTTTCAATTGAATACATTGAACTTCAGGATAGGTTGAACTGAAAAAATTGAACATCATGACATTTAGAACTGAAAAAATTAAACTTCAGGAGCGTGAAAATGTGAAATCATATAGATTTCTTCTCTAAAGAATGGACCATTGAGTTGCTTTTTCTCGTAGCAATTGTGTGACTTCTGAAGTACTTTTTTTTTTTTTTCTTTTGAGGAAACTTACGTAAATGCCATCTAGTTGACCAACATGTCCTAAATATACACTACATATACACTTTGGTTGTATATATTGCGTATAAAACACACACTACCTATACATTGTATACATATTTTGTAAACTAAATGGCTCAAAGACATTGAGCTGTAATTCTCGCCCTCCCTCTCTCTCTTTTCTTTTTAACCTCTGCTTCATTTTTTCTGGCAAAATTGCGTACTCCTAAAGGGGCCATAAGGCATAAGCCCAATAAAGGAGAAAAAAGGAGAAAAAGATTTTGCTATAGCAAGTCAAACAGATAGGGCCAAGGCAATATTCTACAGGTACATAAAAAATGATACATCTCTATCTTAAAAAAAAAAAGGGGGACAATATAAGTATACAAAATATGTCGCATTAGCGGTCCAGAAAAGAGCCGCACCCCAAGGTGGCCAAACTCCCAAAATAAAGTGGCCATCAGGAGGAGTATATAGCAGAGTATTGCCTGATTATATCATATCAATAGGGTACTTTCTTGTCATATACAGTTTGGCTCTTTTTTCTTGGAGAGTTGGAAGCAAATATTCTTGCTGTATTGCCAAGATTTCATTCGTTCTTTCTTTTCGTGGTGTAATGATTATGAAATCAGGGATTTGATAATGAATATGTAATGTTCTAGTTTAACTTGCACACATTTGTCCCATTTTAATGTGGAATTCATCTAAAATGTAATGTGCATCCTTTTTTCAATACTCTCCCTATACAACAGGCATCACAGAACATATGCTTAATTATAAAAATTGACTTGGCTCACATCCGCCTATGCTTTCAATATGTTTTGGTAGGGGTATCATGTATGACACAATTCCTCATGATTTACAAAAACAAAAACAAATTGACCGAAAATTGTGAATTCCAAAAAACATCAACTGAATATTTCAGAATATCCCGAGGGGAATCTTAGTAGCTCAGTTGGTTGGCAATCCAAAATTTCACTTTGTTGGTGAGGGTTCAATTCCCTACATTATAATCCCCTCCCTATTTCCCCTTCCCCTACCCCAATTTTTTTTAAAATAAAAAAGAGTACAAGAAAAGCTAATATGATTTTTATTACGTTTGGAAGTGTAAAATTACAAGAATTTATGATATTTCTTTGATAATAAAGTTGGCTATCTTTGTGATATTGATTGTACAAGTTTGTGTAGAGGGCTGGGTGAGTGGAATGAGGGAAAGTGGCTCGATCCTGGCAAAGTCAATATCAATAAATTCCCCAGTAATTTTCAACCAACATATGCGATTCATTCCCGTAAACATTATTACACACCAATAGAATACTAGGAGTAATTCATATGCTTTTATCATCTATTCATTTATTTAAAATTTAAACAAATTTATGAAAATAAAACTAAAAATATTACTAGATGACCGAAACAAAGAATTAATTTATGGACAAATTACATAATACCACAATTTAACTTGTCATAATTACTTAAGATTACAACTCTTTTAAATAATTACTTAAATCCCTGGTTTTACTTTCTCTTTCCATTGTACATAATATACCACATTTTTATTTTTATCTCCTCAGATCTCCACGCACAACCCTACTTCACGTTTTACTCCTCCATTAAAAAGACACTAACAACAAAATACTTCTTCCCTTCAACGAATTTCAGAGAAAAGCCCACAATTTCTCCACCTTCTCCTCCAATTTGATTACCCATTTTAATTCTCCTCCACCACCACAACAACTCCTCCATGGTTCCTCTCCATTGTTCTCAGATCTCCCAAATTTCTATCATTTTCCCACTGTATCTCCATCTTTCTCTCACTTTCTCTCGTTGGAAAAGCATCGCCAACGAAAAGCTTCCATCTCTGTAACTTCCACCGTCCAGCCACCATCTTCGGTCATCTCCAATCAAAAAAATCACAAGTGAACCACCACCATCAAAACAAAACCTCCCAAAGCTTTATTTTTTTGTCGAATGTCGGAGAATTCCGACTAGATAGATGGAGATCTGGTCGAAAATGTTTGTTTCTTTCGTTCGGAGAATTCCACGAAATCTATGTATCTGATGAATTTTCTAGTTGTTGATACATAAACTAATATATATGGCAGTTATTCCCAATTCACGGATTTTGAATTGGAGTCGTATTCCCAATTTCAATGATTTGGTTATGAATTTTGAATCTATTACACATTATTTGGGAAGATACATCACGGGATCCTCTTAAAAAGATACAAAAGCTATGTATCATAATGATTTTTGTGTTAATTATACATAAGACTTATGTATCTGACTGAAAATCTGACAAAACTTATGTATCAAAACAATTTTTGTGTTACTGATACATAAGACTTATGTATCAGTAACGAAAATCTGATACATAAGACTTATGTATCAGTAATGAAAATCTGATAAAGGTTATGTCTCGGAATAATTTTTGTTTTACTATTACACACACAAATTGTGTTTATGATATATTGTGCGTAAGTGATGTATCATTACTTTACTTATGAATCACCAAGTAATAATGTAACTTATATATTGTAATGTATCGAAATGCAGGGATGAAGTATGTTGTTAAAGATATCTGATAACCAAACACCGGAATGCCTTAACAACATTGAGGTGTTCAATCGTGAAAAAAAAAATCAAAATTGAAAAACATAGGAGAAAGAATCAACGATTTTTGGTTAGAACTCTCGTGATCTGGTGTTTGAAATTTGAATTTTGAATCAATTACGAATTATTTGGGATACTCAGAAGTCATTAAAACTAGGGATGGGCGTTCGATTGGTTCGGTTCGGTTTGTGAATTTTGGTTTTTGGTTTGGCGAAAATGACAATCAAACCGAACTGAAATAAATTCGATTCGATTTATTTCGGTTTGATTTTTTGGTTTGAAGTAGATGATTTGCTTACTGCTTTGAGCTAAGCTTTAGTAGAGCATCTTGATATTTGCTCTGAGCCAAACTTGAGATCGAAATGATGAAGATGACGACAACGACATTGAGGAGAGAGTTTGAGAGGTTGAGTCGCTGAGATCGATTGAGGGAGAGAGTGTAAGACGGAGAAGCGAAAACTTTGAGAGTGTGTGTGAGTTGTGACTACAGATTAGAGATTAGGGTTGGGGTAATTAACGGGTATTGGGCCATTAGGTTGGGCATGTTGTTGTGGGTTGGGACTTGGATGGGGTAATAATGGGTATAAGATATGTATACTAATGGAATATAATGGAATACTAATGTACTATGTATATACTTTTGGTTTTTCGGTTTAACTGATTTTTTTTTTGAAAAATTGAAAGTCGAACCGATTAACCGAAATTTTAAATTTTGAAATTGAAATCGACCGAAAAACCAAAATTTTAAATTTTGAAATCGAAATCGACCGAAAAACCAAAATTTTAAATTTTGAAATCAAAATCGACCGAAAAACTGAAATTTTAAATTTTGAAATCGAAATCGACCGAAAAACCGAAACCAAAATTAAATTTCGGTTTGTTTTTTTATTTTTTCGGTTTAAACCAAAATATGCCCAACCCTAAATAAAACGATTAAGGCATGATTTACTCCCCAGTTGAAGAGATTTCCGTTATTTTCCTTTTTTATGTCGCTTAATTAGTTAGTAATGTATCTGCGAATGTGATGTATCCGACAATAAGTGATGTATCCGGCTAGACAGAATCCGAAATTTATAATAATTTTGGTAAAAATTGGAATAGAGAGTAATTAGATTGGGATTTATGTAACTTGCCCTTAATTTATTGGAAAAATAATATAAATATACACCTTAACTTATCATATTTACACTGATTCCACCCTTACAAAGTAATTAAAAAAATCTCAACTATCAATTATGTATCTCAATAGAATGTATCAAAAACGAATTATGTATCTCTGTGTATATCAATGTGAGTTTTGTTTAAAAGATACACACAACGGAATGTATCGGGAACAAATCATGTACCTCGACAGCCCAAAAAATGAGATTTTCTGTAAATGTGTAAAATATCGAGATTTTCTGTAATTAGACACCAAACTATCGAGATTTATGTTATTTACCCTAAGTTACTTTTTAGGCCCAATTGCCCAAAAATTGGTAGATAGACCATAAATGGTTATTCATGTATAGGCATTCCTAATGTGTGTGCCTATTTTTTAGGCATCCCTATATACCCTAATGTTCCTGTCATGCGTTTTGATTTCCACGTGATGAGCGGATTCGTCTCGCCTTAGGGTAAGATTGAATTTTATCGATACATAAGGACACGTTTGGTCGAAAATCAAAAATATATTTATTTTAATTGATAATTTTAAAGTTGAAAATAGAATTGAAGTTGTGTTTGTTTTTGAAGTTAAAAAAATATAAAAAGTGAAAATAAATTTTAAAAAATTTAAAGTTTTATGAAAATTAGGTTATTTTATGAAAAAAAAAAAAAAATTTAAAAAAAAATATATTAAAAAGTGCCAAAAGTGAAATAAAAAATAGTGAAAACACCTGTTGAGATGTTTTAAAAAATCCAAATATTGTGAAAACATATTCTGAGAATATTTATGGCCAAACAATTATTTCGGAATAAAGTGAAAACATATCCAAAATATTATGAATAATATTCATGGTCAAATACCTACTTATTTTATTGAAACGTTCTTTTTTACTTTTTCTAGCTATATATACATAATTAAAATATCTGAAAAGTATACATTCATACTAAATCAATACCACTTTATGATGAGGATAGATATTTGATTTTGGGATTATTTTTTACGCATACGTAAGAATTTAAAAGTTTACTCAGTTTGGAACAACTTAAGATATGAGTTTGAAGTTAAATATGACTGAAGTTCAATTATTTTTATTTAAACTTTAGACATATTTAATTGAAGTTCAATCATTTTTTTTTCTTTTGAATTTCACCTATATATATAGAGTTGAATCAATCATTTTTATCTAAACTTCAATCAAAAAATCTTAAATTTCAACCATATGAAACTTCAAGTCTAGTTTCAAACTCTACGTATCTAAAGTTGTTTGAGAATAGGTAAACATGCGAATTTTTTTAAAAAAATTAAATACAACTTAAATAACAGTGTTCAAATAAATACCTCATAAAATATTTAGTTTTTTAATGAGCAAAAGCAGTTCGAGATTCCAATTACTTTAGACTGTAATTTTGTAATATTACCAAATTTTGCCTTTTGCTTAGAGGGACGGTGCATTATACCAATCGTACCCCAAAAAGTATGATAAAGGATTGAGGAATCTACTAATATTCAGAGACAAATATACCAAATAGTTGAAATATTATGAGCATATTCCATTGGAGTGGACCACAATTAAGGCTTTAACCCCCTTCGTCCATAGGTTAAAAATGTTTCTTTCAATAATCTACTCCAAAAGAACAATCCTGAAAGGGGATAGTGTTGGAGTAACCGATAAAATTATTGTCATGTAATTAGGAGGTCACCAAGTCATGAAAATAGCCTCTGTCAGAGATGCAAGATAAAACTGCTTACAACAGACTCTTGTAGTAAAGTCTTTTCTTGAATCTTTTGCATAGCGAAAGCTTTAATACATCAAACTGTCCTTTATTTCAAAAGAATAATACTAATAATAATATTTTCCCAAAAAAAGAAAATAAATTATTCCCATGTAGACAGACCCCATTTGTGCATAGTTTCTTTGATAAATGAGTTTGATTCGTACGTGACTAGCGAGGCTGTTTTGGGTTATGGATAGATTTCCCCAAAGATTTTGGGCAGTATTTTTTACTATTGCACAACTCACATGTCAAAAATAGCAAAATAATCGAAGAAAAGAAAAAAGGAAGTCTATTCAATTGAAAGACAATTGAGTCTGGGATATCGAGACGGGACCCTCGTGAGTGTGACTTTGGATTATGCACCCTTCTGTACCAACAGTTTTCTTTTATGTACAATGTTTTATTACCCTCTCCGTCCTCTTGCCACACACCTTAAAAAATAATATTTTCTTCATAAATTTTATTATTAATTATTTACCTTCAAATAATTTTTAAGACTAAGTAGACATTTGAATATGTGATTAGAAATGATGAGATTAAATCCATATTTAAACATGTGATTTAATGCTAATTTCATCTCATGATTTCATATCATGAGATAAAATCTCAAATTCTCTAAAAAGCTTGATTTGGGATTCTTCAAATATCAAAATTAACCCACAAGTTTATATTTTATAAATATATATATATATATTTATATCTATCAAACATTTATTTCATATGTAAATAAAATTTATAGTTCATATTATTACTCTTTAAACCATTTATATCTCATCTAACCATTATTCTCACCAATATTAAATTTATTATTACTTCAAATCAACTCCTACTTTACCATTTATTATTTACCAAATTCATTATTTTTGACCAAATTCATTCACCAACCAAATTTATTACTACTTCATTCAAACTAACGCTTAATTAAAAGAAATACTTACATAAATCTCAACAATTTTATCCCTAATTACTCCCAATCCCTTCTTTTAACAATATTTATGTAAAATCCCTGATTTTGATTTTTTGAATACATAATTTGACAATCGATACATTCTAACAGATACATCCTAGCAAGAAATTAATGCGCGTTAAAAAAGAAAAAATAATGAAAACCTTTTTATTTGTGGAGCAAATCATGCGATATCCGTTATATTGTACTCTCAAAATTCCAAGAATAACGTAACTAGTTCAAATTTTGGAATTTAAAAAAAAGGATCCTCATTCTTCAAGCAGAAACAAGCTTCTCTTTCTTCTCTATTCTTTGCATCTCGATTTTTTTTTTTTTGTGAACGATACATAATGAGTCTCTTCGACAACATACTTCAAACCCTGCATTGAGATACATTATAATATAAAAGTTTAGATTACTACTTGGTTACTCATCAATTAATGTATCAATTTGTTTAATAAATATATTTGCAGATTATAATATTTGAGATATATTATATTTTACAGCTATTGGTTAAGATACATTACTCTATAAGCAAAAATAATATATAGAAGCAATTCTTAAATGTATCTTACACATAAATCTGACATAAATTAAGAGAAATACATAATTCTTAGATGTATCTGAAATATAATCAAGAGAGATACGTAATTTGTAGATGTATCTGACACATAGATCTGACATATAAATTGTATCTTATAATATTATTAACGTATCTTAGAGTATTTTATTTCCGAAACAAACAAATATTACCTTTGTAAGAGGTTCTCTTGTTGTAACTTCAACATCTTTTCGTTTTGAAGCACGAGCTTTGTGTCTTCCGATACACAACCTTTTTACCTTCTTAAGAAAATCTCTTTATGTTTTTTTTTTTAAAAAATAATTTTAAATTTCAAATTTATGTTTTTTTTGTTGCATCTTCTGATACATAAATATTTATGTATCAGAACCTTAAATCTTAGTCATATACCTCACTATTGTACCTTGTTTAGGGGTGGCCGTGTATGTCGTTCGGAGAGCTATTCTCCGACAATATTAATTGACGGTGACGAACTTCTCGTTCCGCCGCTCAATTTCTCTATGATTGATTACGACGTCTTCCGATAGAAATTCAATCAAACGAAAAATTAAAGCAAAGGAAAGAGAAAACAAAGAGAAAACGAAGGGTGGAGATGGAGGTTGGATTTTGGGTGAAGAGTCGTTTGTTTACTGGAAAATTTTTGAAAAAGAAGGAGGTTAGATATTAATGGGTATTAAAAATTTTAAAAAATTTCGCGATTGATGGTGGTGGTGGTGCGGCGGAGATGGAGGTTGGATAGACATTAATGGAGAGAAGGAGGTTGGATAAACAGTAACAAAACAACTTTACATTTTTTGAATTTGTTTTGTGTGTTTGGATAGACATTAATGAAGAGAAGGAGTAGGAAGTTAGACATTAATGGATATTAAATTGGTGGAGAGAAGATTTTCAGCCAAACTTTTAGGAAAACAATTAATGTATTCGATTTTTTAGGGTAACAATGATGTAACTGAAAATTTAAAGAGAGAGAATGTAAATCAGAGATTTTAGTAATTAATATAAAAGATAGGGATTTTAAGTAGTTTGGGTAAGTCAAATTGTGCTATTAGGTAATTTTTCTCAATTAGAAAAAATAATAATTTCATAGTTAAATCCAAGCTCAATGTGAGAAGATTGTCCGTACTATGTGGGAGTATTATATTAAAGAGTAGTACACTACAACTCATGCTCAAGTTTACGTTTTTATTGAAGTAAAGTTTGATCAATAAATGTTGTATTTTTTAGAATATCTTTGTGATAGTGTACTATACTTTTGTTATAAACTTTTGCTTATTTGGTAAGATTGCATAAAAATTGGGGTAATTTTGATGTTTTTCACAACTTATGAGGTTTTTATGTTTATAAGAAAACATGCAACATAAAAAGTCTAAATTGCATGTCTAAACAAAACTTTCACTTTATCTCATAATTTCAAATCATGCTATGAAAATCATGGTTTCATCTCACATAGCCAAACGGACCCTTAATGGGCATGTCAAGTAATAAATCTGCTCTATCACCCTTTGAATATAATTTAATGCTTTGAGAAATATATTGAATAATGAATAGTATCTACATCTACAATATCTTAAAAGTGTGAAGACCCTTAGAAAAGTGATTTGAAGTTTTTACCCTTTATTAAAATACTCCGTAATAGACAAAACTGTCATTTACCATTATTTTAATTATTTTTAATAAAAATAAAATTGCACATACTAAAAAAGGCACCACAACCGCCTAGGAGAGCCCTACTTCGACATGGATTCTAATCCTAGAGTCTATATATATATGATCATTATTAGAAAAAAAAAAATTGAACAGAATTTCTTTTTATTTTACATGTTATTTGTAGTTTTTAAAATTGAATAGGTTTCTTCTTATTTTACATGTTATTTGCACTTTTTTTAATCAACAATTGATGTTTCTTTTTATTTTAGATGTTATTTCCAGTTCTTTTTTAATCAACAACTGATAATGAATTTTCTCCTTTTTAACAATTTTTGTATTTTTTCCCAGTTGAAACGAAACAAGCGTGTTGCCGAATGAAATAGCCGAAAAAATCAAAGGAATCAAAAGTTTATATATTACGGGAATGGTGGTTCTCTTTTGGTTGCCGTAAGTTTTACTCCTTTCAAAGGTATTCGATAGTTTTTATGCGACTATTTAAGTAAAATCCATCTTTTACTTAAAAAAAAATCATAGTGCCTCCTGTTGATTCGATTATTGCTTCTTCTTTTTTTTTCTTCTCTTTAGAAGATTATTTTGAGACTACACCTATTAGGCAATATAGTCTTGAAAACTCCCACCATATCATTTTCTTTCTTTCTTGGTGTTTCTGATTTTGCTTCTCCACTTGATCATCATGACCGGAGGTAATGCTAAATTCTGCTGCAATTAATATGTATATTTAATTATATGCATATGTATTTTTGTATTTTAAAATATAACCGTTGATATCAAGATTCATCCTTTATGCTATTTTGTGTGGTGCATATTGTATATGAAAATTTTTAAATTATTGTGCAATATAAGGTTTGAGAAAAGTTAAGATACCTACAATAAGCGTTGAATACTGAATTCGTAAGGTCTTTAGTAGGTCAACACTTTGATAAGAATATGAAGAAGGTGGGTGATACAAATTAATTATTGAAAGGAACACTTGCATTTTAAACACTGAGTTTCAAGAACAAAAACTTCATAAGAACATCATACCAGAATTTATGTGAAATTTTCTAGAACAAAGCTTTTGAGAGATCAATCAAAATTATGTTTACTTGGAAACCGGTTAAAAAGGAAGCGTTATAAAAATAATTTTGCCAAGAAATAGTATTCTAATGGACCTTTGTCTCATCATAAAATAAATTCATTTTGTAGAAATAGTTGGAAGAAATTTACTTTTTTCTTTTTACTTGAATATTTTTAGAGTGTATTTTTATGAACTAATATCCAAAATAACTTTTGACATTTGGTTTTAGAACTCTGCAAGGAACCTATGCTCAAGAGCCTTGCTTTTTGATGACTTTCAGTTTTCTTCCATCGCAACTTTTAAGTTGTCATCTTCTGCTTCACCATAATCCTTTCTTTTATTGTTAGTTTGTTATAATTAGTTGTGTTATAATATTATGCTCGTGTATAATGTAGTTCTATTTTTCTTATTTTTTAGAGTGTGTTCTCATGTATCAATACAAACATAATTTTGACCTTTGATATCAATGACAAAACTATCTTTTAATGTTTGCTCGTTAATTTTTATTGATCATGTTCTTTTTAAGTACACTTTTTGTCTTAAAAATTTTACGTTACTTTTTTAAGGTTTTGTACTTAATAATATAACGTACACACAATAATTTGTTCTTTTTAACACGATATTACTAATTAACGCGATACACACGTGCAAAACACGTACACTTGACTAGTTTAAAAATAAAAGTGAATGGGCATAAATAAATAATTATCTTTGATTTTTCAAACTAAACAAATATTGTTGTATATCTACTTTTAGTAACATGAACATGTAAATAAACGAAGGAAGTACTTATTATTTTATTGTATGTTATAAACTACTTATTTCGTCTCAAAATAAGTACCATCATTTTTTCCTCATTAAGAAAAATAATAATATATAAGTAATATTTAGTTTACCAATTTTTTAATTTTTAAAAAAAAGATATCTTCTCAATTATTACTTAAATCAAAAGCAACATCAAAAATAAAAATGACTGGACAGACCCATTTACTCAAATCAAACATAGAAACAGTCATCTAAACTAATGCATGAGTAACTTGATTCGTTGATTTTCTAATTAGAGAAACAGACACTAATTTGACAATCCCTTTACTAGCGTCTTACCATAGTAAAATTAAAATAAGAATTATCTAAAATGTTTTCTTAAGAACTTGATAAACTATTAGCAAAGCCGCTCTTCAATCAACTAAGAGCTCCTCGAATATCCATAATCTTTGCAAATAACACGTTAGGTACTTTATTTAAAAATCTTATTTGCCCACCAATGAAATCTCCTCTAGCAGGGCTCAAATATTTTCACTTTGCTAATGAATAGTTTACTAAGTTAACCCTATTTATTAGCTGTCTTTTAAAAAATAAAAATAAAAATTAAGCACTATTAAGAAAAACTAGTTCTTTAATATAAGGGTATAGTTAAAAAAATTACTTCTACTATTTTTTTTTTTACTTGAATTCTTATAGCGATACTTATTTTGAAAAAATTATTTTTGCTAAATCGCACTTATTATTATATTTGTTAGCAAATCAATTAGGCTAGGTAATTACAAGGTAAGCAATCAAACCAATCACCAACAAACTGAAAGTTTAAATAGTCAACAGTCGACACTTATTTTGAGATATGGAGGGTATTACTAATTTTTTTTCCTTTGTAATCAATCTCAAAAAAAAAATTACACCTTTTAATGATTATTTAGTTGAAATTTCTCATTTTATCCTAATAAATTGATTTTATAATCACATATATAACTTATTTTAAATTATAAATTTCAAAAATCTTATTTTTATTTTTACATTTCATATCCAATTAAACTTCGTCGCTATTTTGCACTATTCTTATACACCCTACCAAACGACTCCTAAAGATATTAATACTTTTAGAACATGAACAAAATCCTAAATAAGATATATTGAGATTAATTATTTCCTCGTCCCATTTTAAACAATATTAGTTAACTGGATCCAATTTTTTTAAGATATTAAAATGGTTATTTATAACAAATAATAAATATACGTGGAATTACAAATTAAATTTTTAAAGAGTTGAAATTTAAAATTAAATTATTAATAAAGATATAGTAATTATTATTTTGGCAGTCTAAAAAAAGGTGCATCATTAATTTGGATGTCATTTTCACGAATCTCTCTTTTCGTCGTGTTGTGATAACTCGCGTCCAGAGCCTAGCGGCGGATTTTCATATTCGAGCCTCATTGAATGGCTTATAATCTATGACTCGTAAATATTTAATTAATAATTAAAATAATTAAATTACTATCCATATAAAAAATAAATAGAATAATGACAGAATACAATACATAAAAGTGTCCTTTAAGGCCTACCCTCCAAATTTTAGTATGCGATAGATAGTTAAATTTGTATAAAATTAAACAATTAAATACACATGTTCTATATGACATCTTATATGAATTATCAATTTATGTCTACTTATTTAATTTTATACAAATTTAATTAACTACTTATGTACTTCTAAAATTAAAAGACATAACTAGTAAGGCCAAATTAAAAAATATATTTATCCATTATCTCTAAATTTTAGAAAATTATTTTTATAAATTTAAATATTCTTATTTATCCCATATCGAGAGTCCAACTTTTTTTCTGAAAAGCAGTGTTTATTTGGAAGCAAATGTTTTCACACCGTTTTTCTGAACTGTCCGCTCCGTGTTCAACTCCTTGGCAGACAAATCAAACACAAGTACAACAAAATCAGAGAGAGAAAAAAATCACACATAAGAAAAAGTAGCATTATTAATAAACTTTTCCTTCTGAAAGAAATAAAACAAAGGAAAATCAATCTGCAGGAAATTTTTACAGAAAAAAAAAATAAATCTTCCTGTTAGACTGATTTTCCTCTCTGTTCTCTCCTACAATTTGATTCCATTCCTACAAATCCAATTTGGTGAATTGAACCTGAATCCGTTAGTATGGAACATTTTCTTTTTCAAGTGAAATCCCCTAGTATATGAAATGTTCTCGAACATTTGAATTGAGTAAGAGTTTAATTTGGATTTTGAGGACGAAGGATGTTGACATTCAAAGTTGGTTTATTATGAGGTAATACGTAAGTGGTGGTTCTACGTACAAAAAATAAAATAATGTCACTTTATATTGGTCACGAGACTTCCAAGGTTCGTGTGTTTTAGGTGTATAATTTCTTTGAGTATTTGTTTTTGTTTATTTAATTATGATGATGGTTGTTGATGTTGTTGTTGTTGTTATGGAGAGCAGTTGTGGAAGAGAATTTGTACAGAGACAACAATTGAGATTAATCTTCTTGGGGAAAATTGGAAATATATTCTTGGTGGTGTAATTTTCCAGGTTTCTATTTCTTCTTCCTTTTGATCAACCTTATTACTCTCTCTGTCCCACTTTACGTGTCATCGTTTGACTTGATACGGTGTTTAAGGAAAAAAGAAATAATTTTGATACTCGTGGTCTTAAATCATTTCATTAATTATTTCATCAAGACTAATAGGAGAATTTAAAGTTGAATTATTTCTAATTATACTAACGTCACATGTTTTTCGAGACAGACTAAAAAGGGAAGGGTGTATGCATGAAATGGGATGGATGGAGTATTATTTTTTGTTATTAGCCCTTTTTTCCTCGTTAAGTCAAAAGTTTTGTTGCACATTATGACAAGTTGTTAGAATTTGCAACAATTGAAAAACGTAGGAAGAAACTTTTTTTTCTTTTTTGGTGTTTGGTTGGCAAACAGTTGTTGGCAAAATTTGAACTTTTTTTAATCTTCAATGCTTTTTTGTAATTAGGTGTATGTTTGTTTTGGTTGAGATGAAAGTTTGTAGTTAGATTGTCTTAATGGTTTTGGCAGGGTACTTGGTTGGCTAGCCGCAGGCAATAGTACTTTTTGAGTAATTGTTATTGTCATAACTTTGCGGAGAGTTAATGTCTGGCTTTTTGGAGTAAAAATATCCATCTATAATGGTGTATTTACCTATTAGAATGTGTTGATTAGCCTAAGAATTAAGATGACTATAATATTTTCTCTTCTTTTTTTTTTCTGCTAAAATTATAGCTTATCTAGTATTGACTTGCATAAGTAGCGAAGTATTACAATTCAGGTTGAGGGACTAGGAGAAATTGAGAGACATCGAATTATGCTTTCTTTTTCATTTCGTGTAAAATGAGGCAATTTGTGGTTTGCATTTCTTATGTACACTTTTTACTGTCATCGAAAGGTGTTGTTGGCCACTGAATGATGTATCAATAGGTTGCATCCGAAGCCATTAGGCCGAAGGCAGGTCTGCCTAAGTGTCGGGCATCACAAAGAAAAAAACGCTTTGAAGTTGAGTTTTTGCTCCTGATCATAGTAAATTTAGATACATGAGTAATGAAATTTATCTGTCTCCTTTTTTCAGTACATCCATGGACTTGGTGCTCGTGGGGTTCATTACTTGCATCGACCTGGACCAACTCTTCAGGACGTTGGCTTCTTTCTTCTTCCGGTTGGTTTTATTGGTTGTTTATCTATATATTTATACTGTTTTGGAAGATGCGTATTCATAGTTTTGCTGCTTTTTCTTTCCTTGTAAATTTTCAGGAGCTTGGGTCAGACAAAGCTTACATAAGTGAAACTGTATTCATCACCATTTTTCTATCTTTTGTCTTGGTGAGTTGGCTTTCATATAAATATTTTCATCATCAGCCAACGTCGTGTCTCTTTGCTCCCTACTTTTGTTTGTTACATTTTTTATTTGCTATTTGGTGCATTCTATTTCTCTCATTCATTATAATTTGTAGGTAAATGAAGACCGTCTAAGTGTTCATAATCACAAGCATTCTTGAATATGTTCCAGGCAAACTCTGAGGCCATGCTAACTTTAGGTTTTAAAAATAGGGAAAATCTGGACATTAGACTTATAGATTATAATGTGGTGCTAGAATAACTTTCCATAACCTTCAACTGGCTATTAGCTGGTCTTAACGTTTATAGTTATTTATTGCCAATGTAGTAAACTTTGTATGTTCCTGATCTAATTGTTACTCTTCTTTTGCTTTAGTGGACATGCCATCCTTTCATTTTCAAGACTAAAAAGATCTATACGGTTCTGATATGGTGCAGGGTCTTGGCATTCTTAGTTGTAAGTGCCCTCTTTTCTTATCTTTCACTTTCCTTTTGTTCCACAAGTCAATTTTCAGTTGGAGTAGTTTTTTCTCATCATCATTGTACATCGTTTAACTTGGGCAAAGATAACTTTCTGTTCTCTTCCTATACAATACCGATGTTTGTTCTTTGCCCCCGACATTTAGAGAGAAACTTGACTGATCTATTCTATCTTTTAATTTGTTAAGTAATTGTCTGGTACAGGCTTGTCAATTTCTTCGAATGGTAACATTCTATTCTACACAGCTTCCTGGTCCAAATTATCACTGCCGTGAGGTAGAAAATTTGTCCAATTGATAATTTGTTTGTTTGCATTTTGGTTAGTGGTGTCTATGCGCTGTGCATCACCTTACAGTTTACTCTGCAATTGCCAGGGTTCAAAGCTTGCCACACTTCCTCGGCCTAATAGTGTTTTAGAAGTTTTGCTGTTAAATTGTGAGTTGCATTCGAGTTTAACACACACGTCGTTTTGGGTCTTTGGTTATAACATTGTTTAAGTTTGGTGCTTACATGATCTTTATGGCAGTTCCTCGGGGCATACTTTATGGTTGTGGTGACTTGATATTTTCATCGCATATGATATTCTCTTTAGTCTTTGTGCGGACGTATTATAAATATGGCACTCGAAGGTAATATAATTGTGTTGATATATTATGTTGTTTTTTATGTATGGGAGTTAGGGTTGATGTTCAAATTTAACTTTACTGCGGTTGAATTCAGCTGTGCAAGTGATATTACAGATTTCATTAAATCTGATACTATAAAAGAACAGAAGGCCTATTAAGTTTTTCCAGCTCAGTCTGAACTTATCACTAATTGTTTGATTTTATTTATCTGCAGGTTTATAAAGAAATGTGCTTGGTTAGCTGTTATTGCTCAGAGCTTTTTAATAGTTGCATCACGTAAACATTACACTGTTGACGTTGTTGTGGCATGGTAAGTCCAATTTCACAGCTTGAGGTTCTGTCTTGCATATTTTTAGCAAATGACTAACTTAATTGATCCATACTGTTTCCTACAGGTACACTGTTAATCTAGTTGTGTTCTTCATTGACAAAAAATTACCAGGTCAGCATTCAGTTTTAAACTTCCCTTCGCACGACTTCTTTGATTTGGTTTTATCTTCCTCTACTTCTTCTCCTTCCTCTTATTAATGCTCAAAAGAGAAGGGTAAAGAAGAGCTGACGCATGAGCCGTTTTCTTGCAGAACTGCCTGATCGCACTAGTGCAGCCTCGTTGCTACCAGTAAGCAAGGATAGCAAGACCAAAGAGGAGGATCACAAACTTCTGAACGGAAACGGAGATCCTGAAGATTGGGTATGGGGATTTACCGATTGCCATTTTCCAGTTAGATATCATCTGTAGCTAATGAAAATTGCTTTCTTTATTGTTTATAGAGGCCTAGAACCCAAATCAACGGGATGATCATGGAAGATGGTAACGCAGTCCATGTTGAAGTAGCGATGAATGGTGTATAGATGGAAAATGCATAGAGCGCAACTAACTGAACCTGGTTGAGGCACTGCTGTTCGATGTCATTACAAGTTGGGGTTCCATAACTCATTCGTGGTGTTCTGCCAAGTTCAATAGTATTGGTCTGTAGTGTAGGATATGAAATGTAGATACACTTTGAAAGCCTCTGTGGTTCCTATGCTTAAATTTAATGGCTTCAATGTATCATGGAATTCGATTTTTCTTCTGATAATGCAATTATTTTCTAGTTGTGCTCACCAAATCTTTAGTACAAGTGTTTATTTCCTAAAAGGGTCGAAGAGAAATGTGAAATATGTACAGATGAGTTGCAACAACTCAGTATTCATGATCAAGTTTTATGCTGGCTGCCAACCTACTGCGACGTAAGAAGTTTGGGATTGAGGGGTAGTTATTGTTATCGTTGTTTAGTTGGAGCAAATTTGCAGATGTTCAGAGCATGTGATGATCCTTTATGCAAGAACAGTAATGGCAGAGGTGTTGTGAAGTTGGATTCGTTTGGTTGGGAAACAAGTTATCCCAGGATTGTTATTCCACCCTCAACGTTGGATAAAAATAACACTACAATTCCGGGATAAGCTATCCTATGATTTTATTACAATCAAACATGGGATAAACTCATCTTAAAATTAATCCCGAAATAAATTATCCTTTATCCCTCGTAACAAACTAGCCCTAATAGATAGATCCAATTAAATACTTTCTTTTGGTTCAAGAACCACTAGGTATTCCTTTTGTCCATAGTAAAGTCCTTGTATGCATGGTCCAATTTACCTGTTTGCTGCAGATGAAGCTAGAGATTGTACCTAACTAGCACATGCCCTGCATCCCCTTCATTTGGGGCACAAAGTCTTTGCCTTCATTTGGGGCACAGAAATTCTCCCACGACAATATGTTATCTAATCTCTCTGATGGTCATATCTTTCGTCTTGATAAAGAACAATCACATATTAGCCCATGTGCCATTGGTCCTCGTATCATCCTTCCGATGAGAAATTCATTAAAGATAAGTTATGTTGGGATTAGCAATTGTTCGTAATAAGAGTGCTGAAAATTAACTATAATAAAAAATAATGAAAAAATAATTTATTAATGATGAATCTTGTTTAGTACAGTTCTGTTCTCTTGATTTTTCTCTCCTAAACTTCTCGGTGATTTGAGATTCTTCAGTAGCGTATTTCTCGAATTGCAAAGTGATTTGATCCCCCTAGAAATGTATTTCTCTCTCTAAATGTCGGACAACACTTTGTTGATTCGGGTTGATCTCCGGGCAGAACTCTGTTGATCACTTCTTTGAAGTGGACGTTGATGCTTTTTCCAAAGCATCATAACTCTATTATTTATAGTTGGGAGTAGGCGGTCCGAGTGCACTACAAATGCACTATTTTGCCTGATTCTAATGTGTTCATGCAAGTTATCAAGCTTCACAAATGCTGTGTGATAAGACTGCTTGTGATTGACCAAAATATGTCATTTTGAACACTTGACGACTTTTGATTGGTTTTTAATTTTGATTGGGACTGCTGTATCATTTGAACACGTGGCATCATCTTGTTGGTCTTGAATTTGTCAAGGATGTCAGCCACCTTGACATGTGGAATCAACTTGAGCTTCACATTGAAATGGAGCTTAGACTTAAATTTAATAAAATACACTTATTTATTTGTAAACTCCAAATTAGTTATTCACACAAATGAACATGTATTTAATCCAATAAAATTTATGTGTCTATAATTATCCTGATATTATTTTTTATTGACTGTTTGGTTAAAAATAACTTGCATTACATAATTTTAAGAAGCTGTTTGTTTATAAAAATACCCTACACCTTATTTAGTAGAAGGCGCATTTGAGGGATCTCGGGGGGCAGATAATTGGGGTTTGCTCAAGTGGTTGAGCACCTCCACCATTGATCGATAGCCGATAGGTTGAGGGGCCGAGTCACGCTGGAGGCAGGGGTAGAGCTACAGCCAATCAAGAGTGTGCAAATGAACATTTTTCGTCAAAAAATTATACCATGTATATAGGTTAAAATTTATAAAATATCAATATATACCTGCGATTGCACAACCTTGACATTGCTAGAGCCTTTGGCTCAGTGGTAAAGACCGTGCAAAAGATTTGCAACGATCGAAGGATCGAATCTTGCTGCTATTACATTTTGCCAGTACCATCGCATATATATTCTCTTTGCAAGAGCTTTTGTGGATCCACTAACTTTCTTTTTAATTCCATTTTACCCACACTAGACCCTCAATCAAAACCAAAGTCATACAGTACTATTTGACTTTCTTCTTGAGGAGTATTAGATATTATTTCCTCCATAATAATTTATATGGTATTATTTAATTATTTGTATATTTATAAATTATTTTATTTAGATTAAAAGAGTAATTCTAAAGTTAAATCATTTTCAATTTTAGATACCATTTTTCTTGAGGCATGCTAAAAAAAAGTGTGTCACATAAATTAAGATAGAATGAAAATAATTAATTTTTAAATTAAATTGAAACTTTAATTTGAATATTTATTTGTCTTAAATATATAGAATGAAAATAATTAATTATTAAATTAAATTGAAACTTTAATTTGAATATTTATTTGTCTTAAATATAAAATAACATTTCAAACAAGTTTATACCCAAAAATAGAAGAAAATATTGTGTGCAATTTACACATATCTCATTATATATATTTTTCATTACTCCTAAATAGGTTATTAGGAGGTTTGGACCAACAAAAATTAATAAAGGGTTAATTTTTTTCATAGTTTTATAGGTGAATCAGGAAAACTAACTAAGATTTGAAAATTTTTGTTATGATTTTCACTTATTCTCCATCAAAACACAAGAAATTTAACAGCCATTAACATTAAAAATAGCAAAATCGAAGATCGAAAATAGCTCTAAATTTAAGTAAAAATCGATAAATTAGTGTTATTTTTTTTTTGAATGTGTGATATGTCTTCACTAAAAATCTCGATCCATCCCTTATAAAATTATTATTTTAGTTTATACAATTTATCTTGTATTTTAAAACTAAAAGCAGTCCAAATTGAAGAAAAAATTTAGACGATTTGTATTTGGTGGAAAACAAATTATTGACGTTCATGATAAAGTCACTAAGTTGAGCAAGTTGCATGTGAATCCGCTCATTAAAATTTTTTGTTAGCTGCTTCTAGGGGTGGGCATTCGGTTTGGTTTTGTCAAAGTTCGATTCGGTTCTTCGATTTTCGGTTTTGTAAAAATGAGCACCGCACCAAACTAATTCGGTTCGATTTTTTGAACTTCGATTCATTTTTGTTCGGTATTTTTTAATCGATTTTTCGGTGCAAGTGAAAAATAAAATTATCAAAACATATCCACTTATCCGGTCCCTAAAACTAGGCAGTGATATCAAACTAATATCACGATTCAGGCAACTCACAATTAATGTCACTAATAGCAGCAGCTCACATGCAACATTTTTCACGAACTGCCAATGTTCTACTAGCACAACACTTAAAGAAGAATTTGAAGAACAACTAACTAGCTATTGACTGCAACCTCACAACTAATGTCACTAATATCAAACACTAATAAATGGAGAATAGAGAGTATTACTTGGGTCCTGAGTGTTGGGTCTAATAGGATTTTTAGAAAATAAATGGGCTTGGACTTGGGTCTTTATTGGCCCAGCATATATATTAAAGGGTAACTTACAAAAATCTCATAAGTTAAGGAGTCAGTTACATTTCTTATCATAACTTTTTCTAATTACATAAAATCTCATAAATGGTGTTTTTTGATACATTATTTTGATACATTGTCAACTAATCAATAACTTAAATAAGGAAATAACATAAATCACATTTATTTAAGGGAGTAAATCATGGGAGAGAATCAAATATGTAAAATAGAAGAAAAATTCAAAAACTTTCTATCAGATCTTATGATTTGCAATTTATAATTCGATTCAATTTCTTCCATCTCTATTAATCTTTTTTTTTTCTTAAAATTTTAATTTTCTGATATTTGAATCTAAAAGAACAATAATGTCGATTATCTGAATTTCATCGAAACGGTTGTTGTTCGACCCCCCCACCCCACCCCACTATTGTTCTCCGATCTCTCTCATCTCTTCCTTAACTTCAGATTCAATTTATCGATCTATGTTTTCCTGCAAATTGGATACTGCTTAGACCAAATGCTTTGATTTTCACCATGTTTTCTTATGTTTATATTGTAACAATTGCTTTGATTTTTGACCGAACAGATCCACTTATGTTGATTTTCACCATGTTTTCAAGGCCGGAGAAGAAAATGGGTCTGGTGGTTTTGTTGGTAGAGTTATGGTTGTTGTTAGTTGTGTTTTTTTTGTTCAAGTTTTTTCTTCGTTCAATTTTTTTCTGTCTTGTGCTTGTTCGATTCCGACCGGCAAGAATAGTGCAAGCGGTGATTTTGGTAGCGGAGATTCGATGATGTTTGACATGGGGAATTAGAGGATGTTCATCTACAATGTCATGTATCTAGAATGTAGTTTTTTTTATTCATGATACATATGAATGTATCTGCGTGTCTATGTATCATAATCTACTAGTTCATATTGAATATGAAGTTTTGTTCATGATACATACAAATTTATCTTTGTGCACATGAATCATAGTTAAAAAAGAATGTAATTTTTGGTTCATAATAAATTTGAATGCATATGCGTGCCAATCTATCATTATGTATCAAAAGTATCAGAAACGTAATATATCAAAAGCTTTTATGAATTTGTCTGGATGCAATAATATGTATATCAATGGTACATTGTTTAGAAAATGAATATATGTATCATAAATTATATTGTGTACACGATACACATCAGAATCATTCATTATGTCCATGTATGTGTATGTATAAGACATAATTTTGTTTACTCATGATTCATATTAATGTATCATGAGTTGAGTGTTTATGTATTGTGTAAATTATGTATTGTGTAAAAGGTAAATTATTTGTCTTGATACATATATAGATGATATTGATTCAAAAATTTTGTCTTAATGCATGATATTTAATTGGTTGTCAAAAAACGACCTTCTGTGAAAACTTAAATATACATTACAATTGTACATTACAATTTAGTATATATTGTACATCATATATTATGTATCAAAATTCATTTGATCAAAATGAACTAATGTATCAATCACAAATATCAAGTATACTTGTTTCAAACATATGTATCAAAAGTGTTCCCCATATTTTATCAAAATAAGAAAAAATAAAGAAACAGAGGAGTAGAAAAGAAAGAAGAACAGCGCGAGAGTGAGAAGAAGACTGTTTTCTATGTTCTATATATAGAGAGAGTGTGTGCAAAACAAGAAACTTCAACTTTTCGAGTTTTTGTAGGATTGAGTGGTGGGTTTTGTGTTTTCCGTCTAGTGTCACTCTGTATCAAGGATATGTATCAAAAACATATATCAAAAAAAAAAATCTCTAAAGTATATGTATCAAACATATGCAACAGTTAAGGTTAAATTTCATTCAAATAGGAATCTGGAACCTTTTGAACACGTTTTTATTAACTTTTCAAATGTATCAAAATATGTTCGTCGCATATTTTCAACATATTTCATCAAACATCTTATGTACATGTTTATGTATTGATACATACATATATATATATATATATATATATATATATATTGATAGCTATGTAGCACTGATTTTATCTGATACATATGTATGATACATATATTACATTTATTGGACTTCAAATATATGTATCATCATTAAATTATGGAAAGAGAATACAAGTTCTTGATAGGTATCTATATGTGTATCAAATACAAATGTCTGATGCATGTATACTTGATACTTGTGATTGATACATTAATCCACCATCACCGCCACCTTCATCATTCATTGGCATCACCACCGCCACCTTTCGACAACGTATTGAGTAACACATAGATCGAATTTATGTCAGTGTCCAATATAAGAATTCTTGCAAAATTCAAAAGCAATCCAATCTCTAGACTTTATACACGCGATTTATTCAGCCAATTACATCAAATATTACTAAAAATAAGCAAATTATTTCCACTCTTCAGACTTCCAACATGGATTTACAAAGTAGATTTTTTTTTCCTTGTTGAAGGCTAGAGCTTGTGTCTTATGAGTTGAAGGCGCCTCAGTCCAGTCTTATTTCACCTTCGTCACCAATTTTGACCCCAACCCTTTCGAGTTTTCTCATTGCTGTGACAAAAGCTCCATTAAAGTCGAAATCGTTATTAGCAAAGTCATTAACAAATTCTCCTTTCTCCTCTCATCTCAGCACCCTCCTCGTTTCTTAGTCCTCTTTTCTCTTTCACGCTGGAAGCCACCGGCCAGCAACCACCACGACTGTTTGTTGAATCTTGGGGAGTTGAAGATAATTGAAAATAAATTGAAAGAAAATACGTTTGTGAGATCTTACAGATATTTTAGGTAATGAAATATTTTAATGCATATAAAGGGGCGATTTTGGTGGAATAAAAGTGATATATGAGGATGGGTATGTATCAAGTGTTAATGAGAGAGAAAAATTAAATTATGAGATTTTATGTAATTTTTTAAAAGGTGTGAGATTTTATGTATTAATGACCCTCATGTTTGGGGATTTGTATAATTTAGCCTATATTAAATGCAATATAAGTATATTTTAAAAAATTTAATTAATAAAAGTTCAGTTTTTCGGTGCACCGAAGAACCATTACCCTTAAATCAAACACTGAATCGAAGAACCGAAAAAAAAATCGAAACGGAACCGAAGAACCGAAAAGAAAAACACCCAAAACCGAACCGAAGAACAGAACTAATTCGGTTCGCTTCGGTTTTTCGATTCTCCGATTTTTAAGCCCAATCCCCGCCTGCTTCTTTAAATTTTGCACACCCTTCGTAAAATGTCTGACTCCACCACTGGCTAGAGGGGATATTTGTTGTCATTTTAATTGTTTTATCTCAGGATAATTAATCCCTTTACTGATAACTTATCCCATTACTAGTTACTAATTTTGATATAACTTCATTCCAAAATTTATAACCAAACAATGAATAAAATAGTACACAAAACTATTTATGATTGTCCAGCAAACCAAATGACCTTTATTATCTTTTGAGGTACTTAGAAGTATCAAGAGGTTCGTGTTTTGTTTTGACTTTACAAGTTCTATGTTATTTACTGTATTAGCCATCCTTAACTAAATATCTGGCTTCGAATCCCAACAATGAACAATTTTTTTGTAGGTAGGCTTTACTTAGTGCCTGCGTGAACTCGTATTAGTTTAGCTAGTGAGATTGCTTCAGATACTAAATGATTAAAGTGAAACAAAGAGGTTTGCCGAGTCATGATTTAGTTTTGATGATTAAAAAATAAAACGTATTTATGAGAAAATAAATGGAATATGTGTAGAACCTCATGTTCTATATGGATCCAGCTCCTTTTCATTTTCACCTTCTCCATTTTTCTCAAGTTCCTACTTGGATAGAAGTCACATGTCATAATTAAGAATTAAAGGTTGAGATTTAATTGCCTAATTAATCAAGGTCCGTTTTATATGATATAACAAATGAAGTGTATTTATGAAAAAAAAATAAGTGGAATGCGTGTAGAGTCTTATGTTCTATATGGTTCATTATAATGACAATTCTGATAATTCATCTTTTGACTAATGAATTTAGGATTTGTGTATACTATGTCAATTGGCTTTATAATAATTTGGGAGGATTTTAAGGCCCCGTTTGGCCATGCGAGATGAAGTCATGATTTGAAATTATGAGATGAAGTTGAAGTTTTGTTTGGGCATGCAATTTGGACTTTGTATGTTGTATGTTTTCTCATGAACATAAAAACCTCATAAGCTATGAAAACTATCAAAATTGCCCCAATTCTTTATATAATCTTACCAAATAAGCAAAAGTTTATAACAAAGTATAATGCACTATCACAAAGCTATTATAAAAAAATACAACATTTATTAATTAAACTTTAGTTCAATAAAAAAGTAAAATTGAACATAAGTTGTAGTGTACTACTCTTTAATATAATTCTCCCACATAGTACGGACAATCTCCTCACGTTGAGCTTGCATTTCTCGATCAGATAACTGAGAAGAAGAACCAACATTATTACTTTGAGTCGTTTGTTGGTCAATATCATTAGTAACTATATCTTCATGTTCATGTACCATGAATATTTCATCACTTTTTGGTATTCTCGCAAAAAATTATGTAACACTGCACAAGCTATGACAATTGTCACTTGTGTGTGAATATCATAATGGTTCATGCCTTATTTCAATATTCGGAATCTACTTTTCCAAGCTCCAAAAGTCCGTTCAATTACATTACACAGAGATAAATTTTATTTTTTAATGAATGAAGGTTTGTAAGAGTCTTAACATGGAAAATTATATGTTTTAATGAATGAATTTGGGAAAATTATATTTTTTAATGAACGAAACTTTTAGTGGTAAAGTAGGAGTTGAGGAGTTGATTTGAAGAAATAATAAATTTTATGTTGGTGAGAGTAATAGTTATATGAGATATAAACGGTTTAAAGAGTAATAATATGAACTATAAAATTTATTTATATATAAATAAATAGTTGTTAGATATAAATAGTGTGGTGTTTTTTTTGTTTTTTTTTTACAAAATATAAACTTGTGGGTTATCTTTTGTATTTGAAAAATCCCAAATCATGTTTTTTGGAGAATTTGGGATTTCATGTCATAATTTCATATCACAGACATGAAATCGCATGTCCAAACACCTACTAATTCCAATCAAACTAGAACTATTGATTTAGTTTATGCAAAGGTTCTGTCACCTTCATTTGTACCCTTTTTTGAGGTTCACCGCTTTCTCAGACCTCATGCATAGCGAGAGCTTTGATGTATCGGGCTTATCCTTGTTGATTTTTCTTTTCAATCTTCTTTCTCATTTGGCCATATAATGACGAGCCTCTTAACTAGTTCGATATTTTCACTTTGACACCCAAACTAGCTGTAATACTTATTGAACAATTCATATTGCATAAAGTTATTCCTATTGAACACAAATTTGACAAAATAAAGAACTCACGCACCTCAAATCAGTATGGGAAACACACCGCATCATGTCAATGAGACAATGACAAGTATCTAATTGGTACAGATCTTGGGTGGTTATCCCATTGAAATATCAAAATGAAAACTTTTTCTCTTTATTTTTTTGTTTGTGGTGGGGGTGGGCGAAATATCTTTCTCAATGGGTGCAATATAATAGTAGCCAATAGCAATAGCCTGTCAACAACTAATTTTGTTTATTTTTTTTTATTTTTTTTTTCCCTTGAGTGACTTTATGATACATTTGACAGCCAAACATGTTTGTGTCTGATATGAGTGAGATTTTATTGTCATGACTCATAATTAGGGTATGTCTGTCTGTCTAACGATCGCTGTAGTTACTGTTATTGAGTCTATATATATACTGTTAAGATGTGGGGTTCAAAACTTTAAACAGTGACTAAAGGGGTCCTCTTGACACCTTTGTTGTGTTACACATCATAAACAGAATGGGCCTACTTGTTACTTTTTAGTGGAGTTGATCATCATTTATTTGGTCCAGCCTTTTAGGTCCAGATATATTTGAGGGATTAACCATTTCATTCAGAGTAGAGTTAAGGATTAAAAAATATCTAAATTATTCCGATATTTGAGTTTCATAAATCATACTTGAATTTGGGAGCGTGAGTTTCCTATCTGAACTATCACTCAATAGTTAGCAAAATATACCTAGACGTTGAACAGACCCAAACACACTCCTAATAGTTCACATATGAGTCGTTTGGTTTCAGGGATAAAAGATTATATAATCCCAAGATTCAATTTAGGATTTTAGCATATTCTACACTAGGTAGGATTTTTTATTTTGAGATTAGTAATTTCGGGAATGATAGCTTATTCTATACTTCATGTTGGAGAACAATCCCAGTTAGTTAAACACCTATATGACATATTTGTCCTTCTCCAAAACTCTTCTTCCGAAGTCCTATAAGATATTTAGACAAGGTTTACACTGTAAATAAAAATTTATCGCACTTTATCAAGTTTAAACTTTAAACCAAAATATATTTTATATTATATCTCATATATTTTATTTTTAGTTCAATAAAACAAATATATGCCAGTAAAAGTATATTCATTAAATAAGCTCCGCATATCATTATTAATTCCAAGATCATTTGTTTTACCAGTAAAACGACCCTTTAGAGATGCGATCCAATTTTTGCATATAAATTTAAGGATAATCAGCATATTAAACTCCTGCTATGTGTGAGATTCAGAAAAGATTTAAACCAAATTGAGCTTATTATATACGATATTATCTTACATTTTTATAAAAGCTATTTTCACAACGCAAACATGTGACCTCTTAATTACATACCAACAACTTTTATGGCCCCAAAACTCTCCTTCAACCCAATTCAATTTCTGCATAGTTTTATGTATATGAAGAAAGGGACATAGAGGAGAGAAGGGGAGGAAATAGATGGACAAGCAGTGAAAACACAAATAACATTTTCAAAAAGGATAAATACATAAATCCCCAAACACTCTTACTATATTCACTTATTTTTTCACTACTTTAAATTAATTACATAATATCCTATAATAACCCCAGATACCCGGATGCATGCTATAACCACGCGGATACATGTTGTAACACTCAGATACATGCGACTAAACATAGATACATGTATAGGACAATGTTTCCGCGACTAATCTATATCGCTACTTCACAATGTATCCGTGAAATTTTTTAATGATACATTATGTAATAATAAAAACTTATGGGAGAGGGAGTAATTCGCTTTTTTAATAGTGAATTTATGTTGTTTACCCTTTAAGAAAATGCAAGCCCAAAATTTGGCATCTAGAATTTGAAGTAGTCTAAGATTTAGTGATGCAACACCTTCTTATCAATTACATACTGGAAATTGAATTTGCCAGCTCCAATTTCAGCCTTTTCCTCCTTTGTTTCATTGTCTACTGACTAGGTCAAGTCACAATTTTTTTTTAAAAAAAAACAATAAGGTTTTTGAATTCAAGATTCATAATGGAATAAAAGTAGTCGTTTTCTTTCTTGTTAAGATATAGTGCAAGGTATAAAAGTTATCCATTGGCTAAATTGAAGTAAAAAAAAGAAAATGACTTGACTTGACATGGTCTAATTATTGACCAAATCCTAATTGGTGATACTTAACCTAGAATTGCATGAAGGAAGATTTCATGCGTCTAATTCTTATCCTTTGAAATATATATATATATTTATGTTCTTTGATATGCTTGTTATTTGAGTTGGAAGTCTTTCGAAATATCTTTCCTACCTCACAAGAGGTAGGAATAAAATTTGCGTACCCTCTATTTATTTTATGGGGCGAATTTAAGATCTAAACTTTGCGATTCAATCTTTTAATTTTCTTAATATTAAACTTATCATATTTTAAACTTATGTGTTCATGTCTATTATTTATCATAGTTTTTTATACATAAATTTATGTTTGGATCTTATTGTTATTATTCTTTGAAAGGTACCTTTATTGGATTACCCCCTTGCGTCGTTCAACACTTTTTCCTTTTCATGGTTTTTTAACCATGCTTAGTAATTATTTTGAGGTTCAATTAATTTACATTTGCAGCGAATATTTCACTTTAAAAGGTAGCTTTCTATTAAATGGTGAATTTATAGCCTAATGATATCTAATTGTATTTTAAACTTCACAATTCAAATCGATATTGAGATCTCACGTTTGAGTCTTTTGATAAAACTTTTGTTATTTGTCTGCAAAATGACAAATCATGCAAATTTGATTAAACATTTAGAAGAAAGTTATTGTGCATTTTAGATTTTTAGTAAGATAATTTTCCATTAGTTGAACAAAAATCTCCGTTCAAATCGTATAGCATCGGTTTCAGATAAAATAGAGTGATAGCTAAAGGTTCACCAATGAGAAAATATGTTTTATTGCCATCAAACTCAAATAAATTATATTTCCGGTTCAAATTTTTGAGAATAAAAAAATTTGATAGAGAACACTTTTTTTAGTAGACTATGCTTTGTTTTGATCCTAAATTTTGGAATTGAAATTTAAAAATTAATTTTTTTGAAGTTGTGATTTTTGGAGCTTAAAGTTGTATTTAGACATGTATTTTAGTTGAAAAGATTTTAAAGTTTTTTGAGTGGAAATAAAATTTCTCCTCGAATCTAGTTGGGCCCTTTTTTCCAACTTGAAAATATTTGAAGATAATTTTTCATAATCTAGTCTAATTTCATGACCAAATAAATATTTAAAAATGAATGTTCAGAATCTGATTCAAAATTTATAGACAAATACTAACTACTTCCTCCGTTTCTATTTACTTGCCATCTTTTTAAGTTGCACACCCCTTAAGAAAAATATTAACTAAAAGATAATTTGACTAAATTACCTTTATTTATTATTCATCTTTATTTAATGTTTTTTTTTGCACTATATTAATATCTCTCTATATTTATTATTAAGGTTAAAAGTAGAAACAGATAACTAATTAGCATTGATTTTGTGAAACGACAAGTATTAAAAAATATTTTTTTTTAATAAGGATACCAACTAATTAGGAACGGAAGAAATATATGCCATCAATCTAAATTTATCGAATATATGAACTGCAAACACCAAAGAGTCACAAAAATTGTCGGAAGCATCCTTTTGAATTTTACTTGAAACGACTCAAATTTAATTAATAAAATATAATTAAGACTTTACGTCAAATCAATAAATGAAAAATAAAATTTCGAACTTACACTTAACAATACAACTTAAAAGTTAAAACTAAAAGTCATAATTTAGGTAAACAAAAATTATTAACCTTTATATATTTTGGGAAAGGGAGTTGGAAGAGAAATCAAACAGTGCCACTGTGTTAGGTTAGCACAAAAGAGGAACGATGAGGAAGTTCAAACGCAGCTAAAGCAGAAAAGATAGACCAGAATAAAAGAAAAAACCAAAATAGCAGACATAGAGAGAGAAAAAGAAATGCATCCGGGCTGTTTGGTTGGGAATAAATTATTTGGCGGTATTAATTATTTGAGATTAGTTATTTTATTTATAATATGGGATAAAAATGATATTATAATTTTAAAATAATTAATCTTGGGATAAATTATTTCATCCATTTTATCCCAATTAAATATGGATCCTTATCCTAAAATTAACTTTGAAACTAATTATTCCTTATACTTTGTACCAAATAAGTCCTTAAAGATAGTGTTGTTATTCGGAATAATAAGGTAGGATATTTAAGAATTAAATTTTAAATTAAATTTATATTATATTTGATTGGTCGAACAAATTTATATAGTTATATGAATACTATGTAAAATTAATCTCAAATTAAATTCTGAAATATTATATCTTATCTCATTTAATTTGTAATTACATAGATTATTATAATCTAAAGAGTATAGTCTCAAAATAATACAGTTGCTATATACTCAGCTCCATTTTATTTTATTCGACCTTATTAACTTGACATGCTCATTAAAAACCAATAATTAAATATGTGCCTTATTAAACTAATTTTATTAATAATATTTTATGTAATTATTTATTAATAATATTTTAATATTTTATGTAATTATTTAATATTAAAAATAACAATAGAAATAGAAAAATATACATAAAATTTTCTTAATATCATAAATTAAAAGATAATTATCTTTATTTTTTTTAGTACATGACCAATTATTATGAAACAGAGTCCGTATATATATTATCACACTAGAAATGAAAAAGAAAAGGTGATTCCCTTTGCAGCCAAAACACGTCTTCCTGTGAAAAGTTGGACACATGAAAATCACTTGCTTCTTCATCATTCAACCATTCCTCATATAATTTTTCTCTTCTTGCATACTCAAAATAGTACTACAACTACTACAATAAACACAAAATCCTCCTTTCTCTATCACTCTATAATCTTAAAACAACCAAACACAACTTACATACCAAAAAAAAAAAAAACTTTCTTTGGATACTTACATAGTAATTATCTTAGTACTATCATATAGTAAAGAAGGAGTTTTTTTTTTCTGTCCATTTTGCCCTCCTTGAAGTTTTTTCAAGAAAACTTGTAGAATTTGCTGTCAAATGGGTGCCTGTTGTTCCAAAATCTCTTTCTGCTGTTGGCATTCCAGCCTTAAACCATCCCCTCACGATTTTTCTGATCTAGGTACTTTTTTTTTTCTTTCACAAAATCTCTATTTATGTGCTTTTCTATGTTGGGTATTTGTCGGATTCTTCGAAAGTAGTGTATTTTCTGAGAATCTGACACCAGTGCAGCATCGAAAGTGAAGAGTCCGTGCAACGTAGGTGCTTTTATGTGATTTTCTATGTTGGGTGCGTGTCGGATTCTTCAAAAGTAGTGTATTTTTGGAGAATCTGACACCAGTGCAGCATCGAAAGTGAAGAGTCCGCGCAGCTTTTATGTGATTTTGTTGGGTGCGTGTCAGATTCTTCAAAAGTAGTGTATTTTTGGAGAATCTAACACGGGTGCAATATCGAAAGTGAAGAGTCCGCGCAACTTAGGTGCTTTTATGTGATTTTTTTTGTTTGCTTTCTTAGTTTATTAAGCAGAGAATGGAGGTTTTTTTTTTCTTTCACAAATCTCTTTTTTCTGTCTACTTTTATGTGATTCTGGGTGAATGGGTTGATTCCATAGTGGGAGAAATGTAAGGTAAGGTAGCGTATAATAGACCCTTGTAGTCCGGCCCTTCCCCAGACCTTGCGCATAGCGGGAGCTTTAGTGCATCGGGCTACCCTTTAGTGTGAATGGGTTGATTCCATTTGTCTGTTCTTGTTTGCTTTCTTAGTAGGCGTTTGACCATGTTTCATTGTGAAAATGGAAAAGTGTAGTTTTTGTTTTCAAAGTGAAAAAAATAATATTTGGAAATTGATGTTGTGTTTGGCTATAAAATAAATTAGAGTTAGTTTTTGAATTTTTATGGGTAATTTGGAGTGAAAAAAGTGAAAATAGCTTTTTGTTGTTTTTGGAATTTTTAAAATTCTTGAAAAAAGTAATAAAAAGATTTTTTCGAAATTTTATGGCCAAAGATATTTTTTGGAGTTCAACTCGGAAAAAAGTGAAAAATTTTCATGGTTAAACGAACCCTTGGTTTATTATAATGTGTGCAGAGAATGGAGGAGAAAATGGGAAAAGCGCATTGCCGAGTTTTACTGAATTCAGTTTAGATGTGTTGATGAATGCAACTGTTGGATTTTCTGCTGATAACATTGTGTCTGAGCATGGAGAGAAAGCTCCAAATGTGGTTTATAAAGGTGTATTGGAGAATGGTCAGTGGGTTGCTGTTAAACGCTTCAATAGGTCTGCTTGGCCAGATTCTCGCCAATTCTTGGTTAGCTTTCATTATACTCTATTGCTTCTATTGAATTGTTCTGTGTAATCATAGATAAGGGACACATTTGTTTACTTAAAGTCACGTCCATGATTTGAAGTTTATGTGTTCATACATTGAGAGCTCAAGTTAACATATAATAATAGTTGGGTTCAACGTCAAACAGTTAGTGGATTTCTTATTACATAAACAGGTCTAGGAACAAGCTACCGGAACCTGTGCATTGTACTCTAGGTCCGCCACTGGCTCTAATACTAAGTCATGTTGAATTGTGTGAGACCACCTTATCTAAAAGCTCAGAGAAAGAGACACGTTTGTTAATTCATATATGTTTGTATACAACAACTTCATTACCTTAATTTTTTTAAAAATCTAAACAGTTTATTTTGTCAGTTTGTATTTTGAGCTTTGTTTCGAACACTGTTTATGTAATGCATAGGATGAGGCTAAGACAGTGGGGAATCTGAGGAGTGAGAGGCTGGCAAATCTACTTGGATGTTGCTGTGAAGGGGAACAAAGGTTGCTCGTGGCAGAGTTCATGCCAAATGAGACCCTTGCAAAGCATTTATTTCACTGTGAGTTTTCACTGAAATCTTGATTAAACAATACTTGGACAGCGATGTGGAGTGTAGGTGCATTATCTTATAGCTCCTTGAGGCTGATGCGGCACATATTATAGAATATGATGATTTAGCAATCTAAGGGAAATGACGGGCTTAAACAATTGTGTTTCGAAGGGTAGATTGACTGTGACGTTCTGTTTTAATGGCTGGATCCTTGTAGTATATCTTGACAAGGCTAATGAGTTATGAGTCAATTCATAAGTTGAGGGTAAATGCTGATATTTGATTTACTCTGAAATGTAATAGGGGACAGCCAACCTATGAAGTGGGCAATGAGGTTGAGGGTGGCTTTTTACTTAGCTCAAGCTATGGAATACTGCAGCAGTAAGGGTCGAGCAATATATCATGATCTTAATGCTTACCGAGTCTTATTTGATCAGGTAAAATTAGTTTTACCCTTGTGTTCGTTAACCTAATAAGTTGCTGTTTGTGTGACTATGAAATTTTGTTTTGCATTCCACAGGATGGTAATCCTAGGCTCTCTTGCTTTGGCCTGATGAAGAACAGTAGAGATGGAAAAAGTTACAGTACAAACTTGGCTTTCACTCCTCCAGAGTACATGCGAACAGGTCAAATATTTGTTTCTCTAAGCTATTATTTACTCAGTTTAGTGTTCTATATTGTGGAGACATGCACTCCTGGCGACTTTGAGTTGTTTGCTGCAAAAATCTAGCTTGCTTCATTAATTTATGAATTTATGGCAGTCGGGAATTCCTTTTAGTACCATGTTATGATTCCCTACCTTTATTCATCTAACTCCAAAGTTGAGACAAGAGTTTTATGATTGGCAGGAAGAGTTACGTCCGAAAGTGTAGTTTACAGCTTTGGAACAATGTTGTTAGACCTTTTGAGTGGAAAACATATACCTCCAAGCCATGTAAGTTTTGAAATATTGTTGGATCCTTTTTATGGAAAGTCATGTCAACTCTTAATGTGAAATCCATGTATTAGTGGACGTTATTGACTCTATTATCTGAGTACCTAAAATAAGATTTTATTTATCTTCCTGTAGGCACTTGATCTAATTCGGGTGAAGAATTTGTCCATGTTGATGGATTCTTGTTTGGAGGGTGATTTCTCTAATGATGATGGAACTGAGCTAGTGCGATTAGCCACCCGTTGTTTACAGTATGAAGCACGTGAGAGGCCAAATGCAAAATCTCTTGTTAATTCTCTTATAACCATTCAGAAAGAAACAGAGGTACAACCAAATGATAGTAACTGTATTCCCCTTGACTTGCTTTGACATCATTTCAACATATGAAGAGTTTCAACCTCTTTTCATGTATTATATTGAAATGACCGTATATTATACGTTCTCCTTTAACTCTGGCGCTTGAAATGAGCGTATATTATACGTTCCAACCAAAGTTTACCATATCAAACGAAATGATAATTATTGTATCAATAATACTTGAGGCTCATACTTCCTGATGATGTAATGCCAGGTGCCATCACATGTTTTGCTGGGCATTAGACATGGAGCTGCAACCCCACCCCAACCATTGGTGTTGACAACAATGGGTGAAGCATGTTTGAGAAGAGATCTAACTGCCCTTCATGAGATATTGCAAAAGACTGGATACAAGGATGATGAAGGAATTGCCAATGAGGTTTGTCCCTTTACTATTTATTGAAGATGAATGATTTGCCAAATGTACATTGTCCCTCTTGTTTCTCAAAAATTAAGATTATGGAAGCTGCTTTCTTTCCAAAGTGTTCTTTTCATGATCTCACGTTCTTAATCTTATTCATCTCTGGTGAGCACTTTGTATGAATGACATCCATTTTCTTAAGATGTTTCAATGTTAGTTACCATCGACTTATTTCATTTTCTACCCCTTGCTTTTCATATTTTTATTTCCTTGACATCAGCTTTGGCTATACAGTATTACGATCCCGCCTCCCACCCCAACGACCGAAAATGAAAAAATTAGTGATTCAAGTTTGTTATCATGTGTGTACTCTAATAGTTCCCATGAAAGATCCCACTGTGTTTTCCCTTTTAGAAAGGTTTTATGCACCATCTCCATCAAATATCATTTCCAGTGGGACCTTCTAGGCTATCATTATCAAGCCCTTGCATTGTTCTTGTCGACAAATATTTTATGATCTTTTGTGTTGTGGTTGTAAATACTGGAATAGTTAGAAGTAAGATATGCTGATGTTATATCGTGAATTTTTCATAGTACAGCACTACATTGGTTAAAAATACATGATAACATCTCTTAATTTAATAATTCAGCAGTCCATTCTCTTTCCCTTCCATAAGTTGTAAAAAAGATTCTCGATTTCTCCCCTTTTTTATTTTAATTCAAACTTTGCCTTCTGTAAGATAGTTTCTCTGACTGCAGTGAATAAATTTAGGTTATAAGGTTCATAGTTACTCCTCCCCCTCTTGTATGTTTAATTTTGTTCGTCCCAAATGAATAACTGTTTGCTTGAATACCATACTAGTAGTTGTCTTAATTGCTTTCGTAGTATGCCAGATCTCATGACTATATTACTTAGCTCCCCACATAGTAGAGTACTAGAGTGATATGATGATCATGAACTGTAATTTATTTGATTAGGGAGAAAAAGAACTTATTGTTGTTGTGGTTATAGCATTGGCATTGAGTGACGTGTTGCTCTTCTTTCTTACTGTGTACAGTGAGTATTTCTTGTGTAATACTCTTTCAGCTATCTGAGGATTCTACCTAAGTTGATCATTTATATGTTTGCAGCTTTCTTTTCAAATGTGGACAAATCAGATGCAAGAAACCTTGAATTCTAAGCAGCAAGGAGATGCTGCTTTTCGAGCAAAGGATTTCATATCTGCCATTGAATGCTATACACAGGTTTAATCATCTAAAATTGTTCATCGTCTTAATCATCCGTGTCTATCTTTAACATTATTTCTCAGTTTATGCTTCCGTAGGTAAACATTTTATCAAATGGCTTAACTAGTATCCTCTAATTTGTCTGAGAAAAAGCTGTAAATGAACTACCCTCTTTAAGTATTTATGATAAACAAAGGCTATCTTCTACAACTGCAATAAGCTAATGCCTCTAGCTCTAAATGGAGCAATAAAGGAAAACAGCACATGGACACCTACGAGCTATTTGTGTTCATTTTAGTTTGAAGAAGGCAAGACGGGGCTCACACAAATGCTATTTTTGTTTTATAGTTCAATGATGGAGGGACCATGGTGTCACCAACCATATACGCAAGGCGCTGCTTGTGTTATCTGATGAGTGACATGGCGCAAGAGGCGCTAGGAGATGCAATGCAAGCTCAGGTTATATCCTCTGAGTGGCCTACCGCCTTTTACCTTCAGTCTGTTGCCCTTTTTAGCCTTGGGATGGAGAATGATGCCCAAGAAGCACTTAAAGAAGCCACAAAGTTGGAAGCTAAAAGGAGCAAAAATTAACAATAAATGTGTAGATTTACTTTTAAGGTGAGACTGTGTACAATAGATCCTTATGGTCGGGTTCTTCTCCGGATCCTGCGCATAGCGGGAGCTTAGTGCACCGGGCTGCCCTTTTAAATGTGTAGATTTACATTTCTTGATTTTTCATGTTTCTTGTATTTAAAGGGCTTGTGATATAAAGTTTGTTATGTCAATAGTTTATTCGTATATTGCTTTGATTTTGTGCTCACATCATGTGAAGAAGGCATTGGAGAATTATAGATTATTTTGTTCTTGATTTGTTTAATAGAAATGGAATCTCAACTTGCTTGACTTGCTGTTTAACACGGCAGAAAGGTAGTACTCTCTTGTCCCATTTATGTGTCACCTTTCCCTTTTTTAGTCCGTCTCAAAAATAGTGTCATCTTACTGTTGTTGGAAACAATTTAAATTTAAAATTTTATTTTTACTCTTAATGAAATAATTTATATTCATACAAGTTTATAAGAATTGTTTTAGACTATAAATTTACAAAATCCTCCATTTTAATACAATGTTAAGTCAAACGGTGCCACATAAAATGGAACGGATGGAATACCTTTTTTCATTTATTTTGTTCTCTCAAGTGCCAGATAATTATGTAAGATATTCTTGTACGTGTATTATTTATTAGTTTTTCGAGGTTTCTCAAGTTGCAAAATGTCAGAACATTCATGAATCAAGAATTTGCTTGTTTAGAAGACCATGAACAATGAATAAGATTTATTTTCGAACACATTATCCCACAACTCACACACCAAGTCCCCTGTCTCTTTTGAAAATTCCCAGCATCCCATGTGGGAAGAAGTACTACGTAGTTGAGTGAAATAACAATTACCAATCAAACAAAATTGAGAGTAAATATGATGCTAGCAAGTTAAGCAACCTACTCAATGATCCACAAATTCCGAGTTACTTTCACTTTGAGTTTATATTAGAGTGACAATATACATCACTTACTCATGTTCAATTACTAGATAATAGGAGCCTCACGAGCCCAATGTATACTATTTTCTTTATTTTAATTTATGTGGTACAAATAAAATTTAGAAAGTTAACCAAATTTTTTGCATGATTTTTAAATATTTTAAGTTGTTAATTATTGATTTATAGTATTTTTACATAATTTTCAGATATTATATGTTACTCTTTCTGTCCGAATTTATGTGGCACTGATGAATATTTGAGAAAATCAAATTTGTTATATAATTTTTGAGATATTTTAAGTTATTAATTATTATGATTTATACGACTTTCTATAAGTAATTTTTCAATCTATATGACATTGATAGAACTAATTATTATGATTTATACAACTTTCTATTAGTAATTTCTCAATTTATATGACATTGAAAGAATTTGAAAAGTCAAACCAACTTTTGTTACATCCTTCAAATATTTTAATTTGTTAATTATATTACTTTTCACGACATTTTAAAATAATATATAACTTTCGTTATCCCAATTTATGTTGTACTGATAAAATTTCGAGTCAACCAAACAAATTTATGTGCCTTGAAATAATTTAAATTATTAATTGTTGTAATTTATAATACTTTTTAACGCAATTTTTAAATATATAATAAATTAAAAAGAAAAAAATAATTAAATTAAAATAAAAAAAATATGAAATTACAAAATACCTGGACCAGAAGCAGGCATGACAACAGCCAACTGCCTGCTCACTCACGCTTCTATATAGTAGTAATATGTAAGACATATCTTGTACTCATTGACTTGGTGTAAATATCGAGGGTGGACAACTTTTTTTTCCCTTTGATACCAACATGATGATTCAGGATGAAGTAGCTCCAATTGCTCTGGCCAAAAGCTTCAGAGGAAAGAGATATAAACATTGTATTCTGATTCAATCAGTGGAAAAAGAAATAATAATAGTGTAAGAATTAGGAAGCTTCCCAGTATTTCAGTGAGAATATGTTTCTCATCATGCATTTTTCAGTGAACTGGTTCAGTGAGAAAATCATGTTTTATCACATAAATTTCTCATTGAATACGGTGGGAAAAACTTCTATCTTTTAGTAGTGAAAACATGTCACTTGGGGACATATGATCAGTATTCTCAAGAAGCTGCCCAACTAGACTAGTCATTACCTACAACGAAAATTAAAATGGTACTAATAATTTTCACTTGAATAAAAAGTTTATGCCCTGAAGTGCATTAGACTTGTGTTAATACATTTTGGGACATGTCACACAGCTACATCGGCTAAATGCCACTAGCAAATTAGGTCACCATCAAACTGGATTTCAATGGCGAAACCATAAATTTCCTCTCTTGAAAAATTATACTCTCTCCATCACATTTTTTATGTGATAATGTTTAACTTGACACGGTGTTTAAGAAAGAAAAGAAAGATCTTTGAAACTTGTGGTCTATAATAATCCTTAGATATTTGTGTAGTTGTAAATCATTTCATTGAGGGTAAAAAGAAATTTTAAAGTTAAATTGTTTCTAATTATAGTAAGGTGACATTCTTTTTGAAATAATATAAAATGAAAAGTAGGTCAAACAAATTGAAACGGAGGAATTAAAATAATTTTGGACAAATTAGGAAAATTTATAGGAATTAAGAGTGTGTTTGGTATGAAGGATGAAAAATGTTTTCCAATTTTCTCGTGTTTAGTTGGTTTAAATGTTTTCCAAATGAACTTATTTTCCTCGAAATTTAAGGAAAATAACTTTCCTTCAAAAAGTAAGAATTCTTTTTTTTCCCAAAACTCTCTTTCAACCTCCCAGAAAAGTAAGAATTTTTTTTTTTTTTCCAAAATTCTCTTTCAACTTTCCACCCCAACTCAAGTACCAATTCAGTAGTCGGGGTTAGGTCCTGAGTCTGGAGTCAGAAGTCGGGATCGAGTCCCGAATCGGGTATCGGGGTCAGGTCCCCAATCAAATGTCGGGATTGGGTCCTGAGTTGGGAGTCAGGGTTGGGTTGGGAATCAAGGTAGGAAGTAGGGAGTCATGGTTGGGTCTGGGTTGAAAGTCGTGGTTGGGTTTCGGGTCGAAAGTCGGGGTCGAGGTCGGGTCCAGGATTGGTCGTCGGGGTTGGTTCTCGGATCAAAAACTATTTTCCTAAAAAGTATTTTCTACTATCTCGCCAAACACTAAAATAATATGTTCTGGAAAATATTTTTCATTCACCAACCAAACACTAGAAAATATTTTCTACTCACCAAACAAACATGAGAAAATAAGTAAGAAACCAATTTGTTTTCCATGAAAAACATTATCCTTAGTACCAAACACACCCTACAAGAAAGTACTTTGGCTTAGGGGTGTTCACGGATCGGTTTGGATCGGGTATTGGTCAAAACCATAACCAAACCAACTTAGTCGGTTTTTAAATTTCTAAAATCAATCCAAGCCAAATAAAAAAATAACCGTCGGTTTGGTTCTTGTCGGTTTAGTTCGGTTTGGTTCGATTTATAACTTTCGCTAATGATAAAAGTTGAAATTTTAAAAAATAAATCCAATCCAACATATGAGATGTCAACCGAGTGTTGGGACTCAACCTTGAAACTAAGATGTCAAGCGAGTGTTATACTTAGACAAAGCCACGAACAACACCATATAAATGCTTCTAAAAAATATATTTAAAAACGACATATAAGAGAATGATATGATAAACCCCTCAAAAGTTGAACACATAAATTTCTTGCTCAATAAGAATCAAAAAGAATGTTCAAAACTATAGCTGAAGCGGCAGCGATATGGGTAGAAAGAGAATTTAGCGAAATTAGTTCTTCACCTCATATCCGAATCTATACTCGCAGCAATATATCTTAAATATTGAACTACTATTATGGATGTTATGATCCACTGCAATACCTGTTATTATTTCCACTCGGCCAAAGTGGCTAGCACTGTGGTATAAAAAAAATTTCCCCAGCAAAAGAAACTTCTAAACGTCGAGCTTATTGTGAACATGAACATTTACCAAATATTAAAAATATGTCTTCTATTAATGGATATCTTGACATGGAGGCTCAAAATTTAGAGAAAGGAAAGCGAAAAAGGGATACTGTATCTGTGCGTGAATATTACTGTTACAAACTTCAAATTAGAGAAGATGAGACACATGAAACCTTACATTCTGGAAGATTGCTTCAACAGTTCTCAGTAGATGAATACATAAAACTTGAAACACAAATATTAGATTTCTTTTCATTTAACCCAGATTTGTTCAGAACAGAAATGTTACAAGGATTCCTCGATGTTTTGAGACTTGGGGAAACAAACGCTTCTAACATTGGAAAACAAACATTCATTCCTGTTAGCTTTATTGGAGGACCAAGAAATCGATATGTTAGGGTTTTTGCCCTGATTTTCTTATCAAATTTGAGTTTTATTTTTCTTGAAAGGAAAATAAAAGTAATACCATAATTACTTTTACTTTTCCTAAAAAAAAAAATATAAAACCCTTCCATAGTTGACTAACCTCTTTCTTGGAGGAAAGAATTTGAACCTCTATAAATAGAAGACCCCCTTCTCATATCAGAACACAACAGAATTCACAATGTAGTCCTTAAAGAGTCTTGTTTAGAGGGAGATTTTCTCTCAAATAGTTTTTATGCTTTTTTGAATTAGTTTTCATATGTAGGCCAATTGGCCAAACCCTATCAATAATATATTTTTAGTATGTTTTTATTTGTCACTCGATTTATCGTCTACATGGTTTGCAACTATAAGCTTTCGCATGACGCCCTCTCGATTTCGAACCCAACAAATGGTATCATAGCCTATGGTTCAAAGGTCCTATGATTCAGATTGAGGATAAGTTATGATGAAAGTTGCAACCAATTTGATGATAATGAAGATATAAGTCCAAAAAACTACATGTGCAGAAGAAGTTTCAAGCAAATTTTCAAAAATCCTGCTGCTAATCCATCTTTAAAACCAAAATCAATTTTCAACCCATACTTGCTTTAGCGCATGGGCTCCAACTTTCAACCCTCGCTAACTTTTATGTTTGGGCTCCTTTCAACTCATGCATATACTTTTAACGCATGAGCTCCACTTTTAACCTGTGCTCACTTTCAATGCACAAGACTCCACTTTCAACCCTGTTCACTTATAACACAGGGCTCCAATAATATTAACCCATGCTTTTATTTTTAACGCATAGGTGTAATGACCTTCCCGGTTATTTTCCTCGTTTTCGTGTGTTCTCAGCGTTTAGAGCTTTTCTATAACTGTCCCAAGTTATTTATGACTTGCTGGGACTGACAGTTCGATTCCCGGGCAGTTCGTTTGAGAATATTATTTAGACCGAGCACGTTGTAAAATATTAAATTAAATTAGAATTTGGTAAAATGACATAGTTAATGACCTTTCGAAAATGTTTTTGAAATTTATACAATTCTTTAGTTATGATATATCTATACTATTTTATAATAGTTTTGTAACCTATTAATAATTTAAGCGGAGATAGTGAATTTAAATATGTTAAAATAATATTATTATTTTATAGAGGTTTTGTTAGAAATAATTTTCTATTAATTATGGTATATTCAAAAAGTTATATTTATTTTACCACGAATCTATGCAATACCCGAATATATATATAGGGGGATAAAATTGCACTGATGTGCCACCTCCACCACCACGTGGAAAGTGGAGAGGCACACACCATAGTGACTCCACTATGTGAAGCCTTCAATTTGACATGTACTAGTGGACGTGCAGCCAGTACATGGGCACTATATATATATGTCTATACATTTGGACGAAATGTCCATAATGTATAACATGATCTTTACTTCACTAATTTTATCTTATTCCCTCTCCATTTCTTATCATATAAGCTCAATATTGATCTAATCCATTGAGGTTTGAGCTTAGGGGATTATATATTTGAGTCCGTGGACTCACTCTCGTCATTTCTACGGTACGATTTCTTATTTTTACAGTAATTTTCATTTACACGGTGATACTATTGGGATTGGTATTGATGTGTGAGCTATATTTTGAGCTCAAATTAAGGAGTGTTAGTTATGACTATTGGTCACGGAGTGATTTGGGACGCTGTGACGGTTTTGGTTTTTGCGATTCCGCAAGCAGGCCCCACGTGGGATTTTCGGGCATTTTCTGAACTAATGCAATATGGGTATCAATAGTCATATTTTGACATGTAGTTTATTATTTTGGTTTTCTTGGCAGGTTCGCGGCAGGCGTCCAGGTAGGCTAGGTTTACCTTCCTTTGCACTTAGACTGGACTTATGTGTGATATATGTATACTATTGTGCTGGTATTTTGGGCTGGTATTATAGAATTGGTGGTGGTGGTTTGCTGTGATTTAGGCCTTCTAGGCCGGATAGGGCTATTCGGATATATTCCAGGCCCGTTATCCTCGTGGTACACCACAGATGACCTATTTGGGGTAGGATAGTATTGTTGTTGTTGTTGCTAGTCTGGGAATATTATTGTTGGACCTTAGTCCAGGCTTAGACAGACTTAGTCCAGGCTTAGACAGACTTAGCCCAGACTTAGACAAGTATAACCAGACCTGGTTTTCGGGACCCGGTAGCGGGCCCCGTTACCCTTTTTTTGTCGACTTGTCGGAACTTTGGCATCTTTGGGTTTAGATAAGCCCTATATGAATATTAGGGTTGTGACGGGATTGAGTCACCCCGATTATACCCGGTTGGCCTGTTTAGCTTTGTTCGTCCCTGATAGCACCGTATTTGATCGGGGTCGGCTAGTTTGACTTAGAACGCTGACCTACCTTTCCATGACTTATAATGTATACCCAGACTTGAATATACATATTGCTTATAGTAGATATTTGACCTAGAAGGACCCCGAGATTGACTTGTAGCATGTTGTAGAGTTAGCTTCTGTACCTATATAATAGTATTGACTTGGCACTAGGGCGTTCCCCGTTTATTTGATATGATATGACCTTTGATTCTGTTCTGGTTACTGGCTATGATGAGTTTCGGCTCGAGTTCGGCTACTGATTCAGGTATGATGATTTTGGTTATTGACCATTGGGTGTTCCGGTTCGAGTCCGGCCCCGGATTATGGTACACTATGAGTTTCGGTTCGAGTCCGGCCACTGATTATTATGAGTTCCGGTTCGAGTCCGGCATCTGATTATGATATGATTGGAGAGTTTTGGTACTGGGTACTGTGATCATGATACTGTTGTTCTATGAGTTCCGGTTCGAATCCGACAGATATGATATAGATATGTGGCCTCTTGTTAGTACCCACTACTTCCGGTTCGAATCCGGCGTCTGGCCTCTTGTTATTACCCATTGGTGCCGGTTCAAGCCCGGTGCACTCTTGTTGGTTATTGTGGTTACTGGATACTGATACAGCTTCGAGACACTGGTGACTATGCATTTACTATTTTTGTGTGTCCCGCCGGTTTATGGGGGCCAGGCTGGGTTATTGTTTTCTTTCGTGTGCCTATCGGGTTTATGGGGGCCCAGATAGGTTATGTTTGACTTGTGTGTTTACATACGTATTTATCTACTCAATTATTCGGTATCACATTTATTTATTTCCTAGGCATATCTACACGCCTCGGCAATTACTTATGTATTTGTTACTTATACCCCGGACTTAGCATACACCCTCGCATTTTAGCTTGCTTATATTACTTTGAGATCAGTCGGCCGATGATGCCTACTGAGTACCCGTTGCCCCGGTACTCATACTGCACTTCTGCATCTTTTTCCCCAATGCAAATCCAGGCACCAGTTGACTGTTTTGACGTGACTCTTTTCTCAGCACTGATTTCGGAGCAGGGTGAGCTTACTGACGTCCGAGGCAAATCCTACTCGATCTTCTACTGTATAGTCTTTTGATCTCAAGACTATTGTACTCATTATACATGTTTGGTTTCTTTCTTGTATTTTGGGTATGTTAGTAGTGGCTCATGTACTGACCTCACCAGGTCTTGGGAAGGGTTCTTGACTTTATATATTTTCCTCTTCCTTCTCAGTCTTGGCATATATACATATTTTGACTCTGTCTTTAGCATTATAGCATGTTTATAAATATGGTTACTTCCACTTCTTCTCTGTTTTATGAGATTCCGCCCGTTAGCCCGTCGCTTATCGCTCCGAGCTAGGGTTTGGCTTGTCTATTGGTGGGTTACGATAGGCGCCATCATGACTCAAATATTGGGTCGTGACAGGTTGGTATCAGAGCCTAGGTTGTACGGGTAGTGTCGGTACATGGGCCAATGTTTAGTAGAGTCCTGTGGATCGGTGCGGGGACGCCTGTATCCTATCCTCGGGAGGCTACGGAGCATTTTTAGGGGAGTCTCTCATTTGCTTGACTCATGTCCGTGCATTGGGTCTGTATTGGTTTCTAATCTTCATTTGGTTCACTCTTTACGCAGATGGCTAGGACGCATGGTGCGAGAGCTGGGGGTCAGGACCCTGAGCCTGCAGCGAGGGCTCCTGTCAGGGGCTTAGGTCGACCCAGAGGTCGGGGGCAGGGTAGAGCAGCAGCCCCAGGCCGAGATCATGCTAGGGATCGGTCACCCGATCCTGTTATAGCTCCAGATGCTCCGCCGCCACAGCAGCCAGTGGGTCAGGGAGCAGCCCAGGCTCCACCCGGATTTATTGATGCTTTTTTGCTCCGAGGTCCGTTACTTCAGTTGTTGGGGATAGTTGGAGGTCCTTCAGCTGAGGGAGCCCAACCAGCAGCACAGGGAGTTGATGTTGGGGCGCAGCCTGCAGCTGCAGCACCCAGAGATGAGATTCCACCAGCGCCGGTAGCTCCACAGCTGGTTACAAATCAGCCTGTTATGTCTGTTGATGAGCAGAGGATGTTGGGGCATTTCTTGAGATTGACTCCACCGAGATTTGCTGGTACTCCGGGTGAGGACGCATATGAGTTTTTGTCCAGCTGCGAGGATAGACTGAGGAATTTGGGATTGGTACAGTCTCGTGGTGTTGATTTCATGGCATATCAGTTTGATACTGCAGCGAGGAGATGGTTGAAGAGATATCTTGATTCCAGGCCAGCAGGATCTCCACTGGTTACCTGGACCCAGTTCTCTGAGATTTTCTTGGGAAAATATATGCCCCGTACTATGCGGGAGCGACTCAGGGATGAGTTCTCCAAATTGACTCAGGGTTCATTATCTGTCGCCGAGTATGAGACGAGGTTTCATGATCTTGCTAGGAACGCTACCTCTATTTTGCCTGATGAGTATGAGAGAATTAGATGTTTTGTCAGGGGACTGAGATTGCCACTCCGCAGAGCTACCCAGAGTTTAGTGACTTCAGGGAAGTCATTCGCAGAGATTACCGAGCATGTATACTCTATTGAGGAGATGGATCGCGAGGCCCAAGGGGGCAGCGATAAGAGACCTCGTGTTCAGGGTAGTTTCAGTGGGAGCCATAGTGGTTCACAGTTCAGAGGTCGTGGTTTCCAGTTTCAGGGTAGGTACCCTCAGCAGTCTTTTCAGCGACAGAATCAGCCCAGTAGGCCCGTACAGTCAGCTTTACAGATATCTGATAGGGGTCAGCCCGCCTATAGTGGTTCTGTTAGACAGCCTCAGGGACGTGGTCAGTCCAGTTCATCGACTAGAGGGGGTCATACCGGATCAGCCGAACCTTCTAGGCCGAGCAGGGAGCCAAGAGCATGCTACACCTGTGGGGTTGTCGGTCATTTTGCACGTGAGTGTCCTCAGCGCATGGCGATTGAGCCTTCAGTTCAGACAGCACAGCCCCTCAGATCTATACCGCCAGCAGGTAGAGGTGGTGGACAGGGTCGTCGGGGTGGTCTCCAGGGTTCTCGAGGTAGAGCGCAGGGAGGTCGGACTGGTAGTCAGGGCGGTGCTTAGACTAGTGGTAGCCAACATCAGTTGTATTCCGTACCGGCTAGGCCGGAGGCTGAGGCTTCGGATGCGGTGATTACAGGTATGCTTTTCGTATGCCATCAGCCAGCTTCTGCATTATTTGATCCTGGATCCACGTTTTCTTATGTATCTACTTATTATACACCACGGTTGGGTTTATGTTCTGAGTTATTATCTGTACCCTTACATGTATCTACCCCGTTGGTGATTCCTTAGTAGTGGATCGGGTATATAGATCTTGTCTGGTGACTGTTCAGGAGTTTGAGACTCGGGTTGATTTTATTAAATTGGCCATGGTAGATTTTGATGTGATTCTGGGCATGGACTGGTTGTCTATCCATCATGCAGTCTTGGATTGCTTTGCCAAGACTGTGACCTTAGCCATGCCTGGCGTACCCCCGGTGGTGTGGCAGTGTTCTGTTAGCTGCACACCGACCGGGATTATTTCATATGTTCGGGCTCGTAGATTGATGTCGAAGGGATGTGATTCATTCCTTGCTTATGTTCGGGATACTAGTATTGAGAGTCCATCGCTTGAATCCGTCCCTGTTATTCGTGAGTTTTCTGATGTATTCCCGACTGACCTGCCTGGCCTTCCTCCTGAGCGTGATATAGAGTTCATTATTGACCTCGAGCCGGGCACCCGACCTATTTCTATGGCTCCGTATCGCATGGCTCCTGCTGAATTGAGAGAGTTGAGTACTCAGCTCCAGGACCTTCTGGAGAAGGGTTTTATCAGGCCGAGTGTGTCTCCGTGGGGTGCTCCAGTTCTGTTTGTAAAGAAGAAGGATGGATCTATGCGCATGTGTATTGATTATAGGCAGTTGAATAAGGTAACTGTGAAGAATAAGTATCCTATGCCTCGTATCGATGATTTGTTTGATCAACTTCAGGGTGCAGCGGTATTCTCAAAAATAGATTTGAGATTTGGATACCATCAGTTGAGAGTTAGGGCTGAGGACATCCCAAAGACAGCCTTCAGGACTCGGTACGGCCATTATGAGTTCCTGGTGATGTCTTTTGGATTGACTAATGCCCCAACAGCTTTCATGGATTTGATGAATCGTGTATTCAGGCCATACTTGGACTCCTTTGTGATTGTGTTTATTGACGACATCTTGGTTTATTCGAGGAGTGACGAGGAGCATGAGCAACATTTGAGGATTGTGCTCCACACTTTGAGAGATCATCGGCTGTATGCCAAGTTCTCAAAGTGTGAGTTCTGGCTTGAGTCTGTAGCTTTCTTGGGCCATGTTGTGTCCAGACACGGTATCATGGTAGACCCAGCGAAGATTGAGGCTATTCGAGGTTGGGCTAGTCCCACGTCACCTACCGAGGTTCGCAGCTTTGTTGGGTTGGCAGGATACTACAGGCGATTTGTTGAGGGCTTCTCGTCTATTGCATCTCCTATGACCAGACTGACCAGGAAGGAGGTTCCATTTCAGTGGTCTGAGGATTGTGAGGCAAGCTTTCTGAAGCTCAAGGATCGACTTACTTCTTCCCCTGTGTTGACTCTTCCAGTTGAGGGCGAGGGTTTTACCGTGTATTGTGATGCGTCTGGTATTGGTTTGGGATGTGTTCTGATGCAATAGGGTCGTGTTATTGCTTATGCATCGAGGCAGCTGAAGGTGCACGAGCGTAACTATCCCACTCATGATTTAGAGTTAGCAGCGGTTGTGTTTGTACTACGGATTTGGAGGCATTATCTCTACAGTGTTCATTGTGAGATCTTTACAGACCACCGCAGTCTTCAGCATATTATGACTCAGAGGGATCTTAATTCGAGGCAGCGTAGGTGGATTGAGTTGCTAAAAGACTATGATATCTCTATTCTCTATCATCCGGGCAAGGCGAATGTGGTAGCGGACACCTTGAGTCGGAAGACAGTGAGTATGGGTAGCTTAGCCTTCATTCCAGTCTCCCAGCGACCATTGGCTTTGGACATTCAGTCCTTAGCTAACTCGATGGTGCGTTTGGATAGTTCTGACCCCGGAAGGGTTATCGCTTGTGTTGGTGCGAGATCTACTTTGCTGGAGCAGATTCAGAGTCGTCAGTTTGAGGATAGCGGTCTCCATAGCATTCGAGATCAGGTATTGAAGGGTAATTCTAAGAGAGCTACCTTGGGATCTGATGGTGTTTTGAGGTTTGATGACCGTATTTGTGTTCCGAGGGTTGGAGATTTGATTCAGTTGATTTTGCACGAGGCGCACAGCTCCAGGTATTCTATTCACCCTGGGACAGCTAAGATGTATCGGGATCTGAGGCAACACTATTGGTGGAGTGGTATGCGAAGAGATATAGCAGGGTTCGTAGCCCGATGGCTTTGTTGTCAGCAGGTAAAGGCCGAACATCAGAGACCCGGTGGTTTACTTCAGCAATTACCCATCCCCGAGTGGAAGTGGGAACGAGTCACTATGGATTTCATTGTTGGATTGCCTCACACCTTCCGTGGTTTTGATAGTATTTGGGTTATTGTAGATCGGTTGACTAAGTCTGCACACTTTTTCCCTGTTCGAGTTTCCTACAGTGCTGAGAGATTAGCTCGTGTATATATTCAGGAGGTGGTTCGCCTACATGGAGTGCCAATATCTATTATCTCAGACCGAGGATCTCAGTTTACCTCCAGTTTCTAGTAGACTTTCCAGGAAGAGTTGGGTACTCAGGTGGACCTTAGTACTGCATTTCATCCTCAAACCGACGGACAGTCTGAACGAACTATTCAGGTATTGGAGGATATGCTCCGCGCTTGTGTGTTAGACTTTGGGGGTCAGTGGGATCAATTCTTACCTTTAGCCGAGTTCGCGTATAATAATACCTTCCACTCCAGCATTCAAATGGCTCCGTTTGAGGCTTTATATGGCAGACGGTGTCGATCTCCAGTTGGCTGGTTCGAAACTTCAGAAGTCAATCCTCGTGGCACAGATTTGCTTCGAGAATCTTTGGACCTAGTTCTAGTGATTCAAGATAGGCTGCGGACAGCTCAGAGTAGACAGAGGAGTTATGCTGACCGTAGACGTCGTCCGTTGAAATTCAGGGTGGGTGATAGGGTCTTCTTACGAATATCCCCCATGAAGGGCGTGATGCGGTTTGGTAGGAAGGGTAAGCTTAGCCCCAGATATATTGGACCCTTTGAGATTTTGCGGACAGTTGGAGAGATGGCTTATGTGTTAGCTTTACCTCCGGCATTTTCAGCTATCCACCCAGTATTTCATGTTTCTATGCTACGACAATATATTCCAGATGAGTCGCATGTGCTTTAGTGGGACTCGGTTCAGTTAGACGAGAAACTAACATTTGTGGAGGAGCCTGTGTCCATTTTAGCCAGAGATGTCAGATGGTTACGCTCCCGGGACATTCCAGTGGTTAAGGTACAGTGGCGTCACCGTCCGATTGAGGAGGCTACTTGGGAGCTTGAACGCGATATGCGAGCCCAGTATCCCTACTTGTTCACGTCTTCAGGTATGTGCTTCTTCTTGACTTTCGCGGACGAAAGTCCTTTTAGTAGTGGATATTGTAATGACCTTCCCGGTTATTTCCCTCGTTTTCGTGAGTTCTCAGCGTTTAGCGCTTTTCTATAACTGTCCCAAGTTATTTATGACTTGCTGGGACTGACAGTTCGATTCCCGGGCAGTTCGTTTGAGAGTATTATTTAGACCGAGCACGTTGTAAAATATTAAATTAAATTAGAATTTGGTAAAATGACATAGTTAATGACCTTTCGAAAATGTTTTTGAAATTTATACAATTCCTTAGTTATGATATATCTATACTATTTTATTATAGTTTTGCAACCTATTAATAATTTAAGCGGAGATAGTGAATTTAAATATGTTAAAATAATATTATTATTTTATAGAGATTTTGTTAGAAATAATTTTCTATTAATTATGGTATATTCAAAAAGTTATATTTATTTTACCACGAATCTATGCAATACCCGAATATATATAGGGGGATAAAATTGCACTGATGTGCCACCTCCACCACCACGTGGAAAGTGGAGAGGCGCACACCATAGTGACTCCACTATGTGAAGCCTTCAATTTGACATGTACTAGTGGACGTGCAGCCAGTACATGGGCACTATATATATATGTTTATACATTTGGACGAAATGTCCATAATGTATAACATGATCTTTACTTCACTAATTTTATCTTATTCCCTCTCCATTTCTTATCATATAAGCTCAATATTGATCTAATCCGTTGAGGTTTGAGCTTAGGGGATTATATATTTGAGTCCGTGGACTCACTCTCGTCATTTCTACGGTACGATTTCTTATTTTTACAGTAATTTTCATTTACACGGTGATACTGTTGGGATTGGTATTGATGTGTGAGCTATATTTTGAGCTCAAATTAAGGAGTGTTAGTTATGACTATTGGTCACGGAGTGATTTGGGACGCTGTGACCGTTTCGATTTTTGCGATTCCGCAAGCGGGCCCCACGTGGTTTTCGGGCATTTTCTGAACTAATGCAATATGGGTATCAATAGTCATATTTTGACATGTAGTTTATTATTTTGGTTTTCTTGGCAGGTTCGCGGCAGGCGTCCAGGTAGGCTAGGTTTACCTTCCTTTACACTTAGACTAGGCTTATGTGTGATATATGTATACTATTGTGCTGGTATTTTGGGCTGGTATTATAGAATTGGTGGTGGTGGTTTGCTGTGATTTAGGCCTTCTAGGCCGGATAGGGCTATTCGGATATATTCCAGGCCCGTTATCCTCGTGGTACACCACAGATGACCTATTTGGGGTCGGATAGTATTGTTGTTGTTGTTGCTAGTCTGGGAATGTTATTGTTGGACCTTAGTCCAGGCTTAGACAGACTTAGTCCAGGCTTAGACAAACTTAGCCCAGACTTAGACAAGTATAACCAGACCTGGTTTTCGGGACCCGATAGCGGGCCCCGTTACCCTTTTTTGTCGACTTGTCGGAACTTTGGCATCTTTGGGTTTAGATAAGCCCTATATGAATATTAGGGTTGTGACGGGATTGAGTCACCCCGATTATACCCGGTTGGCCTGTTTAGCTTTGTTCGTCCCTGATAGCATCGTATTTGATCGGGGTCGGCTAGTTTGACTTAGAACGCTGACCTACCTTTCCATGACTTATAATGTTTACCCAGACTTGAATATACATATTGTTTATAGTAGATATTTGACCTAGAAGGACCCCGAGATTGACTTGTAGCATGTTGTAGAGTTAGCTTCTGTACCTATATAATAGTATTGACTTGGCACTAGGGCGTTCCCCGTTTATTTGATATGATATGACCTTTGATTCTGTTCTGGTTACTGGCTATGATGAGTTTCGGTTCGAGTTCGGCTACTGATTCAGGTATGATGATTTTGGTTATTGACCATTGGGTGTTTCGGTTCGAGTCCGGCCTCGGATTATGGTACACTATGAGTTTCGGTTCGAGTCCGACATCTAATTATGATATGATTGGAGAGTTTTGGTACTGGGTACCGTGATTATGATACTGTTGTTCTATGAGTTCCGGTTTGAGTCCGGCAGATATGATATAGATATGTGGCCTCTTGTTATTACCTACTACTTCCGGTTCGAATCCGGCGTCTGGCCTCTTGTTATTACCCATTGGTGCCGGTTCAAGCCCGGTGCACTCTTGTTGGTTATTGTGGTTACTGGATACTGATACAGCTTCGAGACACTGGTGACTATGCATTTACTATTTTTGTGTGTCCCGTCGGTTTATGGGGGCCAGGCTGGGTTATTGTTTTCTTCCGTGTGCCTATCGGGTTTATGGGGGCCCAGATAGGTTATGTTTGACTTGTGTGTTTACATACGTATTTATCTACTCAATTATTCGGTATCTTTTTTATTTATTTCCTAAGCATATCTACACGCCTCGGCAATTACTTATGTATTTGTTACTTATACCCCGGACTTAGCATACACCCTCGCATTTTAGCTTGCTTATATTACTTTGAGATCAGTCGGCCGATGATGCCTACTGAGTACCCGTTGCCCCGGTACTCATACTGCACTTCTGCATCTTTTTCCCCAATGCAAATCCAGGCACCAGTTGACTGTTTTGACGTGACTCTTTTTTCAGCACTGATTTCGGAGCAGGGTGAGCTTACTGACGTCCGAGGCAAATCCTACTCCATCTTCTACTGTATAGTCTTTTGATCTCAAGACTATTGTACTCATTATACATGTTTGGTTTCTGTCTTGTATTTTGGGTATGTTAGTAGTGGCTCATGTACTGACCTCACCAGGTCTTGGGAAGGGTTCTTGACTTTATATATTGTCCTCTTCCTTCTCAGTCTTGACATATATACATATTCTGACTCTGTCTTTAGCATTATAGCATGTTTATAAATATGGTTACTTCCACTTCTTCTCTGTTTTATGAGATTTCGCCCGTTAGCCCTTCGCTTGTCGCTCCGGGCTAGGGTTTGGCTTGTCTATTGGTGGGTTACGATAGGCGCCATCATGACTCAAATATTGGGTCGTGACAATAGGGCTCCAAATTTTAACCCATATCAACTTTTAATCATGGTAAGCAGGAGTGATGTATGAAAATTGTGTGAAGAAGGAAGATCAAGATTATTTTGTCAAGAAAAACAAGCCAAAAAGGGGAGATTTGTTAGGGTTTTTGCCCTGATTTTCTTACCAAATTTGAGTTTTATTTTTCTTGGAAGGAAAATAAAAGTAATACCATAATTACTTTTACTTTTCCTAAAAGAAAAATATAAAACTCTTCCATAGTTGACTAACCTCTTTTTTGGAGGAAAGGATTTGAACCTCTATAAATAGAAGAACCCCTTCTCATATCAGAACACAACAGAATTCACAATGTAGTCCTTAAAGAGTCTTGTTTAGAGGGAGATTTTCTCTCAAATAGTTTTTATGCTTTTTTGAATTAGTTTTCATATGTAGGCCAATTGTCCAAACCCTATCAATAATATATTTTTAGTATGTTTTTATTTGTCACCCGATTTATCGTCTACATGGTTTGCAACTATAAGCTTTCGCATGACGCCCTCTCGATTTCGAACCCAACACGATATGCGCCGATGATACATGAACGCTACTGCTTTAGTACAACATTTTGGTAAACCTGATCTATTCATAACCATGACTTGCAACCCATCATGGCCAGAAATAAAAGACCATCTATTATCGACTGATGAAGCGCAAAATAGACGTGATTTAGTTTGTAGAGTATTTAGAGCAAAAATTGAAGAACTTAAGACAGACATGCTGAAAAGAAACATCTTCAGAAAGGTTGCAGCTTTCATGTATACGATAGAGTTTCAGAAACGTGGTTTGCCCCACACACACTTCCTTGTTATACTTACTAATGACTACAAACTACTGACTCCAGAATCTTGTGATAATGTGGTTTGTGCAGAGTTACCTGATTCTAATTCAAAACAATATTTGCGGTCGCTTGTTCGGCTACATATGATATATTGACCTTGTGGCAATTTAGATCCAACAAAATCATGCATGCAAAAATAAGGTTATTGCAAATTCAAGTATCCAAAAAGTTTTGCCGATCAAACATCAAAAGGAAAGAATTCATACCCAATTTATAGAAGGCGAAACACAGGAGATGCTGTAAAGGTCAGAACTAAATACCTTGATAACTCATGGGTTGTCCCTTACAATCCTTTCTTGCTTAGCAAATTCAACTGTCATATAAATGTTGAAATTTATTCAGATATCAGAGCTGTTAAATACATTTATAAGTATATCTGTAAGGGACATGACAAAATTGCATTTCACATACATAATAGTGATATGGAAAGATAAATAGATGAAATAAAAGAATATCGATTTGCAAGATGGGTATCTCCACCAGAAGCTACATGACGTTTATTTGATTTCTCAATTAACGAAATAAATCCGAGTGTCTTTCATCTTCAACTACATCTTAAGGGACACTAATTTATTTCTTTTAAGACCGTAGCGAGCGTTGATACAATCATAAATAATTCTATGATTAGAAAAATAATGTTGACTGAATTCTTCATTATGAATAGTGAAAATGATGATGCTAAAGAATTGAATCTATTGTACAAAGAATTTCCACAATACTTTGTATGGTGGGTGCAATATAAGATGTTGACCAGTCGAAAAAAGGATAACGTCATTGGACGTGTTGTAACATGTCATCCAACAGAAGATGACAGATATTATCTGAGATTATTATTGATGAATGTAAGAGCACCAAAGTCATATAAAGATCTACGAACTGTTAATGAAGTACCCTATGATACATTTGTTGTTTTCTGGATTTTCTGCAGAATGTTGACACACTAAGCACACAGTTTAGTTTGTTCTAAGTCCACAGTATACTGTGTCTCCTTAAAGAATCTAATCCCCTCACTATTGCCCGAGGTATGGATTAATTCTTCCCAGGATAAAATAGAACACTATTCTACAATATCGGCAATGAAAATCGTAGAACTTCGTCGAACTCAAGAACGGAGTATTATTCACACACACTGACTGTTTTAGAAGAAGAGAGTTTACAGAATTTCGTTTTGCTTGAATTTTTTTTCTAAATACCTGATGAAGGAAAACACAGGTATTTATAGCCAACTACGCACTGTTTCGAAAGGATGCACTGCTTCGAAAAGTTGCATTGTTTCGAAGCACTGTTTCTGAAACATTGCATTTGTTCTGGAACTGATGCATCGTTTCTGGAACGTTGCATGTTTCTGGAATGGTTGCATTGTTCTGGAATGATGCACTATTTCTTGAACAGTCACAAACGTTGCAAAACATTTCGTTGGAACATTGCATATGGAGGAAAATTTCAGACAATTTTTTTTTTCTGGATTAAAAAAATTTTTCGTCTAAAAAGATAGTCTCTCGATCGATCATTTTCCAAAGCCAAAGCCAAAGCCGAAGCCGAAGCCGAGCCGAGCGAGCGACGACGACGACGGCGTGAGGCTTGGTTTCTTCTTGGCTCACTATCCCTTCAAAGGAGTACTTCTTAATATAAAGGACAAATGATTTCTTTCTCCCACCAATGAGGGAGAAACTATTTTTCCTTCTATAAAGTGACTATTCACCTCCCTTTGTTCCCATTTTGTTCCACCATTTTCCATTCATCTTTCACCAAAACCCAACAATCCCCCACATGAATGGGGAATGGCTATTTCATTTTAGAAAAACATGTGTGATCTACAACTAAGAATCAGTTGCATCTGGATAAGTAGGTTTCCCTTTGAACTTTCCATAGTGAACATACATCGGGTATCCTCGGTCAATCGGTAGATTTGATATCTTTGAACCGTCGAGCTTTTATGTATACCTAGACAATGTATGTCACACAACGAACCCTTAACCGTTCTTGGTTCTCATTGTTTTGTTCGTTTCAGCCATGAACACATCCTGGTTTCATGAGTGCGTAGAGAATTGGCCTTTCGTTATATTCTCCTTGAAGCGGCTTACACTTCACACTCACATAGGTGATTCCTAAACGTTAAGTCCAATAGACAAAACTATTTGGTCATACCAGCCAAACTTAGGTAATCATTAAAGGCTACACATCTTAAGCTCTATCCTTGTTTTCTGAACATTGTCTACATCATGAGAATAGGTTGAGTTTAGTTTGACAATGTTGAACCGTCAGTCACGACTTTGTTTGATCTCTTTGAACCTAGCTCTTGGGATCTCCAGTCTGCTAGGTAGAGTTACCGCCGTGATGACTTGTCCTAGGCCTTAAACCCATTCCCTTTGATGATTTATCAACCGCCTCTCTAGTTAGGCCTTTTGTTAGCGGATACGACACATTATCTTTTGACTTAACATAGTCAATTGTGATAATTCCACTAGAGAGTAATTGTCTAACGGTGTTGTGTCTTCGTCGCATGTGATGAGACTTTCCATTATACATAACATTTCCAGCTCGTCCTATTGCCGATTGACTGTCACAATGTATACATATAGGAGAAACTGGATTTGGCCATAAAGGAATATCTTCTAGAAAATTCCTTATCCATTCTGCTTCTTCACCGGCCTTGTCCAGAGCTATAAACTCAGATTCCATTGTAGAACGAGCTATACACGTCTGTTTGGAAGATTTCCAAGACACTGCTCCTCCACCAATGGTGAACACATATCCACTTGTGGATTTTATTTCAGATGATCCGGTGATCCAATTCGCATCACTATATCCTTCAACCACTGCAGGATATTTATTGTAGTGCAATGCATATTCTTGAGTGTATTTTAAATAACCCAACACTCGCTTCATCGCCATCCAATGAGTTTGATCGGGATTACTCGTGTACTGACTCAGTTTACTTATGGCGCAAGCTATATCAGGTCTTGTACAATTCATTATGTACATCAAACTTCCTAACACTCGAGCATAGTCCACTTGGGACTTGCTTTGACCCTTGTTCTTTGTAAGAGCAAGATTTACATCAATTGGAGTCTTTGCGACTTTGAAGTCCAGATACTTGAATTTCTCCAATACCATGTTGATATAGTGAGTCTGAGACAAAGCTAGACCTTGAGGAGTTCTGTGAATTTTAATTCCTAAAATCAGAGCTGCAACTCCTAAGTCTTTCATATCAAATTTGCTAGCAAGCATACGCTTAGTAGCATTTATGTCGGAAATGTCTTTACTCATTATCAACATATCATCAACATACAAGCAAACAATGACAACATGATTTGGAGTGTTCTTAATGTAAACACATTTATCACACTCATTGATCTTAAATCCATTTGCCAACATTGTTTGGTCAAATTTCACATGCCATTGTTTGGGCGCTTGTTTTAGTCCATAAAGTGACTTAACAAGTCGACATACCTTCTTTTCTTTTCCAGGAACTACAAACCCTTCGGGTTGATCCATGTAGATCTCTTCCTCCAATTCTCCATTTAAGAAGGCTGTCTTCACATCCATTTGATGAATTTGAAGACCATACACGGCGGCTAACGCTATCAATACTCGAATTGACGTAATTCTTGTTACCGGCGAGTATGTGTCGAAATAATCAAGACCTTCTCGTTGTCTGAACCCCTTGACAACTAGTCTTGCCTTATATTTATCAATAGTGCCATCATCTTTCATTTTTCTTTTGAAGATCCATTTAGAACCCAATGGTTTTTTCCTGGAGGAAGATCAACTAATTCCCACGTATGATTATTCAATATGGATTCTATTTCACTATTGATTGCCTCTTTCCAATATTGTGCTTCCGAAGAAGACATAACTTCCTTAAACGTTTGAGGCTCATTCTCTACTAAGAATGTCAAGAAATCAGGACCAAAGGAAGTTGATGTCTTTTGACGTTTGCTGCGCCTTACACTTTCTTCATTAGGCGTACTTTCCTTTTCTTCTTCCTGAGGTCGTTTAGATTTTTCACTAGACGACTCACATTCATTCTTATACGGGTAAACATTTTCAAAAAATTCAGCATTGTCTGATTCGATTACCGTATTTACATGAATGTCAGGATTGTCTGATTTGTGAACCAGAAATCGATACGCCTTGCTATTGGTTTCATATCCAATGAATACACAGTCAATTATTTTTGGTCCTATTTTAACCCTTTTGGGTTTAGGAACTTGGACTTTTGCCAAACACCCCCACACTTTGAAATATTTCAAGGTGGGTTTCCTTTCTTTCCACTTTTCATATGGAATTGACTTTGTTTTTCTATGGGGTATTCGATTGAGTATTCGATTCGCCGTTAAAATAGCTTCCCCCCACAAGTTCTGCGGTAAACCAGAACTTATCAACAAGGCATTCATCATCTCCTTTAATGTTCTATTCTTTCTCTCCGCAATTCCATTGGATTGTGGAGTGTATGGGGCAGTTGTTTGATGAATAATGCCATATTCCAAACATATTTCTTCAAATGGAGATTCGTATTCGCCGCCCCTATCACTTCTGATCATTTTGATTTTCTTATCAAGTTGTGTCTCAACTTCATTCTTGTATTGCTTGAATGCATTAATTGCCTCATCTTTGCTGTTAAGCAGATAAACATAGCAATATCGAGTGCTATCATCAATGAAAGTTATAAAGTATCTTTTACCACCACGTGATGGTGTTGACTTCATGTCACAAATATCTGTGTGGATTAAGTCTAAGGGATTTGAATTTCTTTCAATCGACTTATACGGATGCTTAGCATACTTAGATTCCACACATACTTGACACTTCATATTATTACTTTCAAACTTAGGCAATATTTCCAAGTTAATCATTTTTCGCAATGTTTTATAATTAACATGTCCTAAACGTGCATGCCACAAATTATTGGACTCAAGCAAGTAAGAAGAAGAAGTACTTTTATTGATATCAACAACCATTACATTTAGCTTGAAAAGGCCCTCAGTGAGGTAACCCTTTCCTACAAACATATCAGATTTGCTAAGTACAATCTTATCAGACAAAAATACACACTTAAAGCCATTCTTGACCAGAAGTGACGTCGAGACCAAATTCTTGCGCATTTCGGGAACATGAAGAACGTTGTTAAGCGTCACTATTTTTCCTGAAGTCATTTTCAAGCCAACCTTTCCAGTTCCTTCAATCTTTGCGGTTGCAGAATTTGCCATATAAATGGTCTCGTCTTTTTCAGACACAGTATAATAAGAGAACAACTCCCTATTTGAGCAAACATGTCGGGTAGCACCCGAATCCATCCACCATTCTTTGGGATTTCCAACCAAGTTGCACTCGGACAGCATTGCACACAAAAAGTCCATGTCCTCATTCAGGTTCGCTTGGTCTTTCTTTTTCTTGTCCTTGTCCTTCTTAGGAGCACGACACTCCGAAGCCATATGACCATACTTGCCACAGTTGTAGCAATTTCCTTTGAACCTCTTTTTGCTTGGTTCATTCTTCTCTTCATTGGACTTTTTCCTTTTCTTGTTCTTTGGAGGAGTTTCAACATGATTTGCTCCCGGAATTGAAGACTTTGAAGTGGCTTTCTTTTCAGCAGCTTTGTTGTCTTCTTCAATCCGCAAACGAACAATCAAGTCCTCCAACTTCATTTCCTTTCGTTTATGTTTCAAGTAGTTCTTAAAATCCTTCCACAAAGGAGGCAATTTTTCAATAAAAGCTGCCACTTGAAATGCTTCATTTACAGCCATACCTTCAGCAAGTAAATCATGGATTATTACTTGCAATTCTTGGACTTGAGACATGACAGTTTTACTGTCAACCATTTTATATTCCAGAAATTTGGCCACCACAAATTTCTTCAGTCCAGCATCTTCAGTCTTGTATTTCTTGTCTAAGGCGTCCCATAATTCTTTAGACGTTTTGCATATGCTATAGACATTATACAAGCTATCTTCCAACCCATTCAGAATGTAATTTTTGCACAGAAAATCAGAATGATTCCATGCTTCCATTACTATGAAACGGTCCTTTTTCGGAGTGTCATCCGGGAAGGTTGGAACTTTGTCAGAAATAAATTTCTGCAAACTAAGAGTGGTTAGATAGAACAATATTTTCTGTTGCCACCTCTTAAAGTCAGTACCGGAAAATTTCCCGGGTTTTTCAGTTGCTGTCAGTGCAGGAACAACACGGTTTGATGAAACTGCATTTGTTTGCACAGAAGCAGAAGTCATAATAGTATCAACAGGTTCTGCCATTTCGGTTAGATTCTTTAAGCTTGTTGTTTTCTGGATTTTCTGCAGAATGTTGACACACTAAGCACACAGTTTAGTTTGTTCTAAGTCCACAGTATACTGTGTCTCCTTAAAGAATCTAATCCCCTCACTATTGCCCGAGGTATGGATTAATTCTTCCCAGGATAAAATAGAACACTATTCTACAATATCGGCAATGAAAATCGTAGAACTTCGTCGAACTCAAGAACGGAGTATTATTCACACACACTAACTGTTTTAGAAGAAGAGAGTTTACAGAATTTCGTTTTGCTTGAAATTTTTTTCTAAATACCTGATGAAGGAAAACACAGGTATTTATAGCCAACTACGCACTGTTTCGAAAGGATGCACTGCTTCGAAAAGTTGCATTGTTTCGAAGCACTGTTTCTGAAACATTGCATTTGTTCTGGAACTGATGCATCGTTTCTGGAACGTTGCATGTTTCTGGAATGGTTGCATTGTTCTGGAACGATGCACTGTTTCTTGAACAGTCACAAACGTTGCAAAACATTTCGTTGGAACATTGTCTAAAAAGATAGTCGAAGCCGAGCCGAGCGAGCGAGCGACGACGACGGCGCGAGGTTGGTTTCTTCTTGGCTCACTATCCCTTCAAAGGAGTACTTCTTAATATAAAGGACAAATGATTTCTTTCTCCCACCAATGAGGGAGAAACTATTTTTCCTTCTATAAAGTGACTATTCACCTCCCTTTGTTCCCATTTTGTTCCACCATTTTCCATTCATCTTTCACCAAAACCCAACAACATTTAGAGAGGCCGCTGAAAAGAGAGGGTTGCTTCAGTGTGACAATAATTTGACCGCGCTGGTCTACAAAAGCATGACGCATGACACTTCTCCTTTTTTTAGTCCACTCTCCCTTAGAAAACGGTGCTCTTTGAAAGCAAATTTCGAAATTACATAGATGAATGTATAAGAAAGGATTGTTTCTGATCCGAAATTTGCAACACAACATAAGTAGAAGCATGCTATGCTAGCATAGAATAGTTGTACCGAGTGAAAATTTCTTTTCTTAGGATGAACAGTATAAAGATCTTCTTTGTCGATAACAAGCCTTTCCTTTCTTCATAAAGGAAGAGAACAGCGTATGCAAGAAGCTGTGACCTATCAAATGCCATGTAGTTTGAGATGGTTGTTCACAACATTATTGGTATACTATGATCCTGCTAATCCAAGAGAGTTATGGGAGAAATTTGAGGCGCCTATGTCTGAAGATTTCAATAATTTACCGAACAGTGAAGCAAAAAACATTCAGTACAGAGTTCTGAACAATATTAACGACATCTTATGTTCTATGGGACATAACAGTAATGAATATAAACTAATTCCAAAAAACTTCAAGCCTTCTATTGCTGCAAAGGAAGCAAACGAAATTTATTTTGAAAGAAATATTTTTGTTAGTGAAGAAGAATTATCACTCGAGATAAAATTAAACCTCGAACAACGAGCGGCATACAATCTGATTATAGACAGAATTTTTTCTAACAAAGCAAAAGATTTTTTCATAGATGGTCCAGGAGAAACAGGTAAAACTTTTTTATACTGAACTTTATTAGCTACAGTGAGATTCTAAGGGATTCATTGCTTTAGCAACCGCAACTTCTGAAGTTGCGACTTCTATCCTTCCTGGTGGTCTATTGATATTGATGAAAACTTTAGTTGCAATATTAGCAAACAAAACTCGCTTGCTTGTTTAATTCGAGATGCTAAATTAATTGTTTGGGATGAAGTGTCGATGGCAAAAAAGAAAATGATTGAGACATTTGATCTACTTTTGAAAGATCTGTTGAACACAAACGTACTTTTTGGTGGTAAAGTTGTCATTTTTGATGGTGATTTTAGACAAATACTATCGGTTGTTCGAAATGGAAAAAAGGATGATTTTATTTATCAAAGTTTATTATATTCCGATATTTGGAACCACCTGGAAAAATTATACTTGTCGAAAAACATGCGTGCAAAAACATATCCCGCTTTATGTGAATACTTGATGAGAATTGAAAATGGAAAAGAGCTCGTTAACTCTGAAAATAAAATTGAAATTCCTAATTCATTTATTGTTCCTTTTACTACTGAAAAAGAATCATTGGATGTATTGTTTGAAGCAACATTTCCAAATTTGCACGAGTTCTTCTGTAATTCAACTTCAATGACTTCTCATGCCATTTAACAACCAAAAATGAGTTTGTCAACGAAATAAACAATATGCTTATCAGTAAATTTCCCAAAGATGCTAGAATATATGTTGCAATTGATGAAACTGTGGAACCGAGTGATCAAAGTCAGTATGAAGATTTTTGTATTCCACTGGTTTGCCTCCATATAAATTAGTTTTAAAAGAAAATTGCCCAATTATGTTGTTGCGAAATTTGAATCCTTGTGAGGGTTTATGTAATGATACCCGATTGACATGTTGTGATTTTAAAACACATGTTATAAGTACAAAAACTGCAACTGCACATGTATTCATTTCAAGAATATCCTTAATGACATCACAAGATGAAAAATTGCCTATCCAGTTTAAAAGAATACAATTTCCAGTAAGATTATGCTTTGCTATGACTATAAATAAAGCGCAATGCCAAACATTAAATTTCATTGAAATTTATTTACGGGATCCATTGTTTTTACATGGTCAACTTTATGTTGCATTATCAAGAGCAAAAACTCCGAAAATGTCAAAATATTAATTCGAACCCCAAACCCAGAGAGTCATGACGATGACTCCACATATAATATAGTTTATGATGAGATTATTCAAAAAACTTTCTCGTGAATCTTTCACCTCATACTCTCCCAACTTATGGCTTATACGATGTTTGCAATCATAGACAATTGAATTACTAGCACATACAGATGTTGACATTTATCTAAGTCAGGTATGTAGAGAATTTTATCACTTCATACTGAAAAGGCTTGATATTTCAATTATTCCATTGACAAACAATATCATCATATCCCCAGAGGTGTTCTCAGCACATTGTGGAACTTAAAAACAAGGTAACACTCTCCTTTTGTTGGTTCTAACTTTGGTAAGTCGTGAATAGTATTTTACAGCTCGAGCCTTTCTTTACTCTGCTGAGGCCTGACTAGATAAACTTCATCGGAGAATAACAAAATGGATACTTGATCAGGATATGATTACTGCACAATTTCTTGCTGCTGATATCGATAATAATGGATTCATGAGGTAAAACTTTTTTATTCCTTTTGAAGTTATTTTTATTTATCTTAAATACTTTCATTAACTTTTACTCTATTCTCTGATACTTGCCATAGTTAAACTCAAGGAATCTGTCAATGACATATATGCTTGCCCTTTGCATTCAAATTTCCTGTTAAGACGGTCACGAAAAGACATAGGATGGAGGAGACTAGACTTCTTGTTATTACCATTAGCTCGAGGTGTGACTTTCTTATTGAACAAAAATAATTGTACATCTATTTTTAGTATAGTAAATCAGTAAAAGCTTTCATATTGATTTAATTGTCATTTGGAAATTACTTGATATTACATGCTCTTAACTTGAGTTACATTGACTATTTGTGTGCAGAAAATCTAATTAACTTTGAAGATTCAACCAGAGGAGTTAATGACTAACTGGAAACACATGGGTCGTTTTGTCTCCTACTCCTCTACTAAAGGTTCTAATACAAATTTCCACCAGTTGCGCGACCAAGTTGTTGCTTGTCAAATTTGGTTATAACAAACCTAAGCTTGCTATGGTAAGCACCATCTGTATTCTAAATCAATTCTTGCTTCTAATAAAGTAAATTTTGTTCATGCTTGCGTACTTGATTTGGTACTTTTATACATTTTTGTGCCTTTGATGTAGCTTTTGATCTATTCTGTTTACCGCATATAGCTATTTGCAAATTTGTTAAGCGGTTCCTTAACAAGATTTTGTATAAAATAAAGTCTTACAGATTTAGTAGATTCTTACAGAACTAAATATAAAGTCTTGTTTGAAGATTATATGAGCATGTTATCTAAATATATATATATATATATATATATATATATATAGCTCAGTGGTTGCTTCCTGAGAATCTGCAGCTAGCTGGGACAGGGACCAAGGAAATTTAGACACAAAATTGGAGAAAATAGAACTTATGTTTATTTTGGGCAGTTCGAATAGAAAAAAAAATCACAGATGTTTTGAGGGAAAAAGTGAATCCATATTATATGTAAAGCTTAGGTATTGTCAAAATTTATTCTTCTGGTTCTGGTGTAGAATGTGTTAAATTTGACAAGATTCTAGAACTAGTGTGACCGTTTGACTAGAACTAGTTTGAACATTTGAAAAAAGGGAATTCTTCTTTGGAAAGAAATGTCCAAGTTCAACTTGTAGTTAAAATCTTTGACTACCATTAAATGATTTCACGCGTTGAACTTTGACATTTGTGTAATGATGATGTCACTGATGACATCAAGATGATGATGATAATGTCACTGATGACATCGAGATGATGATGATGATTTCACTAATGACATCGATATGATGATGATGTCACTGATGACATCAAGAGGAGGAATTCACTCCTATAAATAGGGGCACTGTCACGCCTCAAATCCCATTGGGGCGGACAGGCACCCGTAGCCGTAAAGGCCCGAGAGAACCAACCTATGATCGTGTACATTCATAAGCATGTCATTAAGTGAACAAAAATTCTGCCACATGTAGATATAATATATCGACGACGAAATTCATGTAAAGACGTTCAAAATAGATACGAGACTTGGCCGTTGGGGCCACGACATCAAAAAGGTAAGACACTTCTACGTTTGACGTTACAATGTCTACAAAGCCTCTAAAAGATATATATATATATATATAACCATGACTAAGGTCGGGACAAGTCCCCGCCTTATACAACGCCTACAGAGATTCGTAGTTTTCTCGGGTTGGCAGGTTACTATAGAAGGTATGTTGAAGGATTTTTGTAACACCCCGTACTTTCTCAACCCTACTTGATGACAGTGAATAATGTGTACTTAGGTGTCGAGAGTTATAAGTATGTTTTTGGTAATGTTCAAGATGAGAAAAATTGAAATTTGGCCTTGTACATGTGACGAGCCTTTCATAGGAAGTGTTTTGTGATTTCGTGAAGCATTTGGGTAATACCCCGTACACATTCTAACCTCATTTGGTGACTTGAAGTCATGTTTACTTGATAATTAAGATCACTAAGTAAGTATTTTGTACTGTTTTGATAAGGTATTGGACGATATGCAAGTATCGGAGAAGTGGCCGAAAAATTCAGCAAGGTGCTGAAACTTGCGCCACTACCCTGTTTCAGGGGTGTGGCGCAAGCCACCTGAATTCAGAGGAGGCTCATTTCTTGCGCCACAGCCTGCTTTGCAGCTAGTGGCGCAAGGCACAAATCTTGTGCCTTTCCGGACCCGTTTTGTAATGCAATTCTACGACGCTTCTTGGATGATTTCTTTTGGTTGTTTGGAGTTCTTTGAGCATTGTTAAAGCTTCAAACACTTCAATACATTACTACATACTTTTACATGATCAAATCATGAAACATGAATAGTGATCCAAAATGTCTAATGAAGCCAAGGACGACTAGAATTCCTATTTTTGCGATTGAGACGACGAATGAGAATCTCGTAAGAGAATATTGTCGTGACATTATGGAATTAATTAAGCATGAGATATATGATGGGTCATACATGAAAATTGGTGGGCTAAGTTAAGTTGTGTTAATGGGCCAATTTGAGGCCCAAAAATGAACCAAAATACATGGGCCCAAAGAGGAAATAACTCATTCTTCCAAGGTTGACCAAATAAGCATTGTATTAAATGCAAAGGAGTGGCTAAGGATGGACTTGGGGCCTTATATAAAGGGCCAAAAATCTGATTTGTTATTCATTACAAACACACATGTTTTCTATTTTTTTTCTAGACATTTCCAAGAAATCCTCTTTTGCTCTCAAAACCCTAAGTCAACTTTTGGTGAAGATCATCCTATTCCAAGACTTGGTAAGTATTTATTGTCATGGATTAACATATTATATGCATGGGAGATTATGTATATTATGATAGTTGTGTTGGCAAGATGGTGAATAGTGTATTTTTGCTTTTGGAAAAAGATGTGCTATCTTGGTGATTTGAACTTGAATTAGGACTTGTGACTTTGATGAAAAAGCATGGTATGGACAAAATATGAACATGTATGGTGTTATTTTTGGTATTAAACTTGTTCTTGTCTATAAGTGGAAATTATGGGATTTTGGCCGATATGTGTTATGAGTTGTATTAAGGTCATTTGATGGGTTATTTGTGATGTGTTATGGATAAGAAAGTGTAAAGGAGAAGTGTTGTGGTGAAATGTATCAATTATCATGTATTGGTCAATGTTGGGAATATTATGGAATTTTTGGAATAATAGTATGATCCATGGTTTTGTCAAGGGGAAATGGCATGTTTAAAGGCAAACATGTAACTCATTGACATTGTATGCATTTGTAAAGTAATTGGTGGTTAATGTGAATTTCGTTATGCATTTGTGTTGTAGAGTGACACATAAAGAAGGAGCGGGACTATTGTATGCACCTCTAGGATTATATATTTGTATTGCGAATCCAAGGTATGTAAGGTTACTTTGTCCGTATCTTTCTGCGACAAATAGTGTTTACATTGACATGTCACTAGTCCTATCCCGAAATGTGCTAAGGTATTCCATATCCCGTTGTCAATGGTCATTGTCATATATTTCCTACTCTTTGATCATTTGTGAATCTCATGTCTCATATTCATGGTTAATGTTCCAAAAGCACAAATAAGGTTATGTTCCAAAGTTCCAATGGTGACTATACTTATGACTCATGTTCATTGGTTGACTCATGTCCATTGGTTGACTCATGGTCATTGGCTAACATGTCAAATGTTCCAAATATTTCATGTCCATTGGTTGACTCATGGTCATTGGCTAACATGTCAAATGTTCCAAATGTTCTAAAGTATTGCATCTCAAGTTGGTGAATAATTGATATCCACATGTATCGTATTTAGTGATCATTATCCTAAGGTTCCAAACGTATTACATTCCAAAGGGGTCCTAAACATATATTGTTATTCACAAGTGTCCTACTCCTACATGAGTTACGATTCGCTTATCTCTTATTCATTGACGGGAGTTCCTAAGCTGTCATAATGTTGTAAATTCTAAGAGAACTATCTCAACGAGAGTAAGGAGGTAAAGAGAGCTTGTTCAGTTTAAATAGCATTTTTTTCCAATCATGTCTTGTTCCAAAGTCCTATAGTATGATGATTATCCTTGTGCCAATTGTTCATAAATAAGACTACCAATCTCATGAGAGTAATAAGAGAGGCGATGTGCAAGTTAGTATTGTCAATCTCATGAGGTAAAGGAGTAAAGTGAGATGTGCATATAAGTGCGTGCTTAGTTAAGGTGTTAATCTCATGAAGTATAAGAGTAAGGTAAAGCATATTGGTGTGTTTCTATTAGTGTTATGATCCAAGTTCCAATAGAAGTTATACATATGTCTGTTATGCATTGACTATGGTTCCAATGGTGTTATGTTTCCAATAAGGCTATGTTTCCAATAATTTTTATTCACATGTCTTCTATTTTGGTTATGGTTCCAAAGCTTCCAAAAATGCTATGTCAAATGAATGTACCAATCTCTGAAAAGTAATGAAAGAAGTAATGTGCAAGTTATTGTCTTTATCCCTCTCAAGTAAAGATACCAACCTTACAAGAGTAAAGATGTGAAGTAATGTATATTTGTGTTTCAAGTTTCAAGAATGTTTCTATCATCAAAGTACCTCTCATAGTATGAAAGAAAGAGAAATGAAGTAATGAATAATGAAAGTAAAGGAAACAATGTTATGTATGTTAAACCTACCCATGGAGTAGATGTATGTTATTAACCCACCAACGAGTGGATGTATGTTGACCTACCCATGGAGTAGATGTATGTTATTAACCCACTAAAGAGTGGATGTACGTTATTGCCCACCAAAAAGTGGATGTACGTTATTGCCCACCAAAGAGTGGATGCACGTTATTACCCACCAAAGAGTGGATGTATGCCATTGCCCACCAAAGAGTGGATGTATGTCATTGCCCACCAAAGAGTGGATGTAGGTTATTACCCACCATAGAGTGGATGTATGTTGGATGACTAATAACAATGATAACGAGCGTTAAGCAAAGGAAGGGTCTATTGAATAAAAGTATTATAAGAGAGATATTATATGAATGATAAGGATATGATTGGTTGATCGAAAATAGCAAAGACAAAAGAAGAGTTCATGGTTCCACATATAAGATTACGATTATCCATATAAAGTATTCTCTTATAAATATTTCCATTGAAGTTCTTATGTATTAATGCAGTTTTTCTTATGGCCTTACATACTCAGTACATTCCTCGTACTGACCCCTCTTGGGGACTTACCTTACATATTGCAGGTGCAGGCACTAGTAGGCCTCCACAGTAGATTGTCAGTGTTGTAGATCTTTGGTGAGCTCCAGTTAGTTCGGGGCTTCTCCGAGTCACTGTTATACATGTGTTTTGATTTTGTATACGTTGTATAAAGCGGGGACTTGTCCCGACTTTTAGTTCATTTTGGTCAATGCATTTATTAGAGGCTTTTGTAGATGGATGTGGGTGTATGAATGTGAAGGTACATGTCGTTTTGACTTGATGGCTCAAACGGCCACGTTTTACATATATAGCTATGACATATGTTTTCATGTCTATGACTTCCGCATAGTTGCATAAGGTGTAATAAGATTCATATGAGGTTATGCATGTGAACGTACATGAGCAAATATTGATTCTCTCGGGCCTTATCGGCTTCGGGTGCCAATCACGCCTCGTTGGGATTCGGGGCGTGACAATTTTCTTCTATTGCTGCACCTTTAACAAAGCTAACACACAAGGTAACCAAGTTTTAGTGGTATCAGAGCCACACTTAAACATACTAAAATTTCATCCATCTAATTCAATTTCTTCAAGACATTAAGTCCCCTTTCAAGTTTAAACCACATAGAAGGCAAATCCTTTAGCGATTAAACAAAAGTGGAATGGTCAACACTTTTTAAACATAACCAACATGATATACACAACCTCATATGCATATAATCTATTAATCTATAAGGGTAAACACTTACCAAGGCTTGCAAGTGGAAGATTTGTCAAAAAATCCTTAGAGAAAATTAGGACGGCAAGGGTTTGAGAGAGGAGAAAATATTTCTTTGAAAATCTGATTTTTTACAAGTGAGATATGTGGAAATGAGCTGAATTTCAGCCTTAAATACTCCCTTTTAACCGCCTCTCTCAAGTCTATCCTTAGCCAAATTTTTGATCAAAAAGTCCAAGTATAATGATGTGTACACTTGGTCCATTTTTAAATGGATCATCTCCTTTTGGGTCCATGTCTTATTTACTTAAATTTTCGGCCTCAATTGAGCCCATTAGCATAATATTAATTCAGCCCAATAAATTTAGTGGGTAATACACCAATTATCTCAAGTTTAAATAATTTCATAAATGTTAAGGTAGTCAAATAAGTTCAAAAATGTACGGGGTGTTACAGGCACTTAGTTCATTTGTAAATTACCTCTCTCACTTGCCTTCTCATCTTTGAGGCATTTGAATCTCCTTTCTTTCTTGTAGTATTTCACTTGTATTCTTTTGGAGTGAAATAAAATCTAGTTGGTTGTGTCCGAGGAGTAGGCAGAAAATAAAGTTTTGCCGAACCTCGTAAATTTCTGGTGTTCTCTTATTCTTTTCTCTAATTTACTATTTATATAACTAGCTTTAGATATAGTAGTTGTGACTTAATCGCACTCTATATATTTGGCTTCCGCAACAATTGATATCAGAGTCAAGGTTCTATCTGAGTATACTCTGTGATTGCAGCACAGTCTGAACTTCCACATCAGAAAAGAATTATTTTGGTCTTCAGTATGGTTGGTTAATAAATAGTATTTGTAGTAGAAATAGCAAACAAAAAAGCTGAAGATTCCACATCGGGTGTCAATAATCGTCATCGTTGGCATGTTCACTCATGACAAGAATTGTGTCAAATGCAAAATTTGCAATTAAAATCTTTGACGGGCCAGGACATTTCGGGATGTGGCAAGACAAAGTTCTTGATGTCCTTTTTCAACAAGGACTAGATATTGCCATAGAAGAGAAGAAATCAGACAACATAGGAGAAGGAGAAGCATTGGTCGTAAGAGATAATTCTCAAAATCAAATGAGAACAAAGAAAGGAAGATCCAAGTCAAAATCCAAACCCAACAAAGATGAATATGTCTTTTGTCGAGAAAAAGGTCACTGGAAGAAAGATTGTCCAAAGTTGAAAAACAAAGCCAAACCTAACAACGGAAAGGCTGTCATGGACTCAAATGTAGCTGATTGTAACGACTCTGATTTCTCACTAGTTACAACAAAGCCATCCAAATCATCTGAAGTTTGGTTGATGGAATCAGCTTGTAGCTATCATATGTATCCCAATCGGGACTGGTTCACTAATTTACAAGAAGGAGAATGTGGAGTTATTCACACCGCAAACAATGATCCTCTTACCGTACGTGATATTGGTTCTATCCGATTAAGAAACCATAATGGATTGAGCAAAACATTCACAAATGTTCGATACATACCGAAAGAAAAATCTCATTTCTGTAAGGGCCCTAGAGTCAAAGGGGTTCAAAGTTATTGCAGATAATGGGGTGATGAAAATTTACTCCGGTGCACTGGTGGTAATGAAGGGAATTCGAAGAAGCAATAACATGTACCACTATCAAGGTAGTACAATTGTTGGGACTGCGACAACAACTTTCAGTGATGATACGGAGACAGAAATGACCAGAATGTGACATATGTACTTGGGGCATACTAGATGAAAATCCTTGAAAAATTTATCAGATCAAGGATTGCTAAAAGGATTAAAGACGTGCAACTTGGAGTTTTGTGAACATTGTGTCAAAGGGAAATAGACAAGGGTTAAATTTGGAACAACTATCCATAATACTAAAGTTATTTTGGATTATGTTCACTCTGATATTTGGGGTGCTTTCAAAACACCTTCATTAGATGGGAAACACTATTTTATAACCTTTGTTGATGATTTTTCCAGGAGAGTATGGGTGTATACAGTGAAAACAAAAGATGAAGTAATAGAGACACATATTGACAGAAAGATCAAGTGTCTTCATACATATAATGGTGGAGAATACAAAAGTGATTTTTTCAAGAAGATTTGTGAAGACAATGACATTGTCAAACTCTTCACCGTTAAAAATACACCACAACAGAATGGAGTGACAGAATGCATGAATCAGACTTTGCTGAAAAAGGTTCGATGTATGTTGTCCAATGCTATCTTGGACAAAGAATTTTAGGCTGAGGCAATAACATATGCATGCCACCTTATTAATCGTCTACCATCTGCATCAATTGGTGACAAGACACCATTAGAAAAATGGTATGAAATACCTGCTGGAGATTATGATTCTTTGTTTGTATTTGGCTCAATTGCATATTATCATGTAAGAGAGTCAAAATTGAATCCAAGAGCAAAGAAGACTATATTTATGGGGATTACTTCTGAAGTCAAAGAATACCGATTATGGTGTCCAGAGACAGGAAAAATTATATTAAGAAGGGATGTTACCTTTGATGAATCTTCCTTGACAAATCAGGTAACAACTGAAGATGTCAAACAGACTGATGGTGTTTTAAAGTAGGTGGAGTTTGAGGAAAAATTAATTTTCCCAACACAAGAAGAAAACGAGGAAACAATAGGAGATTTTTCTCGGGAAGAAGAGCCAGTTGAAGAGGAGATTCCATCTCTGGAACCTCAACCAACACTTGAATCAATAGCAACCAGTAAGCCAAAAAGAACAATAAGAAAACCTACTCGTTTCATGGATATAGTGGCTTGTGCATCCTCAATTGTAGCTGATGGTATTTCTACCACTTATAAAAATGCAATCCAAAGTTCAGAAGAAAATAAGTGGAGGGTTTCCATAAATGAAGAAATGCAGTCTCTTCATCAGAATCGCGCATGGAGCTTGGCCAATCTCCCGAAGGGCAAGAAAATAATTGAGAGCAAATGGGTATATGCAAAGAAAGAAGAATTTCCTAACCAAGAAGGTGTTCGCTACAAAGCAAGATTGGTGGCCAAAGGACATACTCAAAAGTAGGGAATTGATTATAATAAGGTATTTTCTCCAGTCGTAAAACACTCTTCCATTAGAGTTTTGTTGGCTTTGGTAGCACAGTTAAATTTGAACTAGTTCACCTGGATGTAAAAACTGCATTTTTACATGGAGACTTGGAAGAGGAAATCTACATGAATCGGCCAGAAGGATTCAAAGTTGCTGTGAAATGGATTCTACGCTATATTCGTAATACTGTAGATATTGGTTTGATTTTAGAGCAGGATAATGGTCAGTATATAGTTAGACATTGTGACTCAGATTACGCAGGTTATTTGGACAAATGAAGATCAACTACTGGTTACATTTTCACTTTAGCAAACGCACCAGTTAGTAAGAAATCTACTTTGCAGTCAACAGTTGCTTTGTCTACCACTGAGGCAGAGTACATGAAAATTATAGAGGCTATGAAGAAGGCAATTTGCCTTCAAGGTTTGCTTAGAAAGCTTGGTATTGAACAAGAAGGCATCACAATATTTTGTGATAGTCAAAGTGCTATTCGATTAGCAAAGAACCAAGTTTATCATGTAAGGACGAAGCACATTGACGTTGGATATAATTTTGTGCGAGACATTATAGAAGAATGTGGAGTCATAATGCAAAAAATTTGGATTATAGATAAACCTGCCGATATGCTGAAGAAAGTGGTGACTGCGGTCAAGTTTCAACATTGTTGAACATTGAAGATTAAGGTTGAAGATACAATCAAAATTTGTTGTTGAGAGAAAACTGAAAATGGAGAATCTTGCCAAGGTGGAGATTTGTTAAATTTGACAAGATTCTAGAACTAGTGTAAACATTTGACTAGAACTAGTTTGAACATTTGAAAAAAGGGAATTCTTCTTTGGGAAGAAATGTCCAAGTTCAACTTGTAGTCGAAATCTTTGACTACTATTAAATGATTTCACACGTTGAACTTTGATATTTGTGTAATGATGATGTCATTGATGACATCAAGATGATGATGATGATGTCACTAATGACATCGAGATGATGATGATGTCACTGATGACATCAAGAAGAAGAATTCACTTCTATAAATAGGGACACTTAGTTCATTTATAAATTACCTCTCTCACTGGCCTTCTCATCTTTGAGACATTTGAATTTCCTTTCTCTCTTGTAGTATTTCACTTGTATTCTTTTGGAGTGAAATAAAATGTAGTTGGTTGTGTCCGAGGAGTAGACAAAAAATAAAGTTTTGCTGAACCTCATAAATTTCTAGTGTTCTCTTATTCTTTTCTCTAATTTACTATTTATATAACTAACTTTAGATATAGTAGTTGCGACTTAATCGCTCTCTATATATTCGGCTTCCGCAACAGAATGAACTCACATGTGTGAGTTTCTCATAGTCAATCTCAAGACTAGAGAATGGATGATGGTTGCCATAGATTGAAAATCTGTGTAAACATAGTGATATTTTAGTAAATACTCATAGTAATGATGTGTTGGGACATGTTCTTCTGGGCACACACCCTAATTTCTCTTAAAAGGATAAATTATTAAGTACTCCCTCCGTTTAAAAAAGAATGATCTAATTTGACTTGGCACGGAGTGTAAGAAAATAAAGAATACTTTTGAATTATGTGGTCAAAAATTAAAGTTGTGTCAAATGTACCAAAATGCCCTTTAATCTTGTGGTCTTAAATATGCCACGTGGAAAGTTGGAACTAAAATATTGCCAAAAAAGAAAAAGATAATTCTTTTTGAAACAAACTAAAAAGAAAAGTAGGTCACTCTTTTTGAAACGGAGGGAGTATGACATGATATGGGACTAAATAGAGCTCAATGGATAAATCATATATAGCGTGAAAATGAGGCTTAATTATTGTTGTTGTTGTTGTGTAGGATGCTAGGATGAATATTATAAATGATATAGAAGCATAGGTGATTACATAGGGTGAAGATTGTGCTACAAGACTAGAGAAGTGAAAAGATAACAAAATTCACTTACATCAACTTAGCTTATTGTATAAGCCACTTTTTCCATTGAAAACAGAGAAAAAGCAAAAGGAGTTCAAAAGATTAGTTCTTTACATCCCAAGGAAGAAAACAGTAGTCTACAAAAAAAAAATCAATCTTGTTGAGCAATAAAATTTTAACAAATACAAAAAGTCAAGGATATTCTAGAACTTCTAAGTCTCAAATCCTTGTTAAAGAAGACAAAGGTGAAGGTGCTAGCTACTATGAGCAGTGGCGGAGGCACGACTTTATCAAGGGAATTCGAAATATAAATAAGAAGTAACACTTGAAGGTTAAGTGATGATAAATCGGGTCGGGTGAGGTGAAGCGGGGCAGGGCAAAGGACAAAATTAATCATAACCGCTAAATATAAGTCGTCTTGTCATACTTTAGTTAATCATTTGTTCCTACGTTTGCCCTACATAAATCTTGCATATTTATTTTTTTAAGTGTTTTACTTTATTTTGAACTTTTTATTTTTTTCTTCTAAAGTACTGCTCCTTTAATCATATATTAGCTTTGAAAATTTATACTATGTATATGTATAACATACATATTATATTTTCACGTTTATAAAAAAAATTTATATACTTAAAAAATATATCTATAAATTTTTCTGAATGGAAATTATACTCCTTTCATGAATTTTCTTATTTTAAGAATTATTAATCACTATTTTTATTTAATAAATGGAGAATAGATCTAAATTAATTATCAAATAAAATTCATTACCGAATAAAAATTCTCTAAGTTTTAGTACTGGAAAATAAGAACTCTATATAAGCTTTTACTAATGAAAAGAAATAATGGGCCAGGATGAGGGGAAAAAAATTGTAGACTGGAGAACAGTGAAGCTAAAAAAAAAAAAGGAAAAAAAAAGCAAACTAATGGGAATCGAACCAACAACCGCCGTGAATTTCTTAACCCCCTTAACCACTGAGTTGTGCATTTCAATTGTGACAAGGGGGTTCATTTATACTATATATTTACGTAAATCAAAATTTTAACCCTACATATACACTATAATTTTCTGGTGAAGGGGGTTCAGGTGAACCCCTCCCGCCCACCTAGCTCCGCCCCTAACTATGAGATAGTAAATTTCTTGGATATGATATTTCACTCTTTCATCCGTATCTCTATTTTGATTTCTCTCTTGCTTTTTTATTATTCTTTTTGCAGCTTCTACTGCTGTAATGGAACAAAGGCTGGGTGGACGTGTAAAATCCTGGTGGTGCATAAATTCCACCCTCGAGAGAGCAGAGACCAAGTTGTGCACTTCCAAACTGCAATTCCGCAAGATGAAAACCAATTCTTGAGCACGACAATACTCAAGTCTGATGATGTAGCAGCATTTCATGCTCTACTCTGTTTTGAATACGTAACAATTTCATGCTCAACTCAACAAGATATTCCAGCTGTTTTTACGTAGCTACTATCTGTAAAAACATTTCAATGAATAAATATTTCATATTTCACTTGTGAAGACATGTTGGGCCCGTGATTTGAATGAGCGCACTAGTGCGTATATATATATATATATATATATATATATATATACTAGTTTAGGCCTTTAGGGTACGCGCCCTGCGCGTGTATCTCACTTCAATGAGTTCAGTTTATAAAATCACTTCGATATTATAAAAGAAAATATGTCTTGACTAATAAATAAAAGAAAATGATGATTTTATTAAATACGAAAAACACTTAAATAGAAAATTAATATATTCATACAATTCATATAAAAGCATTTAAACTAAATTAAGAAAAACTACCAAGGCTATAGAACGACCAAATGAAAAAGCTTAAAAAACTTTCTCGATATGACATATGAAGCAATTCATATGTCGTTAGAAAATGTTAGAGGACAACAAATTAATATTTTGACTATTATAAGGTAAAATAATATGTTATAGAAAGAATAAGCAGGAAAAAGGAAGTCAACGAAATATGATAAATCATGACCAAAGCAACATAATATCAAAAAAAGTATGTTAGCTACAAGCTATTTAACAACATATTGTTGATGATTTTTGTAGTTAAAATTCTTCTTTTTTAGTTAAAAATTGCATCGAATTTAAACACCAAGAAAATTGAATTCTTAAAAACTCACACGTAATCGACTTTGTTATGAATTCCTTTGTCTCCAACGTGGAATCAATTGTTGTTGGAATTATAAAAAAATTGTGACATACCAAGAATATATAGTGTCTATAGAGTAAATATTTATTTAGGATTTGTGAGATGCGTGTGTACCTCGCTTCAATAAATTCAATTTTATAAAATCACTTCTATATTACGAAAGAAAATATGTCTTGATTTGATTAATAAATTAAATAAATTGATGATTTTATTAAATGCGAAAAACACTTAAATAGAAAATTAATATATTCATACAAAACCATATAAAAGCATTAAAAATCACTTTAAACTAAAGTTAGAAAAACTACCAAGGTTATAGAATGATCTAAAAAAAAGCTTAAAATTTTTTCTCGATATGACATATGAAGAAATTCACATGTTGTTAGAAAGTGTTAGAGGACAATGTATTAATATTTTACTATGATAAGGTAAAATAATATGCTATTAAAACAATTTACCTAAAGTATTCCTATTAGACACTTTCAATTTTGAAAAATTATTTTTCTACTTATTCTCACACGTCTCTTAAGTATTTAAGTTAAACCACATAAAAAAAAAGTAGAAATATGAAAACTTTATTAAGTGTTCAGGTGTTCGATTGAAACAAATCATAATTCGAATGTTTAAATAAAATTTATTGACAAATTTAAAGAGTTGCCAACCTATTTCATCAATATATCATATTATTGTATCTCCTCTAACATCTCTGTATGCTATCTCCGCTTTAAAGTTACAAAAGAAACTACGTTCTAAAAAATATTTCCTTACAAAACTCAAATTTTGGAAATAAGTCGGGGCCCTTTTGGTTCATTCTTTTGTGTGTTGAGATAAGTTGTTTTCGATAAACCCTAAGCTCAAAGAAGCATTTTCAACAACAGATTTGACAAATAGAAGAGCAAAAGTCATGGTGAAAATGCTATGGAGCTTATAAAATGCTCTACATTGATAATACAAATTACAAAGTAATCAAGCTAATATAAGTAAACAAAATTTAAAAAAATTAAAGCAAATAATGAGGAAGACCTTGAATTCCCCAAGCTACTCCATTTTTACTGCGCAAATTTAATTCATATTCCCACGACAAGTCTGATGGAAACTTGCAATAATAAAAATAATGCTTGCTTGCCTGATCCAACCAATTTCATAGTACTAAATTGAATAAAATCTTGACAATAGCTAAAGTATTTCCTCGCATGTAATCTACATATTTTGTCTGCAACAAAGGCTGATCAGTTGCTACCTCAATCAATGATTTTGTAGTACAGGTTATAAAGTGATAGAATAGGAATATCAAAATGCTATAAGTTAAAGATAATAACATGGCCTTCAAACAACAAAAAATATATTCATTTTTTTAAACTTGTAGTTAAAAGTTGGATTATGAAAATAACCTTATAAAGTTAAACGACAATATTGTTCTTCTATTTAACAAATATTTTAGTAGACAAAAATGTAAATACATATTACAATAAACACTATAAAAAAATAAAATACACATTCTATTAAAATAAAATTTAAAAATCAATTAAAAGAAAGACAAATGTGACGGTACCCTTTCCTTCATTGAAGTTAATGCTAAAGCACACTAAAAAAACTCTCAAAACTCTCAAACTTCCCAAAAACCTACATCTTTTTCCATGGCAACAATGGCTTCCACCTTAACTTCCTCAGTTATCACCAAAACCAACTTCCTTGACACACACAAATCATCCTTTTATGGTGTTCCTATCTCATCACAAACTCGATTGAACATTGTAAAATCTGTTAAGCAGTATGTGTCTGTTTCTGTGTGTGCTGCTGATTCTCCTCCTCCTTACGATCTTGGAAGTTTCAGTTTTAATCTGATTAAGGGATCGATTGTTGCTAGGAAAATGACAAGGAGGTATATGACTAACATGATCACTTAAGCTGATACTGATATTGTTATTGTTGGTGCTGGATCTGTTGGTCTCGATCTCTTGTGCCTATGAGCTTAGCAAGAACCCTAACGTTCAGGTGGCCATACTTGAGCAATCTGCGAGCCCTGGTGGAGGTGCCTGGCTAGGCGGACAACTTTTCTATGCTATGGTTGTGCGTAAGCCAGCGCATCTTTTCTTGAACGGGCTAGACATTCTCTACGATGAGCAAGACGACTTTGTGGTCATCAATCACACTGCCTTGTTCACCTCAACCATTATAAGCAAGCTATTGGTCATGCCAAATGAGAAGCTCTTCAATATTGTTGCAATAGATCAGAGGACCTTAGTTGGTGGTGTTGTCACTAACAGGTCTTTGGTTTCTCAGAACCATGACACACAATCCTGCATGGACCCTAATGTCATGAAAGCAGGTTGTGGTTAGCTCCTGTGGCCACGACGGTCCCATGGGCACCACTGGTATTAAGAGACTTAGGAACATTAGCATGATTAACAGTGTTCCTGGAATGAAAGCTTTGGACATGAACGCTGCTGAGGACGTGATTGCTAGACTTATCACAGAAGTCTTACCTGGAATGATTGCTACAGGAATGAAAGTTGCTGAAATTGATGGAGCACTAAGAATGGGTCCAATCTTTGGAGCTATGATGATATCAGTACAGAAGGTGGCTCACCTTGCTCTACGGGCATTGGGATTGCCCAACGCCCTTAATGGAACTGCAGAAACAAGCATCCACCCGAAGCTCATCTTGGTTGCAGCTGATGAAGCTGAAACTGCTGATACTTGAATGTAGTTTATAGTTTTCTATGAACAGATGAAAAGAATATTAGTTTTCCTAGATGTGCATGGTTGCTTGTTATGGTTGTGATAAATTGGAAGGGGGAATGATGGATGGTGAATAAAAATATGCAGGATGAAAGTCCTGTGTACCTTTGGCTAAAAAAAAAAAAGTTATTGCTGAAGCATTCAAAACAGTGACATCTTTAAAAGGTGTTACTGCACCAGGGTTTGATCTATTTCATGGATCAAAGACTCTTAATCAACCACAAGGATTTATTGTACGCAGTCTTACCTTGCTTTTCTGCAAGAGGTTGTTTTCATGGCTTGAATCCGTGACCTCAGGTCACGTGGCAGCAAAATCTGAATCCGCATGAGTGGCCATATGATCAGTGGCGGAGCCAAGATTTTCACTGAGGGGATTCAGAAGTAACTATACGAACAACCCAAAGAGGATTCAACATCTACTACATACACATAAAAATAATTTTAACCATGCATAAAAAGTATAATTTTCCGTCGAAGGGGGTTCGAATGAACCCCCTGGCCAAAGGGTAGCTCCACCCCTGCGTAATATATTGCAAAGTTTGATCACAATATTATTGAAAAAAAAACAAAAAAACAAAACAAATGATAACGATCTGTAAATCTCCCGTATATCTTTAACTCTGCCGCGTATCTTATCAATCAATACTATCTCGCGCGTATATCTCACTTTAATGAGTTCAAACGTTACACTAAATATAATATCTGTTTAAATAATAAAAATGAATACAATAATTAAATAGTATTTATAAATATCTAAGATACAAATGAGGTAGGTGAAATACATTGAGAGACCCTTAAATTATGGTTGGTGTCTTCATTAAGAAGATGATTAGTGCTTGATAATCCATAAAGTAACGCAATTTGACTTGGTTCCATCCTAGAAGTGCAAAATTTGACCTGCAAATTCCATGCCACTTCAATACCTCTTCTTGATCAAATTATCGGTATATTTTTTCTACCGCTTCAAATATAACCATGATCTTTCTCCGCACTTCATTCATAATTTGAGAATTTAGTTTGTAACATGGATGAAAAAAAATCATAATATTTAATATGATTTGGTCAAATGACCTACATATTGAAAAAACTAATATTAAAAAATACACATCTTATTGATTAAATAATCTCACACTAATTAAATAATTCCAGTAAATTTCTATGTGAATGGAGAGACAAATTAAAATTAATCTAGAGTTTATTAAGTTGATATTTTTTTTAAAAAAATTTACTAAAAAGAAACCAAGTCAACTAAATTGTACTATTATTACCTTTTCTTCATATTTTTCTTTCTTTCTATAATGTGTTAAAAAGAAAGTAATTGTTTTAACAACAACAAAAAAAAAAGATAGGCAACAAATCTGCATAGAAAACACAACAAATAGTTGAGACAATTATTTGATAAATACAAACAAAAATGTTAATTAGTTAAGTTTATTGAAGTGCCTAGTAAAATTGTATGTTTTTTCTTGCCAACGAAAGAAAGAATATATTCTCTGTGTGCTCACAAAATTCTTCAACTTCAATGTTTCAAAAGAATACCTCTAAAATTAATCAGCCTTCAAAATTTTGATCATCAACTGTCAATATTATTATCATCATTCATCTTCAAGATACCTACAAAATCAATGCACCTAAAAATAAATTAAATATTACAAAAATATATTTCTTGATGTAAAAAAAAAATCCAAATCAAACAATAAAGAACGATCTAAGATCACAAATAAATAAATTTTGTTCCATATGTTCATTGTAGATGCTATAGTATTGTTGTAGAGGAATTCTCAATTTATAGAAGTTCAAAATCTTTTTCCTTCAAGAAAGAAATTATCTAAATATGGTAGATTTGTAAAAAAAAAAAAAAATCATAAATTATTTACCAATATTAGAATAATATGAATCTCAAATAAGCCAAACTAATATCAACAAGAGTTTTGACTTTTGTCTTTTTCTTTTTTAGACGTTTACTGTACGTTTTTTTAGTTTTTGGTAGACTTGCTTTCCTTTTATTTAATACAAAATAGTTTTTGTTTGCTTTTTTTTTTAAAAAAAAAAAAACAAAAAAAACTATACACGTATGATTCCTTATAATATTCCTAAAATCTTACCATATATTTGAAAGTCCTAATTTAAGAAAAAGTCCCACCATGTATTTGAAAGTTCTAATCCCATATATTTTAGGAGTCAATATTATAAAAATAATTAAATAATAATTTGAGAAAATAAGTGAAAAGATAATTTTGTCTAAAGCAGAAACTTTTAATGAAGGGCAAAAAGTTCGATTCATTTTTCTAAGGGTCTTCACACTTTTAATGTATTACTAGTCTATCGGAACGTGCGTTGCACGTTTATCCCAAGTTATTTAATACAAAAAACTGAATTGCTAATGATATATTTTAAATGGTACATATATTTTTACAAAATAAAAACCCAAACAATACAAAAAAGTACTCCTTCCATCCCATTTTAGTTGGGCACATTCCATTTTACACGCTGATTAAGAAATCATAAATGAAGTGATGATTTTTACTATTTTACCCTTTACCAATATTAATGATATTCGTTGGGCATAGGAATTGACAATGGAATTGAAATTAATTGAAAAGGTAAAATGGGAAAAAATTAATTAATTCTATCTTGATTTAGTAAGTGATCAACTAATATGAGACATTTATTTTTAGTAAGATGTCCAACTAAAATAGGACGGAGAGAGTAACAACTCTTGATTTAAATTAAATATTTTTGTAAACTTATGATACTTTAGTGTCACAATTAAACAAAGAAAGAAAGAAAAAAGGAAAGAGAGGAAAAACAAACTACATTATTATGAGCATAATAATAACATAAATACTTGTAAAAAATTAACAATAACAGGAAGTATTATGATAAAACAAAGTCGATCAATAAAAAATCTCTTAATTAAGAGACTATTTTCGATAGATTCTCGGCTCACAAGAAATAATTATACCACAATAACATACTCAGTGTAATAATAGACCTTATCCTTACCTTTGTGAGGCATATGAGTTGTGAATCACAAAAAATAATTATACATATATTTTCCCAATAGACATTAATTATAATCATATTTATTTTCTGACAACCAATCTAAAGTTACACATACTCCCTCCGTTTCATTTTTGTTTGGCACATTCCATTTTACACGGTCATAAATGGAATGATGAGTTTTACTATTTTATCCTTTACCCATATTAATGATATTCATTGTGCATAGGAATGAACATTGAAATTGTAATTAATTGTAGGGGTAAAATGAGAAAAAATCAATTAATTCTATCTTGATTTAGTAAGTGATCAACTAATATGGGACATTTATTTTTAGTAAGATGATCACCTAAAATGGGACGGAGGGAGTATGAAATTATTATCTGTTTTTGACTATAGATGTACCTCCTTTCACTGTAACCCTCAACTCATATGAATTTGACAAACTAAAAAACATGATGCCACTGAAAGAACCAAAAAAAAAAAAAAAACTATTGCTAGAATTCGTTTTTATTTTTTTATTGATCAATTGATCAATCAATAAAAAATGAGAGAGAAAAAAGAAGAGTAGTGTGATAGAAATTTTACAGGTTGAAAAAGTTTATATAGAGAAAAATGTAATGGCTTAGGACAATAAATTCTACTTGGCTTACTATTACAAAAATCAAACGAATACGGTGTACTATTTCAGCTATGATTCAACTTAAAAAAAAAAAGAAGCTTACCCAATAGTATGACTGGGTAAACGACACTTTTACCATATATATATATATATATATATATATATATATATATATATATATTTCTTTTATCATATATTGTAGGATTCTTAATTTATAAAATATATTGTTTTATCATATATTTTAGGATTCCTTAATAATTAATTCTTCTAATACTTCTTACCATATATTTTAGAATTCCTTAATTTTAAATACTATAAAGATAATGAATTAATAATTGGAGGAAAAAAGTGAAAAGATGATTTTGTCTATTGTAGAGTTTTTAAAAAAAAGTTCAAACAACATTTCTAAGTGCGAAGATAAAAATTGCAAAAGTCATACGCTTAAAAAGGGATGTAATTAAATTAATGGATTTATTAATAAAATAAAGGTGGCATAAGACACAAAAATCCTATGCCTAAAAGGAACATAGTGTTATCAGTAGCGTAAAAACTTTCGAATACCTTTGAAAGGAGTAAAACTTGCTGCAACCAAAAAGAAAACCACCATTCCCCTAATATAAACCTTGATTTTTTCAGTGAGATAAATCTTTGAATTTTTCATCTATTTCATCCGATGGTCAACACGTTTTTACTGAAAGAGAAATATGAATTGTTAAAAAGGAAGAATATATTGTCAATTGTTGATTATGTATAATTCATCTATAATTTTTAAATTAATTAATTAAATTTAAAAAAAGACACAAATGATGATGATAATGAATGAAAGAAGACTTGAATGAAAATCAAAAATAAGAATAAGAAGAAAAGTAAAAATAGAAGAAGGACCATATTTTTGTGGCAAAGCTTGATCAACATATTATTTAAATAGAATCATAGATTTTTTTTTTTATATAAGTTAAAATTTTAATTGATTTAGAAGTGTTACATATTATAATTTCTTTCCTAGATTAAATAAAGAGTTTAATTAATTTCTTAATGTTTTCGTGTAATTGGAATTTTACACGATGAATATAGGAAAAATCGATTGTTTTTGGACTAAAAAACTAAGTAAAAAAAAAGGGCAACTTTGGAACTTTAATTTAAGGAGGATTTTATTTTGGACAAAAAATTCAGTAAAAATTGACAACTTTTGGATTTTTAATTTAAGGGGGATTTTATTTTTGGAACTTTTAAATATAATATTATTAGTGTTGTTATATATATTAGTATTTATGTATAATTAGAATTTTATTTGAGGAATATATGAAAAGACAATTTTATCTATTGGAGACTCTTTTAATCTATAATATATTAAAAGTGTGAAGACCCTTAGAAAAGTGATTTGAATTTTTTGCCCTTCATTAAAACTTTCCGCAATAGACAAAATTGTCATTTACTATTTTTCTAAATTTATTAGCTAATTATTTTTTAAAACAAAAAACAAATGTCACGATAAAAAAAGGAAAAAAGTAAAACATTTGGGTTAGTAGTCAAATAACATTAATGTCATACGATTAAAAAAAGGAAAAAAGAAAACACTAGGTTAAAACAAGATGGAAAAAAAGATTTAATAGGAGAAAAAGTTGGAAACTTATTAGTAGTAAACTTCTAATATTTAGGAATCGTTTTTGGTGGTTTAGTTTATTTGGAACACATGTTATTTTAATATTGATAAATAATTTATGGAAGAAAATAAAAAACTTTCATATTTAAGTAATTTTTTCTTGGACGAAAAGTTTTTGTACTTCTATAAATTGAAAATTACGTTTTTCCTACAATAATACAACCTCAACGAAGTTTGTTTAGGAGAGATTATTCTCTCAATAATTTTTAGTCTTTTTATTTATTTTGTATATTAATCATATGTAGGTCAATTGACCAAATCAATTTAATATAGTATGAGTGTTTGTTTTTATAATTTTTCTTTGTTATAGTCGTTTAAGTTTCTTTGTTAGAACTTAGAAATCAATAGTAATACATTATGAGTTTTTTGTTTTTATAATTTTTCTTTGTTATAGTCGTTTGGAGTTTCTTTGTTAGCTTCCGCACGGCACTTATTATTTCGATCCCAACAACATGCTCATAATTTGATTTCAATCGTATTCTAAGGTAGACAAGAGCTTGAATGATTAGATGTTGTAGTTCACATGAACACCGTTATTCTTCTTTTTGGGATCCGAAAGATATGCAAGGGTGTACTGAAACATATATAAGAGGAGGTGAACAAGAGACCATTGTGTAGCTCAAACCAAATTCATTTTACGATAGTATTTTTTCGACGAATCGGTAGAGGTAGGTTATGCAACATCTGAAAATCACTTTTTCCTACAATAATACAACCTCAAACGAAGTTTGTTTAGGAGAGATTATTCTCTCAATAGTTTTTAGTCTTTTTATTTATTTTGTATATCAATCATATGTAGGTTAATTGACCAAATCAATTTAATATAGTATGAGTGTTTGTTTTTATAATTTTTCCTTGAATCATTAGATGTTGTAGTTCACATGAACACCATTATACTTCTTTTTGGGATCCGAAAGATATGTAAGAGTGTACTGAAACATATATAAGAGGAGGTGAACAAGAGACCATTGTGTAGCTCAAACCAAATTCATTTTACGATATTATTTTTTCGCCGAATTGGTAGAGGTAGGTTATGCAACATCTAAAAAAAGAAATTCTCTTCTCATCTATTGTATGCTCCTTTTTATTATTATTATTATTGGGTTTGTAATTCTATAGATAAATATTGTTTATAATCATACATTGGTTATTGTATAATTCTCTTATATATCTTTCAAAGTACGTACGTATTTTATTAATTATTTATTGTCAATATTATCAGCAGAATTAGAATATTTTCAAAAGCACACTTTTACGTCCATTTGAAATTAAAGAGGAACATATCTTTTAAGTACACTTTCTGTCTTAAAAAAATTAACTTTATTTTTAAAAAAAAGTTTTGTACTTAATGATACAACGTACAAACTATAATTTATTCTTTATATATATATATTATTATTAATTAATGTGATACACACGTGCAAAGCACGTACACTTAACTAGTAAAGGACAAAAAGTTCAAACAACATTTATAAGGACCTTCACACTTTTAATATAGTATAGATAGATTTTATATATATATATATATATATATATATATATATATATATATATATAATTTTTATTGGTTCAGTTTGGTTATTTTGTCGGTTATTTTAGAGTAAAACTAAAACCAAACCAAATAAGTATGAGTTTTTAAAATTTAAAACTAAATCAAACAAAACCTAACCAAATGTCAATTTTTTTTAATTAATTTGATTTGAATCGCAGTTCGATTTGGTTTTTAACCAAACCGTGAACACCCCTACTTGGCTCATCAAACAAATAAAAACATTTAACTCATAGATTTATGTCGAACACTTGGTCAAATATGTTGTCATTTCGTCTTCCAAAAGTTCAACACTTTGAGACCATGAAGGTGTAGTGTCTCTTGATGCAACTCATTGAAAATGAAGTAATTAATTAATCCTTTAACTAATGGTAAAAGGAATTAATTAAATGATAATTAAGTAGTAGAGTCTTACCCGAAAACATGTACTTTCTTCTTCCTTTTTAATTGTCATATTTTCTTTTTTTAGAGTCAAATAATACAGATTTTAACTAACATTTTAAGATGTATTTTTTAATCATATTGAAAAAAAGAAATTTGAAAATTATAGTATTTTTTATATAGTTTTTGAATATCTAAATTTTAATTTTAAAATATTGAACTACTAATTTAATTAGCTTTAAAAATTAGTCAAATTAACTCTCAAAAATCAAAACCAACATGACAATTAAAAAAGAACGGAGGAAGTACATCATCTGCTCAATGACAAGTACTCCCTCCATTCTCTTTTACTTGTCACTAATTTCCTAATTGAATTTCACTTTCACTTGTCATTTTGACATATCAAGAAAAGACAATTTCTTTTTTCCTATTTTACTCTTATCATTAATTGTTTATTCTCTAAACTAATTTCAAGACACAATAGTAACTATCAATTAATAGGGGTACTAAGGTAAAATAGTCGTGTTAATAATTATTTTATTAATGGGTGTGTCAAGTTAAAATATGATAAGTAAAAACGAACGGAGGGAGTACTAATTAGTGACTCATCATACTAAATTTTGCCTCGATATTAACCTAGCATCTAGTTAGTTATAATTACAAAAAAAGAATTCAGTGATAGGAAAGAATTATTAGAAGTGACTATTTGTAAAGTTCCACTTGTAATTAGATAATGCACATCATATTCATAATTGATATATCTAGTTTCCACCACCATTCATGTCAAAGTTCATGCATCAATCTTAAAATTATTATAATGTGCAAATAATATAACGAGTGATGCACATCTTTTTCTGTGATTCTGCCTTAGGAAAACACTATTGAAATCATTCATTATATGTTCCACTAAAGCTTGACTTCTATTTAGCACTAGTATACATCATTGAAGTAACTGATAAAGTTGATTTCATGTAACCTAGAGGTTAGAGTTCAAACCGTGGAAGTAATCTCTTCTAAAAATGTAAAGTTAGATTGTGTACAATAAACACTTATGATTCAACCCTTCTTAAAACCTACACATAGCAAAAACTTTATTGCACCAGATTATCCTTTACTACTGAGACACATCATTGTTTGGTCACCTTCCACTACCGGAATGTGCTCATTCTTGTTCCCCCATTTTGACAAAATGAATTTCCTCATCATACCTACCACTTCAACCTAAATTCCATTGTCTCCCTTAGCTTTAGTTTTTTTTTTTTTTTTTCCTCCATCCCATTTTAGTTGGACACATTTCATTTTACATAGTGATTAAGAAATCATAAATGAAATGATGAATTTTATTATTTTATCCTTTACCCATATTAATGATATTCATTGGGCATAGGAATGAACATTGGAATTGTAATTAATTGTAGGGGTAAAATGAAAAAAAATAATTAATTCTATCTTGATTTAGTAAGTGATCAACTAATATGAGACATTTATTTTTAATAAGATAACCAACTAAAATGGAACTGAGGGAATAATAATTTTTATAGTTTTAGGTTTGATATCAATGGTTCACAAGCACATTAACTTTTATCAAGCGACTATATTAAAAATATTTAGAGAATAATTTATCACTTGGGATAAGTTAATTGGGTAATTTTTATGATAAACATATTATTCTTAATATGTGTGTTAAGTTAATAGTGAATAATTATTATTGAATAGAGAAAATAGTATATATATATATATATATATGGGTTTTACTAACATTTTTTTCATATACATAAAGATAGTATGTTATCCTCCCATTTTTTAGTTTCTCTAAAAGTCATTACTTTTTATTGCCACCAAATTAAAAACAAGGACTTTTTTATCGATTGACCAAATACGCTGAATTCATGTCTCTTTCCTTCACCCACAAACTCCATTGTCAAAATTTCTCAATTGTCTCTTCAAATTTATTGATTGTTGCTTCATTCCAACCTCTTCTCTCATTTCTTTCACCTAAATATTTAGATTTTATTTTCCAACTGAGTTATTTTTGCGTTGCGAGAAGTTACAAGTTTTAGTAACGTTTTGCAAGAATCTTTTACACCTAGGAACTTACTACTTTCGAACACCATAATAATCCATTAGCAGCGGTCTTTTTTTGTTTTATATATCATTTCAATTTTTGTATTATCTAAAATCTGGAGATTGAGATTTAATACATATAAGAAATTAACAGATAGAACGAGAAATGGGGGAGTTGAATGAAGCTCAAATTAATAAAATTGTTGCTGAAATAAAGAAATTGCAGGGAAGAAAAGGTATTGGGTGACGGGAGGAAGAAGAAAATGAATTGGGTGTTTTGAGCTTGAAAAGACAAAAAGGTCCTTTGTTTTAATTAGTTGGCAAAAAATAGCGAGGGCTTTTAGGAAAATTAAAAAATGGGGAGAATGTCGCGAATTAGGGTAAAAGGTTAGTAGGTAGGAGTGCGTCTTTGTTAGTAGGTAGAAGTACTTTGTTTTGTTAGTAATCATAGCTAGTGCTATGCTTGTAGTGTCTTGTTCATGAAGTTCTGGTGATATTTGTTGTTTCGGATAGATCATTAATAGTATTACTACCTATTGCTTCTTATTTTTCTATTATTTCGTTTTCTAGAGAGTGTTTTTTTTATATATATATATATATATATATATATGTCACCTTTTTGACTTTGTGATTTGATTGCCGCAACCAATAGGTACACACAAAGTGTTTTCTTTTCATATTGTGTTAATGTGGATATGTCCATAATAAGAATGTATAAAATGGGGCACTAGCTAGTTAGCCCTTGTTGCATTAAAGGCTAGTTAGCTCCAAACAATAGATCATCAGAACAAGATTAATCAGAAAAAGATTTATATACATCTAGCTATGGCTGATACTTCTCTTACTTTGTTTTTGGCTTTTCTTTGTCTTTCTCAAGTTATCTACTTGAATGCCGTCCCAATTACAAGTAAGTGATCTTTTAACTGTCTTACAAACTTAATTAACAACAACAACATACCCAGTATATTCCTACCAAGTGGGATCTGGGGAGGGTAAGTATACGCAGTTCATACCACTACCTCAGAGGTGAGATAGAGAGGTTGTTTTCGATAGACCCCCGGACAAACTTAATCAACATCAGTTATTATTTTTGATAGTTGACTAATTGTGTAAATTCTGTTTTTTACTGCTAGGAAGCAATAGGCTGCAGGTATACAAATCTCAAGAACATGAAATTCTAGAGAATACGCAAATGGTAAGTACTCCCTCCGTCCCATTTTATATGTCTATCTTTCTTTTTGGTCCGTACCTAAAATAATGTAACCTTGCTATAATTAGAAAAAAAATTAACTTTAAAATTCCCCTTTATCCAAACAAATATCTAAGAATTGTTTTAGACCACAAATTTCAAAAGTTTTCATTTTTTTTTTTAAATACCGTATCAAGTCAAATGAGTAATATAAAATGAGACGGGGGAGTACTTTTCTGTTTTCTTGCTTTCAAGGACAAAGTAATTAAGAACACCAGTTTTTTTGCTTGTGAAAAGAAGTAGCACTATCTTAATTTCTTATCATGCTTATATATAATTATTGTTTTTGGCTATATAATTCTTATATTTCCCCACCAAATCCTTAGGAGAATATGGAGAGTATGGAAATAGCTGATGCCACGATTAGAAGAATGGATGCAGAAGTCATGAGTGATTATCCAGGTTCTGGCGCGAATAATCGCCACACTCCAGGCCACCCCTAGAGAAATGATGCATTTACAGGCGAGTTTGGGATCTGAAGTTGGTGCGCACAGAATTAATAAGTGTGAACTTATTATATGTATACATACATATTCAGTGGCTTTTGCTTGTGTGCACATATATAGTTCAAGTCGAGAGGAATGCCCTAGACTGAACTCGCCCTGGATCCGCCTCAAGCTATGTTGCTGTTAGTAATAAGTAGTAATAGATATGTGTGCTTTAGATGTTTAGCAGTACTATGTTAGGACTACGTTGTCGTTATGAAACGCTAATAAAATGGTTCATCTTTTGTTATATACATAGTACAAGTATTTTTCTGCTAGAAGAGAGGAGTTGAGAATTATTGAGGATTAACTATAAGTATCTTCATAACCTTTATCTGGATCTTATTAATCATGTGAGAATGAGAGTTGTGGCAGTTATATGTGCAGTTTAAATTTTTATTCCTTCAATTAAAAGATTAATTGGATGACTGACTACCCAGTGGTATGAACATGATATTTCTTTCTGTATTAATAATTGCCATGTTTTACCTATCGAGATGGTATATGAACATGATCATTTTTCTTTCTGTATTAATAATTGTGATGTTTTACTTATGGACAACTTTCAAATATAGAGAGTGGGGAGAGTTGGGCAAAGCCCACTTTGAAAACTTAATTGAACATTTAGACACAAGTTTTAGAAAATGTAGTGAATAGACACCATTCATGATGTCATCCATTTGACTTCTAAAACCATCCAAAACTGGGACACAAGTCTTCAATATTACACTTTAGTCCCTTTCTCATCCAACAAATATCTCATTTTCCCTCCATTTTTGGATTTCTAAAAAAAAAAAAAAAAAAAAAAAATTTCTCCAAGAAGCCACCAAAAAAGCTCCCATTTTCCGCCTACTTTCTCCGATTCCGGTGACTTTTTTCGATGATATTTTCCTCCTCACAGCTGAAAATCACTATTATTTTGCTCATTTCTTCCATTGTTACCCCATTTTCTTTCAAATATTTTCAAAAAATATTTTCCCACCATTGTTACTAGCTTGAGAAGCTTTCAAAATCACTCCATAACTCGTTGGTAGATAGATTCCAGTAGTTTAGAAGCACTATAAATACCTTTCTCCATTCCAGGGCTAGGAGAACATCGATTAAAACCCGATTCGTTTATTGACATTTTTTGTACGAATTTCTTACTAGTCATTGATCAGTCATCGACCTGTTATAGATCGATACCAAAATCTAGTATCGATCAGTGTAGTTTATAATGGCAGTAGCTGAAGTTGTTATTGCTGGTGGTGATTAGACGGGGGTATGGGAGGAGACTCCCAAATATTGGAATTGGAAATCTTTTAGCAAGGCGACAGTGCCTGTTGTGTTTTGTCGCAATGGTTCATATGATGATATGGTTCGAATCGTAATTGAGAACGGGGAATTAGCTTGCGAGCCAAACGACGTGGTAATTAGCTATCTAATGAATGGGAGGGGAAAAATATATCCCACATTCATAAAGAATGACAGGCAGGTGTCCTTGTACATGTTGGATGTCATTGCCAATGGCTATAGGCCTATATTAAGGATAAATATTATCGCAAGGTCTTCGGTATCCCTATCACCACACCTGCAGTCGAGACGACGATTAGGTTGAACATGAGAGCTCGAGTGATCATTCAATGGATATGGAAGATCATCCAATGGATGCGGAAGATCCCGAATGGTTTCAAGAAGAGCAAGGGAATGTGGATCGGGATCATAACCCAACTATTCCTTCTCCAATGAAACTAAGTTCTACGTAGAACAAACATTTAGTAGCAAGAATGAGCTGAAAATGTTATTGGACGAAGTTTCGGTGAGGAAGTCTTTTGATTTTGCTACCTTGAAGAGTTTTAGGAAATACTTCAAGGTGAAATGTGTATCTCATGTCAGTTTTATCGACTTCACTCTTTATCTATTATTGATCTACCAAAATATAGCATATATTGTGTACACCGTCTATTCGATATGTTAACTATTTACTACCTAATAAATAATCGACTACATTCTCAGTCCATTGAAAACCCTAAATCTTCAATCGATGAGATGAACAGGCAGGTAATAATTACTCCTTAAAAAAGCTGCTACACGTCAACTCACAACTACGCCGATTGGGTACTCCTCCAGGCGTCGACCAATCATTGGGCAGGTATATCAAAAGGTTTTCATATGGTCTATATAGCCATCCCTCTACTCTACAAAATCTTCATCTTCTTCAACAAAAAAATCAAAAAATTACAGCAATGCCGAGAATCTAACTACGACCTGTCAGGAGGATGCGTTCACAACTCTATCACGACCTCTTCCTCCTCCGCACTGACCTGGACCGGCTTTTCTATGGTCTGGGTCAAGATCGTGAACACCTGCATCGAAAACTCTGGTGTATCACCCATTTTTTACGGGCGATGGTGGAGAGGCTGAATCTGGAGCCCAACAACTACATCACACACACCCCCCCCCACACACACACACCATCCCCTTAGTTTAGTTTTTTTGGTATGTTTTGTAGTTCTAGTTCTAGTTCATTGCCAAGAAGCTTTCATATTTAGGGATTTTGTCAGATGAAAGCTTCTTCCTTTTGCCCTTTTTGCCTTGTTGGTATGAATATTATGTTAATGTATGTTGCAATGAACAAATGAATAGAACAAATTTTAGTTTCCTAATTTTTGTTACCACTTTTTACTGGGTATGTTGTTGTTGTTTGTATTTTATGGTTTTTAAATTTTGCAAATTTGTTAGAAGATGAATGCAATAGTTGACAACTTTAATATATATATATATATATATATATATATATATATATATATAGATATAGACACACACACACACACAAATTCATATATTATCATAGATAATGACTTTGGTCTAACATCGATTATATGGTTGTATACTAGACAAATTGAACACTCTATAGGGTCTAGAGTTGACTCGGACCATTGTCAATGCTAGACAGTCAATATAATCGATGGTTTTTAGTGTATGGGTTGATATAATGGTCAAAAGATATCAATATATAGCAAAAAATATAAATAATTAAATAAATTATATTGAATTAAGGACCATCGATTGAGTCCACTATAAATCTTAGACTATACACTTAGTCAATACTATACTAGATGAGTATATAGCCCCAACTAGTATATTGTCAAAAAGGTGAATAATTAATTAATAATAAATTAAATTGTTGAAATTTACATAATTAAATGAGTTTTAACAAGTCATGTGATCATATAAGAGTCCACGTAAATTATTGGGTATGTTGTTATTGTAATTTATGGTTTTTGAATTTTGAAAATCTATTAGAAGATGAATGAAACAGTTGACAACTTTAATATATATATATATATATATATAGATACACACACACACACTCCCTTTTCTAGTTTCTACTTATGTAATAGGTTTAAATTACTACTAAACTTCTAAGTATATCTCTCAAAATAATAATACTTTTTTTTTCTTTTTCAGCACATCCTGTGTTCTACCCTGTTCATCTCTTTCTCTTATTCTTCTGTTCTTAAGAACTGCTTCTTTAACCTCACCCTGGACAAACATGCGTCCTTTAGCTCTCTGGCCATGGCGGATTTAAATCCTAGAAATTTACAGGTTAATCCATCGGGGTTCTTTAAGCAATTAAGAGACTAATCATATACTAGGGGTAAACATGGACTGCTAAATATCGATATTGAACATAGATATAGAATTTAAACACATTTAATATTCACAAGAATAGTTATAACATAATTTACAAACATGGGAGATTTATATCTAGATCTAGTAATAACCATAACCTGCTTACATGGTGTAGATCAGATAGAGGTTTTTCTTTCGGGAGTCATCGGAGTGCTCCGAAATAACCTGAAAATTAAAACAACTCACACGTTTTTACAAACTCTCACACCTTTCTCTCTCTGCTCTTTTTTTTTTAATATCACACTCACACTTATTTAGTTGAATATTCTGTATTCAAGCTCTAAGGTCGATTTCTCGATGATCTCAGTCTTGCAGGAATGAAGCCTATTTATAGATGGCTTCGGACTTGAAATCCGGATTTCAAATTTCAAAAGAATCTTCCTGTGCCAGTCGGGTACATTTGTGGACCCCATCGTCACATGGCCTTGTGGAATTTTCTTCTTCAATTATCACTCCGTTGTCTGTCATTTTCTTTATGTCTTTTTCAAGCAATTGTCATTGCATACGTCTCTATTGTCTTGCATCACTGCTTATGTCTGTTTCTTTGTCTTTTTCAGGTATCAAGATTATGCAGAGCTTTCGTATCGAAACTCATTCCTGAATTATCTTCTTCGTTGGGATCTTGTGCAAATTGTTCTAGAGTTGGATCATAGTCTAAATCTGAATTTGGTACCTCTGAGTCGTCTTCTGGTTTAGGGTCTATCATGCCTTTAGTTTCTTTCTTTGATATGTCTGTTCTTGATTCTATTAAGAGTCTTCTCAAAGTATTTCCCACAATTTCTTCTATTTTCTTGGTGTTTATCCTTTGTTTGGTTTGCCTCTGTGCTTTTGTTTTTAATTTTGAAGTCCCTTCCAGGTTGAAACTAGCCGGGAGTCTTCTTACACTTTTTGGCAAAGTGTCATCCATCAACGGATTTGTCTCATGTTTACCGGCCACCGTTTGAATCGAACTAGTCTTTACCTGATGTAGTAGGTCTGTTTGCATTCATTGGGGAATGCATACCCGTCTGATCCATTTTTTGTAGAGATGGAGAACTCTTTTGTCGAGTCTGGGGAATTTGTATTTGGGTTTGTACTGGATGATTGTCTTTAGGGGGTTGTATCGAGTTTTGTATTTGGCTTATTTCTAAGTGAAGAATTCTTTTTCTTTCTTGCAGTATCTGGTTTTGCGCTAACAATTTCTCTTTTTCTTCTTCGAGTTGTTCTTTTTTTTTGGTTTAGCCTTTTGAATCCTTCGGTCATAGCATTGCAATGATCACAAAATATAATTTTGTTTGTGTCTTTCTGAATATTATTTTGAGGAAATGTTATTGGATTTTTTAATTCTGGAGTTATATAGAAATTAGGTCCAAGTTTACCTCTTGCATAATTTAGTGCCTCTGTGAGGTTATTGAATCCTTTGTATAGGGGGTCTCTGAAATCTCTGATAGAATCTACTACCTGTATCCAGGTTTGGAAAACTCCCGGGGTTCTTCCCTGTATCACTACATAAAACTTGAATTTGTTACTTAGATTTTTGTCTGTAAAATACTGGATCAGGGCATTCATCACAGCTAAGAAATAGTTGACATCCCTAGGAGTCTTATTATAAGAAATCCATAAATTATCTAGTAAACATTTCTGATTCTTGTTTACTCTTGCTTCAGATTTTATTTTGAAACTAAAATTTGATTCTGGATAGTAGATTAAATTCTGTTTTCCAAAATATATCCTTTCAATTGTCTGGTCTGTCATAGTCTGTGGTAAGTTCAGCATTGTCTGTGGTCTGAAATGAGTATTTCCCAGTAGTGTCTAAAGATATTTATCTGCATTTGAGTCTGAATAGGAAGCCTTAACTTTTTCTTTGTTTGTACTCATGCTGCAAAAAAACTTGGTTAGCAGTCTTTGGAATAAGTCTACTAAGCTTATCAGCAAGATTATTATCTTTTCCTTTATTATGTTTTAACTTGATATTGTATATGAAAGTGGAATCAATGAAATTTAACCACTGTCTTTTGCTACTATTATTAACTATGGCTTCACAGTCTGTTCGTACTAAAATTTTTGGTTTATTTAAAAATATATTTTAAAACTATTTAGGCCATATATTACAGCTAATATTTCTGCGTCTATACTACTCATATTACCCTTTTCTTTATATTTTCCGCTCTGATATGCACATATTCTTTCGTCTTTTTTATCCTTGTATTTGTTATCTTGTGCTTTGAGGATGGCCCCTCCATCCTTCTAAGCTGCCGTCGGTTTCTATTATTAAATAATCTGTTTCTAGGGGTAAAGCTAGATCTATTATATTTTTTAATCATTTCTTTAAGTTTTTGTACTATTTTAATATCTTCTGTATTAAAGGACTTTTGTCCTTTCGATCCTGTCTTGGCATAAAGTGGTCCTGCTACTTTTCCTAAATCTTTTATGAATTGTCTTGCATAATTTAATATCCCTAAAAATTATTGTAGATCTTTAATTTTTTCTAGCTTGACTGACATCTCTAGAGTCTTTTTGGCTATATGTGGTTGTAGTTTAGTTCTCCCTTCTCCTATATTTACTCCTAAAAAGTTAATATATTGTTTACATAATTCTATTTTTTTTTTACTGATTATTATACCATTGTCTAAAAATAATCGAAACATTGTCTGTAAATGTCCTAGGTGTTCATTCATGTTACTACTAAAAACTAAAATATCATCTACGTATACTAATACAAAAATTTTATAATTTCCAAATATATTGTCCATTTTTCTCTGGAAAATAGGCGGAGCGGTTTTCAACCCAAATGGCATGACTAGACACTCGAAATGCCCTTCTGGACATGTAAAGGCGGTCCAGTGTATAATGCATGTATGCATTTTAACCTACCAGTAACCTGACTTACAGTCGAACTTACTGAAGATTTTTCTTCCCTGAATTCTATTTATTAATCCAGTTTTATCTGGAAGCTTGTATGCATCCATCACTGTATTGTCATTTAGTCTTTTGTAATTTATTATCATTCTAGTCTTTCCTCTAACTATCTCACTATGATTTCTTACCATAAATGTTGTCGATCTATGTCTTGATTTTGATCTTCTAATAGCTCCTAAATCTAATAATTCTTTGATCTGTATTTCAAAATCTTTCAAGTCTTCATTTGTGGCTTCTATTGCTGTTGTCTTAATCGTATATTCTGGATTTATAATTTCTAATTTACATTCTATTTGATTTGCTCCCCAATGTTCTAGGGGCTTTTCTCCTATTATATCCATTTCATCTAATTTATGTATAATCTTTTGTAGGTTGTCCTGATTTTTATTATTCCTATCTGCTGGATACCTTTCTTAAAGTTATAGTTTTCTATATTTGTATCTATTAGATTATAATTCCTTTCTATTTTGTCATTTAATAATTCCTGCTCCTCTATTTCTGATATTAATGTTACTTTTGTTTTGCAGGTACAATCTGTACCTTTGTCGCAGTTTGTGCTCTTTTTTTGTATTTTCTATTAAATGTCTATTCTTAGAATTGTGGACTATTGTTGTATTTCTAGTTATCTTTCCTCCAAAATATGATGGAGTTATTGTAATATTTTTAGAAATAATGACTCTGTTTCTTGACATGAGACAGCTTCCGTTGTTCCTTAATAAAAAGTGTAGTCCTAACACAAAATCTACTTTATTTTTAAATCTCTTGCCCATATGTAGTCTAACTTGTACATTGGTCTATAGTTAAAACATGTATTTGTGAAACTTAGTGTTGCTTTACTCACATAATTTTTATAAGTATTGTATGTTCCATCCATTTACATGGATATTTGTGGTGTTGTGAATTCTTTTATAAGGTGTTTTGGCAAAATACTTTGATTTATTATGCTTTGAGTGCATCCTGAATCTACTACTGCTAAAGTTTCTATTTCGTAGTCTTGTATCCTTATTTTAGTCATAACCCTTATTGTGCTTAGTTTTTTGTCTTCGTTACATATTATTCCTTTGAAAGCTTCATTCATTAGTTCAGTCTCTTCTTCTATGATGTTTTTGCCTTTTCTAATTTTATTACTCTTTCTTCTAACTTTTCAATTCTTTTTTCCAGTATATTTATCTTACTATCTAAATCTGTTTCTATTGTTTTGTCTTTTAATGGTTCAATATTATTATTAGCTACTATTTGTATTGCTTGTTTTCCTATAGTTTCTTCTATTCATGGAATGCATCCTTCTATATAACAAATCTTACATTTTGCTCTTTGTGCTCTACTCAGATACCATTTACATATATAACATTGATTATTGTCTAGTCCTTTATTTTTCTCAAACTCATGTGGACATTCCCCTGCTATATTTACTAAAGCAAAGTTTATAGGGTCTAAGTTTAAATCTTCTAGACCAATCTCATTTAGTAGGTTTTCTTCTTCTTCTGAATATGATGAATCTTTTTGTTCATTATTATGTTTGCTTACTATAGAGTATATGCTTTCATTATCTGACATATATTCATCTACGTTAATTAAAGTTTCTTGAAAGTCTCCTATTAACTGAGAGTTTCTTGTTCTAGTATTATTTCTTTTGGGACATGTATTAGCCAGATGTACTATACTTTCATGTGTAAAGCATTCTAACGTATTCTTATAACTCTTGTCATTTTTATATTTTCTAACATGTTTATTCTTATTTAAATATAATTTTTTAGCTGAGGATTTTCATAAGTAATAACTCTTTTTCTTATAGTTATTTCTTTTGTTTTGGTATGGCTTTCGATATTTCTTGTTATAATTTCTTTTCTTTTGGTAATTGTCATCATAACTTTGTGTGGTATATATACTTTTACAGAAATTCATTTCTCCTCTCTTTAATTGCTTCTGTATTTATATGTTAGTATATTTTCTTGTAATATTTCTATTATATGTTGTATGTTATGTCCTATTGTCCATCTTGCATTGGGATTTTGTATTACTCCTTTCTTTTATTCCATCTTTCTTCTATTTCTCTTCCTAATGCTCCTGGTAATTTATTAAAGAGTTTGTTTTCTAAAGTCTGATCAAATGCGTTTCCGCTTATAGAACAATAATAAAAATAATTATTTAAAAAATATTTAATATGATGCCAACTATTAATACTTAATTGTTCTAATTTGATTAAGAAATTTCTTTGTAAAATTAATAACCCACTATTTGGGTCTTCTCCTATTATTAAGTTGTGTACTTTGTTTGTGAAATTTTACGAGTTTGCTCCCATATTTATTAGGGTTTGAAATTCATGGGGAAATTCTGACTTGTAAGCTTCCCATAAACCTTTTCAAAATTCTCCTAAAAAGGTTTCCATGTATCTATACATGGTTTCTGCATCCATTTCTAGATACGTTTTTATATAGTCTGCTACCACTATTCCTTTCCAGACATCTATTACTGCATTCCATGATTGTGGATCATGAGCAGCTATGTTAAGTATTTTTCCTTTACTTCCTCCTTCTTAGAGTCGTATAGATTCTTCTATAGGCATTCTTTTTCCTATGGATTTTACACTTTCTGTCTCAATTTCTGGGTTTATTCTGTATACTCTATTTATTGGCACGTTTTCTGTATTTGTTTCTACAGTGTGTCCTTGGGTTGTTCTTTGAAAAGGACTTGAACTTGTTGAGGCTGATTTCATAAATTCTTTAACACTTTTCATTGTATTATCTTCTTCAGGGTCACTATGATTATCTTCTCCTCTATAGCCTAAGTTATCTGTTCTTAACTCACAATATTTAAAATGTTCCCTTACTTGGGAAATGTCTAGTTGTCCTTTTTTACATCCTTTACATTTAAAGACCTTATTTTTATTTTTATTATATAATTCTATAGCCTGTTGAATGACTATTTTTACTTCAAATTCTTCAGGTATTACTTCTATATTCATCATTTCTGTTCTTTCTATTTCTTCCGCTGACTCTTTATTACCTAGTTGCCTCTTTTTTATGTCCGATTGTTGTAACTTTAAGAAGTCTAAATTATTTCTTATCTGGTTAAAGGTCTTTGTCTGTCTTTCTTGTAGTTTCTCTAGGATTTTTATTATTATTGAGTTATCCTTATGGGCACTTTCTCCTAAATTTAACAACAAATCTACTATGCTATTTAAATGCGCGTCTTCACTATGTAGCGTATGTTCTCCGTTAGCAAAATTATACCTGATTAACGAACTATCTTTTAACCGTCTATATTTTTTCTGTGGTGGTAATTGTAGGTCTAAATATTTCAACTTTTTTAGGGTGGCTATTTTTCCTATCCCAAAGATACCCAAATTGATCTTTCTCTCTACCAGTTTATCCATTTAGTAAAACTTTGTATATTGTTATCTAGACTCGTTAATTCCCAACTTATACTATTTATTATTTCTCTACTAGTCAATATGTGTCTATTATTTATCAACCGTTCTTCTAATACTAAATTTCTTAGAGGTATGCTTATATGTTCTGGTCTTACCACTAATCTGCTATACTCTCTTAAAGATCTTTTTACTAAACTTTTATTTATATCTTCTAAAACAACTACTAACTTTCTATACTTTATTATAGATTCTAACAGTTTTTTCTAACTTTGTGTATTGTAATCTATGTATTTGTTACCTATATATAAACAAATTTGACTTTCACTTCTTTAGTGAAAGGGTGTTGTTGCGTAGAATTATCCTAAAGAAAAGTAACTAATTCTCCTTTTGATTTTCTTTATTTTTCGTTTTTGTACTTTTACATTATTGCTTACTTCTAGTATGCGTTCTATAACGAATTCTATTAATCGCACTACTGATGGATGTTTTTGTTCTAATTGATCTTCAAAAATTTCTTCGTAATACCTAAATCTTTCTAACAACTTTGTTTTTTCTTGTTCTAAAGTTTTTAAAAGTCTTCTCCTAATATTTAATAGACTTCTTAAGTATCTTATATATCTAGATAATCTAGTTCGTCTCATATATTTTAGTAATCTTAAACTGGTTTCCTTATCCTAAAGGTAGATGTTTAATCTGATTCAAGACGTGATGTCTATAGCTAATTGCGTCTCTAATGTCTCTAGTATTGATGTATATATCTGATAATAATTTGTTACCAGCTCCTAATATGCTCAGATGTTTCTTTGGTGAACAGTTTCTAAATTTTTTATTCGATTGAGTCCACTGTAAATGCTAGACTTTACGCTTAGTCAATACTATACTAGATGAGTATATAGCCCCTACTAGTATATTGTCAAAAAAATGAATAATTAATTAATAATAAATTAAATTTTTGGAATTTACACAGTTACATGAGTTTAAACAAGTCATGTGATCATATAAGAGTCCATGTAAATTTGGGGTGGTGATCAAAGATGTATGAGGAAGAGTAATGGTTATACAATCAACATCCTTAGAGTAATGTTTGACAAAGCACAAGTATGTTGTGAGGATTTCATTTGTCCAACCACAACTCATCCTCTCACATCTTTGATCACTATCCCCAATTTAAGTGGACTCTTACATGATCATATGACTTGTTTAAACTCATTTGATTGTGTAAATTCCAACAATTTAATTTATTATTAATTAATTATTTCTTTTTTAAATTATACTAGTTATGGTCTATAAATATGTATCGGCTTCTATTAGGTATATTATAGATGTAGGATGTCGTATAGGATAGACGACAATACATCGACGCAATACTTAATAGAATAGGATACATTTTTATAGATCATAACTAGAAGAATTTAAAAAAGAAAATAATTAATTAATAATAAACTAAATCGTTGAAATTTACACAATCAAATGAGTTTAAACAAGTAATATAATCATGTAAGAGTCCACTTTATTGGGGATGGTGATCAAAGATGTGAGAGAATGAGTTGTGGTTGAACAAATGAAATCCTCACAACATACTTGTGCTTTGTCAAACATTACTCTGAGGATGTTGATTGTATGACCATTACTCTTCTTCATACATCTTTGATCACCACCCCCAATTTATGTGGACACTTATATGATCACATGACTTTTTTAAATTCATTTAGTTGTGTAAATTCCAATAATTTAATTTATTACTATTAATTAATTATTCACTTTTTTGACAATAACTAGTATGGGCTATATACTCATCTGATATATTATTGACAAAGCGTATAGTCTAGGATTTACAGTGGACTCAATCAATGGATCTTATATCAATATAATTTATTTAATTACTCACATTTTTATTATTTACTAATTGTCTTGCCCCATTTTTCTCGCGAAAAGCTAGATTCGACGTGACAACTCTTTTTGGGATTAATTAGAGTGAAGAGTCGCCACCTAACGAATTAAGGTGTGTTGGGGCACCATTCTAGACTAATTACGAACTTATTTTAATAGTCTACGTCAACCAAAAATTCAGGTAAGGGTTCAAGTTACCTCAAAAGGAAGATGTTAGGCACCTTTCGAGGTCCACAAATGTGAATCCCGGCCGAATTTATATATTACGTCAGGAAGATAGGCGATAAACAAAGGTCGAATAACTTTATTAATCTAATATCAACTATGTGATGTAATAAAGAACACTTTCAACTAATGTGCATATCATATAAAGAATTAAAAATACAAGAGATGTGAGACTGACCTTCTGCGACTTGCAATTAATAAGTGAAAATTATCATAATTTGTGTATTCTTCATCTTCCTCGGATTACAGACTGGTGAGCTTCTTTGCTTTGGAGTATGTCCAGTAAAGAAAATATTCAAGCTTAAATCAAAATAATAATAAACTACAAATAATGAGAGACATGATAGTAAGATGTGCCACCTTAATTTGATGGTAAATTTGATGAAAAATAAATAAATAAATTGACAACACATAAAGTTAAAATTGAGAGGGGGGGGGGGGGGGGGAGGGAGAGAGAGTGGGATCAGGTATGACAAGGCTGAAACGGGCCAAATGTGATGTTACTCCCTCTACTCCATTTTTATGGTCGACTCTATTAAACGCCTTAACACAAGACGAAAGAAATTCTTAAAGAAACTTATTCAAGAGCAATAAATAAAATATTTCAGCATTTAATAGACATGTAAAGCTAAAAAGATATATATGTATAATATAAAGATTTGTATCAAAGCAAGCGGATATAATTTAGTATAGTAATAAAAATTGTCAAGTCTATGAGACTTTTAAAAGAGTGACATATGAAATACGAAAAGAAGGGAGTAACAAGGTGCTTTATATTTTAATAAAGCAATATATGCTTCATATGAGAAGTCAGCTATTGCCTGTCTTTTTTGTCATTATTTTTCAAACGTACCTGACCCCCCAATGGGGTGACGACTCCATTTGAGCTCCGCTTCATGCGTTGACTCCTGCACTAATGGCGGTTGAACTCCGAGCGATGTCACTCCATCGTGGTGTACATGTAAAGAAAATTTCAAATAGGTGAGAGTATGTTTGTTCTTACTATTTAGCTAATTAAAAGACTAATTAAAACAACTAAAACTAAATTTTGTTTAGGCCTAAAGTATTCAAAATCGCTGGTACGCCATTTCAATTAAAGAACATCGAATTGATAGCAGAAGAATATCAACCCAAAGTTTTACAAACTAAAGAATTATCATCATAGATTTGCCTATGCCTTGGCTAATTCAAATATTATGCACAATCACACATGGTTAATAATGCAAACACATAATAGACGATATTGTGGTAAAATGGCAAATGACAACATCCAAATACCAACTCAAACATCCAAACCTCTTGTACTCAAGTTGAATTCTTTCCATACTAAATACCAAGATTGGATATTAAGAAAATAAAAATAAAAATTTATGCCAATGTATTGTAAATTAACTTAAAGCATAGTCAACCCTCTCATAGCCTTGATGCTACTTAAGTCTATTCCAGTAGAAATAATTTACCTAAATCAAAATAGAGTATATAATAATATCCAAAGTTAAACCTCAAAAACACATACATGCATGCATTCACGTTACCAAATTAAAGAATATTGTAGGGAGACTTAAAATCTACTAAGGAAAAGGTGATATTATTTTTTTTTCATGATTTTACATAACTAATGCAATAAATAAGTAACACTTTGTGAAAAAAAATAATTTTAACAAATAATAAACTACAGAGCAAATGGAAACAACTTCTCATCTATATAGCTAGTAGTACCATGATCCCATAACTTGGCTCTATACAGATATATATGCAATTTTACTGTTGAAGTTCAAGCCCAATAGTTACAGAACTAAACGATGGGATGATTAAATATACAAGAACATTTAAAATAAAAAAAGATCAATAGTAAAAGATTTCATTTTTAGTTTACATATATATTAAGTGCTTATCTCAATCAAGTAAACAAATAATGATTTAGGGATAATTAGATTGAGACTTATTTAAAATAGTAAATCGGAAAAAAAATGGACCTTGATGTCGGAGACCTCGGTGATGGCTAGAACAACTAGTCGATGAACTCGAATAGTGATCCCAAACTCGCAAAAACCCCATGGTACCTCGAGCAGAAATTGGTGGTTCAATTTTGTGATATTTGGGAGCATTTTGAGGCGGTGGCTCATGGCTTGTTGGTTACATAGAAGGTGGCTGCCGATGGTGGTTTCTTTTGGTTTAGAGGATGATCTCATGTTGTTCCCTTGGTGGGTTTGATGATTGAGAAAAGGATGGAGAAGGAAGCAGTAGAAAGTTATCTTCACGTAGCTTTTTTTTTTTAGCAGATCTTTATGATGGAAAATTAGATGGGTTCATGAGTGAAAAAGAACAATATGTAAAATTATTTTTTCTCACTTTTCAGATGGTATTAGGACAAAGTGTATATAGAGAAAAATAAAAGAGAGACGTTGGGGAGGTAGCCAAAAGGGAAAAAATTCTCAACTCCCAAAAATAGGTGTTAAGTAAAAATCCATGCATATTTTAACACCCCGTACATTTTCGAACCTAATTGATTACCATAACATTTATAGAATTAGTTAAACATGAGATGGTTGGTGTATTACACATTAATTTTAGTGGGCTGAATTAGTCTTGTGATTATGGGCTCAAATGAGGCCCAAAATTAAGCAAAAGACATGGCCCAAAGTGGAAAATGACCTATTCTTCAAGTTGACCAAGTAAACACCTCATTTAATGTGGTGGATTAGATAAGGATGACCATGAGGCACTATATAAGGCAAAAATCAGATTTTTATTCAACAAAACACACATGTCTCATTCTAGACTTTTCCACAACATTCTCTCTTCTCTCAAACCCTAAGCTACTAATCCCTTTGGACAAGATCATCTCTTTGAAAGCTTTGGTAAGTGTTTACTCTCATGGTTTAGTATATTATATGTATAAGATGGTGTGTAAATCATGTTGGTTATGTTGACAAAGTGTTGAGCAGTCCACTATGTGTGAAACAGTTTACTTTTGCTTAATCGGTAAAGGGTTTTGCCTTATAAACTTGAAAGGAGATTTGTGGTATTGAAGGAAGTGAATTTGATAGATTAAATGTTAACATTTATGATGTGTTTATGTCCCAACTTGCTTCCTCTTTGTGTATAACATTTGGAATTGTTGTTGTGAAATTGTGCATGGAATTGGTGGTGTATTGAAAGGAAAATGTAGTTTTGTGATGTTGATGTACGTTGTGAAACCATGATTGTTCGTGGGAATCCAATTTAACCTAAAATATGAAAAGAGAAGCTTACTTATGGCCATGGACCATTTATTACACAGATATACCCAAAAGAGACCCATTTTAGCCGAACCGGGCATCTGCCTTAGAGGATGGGGCACCTGCGGGAGTAGATGCCAATGCAGGTGGCCCTAGACAAGGCTAGATGGGCACCTGCAGCCGCACCTCACCCACCTGCGGGCACAGGTGGCTTCGCAGGTCCCTCCAGAACTTCATTTCGATTATTTTTGCATCTCTTTGACCCCCAAGGTCCCTATACCCTTTTTGGATGCAATCATCAACTTATAGTACCATTTGGATGGCCCTAAGGGGTAGTGCGGAGTCATTTTGAATTGTATCACTTGTGGATTGATTTTAATGTGTCATTGTGAAAGGTATTTAAGTGACTTAATGGAGTAAATGCGACGTTGTGTTAAAGGGGAAGTATAAAGTATAAACTTAGTGTGAAATGCTATCGATTTATGATATCTTGGTTGATGTGTAGCATGTTTTGGGTGTTGTTCGTATGGTGATGCAGTGAGTTGTATTGTAAAAGGATGAAATGACGTTATATGACAGTCACGTAGCTCATTATCGTCTTGTGCACTTATAATGTAGTTAGTGTTAACGTGAGCTTTGTTATGTACTTGTGTTGTAGAGTAACACATAAGGAAGGAGTTGAACTGTTGTATTCACATATTGGATTATTGTATTCATATTGGGAAGATAAGGTATGTAAGGTTACTCTTTCCGTATACTTTGGCAGCACCTATTGTTCTCATTGTTACCGACTAGTTTTCATTTCGAAATGTCCTAAAGTATCTCATTTCAGATTTGTTATGAATTGTTATTCACGTGTCTCTCATTCATTGTATGATGTTCCAAAGCTCCAATAATGTTATAACCATCAATGTATCAATCTCACAAAAGCAAAGAAATGAAGTAATGCATATATGGTTTATTGTTGAGAGCGGGTGGCAGCTCAAAGGGGCGAAAGCCTAGCTAGAGCCGATCCCGAGATTATTGGATCAGGAGGAAGCTCAATGGGGCGTAAGCCTAGCTCGAGCCAAACCTGATATGGGGCAGCTCAATGGGGCATAAGCCTAGCTCGAGCCGAACCTGCTTTACTGATTTATGGGTGGCAGCTCAATGGGGCATAGGCCTAGCTCGAGCCGATCCCAATGTTATGTTATGTTATGACCCACTGATCAGTTGGGGCCCGGGCACGATATGATGAATGATAATGATGATGAACGTAAAATTAAAGAAAGTAATGAATGTAATGTACATGGTTCCACACATACAGAACGGTGGTTTATCCATAATGTTTATTTACTTGTATTTGATTCCATTTGAGTTCCTATATCTCATGCATTTGCTTTTAGCCTTACATACTCAGTACATTCTTTTGTACTAACGTCCCTTGGGGGACCTACCTTACTTACTGCATGCACAAGTGCTAGTATACCCCCACATTAGGATACGGGTCATCTGCAGACTGTTGGTGAGCTCCAGGTTGATTCGGGGCTTTTCGAGTCACATGTATACATTTGTTTTGGTACTATGTAAATGTTGTATAAAGCGGGGACTTGTCTCGACTTTAGTTTTGGGTTTGTATCTGTTAGAGACTTTGTAAATGTTGTGGGATAAATGAAGTAATGTAAGGAATGTATGTTTTTGACGTGGTGGCCCTAACAACCAAGTTTCATATCTATTGAATGTTTCTCCATGACTTCCGCCATTGGTATCTTGTATTTATATATGATCAAATGTTGCTCACTCAGGGACATGTATACGAAGGTACATGGACGTAGGTTGGTTCTCTCGGGGCCTTAACGACTTCGGGTTCCAGTCCGCCTCAATGGGATTTGGGGCATGACAGAAAGTGGTATCAAAGCAGGTCGTCCTAGGGTGTCTACAAAGCCGTGTTCGATGTAGAGTCTTGCTTATGGATGTGTTGTGCACCATATTTATAAGCAAGAGGCTATGGGGCATTTATGAGTTGTTTCTTTTCTTCATTTCCTAGATCGTGTAATAGATCCAAAGTTGTAAGTGGAATCATATATGACCATTGAAATTGGTTTTCTTTGTTATAGTAAAATACTGATTACAAGACGAGGTAGGGGCAAAGGTAAGAAGGTAGACATGCTTATCGGTAAAGGAACTAGTAAATCACCACCTGACCAAGCTAATCAAGGTGGGGCTGAAACTGAGTTTGCATCGCAACCTTCTTCTCCTCTCCCAGTTCCAGGACGGCCACAAAAGAGAGAAGAATCCCTAGAACCACCTGTGAATGCTACTGAGCAGGATTTTCTGAATGCGGTACATATGCTTACTCAGATAGTCGCTGCACAAAATCAAGGAAAGGTTGGTCCAGCTTTTTCACAAAAGATGGAGGATCTAAGGCACAAGAGAAGGGCGCGAGAATTCAAAAGAGAGCCTTCAAAGAGGGCTAGATCTAGGGGACAGTTCATGGTGTCCCAAGGAAAATTTAGGCCTTGAATTTTTAATAGATCGCCTAGACCATTATTTTCTTACCCTACAACAAGTACTCCATCCCAATTCCGAGGGTTTAGAGGTAGCCATTTTGTTGGGTTTAGAGGTAGCCATTTTGGGCAAAATAGTGGGATGTCGGGGCACATGAGGAGAGAGTGTCTACAAGGGGGCACAGTTAGTATGGTGCGACCTGCGGGATCAGCTGTTGCATCATCCTCGTCGGGTGTATAGCCTACTGGTCATGGTAGAGGTGCTAGAGGAGCAGCCAGTTCTAGTGGAGTACAGAACCTTACCTATGCTTTAGCGGATCGACAGAATTTGGAGGCTTCTCCCGATGTGGTTACAGGTACATTATCCATCTTTTCACATAATGTATATGTATTGATTGATCTGGGCTCTACCCTATCATATGTCACTCTACTGGTTGCTGGAAAATTTTTTTTGAAAGAACACCAGAATTATTAGCTAAGCCATTTGAAGTATCCACACCCGTTGGTGAGTCTATTATAGCTAAGAGAGCCTATCGTAATTGTATGGTCACTGCTTGTGATCATAATACATTGGCTGATCTTATTGAGCTGGAAATGGTCGATTTTGATGTTATAATGGGTATGGATTGGTTGGCTTCTTGTTATGGCGTCTTGTTATGCCACGGTAGATTGTCGAGCTAAGAATGTACGTTTTCATTTTCCACAAAAGACCGTCCTTGAATGGAGGGGTAATGTTGGAGCACCGAGAGGTAAATTCATTTATTATCTTAAGGCAAGGAAAATGATATACAAGGGGCATATATACCATCTAGTAAGAGTGCATGATACCGATGTGAAGCCACCGACTCTTCAATCGGTTCCAGTGGTAAATGAATTTCTTGATGTATTTCCTGAAGATCTTCCAGGTTTGCCTCCAGAACGGGAAGTAGAGTTTGGTATTGATGTGATGTCAGGCACTCAGCCTATCTCTATTCCTCCGTATAGAATGGCCCTCGCGGAGTTACGAGAATTGAAGGAGCAATTAAAAGACTTATTGGACAAGGGATTCATAAGGCCTAGTATGTCCCCTTGGGGTGCACCAGTGTTATTTGTACGAAAGAAAGATGACACATTGAGAATGTGTATCGACTATCGGCAACTGAATAAGGTGGCCGTTAAGAATAAATATCCCCTCCCCAAAATTGATGATTTGCTTGACCAATTACAGGGTGTCAAATGCTTCTCAATGATTGACCTGAGATTGGGTTATCATCAAGTAAGGGTTAGAGAAAAAGATATACCCAAGACAGCTTTTCGAACACGGTATGGTCATTATGAGTTTTTATTGATGTCATTTGGGCTAACAAATGCACCAGAAGTTTTTGTGGATTTGATGAATAGGGTGTTCAAGCCAATTTTAGATGTGTTCGTGACCGTGTTTATAGATGATATTTTGGTTTATTCAAGATCACAAGAGGACCATGCTAATTACTTACGACAGGTGTTATAAATTCTTTGTGATCGTAAGTTATATGCAAAGTTCTCTAAATGTGAATTTTGATTAAAATCTGTGGCATTCTTGGGTCATATTGTGTCGGATGAAGGAATAAGGGTTGATAATCAAAAGATAGAAGCTGTTAAGAATTGGCCAAGACCTACGACGCCTACAGAGATTCGTAGCTTTCTCGAGTTGGCAGGTTATTATAGAAGATTTGTTGAAGGATTTTCTTCCATTTCAGCACCTTTGACAATTCTAACACACAAGGCAACTAAGTTTCAATAGAACGATGCGTGTGAAAAGAGTTTCCAAGAGTTGAAGGATAAATTGACTTCTACACAGGTATTGGTACTTCCAGAAGGCACAGAAGGGAATGCGGTATATTGTGATGCCTCAGGAGTCGGCTTAGATGTGTATTGATGCAGCACGATAATGTAATATCTTATGCCTCACGACAGTTGCGGCCACATGAGAGAAATTATCCAACACATGATCTTGAGCTAGCAGCTGTGATATTTGCTTTAAAGATATGGCGCCACTACTTGTATGGGGTTCATGTTGATATATACACTGATCATAAGATTTTGATATATATCTTTAAACAGAAGGATCTCAATTTGAGGTAGCGGAGGTGGCTTGAACTATTGAAAGATTATGCTATTGATATTTTATATCATCCCAAAAAAGCAAATGTAGTAGCCGAATCGTTAAGTCGCAAAGCGATGTTAAGCATTGATGGCCAGCTCACGGAGAAGCAAGGTATCATCAAGGATCTACATCAACTAGCCAGCATGGGAGTTCGCCTTCTTGAATCTCCAGACGAAGGGGTTATTGTGCAAAGCAGAATCTTCATTAATAGCTTAAGTGAAGGAAAAACAGTATGCGGACCCTATTTTATTGCAGTTGAAAGAGAATGTACAACAAGGTTCGACAAAGGCATTTGATCTTACGCAAGAGAAAGTACTTCAGTGCCAAGGTAGATTGTGTGTGCCTAATATAGATGAGTTAAGGAGACGAATTATGACAGAGGCACATCTGTCAACAAGTAAAAGTAGAGCATCAGAATCCTGGAGGTTATATGCAATGTATAAATCTTCCAGTCTGAAAGTGGGACATTATTAACAAGGATTTCATCACAGGTTTGCCTCGTACACTCCAAAAATTTGATTCCATATGGGTAATAGTTGACAGGCTTACCAAATCAGCACATTTCCTACCATTCAAGACCACCTACACAACAGAAGATTATGCGAGGTTGTATATTAAAGAGATAGTACGACTACACGGAGTTCCAATCTCTATTACATCAGACAGGGGAGCTTAATTTACTGCACACTTTTGGAAGTCTTTTCAAAAGAGTTTGGGAAAGTGAATTTAAGTACAACTTTTTATCCTCAGACAGATGGACAAGCAGAACGTACTATCCAACACTTAAAGATATGCTACGAGCTTGCACATTGGACTTTAAGGGTAGTTGGGATGATCATCTATCGCTTATTGAATTTGCCTACAATAATAGCTATCATTCAAGTATCAAGATGGCACCTTACGAAGCTTTATATGGAAGAAAGTGTAGATCACCAATTGAATGGTTTGAAGTGGGTGAAACTGCCTTATTTGGGCTAGATCTTGTTCATCAAGCCATGGAGAAAGTTAAGGTGATACAACAACGGCTATAGACAACCCAAAGTCGACACAAGTCATATACTGATGTTAGAAGAAAGGGGCTAGAATTTTTCATAAGTGATTGGGTATTCTTGAAAGAATCACCAATGAAAGGGGTAACGAGATTTGGAAAGAAAAGAAAGCTGAGTCCATGTTATATAGGGCCATATAAGATTACTCGAAGATTTGGTCAAGTTGCGTATGAATTAGCACTACCCCAAGAACTCTCCACAGTTCATCCAGTGTTTTATGTTTCAATGCTTCGAAAGTGTTTAGGAGATCCATCTCGTATTGCTCCCATTGAAGATATGCAAGTTACGGAAGATCTCACCTATGAAAAGATACCTATTGCTATTCTAGATCGAAAAGTGAGGAGGTTAAGGAATAAAGAAGTAGCTTCCGTAAAAGTGCTTTGGAGAAATCAACATGTAGAAGAAATCACATGGGAAGCCGAGGAAATGATGAAGTCTAAGTACCCGCATTTATTTTAGATGGAAGAAAAAGTTTCAGATGCGAAATTGGAGCAATAACAAGTAGGTATCTATAAGCATTATGTATATATGATAATATGAAGGATAAATTTAGACTTGAATATGTGTCAATTGGATAATGTTCCTAACATTCGAGGATGAATGTTCCTAAGGGGGGAAGGATGTAACACCCCGTACATTTCTAAACCTAATTGATTACCGTAACATTTATGGAATTAGTTAAACATGGGATGGTTGGTGTATTACACATTAATTTTAGTGAGATGAATTAGTCTTGTGATTATGGGCTCAAATGAGGCCCAAAATTAAGCAAAAGACATAGCCCAAAATGGAAAATGACTCATTCTTCAAGTTGACCAAATAAACACCTCATTTAATGTGGTGGATTGGATAAGGATGACCATGAGGCACTATATAAGGCAAAAATTAGTTTTTTATTCAATAAAACACACATGTCTCATTCTAGATTTTTCCACAACATTCTCTCTTCTCTCAAACCCTAAGCTACTAATCCCTTTGGACAAGATCATCTCTTTGCAAGCGGTAAGTGTTTAATCTCATGGTTTAGTATATTCTATGTATAATATGGTGTGTAAATCATGTTGGTTATGTTGACAAAGTGTTGAGCAGTCCACTATGTGTGAAACAGTCTACTTTTGCTTAATCGGTAAAGGGTTTTGCCTTATAAACTTGAAAAGAGACTTGTGGTATTGAAGGAAGTGAATTTGATGGATTAAATGTTAACATGTATGATGTGGTTATGTCCCTAACTTGCTTCCTCTTTGTGTATAACATTTGAAATTGTTGTTGTGAAATTGTGCACGAAATTGGTGGTGTATTGAAAGGAAAATGTAGTTTTGTGATGTTGATATGCGTTGTGAAACCATGAATGTTCATTGGAATCCAAGTTAACCTAAAATATGAAAAGAGAAGCTTACTTATGGCCATGTACCATTTATTACACAGATAGACCCAAAAGAGACCCATTTTGGCCGAACCGGGCATCCGCCTTCGCGGATGGGGCACCTGCGGGCGCAGATGCCAACACTGGTGGCCTTGGACAAGGCCATATGGGAAACTATGGCCACACCTCACCCACCTTCTGGTACAGGTGGCTTGGTAGGTCCCTCCATATCTTTGTTTCGATTGTTTTTGCATCTCTTTGACCCCCCGCCCCAAGGCCCCTATACCCTTTTTGGATGCAATCATCAACTTATAGTACCATTTGGATGGCCCTAAGGGGTAGTCTAGAGTCATTTTGAATTGTATAACTTGTGGATTGATTTTAATGTGTTATTGTGAAAGGTATTTAAGTGACTTGATGGAGTAAATGCGACGTTGCGTTGAAGGGGAAGTATAAAGTATAAACTTGGTATGAAATGCTATCGATTTATGATATCTTGGTTGATGTGTGGCATGTTTTGGGTGTTGTTGGTATGGTGATGTAGTGAATTGTATTGTAGAGGATGAAATGACGTTATATGGCAGTCACGTAGCTCATTATCGTCTTGTGCACTTGTAATATAGTTAGTGTTAACGTGAGCTCCGTTATGTACTTGTGTTGTAGAGTAACGCGTAAGGAAGGAGCTGAATTGTTGTATTCACATATTGGATTGTTGTATTCATATTGGGAAGATAAGTTATGTAAGGTTACTCTTTCCGTATCCTTTGGCAGCACCTATTGTTCTCATTGTTACCAACTAGTTTTCATTTCGAAATGTCGTAAAGTATCTCATTTCAGATTTGTTTTGAATTGTTATTCACGTGTCTCTCATTCATTGACTGATGTTCCAAAACTCCAATAATGTTATAACCACCAATGTATCAATCTCACAAAATCAAAGAAATGAAGTAATGCATATATGGTTTATTGTTGAGAACGGGTGGCAGCTCAAAGGGGCGAAAGCCAAGCTAGAGCCGATCACGAGATTATTGGATTAGGGGGCAGCTCAATGGGGCGTAAGCCTAGCTCGAGCCAAACCTGATAGGGGGCAGCTCAATGGGGTATAAGCCTAGCTCGAGCCGAACCTGCTTTATTGATTTAAGGGTGGCAGCTCAATGGGGCATAAGCCTAGCTCGAGCCGATCCCAATGTTATGTTGTGTTATGACCCACTGATCAGTTGGGGCTCGGGCACGATATGATGAATGATAATGATGATGAATGTAAAAGCAAAGAAAGTAATGAATGTAATGTACATGGTTCCACACATACAGAACGGTGGTTTATCCATAATGTTTATTCACTTGTATTTGATTCCATTTGAGTTCCTATATCTCATGCATTTGCTTTTAGCCTTACATACTCAGTACATTCTTTCGTACTGATGTCCCTTGGGGGACTTACCTTACTTGTTGTAGGTACAGGTGCTAGTAGACCCCCACAGTAGGATACGGGCAATCTGCAGACTGTTGGTGAGCTCCAAGTTGATTCGGGGCTTTTTGAGTCACATGTGTACATTTGTTTTGGTACTATGTAAATGTTGTATAAAGCGGGGACTTGTCCTAACTTTAGGCTTGGGTCTGTATCTGTTAGAGGCTTTGTAGATGTTGTGGGACAAATGAATTAATGTAAGGAATGTATGCTTTTGACGTGGTGGCCCTAACGGCCAAGTTTCATATCTATTGAATGTTTCTCCATGACTTTCGCCATTGGTATCTTGTATTTTATATGTGATCAAATGTTGCTCACTCAGGGACATGCGTACGAAGGTACATGGACGTAGGTTGGTTCTCTCGGGGCCTTAACGGCTTCGGATGTCAGTCCGTCTCAATGGAAATTGGGGTGTGACACATGTCTTGAATTATCAAAATTCAGGAAGAGTATATTGGTAGTGAATGATATTATGAAGTGATTTGAGGAAAAATTATACTCTTCCATATAAAGGAATATTTAGAAAGATTTCTTAGATATTAAAAGATTAGACCAAGTTTGAAATTTGAAATTGAGCTTGTTTAGGACTAAATAAAATTCTACCAATATATATATATATATATATCTATAATCTATATCTATATCTATAATCTATAATATATTAAAAGTGTGGAGGACCTTAGAAATGTTGTTTGAACTTTTTGGCCTTCATTAAAAGACTCCGCTTTAGACAAAATCGTCTTTTCACTATTTTTAAAAAAATTTAAAACTTTAAATTCATTAAAATTTAGTTATTAAACTTTTCCTTATTTGAATTATGTATCTAAAATTTTGGACTTTAAAGTCAATTAATTTTTTACCTTAAATAAAACTTTAAAAAAGTGAATTGGTAGTACAACTTTGCCACGTTTTTTTTTTTTTATGAAGTAGTATTTGTATGGATTAAAGTCAATTAAATAAATTTTTTACCTTAAATAAATCTTTAAAAAATATAATTAATTTCCGTGTTTATAGGATTAAGTAGGAAATTTTTCTTTTCCTTTTCTTGATTTAATTATTTTTATAAAAGTAATACAAATAGAAGGAATCGTATTTATTTTGGAGACGGAATCGTACTCCTTTTTTTATTCTAACATAATTTATTTTTGAGAAGAAATAAATATAGAGTTCTAATTAAATACCAACTCTAATTTTTGGTGCATAAATACTAGGAAAAATTATACAAAATAGCCATTAAGATAAATTTTTACATAAAAAATAGCCCACTTATCATTATTTACCCAAAATAGCCTTTCGGCTAAAATTCTAACCAAAAATGGCCATTCGGCCTAACAAATTACAACAACAATGGCAGCCGCCATTTAGCTATGTTTTCTAGTTTCATTTCGCCCTTTTTTAAAAAAAATAAAAACTTCTTTTGGTTTCTTTTGCTGCACTGTTTTTTTTAAAAAAAATAAAATAAAATTTCTTGTTGTTTGTTTTTCTTTTTTAACTTTTTTTCGCTGCAATTTTTTTTTTAAAAAAATAATGTTATTTTTTCCCTATAGATACATTACATATACATTATATAATTATTTATATAATATCGACATATATCGATACACATTTATATATCGTTTATACAATATCAATACACATTTATATGTCATTTATACAATATCGATACATTACATAACTTTTATACAATATCGATACACATGTATGCACTATTTATACAATATCGATAAATGTTTACACATCATTTATACAATATCGATACACGTTTGTGCACTAGTTATACAATATCGATCATTACATATACACTACATAACTATTTATACAATATCGATACACTTCTATATACTATTTATACAATATTGATACACGCTTGTTCAATGTCAATACATTACATAACTATTTATACAATATAGATACACTTTTATACACATTTATACAATATCGATATATTACATATACACTACATAACTATTTGTACATCATATATACATGTTTATACACCATTTATACAATATCAATACACGTTCATACATTATTTATACAATATCGATACATTAAATATACACTACATAACTATTTATACAATATCGATACATTATATATACACTACATAAATATTATATCATATATACATGTTTATACATTATGTATACAATATTGATACATGAAAAAATTGCATGGAGGAAGTTTTGAAAAAATAGGGGAAAAGTTTTTTATATATATAAAAAGAACCGCAGGGAATTTTTTTTTTTTTTTTTAAAAAAAATTAATGCTGAAAAAAAAAAGAACCAAAAAGGGCTTAATGGGCTTGGGCCGAATTGAGCTCTATTGAGCCCATAACCCTTTTTGGCTATTTTTTCTGTAAATGAAAAGTGAGTTACTTTTTTTGTAAATATTTTATTTTTCTGTATATAATTGAAATTTTCCCTAAATACTATCAGCTGCTATTTTTTTGTGTTCAAAATTGTTGTTTGATATTTCTTTTTCTTTTTTTTAATTTTAATATTATTTTTTTCTAATTGTGGTGGCTTGAGAGAAGATTAAAGTGAATAATCTATTTTTTTTGTGTTCAAAGTTGTTTGATGTTTCTTTTATTTTTTTTAAATTTTAATATTATTTTTTGTCTGATTGTGGTGGCTTGAGAGAAAATTAAAGTGAATAATCTGATGTTAAATTTGTTATTGAAAATTTATTCTATTTATTTTTTATGCAGTTTTTTATACTCGAAACGTTGATGGAAGTTACAATTGAAATTGATGGATGAATAAACTTTATAATAGAGATCGAAGATGATATTGTTTGTTGGAATTTAGGTACGAATGACGAATAATAATGAGAGACTACTTTTAGTCACTGGAAACCTGGAACTCAACGGACAAGGATAAGGAAAACATCACTTATTTTTGCATTCTTTTGCATTGCTCCTAATATGTGAGTTCTTCGAACTTTATTTATGTTATTTTATAGCTTTAGATAACTTTTACTTTTGTTTTAAACTTTTTTATATGTTTTGAAGAATTATTTTCCATTTAAGTCTTTTCTTTCTTATTGACTATCCAATTCTCTTTTTTGTTTTATGTTTCGAAATAAAAAATTATGATGATTAATGTTTGAGTTAAAAGAGAAATTATGTTTCCAACAAAATATTTAAATATCAATGTTGTATTAATATTCTTATTTGGGGTCAATTTTAGTATCAATATGGAATTATATAAATTAATATTCATGTTTTCTTTGTTAACTAATAGTTTCTTTCATAATCTTTGTGGCTATAGCCTTTTCTAAAGAGTCCATTAATACTGCTGCATATTGTGTCCTATTCAAGTAAAAGTGCGTTGAAGTTTTACCTTAATTTGTATAAATTGTTCCATGAGCCTCCCAACTCCCATCTTCCTATATTTTAACCAGTGTTTTCAAAAACATTTTCGGGGCGAGTCCCGGGGCGGGGCGTACCAAAAACGCTCTGGGGCGCAATTGAAAAACGCAGATCCATAGGGCGTAAGTCCTAGAATTTGGGGCGTAAGTCTCGGGCGTAAAAACGTAAGTCCTGGGCGTAAAAGCGTAAGTCCCGGGCGTTAATTTTGATTTTTTTTATTTTAAAAGTATTTTTGCTACGAATCATATTTTTTTAATTATTGGTGTAATGATATTTTTTTAATTATTGCTATATACTTTATTTAGAAATTATTGAAAATCGTACTTTTGCTTATTTTCTTAGTAATAAAATTATAAAATTGAAGATATCTAAGATACGCCTCGTAGATCCATGGGACTTACGCCTCGTGTTTCAAGACTTACGCCTCTCCCCATGTTATGCAAAACGCCTCGCCCCACGCCCCCGCCTTTTAAAACACTGATTTTAACAATATAGTAAAAGACCTGGGAGCTAGAAATTGGGGTAGCAAAAATTGATTATTTCTTCAATTTGAGTGACTACTAGATGAAAGTGTGTACTAACACATGAATTAGATAAAAATTTATGAGGTGGAAGAGAACAAATTGTAACTTTATCTTATAAAAAGAAGTTCACGAGTTTGATTTGGCTGAAACACTTTCAATGTTTAATTGTAATTCAAACTTTCTTGTATTTAAATTAATATATATGTTTTTTGGTTGGCTAATTTCTACTTTTCCATAAAATTGGATAAGAGTTGAAAGCTTCACTAATATGAAGGCGCTAACCAATTTTGCAGTATTCAATTCTTTTATATTTAAAGTTAGAGCCAATTACTTAATAATCAAGTAGATGATGAAACCAAAAAATTGTTGTGAGATGCAATTACTTATATTCTCTGATTAACTTTTTAAATACTGTACCTACTATATCTTAGAAATTTGTCTATTATAGACTCTTTTAATGAAGCCAAAAAATTCAATCAACATGTAAGGACTGTCATTCTTTTTACATGTAAGTGATTTTATAAAATTGAATTTACTAAAGTAAGATACACGCCCGAGGCGCGTACACCTAAACTAATATATATATAGAAATGACTACTAAATTACTAAGTGAAGAAAAATAATACTAAATTATTAAATCAATTATTATATTTTATATATAAAGAATAATTCACAATAAAAGAATAATAACTCTTAAAATATTTTATCAAATACTTTTAAAATAGAATAAAAGAGATATGTAAAAAATTAAGTAAAGAATATGATATGATAAAAATAATTAAAATAATAATCATATAATAATAATAATAATAATAATAATAGTCATAAAATGATATTAAATAATACGAATAATATTTGTTTGCACAAAATTTGATAAAAATAAGTAAAAAAAAAATAGCGATTTTGGTCTCGTAACAAAATAAAGGCTAAAATGAGTAAAATGATGAAAAAAGAGGGTCAAAATTGGGTGTCTACACTAATATTCTTTTGCCATTATATCAACCCGCATATACCTTACAAATGATAGAGTGTAAGTCTAGGTGGTCTACTATATACTACACACATAGGAAAGCATCGATTATATTTGTGGTCTATGAAATATGTCCAACAGTAATAAAATTTGTTGTATGGTTTGTTGTTAGTGTTGGCTTTTTGGAAAGGTGTAATAGGGATGTAGTGGGACTGAATAAATAAAATAATTACTCTTAAATTATTACACTTTTATAATTTTTATTCATGGCCGATAATATTACAAATCATCTTAAAGTTGTCAATTAACAGTGATAGCAGTCAATTAATAATAAAGAAGGCCTTCGATAATGGTAACACAATGCATTCTACAACTAATTAAGAATGTGGTCTATAATATCAAACATCAACTTAAAGTTTATAATTGACAACGAAAGCATTCTATAAATAACTAAGAAGACCTTCTATAATTGTAACAAAATACAGTAACACAATGCAGTTAAGCAAAAACCACAAATACCATGGAAAAACATGTTCATAAATAATCTAGAAAACTTTCATAAAAAGCAAAATTGTTATCCAACCATCCATAAAACAACAAATCATCCTTAAAACAATAAACCATTAAAAAATTAAAAACCATTAAAAAAAATTGATTGTCTTGAGTTACCAAATATATGTTATCAATTGTTTTTTTCGACACCACTATTTTCCTCATTTAGTTTCGCGACAATACTTATCGCATCCACTTTCTTTTCAGCACTATATTCTTCTCCATCTTTTTGTTCCTTTTCTTCAACTGTCGGGACAAATTCTTAATTTTTTCTTTCTCTTCATCATCATTCTTCTCTACTTCTGGCACATCAGTGTCAAAGTCTTTATTTTTTTCATTTTCATCCATCTTCGCCTCTTCTGCCACATTAGTGGCCAAGTCTTCTTATTCCATCTCCTCTCCTTTTCCCATGTTCTCTTCTTCTGCATTCTTCTCCTCTTCTTTCTCTCCTATCTTCTCCTTCTCTTGTTCTTTGTCTTCTTCTTCAACTGCATTCTTCTCCAATTCTTCTTCTCTGTCTTGTGTTTCATCTGCTTCTTTCTCTTCTTCATCTGCAACCTTCTCATCTTCTTTTTCTTCTTCACCACTTTCACTTTCCCCTTCACTAGATAAAGAAGAAGAAGTTTTGAAAACTTCAAAAAGGAAAAAAATTACTCGGGTTCTTTGACTATAATATTTTTTCTTTTTGAAGTTTTGAAAACTTCTCCGGCTTTTTGTTTCTTACTGATAGAAGCAGTTGAATCAAACCCTTTAATGGTTTTTCTAGCTTTAGCCATATTTTACAATCTACAAGCAAAAATAAATATTTCGTGGTCAATCTATCGACCACTAGTCTATTAACACAAACAGTGAAATGCTCAAATCAAACATGCAAAATAAGTAGCAATTGTTCCAAAAATAGAGAATGCAATAGACAGCTGATGTGCCGTCTAATGACAACACATTTTGCACTTTTAACTAAGGATGATTGTAAGTTTTCAAGCAACCATTGATATTTTTAATATGTTTTGTGTCTATTTTCAGGAAATAAGTCTATAGAGAAAAAAGAGGGAACAATGTGCTAAAAATGGATGTGACGATTCTTTTGAAAACCCATCAGAGTCCTGATGAGCTGCCACCCCACTCGTCAAGATAAAATAGAAAATATGTCCAAATGGAGTTTGGTGATGGCTTAGCTGGCGATCTTCCGTCAGAGCCTGACGAGCCATCACCCAAGCCGTCAAGATGAAACAGAAATGGTCACTTTTGACCAAGAACATGACGAATCTAGCGACTATACGCCAAGAGCCTGACGGATCGCTAATGCTTCCACCAAGACAAAACAGAACTCAAGCTACTTCGGAGGCTAGTGACTGTTCGATTGGCGATCTGTCAGCAGGTTGGCGGACCGTTAGATGAAACGTCAGAGGCGAAGTGGGTTTTCCGAATTTAAATTTTAAAGTTTTTATTTCTGTTACCTATAAATACCTAGTCTATGGTTTATATTAGGCATCATCTTTTATAATTTGTACAATCTCTGGAGAATCGATATTTTTAGGGTGAAAACACATCTTTTTGGTTTTTGTGAAGGATTGAAGAACTGAATTTCTTCTTTGTAAGGTTTTACTTTTACATTATAAAATATATTTCTTTCATCTTTTTCTTTACCATAAGTGGCTAAAAACCCTATAACTAGGGTTGTGGAATCCTTGGTGGAAAATCATTTCTAGGGTTTATGTATGTGTGAATGAGAATACTCTTGCAATTATAATGCTAATTTCTTCACTTTAACAGATTTCTAGTGGTTACAAACATTATTTCAAGTCCTAAGTTTAACTTGCTTGGATAAAGAGATTAAAATCGAGGAAAGAAATTGATAACAAGAATTCGGAGTTTCTAACCTCCGTCTAATGGTTAATGCTTTGACGAGATTAATCACTTGAGGCAAAAATTGAGTTATAATTCTATCACTTTAAGTTTGAGAGAATTAAAGTGAAAATCATCTACTTAGGTTGGAAAATATTTAGATGAACATTGGGAGTCGGTTGCTTTATAATTACATGTATTTATGCAAATTTATCTTTTACGTAATCTGAAAGTGGTTGGAAACCAAGGTGAACATAATCCTAGTTTGTCTTCTCTCTATTGATTGCACGTTGTGAATTTAACCATCTCAACTTGATATAAGTGAAACTATTTTATTAACTTTCAATGCAAAACTCCCTATTTTATGAGAATCGTCGACTAATAGTCATCTGAACTACACATAAATTAGTTAGCACCTTATTCCTTGTGGGATTCGATCCCAACCTTTGTTGGGTTCTATATTTGACAACGACCACTTACATTTCCTTAAGAGAGTTGTAGGCCGTATCAAATTTGACGCCATTGCCGAGGAATAAGGTTATCAATTAAGTTGTTGTGTTTATTTGACTTTTAGTCCTTTTTCCTAATTTTACTTTATTTGTTGTTTCTATAATTTTCTGGGTACAGGTAGTGCATGCCAAGTATTCGTCATTCGGGTGAAACATTGCTACCCTACGATCCCGAACTTGCAAAGACTGTGAGAAGAAATATAAATGCACAACTTCTTACTCAATAACAGGAAGTAACAAGACTTACTGCTCTTGCTGCTGCCTAATTGAATTAACAGAACGTTGATGCACCCGGTCATGTTCCAAATGATGATAATGAGAATTTGGGTGATGACGAACTGGGTGATGCTGTTGATAGGCAACATGTGGGTAATGTTGCTCAGGCCAACCAAAATCAGCGACCATGAGTTAGAAAGAATCAACAACATGTAATAAACTTTGCTCTTAATGATGAAGATGACGCTGACTTAGATGGAGTTGGTGCTACTGGAGCTATTATCTTGCCACAACTAGCTACTGGTACGAAGTTTAATATTACTAGCACGAAGATTCAATTGTTAAACCTTAAGTGTTTATTTGAAGGACTGCCTGGTGATGGTCCAAACATGCATTTGGTAAACTTCATAAACATATACAAGTCTTTTGATTATCCTGGAGTTAGTCAGAACGCGATTCGATTGAGGTTGTTTTTGTTGTCTAAGTCTGGGGAGGCAACTCTGTAGTTAAATAAGTTGGAACCCGATTCTATAGCAAACTGGGGGCAGCTGAATAGAGCTTTCCTAGAAAGGTTCATTCTGTTTTTCAGGATGTTATAGTTGAGGGATGAAATTAGCAGCTTCAGGCAAGTATTGAATGAGGCACTACATGAGACTTGACTTAGTTTCAAGGAGAAGCTGACCCCATGTCCTAACCATAAGCTGACTGATAAGTATTTGATAGAGACATTCTACAGGTCTTTGAATTCAAACACTAAGCCAACAGTTGATAATGCAGCAGGAGGTGTTTTTATGGAGCATGCTTTCACAGATGCCACTGTGATACTTAATAGACTGACTAAAACTAGTAGGGCTTGGCATACTAGGGATTCATAGGTAGCAAGCAATTCATATGCGGTTGGTATGTCGGCCAAGCAACGCCGAAGAGAAGAAGAGCGTGACCAAGATATGGCTCACATAAAAACTTAAATAGATTTGCTAACGAAGCACTTGTTAGCCGAAGGCATTGAAAAGGTGAAAGAGGTTGGTTCAAAAAGTAGAGCAGTTGAATCCGATTTTGAGGAAGCAGTAAACTATCTAAATAACCAGGGGCATTTTTGGGCTAATGGCCAAGAAAACCAAGGTCGAAACTTCCAATGAGAAAACTATTATGAAAAAGTCGACTATAGAGATCGTGAGCAAGGGAATTGGAAGAACAAGAATGATAGAAGTGGGTTGTATGTACCACCAGGAAATCATGATAATGCCGTAAATAATTCGGGAAAGCTTTCTATGGAGGATGGCTAAGTTACTGAAAGGAGTGGAATCCAGTGATACAGGTGTTAAGGAAATGAAAAGTGACTTGTCCTCAATGAGTCAGCTAGAAGATTCTCACTTCACTTCTGTCAAGCAGTTGGAGCACTAGATGAGTGAGTTATCCGCAGCCTTTAATCAGCGAAAGAGTGGGACTTTTCCAAGTGATAAGGTGCAGAATCCGTAAAATGATGGAAGTTGTTTAGCTATCACAATAAGAAAAGGTAAAGTATTGCCTGAACCACGTCTGATGGTTCAAATACGTGTAGAGAAAATTCCCTATGAGAAGGAGTTGATAGTTGATGATGTTGATACTGATGATATGGGAGCCGAGTCTGAGATGCAGGAAAATATTGGTAAATAGAAGGTAGATACTGAAAAATATACCAATGTAAAGATTGATGATGCGGTAAGTAAGGAGAAAGGTAAGGAGGGTACAAAACCTCTAACATAGTTACCTAGACCCTCTACCCTATTTCCACACAAGATGAAGAAGAAAGTGAAGGATGGTAAGTTTTTAATAAGTTCATATCTATGCTGAAGCAGCTGTCAGTGAACATCCCGTTGGTTGAGGCACTTGAGCAAATGCCGGGATATGCTAAGTTCATGAAGGACTTAGTCATAAAAAAAAGGATGGTGAGCTTTGAACCAGCTAATAATATTCATCATTACAGCATGATTTCCTCACGATTGTTGGTCCAAAAAAATTAGACCCAGGGGCGTTCACTATTCTTTGCACAATTGGTGCACTTAGTTTTGCGAAGGCACTATGTGATCTCAGCGCGAGTATCAACTTGATGCCTCTAGCCATATACCAGCAGTTCGTCTTAGGAGCTCCCAAACCGACATCTATGCGATTATTAATAGCCGACCGTTCAATCAAGCAGTCAGTGGAAATATTATATGGTATGCTTGTAAAAGTGGCGAACTTCATATTCCCATTAGACTTTGTAATTCTTGATTGTGAGGTGGATTTTGAGGTACCCATAATCTGGGGTAGACCCTTTTTAGATACGGGAAGAGTAAAGGTTGACATGGAAATCAATGAGCTGAAATTTAGGTTAAACGATGAAGAGGTAAAGTTCAACATTTTCTAATCGATGAAATAACTAAGAGACATGAGTGTTGTCTCGGTTATTGATGTTATTGATGAGATTGATATTGAAGTGCCTATTGAGGAAAGATTTGTTGTTGAAATCTTAGCTATGATATTGATGAATTTTAATGGTGAAAACATCAAAAAATATGATGAAACAGTTTGTGCATTGACCGAAATTGGTTCGTATTTATATGCTCCAAAGAAGTTGGATCTAGACTTGAAAAATAGGGTAACTCCTCTGGTGAACCCGTCTATTGAGGAATCGCCAGTGTTAGAGTTTAAAAAATTGCCCTGTCATTGAGGTATGTGTTTCTGGGTGAGGAGAATACTTTGCCAGTGATCATTGCAGATGACCTGTTAGAATGACAAGTAGAGGCTCTTCTCTCGATATTACGAAAGTACAAAAAGGCTATTGGGTGGACGATTGCAGACATCATTGGGATCCCACCGGGCATTTATATGCATAACATCAGCGCAAACTCAACCCACCAATGCAAGAGGTGGTTAAAAAAGAGATAATAAAATGGCTTGATGCAGGGGTTGTTTACCCAATTTTCGATAGCAAATGGGTAAGCCCAGTTCAGTGTATCCCAAAGAAGGGCGGTAAGACTGTAGTGGGTAATGAGAAGAATGAATTAACTCCACTTAGGCCCGTCACGGGCTAGAGTATGTGCATGGATTACAAAAAGTTGAACTCTTGGACCCTTCGGGATCATTTTCCAATGCCCTTTATAGATCAAATGCTTGATCGATTGGCAGGAAGGGGCTGGTACTATTTCTTAGATGGTTACTCGAGGTATAATCAAATATCCATTTCCCCCAAGGACTAAGAAATACTGTGTTCACATCTATTTTGTGGACTTTCGCCTTCAAGTGAATGCCTTTCGGGTTGTCTACTGCTTCGGCGGCTTTCTAAAGATGCATGATGTCAATTTTCTTAGATATGGTAGAGGATACTTTAGAAGTGTTTATGAATTATTTTTTGGTGGTAGGCAATTCTTTTGATGACTGTTTGACCAACTTAAGCAATGCTTTGCAACATTGTGAAGAGTTCAATCTTGTGCTAAATTGGGAGAAATGCCACCTTATGGTTAAAGAGGGCATCGTGCTAGGACACAAGATTTATGAAAAAGGAATCAAGGTTGTCTGAGAAAAGATTAAAGTTATTGAAAAGATACCTCTACCAATCTCGGTGAAGGAAGTTAGAAGCTTTCTTGGCCATGCATAATTCTACTTGAGGTTAATTAAATATTTCTCTAAGATTGCAAATCCTTTGTGCAAACTATTGTGGAAACAAGTGAAGCTCATGTTTAATGATGATTGCTTAAAGGCGTTTCAGTGCCTAAATGAGAAATTGGTACCCATGCCTATTGTTATTATTTTGGATTAGTCCAAACCATTCGAAGTAATGTGCGATGCAAGTGGAGTTGCACTTGGGCCTATTCTTGGACAAAAGAGAGAGAAGCTCTTTCACCCTATTTATTATGCAACCAAAGCATTGAATGGGGCTCAAAAGAACTATACAGTTACTGAGCAAGAGTTTCTTGCTGTTGTCTACGCCTTTGAGAAGTTTAGGGCATATTTGCTTGGTACTAAAGTTGTTGTCCACACTGATCATTCGGCATTAAGATATTTGATGGCAAAGAAAGATGTCAAGCCTAGGCTGACTAGATGGGTATTGCTGCTGCAGGAATTTGACTTTGAAGTCAAAGACCAAAAAGGTTGTGAAAATCAGGTGGCAGACCATTTATCTCGACTAGAGAATAAGGGAAAGAGGTTGGATGGATTAGAGATTAATGACTCATTCTCGAATGAACAGGTACTTGCGGCTACCCTTGATCTTGTACCATGGTACACAGACTTTGCTAACTACTTGGTCAGTGACATGATACCGAAAAACTTGAGCTTTCATCAAAGAAAAAAGTTTCTACATGATGAGAATAACTACTTTTAGGATGAACCCTATTTATTTAGGTTTTCAACTGACAATATCATTCCAAGATGTGTGCCAGAGGTGGAAATGTTATGTATCTTACAAGCTTGTCATTCGTCCCCAATGGGAGGACATCATGTGGGTGATCACATAGCGAGGAATATTTTGCAAAGTGGCCTACTATTCATAAAGATTCATATGATTTTGCCAAAGCTTGTGATCAGTGCCAGTGATAAGGATCGATCTCTAGACATCAAGAGATGCCCATATCTAAAATGTTAGAGGTTGAATTATTTGATGTGTGGGGCATTGATTTTATGGTCCCCCTTTGTGAGTTCCTATGGGCATAAATACATCTTGGTTTCTGTGGATTATATATCCAAATGGGTGGAAGTTATGGCATTAGCAGATAATGAGGCCAAAAGTGTGGTGGCGTTCTAAAAAAAGAACATTTTTTCTCATTTTGGTACTCCTCAAACAATTATAAGTGACGGGGGTTCTCACATTTGTAACAAGGTATTTCGGGCTGCTTTAGCTAAATATGGTGTGAAACAACACAAAGTGGAAACTCCTTAACATCCCCAAACTAGTGGGCAAGTGGAGGTATTAAACTGAGAGATAAAGATGATATTGGCCAAGTCTGTTAATGCTAATCGGAGCGACTGGCCAGTAAAGCTTGATGATGCTCTTTGGGCTTACCTCACTGCTTTTAAGGCACCAATATGCATGTCTCCCTATCAATTTTTCTTCGGCAAGTCTTGTTACTTACAAGTGGAACTTGAGCACAAAGTCTTGTAGGCGCTCAAAAAGTTGAATTTGAGTTGGAAAGAAATGACTGATATGAGGTTGGATCAATTTAATGATTTGGATGAATTTTGACTTCGTACTTATGAGAGAGCTGATCTGTACAAGGAGAAAATAAAGTTATACCACGACAGGAGAATTGAAAAGAGAGAATTCCAAGTGGGTGACTTGGTACTATTATTCAACTCAAGGTTTAATTTTCTTTCGGGTAAGCTAAAATCTAAGTCGTCTGGACCACCCTTCAAGGTGACTTAAGTTTTTCCATCCGGAGTAGTGGAATTGGAAAAAAAAAAAAAGGGAAGTGAATGTAATCAAACAATATGTTGGTCTACAAGAAGAAGAAATACTTGACGAAGTCTGAGTAGTCAAGATACTCGAGTCGTACTGCGATGTTAAATCGGGAGCTAGTGGGAGGCAACCCATAATGTGTTGTAAAATAATATAGTGTAGGTTTTCATTATTGAGCATGGTTAATGTGTGTGCTAAGTGTGCAGGAAAATATAGCACAGGTAAAGCTGGAAATTGTTTGAGGCTGATGGTTCATCTGACGAACTGTCAGTGTACTGACGGGCCGTCAGCCGGAGTCACCAAAGTGAGCACAAATGTCATCCATTCTGGTTAAGGCCTGATGGGTCAAGCGATGAGACATCAACACTCTGACAAACCGTCAGCTTAACCCTCACTAAGATGAAAGAAATATTTGATTTTGATTAATGTTGATGGTTTAGCGGATGAAGCGTCGCAAGTTCGATGGACCGTCAATCCAACCGCCAAATCAAACTCAATTGGTGCCCATTCTGTATGTACTTGATGATTCATCTGGAGAATCGTCACCTTGTTGACGAACCATCGTGAAAACCATCGAAGGTAATTTCTCTAATTCTCTCATTGTTGTGCAAACTGACCCGGCCCAACACTAATTAAACCCATTCCACCAACCCCTACCCAATCGGAACCCTAGACGTTTAAAAGATCCCATTTCAAACGCATATACCACATTCCTAATTTTCCTCCTCCGTATAACTCCTAATTAAGAAAGAATCCTTAAGTCACATAACCCCTCACTCTCCAAGTTCATAGCCATTAACTCCAATACTCAAACCTTCTCACTATTTAGTAAATCCTTTCAATCACCAAAATTCAGCACAACCTAGCATTAGTTCTCTTGATAATAGCACGCATTGCACATTACGCTAGCACGGTTCTATTCCTCATCTTCATTCAATGGTTCATGTATACTCACACTTTAGTTAAATTTTGGTTTATTTCTTTTGTTTATAAAATAAAATCAATACAACTAACCATTCGATATAAATATGTTCAATGGTAGTTGTGTTGTTTTTACATCTAATTTTCTTGGTGCGGTGTGGCAACCCCGTGGGTGAAGTCTGAGTAACCCACAATAAGGGGTAGAAATGTGTTATGAATGAGTTTAAAATATGGGGAATCCCATAGAACGTTGAAATACTCTAAAGTGAATTGGGGTGCCCACCAAATGTTTGATAAAATGTCAAAATGAAAGTTGGAATTACTGATAGGCCTGACGGGTCATGTGACCAGTCAAGCCATCCGTCACATAAAGGATCAAAGTGATCAATTCTGGTTCAGGTCTGACGGTTCCAATGATGAACCGCCAAGCTTGTGACTAACCGTCAGATCAACCGTCACGAGCCTCAAATTCACAGTTAGAAACTGTTTAAGCTTGACAATTGGAGTGACAAACCATCACCCTAACCCATCAAGACCAACTAGTTTCAAATGTCCACAATTTTTTCTTGATACTTTATTTTGTGTTATGTCCAATTGTTTCCCTCCACAGGTACCATGCCTCTAAAGCTTCAAACTACGAGGGGTGAAGCATGGAAAAGATAAGCAAGAGATACCTCAACAATAACATACCCAGTGCATTCCCACCAAGTGGGTTCTGGGGAGGGTAAAGTGTACGCAGTCTATACCACTACCTCAGATGAAGTAGAGAGGCTGTTTCCAAAGTAAGAGATACCTCAACCTCGAGAATTTGAGATGAATCAAATAATGAGGTTGAGGAAACCAAAGCACCAGCCTACAACATTAGGGAAAAGTAGAAGAAACGCATCCAAACCTCCCAGTCTAAAGAGGAGAATGGGTCATCAAGTGAGGACTCAAATAGTGACGGCAAAAATGGTGACAATTCTAGTTCCAACCCAAACGGGAAGGGAAATGCTGATGCTGAGAAACATGAAGCGAGTGGGGTAATATGAAGTAAAGCCCCAGGGGTACGAGAGTCCATTAGATGGAAAGTTAAAGGAGCTGAAAAGCATTACTATGATGGCCTTGAACCAATGAAGGCTAGAAGCATGAAAAGGCTAATAGCTGAAGAATACCAGATTGTGACAACTTATTTTTAAAAATATCCAGCTATTGAATGATAGTTCAATGAGTATGAGTTGCGTAATCTGAGCAAACCACCAGGGACATATTACCCTATGATAGTTCGTGAATTTTTTGCAAATTATCTAGTCGTCCTTGAGAAGGAATGCCCAAAAGGACAAAAAGGGCAGTGATCTGAAGAATTTATTACGAGTTCCAGTTCGTGGGGTCTCTGTGGATATATCAACACATATTATCAATCGTATCCTATTTGGTCAAATCTATATAGCTCCTACCATTACTCCTGAGTACGAGCATAGGATGTCTACAACTTTTACTCAACACCCATGGTAAGCTCGAGTACTGACAAAGAGTGGAGAACCATCCTAGTTGAAAAATAAGGAAAGAATAGCTAAATCTTCTCTATGTTTTATAGCAAAATTTTGGTGGGTTGTTATTTGGTGAGGATTAATGCCTACGGGAGGTGATGCTAACCTAGAAGAGTAAAGAGTTGTTATGACTGCATGCCTGGTAGAAGGGTTAAAGCTAAATTTCAGCCAAATCATTGCAGATGAGCTATTTATGAGGGCATTCAAGATGGTAACTTCCTTGCCATTTCTTTGTCTAATTACAAAGTTGTGCAAGGAAGCTAAAGTGCCAATCATCAGTGGGGTATATAATGAGGTATGGGGTACTAAGAGATAACACATCGAGAAGATTTGGGATGAATCAAAGTTGGAGTTGCGGGTTCACAAACCAGCTTCATTTGGAACTTAGTCTCAGACTACTCCAGTGGCATCCGAAGCCCCAGCAGGTATACCTTTACCACTCATTATTTTCGATGCACAGGGTGTTTCTACAGCATCTGGGGTTGCTCCTATATCCCCAAATGTCGAGACTGCCGACACTACCTCCATGCCACATGCTTACTCAGAGTATCGGCTCACCCCAAAAAATTTTGTGGAAGTAGTAAAGACTTAGAAGAAATTTGAGAAGCAACTGACTACATGGGCCAAGCAGTTCAAGCCATTTGTAGATCAAATTATTGCAAAAACTTTATAACCATACTCTAATCTACATGTTTGGATGGATGACATGGAAGAGAGAGTAAATGATAGGCTGACTGAGCTATCAATACCCAATTTAGCTAAGCTCACTGCTGAGTTAAAGAAAGTGTAAGATGATATTGTCGCACTGAAAAAGGCCCCTACTAGTGGATTCACTGATCTGACAATCGTGGAATCAGATAAAGATGAGCAAATACTTAATTTAATGGGGCGCCCTATAAAAGATAAAGGCAAGGCGGTAACTAAAAATGGAGATCAAAGAAGTTGAAGAAGAGCAAGCATCGAGATAAAATACTTGAAGACAGGCACACAAGGAAAGCTCTGAAGGCTTCCAAGAGGGATGAGAAATTAAGGTACTAGCGTGAATAAGATTGGTTGGTGGGAGTTTCTACTAGCTCGTCACCTGGAGCTGGACCCACATCGAGGGTGCTACCTACTCCCACTCCGATTACTGGAGAGGCTGACACTGATGTCACCGTTGCAGATACTGAGGCCACTAAGGCCTCCGAGAAATTTCCAGACTCCCAAGCCTAATGTCTTCACAAGTATTCCATCCCTTGAGATTGTATTTCTGTTTATTATGCATTGAGGATAACACATTTTTCTTCTGGTGGGGTGGGGTACTTGTGAGTCTATCACCACGAGGGCTTTTATCGCCTGTGTTGTTTACCCTCGTGTGCTATCTAGTAAAACTGGCATGTTTAGGAGTTGTGCTTCTATTTTTATTTGTTATTGTGTTGTTTTCATTTGTATATTGTATATGCAAGAGGATGATAATGAATAAAGGGCAGTTGTTATTTTGAATTTGGAAAAATGAGGACCCACCAAAAAAATTTGAAGTGTTATGGCTGTGTGTGTGATTCTATTATTAATTGACTGTCGTGGATCTGTACTTGGCATTAGTAGTTTATAAATGAAATAAGACTTGCTTAAGCTTGAGTATGAGTCAGATAGTTAGCAGCGATTGTGTTATTCCATGCCATGAATGTGTGAGATCTTTATATTATTTATTACTTTGTGCATGCATTTAGAACTTGTCCAGTCCATTCTGTAGGTGATAAGTTGGTTGTCTAGGAGAGTATCACAAGCCTTGTTTGAACTTAGTCCACTTTACCTAAAGAACTGTCTAAATAATGAAATAAACCCCTTGATCCCAGTTTGAGATTTTTCTAACTTCTTTATTCAACAATTGTTAGCCTTCTCTTATCTATCGTTAACCCTATATTTTGGCCCTGGTCCCTCCTTAGACATCGTACACCTCAACTCAGGCAAATTGCCTAAGTTGAGAGTGGCTACTATAGAAAGGTTTGATAAGTGAAGCAAGGTATGAAAAGAGCGGGGGTAAATTAAAGAAGATCCTAGGAGTGCGCGCAAATAAGAAAGAGTGAAAAAGAATATGAATAAAAAAGAATGAATGATTCAAGAATTGTGGCGCATTCAGTGAGGGGGATTTTTAAATAAAAGAGGAGAATAAGGGCGGAATCATAAATTTAGTGGATTTGTGTAAGAAGGCATGCTAAGGAGGGCTGAGTCACTAAGCCTAAATATATCTTACCTGCACCCAAGCCTTCGTTACAAGCCAAATTAAGTCTTGTAGTGATCCTAAACAACCGGCTAAAAAATCAAGTGGAATGGTAAGGGCAAGCTTATAGTATTGCATGTGCATTGTTTGAAGTTCATTGTGAGAGTGAGAAATTTGAATTACAGTCCCTGAGTAATGTCTAGATCTTTTGTAAGGGACTTCTTTGCTGTGAGGGCATGTGAATGGTACTTGAACCTGTCAGTTATTAGATTAGGTGTTTCGAGTGTATGTATTGTCGCTCATTTATAGTGTAATGCCAAGCATGGATCCCTGCTAGTTGGTTGATGAATAGTTCATGCATATGAAGCTAATCTAATTTGTTGAGGTCCATTTTATTGTACAACTGCTATTTATTCCTCGGAAATCTAGATGCTATCATAATATGGTGTTGTTTAGTTGCTTGAGGAAAAACAAATGTTCTAGGTTGAGGATGTCGATGTGTCGACTAATGACGGCACATTTTGCACTTTTAACTAAGGATAATTGTAAGTTTTAAAGCAACCGTTGGTATTTTTAATGTATTTTGTGTCTATTTTCAGGAAATAAGTCTAAGGACAGAAAAGAGGGAACATTATGCTGAGAATGGGTGTGACAGCTCTTCTGAAGAAGCGTCAGAGTCCTGACGAGCCGCCACCCCACTCGTCAAGACAAAATAGAAACTATGTCCCAATGGAGTTTAGTGACGGCTCAGCTGGCGATCCGTCAGAGCCCTGATGAGCCATCGCCCAAGCCGTCAAGATGAAACAGAAATGGTCACTTTTGACTAAGAACATTACGGATCCAGTGACGATCCGCCAAAAGCCTGACAGATCGTCAGTACTTCCACCAAGACAAAACAGAACCCAAGCTACTTCGGAGGCTAGTGACTGTTCGATTGGCGATCTGTCACCAGGTAGGCGGACCGTTAGATGAAACGTCAGAGGCGGAACGGGTTTCCCGAATTTAAATTTTAAATCTTTTATTTTTGGAACCTATAAATACCTAATCTAGGGTTTATATTAGGCATCATCTTTTATACTTTGAATATTTTTGTAACGCACAGTCTCTGGAGAATCGATATTTTTAGGGTGAAAACATATCTTTTTAGTTTTTGTAAAGGATTGAAGAAGTGAATTTCTTCTTTGTAAGGTTTTACTTTTACATTATAAAATATATTTCTTTCATCTGTTTATTTACCATGAGTGGCTAAAAACCCTATAACTAGGGTTGTGGAATCCTTGGTGGAAAATCACTTCTTGGGTTTATGTTTGTATGAATGTGAATACTCTTGTAATTATATTGCTAATTTCTTCACTTTAACAGATTTCTAGTGGTTGCAAACATTAGATCAAGCCCTAAGTTTAACTTGCTTGAACAAAGAGGTTAAAATCGGAAAAAGAAATTGGTAACAAGAATTCGGAGTTTGTAACCTCCATCTAATGGTTAATGCTTTGACAAGATTAATCACTTGAGGCAAAAATCGAGTTATAATTCCATCACTTTAAGTTCGAGAGAATTAAAGTGAAAATCATCTAGTTAGGTTGAAAAACATTTAGATGAACATTGGGAGTCGATTGCTTTATAATTACATGTATTTATGCAAATTTATCTTTTACGTAATCTGAAAGTGGTTGGAAACCAAGATGGAAACAATATTAGTTTGTCTTCTCTCTATTGATTACACGTTGTGAATTTTAACTGTCTTAACTTAATATAAGTGAACCTGTTTTATTAACTTTCAATGCAAAACCCCCATTTCATGGAAATCATCGATTAATAGTCATTTGAACTACACATAACTTAGTTAGCACCCCATTCCATGTGGGATTCGACCCCAACCTTTGATGGGTTCTCTATTTGACAACGACCGTTTATGCTTCCTTAAGGGAGTTGTAGTTTGGGCGTAGCAACAGCAACACGAACACCATTAAATTCGACCAAAATTCAGTACAAAATTTCAAAATCGATAGGCAATAGAAACATAAAAATTCAAAAAAATTCTAGGCATTATCCAAGGTAAAACCCAATTAATGATGCGGAATCAAGAACATGAACTAAATTATTTCAGATTTTCACTAATTTAATCAAGAACCTTAGAATTTTAGCAAAAACCCAATGTTCACTGCACTAAATCGCAACAAAAAAAAAATAGCAAAATGGAGCTAAAAATGATCAAAACAAAGAGTAAACTTACCTGAGCACAAAAGGATGAGAGCTTTGACCTTGGGGAAGAAGATTGAAAAAAAAATGATTGAATTCGTTTATGGTTTGAAGAGGTCGGGAAGATGAAGGTTTGAGCAGAGAGGTAAGTAGAGAAAGTAGTTGGGATTATTTAAAAAGGGACTTTGATGTATTTTTGTAGACTTACATTAAGTTTTGAGAGTGGGTATCATTCTAAATTCTAAACTATAGAAGAGTGAATGTTTGAGGAGCTTAGGGTCAACTTTCCAAAATGACAACTAAGCTCCTCATAGTCTCACTTATTATTATTTGAGGATTTCTCTAGAATTACTTATATTTATTTAAAATTTACGTTAAAAAAAATACTGTGAATTATAATAATTAATTTTAAAATATTTAAAAGACATAATAAAAAAAATCGACTGATTCTAGCAATTCTATCGGTGCCGCATAAATTGGGACAATTATTTTAAAATGATATAAAAAGTGCTATAAATTACAATAATTAACAAGTTAAAATATTTAAAAGACATAAAATATTTGGTTGGCTCTCGAAATTCTATCATAGTTACATAAATTGGGACATAAGAAGTAACATATATTATTTGAAAAATACACAAAAAGTACTATAAATCACAATAATTGATAATATAAAAAATTTAATACGTGAGAACATAAAGTAGCTTGGGGTCGAAAAGCAAATTAACTGATTCGCTCTTCTATTTTTATTTAATTTCACATTTATATTATTGCATATAATTATTTGTATATATCATATTTATCTCTTTATTGTTGAAAATTGAGCTCAATTTCCTTTATTTGTATTTAATACTCTTTCCGTTTATCTAAAAATTAAAAAAAAAAAAATATATAAATCACAATAATTAACTTAAAATATTTTAAACAAGTAACATATATTGGACTTTGGGGCAAGTTTTAAAAAATGACAATTAAGCTCCTCAAAGTCTCACTTATTACTATTTGATGAGTTTCAAAAATAACAACTAAGCTCATCAAATTCCCTCTTATTGCTATTTGAGGATGTCTCCAGAATTACTTATATTTATTTAAAATTTACGTAAAAAAATGCTACAAATTACAATAATTAATTTTAAAATATTTAAAGGGCATACTTAAAAAATGATTGTGTCTCGAAATTCTATAGGTGTCGCATAAATTGGGATAATTATTTAAAAATGATATAAAAGGTATTATAAATCACAATAATTAACAGCTTAAAATATTTAAAAGACATATAAAAAATGGGAATGAGAGGAGCTTGGGTCAACTTTCAAAAATTACAAATAAGCTCCTCAAAGTCTCACTTATTATTATTTGAGGAGCTTAGGGTCAATCTGTGAAATGACCATTTTGCCCATCTACTTCCTCAGAATTACTTATATTTATTTGAAATTTACGTAAAAAAAACTATGAATCACAATAATAAATTTTAAAAATACTAAAAATGCATAATAAAAAAAAATGACTGATTCCCGAAATTCTATCGGTGCCGCATAAATTCGAACAATTATTTGAAAGTGGTATAAAAAGTGCTATAAATATTTAAAAGACATAAAATGTTCGGTTGGCTCTCAAAATTCTATAATAGTGACATAAATTGGGACATAAGAAGTAACATATATTATTCAAAAATTACGTAAAAAGTAATATAAATCACAATAATTAACAACATAAAATATTTAATACGTGAAAACATAAAGTAGCTTTGGGTGAAAAAATAAATTGACGAATCCGCCCTTCTATTTTTATTTTGTGGCTACATATAAAGTAGTAAATATTAGTGATCCAATTCATGCAATTTAACCAAAGAAATCGATAATTTTTCTCTTCATTATTAGTTACTCCTACTTTTTGATATTTGTGCCTTACAAGAAATCATAATACTAATTAACAACTTAAAATATTTAAAATCATATAAAATTTGATTGGCCGTCCAAATTTCATTTGTGTTGCATAAATTAGGACCAAGAAAACAACATATGTTAGGCCCGTGTTGGCACGGGCTCCCCGTATCTAGTATTCTCTATAGAGTGCCCCGTCAACAAGATACAACTCAACAATCATAATCAATCGTCTCTACATGTAAGTGTCCGCCTTAAGGAGCTGGTATGATCATGATATTTCTTTCTATATTAATACTTGTCATGTTTTACTTATCAAAACCTTTCATGTTTTACGTATCAAAACTTTCAAATATAGACAGTGCCCTAACGGTCAACAAGATACAACTCAACAATCTTAGTCAATCGTCTTTACGATTAAGTGTCCGCCTTAAGGAACTGGTATGAACTAATTTATAACATATTATCCTGCTCTTGAGGGAAGGAATAGCGCATTGTTACCGGTGGAGATCCGAAAAACACGTAATGCCTTTTTTTTTCTATTTTATTTTGTAATGTGTGTATCGTTTCTGTATATCCTCATCGTAATTTATCTCAATGATAGTTTTTGAATAATCCTGGTGCAAGCCTTGGTCTTTTACCATAATGGAGGATCCTGGTCAACTTTGATGAGAAATGTTGAGAATTTAGATTAATCGAGCTACAAAATACCATCTCTCTTGGAGAGACGTACGGGAGAATCCTGGTCAACTTTGATGAGAAATGTTGAGAATTTAGATTAATCGAGATACAAAATACCATATCTATTGGAGAGACGTACGCTTGCACAGAGGCGTATCCAGGATTTGGACTCTCCGGGTGCCAATTAAACTCATTGATAAATCAACTAGATTTTTCGTCTTTTCGATCTATATGACAATTGACAAATCAATCAACAAAAAAAGAACAGTAATAAGATGACAATTATGCATTACATATACTACAAATTCACACCCCACATTCGACTAAGATCATGAAGTGGAAAAAGCTTATACTTTCAATAATATTACTAATGTCATAAGTCATAACATCCATCATTCATTATAATTGTCCTCGACGACTTTTCATATTTTAAAAAGGTCAACGATGGTATCATTACTTACATTTACAAATGTATCATGCTCTATGTAACATACTAAACAATCATTTAAATATTGATCACCAATACTATTTCGCACTTCATTTTTTATGCGCTTCATGGACGAGAAAGCTCTCTCCACAGTTGCCATAGCAACAGGTAAAATCAGAGTCAACTTCACAAGTAAATAAACAAGTGAATAAGTCTCCACAAGATTTGCCTCAACCAATGCCTTTGCCAAATCACGAATTCCTTGCAAGTTGGAGAACTTGGAATTATCACCTCGCATATGAATTATGAAAGTATCGAGTTGGTAACTCAAATCTCGAAGCTTTCCATTATCAAACTCACTTGGATAACTCTTTGCTAAAGCCATGATTCTACCATTGTCAAAGTTAGAGAAAGAATTGATTGGATTCAAGCTACCCATCCCAAGAAGCAAATCACTACTCACTGCATCAAAACGATCATTAAGCTCTTGAAGTTGCACATCAATGATAGCGCAAAATATTTCAACACGTAAGTGGTGTGAATAACAAACACCCAAGCACTTACGCTTGGACTTTCCAGAAAAATAAGGCTCATTCAAATTGGGAATCAAGATATCATGTGAATCACAAAATAAAGAAACATCATCCAACAAAGATTCCCATCCATTTTCCCTCATATCTTGCAATCTTTTCTTTGAGGTGTTAAGAAACTCTACGGCATTAACAATATCTTAATCCTTTTTTTGCAAAATCTTGCTCAACTCATTTGATATTGCCAACACTTTCAACATCAAGTGAAGCATAAAAATAAACTTGAATGTTTTGACATCTATCACTTGAGGTGGAACCTTCAATTTCAATCACTTCAAGCACATGAACAATAGATGAGAAAATAACAATATAGTTATCTAATGTTTTGAAATGTGATCCCCAACGAGTATTGTAACACCCCGTACCTTCTCAACCCTACTTGACGACATTTAATAATGTTTAGGTAGGTGTCGAGACCTATAAGTATGTATTTGGTAATGTTAGTGATGAGAAAATTGAAATTTGGCCTCGTGCATGTGGTTAGCCCTTCATAAGAGGTGTTTTGTGATTTTTGTGGCGCATTTGTGGGGTTCAAAACGAGGCTAAGAGGACCTCTAAACAAAGGATATTAAGATTAGGAAGTAAGTTAAATAATAGGACTTGAAGTATCTAACCAAACTCGCGAAGAAAAGTCGAAAAACGAAATTTTTGAAAAATTTAAGTGAGGGGAACGTTAGGGACAGTGCCAGGCTTCTCTGGGCCAAAATTTTGTGCCCATAGTCAGCAAGCTGGCGCGCCCCAGGGCGTGCCAGGATGGAATTTTCAGTTTTTCGAAAGTTGGAAATTTTCTAAGTTCCAAGGGTTCCCGGGGATGTATCGAGCCGATTTTTGCCACGTTTCTTCTACAACCATGAGTATATACATTAAATGAATGAAATATTATATTGGTATGATAAAATGACTCGAGAACGAATTTGGCGTCAAAATAACGGTTTTACCCTTTTGGTCCAAATAGGCCATACGTGGCTAGAATCACTTGTTTTTGAGATTGAGGCTACGGATATGAATAGCGTGAGTGGGAATATTGTTGTAATGCTTATGAGATGAGTTACACACGAGGAATTATTGATTTTATTGGGTTAAGTGAATTAGGCCCAAAAAGGACCCAAAAATGAAAAGAACACATGGCCCAAAATGGGTCAAATGACCCATTCTTTCAAAGACCTTCGAGAAATAGCAATTAATGCTATAAATAATGGATAAGGATGAATTTAGGGCTTATATAAAGGGCCAAAATCAGATTTTTAACACACAAAAGTCTCATGCCAAGTCTAGAAATTTCCCAAAATCATTTCTCTCAACTCCAAACCCTAAGCTTTCTCTTGGAGCAAGATCATCCTATTCCAAGCCTTGGTAAGTATTTATTCTCATAGATTAATATATTATATGCATGAAAGAGTATGTAGATCATGTTGGTTGTGCTTGGAAATGTTGGACATGGTACTTGGTGTTTTTGTATGAGATTTGTGATCCATGAGGTTCAAGCTTGAAATATGACTTGTGACTTTGATGAAAGAGCATGGTATGGATAAAATATGAACATGTATGGTGTGATTTTGGTTATTAAACTTGTTATTTTTCTATAAGTGTAAATTGTGGGATTTTGGCCGATATGTGCTATGAGGTGTAATAAGGTAAGTTGATGGATTATTTGTGATGTGGTGTGGATAAGAAAGTGTAAAGGAGAAGTGTTGTGGTGAAATGTATTGAATATCATGTATTGGTAAATGTTGGGAATATTGTGGGATTTTTGGAATAATAATTTTATCAATGGTTTTGTCAAGGGGAAATGACATGTTTAAAGGCAAACATGTAACTCATTGACGTTATATGCATTTGTAAGGTAGTTGGTGGTTAATGTGAATTTCGTTATGTATTTGTGTTGTAGAGTGACACATAAAGAAGGAGCGGGACTATTGTATACGCATCTAAGATTGTATATTCGTATTGAGAATACAAGGTATGTAAGGTTACTCTGTCCGTATCTTTCTGCGGCAAATAGTATTCACATTGACATTACATTTGTACCATCCCGAAATGTGATAAGGTATCCTATATCCGGTTAGCAATGGCTATCATCACATATTTCTTACTCATTAATCAATTGGGAATTGTATGTCTCATATTCGTGGTCAATGTTCCAAAAGCCCAAAAAGGTTATGTTCCAACGTGCCAATAGTAGTTATACACATACCTCTTGTTCATTGACCTTTGTCTAATGGTTTCAATAATGTTATCTATTGTTAAGTCACATATTCCTCATTCATTAATCATGGTTGTTCATGAGTTGCATAATTATGAACATGCTTCAAAAGTCCCAATCATGTTGTGTTCTTGAGCCTCCAATAATGTTGTGGCTATGTATATATACGTTAATCTCTCATAATTGATTGTATCAATCTCTCATAAGAGGATGAATCAATTCCTCGCAAGTACATCTCTCAAAAGTAAGAAAGAAAGTAATGCATGTTTGTTGGTGGTTAATGATCAAGTATGGGTGGCAGCTTTGGGGGCAAAATGCCTAGCTCAAGCCGATCCCGAGATTGTTGGATCGGGGGAAGTCCTAGAGGCATAAGCCTAGCTCGGACCGATCCTGATAGGGGGAATCTCTAGGGGTAATAACCTAGCTCGAGCCGAACCTGATATGTTGGTATGGATGGCAGCTCTAGAGGCATAAGCCTAGCTCGAGTCGATCCCAATATATATTTATTTATGGGTGGCAGCTCTAGAGGCAAAGTCCTAGCTCGAGCCGATCCCAACATAACGTTATGTTATGTTAAGACCCACTGATCAGTTGGGGCCCGGGTACGATATGATATGAGCGATGAGGGATAAACCATAAAGAGAAGAACTTAATTTATGTAAGTTACATGGTTCCACATATGCAAATCGAAGGACTATTCATATTGATTATCCTATTACATTTTGATTCTATTGATGTATTTATGACAGCTTCATATGGCCTTACATACTCAGTACATTCTCCATACTGACCCCTCTTGGGGGATTTACCTTACTTGCTGCAGGCGCAGGTACTAGTAGACCTCCACCGTAGAATACAGGCCTTTTGCCGACTTTTGGTGAGCTCCAGTTGGTTCGGGGCTTTCTGAGTTGCTATGTACATGTATTTTGGTATTGTATATGAGTATAGAGCGGGGTGTTGTCCCGACTCTAGGTTTTTCATAGCTATGTATCTGTAGAGGCTTTGTAGACTTATGTGGGAACAGAATGTAAGATATGTATGCTCATTTTGGTTTGATGGTCCTAACGGCCAAGTCTCTTATATACATAATGTTTCATGATTTTTGCACTTCGCATCTTATGTCTTTACGAGTTGGTGATGATTCTTACGGTATGCATACGATTGGGCATGAGTAAAGATTGGTTCTCTCGGGCCTTATCGGCTCCGGGTGCCAGTTCGGCCCGAATGGGATTTCGGGTCGTGACAAGTATCACCTGGTCTTTGAAGCCCAAGTTCTTGATGTAATCCTTTCCCCGTATGAACTTCAGCAGACTCAAGTAATTGCTTCAACTTTTCATCTTGGTGATGACGAAGTAAATCTCTACGCTTAAAAGATCCTCCAAGAACATTCAACACATTAGTAACATGATCAAAAAAGTCCTCAACTTTCAAATGTTTTTTAGCAATAGCTACAAGTGTTAGTTGCAATTGATGTGCAAAACAATGAATATAATATGCCGATGGACTATCTTTCATAATCAAAGTTTTGAGACCATTTATCTCTCCCTTCATATTACTAGATCCATCATAATCTTGTCCACGTATTTTGGATGGACTTAGTGAGTGATCAGAAAGCAAAAAATAAATTTCTTTCTTCAATGAGCATGCCGATGTATCACTAACATGGACAAGACCGATAAATCGTTCTACTACTTCACCATTCTTATCAATATACCTCAAAACAAGAGCCATTTGTTCTTTATGTGAGATGTCTTTGGATTCATCAACTAATAGACCAAAGTAATCTCCATTCAAGTCCCCAATTATAGCTTTCAATGTTTCTTTTGCACAAGCATTGACAATATCCTTTTGGATCATAGGACAAGTCAAAGTATCATTTTGTGGAGCATTTTCTAATATCACTTTCCCCACATCCGGATGCTTGTCCCCATGCTACCCCAAAAATCCTAAAAAATAACCTTGATTAGTTGAAGATTCACTTTCGTCATGACCTCGAAAAGGCAATCCATGATGCAAAAGAAGTCTTGCCACATCAATTGAAGCTTCCAAACGCATTCGGTACTCACTTTTTAACTTTTGAGAATGCTTGTCGATAATCGGTATTCTTTCCCCTGGATCGGATTTAAGTGCACCCAAATCGAGCTCAGTTACTAGATAACGATTGACACCCGTACTAGAACTTGATTGAGCAAACATGTTGAGAAATTTATACATCTCAATTCACAAAATTAGAATAATTTCCTACAAAATAAAAGTTCAAATTCAATAGGGAAACTCAGAACTAATTCAAGTTAAAATGTTCATATTGACAACAATATTGGAATGGAGAACTAATTTAACCTCAAATATCTATTAACTTACAAGAGGGTTGTGGGTTGATGTTGAATTGTTGATTGTAAAGAAAGCAGCAGAGCGGAGCGGTGCAGTGCGGGCTGGCGGTTGGCGGCTGCCGACGGGCGACGACCGACGGGTGACGTTGTGAGGAGTGAGGCCGATGGAGTTGCAGATTTGCAGTGATTTTTGCCTTTGGGAGAAGAAAGAGAAAGGTCGGGGTTTGTCCTTGGGAGAAGAAGGGTTGGGGTTTGAGTTTTTTTTTAAAATTTGATGAGACAATAAAGAGAGAAAAAGAACAAAATAAAATATTTTATATATTTTATATATTCGACCCTTTGCCACTGGCACCACAGACACTTTGATTCTGTGGGTGGCACATTTATTATTTATAGATATATTCTGTATATATATATAGCTATATATATAGAATTCCCTCAAGGCCCTTAGTAAATCCGCCTCTGCGCTTGCACGTAGAGAGGATTGATTAAGATTGTTGAGTTGTACCTTATTGACAGTCGGAGTACTGTATATGTGAAAGTTGTTGATAAATAAAGCATAACAAATTACGGAAAAATAAAGAAATATCATGTTCATACCATCACGGTAATCAGTCATAGCAGCTATCCGTTACGCGACTATAACATGATTATTTTTTCAACTGTATGTTTCAATCTATGTTGCTCGAACTCTTCAAAAATGTCATCGGGTGCGTGTCGAATCCTTCAAAAGTATTACATTTTTAGAGGATCCAACACAGGTGTGGCAACATTTTTGGAGAGATCTTCATTGTTGGCAAGATCTTCCTATAAGAAGGTTTCATCCCACACAACATAATTTCGGGTTAATTTTGATGAAAGAAGGAATAGCTGGGATTTTATTGATAAATAAAAATTCAACTAGTACTACTCCTCCTCATTGTGCAACTATACGAAGCGAAAAAACAACAAAAAACAGTTCGAATTCGAAGAAATTTTTTGAGAATTTATTCATTTTGTTTAGGAAGTATATAGACATGGATGTTATACCTTACGTGGTGATCGCGAGTAATGAGGTCTATAAAAGATGATTTTCGAGCTTACTTGTTGCTTGAGGCACAAAGATGGAAGATAAAATCAATCGAGAGTAACAAATCACGTATTTTAATGATGAATAAGACCAATGTGAAGGATATTTTGAGCAACAAATTAGTGATGAGCATACTCAACGACGCTAAAAGTGCAACGCAAATGAAAGTGTTAGAGGAATTTATGAATATGGTGTTAACAAAATGTGATAGGGCATGTTATGGTACAAAAAGTGTTGACTATGCGCATGAGTTAATGGCAATTGAGGCACTTTTAATTACCGAAGAAGTATTGGAAAATAAGGATATTAAACTTAGGAAAAAATATTTGGGGTTGAAAAAATCAGTTAATGAAGCTGGTGAGAAAGTTGTACAATTTAATGATGTTGAAGGACATAAACTTGCTCAGATGACGGGTGTTGCTGCAATTTTGAGGTTTCCTATACCTAATCTTTGATGATTTGGTTTTGTGATGTTTATCAATAAGGATCTACGCCCTGAAGTGCTTTAGACTTGCGTTATTGTTTGATCACTATCAAAGTGAATTGCAATGGCAAAGCCACAAATTTCCTTTCTTGAAAAGTTGTCCGTGCTATGCACAACTCAAATGTTGTAGTTAGTACGTTAACGTTAGCTTTAGCGTCGAAAGAATACGATAGCTTTAGCATCAGATGAATACAATAGCGTTTTCATCGTTCTGAATAGCAACAACACTATTCTTTCTTGGAATCACACTGGGTATGTTGTTGTCATCATTGAGCAAATGAACACATGAACATATGATAAGATGTTTTATTAGACATTGTAAGTTGGAGTGTTCAACTAAGACAAGCTGATATTTCTGGATATTGTACATTATTTTAAAGTTGGATTGTGTACTTTAAAATTACTTACTTATATCAAGTCTTAATAACATAAGGTTCAAATCACTTCACCATTTTCTTTTTTCTTCCCCCCTTATCAGGGGTGGATCTAGAGTATAGCGAGGGAGTTCACCTGAACATCTCGACAAAAAATTACATTGTATATACAAGGTACTTTTTAAATTATTATGTGTATATATAGATTTTGAACCTCATATAAATGAAGCTAAAATAAACCGAGTGAAACCAAAGGAAAAAATAAAAACAAGACACATGTAAAGAAATAAAACATTTTATTGAAGTCTCAGCCGTAGAAAAACTGGTGAACAGATTCTCTCACAACAACGAATTCCTATAAATCCTATGAAAAATAAAGAACAATGAGATCAAAATCCCATTTCTCCCTCTCTCACTATACTACAATAACAATTACAATCTTAATATTGTAAACAAATACTTTCCTTTGCATGAACTAATTCCCAAGGAAAGTGACAGAATATATAGTATACATATTATATTATATAGTATATAAATTAGAAAGAAGCAGGGGCAATATCAGGAGCACCAACAACAATATCCTCAGAAGCAATGGGGGCAAGGGCATCACTAGCAGCTCCACTGCTCAATAGCTCTATCATGGCACGGTGTGGGCTGGTTCTCTGCTTGTGGCATAAATCTGGCAAATACACTCCTGCAAATTTCAACCATAAAAAAAATAGTTAAAAAGAAAAGTTGCAAATATGAGTTTCTACTTTGTCTATCTCGAAAAGAATGTCACATTTTTTATAATTGGAAACAATTTAACTTTAAAATTCTCCTTTTACGCTTAATGAAATAATATATAGTCGCACAAATGGTCAAGGAATGTTTTAGACTACAAATATCAAAAATCTTTTTTCTTAAATTTTCTGTCAAGTCAAATGGTGTTACGTAAATTGGGATGGAAGGAGAAGTACTTTTCTATAAAAGAATATTCTTTGATTCAACTTTAAGAATTTGATTTCTCAAGAAAAGCATCATTCTTTGAACTCCTTCGCAAACAATTGAAAGGGGAAGGATTCAAGAAAAGAATATAATTGTGCGTAGTTGATGTTTTTGTCTGAAGATGATACAGAGGGAAGATAAAGAATTTCAAAAAATGCAAACAACTATTCCCTCCATCCCAAATTATGTGACCATGTTTGATTGGACATGAAATTTAAGAAAGAACAAAGACTTTAGAAATTTGTGGTATAAAACAAGCATAGACATTTTAAATAAGAAAGTATGACATTCTTTTGTGAAAAACTAAGAAGAAAATTATGTCACATTAATTGAGGCACAAGAATACTTGTCAATTGTCCACATTTATTCAAGATTTTTTCGTTCTTTCCCTATGGTAAAAAAGATCATATTAATACCATCCATGCATGGAGCATGTTAAAGATATAATTAATCAAACAAAAATATGTTTTTCTCTTTAACGATTTTAACTTTTTAGATAAGATATTCACATAATTCAACAATAACACGAACATAATTGACAACGGGATCATATTATGTTACCTTCTCCAGCAGCCAAATTGAAGTAAAGATCAACAATGTTGGGACAATTCTGATAACAAGCAGGAGAACAAAGTTTTGCAGTAAATAGAGGTTCAAGCAAAGCATCAGAAGAAATCCCAACAGAGTTTCTGTCAACACCACATGCATTAACACATTCATCTGTCTCAATATACTCTCTTATGTTTCCAACAATAACCTCTGATGTCTTGCATTGATACTCCATTTTCCCATTTTCATTTGCTGAGTTCTCTAATAAACATCTCTTGCCGGATGATGCGATTGAGAAAGAACAAACATTTGTTGGCAAGTTTTCACATGTGATTTCCCCTAAAATGAGAGGAAAAAAAAAAAGGAATGAATATTGACTAGTATACATATTGTATATTAGGGGTGATAAAATTAGGAAATAAAGTTTTTAAAAAATTATTAGGTAATTAATCAAATCATAGGTAAATAGACAAAGAAATTAAACTTGGTAATAGTTGAATGGATTAGATTATAACCCATTGTTTAACCCATTTTGGGACAACTCATTTCAGTTCAAGTAACCTTAGCTTTTAATGGGTTACATGGCTCGCCTATTTATTTACTCATTTCATTTTTACCCGCTCAAATTCAGCCCAACTCGCTTATTTGACATCTCTGCATAATATACATACCAATTAAAGGGAAATCGCGTACAACAGTTAGAGTTGTTGTATTTTGACCAGGTCATGAGTATATATCTTGGAAATAGCTTTTCCAAAAAAAAAAAATGTAGGATTACACCACGTAAAATAGATTCAATGTTATTTGAATGTTCTCAAGGTCATGTTCATAACGGGAGTTTTGTGCATCGAAATGTCCCTTTTAATTACATGCATGATATATATGATCAAAATTACGAAAAAATTCAATATACGAAAGTCAGGTGAATGAAACGAATAAACTTGAAAGTAAACATACCTAATGCGCCTTGTAGGAAAAGGGTGCAAGCAAAGAAAAGAATCATGGAAGAGTGCTTCATGGATGAGGCCATTTTTCTTCTTTCTTTTTGTTCTTTTGGTTGTTGAGAACGTGTTTTGTCCTGGTGATTTTTGTAAAACTTTATGTTATAATTGAGAAATGTTGGAAGAAGAAATGAAGTTTAGGAATTGTGTTTGAAATATGAGAGGGTGTTTCTTGAATATATATAGGGAGGATGTGACAATGAGAAACCAAAGATGACAAGCGGTCACACGTTTACTTGATTTGTTTGGTGGTCCCTTTTTTTATTTTTGGGTGGGTGCGTATTTGTTTTTGTTTTTTACTTATGAATTTTGAACATTCAAATTCAAGGGCGGAGCTAAGCGTAGGAAAGAGGGTATACTATACTTTTTAAAGTTTTTTTAATGCAGAATTCTGATTTCGCCACAAATTATATATTAGGGTGAAACAAAATCAAACCACAAATCACCCCAAATCGAGTTAAATCGGAAAAAAAGAAAAAACTCTACTAGTGATTTGATTTGGTATAAAAAAATAGCTCCGACTATAATTAATTTGATTTGATTTTAACTAAAAAAAAAAAAAAATCAAACCGAACCAAATCAGTCCATATACACCTTATTATATGGTATGCAATATGGAAGGGATGGTTGATGGAAAACTTAATGGAGCCCACGCGTTTGCTTAACTAATTTAAATTTTTTTTTCCATTTTAAGTAAATAATTTCTTTGATTCTCTTGTTGTGTAAGTTTACTTGTGCCTTGTGGTTGACGACTAAAAGAACACGTCTTTTTGATGTCTGCCTTGTTGAAGATTTCAAACTCTTTAGATGTTTCTACGAAAATCATGAATGGCTGATTTCTCATTCAGTCTATTCTTTAACCCATAAAAGAAAAGGACTTGTTGTATGTTCAGTTTGTTATTTGTCTGTTACTCTAAGATTTCACCTTTTAATCGGTTAAAATTATGAGCTGGTCAAAGTCGCTTATACAGGGTGAGCAAAAAGTTTCATACAGGATTGATCGAATTCAGTAGTTTTTACTTATAAACAGTAAATTTGTGTTAAGAAATTAATTAAATATCACATATAAAGTTTAAAAACAACTTATTAACACTTGAAGTCGTTAGTCTAAACTCTAAAATCTAGAATTCATAAAGTTAAAATATTGATTCCGCCTCTGTATTTATAAGTACTTTTTAGATAATTCATGTTTTAGGTAACATCAAAATTACTTATAATCGAAAACCGTGTAAAAGTCATAAGTTGAATATCTCAAACTTATGACTTTACAATTTATAATAGTATTATCTCCCTGTTCTATTATTGATACTTGTCCTTTTTCTAAAAAAAATCTTTCAAAAATATATATATTTCAGTCATTTTAACATGAAAAATATTTATCAGCATTTGTTTTACCAAACACACCGATAATATATTCTCAATATATTAAAACACACAACTATATAAAGTAAAATATTTTTCAGACACTTGGATGTTTATGTGCTAACGTAAAGGGACTCATGTATATCAAAAAAAGGAAGCTTAAAGTTGGACGAGGGTTGCATTGGCATTTGGCAGAGGAATAAAAGTCTTTACTTGCAAATAACGTTCCATTCACAAATAGGCAGCTTAATTAATTGACCTTTTAATTGTCACATCACATCATTACCCGTGGAATTTTAGAATTATGAAGCCACAAATACTGGACGTACGTGGAAAAAAATGGCATAATGTGTAGTGGACCATGTGCGGTAAACGGTAGGACACTTGCAATTTTCTGTTAAATTTCACATTTTGGCCAAACGTTCAGAAGGTTCTATTTAGTCTTGGCACATTTTGCTTTACTAACAAACATGATACGCAACTTTCTAATTGCTGCTGACTTTTTTTTTTTTTTTGCCAGAAATCCAGCTGACAGTTAGGTTTGGCTCGCTAACACATTCTTTTTAAAAGAATGGGGTAGGGGAGAGAAAACGGGAGAGGGAATTACAAGGTGGGAGATCTAATCCCATCAACAAGGTGAAAATTCATGTAATCAATCCATCGAGCTACTAAGATTTCCTCCTAGTACATTGCTTGGTTATATTCTCCCAATCTTTTCATACTGCATTATTGTGCACTACATTCAATTATGGATACTATATTTTATTTGTGAATACACATGTTTTGTTTTGTAATACACATTGGGCTTTTGTCATATTTTATTTTGTGAATACACATAGTTTTGTTTTGTGATACACCTTGTGCTTTTGCCAAGAGCGGAGGTAGAAAGTAACTCTGATTTTACCAAAAAAAAGAAAAAGGAAAGGAAAGAATGCTCGGATATGGATTTGACCGAACGCAATAGCTTTTGTTCAAATAATGTATTTATGTTACGATATTTATTGAATATGTACAACATGTACACGTATTAACCAAATCAAGAAAATGCATGCAAGTCATCTAATCAGATAAGAGAAAAGGGCAACCTGATGTATGAAGCTTTCGCTATGTGCAAGGTTTGAGAAAGGGCCGAACCACAAAGGAGTACAGTGCACAGCCTTCCTCTGAATTTTGCATTTTTGTAACAGGTTATTTCCATTGCTCGAACACATAATCTCTTAATTACATGACAACAACTTTAATAATTACGCCAAGTCTCTCTCTTTCGTGTCATCTTTTCAGATGTTACTTGTAAAATCTTGTGGCTTTTTTCTACAATTGAAGAAAGCGGATAGCCCAGCCCACTCATTTCCCTAAGCCTGATCATGAACCAATAAAACATGCTTTTTTTATTTCTTTTTTCTTTCCTGTCAATTAAGAGGATGAATTGGAGTAAATTGCCTGTGTAATATTGGAAACTATTTTAAGTCACTTTTGTGTTTTAATAGCAATAAAATCACTCAAATTTGGTGAGTTAGCCTACAAAATCACTTTAGCAGGAAAATTTGGGCCAAATTTCCGTATAGCTTGAAAAAGCACATTTAAACTGGAAACTGTTCTATGAAAACCATAAATCATGTTGTACGTTACGGTGATTTGGCTTAACTTTCCAGTGAGAAACATATTTTTTTTTCTGGCTAAAATGATTTTGTAGGATAAATTTCCAACCTTAGAGTGCTTTATTGTTGTTATGAATAAACAAAAGTGTGACTAGTATAGGTAATTTTCACGTCATCCAATTTGCACATTTAAACAGTTCATATTATGGGCTAACTGATTTCATGTTACTGGGCTTTACAATGTGAAAAACGACAAGCCCAAAACAATAGCTTCGAGCCCTGCAGACGACCTGCGAAATTGCAAAGCTTAACCAGAAATGAACGAGGAAGTTCCAAGAAGTAGGAAAACAAGTTTTAATTATTGAGTAGAGGTGACAATTTTGTCATTGGTGTTAATGACTCTAAGCAACTATCGAAGTTGTTGTAGCAACTTCGACTGTTGCTGCAGCAACTTCCTAATCACTAATTAAAAAAAAATTGACTTGGGTTGATCAAACTTGTCACCAATTTTAATTTCAAAACTTATTTGTCACGGGTGAAAATCATTTACCCTCCCCAACTTTGGTTTAAAAATCAAACTCCCCCCTCAACTTTGAACAATAGTCATTCTCCCCCCTTTATCCTATTTATCTTTTTTAAATGCCTACTTTACCCTTACTCTATTACTAATATTTATTTTTCTTTACTTCTTTAAAATCATGATTTTTATTTTTATTTTTTAATGTATATAGTAAATTTTGTTTAGATAAAATAAATATTACTTTTAGACAAAAAAAAGTGAAAAACATTAATTTAGCATATAAGCTAATGACGTTCTAAATAAAATAAATGAGCATAATAATAACAACAACAACAACATACCCAGTGTATTCCCACACAGTGGGGTCTAGGGAGGGAAGAGTGTATGCAGTCTGTACCACTACCTCCGAGGTGAGATAGAGAAGTTGCTTCCGATAGACTCTCGGCTCAAGACAAAATACAGTCCAGAAATAGATGTAAAAAAGGATAAAAGATAATAAGGAGCAACACAATAATATATAGTAACAAATCAATACTACCACAAGATAATACTACAAGTGATCTACCTGAAACAACATATATCAATAAGAATCCAAGAACAAAAAATTACAAGCATAGCACTACAAGTACTAATAAGGACAACACTCATATCTACTTGCATGAACTCACTCCAACCTCCTAACGTTCTATCCTAATTCGTGTTTGTCACACCTTCCTGATAATCAAATGACATACAATAATAACTTTATAAATATATTTTGATGCATGCAATATAAAAATAAGTAATGAAAATGGAGATATATTTTATAACAAGTTAATTCCTAAAATTTACTTATATTGTAAGTAAATTTTAATTTATAATTTAGAGCATCTCATTAATGTCAATCAAAATTCATTCATCTATATAAAAAATAGAAAATATAGTACAAATAAAACTTAAATATACACACACATACTTATATAATACTTAATGCATGTAATAAAATAACATTCATAAAAATACTTTAGCTTTTGTGACAAATTTATAAAAGGATTATTCTACTTACAACATTAATGAATTTAAATAAAATAAACAAATAATATATAATAATATTATAAAAATATAATATATAGATGGAGATTACAAATGTCAAGGGTAATATAGATATTGTATAGGAAAAGGGGGGGAGAATGTCTATTATTTATAGTTGAGGGGGGAGTTTGATTTTTAAAGTAAAGTTGGGGGTTATAAACGATTTTCACCCATTTGTCACCCTACACTCAATTTTCTCCAAAACACTTTACCTTGCGCCTACCTCGACTATTTCAGCTATCTCCCACAAGTGCAGCCGCGCAAGTACCATGTAATTCTTTGCCACCAAAAATTGTAGATGGCAAGAATTACTAGTACTTTTTCTCTCTGCTAGAATTGGTACGTAAGACTTCATAGTTCTCCTTTTGCTTCATTGATCGCCACCACAACCCTTAAGGGCATGTTTTCCTTTCAAGTATCAGTAGTATAATAGCTTTTTCGTTCCTGAACCCTTTCCTTCTTTTTTTTGGTTTTTGACCAGTGTTCGTTACCCACTCGGGGCCCAACTAATCCAGATTCTCAGCGGCAAGTCACACTTTAGATAGCTCCCTACCAAAGACGACAGCATACCCAGGCATCTTTTGTCTCTACGCTGCCCAAATGCCCAGGCAATAAAAATCCATTCCCAGTGACAATATGATATCTCTGGAGAAAATGCTTTAGCATCAAGTGAGCACAGAGGATTCATATATATTTTTTCTTGTTATATATTTTCTCTACAGGTGATTTTGTGTAGGTTGTTAATGTGCTACAGTGGTTGGATTTCTGCTACCTAAGTGGTACCCTAACAATCTCCACCAGCCGACGCATTCCACCCATAATTAGTTCTCAGCCCCATCCCTATTCCCCTCTTCATTTCCAAGTCATCATATTGAAAGAGATGGTTGGGAATGAAACGGATTTAGTAAGAGGACGAGGACTAGAAGGAAACGTGTGGACACAGAATGCACAACTTTAGTAAGCAGCAAAATGTGTTCGGAGTAGGCCCAATTAATAATTAAACCCTTGATCATCATATTTCTCCTCCATAGTAGAGATTAAGATGGCAAAAACTGAAACTTGTCTCAGCTTACTGAGCCCCCTAAACAGCAACATGGCTTTTGGCTATGGAGAACTTTGGACAATCCTCAACGCGTTTGAGACATTCTTACAAGTGCAATATCATCATCTCTGACACGAGTAATCCAGATATATATATTAAGATTCAACTTAAACACCAAAACAGAAGCAGCAGAACATCACCAATAGAAACACAGAATTACCAGCAGCTTAATAATGGAAAGAAACAAGTAATAACAAACAGACAAGCAACATATTATCACAGCATTGAAAATAGTCTTCCATAGCAAATTGAAATATTACAAGACATAAAAGCTAGAAGTTTGAACTGCACTATTACATCTCAAAGCCAAAATGAACATCAACTGGAAGTTGTGGCTTGGCATCATCATCCATAGTTCAAAGTTCCATTAACACTTCAATTTAATCCTCTTGAGCTTCCTCTTCATCCTCATAATACTCTCCCTCCTCATCAGCAGTGGCATCTTGGTACTGCTGGTACTCTGAAACAAGATCGTTCATGTTACTTTCAGCCTCAGTAAACTCCATCTCGTCCATTCCCTCACCGGTGTACCAATGCAAGAAAGCCTTTCTCCTGAACATAGCAGTGAACTGTTCGCTCACACGCCTAAACATCTCCTGAATTGATGTTGAGTTACCAATGAATGTGGATGCCATCTTAAGTCCGGTCGGTGGGATATCACAAACAGTTGATTTCACATTGTTAGGGATCCACTCAACAAAGTAGGAAGAGTTCTTGTTCTGCACATTGAGCATTTGCTCATCGACCTCTTTTGTGCTCATCTTGCCCCTGAACATAGCTGATGCAGTCAAGTATCTGCCATGGCGAGGGTCAGCTGCGCACATCATGTTCTTGGCATCCCACATTTGCTGCGTAAGCTCCGGAACAGTCAAAGCTCTGTATTGCTGTGAACCACGGGATGTCAAAGGCGCAAATCCAACCATAAAGAAGTGGAGCCTTGGGAATGGTATCAAATTCACAGCCAGCTTACGGAGATCAGAGTTCAACTGACCAGGGAAACGCAAACAACAGGTTACACCAGACATTGTTGCTGATATCAAATGATTCAGATCTCCAACTGTTACAACATTAAACAATAAAAAAGTTGTGAATATACGAGCAGACACGAGCAAAAAAAGAGAAAAACGGGATGCATAAAGATCTTACAGCTCGGGGTGGTAAGCTTCAACGTTCTAAAGCAAATGTCATACAAAGCCTCATTGTCAAGAACCATACATTCATCAGCATTTTCAACCAATTGATGAACTGACAAAGTAGCATTGTAAGGTTCAACGACAGTATCGGAAACCTTAGGAGAAGGAAAAACCGAAAACGTAAGCATCATTCTGTCCGGGTATTCCTCTCTGATTTTCGAAATCAAAAGAGTACCCATACCAGACCCCGTTCCTCCACCCAACGAATGACAAACTTGAAATCCTGAAAACAAAAAAAATAAAACACAGCGTAAAAACATTTCACAAAAACCCGAAAAACCATCAGATCCCGGTACAACAGAGACAAATGATTGTTACAAACCTTGTAAGCAATCACAATTTTCAGCCTCCTTACGAACAACATCAAGTACAGCATCAATCAATTCAGCGCCCTCAGTGTAATGTCCTTTAGCCCAGTTATTCCCTGCACCAGATTGTCCGAAAACAAAGTTATCAGGACGGAAGATCTGTCCATAAGGACCAGATCTAATACTGTCCATAGTCCCGGGCTCCAAATCCATAAGTACCGCCCTCGGAACGAACCTTCCACACGTTGCCTCATTGTAATAAACATTGATTCTCTCAAGCTGAAGATCAGAATCTCCGTCATATCTCCCCGTAGAATCAATTCCGTGCTCAGCACACACAACTTCCCAGAACTTGGCACCAATTTGGTTACCGCATTGTCCACCCTGAATGTGAAGGATTTCACGCATTTTCTTATCAGGAAAATCAAAAGTGATATGGATTAGATAACGGAGGAACGGAGAGAATGGTAAAACTGAAATGTGAAAGAAATGAATGAGATTTTTTGTGTGTGTGTAGGGACAGAAAAGAGGGGTTGATTTTTATAGTGAAATTTGAATTTTATTTTAGGGTTTGAGAGATATGTGGGGTGGGGTGGGGTGGGGTGGCCGCGGGGAGCCGGGGTTCCGTGTAACGGTTACTGAATCAACGGTTAGATTTAATTTGAATAATCGGAGTTTGTGGAAATGAGTTTGAAATTTGAAATTTGTGCGGTACAGCTGGATTAGACAAGGACTTTTGGTAAAGGTCCTTTTAGTTTAATAAAGTACGATTTAACCCTTTTATATGCATCTATGGCTAGATTAGCTCCAAATACAAGAGTTTGGTGGCACTTAAGTCCTAATGTTTGTATCATCATGTAAAAAAATGTGATATGTAACTTATATCAAATAAACTAAAAATAAACTAATACTAAAAATAAACTAAAACTTATATCAAATATCATACCAAATACCATAATATCGAAATAGCGATCCAACAATGGACTAGTAGAAAGAGTTCAAGCCCCTGATTGAAATATTCAAAATGTAAGGAGCTTTTCCGTTTCTGAAAATTCAAGTTTAAATATTTTTCTTACAAAGATACCTTTTTCATAGCCTTGTATATTCAAACTAGATCGCACTTTCAGCAAATTCCAAAACGTCAAATAAATGACACATGAAAAGGGTAACATTTTTCATTAAAATAGTTTAAATTTCAAAACTCAAAGTACAAGCTCTAAAAACGATTGAACAGTATATTGAGTTTCCCATTGAATAGTTTTAAAACTTATTCACTAAGAGATCGTTTGATAGGATTTATAAGAATAATGCAAAATATGATGTATTAGTAATGATTGTGTTAGTTATACTTGCATTAGTTATACTTGCATTTTTCTTATGCAGTATTTGGTTTGGTGTATTAAAAATAACATGAATTTCATAATTTCAAAAAAAAAAAAATTGTTCCCAAAAATATCCTCCATAAATATGGTGGGAAGGATGTAGAAAAGATTTTGAGGGATAATTGTGTCTTTAACCATGTTAATGCATGCATTAGATCCATTGCATTACTAATACCATGAATATTGAGGTATTAGTAATGCGGTATTAGTAATGCATCCCCCAATACATAATAGAGTGTATAATTAATGTAAGCATTGGTTATGCATAGCCTAAGAAAATGTACCAAACAAGGTACTAGTTGTACACAAGACTAATGCATGCATTATTTTTATTAATACACTCTACCAAACGACCCCTTATGTATTAGAAAATATAATGCTTGCATTAGCTTTGTGTATTACTAATACCTTGTTTGCTACACTTTTTCATCATATGTATTACCAATGCTTGCATTAGTTTTACATTCTATTTGGTATTAAAGAGTGTATTACTAATGCATGAAAATCCATGGTACTAGTAATACAATGGATTCTAATGCATGCATTATTATGGTTAAAGTCATAATTGTCCCTCAAAAAAATCTTTTCCACATCCTTTCTACCATATTTATGGTAGATATTTTTGTAAAAAAATAATTTTTTTTAGCAATTATGCAATTCGTGTTACTTTTAATACACCAAACCAAATACTGCACAAGAAAATTGCAAGCATAACTAATGCTAAGTATTACTAATACATAATATTTTGCACTATTCTTATACACCCTACCAAACGACTCCTAAAGTTAGTTGCATAAGACGTTCTAATGCATGCCTCTGTGTGTAAAATTGAGATGAAGTTGGTGGAGTTTTGGATCACAATAGTGTTGAATGAGGGACAATTCCAACAAATAGGTTTGTTAGATTTTTCAGGACCAAAATGGTGAAAATGCATGGTCAGTGGAGCACCTTCAGTGTGCAATTTTCACGTTTAAAAATAGATGGACCGTTAAATATATTTACACTGAAGGTCCTCAAATAGTCATGAGTCTTTAGTGAATTTTTTACATTTTGTAGAAAGGCTCATTTCTTTAAATGCACCTTCAATGTTAATTTTATTATCCAAGAATCTGAAAAGACTGTCATTTTCTGAATTAATGGAACAATAAAAGACAATTTTTTCACACTCTAAAGGCTCATGCAGAACAATGCACCTTCAAGCAAATTACAAAGACGCTCATATGTAGAGAGTCTTCTCCACAAATGGTTCTTTATCTTCATTATCTCAACTTTACTAAAAACTACTAGTTCCTGCACCATCTCTAAAATCATAATGATGATAATTATCAACATCAAAATTTAAACCAAAATCAGTACATCCATGGCCATAACAACTGGATGGAATATTAATTTGTGGTGTTATACTCTGTGACAAAAAGCTCGTAAAGCTTTGAAATTCTGAAAAATTACTTGTCATATTTGTAGATGGTTCATAAAATCGGAAGGGGCGTCATTAAGATTCAAAGAGGGCGCAACAAAATTCAAAGAGGGAAAATTTAAATTATGCATGTGTAGGTTCAACAACATCCAAATTTTCTGTTTTAATATACATCTGCAACAAATCAAGATTCATCATATAACGCACCTTATTAGGTGCCACCACAAAATCTTGCAAAGACTCATTATCAAATATGGAAATTTCAGAATAACGAGCATTACCCTGAACAGTTGAAAATGGCCATCTACCTGAAATAACAAGACTTAACTCATTTGGATTGGTTTTCATTGTAATATGCAAGTTTCTAACTAGCTAATCATACTCAACATTTAATGAAAGTTTAACAACTGCACGAGCACACAACTATATCTAACTGTATCAAATTCATATATGACATCGCTGCTCCAATACAATGCAACTCTAACATGACGCTCATTTGACATTTTTAGACCTGTAAAAATAACTTTAATTATCAATAAATTATTTACTCAATAGGAGAGCAATATACTAAGAAAAAATCACTAACCTTTTTTTCTCCAATTCAGATTGAAGGATACATCAACTGTAAAGTATAATATTTTTTGTGAATTTAATAATATATATGGCAAAATGTAGAGCATGTCCATATATAGAGAGGAACAGAAAAATAATGTTGAAGGTATACAAGAACCATTTGTGGAGAAGACTCTCTACCTAAAAAGTCTTCATAATTTGTTTGAAGGTGCATTGTTTTGCATGAGCCTTTAGGATGTGAAAAAGTTGTCTCCTATTATCCCAACAGTTCAGAAAATGACAACTTTTTCAGATTCTTGGATGGTAAAATTAATATTGAAGTTGCATTAAAAGTAATGAGTCTTTCTTCAAAATGTAAAAAATTCACTGAAGGCTCATGACTATTAGAGCACCTTCAGTGTAAATATATTTAACAGTCCGTCTATTTTTAAACGTGAAAATTGCCCACTGAAGGTGTTGTTTATCGGGTTTAGTAAAATCTGTATTTTTCAACAATAACTTTAATCACTTGTTCAAAATAAAATAAGAACAATCACATGAAGTTGCAACTCTGTATTCACAACTTTGAACTTTAATAAGTTCAACCCAACTCATGAACTACAACAAAATGAAGTTCAAACTATTTTCTGAAAAATAGCAAAACTAAACTTATAGAAAGAGATGGAAATTAGAAGATTTAAGTCCACCGAATTCACGGTGTGTCCTCAAGGAAATTATTCCCCTCAAGTACCCGAGGTTATGAAATATATCCTCCCACAATAAAATGAATCACTTCGACAGAATGGCGGTATCACAAATTCTGTCGAACTACGAACTCACTCAACGATTCGTAAATCACACTTGAGTTTTTATCAAGAAGAAGGTGTTTTTCACTTCAAAATTTTGTGCTTATACCTGAGGAAAAATTCAGGAATTTATAGCCAAAAGGTGGTGCTTCAGAAAAAAAACATTGGTTCAGAAAAATTGCACTGTTTCGGACCCATCGAGACCACCTGCGCCCGCAGGTGCCTAATGGCACAAACCAGAACCACCTCCGTCGGCAGGTCGGCTTTTCCATCTTCAAACAGTGCAGGGTCATGTCCCTTCGATGGGTGTTGTGACATGCGTCCACACTTCGTCATGTGCGTGCGCGAATGGAGAATGTTTTTGTATTGGATTTTTGAATTAAAACATCATTAACTCTCAAGTTTCAAATGAATTTTATCCAAAAAAATAATCTCTCGATCATTTGACAAATCTGAAGCCGAAGTCGAGCGAGCGACGACGACGACGACAGCGCGAGGCTTGACTTGTTCTTGCCTCACTATCCATATGAAGGAGTGCTTCCATACTTAAACATAAGAATGTTTCCTTCATACTTAAGCACAAGAATGTTTCCGTCTCCCACCAATGTGGGAGAACACTCTTTTCATAAAGTGAACATGCATTTTACTTTTTCTCCATTTTCTTTTCTCTATTTTCCATTCACATTTTTACTAGAACCAACAGAAGGTGCTCCACTGACCATGCGTTTTCACCATTTTGATCATGAAAAATCTGACAAACCCATTTATTGAAATCGTCCCTCATTCAACACCATTTTGATCCAAAATTCAAGTTGGTGAATAAATATTCGAGAGTACCAAATAGTATACAGTCAAACTATGTAGTGAAGTAATACTAGTTTCCCTTTTGATATACCTTTTCTTTTTTTGGAAAAAAAAAAAACACTACAGAGTACTTCTCTGTTTCATGTGACATTATTTAAACAGTCAAATAACTTTATTTTTTACCGCAATTGTTCAAAATATTTTAAAATTTTGAAGTTATCTAGTCTGATTTATAGTAATTCTCTATTTCAATTTGCATAACGAACGTGGATTGAATACAAAGTTTAAAGAAAAACAATAGAAATTTTTAAATTTGTGATTTTGAAAATCTCATAACCTCGACAATTTAATCTTTACTAGTCTAGGAGCTATTCCTACCATTATGCTATGTTCCTTGTCTTTATTGTTCCAGCAAGGACAATACATTTCTCGTTTACTTTTCATGTGTAGCTATAAAAAGTTCTAATTAAAGGTTTAATGAGAAAATTAGAATTAATTTTATATTTATATATAAAATGTCATTTTTCTTAGATCAGATCAGTATTTTAAAAGGTTGGGGCGTGAGGCAGAGCTTTTTGCTCAGCACGGAGCGAGGAGTAAGCCTCGAAGTAATGGGGCGTAAGCCCCATGAATCTTAAATTTTTTAATTTATAATATAGTAAAATAGTATTATAAAGTAAAAATTATAATTAATAATTAAAATAATTAAAAACATGATCAAACAAACTCATAGAAAATAAAACTTCTAATATAATTTTACAAGTATAGATAAAGAAGTACTATAATAGCTACTATGAGATGCAAATCAACTCTAGTATCTTAACTTTCAAATAATAAAAAAATCACATTTTTGTAAAATATATTATGATTGTACTATGCAATTTACATCCCTGAAAGAAAATAATCAATAAACTTTATTAGTACCATCACGGTAATTTTGAGATAATAAAACACAATAATTTACTTTCAAATAGTGATTATTTTGAGACGAAAGAAAATAATATAAAGACCAATATTGATAAGTGAAGATGTAAAAATCGACTAATTAAGTATTTTTAAAAGAAATGATAAATGATATTCACCCTGATGGTGCTTTCAAATAATAAATATGTAATATAATGAATTGTTATTTGAGTTATTCTCAATCTTCTAATTTCTATAGATGAAAAAACTATTAAGCATCATTTACTTATTAGAGAATTATAAAGGTCAACAATGCCAATTAAGGAATTCGACACATAATTTTCCTAAGATTTGTTAGGCGAGCCCTGAGCGTTGGGCGTTAGGCGTGCTTAGGACGTATAGTCTGGCGCTTAAGGCGTAAGCCTTACAGGACTTAGTCTCACACCTATGCTTCGAGGCATTTTGCCAGTGCCCTGTTTCTGGACAAGCCTTAAAATTGCCTTTTAAAACACTGAATCAGACTAATACACAAAGAAAATTACATAAACGAATTAAAGAAGTTTTTGAAAAGGGCCTAAAATGCCCTTCACTTATTGAAAATGGTGCAAAAATGCCCTCCATCTACCTTTTGACTCTATAATGCCCTTCACATCCACCTTTGGGCTCCAAAATACCCTTCGCATCTACCTTTGGGCTCCAAAATGACCTTTATTTAACATCCCCAATATTAACTAAAAAAAAATCATTAATGAAGTGGCACATTCCCATTGGTCCGCATTTTATTAATTAAAAAAATTAAAAACCCCTAACCCACAATGCCTTGCTTTGAAATTCATGTGATTTAGTACTTTTTGTGGGTTGAAATTCATGTGATAAACAGATAAAAATTTGTTGTAAACTCATCGAACATGTCATGGTTCTTAGAACAGAACAATGCTCACCACATGATTTTTACAAGCTGAGATCCTGGTTATGAGAGTTTCAGTTTTAGAAATCTGTTGAAGCATCCAAAAGAAATGATGTTTTTCCTTGTGAACTACAATGCTATAGTGCATGTAAATGAAAAGGGGTTTAGAAATTAATTGTAGTAGACCAATAGATGATTCTGTCTGTCTTTAGTAATTCTAGGCTTCTAGTTAATTTCTCTAAAGTGATATCAACAACGCTGAATTAGGGATGACTCAAGCACATTAGGGGCCTAAGACCAAAATCAAATGGAGGCCTTAAATTTTTTAGAAAATTAATATTTTTTTTCGTGAAGTTTATTGTTTTAATTTCTTGAGATGCAAAGTTGTTAAATAAATTTTATATAATCAATTTCTTCTACTAATTCTTTTTTCAATTAATAATATAACTAATGCATTTAAACTTTCTTATAACAAAGTACTCTAGAAATATCAAACTTCTTCTAATAATTATTTTTTATATATAAAAAAATTATTTTTTCAACAAATAGTAATTAGTATTTTTTAATAAAATATATATATAATTAATTATTTCTAAAAATAAGGCCCTTCAAATTTAGGGACCTAACGTGATTACCTTTTCTTGAAAGGAAGGAACCGATACGATGCTGAATATAATATTTTTTATTTATTTAATATTGAGGATGCTAAATAAAGATTATTTTTGAACCCAAAGGTAGATGTGAAAAATATTTTGAAACCCAAATGTAAATGTGAAGGGCAATATAGAGTCAATAGGTGGATGGAGAACTTTTTTTGTATCATTTTCAATATGTGAAGGACATTTTAGGCCTTTTTTCATTTTAAATATATAATTCTTTTAACAAAAAGTAAAAAATTTAAATAAAAAATGGAACCAAAGGAGTACATTTTTTCTTTGGATGCAAGCAAACAAGTAATCGTGGCAAAACAAACTCCACAACCTATTCCCCACTCCCCTCATCTACCGCCATTCATTTTTCAGCTATCAAAAGCCCTTTCCCAAGTCGTTTCTTCCACCTAGAACCTTCCTTTTTTTCCTTATAAGTACTAATAACAATCCCCATCAACATTCTCAAAAATTCTCTTAAAATGGGCATGATTTTAGGGAAAATCAGTGTTGAAACACCCAAATACGAAATAATTCAATCAACACCTGATTACGAAATCCGCATGTACCCAGCAGCAGTTATAGCACAAGTAACATATGATCCAAATCAGTTCAAAGGCAACAAAGACGGCGGCTTCATGATCCTAGCAAATTACATAGGCGCATTGGGTAATCCACAGAACACCAAGCCTGAGACAATTGCAATGACAGCTCCTGTAATAACTAAATCAACCGAGCGAATCGCGATGACTGCACCTGTGGTAACTAAGACTACTGATGAGGACAACCGTATGATGACCATGCAGTTTATTTTGCCATCCAAGTATAAGAAAGCTGAAGAGGCACCAAAGCCGTTGGATGAGAGAGTGGTGATTGTACAACAAGGGGAAAGGAAGTATGGGGTGGTGAAGTTTAGTGGGAATGCAAGTGATAAAGTTGTGAAAGAGAAAGTGGAGAATTTGAGCAAGTGTTTGGAGAGAGATGGGTATAAGATAATTGGGGAATTTGAGTTGGCTAGGTATAATCCTCCATGGACATTGCCTCCATTTAAGACCAATGAAGTTATGATTCCAGTTGAGTGAATGAGCTGAAATTAGTGATTAAAGAAAAATATGGGAGTGGTGTGTAGCTATATTTACCTGCTTTATATGGTGTTTCATATGGAATTATGTAATTGTTTTTTTGGTTTATGTGTTTAAATTTTGACAATAATTTATTTGATGAATGTGTTTGGTTCAAGCTGTTTTAATTCGAAGTCTTTCGAAAAAATCAAGATTATATATATTTCGCAAACATGAAATGTCTTATCCAATAAAAGTTTATCCGGCAAAAGTTTTGTAAAAATAAGTTATGTCTCTTAAAGCATAATTGTGTAGGTTTTGAAACTGAAATTATATCTTTATCAACATAAATTTCGTAGAAACTAAACTATGCCTTATAAAGCATAACTTGGGTCTTGCAATTTATATATTTATTTTTGAAAAAATTACGTGGTATGAATAAAAAGACTCCATAATTATATGTAATGTTTAAAATAATTACTGTACGTGGTTATTTTTTTCTTTAACTGTTCTTTGTGGGCTCATATATACAAATAAAAGCAAAAAAAATTCTCACCTAATTAACTTACAGTACATTTTTTCTCTCACCTCTCTCACCTAATTAAAAACAAAGATTTTATTTCACCTAATCAATTTTTCTAGCTTGTATATACCTTATTCAAGAGTAGAAATCAGTCCAATCAATTCTTGGTCGACCATCTCCAAAATAGAAAACGAAGGGTGTAAAGGTAGAGTATTTAGAGGTTATACAAGCCAAATCGACGTCAACCTTTTTTGGCTTGTATTTCAAGGGCAACAATAAGGGACCCAAACCAGAAAGAGCTTAAAGCCACAAGTACGTGGATGGAGGGTCCATTATGCACTTCAAGTAGAGCAATATCGCGTATGAAAGATATCTTGGAGTCAAGGGAGCCATTGGAGAGGTCGTCGGAGAGCTAAAAGGAGCTAAACAATGACCTGGGGCCACCTGCGGCCGCAGGTCACCCACCTGCGCCAGCAGGTGGCCATTTTAGCCTTCCAGAGGCTCCTGCGCTTTGACATGCGCCAGTAGGTGCCCCCACCTGCGTGAGCGGATACCCAATTTACTAAAATGGGTCACTATTGGGCCCATTAAATTTAATAAAAGGCCAAGGCTATAAATACTAGTTGTTCTTTTAATTTCCTAAGTTTTTTGATGATATTGATGTTTTGAAACTCTTGAGAGAGTGTAGCTTGGAAAAGCTTATGTTGATCCTTGCCTAGAAACAGTGGTTGCGAGGGCGTTACGATTGCCTCATGGTCGTTCGTTAGGGTTAGGTGGTTTCTTTGGATTAATCTATCGAGGTTTTTGGATTCAATATATCCTTAAGTTTCGTTGGATTTCCTTGTTTGTGTCTATCTTTCTATCTCTATCAATCTATCCTTTATTTTCCGTATTTCAATTCTATCGTTTCTTTACTTTTCGTGTTTGTTTCCTCTTATCGTATTTTGGGGGCTATCATTTGGTATCAGAGACGAGATTAGATTCGTTCTTACGATTCTAAATCTTGGGTTTGTTATCTAGAAAAATCAAAAAAAAAAATAGTGTCAAAAACGTTTTTACAAAAACCCCAAAAAGATTTTTGAGTTTTTGAGTCATTCTTGAAGTTTCTATACTAGATTTAGTCCTATCTAGTATATTTGTGTCAGAATCTTGAGCTTTGAGCTTGATTTGAGTAGATTTGAAGAAACCTTAATTTTGTGTTCTTGAGTTTGAAGAAAATTGAAAAGGGATTTCTCGATCTTGTGGTTTTAGTGTGGAATTGAGAGTTAAAAATAATTGGAAAGCATTTCCCAAACCAAAGGAACCCTAGATCTTAAAGTTGGTGCGATTTGGAGAGTTTTTTGAAGATCCACCATTTTTGGTTTTGAAGCTTGAAGAAATTTGCAAGTGGGTTTGAAAATCTGGAAATTTTGGTTGGGATTTGAGGTTTAAAAACACTTGGGTTGTGTTCGGAATGTTGAAAGGAGCTTGGCTTTAAAATTTCGTACAATTTCGAGCTAAAATGAAAGAGTTATGGGTTTTGGATCTTCATAAAAGTTCTTGGTGTTCTTGAGGATCTTCAAAGCTTCAAGAAGAAGAATCCTCAAAAGGTATTGTTAGATCCAAAAAAAGGCCAAAAGAATCAAGCAAAAAATGTTAGTACCAAAGAATATTATTCCAAAAGGGGAAGGTACTAGGAAAGAGAAACCAAGCGGGCCCAAAAAAAGGTGAAAATTTGGAGTTTCCAGGTGTGTTGTTTGGCCACCTGCGCCCTCACCTGCGTGGGCAGTGGGCCAAAGCAGGTCCCTCTGCTTTCATTTGCGCCCTCACCTGCGAGGGCAGGTCACCACTTGCGGGGGCAGGTCGTCTGGACGCACCTCAACCGTTCCAAAACCAATTTTACTCAGGTTCCATTATATTAGTTTCATTTCTTGATTCTTTATTTCATTTCTTGATTCCTAAAACTAATTATCAACGGATAATTGTCCTTACTTAGTTGATTGATTAGTTCTTGAGTCCGTTCTTTCTTAGTTCATTTTTTTTTGTGCATTTCTAGTTTAGCTTCGTAGTTAAGTTCTTGTTTCAAGTCCTTTAGTTTAAATTGAGTCGTCCGTTCTACTCTAAACAAGAATCCACTCCGGCCAAGAGTAGAAATCAACACCTTGTGTACCGCCGAAGTATAAGCAATCTTCAACACTAACCAATCCAATTGTGAGGCAATCAAAGGTTTGTAAACACGAGTGATTGTGAGCTTTTATTTTACTAACGCTAACGTTGTTGTTGTCTTTGTTGAAGTGTTTTACTTACTAAATACTATGGCTATGGATAAAGAAGCTCGAACGTCCATGAGAAATGATACCTCAAAGCTTATATGGGAAAAGATTGAGGTCATAAACCGTACAATGGGAGTGATGGAAGGTCGTTTAACCTCCATGATTAGTATCATGTCAAGCATGGGTGGTAGAATAACAAACATTGAGGAGTCCTTTGACTACTTGAATTCTACTTCCCAAACCAATTCCCATGTTGAACACCAAGGTGAAGACCATACTTTGTATGAGCTACAAGGTAACAATGCTAACTCTTGCACTTCTCTAAATTTGAAATGTCTTGATATGGCTAGTAGCCAAGTGAGTGTGATTGGTGGCTTGTCTAATATAGAGTCTCATGAGTAGTAGTGTGATTGGTGGCTTGTCTAATATAGAGTCTCATGAGTCTTCCCTTTGTGATACTCTTGATAGCAATAAGTTCCATGATGATCAAATTCTTGTCGTGAGTTTGCAAACACTAGTTGATCCTTTAGATGACCGAATTGACTCTTCTAGCAAGATCGATTTGTGTCCACCTAGTGCTAGCACTTATAACTTGAATGAGGTCCTATTGCCATGTGATAAGAGTATTCACACACTAGTTGACCCTTGTGAAAATCAAAGTGAGTCTATGTTGGCATGTGAATTGCCTACAACTAGTGAAGGTGTATGCATTGATCAACTTGCTTGTGAATCTAATCCACTACTTGAGCATATTTGTTGTGTGCTTGAAGAGCCTCAAGGTAGTGATGTTGTTGATAGAGTTGATCATGTGAATGAGAATGTTGTGAAAGATGACATGTATCTTTTTGAGAGTGCACTTGCATGCTTTAATTCCTCACCTTTGGTTAATGATCCTCTCTCAAAGAAAGATGTCTTGATTGGTAATTGTGAGATCACTCCTAGTGTGGAATCTAGTGGTGTGCATTTTGATGTGCTTGAAAAGAAGGATGGTATGCTTAAGATTCACTTGTTATCTTATTTCTTGAAATCCATTAAGAATATAGGATTGAGTGAAGATTGTGCTAACTATCCAATTTTTGATAGTGATCTCTCACTTGTGAAAAAGAATGATCAATTGGGTCATGATAAATTTGATTTGCTTGAATATTTGAGAAACCCAACTAGTGATTGTTCTTGTGAAAATGATTTTGGTTGTGATCATTTGTATGACACCCAACCATTGTTTGATAAATGTGAGGATGAATTATGTGATTCTTGTAAGGGCTTGAGTCATGACCTTCTTGATGTTTTTGATGGTTTGTGTCTACTTGATGATCCTTCCCTTGAAAAAGAAGGTGTTATTTGTTTAAAAATTGTTTCTACTTCTTCTTTGTGTGCTTCCTTTATTGAGGATACTCATGGTGATGATCTGAAATCCAAAAGTGAGTACATGCTTGAGGATACCTTAGTTGAAGTTAACTTGCGTGATACCTTTCTCTACCCTCCCTTTGCTTATGACATTGTCAATGATAGTATAGAGGGTATGTCTATTCGTGAGGTTGACACCTTTGGGGAAAATGGGTATTGTCTTGACCCATGTTCTTGGATACTTCTCCCATTTGACCCCGGTGACCTCTTGGAATGTGGTGGTTATTATACACCCAACTTGGTGCTTGGTCAAAATGACAAGCCAAATTTGATTGAGGTTGTTGGTATTCTTTCCTATGATGGAAAGTCTTTATTGAGGATTTACAATCTACTTAATAGACTCAAGTTGTGCATGGGAGACACTTCCAACAAAGATGAGTGTCCTTTAAAGAAGGGGAGTAATGAGATGGATCAAGAGAATTCGCCATTGTGTGTTTCCATCTTTGACCAAGGTTTTATGACTTGTGGGTCAAAGAGTGAGACTTCTCTTGAAAACACTTTAATTGAATTCCATTTATGTGATACCTTTCTTTAGTGCTCGATAGAAATTGATGACCCCTTTCTCCAAGGTGGTATCATTCTTGAGAACCCCAGGGCAAATGTGTCATTGCCTCTTTTGGGTATTGCTTATATACTTGCATCCTTCTTTGACAGACTTGTGCTTAAGTTGTGTGGACCACAAATTGTGGGTGCTAAGTTGATTACTTGTTTATGGGAGAGTCCATGGTTGTTAAAGACTTCTTGCCACCTTCATAAGATTGGGCAATTTGAAGTGTCAAGTGGGACTCTTGGAAGCATGCTTATCATCAAAAGAGGGAACCAAATTTCTTGGGAGAACCACTTGTCTTGGATTCATTTTTTGAATAAAAGGTTCTCCATTGTCCCTAGTAGCATGATTTCATTGTTGAACTCCTTTCCCTTGGGAAGTTATTTGGAAAAAAGAGGTTCTATGTGCTTAAAATGCCTCTTTCTTTCTTTGTGTGTTCCTACTCATGAGCACACCTTGGGTGAGATTAGTGTCCTTAGCACCTTTCTTTATTACCTTTTTGCATATGATGTTATTCATAACCATATTGAATCAACATCTTATGTAGGCTTGAATTACATCTTTGAATTTCATAACCTATACAAACATCCATCCTTGAGTGTATTAGTTGTTAAATCTCTTGAGCCATGTGACATTCTTGTAGATAGTAATACCCCGGATGAGATTTCTATGCTTGATTCCTTTCTATATTACCTCTTAGCTTATAATGATGTCCATGCTAGTTGTGGAATTATTTTATTTGGAGGTAGTATATCCTTTGGTTGGTCCACTTGTTTGAGTAATGATGCAATGTGGGTCTCTCATATCTTTGACCCCGAAAAACTCTTGTGGACTTTTGAACCATTGGTGGCACCACCTTTGGTATGGTCTTTTGGAGAGATATTGAAATAATTGTGTCTTATGGCTCCTAAAATGAATGTGATCTTACCTCCTTGGTTTGTTGATGCCATTATGACCTTTGTGGTTTACTTATCTCTTGGTATTCTTCATAGCCGATTTCTTTGTACCCTTTAAGTTTTTTGTGTTAAACACAAAGGATCCTTGGTTATATGTTAAGTGTGAGCAACCTTGGCGTGATGATAAGATTGATTTTGCTAACACTAACCCTCATGCCATGAGGAAGCTATTGTTGTTTGTTTTCCCTATGATTTCGCAAGGTTTGGATTTGAGGTCGAATCCTTTTCAAGAAGGGTAGGATGATACAAGCCAAATCGATGTCAACCTTTTTTGGCTTGTATTTCAAGGGCAACAACAAGGGACCCAAAACACAAAGAGCTTAAAGCCACAAGTACGTGGATGGAGGGTCCATTATAAACTTCAAGTAGAGCAATATCGTGTATGGAAGATAGCTTAGAGTCAAGGGAACTATTGGAGAGGTCGTCGGAAAGCTAAAGGAGCTAAACAACGACCTGGGGCCACCTGACCTGCGGCCGCAGGTCACCCACTTGCGCCAGCAGGTGGCCATTTTAGCCTTCCAAAGGCTCCTGCGCCCTGACATGCGCCAGCAGGTGCCCCCACCTGCGTGGACGGATGCCCAATTTGCTAAAATGGGTCACTTTTGGGCTCATTAAATTTAATAAAAGGCCAAGGCTATAAATACTAGTTGTTCTTTTAAATTCCTAAGGTTTTTGATGATATTGATGTTATGAAACTCTTGAGAGAGTGTAGCTTGGAAAAGCTTATGTTGATCCTTGCCTAGAAACGGTGGTTGCGAGGGCGTTACGATTCCCTCGTGGTCGTTCGGTAGAGTTAGGTGCTTTCTTTGGATTAATCTATCGGGGTTTTTGGATTCAATATATCCTTAAGTTTCGTTGGATTTCCTTGTTTGTGTCTATCTTTCTATCTCTATCAATCTATCCTTTATTTTCCGTATTTCAATTCTATCGTTTCTTTACCTTTCGTGTTTGTTTCCTCTTATCGTATTTTGGGGGTTATCAAGAGGCCAATAGGGAGAAATCAGGCGGATTATCAAAGTAGTTGCGGGGATGGGTAGTGGGTCTCTCTCCTCTCTTCCTCTTCTTGGTCCCTATTGCTACAAGCTCCTGAATAATTGATGAAAGCATGATGTTCTTTGCTATAGAAGGAGAATGGTGATAGCGCCACCCATTAGGGTTTCAAGTAATTGTATGTTTGATTCAAATGGATGACAAAACTTAATTTAAAGGTATTTTTTTCATTTGTATATTTATATATACATATGAATATATTGGATGTATGTTTTTTAATGTATGTGTGTATGTATGTATGTATGTGTATATATATATACAATTTTGTTCTCTGTTGGTACACATATACATATACATATGTATATACATTTGTTATGTGTTGGTTCATATATACATTATAGTGTATACATCTGTTCTATGTTTGTACATATATACATATATGTATATATGGATATACATATGCATATACATATATGTATAACTGTTTCTATATACATACGCTGGTTTTTATACATTGTGTATTACAAATTAGAATGAGTATCAACACATTCATGATACTCAAATTTGCTCACACACGCAATCTTCAGGATTTGAGTTTTAATACTCAATAATAATGGGGGATGTTAGAGAATAATGGGGGATATTGGAGAGAATAAAGGGAGTGAATCACTCCCCTTTGCTTTTTTATCTCTAAATGTAACTAAAAAAGTAACAAAATATGTTAGTTAATGTTTGTATATTAGAGTCTTAAATACATTTAATCACGAACTGAAATCTATAAAATGTAATTATTAAAATTTAAACTAAAATGTTAGTTAAGAGGGGTCTAAGTTAGTAATATGTGAAGTTTTGCCTTTATTTTTTCAGAAATAAGTTAAAAATCACTACAAAATAAGGGCATTCGTGTGAATGACCCTCATTGAATAGTTCAAAAACATATTCACCAAAGCCTAGTTGCACAAGAGTATTATGGTCACATTGGCTTTTGACTTATAGCCAAAAGTCATAAGTAAGATTATAAATTTTGACTTATTTTTATTATTTTAGCTTAAAATTAAATGTTTATAAGTATTTTTTAAATTTATTCAAACAAAGTGCTTAAAAACTATTTTAGCTTAAAACACTTAAAATAAGTCAATTCAAATGGGTTCTAAGACATTCTAATGTATGCCTCAATATATAACTTTTACATTAATAGTGATTTTATTCAAAGTACATTTATCGTGCAATCTTTTACCATGTGACATGCTATTTGGACTACTAAATAACTTTATTTTTACCATAACTGGCAAATATTTTTAAAATGTTAATCTTATCTAGTCTAATTTATAGTAATTTCTTGATTTCAATTATCATAACAAACTTAGATTCAACGTAGACTTTTAAAGGGAAAAAAATTCAAAACATGTGATTTTTAATATTCTATAAATAAACTTCGACAACTCTTTCCTAGGAGCTAACGTTCCTTGTCTTTATTTAATTATTTTGAAATGTATTTTGAATAAGTGTCAAAACATTTCTAGTAAAATGAGTGGAAATCCAAAAATTAATCGGAGTCAATTTTTAGATGCTTAAAATATTTAAAGATTAAATTTTTAAAATTTAATCAATTTATGAATAAATAGATATTTGAAGATGATTTTTTCAAAAGTTCAAAAACTCAAAAATTGATCTGAGTCAATTTTAATTTGAAGAAATTGAATATATTTTAAGATTAAACTCTTAAAATTTAGTCAAATTCTAAAAGCAAACAAATAGTTAAAGATACATTTATAAAATTTACTTTCAAAATTGGTAGCTAATTCTTTCAACAATAGCAAAAGGTAGAAAAAATTTACAAGTAAAATGAAACCAAGGGAGTACAATGTTTTTCTTTGGGTGCAAGCAAAGAAGCAATCGTGGCTAAACAAACTCCACAGCCTATTTCCCCTTCCTTCATCTACCGCCATTCATTTTGTAGCTATCAAATTTGAAAACTTCTTTTCCAAGTCCTCTTTGCCGTCTCTTCTTCCTTATAAAGTAACAAATTTAGCCACATTTCCTATCAACATTCTCAAATTCCATTTGCTATAATTAATTTTCCATTATTTTCATCCATAAAAAATCTCTGAAAATGGCCATGGTATTTGGTAAAATCTGTGATGGCATGGTATTTGGTAAAATCTGTGTTGGCATGGTATTTGGTAAAATCTGTGTTGAAACACCCAAATATGAATTGATTCAATCTACATCTGATTACGAAATCCGCATGTACCCAGCAGCTGTTATAGCACAAGTCACATACGATCCAAATCAGTTCAAAGGTGACAAAGACGCCGGCTTTAAGCTGTTAACAAATTACATTGGCATATTTGGTAATCCCCAAAATGCCAAGCCTGAAAAAATCGCAATGACAACTCCTGTAATAACTAAATCACCCGAGCAAATCGCGATGACTGCACCCGTGGTGACTAAGAGCACTGACGGAGAGAACAGTATGGTGACCATGCAGTTTATTTTGCCATCCAATTATACGAGAGCTGAAGAGGCACCGAAGCCGTTGGATGAGAGAGTGGTGATTGTACAACAAGGGGAGAGGAAGTATGGAGTGGTGAAGTTTAGTGGGAATCCAAGTGATAAAGTGGTGAAAGAGAAAGTGGAGAATTTGAGCAAGAATTTGGAGAGAGATGGGTATAAGATAATTGGGGAATTTGAGTTGGCTAGGTATAATCCTCCATGGACATTGCATCCATTTAAGACCAATGAAGTTATGATTCCAGTTGAGTGAATGTGAGCTGAAATCAGTGATCAAAGAACAATATTTGAGTGCACTAATAATTTCGCGGCATAGTAGAAGTTTGAAATTATGTATTTCTTGTTTATATGTTTATGGTGTTGGGCCCTTGTAGCGAAAATAGTTGTTTCAATTTATTTGTCCAATTTATGGACACTAAGAGAATTTTATTATATTTATTCCTTTCTATACTTAGTATTAATTAAATAACTACATAAAGTAGTAGTGTCAAATTTAGAATTCTAAAGCATCATTAATAAGGTTAGTTTAGTAAAATATACCTCTAATCAAGGTTTGTTTAATAGGTGTGTCAGGTAAACAAGGGCAAAATAATATGAAACGGAAGAAGTATTCTCTTTAATGAATGTGTTTAGCTCATGTCTGAGGAACTATGAAACTTTATTAGCCATCAATGAGGGTCCACTAACTAGGAAATTTAAGAGACAGATTGTGATGTTGTAGGAAGCAAGGCAACTGGAGATGATAGTGAGGATTTTTGGCTCAGGACTTCATGAAGGGAAAAACTAAAAGTTATTCAATAGGTACCTGGATATATTATATATAGTTGTACATATTATATATAGTTGTACTAACTCTAAAAGCTCAACACAAATAAAACCATATTGGCATATCTAGTGAAAAATCGCAGATCTGCAAACCACTCAGACGCCACATTCATATGGAGGACTTATTTCAAGAATGAGTTTAAGTTCTAAGCATTAATGGCGTAATTTATTCTTTTATACAATCAGGTTACTTATAAGATAATTACAAGTAAATCTGTATGATAGTCTGGTAAAAGAGTAACTAACCAACTATCAAAGGTCAAAACTACACTAAAAGTGTAAAAGATATTTAAACTTATATCATACAACTTAAATCCTTCAAGAAAACAATCTCAGTGAGTGTAAATACCTAATTTCAACACAAAAGTGGAAACACTGGCGTATGAATCTTCCGTAATTTCAGAAGAAGATTCCATTTGATGAATGAGTTTGTTTTAGGACCAGAATCTAATGGGACCGGGATAAGGTTTTCGTGTTGCAGGTGCAGCAATAAGAAAGCATTATCAGCCTTAAGAAAATATCAGGTTTTGCCTCCATCAGTTGAGCTCCTTGGGGTCGTCATTGCTATTTTTAGTAATAGCATAACGTTGTTGTAAATGTACACAGAGTATGTTACAGATAAAGGAATCAGAGAAATCCAAACACTGAGTTACAGTCCAACTTCTGCTACAATTGTACGCTGATAGCTTTCTATATGTATCAACTTATCAAGGGATGTCCGGTTAGGTGGTTTCACTGTATTACAGCTCTAGCAGGTGTTATGATATACTATAAACCATGTATTTTGATATAGTATTATTTATTGAATGATTATTTATTTATTTATTCATTTCAGTAAATTGTTACATTAAATAAATCATTGTTATATATGTGTCCTCAACTTATATAGTAGATGATTTGGTATATATAGAGTTTAAACTTATACACAGAAGATCGAATCATCAGTTCTTATAAGTTAAAGTTATAGTTTACAATCGTAGATGGAAATTTGGACAAACCATCAGAATGATTGTAACACGAGATGAAATGTAATTTATTTTGATTACGAGAATGGTATAGTTCTAACTTCTCGTGCTAGTGCATTTTGTATGTATTGAACAGGACCGAGTAGAGATAGTTGTTTTAGACTGACTGATAAAAACATATTCTCTAAACTGTTAAATGTACTCATATTCTCAATCTTGATATAACCATTATGATCTGTATATATTATTTATCGTTTTGATTTATTAAAAGGTGAGATTCTGAGATGGGTCAATATTCCTGGTAGATTAGATGATAATAATATATATTGGTGAAATAATAAGTTAGTAGATAGAATCCATGTCTCGGTATAGAGATTGATGATATTTATGAGAAGCTTATAAGTTTTCATGTATAAACCCGACCGGTGGATTCATGAATCCAACATATGAAATAAGTTAAGCATTGCTCTAAAGGAAATTAATCATTATATTAAATTCGTCAGTAATTTAATTTATTGATTAGTATCTGTAATCTTAACATGGGGAATTACATAAGTGTTTAATGGGGAATTTTGAAATAAAATAGAGGAGTGCAATTACGAATTTTTAGTGGAATGATTTATAATTTATTATGGTAAGAATAATTCAAATTAGTATTTTGAATTATTTTCATAATAGGGAGCCTCAGTAATTAATTCTGTGGTGTCTACAGTGCCCATATTAAACTAGAACTCGGAATCCTAATTTCTAGGGGAAAAGGAGAACTGACCTCCTTTTCCTTATTCAAGTAAAAATAGGTGTGTGTTTTTGTTCCCTTTTGGACTAAGAGAGTATCTCTATAAATAGGGATTCCCCTAGCCTAGAAATTCAATTAGTTTTCTATTCAGTGCTTGCCCATCCAAGTATTGAGAGAGTTCAGCTGTGAATTTGGGATCAATGTAGAAGACCGCAGATTCGAAGACGGACTTGCTTCAAGATATCTGCTCACGCTTCAAGAGGTAATTCTTGGTTAATTTTAACCATGTTTTGTATGAACTACGTGTTTATGTTTGTTGTCTATAATTCATGTAAGCAGTATGATTTTGGAATGCTTCCGCCGCTTACTAGTTTCCAATAGCAGGTTCATATCCAACTTCACTCCTATACTCGGTGTTTTGTAAGATGCAAGATAATGAGAAATGAACAATGAAGTAGTTCTCTCAAACTGGTTAAACTTAATAGATGTCACGGTCACACAATTTAACATGATATCAGAACAGATTATAATGAAGCAATTAAAAGCTTACTCCTAAGCTTTTAGATGAAATGATTACACAATTCAACAAAACGGATCACAAGTTATGTGTATCTTATCTAACATTTCAGAATTTATATCTTTCTTAACGTATTTTCAAGCACAAGTATACAGCAATCTCCCTGATTTCTTAACTTCTCAAGATTGTTTTGCCAACAGAGATATTCTGAATCTTATGTTTCTCTCATTCTTCTCTATCAATGTCGCGTTATCCAGTGAGACATCACAGTGGACAACTAGGTAGAACTGAACAACAGCAAAATGATAGAGTTTCCGCAACTAATTCTCGAGAAACTATACTTCTTATAGAACATCAATGAACCACATTCTAAAGGTTTGTTTTTGCAGTTGAAATTTCAGGTAAGCAGCATCACCCTGAAAAATGCCAATAGAGATCTGGCACGGCCGTTGCAATAGCCAATTCATGATTTACACTCATCATTCATCAATGAGTTCTCTTCATATTAACGGAGGGGAAGAAGTGGCTGTCTGCAGCGGACTGCCAATGCTTAATGATCTTTGACTCCAACAATTTTACTATCTAAAAACTTCTTAACATAGTAAAAGCTAGATTTTTGATGAGCAACATGTTAAAACACAATATTGTTAAAGAGAAAACTACTTATATGGCCATTTACATATCACCGAAAGGGTGAAAACTAATCATCCGTAATTAGGTTTGCTTGGTTTTGGTTCCTTGTAAAATTTATCAAGCCAAATGTTCTCTAAATAGTTAATAATATAATGAATTCTTTTGAAATTGCATACAAAATTTAGGAATAAGAACCACTGTCTATGCATAAAATCACAGAAATTGGGACAATGCAGACAGTTCACCAAGTAAATCTTTCAATCCATATGGAATGAGAAGGAAAAGACGATTAATATGAAGAACTTTGCAACTTTGTACAAAACTTGTATAACAATTTTCGTGATATGTTACATGTAAATCTGTGGAAAACCTAACAAATAAACTAATTACAAAACCAACTCAGAATAAATAGAAATTGAATATAAACTCTATACTGCACAGTAAAGAATGATTTGAGTACCTGTGTTGTATCTGCCTCTTTTGTTTGTCTAATAAGCTAACCATCTCTGCTTCCGAAGTTGCTCGCTGGCTTAAGATTTCTTCATCAAAGTATAATTCATATGGCGAAAGTCCTCTTGGATTCTGCTTGCTGCCTAATATACTAAAAGGCCTAAATCTTGGCAGCCCTTTGAATTAATTGTAGATCAATACTGGCATTTATCTAATCTACAACCTATACAAACTTGAAAGAAACTCTTATCTTTGCTTAGCAGCCCTCATACTCGGTCTCTTTTTAATTTGCTGCTTGTTCATTTCCATCAAAGATCTATCACAAATACAACCTGGAAAAGGATTTGAATAAAAGTTCTCTTCTAATCTTGGTGATTCTCCCGGTTCTCTAGCGTAAGGAGCTCCTAATCTGTTGGAATGTAATGCCTTGACCTCAGAAGTGAACTTTTCCCAAGAGATCGCACCCTTATCCAACAAATCAATTAATCTTACAACATTGAGTCTGAAATGAAGAGAAGTACCAAAAGAAAATTGTTAGTTTGCTCAAATCCTAGATAATTTAAGCGATGAGTAAGTATAAAAATCTAAAGATAATAGTAACCTGTCAGGGCTTATGGTTTTCCGAAATCCTTCAAACCTTCTATGCCCTTGCACGGCCTTTGCCATATTGCCATCATATGTATAAGCAAACACATCACTTTCAAGGGCTACCAGATAATCTAAGGCAGCAAGGCGGTTTTGAAAATGCCTAAAAGCCTCCAGTTCTTCCTTTGTTGTAAGAGTTGAGTGAGAGAAAACGTTGGGATACTCTGCTCGAAATGCATCCATGCTGTTATTGCCATAAATTTCACCAGCGACAATATATATCCTGGTCGCGGAGGGATAGCCCATTGCTTTAAGAAACAAGGCAGCCTCCCTAGGCGACATAGGGCAGCCCCCTTGCAGTCGCTTCTCGTTGGCGTCTATCTCTTTCTCTTTCCAGTGCTTCACTTGATACCTCATAATACGAAGTTCTTCAGCCTCTTGAGCAGTCAAATTGTTGCTGCAGCCAGTAAAGGCTAACATGTCTTTTTCATATCTGCATACATGCTAAGTACTTACGAACAGTATAAAGCTTGATAAATTAGCCAACAGATGCCATGTTAGAGAGATTACCTTAAATGGAGAGCAATGTATGGTTCGCCATTGTCTCCAAGTCTATCCACCAACTTCTTTCCAAGCTCCTCGATCTCATTTGTGTACCGTAGAGCCTCATAGTTTGCTCGACAGCGCAACCTCTGAATAGAGGATGCAAGGCCATTGTTAGAAAGTCTTGAATCCGTATGGGTAAATTGTATCACCTTGTGCTTCTTTAGTAAAGGAAGAACCTCTCCTCTGTAGTAACTACCCTGCAGAAAAGCAACAAATTTTAGTTTCAGCAAGCAAAAAGTTATAGCTTGCTAATAGTAGTTCTATTGACAGACCTTTGACCAAGAGACCGGTGCCTTTTGAATGGGCGTCACAGCTGCATATTTTGGTGGCAAAGATTCAACAATCTTAATGTCATCTTTTAACACGTCAATGAAGCGTTTCCAGTCAAAAATGTCTTTAAAATCACTGCAAGATGCATAAAGGGTTTAGAACTAAGATTAAAAGGTTCGTAGGGGTGTCATGCTTAAATCTCAACTGATCAGAAGAACTCAAGTATTGTACCTGGGATCTGTCCAAAAAGATTTATGATCAAGAGAAGGAAGAACCAGTGTGGCATTCAAAATTTTTGTAATAGCCACCATATCACATATCTGCGGTAATCCAAAACAATGATTGTCATAAATAACAGCATCACATCAGCTGAAAAACATAGAATACACAGCGTAAAGCTTCATTTACCCCTGTTCTCATCTGGTTTAATCCCCCATTGGCATGAACCAAGACATATCCATCGGTCGATGAGCCAGTTCCTAAAAGAATCATAAACATAAATATAGGCAAAATAGGAATGGAACTGGTCGAATGGAGGAAGTAGATAATAAGGAATCAAAATCTAAAAACTTGTCATACTTATTCGATTCCTAGGCCGAGCAATGCATTTGTAGTAACTATCATTAGATGGCTTCATCCATATTTCTGGTACCTGTCCAAAACAGCCAATATTGAACTAGTGCTTTTGACTTGTCAATCAAGCCAAAAAAATCGCGAGAAAGCGAAAGGAGAAAACCATATTCTGCTCAATGCGAAACATCGTCCATAAGCAATCAACTGGAAATAGAGCACGTAGTAACAAAGGTTTTGAATACAGGAGATATACTAGAAAAAGCTAATTAGAGAACAGTAACTTGAACTACAAAAGTCGATAACTCATTTAAAAATTATAAGAAACAGAAGCGGATGGGTTCTTAATTTTCTATTGACTTCATAGGTCGTTTTAGTTACTGGATTCTCAATTAAATATTTATACATATATGACGGATTTCCTAGATACAAATACTAGATATAATCAAAAGTTACTAGGTTCATCTAAACCAGTATCTTATACTAACTCCGCCCTGATAAGGGAGTGTGCTAAACCTCATTTTACCCAAAGAGAAGTTAAAGTATGGAAAGCTATGTTGCTTGGTCTCTTCAAAAATGTTACCGCATCTGCATCGGATACTCCAAAAATGCACTATTTATAGAGTATCCGACACGCACCTATTGATATTTTTGAAGAATCCACGCAACAAAGATGGAAAGTAAAATTTAACCCATATCTACTTTTGTAGCTCCGCCACTGGTATAATTCTTGCTTTGGGTACGAGAGGTCCTGTTTAATTTCCTCCAGATCCCACTTATGGGATTCCATTATATATGTTGTCGTTTTTCTCTTCTTGAATAATACTACTTTATTTCTAAAAATCACTTTTTTCTCTTCAGAAGAACATAAGCAAAACCACAAGGTCACAGGTTCAAACTATGAAAACAGCCTACGACAGGAATGCAAGGTAAGATTGCATACAATAGACCCTTGTGGTCTAGCCCTTCCCTGGACATCGCACGTAGTGCACCGTGCTGCCCTTTAAGAACATAAGCAAAAAAGTAAAGTTTTTTTCAGTTCCCATTTTCTGGAAAATGACTACATGAACAACAAAACAAGATAATATTTTCAGTGCACTAACTTAAAAGCTAAAAATGGAAGATTAAAGCAAAAAAAAAAAGGTTCCTTATCAGCAACTTACAGGAAACTCTTTCATCTGTCGTTTTTGCACAGCCCCAGAAGAAGAAACAGAGGACTCTGTTTCTGAAACAACTTTCTGTGCATTAACCCAATCATTCTTAAAATTCTGAACAACATATAATCCATTCTCTTTCCCATTTACATCTTCAACATTCCCATTCATCACAATAGAGAACTTCAAAAACACAGATATCACAACCAAAATCATTAACAACCCGAATATCATACGTCTCATATATTTTCTTGATCCTAAACACGTAATAATTGTCCCAAAACTGAATAACCATTCTTCTAGTCTATAAACCATGCACTCTGGCATACATTTACATGCTAATAAACATCGTATTATTGTACCCTGACGATCATTATGGTGATCATGGAGGGCATTAATAATATTTGAATTATTATTATCAAATCCGATATGCAAATGATCTGATGATTTTTCGGTGTCGGAGTCTGTAACGGGACGGCGGTGGTGGATGGTGGGTCCGCCGCCGGTGGTGGACACTCGGGGACTAACGGCGGCGGAATTGGTGGCGGTGCCACCACCTCTTGACATATTTAGAAGAGAATTATGGGTGTATGAAGATTTTTGCCAAGGGGAGGAAAGGGATGTTGTTGTAGATTGTGGAAGGTGGTTTTAACGCTTTTGTTTCTTGTTTTTTCTTCAATTTAATTTACTTTATACTCATCAAATGTAAGGTTTTTTTATTTTTTAAATATTCTATCCAGTGTTCAATATCTGTTTTAAGAGTTCCTTAAATGGTTTTTTTAGGGAAAAAAAGTACAAGTTAGAAAAAATGAAATTCTCATAGGTGAAAGTTTCAATAGTCAACCAACTAAGTTACTAAGATTCTCATAAATCCTTTATTAATTTTAAGAGTCATCAAATGTTTTTTAGATGAGGAATTATAAATTAGGAGATTAATTGTACTTTCACCAATTTAAAATGAAAGTTCAAATAGCCAATTAATCGAACAATGAATAAAATCTTTTGAGAATATATATTTTTTTAAAAAAACAAAAGTTAGTCAACTTTTAAAGCTAAGCTAAATAGAATCGATAAGTTAAGACCTTGTACATAAACTTAAAATATACATAATATATCAAAAAACTACCCTTTTAAGTTTTATGATCTTACATTCTATTTCTACTAGGGAGTATCTTTAAAAGGAACAACATAATTGTTGAGATTGAAAACTTATTATAAAGTATTCTATTAAAGCATATTAGGAAAAAGTAAAATACATAAATTAAAATAAAATTAATATAGTTTTATTTTTTTTTATACACAAAAAATTAGGAAAAGTAAATAGAAAGTAAAAACACACAAAAAGGACAGTTTGATATATTAAGCTTTTGCGATATATTGAGTCAGATTATAAAAACTTATTATACACAACTTTATATTATTATATTTTTACAAGAGATTATTTTCACAATTAATATTATAACTTTCTATATAAAAACTTATTATACACAACTTTATATTATTATATTTTTATAAGAGATTATTTTCAGAATTAATATTATAACTTTCTATTCACATAACACAAAGTTACGTCATGGCTTCTGTTCGAAAAGAAAGAATTAAATTATCAGACGTCACCTCAGCCAACGGCTTAATTATCTTATGGGAGAAACTAGTAGAAAGTAGTACAGTTTGTCTCGGTTTTATCAAATGATTGCATCAAAAAGTATTGTAAATCCTTATGAAAGCTATTTGTCTAAAAATAGATTCTTTTTGTTAAGTGAAGGTCATCTCTCTATCAAAACCTTGGTTAAACTGACGTATGGTTATTACAAATTGTTAGGATTAAACTTTTCACCATCATATCAAAAATAATATATATTGATAGCAAGATTATAATTTCATCAAGTAAATATTATGTTCGATGATGACTCTAATTTGAACCATTCCATCCCTCTTGTAATGGTTTCATAGATAGGATGTTGGCGTTACCTAACAGAAATAAAGTTGGAATTTTAATGTTACTCTCTTCGTTTATCTTTACCTGTCCAGTATATTAAGAAAAGTTGTCCAACTTTACCTATTCAATTTGGAAAATCAAGAAATAATTTACTACTACTTTGTCTATTTTTACCCTTGTTATTAAAAACTATTCATTTTCTCATATTTAGATGACTTATAAGTAATTGGGGTGATATAGTAAAATTGTCTTTTTATTTATTATTTCTTAAGGGTGTATAGATGAAGGGAATATAAACTTTGAATTTTAGAATAACGATTTCAAGTGGTACTAACTGAATTTTAAATTAAATATTCTTAATTAACATAAATACACTTCGAATAATAGCTATTGAGTTTGACCGAACCATATCAAAGCTTCTAACTTCTCCTTGATGATGATGATCTACTTTCTTTTTTTTTTCCAGATAATATAAAAGTTTGAAACCATGCAAGAGAAACGTGCAGGCTGGTTCTGAATTCAAAATTTTGGGCTTTAATTTTTCTTTTCTTTTTTTCTCATTTTCTGCTTGTACTTTTAAGAGGAGAATAATTGTTTTTGCTTGTTGGAGGTGATGATAAGAGGTTACTTTGAATGTTCCATAAAAATATAGTTCTTGTTGTGAGGAAATTCACATGAATATTGCTATGGCAGTTGCGTATTTTGGATAATGAAGTAGTGAAGAAATTTATACAAAATAGTCTGTCTAAAGTAAAAGGAGAGTAACGTATGCCACATATTTTGGTTTCACATGATAAGTAGTACCAATGCATGTATCATAATTAGGACATGGAATTCTTTGGGCTCATTTTTTTTTTCTCATCTGGCGTTCATACTTGCATTGAAACATGATTAAATATGAATTTGCGTCAGAAAGTTTCAAATTAGGGGATAAAGCGTTTCCTAATAAAAGTGATATGTACTCAGGGGAACTCGAAGTCCCACTTTGGGTTTATTGAAGGAATTATGAATGAATGATTCGAGGCAAATTTAAAGGTAGATTAAGGTCCGCATATATCCTATTTTTTCATACTTTACTTGTGGCATGTGGAACCATACTGAATATGTTATTATTGTTATATATGTATCTTTTTAAACTAGTCACATTTTGTTTAATGCTTAAACTATGAGGTATTGTTGTTATCCCTGGATTATAATTCATTTGTCTCAATTTAAGTATCTTAGCTACTATTTGGTTTGATAATTTTTTTAAATACTTTTTAAATATTTTGAATTGTTGACTATTATAACTTATAATACTTTTTGTCTAGTTTCTAAATATATATAAATTTTATTTTAACAAGAAAATACATTCGAAATATGGGACTTGCCATTTCAATATTTATTGGATATGAAAATACTATATACTACATCTTCTTATTCTGTACTGCCCACTACTGATTTGGGGGGGTTGGATTTCATGTTTGACTACTTCTAGAATGACACATGTCCAATTAATAAAGAGTAACTAATGTATCCTTCAAGAGTAGTGTCCACAACATGTTTCAAAGTGTAATGGACTACCATAAACAACAACATAGGATTTTATTAGCAGTCAAGGAATTAAGAATAATTATATGTTTAATTTATCATATATGTATATGAGTATGTGTCCATTTTGGGATTTTTATTGGCTTACCAAAGCTAGGTAATAGGATCTGTATGAGACCAAAGTACGTGGTTAAGTGGAGGGGCAAAACAAATAAAAGCACCTTCTCTAGAATATCTCATTCAATATTCGATATCTATATTAAGATCTTGATTAATTTGAATTTTCATCATGTAAGACCAACTTTACTAACTTAAGGTGAAGCGCTCTCTTCCGGAATTTTTTCTATACAAAAGGCGCTCCTTGAACGAAATTATTCTCCATTCCTTCTTTATACTCGTCTATCCTTCGATCAACTAGCTGAGCCTAAAAAGTGCTTAAAACTGACTAAAATTGCTATTAAGATTCCTAAGTTAACAAAGGGATTCACGGTCGTATAACACTTAATGAACCGTAAATTCCAACATTAAACAGCTTAATTTGATGACTGATGTTACAACTTCTTCTTCTATTTTACAAGGTAAGTTACGATCATGAAGTCATTCACGATCCATAAACCATCTCGTGAAAAGATTCAAAAATCACTTTTGAAGCATTCTGATTAACAAAGTAACTCACAGTCGTTAGTTCGCAAAAAGCTTCTTGAAGCCAGAAACTCTGCCCAAACTTTTGCTCTATTTTTTGTTTTCCTTTTTTGGAGAACTGAGAGAATATGACATGTTTGGAAATCAAGAAAAAAATCATGTTATGGTTGGAGAGAATTTCCAATTACCAAAAATCAAGAAAAAGGCGCTCCTTGAACGAAATTATTCTCCATTCCTTCTTTATACTCGTCTATCCTTCGATCAACTAGCTGAGCCTAAAAAGTGCTTAAAACTGACTAAAATTGCTATTAAGATTCCTAAGTTAACAAAGGGATTCACGGTCGTATAACACTTAATGAACCGTAAATTCCAACATTAAACAGCTTAATTTGATGACTGATGTTACAACTTCTTCTTCTATTTTACAAGGTAAGTTACGATCATGAAGTCATTCACGATCCATAAACCATCTCGTGAAAAGATTCAAAAATCACTTTTGAAGCATTCTGATTAACAAAGTAACTCACAGTCGTTAGTTCGCAAAAAGCTTCTTGAAGCCAGAAACTCTGCCCAAACTTTTGCTCTATTTTTTGTTTTCCTTTTTTGGAGAACTGAGAGAATATGACATGTTTGGAAATCAAGAAAAAAATCATGTTATGGTTGGAGAGAATTTCCAATTACCAAAATGAGCATAAAATATAAGAAGAATTGGCATATTCCTCGGCCTTTTATGCACTTGTCATTTTCTTGTCTCCCTAAACTATAATTTAATCATGGACAAATTCACCAACAAAATATTCTATGGAATACTAGTGATATAATTATCAAGATATGTCGTAATCTCAAGTTTGTATGAATAATTAAGTGTGATAAAAAGCCACTTAAGTCAGGCATCTGACATATGTCGTAGACTTATGTTTATATAATCAATTCGATCCTCCAATTGAATTAGAGACAAGTTCATTACCGTATACAAAAAAATTATTTTATCTCACACAATTAACATAATTCGTGTGAAACTTGTTTATGTTTCACAATAGGTGAACCCAAATTAAAATTAAGTTGGAGATACAAAGTAAAACTTTTCGACAATTACAAACGTTATGTGCTAGTTTTTTTCTTTTTTACCCTCTCTATTTATTTAAAATATTGTTACGATTTGTTGATCTTAACCTTATAGTTACAGTTGCAATTATATTTGCTATTCGTTCACGATTTCTATGGCAAAAGCATATTTCTATTTCAATTTTCTAAATTTTGGGTATATCTTGAAGAATATTGTTTTTCTTGTAAAAGGCAACAAGTTGACGTCAAAATTTAGGCATAGACGGGCTAAGAATTCTTTGGATTTTTCCTAGTTATTAAGGTGAAAGGAAGAAAAATAAGTAGGTTATAATAATAATAATTACGTGTCAATCTCAAAATAAAGGCTAATAGTATGAATCCATCTTCTTTATTATTTTTTTTTTTGAAAAATGGATCTAAACAATTTCTACCTTGAGAAGGAAATGAATCACAAAAGGGTCATCTGCGTTGTTACCCCTATTTGGTGTTGGTGTTTATTTTATGACAAAAAAAAAACAAACATTTCGCTGAACATATTTTTTAATTTTCATATCATAATATTGCACAAGTTACATCTAGACACGACTTCAATTTCTAAAAAACTTATGCTCCACTAAATAGAAATTTTATTGCTAAAGGGCAACAATTAAAAGCCACCCCATATGAAGGAACAAAAATTAAAAATCAACACGTTTGAAAGACAAAACGTGCAATTATATGAGGAAAAATTACATAACACCACAACTTATCTTTACTAAACTACATCAAATCCCTACCCTTTTTATTAATTACCTAAATCCTTTTTTTTTTTTTTAAAACAGCCGGATACATCCACAAACTCCTAAATTTTTGGATACATCCGCAAACCCCTAATTTTAATTATGTATCTCCCTTTGGTCTAGTTAATGTATTATGTATCTCGATCAAATAGTTTCAGAAATGGATGTATCTCAGTAATCAATTTTGAAGTTGAGATACATAATTAACATCAATTCCATGCATGAGACATATTTTTATTTATGTATCTCTCTTTAACATTTAACAAAATTATGTATCTACACCGAATATGAGCAAAAAATAGAGTAATTAACTGTTACATTCTTAAGTTCAAAATTATTTATCTCAACTTCAAAATTATGTATTCGGATGGTAATTATGTATCAAAAAATTGTAAAATAAGAAATTATTTGTAATTTAGCAAAGAGCAGAGATTGAGAGTAATTAGGTCTTAAAAGGTTGCGATTTATGTAAATTTTACATTATATGATCACAAAACATCCACTCGTGCTAGTCATGCATTAAGCCCAGTTTTAATAATTGACACCAGTAGCCACTTTAACATTACTGTTTAGAACATAACTACATTGCAATTTATTGAAAATATGACCACACCTTAAAAAGAGGGCCAGATATCCGCTTCTTTAACTTTCTGAACTTCAATTCTGGAAAGATAGACATTTTGAAATTTAAGTTGTAAAAGTTCGAACTTTGAGAGACAATCTTAAAGTTATAAGTAACTGTTTAACTTCAAACTCCAACACATTAATCTGAGTCAAATTTGTGGCTTCAAGTTTGCATTGTTGCAAGAAGCGTTCAACTAATGTTACTTGCTCTCTACTTGAAGGGAATGTGATTATGTTATTGTTAATTTGTTATCTTCAATGCAATTTAAAGTTTAATCAAATATGGTAACTTTGGGAGAAATGGTTTTCTAGTCCTTTATGAAATATTTTTAGTTTTACCTTTGAGAGAAGTATTAAAAACACCCTTAAACTATATACGAATTATTACTTTAGTCCCTAAACTACTTCTAGTAATTAAAACACCTCTGAACTTGACTAAACAAACTTAAAACAGCCCTGGACTTGAGGAAGGTGATCTCACTTGCGGTCCAGCTGGCCATTTCTGGTGATTTATTATATACGTGGCAACCATGTAGATAAATAATACCAAATAAAAAAAATAAAAAAGAGAAATGAAGTAACCCCACTAAAAGACCTATGCCCGATCAATTCCCTCACTTTCTCTCTATCTCACATTTCTTACTTTCTCTCTATCTCAAATTTCTCTAAAAATCAGAATATAACCCTTTAATTTCCATGGAAATCAAAGGGTTTAGCTTATAGATCTTTGATAAACTTTATACTTGGACTCATATTTTACTTGTTTTCGTTGGATTTGGGCTGAGATTTGGATTAGGGTTTTTCGTGAATCAAACATTTCTTCATCTCATTTCCATTGAGTTTTCAGTCATCTTCTTCAAAGGTTAGTACTTTTTTCAGAGAATCGATTTTTCTTTTACGATTAGAGTTTCTTCACGGAATCCATTTGGGTTTCTTGAGTTTAGGGTCACTGAAATTAAACAAAAAATATTTCAGTTTTGAAGAATATGAGTTTAGGGCAATTGAAATTGAACGATAAAGACTTGATTTTTTGCATGCACGTGTTTAGGTTTTTTTGTAATAAGTGAAAATTTGTAGGGCTTTTCTGATTTTTGTATTTGTGGTCGTACGGAAGCATGTATTGTAGGGTATTTTGGTTATATTGAACGTAGCGAAATATTATCATGTCATTTCATTGCTTCAATTTGCATCATTAACCCGAGACATGTTACATAAAAGTGATGTCTTTTTCTGAATTTTTTTAGGGGTTTTCTGATTTTTGTATTTGTTGTTGTATCGAAACATGATGTGTTGAAGGATATGTTGGTTATGTTGAACATCGAAATATTATCATGGCATTTCATTTGCATCACTTACCTGAGACATAAAAGTGATGTATTTTTCTGATAAATTATAGGAGTTTTCCTGATTTTTATATTTGTGGGTGAATTGAAACATGTGTTAAAGAGTACTTTGACAATAAATTCGTAGGTTCTTCAATGGCTACCAAGTACTTTAACTTTAGATGGAAAATTGGAGGAGTGATGGTGAGTGAAGTAGATCATGTGTATGTTGGGGGTAGAACTGAATATTCATTCAATATTGACTTTGATCATTTGTCTATCCCTGAATTGGTAGACATTGCTAAGGAATTTGGGGTTACTAAGCTTGGGACAACTTATATTGCATCTAAGGGTGGTGTTTTGGTAAAATTAACAAAGGATAGGGATTTGTTAGACCTTGGACTACTATTGAATAGTGGGGACACAATAGAGATTTATTTATGTAATGATTCCACCTTTGAGGATGTGGGACCTATTGGTCAACATGTGGTTGGTGGGTATAATGGGGAATCTGCCGGTGACTTTATTCCCCATCCAACACTAAATAATGCAGCACCAACTACAGATCTAGATCTAGAAAATCCTTCTTCTCCTAACACTTTTCAAGAGGCTGAAGAATTTGAAGAAGTTGTTGTTGATTTTGAAGAGTTTGAAGAAGTTGCTGCTGATGTTAACCATTCCAACTCTAGTTCTGAAGAAGAAGGGGATGGGTTAGATTCCGAACTTTCTGATGATTATGGAAGTGATGCCCATGAAGAACTTAGGGTGGTGAGAGAAGATCTAAGAGAATACAAGAAAAAAAAAGTTGTAAAAGTTGCTAAGGAGAAAGTAGATGGATTTTTAGGTGAGGCTGGACTAGATGAAGGTTATCAAGACATTGATAGAGAAAAAACAAATTTAAAGGGTAAATTGGGAGGTGATGACGATGAGCCATACTATGACTCATCAGATGTAGATAGCTTTGCTAGTGAATCTAAAGGTGAACTTGTTAGTAGTGATGATGCTGAAGGAGGGGAGTTGAGGTCAAGAAGAAAGAGTAACAGGATTGTATATGATCCTAATTGTGAGAAAGTTATTTGGCAGGCTGGTCAAGTGTTTGAAAATGTGAAAGAGTTTAGAGAAGCTTTGACCAAATATGCCTTGAAAAAAGGTGTCCAGTTAGACAAGAAGAAAAATGATAAAAAAAGGGTTAGGGTGAAGTGCAAATAGGGCTGTCCATGGATGCTATATGCTAGCAAGGAGGGTAGGAGTACAAACTTCACAGTCAAGACTTATAATCCTAGACATAAATGTCATAGAACCAACACCAACATCTTGTGTAATTCTAAGTTTCTGTCCAAACATTATAAAGAGAGGATCATTTCTCAACCTACAATTAAAGGGTGGGAAATACAAGAGTTGGCAAGGAAAGATTTTGGTATTTATGTGGGAAAGTCAATCTGTTTGAAAGCAAGGAAGATAGTCTTGAAAGAAGTCATGGGAGATCATATTGTTGAGTTTGGTAGGCTGTTTGATTACAGGGATGTGCTACTAGAAACGAATCCTGGAAGCACATGTGTTGTTAAGGTAATTGATGGGGATGATGGTAAAAAAAAGTTTCACAGTTTCTATATCTGCTTTGCTGCTATGAAGATAGGATTCTGTCACACCCCGAACCCCGTTCGGGACGTGATTGGCACCCTAAGCCGATATGGCCCGAGAGAACCAATCTTTGCTCACGTTCATTCATATGCAAGTCTCTTTACGAATAGGATACTTTCTCATTTAACTGATGAAATATATAAGATACCATTGGTGAAAGTCATGGGAAACATGTACATTATATGCAACTATGGCCATTAGGACCATTCCGTCTAAATGAATATACACCTCTTACGTTCATATACCCACATATGTCTACAAAGCCTCTAAATAAATACACGACCCTTTCATAACATCTACAACATCAGATCCAATGTATAACTATGACTCGGAAAGTCCCGAACCAACTGGGGCTCACCAAATATCTGCAAATACTATCAACCTACTGCGGAGGGCTACTAGTGCCTGCACCTGCAACATGTAAGGTAAGTTCCCCCGAGGGGGTCAGTACGAGGAATCTACTGAGTATGTAAGGCTATACGTAAATATATGAGATATAGGAACTTTGATGAAAGTAAGTACAAGTGAACACATCATGTGAATAAATTACCATAAGAATACATGTGGAATCATATGCATTACTTTCTTTACTTCATTTCATTTTCCTTTACTTCTTCATTATTCATGTGATCATCAATCATGTATGCCCGGGCCCAACTGATCAGTGGGAAATAACATTGGGATTGTCTCTAGCTAGGCTTATGCCCCTTTGAGCTGCCACCCATAAATCAATAAAGTAGGTTCGTCTCTAGCTAGGCTTATGCCCCTTTGAGCTGCCCCCTGTATCCAATAATCATTCGGGATCGCCCCTAGCTAGGCTTATGCCCCTTTGGGTTGCCACCCGTTCTCAACAAGTGTTTATTACTTCAATTCTTTTGTTATGAGATTGGTACATTAGTGGTTACAATGTTATGGAAACTTTGGAACATTATTGGAACATTAATCAATGAACATGGGTCATATGAATTACATTTGATCAATGTATAAGGAACATGTGTGTAACAATGATTAACAACCGGGAATGGAATACCTTTGGACATTTCGGAATGGAACATGTATAATGACAATGTGATACTATATGCTGCAGAAGGATACGGAAAGAGTAACCTTACATACCTTGTATTCTCAATACGAATATATATAATCTTAGATGTGCATACAATGTCCCGCTCCTTCCTTATGTTTCACTCTACAACACAAATACATAACGGAATTTACATTAACCACCAACTACCTTACAAATGCATATAACGTCCATGAGTTACATGTTTGCCTTTAAAATGTCATTTCCCCCTTGACAATACCATTGATGAAATCATCATATCAATAATCCCACAATATTCCCAACATTGACCAAAATATCATAAATCATTAGCATGTCGCACCAAGTTTATACTTTCCACTTCTCCATCAACATAACATCACAATTACTCTATCAAGTCACCATAATACACTTCATAACAACATATCGACAATAATCCCATAACTTACACTTTTGGCAAAATAACAAGTTAAAGAACAAAATCACACCAAGTTTCTCCTTTACGTTTCTTCAATACCACCATGTCACAATTATTTCATCAATTCACTCCAACACATGTCATAACGACATATCGCCAACAATTCCATAATTTACACTTATGGAAAAAAAATAAATAATAAGTTAAGGGCACACTATCAAATTTTTCCATCAATAGCAATATGAAATACGTACTTATGGCTCTCGAAACCTAGGTAAGCATGGTTCAAGGTTGTCAGGTAGGATCGGGAATGTACGGGGTGTTACAGATTCATGGATGGGGTTAGAAAGTGCATAGGCTTTGATGGTTGTTTTCTGAAGGGGATATGCAAAGGCCAACTACTTGTAGCAGTTGCTAAGGATGGAAACAGCCAGATGTTTCCAATTGCATGGGCTGTTACTGAAGTAGAAAAGAAGTATACTTGGAGATGGTTTATGACAATATTGCAAGAAGACTTACAACTTGGAAATGGGGATCAACTTACCATAATAAGTGACATGCAAAAGGTATGAACTATTTTTTTATCTGTTGTTGCTTCTATCTACTGTTTCTTCTCTTTATTTTTACATTTTATGTTTGGTTTTTTAATTGCAGGGTTTGGTTAGTGCTGCTGAAGAGGTGTTTTCATCTTGTGAGCATAGAATGTGTGCTAGACACATTTTGTCAAACTGGTCAAAAGATTGGAGGGGCATTGAGAGGAGAAAAAAGTTCTGGAAGTGTTTGTTTTCTGAAGGGGATATGCAAAGGCCAACTACTTGTAGCAGTTGCTAAGGATGGAAACAGCCAGATGTTTCCAATTGCATGGGCTGTTACTGAAGTAGAAAAGAAGTATACTTGGAGATGGTTTATGACAATATTGCAAGAAGACTTACAACTTGGAAATGGGGATCAACTTACCATAATAAGTGACATGCAAAAGGTATGAACTATTTTTTTATCTGTTGTTGCTTCTATCTACTGTTTCTTCTCTTTATTTTTACATTTTATGTTTGGTTTTTTAATTTCAGGGTTTGGTTAGTGCTGCTGAAGAGGTGTTTTCATCTTGTGAGCATAGAATGTGTGCTAGACACATTTTGTGAAACTGGTCAAAAGATTGGAGGGGCATTGAGAGGAGAAAAAAGTTCTGGAAGTGTGCTAGAGCAACATTTGAGGCAGAACTGAAACATAGGCTGAATGAGTTAAATCAGTTAGGTAACAAGATTGTTGAGAGCCTTATCTCATAAAATATTGAAAGATGGTGCAAAGTGTACTTCAAAGAGTTCTCTAAATGTGATAGTATTGACAATAATATGTCAGAAAGTTTTAATGCTTGGGTACTATCAGCCAGACACAAGACAATTGTGTCAATGCTAGAAGAAATTAGAATCAAGGTGATGAATAGAATAGCTAAAATGAGGGCTTTTGCTGAAACTTGGCTAGATGGGATATCCCCAATGGCATTGAAAGTGTATAATGCTAATGTGGAGAGGTCAATGAACTGTACATTAAACTGGAATGGAGATTTTGGTTTTGAAGTGAAAGAGGGTATTGGTCATCATATTGCACATCATATTGTGCATCTGGGAAGAGAATATTGTAGTTGCAGGATATGGCAACTAAAGGGTATTCCATGTGCGCATGCCATAGCAGCAATGCACCATAAGAAAATTAATCCGGCTGAAAAGATAGTGCACTGGTATAGAGTAGGGACCTATATGAGAGCTTATTCTAACTTTATACAACCTGTTCCAAACATTGCAATGTGGCCAGATAGTTCAAACCCAAAGATAGAACCTCCTAAAGTTAGAAAAATGCCAGGTACGCCAAGCAAAAATAGAAAAAAGGAGATGGGAGAGGTGAGAAAGGCTGAAAAGTTGCCAAAACTAGGAATAACCATGACATGCTCTATTTGCAAGGCCAGCACACATAACAAAAGAAGTTGTCCTTTAAGGACTAGAGATACATCAGCATCAGCCCATAAAGCACCTCCTGGAAGTTCACAAGCCACAATAGCAATTGCAGGCCCTTCCAAGAAGAAATACTCCACACCACCAAAGCCTAAAGCCACTAAACAGGTTAATCTTATATACCTTTAGTTGCTTACTCTTAATTTTTGAAATAAATTTTAACTTGTTATATTTTAGTTTAATGTTTCCCAGCAATCATCAACTGAAAGTACAAGAAAGAGCAGCGTAGTTGACATACAAGAAGGATCTACAAGTATGAGAGGGAACAGAAAAAATATCAAGAGGCCAAAGATTGTTGGACAAGGTGTATTTGTGTCTGAAACAGGTTACAGTTGTATTAATGTAAGTGTTTGTCAATCACTTTAGAGCTAAACTTATTTTTATCCTTTTATGACACTTATCTATATCATCACAACAAGGAATGACTAGTAGCAGATTGATCTCCACACCTAGGGTGCTGAATTCTGCCGAGGCCATAGGTGATCTTGGATACAAACCCAGCAAAGGCCTGAAGTGGAAAGGAAAGAAGGCTATTTCTCAAGGAGAACTCCAAAATCAAAGTGCTATGCATAGAGTGAAAATAAGATCAAAGGTTGTTGGGATTCAGACAAGATCAGCTACTGGAAAATCTTCAGTCAAGAAAAATCCTTAGATTTCTACGATTAAGTTTACTATTTGGGTATGTAACAAACAATGAAGTTTGGTAGGTTTTGTTGACAATTAGTGTTGCTATCCAGTTATTTGGCTAGCCAACTTTTGTTTTGCCAATGACAATTGGTGCTACTGTATAGATTTGCCAACTATGTTTGTGCTTTTGCCAACTTATGTTACTTATGCTCAGCTTTGAAGATTGAAATTTCGTGAAGTTAATTGTGTTTTGTCAATATTTTGATACTGTCCATTTTGAAATTGTTGAACATGATAAATGGTGCCAGTGTTCAAGTTATGTTCACCTTTGACACTTGAAGTATCATGTAGTTATCATGGAAAATGGTGGTAGTGTTTAAGTTATGGTAAATGATTGCGTTACTTATGGTACATTTGGATTATTAAACATGGTAAATGATATTATATTTGGATTACTTATGTTCACCTTTGACATTTGGATTGTTGAACATGGTACATTTGGTTGCCTTTTCTTAAAGAACTGGAAACATTTAGGAATTTTACAGTATTGACATTTGGATTGTTGAACATGGTACATGAGATTATCTTGTAGTATGCGAATTTGCATGCTTATTTCTCTTCTTTAATAAACCACAAATAACAACATTAGCTCGTTCTGAAAATGGCGGATCATGCCAATCAGAATATTTACAAGAAGAACGAACTTTCACCTGTAAAAAGTGACCGAAATTCAGTGACGAAAAAAAATACATAATTTTTACAACCCCAAAATCTCCTTCCGGAATTGTCGTCCAACCATGAAATTCTGAACTCCGTCGGAAATCCACATCTACAAAATTTAGTCATCAAGACAATTAAAGAAGAAGAGGATTGTTGTAGGCTTGTAGCAATTAAAGAAGAAGATTGTTATTGGATAAAAGCTTGGATCTAAAAGTATTTTAATGGAGGAAGTTTAAATAAGGAAGAAGATAAGTTTTTAAAACGTTGGTGGGTTTATAAATGATGGAAAAAGAAAAAAATTGGGGCTTTTTAACGTTGGATGCTTGTGTGGCATGTTTTCTAAGAGCCTCACGCGTGCAAATCAGGTTGTTTTCACTTGCCATGCCATGTGGCAAGTCGAGGGCTGTTTTAAGTTTGTTTAGTCAAGTTCAGGGGTGTTTTAATTACTAGGTATATTTAGGGACTAAAGTAATAATTCACGTATAGTTTAGGGGTGTTTTCAATACTTCTCTCTTTACCTTTTTACAAGAGATATTGATTTTTATAAATAAGACATCTTCATTTTTATACATGATAGATCTAAAGAGGTTGTTTTCTTTTGTTAAAACTTAAAATTGTAGAAGGTCAAAATATCTCATTTGCTCGATAAAAACTTCTTGGATTTATGTGAAAGTGATTACGGACTTCAAGTTAATGCATGGGAAAATTCATAAATAGGCATCTTTAGCTCTTTCAATTGAAAAATAGTTATTATCTTGAAGTTTCAGTTCTACTAATATACCTTCTAGATATTATTCAAGAATTTTACCAGGAGGAATGTTATTTTTTCCAAAAAGAAAAAAAAGAAAGAAAAGTGGCCAGTAATCGATATTTTTATATAATTTATGGGGCTTCTTACGTAATTATACAAACTAGAAAAAGATTTTCCATAAATGACCGCATGCATATGTTATGTATCATTATTGTATAAATAATGTATAATCATGTATATATAATATATAATTGTGCATCAAAATGTATATACATTATGTATATTATTTATGTGATAATACATTCATATACACTCGTAGATGAAGATCCAGATAGACATAGTAATCATGGATGCTAATCCCATTCACCGGGATGAATCATGAAATTCCCAACTTTTGTGTTGGATCGAATTACTTTTTTGAAAAAACAAATTGATACCATTAAGCAAGCTTAGTGGGATTTTTATGAGTAGTAAAATTTCAACAACACATTTCACTATTTTCAGTTGTTCAACATTACAGAATCTCCAGCTATCTACATATCTTTTCTGCAAGCTGTATTTATAATCTTTGTCATGTAGATAAAAACACAAAAGAAGAAAGACATATGTGCTTCGCCGGAATTAAAGATGGCCATATGGCCATTTACTGTGATAAAATGATAATTAGGATATTTTGAGTAAGAAATTTTGGCTCAATAAATATTTTGTCTAATTTTTCCTAATTCATCAAGCTAGCCCAATACGCATTTGACGTAATGATTGGCATGCCCAATGACATTGCTTTTGATGGCACAAGGTCCGATTTCATACAAAGTTTTGTATGACTTGTACTTCAAACGGATTGGTGTTTAATTTTTACTCTTAATATTTTAGGTGTTTAGTTTTTGTCATGTTCTTTATTCAATTAAAATGTGTGGATCAAAATATCCTTATCTATTCAGATTTAATTCATTCAGTATAAGTTTAGAATTTTTTGTCTTTTGAAACTGAACTTTTGTTTTGCTCGACTAAGTTTTGCAGGAATTAAATTACACAACATAAATTGTGTAGTACTTTTTAGAATTTGTTGTAGCATTCAAAAATTGACATTATGTATTTTTGGGGCATATGTTCTTTATCTTTATTAGAGAAAAAATAAATTTGGTCGCTAACGTAGAATGATAAAGTATATTTGTGGGTCTGTATTTTTATTTTAAAAAATACATCATGCATGCCTTCGTAGCATATGACATAACTTGTTATGCCTTTACGATATAACTTGTGGGATATATATTAGATACGAACATATAAACTTATGTTGCCAAAAAGAGCTATTTGTTTTTCCGGTGTTAGGGGCATAATTTGTTATGGCTTTTATGTATAACTTGTAAGATATTATGATATGAAAATATAAATATGCCCCGCGAAAAGTTATTTGTTATTTCGATGTCAAAAATATTTTTGACCATTTATTTATTACTTAAAATGTTGGAGGGCAAAAGATAAAGTCATATTTGAGGGGGGGAAAAGGTTTAAACACCATTGCAGAATAGGGACATTTATGCGAATCACATGAATACATATATATCCCGTCTTAGGACCCATTGGACCATATTATGCACTTATTTTTGGAACATTTTTTATTTTATTTGAAAATCTGTATTTGGCTATGAAAATGCTAAATTTAGAAAATAACTTATAACCTGCTTTCCAACTCTATTTTTATAATTCAAAATATAATATTCTGATATCTTTTTCTTTGCAAAAAATATAATTAAATACAGTTCTATCTTGAACACCAACTTTAAAAATTCTAAATAAAAAATATTTAATTTTTATGACCAAACGCCTACTTAAATTTTGGTGCCAATATAACTATTTTTAATGTTATCAAGAAATACCATCGAGGGAGCACCACGATTAACCAAACATGAATATGTAGACATTACAAAAAGACCATGACAAATTCATTTTTAATACAAAGGCATAAGCATCACGTGTTAGTTATAAATAAGTTACATTTTAAAATTTTAATTAAAAGAAAAAGACAATAAAACAATTGTCTTTGTCTTTTAGTTGTGAAATAACACTCCTTAAACATGTTTCCATTTTGCTCAACTTTAAAAGAAAAACTCTTTCTACTAGCAAACGTAATTGAAATCTGAGAGAAAATCAAGGATTGCTTCACATCAAACAGATATCAATATGATTTGGTTATGTCATGAAAGGTCTTTAAATATTAGTAAGATTAAAATGTCTTTAAAATTCAAATATATGACATGATTAATGGCTTTAATTACTTGTGTTAGGTACGAAGGACTTTTTAAAAAGGAGAAAATTTCAGACAGAAAGTAAAACCTTTTAGTACGTTTTTTTACAAAAAATTATCTTACTGAGATGCTAACCAAAAATTGCATTTTCAAAGACATATAATTAGCTTGGGAAAATAACGTGTAGTATCATTAGAATTTGGAAAAATATTAACTATATATGAAGAATTATTTAACTCAAATATCACAATAACATAAAGGGAAAGAAAATAAAGAAGTAAAAAAACATGGCATAATTTTTTTGGTTAAAAGGACGTATTAATATAATAATACTAAGCATCGTTACAAAGGACAGATCATACAAGTGGTCTGCGGAACTATTACAATTTAAATACTTTATAAGTACTTATTACGAAATAGATCTTTCAAAAGTAGTTCATAGCATGTATGCTCAGTGAGTACCTTACTCCATCTAACTTTCATAATTTACTTTTTAATTAGGCTTGGGGATTACCATGTATTTATTTCATCACTTTCTAAGGGTAAGAAATCAAACAGGAGAAAACACGTTTCTCTTTTTCTATGTATGTGTTACGACGAGATATAATATATCACTCTTTAAAATTTGCATTTTCAACATGTTTTCTACTTCATACTTTCATATTCATCATATTTTTTCTAGTCAAATACACTCTTCGACTCATTTAGTTTCTTGCCTGACTAACTTTTATTTCATCTCTTCCCTCAACAATCCACAAATTAAAGTACATAAGTAAGGGAAAATGATCCCTAATGTATGAGATTTTTGGTTCCACTTGATCCATAATGTATAAATTAAATATATGATAAAAATGGTGTCCTCAATATAATGTATTTTAAAAAGTCATTAATTGGTCTTAAACCAAAGTAAAGATAATTTTTGTTGTCAATCTTCCTAGCTCACATACATATCTTACATTGTCATTCGAAGACATTCTAGGCTTCCTTGCATACTCTATTGAATATACACGCTATAAAATTGCATTCTTGCGTCGAATTTTTTTTTTATGGTTCTATTAGAGTTAGGAATTTTAATGTGGGTTGTTAAAATGGACTGAACAATATAATAAGGTACCTTTATTTTTTAGTTAATTGATAACTCCGATTATTTTGACAACAAAAATAGCAATCTTCGTCGTTAAATTGCTCGTAGCTAACAAATTTTTTTGATAATCCGTCATCAAATAGGATTAGCAGCACATTTTGTTGTTTAGCTATGATCATTTGTCTGTCACTAATAATTCATCTTTTTAGTAGCGATATAAGTAACAACATGGTAATATAAATGGCCGCAACCGCGTAACCACCACGCAAACTCAATTTGTCTCAATTTATGTGACTTTCTATCCTTTCTATATATATATTCCATCTAAAAAAATGCCATTTTCATAGCCAGTAACAATTTAATTTAAACTTAGATTTTACAAATATCCATGACGTTATTTTATACCACAAATCTTAAAAATCTACCCTTTGTTTTAAAATGTCATGCCTAGTCAAACACCACTACATAAATTTTCACTACTACTTTTATTTCACCTTTTTAGGGTTTCGTACGGAGTTGTATAACTTATCTAATATAATTTCTGTTTCTTTTTTCAATTTTCGCTTTTAAGGATACTATATTTATTGTACGTAGTTCCTCTAGTGTGGGAGAGGGCATGCTTGACCAATAATTTGGCTACATATATTGCTTTCTTTTCAAGGTAAAAAAATAAGTCCACGTTGTTTCTTTAATAAAATAAGTAAATGACGTCTCCTTCTAAGTGTCTCATGCAAAATATATAGTGTTTTAAAACATATATCCAACAGGTGGTGTTATTACTAATTTAAGATAATTAATAAATTAGAAAATATTATCTTGACATTTTGCTATCCAACTTGTTTGATCCTTGTATCTATGTCACATTTAATTAGGGATATCAAATGTGCAGGTTGAGTTGAATTTGAACACCAAGTTAATAATGGATATAACCCAACTTTTATTATGTTTTAATTTTTGTTAGCTTCTTTCTTATATACCTAATAATTTTACCTCCTTCAATAGAGCTATTAACATATCAAACAAACAAACAAAAAATCTTTAAAAGTGTTTGACAAAGTTTCTCATAAGTAAATTTGGAAATATCCCTCCAATATTTAGATGGGTACGTTAAATTGATAGATGAATGGGTTGGATATATTATGTTTTCATGAGCTAAATTTGCCGCCCCCGAACATTCAATGTTCTTGCTTGTCTGGAAATAATTAGAATTTTGAGATATTTAAAAAAGGAAAAAAAAAACACATACACTCATTTTTTGCATGGCGAGTTCAAAAATTAAATTAAGCAAATATCAGTTTTGGTCAATTGTAGCGTGTTTCCTGCACCTATCTGTCATTTTGTGAATTTGTTGAAGTTTAGGAGCTAGCTAGGGGAAGAAAACCAAACTGGAGAAAACACATTTTTAAAATAGGAATTAATCAGTATTTGAATGCATAAAATGGTTCCATTATAAATGAAAAACGAAAGAAAAATTAAAAAGAATGGCATCCTATAAATTAAATCTGATTTACTTGTAAATGAAATTCCAAACATTGAATTTTGGTCAGATCAAAGTATTGAAAAACCTTTCTTGATGAACTTACATGGTACTTATTTTTTTGGATTCGATAATAGTGTAACCCAATGGACAAATCCATGAGGCTTGTAGGGCCAAAGCATACAATACAATACGAGTCATGAACCTTTTAAATGAAATATTTCTAAAAAGAATAATTCCTAATTAATATGTCAGTCCTCATGTTAACGTTCCTAATTTCCTTTGATAACTTCCTTTCGAAATAGTTACAGCACTATATAGGAGTATTAATTAAGCTTAGAAGAAATATGGAATAAGGAAAATCTATTAAGCTTGCTGATAAAAGTGTAGATTGTTGCATATTGTATGAGGTCTAGAACAAATGTTTAATTATGTAGTACAATATGGGACCCCTTAAAACAATTTGTTTCTAAGCAATGTGTTACAAGTATATTTATTCTTTAATAACGGGTAACATATCACGACTAATTGGTAGTTGCATTTTCAACACGTTTAATTTTCTACTACATTTTTCCACATTCATCCTAATTTTCTAGTCCTACAAATACCCTCTTCGATTCATTTCTTGCTTGACTATAGCTTCATTAATTTCCACGGTGGTTACGAACAACATGGAAGTGGCCACAAACACCGTGTCAGGGGCGGAGCACAACCGCATTATGTGGCGGATGAGGCTACACTCCGCGATTCGGACTGTGATAGCATATAGTATAATTGGTTGCTCCACCCTTTATGGACCACCTTGGTTAAAAGAATTGGCAGCATTTCCAGCATTTTCATATGTAACAGCCACTCTAGTCACTAGCGATTCCACGCTAGGTGACACATTGAGTGGCTGTTGGCATGCAATGCTCGCCATGGTTCAAACCATGCCGCTTTCCATGCTTGGCGTGTGGATAGCAACAGCCAAAGGGTCAGCGGACAGGTTGTCGCCTGTGGCGTCCGCCTTGGCATTGGCGCTAAGTTCATTGTTGGTTGCTCTCGTAGAGTGTACAAATATTAGGTGCAAAAAAATTGCTTTTGGGCAGTTGGTGCTTGTGTTTGCTGATGGTGTTATTCGTGGAGTGCATACGAGTGTTGTTGTTCACCCTCTTCGTGTTGCATATAGCACAGTCCTTGGGATGGTGGCTTCTCTTCTTGCCTTGTCACTTCCTTATCCGAGGCTAGCTTACTTTGAGGTCAGTATTGAGCTAAAATAGACTAAAGACACTCTTAACGTAATATGATATTATCTGACTTGGTCAAGCTCATACGATTTTCCCCAAAGGACCTTATAAGTAGTTTCTTAATTTTTTGTTTTCTACTTTCTACATGTGACTTTCTCCAGACACATTCCAATAGTTACATGTCACATTTTACTTTTATGTCAATGATATTAACATGTTGTAGTAGATAATCCGTCTTATTTTCTAGGTACGAATCCCACATATTTGTCTGTGCATAAGAACTGTATTCTTATACCGTCCTATTTGTGTATGTTGGGATTGGATAATGCAACTATTCTTTAATTAGGAAGTTAAAAATGTAGGACTAGAGGGTAATTGATCTTATAAGTTTAATAACTCAAATGTTTTTCGGGTTCTTTTAAGTCTCAGACAGTTCAACACTTCATAATGTAGCCTTATATAACTGATCTTTAAGCAAAATTTTAGGGCAGAAATGGGCTGCCCGGTGCACTAAAGCTCCCGCTATGCGGGGGGAAAGGGCCAGACCACAAGGGGATATTATACGCAACCTCTCCTTATATTTCTGGAAGGGGATGTTTCCACGGCTTGATCTTTAAGCAAAATATGGCTGAATTTTAGTATGTAAATGTTGAAAACAATATGAAATTATAGCCTTATTTCTTTCTTTGTAAATCAATCAGGTTAGGAAACTACATCAATTATATGCTGAAAACTCAGAAGTGAGGGTGGAAATATATTCAAGGGCAATCACTTCCCAAGACAATCTCACTGCAGTTGAACTATTGTCCAAAGGCAAGCTCCTTGCTCAAACAGGAGCCAAGTTTCTCAAAAGCACCAAACTTTTGAAGGTAAGAGAACTTATTAATTGGACTAATATATACTTCCTCCGTACCAATTTGTATGATATAGTTTGACTGGGCAAGAAGTTTAAGAAATATATCGTTTTTTTATACTGACTAAAAAGGAAAGTGTGTTATATAAATTATGACAGAGGAGTACTATAGCTTTTACTTATCTTTTCACTTTACCTCTATTTGGATAATATAAGTTGTCTAATAATTATTTGGTATCTGAAATTCATTGTGTCTCGACTAATCCAAATTTGCCGCACGCAAGGTGTAAAAACGCTCCCTACCAAGAGTTCAACTCATATTTATACTTCTTTGTGCAGGGAGGTCTAATGTGGGAAACACCTTGGATCCGGTTTTTCAAATCATGTTTGGAAATTCCAGGAGAAAATGAAATCCAAAAAATGGAATTAACTATTAGAGGAATGGAAATCGCCTTAACTTCATGTCCTTCTTTTTCCACTGGCATGGTGAATAAAGAGTTAAAGGATACATTACTACATATGTCTAAGCAAATTCGTCGAAAATCAGAACAAGTTACTCATCAAGAAAAAAATGGATCAGACTTTGCCAATAAATCTATCTTGCTCCACAATGACACCATATCTCCAACACAAACAAGCCTGCCAGCATTTTTCTTCTTATTTTGTGCAAAAATGCTGCTCAGCGATCCACCCTCTTCGCAAAGTCATGATTCAAAAAGAGTCCGCCACAATATCTTTATGAAAATTAGACCAAAAAAAGAAACATTTGTGTTCGCGTTTAAGTGTTCTGTTTCTTTAGGCCTAGCTATGTGGCTAGGCCTGTTATTTGATAATGCAAATGGTTTTTGGGCAGGGCTGACAGTAGCTAGTACTTTAGCACAAGGCAAATTAGCAACATTTACTCTTGCTAATGCTCAGGCACAAGGTATTGCATTTGGATCAATCTACGGAGTCTTGGGGTGTTCTGTTTTCCAAAGAGCCGATAACTTAAGGTTCTTAGCCCTTCTCCCTTGGATTATGTTTAGTAGTTTTCTAAAACATAGCCGGATTTATGGCCAGGCAGGAGGAGTTTCAGCACTGTTAGGAGCCGTGATGATCTTAGGACGAAAATACTCTAGCCCTGTTAATGAATTTGCCATCATAAGACTAACAGAAACATTTATTGGACTGTCTTGTTTCATCGTGGTACAGTTAATACTGAACCCGAAACGAGTAGCCAGTCTTGCTAGGAATCAATTGTATTGCACACTTGATATTCTCAAAGAGTGCATGAACCAAATAGTGCAAAAAGACCAACAAGAACTGCAAGGGCTAATGGAAAAACAGATGAAATTAAAATCCCATATTTTGGACTTCGAAAAATTCTGTCTTAATGCAGAACTAGAGCCTGATTTTTGGTTCCTTCCTTTTAATGCAACATGCTACAAGAAGCTGCACTGTTCTCTGTCAAAAATGGCCGACTTATTTTACTTCGTCGTATACAATATCAACAACATGTCACATGAGTTTCAAAGCTGTGTTGTTGATTGCAAAGAGCTACAAGAATGTATAAAGGATGAATTGGAGTATTTGAAAGAAACTGTGATTTCGTCGATAAGTACATTTCTTGATAAGCCTAGTTTGATGAAGTTGTTCCCAGATGATCATGATCAAGAGGAGAAAATACTTAATGATCTTGAAGAGGGGAAATTGAGTAAAATGAATGACAAAAAAGCAGAAAGAGGATTGAGTTTTTTTCTTGAAAGATCAAAACAAGTGATTGATGGAATATTGAGTAGCCAAGGGAAGGAGGAGCTAAAAGGAAAGTCAATTATTTCATTGTATGCTTTGGAATTTTGTATAAGCAGCATGTTGAAAGAGATCAAAGATATTAAAATGGCTATGAAGGAATTGTCACAGTGGGAAAGTTCTTGAAACACATGAAAAGTTTCAGTATTGAAGAAGTGAAAATTTCTCGAAGGTCATTTAAGCATACCAACAAAAGATTTATTATAGTCTTATGTATATAGTGTAGGTATCAAAATCAGAAAATTTTGGATTATTTTTAGTAAGAAGCAGAGAAAGCATATAAGAAGATTTTATTACAGTATTTATAGTCCCTTTTTTTTTAATCTAGAAGAATAATCAAGCCAAATAGGCAAATTCTTTAATTAACTTGTTTCTTTTCCTCACCCTTGCATTGAGTCAACTTTAGTGGATTTGGAAATTAAAATGGTGAAATTTGAAAAATGAAGTACTAGTATTTATTTCCAAGTTGAAAATGATGATTGAAAATTGAAGATGTGTCTGGACATGAATATAATTATAGTTGTTTATGTCCAAACAACTTTTTAGAATAATATTCTGAAAAATATGAAAATTATTCATGGCCAAATGAGCCTTAAGCGCTAGGACATGAATTTGTGTATTTGAAAAAAAAGGGGAATAAGTAATATTTGAACTTAAGTTGAAAAAAAAATATTTGGAAGTTCAAGTTATTTTTGTCATGAAAATACAGTTAAAGTTTTGTGAAAGGAACTTTCAAATTTTTTAAAACCTGTTTTTCATATTTCAAATATCAAATTTTATATTTTAAGTTTAAAGTTGAAACTATAGGTCAATTTGAAAAAGAGTTGAGGGTCAGAAATACACCTAAGTTTTATACTTGAACTATCACTCAATGGTTTGCGTAATGCACTTCGATTAATTTCTGATGGTGTGTACTACACTCTCTCTTTTGTTTAAAAATTTTGCCACTTAGCACTCCACATGGATACACAATTTCACCGTGACAAAGTTAAATAAATTAATATTAGGTTAAAGATTGAAAATTATGATCGTATAAATTAATTTATCCTCTATCACGACATCTGACATCTTCTTCTCAACCTTCTCAATCTTGATCTCATCTCAACTGTGACGGCGATATCTGGCTTGGAAGGGGACAATTTAAAGTTTTTTTAATAATAATAATAATAATGTATTATCTCTTCTTCTTGTTTATTTCTCTGACTTTTGTTTGATTGTTATCTGTTTTAAGTCGGAGGTCTATCAAAAACAACCTCTTTACTTCATCTGAGGTAGTGATATGGACTGCGTATACTTTATCCTCTCCAGACCCGATCTGATGGGAATACACTGAGTATGTTGTTGTAATAATAATAATAATAATAATAATAATAGTGCTCTTATATATGTCAGTATACGGAAATTTTATGGCCAAACACGCCTAGAAGCATTTGTAGACAAAAAAAAATTATCCGGTCAGTATCTAAGTGTATTTCACTAATAAAATTCATAATCTCAGTAGTTCATATCTAAAACTAAAATGAAATAGAATAATTTAGATGTGTCTTTGACGTGAACAAAACAAAGGGTTAATGCTTTCCAAAACAGTAGATATGCTTTTTCTTAAAAAAGATGAAGGGGGTAATGTTTTTGTCCGGAGCTTAATTGAATAGCAAAGACTTTGTTCTGCACCTGTTCAAAATTGATAGCAATAACCCATCTCAATGAAAGCTAGGGTTTTTATACTCTGTTTTCTCCTACTGTCTTCAAATTTCCGTTTTCTGCAATGTGAAGACAACAAATTTCGAGCACGAGAAGCCACTGATGATTCCCTCGCTTACCCCAATTTGTAAGTTTCCTTCCCTTCCTCCTCTCAGCTCTTTTTTTTTTTTTTTTTGGATAACCGTGGTGGTGTCAGGGTCAGCTTGCGTGCACCTCGACTGACCAACAACAGGTACCAGTTAACTCTGTCTAAGGCTAGGACAAATGAGAAGAAATTACCTAGTATTTTTTTTTGTCTGTGTTGGGATTTGAATATGAAACCTCATAGTTCTCAAACCACCACTTCATTGACCACTAAGCCACACCGCTGTTTAATCTATTTTGATTTTGCATAATTCACCATGTTACATAGAGCTGTATTGACTCATTGAGATTTTTCTCATTTTTTGGGTGATATTACCGATTTAGTGTCTTATTATCATAATTTAATGATAAAAACACATCTAGACTATGACATTTTCCCGAGTTTTACACCCAAACTATCAACAGTTCGCTTTACTCCGTTAACTATCTCCATAGTTGAGGTATGAAAAGGGAATAAGTAGGGGTGTGAAACTCGCGAAACAGCGATAGTTCAGTGTGTTTTTAAAAAAACTCACAAAAGCTCTAAGGTCCATTGGGGCTTTAACCGCAAATAAAGCGTGGGCTTTAATGAGAAAAAGGCACAAATGGAGAAAACATACAATATATGTTTACTCCAAAACTAATGATTATAAGCATGAATAACATATATATGGATAAATAAATTGATTTTTTTTACGATAAAGTGATATATCAATTGTTTAGTGTCAACTCTTCATGAAACACTCATTCACAAGGAAAATTTCGTCTTAGAGCCTTGATGACTACACTGAAGCGCACATTAAGTGAGGCGAAGTGCTCAAGGTGATTTGAGCCTCGCTTTAGGGCTTAAGCGCGCCCTTACAACACTGTTTTTAACCATTATCTCTATTATCAATATCAAACTGGAGATGCTAATTTCTTCCTAAAATATGTGCTAGTCCCAATATGGCTGATGCTCTTTCTAATTTAAATTTATTCTTTTTGCGTACAAAAATATTGACGCCATAACATTTATATACATTCGTGAAACTACTATAATTTTGGTTATAACAAACTCCTTAACCTTTATTTTACCATTTTCTTCTGCTACTGTTGCTAATTGGTAGTAGATTATTTGTTTCAATTTATATGACACTGTTCCTGTTTTGGAAGGTTCAAAATGTTTCATACCATTCTATTTCTATTCAAGATGCAGAACTTCTAAGAATTTAAATACATTAAATTATTGAATGTTTAAAATTTGATGTGATGTTTTTTTTGTTTTCTCTATCAAACTAACTTTTCAAGTGTAAATTATTATTTTCTCTCATTACTACTAATTTATTATACTAAAGTCAAAACAAATACCTTAAACTTTGTGCCAGATCAAACACCGTTGTGTAATTAAGATGGAGGGAGTATATAGGTCAAATTAACATCTTAAGTTCCTTGTCCTATCAAACATCCGAACAAAATGGGATGGAGGAACCGTTGACGTACACTTTCAATTTCAATGCCTGATACACAAAGGATAAAACCTGTAAAGATTTTAATACTGATTTTGGTGTTTACTACTGGCAGAGATGAGGATGAATTGTTGAATACGCAGTGCCCTCAGCATTTGGAGCTAAGATGGCAGACAGAAGTTAGTTCTAGTGTATATGCATCCCCTTTGATTGCTGATATTAACAGGTAATGTGATAGAAGCTTCTTTCTTTTGGGTTGTAATTCATTTGCTTTTACATTGCCCGAGTGCGTGATGACCGCCTTAGGATGGAGTATTGTCGTTGTTCACTTTCTGAGACTACTTGTTTCCATAATGGTACTTCGATTAGTTATTATCAAGAGAATTATAGTAATAATAAAAAAGATAATGATATGGATACAGTTATTTCGTTAGAAGTAACCAAAAAGGCAGGTGGTTCTCAAGGATAGAAAGGTTGGAGGACTAGGTGTAAGAAATCTGAATCTACACACTAAGATCCTGCTCTTCAAATAACTTTGGAGATATAACTTAGATGGAAATGAAGCCTGGAAGAAGTTAATTAATGCTATACAGGGAAAAAGGATGACTAGAGACTTTCTATGCAAGTGAATGTTAAAGGAGGAGTCTGGTAGGGTATAAGCAGGTGTAGGGAAGAATTCATCAAATACACAAAGCTGGAGGTGGGAGTTGGACATAGGATCAATTTCTGGACAGATTTATAGGTTAGAGAAAATGTCTGATGGCTAAATTCACTAGCTTTATTCTGTCAATAAAGAAGGCATTGTTGCTTAATTTCACGCAGACTCAGGTTCGCAAATAAATTTCAGAGTAATCTAAATAATTGGTAGGTAGAGGATTTTCACGAAATGCTTCAGATCAATCTCTATGGATCAAAGTAAGATGGATTCTTTGATTGGGCAGCCAGTGAAGATAAATGCTCTCAGTTAAAAGTTGCTATAGTATTTTGTTAAAGCAGACAGGCATTGGGATGAGTCTTGGCCTAGGAAGATGATTTGGAAGGCAAACGCTCCTGTTAAGGTAGCATGCTTAGGATGAATTGCAGCTCGGGAGGCTTGTCTAACTCAAAATAATATGTTTGCTTATAATAGATGCTATCTATGTAAAGAGGTTGAGGAGACAGTTAATCAGCTTTTCCTTCCGTGTAGAGTCTCAAGACAACGTTGGGAATTATTCTTTCATATCTGTGGCATTTAAATGGTGATGCCTCAGGGCTTATTGGAAAGTTAGCAACTTGAAACGGTACTTACGAGTGTTGAAGTAGATTTGGAGAACCATCCCAGTATGCATCTTCTGGACTTTATGGCTGGAGAGGAGCAAAGCTTGCTTTGAAGGACAGAGAAATCATATCTCTAGAATTAAGAATAAATGTCCGCATAATCTGTATTTTTGGTGTAAAAGTAACACCTTAGCAGTTTAGCTAGTCTGGATCAGTTCATGGATTTTATGGATTTTTTGAAGGAAGGGATGTTTACCCTCCCCAGACCCCACCTGGTGGGAATACGCTGGGTATGTTGTTGTTGTTTGTTGTTGAAGGAAGGGATGGGTAGTAGGTTGTTTGTTTGTTCCTTACTTTTCTGTATGATCCTGGTAAATTATTAATGAACTTTTACCGTATCAAAAAAAAAAAAAAAAAAAAAGTAATTGAGGAGATAACATGTACAACAACAACAATACCCAGTATATTCCCACAAAGTGGGGTCTGGGGAGGGTAGAGTGTACGTAGTCCATACCACTACCTCAGAGGTGAGGTAGAGAGGCTGTTTCCGATAGACCCCCAGCTCGAGACCAAACAACATAGGAAAAGACATAATATAAGAACAAGAAACAAAAGGTAGTAACAATAACCTGTATCCTAATATAAATTTGTTGGTGGAAATGGGTGGTCTTTGAAAAGGTGAATAACTATATGTTCAAAACCTTCTGCTGATTATTGTAGGGAAAAGCTACTTATGTGTGAGATTCAACGAAATTACATGCAGTTGCTTATTTTCGAACTTGAGTATCTTTTATTGTTTTCTGTTTCCTAAATTTATTCATTTCCGCCATGTTACTGGATCATTACTACAGCGATGGAAAGCTTGAGGTGGTAGTTCCCTCTTTTGTTCATTACTTGGAAGTTCTAGAAGGTTCTGATGGAGATAAAGTTCCAGGTATGATTTGTGGAGCTATTTATTATAATAAATGCGAACTTATTAGATGAGCTACAGAATACCTCACATCCTGCTACCAAAAAGTAAATTTATAAACTACCAAACAACAAAATTCACATTAATATGAAGAAATTATCTATATGAATAATAATGAGGTTTGAGCAGGTTATATATAAATCTGATGACATCCTACAAATTTTATGACTTCACATCATCAGGATGGCCAGCATTCCATCAATCAACTGTTCATTCCACTCCGTTCCTGTATGACATTGACAAGGATGGGGTGAGGGAGATAGGTTTGGCCACTTATAATGGTGAGGTGCTCTTTTTCAGGTATGAGTACAGCATATTTTCTAACCGTTGTCTTGTTGAGATTTTCTGTATTTAGTATGATATTGTTAGATTTGCATAGGGTCTCAGGCTACTTGATGTCTGACAAATTGGAGATTCCTCGGCTGAAAGTTAGAAAAGATTGGCATGTGGGTTTGAAACAGGACCCAGTGGACCGTTCTCATCCCGATGTCCATGATGACCAACTCGTACAGGAGGCTGTCATGGACTCCATTGCCCGTGAGTATTTTCCTCTTACATTTGCTTTTCATAGTGACTTTGTTTCCTCTTAATTCTTGCGTGTTATGATATATGCTACCAAGTTGCCCCTGCATAGATAATTTTATAAAATGTGTTGTGACACTTGTCATAGATCTACAGAACTCTGATTTCCTTATGTTTTATAAGTTAATCTTTTGTTACTAGATCCAGAATAAGTTACTGCTAAATATTCTTGATTTTGCAGTACTGAATTAAGTTACCTGTTTTTTTTTCCCGACAATTAGTACTGTTGTATTCCTCAAAATTAAGGAATGCTGGCCACCTCCAAAAAATTGTTACAAAAAGGAGCAAGTCAGAATCTTGATTTACAAGGCACCTAAGAAGTCTACAAATTCATCTACTTCCTCTATAGAATTCTATGTACACCAGTTCCATTTCACACCATGAATGGACTTAATTTTGTATTCAAAGCATCTCCCATTTCTCTCCTACCATACTGTCCACCATATGCAGAAAGGTATTGTCCTCTACAACTTTTTCTGACTCTTACTTCCTCCTCTTCTGATCCAGCAACTTATCAAAACAGTTGTGTTCAGGCATTGTCCACTCAATCTCTGTGAGGCTAAGAACCGTGGTCCAAAGTTGAGTTGTGAATTTGCAATGCAAGAATAAATGGTTGTCCGTCTCCCCAGTTTCATTTCACAAGAAGCATTTAGTCACTATTGTCATCCCTTTCTTTTGTAAAACTTCATGTGTGAGGTAAGCCTTCTTTACCACCAACCACGTGAAGCATTTCACTTGGAGGGGCCAAGTTCTTCCAAATATTCTTCCAGACCTTTGTACCCTCTCCATGCACTACACTGCTCTCCTTGTGAAGCCTGTTTACTGAAAAAAATTCCATCCACCGTGTGACTCCATATCAAGGAATTAGGTTCAGAAACTCTGCTAGTAAAGACCTCCACCTCTTTTAACAGACTTGCCACCCTCTCCTCTTCCCAGTCATTTAGATGCCTTCTGATTGTAAAATTCCACCCTTAAGGAGACCAGCACTCATTGATAGTAGCTTCAGGATAGTTACATAATACCAGTAGGTCAGGAAAAGAAACCTGTAATGAGACTTGAACATTCCAGATCGCCTTCCAGAACATATTCTTATGCCATTTCCTACCTTAATGCTAGTATTACTCTGCAGTTTTGTCCATAGAGATCTGGTTGATCTCCAAACACCCACTCCTTAGGTGCTGTTAACCTCATTGGAACACCAGGGGCTGATTTGACCGTATTTGTGTTTATGACCTCCTTCCCTAAGGTTGATTCCTCTTCCCTGAAACTCCACAGCCACTTTATCAAGATACAGTTGTTTTGTATCTTTAATTTTCTACCAAGCCCACCCTGACTTTTGCTCAACTGTAGCACTTCCCATTTCACTAAATTGTACCCTCCCCCTTCCTTATTTCCTTTCCACAAAAAATTCCTTTTCAACCTAGTTAATTTCTTTACCACACACAGGAAGGAATAGGAAACATTGACATCACATAGGTGGGAAGGCAGTCCAAAACAAAATTTATTATTGTAACTCTTCTCCCTAGTGATAAGTATTGAGCTTTTCACTGAGCTAATCTCTTCTCAGTCTTCTCTACTATGTTGTCCCAGATCTCCACATCCTTATGTCTATTGCGTATAGGCATACAAGTAAATAGTAGTTAGTTTATCCACACTTTACCCTAAAATGGCAGGCAGTGCCTGTATATTTTCTACTTCTTTTATGGGGAATAAACTGCTTTTCCTCCGGTTTACCTTCAATCCAAAACAGCTTCAAAGAGTAACAACGCAACTCTGATGTATCTGATTTGCTCAATATTAGCTTCACAAAAAATATTATGTCATCTGCATATAGCAAATGGCAAATTCCCAGTCCCCCAATTCCACCACCTAACTTGAAACCTCTTAGCCAATTATTTTGAAGATCTATTCTCGCTATACTACTTAGACCATCCATAGCTAGATTAAATAGAAAAAGAGATAAAGGGTAACCTTGCCGGAGGTCCCTTTCAGAAGGAAAAATACCGACAGGTTCTCCATTAACTAGGATAGAGAACAGTCTTAATACAGAAACCTATCCAATTCAACCATTTATCCCCAAATCCCATTTTTTTAAGGATGTTCAGGAGATAATCCCATTTAACATGGTCATATGCTTTTTCAATCCAGCTTACATATCAGCCCAGCCACTTCACTTCTGCTTCTTGTATCTGCACTCTCACTTGCTATAAGAGTTGCATCCATGATCTGTCTCCCCTTGACAAATGCCATTTGATGTTTGCTTGCCAGATGTCTATCACCCTCTTCATCCTTTATGCTAGAACTTTTGCAATTATCTTGTACACTCCAGTATTTAAGCTAATAGGCCTGAAATCTCTCAGTTCAACTGCTCCTGCCTTTTTAGGTATAAGAGCTAAATAAGTGGCGTAGGGGTAGGGCGACTGGGCCAGATGAGATATTGGTGGATTGTTGGAAGAGTACTGGCGGGGCAGGTATGGAGTGGCTGACTGTGTTGTTTAACGTCATTTTCAGGATGGGGAGGATGCTTGAAGCTTGGAGATGGAGTACGATGATTCCATTAGACAAGAACAAGGGTGACGTTCAGAGTTGCAACAACTATAGGGGTATCAAGTTGTTGAGTCACACTACGAAGGTTTGGGAGAGGGTAGTAGAGTTGAGGTTGAGGATGATTGCGACTATTTTTGAGAATCAGTTTGGATTCATGCTAGGTCGCTAGACTACCGAGACCATTCACCTCGTGAGGAGATTAGTGGAGCAGTATTGGGAGAGGAATAGGGACTTACACATGGTGTTCATCGATCTAGAGAAGGCGTACGATAAAGTCCCCATGGAGGTTCTTTGGAGGTGCTTGGAGGTTAGAGGTGTTCATGTGATGTATACTAGGTCGATTAAGGACATGTATGATGGAGCGAAGATTCGTGTGAGGACGGTGGGAGGAGATTCGGAGCACTTTCCTGTTTTGACAGGGTTGCACTAGGGATCGACGCTTAGCCGACGCTTAGCCCTTTTTTATTCGCCTTGGTGAATGATTTTTTGATGCGGCATATTCAAGGGAAGGTGCCTTGGTGTATATGCTGATGATATAGTTTTGATTGACTAGACCCGGGGAGGAGTTAATGGTAAGTTAGAGGTTTGGAGACAAACCCTGGAGTCTAAAGGGTTTAAGTTGAGCAGGACCAAGACAGAATACTTGGAGTGCAAGTTTAGTGATTTGACGCATGAGGATGACATGGTAGTGAAGCTGGATTCTCAGGCCATTCGAAAGAGTGATAGTTTCAAGTATCTTGGGTCTATGATACAGGGGAATACAGAGATTGACGAGGATGTCACATGCCGTATCGGTGCAGGGTGGATGAAATGGAGGCTCGCCTCTGGAGTTTTGTGTGATAAGAAGGTGCCTCATAAACATAAAGGCAAGTTCTACAGAGTAGCAGTCCAATGGGCCGCGTTGTATGGAGCGGAGTGTTGGTTAGTCAAGAACTCCCACATCCAAAAGTTGAAGGTGGCGGAGATGAGGATGCTGCGTTGGATATGGTCTTACTAGGAGAGATATGGTTAGAAATGAAATTATTCGAGAGAAGGTGGGAGTGGCTTCGGTGGAAGACATGATGCGAGAAGTGAGGTTGAGATGGTTCAGGCATGTGATGAGGAGGTGCACGGATGCCCTAGTAGGAAAGTGTGAGAGGTTGGCTATAGATGGTTTCAGGCGAGGTAGAGGTAAGCCGAAGAAGTATTGGAGGGAGGTGATTAGACATGACATGGAGCAGCTACAGCTTACTGAGGACATGATCCTAGATAGGAAGGTGTAGAGGACACAAATTAGGGTAGAGGGTTAGTAGGTGAGAGTGCGTCCCTGCTAGTAGGAAGGGATGCTTTGTTTGTAGCCGTGCCAGTAGTCGTAGTACTTTGCGTGTGTCTTGTAATTTCTTATTTGTGGTGTTTTGGTGATGTTTGTGTTTTCGGATAGATAGTTTATAGTACTACTCTGTGGGTGTCTTGTTTCTGTTATTCTTTATTGGTGTGTAATTCCATCTTGTTTTTTGTTTTTATTACGTCTTTTATACTTTTTTTCCCGGAGTCGGGGGTCTATCGGAAACGGTCTCTCTACTTCATCTGAGGTAGTGGTATGAACTGCATACATTTTATCCTCCTCAGACCCCACTTTATGGGAATACACTGGGTATTTTGTTGTTGGCTACATAAGTAGCGTTGATGCTCCTTTCAAAAACCTGGTGTTCATAAAAGTATTGCATAGTACCCATAATATCTTCCTTAACTAAGTCCCAGAAAATCAGGTAGAAGCTCATTGAAAAGCCATCAGGCCCGCTTGCCTTATCAATGGCACACGACTTGATACTCTCTGATATCTCCTCCTCAAAACTCCTTTGCATCCATATCTGTTTTTTTTTTTTTTTTTTTTTGCATCTATATCTGATCTTCAGAAGTGATAACTGCTGCGTCTTGAATAATAAATTCAGGTCTCCATTTTTCAGTTTCTTTGTATAAGGTCTGATAATAACTCTGGACAGCACTCTGAATTACCTCTGGATCAATGATTTTGTGCCCTTCCACTTCCAGAGTATCATAAGAATTATATCTTTTATGAGCATTAGCCATTCTGTGGAAGAATTTGGCATTTTTAATTTGTATCTCCATTCTTCAACCACTGTACTCTTGACCTTTGCATCCATGCTATGTCCTCCCTCTTTGCTACCTCCTCAATTTCCATGTCTAGTTGAGTTTTTTGTACTAGCTTATCATCATTGATTACTAGAATATTTATGTTGTAATTTGGTACCTTGGTCTATATTTTTCTCAGCAGCACATCCTATGTTGCCACTCAACTTTTTTCACCTATTTGCCAATTCTACCTCTTCATTTGTGATTTCTAGTATTCAACTGATTTTCAGTGGGACTCCAACCCTTGGTACTTGTTTTGACTTGCCACTGCGGTAAGACTATGTTTCCTGGGTAATTATCTCAACATGTCAAGGGAGATACTTTTAATTTATTTATTGTTTTTGTTTATTTGGTGATGTTACATTCTAAGGATCCTCTTTCTTTTAGACATGGAATGCTAGACACTGACCTTCATCAATTGAATTATATCTTAAATCATATCTTTAATTCAAAAATTTTCTCTTAGGTCACAATGCATCCACTCATGGAGGCAACCATTCACAATCTACTGCATCTGAAGTTAACACTGAAACCCATTCTATTCAAAAAGAAGTCAACCATGATTCATCTAATGCTTCAATATCTTTGCCATCAGGAGTTTCACCTAACACATCAAATTCATCTAATGTAGAGGACCAAAAGGGGAAAAATGATAGTCTAGCTGGTGCAGAAGTTAAAATAACTAACTTGAACAATATTACTTTGAATTCTGATGATGAGAAAATTAGTGTTTCGGAGAATGGAACAAGTAAAGGGAGAATGCTTCTTGAAGACGATGTCTTAAGAAGATCGGAGGAAAGTGGTTCTGGATCCGAAGATGTTAGAGCTGCAACTGTGGAAAATGAAGAAGATCTCGAAGCGGATGCTGATTCATCATTTGAGTTATTCCGGGATAATGAGGACCTGCCTGATGATTATGATTATGACGATGATGATTACCTTGATGATGATGAAATATGGAATGGTGAACATTTTGTGGAACCAGAACATGAGAAATTGGAGAATTATGTTCATATTGATGCTCATGTTTTATGTACTCCTGTAAGTCTCTTGGAAAGAACAGCTTATTTGAATGATACATCATAGTCGTTCAGGTAATAAATTTTGGATGTCCTTGCTTCTATCAGGTCATTGCTGACATTGACAGCGATGGGGTGTCGGAGATGATTGTTGCAGTATCCTATTTCTTTGACCATGAGTAAGCTTTCTCACTATGGTGCTATTTTGGTTTTACATTGTTTCTCGGTTTCTGACTGAAGTCTGCTGATTTATTTATTTCCTCCTTAAATGTTGAAGTCGTTGAATTTTCATGGTATGGTATATGCTATTTAAGTCTTTTAGAGCATTTTTGGGGGGCGAAACACCAAGCCTCCTCTTGTATGTTATATGCTATTTAAGATATCTGTTGCTGCTATTTAATGGACAGTTGACTGAATTATGTAATCTTGAAGTGAGTGTCTTGTTGATTGGATAATGATTACTGCTTCCAGAAAAAGAATGTTTGCTTAGGTATGTGGGGTTGTAAACTAATACTTCAGCTTGGTTATGTTAATCGGCTGTGCTATGGTTGTAAACTAATACTTCAGCTTGGTTATGTTAATTGGCTGTGTTATACATTTCAGTCCTCCTAACACTCCTGCCAAAACATGGGAGTTGCAATTGTTCTAGTCAAGATCTTTTAAATAAATGCTATTTATCTCAGCAGTATCTTTTTGACAGGATCTTAACTTTATCTTCTTGATGCGCATTACTGTATGAAGCATATGTAATATTTTTAAAATGATTGATATCTCCTCCTTTTTTCTTTGTCAAATAGAGCTCCTTTATTTTCCTCCATTTAAGGTCTATTTTACCTTCTCAGAAAAAAAAAATCCTAAAAAAAGGTTTCTTCTAGTAATGGACAGCTGATTGAAACTCTTGGAAGTCAATTCTGCACCCAAAAAAAATAAAAAAGCTGATGGATCATGAATCACAGGTACTACAACAATGAGGAGCATAGGAAGGAACTTGGAGACATTGACATAGGAAAATATGTTGCTGGTGGTATTGTTGTTTTCAATCTAGATACCAAGCAAGTAAAATGGACTGCACAGCTGGACTTAAGTACTGACGACGGGAACTTCCGTGCCTATATATACTCTTCTCCTACAGTAATTGATTTGGATGGTGATGGGAATATGGACATTCTAGTTGGGACCTCCTATGGCTCATTTTATGTGTTGGATCACAACGGTAATCCTCAGTTAAGATCTTTCCAGTCTTATTTTTTAATTTATTGTGTTGCTGATGTCTGGTCTAGGTCAGTCAATCAATCAGTCTATCACTACACCTCATTCCTATTATAGGATTCAGCAATATGAATCCTATGTATCTGTTATTCAATCCATTCATTTCAATTCATAAAATTCAGAAGTAATTTTTGGCTTCTATTATCCACCTTAGCACCGTAACTGTTCTTTCCATGTGATCTGAATTATTTTCCCATCATGAGAGACACGCCTTTGATTCAACACCCTGTGCTGTCATGGTAATTATAATGCTCTGCATCATCTAAAGCATGCTGTTTCCTACTAGGTTCCTCTTCGATTAAGCCAATGAGGTCTGGCATCAATCGTAGTCTAAGTTGCGCAGACTCTTCATTTTTGCTGCGGCACCCGTGTCGACACGGGACGGGTGCGGGTGTGGGATAAGTGTGGGATTCGGTCAACCCACATCAGATGCTTTGACCAGCTTCCATGGACAGATTTGGGGGAAAATTGAAATTTTAATTTCTCAAAATAAAAGATAAAATAGATTTAAGACATGGGAAGTGTCATACCTTCAATATTATAGTCCTTTTGTCTCTTTTTTAGCTTTTCCTCTTGGTCAATATGCGTTGATTCATGTTTCAGGCCAACGGAGAGAAACTAAGAATTCAAGTTGCTGTGTTCTGACTTCTAGTAGACAGTAGCAACGGTTTGTAAGGAGGGTTTGTGGAAGGCCTTGAAACAAGAACTTGGGGTCTTAGGGAAGACGACCTAGAAGATCTTTCAAAATTTAAAATATCTTTATAGCTCTATTTTATCATTTTGGATTTTTTTAGCCGAATCCCAACACCCGTATCCATACTTGGATCCGTACCCCCAAATCTTAAAATTTAAATTTTGCTGAATCCGAACCCCCCGAATTTGCACCCGTGTCGGATACCCGCACCCGAGTCCTAGCAACTTAGATCGTAGTCATAGATATACCAAATATCAGTTAAAGGTGCAAGCTGATACTGTTACGCGCCAAATCTGGAGGAACATGAAGACACCCGATGCCTTGAACTTCCATCGCGTGAAACAACCTAACATGGCATACTCAACATAATCCATGCATGGTTACAACTTGGCAACTTAAACACACTTTAATAAACGTATTTAGTGGCACCACCTGCCTCATCTTCATAAAAAAGAATGGCACCATCTGACCTTTTCAAACTTCTCTATTTTGGTCATTTTATCCTTCCTACCACTCCAACCAAATCCCAAACCACACCATACACGCGTTAACACATTCCATATACTTTACCACTCTCGTGTGTGTCTGTGCACACTTTGGGGTTAATTATCATCCATTAAGATCGCAACTAACCCAAATTAAATTTTAGAAATTGCGGGGCTCTACCAATACTTTTCACCTACTCTTCTGGACAGTCATACACGTTCCCGAAGTGGCAGTTTAATTTCAAAGTGTTGTCCATTCATTTCTTTTTTATCAAATGTGTCATCCTCCTAATTCTCGTCTGTTCTGCTTCATATGATTGTTCTTATTGTCGTACCTTCTGAAGACTAATGACCTAACATCAGGCAAAGTGAGGGAAAAGTTCCCTCTCGAAATGGCTGAAATCCAAGGAGCAGTAGTTGCAGCTGATATCAATGACGATGGAAAGATTGAACTAGTTACAACAGATTCACATGGAAATGTTGCTGCTTGGACCGCACAAGGCACAGAAATTTGGGAAAAGCATCTCAAGAGCCTTGTTCCTCAGGGACCAGTCATTGGCGATGTGGATGGGGATGGCCATACAGATGTCGTTGTCCCAACACTTTCTGGGAATATATATGTTCTGAATGGAAAGGATGGCTCATTTGTACGTCCATATCCTTATAGGACTCATGGTAGGGTGATGAATCGAGCACTTCTTGTTGACTTGAGCAAACGTGGGGAGAAGAAAAAAGGTCTTACAATTGTCGCAATGTCGTTTGATGGTTATTTGTATCTCATAGACGGACCAACATCATGTGCTGATGTTGTAGATATTGGTGAAACTTCGTAAGACAACCATTTATTCTCTCTCCTTTTTCCATTTTCTTTTGTACACTTATCTTTGATCAGCTATACGTTTTCTGCTTGTCTCAGATACAGCATGGTCTTGGCTGATAATGTTGATGGTGGCGATGATCTTGATCTTATTGTAACAACCATGAATGGTAATGTCTTCTGTTTCTCCACGCCTGCTCCACATCATCCCCTCAAGGTAACTGAAAATTTTGGTCTATTTTGGTTTTGCTTAATTGTTCATGTTCTTTGGATATTGATACCTGCATGTTATTCACTCAGGCTTGGAGATCTCCTAATCAAGGGAGAAACAATGCTGCGTACCGTAATAACCGTGAGGGGATCTATGCAACTCCATCTTCAAGAGCTTTCCGTGATGAAGAGGGCAAGAGCTTCTGGGTTGAAATGGAGATTGTTGATAAATATAGATACCCATCTGGATCTCAAGCTCCTTATAATGTCACGGTAAATAGTTTTCACTAACTTGGTCCATCCTGCATACTAATAAAATCTCAACAGTTATTTCTTCTCCATTGTGACACAGGTGAGCTTGTTAGTTCCTGGTAATTACCAAGGGGAACGAACTATTAAGCAAAATAAGATCTTCGACCGTCCTGGAAAACATCGGATTATGCTCCCAACTGTTAGCGTGAGGACTGCTGGGACTGTTTTGTTGGAGATGGTTGACAAGAACGGGCTATATTTCTCAGATGATTTCTCTCTAACATTCCATATGCATTATTATAAGCTATTGAAATGGATTCTTGTACTCCCTATGTTGGGAATGTTTGGTGTGCTTGTCATCCTTCGTCCTCAGGAGGCCATGCCACTACCATCATTTTCGCGGAACACTGATTTATGATGTTGTAGTCACCTATATGACAAGAAGTTTCCATCAGGTTGAAGAAATGCAGCAGTCACTCCTTCTGGACCTTGAGTTGAGAACCAACTTACTGATACTGGGTATGATCAGTGGTTCAAATATGACAATTCAGAAAATTTTCATCGTTCTGAGCAGATGTTGAACAATAGAGTACTCGAAAAAGGAAGTTCCTTGATCATGAATCTGTTTATACAATCAAGTGTATGGTTTTTGTGGGGGTAATGTTGGTGGTTTTTTGGACGGATCATGTAAAATATTGAGATATGTAAGGGCCCTGAATTTTGTGAAGTTGAATATTTTCTTCTTCTCTATGATAAGCACATGTGCTTGAGCACGGTTAGATTGGTCGTGAACCGCGGTCGACCCCTTCTTTGATATACAAAAATATTTGAATGAAAATGTTTCTGTTAATGTTATTAATAGAGTAATTGTGACAGAATGTTGACCGTGTAAGGAGAAATTTACATTGTAATCCGGGAAGTAAACTCTTTTACTTATTATTACTGTATTTTTAGCTTTGCTCTGATCATCTTGTGATGTTGAAAGTGAGGATAGGATGGTTGAATTTGTAGTTTGATGCTTAAGCGATGTTTTCGAATATCACATTTTGCATCTAACTTTATTGCATGATTCCAAGATGGATAAAATTGAAAATTTTATCTTTTTTTTTGCTATTGCATTAAAGGTTGATCTTATTCTTCAATTTTTACTAGTAAGTGTTCCTTTATTTGCTTTGTTCATCTTATTGTTGTTGTTATCTTCCTTTCAATCTTGCTTTGATTACACTTGTTTTTGAGCTGAAGGTCTATCGGAAACATAACCACTAGGTACCGTGATTCTAATTGATAAGCCCAGCAGCCCACCAACTTCCCCACAAAAGTGTCAGCTTAAAAAATCGCAATTCGAATTGGTTCTTGATTCACTTTAGCTAATAGCAGGACGCAATTCGAATTAGTTCTTGATACACTTTAGCAGCTAATAGCAGGACGCAATTCGAATTAGTTCTTGATTCACTTTAGCTAATAGCACGAAAAACAAAGGAACAACTAGTAAATTTGCAGATTTTGTGCCTCAAGTTTTATATTTCAAGACGACCTATTTGCAATATGAAAATTTGAACATAAACAAAACCACTTGGAGATTCAATTACACAAGTATATCATCAAACAAAACCAAGAGACCTCACTGAAAAGGATCAATAAACCTACAAGACAGGTCTTCTACCAAACCATTTGATTTCTCTATCCATTTTGCCAGTAAGCATCAAACCAAACATCTTGAAATCACACAACACAGACCAAAATGGATGTGTAAAAGTTGTAGGAACATTCTTTTCAACAAAGAAATCGCTGTACCATACTAAACCATAACCAAATATTTGCACAAAAATAACAAACCACCAATTGAACATCACTGTATATATCAGACGCAAAATACTACACACTTTGCCCACAAAATGTCAGCGTTTAGTTGCTGGTTTTGAGTGTTGGTTCATGTAAAATGACCAAAACTCATCCATGCTCCTGAAATTCATAGCCCCCAACTGATATTTTTTTAATAACCGTGGTGGCCGGCTAGCTTGCGTGCACCTCGACTAATTCCAGTATTCCACGGATACCTACCACCTCCCACTAGCAACACTTACTAGGTAACTCTATCTCAACTGAATTTTTAACCCAAAAAAATTCAATTCTTTGATGAAGATCAAATCTTGGAACAAAATTACTGATCTTGAAAGAAAAAAAGGGAAAACCCCAGAAAAGCTATGAGGGTGTTACACCCTTTCTGTGTTTTGTCACGAAACAGAGATCGGGAATGCAATCCTAAAGAGCTTATGAGAGAAAAGCTCTTGAACAAATTTGCAAATGAAGATAAATGTGAGAAAGTAGAGAGAAACTAGTGATTTGTGTATTATCTGAAAAAAATGAATGTCTTCCATTGGTACAATTTGCTTTTATAGCAATTAACAGGAGAATAACTACTCGGCTAACAACTTTTCCCGCCAATCCTAACTAACACATGGACAGCACTAAGCCAACTACTGCCTAGGTGTCTAACTAACTCCAGCTGATGTGGCATTCCCTTATTTATTTAACTGGTATGTAACAACTACCCTCCCCTTGAAACTATCCTTGACCTCAAGGATAAAAAGAAGGAAACTGCTGCTGAAGCACATGTAGATCCATCCAGGTGCTGTCTTCGGGGGCACAATTAAACCATTTCACCAATACTTGCGTGACTGCCTTGTGATGCTTGGTGACTACCCTCTTCTCTAGTATTTTCGCTGGTTCCAGCAGAACATGTCCATGAGTGGATAAGGTCACAGGGAGATGTTGAACAGCAGGTTTGGCACCAATTTTCTTATTTAGCTGGGACACATGGAAAGTATGATGAATCTTAGCATGAGGGGGTAATGCCAAGTGGTATGCAACCTGACCAATCCTCTTCAGTACTGGAAAAGGCCCAAAATATTTGGGACCTAGCTTTTGATAAGAGTGATTCCTCAGGGATAATCGTCTGTATGGCTGCAGTTTAACATACACGAAATCCCCAACTTCAAATACCCTCTCAGACCTCCTTTTGTCAGCTTGTTGCTTCATTCGTTGTTGAACTACCAAGAGATGATATTTAAGTAGCCTGATTGCAGCTTCTCTGGCCTGCAAGCTTCTATCCACTGACTCATTCATGGAACTTTGAGCAAAATAAGGGATATGAAGAGGTGGTTGTTGACCATAAACCACCTCATAAGGGGTAAGATTAGTAGAGGAGTGGTAGTTGGTGTTGTACCACCATTCTGCTAGAGGAAGCCAGTGAAACCACTCTTTTGGTCTATCTTCACACATGCACCTGAGATAACCTTCTAGACACTTGTTTACAGCTTCCGTTTGTCCATCACTCTGTGGGTGGTAAGCTGAAGAGTGATGCAATGCTACTCCTTGGTTGCTGAACAATTCTTGCCAGAATTTGCTTAAGAACACAGTATCTCTATCGCTTACAATTGTTTGAGGAGTCCATGTAACTTGTAAACATGGTCTAGAAACAGCTTGGCAATATCAACTGTTGAATAGGGATGTGATAGGCCTATAAAATGAGCATACTTGCTCAATCTATCCACAACTACTAGAATTACAGACTTGGAATGAGAATTAGGGAGTCCTTTAATGAAGTCAATACTGATGTCTTGCCATATTCTATCAGGGATAGGTAATGGTTGTAACATTCCTGGAGAAGCCACTTTTTCAGATTTGTTTTATTGACAGACCACACACTCCCTTACATAATTGAAAACTTCCTTCTTCATACCCTTCCAGTAGAACCCTAGCTTCAATCGCTGAAGTGTAGCGATCATGCCTGAGTGTCCTCCAACTGCACTATCATGATAAATCTGTAGTAGCTCTTGTTTCAGACCAGCTTGAGTGCCTACTAACAGTCTTTCCTTCCTATATAATAACCCATTCCGTAGTGTGAAATAAGGTTTGCAAGGTGTTCCATCAGTGAGTGCTTGTATCAACTTCATGGCATGAACATCGCCTTGGTAAGAATCTTTAACCTGCTGCAGCATTTGTCCAGTGACCACAGAAAGTGCTTGGAGCTGAGGCTGATGATCACTCCTTCTAGATAATGCATCTGCAGCCAAATTCTCACTCCCCTTCTTGTATGTTATAGAGTAGTCATACCCCATCAATTTAGACAGCCACTTCTGCTGACTTGGTGTAGTAATCCTCTACTCCATCAAGTACTTCAAGCTCTGGTGATCTGTCTTGACAATGAAGTGTCTTCCAATAAGATATGGTCTCCACTTTTGCACAGCCAATACAATTGCTAACATCTCCTTCTCATAAACTGATAACATAGCATGCCGAGGTCCTAAAGCCTTGCTCATGAAGGCTAGTGGATGGCCCCCTTGCATCAAAACAGCTCCCACTCCTAAAGAACAAGCATCAGCTTCAATAAGGAACTCCAACTTGAAATCAGGTAATGCTAAGACAGGTGGAGTACTTAAGATTACTTTCATTTTTTGAAAAGCTTCTTCAGCGTCTGATGACCATCTGAATGCCTCCTTTTTCAGCAAGTCAGTCAAAGGTTTAGCAACCAATCCATACCCTTTGATGAATCTTCTGTAATACCCAGAAAGCCCCAAGAAACCCCTGAGTTGTTTCACTGTTTTGGGTGTTGGCCAAGCTTACATAGCTTCCACCTTCCTAGGATCAGCAGCTACCCCATGAACATTGATAATGTGGCCCAAATACTCAACCTCAGGCTGAGCAAAGGAACATTTACTGAGCTTCACATACAAGTTGTTCTGTTGTAGCACCTTAAATGCCAACTCCAAATGTTCAAGATGGCTATGCAGTGAAGGACTATACACAAGGATATCATCAAAAAAAACCAAAATAAACCTCCTGAGATAAGGTTGAAAAACATGGTTCATCAGGCTTTGAAAAGTAGAGGGTGCATTTGTCAATCCAAAGGGCATTACTACAAACTTATAGTGCCCATGGTGTGACCTGAAAGCCGTTTTCCCAATGTCATTAGCAACCATCCTAATCTGATGGTATCCCGACCTTAAGTCCAATTTAGTGAAAACTTGTGCTCCACCAAGCTCATCCAATAACTCCTCTATCACAGGTATGGGAAACTTGTCTTTAACAGTCGCTTTGTTCAATTCCCTATAGTCTATACACATTCTCCAAGAGCCATCTTTCTTCTTCACCATAACTATAGGGGAGGAATAAGGGCTAGTACTAGGTCTGATAACCCCTGAATCCAACATTTCTTTCACCTGTCTCCCAATCTCATCCTTTTGGATTGTGGGGTACTTATAAGGCCTCATATTAATGGGGTAGGTCCCTTCTTTCAAGATTATCTGATGGTCATGCCTTCTATGAGGTGGAAAGCTAGTGGGGTCTTTGAAAATATGAAAAAACTGATTAACTAAGGTCTGTACCTCAGTAGGAACAACCACCTCTTGAGATTTCAAAGAAGCCTGAATTGTGCTCTCGTCATCAGGTGGTGTGAATTTCAGTACTGTGATTGCCATCATGCTTACTTGAGTTGGCTTTTGCAACAACTTTTGCATGTGCTTGTCATCAACCCATTGAGCCTCTGATGGTTGACTACCCCTCAAAGATATCTTCTGTTTTCCCACCATAAACTCCATCTTAAGCTGCAAAAAGTTCAACTTAATGTCCCCTAGAGTTACCAACCATTGAACCCCTAATACCACATCATAACCTCCTAATTCCAGGATTAGCATATCCGATGAAAACTCCACACCTTGCATCTTCCAACTAAACCCCCCAGATACCTGAGAACACCTGACCTTACTACCATTAGCTACAGCTACAGATACCGTAGGTATAGCTTTTAAAAAACACCCCAGCCTTTTAGCTGCGTTCAGGTCTAGGAAGTTATGAGTACTCCCTGTGTCTACTAAAATGTGTATCACCTTGCCATTGAAAGAGCCTTTCACCCTCATGGTTCTATAGTCATGCACTCCAGATAGAGCATGGACAGACACATGTGCTCCATTCAAAGTTCCATCACCTTCCTCTACCATTTCGGTTTGTACATCATGGTATTCCTCTTCTGGTTGCTCATCTCTATCCTCCTCCTCCTCGACTTCAAATAGATACAACTTTTTCCCCTTCCTACAATTATGACCAGGGATATATCTCTCTTCACACCAATAGCATATCCCCTTGGACCTTCTCTCATCCATTTCAGCACTAGTCAACACTTTAGTTCTAGTAGCCGCTTTGGGAGGGAAATTTCTGGTGGTACTTGGCTTGTATGTATTGGTATAACTGGATCTTGGAGTAGGATTAGGCAATATAGGATTGTTATGGTTCTTGGGGTAAGGTGAAATGGTTCTTTGGAGGATCAAAGATTTTTCAATCAAACTAGCTTGATTATATGCCTTCATCAATGTCCTAGCATTATATAGCTTAAGTTGGACAGCTATCTCAGGTTTCAACCCTGCTAATAAGCAACTAATTGCCTGATCTTCTGTGAGGTCTACTTCATTCAATAAAGCATCAAATTGATCAAGAAAACTACGCACATCACCTGTTTGTCTTAATGACACCAATTCAGACATGGGATCCATGTATGTAGAAACCCCAAATCTCAACCGCAGAGCTCTGACATACTCTTCCCACTCAAGAAAACCTCGAGAGAACCTGGTCTTCATATACATCTGATGCCACTGCAACGCCCTCCCTTCCAAGTAAATTGCAGCAATTTTGACCTTCAATTCCTCCAACGTTTCCTCGTATTCAAAGAACTGTTCACACCTATAAACCCATCCTCTCAGGTCATCGCCATTGAATCTGGGAAATTCGATGCGTGAGTACCTCGTATTGTTCTTGTAGTGTGATCCCCCCGACTCCCCTGAATCTGATGTACCTCCATCATCTCTGCCCAAATTTTTTCGACCCCCTTTCATGGTCGAAAACAATTGCCGGAATTCCTCCATTGATCGCTCATGTTTCTCATTCAAGAGTCGGATTTGTTCCCCAAACATTTGGCGAAACTCTCCCATTGATTGATCAACCTCCCTTCTGACCTCGCTCTGTCTGCCTGCCTCTCCCATGGCTATCAATTTTCCAAGGAATCGACTGCTTTGATACCACCTTGTTACACCCTTTCTGTGTTTTTGTCACGAAACAGAGATCGGGAATGCAATCCTAAAGAGCTTATGAGAGAAAAGCTCTTGAACAGATTTGCAAATGAAGATAAATGTGAGAAAGTAGAGAGAAACTAGTGATTTGTGTATTATCTGAAAAAATGAATGTCTTCCATTGGTACAATTTGCTTTTATAGCAATTAACAGGAGAATAACTACTCGGCTAACAACTTTTCCCGCCAATCCTAACTAACACATGGACAACACTAAGCCAACTACTGCCTAGGTGTCTAACTAACTCCAGCTGATGTGGCATTCCCTTATTTATTTAACTGGTATGTAACAGAGGGAATGAATGAATTCCAAGCAAGAACTGCTCAATTTGTGGTTCTACATGTTGATAATAAAAGCCAGAAATATTGTCAGGAAATTTAGGTGTTTGGGTATGACCAAATTACCGTCCATCTTACTTGTTGTCCATGTTTGACTTGACACATGTTAATAGAATGATAATTTTCCAAGCTAGTTTTTCTTTTCCTTCGTTGTAATTGATCTCTAATCCCTCAATACAAGAAATAAGAATTGTTTTCTCTCTCCCTTATTATTATTGTCTTTTCTTTATTAGTTTATAACACATTATTAGCACAATTGCTTTCAATTTAAAGCAATATTATGTGTGGTGTAATTAGCTAAATTCATTGTAACATAATCACACGATAATTCGGCAAAATAGAATCAAGAGTGGCGTGATTCCTTTCTCATGCCAGTTGGTTAATTTTATTCCAATTTCCAACTCTCAGAATTAAAAGATAAGTATCGTTAACTTTATGTTCTTTGAGCTTTGTATGAAATATGAATATCATTAGGCAAAAGCCACGGGCCTCAATGTTTTTAACCCAACAACAAAAAAAAGGGAATTAGCTAAAGCAACAGTACCTTATGTATTACCAAAATTTACTGGTTGTATGTTATCAATTCTTTATGAGGTTTATGGTTTTGTTAGGTTATGCTACACAGGTAAAGGAACCCTTTTACTTGTTCTTGAATTATATCATTACTTGTTGGTAATTTAGCAGATCCCGTTAATTATGTTCTACGTAAAATATTATATTTTATATTCTCGTGGTTTATCTTATTAATCATTTTTGATTTTGTCCTATTCAATTTTGATGAGTTCAAATATATTGGACATCACAGTTTGCTACTAAATTGATACAGAGGGAACCTAATTGGTTCGGGATTATTTATGCCTTAGGGGTAGTTTGGTACGTAGACAACATAATCCCGGGATTATAATCCCGGGACTATTTTGTACCATATAGGAGGTGGTATAAAATAGTCCCATGATTCATGGGTTATGCCAAGACTAAATATGGTATTAACTTAATACCATGTTTGGTTGATGGTATAAATTAGTCCCGGGATAAATTTATACCATCAACCAAACATGGTATAAATTTTATCCATTGGATAACTTAAACCTATCCCACCTTATACCTCCTACCAAAATGTATTCTTGAGAACAATATTGTTAAAAGGTATGATGATGGATTTAAGTCTCATCCTATTAAAAGGGTAAGACATTGGGTTAGAGTCCCGATGCACTATGAGGATAAGATATTAGGTTGAAGTCCCATTTATTTATGGCCTAAGACGCCTTTATATGGATAAGACGTTGAGTTTAAATCTCAATGCAACATATTTATGATATAATGATGACTAAGATAAAATAATGTGTTTTTGATGAAAAGTCACGAAAATTGTCCCATTGAATATGCTCCATTTCCTGAAGTGAATGTGGTAGCAGTGCACAATATGTCTGAAAGAAGACAAGTGATTGAACGTATGAATATGAGCGTGGAGGGACAATATGATAATAATCATCAAAAGTGATGATATTTTCACACGCTTATTATGATTACAAGATATGTTAGAGAAAAAATTTCTATATTATTTGTATGCCTCAATTTGCTCCTGAGTAGCAATATCTTAAAAGAGGTATTAATCTATCATAACTTGATATGCTTAAGGCACGATTATATTCCATTCCTGGAGAATGAGAATTTTGAATGTTATAAGTACAAATCTACTCCTTGGGGTAATGTGACAAGTATATGGTAAAACTTATAAATACGTAACATGTTCTGTATTGTGAAGATATCACAACCCACCTCCAGAAGAGGTAGAATAATTGAAAGATTGAATATCTCCAAGTTACTATGGTAAGGAACATGAATGTAAAAAGTTACTCGAGCATGATGAAATCGCATGTCATAATAAACTAGTAGTTTCTTGATATAAAATTCATGTCATAGTAAATCAGAAGTTTACTAAAGCAAAAAAAACATGTCATGATAAATTTAGAGTTTACTAGTATAAAAGTTCATAAGTTTACATGAACGATTGTGACATCCCGAAGATGTGCATATTAAGTATTAGACATATATTGAAGAACTAGAAAATTCTGCAAGAATTGTTTTATGTTGCTTGTTCTTATGATAAGTTGGTTGGACCAACTAATGTTAGGATTGGATCCCTTAAAATCTAGAAAGTATAAAAGGTGAATATGGGTTCGTTCATCTGTCATGTGATATATTGAATAGATGCATCAATAAGATGATCACATGTACATTTATTGTCAACCTGCAGTTTGACATTCGCAAAGTTGTTCACTCAATATAGATTGAGTTAGGAGCATAATTTTCAGATTGAGTAATCAAGACAATTTATCTTGATAATGCTGGTTTGGCGTTGAATGCCTCCAATAAATTGTTGAACCATTGCTTATGAGAACAAAGTTTCATGTGTTGGTCTGAAATATGATATATTGCATACAATATCACTTGTATTCATTCGACCAATAAATTATGATTAATTCCTCTCTCTCAATTGGTTCAAGGTCAAGAATCAAATATTTCATCTAATATTTTTTAATGTGCAGTATACGATTAATGGATATACCATGATACACAAAGATGGATTCTCCAAAGTAAATTGAGATGTATGTTAGTTTTCCTAACATAAGGGGGAGATAATAAGCAACTAAGAAATATGTTATGAATTACCATCAATATGATCCTCATTCAAAAGATAATTCAAATCAAATGCTAGGAGTATTTGCTGACCTAAAATTGATTTAATATTTAGCTATAGATGCTCCCTAAAAGACAAAGTCTACGAATGCATGAAGCATAGTAGACCAATCGATTCCAAATGAAATAATCCTCGAAAAAGAAAAAGGAGCAAATGATCATAATAAGGAGGCAATGTGCTCTTGAAGAGCCTACAACATAACACTTCATGAAACCTTATAAGAGGTTCAGGTACCTAAAGATAATAAAGTGATAAGATCTCAAAATGTTATGTCATATTGCAAACCGATAAAAATGATATAATATCGACGATATCTTTGATACAATATGGCGCAATATTGTATAAGATTATGAGGATTTGAATTCTACGTTTATGTAAGCATGCTGACGTAGAAATATTTATGAAGTGACATGAAAGGATGCATCTTGGTAAGCATAAAACTTAGTTGATTTGCAGTCCTGACACTAGAAGATGTCACTCATGAAATGGTGAATATTGTCACTTGACGACGTCTACATGAAAATCTCTTAAGGATTCAAAATGCTTGAAGCATATAAAAGTTCTTGGGAAACTTGTTTATAATCCTTATAAGGGATAAATTGATGATTTGAATATAATTGGAACTCTTGGAGAGTTTTCAAAAGCGATAATTTATCTACTGAAAGAAGTTAAATGAGAAACATACAGAATTGGATTGGTCATGAAGTACCATATCTTGTGTAATTGATGCATTTATATACATCTTGCTATAACTATAAGCATGGTATAGTTTTACTCTTATATGAAGATACTGAAATAAGATCACTTGCATATGGCAAATGAAAAGCCTCATATGAATGTGTTTATGCTAACACATATTGTTAAGTTTTTGAGTATACATGATATTCATATAATCGATATAAGGATTCGATACAGACAAATTATCTATTGTCCTAAAAGGTTATTGTCATACCATATTTACATGGCATTCATATTATACTAAGATGATAGCTATTCATAAAGCAAGTCGAGAATGTATGTAGCCGAGGTCAATGATACATCTTATTCAAGAAAAATGTAGTTTGAAATACCCACTTATATAAAGATGTCACATGCATAGCACAACTAATGGAAGGATTCATAAAAGTAGATAGAATGAAGCACATCTCGTCAAAGCTTTCTACACACATGACTTCAAAAGAATGATGATATCAACGTCCAATGAATTCATTCGAGTGATAATATGAATGATTATTCACAAAATCTCTACCAACTACAACTTTTGAGAAGATGGTGCACAAGATTGGAATGCAAAGATTCAAGATTTTGAATTAATATTCTCATCAGGGGGAGCCAATACGCGTTGTACTTTTTTTTTCTTTCAAAATTTTGTCCCACTGAATTTTTCTTGTAAGATTTTTAATGAGACAACCGAAATGCGTATTATAAGAGATGTGTACTCTTTTTTCTTTACTAGATTTTTTCCCAATGAGTTTTTTCTAGTAAGGTTTTAACGAGACACATTATCTATCAAATAGACATTCAAGGGGGAGTGTTATAAATATATTTGTATTATAGTGAATGTCTACTTGTATGTTTCTTATGAGAAAAGTTAGGAACCCTAACTTTGGGACCAAACTAGTTTTTCCCTATAAATAAAGGGGGTTTTCCTTCATTGTAATTGATCCTAATCCCTTAATACAACCTCTCAAGAGAAATAAGAATTGCTTTCTCTTTCCCTTATTATTATTGTCTTTTCTTTATTACTTTATAACAAATTTAACTATATAACTCATATTAATTTTAAGCCATCTAAATAATGATAAATAAATACTAGTGGTTATATAAAACTCTCTTTATTTAAAGAAGGATAAAATTGGAAGAACATCGTCTTTTTTTTTTTTTAGTTTCCCACCCAATGTCCGGTACCCATATTGGAGCCCGACTAAATTCGGATTTGTATCAAAAAATCCCACATGAGGGAGTAATATTTAATGAGAAAAATACAAGAAGTAGCAAATTTAAGCCCATAATTCAGCTAAATAGCAACACTTTTACAAAATTACCCGAAATAGAAAAAGTAGCAATATTTTCAGTGGGGCTAGGTGACTACCGCGTATTACAGTTACTTGTGTGTAACTCCCCCCTTTTTTCACACCTTTGTATTTATCTCCTTCCTTTTCTGATTTACCTCTTTCTTACTTTCCCTTTTTTTTTTTCTTTTTTTTTTTTTAGGTTTCAAATTCTACATTACTTCTCACGTTTTCTACACAGAATTGTGCTCCATAAAATCAGGTACTGCTTAATCGTGGCTATTGCAAATTTTATCTTTTCGAAAATACATCTTATCTGTACATTGTGTTTTTTCCTATCCATTTTTTAAAGCTTTTATTTTTAAAATTGTGGAGGTCTACTCTAATGGCAGAACACACACCACGTAGAAGATCTAATAGAGGTATACCCCCATCAATTTTGTTTCTGATAATCCACCATCCTTTAGTAGTGGACTTTCTCAAATTGAAAATACAATCTACGCCTATACAGTCACCAAAATTAGTGAGCGTTGAAGTGGTGAGATTGAAGCATCGTAACGATCCAGAGAAGATGGCTGAAATTATGAAAGAAAAGGGATTGAAAAAAGTTTCTTCTCCAAAACCCCCCAAAATTCAAAAAGCAGAAAAAAAAAAAAAAAAAAAGTAAAGCAAAAGAAATTGGAGGAACCAACAAAATTTCAAGTCTATATTTTTGAACCAGCAAAATACATATTTCAATTTTGAATATGTATTTTTAACTGAGTGTACAGGTTTATATAGTATTTTCTACAGATATAGCTGCAAATACATATGTAACTGCATGTGTATTTGTAAGTGAGTGTACAAGTTTGTATAGTTGGGCATACATATGTTTTTTTTTCAAATACAACTGCAAATACATAGATGTAACTGCATACGTATTTTTGTTTGCAGATAAGTACATATGTATACAGCTGCAAATACATATGTAACTGCATATGTATTTTTAAATGAGTTTACAGGTTTATATTGTTAGGCATACATATGTATATTTGTCAAATACAGTTGCAAATATTTATAGGAAAATAAGTACATCTGTATATGTATTTTTGCATATACAGTACATCTGTATATGTATTTTTGAATATATGTATTTTGCAAATATATGTACGCGTGATTGTAGTTGTTAAGATATTCAGTTCCTTATTTATCTCAATAGAGTGGAGAAAAAAGCGCGTTGTTCAGATTTTTGTATATGTATTTTGTCAGTAAAAAAGTCCTTAAATACAAAATACAAGTTGTTATTTCAGGTAATTAGCAACTTGTTGCTATGAAACGCTTAATTAAAGGCTTAAGTTTGCAATTTTTGAACTTTTCCCATATTTAATAGCAAGAACAAAATAGATAAAAAATGATAAGTTTTGGTGAGGTTGACCAAGTGGTTGAAATTGAAAATATGCTATAAAATGGACTTTACCTAAAATAATTAATTGTATTTTTTGTTTGGGAAGCAAAATAAAAATGTGGGTGTTGTTGGGAATGAAGATTAATGAAGAATTCTGTCAAATCTGAATGACTGAATTCCTTATTGTAAATGAGGCCTTAAAATGGGCTATCTATGCACTTTCCCGAAACCAATATAGCTTTATGCAAAACCCAACTTGGAAATTGCTTAATGACAATAAAACGTAGTCCGTTATATGTTGCGTCTTGGAAATATCCTTGTTTAAGGGAGTTAATTGACATCTCTAAAAATCAAACCACATAGACATGTTAAAAAAATAATTATGTATGTATATTATATGTTGAAATTCTTTCGCTTCTTCATGCATTATTTATTTTTTTATATTTTAAATTTTTTTTTTAATTGAAAATTTTGGCTCCGCAACAAACTGCATGAAGCATCCCGCGCTCAGCATAATCACGATAAGGACAGCACCCCAAAAGGATTGATATAAATAATCTACCTGATGGAACATTAGTGACATATCACTGATATTTTATGACAATAAGAACAAAAGTTCATGCTGAGCCATGTGACAACCTTTGTTGTATTGAGCTTCATGATTATATAGTCTTTATATAAAATCATGAATAAATTTTGCCACGAACACCCATTAGCAACACTAATTGGGGCGTAAATTCCTTAAAGAAACTAGAATATATAATACCAAATTAAAACCGCCATTTTTATTTTTTATTTTTGGGCATATTTAACAGTGTGTTGTTTGTGTATATGCTGAGGCTGTCATTAAAATCCTACATACAAGTCTATAATATATACACCGTGCTCTTGATTGTTAAATATTTCCCTCGAAGTCTAATATCCTTGCGAGCTTTAAATTTTTTTGCTATGTTTAATCGAGACAGAGGCGGCTCAAGCACATTAGTGATCAAACGCCAAAATCAAACGGACGCCTTAAGTTTTTTAAGAAAAAATATATATTTTTTAAAGTTTATTTTCAAAATTATATAATTGATTTTTCTACTAATTAATAATAATATAATCAGTGCATTTAATTTTTTTTGAGGTATATTACTCTAGATATATCAAACTTTTTTTAATAATTCTTTTCTTTTATATAAAAATTTATTTTTTCTATAAATAATATTTTATATATTTTTTAAAAAAATTATAATCTATTATTACTAAAAAAGAAAAATTAAAACCCCTCAAATTTGGGGGCCTAAAGAGGTTGTTCTTTTTTTTTTAATAGGTGTAAAGCCACCCCCGAATCGGGAAAGAAGTTACCAAGTGAAATAGTATCTATATGTAATCTAGATAAATACTATAGAAGGGCAGGAGGCGGGGAGGGGGTGTGTATGGGGGCTAGAGAGTGTGGGTGAAAATGAAGTGTGTTGGAGGATGGAAGGAGACAATTTATGTGGAATGTCAGTCGCTGAACTTTTTTTCGCTACATCTACTAAAAGTCATGTTCTCAATTTTAAGAAACTTATTATCCTAAAAAAAAAAAAAATATTTTTAAAATTTTTGATCAACCAAACATAAAAAAAATCAGAAAACATTTTCGGTCTGAAGACTTTGGTTTTGTGTGTATTAGGCTATCATTCGACATATTTGATGTCCTTTTTGGTTGTTGTTAGATTCCTCCTCACTGATTTATGCATATTTCTGTGCATGTGGGGTTGATAGTACTCTATTATACTCTCTTTTTTGCTTCCTTTTTTAATCTTGAAATGATCAAGTGTTCCTTCTTCCCATTTTTCACTCACCTCTATATTTGTTTTTAATTTTTTTTTTATAGGCAAGTGTGAACCAAATTTTGACAAATATAACCAATAATTTTAAAAAAGCTTTTTATTTCTTCCCCCAAGTTAAAACATGTTACAATAATATCCGTTCACACCTAAAGAGATGAATAAAGTCCTACTCTCTCCGCTCACTTTTATTTGTCAACTTTACCCGCCACTCCTTAACAACAAATATGAGTATTTTACCATAATACACATACAAATTAATTGATGTTTAGTATTAATTCTTGAAAAATGAAGTCGGGAATAAATAACTAATGTTAAGAATAAAAGATAAAAAAATAATTATTTTCTTGATATATTAAAAATAATAAGTAAAAAGAGAATCAATTTTTAAAATAGTGAACGGAGGAAATAATAATAAACATATGTAAAATTATCATTAGGCATATATTCAATTCTAAATGGAATGTAATAATAGAGAGATCCATTGTATATATAGGTAGGAATGAGTCATTTTTAGTGTTTCTAATTTATACTACCAAATAACGAATACATGCCATTTGTCTTTTATATCACTTTTGATATATTATTATAGGCTATAGCAATAGTTTATTAGCTACTCATTTCAACGTCAATTTAATTATGACTTAATTATAGTATAATAAAATAAAATTTGGTATAAACGCAATATAGGATTAGATCTTTTTTGATAAGGTAGTCCGAAGGCAAAAAAGATGGTCCAATATCTAATATAGCAAGAATAATACTCCCCCATTTCAAATTATCTATCATATTTCTCTTTTAAATACCCTATAAGAAAATATTAATTAGGAAGATTTTAATTATCTTACTTTTATTTATGTCTAAAGATATAATCTCTTTTTATTGAATATGTACTTTATTTATATGTCATCATTCCATAATTAACGTGTTTATAGTCTTCTCTGGGTAAAATAGAAAAATTAATTAATTCTTTTTTGAACTTCTAAAATAACAAATAATTTGAGATAGAAAAAAGGAATAATAAAGAAGAATTAGAGTAATAATTATGAAACACCATTATTCGACCTAATAATGAGATGGACGAAATTTGTGGAAACTCTATGCACGCCTGTGCAATTATTCCATGGCTTCTCATTATTTTTCTTCTTACCCCATCTCAATCAATTAAAACTATAATATTAACAAATAATATATATTTCAAAGCCTTCCAGAATAAGTGGGAGTTCTTTAAGAATTTAATAACTTTTACTCGAATTCTGTAAAAATAAAAGGTCCATAGCAATAGAAGTGTAAATAAAAGTTTTAGAACACGAAATATGGGTTGTGGTATAGTGGTGAGACTATTTCACCCTTAACCAGAGGTCTCAGGTTCGAGCTTTGAATATGAAGAAAATCTTGTTGGGAGCGCCACCCCCAGAATAGGCCCTGTAGTGCGCGATCTGAATTAGTCGGGGCTCCAATGCGGGTATCGGACACCGGGTGGGAAATCCCAAAAAAAAATAAAAAATTAGGACAATATACAGATTAAATAGTATTGTCCAAATAGGGTGCTCCGTGATTTTTTTATTTTTTTTTTGAAATATTCTAGTAGGTTCTGTGTTCATTACAATTTCAATTCCGAAATAATCTTTTCTTTTTTCGAAATTCAATCAAATATTACCAAACGTCTACTGAGAAAATAATATTTAAATTCATACCCAAATATATTTGTGGACATGGTACTCCAAACCAATTATTTATTTTGGAAGAGATGAAATAAGTACTTTTTAAGCTACTCATTTCACAAATTAAGCTTAATTATGCAAAAAGTTCAGAGCCACGGAGCTCGTAATTTATTAAATCTAGCAAAAGAATCAAATTAGATTTTAAAATAAGTGATTTTTTCTTGATAAGACAATTGTATCTGATCAATTCCACCTTTTAAATAGAAAAAACATTGTATGATGGTTACAAATGATGTAAATCTTTTTTTCTTAACATATTTATAATGACACGATTTCATTTCGATATTCCTTGTACTAAGCCGTTAAAGGATTTGTCTAATTATGATTAAGCAGCATGATGATGTGATTTGACCACAAAGTGTGGTGGTATCTTGAAGGAACATAATACTGCAATTTGAGCAGGTCAATATGGATTAAGTCAATAAACAGGCAACTCGTCAAATGGCTACTTGGGTGAAGATGAACAAAGTCGAGATAAGCACCTAAACAATGGGAGGGGAGACTTATGTACTCTTCGACCATCTAGTTTATCAACATGGCCGAAGTATACACCATCTATATATGTCGGCTGTATATATTGTGTATAGGTATACTATATACATATTATATGTATAATGTATGCATATTTATTTAATATAAAGCATACACGACCTATACATTATATACATATTTTGTAAACTAGATGACTCAAAAACATTGAAATGTAATTTTCTTCTAAATAATTGATTATATTGCAACTTGTCCAATCCTAACAAAATTTTTGTTTCATTATTTATTTTCTTATAACTTGTTCGATTACCAAATAAAGTTAAACTTTTTCTGTTTGTTATACCTACATCTAACATATCAAACAATAAGGAGTTAAGAAATATATATTTCAATAAATTTTAGTATGTGTCAATTCAGACTAAATATTTAAACCAAATCAATCTAATTTTTAGATGAACTAACTTAGGTTGCGGCTAAATTAGCTTGTCATGAAATTAATATACCCAACTCAACTCACTTGGACATGATGATTTTGCTACTCATAAAGGTATTTTTGCATAGCTAATTTCAAATTAAATGATTATAGTTTATCGCCATAGTTAACACAAGTTGCATTTCCGTCCACTTAATTTTCTATGATTCCCTACCATTACCCGACGTCAAGATTAGTGGGTGTCAAATAAACGGATTGAAGGAAATTACATGTAATGACTCCATAGTAGATGACTTTGTTTTTTTGTTCCCCATAAGAAAAATTTTTAAAGACCAGTCTTCCTTTTTTTTTTTGATGTAATAAAAACAAGGTTAATTAGTAAGTGAAGACTATTTTTATAACACTTTTTATGGGGGACAAAAAAGCAAAACCACTACTTTTTAGTGTCATTTGTGTAGTTCTCCCGACGGATTGAGTTGAATTTAGATGAGTAAAAATAAATTAAATTAATAAATGAGCGGGTTTATAACCCCTTCAAATATTGCTTGGGCTGAAATAGATTATGCTGAAATGGGTTAAAATGCAAGTCAAAACCCAATTTGCCGAATTCTTACAAAATTTTAGTTACTTTAATTTATTTGTTCTTTATAATTTTTCGTACCTAATAAAATTATTTTTTCTTTATTATAGCTATATAGTCATTATAGTATAACATATCAAATAAAAAGAATATCTTTTTGAAAATATTTTGACACGATTTTTCATGAGTCGGTTTGAACTACACATTTGTCTAATCACTACAAAAAGATCTACCAAATTGTGGCGGTTTATTTATAGGGGTCATAATAAACCCCCACTACACGTTCAATTGGCGGCGTTTGTGTCAACCCCTTAAAATAGTTCTTTTTTTGTCGGTTTAAGTGTGGAGGTTGTAAAAGACCTTCACTATATATTCAATTTGTAGTGTGTATTTCAACCTCCTCAGAATTATTCTTGTTGTGACAATTTTTTTGTGTGCAGGTTTTTACACTACAAAAGAACGGAACGATCCCGACGATTTATTTTGAGTATACCGACGATTTATAATCATCATAATGAGCTTAAATGGTGTGTTTCGATGCGTCCACAATCCATTTCGCTATTAATAATATTATGGCGGTTTCAAAAAACTTGCAATAAAATGCTTGCACTTGATAATGACTTATATAATCAAACTGCCATAAAATGCACATTTTATATAGGTAAGATTTTAGAAATAGCTAGCATTTAGACAATAAATGAGACACCATTGCTAAAGTTTGCCTAATTAGAAGACGTAGTTATAGTTTAATTGCTAATTGTAGCGTTTTTTCAAACCGCCACAATTTATTTTGTGGAGATCGAAAACTGCAGCAAATCGACAAAAAAACCTCCACAAAATGAGACTTGTTTAATAGTGAATTTTTAATGGACTGAGATAGATTGAACTGAAATGAACTGAGCAAATAAATGGAAGGATCAATAACTCATCCAAACGAATTATATTTTCTTTGGCTAATTTTATCATCAATGATTAAAATCATTTTAGGATCTCTCTTTTGGCATCTTTTATTTGTAATTTCATAGAAGAAACAACAAGAAAAGAGAGCAACTAAGCCACAGACAAATGTGAAAGCTTTTTTGTGTTTATACAAATAATTTGTTTTACTCTTTTGTATTATAAAAATACAAAGAATAGCAATAGTTGACGACAGACATTCACTTTACGCTGCATGCATTCCATACACCATAATTTACAAAAAAACAATTACACACACGTAAGCTAATGTAAATCATGTCTCTATTATTTAATTAAGTTAAATACATTACTAGTATAATTCTTTTAATATTACATATTCATAAATTTTACTTATAATAGCATATAATCAATTATTGCTTATAGGAATTTATTTATAATTATCTAATTGATTCCATATCTTTGTTCCCACCTGATGTCTGGTAACTCGATTATATTCAGATTGAACGTTCCAGAGCCCATTCTAAGGAGAGCGCTCTCAATAAGATTTTTTCCATATTGAAGGTTCAAACTCGATACTTCTGACTAAGGATGAAGGGACTACGACCATCTCACCACAACCCATGTTACACATTATATAATTAAGTTGTTTATAAAGTAGATTGGATTTAGCAAAGTGCCAAAGTTTACCAGCCTATCTACTATAATCCAAAAGGTGAAAGGGAAATGGAATTTAGTGATATGAAGGTGTGCATGTCCCATCATCTTCATGGACTTTATACGAGGGGGTTTCTGTTTCTGTCTTGTCTAATTTCAGACTTTCATTTTTTCCCCCTCTCATCAAAATGTATAATAACCACAATCTTGTATTCCTAATTTTATGGAGTAATTATCACTCTCTGTCTCTCTCGGTTTTAATTTATTTTTCTGATTTTAACATGGTACGTAACTTAAAAAAGTAACTTGGAATCTTGCAATCCTAAACTAAAGATATATAAAATGTATCACATTGTGCCCTTTAATTTTGTAGTTTTAAACATGCCACGTGAAAAGTTTTTGAACATTATATTCTATTTATTTGTTTACTTTTTTAATTATGTCTATATCATATCCCTCAGGGTGCGATCCTTTTCTGAAACTCGTGAATACAGAATACGTATTCCCTTGGCTTCATTGCTTGGTCATTCTTCTCCTATACTTTGGCACGGACTGTTGGTACAAGTGTAACATAACAACTCACAAATGGCATGAAAATTTTGGTTAAAAAGAAAATCCAGAATGGTGGAACTCAAAATGAGGTGCCAAACAAAAGGCTACACTCAAAAGAGAAAAACAAAAGGGAACTCCAAAACCAAGATAAAGAGGAAAAAGGACAGGTTTTATTAAGTATTAGACAGAAGAAAAAGCAAAGAAAGCGAAAAGAGATGTGTTGGAGAGAAAACAGAGAGACATTTCTGTATTACACATTCAGAGAGGACTTATGTGTTGGCGTGATTTATTACTTTTGCTTTTTTCTATCACCAAACGAATCTTTGAAAATCTAAAGTTCCTTCCCAAACACTATTTTTTTTTTGTTTTCCATCCGATATCCGATATCTGAATTGAAGTCTAATTAAATTTGAAGTCATGCTGGAAAGTCCACATTAGGAGGTAAAGCGTTACCTAACAAAGACGACTTTATACTTAGGGGGACTCAAACTCGAGACCTATGGTCAGGAAAATTTGAATTCGAGATCAAAGAGTACTTTGTACCTAAGCGGACTCAAACCCGAGATCTATGATCAGGAGAATTCGAACTTGAGACCTCTGATTAAGGATAAATGAGTACTTATCACTATATCACAACTATTGTTGGCCTGAAACACTATTAAAAGAAATCTTTCTCCTTTTTTTCTTTTGTAATAAAAGAAATCCATTCTACTCCTTAATTAAAACCATTTATTTGTATGAAAAACAAAGAACTAATGGTAAAAAAGTGAAACTTTTGATTTGAGCACACATGTTGTAGGCTTGTTTGTCAATATTTAGATTTTGTTTACGTGTTTGAATAAAAATGGTGAAACTTATAATAAGCAATTAATGACTTTTCTTAAATTAAAATGACTGAACTATCTTTAAAGCCTTTTATAATAAGAAAATATAAATGTAAAAGTATTTTTGACAAAAAAAAAAATGAATGACATAACAGAATAGAGAAATAAAATTAAAAATAAAATATTAGATCGTTTATTTTGAAGATTATAAAAGATATCAAAGATAAAATAATAAAAGACTTGATTAAACTAAAAAAATTTATAAGCGATAAATCCATGAATTAGGGTGACCAATTAATTATTGACTTATGACTGATTTGGACTATAAGCACTTGCTTATAAGTACTTTACCAAATGCGTAGATAATCCAAAAATTATTTATAAGCTGAGTTAATTTAATTAGCTTATAAGTATCCAACATCATGTTAGTCCCTTTAGTTTTAAGGGTGTAATATTATTTCTCAAAATATAGCAAAAATCTATTTATTACATTGTTAGTAGGACAAATTTAATGGACAGTATTTATTATTTTACTGTAACTGAAAAGATAACTTATGGGATAACATTAAAAGGGAAAATAAAGAACAAAATTTATTACTCCCTCCATTTAAAAAAGAATAATCTATTTTTTTTTTAATCTGTTTCAAAAAGAATAATTCTTTTTTTTTTGTAATACTTTAATTCTAACTTTCCACGTTATATGTTTAAGACCACAAGATTAAAGGACATTTTGCTACATTTAACACAACTTTAATTTATGATCACATGATACAGAAATCTTTTTTATTTTCTTAAATTCTGTATCAAATTAAACTAGATTATTTTTTTTTAAACGAAGGGAGTATTATTTATGGGATAACATTAAAAGGGAAAATAAAGAACATAATTTATTTTAATAAGTATTAAATAGAGACGGAAAAATCTTCTTCCTCGGAAAGCGAATGAACGTACGTAGGTGATTAAAATACAATAAAAGAGCATGTGTGAGTATTCGTTCCTTGCTTATGTATTTCAATTTTTCATCTTCTTCGTTTAGAAATTATTTATAAAGGGAAAGTGGTAAAGTACTAAATTTTCTTATGTAACAGTCCGAAATTGAGCAGCTTTGACTTTTATTAGTCTTTTAATCTATTATCACCACGGAGAAAATCTCATTTTTTTTTATACATGGCAGATCTCGTAAAAAAACTCGATCCTTGTCAGCAATTTTTTTTTTTTTTTTTTTTTTTTTGCATTTTATCAATTTATGTAGAATGAATTGATGTACTAAAACTCCTCAGATCATAAGAGTCAGTTGTATGCAAACTCATCATACATTTTTGCAAGAAGCTGATTTTATGATTTGAACCCGTAACCTTCTAATTAAATAGAGGTAAATTTCTAATTACGTTATTTTGACTATAAAATCATGCTCTTTTTTTCCTCAAAAAATAAATACATCATTAATTAAAAAATAGAAAATATGAAAGAATTAACGACAAGACTACAATATTTGGTCAAACAAATTACGTTATTTATAAATATTTTAGCAAAAAAATGAAAGAGTGTCCGTTGTGAAGGAAAAGAGAAGGAAGCAGAGTAGACATATTTCATTCTCCTTTTTTCTCTCTGTTACTACTATTTTTTTCCACTTCACTTTGCCCCATTGTTGAGAAAACCCAAAGCTCTTTCCATTTTCTCCCAACAACTTGACAAATTCACACACTATTTCATTCTTCTGTCTGTAATCTGCAACTTGCTTAACATGTCCATACTACGCATTGCATATTACCACTTGGTATGAATGAATCCCACAAATACTGACCCAACACAGCCACCACCACCATTGCCTCCACCACAACCACCTCGTTCTTCTTTCAGCTGTGACAAACACCCTGATGAAGATTTCACTGGATTTTGTCCTGAATGTCTCTGTGAACGCCTCACCACCTTAGATCAAACTGTCTCTAATAACACGAATAGCACTGGTCCTTCCTCTTCTCGCCGCCCTTCTACTTCTTCTATTAAAGCCCTTTTCTCCAAAACTTCTACTATTCTTCCTCCTAAACCCACTTCATTTTTTCCTGAACTTCGACGTACTAAGTCATTTTCCGCTTCGAAAAACGAGGCGTTGAGCTTCTTGGGTGGTTCAGGTTTTGAGCCTCAACGTAAGTCTTGTGACGTTCGTGTTCGGAATACGCTCTCTTCCTTATTTACTCTTGACGGAGAGACTAAAACGAAAACCTCTCAGTCTGAGGATAGTGTTGTTGTTGTTAATAGGTCTGTAATTGAAGAACCAGAAATTGATCAAATCAGTAACGCTGGTAACGGGAATGTGGTGAGCGAGATAACTGAAGAGCCCGTTGTAGAGGTAATTTCAGAAATTTTTGAAGAAGAAGAAGAGGTGGTGAATGGGGATATATTGTTGAAGCCGATGAAAGATCATATAGATCTCGATTCACAGGTGAAAAAGCCTGGAGGAGGAGGAAGGGATTTGAAGGAAATTGCGGGGAGTTTCTTGTCAGCTGCATCAGTTTTCAGCAAGAAATGGCACAATTGGAGGAGAAAACAGAAGGCTAAAAAACGAAACCATTGTGAGAACTCATCAACATTGTCATTGGAGAAGCCCATTTCGAGGAAATTTAGAGATACACAATCAGAGATTGCAGATTATGGATTTGGGAGGAGGTCATGTGACACTGAACCTCGGTTTTCTCTGGATATTGGGAGGATTAGTGTTGATGATCCTAGGTATTCCTTTGATGAGCCACGAGCTTCTTGCGATGTCCACTTCATGGGGAGGAGCATTCCGAGGGTTCCACCTATGGTTTCAGTGATAGAAGATGCACCAGTACTGCATGTTCAACGGGCAGATGATCAAATTCCTGTTGAAGAATCGCGTGTTTCAGTTGAGGAAACTGATTTGCCTGGAGGGTCAGCTCAAACTAGGGACTATTACTTGGATTCGTCTTCGAGGAGAAGGAAGAGCCTTGATAGATCTAACTCAATTAGGAAAACAGCAGCTGCTGTAGTGGCAGAAATTGATGAGATGAAGGCAGTGTCTAACGCTAAAGTTCTGCCTGAGAGGGATTTGAATTCGATACCCAATTCGAATTCCAATTCTTTAAGAGATGATTTCTCGGAGACTTTTGAATTGACGGGGTTTAAGGATAGTGCTTCCGGGATTGGAAATGGGGAGCGGAAGGGATCAAAGAAGTCGAAGAAATGGGCATGGAATATATGGGGTTTTATTCATAGGAAGAGTAATGGAAACAAAGATGAGGAAGATGACAGGTATAGCAGATCAAATGGAGTGGAGAGGTCATTTTCGGGATCTTGGCAAGACATAAGGAGGGAGACAAATGGTGATTTAAAAGGTGGTGGTCTCAATAGGAATATGTTTAGGAGTAATAGCAGTGTTAGTTGGAGAAATTCAACTAATATTGGTGGATCTTTTGGAACTGTGAGGAATCTTGGCATTGATACTACTAATAGCAATGGTAAAAAGAAAGATGATTTCGTGTTGGAGAGGAACCGGAGTGCAAGGTATTCACCTAATCATATAGATAATGGATTCTTGCGGTTCCATTTTGCTCCCATGAGAGGCAGCCGGAGAAGTTTACCTGCACAAAGTAGGCCAAATGGGAGGAGCGTACTTCGCCTGTACTAAAATCCAAGGTCCTTGGTGTTTTTCTTTTGGTTCATTGTTAATTTTGTCACATTTGTTATTAAATCACTTGTGTCATTGTATTTTTTGACTATGCATTTATCATTGGAATGCTTACTGGAATTATTCTAATATAGTGACATGAAGGAGTCTTTCCTCTTTTCTGATTTTCTTTCTCAATGAATTTGCTCTATGTCTTAGTTGAGTAGGATTATTGTATCCATACATGCTTGTTTTGGAGTTGGTAATCTTTCTTCTTGTCGTTTACTTCTTTTTCTCCTAGTTTGTTGATCTTACCTCCTTAAATTCCATATTGAAATGTATATTCCATGTTCCTTTTTTAACTATGGTGACTTAACTGTCATATCTGGCAGTATACAGCTAAGGATCTGTAATCTCACTTGATACTATTTTCATGGTGATTCAATTGTCTACTTATCTTTGTCTTCTAAACTTTTATGTTTGAATCCCTTCGCCCGTGAAGATATTCCCATACTACTTGTAATTATATCTTGAAACTTATATAACCTGAAGATCCACTTCCATGAGTATATCAACTACCACTCAGAAGCAAAATCTGATTTGACTGTCTTAACAATGACCTGAATTTGCAAAAATTATCAGCTAACTTATTGAGATTCTGGGTTCATGGAACTCCAAGCTATTTGGAGTGTCACACTGATCATTGTGATTCTGACATATTCGAGTGTCATACTTACTCGACTCTAGATTACCTTGATACCAGCCTTCCCTTTAAGGTAGTGATTTCATGATTGTTGCTTCTTGAGTTCATGATTATGTGTTAGTCATTGTCGATAAAGAGTAGTCCTTGTCAAGGAAACAAAACATAGTGGATCACCCACCCAAAAAAGAAAGAAAAACAATACAATAATGTGGTCGATCAAATGAACTGATAATTTTTTTGACTTTATTAATTTCCAGGTAAAAGCAAAGTTTATGTTCTTTTGGCCCTGTTTGTACCTCATTACTAACCCTTATTTTGTGTCCTCATTTTACTTCCTTGTAATCCAGGAACGCAATTTAAGGCTTTACACTTACTGCAAGTTGCTCATCTTTCTTGGTAACAACGGTGAGAGTGAAGTCAGTCCTATTAAAGGTTTCCGAATGGACTTGTTAGTTAGAGGCTCTAGCGAAATTCAGTCAGAGAAGGTTGTAAGAAATTCAGTTTCCCTGGGAGAACTGAACTTACCAGAGAGCATTGCGAAGACGCCAAAGAATCAGATCCCTCAGTTTAAAGATACTGTTGTTTACGCTGCTGAAGTATCGAGTAGAAAAACTGAATCTTTCTTCCTTCAACTGTAGCACATAACATAAAAAATTTCACTGAATTGGAATATGTAGTACAATGCTTTCATGGTTCAGAAGACATGCGTTTCGTTCTGGGGATATATATTATATATAGGTTTACAGCTTATTATTGCTTGCTTGATTGGGGTCTGTATTTCTGCATTTTATTGGTTAAATATACAAGTGATAAATTGTTCATGTTGCACTTGAAAGTCTTGCTAGTAGTATTACTTTTCATCTTAGATGATCATTCTCTCTTGATAGACTCTACTCTTCTGCCATGGGGAAATAGGTTATAATTTTTAACCAGTTCTCAAGCAATTTAAGCAGTATAGAATTGTAAAAGGGGTGCTTTAGTTGGCTCATCTTTTAAAGCCTTAAAAGGCTTTCTTTGTTCTTCATCCCAAATAAGATGCTCCCTTTGTTTCAATTTATTTGATTTATTTTGACTTGACACGTAGTTTAAGAAAATAAAGAACTTTTAAATTTTATGGTCTTAAATTTAAGTTATGTCAAATGTATCAAAAATGTCCTTTAATCTTGTGATCTTAAACATGTCATGTTGAAAGTTGAAACTAAAGAGTTGCTAAAAAGGGAAAGAGTCATTCTTTTCGAAACAGATTAAAAAGAAAAGTAGGTCAAATAAATTGCAACGAAGGGAGTACAATCTTTCTTAATCATTTGGGTCAATGGTGAAGCTATAGTGCTAAAGTCTCTAACAAATCTCCTATAGAAACTTGCTAAATCATGAAAACTCCTTACATCACCAATAGACTTAAGGAAATCCCTCCTTAAAGCCTTGTAATTGTAAAAGTGGTGATTTACTTACCTCATCTTTCAAGATTGTTATTTCTTGAACAAATTATAAAGTTTTGCTTGGAGTTTGTAAGTAAAATAATTGAGGCGCAAACAAACTGATCTAGAATTACTATTATCGTATTTTATGAATATTCTTTTACATGTTTTGTCTTTTTTTTTTTTTATGTTTAGTTTATTTCCAAAAGGAAAATGTATATGTGTATTAACTACGATTTAGTCTCTAAGAGATTCGTTCAAACGATTCATCATATATTTATCTCGTTTTGCCTTAACAATGAAATAATCGAATTCAAAATAATTTGAGACAATTCTCGAATTTTCTATTAATAGTGATACAACAAAATACAACAATATCGAAATAACAAAATATAGAAATTGAAATGCTGAAATTGATGATAAAATCTATTTCACAGCCATCACCTGAAAAATAGAAGAGGAGAATTTTAGTAGGTCGAAGTAGAAGAAGCAGCATGGGGGATAAATGCAAAAAAGAGGAATAGGTCGAAGTAGAAGGAGCATGGGAGATAAATGCAAAAAAGAGGAGAGAGAAAGTAGAATACCAATTTTGTTGCACACTAGTCAAATTCCAAAGTTAAGGATTTGTTTTGTCCATTTGATCTCCACCATTGCACTTGCAACATCGATTCTGGTACCACCAGTGTCCCCGCTGCTTTTAACTATGATGTTGTTACCGTCAGTATTGTTACCACCGGTGCTGGTACCATCGGTACTGTTACCACCACTGATGTTAGCATCGGTGCTGATACCACCACTGATGTTAGCATCGGTGCTGATACCACCCCTAAAATATGAAATGCTTGGTGGGGAAAGAGAAAAACAATTATCCTTGATATCCATAGAGAAAAAAGTTGTCCGGTTAGTAAAACACATTAATTTATTTGCATAAACAATATGTGCTTCATAGTCAGATGTGTTGTCACACTAAACTTCATTCGAAAGTTGTAATAAACTCCTCCTATAACGCGTAATAGTCTTAAGTTTTAATCTCATTGAGATCATAACATTTTAGAAGTGCTGACTTATTTAAGGGTTTAAATTTACTTGTAGGATTTCAGTTTTTGTGCTATTGATTTTAGAAGTTAACATACCTAGAGTTAAAAAAAAAAAATTACAAAATCTATATAAGATAAAAATTTCAAAGGGGTTTTGAATTTAAGAAAATTTGAATGTGAAGTGCACAATTTATTCTTACATTTAGCACTAGGAGTGTCAATGGTTTTAGAAAAACAATTTACTAATCGAACTGAGTTGTATCTAATTGATTATTATGTTTCTTTTAATAAAATTGAAGGTTTATATAAGTTTAAATCACACAAAGTTTTTAATTAATTTCGTAGTAATATTATTATTTATAAAAGTAAGGATTTGTTCTAGTTAATAATATCTTTAGTCATGTGTTTATAATACATTACTTTGGACATTGTTGTGAAAATGTTATTTATTAATATAAAAATTTGAATTGTTTAATTCGAAGTTCTAAATACTTCTATAAAGAATAAATAGTCTTTTTTTTTTAAAAAAAAATATATATATATATATAAATGTTGTACTTTATTTTTTGTTTTTTACAATTAAAAAATTTTGTGGCCTAAACAATAAAAGGTATTAAATATTGTTCCTCTCATATTATTTAATTTTTTTCCTATTGGATACTTGATCTTAATAGATTCACTTATTGAGTTTCATCTTGATTAATTTCTTTCCACTCGTGTGATTAGATCATTATTTTGCCTTTACATTGTTTTACACAACTGTAAAATAGCGGAATTAATTTCTATCTTTGTCTTCTTTTATGTTTCCTTGGTTCATCACCTTTTAAATAGTAAATTAGGGAGGTATGTACGGTATCTCTTTCTAACTTCTACTTGTGAATCTTATATGAATTTTTAACAAATATAAAAATTAATCGAATCATATCGATATCATAGAGAAACCGATATAAAACAATTTTCAAAAGTCTATTTTAGTTATATTTAATTAAATAATGAAAAAATTAATATAATATAAATTTTGTTAAAATAACCATCCAAATCGTAACATTAATATTCTACTTAGCACGCGACAATAGTATAGTCTTGAATTAGGTGAATATGGTAATTACATTAGGTCTATGTTTATATTTGAGAGAACATAAATGGACAAAGTAATGATTATATGTCAAATAGTGTGAGGTGCTTTCCTCATCTTAATGGGAAATCAAAGGAATCAACAAGACGGCCACCTGCAAGAAAATGTTCTATCTGGGATACTTTACTCAAGTAAAAGTCTCAATGATCAACATATGCTTTTGCTATTAAAGTCAAAAAGTGACAAAATTAAAGAACAAATATTTTACATGTCTTTGCTCATTCAATTCAATTAAAAAGAGTGTTGGAATAATTGATAAAATAACTGAAATATTATCGAGAGATTATAAATTTAAAGCCGTAGAACCAATCTCTTGAAAAAATACAAGATAAGTCTGCATACAATAAACTTTTATAATTCGACCTTTTCTTAAATCTTATAAAAATAACTAAAATTTTAGTACATCGGACTGACTATTTACTCATTCAATTCAATAGTAGTCAATAGTAAGAAAAGATAAAAAAATAAAAGATGTATCAAGGATAGGCTCGAAATCCTATGGAATAATGTCAACTTTTCCACCCATTAAAACCTCCTCTTTAGTGGAATTGGTTGGCAAAGATTTTCTTGAAAACATTTGGGATTTGCCTTCTTTTTCACCAGCCACTTAGGATGTTGTACTATTACTATATGGGGTCTCCATAACACATGGAAATCTTACTACTCCCTCTGTTTCATTTTAATTGAGCATATTTTATTTTACACGATAATTAAAAAGTCATAAATAGAGTGATGATTTTTACTATTTTACCTTCTATCCATATTAATGATATTTATTGGAGAATGTGCATTATAATTGTAATTAATTGTAGGGGTAAAAAAAAAATTAATTCTATCTTGATTTAGTAAGTAATCAACTAATATGAGATATTTATTTTTAGTAAAATGACCAACTAAAATAGGACGAAGGGAGTACTCTATTTCTTAGATTTTTTTACTTTCAATAGGACTCCACTGCTCCTTTAGTTCCAATTTATACTTTACACTTTCCTTTTTAACAAAGTATCTTACTTTTTTATTTAGTGTTCGATTTTTAGTTAGTGTGGAAGAGTTTTACATCGGATGAAAAAGAAATTGGGTAAATGGGAATAACAACAAAAACATTCATAGTTATATAATTGGGATAAAATGGGGAAAATAATGACACTAAGTAGGCTTTGGACATGCGATTTCATGTCTGTGATATGAAATCATGAGATGAAATCAGTGTTTGGTCATGTAATTTCATCTCATGATTTCTTATCATGACATGAAATCCCAAATTCTCCAAAAAGTATGATTTGAAATTTTTCAAATACAAAAATTAACCCCACAAGTTTATATTTTGTAAAACCCCCACCATTTATATTTACCAATCATTTATTTCATATGCAAATAAAATTTATACTAGTTCATATTATTACTTTTACCAATCTTTAAATCATTTATGTCTTATTTAACCTTTACTCTCACCAACATATAGCCCCGTTTCGTCATGAGAAATATTCATTTTTTTTTTCGGAAAATCTATTCATTTTATTAAAAAATGATGTTTGGCCATAAAAACTCCAAATACAACTTGAAGTTCTATTTGGAAAAGTGAAAACAAGTCTCAACTTGTTTTCATTTTTTTCTAATTTCAATTTCACCTTTATAGTTAAAAAATCTCTCCAAAAAGATATGACCAAACACAACTCCGACTCCAATTTTTTTTAATTTTCATGGCCAAACGCGTACAAAATTTATTATTACTTCAAATCAACTCCTACTTTATCATTTATTATACACCAGATTTATCATTTGATCAATAAATATTGTATTTTTCTAGAATAGTTTTGTGATAGTGTATTATACTTTTGTTACGAACTTTTGTTTATTTGGTAAAATTGTTTAATGAATTGGGACAATTTTGATAGTTTTTCACAACTTATGGTTTCTTTTTTGTTCATAAGAAAAAAATACAACTTAAAATTCCAAATTGCATGTCCAAACAAAACTTCAACTTCATATCATGATTTCAACCCACATGGCCAAACGGGCCCTAAGAATTTTACGTGGAACCCCTTTTAAATAAGGTAAAACCACGGGTCAAGAGGAGTAACAAATATCACTATAGCAAGAAATTTTTCACTATGCAGTCACGAGTACAATACTCAAAGTGACCACTACACACTCAAAAGAAATAACCACTTTTGACTTTCCACCTCACTAAAATATCGCTTACTCTAATTTTTCCTTCGTAGACTATATTCTATCACAGTCTGTGAAATACCTCACTACTCTTTACATTGGCTTTCTTCTTTGTATGGCGTGTCGAACAAATAAGGTGATGAGCTCATTTTATAGGGAAAAAAATATCCAGACTGATGTCATCAATGACCATAAAAGATCAAACTTGCAGATATCTTCCTTAGACTTGCTACCTCACTACTCTCTATTTTCTATCCCTTGCCAAATAAATGCATATTTAACAAAATAGTGAGATATGGCATGCATCAAATATGGACTACTCTTCCCTGAATCATGAAGTATATGCTGAACCCCACAAATCTTCTCATCCTGTCCCATGCACCTGAAGGAGGTTCTTCGTCTTCTCAAAGAGAATTCATGCCAACAAGTTCTCTGCACAAGTTGAACTTGTCTCTTGGTATTTTCTTGGTCAACATATTCGCAGAATTTTCACATGTGTGAATCTTTTTGATGTGAAACGATTCAGCCTTCATTTTTCACAAATTTAATAGTATCTCACATCAATGTATTTTGTTCTTGTACATGTGCATGAAGTTCCTACTCAAGTCTATTGCACTTTGACTATCACAGTAGACAACATACTCCATCTGCTACAATCCAAGTTCTTGAATGAATTGCTCTAAGTCATACTCCCTCCGTTTAAAAAAGAATGACCTACTTTCCTTTTTAGTCCGTTTCAAAAAGAATGACCTCTTTCCTTTTTTGAAAACACTTTAATTTCAACTATCCACGTGGCATGTTTAACACCACAAGATTCAAGGGCATTTTGGTACATTTGTCATAACTTTAATTTAGGACCACAAGATTTAAAAGTCTTCTTTATTTTCTTAAACTCCGTGCCAAGTCAAACTAGGTTATTCTTTTTGAAACGGAGGGAGTATCATTTTTGTGCCAACTTTAGTAGCCGCAATATACTCCACTTTAGTTGTATATAGTGCGATACACTTTTGCAACTTCGACTACTATGATATAACTCTCCCTGTAAAAACCAAACTGATCAATAAATCAAACCGATAAAAAACGCTATTGGTTTATTGTTATTGGGTTAACAATTTTTTAATGATTTTATAAAAAAATTTATTGGGTTAATGGTTTGGTTTCAATTTTTTCATATTTGGTTATTGGGTAAACCGATAACCCAATAAGAATATAATAAATTACTACTTTTACTTATTAGTTATTAATGCCTTCACTTAAAAAATTCTCTTTAATTTCTACAAACCTATTCAATTTCCTGAAAACATATAACTCGATAAAGTTAAACCTATTCATTATTCAATTTGAAGAGGAAATTAGACCACTAAAGTTAAACCCGACTGTTATTGATGCAATTTCTAATTGTTGCATAGTTAGTGGACATGATGGTAGACTTCTTATATTGTGAAATTTGACACTGCAAGGCGTATGTCACGTTAGCTACTACTGTTTTTATTTTGTGAGCATTCTCATTGATGTCATGTTAGTTGCTACAGTTACACATTATTGAAATTCATTAAGCCAAATTGAGATTTGTTTTATAAGAATTTTCTTATCCGTTAAATCGAAAACCAAACCGTTAAGGACAAAAATCGACAAAAATATCTTATTGGTTTGGTTATTGGTTTAGCGTATTTAAAAATCAAAAATCGATAAACCAAACTGATAATACATAAAACCGAACCGAACCAATCGATGTACACCCCTACATGAAAATGTAAACAAATATCTAGTAATGAATTTTCTGTTATCAAAGTCACCTGTCATATCAACATTTGTATAGCCTTCAAGATTGAATCACATCCTCCAAAGCACAAACAAATGCCTGTAGTGCCTCTCAAGTATCTCAATATCCATTTGACTGCTTCCTAGTGTTTCTTTCTTGGATTTTCAAGAAACCTGCTGACAACACGAACTGCGTGAGCAATATCCAATTTGGTATATACATTGCATATATCAAACGTCTAATGACGGAGGAATATGAAAATCTGGACATACTCTCTTTTTCCTCCCTTATTGTAGGACACATCTTCTTGCTCAACTTCGTTTGACCAACAAGAGGCGTGCTAACAAACTTAGCATTCTTCATATTGACGTGCTCTAGTACACGTTTGATGTACTTCTCCTGAGACAAATAAAGCTTTTTTTCATCTTTGAGAGAAGTAATCCTCATGCCCAAAATTTGCTTAGCATGACCCAAACCTTTCATTGCAAAAAACTTGAATAACTGTTTCTTCAACTCGTCAATTCTGAAAGCATTCCTGTCCACAATCTACATATCATCCACATATTGCAAGAGGATGATAAAATCATCGTAAGAAAATTGTTGTACAAACACATAATAATTTGAAGAAGTCTTCTTGTAGCCTTGCACCCTCACAATAGATTCAAACTTTTTGTACCACTATCTAAGAGCTTGCTTTAAGCCATTGATAAGAATCAAAGAGGGAAGAACAAGAAGGAAAGAAAAACAAAAGAAGGATATGTGGATTAATATTCAAACTCTTGAATTTATGGGCAACAAGGGACTTGATACCCTCATCTCCCAATTGAATTCAACAATTCAAACAAAAACCCTAGTTTGAAAAATCAAGAAAACAAGAACCACAAATGAGTAATTCTTCGATTAAGTAAACCAAATAAGTTCACAACCAATTCCAAGATCCACACTACTAATTACTCACTAAACTACTCACTACACTATGAACTACAGTAATGCTAGGCTTCACCTGGAAACTACAAGCTTCAAAGCACAATATTCAATATTCATCAAAACTCTCATGCAAAATAAAGAAATATCCTATTTATACTAAAGGAAATAAGAAGACAACTAGCTTTTACAAATATGCCCTTAATGAGACAAGGGCCTTGTTTGGTTGTTTCTTTTTGTAAATCTTTGACTTTAAGAAGTAACCATTTGCATAATGGGCCTTTTTTCTTCCTCTACTTCATTCCCACGTAATCCTAAGCTTCCTTTTTCATGAACATCATACGTGTCATCCATACCACATATGTTAATATCATCATTGCCATCCATGCTAGTATCAACCATAAAGACTCTTTTTTTTATCTTTTACCTTTAAGCCCTTAGATTGTTCTATATAAATTTCTTCTTCTAGATCATCATGAAAAAAGTCGTTTTTACATACATCTGCTCATTTTCTAAATCAAGGCTGCCAAACTAAGGACTATACGAATGGAGGTCATTTTTACGATAGGATAAAATATTTTTTCAAAGTCAATATCCTTTTCTTTGATCAAATCCTTTAACAACCAATCTAGCTTTGTAACTGAACTTCAAGCTGTGTTTGTCAACTTTGACTTTGAACACCCACTTATTCTTCAAGGCTCTCATGCCTTTAGGCAGGTTCACCAACTCATAAGTGTGGTTCTTATGCAGAGATTTCATCTCGTCTTGCATGGCTTCAATTTATTGATCTTTATGCTCATCTTTTATTGCCTCCTTATAGCATTCAAGGTTCTACCCCATCAGTGAGTAGCACATACTCATTAGGTGAATGAGAGGAGAAGGAACACACTGTCTTGTAGACCTTCTAAGTGGAACATTTGACTTGTCCACAACTTCATGAACAAGAGCATCGTCAATAACAACATCATTATTATTATCAGCTTCTTATGTTGATCTAGAACATGGATTTGGACATCACTATGATCATCAAGCCCACCATCATGCACACTTGTGTGAGGAACTTGATCAAGATTAAATTTTCCATCAGAATTTGAAGATTCAAGCTTCTCCGCTTTGTCAATATCTTTAATAGTTTGATTCTTCACAAAGATGATATCATGACTTCTCACAAGCTTCTTTTACATTAGATCATATAGCCTGTAATCAAACTCATTAAGGCCATAACCAAAGAAGATGCACTGTCCTGTTTCGACATCTAACTTTGACCTCTCATTTTTAGGCACATATACAAAGTCTTTGCAACCAAATACTCTCAAGTGGTCGTATAAAACATCTTTTCCATACCAATATCTGTTTGGTACATCACTTTACAAAGCAACGACAGGAGATAGGTTAATAATATGTGCAACGGTCAATAAAGCCTCACCCCAAAAGTATTTCAGCAACTTTGGTTCAGAAAGCCAACATCTAACTTTTTTCATCAAGGTCCTAGTCATCCTCTCTGCTAAATTATTAGCCTGAGGAGTCTTTTGGTGTCTGATACCCTATTGCTTGTAGTATTCATCAAAATGTCAATAATATTCACCATCATTATCAACACGAATACACTTCAGCTTCTTTTATAGTTCTCTTTCAATTAAAGCCTGAAATTGCTTAAAGGGAGCAAACACTTGATTTTTAGTCTTCAAGATATTAACCTAGAGTTTCTTGAGCAATCAACAAGAAAAGTAACAAAGTAAAGTGCATCGTCCATGTCTTTGTCTTTATTGGACCACATAAATCTGAATTTACCAACTCAAGCAACTTTTTCTTTCTTGAAAAAGAATGAGATTTGTAAGAAACTCCATTTTATTTTCCAGCCAAGCAATGCTCACACTTTTCTAATTTAGTACTTTCAAAATATAACAGTAATTTCTTATTGGCCATAACATTAAGTCCTTTCTCACTAATATGGCTAAGCCTCTTAAGCTATAGCGTTGAAGAGTTGTTACTCTCAACTGCATTTATTATATTACCGCAAGTAGAATTTGTAGTTCAGTATACCACGATGTTTGTTACCATGAGCCATAATTAAGGAATCCTTAATGAATTTTTATTTTCCACCTCTATTAGTACTATGATATCCTTCATCAATCAAAACAATAAAAAAAATCAGTTGTAAATGAATATCAGGTGCATGCTTTATATTGTTCAAAACTAGTTTAATTTCGATACTAGTTTTTAAATTAATTGTACCAATATCAGTCATTTTAGATACAATGTCATTACCCATACTCAAAGGACCTGGAGTATAAGAAGAGAAAAAATTTCTCCTTGATGTCGTGAGATGCAGCACCAGTGCACACAACCAAAATTTACTCATCACAAGCAATGTTTATCAAATTTGTATCAAAGACAGTAATAAGATCTTAGATCGATAGTAATGATGGCTGTGCAATTTTCATTGCCATTTTTTCCTTTTCCTCCTTGTCTCTGTTCTCCTTCTTCAACTTTTGGCAAAACTTCTTTGTATGCCCTTTCAATCCACAATGATAGCACATAATATCTTTAAATTTGCAGTTTGTATATATATTTACTTTTATAATGTTCTCTATTCTGAGAACCACAATTCTTGCTTCTCCTTCTAGAGCCTGTCAATAGGACATCCGAAGAAGAAAAGCCTGAGACTTTCATCTTATCTCTTCATTCACAATGTTGTTCTTGGCAAAATTCAAAGAGATCACACCATATGGAATTTGACAATGAAGTTCTAAATATTTTTCTAAGAGTCTTCTAGGAATCAAGTAGAAGCAAACTTTGAGTTTCTTGATCAAACTTAATGTCCATAGCCAATAACTAGTTCATGATACTTGAAAGTTATTCAGGTGATCTGCCATCGGAGAATCATCATGGTATTTTAAACTCAATATTTGTTTTATTAAGAACATCTTGTTGTTTTCAATCTTTCAAGTATACAAATTTTCAAGATGCCCTCCCATAGGGTCCGAGCATGTGTCTCCCCAAAAATATGGTTCAATACATTATAGTCAACCCAATGGCTAATAAATTCGCAAATCTTTTGTGCAACAAGTTCCACTCTTCTTCAGTTTTATTATCAGGTTTTATAGTAGCAAAGACTTGTTGATGGAAATTCTTGCATATAGTAGATCTTCCATTTTTTCCTTCCAAATGACATAATTAACACCATTCAATGTACCATACAACTTGTGTTGGCTTCCATCGTTCATCCAAAAATATAAATATTGCAAACCAATGCTCGGATATCAGCTTGTTGGGTAAACGCAAAATAATAACAAAAATATTCATAGTTAAATAATTGAGATAAAATGGAAAAAATTGACACCAAAATTTTTACGTGAAAATCCTTTTAAAAGAAAGGAAAAATCACTGGCCAAGAGGAGCAGCTAATATCACTAAAATAAGAAATTTTACACTGTGCAGTCACGAGTACATACTCAAAGTAACCACTACACACTCAAAAGAAATAACTCTTTTTTGACTTCCCACCTTACTAAATATCGCTCATTCTAATTTTTTTTTCACTGACTATTTTCTATCACAATCTATGAAATACCTCAGTGCTTTCTATTTTATTTTTCTTCTGTGTGTGGTGTGTCAAACAAATGAGTCAATGAGCTCCCTTTATAGAGAAAAATTGTCCATGTTAATGTCATTGATGCCATCAATGACCATATAAAATCAAACTTGCAGATATCTTCCTTGACTTTCCCTTGCCAAATTAATACACGTTTGACAAAATAGTGAGATGCGCCATGCAACAAATGTGGACTTCTCTTCCTTGAATCATGGAGTATGGGGCTGGACTCCACAAATGAGATGAATGATCTTCTTATATAGATTTGGACAATTCTTTACTCGAGAGCTAGCTTTTGGGGTTGAATTAGACTCACGATCCATTTTCTTAAATGGTATCAGAGCAGGACTCATTCCAATTTATGTTTACCAATGATTGGTCCAAGAGTCTCATATTAGATGGAAAAGAAATGAGTGTTATCTTTATCTATAAACTTGGACAGTGCTCAGCTAATTTTTGAAATAGAGTTAGGCTTAAGATCTATTTTATTACGATTAGATAATTTATAACCACGTAAATTGAGACGAAAAAAGTATTTATTTCATAGCTAGTAGAGTCCGACTTGGACAATGCTCAACAAATTTGAAATTGATTAAACTCAAGATCTTATTTATGATTAGATAATTTATAACTACGTAAATTGAGACCAAAAAAGTATTTATTTCATAGCCAGTAGAGCCTAGAAGATGCAAGGTAATCAAGAAGATGTGCCAATTTCTGTTTTCCCTATGTACTCTTCTTCCCGCAAAAGTTTCCAACATTCATTAAAAAAATTTGATTTTAAACATGTCACAAAATTTTATGTCTATAAAAATAGGCCAGTAAGAATAAAATAAGAAATTTAGAATTAAATCATTTTTAAATATTAAAATATGATATTTTATTTTAGAGGGTGTTTGGGTTGACTTTTTAAAAAGTAGCTTATAAGCTAAAAGTCACAAGTTTTTGGGTTTTAGCTTATTTTTGTACCTTTTTAGCCTAAAATAGATGCTTAAAACACTTTTTGCCTTTCTCAAACATTCCCAAAAATAAAAAAAGAATTTTAAAGCTAAAAACATTTTTAAAAAGTCAATCCAAACAATAAGAAAAATGGGCACATAAAATGAACTAGGAGTATTTTGGTCATTTGTTCAACTGCAGGCAAACTATTTTTTGTTTCTACTGAAGTGTTTGATTTCTCCTAATAGATGTTAAGTTTCTGCCATTTAACATAATTCATTACAAAGTGTAAAGGAGGACAAGTGATTTATTAGAGAAAAATATATTTTTGTACAATGGAAAATTGAATAGGTCTCATAAGCTATAATGGCTTAAATATGTAAGTAGTAGAATAAAATTCATTTTCTTGAGTGCGTCTTCCGATATAATAAATTCTCATCATATTTGTGGCCTTCGTTCCCCCCAAAATTGCACATTTATTGCCTCTCTCCAAATGTGTATGATAGCGACTTCGTTCACTACTAGCAAATATCGACAATCTTCAATAATGTGACTTTCACCCATAGGCAAGAATATTATGAGAAAGATATAATCTTTCTTATTTCCTTCATGAGTTGTGACTTATGATTGCTAATTTTACTAAGAAATCATGGGTTCACGTATCCCGTATTTTAGCCTATAAATTCATCCCCAAGTCCCCAACTAAGATTACTATATCATGAAGAAATGTGATAATTAGAAATGCAAAAAGTAGATATCCATAAATAATTATAACATGTAAAAAAATTATGGAGTGTTAACTAACTTGACAATTGTAAAGCAAATGATAAGGGATATACTTCCTCCGTCTCAATTTATGTGGTACCTTTTGTATTTCGAGATTCAAACAAGTCTTTTTTTTTCATAATTTTTTCATATATCTTTTAAATACTTTGAGCTGTCAATTATTGTGACTTTAATACTTTTTATCTAGTTTTCAAATATGTCAATTTTATTTCAAAAAATTCAAAAATTTCATGATCGAATTCATGGTCAAAGTTAAATTGTTTGAATCTCGAAATCCGAACTATGTCACATAAATTAAGACAGAGGGAGTAGATAGGAAAAGATATGGAGATTTAATTATATGTGAAGCAATGGAGGTAAAATAATTTGTTTTAGTTAGTTTTGTGTATTAGATAAGTTGTAAGGCAATTTGGTATGGTGAAACAGTTGTTGGGCTGGATGTGGGAGAGTAACCTGAAGCCTGATGAATGTAGTAATATGTATCTTTTAAATTATGCTCTAAAGATGTTTGAAAGAAGATTTCTTTCAGATGTGGCCTGTTTCAGTATTTTATACAAGGTAGTAGTAAGATCTGTGTACACTCTACCGTCCCCAGACCTCACATGTTGGATTTCACGGGGTATGTTGTTGTATTCGATGGACCATGAGTTTTGGTAGCGGTCAGTAAGGTGGTCACATGTGTAGCCAAATGTTTTGTATAACAAGATACTTAGTGGTTTATATTGTGACAAGTTTAACGAGGCATTGGAATTTTGGGGTAGGATGGAAAAAGATGAGCCAAAAATGGGTTTGTTCACTTGTAGTTCCTTGATTCATTTGTGGGTCAACGTTAATGGGATTGAAAGGATTTACTAGAAAATCATTGAGAATGCTATTACTTGATGTAGTGGTTGTTATATAATGCATACTCAATGGCTGTTGTATGGTTGGAAAGATTGAAGTGTTTTGAGTTGCAGCAGTTGACGGGCTGTGTGAGAATGGGTATTTGAACAAGGCATTAACTTTGTTGAGATTTTGAAATGATGGAGGAGAAATGGATACTTTCGCTTATTCATCTAATTAGTAGGTTATGCAGAGAAGGAAAACTGAAGTAACCTTATGATGGATTTGATGTCAAAACAGGGAACTCAACTATATTCTCAGCTTACGATGACTTTGTCCAAGCTTCTAAAATTGAGGACGCGATCAGATTTTTTGGTGAAATGAACACTAAGAGTTGCTCACTCACTATTGTCATCCATGATATGGAGGTAGAGTTTTTATGCAAATCTGAAATATTTAGTGATTGTGAAGTACCAGATATAGCTTGTTACAGGATGGTCTTTGCCCAAGCAAAAAATTAGACATGATCCTCAACTTGGCTCCACCAAGGGGCACAAACCTGATCTTACCCTGGCAACATTATAATTCATGTATTTTGCTCTCATGGTGGTAGGCTTGAGAATGTTTTCTACCTGTTTCTGAACATGTGCATTGGGAATGTAACCCAAATCTCATCATTCATCACACCCTTATAGAGTGGTTTAGTAAAGCTAGAGACTTTAAAGCTTAAGGAGTTAATTTCACCTCTTAAAGTACACTCTATTGATAAATACCAATGCCCAGACCAGAAAATCACTCCATCTTTGGATGCATGGTGTGTATGTGAGTACACTTATAGAAGCTATCAGATGATTCTTTTTGCAAGTAAGAAGTTTTCAGGTTTGAATTTTACTCTTTGTTCTTTATTAACTTAGACTTTCTTTCTCCGAAGTTGTTTTTGGGATTCAAAATGTAGTGGGAGAAACATTGTTTCTTTGTTTGCAGAGTTGCCATTTTTATGCTTACTATGAAGGCAAATTTGTCTAACAATACCATAATTCCTGCGTTGAATCGTAGGAGAAATCTCCACTTCAGGTGATTATTTCTTTAGCATGCGGGCTATATTGGGTCAGAGTTATACTGTAACTATCAGGCATGGGTTTCTGTTGTGTGCTTCATGTTGTTCTCGAAACATTCCTCCATTCTGTTTTTCGATAGAGTATCCTTGCAATTTTCATGTCTTTGAGAATTTCCCTGAAAAACGGACTTTAAAGATGTTAAATTCACCAAGTCAGTGCTCCAGATATTATGTTCTCATGGGTACTAAATCTTTGCTATAACTTCTCCCTCTTCCTAATAGGCTTATTGGCTATTGCTGCTTTTCATAGAAATATCTGCTAAATTGTAGTACAAGTTAATTCACCTTAGTGTATAATTAGGAGAAGAACAATAAAGGGAACACCAAAATTTCATTGACAGTGTTGGACTTTTCATGTGAATGGCACATGATAATAGTAAAGGTACTGCAATTGTCTTTGAGTTTCCTTTAATAACTGCATGATTTGGAAAACCAGAAAAAGATCTGTCATCTAGACAACCTAAATATCGGTCTGACGGAATGGCATATTTGATGTGCCAAGAATGCTAGGGAGCTGATAATTTTTGTTTCCTTAATGACAGATGCATTCTCTGTCCTGATGATTTTCCCGTGGTGTTCAATACACCCTAAATGGTGAATCTTTCTATCAATAGAACCTATTTCCTCTCAGACTCGGGGATTCTTGAGGGACGGTTTGTTTCTCCAGATCACATTAGAAATGTAGGAAATCCAAATCTGAGGTCCTACAGCTTCTATATTCTCAAGAATTCAGCAGGTATCATTCCTTTGATCGACATAAAGCATCCGATACATATCCAACTTTGGTGGCTCAAGTATTGTCACCAAATATGCATGATACAAGATAAAAATTGGCATATGATACATCAGCCGCCAGTAATAAGATTTTATTTGAGGTTATAACTCATGCTACAATACTAGTGAAAGAGAGCAGATTTCACTTTTTGTCTTCTTTGGATTTTTTTTGTCCCTCCAATCCTGTTTCTGATAAAACAATCTGCTCATAGATGACTTGAGAAAGCAAACACACCAAAATTATCCCAAGAACTGCACCTTTTCTCCAGTCAAACGATGAAGAGATGAAAACATCTGCAATCCCAACTACTACAAGGCCTATGAGTGCAATGTAAACAATCCTTCTAGTCGTCGATCCAGCATTTTCTCTACTAATTTGCTTAATCTTCTCCATCTCCTCCTTAGCTTTTGCTTTGTCCACGGCCACGGTTCGTCTTTGCCTAAAGTTCTTAAAGAAAAGCCATTCATTTCTTTCCTCCTCTATTTGGCCTTCAAATTCTGCTAACTTCTTTTCATTCTCTTCTATCTCTTGTTTGTTCAACCCCACTGATTCTTCAAAAGCTTGCATTTGGTTCTCTATGTTTCCCATTATCTGCTCCACAAAGAAACAAAAACAAATAAACAACTACGTTTTCAAGACATGTAATCCAAATTAAAGTTTATATGTTGCTCGGACTCTCCAAAAATATTGCCTCAACCGTGTTGGATTCTCCAAAAACACACGCCTTTTTGTGAATCCGACATGCACCTGTCAATAATTTTGAAGAGTCCAAGCAACATAGTCTATATTAACAGACCCTTGCACCAGCTTCATCTAGTTCTTTGAGTGCATTTTCACCAATCTGGTCCATTTCGGTATTGGCTTCTTCAGCAAACTGTGTTAGATATGCAGATCTTTCATCCAAGTATTCGGTTAGACGAACTTTTTGTGTTTGAAGCAATGCAATTGTGGCAAGCAATTCTTGCTGACGGATATCGCCTTTACCATCTGAATCTGATTTTCTTGAGTACTTGCAGAAGGAAATGAAAGTTTTTTTCCTCCTAAAACAACAAATTCTATTAAAAGAAGCTTGTTGTTTTGGTGTTAAAGAGGAGTGAATAGATTTTAGATGGATCATTTTCTTTGAAATTTGCACAAGTTTATGTTAGGAGGAGAAGTGTGGAAAGCTAAAGATTAGTAACTATGAGAGGGATGCAATGGAAGAACTTTTGAACCTCTGATTAAAACCACATTATCCATTTCATTTTTTTGAGAAAGAGAAGTGAATGTCATTATTTTGGGTGGTCCTTGTGGACCTTAAAGAAGTTCTTACTTTTTTTTGGTCCAAAACAAACTTGTTATATTACTTTAGGTACAAAAATACAGGGAGCGTTGTGCGATACATAGATATTGTTACTTCGAGAAGAGTCATCACAAAAAAAAAGTTGTGGAAAAAAAGGGGTCCGGGGAGTTAGTATTGAGGTTTGTGCAGCCATTCCGTACCAGGGGCGGATCTATGTGTACTCGTGGGGGTGCCACGGCACCCGGAGACCTCGGTTGAAACTTTGTATGTATATGTATATAATGTATAAGAATTGAATATATTACTTACTTGCCACCCACTAAACAAAGTGGCAAATATTGTCACTGGCAGAGGGCGGGAGATACCACCCCTTTGACGAGGGTTCGAAACCTGTCCTGAGCATTGTGTTTTTGGGCTTGCTGTTTTCCTTGTACAAAGGGCAGCTGCTCAGCGCCTCAGCCTTGACTCTTTCATTTTTTTTAATTTTTTTTTTCTTTTTCGTTAATGTCATAATGTGTGCAAGGGGCTTGAGTTCTTTTTCACTTTAGGTATTTTCATTAATTTTCTGTACTTGCTATAATTTATTATTAATTCACATTGGCTTTTTTTTCTTTAATTAATTCTTGATTTTTTAAAACTTTTTCTTTATTAATATCTTGATATGAGTGTTTCATGTGTATCCTATATTAATTAATGAGTACTAAATCTTAAATGTCACATAAACATTAATAAGAATATATTAAATTTTAAAAAAAGTTTTAAGTCTTAAAAACTATGGATATTATTATGTTGAAGTTTTTAAAATTTAAAGGTTCTTTAGATCGTTCACCGACGTTCGAGTTAAGTGAAGATGACTGAGTTGAAGCTATAATTTTTTATTCTTTATGAATATATTAAGGTAACTGTATTATATGGTTTATACAAGTTCGAATTTTAACATGAAAAATTACTTTTTTTCTCAAAATTTTGGAAAATAAGGCCTCTTATTCCTAAAAAAAAAAATTTGAACTACTTAGAAATTTTTGATCTCAGAATATCTAAAAAAGAACATTACTAAATAGGCGTATTTGATCGATTTTGAATTAAAAAAAAAAACAAAAAAAAACGCGACTTGTAACCCAAAATTGAAAAAATTGGCCCATTAATCCTATTTGGACGGTATGGCACCCGGTACCTTCAAATCCTGGATCCGCCTCTGTTCCGTACCAATTATCTGCAACCCAGTTTTGCTGCCTTTAGACATGCTCCAGTGGAGCATCCCTATAGACCCTTATGGTCCGGCCCTTTCTCGGACCCCGCGCATAGCGGGAGTTTTAGTGCACCAGGCTGCCCTTAGACATACTCCAGTGGAGGATCATCCAACGATCTGAGAAAAAAGTTCTCCTAAACCTTTTGAAGAGAACTTTAAATATGTATGTTGCATTAAAAAGAAAGCTTAATTCATCATTCTTTAAACTCCAATATGTTGTATACACTTAAAAAATGAGAATAGGTTTGTGTATCTTTTACTCACTTTCTTGCAACTCCTACCAGTATATATTAATGTCCTGGTAGTTTTATTTCATAATAAAATTTGTTTTCTCTAAGCTTTATTGTTGTTTTTGTTGCTAGGCTTTTGAATGTGTGGTGCCGGTGGTTTTAGGACTTCCAACAAAAGTTAGATCATCATAGGCAGTGCCGGTTATACTTATCAAGTGATAAATGTTATTTTTTCAATAATTTGTTATCAGGTTAAAGTAATTACATATGAACGTTGTAGATAATTTAAATTATATATATTTTCTATTGTCGTTGTCTTAATTCAGTCCAACTGAATCAATCTCCAATTTTAATTAAATTATTAAAAATATTTAAGGTCCCTTTTTTTAAAATTTTGGCTTTAGGCCACCTAGTATGTTGAGCTGTCCCTGATCACAGGTGATGATTTGGTGTGTATTATGAAAGAATCTTATTTTGGATGTTACAATACAAGTTAAGCATATCAATTAAGCTTACCTGGTTCAACTTAATTAGGTAAACACTATGAATTATTCCTATGATTATGAACTTCAGTTATAATATTAGCGTAACATAAATATTACCCAAGTTTATAGGCATTGAAGTATGGAGAAAAAGTTTTGGTTCTTAAATTGTTGGTAAACTTTAAATTTGGTTATAGTAGTATGACTAATAGTCATATTTAACCCTGAATTTATTATTATATGTGCACCCCAGGGTGTGACTTATTGGTCAATAAAGTGGATTGAGAATCATGAGGGGTCAAATTCAATTCTCAATGGAGACAACAACATTAGGTGATTTCTTCCCATCTGTCCAACCTCGATGAATATAGGTATTTGAATCCTATGAGAAATATCTAGTGTAGATTTTACGGCATATATAAATTATAAAGATCTTAACTATTGTAGGATTACTTAATCAAACCAAAATAGCTTACTTTTCACCTTATACTAAAACAAATAACAAAATGGACCATCATATCTCTTCTTTTTGATTGTTTCTTTTCACATTATTATACAAGCAATATATCCACAATATCAAGAAAATTATGGTGATGTTACCTGATGGAAGTGGTCTATTCGACGTGAAAGTGAAATGTATAATCTTATCGTCTACTTGTACATCAACTAAAATTAGTCCCTGCTTACATTTTTATACAGACACAACTAGTTCCCTTCTTATATTTCCTTTTTCATTTTGTGGTTTTGGGAGAGAAAGGAGGCAGGGGGTGGGTATATATACTAGGTAAGATATGGGTTTAGCCGAACTCAATATATATATATTAATATTAAATTTCAAATGTTATAACTCAAATGGCAAAAATCCTGAATGAGGCCCGATAGAGGAAGACATAAAGGAAATGGAGTTCGTTGGGCAAGTCAAACTCTATCTTGCAGCACATGGGCATGAGTCTCCCTATATAAAGAAGATTTTTGGGTTACGGTGAAATCCGGAGAACCACGAAGGAACGCTAGTTATATGCTTAACACATGCAAGTCAAACGTCTACGAAAAAAGCTGTCGTAAAGTTTCGTTCTTCGTTCTCATTTCTTGCTCTTTTTTTTTCCGTATGTCGCTCTGTCATTGTCTGATTTTTGGTAATCCAGTGCCCCAAAAACCTAAGGGTTCCTCAACAAGGTTTGTCCACGCAGGGTGAGTCAGGGCCTAAGATCAGGCCAAAAGGTGTGTTCAGTATGTTAGGGTTTTTGTCCTAATTTTCTTACCAAATTTAAGTTTTACTTTTCTTAGAAGGAAAATAAAAGTAATACCATAATTACTTCTTTTCCTAAAAGAAAAATATAAAACTCTCTCATATTTGGCTAACTTCTTTTTTAGAGGAAAGATTTTGAACCTCTATAAATAGAAGACCCCTCTTCTCATACCAAAACACAATAGCATCTACAATGTAGTCGTTAAAGAGTCTTGTTTAGGAGGAGATTATTCTCCTAAGTTTTTATGCTTTTTGAATTAGTTTTTAATATGTAGGCCAATTGGCCAAACCATATTAATAATATATTTTTTTAGTATGTTTTTCTTTTCGTCTGAATCATCGACTCTATGGTTTATAAACTATTAGCTTCTGCATGACGCCCTATCAATTTCGAACCCAACACAGTAGTATTTCGAACCCATATGAATACGCCTCCGTAGAGCTACGTATATATCTTCTATTTTCAAGGGTGGGTGGGTAGTAAGAGGGGGGAAAAAGGTGTATGACTAATAAGCTGATAGGACCCATCGATAGGTTTGGTTATTAATCTTAGCTTACAAACAATGCATATTAGTGTCATATTCACCCTATAACTAATGGTAAGTGATGTATGTAAACCATGAAAACAATTTAACAACTAATTTTTGAAGTTTTTCAAACGTGTAATTCAACTCCCATGCACTCACCAAAATTAATATATATTCTAATTGCCAAATAATTAGCAAACGTTTTAATTTTCTTTTTTTCATTATCCACCAAATTTGGTGGTAATTAAACTATATATGGTTAGGCTTTGGACACATTTATTTGGATTAACAACACTTTGATATTCGGTTTATTATCATTTGTTGAGTTAGATCTTTGACTATTACAATTGGCATTGTCGGTCTTAGATAATATTTTTACATTTCGAGGTCGTTTATCAATATATAGCATATATTATATCATAGTAGAAATGAATCAACTCTTATAAAGCTCTATCTTCCCAGCCCTAATTATAAAAGATATTAAAAAGAAACAAAAGAAAGCCACGAGGAAAAATATTGTTAAGAGTATGAATATGATCACTAGGACAATTGGACAAACAAACATGAGTTGTGATGAAATAGCTGGGATTCCTTCACCCTAAATAAAAGGCCTCAAATTTAAGTCCCTAGAAATGGAAAAAATCCTGTTGAAAGTTGATGCCCCTAGAAATGACAGGTGGGAAGGACTGATGTTCGTCAATTTCCACTTAGTACTTCTGTTTTTCTATTCTACATAAGCCATGCTAATAAACTATTTGGTCAAGTTTCTCCAAAGCCAAAAGTGTTTTTTAAAAGTAAACAAATGAAGAATTTTATTTGGCTAGGTTTGTAAGAGAAGAAAAGGTGTTTTTGAATAGAAGCCGAAACTGTTTTTCAGAAGTTGAAAATATTAATAAGTTTCTACTTTTATTTTTAAAAACACTTTTGAGAAAATAAACTTAATTAGAATCACTGTTTCAAAACTTGGATGACATTATTATTGCTTAAAAGTATTTTTAAAATTTATTAGTCAAACACATTTTACTCTTTCTCACCAAAAATACTTTCAAAAACAAACATTTTTCAAAATAGATTAATTTTGAAAGTTTGAATATACATAGTCTTAAACGATCAATAGATCAAAAGAGACAAATTCCTCAAGTATTCTCTCACTAGCTACCCCTCTATATATCATGACCTTCAAAAGAAGTTTCTATATTTTAATAATACAATGTATCAATGGAAAAAAGTTTTCTGTTTTAATTCCTCATGCAATGGACGAGGCCTATATAAGCAAAGTCTCCTAGTATATAACTACCTAGGATATTTTAAAATAGTAAAAAACAATTTTCTACTATGATTTTTTTTTTGTCTTGCCGCTATGCATGGGGATTATATTTTGTTATATAAATATCTCCACCTCTACTTCCTTAGGATGTTCAAGCATTGGCTTAAGCCTTAAGCTTTACTAAATCACTAGTAATATTAATTGCGTTGAGATAATTGTGACGACCATCTCATCTAAAAGTTTTTCTTTCATTTTCCACGCTTTATACATCCTCTTTCTTCTGAAAGTAAGTTAATTGCATGGTGGGTAAAATTATCCGGTCAACAGTTTTAAAACTGATAGAGAGCGCACTTTTTTATCTACTTAACCTCATATTATGTTTGAACAACTTGTCACAAATCACAACATTATTTTCTCTTTTGAATTTCAAAGAAAAAAAATGAATCATTACGTAAAATAATCCAGTTTCAACCAAGCTTCTTTTCTTTCAGATAATAGTGATGAAGTCAGAAATTTCACTAAAGAAAGCAATATTTGACCCATATATACCTTGCATATTTTTTTGACGAAGATGTTCAGCTAACCACCTTCGGCTGACCGAAATTCCTCCCCTGCTTACATATATATGGCTAAAGAAACCTCTACTATATTTCCCTATTTAGACAAAAATTAAGTTTGGTAAGTAATTTAGTGAAAATTTCTAACGCTTATCTAATTTGTCCGTTGCACGTACGTAACAAGCACCAGAGATTACTTCTAGATATTTCATTAATTTGATCCAGTAAGATAACTAATTGATGAATGAATTAAACAGGTAAATTAAAAATGATACTTATCTTTTTCTCAGAGTCAAATAAAAAAAAAAATTTGATTGCGATTTATTCTTATGCTCTTTAAATATTTTAAATTGTTAATTTTTCTGACTTATAATACTTATTATGTACGTAGTTAACATAGGTTAATATGGGGGTCCACTTAATTAACTTTATGTAACATGCAAGAAAGAGTGGATGGAGAAATTGTCTAGAGGGAGGAGAGGAGAGGAGAGGACAACAATATCCATCATTTACCTAAGTAGAGAAAAATGACACACCATCAAATTAAAATTAAATTAAGTACATCAAATTAAAATTAAATTAAGTAAAAGGCACTTTCACCTATATATAGTTTACGTTGGCATGGCAAAAACAGGAATGCAACAATTCTAAAATACAATATTAAAATAGAAAAGCAAAGAGATTATCAATAGAAGTTCACATAGAAAACTAGAAACACAAAGGCAAAAAGAAAAAAATGGAGTATAGTTGGCTTCGCATTTTTGTCCTCTTGGCCTTTTGCCTCTCTCCAGCTTTGGGTATTACTCGTCATTACAAGTTCAATGTAAGTACTGCTCCTCCAGTTTCGACTTGTTGTTTGTCTTACTTTTTCTTTTTGTTCGTTTAGAAAAAAGTGCAACTCTTTGATTTCAACTTTCTGGCATCTACGCCCTCCAACTTTGGTTGTACACAACTGGTATAATATGCGACCTACATGGCAGAATTAAAATCAGTTCAAGTGTACCTCACGTGAATTGCCACGTAAGACGTGTTTGTCTAATTGTTCAACTTTATATTAGTTTAAGTCCCTACTTGTTCACATCCAAAGTTAGATGGCATAAATGTCAGCTGAAACCAAGTTAAAAGACACGTGTATATATTATGCCTATCTAAATTATATCCTATAGTATATGTTTTTGCTTCGTTTCCTTAATTAAGTCATTAAGATATGGTTGGTGTTCCAGGTGGTAATGAGGAACATGAGTCGACTATGTTCCACCAAACCCATTGTCACTATTAATGGAAGGTTCCCAGGACCCACAATTTATGCTAGAGAAGATGATAGAATGCTCATCAAAGTTGTTAATCATGTCAAATATAATATCTCTATTCATTGGTAAGTTTATTAGCAGTAATTTGAAAATTTAATTTTACCATAGGTTCAAAGTATGTACTTGAGCTCGTTAAGTTTAAATTCTGAATTAGCATATAATTTACAGGCATGGTATCAAACAACGTAGAAGTGGTTGGGCAGATGGACCGGCATACGTCACACAATGTCCGATTCAACCAGGACAAAGCTACGTATACAATTTCACAATTATAGGCCAAAGGGGTACACTATTTTGGCATGCTCATATTTTGTGGCTAAGGGCTACTGTCCATGGTGCTATTGTCATCCTGCCTAAGCGTGGTGTGCCATATCCGTTCCCCAAGCCTAACCATGAAGTTGTGGTCGTTTTAGGTGAACATTTTTATGTATACCATATCACTTGTCAATATAATAATTAGATATCTAGACGATCTCTTCATTGAAAAATTATATTATGAATTTTTTAAATGATGTAATGCAGGTGAATGGTGGAAATCTGATACTGAAGCTGTCATCAATGAAGCTCTAAGTTCAGGATTAGCCCCTAATGTTTCTGATGCTCACATAATCAATGGTCATCCAGGAACTGTTTCGAATTGTCCGTCCCAAGGTAGTATATACTCCATCCGTTCTTTTTTACTTGTCACTAGTTTCCTAATTGGATTTTCATTTTCACTTGTCACTTTTGACATATCAAGAAAAGAATAATTTTTTTTTCTATTTTACCCTTAGCATTAATTGCTTATTCTCCAAATCATTTTCAAGACATATTACTCTAAACATCAATTAATAAGGGTAGTATAATAAAATAGTCATATCAATAATTATTTTTTTAATGAATGTGTCATGTCAAAAAGTGACAAGTAAAAGCGAATGAAGGGAGTATTTATAACTTTCTTTCGTTTTAATTCATATGACATTGTTTAACTTCCGAGTTACGAAAAAGCATGAAAGACAGACTTCTATGTAGTGGTTGGATGTAGCCATTCTGGCTATGGTTTCGTCCGAATCCATAACTTTCGACATGGAATCCATAAATCTATGTAAAAACTTACTAAAATATTGAGACATATTAGATCTAAATCTACAATTTTAATAGTACAATGAGTTCAATATATTAAGAATTTTAAAAGTTAAATTCATAAATTTAAATTATGGATCCGCCTCTGAACTTACCAATTTTATGGATATGAGCATCTATGTATCATTAAGGCAAAGCAAAAAAGTTTGAAGTTAAGAATCTTCATACATAGAAATGTGTATTTTTTTACTGAAAAGAAAAGAATGTCATATATAATGCGACATAAAGTTTTATTTTATACAAATTGTTTGTGCTACAAGATAACAAATTTGATTTTTGGAGCATATCATGATATGCAGGTGGATACACCTTAAGTGTTGCTCATGGAAAAACATACATGTTACGAGTGATCAATGCTGCTCTCAACGAAGAACTCTTCTTCAAAATTGCTGGCCACAAAATGACGATAGTTGAAGTCGACGCCACTTACGTTAAACCCTTCGAAACAGACACAATTATAATTGCCCCTGGCCAGACCACAAATGTTATAGTCACTGCTGACCAAGGTTTCGGAAAGTACATGGTTACTGCCTCTACCTTCATGGACTCCCCTATAGCCGTAGACAATGTGACGGCTACCGCCACGTTGCGTTATTCGGGGACACTAGGAAGTTTCCCAACCACCCTCACTAGGACCCCGCCCCAAAACGCCACTTCAATCGCCAACAATTTTATCGACTCTCTCAGAAGCCTTAACTCAAAAAAATACCCTGCTAGAGTTCCGAAAAATGTAGACCATTCATTACTTTTCACAGTCGGGCTCGGGATCAATCCGTGCCCGACTTGTATACCGGCTAACGGAAGCCGAGTTGTTGCTAGTATAAATAACGTTACATTTGTTATGCCAACTACTGCGCTTTTACAAGCGCATTTCTTTGGCATAAAAAGCGTTTTCACCACGGATTTTCCAGCGAATCCGCCCTTCACTTTCAACTATACGGGGACTGTACCACCAGCAAGTTTGGCCACTACGAACGGGACCAGACTTTACCGATTGACTTACAATGCAACGGTTCAATTAGTTTTGCAGGATACTGGAATTATAGCCCCTGAGAACCATCCAATCCATTTGCATGGATTCAATTTCTTTGCAGTGGGTAAAGGATTAGGGAATTTCAATCCCAGAAAGGACCCTAAGAAGTTTAATCTTGTTGATCCTGTTGAAAGGAATACAATTGGAGTTCCTTCTGGTGGATGGGTAGCCATAAGATTCCGCGCTGACAATCCTGGTACGTCCGCTTCCTTTTTTGCCTCCGAATTTAATTTCTATGCACTAACATTCTGTTGTTTATTGTGTTTCCTTTATTGGCGCTATTTTGTTGTTGTTCTAGTTCCTTTCTTGTAGGCTTTGCACTGCTTCCCTTGTTAGTCGTTATTATGTTTTCTTCTTCTTTATACCTGGATTTGCTGCAATTGAGCCTAGCTAGGGCCTTTCGAGAACAGCCTCTCTACCTCCTCAAGGTAGTGGTAAGGTCTGTGTACACTCTACCATCCCCAGACCCCATTTGTGAAATTTCACTGGGTATGTTGTTGTTACTATAGTTACAGAACAAACTGGAATTGGTTATGAACTTTGTAACTATTCTGAGGCTAAATTGTTCCTAACTAACAAATTCATTTGATAATTCATATTTTGCTAGTTAGCTACAGAAATTGTCTGTTGCAAATTTATGACTTTTTAGTAGTAATAATGTAAAAAGATTTATATAATCAGGTCACTTATAATGTAACAGTACATATAACGTAATTTTAATCGGGTGCTAATATTGCAGGAGTTTGGTTTTTGCATTGCCATCTAGAGATACACACTACATGGGGATTGAAGATGGCATTCCTTGTAGATAATGGCAAGGGTCCTAATGAGTCACTTTTGCCACCTCCAGAGGATCTACCAAAATGCTAAAACCCATCAAGGAGTACAGTAAAAGTTGCACCATGCGATGAGGGAAAGAAGTATAGAGAGTCAACTAGCAGTGTATTCATTTTCTTGAGTGGAAAAAAGAAAAAAGGGAAAATTTTGCTCAAGCAAACCTCAATAATTATACGGATGTGTTTATGTTTTAAAATTTTTTGTTGTCTTAAGTCGTGCAGGGGAGTTTGAGAAATGGAGTTTCAAATATCCATGGAAAAGGCTTTTTTCTGTACAGTGCCATATCTATATTGTGGATAAGTTGGATAAAGATTCTTATCATGCCGAAGATTAACCTTTCATGGAAACATATCAATTGGTTGAACCGTTGATAATGAAAAGAGATGTTGTGTATAAGTCACTCACATATTCTTTTGAATTATATGTATTCGCGGGATTATTTTGGAAAATAGTAGGGATATGTAAAAACATACACAAAAATTATACATAATTCATCATGTAGGTGAGTTTGTGACTGAACCTGTGATTGCATTGAGTTGGTTTCTTTAATACAAGAATATGTTAATCAATAAATTCCCATACTTATGGGAATTAATTACATGTACAGAGATTGAATTGAATACTTAACAGCACAGTAGGGTAGGTATTTTAGGTCAATGTTGAAACTGGCTAAATATTTTACAATCCACATCTAGATAAAAACAATGAGAGATTAAGCACCTTCCTAAGCATAAAACTATATACTTTTAATAATTCTGAAAAATGCATCACCTACAGTACTTATGATGTCTGGAGCTTAAGTTTGAACAACCATTGAAATGGTCTCGCCAACTGTGCTCTCTTCTTCCTCCAGAACCAAATGGCTGCGTTGTACTGCTCATTACGAATTTTTCTTGTGGCAGCCCTCCAATCATACTTCTCCATTTCTGCACGTGCAGCCCAGCCAATAGTTTCTCTCAATTCAGCATTGTGCAGAAGTGGCTCTAGTTTGCTCAAGCAGTCATCAAGATCCCCAGGATTATACAGATATCCAGTTTTTCCCTGCTGATCATCAGGAATGATATCTGGAATTCCTCCAGCACGGGCAGCCAAAACAGGAAGTCCTGATGACATGGCCTCCAAAACGACGAATCCAAGTGTCTCAGACTCTGAAGGCATAACAAATATATCTCCACTGGCATATGCCTGAGAAAGCTCCTCCCCTAACAACATACCTGTGAACACTACAGGCATGCCAGAGAACATTTTCTCTAATTCCTCCCTATAACAAGTAATGAAATGAATAATTTGTAGCTCAATCTTTTAAAAGAATGAAAAACTACATCTGTTTTATGTTAAGCATACAGGCTATCAAAACAGGAAATTCTTATAAATAGCAATGCATTCAGACACCCCAACAGACATTTCAACTTCTAAGATTTTCACAGTTTTATTTCCATGATTCCTATGTCCAAGTCAAGGAGCACCTTTTTCCTTGAGAATTCCCCGTTCCTTTTTGTGTGAATGGTGGATTTCAATGATGAAGAGAAAGTTCTTATTCTCTTTCATTTGAAAGGGGAATGGATGTCTTGTTGAGAGTGATCGCGGAAGAACCTTAGTAGAGGAGAGTGATAGGCCGGTTAAAGCAAGCTTGAAAACAAAGGAGATGGCACTCATTTATAGCAGAAAAAAGCGGTCGCTCACTCGTATTATACAATTGTATCATACTCAGCCCATTAGCTTCAAATGACCTATGTCCCAATCTTGGGGCTCAAATCTAGTAGTTCTTGCCAAAGAAGTAGAGAGTTTAATATAGACAAAGGAGAGCTAATGTAATTTGGCTTTAAGAGACCTTGAATTCCTAGTTTTCGGCGTGCATTATGCCATCAGGAATAACAGAATAAACTTAAGAATCACAAATTACAAGTTTGTCCATGAAGAGGGAATATAGTTTATAGTATATATACATATAGATATCTTGTCAACAAAATAAAAACTCCAAGACTAATGGTGGTAATGCATCACATATCTGCAGGAAATGGTAATGCTTAACTAAGAAACTCTACCAATAGTTCAGCAACTCCAACATGGCATATAAATGTTGCTATTGTTTTAAATTTGGGATTCTGCTTTACTAACCATCACCTACTAAAATATAGTCGATAAAAGTTCAGTGAGATTATCCGGTAGCATTGTGTTTTCCTGACTTTTGTCTCTTATTCACCATACAAGCTAAGTAATATTTCTAACAATAGAGGCAAAAGCAGTGAAATATAACTATTGTCTAGTCATGAATCTTTTCACACGAGACCCTCACCGATAATTTTTTATCTTTGACTTGACAGCCTATGATTATCAGAAGAGGGGGGAGAAAAGAGACAAGACAGCTTATTGTGCATGATACTAGATATCAAAAATCATTTACAGTGAAGTACAGGTAAATGAGCCTGGTAAAGTTCTGAAAGTCAAAAGGTAAAATTGCTACTGCAACTCACCTATATGGCCCATCTCCAATAAAAGCTATGCGAGCTTCTGGAAGTCTATCCATTAACCTGTTCCAAAGTCATTTTGAAATGTCATATGCAAATTACCAGCACCTTCATTCAACTTCATAACTACTCAGTCTCCTTGATATAACGTTTTTCTTTAGTATGAGGATTCATATACCTGTTGACTAATTCTTCAAAATAATTCAGTTGCACAAAATCAGTTAGTGAGTCTGTTTTTTAGGATTAGTGGGTTTAAGTTTTTACCTAGTCAATGCATTATCTTCTTATTGTAGTGGGTCATGTTTACCACTTTCCCCATGTTTTTCCATTATTAGTTAGTTGCTTTATTTTAGCTTAAGTAGTTAATTGTAAGCCTATAAATTGCAGTAGGTGTTCTTGTTTCCAGCAGTAAGAAAAATTGAGCAGAAAAACAGTCTTTCTTTCTCACAGCCTTGCATACTTCTTTTACTCTTCTTTTTCCTAACATATTTGGTATCAGAGCAGCCAGGTTTGTTCACCTGGGAGTCAAAGAGAGGGTGAGAAAGAGAGAGTGTAAAACGCAGGAGAGAAATCCATCATCTTCAGATTTTTTAAAAAAAAAAAAAATGACACTGAACACCAATTCAAATTCTCAGCCTCTTCCAATTTTTAAAGGGGTGAATTATCAGTTTTGCAGTCTTAAGATGAAGACTCTTTTTAAGTCTCAAGAGCTATGGGACTTGGTGGAGAATGGATTTCCAGACCCGGATGAAGGCCACGCACAACAGCTCCGGGAAAATCGCAAAAAGGATTCGAAGGCATTGTTCCTGATTCAGCAAGCCCTTCATGATGATATCTTCCCCAGAATTTCAGCAGCGGAGACATCTAATGAAGCTTGGGAAATTTTGCAGCAGGAGTATATGGGAGATAAGAAGGTAATTGTAGTTAAATTGCAAACTTTGCGTCGTGATTTTGAAACTTTGAGTATGAAAAGTGGTGAATCGGTGCAAGATTATATGTCTAGAGTCTCTGCAATTGTTAATCTCATGAAGTCTTATGGAGAGAAAATTAATGATGAAACTGTTGTAGCAAAGGTGTTGAGGTCTTTAACCAATAAGTTTGAGCATGTGGTTGCTGCTATCGAAGAATCCAAGGATTTATCTGATTATTCATTTGATGAACTAATGGGTTCTTTATTAGCTCATGAAGATAGGCTGAACAGATCTCATGAGAAAATTGAAGAAAAAGCATTCCAGGTGAAAGAGGAGTCATCTTTCTCCAAAGAAAAATCCTCGAATTTTTCCGGCAGGGGTAGAGGAAGAGGTGGATTTCGTGGCCGAGGTCGAGGCCGTGGTAGAGGCCGAGGACAATTCAGTGAGTCACGTCAGCCCAAGAGTGACTTGCAATGTTGGTATTGCAAGAAGTCCGGCCACACTGAAGCATATTGTTGGACCAAGCAAAGAGATGAGCAGAAGCACGCCAATTTCTCTGAGAAAGTTGAGGATGAAAGTAAGTTGTTCATGGCTCATTCTCCAATTACTGACAATTCTGATGGTGTTTGGATTATTGATAGTGGATGCTCGAATCATATGTCTGGCACAAAGTCTCTATTTAGAGATCTTGATGAGTCGAAAAAGAGTGAAGTTCGACTCAGCGATGACAAGCAAGTACGAGTTGAAGGCAGAGGTACCATAGCCATCAAAACAACACAGGGTAATTCTAAACTTATTTGTGATGTGCAATTCGTTCCTAGTTTGGCTTACAATTTGCTAAGTGTTGGACAATTGATGGTTAATGGTCACTCTGTGTTGTTTGATAATGACTCATGTATTGTCAGTGACAAGAAATCTGGTCAAACTGTTGCAACTGTGCCTATGACTCAGAATAATATGTTTCCCCTTAATGTTTCAAATATTGCTAAAAATGCGTTAGTTGCTAAAGGCGTTAATGAAACTCAACTTTGGCATCTTCGATATGGTCATTTAAACATTAATGGGCTGAAACTGTTGACTAGAAAGAACATGGTGGTTGGTTTACCAAAAGTGGGTGAGCTTGAGCTATGCGAAGGGTGCATATTCGGAAAACAAAGTAGAAGATCTTTCCCTGTAGGAAAATCTTGGAGGGCTAGCAGTTGTCTTGAGCTTGTACATGCTGACTTGTGTGGACCAATGAAGACTGAGTCACTTGGTGGGAGTCGGTATTTTCTTATGTTTACTGATGACTACAGCCGTATGAGTTGGGCTTATTTTTTGAAATTCAAATCTGAAGCGTTTGAGAATTTCAGGAAATTCAAGGCACTCGTGGAAAAGCAAACAGGCTGCAACATAAAAGCTCTTCGCACAGATCGTGGTGGTGAATTTTTATCTAATGACTTTAATTTATTTTGTGATGAGAATGGAATTCACAAGGAGCTTACAGCACCGTACTCGCCGCAGCAAAATGGAGTCGCAGAGCGAAAAAATCGCACGGTAGTTGAGATGGCCAGAAGCTTACTTAATGGAAGGAGACTTCCTGTTCACTTTTGGGGAGAAGCAGTGGCTGCAGCTGTGTACCTCTTGAATATTTCTCCAACAAAAGCTGTTTTGGATCGAACTCCATATGAAGCATGGACGGGACGGAAACCACGAGTAAGCCACTTGAAAGTTTTTGGTTGTATAACTTATGCTTTGGTTAATATGCGTTCTAAACTAGATGAAAAATCAGAGAAATGTATTTTCATTGGTTATAGTCATCAATCCAAAGCATATAGACTATATAATCCTACTAGTGGCAAAGTTATTATCAGCAGGGATGTTGTATTTAACGAGGAAGCAGCCTGGGAGTGGAATGGCGAAAAAGTAGATTCAGTAGTCCATATTCCGATTCAATCAGAAGGAGAGCATACTACGATTCTTGAATCAACAGTTTTTGACCCTTCCTCTCCTTCCAGCAATGATACCAATCCTTCTTATCATGGCAGCAGCAACAACAATTCTACTCCAGCAAGCTCCCAATCTTCGGCTTCGGCTTCATCCAGCGAAACACCACCAACAAAGTTTCGGTCGCTGAAAGATGTTTATGCATCTTGTAGCTTTTCCTTGTTAGCTGCTGAACCAACATGTTATGAAGAAGCTGCAAAGCAACCTGAGTGGCAGAATGCAATGATTGAAGAGATTCAGGCAATTGAGAAAAACCAAACGTGGGAGTTGGTTGATTTTCCTGAAGGGAAGAATGTTATCGGGCTAAAATGGATTTTCAAAATGAAGTACAATGCTGATGGAAGCGTCAAAAGGCATAAAGCACGACTTGTTGCAAAAGGATATTCCCAGCAACAAGGCATCGACTTTGAAGAGACATTCTCACCAGTAGCTCGCTTTGAAACGGTTAGAACTACTCTAGCCTTGGCTGCTCAGCTTGGTTGGCTTGTGTACCAATTTGATGTTAAGTCTGCCTTCCTAAATGGCGATTTACATGAAGAAGTATACGTCTCCCAACCTGAAGGCTTCATCTCTAGTGAAGGGAAGAGCAAAGTATATAGATTGAAGAAGGCATTGTACGGCCTAAAGCAAGCTCCACGAGCATGGTATAGCAAAATTGATTCCTTTTTTCAAGAGCAGCAGTTCAGAAGAAGTGAGAATGAACCTACACTCTATGTAAAGAAGCGAGGTAATGGTGATTTTTTGGTTGTCTGTCTTTATGTCGATGATATTATATATATGGGCTCTTGTGAATCTATTGTTTCTGAATTTAAGAGTTGCATGATGAGTAAATTTGAGATGTCTGACTTGGGTATGCTGCATTATTTTCTTGGGCTTGAGGTGAGACAAGGTTTGGATGGGATTTTTATTTCACAAAGAAAATATGCTACTGAACTTTTAGAGAAGTTCAACATGCTGAATTGTAATCCATCTCCCACGCCCATGAATATGAATGAGAAACTGGTACTTGATGATGGTACAGATGCAGCAAATGCTTCTTACTTTAGAAGCTTGGTTGGTGGTCTAAACTACTTATCACACACAAGACCCGATATGGCATTCTCTGTCAGTTTGATTTCAAGGTTCATGCATAGTCCTTCGAAGCAACACCTAGGTGCAGCCAAAAGGATCTTGCGATATGTTGCTGGCACAACAAGTTACGGAATTTGGTACTCAAAAGTGTCAGATTTCAGATTAGTTGGTTTTACTGATAGTGATTGGGCAGGTAGCTTGGAAAATCGCAGGAGCACATCTGGGAATGTTTTTAGTCTTGGTTCAGGAGCAATCTCATGGAGTTCAAAGAAACAAGATACAGTAGCCTTATCATCTTCGGAAGCAGAATATATGGCTGCAACTTCAGCAGGTTGTCAAGCCATCTGGTTAAGGAAATTGTTGGTGGATCTTCAACAAGAGCAGATTGGGCCAACTGAAATATGGTGTGACAACAAGGCGACGATTTCTATGACAAAAAATCCTGCTTTTCACAGTAGAACGAAGCACATCGACATCCGTTATCACTTCATTCGCGATCTAGTTGTTGGTGCAATAATCTCATTGAAATTTTGTGGCACAGATGATCAGGTTGCTGATGTTCTTACGAAATCGCTTCCGCGCAACAAGCATGACTTCTTCAGACAACAAATGGGAGTTTGTGATTTTGAAGAAAGGGGGAGTGTTGACTAATTCTTCAAAATAATTCAGTTGCACAAAATCAGTTAGTGAGTCTGTTTTTTAGGATTAGTGGGTTTAAGTTTTTACCTAGTCAATGCATTATCTTCTTATTGTAGTGGGTCATGTTTACCACTTTCCCCATGTTTTTCCATTATTAGTTAGTTGCTTTATTTTAGCTTAAGTAGTTAATTGTAAGCCTATAAATTGCAGTAGGTGTTCTTGTTTCCAGCAGTAAGAAAAATTGAGCAGAAAAACAGTCTTTCTTTCTCACAGCCTTGCATACTTCTTTTACTCTTCTTTTTCCTAACAATACCTAGCCATATATTAACCAAAAATGCAAGTCTTATCCTTTCTCATTAACAAAGAGAGGCAATACCTTTTGAGGAAATCCAAATTCTTCTCGACTCCGAGTCGTCCAACATGGACTATCAATGGTTTATCAGGTTCCCCATTGCTGATCATGAAGAGTAACAGGAGAAAGGAAAAAGAATAATCAGTACAAGTAAAGGTTGTTTACATAGTGGATGGAATCTTCAGCAGTAAGCTCAAACCTCAATCTTAATCGCATTGCATGAGATCGATACCGGGGATGGAAGCTCTCAGAATCAACACCCTTATTCCATAGACGTATTTTGTTGGCTGACAAATAAGGAAAAGAGAGGAACAGTCAACAGCTCTGAGCAGAGCTTTAGCAGCAAAAAGAAGCTAATGGGAGTACGCATCTAAGACCAACAAAAATTGCTTTGACAGAACAGAGAACACAACACTGTTTTTGCCTTAAATTGCTAATTGGTAAAGTCCATGCTGTAGTGTAATTAACAAGTCCACCTATCGGTTTTTTACCTGCTGTTACCCTATAAGCTTTCAGATCCTTCGCAATAGCAGCAGATGGCACCAATGTAAGATCAGCAGCTCTATGTAGAAACTCTGGTAAGCAGCAGTTATATCTTAATTAGTATACAGAGCTGGAGACCCTGAGAGAGAATAGATACTGCAGAAGAGATTCTCTGCTCACATACTTATAACCATCCACATAGGTTCCACCAACCAACTAAAGGTATATCTAGGTATGTATCTGCAAAATAAGGGTCAGGATCAGTGTAGAGTCTTCGTTAATATAGAATGTAAGAAGAAAATTCAGAAACTCATTCTCTGTGTTATTCATCAGGACGATGAACAGAGAAAAAGCCTTTGGCTTCTTGAATCATGTAATTTATAGACCATATCAAATGTTCCCGTCTGGAGACAAGATATTCAAAAGTGTGACTTACACAGGCACATGTGTGTGATAAGACATCACTATCGGCACACATAACAGTTTTGCAATGATAAGAGCACCAAATACCTAATAATAGGGAAAAAATCATCTCTGTCAACAAGCTGGGAAAAAATTAGAACGACCTTACGTTCCTTGAAGCTACAAGACGAATATCATTGCACCACTTAAAGGACGTGCAAAAGAAACGGAAAACTCACCATTATACCAGGAGATGATGCATGTATGATGTCAGGCTTGAATCGTGCTACTTCTGAAATTATTCTTGGGCTGAGAGCTAGTGACAGGGGCACCTTCTGGTACCAGGGGCAGGGGAAACTGCAGATGAAGTAAGAGACTTTTTTTTCAAATAACTAGCCAATTACCATACATGGAGAATATTTCATAGTCATGCACCCTCGAACGTTACTGAATTTTATGAGTTTTGCGACAGATAGAATTGAGTGAATTCATGAGTAAACACGAAAAAGAAATATATGAAAGGCAGTAGAATCTGCAACCTTCGAGATCCAATCAACTTTGCTCCATAAAACTCTTGAGGTACTCCTTCATGTGTTGTCACAACCATAACCTGTAACCCAAAATTAACAGCAGAGTGTAAGTGGCCAAAGATCAGATGTAAACTTCAATTCTTAGCCTGTAAAGCAACTCACTCAACAGTCTGGCTGAACTATGGCTAAGAAGTACTATGGTTAGTCCCTATGAACTAAATGACTGCTAGAATAGCTGTTTATAGGTAAGTGCAGACAAAACATATCAAGATTGCTTGAAATTAGTTTAGGGGAAAAGAACTAGTAGAGGTCAAGATTATGAACTCCTGATTGGTAAAATAGCATACTGAGAAAACTTGAAATGAATAATCAGCTCAAACATAACAATTGTGTGGGTAGACGCATGGTATAGCAGTAAGTACAGAAGATCAAAAGAACACCAGCAGCTATAAGTTATCAACAACACTCTTGTCAGCAACGAGTATACCTCATCCCCCATTTCACGGAGATATCTTATAAAATTCTGGAACCGGTTCTTATAGCCAGATACATACCTACACATTTCACAAAGGAAATTGGTGGTTATGACAGAACGTAAGCCCAATTGAATAAAAATATAATTGTAGTAAGGCCAGATTCAGATGATGCACATGAATTTTGATCAGTATAATAAGTCAAAACTAGGTCAAGATTTGTTTTTTTTTTTTTAAGGAAATGTCAATCTTTGTTCTTTAACTTACAGATCAAAGCTGATTCCATAATTCAACATATTAAGGCACCAGATTCCCCAGCTGAGAGCATCTCAACTCTCAAAATTAAAGGCTGAAGGCAATATCTCTTCTAAGTGCTACTGAGCTATATACAGCAAATTGTAATAGAAGTGTGGGAATTCTTCTTAAGTGTATCTCAGGTTCAAAGGTGTCTGATTGGACAGAGGTATATTTACTTAGCGAGATTGAAATGAAATTGACATTATCAAATGCTAGGAGGAACCATTAAAGACAGACTACAGGGATAACAAGGACCGAAAAGCGGCAGAAAACTATAAAAATAAAGAGAAAAAATTAGGTTCCAATGCTGAAGTGGTTACCCAGCTGAGAGCATCTCAACTCTCAAAATTAAAGGCTGAAGGCAATATCTCTTCTAAGTGCTACTGAGCTATATACAGCAAATTGTAATAGAAGTGTGGGAATTCTTCTTAAGTGTATCTCAGGTTCAAAGGTGTCTGATTGGACAGAGGTATATTTACTTAGCGAGATTGAAATGAAATTGACATTATCAAATGCTAGGAGGAACCATTAAAGACAGACTACAGGGATAACAAGGACCGAAAAGCGGCAGAAAACTATAAAAATAAAGAGAAAAAATTAGGTTCCAATGCTGAAGTGGTTACCCAGCTGAGAGCATCTCAACTCTCAAAATTAAAGGCTGAAGGCAATATCTCTTCTAAGTGCCACTGAGCTATATACAGCAAATTGTAATAGAAGTGTGGGACTTCTTCTTAAGTGTATCTCAGGTTCAAAGGTGTCTGATTGGACAGAGCTATATTTACTTAGCGAGATTGATATGAAATTGATATTATCAAATACTAGGAGGAACCATTAAAGAAAGACTACAGGGATAACAAGGACCGAAAAGCGGCAGAAAACTATAAAAATAAAGAGAAAAAATTAGGTTCCAATGCTGAAGTGGTTACAACAAAACAAGAATTTCGATTTGTGATTGACAATGCACATTACTATAACTAACAAGCATGCACAACCCCATTAATAAGCTACACCCATAGGAAATCATAGTTCCTTCCTTAGGTCTAGGCTAAGATTTAACATAAGTCCTTTCTTACAAGATGTTCAAAGGCTATTGGTTCCAATTCTCATGTCTTAAGCACGAGAGATCTGTTTCAAAAGAAAATGTGGATGGATAGTTGATCAAGTCTACATTTCCATAGGATGAAAAAAAAAATGATGTTCATTACCAAAATTCTTATGCTATGAATCATTATCTACTACACAGATTCTAGCATATAACGGAAGACCAAACAAACAACATATGAGGAAAGTCAGTAAATACTTTTGACAGCAAAAGTTCCGTGGCAATCTGGACAAGAATCATCAAAACCACATAGCAGAGAAGATTGAGTATATGAGACAATTGAATTTGGATACATTGACAATACAGCTGCAAATTAACATAGCATAAAAGATATGTTGCAAAAATACTCCTCAAACAACACATTGCCAAAGATTTCCGTTATAGGAGAACACATGATTAGTTATTGTAAAGATACGACATCTGGACCTAACTTAACCGCAAAAGCTAACTCATGAGTGACATATTGACCAAGTCCATATAAACAAATTGGCCGTCTATTCCCCAACCAATGTGGGACTCTAACCCACTCTAACGCACCCTTCACGTCCAGACCAAAGTGGAGCATGGACGGAGAGCCTAAACAGAGATAGACCAAGCTCTAATACCATGTAAAGATATGACACTTGGGCTAACTCAACCCCAAAAGCTAGCTCACGAGGGGACGATTGCCCAAGTCCATGTAAGCAAACCACCAGTCCATTCCACAACCAATGTCAGACTCTAACCCACTCTAACACCCCCTTCACGGCCAGACCCAACTGGAGATGGGCCTAGCTCCAATACTATGTAAAGATATGGAGCCTGGGCATAGCTCAACCCATAAAGCTAGCTCATGAGAGGACGATTGACCAAGTACATATAAGCAAACCACCGGTCCATTCCTCAACCAACGTGGGACACTAACAGTTATCAAATCAGTAATATCTGTCAGTATATATGAATAGGGAGAAGTAAGTCACAGATGCTCAGTAGTCAACTCCACAAACAGAAAGAACATAGCAGTAACCAGAACCAATGTTTAGTACTAATTAACACCAACAATTTTGCAGTTAGGGTTCAAATTATGGGCAGTCCGGTGCATTAAAGCTCCCACTATGTGAGGGGTCCGGGGAAGGTGGCCGGACCACGAGGGTCTATTGTATGCAGTAAGACCTTACATTTCTGCCCGAGGCTATTTCCACGGGGTCACATGGAAGCAACTTTATCGGTTACTCCAAGCTCCCTTTCTTCGTGTTCAAATTACATAAGGGAAAAAATTCACAAATTTACTCACGCAAAAGGAGAAGGTTCAACAAAGATAGCAATACGTCTAGGCTTGGTAGTCAATTCAGATTCAACCAAAGGAGGAGGACCCTCTTCCTCTTCTTCTCTATACTCTTTAACTCTCATCTTACTAGCTGCAATTAAGGTTCTTTTCTTGAAGGGTCTTTCCTTAAATCTCCTTTCACACTTCAAGAAACCAACTTTTCTACATATTAAGCTAATGGGGTTTGTTCTTGAAGCAGAAAAATGAGAAAAATCAAGAAAACTTGGAGGTACTGAAACAAAACAAGAAGTGGTAAAAGAAGAAGAAGAAGAGATAGCCATGGTGAGTTTATTTTTTTGGATAGTGATGTTAAGTATATTTGAATTTTTTCATTAGCTTAGGAAGAAGAGAAATTGAGGAGCCATTCCATTGGAGGGGACTTACGCAATGGATATTCTTTTTAATGTTTACATTAGAGAGTTGAATATGGAATAATTGGAAGGTACTGAGAGTATATGCCACACAAATTTACAAGGCAGTGATAGATATTATTGGTTTTTTTATCAAAGGGGTCGTTTTCATATACTATTGAAATTTGTAAGTATGAGGATTTGGACGTTGATGCAAATCTCCAACATTTTTGTTGTGTGTATTTTTTTGTGTTGCAAGTTTTAATGGGCAGCCCCGTGTTCTCACAGTCTCACTACTTACTCCATTTTTTTTTTATTTGCTCTATTTGAGTTGTATTTATATTCCTAAATACTTGCTCTTTTAATTTTTCAAGAATAGTTTGAATAAAATCTTTTCATTATGTCCTTATTTAATAAATGTAATCATTATTAATTTGAAAGAATATATTGGTAAAGTTACTTTTAATTTTATAAGAGTAAGAGGTTTATTCAGGCGTGAGCTCAACTCAAATGGATCAAATCAAAAGGAATGGAGGGAGTATATGCTATAGTGATATGGGAAAGGGTCGCATCACAAGAATTTATTAGAAATGTTAACAAGTTTTAAATACAACAAATAAGCAGTTTAGCTAGAGAAAAGAGGGATTGTTCAGATGGTAAGTATCATTCACTTCCGACTCGGTTGTGAGTAAGGGCTTATAGGAAAAAAAATAAAAATAAATTGTTTGATTAATGGTTAAATATATCTTATATGACCTACACCAACTCATAATTAGACGGATACACTTAATGAGCGTTCAATGAAACTCTTATCGTATGTTAGTTTAACTCAACTCGACTCAATTCATTTTAAAAGTTTGTAGTTTGACTTGATCCGTTTTTTATTAAAATTCGATTGAAATTAAAATTTGATCAAGTTCAATTCAGACTTAACCTATCATGATTGGATTGTGTATTATTACTTTAAAAATAAAGGGTTATCAAGTATAATTACTCAGTTAATATGTTACTTTAATGATTTATAATTTTAATAATTACTAGTTTAAGGGAACGTGCGTTGCACGTTTATCCCGAAATAAATAATAAAAATTTTATATTATAAATGATAAATTTTAAAATACATGCATTATTGGACTTTCTCTGTGCTATAAAATAAAAATCAAAACATACAAAAAAAAAAAAAAAAACTCGTAAGTTCAGGTAATTAAAAAATCTTGCAAACTTGATGCTACTTTAGCGACATATGACTTTTTAGAAATAACCATAGGAGAAGGTAGAATAAAATTATATATATATATATATATATATATATGTGTGTGTGTGTGTGTGTGTGTGTGTGTGTGTATTATAAAAGTTACAATACTACTTACTAATAAGAGGAAAAACACACAGCTCAGCGTCAACATGTATGCTTGAGCTATGTGCTTCTTAGATGAATAAGCTACTTGGCCTGGTGGCCAAAGAGTGACTTTTCATGTGAAAGGTCTCCAGTTTGAATCTTTGTGGCCTGGTGGCCAAAGAGTGACTTTTCATGTGAAAGGTCTCCAGTTTGAATCTTTGTGAAAACACTTTATTTTTTTATCAATGCGGGCTCATTAATTAATGCTTGGATTGGTCTACTAAGATCTTTTTTATTTTCTATAGTTTATACTCTTATTAGCAAGTAATTTTCATTTGCAAATTAATGTTTAAAAAAAAAAGGTAACATCATTTTTAATTCTAAATTATATGGCACAATTCAAATTCTTTTAAAAGTTAAACAATAATTAATAATTTAAAAAATAAATTAAAAAATTACAGTTAAAAAAAAAGTTGTTTGACTTTCAAGATTTCATGTGCGTCACATAAATTAATGTAAAAAAAGGTAACATAATTTCTTTGTTCTAATTTGTGTGGCACAATTCAAACTTTGAAGTTGAACAATTTTAGTTTTGCTTGAAATTTGGACATAAAATCTTTAATATTTTTGAAATAACATGTACATATTTGAAAACTACGTAAAAAAATACAACAAGTCACAATAATTGACAATCAAAATATTTATAAGATCATCATCATCATCATCATACCCAGTGTATTCCCACCAGGTGGGGTCTGGGGGGGGGGGGGTAAAGTGTACGCAGTCCATACCACTACCTCAGATAATATATATAAATAAAATTATGATCAAAGAAAAACTTGATTAAATCACAAAATTTGAAAGGTGTCACATAAATTGAGACGGAAAAATATTATTTTCATTTACAAATATTATTAACAGTGAAATTAAAATGGGAAAATTACTCAAAATGTCCGTTGAATTTTTTTTTTATACAAAAACTAAACCCACTTATTTTATTTTTTTTTACCAAAAATGGCCATTCGGCCATTATTATTACCAAAACTAGCCGCTCAACTAAATTGTTTACAACAATCATAACAGCCGACGATCCTTTTACCAAAATCACTGATTGCTTATTCTGTTAGGCCATTTGGCCATTTCTAAATTAGAAAAAAAAAACTTTTTAATTTTTTTTTTAGTGCTATTTTTTATTTTTTTATTTTAAAAAACTTTTTCATTGTTTAAACAAATTTATTTTTTTGGTTGCTCTTTTTATAAAATATTTTTTCTTTTCTAATTGTTTCACTTCTTCTGTGGAAAAAATGAATATTTATATTGTTCTATTATTTTTTGTTTATACTTTTATTTACTAAGGTGGGAGCACATGATAGTCAAATAAATATAGATATCGATACATTACATAATTGTTTATTCAATATTGATACACCATTTATATAATGTCGATACATTACATACCTATTTAGACAATATCGATAAACATTTATATACTATTTATACAATATTGATACATGCTTACACACCATTTATACAATGTTGATACATTACATAACTATCTGTACATGTTTATCGATACATGTTTATATACTTTTATACAATATCGATGCATTACATATATACTACATAACTATTTGTACATCATATATACATGCTTATATAGCATTTATACAATATCAATACACGTTTATACACTATTTATACAATATCAATACATTAAATATACACTACATAACTATTTATACAATATCGATGCATTACATATATACTACATAACTATTTGTACATCATATATACATGTTTATACACCATTTATACAATATTGATACATGAAAAAATTGGATGGAAAAAGTTTTGAAAAAAAGGGAAAAAAAACATTTTTTTTTTAAAAAAAATTAACGCTGAATAAAAAAAGAAGCAAAAAATGGCCTAATGGCCTTGGGCATAATTGAACTCTGTTGAGCTTATGATCCTTTTTGACTATTTTTTATGTAAATAAAAAATTTGCTAATTTTTTTTGTAAACTTTTTATTTTTTTTATATAAATGAAATTTTTCCAATTAAAATTATACTTTTAAAAAAAATATTTCTACAATCTGATTTCATAGTGTTGGGCCCTCTCGCAACTAGTATATATATATATATTGATTTCTTTTAGTTCAAATAGTCCGCATGTTTGAACACAACGCTTTTATTCAAATACCTACCAAATTTTGGAAATATTGAATTCCAAAATCCTTTGCTAGGCATCATATAGCAACTTCTCCCGGTCCGTTCATCTGTAATTCTAATGGCAGCTATTCAATATAACAAATAGAACTGATAACTATTTAGACTTAATCTACCAACAATCCTGTCATAAACCTCAGCCTTAAAGAAATTGTACGTCTATGCCAACTTATAACTTTAATCCACCTAATCTAGCAGAGTTCCCGTTACATGCATAAATTCATATCTGTATTCTGAATTAATTGAATAGGTAGAAGTTTCAATGTAGGTTTTTTAAAACGTACGCAGGGTTGATTTTCATAAGAATGTTTAATCGAATAGGTAACCCACGTTGGGTCAAGTTGGCCAAGGCAGTCAGAGTTCTTCACCAGTGTGTTCGCATCAACTATGCTTCCTGAAATCTCAATAAAGTAAGGCTTATTTTTCGTTATAGGGAGACCAGCAAGTAGATCTGAATCTTTCTGATGGAGTTCACGTCCATTCACGTAGATCCTTGTGTTCTACGCAGCACATACTTTTGTGATTGGATAATTAAATTCTTCAATATTTGGCTGCAAGCAAAATTGCAATTCTTCATCAATTTGGTAATCAACCAAAATTCATGCAACAGATTTTTCTATATCAAGCAATAGTGAATCATACCAGAATGATGCCAAGGCAGGGATAACCTATCACTTCGCAAAAGCCAACTCAGTAGAGGGTAATCCCACAGGTGATGTCTGAGAAGGGTAAACGTATACCTGAGAGGTAAATAACAAAATTGCAAAAACACAACCAATGAAGCAACATATTACAATAGAAAACGAAGTAAAAAAAAAATACTACCCATGTGCTATATATACAAATACGTGAAAATTTTCTATGTAAATAGATCTATAATCAAAGAGGTTAACTTTATGGAAGACACGTGATTATTTATTTTTTTTTAAGAATTTTGGATGCTCTCCAAGAGTTAATATCCAACCAAATACCACGTTCTTGTATTTAAACTCAAGTACCAAAATCATTGTTGAATTCAATAGGTAGAATTGTTGTAGAAAAAAGAAAAAGGATTCTAAATGTATAGAAGTCCAAAATCCTTTTCTCCAAGAAAAGAATTACTTAAATATGAAAGATTTTTCTTTTTTCTTCCATAAATTATTTACCATTATTAGAAATAGGTTTCAATTCCAAATAAACTAACCATACGTAAGATTGTTTCATATTAGGAGTTTAGTTATGAGTCCTAAATATTAGGAGTTTAGTATATTGTTTAATTAAGGAAATATTTAATAACTAATATTTTTGTTGATTTTAAATTTTAAAATATTTAACTCTAACGAATGATCTATGTGATGTGTATTCAAACATGTTTGAGTATATAGATTATCGAACATGTACTTGTTTTGCGTGTCTGATAGAGGTTGACTTTGGCAAGACTAGTAACGATTGGATGACTGATTAAACATGTCCCGTAAGTCCACGAGAAAACGTTTGCACATGTAAATACGTAATCATAAAGTTAGAAACATTCATTTATCATGGAAAAACCAATGCATATCTTTTCTTAAATATCCAAAATCCCAAAGGACTTATTCAAAATCCAGCCATGCAAAACCTTTAGAAAATGGGTAATTAGCTATCACTCCCATTTTCATTTCCTCTTACAGAAGCTGATGACTTCGCTCTTTAATTCAGTTTCGAACCATGTTTTATCATGAGATAATTATTAGATTCGTCTTCTCAATTCTATCGGTTTGGTCCTCATTGTCAGTTGGGGCAACTAAGTCAACTCAGTGCGATCAGCACTGTGGAACTGGTAGTAATGGTCAGCGTGTTCCTTATCCGTTCGGGTTCTCGGAGGGTTGTGGGATTCGCTTGAATTGTAGTGAAAGTACCGGAGAAATCAGAATTGGAGAATATCTAATACGGAATGTGACTTCAGATACTCTGATGGTCTACATCCAGGTAAATTGCAGCCGCCCGATTGAGGATCTTCAGCAATTTGATGGAACCAACTATGGTATGACTTGGAGAAATGGCCTTCTTTTACAAAATTGTGAAGTCCCAATGACGACGACTACTGAGTGTATCGTACCTCTGGAACTTTTAAGAGCACGTTTGTACACTCTGCCATGTGATACAAAGAAAGAAAATGTCAGTTGTTATTTAGGGGCGAGTGATGGTTATTTGGACTATCGGACACTGAAGAATACAGGGTGTGGAATTTTGGTGTCGTCCATCTTGATTGGTATGGATAATGAGGGCGGAGCTAGGTAATGTTGTTTATACGTGGTTGAAATTATTTTTTTATGTATACTTAGTAGATGTTGAACCCCTTTTGATTTCTTGTTGCGTTTACTAATTCATACTTTGAACCCTCTTAGCGTGAATCCTGGCTTCACCACTGATAATGATACAAAGAATAGCTCTGTGACGTTCCTGGAGTTTCAGGCGATGGAATTGGTGTGGGGGTTGGAAGGGGATTGTGCATGTCATGACGATGCAAATTGTATAAACATTTTTCTTCCGGGGAACCGAAATGGTTATCGGTGCCGGTGTAAAGATGGATTCATTGGTGATGGTTTCCGCAATGGTGATGGGTGCCGGAAAGGTTAGTTCATTTTTTCCCCCTTTTGCCTTATACATTCCTTTTGTTTTCTTCACCGAAAAAAGATCTTACTGAAAAAAAAGGAGGAAATAAAGACTCCACGATGGTGAATGTGATTGCTGACGAAGTTTGAATTATTCTATTATGAAATTATCAATTGGATAATCCCTAGAGTCAACAGATTATAAGGGACAGCACATGGTAGCTGGATGTCCACAAGTTTTGAACTGGTGAAAGTCAGAGGATGAGGACCTGGATTGTGAATAATTTCATATTTTATTGTTGAGTAAGCGCTATAGTGAAAGGGACTCGAATAGATGCCAAGTCTAAATTATCGAGTGCAGTGAGATAGAATAGCTTCCGTGGTGAAATTCCTCGAGCAATTGGTATCTTACTGCAGCTGCAACATCTCAATCTCAGTAAATTATTTTAGTGGAAAAATTCCTTCCAACTTATTGCAGGGAACTTAGAGTACTCGATCTACAATTTAATGATCTTGATGGGAAATTGTGGATCAACTCAGTTCACTCTCAAAGTTGTATCTGTTAAAACTGAAAAGGAACTCTTTCAGAGGAGCCATCCCACATTGGTTAGGAAACTTTTTATCTTGAGTTCCTTGACGTTTCAGGTAATAATCTACAAGGACCAATACCTCAGGATCTTGACTCTAGGCCGTCTAATGTTTTCATGTGACCTATAATGAATTATCCCCTTCATCCATTTACAATATTTCTTCCATCTACTATTTCTTTGTTACACAAAATCTACTGCATGGACAACTTCCAGCAGATGTAGGCCTCACTCTTCCAAGCCTTAAAGTATTTGTTGGCACTGTCAACAGCTTCACTGGACCTATTCCTGTTTCCTCCTCATCATCATAAATGATTTGCTTGCCCCGAAATGACCTGGACAAACAGGAAATTGGCGAATGCTTCTAAGCTTCACGTGATAGATTTTTCCCAAAATAAACTTATTGGGTATGTGCCAACTAGTTTTGGGAAGTTGAAAACTTTGGTTAGGCTCATCTTTGAGGCTAACAACTAGGAGGAAGTTATGAGGGTTTAAGATTTCTTGTTTCCCTAACCAATTTTACAAATCTGATGGTACTGAGTTTTACAACCAATAACTTTATGAGAGAATTGATGGAAATTGAACTTGCATGTTTTAATGAAACATAAAGCCAATACTTATCTCTTGAAGTGTGACCGTGATTGCAAATCAAGCTTTCAAGCATGAGCAAAATTCGTCCACGTGATCATCCTCCCGTTCCAGTTCCACCAACTTCTGTTGGGTTAACAATATCTACGAAATTCGTGTGGGCGAATTTCTCCAAGATTGTGTGACTTTGGTGTAACGTGGCATAAGACTCCTTGTGTAGCCACAGGTTTTAGGGTTTTAAACCATTTGCCAAATCTGCTACGGGGAAATGACAACATCATAGGTGGCACATTCACATCCCCAAATTCAAGTTCGCATTGTTTGATGGCAGGGATCCAAAGCTTTGGGTGCGAAGGTGTGAATTTTTTTTCCAATGTATTCGATATCAGTGAAGAACATCAAGTGGAAATAGCAAGTGGTACATCTGATGGATACAGCTGAACTACCATTTGGAGGGAGAGCTGTATAATTGGGAAGTATTTCGAGAAAAAATATGTGAAGGATTCTGTAGTGAACCATCTGAAGATGTGGTTGAAAGCTTCAACAGACCGAGGCAAACTGGGACAGTAGACAAGTTCCTAAAAATAATTGAGGTGTTAAAGGTTAGAATGCTGATTAGGAACCCTGACCTTAATGAATCTAACTTCCTCTCGAGCTTCATTGGGTTTCTGAAGGATAAGACTAAGTTAACTTCACTATTCAAGCCTCAGAGCTTGAAAGCAACCATTGAGGAGGCTAGGATGAAAGAGAAGCCCATGAAGTTGTGAAAAGGAAGGGAAAATCAAGTGTCAAAACTGTGCAGGCAACAGAGAGTCAGGTAATTCCAAATCCAATCAAATAGTAATGGTTGTCAAAGGCAACTCCAGCAGACCCCAACCTATAGAGTAGAAGTTTATGACTATAGGAGTGCCAATCACTGATGCTATAGATGTGGGTAGAAGTATTACCCAGGTCATCAGTGTAAATTCAAGCAGCTGAATTGTATTATTGGTGAGACTAGGGAAACTATTGGAGAATAGGATGAAGGCTAGGAAGAATTACAAAAGTCATGATGCAAGAAACAGTTTGTCTCAATGCACTGTGAGGCAATAATTAAGGAGCTAACACCATTTTAGTCAAAGGCATTGCCAAAAATAGATGTAAACTGGGATGATAGACTTAGCCAATACACATAGTTTTATTGATGCTCAAACTATCAAGTACATTGATTTTCAGCCTACTGTTACACCTCCTATAAGAGTTACAGGGGTCGTAATTATATGTATTGCACCTCCTATTGACTTAGACCATAGTTCTATTCAACTCAGATTTCCAGCTTTGTTTCTATTCAACACCAATCTTTTTATACACTTGCTACACACTTAGATATGGACTTTCACACATGAATAAAATTAATTATCATACTTCTGGTCTAACCACAAGCATTAATGAGTTTAAAACTAGTCCGAATATACAGACTGTTACATTTTAGTGATCATCCTTGAGGTCAAGGATTGTTTGAAGCAAGGAGTAATGTCATGAGCTGAATAAGTAACTGAGTGAAGAATAAAGAAACAATGAATGAAATTATAACACGTGGAGATTAGCTTTGAATTAATGAGCGTGGACGATTGTGATCAACCGGCGAGACTTGTAACAAACTACCGGAAACGAGCTATAGGGATAACTAATTTTTGGTAATCATTTCCCTCTCCTCTTTCTTCCTCAACATACTCTCCCCTTTTCTGTCTTTTTCCTCCTCTCATTACTTCTGCGCTCTGTTCTTCCAGGTATCACGTTCATGGAGTTTACACAGTTTCTATCTATATATGCTTAGTCCTATTTTTAGTTTACAGTATTTCCTATCTTGTAATGTTCCCCTTTTCAGTTGTTAATCAAAAATACAGAAAATTTGCCCCAAAATTGTCTTTACTTTTTGAATTTATTACATTGTTCTTCAATTTCTTTCAGAACGCTCTAACCTTGATTCAAGAGTGTTGCTAGCTGTTATTGTTCCTGTTGCACTCTCAGTTATGGTGCTATGTTCATATGGTGCTTATTACAAGCTCAACAAATCCAGAAAGACACATCCTTGGGATGATGGCCAGCCAGCACAGATACCAAGGACTACATATCGAGAAGTACTTGGAGCAACAGATGGTTTCTCTGAAGATAACTTGGTAGGTACAGGAAGTTTTGGTTCAGTATACAAAGCACATTTCCGTGGTGAGAATACATTAATGGCAGTGAAAGTGTTGAACCTACAACAAAGAGGGGCCTTGAGGAGCTTCCTGGATGAATGCAAAGCTTTGAGAAATATAAGGCATCGTAATCTTCTAAGAATCAAGACTGCTTGTTCGAGCATTGATCACCAAGGTAATGACTTCAAATGCCTAGTTTTTGAGTTCATGACTAATGGAAACCTACACAATTGGTTGCATCCAGAAAATGATGACCAGATACACCAAACTAATAAGCTGACCTTTATCCAAAGACTAAACATTGCCATAGATGTTGCTTCTGCACTCGACTATCTTCACAACGACTGTGAAACACCTATAGTTCATTGTGATCTAAAGCCAAGCAACATACTCCTGGATGAAGATATGTCTGCCCGTGTTTGTGATTTTGGATTAGCAACGTTTCTCCTTGACATATCGAGCAATTCTCAATGTCCTCAGAGTTCTGCAACACTAAAGGGTTCTATAGGTTACATTCCAACAGGTATGATGTTGCTAGTTCACATTATTAGTATATACAAATATCATCCTAAAGAAAATTGGTTTGGTACCTCGCAGAGTACGGATCAGGTGGTCAAGCATCCACATTTGGAGATGTTTACAGCTTTGGGATAGTGTTGCTAGAGTTATTCATCTGTAGAAGACCAACTGATGTGATGTTTAACGAGAATCTAAATATTCACAAGTATGTTTCAATGGCTTTGCCTGCGTATGTCATGGAAATTATAGACCCTATATTGCTTTTGGCCGTGGAAGAACAAAAGATCAATCAAGATCAACCAACAAGAATGGAAGAATGTTTACTCTCGGTTTTGGAAATCGGGCTTACATGTTCTGCATCATCACCAAAAGAGAGAATACCAATAAACATAGTTTTGAGCAAACTTCAAGCAATCAAGAAATCCTTCCTTTCAAGGAGATAGTCTTTCATACTTCCTATATTAAACCTTGATGTGAATATCGAACAGTGAACTAGTTTTGCCAGAACTAAAATATTGCAATGCTAATTATCAAACAGATCATCTAATCTCAACGGGCTAAACGAGGCCCCTTTTCGTTTAAGTTGTGGTGTTTGATAGAGTTTACCCTATTAATCTAAAGTCAACAGAGTTTTTTGACAGCTATAAATCACTTTGATTCAAATAGGCAAGAAGAGCACAATCTGATAACCAGATCTGTTGAATAAAGTCTAGTTGAAACTATCAAGGCACAATACGTAAGCATGCCATTTAACTTGGCTTCAGCTGGCATCTATGCCTTCCAACTTTGGGGTTGCACAAGTAGTCACTAAAACTTGTATGAAGTTGAACAAGTAGACACATGCGTCCTACTTGGCATCTACGTGGCAATCTCACGCGAATTGCCACATAGGACGTGTGTGTCTACTTGTTCAACTTTATATAAGTTTAAGTGCCTACTTGTGCACAACTAAAGTTGGAGGACATAAATGCCAGTTGAGGCCAAGTTAAAGACCACCTACAAACTCTATAGGCAAGTAAGATATCATCAGTACATTTTTTAATGACTTGATAACCTTCACTCCTTTTATGCTATTTTACTCTGATGTAGCTATGTTGCTCGGACTCTTCAAAAGTGCCGAAGGTTGAGTGTCGGATCCTTTGAAAGTAGCGCAGTTTTGGAGGATCCGACACGGGTACGACAATATTTTAGGAGAGTCCGAGCAACATACGTTGTAGTGTCCGGGCAAACTTATGCTGCCCTCGACTAATTACACAGGATTCTTGCCACCTCCCACCAGTATGGCTAGGAGTGGATGAAACAAAATCACCTAGTATTTGCTAGGATTTGAACTGAGAGCTCATGGTGCTCACCCACTTCATTGACCAAGACCACAGCCTTCGATGCTGTTTCTTGTCATTTTTAGCTTGCTTTTAGCTTGTTTAGCTCCACCACTATTCTCCATCTTACTAAACCTGTAGCATTCAATAAAACCATACTAAACACTTTATTTTTTTTCAGTTATCATAACAAAAACTCAAGGAAAAAGCATAGCTATATTGCCAACTTTATTTTACATGAGAAGCTCAATAAGATGGGCTCATTCTAATAAGCATGGAAAAGCTCAATTTTTGAATCTGCACCATTAAGCACATCTAAGTGCCAATGCATGCATATTTGAATCAACAATATGTAGAAGCATCCCTCTTCCCTAAGTTTCTATGCATGCAAGAATTTGAATCCTCAAGGATCAGATATACTATACAGCAGTGGCGGACCCAGGATTTAAGGGTAGTGGGTGCTTTATTTTTTTTTCCCATAAGTTGCTAACGATGACATAGTATAAATGCACAACTATACATGTTTCCATACCATTACAAAAGTTCAAGAAATATACCTCTATTTGTAGATGATACACTCTCATCATGACCACGAAATGACAATCTCAATCTCAAAAGAAATCTTGCCAAATTAATTGAAGTATCCAGGCGACGACGAGATCCATTTTTTTCTTTCTCGGTATTCTTGTCAAAAAATATGCGAATAGATTGTGATTGATTCATCAAATCAATCATCATGTTGAAACACTTGTTGTGGATGCTATTAACCTCTCCGATATGAGTTCCGAATCTCTCCAAAGCTTTGTTCCAACCCTTAAAGCCATTTTGCGTAAAAGCAATATCTGCCATATTTCCACGAACTTATGCTCATTTTTATACAAATAGCAATACAAATAACAAACAACATCTTTTGATACACTGTACTCTAACCACTTAGAATATTGATCCTTGAACCAACCAGGATGAAACTTACGCATTGTTATTTTCTTCTTTCCAAATTGAGGTTTTGAAAAGTGTGATCATTAGGCTGACAAGGCCCTTTTTGAATATAATATCTTCTAACTTCATCATCATATATTAGGATCATATTCTGCTATAGGCCTTCTTTCTGTTCGGTCAGCTTTCAAATATGTAAACTTATTATTTGAAGGAGTTGTATCCCTTTGAATTTCCGAAGGTATGGATGTAGCAACGGGTGAGATAGTAGCACTAGAGCTTGGTTGCGCACGTTTTGATCTAATGACAAACTTATCCATCCCGATTCACATTAATTTATGACAATTCCTGCAAAACAAGATTCAATTAATACGCCTTTCAAGCAAGAATCATTCATAGAAACATACTATACTATAGAAGATTGGTGAAAAAAATCTAAAGTCCTTAATTTGTAATGGGTAAGAAATAGATAAATAGCATAAAAAATATTCAAACCCAAAACCCTAATTCGAATTTTTAAATCTAGAGAAAATTATACCTATGCTTTGAGATTAGTGAATGGGATAATGAAAATTGAAAATAAAATTGGAAGAATAGAAGTAGAAGATGAAATTTGGTTTTTTGGTTTTGGATGAAAAGGGTTTTTGGGGAAGAAGGGTTTATGTCGTTTGATAATTTTGATTAAAAGGTGCAACACTATTACTTTTTTAAAATAAATTAGAAAATAGGAAAAGTAAAAAAATAAATTAATAAAGTCGAAAAAGTCAACCAAAAAAAGTTTTATTGTTGAGTTTGTGCGTGTAATGTTAATTAATTTGTACTTGTGTTGTGCTTAAAGTCAAAAATTAACCCTAGTTAAAAAAAAAAAAACTAAAAGGGTGCTGAAGCAGGGGTTTGAACCTAGGCTAATATGCAAGGGAAACTTTCAAATTCACCTAATACCAGAGCACCTGACAAGCTTATATATTCATTAGGTGCTTTTTTAAATATTATATCAACTTTTATATATTTCTTATGTAATTATGCCTAGTCTGCGTCGAGTTTAATGGGTGTCGGAACACCACAAAAGTCCATATAGGTACGCCCCTGCTATACAGAAGTAATTATAGAGGTAATCCTCATTGCACAACTCTAATTAATGAACTATAAGTATTCCAACAAGTTCGAGGATTTAGATTCTCTCGAACAGGTACTTGTTTTGAGTGCCTATTCATTTTGTATTGGTATCTACGGATTGACCACAAGTTCAAATAAGGATCGAGGATAACTTTGGCCCGACTACTCAGGACCGTGTGAAGAATGAAAGATGTCCATAAAGTCCACGAGGTAATATTTGCAAATATAATCATGAATTGAACCAAATCGAAACATTCGTTTATCATGGACAAAGCCAGAACGTCGACCACAAATGGAGGATGGCCAAATATTTTTCATATCATGTCCTAAATATCCAAAGGACCTATCCAAAGCCCAGTAATGCAAGTATTGGGGGTTTACATAATAGTCACAAATCAGCAGCTGCTGTACTAAATTAGCATCCTGGGTACTCCAGCAGTCCAACCAATACAAAAACAGCAAGAAAATAAAATAAAAAAAATAGCAACATCAGTAGTTGCTAAGTAAATCTGAAGTGACTAATGACTAATAAAAGCAGTCAAGTGGAAGCACGTCCGTCCAGTGTGCTTCTTTCAGCTACAGCCAATAAGAATATGTATATTAAATAATACCTAAGTTAAAATATTAAAATGACAAAACTAACCCTCATAATAGTGAAGATATATTTTTTGATGTATGTAAACAAGCATTTTAAATCACACTATATATTAATTTATAATCAAACTAAACATCTAACAATAAATAATGCTACTAGCATAACCATAGAATTTCTGCATAAATAATTTGTGCATTATAAATTCCTATAATATTAATAACTGTATTTATTACTAATTCTTATAATATTAATCACTGCATAATTTATAGGGAAAATGGCCAAATTTAGCCCTCTACTTTGGAAAATTGGCTATATACCCTTCGTCATACTTTGGGGTCAAATTTACCCTCGCTGTTAAGAAACTTTTCACTTGTACCCTTAATTTAACGGAAAGCCCAAATCAACGTTAAATGCTCTATTTTAAAAAAATAAATCAACGTTCATCTTTACTTGTCCATTATACTAAAAAAAGTTGTCCAGCTTTACTTGTGCAATTTGAAAAATTAAGAGATAATTACCTCCCTTATTTTATTTTTAAAAATAAAAATAATTTGGGACGTTAGCAATTTTAATATTCTTTTTTTTTTTTAACCCAAAAGGTTGGTCATAAACGTTTCAGAGAGAGCTTTTGCAAGATTAGTGTCTCATTTACATTGATTGAATTGATGTTGTCAGCATCGAATATAAGATTTGCACTATATCTTGCCGTGATTAGAGGCCAATGCTCTTTTTTTTTTCTCTAGTTTATGCATGGTAAAACATCAAACCAAAACGTTTTCTCTAGAAAAAAAAAATTAAAGATAGCATTTGTTTTATATTTTGGTTGTTAGCCTGCACGAAACGTACGTTTAATTAGCGAATCATAGTTATGACCTTTTTACGAGAGATTTTTATTTTTACACATAAAATATCTTCATTTTTATATATAGGAGATCTAGAAAGACTATTTTTAATTCAAATTTGTTAAAAGGCAAATTATTTGTTTGTGTCAGTTGATTTGGGAGGGGTATATTTGTTTGTGTCTTTTTTTATGGGTCGGAATGGGTTAGATTAGGGTGTGTTTTATTTTTAAAAATGGGGCATTTAACGTTGATTTGGGCTTTTCCGTTAAAGGAAGGGTACAAGTGAATTTTTTTTTAACAGTGAGGGTAAATTTGACCCCAAAGTATGACAACAAGGGTAAATTTGACCCCAAAGTATGACGAAGGATATATTTAGCCAATTTTCTAAAGTAAAGGGGTAAATTTGGACCTTTTCCCTAATTTATATCTAAACCAAACGACCCCATAGTATGTTTTAGACGAGAGCTTTGGGGGAGAAAGTTTTTTGTTCGTTTGTTCTTATTTTCCTGTTAGTCTAAAGGATCCGTGTAACAATTCAAATTTCTCAACACAACTCTAACGCTTTCAATTTACAACTGAGGATTAAAATAACAAGATAATAATGAATACTACAAATGGAGAAATTTCAAATTACAGGAAAAACACGTAACTACAAGGAGATAAAATACTAGAACATAGAAGAGAGATGAGAGAATAACAGGCTAAGCCAAAGCTTCAACATAATTTTCACGCTCTTTTGTAGCACCAGATTCTCTTTTAATTGCTCGGCTGCTCACCCTTACCTCGGGTCCCACACAAAGTTTTCCAATATCCCAAACAAGTCCTTTACCTTAGTCTTTTGGTCAATCGTGTTCATTGTCAATTTTGCTGAATGCCTCTCAAATTGAGAGCCTTACCATTAAATAGAAAGAATACAGATTTACATCCCTAAAGATCCATTTTTCTATCCCTCTAAATCAGCTATTCTATCCCTCCATATCTGCTATCCTATCACACTATTTATTCTCTTTGATTACAATATCAAATCTATATAATTACACACTTATATACATCATTATATTATTACATAAATATATACAATATTCTCTATTAATTCATCCATTAAACCAAGATCTGTGAGCTGTCCAACGTTCTAACATCCCTCCTCAAATTGATGCCGGTGGATCAAGAAGCATCAATTTGCTTACTAGAAACTGATGTCGTCTTCGGGCCATGGATTTTGTAAATGCATCAGCTATTTGAAGATCACTGGACACGTGTGGAACAGTAATGACTCTTTTATCTACAACTTCTCGTATATAGTGACAATCTACTTCGATGTGCTTGGTCTGCTCATGATAAATCGGATTAGTAGCAATCTGAATAGCACTTGTATTGTTAGCATGGAGAGGAGTATGATTAGATTGTGGAAATCCAATCTCAGAAAGTAATCCACGAAGCCACACAACCTCAAAGCAAGCATTAGACATGGCTCGATATTCAGCCTCAGTTGAAGATTTAGACACGCGGTCTTGCTTCTTACTCTTCCAAGATATGAAGGACTCTCCAAGAAACATGCTCCAACCAGTAACCGAACGACGAGTATCAGAACATCCCGCCCAATCAGAATCACTAAAAAAATTAATATGAATAGGAGAACCATTAGGAAAGAATAATCCACGATTAGATGTTCCTAGGAGATATCGAATGATGCGACGGATAGCCACCAAATGAAGATAGCAGGGAGCTTACATAAATTGACTAACTTGTTGAACTGCAAAAGAGATATCAGGCCGAGTAATAGTAAGGTCATTTAAGCTTTCAACTAATTATCGATATACAATTGGAACAGGAAGAAGATCGACTTCCTTACAATGATACTTAACATTCAATTCTAATGGAGTATCTACGGAGGAGGAATCTTGAAGTCCAGCCAATAAAATCAGTTCCTCAGTATATTTGTGTTGGTTTAGAAACACACCTGAAGAATCATTACGAAATTCCAATCCCAAGAAATATGTAAGAGTACCAAGATCTTTCATATGAAATGAATCCTTAAGTTGCTGCTGGAGGCTAATGATTAGTGAAGAATCGGTTCCTGTGATAATAATGTCATCTACATATACCAAAAGAAGAACACAACCTGTAGATGTTTTTCAAAGAAACAAAGATGAGTCATATTTGCTCTTCTCAAAAGAGAATTGTAGCAAAGTAAACCGAAATTTGTCAAACCAAGCTCTGAGAGCTTTTTTTAATCCATACAAAGACTGCTTCAACTTGCATACATCTGATGTAGGTGACGAGAACAAACCAGGTAGAGGTTTCTGTAACACCCCGTACCTTTCCGAACCTATAAGACTACGTTAACATTTATGGAATTATTTAAACATGAGAGGATTGGTGAATTATGCATTAGTTTGTTGGGCTTAAGGGAATCATGTGCCATTGGGCTCAAATGAGGCCCAAAATCATATAGAAGACATGACCCAAAAATGGGAATGACCCATTCTTATGTTTGACCAAGCAAACTTGCTTTTAATTGGATAAGTGTGACCATTAAGTGCTATATAAAGCAAGGAAAAATCAGATTTTATTCATATCAACACACATGTCCCATTCTAGAATTTTCTACAACATTTTCTCTTCAACCAAACCTTAAGGTAACTATTCTCTTTGGCCAAGATCATCATCTTGCAAGCTTTGGTAAGTATTTAGTTTCATGGTTTAGCATATGATATGCTTAAGATGGTGTATAAATCATGTTGGTTATGTTGGTAAAGTGTTGGACAGTTCACTATGTGTAAAACTGTCTATTTTTGCAATCGGAAAAGGGTTTTGCCTTGCAAACTTAAAAATGGCCTTGTGGTCTTGAAGGAAGTGAACTTGATGGATTCAATATTGATATGTGAGATGTGATTATAGCCTTAACTTGTTTTATCCTTGTACATAATGTTTGGAATTGTTATGGCAAAATTGTGCATGGACTTGGTGGTGTATTGAAGGAAAAAATGTGATTTTGGTGATGTTTATGTGCGTTGTGAAACCATGGATGTTTTTTGGCATATAAGATAACTTGAAATATGAAAAGAGAAGATTAATTATGATCATGGACCATTCATTACAAAAAAGGACCCAAAAGAGAACCATTTTGGCCGAAACGGGCACCCGCCCTCGCAGACGAAGCATTTGCGGGCGCAGGTGACTTCGCAGGTACCCCTGGACACTGCCAAGGGTCACCTGCGGCTGCACCTCAACCACCTGTGGGCGCAGGTGTCTTTGCAGGTCAGGCCAGAACCCCGTTTCAATTGTTTTTGCATCTCTTTGACCCCCCAAAGCCCCTATACCCTTCATGGATGCAATTATCAACTTATGGTACCTTTTGAATGACTTTAAAGGAGTATCCCGTAGGTATTTTGAATGGTATCAATTATGGATTGTTGTTAATATGTTATTGTGAAAGTTATCGGGTGACTTGACGGAGAAAAGATAACGTAGTGTTAATGAGGAAGCGTAAAGGGTAAACTTGGTGTGAATTGTTATTGGTTTATGATGTCTTGGTCAATGTGTGGAATGTTATGGTATTTTTGGTATGGTGATGCAGTAAATGGTATTGTAAGAGGGTGAAATGACATTATACGGCAGTCACGTAATTCATTGTCGCCGTATGCATTTGTAAAGTAGTTGGTTGTTAACACGAGCTTCGTTATGTACTTGTGTTGTAGAGTAACACTTAAGGAAGGAGCTGGATTATTATATTCACATATAGGACTGTGTATTCAAATTGAGAAGACAAGGTATGTAAGGTTACTCTTTCTGTACCCTTCTGCAGCACATAGTGTTTACATTAACATTGTATTTGTTCCATTCGAAGTGTTCTAAAGTATTCCTAGCTTAGGTCTCTTATCCATTGACTGAAGTTCCTAAGCTCTCATAATGTTGTAACTACTAAAAGAACTATCTCAAAGAAAGTAATGCTGTAAGGAGAATCTATTCATTCTTAAGTAGCACATCTAATAATGTAAGTTCCAAAGTTCCAATATGCTATGGCCGCAAATGCATCAATCTCTCTCATAAGAAAATGTATAAATTTCGCAAAAGTAAAGGAATAAAGTAATGCATATCGGGACGACTCAATGGGGCACATAAGCCTAGCTTGAGCGTACCCTAATACTATCTACCCACCGATAAGGTGGATGACTACCCACTGATAAAGTGGATGACTACCCACCGATAAGGTGGATGACTACCCACCGATAAAGTGGATGACTACCCACTGATAAAGTGGATGACCTACCCACCAATTGGTGGATGACTACCCACCGAAAAGGTGGATGACTATATTAACCCACCGAAAAGGTGGATGACTACTACTAATAATGAACGTAAAAGCAAGGACAGTAATGAATGTAAAATACACGGTTCCACATATACAGAACGATGGTTTATCCATATTGACTATTCTCTTATATTTTATTCCATTGACATTCTTATGTATGATGTAGTTTCTTATAGCCTTACATACTCAGTACATTCTTTATACTGACCCTTTTGGGGAATTTACCTTACTTGCTGCAGGCACAGGTGCTAGTAGACCTCCACAATAGGCTACGAGTCATTTGCAGATCTATGGTGAGCTCCAGTTGGTTCGGGCCTTTCCGAGTCATAGTGTACATTTGTTTTGGTATTGTAACTGTTGTACAGAGCGGGGACTTGTCCCGACTGTAGGTTGGTTATGTATATGTATTTGTTAGAGGCTTTGTAGACGTGTGTGGGAAGATGAATGTAAGAGGTGTATGTCCATTTTGACTTGATGGCTCCAACGATCAAGTTTCATATATATATAGAATATGTTTCCATGACTTCCGCATAGTTGCATGAAAATAATGTTCAAACAGAGACATGCATATGAATGGACATGAGCAAAGATTGGTTCTCTCGGCCTCAACGACTTCGGGTGCCAGTCCGCCTCAATGGGATTTGGGGCATGACAGTTTCATAGAAATATCTTCCTTAAGATCACCATGAAGAAAAGCATTTTTGACATCCATTTGATGAAGAGGACAGTTTTGTGAAGCACCAATGGCTATAATAGTGCGCACCGTAGTCATTTTGTGCTACTGGGAAAAGTCTCCTCATAATCCACACCATACTCCTATTTGTTACCAAGAACAACCAACCGAGCTTTGTACCGATCAAGAGCTCCATCAGAATGAAGTTTAATTGAATAGACCCATCTATATCCAATTGGGCAGACATTTGAAGGACATGAAACAATATCCCATGTGTTGTTTTCTTTAAGAGCCAAAAGTTCTCCCTCCATTGCTTTCTGCCAACATTCATGCTTGGAAGCTTGTGAGTAACAATTTGGAACAGAAATGGTGGATAAAATACAAGAAAATTCATACTTATTAGGAGGACGAGATACTCTGGTGGATCGTCGAGTGGGCTCAAGAGGAGCAGACCTTGAAGAATTCTCAGAGTCTAGTTGTGGAGCAGTCTCAGGTGGCGGATCGATTTTAGGAGGGGATAAAGTTGGCCGACGTCGTTCATACACAAATACAAGTTTGAAGCTCCTAGAAGAAGACGAGAAATCATCAAAAGTAGGTAGAATCAGAGAAGCAGGAGATGACTCAACACGAGTAGGAAAGAAATACTGATTCTCAAAGAAAACAACATTTGTAGAAACACGAAATTTGTTAGAACATGGATCATAGCTAATAAAACCTTTTTTTGACATACTATAACCCATAAAAGCACATTTATTAGATTGAACAGAAAGTTTATTATGCCGAAAAGGAGGCGGCACAAAATAAACGCAATCAAATGTATGAAAATTATCATAACTAGGATTTTTGTGATAAAGACGCTAATATGGAGACTCAAGATTTAACACTTTAGATGGCAACTTATTAATTAAATAGACAACAGTAGACAAAGCTTCAACCTAATAATTAGAAGGAACAGAGGACTCAATCAATAAAGTACGAGTGACATCTAAAAGATGACGATTTTTACTCTCAGCAATCCCATTTTGTTGTGGCGTATATGGGCAAGAGCATTGTGATACAATTCCTTTCTCAAGCAAGAAATTATTAAATTCATGAGACATATATTCTCCACCAGAATCAAATCTTAATATTTTAATGCAGGTAGAAAATTGAGTTTCAATGTAAGCCAAAAATTTCTTGAATATGGAAAATACCTCAGATTTGAAACGGAGAAAATACACCCATGTAAAACGACTATAATCATCTATAAATGCCACAAAATACCTGAAATGATCATGAGAAATAACTGGTGAAATCCCAAACATCATGAATGACATCAAAACACTTTGCAGCACGACTACCAAAATTAGGAAAAGGAAGAGTTTTACTTTTGCCTAATTTACAAGTAGAACAATCAAAGGAAGCAACTAAAAATTGATTTTTATTTCCCAATAAATCAGAATTGGACAAAGGAGACAACACAATAGAATTCGGGTGTCCTAGACGCTTATGTCAAACCTCAGTCTTACTAGAGGTAGAAGTACAAGCAAAAGTTAGAACACGAGGAATAGAAAAGTGTATAGGGAACAATCTTCCAACTTTAGGCCCCTTCGCGATTATCGTCCCCAACACCTGATCCTGTACAAGGCAACCATTACAAGAAAAATTCACATCACAATTGTTATCTACCAATTGGCCAACTGAAATAAGACTAGTTGAGAGCTTTGGTGATACAAAATATTCTTGAATGTATCAGTAATATCTCCAACCTTGGTAATGGGTAATTTACTACCATTGACAACCTAAATTTGTGTTGGACCATTATACTCGCGAATGTTCTTGAGTATATAAGTTGAATTGGTCATATGATTGGAAGCGCCAGAATCAACAAGCCAAAATTTAGCTATTATATCATTACCTTGCAGTCCCAAAGCTGAAAATGCTGACACGATCATTTGTTGTACCATTTCAGAAGTAAGAACTTGTCCTCTTGAAGAAGAGTTATCTATAGTGGAACCACTTATCCCAACTTAAAAAATATTTGCCCTACGGTTTTGAAGACATGTGGGACACTCTTTGATAATGTGTCCTTGTTGTTTGCAATAATTACAGAACTTCTTGCCATAATTGCTAGCAATATGACCATATTCCTTGCAACTGTAGCATTGAGTTCTAGCCATATCCCTACCCTTTCCTTTCCCTTGAGCTGCAAATGCAACAGGGGCAGTATTTTCCTGATGGAAAGCATTTTGTCTGAAGAGACGCTGCTCTTCACGAAGTAATTCCCTAAAACAAACATCTAATGAGCGCGATGGATCACGGTTCATCAAGTTGGAACTAATACTTTCAAAATCAGATCGCAATTTCATCAAAATTGATCTCGCTTGCTTTGCTCATGAACTCCTTGAATGATAGAAAGAGATTCGGAAGGTATTTTAGCATAAATGATATCGGTGAATTCAGCCCATAAGTTCTGAAATCCAGAGAAATAATCTTGAACAGAGAGGCCTCCTTGAGAGTAAAGAGTAATTTCATACTCTAACTGAAAGTGCCTTGCGTCGTGGTCTTGGTTGTAAACCTTTTGTAAATAATCCAACATGGCCTTTGCTGTCTTGTATGGCCTGAGATTAAGAACAATAAAAGGGTCAATTGACCCTAAGATCCATGTCATCATCCGAGCATCTTTAATCTTCCATTCATCGAGCTTTGTAGGATCAGTAGGAGCAGGATTGCTTCCATCTATATGTCCCCATAATTCTTTTCCGGTGACAAATAGTTGGAATTGAAATTCCCAGGCAGAATAATTTTTTCCAGTGAAACGAACATGAAAGGACTCAAACTGATGTGATGCCATGTAGTTGACTAGCTAAGAAGATAGAAACACACACAAAAAACCCAGAATAACCAAGACTAAAATCCCAAGATCCTTAGGACTAACTGTTGACTAACAGTAAGCCAAATCAAAACTTTCAAAAAAAAAATTCTGAAGGAACAAATGAAAGACACTAAGAACCAACGCACTGAAAAGAAGACTCTAATACCATGTCAATTTTGCTGAATGCCTCTCAAATTGAGAGTCTTGCCATTAAATAGAAAGAATACAGATTTACATACCTAAAGATCCATTTTTCTATCCCTCTAAATCAACTATTTTATCCCTCCATATCTGCTATCCTATCACACTATTTATTCTCTTTGATTACAATATCAAATCTATATAATTACACACTTATATACAACATTATAATATTACATAAATATATACAATATTCTCTATTAATTCATCCATTAAACCAAGATCTGTGAGTTGTCAAACATGCTAACATTCATAACACCTCGTAAGTATTGAATTAAGAAAATGACCTTTATTTTGTTTCTTTTATATACTTGTCGGAAGTTTGAAATTAAGGAAATGACCTTCAACGAAAAAGATTGATTAGCGACTAATTAAAGATTTATTAATTAAAGGACCCACTAATTCACGGTGGTACATTGAGGATGAAAATTAAGGAAATGATCTTTATATTGATTGGCGACTAATTAAAGGACCTCACTCATTCACAAATCACAGTACTCCCTTCATCCATCTTTATTTGTTCATATTTGACTTGACACACCCCTTAAGAAATAACAAAATAAAAGGGTAATATTATGTCGTTTAAATATTAGGAATGAATAGTAGTTAATAACACGAGTAAAATAGACACAATAAATTGTCTCTTGATTTTTCAAACTGGAAAAATAAAATTGCACAACTATTTTTAATATATTGAACACATAAAGATGAACTAATGAAATAGTATATTGAGGATGAAAATTAAGGAAATGACCTTCATCGAAGAAGATTGATTACCGACTAATTAAAGAATTAATCAAAGCACCACTTATTCACGGTAGTAGTAGTAGTAGTTGTATATTGAGGATGATTGATGAAAATAGACGTACAGCTAAACACAGAATGGGCTATTTTGATTAAAAAGTCCTTTATCTTTCTAGTTTCAATCATGACTGACATGGTTTAATGTATTTGTCCCGTACCTAATACTCCGTCCGTCTCAATTCACTTGTCTGGTTTGACTTGGTACGAAGTTTAAAAAAGTATTTTTTTTTTAAAATCTTGTAGTTTTAAACTAAAGATATATAGAAAATATCAAAATGTCTTTGAATCTTGTAGTTTTAAACATGAGGAGTTGCCAAAAATGAAAGAGACGTTCTTTTGAAATGGACTAAATAGGAAAGTAAGACGAAACAAATTGAAACGGAGGGAGTAGTCATTATCTAAACATAAGAACAAGCTCTATTATTGTTTCATTTTTTTTCCTGCTAGCGTACTTCAATTAAACTCATATCTTAACTATGTCTCTATTCCGTTATACTAGGGTCAGTTTATTTTGACTATTGAGTATTTTACGTTGTCCTAGATCCCCACTTGTGTGATTATACGGCGTATGTTGTTGAATACTTTACCTTGTATCACTAGATATTAAACTCTCAACCACTTTACGAGTTGTTATTTTGTTCCGTAAACACGGGAAATGTTGATCTCATACATGAAAGAGCTGCTGTCATGTGAATTTTTTTTCAAAAAACGATGACATTAGTTCAGTGCTAAAATTAGCCCCTTCATGAAAACTATGCTGGCATAACAATATGCAACAAGCCATTTCGTAAAAGGTTTGGTCACTCTCAGTCTATCAACAAATTTGCATTTATTAGCATTTATACATTTTAGTTGGAAGAGTTCTGAAAAATATTTGTATAGTCAAACAGATTCTTATAAAAGGAAAGCTTACATTATAATGTTACGAGCAAGAAACTAGCTTTTCTATACAAAATTCCAAGACAATATGGGGCAGTGGTATCCAACTTCCAATTCCATATGGCTTTTGTTATGCTTCCAGTATTCGGTTATCATTTCATCCATTGCAATCTCAGGTTTGGAATCAACTGATCAACTAGCATTACAAGACTTCAAAAGCAGAATAACAAAGGATCCACTCCATGTCATGGCTTCTTGGAACGATCGTTCTTTGCATTTCTGCAACTGGACTGGTGTAACATGTAGTCCTACAAGCGGCAGAGTTACGTTTCTTGATTTGAGTTCACGACAACTTGCTGGCACCATACCGCCTTCCATTGGTAATCTCAGTTTCCTTACAGGTATTAATCTTGGAAACAATAGTTTCCATGGTGAAATTCCTCAAGAATTCGGCCTCCTGCAGCAGCTGCAGCTTTTCAATCTTAGTTACAATTATTTTAGTGGAAAAATTCCTACCAATTTAACGTACTGCAAGGAACTTAGAGAACTTCATTTACACTATAATGATATTGTTGGGAAAATTGTAGATGAACTCAGTTCACTTTCAAAGCTGTATTTGTTAAAATTGAAGAGAAACTCACTCACAGGAGGTATCCCACGTTGGTTAGGAAACTTTTCATCTTTAGAGTTCCTTGACCTTTCGGGTAATAGTCTACAAGGACCAATACCTGAAAATCTTGGCCGTCTTAAGAATTTGTTAGTATTTCATGTGAACTCAAATGAATTGTCTGGTACCATCCCTCCGTCGATTCTCAATATTTCTTCCATATACTATTTCTCTGTTACACAAAATCTACTGCATGGACAACTTCCAGCAGATGTAGGCCTCACTCTTCCAAACCTTGAAGTATTTGCTGGTGCTGTCAACAGCTTCACCGGACCTATTCCTATTTCATTGGCAAATGCTTCTAACCTTCACGTGATTGATTTTTCCCAAAATAAACTTACTGGGGATGTGCCAACTAGTTTTGGAAAGTTGAAATTTTTGGTTAGGCTCAACTTTGAGGCGAACAGACTAGGAGGGAGGGGAAGTTACGAGGGCTTGAGATTTCTTGATTTCCTAACTAATTGTACACATCTGATGGTACTGAGTTTTGCTACCAATAACTTTAGGGGAGAACTGCCTCACTCAATCACTAATCTTTCAACTGTACTTGAGATATTCTCTCTAGGTAACAATAGGATGCATGGTACTCTTCCTGCTGGAGTAGGCAACCTTATTAGTTTGACCCTACTAGGAATGGACGGAAACTACCTCAATGGCAGCATTCCTGAAACTATAGGTAAACTTGAATATATGGAAAGTCTCTATTTGAATGGAAATGCATTTTCAGGGAAGATACCATTCTCTATTGGTAACTTGACACGATTAACTACACTAAACCTGGAAGAAAATAGACTAGAAGGAAGCATACCTCCAGAGTTGGGGGAGTGTAAGATCTTGTCAACATTAAACCTAACTAAGAATACTCTCTCTGGCTCCATACCGAAAGAGGTTGCAGGACTACCTTCCCTTTCAATTTCTTTATCATTGGCAAGTAATTCTTTGACTGGATCCTTGCCAAAAGAACTTGGTCAGTTGATAAATCTCGAGGAATTGGACATATCACAGAACAAATTATCCGGTGAGATTCCAAGCACTCTCAGCAATTGCCTCCACTTGGAGCGTGTGAACATTAGTAATAATCTCCTTCAAGGAACCATTCCTCAATCCTTCACAAATTTAAAAGGATTAGGTGAGATAGATTTTTCACGGAACAACTTGTCAGGGAAAATACCAGAGTTTCTTGGGAAGCTCCCATATCTCAGAAAACTGGACCTTTCATTCAATGAACTTGAGGGTGGTGTGCCAAAAGAAGGGATATTTTCCAATACAAGAGCAATTTCAATCAAAGGAAACAGTAGACTTTGTGGAGGTGTTCCCAACTTACATTTGCCTGAATGCTCCAAAGCTGCGAAGCACCTTAATTCAAGAGTGTTGATAGCTGTTACCGCTCCTGTTGCGCTCTCAGTGTTGCTACTATGTTTCTATTGTGCTTATTACAGGTTCAGAAACTCAAGAAAGGCACACCCTTGGATCGATGGGCACCTAGCACAGATACCAAGAACTACATACCGAGAAATACTTAGAGCAACGGATGGTTTCTCTGAGGCTAACTTGGTAGGTACGGGAAGTTTTGGTTCAGTATACAAAGCGTATTTCCATGGTGAGAATAGAATAATGGCAGTGAAAGTGTTGAACCTACAACAAAGAGGGGCCTTGAGGAGCTTCCTAGATGAATGCAGAGCTTTGAGAAATATAAGGCATCGCAATCTTTTGAGAGTCAAGACTGCTTGTTCGAGCATTGATCACCAAGGTAATGACTTCAAATGCCTAGTTTTTGAGTTCATGACTAATGGAAACCTACACGATTGGTTGCATCCAGAAAACGATGACCAACAACATCAAATAAAGAAGCTGACCTTTATCCAAAGACTAAACATTGCCATAGACGTTGCTTCTGCACTTGACTATCTCCACAACCACTGTCAAACACCAATAGTTCACTGTGATCTAAAGCCAAGCAACATACTCCTCGATGAAGATATGTCTGCACATGTTGGTGACTTTGGGCTTGCAACATTTCTCCTTGACACATCGAGCAATTCTTGGAGTCATCAGATTTCTGCAGCACTCAAGGGTTCTATAGGTTACATTCCAACAGGTACAATGTTGCTAGCTTACATTTTTATATGCATATATCTTCCTGCAGAAATTAATTTAGTACCTGACAGAGTATGGATCAGGCGGCCAAGCTTCCACACTTGGAGATGTTTACATCTTTGGAATAGTGCTGCTAGAGTTGTTCATCTGTAAAAGACCAACTGATGCAATTTTTAATGAAAGTCTAAATCTTCACAAGTATGTCTCAACGGCTTTGCCTGAACATGCCATGGAGATTGTAGACCCGTTATTGTTCTTGGCAGAGGAAGAGCAAAACATCAATCGAGATCAAGCAACAAGAGTGGAAGAATGTTTACTCTCGGTTTTGGAAATCGGGCTTACGTGTTCTGCATCATCACCAAGAGAAAGAGTACCAATTGACACTGTTTTGAGCAAACTTCAAGCAATCAAGGAGAGATAATATGAATAACTGATTATTTTTCATGTTTCATATATTAAGCCTTGTCCTGAACCAGAGAATGCTACATAATTAGAATATTGCAGTGGCTAACCAAACAGGTTACCTACTCCTTTTCGTTTAAGTTCTTTTCGTGTTATGGTGTTTGATCGAATTTGGTAAGCAGATCTAAATTATTTTGATTCAAACAGGCAAGAACAGTACAATCTGATACCAACTTTACTGAATAATGACTAAATATCCTACATTTTGCAGCAATTTCCGACTTTATTTTTACATGAGAAAGCTAAATAATATGCGCATAATCATTTTTTTTTTTTGATCAAGGTAACATATTTTTTATATATAAGTAATCATCAGCATAAAAATGCTGGAATCCATAAAGATATTTACGACATCCTTCTTCTTCTTACAAGGATCCTAATACTTCTAAAATTACATCATGACCATTCTATGTTTTCAGATTTGCACCAAAACCCAAAAAGAAGAACACAGTTGGACTTAATCTTCTGTAAAGAACAGCTTGCGTCTTCGAAGCATCTAGAGTTCCTCTCCTTCCAAATTGTCCACCAAATGCTTGCCACCTGTCTCTGTTGTCATTGTTTTTCCTTCATTCCAGCTTGCCAGAAGATCAACAGTGTTGCCTGGCATTACCCACTTGACACCCTTCAGATTTATGAACATATCCCATAACTGGCTTCTGAATTCACAATGTAAAAACAGATTGCTAATTGTCTCTGCCTCCTTTTCACATAGATAACATCTTGAGCATTGTCGAATTTTTCTCTTTCTAAGGTTCTCCTGAGTCAGAACCGCTCTCCTCTAGCTACCAACCAAGTGAAACACACCACCTTATATGGAATCTTGACTTTCCATATGTGTTTCCAAGGCCAATAGCCAACATGAAATCCCACCTGATTTAGATCTTATATGCAAATCCAACTGAGAACATCCCACTGGCTTGGTTTTCCCATCTAAAACTATCAGGCAGTTTTATCAAAGGCGCTCTTAAGCCCTGAAGCGAGGCTGAAAACGTGTTGAGAGCTTCGCCTCACTTAATGTGCGCTTCAGTGTTGTTATCAAGGCTCTAAGACATACTTTTCCTTTCTAATGAGCCTCTGCTGAAGAGGCGACACTAAACAATCGATATTTCACTTTATCATAATTTTTATTTTTTTTTCAATTTCTTTGTTCATAAATTTGCCATTCATGCTTATATTTATTAGTTTTGGACTAAACATATATATTTGTATCTTCTCTCCCTTTGTGCCTTTTTTCATTAAGGCTCACGCTTTCTTTGCTCTTAAAGCCCCAACGGACCTTGGAGCTTTTTTGTGCTACCGTTCCCGAAGCTTTAGCATCTCTACTATATAAATGAAGACTCTGAACCATCAATACATGCATATTTTCCATGTGCATAAGTGAAATTTACAGGTGTAATGGCCTTTGGTTAGAGAGGGCAACTTTGACAAAGAGCAACACTTCAGCTACTTGATAAATCTCTCTTTTTGAGGAACAACGAGAGACTAATTGTATAAATATGATTATTGGTGACATGGAAAGGGATCAAGAAATGTAAGACATTTCTCACAAATAGTCATGGCAACATCTTTTAATTACAAAACAGATTCACAATTAAGAAAAAGAAAAGAATTCTAGCTCCATTTATTTGCGGCAGTACATGTAATTGTTACAGTGCTTAATGATCAAAAACATTATAATGTATTGGTCGTATTAAATATTATAGTCATTCCCTCCAACGATGACCAACATGGTTTGATGTGTTGGATCATACTGTATTAATTAGTCATTCCCCACACAGAATTCAATAAATTCTATTATTGTTTTCCTTCTTTTTCAATTCAGCCAACATATTGAATAGTAGAATGCTCCTTAAAACAATATAGCCTGCCAATATTGACATTTCAAAAAGGGACCTACTAAACCTGTTTTTTGGCATAGTGTTCTTTCAATACCAGTCAAGTTCATTTGAAATATCTCTATCCCATTTAGGGATCGTTTGGTAGAGTTTATAAAAATAATGTTGAATAGGGTGTATTAGTAGTGTTTGCATTAGTAATGCTGGTATTAGTTATGCTGACATTATTTCTTATACAGTGTTTGGTTTGATGTATTAAAAATAATATGCAAGCATAGATTTTATAAAATAATGTTTGTTGACAAAAATACCCCCCTTTAGCCTTACACACTTTCTTTTCTACGAAGTTCTTTTACCATAATACATAAACAAGACCTTTAACTTGGCGTCAAATTATAACTATGACCTTTAACTTTGTCAGTGCATAAATAGGCCCTTTAACTATACAAAAACTGAACAAAAAAACACTCCAATCCTACCTGGCAAAATGCGTGAATACACTCAAAATAATGCGCGACAAAGCTAAAATTTGAGCCCCCCAACAGTAAAAAAAATGCGTAAGTGGAGTGTTTTTTTGTTCAGATTTTGTAAACTTAAAGGGCCCATTTGTGCACAGGCAAAGTTAAAGGTCATAGTTATAATTTGACGCCAATGAGTGGATTTGAGTTTTAATTAGGTGGCAGCATCTGAGTGGATTCCTAATCCACTTAGGAGCGATTGAGTTTCACGCATATGAGTTGAAGGATTGGAGTGTTTTTCTGTTCAACTTTTGTATAGTTAAAGGGCCTACTTGTGCACTGCTAAAGTTAAAGGTCATAGTTATAATTTGATGACAAGTTAAATGTCCTATTTATGTATTATAAACTTGACTCATTTTTTCCCCCCAAAATAAAATTAAATAATTGTTAATATTGCTTCATCGCACTCTGAGATAATCATTTAACGCCGTTGAAATGATTCAAAATCGGGTTTGGATTATTATTTGTTTTGCTGGTAATGAATTTTCGGATATGAGGTTTCTCACTTTTTTTGTAGATACATGGACATTATTGAAGATTACTGGTGTAAAAAGCAGATTCGGCCGGGAGAGATTAGCCTTTAATCTCTATTTTGTGTTTGCTTATTTAGGTATTTTTTTAATTCTTCTGTATATTCCGGTTCATGTCCTACATAAAGAACATGGCATATTAGAGGTTAAACCACAAGTATTATAACAAACTGCATCTGTTTTTTTATCAGGCAAGAGAGCTGGGTGAAAAAAAAAGATTGGAGGAGTTTGAACAATTTGTATTTAAGAAAAAGATCCAGGAACAAGGGGTTTTTCTTAATTGCAGGGGCTGCAGATGTTTAAGTCATTTGAGGGGTAGTAATCAGGGGCGGATCAGGGTATCGGGAACCCAGTAACTTTCACCCGAACCCTGTATTTATATTTAGAATCTGGTAAATGCTTAAGGAACTCTTTGTTGGGAACCCATAAGCACTCCAACTGAGAACCCACAAGCTTAAAATCCTAGATTCGCCTCTGGTAGTAATGTCAGTAATCAACTTATTACATGTGTTGAAATCCTTTGCATTACTAATACATGGAAAATGGTGGTATTAGTATTGCACACGATAGAGTGTATAACTAATAAAAGCTTTGGTTATACATACCCTAAAAAAATATACCAAACAAGGTACTAGTTGTACATAAGACTAATGCACACATTGTTTTTATTAATACACTCTACTAAATGACCCCTTAATGAGATATTTATCCAAACAGCATGTCTTGAGTGCCTTTTTGAACTTAAACTAATCTTTTCTGTTTGAAGCATGCAAAACCATGAACAAATGGCATTGCCTACAACGATAACAACAGCCAAAGCAGTGTAATCCCACAAGTGAGGTCTGAGGCCTTACCCCTACCTTTATGAGGTAGAGAGGTTGTTTCCGGTTGACCCTTGGCAACCCTCCTCCTTTATCCGGGCTTGGGACTGACAATGTGAGCGAGTTCATACAGGCGGAGTTCAAAAAAAGGCATTGCCTAGTACTGCTAATTTTGCTAGGAACGAAACCGTTAGTTCTCTGAATAGAAGTCATCTATTTTTAAACCAAAAGGCTTATGGTGATTTAATACATAACAAGATATACAAATCGAAAGTGCAAAATTAAACGAAAGTTGATGTTAGTTCAGTGCTAAAATTAGCACCTTAATAAAAACATGGTTGGCATAACAGTATGCGATAGGACAATTGGTAAAAGGTTTTGTCGCTGTCAGATTCTATGTGTGGCTATCCAACATATTAGCATTTATTAGCATTTATACATGTTAGTTGGAGGAGTCCTGAAAATTATTGTATAATGGTTCAGATTCTTAGAAAAGGAAAGCTTACATTCTATGTTTTCTGCTGTAAAAGACGAAGAGTATGGAGAATTTCTTGTATTATTCCTCAAAGAATACATGATATAAATACATAAAGAGACTAAGCTAATTATAGTAACTAGATATTGAAATCCCTGTAAATCAGCTATCCTATCATATACAATCCAATACATATCTTTTGTGATTCTGTAACACTCCCCCTCAAGCTGGAGCATAGATATTGATCATGCCCAGCTTGTTACACAGATAATCAACTCGAGCTCCAGTTAACGCTTTTGTGAACAAATCTGCTAGTTGCTCTCCTGTCTTCACGTAGCCAGTGGAAATAACATTTTCCTGAATCTTCTCACGAACAAAATGACAGTCAACCTCAATGTGTTTAGTTCTTTTATGATACACTGGATTTGAGGCAATATGAAGAGCAGCTTGATTATCACACCAGAGTTTTGCTGGTGCATGATGCTTTAGGCCAATTTCCAGTAAAAGATGATGTATCCACATAATCTCACATGTAGACTGTGACATAGCTGTGTACTCGAATTCTGCACTGGATCGAGATACAACACTTTGCTTCTTACTCCTCCATGAGACTAGTTTTCCTCCAACACAGACACAATAGCTTGTAGTCGATCTTCTATCAATCTTGGATCCAGCATAGTCAGCATCTGCAAAGCACTCAACACGGGTATGACCATGATTGCTATACAATACGCCAAGTCCAGGAGCTCCTTTCAAGTAACATAGAATATGTTCTAATTCTTCCCAATGTTTGATTGTAGGTGCAAACATGAACTGGCTAACAACACTTACCATAAAAGCAATTTCCGAACGAGCCACAGTAAGGTAGTTTAGCTTCCTAACTAAACTTCTATATCTCTCTGGATCATCAAAAGGATCGTCATTGTCTTTCACAAGATGCACATTAGGAATCATTGGAGTACTCCAAGGCTTAGCTGCCAACTTTTCGGTATCTGCAATTTGGTCAAGAATATACTTTCTCTGAGACAGAAAAATTTCCTTCTTACTACTATTTACTTCCACTCCCAAGAAGTATTTCAGCTGACCCAAGTCCTTCGTATGAAACCTAGTATGCAGGAAAGACTTGAGGGAAGAGATCCCTCTAAAATCACTTCTCGTGATGACAATATCATCAAATATACAACAAGGAGGATAGTACCAGTTGTTGATTGTCGATAGAAAACTGAGTAATCACATTTACTCATTTTCAGCCCCAAATCCTGAACTACCTCACTGAACTTGCCAAACCAAGCCCGTGGACTCTGTTTCAAGCCATACAAGGACTTCTTCAAATGGCAGGCTTTCTCATACTCTCCCTGAGCAACAAAACCAGGTGGTTGCTCCATATACACTTTCTCCTGAAGATCACCATGAAGAAACATATTTTTGATATCCAACTGATGTAAAGGCCAATTTTCAAAAGCAGCTAGAGAAATGAACAAGCGTATAGAAGTGAGTTTGGCAAAAGGGGAGAAGGTGTCTGAATAATCTACCCCATAAGTCTGAGCATATCCTTTAGCTACAAGTCTGGCCTTAAGTCTTACTACAGAGCCATCTGGATTAACTTTAATTGTGAAGACCCACTTACATCCTACTGCTTTCTTTCCCTCGGGTAAATCCACCGAATCTCATACCTTGAAGGCATATATTTCATCAAGCATTGCATCAAGTCACCCAGGATGATTCAAAGCCTCCTTCATTATTTTAAGTATAGATATAGAGTCTAGAGAAGCAATCAAAGATCTAGACGTGAAGGATAAATGATCATAGGAAACAAAATTAGCAATGGAATATGTGGACTTGCAATTACGTGTATCTTTGCGAAGAGCAATAGGAAAGTCAAGATTTTCTAAAGGATCAACTGGAAGAGGATCTGATGACAATAAAACTGGTGCAGGACATGTATTGTTGGCCTCTTTCTTCCTCGAGTAAATTTGAACAATAGGAGGTCTTGCTGACACAGATGGAGGAGGTGCTAGAGGCATAATAGTCGAGCGATGCTCACCAGAAGAACTAGGAGACAGAGGAGCAACATCATCTAATTTTTCTGTTGAAGCACGAGTAACATGATAGACTAACCACCCACCTTCCTCCTCTTGACTTGTAGAAGTAGGAGGTACATAAAAGAATGGTGAAGTCTCTGAAAATACCACATCAGTTAACACCAAGTCTTTGCCAAGTTCAGTAGAATAACACAATATCTTTTCTGAAGGCGAGAATAACCCAGAAAAGCATACTTCAATGCCTTGGGATCCAACTTGGTAACAGACGGTCGAACATCTCGAACATATCATATGCTTCCAAATACCTTAGGTTCCACCGAAAATAATGACTTGTTTGGAAAAAGAACACTATAAAGCACATTACCGTCCAACACAAATGATGGCATTCGATTAATTAGAAAACAAGCTGTAGAGACCTCATCTGCCCAAAACTGTTTAGGAACCTTCATTTGGAATAAAAGAGCCCAATTGTCTTAAGTAGATGTCTATTCTTCCTCCCAGCAACTCCATTTTGAGAGGGTGTATCAACACGTGAAGACTGATGAAGAATACCGTGTTGCCTCATGTACGTCCCAAATAATTCTGACATGTATTCTTTAGCATTATCACTTCTCAGAGTACGTACTGAACTATTGAATTGGTTTTTAATTTCAGCACAAAAAGTAGAAAAGTGAGTAAACACTTCAGAGCGACTCTTCATAAAATAAATCCAAGTCATTCGAGAGAAATCATCTACAAAAGTGACAAAGTACTTATGCCCAGTTTTTGAAACAATAGGACATGGTCCCCAAACATCAAAATGAACTAATTCAAAAGCTGATTCAGCCGCTTATTAACCCTTGGACCTACGGAGGTCGGTGGTGTTTTGCAAATCAACATGACTCACATTCCAAGTAAGGAATATTCTGAAACTGAGGACAAAGTTTTTTTAACAATATCACGAAAGAGACAATAATCGGGAAAGAACTAGATATAACAATTAAGCTCTCTGGTAATTTTGCTAACAGAAATCAAATTAAAGACCAGTTTTGGTAGACTTAATACAGATGACAGAGTAATAGTTGAAGTTGGTTGAACAGTTCCATATCCAAGACTATTACATGTTGATCCATCAACTACAGTAACCGGAGAGGCTGTTTTGTATGATTGAAAGCTAGAGAAAACATTAGGATTACCTGTCATATGATTTATTGGCACCTAAATCAATCACCCATTTATTGAAAGAGGAGATAAGACATGTTTTATCCCAGCAAAGGTACTAACTGAAGTGGATTCCTTCAAGGAATTCTGCTATTGAGAGAATTTAGTGAATTCCTCAACCGAAACCAAAATTGTCTTATCCTTTTGATTTGTAGCCATATTTCCTCCTTTCTAATTATTTGAGTTCTATTTTCCAACTCAAATATCCAAAAAAAAAAAAATGGGAGAAGTCAGTAAACAGATCAAGCAAAACCAATTGTCAACACCAACAAAATGATGGTAGCCAAGAGTCAAATGTCAAATTTCAAACAAAGCGGCACAAATGAACGTAACGAGAAACAAGCATCCATAAGCAAACCGCCATGGGCCTAACTCAACCCCAAAAGGTAGCTCATGAGGGGAGGATTGCCCAAGTCCATATAAGAAGACCGCCACTCCATTCCCCAACTAATGTGGGACTTTTACCCACTCTAACACCCCCCTTCACGCCTAGGACCAAACTGATCCGTGGCCCGGGAGCCCAAATGGGGATTATCGCGCCCCATTTTTCTCGCGAAAAGCGGGATTTGACGTGACAAACTCTTTTTGGGATTTAAGGAGTGAAGAGTCGCCACCTAACGAATTAAGGTGCGTTAGGGCACCATTCCAGACTAATTAAGATTAGTTAATTATTAGCCTATATCAACCAGAAATTCGGATAAGTGTTCAGGTTACCTCGAAAGGAAGGTGTTAGGCACCTTTCGAGGTCCACAAATATGGGTCCCGGCCGAATTCATATATTACGTGGGAATTTCTATGTGATAAGCAAAAAGGTCGATTTATTTTATTAACTACATAATAACTAAGTGTTAAACTGAATAATTAATAAGCTAAACGTACCACTTAATTTTTTTAGCAATTATCTAAGTGACAACATAATACAGTACGTAAAAGTAAATCAGATAAGCAAGAAGATAGAAGAGACACAATTATATAATTGAAAGATTTATTTTAAATAATAACGAACCTGAACTACCCCAAATAATTTTAAGACACTCAAAAATAAGATAAAGAAAAAGTCGATTTCGAAAACCCTTTAAACAATGGATTAATTTTAGCCTATTCGGATCAGCGCCCGGCTTATTAACGGATGACAATGTCATATGTTGCATTGTCGAATTCTGCTCGGGGCAACTTACATCATTTCTGATTTTCTACCTACCCCACCTAATTTGATTATTAGTCTTAAAGAAGTCTTAAAGAAAGCGATAAAACTAACGTTCCTTAAAATGTCTACCTGTCCCAACTTAATGTCCAAGAGGCATTGGACTTACTATTTTCGGATAAGGATCTAGACAAGAAAAGCTTAGGCCGCTTAATTAGACCCGGAGTTTACGTCATACAAAAACAAATAGGACTTACAGAAAAACATGTAACGGTTTCAAATAAACCTTTTAATTAGTTAAAGTTAATTAGACGGTTAACATGCTTAACAATTATTTGCATTGTAGTTAAAACCTATAGGCATAATATCTAGGCGACAAATAATTAATATGCTAAAAAAATTTATTAAAGTGAATAGAAATTGAGTTAAGTATGCTGAAACAAATCAAGGTTTACAAAAAATTATTAAAATATGTAGGGCTTTATTTTAAATATGCAGAAAGTTGTTAGAGTATGCAGAAAAATTAATTTATTGTGCAAAAATTATTACGAGTAAGCCAAAAAATTATTTAAAATATGCAGAAATTTATTTTAAATATGCTAACAAAGTAGTTTAAATGTGCAGGAAATTAATTTAAAAATTCTGAAAATTAGTTAAAAGTGCCGAAAGTTAGTTCAAAATACTGAAAATTAATTAAAAGTGTTGGAAATTAATTTAAGATGCTCAAAGTAGTTTGAATATGCTGAAAATAGTAATAAAATGCTGGAACTTAAATTTAAGATGCTGGAAATGTGAGTTTTAATTCTGAAAATTAATTTAGAGAGCAAGAAAATTGATTTAAGTCACAGAAAAAAAATTAACTAAGAGTGCAGAAATTTAAATAAAGTGTGCAAAAATTTATTTTTCGATTTGCAGAAAAATTAAACAAAGTGTGCGAAAATTTATTTTAATTTTGCAGAAAACTGTTTTAAGTGTGCAGAATTTTATTTTTTATTTGCAGAAAATTGTTAAAGTGTGCAGAAAATAAATAAATAAAAAATTATTGAATTTGCAGAAAAATTAAATAAACTGTGCAGGAAATTGTTTAAAAGTTAGAAAGTAATTTGGATATGCTGAAAAATAATCGCATATGCTGGAAATTAATGGACATGCTAGAAATTATTTTTTATGTGCTGAAAAAATAAATTTTTTAACTGCTGGAAATTTTTTAAAGGTTGCTGGAAATTGTTAAAATATACTGAAAATTAGATTTTTGAGTGTGTGAAATCATATATAAATGCTGAAAACTATATTAAAAATGCCAAAAATTATTTTTATATGTTAAAAGTTTATTGGACAGGCTTAAAATGGACTAACATGTTCAAAATTAATCTCATTGGTCGAAGGTTAATTAATGGTCCTAAAGACATGATTCTCTAAGTGATAAAATAATTAATTCATTATCCTATGTTGTTTGCCTAAGTGACAAAGTAATTTAATTAATACATGAGATCAAATAATCCTATAGACATGATTTTCTAGGTGATAAAACACATAGAATCTATTTTATTAACCTAGGAAAGGTTGCCTAGGTGACAAAATTACCACATAATCCCCACCCCTGCAGTCTCCATTATTTTATTACATATAGAAAAGTTTACACAATGATTATTACAACGGACAAATGAATGGGACAGAAAAGAAAGTAAGCTAAAGGCTAATCGAAATGCCTCTAAGATTCCTCCAATCTCAGGCGACTATTCAAATCCCAAACCAAATAACCTTCTGCTAAGGGCCTGCTAACCATAACCAAATGCACAAAACCACAAAAGACCAACAGAATCCAAACCATGGAAAACCTTTAATGTCAAAATTAAACCTATAAGCACATTTTCTTGATTCATTGCATTTAGTTAATAGAAAAATAAACATGGCACAGATAAAGCGAGAGATTACAACATTTGAACCAAGCCACCAGAGACAAGAGAGGTACTGATAAATTATATGAACATATGCATTTATTTATTTATTTATTATAATGCATCTCATGCTCAAAGCCATAAGTAAACAAGTTCAAAAGTATAATATTCAACACTTAAAGCATTCAAGAAACATACCTTTTAGAAGCAGAAGAAATAAAGCAAGAAGCCAATCAGGGAACAAGAAAAGATTGAACCGGCGTAACTTTGAGCAAAGCGATTGGCAATTCAAAGCAAATAAGCAACCACAGTAGATAATTAAAAAATCTTTAAGTGTGTAGGAGAGTCTATTCTTTTTTTTTTTTTCCTCAAGGATGAAGGAGAAAGGTCATTTATATATGCATAGAGTCGTAGTCAGTCCGTTGTTAAAATGGGAAGGGGAACGAATTTGGAGAGTGAATCGTGGAAATCTTCTCCATAATTAATATGGTGAATCAATAAAATTATTGTCAAATACCCTTACAAGAAATCTGTTCGTACCAAATAAGGAAGGAGAATCAATAAATAAACCCCAAAACACCTAATTTAACATAAATATGGGAATAATGGAGCTGTCATAATTCAAAGCGAATCAGAAAAGAAATGATTTGTACCATAATTAGTGATAAATTAAAGGAACAAACAAGTAAGCACGAATCAATAGAGCTTATCTTTAACTAGTCAAATTGAGAGTCATAGACAAGCAAATCATCACTCAAAGTTTACCAAAAGTATACGAGTACCAAAACTTTAATCATAATTTGATCAAATCCACATAGAAAATCTTCAGATAAGCATTCTGTCACCCTTAATCATACCGAGTCAAGGAGGGAACAAAACGATAACGATGAAACATTCAATTCTTAATCATGAAAAGAGGATTGGTCGAAGTTCATAACATTTGGGGGATTTTCATATACGGTAATCTAAGCAAATTAACAACCAAAAATCTCAACCGAGCTTTTGTTAATTTTAAATCGAAGAAAATTTAAAAATGAAGGAAATGATGAATATAGATGAAGGGTACAACAACCATGAGTTAGAAAACATACCGTAGATGAATTCGTGTAGGCGAAGGATAAAACTTTGAAACTAAAAAACTTAACACATTTCCCCGTTTTTCGGCGGATTCCGATTGGGTCAGTGGTGCGGCGGTTGACAGTGGCGATAGGATTCGACATCCAAATGCGGTGACTGAGGTGGTTCTCCGGTACAGGGGAGGGAGATCGGTGGCTGAGATGTTCGCCGCCTGGATGGGGTTCGCCGGTGGTCGCCGGCTGCAAAGGGTGTGTGCAGCGGCGGAGAGGGTTGAGGGAAGAGGGAGCTCGGGGAGAGATGGTGCGGCTGTTGGAGGGTTCACCGGCGATGTCCAGGCGTCCCGCCGGTGATGGTGACGGAGAGAGATCGAGATAGGGTAAGAGAGAGAGAGGTTGGGTAGGGAGAATAGAGAAGCTCCGACGGCTGGGGTTGGCCGGAGCAGTGGAGATGTGGGAGGTTTCACCGGTCATGGTGACCGGAGTTGTGGAGGCTCGCCGGTGACTGGTGGTGGTCGGCGCTTGGATGAGAACGAGAGAGAGGTGGCTGAGAGGAGAGAGAGAGAGCGGAGGGGGCTGTGTGGCTGTTGGAGGGGGAGAGAGGGTCTGCGCCGATGGAGGTTCGCCGGTCGGTGATGACCGGCGATGGTGGCGGCGTGAGAGCTGAGGAAGAGAGAGGAGAGAAGGGGGTGTGCGGCTGTGGGGTGTGAGATTAGGGTTGGGGGTTATTTGGTTAAAGAAGGAAAGAAAGATGAGAATTGATCTCAGCCGTTGGATCAATTTTGATCAACGGCTGGGATCAAATATTTACAAAAAGGGCCAAAAAATTAGGTTATTTAAATTGGGTCAACTGAATATTGGATTGGAATTTAAAATAGGGCCAAATTAAGCCCAATTGAGGCTAAAATTGACACAAAAATGAGTACAAAATGGCTAGAATTTAAATGGATTAGGGAAATTGAATTAGACTGCTATTTAATTAATTAATCAATAAAATACTAACAAAATTAATCAATGTTATGACACGTAATATATCATTTAAAATCAACGACATAATGATTTGAAACAGAATAGGCATCTATGAATACAAAATTTAAAAATACTATTATGATAATAATAATAATAATAATAATAATAATAATAATAATAATAAAATAACAATAATAATAATAATAATAATAATAATAATAATAATAATAATAATAATAATAGACTATGTATTTGTAAATTATGAGAATGCATATTTGAGAAAATAATTTAATAATATTTACAAAATTATGTAAAATATTATATTTAAATTAGTAAATTATATATATATTATATCAAAAAATATAAAATTAAATGCTAAAATAAATTGCATACTTTAAAAAATCATAAATACGAAATGTCATAATTTATTTGATACAAAAATAGTAGTTTAAAATTCAAAAAATTAATATTTTGATAAAATAGCAATCTGAAAGGATATCGGGAGGTCAAAATTGGGTGTCAACAGGGATGAATCTGGCTCTGATACCATGTAAAAGGCAAAGAGTATGGAGAATTTGTTGTATTATTCCTTAAAGAATACATGATACAAATACATAAAGAGACTAAGCTAATTATAGTAACTAGATATTGAAATCCCTATAAATCAGCTATCCTATCATATACGATCCTATACATATCTTTCGTGATTCGGTAACATCTGCTTTCTCTTCCTACAAGCAAGAAACAGCAACTAGCTAGTCTCTTACTTGCTGTTTATACAAAATTCCAAGACAATGGGCCAATGGTATCCTATATTCAATTCCATATGGCTTCTGTTATACTTCCAGTACTCGGTTATAGTTTTGTCCGTTGAAATCTCAGATTTGGGATCAACTGACCAACCAGCATTACAAGACTTCAAAAGCAGAATAACAGAGGATCCACTCAATGTCATGGCTTCTTGGAATGCTCATTCTTCCCATTTCTGCAACTGGACTGGAGTAACATGTAGTCCTACCAATGGCAGAGTTACCAATCTTGATTTGAGTTCACGGCAACTCGCTGGCATCATACCGCCTTCCATTGGTAATCTCAGTTTCCTTACAGGTATTAATCTTGGAAACAATAGTTTCCATGGTGAAATCCCTCAAGAATTCGGCCTCCTGCAGCAGCTGCAACTTTTCAATCTTAGTTACAATTCTTTTAGCGGAAAAATTCCTACCAATCTAACTAACTGCAAGGAACTTAGAGAACTTCATTTACACTATAATGATATTGTTGGGAAAATTGTAGATGAACTCAGTTCACTTTCAAAGCTGTATTTGTTAAAATTGAAGAGAAACTCACTCACAGGAGGTATCCCACGTTGGTTAGGAAACTTTTCATCTTTAGAGTTCCTTGACCTTTCGGGTAATAGTCTACAAGGACCAATACCTGAAAATCTTGGCCGTCTAAAGAATTTGTTAGTATTTCATGTGAACTCAAATGAATTGTCTGGTACCATCCCTCCGTCGATTCTCAATATTTCTTCCATATACTATTTCTCTGTTACACAAAATCTACTGCATGGACAACTTCCAGCAGATGTAGGCCTCACTCTTCCAAACCTTGAAGTATTTGCTGGTGCTGTCAACAGCTTCACCGGACCTATTCCTATTTCATTGGCAAATGCTTCTAACCTTCACGTGATTGATTTTTCCCAAAATAAACTTACTGGGGATGTGCCAACTAGTTTTGGAAAGTTGAAATTTTTGGTTAGGCTCAACTTTGAGGCGAACAGACTAGGAGGGAGGGGAAGTTACGAGGGCTTGAGATTTCTTGATTTCCTAACTAATTGTACACATCTGATGGTACTGAGTTTTGCTACCAATAACTTTAGGGGAGAACTGCCTCACTCAATCACTAATCTTTCAACTGTACTTGAGATATTCTCTCTAGGTAACAATAGGATGCATGGTACTCTTCCTGCTGGAGTAGGCAACCTTATTAGTTTGACACTACTAGGAATGGACGGAAACTACCTCAATGGCAGCATTCCTGAAACTATAGGTAAACTTGAATATATGGAAAGTCTCTATTTGAATGGAAATGCATTTTCAGGGAAGATACCATTCTCTATTGGTAACTTGACACGATTAACTACACTAAACCTGGAAGAAAATAGACTAGAAGGAAGCATACCTCCAGAGTTGGGGGAGTGTAAGATCTTGTCAACATTAAACCTAACTAAGAATAATCTCTCTGGCTCCATACCGAAAGAGGTTGCAGGACTACCTTCCCTTTCAATTTCTTTATCATTGGCAAGTAATTCTTTGACTGGATCCTTGCCAAAAGAACTTGGTCAGTTGATAAATCTCGAGGAATTGGACATATCACAGAACAAATTATCCGGTGAGATTCCAAGCACTCTCAGCAATTGCCTCCACTTGGAGCGTGTGAACATTAGTAATAATCTCCTTCAAGGAACCATTCCTCAATCCTTCACAAATTTAAAAGGATTAGGTGAGATAGATTTTTCACGGAACAACTTGTCAGGGAAAATACCAGAGTTTCTTGGGAAGCTCCCATATCTCAGAAAACTGGACCTTTCATTCAATGAACTTGAGGGTGGTGTGCCAAAAGAAGGGATATTTTCCAATACAAGAGCAATTTCAATCAAAGGAAACAGTAGACTTTGTGGAGGTGTTCCCAACTTACATTTGCCTGAATGCTCCAAAGCTGCGAAGCACCTTAATTCAAGAGTGTTGATAGCTGTTACCGCTCCTGTTGCGCTCTCAGTGTTGCTACTATGTTTCTATTGTGCTTATTACAGGTTCAGAAACTCAAGAAAGGCACACCCTTGGATCGATGGGCACCTAGCACAGATACCAAGAACTACATACCGAGAAATACTTAGAGCAACGGATGGTTTCTCTGAGGCTAACTTGGTAGGTACGGGAAGTTTTGGTTCAGTATACAAAGCGTATTTCCATGGTGAGAATAGAATAATGGCAGTGAAAGTGTTGAACCTACAACAAAGAGGGGCCTTGAGGAGCTTCCTAGATGAATGCAGAGCTTTGAGAAATATAAGGCATCGCAATCTTTTGAGAGTCAAGACTGCTTGTTCGAGCATTGATCACCAAGGTAATGACTTCAAATGCCTAGTTTTTGAGTTCATGACTAATGGAAACCTACACGATTGGTTGCATCCAGAAAACGATGACCAACAACATCAAATAAAGAAGCTGACCTTTATCCAAAGACTAAACATTGCCATAGACGTTGCTTCTGCACTTGACTATCTCCACAACCACTGTCAAACACCAATAGTTCACTGTGATCTAAAGCCAAGCAACATACTCCTCGATGAAGATATGTCTGCACATGTTGGTGACTTTGGGCTTGCAACATTTCTCCTTGACACATCGAGCAATTCTTGGAGTCATCAGATTTCTGCAGCACTCAAGGGTTCTATAGGTTACATTCCAACAGGTACAATGTTGCTAGCTTACATTTTTATATGCATATATCTTCCTGCAGAAATTAATTTAGTACCTGACAGAGTATGGATCAGGCGGCCAAGCTTCCACACTTGGAGATGTTTACAGCTTTGGAATAGTGCTGCTAGAGTTGTTCATCTGTAAAAGACCAACTGATGCAATTTTTAATGAAAGTCTAAATCTTCACAAGTATGTCTCAACGGCTTTGCCTGAACATGCCATGGAGATTGTAGACCCGTTATTGTTCTTGGCAGAGGAAGAGCAAAACATCAATCGAGATCAAGCAACAAGAGTGGAAGAATGTTTACTCTCGGTTTTGGAAATCGGGCTTACGTGTTCTGCATCATCACCAAGAGAAAGAGTACCAATTGACACTGTTTTGAGCAAACTTCAAGCAATCAAGGAGAGATAATATGAATAACTGATTATTTTTCACGTTTCATATATTAAGCCTTGTCCTGAACCAGAGAATGCTACATAATTAGAATATTGCAGTGGCTAACCAAACAGGTTACCTACTCCTTTTCGTTTAAGTTCTTTTCGTGTTATGGTGTTTGATCGAATTTGGTAAGCAGATCTAAATTATTTTGATTCAAACAGGCAAGAACAGTACAATCTGATACCAACTTTACTGAATAATGACTAAATATCCTACATTTTGCAGCAATTTCCGACTTTATTTTTACATGAGAAAGCTAAATAATATGCGCATAATCATTTTTTTTTTTTGATCAAGGTAACATATTTTTTATATATAAGTAATCATCAGCATAAAAATGCTGGAATCCATAAAGATATTTACGACATCCTTCTTCTTCTTACAAGGATCCTAATACTTCTAAAATTACATCATGACCATTCTATGTTTTCAGATTTGCACCAAAACCCAAAAAGAAGAACACAGTTGGACTTAATCTTCTGTAAAGAACAGCTTGCGTCTTCGAAGCATCTAGAGTTCCTCTCCTTCCAAATTGTCCACCAAATGCTTGCCACCTGTCTCTGTTGTCATTGTTTTTCCTTCATTCCAGCTTGCCAGAAGATCAACAGTGTTGCCTGGCATTACCCACTTGACACCCTTCAGATTTATGAACATATCCCATAACTGGCTTCTGAATTCACAATGTAAAAACAGATTGCTAATTGTCTCTGCCTCCTTTTCACATAGATAACATCTTGAGCATTGTCGAATTTTTCTCTTTCTAAGGTTCTCCTGAGTCAGAACCGCTCTCCTCTAGCTACCAACCAAGTGAAACACACCACCTTATATGGAATCTTGACTTTCCATATGTGTTTCCAAGGCCAATAGCCAACATGAAATCCCACCTGATTTAGATCTTATATGCAAATCCAACTGAGAACATCCCACTGGCTTGGTTTTCCCATCTAAAACTATCAGGCAGTTTTATCAAAGGCGCTCTTAAGCCCTGAAGCGAGGCTGAAAACGTGTTGAGAGCTTCGCCTCACTTAATGTGCGCTTCAGTGTTGTTATCAAGGCTCTAAGACATACTTTTCCTTTCTAATGAGCCTCTGCTGAAGAGGCGACACTAAACAATCGATATTTCACTTTATCATAATTTTTATTTTTTTTTCAATTTCTTTGTTCATAAATTTGCCATTCATGCTTATATTTATTAGTTTTGGACTAAACATATATATTTGTATCTTCTCTCCCTTTGTGCCTTTTTTCATTAAGGCTCACGCTTTCTTTGCTCTTAAAGCCCCAACGGACCTTGGAGCTTTTTTGTGCTACTGTTCCCGAAGCTTTAGCATCTCTACTATATAAATGAAGACTCTGAACCATCAATACATGCATATTTTCCATGTGCATAAGTGAAATTTACAGGTGTAATGGCCTTTGGTTAGAGAGGGCAACTTTGACAAAGAGCAACACTTCAGCTACTTGATAAATCTCTCTTTTTGAGGAACAACGAGAGACTAATTGTATAAATATGATTATTGGTGACATGGAAAGGGATCAAGAAATGTAAGACATTTCTCACAAATAGTCATGGCAACATCTTTTAATTACAAAACAGATTCACAATTAAGAAAAAGAAAAGAATTCTAGCTCCATTTATTTGCGGCAGTACATGTAATTGTTACAGTGCTTAATGATCAAAAACATTATAATGTATTGGTCGTATTAAATATTATAGTCATTCCCTCCAACGATGACCAACATGGTTTGATGTGTTGGATCATACTGTATTAATTAGTCATTCCCCACACAGAATTCAATAAATTCTATTATTGTTTTCCTTCTTTTTCAATTCAGCCAACATATTGAATAGTAGAATGCTCCTTAAAACAATATAGCCTGCCAATATTGACATTTCAAAAAGGGACCTACTAAACCTGTTTTTTGGCATAGTGTTCTTTCAATACCAGTCAAGTTCATTTGAAATATCTCTATCCCATTTAGGGATCGTTTGGTAGAGTGTATAAAAATAATGTTGAATAGGGTGTATTAGTAGTGTTTGCATTAGTAATGCTGGTATTAGTTATGCTGACATTATTTCTTATATAGTGTTTGGTTTGATGTATTAAAAATAATATGCAAGCCATAGATTTTATAAAATAATGTTTGTTGACAAAAATACCCCCCTTTAGCCTTACACACTTTCTTTTCTACAAAGTTCTTTTACCATAATACATAAACAAGACCTTTAACTTGGTCAAATTATAACTATGACCTTTAACTTTGTCAGTGCATAAATAGACCCTTTAACTATATAAAAACTGAACAAAAAAACACTCCAATCCTACCTAGCAAAATGCGTGAATACACTCAAAATAATGCTCGTCAAAGCTAAAATTTGAGCCCCCAACAGTAAAAAAAATGCATAATTGGAGTGTTTTTTTGTTCAGATTTTGTAAACTTAAAGGGCCCATTTGTGCACAGGCAAAGTTAAAGGTCATAGTTATAATTTGACGCCAATGAGTGGATTTGAGTTTTAATTAGGTGGCAGCATCTGAGTGGATTCCTAATCCACTTAGGAGCGATTGAGTTTCACGCATATGAGTTGGAGGATTGGAGTGTTTTTCTGTTCAGCTTTTGTATAGTTAAAGGGCCTACTTGTGAACTGCTAAAGTTAAAGGTCATAGTTATAATTTGATGACAAGTTAAATGTCCTATTTATGTATTATAAACTTGACTCATTTTTTCCCCCCAAAATAAAATTAAATAATTGTTAATATTGCTTCATCGCACTCTGAGATAATCATTTAATGCCGTTGAAATGATTCAAAATCGGGTTTGGATTATGATTTGTTTTGCTGGTAATGAATTTTCGGATATGAGGTTTCTCACTTTTTTTGTAGATACATGGACATTATTGGAGATTACTGGTGTAAAAAGCAGATTCGGCCGGGAGAGATTAGCCTTTAATCTCTATTTTGTGTTTGCTTATTTAGGTATTTTTTTAATTCTTCTGTATATTCCGGTTCACGTCCTACATAAAGAACATGGCATATTAGAGGTTAAACCACAAGTATTATAACAAACTGCATCTGTTTTTTTATCAGGCAAGAGAGCTGGGTGAAAAAAAAAAAGATTGGAGGAGTTTGAACAATTTGTATTTAAGAAAAAAATCCAGGAACAAGGGTTTTTTCTTAATTGCAGGGGCTGCAGATGTTTAAGTCATTTGAGGGGTAGTAATCAGGGGCGGATCCAGGGTATCGGGTGGGGGTTCCCGGGAACCCAGTAACTTTCACCCGAACCCTGTATTTATATTTAGAATCTGGTAAATGTTTAAGGAACTCTTCGTTGGGAACCCATAAGCACTCCAACTGAGAACCCACAAGCTTAAAATCCTAGATTCGCCTCTGGTAGTAATGTCATTAATCAAGTTATTACATGTGTTGAAATCCTTTGCATTACTAATACATGGAAAATGGTGGTATTAGTATTGCACACGATAGTGTATAACTAATAAAAACATTGGTTATACATACCCTAAAAAAATATACCAAACAAGGTACTAGTTGTACATAAGACTAATGCACACATTGTTTTTATTAATACACTCTACTAAATGACCCCTTAATGAGATATTTGTCCAAACAGCATGTCTTGAGTGCCTTTTTGAACTTAAACTAATCTTTTCTGTTTGAAGCATGCAAAACCATGAACAAATGGCATTGCCTACAACGATAACAACAGCCAAAGCAGTGTAATCCCACAAGTGAGGTCTGAGGCCTTATCCCTACCTTTATGAGGTAGAGAGGTTGTTTCCGGTTGACCCTTGGCAACCCTCCTCTTTTATCCGGGCTTGGGACTGACAATGTGAGCGAGTTCATACAGGCGGAGTTCAAAAAAAGGCATTGCCTAGTACTGCTAATTTTGCTAGGAACGAAACCGTTAGTTCTCTGAATAGAAGTCATCTATTTTTAAACCAAAAGGCTTATGGTGATTTAATACATAACAAGATATACAAATCGAAAGTGCAAAATTAAACGAAAGTTGATGTTAGTTCAGTGCTAAATTAGCACCTTAATAAAAACATGGTTGGCATAACAGTATGCGATAGGACAATTGGTAAAAGGTTTTGTCGCTGTCAGATTCTATGTGTGGCTATCCAACATATTAGCATTTATTAGCATTTATACAAGTTAGTTGGAAGAGTCCTGAAAATTATTGTATAATGGTTCAGATTCTTAGAAAAGGAAAGCGTACATTCTATGTTTTCTGCTGTAAAAGACGAAGAGTATGGAGAATTTCTTGTATTATTCCTCAAAGAATACATGATATAAATACATAAAGAGACTAAGTTAATTATAGTAACTAGATATTGAAATCCCTGTAAATCAGCTATCCTATCATATACAATCCAATACATATCTTTTGTGATTCTGTAACACTCCCCCTCAAGCTGGAGCATAGATATTGATCATGCCCAGCTTGTTACACAGATAATCAACTCAAGCTCCAGTTAACGCTTTTGTGAACAAATCTGCTAGTTGCTCTCCTGTCTTCACGTAGCCAGTGGAAATAAGATTTTCCTGAATCTTCTCACGAACAAAATGACAGTCAACCTCAATGTGTTTAGTTCTTTTATGATACACTGGATTTGAGGCAATATGAAGAGCAGCTTGATTATCACACCAGAGTTTTGCTAGTGCATGATGCTTTAGGCCAATTTCCAGTAAAAGATGATGTATCCACATAATCTCACATGTAGACTGTGACATAGCTGTGTACTCGAATTCTGCACTGGATCGAGATACAACACTTTGCTTCTTACTCCTCCATGAGACTAGTTTTCCTCCAACACAGACACAATAGCTTGTAGTCGATCTCCTATCAATCTTGGATCCAGCATAGTCAGCATCTGCAAAGCACTCAACACGGGTATGACCATGATTGCTATACAATACGCCAAGTCCAGGAGCTCCTTTCAAGTAACATAGAATATGTTCTAATTCTTCCCAATGTTTGATTGTAGGTGCAAACATGAACTGGCTAACAACACTTACCGTAAAATCAATTTCCGAACGAGCCACAGTAAGGTAGTTTAGCTTCCTAACTAAACTTCTATATCTCTCTGGATCATCAAAAGGATCGTCATTGTCTTTCACAAGATGCACATTAGGAATCATTGGAGTACTCCAAGGCTTAGCTGCCAACTTTTCGGTATCTGCAATTTGGTCAAGAATATACTTTCTCTGAGACAGAAAAATTTCCTTCTTACTACTATTTACTTCCACTCCCAAGAAGTATTTCAGCTGACCCAAGTCCTTCGTATGAAACCTAGTATGCAGGAAAGACTTGAGGGAAGAGATCCCTCTAAAATCACTTCTCGTGATGACAATATCATCAAATATACAACAAGGAGGATAGTACCAGTTGTTGATTGTCGATAGAAAACTGAGTAATCACATTTACTCATTTTCAGCCCCAAATCCTGAACTACCTCACTGAACTTGCCAAACCAAGCCCGTGGACTCTGTTTCAAGCCATACAAGGACTTCTTCAAATGGCAGGCTTTCTCATACTCTCCCTGAGCAACAAAACCAGGTGGTTGCTCCATATACACTTTCTCCTGAAGATCACCATGAAGAAACATATTTTTGATATCCAACTGATGTAAAGGCCAATTTTCAAAAGCAGCTAGAGAAATGAACAAGCGTATAGAAGTGAGTTTGGCAAAAGGGGAGAAGGTGTCTGAATAATCTACCCCATAAGTCTGAGCATATCCTTTAGCTACAAGTCTGGCCTTAAGTCTTACTACAGAGCCATCTGGATTAACTTTAATTGTGAAGACCCACTTACATCCTACTGCTTTCTTTCCCTCGGGTAAATCCACCGAATCTCATACCTTGAAGGCATATATTTCATCAAGCATTGCATCAAGTCACCCAGGATGATTCAAAGCCTCCTTCATTATTTTAAGTATAGATATAGAGTCTAGAGAAGCAATCAAAGATCTAGACGTGAAGGATAAATGATCATAGGAAACAAAATTAGCAATGGAATATGTGGACTTGCAATTACGTGTATCTTTGCGAAGAGCAATAGGAAAGTCAAGATTTTCTAAAGGATCAACTGGAAGAGGATCTGATGACAATAAAACTGGTGCAGGACATGTATTGTTGGCCTCTTTCTTCCTCGAGTAAATTTGAACAATAGGAGGTCTTGCTGACACAGATGGAGGAGGTGCTAGAGGCATAATAGTCGAGCGATGCTCACCAGAAGAACTAGGAGACAGAGGAGCAACATCATCTAATTTTTCTGTTGAAGCACGAGTAACATGATAGACTAACCACCCACCTTCCTCCTCTTGACTTGTAGAAGTAGGAGGTACATAAAAGAATGGTGAAGTCTCTGAAAATACCACATCAGTTAACACCAAGTCTTTGCCAAGTTCAGTAGAATAACACAATATCTTTTCTGAAGGCGAGAATAACCCAGAAAAGCATACTTCAATGCCTTGGGATCCAACTTGGTAACAGACGGTCGAACATCTCGAACATATCATATGCTTCCAAATACCTTAGGTTCCACCGAAAATAATGACTTGTTTGGAAAAAGAACACTATAAAGCACATTACCGTCCAACACAAATGATGGCATTCGATTAATTAGAAAACAAGCTGTAGAGACCTCATCTGCCCAAAACTGTTTAGGAACCTTCATTTGGAATAAAAGAGCCCAATTGTCTTAAGTAGATGTCTATTCTTCCTCCCAGCAACTCCATTTTGAGAGGGTGTATCAACACGTGAAGACTGATGAAGAATACCGTGTTGCCTCATGTACGTCCCAAATAATTCTGACATGTATTCTTTAGCATTATCACTTCTCAGAGTACGTACTGAACTATTGAATTGGTTTTTAATTTCAGCACAAAAAGTAGAAAAGTGAGTAAACACTTCAGAGCGACTCTTCATAAAATAAATCCAAGTCATTCGAGAGAAATCATCTACAAAAGTGACAAAGTACTTATGCCCAGTTTTTGAAACAATAGGACATGGTCCCCAAACATCAAAATGAACTAATTCAAAAGCTGATTCAGCCGCTTATTAACCCTTGGACCTACGGAGGTCGGTGGTGTTTTGCAAATCAACATGACTCACATTCCAAGTAAGGAATATTCTGAAACTGAGGACAAAGTTTTTTTTAACAATATCACGAAAGAGACAATAATCGGGAAAGAACTAGATATAACAATTAAGCTCTCTGGTAATTTTGCTAACAGAAATCAAATTAAAGACCAGTTTTGGTAGACTTAATACAGATGACAGAGTAATAGTTGAAGTTGGTTGAACAGTTCCATATCCAAGACTATTACATGTTGATCCATCAACTACAGTAACCGGAGAGGCTGTTTTGTATGATTGAAAGCTAGAGAAAACATTAGGATTACCTGTCATATGATTTATTGGCACCTAAATCAATCACCCATTTATTGAAAGAGGAGATAAGACATGTTTTATCCCAGCAAAGGTACTAACTGAAGTGGATTCCTTCAAGGAATTCTGCTATTGAGAGAATTTAGTGAATTCCTCAACCGAAACCAAAATTGTCTTATCCTTTTGATTTGTAGCCATATTTCCTCCTTTCTAATTATTTGAGTTCTATTTTCCAACTCAAATATCCAAAAAAAAAAAAATGGGAGAAGTCAGTAAACAGATCAAGCAAAACCAATTGTCAACACCAACAAAATGATGGTAGCCAAGAGTCAAATGTCAAATTTCAAACAAAGCGGCACAAATGAACGTAACGAGAAACAAGCATCCATAAGCAAACCGCCATGGGCCTAACTCAACCCCAAAAGGTAGCTCATGAGGGGAGGATTGCCCAAGTCCATATAAGAAGACCGCCACTCCATTCCCCAACTAATGTGGGACTTTTACCCACTCTAACACCCCCCTTCACGCCTAGGACCAAACTGATCCGTGGCCCGGGAGCCCAAATGGGGATTATCGCGCCCCATTTTTCTCGCGAAAAGTGGGATTTGACGTGACAAACTCTTTTTGGGATTTAAGGAGTGAAGAGTCGCCACCTAACGAATTAAGGTGCGTTAGGGCACCATTCCAGACTAATTAAGATTAGTTAATTATTAGCCTATATCAACCAGAAATTCGGATAAGTGTTCAGGTTACCTCGAAAGGAAGGTGTTAGGCACCTTTCGAGGTCCACAAATATGGGTCCCGGCCGAATTCATATATTACGTGGGAATTTCTATGTGATAAGCAAAAAGGTCGATTTATTTTATTAACTACATAATAACTAAGTGTTAAACTGAATAATTAATAAGCTAAACGTACCACTTAATTTTTTTAGCAATTATCTAAGTGACAACATAATACAGTACGTAAAAGTAAATCAGATAAGCAAGAAGATAGAAGAGACACAATTATATAATTGAAAGATTTATTTTAAATAATAACGAACCTGAACTACCCCAAATAATTTTAAGACACTCAAAAATAAGATAAAGAAAAAGTCGATTTCGAAAACCCTTTAAACAATGGATTAATTTTAGCCTATTCGGATCAGCGCCCGGCTTATTAACGGATGACAATGTCATATGTTGCATTGTCGAATTCTGCTCGGGGCAACTTACATCATTTCTGATTTTCTACCTACCCCACCTAATTTGATTATTAGTCTTAAAGAAGTCTTAAAGAAAGCGATAAAACTAACGTTCCTTAAAATGTCTACCTGTCCCAACTTAATGTCCAAGAGGCATTGGACTTACTATTTTCGGATAAGGATCTAGACAAGAAAAGCTTAGGCCGCTTAATTAGACCCGGAGTTTACGTCATACAAAAACAAATAGGACTTACAGAAAAACATGTAACGGTTTCAAATAAACCTTTTAATTAGTTAAAGTTAATTAGACGGTTAACATGCTTAACAATTATTTGCATTGTAGTTAAAACCTATAGGCATAATATCTAGGCGACAAATAATTAATATGCTAAAAAAATTTATTAAAGTGAATAGAAATTGAGTTAAGTATGCTGAAACAAATCAAGGTTTACAAAAAATTATTAAAATATGTAGGGCTTTATTTTAAATATGCAGAAAGTTGTTAGAGTATGCAGAAAAATTAATTTATTGTGCAAAAATTATTACGAGTAAGCCAAAAAATTATTTAAAATATGCAGAAATTTATTTTAAATATGCTAACAAAGTAGTTTAAATGTGCAGGAAATTAATTTAAAAATTCTGAAAATTAGTTAAAAGTGCCGAAAGTTAGTTCAAAATACTGAAAATTAATTAAAAGTGTTGGAAATTAATTTAAGATGCTCAAAGTAGTTTGAATATGCTGAAAATAGTAATAAAATGCTGGAACTTAAATTTAAGATGCTGGAAATGTGAGTTTTAATTCTGAAAATTAATTTAGAGAGCAAGAAAATTGATTTAAGTCACAGAAAAAAAATTAACTAAGAGTGCAGAAATTTAAATAAAGTGTGCAAAAATTTATTTTTCGATTTGCAGAAAAATTAAACAAAGTGTGCGAAAATTTATTTTAATTTTGCAGAAAACTGTTTTAAGTGTGCAGAATTTTATTTTTTATTTGCAGAAAATTGTTAAAGTGTGCAGAAAATAAATAAATAAAAAATTATTGAATTTGCAGAAAAATTAAATAAACTGTGCAGGAAATTGTTTAAAAGTTAGAAAGTAATTTGGATATGCTAGAAATTATTTTTTATGTGCTGAAAAAATAAATTTTTTAACTGCTGGAAATTTTTTAAAGGTTGCTGGAAATTGTTAAAATATACTGAAAATTAGATTTTTGAGTGTGTGAAATCATATATAAATGCTGAAAACTATATTAAAAATGCCAAAAATTATTTTTATATGTTAAAAGTTTATTGGACAGGCTTAAAATGGACTAACATGTTCAAAATTAATCTCATTGGTCGAAGGTTAATTAATGGTCCTAAAGACATGATTCTCTAAGTGATAAAATAATTAATTCATTATCCTATGTTGTTTGCCTAAGTGACAAAGTAATTTAATTAATACATGAGATCAAATAATCCTATAGACATGATTTTCTAGGTGATAAAACACATAGAATCTATTTTATTAACCTAGGAAAGGTTGCCTAGGTGACAAAATTACCACATAATCCCCACCCCTGCAGTCTCCATTATTTTATTACATATAGAAAAGTTTACACAATGATTATTACAACGGACAAATGAATGGGACAGAAAAGAAAGTAAGCTAAAGGCTAATCGAAATGCCTCTAAGATTCCTCCAATCTCAGGCGACTATTCAAATCCCAAACCAAATAACCTTCTGCTAAGGGCCTGCTAACCATAACCAAATGCACAAAACCACAAAAGACCAACAGAATCCAAACCATGGAAAACCTTTAATGTCAAAATTAAACCTATAAGCACATTTTCTTGATTCATTGCATTTAGTTAATAGAAAAATAAACATGGCACAGATAAAGCGAGAGATTACAACATTTGAACCAAGCCACCAGAGACAAGAGAGGTACTGATAAATTATATGAACATATGCATTTATTTATTTATTTATTATAATGCATCTCATGCTCAAAGCCATAAGTAAACAAGTTCAAAAGTATAATATTCAACACTTAAAGCATTCAAGAAACATACCTTTTAGAAGCAGAAGAAATAAAGCAAGAAGCCAATCAGGGAACAAGAAAAGATTGAACCGGCGTAACTTTGAGCAAAGCGATTGGCAATTCAAAGCAAATAAGCAACCACAGTAGATAATTAAAAAATCTTTAAGTGTGTAGGAGAGTCTATTCTTTTTTTTTTTTTCCTCAAGGATGAAGGAGAAAGGTCATTTATATATGCATAGAGTCGTAGTCAGTCCGTTGTTAAAATGGGAAGGGGAACGAATTTGGAGAGTGAATCGTGGAAATCTTCTCCATAATTAATATGGTGAATCAATAAAATTATTGTCAAATACCCTTACAAGAAATCTGTTCGTACCAAATAAGGAAGGAGAATCAATAAATAAACCCCAAAACACCTAATTTAACATAAATATGGGAATAATGGAGCTGTCATAATTCAAAGCGAATCAGAAAAGAAATGATTTGTACCATAATTAGTGATAAATTAAAGGAACAAACAAGTAAGCACGAATCAATAGAGCTTATCTTTAACTAGTCAAATTGAGAGTCATAGACAAGCAAATCATCACTCAAAGTTTACCAAAAGTATACGAGTACCAAAACTTTAATCATAATTTGATCAAATCCACATAGAAAATCTTCAGATAAGCATTCTGTCACCCTTAATCATACCGAGTCAAGGAGGGAACAAAACGATAACGATGAAACATTCAATTCTTAATCATGAAAAGAGGATTGGTCGAAGTTCATAACATTTGGGGGATTTTCATATACGGTAATCTAAGCAAATTAACAACCAAAAATCTCAACCGAGCTTTTGTTAATTTTAAATCGAAGAAAATTTAAAAATGAAGGAAATGATGAATATAGATGAAGGGTACAACAACCATGAGTTAGAAAACATACCGTAGATGAATTCGTGTAGGCGAAGGATAAAACTTTGAAACTAAAAAACTTAACACATTTCCCCGTTTTTCGGCGGATTCCGATTGGGTCAGTGGTGCGGCGGTTGACAGTGGCGATAGGATTCGACATCCAAATGCGGTGACTGAGGTGGTTCTCCGGTACAGGGGAGGGAGATCGGTGGCTGAGATGTTCGCCGCCTGGATGGGGTTCGCCGGTGGTCGCCGGCTGCAAAGGGTGTGTGCAGCGGCGGAGAGGGTTGAGGGAAGAGGGAGCTCGGGGAGAGATGGTGCGGCTGTTGGAGGGTTCACCGGCGATGTCCAGGCGTCCCGCCGGTGATGGTGACGGAGAGAGATCGAGATAGGGTAAGAGAGAGAGAGGTTGGGTAGGGAGAATAGAGAAGCTCCGACGGCTGGGGTTGGCCGGAGCAGTGGAGATGTGGGAGGTTTCACCGGTCATGGTGACCGGAGTTGTGGAGGCTCGCCGGTGACTGGTGGTGGTCGGCGCTTGGATGAGAACGAGAGAGAGGTGGCTGAGAGGAGAGAGAGAGAGCGGAGGGGGCTGTGTGGCTGTTGGAGGGGGAGAGAGGGTCTGCGCCGATGGAGGTTCGCCGGTCGGTGATGACCGGCGATGGTGGCGGCGTGAGAGCTGAGGAAGAGAGAGGAGAGAAGGGGGTGTGCGGCTGTGGGGTGTGAGATTAGGGTTGGGGGTTATTTGGTTAAAGAAGGAAAGAAAGATGAGAATTGATCTCAGCCGTTGGATCAATTTTGATCAACGGCTGGGATCAAATATTTACAAAAAGGGCCAAAAAATTAGGTTATTTAAATTGGGTCAACTGAATATTGGATTGGAATTTAAAATAGGGCCAAATTAAGCCCAATTGAGGCTAAAATTGACACAAAAATGAGTACAAAATGGCTAGAATTTAAATGGATTAGGGAAATTGAATTAGACTGCTATTTAATTAATTAATCAATAAAATACTAACAAAATTAATCAATGTTATGACACGTAATATATCATTTAAAATCAACGACATAATGATTTGAAACAGAATAGGCATCTATGAATACAAAATTTAAAAATACTATTATGATAATAATAATAATAATAATAATAATAATAATAATAAAATAACAATAATAATAATAATAATAATAATAATAATAATAATAATAATAATAATAGACTATGTATTTGTAAATTATGAGAATGCATATTTGAGCAAATAATTTAATAATATTTACAAAATTATGTAAAATATTATATTTAAATTAGTAAATTATATATATATTATATCAAAAAATATAAAATTAAATGCTAAAATAAATTGCATACTTTAAAAAATCATAAATACGAAATGTCATAATTTATTTGATACAAAAATAGTAGTTTAAAATTCAAAAAATTAATATTTTGATAAAATAGCAATCTGAAAGGATATCGGGAGGTCAAAATTGGGTGTCAACAGGGATGAATCTGGCTCTGATACCATGTAAAAGGCAAAGAGTATGGAGAATTTGTTGTATTATTCCTTAAAGAATACATGATACAAATACATAAAGAGACTAAGCTAATTATAGTAACTAGATATTGAAATCCCTATAAATCAGCTATCCTATCATATACGATCCTATACATATCTTTCGTGATTCGGTAACATCTGCTTTCTCTTCCTACAAGCAAGAAACAGCAACTAGCTAGTCTCTTACTTGCTGTTTATACAAAATTCCAAGACAATGGGCCAATGGTATCCTATATTCAATTCCATATGGCTTCTGTTATACTTCCAGTACTCGGTTATAGTTTTGTCCGTTGAAATCTCAGATTTGGGATCAACTGACCAACCAGCATTACAAGACTTCAAAAGCAGAATAACAGAGGATCCACTCAATGTCATGGCTTCTTGGAATGCTCATTCTTCCCATTTCTGCAACTGGACTGGAGTAACATGTAGTCCTACCAATGGCAGAGTTACCAATCTTGATTTGAGTTCACGGCAACTCGCTGGCATCATACCGCCTTCCATTGGTAATCTCAGTTTCCTTACAGGTATTAATCTTGGAAACAATAGTTTCCATGGTGAAATCCCTCAAGAATTCGGCCTCCTGCAGCAGCTGCAACTTTTCAATCTTAGTTACAATTCTTTTAGCGGAAAAATTCCTACCAATCTAACTAACTGCAAGGAACTTAGAGAACTTCATTTACACTATAATGATATTGTTGGGAAAATTGTGGATGAACTCAGTTCACTTTCAAAGCTGTATTTGTTAAAACTGAAAAGAAACTCTCTCACAGGAGGCATCCCACGTTGGTTAGGAAATTTTTCATCTTTAGAGTTCCTTGACCTTTCGGGTAATAGTCTACAAGGACCAATACCTGAAGATCTTGGCTGTCTAAAGAATTTGTTAGTATTTCATGTGAACTCAAATGAATTGTCTGGTACCATCCCTCCGTCGATTCTCAATGTTTCTTCCATATACTATTTCTCTGTTACACAAAATCTACTGCATGGACAATTTCCAGCAGATGTAGGCCTCACTCTTCCAAACCTTGAAGAATTTGCTGGCGCTGTCAATAGCTTCACTGGACCTATTCCTGTTTCACTGGCGAATGCTTCTAACCTTCGCGTGATTGATTTTTCCCAAAATAAACTTACTGGGGATGTGCCAACCAGCTTTGGAAAGTTGAAAACTTTGGTTAGGCTTAACTTTGAGGCGAACAGACTAGGGGGGAGGGGAAGTTATGAGGGCTTGAGATTTCTTGATTTCCTAACCAATTGTACACATCTGCTGGTACTGAGTTTTGCTACCAATAACTTTGGGGGAGAACTGCCTCACTCAATCGCTAATTTTTCAACTGTACTTGAGATATTCTCTCTAGGTAACAATAGGATGCATGGTACTCTTCCTGCTGGAGTAGGCAACCTTATTAGTTTGACCCTACTAGGAATGGACGGAAACTACCTCAATGGCAGTGTTCCTGAAACCATAGGTAAACTTGAATATATGGAAAGTCTCTATTTGAATGGAAATGCATTTTCGGGGAAGATACCATTCTCTATTGGTAACTTGACATGGTTAACTACTCTAAACCTGGAAGAAAATAGACTAGAAGGAAGCATACCTCCAGAGTTGGGGAAGTGTAAGATCTTGTCAACATTAAACCTTTCTAGGAACAATCTTATTGGCTCCATACCGAAGGAGGTTGCAGGACTATCTTCCCTTTCAATCTCTTTATCATTGGCAAGTAATTCTTTAACTGGATCCTTGCCAAAAGAACTTGGTCAGTTGATAAATCTCGAGGAATTGGATGTATCACAGAACAAATTATCTGGTGAGATTCCAAGCATTCTCAGCAATTGCCTCCACTTAGAGCGTGTAAATATCAGTAATAATCTTCTTCAAGGAACCATTCCTCAATCCTTTACAAATTTAAAAGGATTAGGTGAGATAGATTTTTCATGGAACAACTTGTCAGGGAAAATACCGGAGTTTCTTGGGAAGCTTCCATATATCAGAAAACTGGACTTTTCATTCAATGAACTTGAGGGTGAGGTGCCAAAAGAAGGGATCTTTTCCAATCCCAGCGCAATTTCAATCAAAGGAAACAGTAGACTTTGTGGAGGTGTTCCCGACTTACATTTGCCTGAATGCTCCAAAGCTGCGAAGCACCTTAATTCAAGAGTGTTGATAGCTGTTACCACTCCTGTTGCACTCTCAGTGTTGCTACTATGTTTCTATGGTGCTTATTACATGCTCAGAAACTCAAGAAAGGCACACCCTTGGATCGATGGGCACCTAGCACAGATACCAAGAACTACATACCGAGAAATACTTGGAGCAACGGGTGGTTTTTCTGAGGCTAACTTGGTAGGTACGGGAAGCTTTGGTTCAGTATACAAAGCGCATTTCCATGGTGAGAATACAATAATGGCAGTGAAAGTGTTGAACCTACAACAAAGAGGGGCCTTGAAGAGCTTCCTAGATGAATGCAGAGCTTTGAAAAATATAAGGCATCGGAATCTTTTGAGAATCAAGACTGCTTGTTCGACCATTGATCACCAAGGTAATGACTTCAAGTGCCTAGTTTTTGAGTTCATGACTAATGGAAACCTACACGATTGGTTGCATCCAGAAAACGATGACCAACAACATCAAACAAAGAAGCTGACCTTTATCCAAAGACTAAACATTGCCATAGATGTTGCTTCTGCACTTGACTATCTCCACAACCACTGCCAAACACCAATAATTCACTGTGATCTAAAACCAAGCAACATACTCCTCGATGAAGATATGTCTGCCCATGTTGGTGACTTTGGGCTTGCAACATTTCTCCTTGACACATCGAGCAATTCTTGGAGTCATCAGATTTCTGCTGCACTAAAGGGTTCTATAGGCTACATCCCAACAGGTATAATGTCGGTAGCTTACATTTTTTATATACATATATCTTCCTGCAGAAAACTAATTTAGTATCATACAGAGTATGGATCAGGAGGCCAAGCATCCGCACTTGGAGATGTTTACAGCTTTGGAATAGTGTTGCTAGAGCTGTTTATCTGTAAAAGACCAACTGATGCAATTTTTAACGAGAGTCTAAACATTCACAAGTACGTTTCAACGGCTTTGCCTGAACATGTCATGGAGATTGTAGATCCTTTATTGCTCTTGGCAGAGGAAGAGCAAAACATCAATCAAGATCAAGCAAGAAGAGTGGAAGAATGTTTACTCTCAGTTTTGGAAATCGGGCTTACATGTTCTGCATCATCACCAAGAGATAGAGCGCCAATTGACACTACTTTGAGAAAACTTCAAGCAATCAAGGAGTCCTTTCAATGAGATGATAATATGAATAACTGTTTATTTTTCATGTTTCCTTTATTAAGCCTTGTCCTGAACCAGAGAATGTTACATAATTAGAATATCATAGTGGCTAACCAAACAGGTTACCTACTACTTTTCGTTTAAGTTCTTTTTGTGTTATGGTGTTTGATCGAAGTTTGTAAGCAGATTTAAATTATTTTGATTCAAACAGGCAAGAACATTACAATCTGATATCCAACTTTGTTGAATACTGACTAAATATCCTACATTTTACAGATATTCCCAACTTTATTTTACATGAGAAAGCTAAATAAAATGGCTACATAAATAATTGAAGATTCTGCACCCTCAATACATGCATATTTTCCATGAGCATAAGAGAAATTTGACAAAGTGCAGAACTTCAGCTACTTGATACTCTCTTTTTGAAGAACAAACAGTGACTAATTTATTAGGTGGGCCATCACTCCTGACACCATCTAGCCTAATTGGTCAGCATTGGTTTTTTTTCTTTCTTTCTTTTTTTTTTTGCCTAAGTTGTTCACGGCTGACACCCCTCCTAGAACTATGTGGGTTTTGCGTGGTAAATCCAGATTAATTGAAGCCCAATATGGGTAGTGGACAGTGGTTGGAAAACAAAAAGGAACTCAAGTCATTACTAACAAACTAAACACGAATTCTTCACTACTATCAGGCGAAAAAGAAATAGAACAAAACAGCAAATAGTATGCTATGCATTCTTGTTGCAAAATATTTACTCCTAACAAAATTGTATAAATATGATTGTTAGCGACATGGAAAGGGATCAAGAAATGTTATACATATCTCACAAATAGTCAAAGCAACATATTTTGAATTCAAAACAGACTCATAGTAAGTGAAAAAAGAACTTTGGCACCGTTAATTTACAGCAGTACATCTAATTATTACGGTGGTTTCTGATCAAAAACATTTTGCCATCTCAAAAAAAGGGGAGGAGAAAAAAGAAAACATTTAAGTCTCTTTATGTTTCTTGCAACTATGATTGACAAGGTTTAATGATAATGTATTGGTCGTTTTAAGATATTAGTCATTCCCTTCAACGATGACTAACATGGTTTGATGTGTTGGGTCATACTGTATTAATTAGTCATTCCCTACAGAGAATTGAATAAAGTCTATTATTGTTGTCCTTCCTTTTCAATTCAGCCAACATATTGAATAGTAAAATACTCCTTGAAACAATATAGCCTGCCAATATTGACATTTCAAAAAGGGACCTACTAAATATCAGTCAAGTTCATTTTAAATCTCTCTATTCCATTTAATGAGATATTATCCAAACAGTATGTCTTGAGTGCCTTCTTGAACTTAAAACTAATCTTTTCTATTTGAAGCATGCAAACCATGAACAAAAGGCATTGCCTACAACAACAACAAACCCAGTGTAATCCCACAAGTGAGGTCTAGGGAGGGTAAGATGTCCGCTGCCTTACCTCTACCTTTCTGGTTGACCCTTGGAAACCCTCCTCCTATATCCAGGCTTGGGACCGGCAATATGAGCGATCTCACACAGGCGGAGATCAACAAAAGGCATTGCCTAGTACCGTTAATTTTGCTTAGGAATCAAACCATTAGTTCACTGAATACAAATCATCTATTTTTAAACCAAAAGGCCTATGGTGATTCAATACATAACAGGATTCTACAAATTAAAAGTGCAAAACTAAACGAAAATTGACGTTAGTTCAGTGCTAAAATTAGCACCTTCACATATACATGGCTGGCAAAACAGTATGTGATAAAGCAATTGGTAAAAGGTTTCGTCGCTCTGAGAGTCTAAATGTGGCTATCCAACAAATTAGCATTTATACATTTTAGTTGGAAGAGTCGTCAAAATTATTGTATCATGGTTCAGATTCTTAGAAAAGGAAAGCTTACATTCTAATGTTTTCTGCTTCTCTTCTTACAAACAAGAAACAGCAACTAGCTAGTCTCTTACTAGTAGCTTTCCTATACCAAATTCCAAGAGAATGGGCCAATGGTATCCTACATCCAATTCCATATGGCCTCTGTTATACTTCCAGTACTCAATTGTTGTTTTGTCCATTGCAATCTCAGGTTTGGAATCAACTGACCAACTAGCATTACAAGACTTCAAGAGCAGAATAACCGAGGATCCACTCCATGTCATGGCTTCTTGGAATGCTCATTCTTCCCATTACTGCAATTGGACTGGTGTAACATGTAGTCCTACCAATGGCAGAGTTACCAATCTTGATTTGAGGTCACGACAACCTGCTGGCATCATACCGCCTTCCATTGGCAATCTCAGTTTTCTTACAGGTATTAATCTTATAAACAACAGCTTCCATGATGAAATTCCTCAAGCAATAGGTCTCTTGCTGCAGCTGCAATATCTCAATCTTAGTTCCAATTCTTTTAGTGGAAACATTCCTACCAATTTAACTTACTGCAAGGAACTTAGAGTACTTGATCTACAATTTAATGATCTTGTTGGAAAAATTGAAGATCCACTCAGTTCACTCTCAAAGCTGTATATATTAAGACTGAAAGGGAACTCTCTAAAAGGAGGCATCCCACAATGGATAGGAAACTTCTCATCTTTAAAGTTCCTTGACATTTCGGATAATGGTCTACAAGGACCAATACCTCATGATCTTGGCAGTCTAATTAATTTGTTAGTATTTTTTGTGAATTCAAATGAATTATCTGGCACAATCCCTTCTCCGATTCTCAATATTTCTTCCATCTACTACTTCTCTGTTGCTCAAAATCTACTGCATGGACAACTTCCAGCAGATGTAGGCCTCACTCTTCCAAACCTTGAAGTATTTGCTGGCGCTGTCAATAGCTTCACTGGACCTATTCCTGTTTCACTGGCGAATGCTTCTAACCTTCGCGTGATTGATTTTTCCCAAAATAAACTTACAGGGGATGTGCCAACCAGCTTTGGAAAGTTGAAAACTTTGGTTAGGCTCAACTTTGAGGAGAACAGACTAGGGGGGAGGGGAAGTTATGCGGGCTTGAGATTTCTCGATTTCCTAACCAATTGTACACATCTGCTGGTACTGAGTTTTGCTACCAATAACTTTAGGGGAGAACTGCCTCACTCAATCACTAATCTTTCAACTGTACTTGAGATATTTTCTCTAGGTAACAATAGGATGCATGGTACTCTTCCTGCTGGAGTAGGTAACCTTATTAGTTTGACCCTACTAGGAATGGACGGAAACTACCTCAATGGCAGCGTTCCTGAAACCATAGGTAAACTTGAATATATGGAAAGTCTCTATTTGAATGGAAATGCATTTTCGGGGAAGATACCATTCTCTATTGGTAACTTGACATGGTTAACTACTCTAAACCTGGAAGAAAATAGACTACAAGGAAGCATACCTCCAGAGTTGGGGAAGTGTAAGATCTTGTCAACATTAAACCTTACTAGGAATAATCTTGTTGGCTCCATACCGAAAGAAGTTGCAGGACTATCTTCCCTTTCAATATCTTTATCATTGGCAAGTAATTCTTTAACTGGATCCTTGCCAAAAGAACTTGGTCAGTTGATAAATGTCAAGGAATTGGACGTATCACAGAACAAATTATCTGGTGAGATTCCAAGCACTCTCAGCAATTGCCTCCACTTAGAGCGAGTAGATATTAGTAATAATCTCTTTCAAGGAACCATTCCTCAATCTTTTACAAATTTAAAAGGATTAGGTGAGATATATTTTTCACGTAACAACCTGTCAGGGAAAATACCAGAGTTTCTTGGAAAGCTTCCATATCTCAGAGAACTGGACCTTTCATTCAATGAACTTGAAGGTGGGGTGCCAAAAGAAGGGATCTTTTCAAATACAAGCGCATTTTCAATCAAGGGAAACAATAGACTTTGTGGAGGTGTTCCCGACTTACATTTGCCTGAATGCTCCAAAGCTACAAAGCACCTTGATTCAAGAGTATGGATAGTTGTTATTGTTCCTGTTGCACTCTCAGTTTTGGTGCTATGTTCCTATGGTGCTTATTACAAGCTAAGAAATTCAAGAAAGGCACACACTTGGATCGATGGGCAGCTAGCACAGATACCAAGAGCTACATATCGAGAAATACATAGAGCAACGGATGGTTTCTCTGAGGTTAACTTGGTAGGTAAAGGAAGTTTTGGTTCAGTATACAAAGCGCATTTCCATGGTGAGAATACAATAATGGCAGTGAAGGTGTTGAACCTACAACAAAGAGGGGCCTTGAGGAGCTTCCTAGATGAATGCAGAGCTCTGAGAAATATAAGGCATCGAAATCTTCTGAGAATCAAAACTGCTTGTTCGAGCATTGATCACCAAGGTAATGACTTCAAGTGCCTAGTCTTTGAGTTCATGACTAATGGAAACCTACACGATTGGTTGCATCCAGAAAATGATGACCAACAACATCAAACAAAGAAGCTGACCTTTATCCAAAGACTAAACATTGTCATAGACGTTGCTTCTGCACTTGACTATCTCCACAACCACTGTCAAACACCAATAGTTCACTGTGATCTAAAACCAAGAAACATACTCCTCGATGAAGATATGTCTGCCCATGTTGGTGACTTTGGGTTAGCAACATTTCTTGTTGACACATCGAGCAATTCTTGGAGTTATCAGATTTCTGAAGCACTAAAGGGTTCTATAGGTTACATCCCAACAGGTACAATGCCGTTAAGCTTACATATTATGCACAAATATACATCATTCTGAAGAAAATTGATTTAGTATCTTGCAGAGTATGGATCAGGCGGCCAAGTATCCGCACTTGGAGATGTTTACAGCTTTGGAATAGTGTTACTGGAGCTGTTCAGCGGTAAAATACCAACTGATGTAATTTTTAACGAGAGTCTAAATATTCACAAGTACGTTTCAATGGCTTTGCCTGAACATGTCATGGAGATTGTAGATCCTTCATTGCTCTTGGCAGAGGAAGAGCAAAACATCAATCAAGACCAAGCAAGACGAATAGAAGAATTTCTTCTCTCGGTTCTGGGAATCGGGCTTACATGTGCTGCATCATCACCAAGAGATAGAGTGCCAATAGACACTGCTTTAAGCAAACTTCAAGCAATCAAGGACTCCTTCCTTTCAAGGAGATGATATTATGAATAACTACACGGGGGCGGAGCTAGGTAGGGCCGAAGGGGGTTGATCAATGGAAAATTACACTGTTATATATGGTATATATAGTGGATGTTGAACCCCTTCGGCTTCTTGTGTGTTTACTTCTTCATCCCCTTAATGAAAATCCTTGCTCCGCCACTTATGCTACAGAGTGAACTAGTTGTATGCCCATAATTAGAATATTGTATTGGCTAATCAAACGGGTGACCTACCCCTTTTTGTTAAAGTTCTTCTCATGTTATGGTGTTTGATAGAGTTAAGTCTGGAATAGCAAGGTTTGTCAAAAGATCTAAATTATTCTGATTCAAACAGGAAAAAACAGCTCAATCTGATAACCAAATCCTATTTGGAACTCTCAAACCTGAAACTCTATTGGTTAACGAATGAATAGATACTTAGGGATCTTTACCCCAATAGCCGGGCTGATTTACTGTTTACTTTTTCTAGCAGATATACATAGACTATACACTCATTATACACGATAATACATATATTTTCCATGGAATCACACATATATTATACATCCGCCGGCTATTTTTAGTTTAATCCATTGATGGACAGTTATTTACATTAATTCTTCATTATTTTACATGATAGCCAAATAAAATGGGTAAAATCTACGTGAATAATGAAGACTGTGCCATCAATACATGCATATTTTTTGTTGAGCATAAAAGAAATACACAGGTATAATGGCCTTCAGCTAGAAGGTGCTCGAGTGCAAAAAACGGCAACTTTATAAGACCCGTGCTCCGTAAGAGTCTGGACTTTCTTTAGTGCCCACCATGGACCTACCTGGCAACATAATTTCATAGTGACTGATAGAAGAAAGTAAAAAAAAAGTTATGGGTGAGCTAAGGAGGGAAGAAAATACTTTTCGGAAAATGTTTGATTTTGTCAAAATATTTGGGCCTTAAAGATGGAAAATGACTTTTGTGGGGAAAAATAGGGAAAAATAAGTTTTACAATTGACATTTCACATTAATTTTCATTTTTCAACTTTCAGCCCAAATATCTTCACTTCATCTTGATAGCCCCTATTCCCAACGCTCTATAGTACCTCTACCCACCTCTCATAGTATTTGTTCAGATTATTTATAGATATTTTTATGATAATATTATTTCTTTACGTACCGAATACAAGAAAAAAAATAAATTATCAATTTACTTTTCTGAAAAAACAACACTTTCCTTCACACTCTTATGTATAAAGTGTAGTAACCTATTTTGAATAATGTAAATTAAAGGGATTTGACCCAAGTTGATAACATTATATCATGTTAAAAATATTTTTGAATTGTATCAGCCTCACAATATGTGTCACTGGCCCAAAGTTGATAACATCACACCAAGAGTACTTTTGAATTGTAATAGCTTCACAATCTATGTCAGGACCAATGATTCAATCAGATGAGTATGAAGAAGACGGAGTGATTGTGTAAAACCATCTTAATGCCTTTGTGAACTTTGATGGTCATAAATACTCGATTTGGTGACCTTAAATGCTCGATTAAGCTCGTGAGGAGTGGGCCGATAACTTGCTTGTTCAGTACTATTAATTATTATTATAGGAGGATGTTGCCCCCTCAGATCATGTGAAACTTAATTTCAGTACTACTGATTATTACAGGAGGATCTTGCCTCTAAGATCATGTGAAACTTAATTTCAGTGCTACTAATTATTATAGAGGATGTTGCCCCCTCGAATCATGTGAAACTCAATTTGAAAGAGAAATTATTGAACATGCAAATAAAATCCTAGATTGACAGCTGAAAAAAAAAAAGGAAAAAATAAGTTACATATATGGTGTAAGGCCAATTCTTGATAATTGATATTACCCTTCAACAATTTTTTCTGCTCACATTTACCTTTGTGCCTGATTATCTGCAGGGAAAAAGAAAGGAGGATGACGATCGATAGAGTGTGCATAATCTTTTTCGCTTTTCTGTTTGCATTTACCTTTGAGATGGATATAGCACTAGATTTGGTTTTCTCTCTGCTGGATTCATGGAAATGTTAAAAATATCGAGAAATGTTTCTTCTGGTGTTGAACATTAATTGAAAATAGCCTGAGATAGCCACGAAACAAGACAGGAAGATGAAAAAGACAAGGGTATGAAATGCTTATTTAAGAATGTGAAAAATATGGTGCAATCAACATATCAAGAATTGCTGGCAATGACCAGTGATCTGTACATAAGTGAATGATCGAAAAGTTATATATACAAACAGAATGCCTTATTTGTACAACCTACCTAACCTATAGATTTCTTCATCAATAATGAGGATGATGAGTGACGAGTGCTGGATCCGGATAGACAACAGGCAATTTTTCGATGTACATGAGGAGCCTCTTCATATTTTCCCTTGTTATTGTGGACAAGTCTTTGATATCGCATATGTTGGTGTATATCCAAAGCTCTCCAGAATTCACCCTTTTGAGACTATCTCGACAGAAAGGGCATGACTGAGATCGGGCTCGCCTACAGAAATCATGCAACATAGATAAATTATTCAGATCCGGCTCGCCTACAGAAATCATGTAACATAGATAAATTATTCAAGTAGACAAGCTAATATAGAACACAAAAAATAGGAAAACTATTATTTGCATAAGCACGGTCCTATTATGAGAGCATAGCAATAATTCTCGTGAGTTTTACCTCTGAATCCCATGATATTAAGCACTAAGAAAGAAAGACCTATCAGAGACCAATCAAGAATAAATTCTCTTCACAGGTTAGATTAAGTCTTACCACTGCAAGACAATCTACCTTACAGAATCACTCTTTAATACAAGTAGAATCCAAATCAACAGAACACTTTTGTCTCACCAAGAAATTCTTCAAGAGATGCTTCACCAATTTTATCTAGAATGGAATCAGTTTAGCGGGCTAGTTTAACTCATCACTACCTTTGCTACTACTTGCAGAATCTATTTAGGATAAAAGTCGCCAAAAAGCATATCAAGCCATGTGATATTTAACCAAGAGAATTTCTAAAATCCTTCCATACTTGTCCAAAGTACGCTCAAAGCAGTGGCTGAGACAAGATATTCTCCAAGAGGGTTCATCATCTACTATATATACCAAAAAAAAAAAAATCGACTTTATATAGTGTGATTTCGGGTGAAGGGGTTTTAGATGAACTCCCTTCAGCTCCTCTAGCTCTGCCCCCCCCCCCCCCCCCAAAACCCCCTCGGCCCCCCGCTCAAAGCAGGTGCTTTCTTTATTTTAAGCCAAACAAGCTCCTTCAAAATGTATTGCTGGACCACAAAATCTTATGGGTGATAAAATTTGTGAGCATCTGCAACTTTATATGTGTCCACCATTAAAGACAGGTATATCAAGTAAAAGCATATTCAATCTACATGTTCAATTAAAAAAATCATGCAACAATCTAGCAGTTAACACTAATCAGAACCCAAAAGCTTCCTGAACAATTAATTTTTTTATTTGTGGTTCCTTCGCTCAGAGTACATAACATTGTATGCTGGATGTTAGCTATGAGCAAAGTCAAAAAGGACCAGAGTCACAAAGATTGTTTAAGCATACCACTTGCTAAACCAAATACAGTATGCACGAAGTAACAGAAAGGTGGGAAACCTAACAAATTAGAGAATTTGACTCACCAGTTTCTATAGCACTTCATGCATAACGAGTGATTGCAGGAGGGCAAAACAACCTTCGTTTCCATCTCCATGCAGATACCACATTCCTCCTCCCTCTCTATTTCGATTTCAGACAGCTTACCTTTGTTCGTCTTATCACCTTTTCTGTATTTGGCAGCACATAACTCTCGCTGCTTCCTATCATCAATGTCAGTGATTCCCCTTTGAAGTTGCAATAAAGAGGGAAATATCACACCTGTTCAATGACAACTCAACTTGATGAACATCATACATCTAAGAAACTAAAGACATTGAAACGCCCTACGACGTAATTTAGGCGACTAAATAAAAACTTCCAAGTTGACGCACCATAGAATTGTTTTATACTAGCTTTTCTCTCATGATTATACATGCTTGTCTTACCATCCTCATAAGCCTGCAATAAACATCATATGGCAACTTTCATGACCAAGAAAGCTGAAAGCCCACGCAACAAGAAAAATGGGAAAATTTACCTTATAAATAAGAATCCTAAGCAATCCTAGAGCACCAGCAAAGTGACAGTCAGTCCACTGAACAATAAACAGGAAAAAATGGGCACAGGGACTGTACGATAGTCTCATCTGAAGGCTAGCACCATCATACTCTCTTGGATAATCCGAAGCCCTGTATATCTCAAAAAGATCAGTCATGTCCAAATACACCACAGAAAATTTTTCAAACATTCAGAAAAAAAGGGCACAAAATTCTTATTTTCAGGGGAAGGGGTAACCAGCGATGGAGGCAGAATTTTCACCTAGCCGGGATTTTCATCATCAACTATATATACATTAAAAAGTTTGATCTTGTATTACAATGTGATTTTCCGCCCTCACGCCCCTCTAGCTCCATACCCGGGGTAACAAAGGCACTTATATATCTCTTTATTTATTTATTTTTTAATGAAAATCAGCTAGTATTATATGTGCTGGGTAACAAGTATGAGGTATCCGCTGCTTCACACGCTATAGCATTTAGAATACAGAGAGGAGGAAGCTAAAAATACCAAATGTTTCCTCCTGCAACAGTGGCGGAATCAGAATTTTCCTTAAGGGTAATAGCTAAAAAACTACCTAGCTCCACCCCTGCCTTGCAAGAGTTTGCAGAACATATTAGGCAATAGGTTAAATTATTAATATTACAAAAAAGGGTAAATGAATCTTAAGAATCAAATATCAGAAGAATATACAATCAGCAAGTCCCTGTTACTCTTATCCAATTAGTACAATCAACTTCTTTTCCATACTCCAGCTTACAGTCAATTTTATTAGGAGATCTTGTTCCAAAATTAGGAAAAATAAGCATCCAAAGTTGTGGCCCAGTGGTCAATGAGGTGGGTTGAGAACTATGAGGTCTCGGGTTCAAATACCAGCAGAGACAAAAAAACACCAGGTGATTTCGTCCCATCTATCCTAGCCTTTGTCGACAGAGTACTTGTTGCTGGTGAGAGATGGAAAATATCTCGTGGAATTAGTCGAGTTGCACGCAAGCTGACTAGGACACCATGGTTATCAAAAATAGAATTAGGAAAAAAATAGAGAACAACCTTATCACAAGGAAGAAAGTACAGAGTATCACTCAATAATTAGGCAAAATAACACTGAATTTCCAAATTAAGGGTTTTAACGTTTCAGAAATTCTACTTGGAAGATAATAAGCTGAAACAACAAAAGCAAAGAAATAAAATCCCAAAATCTACACACGAAAAAATAGCGTTTTTGATGTAAATTCCACCGAATAGTAATCAAAAAGAGGTTAAAATTGTTAAAATTAACACCTTTTTTGTATTGGCTTCTTAATTATACCAAAAAAAAGTTTTAAAAAAACTTCTACTATGAAGTAGAGGGACGGAGCTAGGGCAGCAAACGTCAAAAAATTATACTACATATATTGAATTTCATTAGTGAAAATCCTGATTCCGCCACTGATTAAGCAAATACAAAAAGGGGCAAGAATCAAAGACTTACAGAGTATTAGCATGCTGAATATCAGCTTCAAGTGCTTTAAGTGAATCTTTAAAAGACTTCTTCATCACCCCTACAATATATTCCCATTCAACAATAAATATCTCTAAAAAAAAAAAAAAAAAAAGGTGCAAAAGCTTGAAGCGTTTGTTATATTTGGCGTTATTGGAAGAGTGATCAGAAGAATTCTGCAGATTATTCGATGGGCAAACAAGGAGGTGAGGGGCCCGGGGTAGTAGGAGGGCGTGGGGGGCTACTACTGCGCTGCTCACTCAAAAAGACCTTCGCTTGCACCGCACGCTTCTTCTATAAGTAGAAATTATAGTGTGTTATGGGTTTTGTACTACAACATTGATTTTAGGGCTAAATTTGCGTTTAAAATGGACTGGTCTTTAATTTTTGTTATTAAAATAGATTGATATTTATTTATTTATTAAGTAATTGAAGATGCGTTTAATAGGATATTAATTTTAAGAAATTGAAGTCCTGTTGAGGATAATTTGATATTTATATTTATGTTGATAATGTTAAGTTGAGGGTCCAACGTTAAATAATAGAAATATGGTTTAATTTAATAAAACAGAATTTAATTTTATATAAATTGGGATACAGATATTGATTTTATATAAATTTTCATAGATTAAATATAAAAGTTAAATAAAAATAATTAAATATTAAAAAATGTAAATTTAATTAAATAGAATTATTATTTGATAAATAAAATAAAATATTTGTGTTCGATGCTATTAATGAAGATTGTTTGTAATCGTGGTAGTGGTAATGATTGGTGTAGTATAAGTTGTGGTAATAGTTGTGATGGTGGAAGTGATTGGTGTTGTGGTGACTGACGTTATAATGACGGTTGATGTTGATGATGGTAATTGTGATGGTGCAGTTTGTTAATGTTACTAATGGACCGTTCAGCGGCGATTGAAGATTATGTGGTGATTAAAGATGTGTTGATAATAGCTGGCGGTGGTGATAATGATGGTGGAGGTGTTTAGCAATAGGAATTGATCATGATGGTGATAGTAACTGATATTATATAATTTGTATCAAAATACTAAGGAGTCGTTTGGTATGAGGTATAAGATATAATAATTTTGAAATAAAATACATAGTTATTTTATTTTACGTTTAGTTGAAGGAATTAGTTAGCTCCAGGATTATTTATTCCATCATTTATATCATAGTGATGAGAAAAATTATCTCATATATATGATAGGATAACTTATCTTGAGATAGTTAATACCAAAATAACTTATTTCCAATCAAACGACCGTAAATTCTAGCAAACCGTGGGCGTGCTAGCTCCGCAACCGCAAATTCTAGCGAACCGTAGGCGTGCTAGCTCCGCAACCGCAAATAACGCTTGGTTTGGGCGCCAAGGCGCTTGGACATTAGGCAATTTAAGCATCTAAGTCAGGGCTGCCGCTGTCTGGTAACTTGGAACTTTGTACAGTATGGGGCTGTAGACTTGTACTCCCTCCGTGCGTTTCATATTATTTGGTCATCTTATTAAAAATAATTATTCTATATTAGTTATCCATCTCACTAAATCAAGAAAGTATTAGGGGTGAATTAGTAAAATTACCTTCTTATTTATAATTTTTGAACATCCGTGTAAAGAGGAAAATTATAAACTACTCCCTCCGTTTGTTTTTACTTGTCACAATTTGACTTGCACACCCATTAAAAAAATAATTAATGACATAATAATTTTATCATAATACCTTTATTAAATAATGTTTATTATTGTATTTTGAAATTAATTTGGAGAAAAAGTAATTAATTTTAAGGGTAAAATAAAAAAATAAATTATTTTTTTTTGATACGTCAAAAATAATAAGTAAACATGAAAAATTAATTAGAAAATTAATCACAAGTAAAAGCGAATGGAGGGAGGAATTTGAAACGGAGGGAGTAGTCGTGTTGTAACAACATGTGTAATTGTAAGGATGTCATGATGTGTGGATGTTGAAGAAGCTATACGTGGACGTACGTAATTTGTGTTGAAAAAAGACAAGTATTGGAAGCATAAGAAGAATCATGAACATGACGAAGAGGCTCATAAATTCATAATTAATGAAAGGAAGGACCCAAAGCTACCAACAAGAAAATGATGAAGAGGTCTTAACGTGTTCTTCCATTTGATATGACTAATGTCACCTTCTTGTCCTGCCATGCCAACATCTGTCTCTTCTCTTTTACAATGGGAGGGAACAACAAATTAAAGTTTAGCATGGAGCACGGTTTAATTTAATATTTAAATGAGGATAAATGAATTAATTGCTATAATGAAAAGTAATGTCATTTTGTATATTTATATATTATAATTTATAGTCGAGGATATTTCAAAAATAACCTCTCTAGACTCTACTTTCTCGAAATAGTGTTAAGTTCTACATCAACTTTTAAATAAGGGGAAGAGAGTTCGGAACATATAAAAACAAAACAAAAAAAAGTGAGATATATAATGAATTAAAAGCTACAAATTCTATTTTCTTGTTTACCTTACACCTGGAGACGAAGTGTAACTCACTCCAAATGTTAAGCAATTGTCTTTTCATTTTCTTTAACCTAATAGTAATTGCTTGTATTGTACTTGAATTATCTAATTAGATTTCGATGTTGACTAATAGTCAAAATCAAAATGTGCACTTGTTGGTGTCATGGTGAAATGTTAAACTATAAGATAAGTTCATAAATCTTGCAATGTAGAACCTCAATATTATATTATTCAGGCTTTAAATATTTAATTATTTCATAACTATAAAATGCAAATTGTGAGTGTTACTCCCTCCGTTTCTAAATAAGTAGTGTTTTAGATAATCAAGAAGATATTAATGATGTTCTTCCAGTTTTACCTTTTGTTTAAAAAAACAAGAGTGTTACATAACCAAGAAACTACTAAGGATCTGTTTGGAAAATCACCTGGTAATTGAAATTAGTGTAATTACTAAAGGTCTGTTTGGAAAGCCGTCTCGTAATTCGAATTGATGTAATTACTAGGGTAGTAATTACCAGCCTAGTAATTACAATGATCTGTTTGTTGCCACAATGTATAATTACAGTGTAATTTCAAGTGTACTGTTTGGTTGCACAAGTGTAATCAAATGTTATATTAAATTTATAAAATAAAAGTTAATTATCAAAAACTAAAAATTTATATTAGACAAATAAAGGCCTTTATAAATGACATTAAATTCAATATTTAAGATATATAAATATTTAATATATATATATATATATATATATATATATATATATTATAAAAAAATATTATTAAAAAAATAATTAATTTATATTTTCAAATTAGTATATTTTAATTAAATTAATCATAATAACTTAAAGTACATGATTTTTAAGAACATCATGAAATGCATATTTGACAAAAAGATTAATATTATAAATATAATGTCATAAAATTATGAAAATATTTGACAAAAAGATAATCTATCGATTCCAACTAAAAAATGAATGGCTTGCAATATGAAATATCAAGTCAATACTAGTAAAACAAATAAATTGAAACTGAAAATATAACATAAGTTCAAAATTCAAAATAAAAAATATTAACATAATACTCTTATGTCAAATTTCAACATAACGTACATAAATATGATTCAAAAAGAAATGAAAAACCTAATTCTATAACCTTATTCAACAATGAGTTCTACTTAATTTAAAAATTAGAATATATTATAAATGTTGAGTTCGAAATCGAGAGAGCGTCATGCGGAAGCTTATAGTTGCAAACCATAGAGGCGATAATTCAGACGACAAAAAAACATACTAAAGCATATTATTAATATGGTTTAGTCAAACGACCTACATATTATGAAACTAATATCAAAAAGCATAAAACCTATTGGGAGAAATCTACCCCTAAACAAGACTCTTTAAGACTACATTGTGGATGCTATTGTGTTATGATATGAGAAGAGGGGCTTTCTATTTATAGAGTTTCAAAACCTTTCCTACAATAAAGAGGTTAGCCAAATATGGAAGAGTTTTATATTTTCCTTTTAGAAAAGTAAAAGTAATTATGGTATTACTTTTATTTTCCTTCAATAGAAAATTAATACTTAATTTTGGTAAGAAAATCAGCGCAAAAACCCTAACAAATCTCCCCTTTTTTTCTTGATTTTCTTTACAAAATAATTCGTCTTCTTCACATGTATTATCTTCGTTCTTCACATAATCTTCATATCTGTTGTTTGGCATGCTTAAAAGTGGAGCTTTTTTGGATTAAAAATATATGAGCCATTTCGGGTTAAAAATATTGGAGCCCTTTGCAGGTTTAAAAGTGAGCTTTATTTTTAATAATGTAACAGCAGGATTGTTGAAAATATGATTGACAATTATCTCCACATGTAGTTTTTTGGACAAAAATCTTCATTATCATCAAATTGCTTGCAACTGAAATCCCTTTGACATATCCTCAACATCGTTGAACCATTGGACCCATAGGATCGTTGAACCTTTGACTTTGATACCACTTGTTGGGTTTGAAATCGAGAGGGCGTCATGCGGAAGCTTATAGTTGCAAACCATAGAGGCGATAATTCAGACGACAAAAAAACATACTAAAAAGCATATTATTAATATGGTTTGGTCAAACGACCTACATATTATGAAACTAATATCAAAAAGCATAAAACCTATTGGGAGAAATCTACCCCTAAACAAGACTCTTTAAGACTACATTGTGGATGCTATTGTGTTATTATATGAGAAGAGGGGTTTTCTATTTATAGAGTTTCAAACCTTTCCTACAATAAAGAGGTTAGCCAAATATGGAAGAGTTTTATATTTTCCTTTTAGAAAAGTAAAAGTAATTATGGTATTACTTTTATTTTCCTTCAATAGAAAATTAATACTTAATTTTGGTAAGAAAATCAGGGCAAAAACTCTAACAATAAAATGCATTGTATATGAATGTCCACTACTGTAGATATAATTCCTCCACAACGTACTCCTCAACCATTATGATATTAACTCCCACTCCTCCATAATCATCCCTCTTGATCTTCCCTCATAACTCTCAAGGATTAATGTCATGTTTATGATACTTTTTGATGCTCCTCAATGTAATCCTATAAATAGAGGACTTATGTATTATGTTGGAGATACTTGGAATATTTGTATACACTTTGATACTTGAAAGAAATAATGGGAATACTCTCCTCTCTGATCTCTCTATGTTTCTTGTTTACTGTATTACTTCATATTATTATTCATTTAGCTTAGTTTTAAAACACGTTATCTGTACGTTTTTTTTTTACCTAATTCTAAGCGCACAAGCAAGGTAAGCATATTTCTAATAAGCCAGTCAGATGAGGTATGCACACCATGTCAATTATATACTATAGTTATGGTTAGCAAATAGATATGTTCCCACTGTTATGTCTTTATCTTTACCTTTTGTGTTGGTTGCTTGGTGCTACAGATGGAAAATAAAAGATTAACATATTAGGTAATTTTTCTAAGTTCTTTTAAATTATTGGACAAAGTGGACTCACTATCCATTTATGAGAAGTAATGAACTGTGCATTTGACAATTTTTCTTTGAAAAACTAATTGACAGATTGTCTTTTTTTTTTTTTCCAATATAAGTTACTCCTATAAATTCTAATTCTCAGTTCTACTATAGAATTATGCTTGTGTTCTATATAAACTGACACATGAAACTGTATCAAGTTATCACATATTCGATGATGATACCCTCATAAAAATTTTAAATGTGTGTTTGCTTTTGGATAAATTGATAATGTCATAAAGGATATGCTTCTGGAACAAAATTGAACTCATTGAACATCAAAGATTAACTTACCATTGTTTGGATGGTTTCTTGTACACAATGTATTGGATCCATTTATTTTACTAATGGCTTGAGGGTTAGACGGTAGATTCAAGTCCTATCGCACCGAGAGGGTAATACATCGGTTTAAGTTCCGATGCATCAGGATAATAAGATGTTGGGTTCAAGTCCCTATGAATTATGATCTAACACGCCTTTATGGGTAAGATATTGGGTTCAAGCCCCAACGCAATACATTGATGATAATGATGACCAGTGCAAATGTACTATTGGTGAAAAATAATGAAACCTGCCATATTGATTTGCTACATTCCTTGATGTGAATGTGGTAGCAGTGTATGTAAGTCTGAAAGAAGACAAGTGGTTATAAATGTATGTGAGCGTGGAGGAACAAAACTATGACAGTCATAATTTTGATAATAATAATAAAAGGAAGAACACTATAGGTTACGTTCTCCAAATAGTCCTTCAAGACGTGAAGGTATTTTTTTGCCATCAAAGTGATATGAAAGGTCAATGCGCACGCGGTTATCGTACGACCTAATTTGATAAGTTTTATATATCCTCCATCAAAATAAAGAAATATAAAGTGGTGATACACTTAACCTTTCAATATGATGTTGAGGTCTGATCATATAAATATGATAAATGACAATGCATGACAATGGGTTTCTAATAAAAAATTATGAAGCATGTACATATATGGTTATAGTCTATTTCTTGAAGAGAATAAGACTTGTGGTAAGCATTATAAATGGTAGGCCATTCTTGAAAATGAATGTGTCAATATGTGATAAAAATTATGAATAAGAACGTGATTATGGTTGAATAAATACCATAACTCACCTCTACGGGAGGTTTGAGTCTTTGATTATCAAACGGTAAAAGCAAGAAACAATTTTTGCCAAATATGGTATGGTATGTTTTATTATGAACTACCGAATGGCAAAGGAAAGAAATATCTTTCATATAAAGGTTGTGACCATGATAAAAAATGAATATTATTGTGTGGCTACACAAATTTGTCATTGATTGTGTACCTATGGTACGTCAAAAATATTTTGTCAGGTCTTAAGAAAAAACGATACTAAAGGCAAAAGTAAAGCCAGAGAGAGGTTTTGCCTGTAATGATTTTGATCATGAAATAATGATATAATTTTCTCCTTAAAAGGAGATGTTCACCATACAAATGGTGTTATGGAATATGTGGTAGTACATAATTAGTTGATAGCTTCGAAAGAGCTAATATGTTACTAGTTGGAGGAATAAACTTATTCATATATGATGTTGGTGCTGTAGTAAGTCTCAAAAGAAAATTATTAAGTTTAAAAGACATTGGCCTAACTGAAAATATATTGATACTATAAATTATGAAAAGATTTTATATCTACATATTACTACAATCGAAACGGGTTATAAATATTTATGTGAAAGGCTACCCGTTTTCCTCCTATTTGTTGATACAAATATGGGCATGGTGATGGAATCACATGAGGTAGTAAACTAAAAGTTTACATAAAATATATAAGTTGGCATGATCGGTTGACCATTCCGGTTCAAATGTGATGCAAAAATAATTGAGAATTCGTGTAGTTATACATTGAAGAAATAAAATATTCTTCAAGAATTCTCTTATGTTGCTTGTTCTCACGATAAAATATGATATCGGCTAAGGTTGGGGTTGTATCCCTAAATTTTTGGAACGTAGAACAAGATGAAAATGAGCCCGTTCACCTGCCGTGTGGACTGTTTACTATGAAATGAGATGCATCTCTGGTTGGTCACATGCGTTTTGCTATCAACTTGCAATTTCATTTTTGCAAGGTTGTTTGCTCTAATTGTTAAATTAAGAGCATGGTTCCAAACTATGAAAGTTGATAATGATGGTTGGTTTAGCAGAAATTGTGTGCCTCCAATTATAGCTGAATTATTAATTATGAGAACAAATCTCCCAAAAAGAAAATTTGGTACGAGAGATGTTTATTTAACATGTAAGAGACATGTTTATTTAACATGTAGCAATATTTGTACGCATCAAGCCAACTAGGTTCTCCTATATTGTTGTTCAGGGTCAGGAACCAAATAAATCCATCTAAAAGTTTGAATGTGCAATATCTGATTTAATTACTCCACCATGCATAAAGATGGATCCCCAAATAAGGTTGGAGTGAATGTTAGATTTTCTAACATTAGGGGGAGATATGATTAATAGGCGAAATGTATGGAATGAATTATCTAAATCCTCGTAAAAATAAAATAAGTGAACTTGAAGTTCAAGAGATAATTCATGATTTGCAAAATGTTGCAAGTTCATTGCCAGATGCATTTGTTGACCTGTGTTATTATAAATGCTCCAATGAAAATCCTTTGAAAGACAGAGTCTGTGGCACGCGAAATATGATAGACCAATCAGTTTCAAAGGTAAAACTCCTTGAAGAAGGAGAGGCGCAAGTGATAAAATTGGTCATGGTAATGAAGCAAGTGCTTTAAAAGAGCATCATGATATATCTCTTCATAAAACCTTGACAAAGGTTCAGGTACCTGAAAATGATGTAAAGAAGAGATCGATCTTGATATGTTATGTCGTAACAAAACCAATATCAAATGATCGTCGATGGTATCTTTGATATAATGTAGCGCTCACCATTATAATGATAACGAGGATCTTGAATTTGAATTTGTCAAAGAGTATGGACAAATAAATAATTGGCCAAATAAAGTTACGTAATTCAAGTATTTTGTTTCACTTGAGAAAGTAAATAGTTGGAATTATAGTCCAAAGACCATGGTATAATGTCAGTGGGGGTACAAATGAATTATTGTGCGAAAAGTAAAATCGTAAGATATATAATAAGGGTTGTGCCTTGGGGCATAAAGATTTTTCATAAAATTTCTGACATTATTGTTAGGAGATGTATTCTCTTGTGGAGGATGCAATGAGGTGTCTTTCAGTTTGGCAATATTGAAAAGCTTGAATACGTCTAATGAATGGTTATCATATCTAGCTAGACGGTAAAATTTATATAAAACTATCTAGACGGTAAATGTTATATGAAAATCCTTGAAGGATTAATTAAAAATGTTTTAAAACGATTCCATTGAATAGTACCCCAATGGTTGTAATATCACTTAACGTAAAGAAAGATCAATTTTGATCTCATAAAAATGGTTAGAAAATACCTTGTCTTAGTGCAACTAGTTCACTTATGCATCCTGCTATTTCTATACATAAAAATATATTTTTATTAATGTGCAGGAAAAACATAATTTCACTTTTATGTGGAGACATTTGAGTCAAAATAAAATATATATTGATATAAATTTATTATCTCTAACCAGTATTGTCAAAAGATTGTTGGTTATGCAAATGCAGGAAGGTTATTCGATTTACATAAAGTTTGATCACATGAGAGCTATCTATTTTCATGTGAGCTTATTTTACAAGGTGATCATTGATACGTATTCAAGGCAGTCGTAGGAGATGTGTGGCTTTTTCTTGAAAAGAAGACTCCAATAATGTTGAAGACAATGCTACTTGCAAAGCTCAATTGAAAGAAGAATATATCGAAGAAGACAAAAATAAAGTACATTTCAGCAAAGTACTTTTTCAGACAGAATCTTCAACGAAATTACTCCTAGAGTTTGACAGAATAGCTCACAAAGACTGATGATCTAAACATTCGAGAAGTTGTTATACAAGATAGAAATTTATTGTCTCTGAGCTATCAAGTGATGTTTTTATCAGGGGGAGTAAATACGTGTTGTACTCTTTTGTTTCTTGGATGAGGTTTTGCCCCACTGGATTTTTCTAGCAAGGTTTTTAATGAGGCAACAAAGAATGTGTATTAAAAGATATGTGTACTCTTTTTTCTTCACTAGGATTGAAAAGACCTATTTTTGTGAAAAATAGCTTTTTACGTATTTTGACCATTTTTCCATTTTCATAGTTTCTACATGTTGGTTTTGGGATATGGGGATGGATGGCACGGTACCCTATGCGATCGAGAGTGATTTGAGGTTGTTTTGAGGCTTTATGAGACAATAGTTGACTTCGGTCAATATTTTATGTTTCAAATTTTGGATGACAATTTGGAATGCTCCAGCAGATCCAAAATGTTGAATTTGGGTTAGTAGCGAGATTGGTTTGGGACCTTTATATTGCATTTCGACCCTTCGTTTGGAAAAATAGTGAAAAAGGGATCCCAAGGGCTAATTTATTGAAAACAATATTTTTTTTCAAAAATCTGACATTGCCATTGAGTCTGGAACGTCAAAATTAGCCAGTAACATATATGGTTTACTTCTTTCGGGTCCCGAATGAATCCTGAGGGTCCGTTCGGAGAATTCAAAAGTATGCAAAATTAGCTGGTTTGCTGATAACTGTGCATGCCAGATCCTTCTTCGCGAATGCAGAGAAGAAATTATTCTTTCATCATTAACATGAAGGTGGGATTTCGATCTCCAAGGGTAATCGGGTTGGGTCGGGTCAAAGTATTTTCTTCTTGAACGCGACAGGGTTGTAGCGAACGCCAGGGTCCGAGTCATGGACCTTCACAAATGTAAAGGATAATTTCATTGACCAGTCAGTATTGACCCTCGCAAACGTGAAGGGCTGACTGCATTCGCAAGGCACTGTTCACTGAATAGTATAGAAGCCCTATTTTCACGATTTTACTCCATTTTTGGACCTCCAAGCTTCGAAAAAGGCGATTTTTGAGGGTTTCTTCATCAATTCGTGTGTGGGTAACTTCTAAACTCATAATACCACTATTTTCCATTGATTATATCTCTGAAAATACCTTTTAATCATGATTTTAAAATAGATTTTTGGGGGTTTTATCGGTAAAGCTTGGAAAGGACTTTTCATCAATATGGATCTCGTTTTTAACTTGTTTTCGTATGGGTTTTAAACTATAGACTCCTATAACCTTGGGGAATGTTTTTATTAAGAAAACTTTTAGTTTTACCCCTCTCATTTTCGAACTCGTTTTTCAAGTCCGTTTTGAACTCGATTTAAATATGGAAAATATGGATATTGTTAGCTTCATTTTAACATGTAGATGCTATATTTGTATGTTTTAGTTGATTATGAGGCTGTTTGGAAGGGGAAAGTGTCGTGTTAAAGGATTTTAGGCTTGAATTTTGTCTTTTCGAGATAGGTTATGGCTTAACTTCTTTCAGATTGAGCTAGGTAGTTAATAAATAAGTAAAGCATGCTATGTGTTGGGGAGGATAGCTATGGTTCTATATTTTGAGATGATTATTATTGTTGTGTTCCCGAGTGGGGGCTTATAATTTGTTGTTGTTGACTTGTGGTATATGATATTGCGTGTTGCCCGAGTGGAGGTCTTATTTGACATCATTGGCCTTATATGTACATTTGAATGCCTTTATCCTAGATATGATGCCCGTGCAGGGGCTTAAATTGTTATTGTAGTCCTTATTGAGTATTGATTGACTTTATCATGATAGAAAAACTCGAGTTAAGGGTTGATATGATATTAATGTTGTCTTACATGCATATTTATTCCGATGGTGCCTAATTAGAGTTGATAATCATGAATTGTGGACATATTGAGTTGATTCTAGGCTCACTTATATATGTATTAAATTGATTGGACATCTTCATACTGATTTGATTGTGACCATTACATCCCATTCTATATATATATACATTCATGAGATGCTTGTACTATTGAAAAACATTATTTTTGAAAGAAAATGAGATATTTTTATAAAAACCCTCTCTATGAACATGAGCCGGAGAGGTGGGTTGAGATTGAGATATGAGTTATAGTATACGGGTTACGAACACCCTATGGGTCCTATTGCGGAGTTGCGAGCTCGGTAGGTGTATACAAAAAGTTATGCGATGACTTTCACCATTCCATCCTATTATCATCATTGCATTGCATTGCATATGCATCTTTCATAATTTTTTTTGTGTTTCTTTGACTTGTGTTTAGTTTCCATGTGATTTTCATGTATATTTACGTTGTTTCATTTCTGCAAAATATATTAGAACTGTTAGTGCAGACGGTGTGAGCTACCATTTGGAAACTTTTTTGTTTGCAGGTGACGTGCTTATAGTCTTCTTTACTTATATTATTGTCTACTTTGCTTAGTCGGCCTATGATTTTTACTGAGTACATGTGGATCGTACTCATCCCTATTATGTCTTTTTGGTGCAGATCCAAGTCTGAGTTCAACCCGCGAAGGTTGAGATAGTGTCGTTGATTGATCATATTTGAGGTACTGGATCATTCTAGATTCCAGGACGGATTCCAGATCTCATTCTATCTTTACTTCTGTCTTTATTTAGATTAGAGACAGATTTTTGTATTTCAGTTTCAGTTATTATACTTAGATGTTCTTACATTAGGACACCAGATTTTGGGTGGTTTATGTTATTTCTTTCAGTCTTCTGCTTATTTGTATTCTGCATTTGGCCTGACTTCATTCTAAAAGTCTCGTCTTGTTGTTATTGTTGTAATGTGGGAATTTCTTTCCTTTTTGGGTGATAGGCTTATTTGTCAAGGCAGGGCCACGACAACTGCCATCATGACCTAGTTTTGGGGTCGTGACAAATTGGTATCTGAGTAACACTGGTCTCATAAGTGTAAGAGTAGGATGTCTAGTAGAGTCTCACGGATTGGTATGTAGACATCCGTATATATCTTAGAAAGGCTATAAGATGTCCTTAGGAAAAACTTCTCTAATTTGATTCCTTATCGTGCTGGTTGTTCATACACAATGTTCTAAATTTATATTCCACTCTTTTCTGTGCAGATGGTGAGGATTATGTCTAGAGATGTTAGGGATGCTGAGCTAGAACCTGATATGGGATCCCCGATTCGAGGATAAGGTAGGGGTCGTGGATGGTCCAGAGGTAGAGGACGGGTACGAAGAGCTTCCCCAGTAAGAGGACATACTAGGGAGGCCTCTCCCGAGCCCGAGATTGAGTATAGTAGAGATGATTATTAGACAGGGGATACGGGGCCAACTCAAGTCTCACAGGGTTCAGTTGACACCTAAGTGCTTCAGGATTTGTTGATTCGCTTTTTAAGTCGATTGGATAGTGTTCCTTTAAGTGTACTGTTCCTCAGACTTGGAGTGGTGTTTTGCCTTCTGTTCCGATAGCTGCTTATGATATTCCTACTTCTGGGGTACAACCATCATCTATGGTACCCCTACGTATGGACTCTTTTCCTACCAGACTTACTATTCCTCTAGTTGCTTCAGGTACAATAATGTCTTTTGCTGATCAGGAGAGGTTCAAGAGGTTTATTCGCTTGGGTCCGTCCAAGTTCGATAGTGTTATTGGTGAGTACTCCTATGAGTTTCTGACTGATTGCCAGGAGATGTTACAAAATCTTGGATCCCTTGTGTCTCATGGAGTTGCTTATACTACCTATTAGTTGACAAATGTTGCTAGGGATTGGTGGAGGTCACTTTCTAGTTGTAGACTTCGCCTACTATGACTTGGACTCAGTTCTTTGAGGCATTCTTAGATAGGTTTGTGCCTTATAGCTTTAGAGATCAAATGAGGGATAAGTTTGATCATTTGGAGCAGGGCTCTTTGTCTATTGCAGAGTATGAGGAACGTTTCCATGCTTTATCAAAAAATTTAGCTGCTAGTATCTCCACCGATTCTGAAAGGATTCAAAATTTTGTGAAGGAGTTAGATGGTTCATATCAATTGGCTACAACCCAGATGGTAGTTTCAGGGGCTTCTTTCTAGAGTATTATCAAGCATGCTAAGATGACTGAGTCTATTTTCCAGGCTACTCAGGGAGGCATCAATAAAGTGCAATGTCAGGGTGAGTTTAGTTGACACGCCTCTCGAGGTAGAGACTTATCTAGTTGAGGTTCTCGTGGTTATCATAGTAGGCAAGTTCAGGCCGCGTTGCAGAGATTAGGTGGTAAACCTTCAGGTTCTGCGGCTTCTGGTAGCCACGTATCAGGTCACTCAAGTAGAGGTTCTAGGTCGGTTCTTTAGGTCAGGGTAGTCGTTCTATTTCATCTATACCTCCTCAGATTTAGTAGGACGTAGAGAATGTTTTTTCTGTGATGAGTTTGGCCATGTGGCCAAGGATTGCCTTCGACGTGCTACAGATCTGCTTCCGCGTTATTTGACCCTGGATATATATTCTCCTATGTGTCTGCATATTTTGCTTCTGGTTTTGATGTTCCATGTGAGCCCCTTGCTATGCCTCTCCATATATCTACCCCCATAGGAGATTCTTTAGTGGTGGATCGGGTGCGTCGATCTTGTGTGGTTACCTTTGCGGGATGTGAGACTTGGGTAAACTTGTTCCTCTTAGATATGGTTGACTTTGATGTTATCTTGGGTATGGATTGATTAGCTCCCTATCATGCTATTTTAGACTGTTATGTTAAGACTGTGACCTTAGCTACTTTGGGTGTGCCAAGGTTATCTTGGAAGGGTATGCTTAATTTAGGTTCGAAGGGAGTTATATCTTCTCTATGTGCTCGTTGCATGGTAGAAAGGGTTTTTTTTGTCTTATTTGGCTCATATTTGTGATGCTAGTGTTGTCTCACCGCCTTCTATGGATTCTATTCAGGTTGTTCGCGAGTTCATGGATGTGTTTCCTACAAATTTACCTGGTATGCCTTCGAATCACGATATTGATTTTTCTATTGATGTGGAGCCGGGCACCAACCCCATTTCTATTTCTCCTTATAGGATGGCCCTGGCTGAGTTGTAGAAATTGAAGGAGCAATTGCAAGATTTGTTGATTAAGGGTTTCATTAGGCCTAGTGTATCTCCTTGGGGTGCGCCTATCTTGGTTGTGAAGAAGAAAGATGGTTCTATGTGCATGTGTATTGATTATCGATAATTGAACAAGGTGATGGTTAAGAACAAGTATCCCCTTCCTTGCATTGATGATTTGTCTGACCAGCTTCAGGGTGCTTCCGTATTTTTTAAGATTGATTTGAGGTCTTGGTATCACCAGTTGAGATTTAGAGCTTCGGATGTTTTGAAGACGTTTTTTTGAACTCGATATAGTCATTATGTGTTCATGGTCATGTCATTTGGATTAACCAATGCCCCTACAATGTTCATGTAGTTGATGAACTGGGTGTTTGGACCATATCTTGACTTTTTTGTGATTGTATTATAGATGACATCTTGGTTTATACCAAGAATGAGGTCAATCATGTAAGACACTTGAGGACTGTACTTTAGAGATTGCATGACGAGAAGTTGTATGATAAGTTCTCTAAGTGTGAGGTTCGGTTGTATTCTACCTCTTTCTTGGGTCATGTGGTGACCAAGGACGGTATTATGGTCGATCCGACCAAAATTGAGGGGATTCGTGATTGGGCTAGGCCCACTAGTCCTACTGAGATTTGGAGTTTTATTGGCTTGGTGGGTTATTATCAGCATTTGTTGAGGGTTTCTCTTCTATTGCTGCTCCTTTGACCAAGTTGACTCAGAAAAAGATTACCTTTTAGTGGTCAAAAGCATGTGAGAAGAGCTTTTAAAAGCTCAAAGAATTGTTGACTTCGGCTCCTATCTTGACTTTGCCCAAGGAGGGTATAGATTTTACCGTATTTTGTGATGCTTCTGATGTTGGTGTGGGAGCAATGTTGATGCAGGAGGGTAAGGTGATTGCTTATGCTTCTCGTCAGTTGAAACCTAATGAGAAGAATTACCCTACCCATGACTTGGTGGATGGGTGAGATTGATTTTGGAGGAGGCACATTGCTCCAGATATTCCATTCATCCTGGGGTGACTAAGATGTATCGTGATTTGAGGCAGTTTTACTATTGATGTGGTATGAAAAAGGATATAGCAGATTTTGTAGCTCGTTGCTTGTGTTGTCAGCAGGTGAAGGCCAAACATCATAGATCGAGTGGTTTAGTTCAGAGATTACCTATTTTGGGAAGGAAGTGAGAGCTGATCACTATAGATTTTGTCAGTGGGTTTCCTCGTACTTCTCATGGTTCTGACAATATTTGGGTCATCGTGGATTGATTGACCAAATCAGCCCATTTCATCCCTATTCAGATCTCATCTAGTGTCGTGAAGTTGTCCCGTATCTATGTTCAAGAGGTACTTATCTTTATGGAATGCCCATGTTTATTATTTTAGCTAGAGGTTCAGTGTTCACATCTACCTTTTAGAGGATGTTTCAGGAAGAGTTGGGTACTCAGGTTGACCTTAGCACAGTTTTTTACCCCCAGACCAATGGTCAGTCGGAGCAGACAATGCTCGAATGCTTTATTTAGGATGAGTCATATGTGCTTCATTGGGATTCGGTCCAGTTGGATGAGAGTTTGGCCTTTGATGAGGAGCCAGTCTTTATTTTAGACAGGGATGTTAGGCGACTGCGTTTTAGAGATATTTCTATAGTTAAGGTTCAATGGAGACACCGTTCCATTGAGGAGGCTACATGGGAGATCGAGTCTGATATTCATAGTAGTTACTCCTATCTTTTCACCGACTCAGGTATTTGCTTGCCTTTTAATTTGAGGACGAACTAGAGTCTTAGTGGTGGATATTGTAAAGGCCTATTTTTGTGAAAACTAGCTTTTTATGTGTTTTGACCATTTTTCCCTTCCCTGTAGTTGCTACATATTGGTTTTGGGGTGTGGGGATGGTTGGCACAGTACCCGATGCAATGGGGAGTAATTTGAACGAATTTGAGTTTGTTTTGAGGCTTTATAAATCAATAGTTGACTTTAGTCAATATTTCATGTTTCGAGTCTCGAATGACGATTTGGACTGTGCCAACATATTCAGAATGTCAAATTTAGGTTAGTAGAGAGGTTGGTTTGGTTTTGGGACCTTTATATTACATTTCGATCCTTCATTTGAAAAATAGTGAAAAAGGAGTCCCAGGGGTTAGTTTATTGAAAATAATCTTTTTTCTAAAATTTGACATCTCCATTGAGTCTGGAACATCGAAATTACCCTAGTATCATATATGGTTTACTTCTGTCGGGTCCCGAACGAATCTTGATGGTCCGTTCGAAGAATTCAAAAGTATACAAAATCAACGGGTTTGCTAATATCTGGTGCATGCCAGATCCTTATTCGTGAACACAAAAAAGGAATTGTTCCTTCATCGTGAACGTGATGGTGGGATCGTGATCGTAAAGGCTAATCGGGTTGGGTCGGCTCAAAGTCCCTTCTTCGCGAACGCGACAAGGCAATCGTGAACGTGAATGTCCGAGTCATGAACCTTTGTGATTGCGATAGCCAATTTTACTGGCTGGTTAGCATTGACTCTTGCGAATGCGAAAGATTGACCGCGTTTGTGAGGCACTATTCACTAAACAGTATAAAACCCCCCATTTTCTTAATTTTACTCCATTTTTGGATCTCCAACCTTTGGAAAAGGTGATTTTTGAGGTTTTCTTTATTGATTCTTGTGTGGGTAACCTCTAAACTCATAACCCATTATTTCCCATTGATTATATCTCTGAAAACACCTTTTAATCATGATTTGAAATGGATTTTTAGGGTTTTTACCTGTAATACTTGAAAATGGTTTTTCTTCGATTTGGAGCTCGTTTTTAACTCATTTTCTCATGGGTTTTCAACTATAGACTCCTATAACCTTGGGGAAAGTGTTTCTAAAGAAAAATCCTGATTTTACCCCTCTCATTTTTGAACTCATTTTTCAAGTCCATTTTGGATCCGATTTAAATATGGGCAATATCATCCTGATTTGCTACAGATCTATTTTCGTGTTATTTGATCCTGAATCTACATTCTCCTATGTGTCTGCATATTTTGCTTTTGGTTTTGATGTTGTATGTGAGCAGGGACGGAGCCAGCTTATAGTCAGGGGGTTCATCCGAACCCCCTTTGACGAAAAATTATGCTATTTATATAAGGCTAAAATTATCTTTTATGTATATACAGTAGACGTTGAACCCCCTTTGGGTAGTTCTTTTGTTCACTTTTTTTTATTTTGAACCCCCTTAGTGAAAATTCTGGCTCTGCCACTGCATGTGAGCCCCTTGCTATGCCTCTTCATGTATCTACCCTCGTAGGAGATTCTTTAGTGGTGGATCTGGTGTAACGATCTTGTGTGGTTACCTTTGTAGGATGTGAGACTTGGGTAAACTTGATCCTCCTAGATATGATTGACTTTGATGTTATCTTGGGTATGGATTAGTTAGCTCCCTATCAGTGCCAAGACCGTGACCTTAGCTATGTCGGGTGTGCCAAGGTTAGCTTGGAAGGGTACGCTTAATTCAGGTTCAGAGGGAGTTATATCTTTTCTACGTGCTCGTCGCATGGTAGAAAGGGGTTGTTTATCTTATTTGGCTCATGTTCGTGATACTAGTGTTGCCTCACCGTCTCCTATAGATTTTATTCTGGTTGTTCGCCAGTTCATGGAAGTGTTTCCTATAGATTTGCCTAGTATGCCTCTGAATCGTGATATTGATTTCGCTATTGATGTAGAGTTGGGCACTAAGCCCATTTCTATTTCTCCTTATAGGATGACACCGATTGAGTTGAAGGAACTGAGGAAGCAATATCAAGATTTGTTGAGTGAGGGTTTCATTAGGCCTAGTATATCTCCTTGGGGCGCGCCTATCTTGTTTGTGAAGAAGAAGGATAGTTCTATGCGCATGTGTATTGATTATCGACAATTGAACAAGGTGACGATTAAGAACAAGTATTCTCTTCCTCGCATTGATGATTTGTTTGACCAGCTTCAAGGTGCTTCTATGTTTTCTAAGATTTATTTGAGGTCCAGGTATCACCGATTGAGGATTAGAGTTTTAGATGTTTCGAAGACAGCTTTTCAGACTCGATACGGTCATTATGAGTTCTTGGTCATGTCATTTGGATTAACTAATGCCCCTGCAATGTTCATGGAGTTGATGAATTGGGTGTTTCGATCGTATCTCGACTCCTTTGTGATTGTATTTATAGATGACATCTTGGTTTATTCCAAGAATAAGGTCGATCATGTGAGACACATGAGGACTGTACTTCAGAGATTGCGTGATGAGAAGTTGTATGCTAAGTTCTCCAAGTGTGAGTTTTGGTTGGATTCTTGATGTCGCCCAAAATATGCCTCCTAAGAAGTATAAAGTGATCGTTGTATCAAATATAGAACTTAACTAGGTTGGGGTAGATCCCACAGGGAAGAAGGACAAAATTATGTAGAGTTCTTGTCCAAGTAGTTGGTAAATAAGTAAAGAGGGGGAAATATTTGTAAGCAAGTAGTAACAGTAACAAGTGCTGATTCTTTGGATTTGTTTTCAATATGAGAAATATACTAGGATTGTGACCCCAATGATTCCTTAACTCTACCGGGTAATTGTTCTGGCAAAACTGTCCCACTGTGTTGCATGAAAAATCTAACAAGATATGTTCATCTAAACGTCTCTCGACCTTGGGTAGATGAATTTCACTCTTCTTCTCTCGGTCTCCGAGTGTCGCACTACTAACCCTTGTTCTTGATCTCAGATTAACCCTATTACGGCTCAAGTTATTAGATAAAGGTTGATAGCTTCAAATCTCTGTTGTTATTCCTTTTTCCCAATCTCTACCTCTCTCTCTCTCGAGCAAGTTTAGAATACAAGCGGGTTTCTAACGTTTGTAACCGTTAGAAGATCAATCACAACGAAGGAAATAACAATGCATGCATTCACAACAGTTCCGAATTGCTTTGCACTTAACCCATTTCATTAATTCCTCATGGTTCACACAACCCTAGTTAATGGGTTTAGCTACTCATGATTGCAAGAACACAAGAAGAATTTGAAGATGAAAACATAATTGTAACTCGCAATAGAGAAGAAAACTAAGAAATATCAATATCAATAAAACCTTAGAATCGATGTTCCAAGATTACAAAATAAATAATGTGTTTGTGAACTCAAAACTAACTCAAAATAATGTACTCAACTACTCTAAATAATGTACTGGCCCTCTCCTAAACATAAGACAATAAAGGGGTATTTATAGATACAAGATAAATCCTATCCTAATCAAAACAGGACAACAGAGTCGGCAACTTTCCACGGTACCATGACTTGGTGTCATGGAACCAAGTTACGCCACGTAGATCAGTTCCGTGGAAATCAAGAAACAGTGCACATCCTCAAAAGTCGACTCATGACACCCACTCATGTCACGTGGGTTGACTCACATCACGTGAGTAGATGTCGTGAAAATCAGGAACTTGTTCAAGCTGCAGAAGGTGACTCACGACAGCTACCCACGTCACGTGGGTGGACTCCCGGTACGTGAGTTCCTGTCGTGGGTCACTCCTTGTCTTCGACTTGGTTCTTTTCTTCTTTATATGCTCAGTTCTAGTACATGCTTCTTCACTCCATTTAGCCTCCAAAACCTATTTCTCTGCAAATTAAGATAGAAAACACATCATACCAACAAAAAATACCCAATTTATTGCATATTTCCTTGTTTTAAGCATTTAAAGTGTCATGTAATCATGACACATCAATTCTATCTCTTTCTTGGGTCATGTGGTGACTCGTCCAAGATTGCGGCTATTCGTAATTGGGCTAGTCCCACTAGTCTTACCGAGATTTGGATTTTTATTGGTTTGGTGAGTTATTATCGATTTTGTTGAGGATTTCTCTTCTATTACAGCTCCTTTGACCAAGTTGACTCAAAAAAGATTGCCTTTTAGTGGTCGAAAGCGTGTGAGAAGAACTTTTAAAACCTCAACGAGTTGTTAACTTCGGCTCCTATCTTGACTTTGCCCTAGGAGGGCATGGGTTTTAACGTATTTTGTAATGATTTCGGTGTTGGTTTGGGTACAGTGTTGATGCAGGAGGGTAAGGTGATTCCTTAGGCTTCTCATCAGTTGAAACCTCATGAGAAGAATTATCCTACCCATGACGTTGAGTTGGCCGCAGTTGTGTTTGTGTTGAAGTTGTGGAGGCACTACTTGTGTGAAGTTAGTTGTGAGATTTTCTCGGATCATCGTAGTCTTTGGTACTTCTTCACCTAGCGAGAGCTTAATATGAGACATCGGCGTTAGCTTGAGTTTCTTAAGGATTATGACATCACTATCCTGTATCATTCGGGGTAAGGTTAATGTGGTTGCGAGTGCCTTGAGTGAAAAATCAACTAGTATGGCGAGTTTAGTTTATCTCTTGACTCAGGATCGACCTTTAGCCTTAGAGGTTCAGTCTTTAGCTAACTAGATGGTTAGGCTTGATATTTTGGGACCTGGACGTGTTTTAGCATTTGTTGATGCTAGATCTTCTTTGATGGAGCAGATTCGAGCTCACCAGTTTGATGATGATAGTTTGAGGGATATTCAGGATAAGGTGTTGAGTGGTGAGGTCAAAGAGGCTTCACTTGACCTTGATGGTGTTTTGAGAATTGGTGGCTGAGTTTTTGTGCCTAGAGTTGGTGGATGGGTGAGATTGATTTTGGAGGAGGCACATTTCTCTAGATATTCCATTCATCCTGGGGTGACTAAGATGTATCATGATTTGAGGCAGCTTTACTGGTGGTGTGGTATAAAGAATGATATAGCAGATTTTGTAACTCGTTGCTTGTGTTGTCAGTAGGTGAAGGCCGAGCATTATAGGCCGGGTAGTTTGCTTCAGAGATTACCCATTTCGGAGTGGAAGTAAGAGTGGATAACTATGGATTTTGTGAATGGGTTGCCTCGTGCTTCTCGTGGTTCTGACATTATTTGGGTCATCATGGATCGATTGAGCAAATCAGTCCATTTCATCCCTATTCAGATCTTATCTAGTGTCGAGAAGTTGGCATGTATCTATGTTCGAGAGGTAGTTCGTCTTCATGAAGTGCCTGTGTCTATTATTTAGACAGAGGTTCAGTGTTTACTTTTAGATTTTGGAGGACGTTTTAGGAGGAGTTGGGTACTCAGGTCGACCTTAGCACAACTTTACCCCCAGACCAACGGTCAGTCAGAGTGGACTATTCAGGGTTTGAAGGATATGCTCTGCGTCTATGTTATGGACTTTGGAGGTCAGTGGGAACATCATTTAGACTTGGCTGAGTTTGCTTATAATAATAGCTACCATTCGCATATTGAGATGGCACCTTACGAGAAATTGTATGGTAGGCATTGTCGATCTTCGATTGGTTGGTTTGAGACTTTTGAGGCTAGCGCCTGTGGTACCGTCTTGGTTCGCTAGTCTTTGGATAGAGTTCGGGTGATTCAGGATAGGCTTCGAGCAGCCCAGAGTATGCAAAAGAGCTATGCCGACCGCAAACTTTGTGCCTTGAAGTTTGGTGTTGGAAATCGGGGTTTTCTTTTTGTATCGCCCATTAAGGGCGTGATGAGATTCGGGAAGAGGGGAAAGCTTATCCCGAGGTACATCGAACCTTTTGATATTCTTCAGACAGTTTGGGAAGTTGTTTATGAGTTGGCTTTACCTCCATATTTCTCAGCCGTTCATCCAGTTTTTTATGTATCTATGCTCAGACGATATATTCTAGATAAGTGACATGTGCTTTATTGGGATTTGGTCCAGTTGGATGAGATGTTGACCTTTGTTGACGAGCCAGTCTCCATTTTAGCTAGGGATGTTAGGCGACTGCATTTTAGAGATATTCCTGTAGTTAAGGTTTAGTAGAGACACCATTCCATTGAGGAGGCTACTTGTGAGATCGAGTTAGCTATGCGTAGTAGTTACCCCCAGCTTTTCACCGACTCAGGTATTTCCTTACCTTTTAGTTTGAAGACAAACTAGAGTCTCAGTGGTGGATATTGTAAAGACCTGTTTTTATAAAAACTAGATTTTTATGTGTTTTGATCATTTTGCCTTTCTCCGTACTTGATACATGTTGGTTTTGGGGTGTGAGGATAGTTGGCATAGTACCCGATGCGATCAGGAGTGATTTGAGCGAATTTGAGTTTGTTTTGAGGCTTTATGAGCCAACAGTTAACTTTGGTCAACATTTCATGTTTCAAGTTTTGGATGATGATATGGACTGCGCCAGCATATCTGGAATGTCAAATTTGGGTTAGTAGTGATGTTGGTTCAGGTTCAGGTTCAGGACCTTTATATTGCATTTCGATCCTTCATTTGGAAAGTAGTGAAAAAGGGGTTCCAGAGGTTAATTTCTTGAAAACAATCTTTTTCGAAATTCGATGCCGCCATTGAGTTCGAAATATCAAAATTTGCCTAGTAGCATATATGGTTTACTTCTGTCGGATCCCGAACGAATCCCGAGGGTCCGTTTAGAGAATTCAAAAGCATGCAAAATTAGTTGGTTTGCTGATATCTGGTGCATGCCAGATCCTTCTTCACGAACATAGGCCTCTGACAGCGAACACAGAGAAATAATTATTCCTTCATCGCGAACGCGATAGTGGGACCGCAATCGCGAAGGGTAATCGGGTTGGGTAGGGTCGAAGTCCTTGCTACGTGAATGTGACAGGGCTGTCGCGAATGCGAAGGCCAATTTTATTGGCCAGCTAGCATTGCCACTCGCGAACACGAAGGTTTGACAGCATTCGCGAGGCACTATTCACTGAACAGTATAAAAGCCTCATTTTCGCGATTTTACTCTATTTTGGGCCTCCAAGCTTCAGGAAAGGCGATTTTCGAGGGTTTCTTCATCAATTCTTATGTGGGTAACTTCTAAACTCATAACCCCACTATTTTCCATTGATTATATCTCTGAAAATACCTTTTAATCTTGATTTTGAAATGATTTTTTTGGTTTTTACCAATAAAGTTTGGAAATGATTTTTCTTCTATTTGGACCTCGTTTTTAACTCATTTTCACATGAGTTTTCAAATATAGACTCCTATAACCTTGGGGAATGTGTTTCTAAAGAAAAATTCTGGTTTTACCCCTCTTACTTTCAAACTCATTTTTCAAGTTCGTTTTGGACCCGATTTAAATATGGGAAATATGGGTATTGTTAGCTTTCTTTTAGTGCGTATATGCTATATTTGTATATTATGTTTTAGTTGATTCTGAGGCCGTTCGAAAGGGGAAAACATCGTTTTGAAGGACTTTAGGCTCGAATTTTGTTGTTTTGATGTAGGTTATGGCTTAGCTTCTTTCAGATTGAGCTGGATAGTTAATAAATAAGTAAAGCATGCTATTGGTTGGGGAGGATAACTGTGGAGTTTATATTTTGAGATTATTATTACCGTTGTGTGTCCGAGTGGGGGCTTATAATCTGTTGTTGTTGACTTGTGGTATTTGATATTGTGTGTTGCCCGAGTGGGGGTCTTATTTGACATCATTGGCCTTATATGTGCATTTGAATGTCTTTATCCTAGATATGATGCCCGTGCGGGGGCTTAAATTGTTATTATAGGCCTTATTGAGCATTGATTGCCCTTATTATGATAGAAAAACTCGAGTTAAGGGTTGATATGATATTAATGATGTCTTACATACATATTTATTTTAATGGTGCCTAATTAGAGTTGATAATCATGAATTGTGGACATATTGAGTTGATTCTGGGTTCACTTATATACGTATTGAATTGATTGTACATCTTCATACTGATTTGATTGTGAGCATTACATCCTCATTCCATATATATATATATTCATGAGATGTTGGTACCGTTGAGGAACATAGTTTTTGAAAGAAAATGAGACATTTTTATAAAATCCCTCTCCATGAACACGAGCAGGAGAGGTGGGTTAAGATTGAGATATGAGTTATAGTATATGGGTTGCGAAACCCCCATGGGTCCTATTGCAGAGCTGCGAGCTTGGTAGGTGTATAACAGAAATTCATGCGATGACTTTCACCATTCCATCTCATTATCATCATTGCATATGCATCTTCCGTGATTTCTTTTGTGTTTCTTTGACTTGTGTTTAGTTTCCATGTGCTTTTCGTGTATATTTACGTTGTTTCGTTTCCATAATATATTAGAATTGTTAGTGGAGACGTTGTGAGCTACCGTTTGGGAACTTTTTTGTTTACAGGTGACGTGCTCATAGTCTTATTTACTTATATTATTGTCTACTTTGCTCAGTCGGCCTATGATTCCTACTGAGTAAATGTGGACCGTACTCACCCCTGCTATGTCCTTTCGGTGCAGATCCAGGTCCGAGTACGACACGCGGAGGTTGAGATAGTGTCGTTGATTGATCAGATTCGAGGTACTGGATCGTTCTAGAGTCCAGGACGGATTCCAAATCTCATTTTATCTTTACTTATGTCTTTATTTGGATCAGAGACAGATTTTTGAATTTCAGTTTCAGATATTGTACTTAGATGCTCTTACATTATGACACCAGATTTTGAGTTGTTTATGTCATTTCTTTCAGTCTTCCACTTATTTATATTCTGTATTTGGCCTGAGTTCGTTCTAGAAGTCTCGTCTAGTTATTATTGTTGTAATGTAGGAATTTCTTTCCTTTTTGGGTGATTGACTTACCTGTCAAGGCTGGGTCGCAACAAGTGCCAACATGACCAAATTTTGGGGTAGTGACAAGGATTTTTTTCCCACAGAATTTTTCTTAGCAAGATTTTAATGAGGCACATCATCTATGGACATCCAAGGGGGAGTGTTATAAAATATATTGTATATGGATGTCCACTATTCTAGATATAATTCATCCACAACTCCTCAACCATTATGATATTAACTCCCACTCCTCTATAACCATTCCTTTTGATCTTCCCTTATAACTCTCAAGGATTAATGTCATGTTTATGATCCTATAAATAGAGGACTTGTGTATTGTGTTAGGGATACTTGAAATATTTGTATGCACTTTGATACTTGAAGGAAATAATGGGAATACTCTCCTCTCTTGTCTCTCTATATTTCTTGTTTACTATATTACTTTATATTGTTATTCATTTAGCTTAGTTTTAAAACAGAATACTCATTAAATGATTCTAAATGAAAAAAATAAACATAAAATAAATAAAAAATAGATAATACGAAAAATTGTAGGGAATCACAAGAAGTAAATGTTGAGAAATGAGAAGGAAATGAAATATAAATAATATAAAATAAAAAATATATTTTTTGAAAATATTAGAATAATAAAAAATAAAAATAATTTAAAATGATAGAAATAAAAAAATAAATTAAAACAAAAAAATAAAAATAGAAATAAAAGGAAGAAATGAAATAGTAACCAACTTGTAATTACACCATGTAATTACCAACAATTCACAGTTCGCCCCTGTGAATTGGAGAGTGTAATTATCCCTTGCCAAATACACCCAATTATATGCTGACCATGTTATTACTTGGCCAACCAAACATGCCAGACAATGTAATTACACCTAATTATACCAAATCTAATTCCCAGGGTGGCTTTCCAAATAGGGCCTAAGGTAGTAATTACCAGCCTAGTAATTACACAGCCTAGTAATTACAATGACCTGTTTGTTTGCCACAATGTAATTACAGTGTAATTACAAGTGTACTGTTTGGTTGCACAAATGTAATCATATGGTTATATTAAAATTTTAAAATAAAAGTTAATTATCTAAAATTAAAAATTTATATTAGACAAATAATTAAGGGCCTTTATAATGATATTAAATTAAATAATTAAGATATATATTGTCTTTTGAAAATATATTAATTAATAAACATATGTTCTTAATTAATATTATAAAAAATAATTAATTTATATTTTTTAAATTAGTATATTTTAATTAAATTAATTATAAGTACTAAAAGTATAAGATTTCTAGGAACATCATGAAATGCACGTTTGATAAAGCACTAATATTTAAATATAATATCATAAAATTATTAAAATATTTGATAAAAAGATAATTTATCAATTATAACTAAAAAAATAAATGACTTGCAATGTGAAATATCAAGTCAATACTACAAAAACAAACGAGACTTAAAATATAACGTAAGTTCTCAATTCAAAAAAAAAAAGTTGACATAATACTCTTATATCAAATTTCAATATAACGTACATAAATATGATGTAAAAGTAAAGAAAAACGTAAGTCTATAACCTTATTCAACAATGAATTCTACTTAAAAATTAGAATACTGATAAAATTATGCTAAATGAAATAAATAAACATAAAATAAATAAATAAATAATACGAGCAATTGCATGAAATCACATGAAGTAAAGGTTGGGAATGAGATGTAAGGAAATGAAATATACATAATATAAAATTAAAAATATATTTTAAAAAAATATTTAGAATAATAAAAATAAAAAATAATTTAAAATAATAGAAATAAAAAATAAATTAGAACAAAAAAATATAAATAGAAATAAAAGGAAGAAATGAAATAGTAACCAACTTGTAATTACACCATGTAATTACCAACAATTCACAGTTCGCCCCTGTGAATTGGAGAGTGTAATTATCCCTTGCCAATTACACCCAATTACTTGCTGATCAAGTAATTACCTGGCCAATCAAACATGCTAGACAGTGTAATTACAACCAATACACCAAATTCAATTCCCTGGGTGGCTTTCCAAACATGCCTTGAAGAGTATATCTTTTTCAAGATATTTATTAAGAATAAGTTAGTAAAAACATTTTTTATTTTATAAAAATAAGTAATAATTACTTAAGAGTGTGCCCAAACTAAAAACGTCACTTATTTAAAAAAAAAAAAATATATTATTTAGTGACGTGAATCAAATTCCAACAACCATTTACTCCGTAATTTAGACAAAACTGAAATTGCAATTTTGACACCTTGCGGCCGGCAATGTTACGTTGGCTCATGGCTGCGGGGGTCCCATTTATTTGTTAGTTTCTTGTTTGGCTTATTCTAGATTTAGCTGTAATTAATATAACCAGTTGCATGTTTTCTTTTTCAAATTTAATTCCTAAAATTTAAAAAATGTGTGGCAAGTTGTATGGAACATCTTTTTCATTTCCAACTTATCGAAATAAAAAAGTTTGAAAATAGAACAGCAAAATATCGTGGAATAGCTTTCATATATATAAACTGGTTGTATCTACTTTAGCTCCTCTTTATTGGATTCTTAACGATGAGTTCATGAAAAAAACTAAAAAAGGATTGATCATTTTCATAGATATTGTATTGTCTATTGAAGTCTCTCTATTTATTGATCTACTTATACGGTATTAATTAACGATAATATTATATGATGAAAAATATTCTACTATTTTTAATGGAATTTTTTTAGGTTTTTAGCACGCATGCATCAGAATGAAGACGCGCTTGGTGTGTTCCTCTTTAATGGCTCAATTTAAATAAACTTGAATTAATCGTGCCACTAAGTTTGAATATCAAATATTTATGCAAAAAATAAATAAAAGATACTTATGTATCGAGCCAACGAATTTCAAATTAAATACTATATAATTATAATTTCAAAAAATCACTAACTTACTAGATAAGTATGTATTCGACCAACGTAAAGAATGGTGCACCCTTCATTTTTACTAGATAAGTGATCTTTTTGTGGTATAACATGCATGATCGAGCGAAGTGCGACGGGGATGAATGTCTAAGCGGTTGAAAAAGTTGGTCTTAAACCGAAGTACTTTTAGAAATATCAAGGCCGGGTTCGAATCTCTCCATCCGCGAGGTCATATGTAAGTTCTTTCTTGTCTTATCTATTGATAAGAACGAACCGGATCGACTAGACTGAAATGATAAATGAATTGGTGATTTGTGTTATATTTAGTTAGGACACTCTATTCCTTTCGTTATCTTGTGCTCTCCGGTATGTCACATATATAGTGTTAAACTAAAAGGGTATTTGATGCATAAATTAACCATTTTTTTAATCAATATATTATTAAATGATAAATAATAGAGTTCCACGTATATTTTCATCATATTCTCTTTAATTTACACATAAAAAAGTGATTTTTGTATGTCAAATGTGTTCTAACAAGTCAAATCCCAAGAATAATACGGTTAAATATTTTTCAAATATATTTCGATCTTTCTGAAACAAATTAAAATAAAAATATATGCCTTACAAATATATATACAAGGAGTATTTCTTTTTCCGGCCTCCATTTATAAATGCGGGAAAATGAGTTTGTTGAAATTTAATATCTTCATGTTGAGAATTGTTTTCATGCTTTACCTAAATAATGGTTTCTAGATATCATCAAGGCTTACGGTCTATTTTGTAGGAATAAAAGAGGAGAAAATTTGATAAATAGTGTTATTTGTGCCTAGATTTATGAAAAATAGCGAGAGTTTGTTTAATTACGAAACGTAACAATATATATATTTGATTTTTAAAAGCAGTGGAATACATTATATTCCCACAACATATATAATGCTTTTGTCTACCTGTATCCGCATGAATATTAAGTGTTTCCACACATATTTACTATAAAAATCTCAAACTATCGCTATATTATGTAATTTTTTTAAGTTGCCACTATTTCGTTTAAATATAGAAACCTTAGATTGCTGTGTCACATAATATTTCATAATGCTCCCAACCTTTTTTCATTTGACGGTCCATAATATTTTGAGTTAATTCCTCATATTGTTATTGAACTATTGAACATATCCCACTAAAGTTATTTTTATTTTTTTTATGCCAAAAATGTCATTGAACTATTACTTTGTGTCATGTATTGTCATCCTAATATTTTAAGCTACTAAATTCACTTAATTAAGTTCAATTTTAATGACTAATTTATTAAATTATACCACCAAATACATAATAAAAAATGGATCTAATATAAAAGTAATAAAATCCACTAAAATGAAATAGATTTTAAATACGAACAAATTATACATATTGAGATGTTTAAAAAAAAACATGAGATTTTATAGGATTATTTAAAAAAAAAAAAAAAATTAAGTAGGCACTCTCTCCGTTTCATAGTATTTATAGACTTTTCTCTTTACATGTCTCACTTATAGAGTAAGAATTTGAAGTTTATGAATTCTGACTTTTAATCTTTTTTTAAAAAAATTAATGATTTTTATATTATTAATATTTATACATTCAATAAATTTTTAGGAAAAATATAAAATTTGGACCAAATTAAGTTATTGAGCTCAAGGATTCGTCAAAACTACATTCAGTGAAAAATGACATTCCATATAGAAAAAAAAAATTATTTTTATTTATGTATAGTAAATGTTGAATGTCTTAATTTTTTAGTGCATTTATTTTTATTTTTTATATTTTAAATCTTCTTAGTTAATTTTGCTTTTGTCCACTTATTTAGGAATAGAGGGAGTATTAACTAATCTTTTTGTCTCATATATTTCAAGTTATTTGTCAATTTATAAGATTAAGATAAGATTAATTAATTTTCTTATTTGTCCTTATAATTAATTCTTTTTGAAAGTATAAATATTATGAAGTTCCAAAAAAATTCTTACATTGTTAGTTTTAGTATTGATTAAGACACAAATAGTGTGTATTAAAAAATTATAATCTAAATTAATAAATTATCCTTCTTATTTATAATTTTTTATGGACGCGTAAAGAGAACTGGATAAATAATATGAAACGAAGATAGTGCCCGCTTAAAAATTTAAAAAAAATGGTCCTATAAAATCTCATTTTTTATTTTTTTTTTAATATCTCAGCATGTATAATTTGTCTTTATGTAAAATCTATTTTATTTTGATGAATTTCACTGCTTTTATACTAGAATTTGTTATGTATTGGGTGATATAATTTAATGAATTTTTCATTAAAATTGAACTTAATTAAGTGAATTTAGTAGCTTAAAATGTTAGGATGACAATACAAGAGACAAAATAATAGTTCAATGACATTTTTGTCATAAAAAAAATAAAAATAACTTTAATGAAATATTATCAATAGTTCAATGACAATATGAGGAATTAACTCTAATATTTCCTATATCATACTCCCAACCTCTTTTCATTTGGTGGTCCATGATAGAAATTGTCAACTTTATTACACTGCATATTCTAATTTTTGCTCTTCTCAAATCCCGAAGCAACATCATTGAGATAAGCATCATCCTTAAAGAGGGAAAAATAAATTAAAGCAGTATAACCAATGATGTATAGCATCATTTTTTAATTAATTAGTTCTATTTTTATAGTGGATTATACTACTATCATTTAGTTGATTAGTAGTAGGACCAAATGTGATTGGTTGTGTATGAAAATGACATACCAACTTCTTAATTAATTTAGAGAAACATTCAACTAAATTTAGTATCCGTGGAGTAATGAACAACCCATTTCTTGAGCAACTAACCTAATCTAAATTAACTTGAAGGATTTTAAGGAAATAATGATCCCATTTTCACTGTTGCTTTAATTTAAAAATTATCTCAAAATAAGTATCATTTTAGGAATTCATGACCAAAGTTGGCAATTATTTTTCAATTATAACCTTGCCATTAAAGAAGAAGTTTTTTTTTTAATAGTATTGCTGAACTTTAAAAAAACATCTAATAAATAGATATATACCTTGTATTTATTGTTTTTCTTTATGAACATGAAGAGAGCTAAAACAACGGTTAAAATGGGACCTAGGGAGTAGTTACTTTTGCATTTTTTTCTTTCCTCTTGTTGAAACTTATATCATAAGATGATCGTTTTAATTCTTGCTCAAGGTACATAAATCATCTCATGAGACTCGCAATAGTAGCTCACTTGTACAAAAGATGAAAAAAATTACTCTTGCCACTAAAATTAATAAATATTAGTACTTCTTTACAATAAGAGAAATTCCTGAGACACAATAGCACACAATATTTGGTGGATAATGGATTTGGTCATCTACTATTTCCTATTTAAATATCAAAGTTTTGCCTGCAGCAAGGTTCAAATCGTGACGTCCGTTTAATCTGCGGTACAAGTTGCACTCGTACCTCCAGACCAGTGGCGGAGCCACCTTGTATCCAGGGAGTTCATCCGAATCCCCTTCGACGGAAAATTATATAAATTATACATGGTTAAAATTATTTTTTACGTACATATAGTAGACGTTGAACCCCCTTCGATTAGTTCGTGTGTTTACTTCTTTCGATCTTGAACCCCCTAAGTGAAATTTCTGGCTCTGCCACTGCTCCAGACTAAAGCCATGGGCTATGTTGCACCAATGCCCAACCAAAGAGCGATTGTGGTAGCTAGTACTAATCAAGTGGTTCAAATTCAGCTTGGCTAAATAATTCGACAATCTGTTTCCTATGTTAGATCCTTCAAAAATTATGCATTTCTCAATCATTATATTTGGAGGATTCGGCATGATAGGTTAAATCTGATACATCATCTGTCTACTCAATATTCTAGAATTGATTCATCCCAGTTGAAACTTAGTATTGAATTTTCTGCAATGTATCAATGTACTTATAAGTAATTGTCTCATGAATCCTATATCTATCTATATGAAGAAGAAATCAAGTAAAGGGAATCAAGGAATGTATATTCTCATAGAATATATACATATGTTCTTGTACAGAAGGATTCAAACCATTAGCAGGAGGGGAAGTAGACGATTGAATTAGATTTTGACCATTATTTTCATATCCGTTATAGTGCGAAAAGCAAGCCCCGACGTACCTCTCTGCTGCCTGTGTTACCCATGTACCCATGAAACAATCCAAATGAAAGATCTTATCAGTACATACTGAACAACAAGACTAGGTAGTGTGGTGTCTGTTCTCCATCCCCTAATTGTCAATTTTCCATAACTACATTCTCCATTTATCACAATCATTCATCACATGATAATTTTATTTTGACCAAGGTCTTTATTTAAAATGCATCAAAATATTCACACATTTTTAGGCAAGGAATTAAGATTCACTTGAAAATTTGAAATGATACCTGCATTATTCCCCTTATTATGGCTGACTTTGAGTTCAATATATTTTGAGAACATCTGGGACTAGCTAGGCACGAGATTTATGAGATCTTTTTAACAGTGAGACGAGTACCTACTAGCTTCGGACTTGTAGCTGTCACTAGCTTCCACCATCACCAGTTTCAGACTCGTCGCCATCACTAGCTTCTCTTCTTGCAAACAGAGATTTGAGATTAGATTTATACTGTGTTTGGTTGACGGTATAAATTTATACTGGCTTAGTAAGTACAACTATTTGAAAGATATAGAGAGTACATTGATGCTTTAGTTTTGTAATGGGAAATATTTGGGGAAGTAAAAGAGAAGTTGTCTCAAGTGAAAAACATATATAACTATCTGAATATTACTAGTATTTACTAGTAAAAACGGAAAGATAGCACTAGAGAAGGGGTGTATTAATGCCTCCAACAAATATAGTAAGTTATGCAGCGGGACAAGACAAACCTTCGAATTAAAGATCCTCGGTATCGCTTTATTGAGATCATCTTTCACCTAAGCTTTTTTTATTGTTATTTCTACAAAAAAGCCACTCCAAACTCGGCGTACTAACAGATCCCAGGACAGACGTCTTGCTTTCAGGGCAACGACAAATCTTCACTTCTCTAAGAAATGGAAATTCTAAAAGATGCTTAGTAGAAAGAAGTGCCTCAGATTCGGTATCTTGCTAAGCTCCAGGTTCTCCAAAGTCCAACCGGGGAAATAAAGGCTCATTAGTCATCCTTTCTCGTTGTTCCTCTTCTGTGATCACTTCTTCCATGGACTATCTTATCTTTAGTATTCGGAGATGCAGAACCCCTCTGGCCACTGATGAGGACATCAAGTTTCTCAAATTGCCACAACCACTTACCTCCAATAATTCAAGTTTGCTGAAGTAGCTGGTTAGAAGTTGGCAAGAGCATACAACAGTTACGCTTTCAGCATAATGGAGTTTTAACTGTTCTAGGCTGGGACAAGAAGCCTGAAAATTATGAAGGCCTTACATTTTTGTAAGGAATGAAAAATCAATATATCTTCAATTACAAACAGAAAAATTAAAACCATACCTCATCCTGTAACATGAAGTGAATAACTAATTAAACAAGGGTACTGGAATTAGAACTAACGTGATTTTTCAAATTTAATTCACCCAAAAACTCCAACTACAAACTCGGAAAAGAAAAGTTCCATGATATGTCACATGGAGACGCACACCTTTTTTTTTTTTTTTTAAATCAAAAAAGAGGATTTGCATCCGTGGAAGAGTTGCTTTTGTTGGATGTAGGCCAGTAATTCTCGAACTGAGGTAAGTCGATGAAGTGCATGATTCGTAACTGAGGGAATTCAATGACCTCAACAATGTCATAGCAAAAGTGAGTGAGGCATTTCAGAAATTCAAGGTGCATCTCATATAAATTGGCGAACTTGATTACTTGGACCAACTTCCCTTTCTGTTCGATATGTGTCCTCCGAGAGATTTCCTCTTCATCATTATCAGGGAAAGCTACTGTCAGGTCTTCAATTTTTGATGAGCTCCCAGCCAAGGACAGACAAAAGAGATTCTGTAGCCTATCACACTCTCTTACGTCCCGTCTTTCGAGTTTAGGGGACGGAATACTATTCTGACTTCAGATCCTCAATAAATGTGTCAACGAGAACAGATCACGGATAACAAGCCGTCCAGGTTTCATGAAGAATTGTGATAGAGGTGGATAACGGTATATCTCTTTGACATCCTGAAGAGAAAGGCGTTCCAGTGATTCCAACACAGGGAAAACAGCATTTCTTGAGGTTGCAGCAGAATTGATATTTGTATCGAGAAGATCCTCAACACAATTACAATAATCTTAGTGCAGTCAACTCGATAAGGATTCCAGCTCCCTCAAGGTGGAGGAACTACAATGTTCTAAGGTTCCCATAAATAGTTCCTCTAATCGAACTAGTCTTGATAAGACTCCTGGTGAAATCTTTTTAAGTGCTACTTCCTTATTCCAAAACTCTTAACATAATTAGATTCGTCAATTTTCCTATCTCCGCGAGCAGCACCTTCAAATGAGAATTTCTACAGTGACAAGTTTGCCAATATAGTGTCATCAAACCTTAAATTAATCAGAAATAGCATCCTCAGATTTGACAACAACCTAACTGGGTGCTGGGAAAAGCAGAATGGGATACCATATCTGGCTCCCCTTAAGACTTAAGACATTGAGTTTACACATTCCAACAAAAAAATCATCCTGCAATTTCAATGGCTTTTCAAAGTGTGTTAACATTAGAACTCAAGTCTTGGGTAAAATATTGCTTTAGGAAGCTCATCAAATCTTTTTGCTACAATCGAAATGTGTGTGTATTGTTTGTAAGAAGTTCTTCTGAAAAATCTTTTAGAGTTCACATCATGACTAACCATAAGTCATGCTTGCTCGCAGACGCAATTGATATAGCCACCCCACGAACCACATCATGCATTTTCTCAAAACCTTTGATGGATCCTTCGGATAACAAGAAACGATCTTTCAATTTTTCTAACAGATGACACCCTTTTTCTTGCTGCTTCTAAATTTTCAATTTCTGAAAAAATGCTAAGCCCCATTCCATATCAAAGTAATTCTTCAGGACAAATATTACTATCTTCCTTGAAGAAGGAACAAAGCAAAAAGAGGTACCTGACATCATCACTTTCCAAGTAATCATAGCTTAGCTTCAGAGATTGATAAACTTTTATGTGTGTTGGGTTTTGGTGAAATATGAATGAAAAATGGTGGAACCAAGTGGGAACAAAGGGAGGTGATTAGTCACTTTATAGAAGGAAAAATAATTTCTCCCTCATTGGTGGGAGAAAGAAACCTTTTGTCCTTTATATTAAGAAGTACTCAACCTTTTGTCCTTTATATTAAGAAGTACTCCTATGTATGGATAGTGAGCTAAGAAGAAACCAATCCTCGCGCCGTCGTCATCGCTCGACTTCGGCTTCGGTTTCGGATTTGTATTTGTATTTGGCAAATGATCGAGAGATTATCTTTTTGGACAAATTTTTTTTTAAATTTAAGTGTTTAAGTGATATTATTTTAATCCAGAAAATTCATTCGAGATTTTCCTCCAAATGCAATGTTCCAACGAACTGTTTTGCAACGTTGTGACTGTTCAAGAAGCAGTACATCGTTCCAGAAACAATGCAACAGTCCAGAAACGATGCATTATTTCCAGAACCAATGCGATGTTTCAGAAACAGTGATTCGAAACAATGCAACTTTTCGAAGCAGTACATCCTTTTGAAACAGTGCGTATTTTGCTATAAATACCTGTGTTTTCCTTCATCAGGTATTCAATAATTTTGAGAAGTGTATCGAAGTTCTAGCCAACTAAAAACTCTCTTCTTCTGCAAATAAAACAGTCAGTGTGTGATTATACTCCGTTGTTGAGTTCGACGAAGTTCTACAATTTTTCATTGCCGATATTGTAGAATAGAGTTCTATTTTATCTTGGGAAGAATTAATCCATACCTCGGGCAATAGTGAGGGGATTAGATTCTTTAAGGACACACAGTCTTACTGTGGACTTAAAACAAAATTTGTGTGCTATTAGTTTGACAAGATTCTTCAGAAAAAAAAAAAAACTCCAGAAAATAACAATGTGCACTCCTGGAATATTTTTGATGCAGATCTTTGTAATTGTTTAAAGGCATCCTCCCATGAAGGCTTGCTTTTACACTTTTGCGCACTTGCAATAGTAATAATTGCAAGCAGCGATCCTTTGCATTCTTTCGCAACATCATCTGTTGTGTAAGAAAGATTGTAAACCGAATTACTGGCTTTCTGCCTAGAAAGAATCCATGTCTCATTTTCAGATGAGGTTCGAACTTTCATGATCTTTTAAGCATCCATTATTTCACAAACATTTTGAAGATGCGTTGTCAATGTCACTTTGCACTGATGGCTGTGGTTGCTTCCACTGGGAATTCCTAGTTTCTTTAGATAAAGAGCCTCCCAAACATCATCCAAGATTACAAGAACGACATGGTCCTGACCCATTAACCTTGAACGCTGTTGATCACCACGACTCCACAAATTGTCTCCTCCTAATCTCAAACCTATTCCTCCTGCAATCTCACACTGAATTCTTTTCAAGTCTGGTTTCTGAGTGACAGTTGCCATGACAACCTCATCGAACAACCTTTCTTGTTTCACTTTCTGTCTGATTTTCACAACTGGCGTTCTCTTTCCAACATTACCCATACCATATATCCCAATTATAATAACACACTCATCTCTCAAAGCTTCCATGACCTCTTCCTTTTTCAAATTTTGGATTCAAACTCCTCGTCACTATTACTAGGTATAGCTTCAATTTTCGACTGCAGGTGGTGCAGCATAGGAGAAATCAACATAATCTTCGCCTTCAGTTTGAAAACCGATCACATCCAGTAAAATTTTCTTAGCTCTCCTGCTCAGCAAGAATCGTGACTTCAAATTAGGACACCAACCATAGAAGCAACCCCTTTCAACCTCAATTCTACCTCGCAATACATCTGCCACATCTGCAGTAGTCATATTAACATTAGTCAACCAAGCCTCAACATTGGATGAAATGACTTGTAAGTTTCTCCTGGCAGCCTCCACTCCTAGCGGCACTCCAGTTCAAGTTTGTGAAGTCTACAGCAAGCAACATAAGACTCAAAAATTTGTGATTGTAAAATTTGATAAATTTGTTACTTTTTGTGATATGTAATATGTATGAAAACTTTTTTGTAAATATTTGATGGTGAGTAGTCATTGGTATCTCCGAAAAAGAAAGAACAAAAATTGGGTCAAGTTGGGCAGGTTAAGCAATGACTCATTTAATAATTCAGCCCATTTTGACCCCCTAAGCTTGCCCAAACCGTCCATTTGCACCCCTAAAGGATACTAATTTAGTGGTTCTATTTCGTATGGAATCTTAATTTTCATGCGTATCAAGATACCCTTTTAGTAGCTGGTTTAACTAAAGACATTTCACCAAGTAACAAATAATCAAATCACATCAACACTAATTAGTTTTCAAGGTGTAACTGGAAACATTCTTAACAACTTCAAGGCTCAGAACTTCCTTCAGGGTACAGTTTGCAGCACAAAATGTTTCCATAATGCCAAAAAAAAAAAAATGTGGGCCGAGTGGATGGGGTAACACAATCAGTATTCAGATAAGCAATAAAAACGGACTGGCCAGATGCCCACGCTTCAAAAAAGTTATGATGTTTCTTGCTACCTGAAGTTATATGGCTTGTACAAGAAAGCAAGGTTTTGGAGGATCCGACACAAACACGTCCCTATTTTAAAAGAGTGAGAGTAATGTAGTAAGTGTGAAAATCCACTAAAAAATCCAACAAACATAACATTCTGAACCCAATTTCAAAAGTACAATGAGTTAAGTCTAAACATTAAAGATTGAACTCATCAGGTCTAAATCCTGGATCAGCCTCTGGTTAACATAGGAAAAGATCCTCTCTTCTACCAATCAACCAGCGTTAAACTGTATATACCATTACATGTATCACTTGCTCAAACTATGACATCAAATGCATCATAGTGGCATCAAGTAATAGCAACTTTCTGTAAGTTGAGAAAATGTAAAAGGGAATTAGACAGAAAATAAGAAAAAATGATAAGAAGTAGCTTCTCTTCCCTCAGTTCCAGTCTATACCAGTTGTTTCTGAACATCCAAGATGCTTCGCGGTCAGGTGTCTGAGACTCTGTATTTACTACCTTTGCAGCAAGTCACCTTGCCTTATGTGCTTGTTAGATACAAGATAGAGCTCTAATGGCTACTACATAAAATGTCTCACGGCTGTCCATTTGCAGGGTTGTGAGAGACGTGCAACCCAATGGACGAGAAAAATCCAGTCTGCAAAAGGTTTTCTTTGACTACTCTCAGAAAAATCCAGGCCATATAAGTTTTCTTTGACTACTCTCCCTAGCTTATTGACATGAAACAAGTTGGGAATTCACCTATAGTTGAGTATTTCTTTGACTTCTCTTTAGCTATGTTTGCTCGGATCCTCCAAAAATGCCGTTGCACCCGTGTTGGATCCTCGAAAATGCAATATTAGGATTTATCCAACACAAGTGCGGCATTATTTTTGAAGGATCCGAGCAACATAGCTCTTAAGTACCCGTAATCGAATGGAAAAACTTGTCTTATTCCAATAGGTAAGCAATGCATAAATACATTACATGAGATGCTAATTAAGAAAAGAAACAAAGAAGGATTCCCATAAATCTACTACCTAAATATGGCTATGTAGATTACTAAACATGAAGTCTATTTACATTCTGTAACACTATCCCTCAAGTTGGAGCATAGATATTGATCATGCCCAACTTGTTACAAAGGTAATCAACTCGAGTTACATTCAACGCCTTTTTAAGCAAATCAACTAGTTGCTCTCTTGTCTTGACGTAGCCAGTGGAAATCAAGATTTCTTGAAACTTCTCACGAATAAAATTGACAGTCAACCTCAAAATATTTAATTCTTTCACGATACACCAGATTTGAGGCAATATTATTAGGAGCAGCTTGATTATTATACCAGAGTTTTGCTGATGTATGATGCTTCAACCTAATTTCAGTTAAAAAAAATAATGTATCCATATAATCTCACACCTAAGCTATGACATAGCTATATAATCGGATTTTGCACTGGATCGAGATACAACACTTTATTTCTTATTTCTCTACGATACCTAGTTCTTTCCAACAAAGATACAATAGCATGCAGTAGATCTTCTATCAATCTTGGATCCTGCCCAGTCAGCATATACAAAACACTCAACATAAGTAAGCCTGTGATTATTATACAACAGGCCAAGTCCAGGAGCTCCTTTCAAGTAACATAGAATTTGTTCCAAAGCTGCCCAATGTTTGACCATAGGAGTAGTCACGCAAGCATGAACTAGCTAACATTACTTAAAGCAATATCCGGACGAGTCACAGTGAGGTAGTTTCACTTCCCAGCTAACCCCTATATCTCTCTAGATCATCAAAAGGATCGTCATCATGTTTCATAAGATGCACATTGAGAACCATTAGCGTATTACAAGGTTTAGGTGTCAACTTTTCAATTCTACAAGTAGGTCAAGAATATACTTTCTCTGAGATAGAAGAATTCCCTTAAAGCTTTTGTTTACTTACTCCCCAAAAATATTTTAACTAGCCTAAGTCCTTCATATGAAACCTAGTAAGTGAATGCTTAAGGAAAGAGGTACCATATAATCACGTCCTGTGATAATAATGTTATCAACCTATGCAACAAGAAGGATGGTGCCAGCTGCTGATTGCCGTTAGAAGACTGAGTGATCATATTACTCATTTTCAACCGAATTCCTGAACTTTCCAAACCAAGCCCGATGACTCTACCTTAAGCAATACATTGACTTTTTCAAATGACAGACTTGCCCATATTCTCCCTGAGGAATAAAACCGGGTGATTGCTCTATACATGCTTCCTCTTAAAGATCAAGATGAAGGAACACATTCTTGATATTCAACTGATATAAAGGCCAATTCTCAAAAGTCGCTAGAGAAATGAAAAAGTGGACAGAAGTGAGTTTGGAAACCAGAGATAAAGCATCTAAATAATCTACTCCATAAGTCTGAGCATATCCTTTAGGCACAAGTCTGGCCTTAAGTTTTGAGACGAAATCATCTAAATTAACTTTAACCATGCACGCCCATTTACATCCCATCGGTTTCCTTTCCTTATGTAAATCCACCGAATCGCATGTGTGATTTTCCTGTAAGGCATTTATTTCTCATGCATTGCATCAGACTCTAGGATGACTCAAAACCATTAACTCATGACACTTTTGAAATTATGGGTTCAAAAATAAATTGTTTTACAAATTTAGTTATTTTCACATAAATATCTTATTCCGTGCGAAACCTGAAAATGTTGGGATCAGTTGAGCCAGTTGACTATATGCTACATCATCCATTGCTACTAGTTTTAATATAGATATGTGCTTTAATTACACAAAATTTTAATGTTTTAGTAGAATAGAGATTTTAAGTCAAACTTCAGATTTTGAAAGAATAAATCAAACAAAGAAAGAAGGAAAAAGAAAAAAAAAAAAAACCTGGGGCTCAATTCTAGAAAAGAAAGCAAAAAATAACAAGATATGCGTGGAATTTTTTGAACCGTCAATTTCACTTGTAGAGGTGTACCCAGTAATTATTGCACCATAAGATACTTTGAGCTTGGGTGCACACATATACATTGGAGTAGTTTTGTATAAATATGACATTTCTATATATGGTCTACGCCTAGGGAGAGGAGTATGGGTTCACGTGAACCCATAGCCTCCCCCTAAATACGCCCCTGCCTAAATATGGCTATGTACATTACTAAGAATAAAGTCCATATATATATTCTGTAACATACTCCAAACTTGTTTCTCATAAGAACTGTCCTTCAACCATCTTAATAAAGCTTGTTCAGCCTCACATTTAATCCAAAAGCTCATGGCATAAAGCTAGGACCTCTGTCCACCGTAGCGCCTCTGCCTTTGCTGAAAGGAACATAAAGCCTCTGAAAATTCAGCTTCTCCAAATTCAGGCCATTGTGAATAAGAAAAGAAGAGCTCAGTGTAGGCCAACTGCCAGAGTAAGAAATTGCTAAGTCTTAGCTCCCCACTAGTCCTTATAAGTAAATCAGGACATGGGAAATCAGAACAGTTTGTTTGCAATTCCTGCTCTACTAAGAAACTATTAATGTCTGCGGGTTCGATAATGCCATCCTTCACTCTTTGAGCAATGGTTTGACAAGCTTGTACAACATCATTCTGTCCACTATAGTTAACTGCAACAAGGAGGTGAAGTCGGGAATTTTCCTTAGTGGTCTTTACAGCTTTATCTATTAAGTCCTGCAATGACTTGGGGAGCTTACTGGAGTCTCCAATTACGGACAGTCGAATCCCTGCTCTGTATAAATCCAATGAAGCATATAAGGGAACTCCGTAGACTATACAGAGTCAATCATAATACCTCAAAGTTAAAGCTCTAAGAAGGAAAAGAGGAGAGGTTATGCAAATATGTATACCAATGAAGTTGCACTTATAAACATAATGAACCTCTTAAGTCAAAGTTGTCGATCAACCAGTCTTAACACATTAAGAATTCATCTTGACAGTAATTTCAGCTAATTAATGATCTTAGCAAAGAAATTGCATTAATAATAGTCAAAGTTTTCTATCAACCAGTTTTAACACGTTAAGCATTCATCTTGACAGCAATTTCAACTAATTAATGATCTTAACAAAGCACTAATATTGGGCTTTTGGTTACTTATGACTTGTGAGGCAATACTACAAAATTGTAGCATAGCACACAATAAGAATTACTATAGCTATACCCTTATAAACCAAGTCGTGTACTAATTGGTCACTTGATTGACGGACTAGTTTTATAAAACTACAATGCAATGCTGCTATGCAGTGAAATAATAATGTAGGGATTGTTATGCTGTGAACAGTATTGCGGAGATTTGGGTCAAAGCTAACCCATAAGAAGTTGGGCAAATCCGCCCCTGCTAGAGAAACATAAGTATGTCGGTCAACTGATACTGTAGGGGCAGATATGGTACAGTATTGAAAACTTCAGTTCAGTAATTTGATTTTCAACAACAACAACATACCTAGTATTTTCCCACAAAGTGGGGTCTGGGGAGGGTAAAGTGTACACAGTTCATACCACTACCTCAGATGAGGTAGAGAGTTCAGTAATTTGATTTTCAGTTTTTAAAAAATGTTGTACCATTACCATACCACATTAATTCGGTATGGTTCGCTATTTTTAAGTTTGATTTCGATATTTTGTAGTATGGTAAATCGATAACCATAGTTTATTCGACTTCGACTTACATATACTCATATAATAGAGAATTTTAACTTTGAATTTTCAAGAAACGTCTTAATTATATCATGCTAACACCTTACACATGTAGAAATATCCAAAAGAAAGTACAAGCAATTCCTTTCGTTAATCAATTATAAAAAAACACATTTCAATCAAGATAGAATAGTCAAAGTTTCAATGTCTAGTGCATAGCTACTATGTCAAGGATGGGCTGATATGGGATATTCTTCCTCTACAAGCTTCGTGGGTGCTGCAAAAAGTCTTCAAAGCAAAGAAGTACTTCATTGAGGCTGGTATGGTTTATGCAGAAGTGATAGGCATGGAGCACTACTCCATCAAGAAAATGTACAAGCAGTTACAAGGTACTTTCCCAAAGGTGCACTGGAAGAGACTTGTTTGCAACAACTTGGCACCAGCAAAGTGGCTTTTTATTCTTAGACTTGCCATACTAGAAAGGTAGTATACAAAAGACAGGCTACACAAATGGAATATGGATGTCAACTTAGCTTGTTGTATGTGTAATGGAGGTATGGAAAGCCATGGGCATCTATTCTTTGATTGCTGCTTTTCAAGAGAAGTGTGGACAAAGCTTTTGAGTTGGCAAGGGGTTACAAGGTCAGTGCCCAACTGGCAGGATGAAATCACTTGGATGAGCTCTCATGCTGGTGGAAATTCAGCAACTGCTCACATTTTGAGAATGACTCTAGCAGGCTGCATCTACCAAATCTGGCCGGAAAGGAACACCAGACTCTTTCAGAAGAAGGTTGCTACAGTGAAGATAGTGGTGCAGAGGATAATACAAGATGTGTTTTTTGTTGCTAGTAGGAATGTCAAGCTAGCAAAGCAATTAGCAAAGTTGAATTACTATCCTGTATAGCTAGCAGCGTAGGTAGCCTAGTTATGTGCTGCTAAGCTGTGTTATCAGACTTAGCTTCTTGATGTGCTGTAATGATCTCTTTGGTAATAAAAAGAAATTAGTTACCAAAAAAGAGTTTCAATGTCTAAACAATTCGTTTTGCACTAATATTAGTTTATATATTTGTTAGTATTATAATAATATATAGAGTTAATGGTTAAAGACACACCCAAAGTATTCCGATTTTTTAAGTTTCATACTTGAACTATCAAATGCGTGAGTTTCACTTTTGGACTATCACCAACTATTTAGCAAAACACTCCTAAACTATTAATTGTTCATTTTTCCTTCCTGAAAGTTCAAGTATGAAACTTTAAAAAAATGACCCTTCACTCTAACATATATGAATTGTATGCGTAACTATACATATTTGATACCTAAACTATCCTCTTTTTTTGAGTTTCATACCTAAACTATTGAGGGTGTGAGAAACACACCTAAACTATCACTCATTAGTTTGAGAAACACACCTCAAAAAGAATAAAAATATTTAAAAAATGAAAAAAAATAATGTGTTAGTAAAAAAGAATAAACTATGTCACGTAGACTAATTTTTAATGGCTAGACACACTTAAAGAGTTTGTAAACAAATATTTGGTATAGTCAGCTTTTAGGTGTGTTTCTCAAACTAATAAGTGATAGTTTAGGTGTGTTTCTCAAACTATAAGTTATAGTTTAGGTGTGTTTCTCAAACTAAAAGTGATAGTTTAGGTGTGTTTCTCACACTTCCATTAGTTTAGGTGTGAAACTCAAAAAAATGGGATAGTTTAGGTGTGTTTTTAACACTTTACTCTTTTTATGAGTACCAAATATCAAAAAAAAATTAAAATGCATTCAAAATACCATAATACGAAAACCGCGTATCAAATTTTGATTTCGATATCAAGCATACCATTTACCTGGCTAAATTTTCAAGTTCATTTTTCAGCATTTTTTCGAACAAGCGCATCAAAAGATCAACTTCCACCTATAACATAAACAACACAAAAGAAAAACGATCAACAACGAGAAATACAAAATTATTAGTATCCCAATACTTAGGGTGTGTTTGGTACAAAGTAAAATATTTTTCATGGAAAATGCTTTCCTGGAAAACAAGTTAGTTCCTTATTTTCTAGTATTTGTTAAGTAAGCAAAAGAAAATTGACGATAAACTAAGTAGGAATTGGGGGTGTTAGGTACAGTAAACATAGAATATCACTTATACAACTTGTTTTCCCTAATTCCATTAAGGAAAATGTTTTCCAAAAAATTTGTACAACCAAACATGTGAAAATAGAAAAAAGCTAATGCAAGGGTCGTTTGATTGGAAACAAGTTATCACGAGATTAGGTATCCCGAGATAAGTTATCCCATCATATATATGTGATAACTTATCCTAATGCTACCAAACGACTCCTAAGAGTTCCCTCCATACCAAAAACACCCTTAAAAGAAAAGGGCGCGCGCGGGGGGGAGGAATTGATAAGAGTTTACTTTAGGACGTGACCAATTTTCAGAGGAGAAAGCAAATACAGTCAGAGCATTAATTCCCCAATCGCAACACAAGTCAATAAGCTTCCTAACACCTCGAATACCGGCTTCGTAACCTAAGGCAACTGGCAAGCCTCTCCTCTTAGCCCACCTTCTGTTGCCGTCTGTTATGACGGCAACATGTTTCGGCATCAGTTCTCGACTGAGTTCAGGAGGCAACGAGATCTCCTCCGATGCGGAAGCATGAATTGAACAGGTAAGTGGATGAATGGAAGGTTTTTTTGTGAAATTTGGGAAGATTTGGGATTTAGGTTGGGAGGAAAATGTAGTGGAAGAAAGGAAGATTTGTTGGAGGTGGAGTGACAAGGCCATTTTTTGAATGACAAAAAGGGCTCTTTCTCACCTACTTATGGATTTGGAGTTTGGAGGGAGATGATTTTTTTAAAAAGAAAATCCTTTGAGCTCCCCGCTGATGACTCAAATTCACAAACTTAGTAGTCGTTTGGCCATCAAAATCAAAAAAATTGGAGCTAAGGTTGGAGATGGAATTAGAGTTGGAGTTGTGTTTAATCATGAATATAAATTAGAGTTATTTTAAAAAATTTGCGAGAGAAGTGGATTGGAAAAAAGTGAAAACATGTATCCACCTGTTTTCACTTTTTCAAATACAACTTGAAGTTGTATTTGAAATTTTTATGGCCAAACACTATTTTTAGAATAAAGTATTTTTTTTTTTCCAAAAAATAGTGAAAAATACTCATGGCCAAATGGGGCCTTAAATTTAAAAGATGAATAGAGCTCGCAAGGGCCAGGTTGAGTGGTTGAAAAGACCAGGACGGAACTAGCTTCAGCTTGGGTCGGGGAATCACCCGAACCCATCGACGGAACATTATACTATTTATATATGATTAAAATTATTTTTTATGTGTATATATAAAAACGTTGAACCCCATTCGGCTAGTTATTGAGTTTGCTTCGGTTTCAAAAAGAGAAGTTAGTCCGTTTCTACTACCTTCGGAAAATTATTAATGAGAAGTTATTCTTTTCTACTAATTATTACTTCCTCCGTTTCAAAAAGAATGAACTATTTTTCTTTTTAATTTGTTTAAAAAAGAATGATCCTTTCTTTTTTTTGCAACACTTTAATTTCAACTTTCCACGTAACATATTTAAGACCACAAGATTAAAAGGACATTTTAGTATATTTGACATAACTTTAATTTAAGACCATGAGATTCAAAAGTCTTCTTTATTTTCTTAAATTTCGTACTAAGTTAAAACAGATCATTCTCTTTTAATCGAAGGAAATATTAAAAAGAAATACACAGATTTAAAAATATAATGTTGCATGCATTTTCAAATTCATTATCTTGGGATGTAATTCCGTTATGGCTTTTTCCTTTTTAAGTGTTTTTTTGGTTAATTTTTATGTAATTATCTCTAACATTATTTTTACTCGAGTTTTAAAATTTTGGTACACATTGACAAGGCACCAAGCGCAACACGTTACGTGCATGCTTAAGAAACTAGTAGTTCACACACACACGCAAATACGAAGGTGCTGGAAAAAAGAAGGTGACAAAATTTTGGATGAAGCCCACATGTTGATGATTAACCAAACAACTGCAACGACAATTTCGTGTACTAAAACTTCAACTACATATGTACGAAATCGGAACCAGATCACAAGAGTTTGTTATTATACAACCTCATCTTGTATTTATGCAAAAAGGCTATTTCCATGATTTAAATTTTTGATTTTTTTTTTAAACATCTTCCTAGGAGCTTTCACTCTTTTTGCTCCCTTGGTAACTCGAACCGGTGCTTACCATCCAAACAACTCCATCTTGTCAACTTGTGATAGTTACATCACATGACAACAACCTTATTATCTTTTTTTTGGTTTTCCCACCAGGTGTCCAGTACCCATATTGGAGCTCGATTAAATTCGGATTCATGCCGGGAAGTCCCACATTAGGTGGTAAAGCACTCTCTAACAAAGGTGACTCTGTACCCAGGAAGATTCGAATCTGAAACCTCTGATTAAAAATGAAGGAGTACTTACCACTCCACCACAACTCGCGTTGGTTGTGACCTCATATCTGTTTATTGCTTTCAGAACAATAGAAGATAATCCCTATTATTGCTTTCAACAAGTTGCTGTTGCCTGTTGCAAGAAGAAAACGTCCATATTTCTACACAACGTGTGGCTGCTAGGAGTATAAAACAAAATTTTAGTCCATACCGGATAAAACACTTGAACACCTATCATGTAAGGTATTCACACGAAACCGAAAAAGTGAATCAAATCCCCACACACAAAAAAAAAAAATCATAATTTTCCTTTGATTTTAATTTTGACTTAAAATTTTAAAAACGATAAAATTTTATCTTGAATATAGCTTTAAACAAAAAAGATGATCGAGAAAATCAAATCAAATCAAATTTGATCTATTAAAAAGTTATAATTGCATATGTTAGTATATTTTTATACTATAAAATTTTAATGACACAAATCTTTTACACCCATGGTTCATAATCTATTATGTGATTGCTTTTATAGTACTCCAATTATTTGTCTTTACTTCCTAGTTTAATTTGTAGCCTTTATTTGATAATTCTAAGAAAGATTTCATGTCCCAAATAACTTATTTTTGAATCCTTTAATTATCCATTATTGTTTAATTTAATACTTTTGACTAAGTAGGAGTTTGGACATAAATTTTATCAGTGCTACATAAATGGAGATAGAGGAAATAAGATATTATTAAAAAATGACGTGAAAACCATCATAACTCACAATAATTAATAACTTAAAATATTATAGATATATAAAAAAATTGATTCATTCTTCAAATACTATCACAGTCACATAAATTTAGACAGAGGGAGTAACATATACATATTATTTGAAGCTTAATAGCAAGTACTATAAATCACAATAATTAACAACTCAAAATATGTAAAAACTATATATAAAAAATTCGATTGACTCTTTAAATTCCATCAGTGTCACATAAATTGAGATCAAGCGGGTAACATATATCATCTGAAAGTCATGTAAAAGTATTAGAAATCACAATAATTACAAACTTGAAATATTTAAAAATCATATAAAAATCTAAAAATTATATAAAAAATTTGGTTGACTTTCCAAATTTCATCAGTGACACATAAATTGAAACGGCGAGAGTAACATATATTATCTAAAATTTATATAAAAAGTATTACATATCACAATAATTAACAACTTAAAATATTTAAAAATCATAAAAAAATTTGATTGAATCTCCAAAATTTATCAGCATCATATAAATATTGTTCACAATATTTCGAAATATGTTTTCACTTTATTCCGGAATACTTGTTTGGCCATGAAAACCAAAAACGTATTCCGGAATACGTTTTCACAATTTTTGGTTTTTGAAAAAACACCTAAGAGGTGGTTTCACTTTTTTTGCACTCAATTTTTTCTCTCACTTTATAAAAAGCACATTCAAAGTCTAAAATATTTTTGAAAATACTATAGCCAAACACAATTTCAACTTTTCAACTTCAAAAACACCAAATAAAGTGAATACGTTTTTGGTTTTCATGTCCAAACGGGTCCTAAGCAGTGGCGGAGCCACATGCAGTTTAGGGGTGTCGACCGACACCCCTTCGTTGGAAAATTACACTAGGTAGCTAGGCAAAAATATTTTTCTATTTATATATATTACATATTGACACCTCTTGACTTCTTCGTGAATGTACTTCTTTATATTGTGACACTCCTAAGTGAAAATTCAGGTTCCGCCCCTGATCCTAAGTATCTTGGTAAATCTACAAATCTTATTTTTTTACAAACAAATTAGTAATTCATTATAAGAAATTTTATCAAGTTCCTTGAAATAACTAAATTCTTGAACAATATATACGGTTTTTTTACAAACAAATTAGTAATTCATTGTAAGAAATTTTATTAAGAACCTTGAAATAACTAAATTCTTGAACAATACATACAATTTTATCGAGGAGGCTTGAAAGAGTTTGTTTAGTTTTTGTGTGGTCAAACCCATGTGGAAGAAAATTTCATATGTCAATTTAATTTTCTAGGAAATGAACTTGGAGGACAAGCAAAAATTTATGGAGGATAAATTTTCTATTTATTTTTCCTTTTCTTATTTTATGCTTGGAGCCCAAGTTTGATCATCTATAAAAGGATGACCATTCTTCATTGTTGAAACCATCCTAAAAAATTCATAGTAAAATACATTGTAAGAGTAGATAGTTGAGAGCAATTCTCTTAGGTGTATTTGGGATCTCTCCCTTTTCTTTGTTAATAATATAAAGACGGTTGTTTTCTGGTGAATGTAGGATCATTTGGATCCGAACCACATTAAATCTTGTGTTCTTTCTCTTGTTCTTTATTTCACGTTTCCGCTAACAATTGGTATCAAAGCCAAGGTTCTGTCTGAGTATGCTCTGTGGTTGCATCACAGTCTGAACTTACACATAAGAAAAGAATTACTATGGTTTTCTATATTTTCATATACTATCTGTAGTAGAAGAGGAAGAACAAGTAACGATGAGTTCCATGAAGTTTGAAATTGATAGATTTAGTGGGCATAACAACTTCAATATCTGAAAGATCCAGATGATGGCGATACTGCGGAGGGAAGGTTTAATCCATGCAATTGACGAAAAGTACCCCGATGCTACATCGGATTCCGACAAGGAGAAGATTGAAGGCGATGCATTGAGTGGCATCCAACTGCCCCTTGCACCTAACGTGCTCTATGAAGTGAGTACAGGTACTGACGAGACGACTATAAACAGTTATGGGACAAGCTGCAAGGGCTTTACCAGGACCGATCGGTGACAACAAGGATATTGTTACAACAGTGTCTTCACACATTTAATATGGAGTCAAGTACTTTGTTGTAAGACCATCTAGATGCGTTCAATAAACTTGTCATGGATTTACAAACTGCCGGAATTAAAAAGAATGAAGAGACGCTAGCATGTGATTTGCTATTTTTATTGACTTCAAAATATCGTGATATTGAGAATTCAATTATGTATAGCAAGGAGCCTATCACTCATGAGCAAGTGCAACAAACACTTTAACTCTTGTGATGTGCGGAGGCATTTTGAAGGAGACAAAAATGATGAAGCTAGTGGGTTCTTTGTGAGAGGTTGTACTAGCCAATAGGGAAGGAGCAAATCAAAGCACAGATCAAAGTCTCGTGTGAACAAGAAGAATGTGGAGTGTTGAGGCTGTCACAAGAAGGGGCACTTTGAATGAGATTGCCCAACGTCAAAGTCCAAAGAAAAGGCTAGTACATCCATTGTTGAACAAGTGCATGATTCTAATAATGAATATATACTTACAACATCATGCAATAGTGGAGTCTATGGCAATAAATGGGTGCTAGATTCTGGTTGTACTTTGCATATGACATTTCTAAGACTTTGGTTCAACAACTATTAGAAAAGTGGAGGAACCGTAGTAATGGGCAATAATGGAACTTGTAAAATAGTTGGCATTGACTCAGTTCGGGTTCGCTGCCATGATGGAATTGTGAGGGCTATTACAGAAGTCCGTCATGTTCCTGATCTGAAGAAAAATTTAACCTCCCTGGGTACTCTGGATAAATAAGGCTACAAGTACATGAGTAAAGGAGGAACTATGAAGATGACTAAAGGCTTTTTAGTTATGCTGAAGGCCAAGCTGGAAGATGGCCTCTGCAAAGTGGAAGGAAGCACCATTATTAGCTTTTTTAATGCATCTACAGTGCAATTATCAAATGATGACAAGGCAAGATTATGGCATATGAGATTGGGCCATATGAGCGCACGAGGATTGAAGATGTTGAGCAACCGAAATCTTTTGAGTGGTAAGAAGATCAACACACTTGAATTTTATGAGCATTGTGTCCTAGGGAAGCAGAAGAACGTCAGCTTCAGCACTGGCAAGCACAAGATGAGAGGGGTGATAGACTACATCCATTCAGATTTATGGGGTCCCTTTAAAGTTCCATCGAAGGATGGAAAGAGGTATCCTCTCACATTCATTTATGATTTTTCACGAAAGATTTGGGTGCATTTCTTGAAGGCAAAAAGTGATGCTTTTGAAGCATTTAAAGAGTGGAAGATATTGGTCGAAAATCAAATGGAGCAAAAAATTAATTATCTTCGCACAGACAATGGCTTGAAGTTTTGCAGTGAAGAACTCAATAATTTCTGCAGGGTTCATGGGATCTCAAGACATAAGATGGTCAGGCACATCCCACAACAGAATGGAGTTGCCAAGAGGATGAACAAAACTCTTCTTGAAAAGGCTCATTGTATGCTCCTACAAGCCAAAATGTCCAAAATATTTTGGGCTGAAGTAGTTCACACTGCTTCTCATATGGTCAATCGATCTCCAGCATCAGCGATTGACTTTAAGACTCTGAATGAGGTATGGTATGGTGAACCATCTAACTATTCATACTTGCGAGTATTTGGGTGTCTAGCTTATTATCATGTTAATGAAGGAAAGCTTGAACCAAGGACTAGGAAGGCTATATTCGTAGGGTATGTAAATAAAGTAAAAGGGCATAAACTTTGGTGTTTGTCTTAACTCAAATTGGTAGTTAGTAGAGATATTACCTTTGATGAATCCTCTGTACTTGATCCTCGTAAAGGTTCTGTAGAGTTATCAGGAAACGAAAATAATGAACAGGTGGAGCTACTGGTGGAGCTTACCAAGGAGAAGGATTAAGAGACTTAAGTTAATGAGTCAAAAGATGCAGATCTTGAAGAACTTACTATCAATAAACCATACATAATTGCAAAGGAAAAGGACAAAAGGCAGATATGGAAATCGGAACGCCTTATAAAGCAAGAAAATCTGATTGCATATGCGTTCATAGCGTAGCAGAAGAGATTAAGGATCTTGAGCTCTCTTCGTATGTTGAAGAAATTTCTTACAAGGATGCTGCACAATGGCGGTTAGCCATGACTAAAGAGATGAAGTCTCTTCACCAGAATTAGACATGGGTCTTAGTTGGAAGGCTAAAGGGGAAGAGGACAGTTGGATGCAAATGGGTCTACAGAAAGAAAGAGAAAATTCCAGAAGTCGAAGATGCTAGGTTCAAGGCGAGATTGGTTGCAAAGAATTTCAGTCAGAAGGAGAGAATTGACTACAATGAGATCTTTTATCCAGTCGTGAAACATAGCTCAATTCGTGTGCTACTAGCATTGGTTGCACAATTTGACTTGGAGCTTCAACAGTTTGATGTCAAAACTGCTTTCTTGCATGGAGATCTAGAAGAGATAATCTATATGGATCAGCCTGAAGGTTTCCTAGCTGAGGGAAAAGAAGATCATGTATGCCAACTGAAGAAGTCCTTGTATGGTTTGAAGCAGTTTCTTAGATAGTGGAACAGGAGGTTTGATGCATTCATGACTACACATGGATTCTCAAGGAGTGTATTTGATAGTTGTGTATATCACAAGAAGATGTCTGGTAACTCTATGATTTATTTACTGTTGTATGTTGATGATATGCTTATTACTGCTAACACCACTACAGAGATAAATACTTTGAAGAAACTATTGAGCAAGGAATTTGACATGAAGGATTTGGGAGTTGCAAAGAAAATCCTTGGAATGAATATTTCAAGAGAAGATGGTGTTGTATATCTTTCTCAGAAGAGGTACATTGAAAAGGTTCTTAAGAGAGTCAATATGTATATGAGCAAGCCTATAAGTATACCGTTAGCTCCTCATTTTAAACTTTCAGAGTTACAAATACCTCAGTCTAAGGATGAGGTGGAGCATATGTCAAAGTTGCCTTATGATAGCGTAATTGGTAGCATTATGTATGATATGGTATACACACGTCCAGATATTGCTCAATCTGTAAGTGTGGTAAGCAGGTAAATGGCTAACCCAGGAAAGAGGCATTGAGAAGCTGTCAAATGGATATTGAGATATCTCAAAAGAGTTTCTGATGTTGGCCTAACCTTTTATAAAGGTGAAGGTATTTCAGTTCTCGGTTATGTGGATTTTGACTATGCAGGGGATCTTGATAGAAGGAGGTCCACAACTGGATACATCTTTACTCTCGTTGGCAGTGCCGTTAGTTGAACAGTCGATTGTCGCTTTGTCTACAACAGAGGCAGAATATATGGCAGCAACGGAGGCAGTGAAAGAAGCTATATGGTTGAAAGGTTTAATGAAGGAATTGAGTTTGGTTCAGCTGGAATCAACGCTAAGATTTGATAGTCAAAGTATTAGTCATTTAATTAAAAATCAAAGATTTCATGAGCGCACCAAACACATTGATGTCAGATTCCATTTCATTCGAGATATCATTGAAGAGGGAACTATCAAGGTCGTGAAGGTTATAACAGACGATAACGCTGCTGACATGTTGACCAAGATAGTCCCGCTCTCCAAGCTTGCACACTGCAAGAACTTGGCGGGGGTACGCATCAACTTATGCAACTCTGGGAGAACAACTGCTAGGTGGATCTGTTATGTTCAACAAAGGTTTGATTCTTCTTGTTTCTTACAACGGGGTTGTCCAGTAAGCTTAGAAGTTTTGACCGAAGTTGTTCATACGCATGCTCGAAACGCAAATCAAGGTGGAGATTGAAAGAGTTGGTTTGATTTTTGTGTGGTCAAACCCATGTGAAAAAAAAATTCCATGTGCCAATTTACTTGGCTAGGAAATAAACTTGGAGGGTAAGCTAAACTTTGTGGAGGATAAATTTTCTATTTATTTTTTCTTTTCTTATTTTGTGCTTGGAGCCCAAGTTTGGTCATCTATAAAAGGATGGCCAATTTTCATTGTTGAAACCATCCTAAAAAATTCATAATAAAATACATTGTAAGAGTAGAGAGTTGAGAGCAATTCTCTTAGGTGTATTTGAGATCTCTCCCCTTTCGTTGTTAATAATAAAGTATTAAAAACACACCTAAACTATCCTTTGTTTTTGAGTTTCACACCTAAACTAATGAAAGTGTGAGAAACACACCTAAACTATCACTTTTAGTTTGAAAAACACACAAACTATCACTTATTAGTTTGAGAAACACACCTAAAAGCTGACTAGACCAAATATTTGCTTACAAACTCTTTAGGTGTGTCTAGCCATAAAAAACAAGTCCACGTGGCATATTTTTATTCTTGTTTGCTAACACATTATTTTTTTCATTTTTTAAATATTTTTATTCATTTTGAGGTGTGTTTCTCAAACTAATGATTGATGGTTTAGGTGTGTTTCTCACACCCTCAATAGTTTAGGTATGAAACTCAAAAAAAGAAAATAATTTAGGTGTGTTTTTGACACTTCACCCTTAATAATATAAAGGTGATTGTTCTCTGGTGGATGTAGAATCATTCGACGTTAAATCTCGTGTTCTTTATTTCACGTTTCCGCTAACAGAGGTTACATATACAATCTGATTACATGTATAATTTCTTCTTTACTTAAATAGTGGTAACTGATTAGGTATTATTATGCTCTATAGTCAAATCCAATATGTACTTGAAAGCACGTCATATATTTAAAGAAAAAAAAATGATAATATCCGAAGTGATAAAAAATTGATTTAATTGGTTTGATTTATTTTCAACATTTGAAAAATCGACTTAATTGGTCAGGTTTCCTTTTAGAGGAAAACCGATCCAAACCGAACCATCATTGGAGTATATGCACTATTACATGTATCACTTGCTCAAACTAGGACATCAAATGCATCATAGTGCCATCAGGTAATTGCAACTTTCAGCAAGTTGAGGAAATGTAAAAGGAAATTAGACATAAACTAATAAAAGATGACATGAAGTAGCGTATCTTCCCTCATTTCCAGTCGATACCAGCTGTTTGTGACCATCCTAGATGCTTCGTGTTCGCGGTCAGGTGTCTGAGATACCGTATTTACCAAAGGAAGAGTTGGGGTAATGTTGTGTGTGCCAATTGAAGTCATTCTAAAAGCTTTGTGTCCCAGTTGCTGATCAAGCTAATAAAGACTAAAAAAGACCAATCACTTGATTATTTGCCAGCTTGGGTTTCGGTTGTAGATGTGATTGGTTATGCCATTCTTGCTTTCTGTGGAAAAGAATGACAAAGATCTAGGCATGCACATTCATGGAAAGGTCAATGATGGGTTACGGTTCCGCGACAGGTGAAGTTTTGGTTGAAAATGCCTTCTTGGGTGACTCTTTCCTTTGATAGCATGCTTTATCGGTGGAAGGTGTCGAATGATGGCCGACTTGTCCTGTATTTTCAATTGTTTGGCTTACGGATGGAAGGTTCAGACAAGAATTCCTAGGGAAGTGTTGGGCTTTCGGGATCAAAGAATCTTGTCTCTTTTACTTTCATCTTTTGTTGATGAATTAAGACTGCCTCTCAATCTGAATGAAAGCCCTCTTAGCTGCAGGTCATCTTGCCTCATGTGCTTGTTGGAGACAAGATAGAGCTCTAACTGGCTGTTTACCGGTAAAAAAAGGGTACAGTTAGATTTATGAGAGGTCAAGGACACACATCTCAGTTTTAACTTTTTAAGATTTAAGTTATTAGCAGTCGAATATCGTTATTTCGGTAAGTAAAAATGAAGCAAGAATGGCGAAATAAGTAAATAGCAAGCTAGATGAAGCTGCTGGGCTTCGTTATCATATGCAGACACTCGATCCAGAGATGTGAGCTTTGGCTCCGAGGACGATGAGACAAGGATCACATTGTAAAATAAAGACTGCTTGTAATTTTGTAAATAAAGAAAACTTAGAGAACAAGAATGTATATGTAATGCTGTTGTATTGCTTGACATCAAAATATCTTTACAGACACAGGAAATAAACTATTTATAGGCTACAACGAGGGGGCATGAGCCAATAAAATGTCTCCACTCGAGCCCTACAGTACTTTTCATCCAAATGGGTGCAGACCATGTGGCAACTCCGTTAGCGGTGCCAGCCAATATTCCCAGTACTATGCTCAGGCCATTTGTACGATAATATCTGCATATTTGTCCTTTTAGCCACATCAGGGGGACACGTTCCCTTTTGCACTCATTGGACTTCATGCTCTTCGGGTTGTCCCGCTTTCCAAATTGTTGATTTCGGATTTTTTGTGAAGGGAAGGCTACTTCAACCATGCCTTCGGTGTCATAATACTTCTCGTGACTACCTTGTCCCGAACTCCCCTACTGCTGCCATGTGTCCTCATTATTTTCTGCCTAATACATAACCCAATGCCGTTGCAGCCGTGTTGGATCCTCCAAAAAGGATCAGAGCAACATAGCAGCTCTTAAGTACCTCAAACTTGTTTCTCTCATGAGAACTGACCTTCAATGATCTCAATAAGGTTTTCTCAGCCTCACAATTAATCCAAAAGTTCATGACATAAAGCTAGGAACTCTGTCGACCGTAGCGCCTCTGCCTTTGCTGAAAGGAACATAAAGCCTCCAAAAATTCAGCCTCTCCAAAATCAGGCCAATGTGAATGTGAAAAGAACAGTTCAGCATAGGCCAACTGCCAGAGTAAGAAGTTACTAAGTCTTAGCTCCCCACTAGTCCTTATAAGTAAATCAGGACATGGGAAATCGATACAGTTAGTTTGTAACTCCTGCTCTATAAGGAAACTATTAATGTCTTTGGGTTCGATAATACCATCCTTCACTTTTTGAGCAATGGTTTGACAAGCTTGTACAACATCATGCTGTCCACTATAGTTAATTGCAACAACAACGTGAAGCCGTGAATTTTCCTTTGTAGTCTTTACAGATTTATCTATTAAGTTCTGCAATGACTTGGGGAGCTTACTGGTGTCACCAATTATAGATATTCGAATCCCTGCTCTGTAGAAATCCAAGAAACCACAGTCGAACATAATACCTCAAAGTTAAAGCTCTAAGAAAAAGAAGAGAGAGTACGCAATATGTAAAATTTGGCACTGCAAATCAGAATTGGTACCAATGAAGTTGAGTTACAAACACAAAGAGACTCTTCAGTCAACGTTGTCGATCAACAGTCTTAACACGTTAAGCATTCATCTTGACAGTTATTTCAGCTAATAAAGATCTTCGTAAAGCAATCTCACTAATAAAAGTCAAAAGTTTTCGATCGTCCAGTCTTAACAAGTTAAACATTCGTCTTGACATTAATTCCAACTAATTAATGATCTTAGCAAACGCAATAATATTGGGCTTATAGCTATTTGTGAGATAATACTACAAAATTGTAGTGTAGAACATAAAAAGAATTACTAAAACCATAGCCTTATAACCATGTTTTATGTACAAAGTGGTCATTCGGTTGATGGACTAGTTATATAATATTACGATACAATTATGCCATGGAATAATAATAAGGATGCTATGCAGTGAAAAGTAATACAGAGATTGATATGCCTGAAGTGTCTGCTTTAAGAACATTTTTGTCTTTAGATACATTTTGATTGTTCCACGTTCTATCACGCATAAAATAAAAGAACCATACATTTGTTAATAACAATTTTATACTAGAAACAAACGTATTAGTAATGCAAGATTACACAAGTAATCAAGAGTTTAATGTAGCAAACTGAATGTCGTTTTAGCTATAATGCAGAAAGATCAATTGAGATTAGTTTCCATTATGCAGGCTAGGGATAGCATTAAGTAACACATGGTTCATCAATCATGAGTGTTGACAAAAGACAACCACGAACCGATTCTCCAAACATTTAGATAACATAGTGTATTCAGGATTTTAAGTATACGGGTCCTAACATCTAGATTATTTATACATATTTAATAAATTTTTTAAATTTTGGGCAAATTGAGTTCTGCCGAACTAGTAAAAAGTTGGGTAAATTCGCCCCTGTTAGAGAAAAATAAGCATATAGGTCAACTGATAGGAAGTTTACCTGGCAAATTTTTCAAGTTCATCTTTCAGTACTCTTTCAAACAAGCCCATCAACAAATCAACTTCCACCTATAACATAAACAACACAAAAGAAAAAAAAAAAAATCAACAACAGCAAACACAAATAACTAACCCAACACTTAAATAAAACAGCAATACTTAAATGTGTCGTTTAACTTGGCGTCAGCTGACATCTATATCCAACAACTTTGGGTGTGCACAAATAGACACTTAAACTATCATAAAGTTGAACAAATAGACATACGTGTCTTACGTGGCAAATCGCGTGAGATTTGCTATGTACGACGCATATGTCTACTAGTTCAACTTTATTATAGTTTAAGTGTCTATTGGTGTACGCCCAAAGTTGGAGGATATAGATATCAGCTGACACGAAGTTAAAATTACACGTTTATGTATTACGCCTGAAAGTAAAAAAAAGGAACTCATGGACTTTACTTTAGGACGCAACCAATTATCAGATGAAAAAGCAAACAAAGTAAGAACTCTAATTCCCCAATTTTCACACAGCTCAATAAGCTTCCTAACAGCTCGAATCCCCGCTTCGTATCCTAATACAACTGGCAAACCTCTCATTTTAGCCCACCTTCTATTCCCGTCCATTATTACCGCCACATGATTCGGCATCAGTTCTCGTTTGAGTTGTTGAGGCAAAACGACTTCCTCAAAAGCGGTGATGGCGATGTCAGTACTGTCAATGTTGCTAATCCCGGCGACGTTTTGAGCAATGGTAAGTGAATGAGTTGATGGTGTTGTTGGTAATTTGAGGGGGGTCAGAGGGTTAGTTGGTGATTTTGGTTGGGAGGGAAATGTGGTGGGGGAAAGGAAGAGTTGTTGGAAGTGGAGGGAGAAGGCCATTTTTTGGATTTGGATGTTTGGAGGGAGTTGACTTTTGAGTTGGAAGATTTGTGTTGTTGATGATAAACCAATGGCTGTGAGAAAAAAGGATGAAATACATATATGCTTCTTTATATTTGGGTTGGAGGTAGGTTTAAACCCTGGAGATTATAGTTTTGATATTATAATTTTTGGACTAATACCAAGATGGATAAGATATCAAACATCTCATCTAATCCAATGAACCAAACGACTCCTGAATATATAATTTAGCAGTTTTGGTCCTTTAATTTTATAGACGGTGAATACATTTTCAGCCCGAATTTTATTTGTGAAATTTAAAACTTCATGATAGCAATTATTCTTCAGTTACAGGAGCTAAAAATAGCTTTGGTGAATATTATCCGCTTGTGCAAACTTCAGAATGGATAGTCCCTTTTGGTTAATGTAATTTGAGCTGCTTTCAAGTTAAAATCACAGAGAATAAGAAATCTAAAAAAGTCCATTTTTTCTATTCAATTTTGTAAGTTGTCATAAGAGATCAATTCCACAAAACTATTGCTGCTGAAAAATATGAAAAAGTCTGATTAAGATGAACCAGATAACAGTATTTCTCACTACTGACATCCTGAAAACATCAAATGAGCCACTACCAGGCTATGCGTTACATTTTGTCATGGGACTTTCCTCTACACTATGTAGTTGCATGTGTCCCGAAAAGCAAATAAAAAATCCTCGTACACCACTCATTAAGATCCGCATACTTTAATTAACATTATGAACTTTTCATACCGGAGGAGCATTAACGAGAGGTATTGCAGAACATGTGCGAGCCCCATCTAATGGAAGAGTAACACATGAAGATATGACAAAGGATAAAAGACCCCTGTGCAGCTGTGCCTCACGGTGGGGGTTGCCAGCACAAAGTCAAGCCTCAGTTCCATAGCTCTTGAAGTTCACTTAACATATCTTAAACTGCTTCAATGGCGCTTGTTTCTTTGGGCTTAATGCAGTACACACGAGATCCCAAATGGTTTACTTCAAGACCGGCCTTTTCACAGCCTGTGAAAAAGAGTGATTCGTCTTCTTTACCTATCCTGCGCCTCCAGCTCATTAAGAAAGCTGGCCGAGGCAATGGACATATATCTGAGCCATGAATTTTGATAGACCGGTTAATTAGTGATGTCTAAGATTAATCTTTAAGCTTTACAAAAAGTATATACTGACCCTTTTCTTCACTAGTTCCAGAACCTGTTTTGTTAACTTTTGGCTTGTTGGACTTCAAGAGAAAGCATAGCGTCTTTACCAAATTCTCATATTGTTTCACATCTGCAAGTAGAAAATGAACAAGAACGATGAGAAATTAAGTGGAAGGTTAGAAGATACGCACAAGAATGACAAGTTGACATGTACAAGATAATAGCAAGGGATAGCAAAGTAAACATGTCTCGACAGGATCAAAGGAAGCCCGAGGCGAACTACTTACATAGTAAGATATCACTTGCAATTATGAGGTCCCATTCAGGATCAGCTACTGGAAATACATCTCCCCATGAATCTGAGAGGAAAGCCAATTTATTTCCGGAGGTTCTCTCAAGAAAGCATAACTTGTAGATCAGAACAACAGTTAATTGTTCATGGGTTATAGTTTTCTTCCCCAGGGAGAATTTGCATCGCGGTGATAAAAGAAGTATAAGAATAAACTTCATGGAGAAAAGAACTAACGTCTTATGTGAGGAAGGACGGGTGAAACGCCATTTGCCCGGCAATTATGTGCTATATTCTCTTCAATAGCTGGATCATCATAGTCTGACGTTGTAATATCAAGTTGAAATGATTTTCTCAAGAAGATGGCCAAAGCTCCAGTTCCACTGAGACAAACTCAAAAGTTAGCACAAGGACCGACCACCACATACAACTCACAAAGGGAAGGACGCAGAGGAAAGACACCAGTTGACGTTTATAACTTTACGTAATTCTTATCTTCCACTTTCCTCTTTTCACATTAGATACACATGAGAGCCAAGAGGACTGAAATAAAAGCAAATAAATAGAACTCTTTCAGATGATAGCACAACAGCTACAAATGAGTTTGCTAACTGAATAACAGAAAAGAACGAAAAACAATAAGGTCAAACATCTCACATAGACAAACTTCACAAATCAGAACCACAAATCACTTCTAAAACATGCATGTAATACAATTCTTCCAACAAAGCAGGGACTGCTCAAACTGTACATTTTGTTCAATCACAAACTGCATTCTTTTCACGCTGGGATCCTGCTTCATATTCAATTGTGCCACTGAATATATAAAGAGTTCACTATTCTCCTGGTATCAAGAAGTGATTTTATTAATGTTCTCTATTACTTTGCAAAGCTTGGCATTTTAACTGAAAGGAAATTAGATGGAATAACACTTGTGTTAACATCGGCTAAAGATGAAATACAAGTTAATTTGACAGTTAGTAACGAGAAACATTATCTGATATTGAAAACGAAGATTGTTTCTCAAATTTATAAGGACATTTCAAGAGAATAGAAGCAAGGTTCCTTGCACCGTGAAGTTCGAAGAAAACTCTGCAAAGCTTGTGCATTGGGCACAAGGTAAGGCCATTTAGCAGAGAAAATACTGATGAAGATCCTACCTTATAGGATGAGAAGACAACATATAAAATGCTTTAAGGTATTACCTGCCTAGCTCAATTATGTGACGCCCTCTTAACCAGGACGTATGTTGCGCAAGCCATTCTGCAAATGCAAATGTCCCAGGCCAAAGTAAATTAGCATTCATCTGGTGAAAAGAAAATTCTTGGATGAGCAACTCCTGTGGACAAAGCAAAGTGTTTTAGTTTCCATGCTGAGCAAAGCAATAAACAACATACAGAACTCGCATATCCCTCAGACACATTTACTTTGGCATAAATACTAGGAAACAGAAGCATAGTGATAAATCCTGGAAACCTGATTTCATCCCTATTAACTTCTGACAAGTGAAGATTCGGTCAATAAACTGAATGCTGATATCAATAACAATCTCAAACTATTTGTTTAGTTGGAAGACGGTATCAGTGTGCAAGAAAATTATATCAAAAACATATAAGCCCAAACATCCACCCACTAGAAAAGGAAATGAAAAGGAAGGAAAATTTTCCAATTAATCGTCCAAGTGAACTATAGATAACTTGGAAGGATTTATTAGATCATTACATTGCAACTTGCAACCAAGATGTTTCTATTACACCAACTAACTAGAGTAGATAAGCAACAACCCGCTAAAAATTTCAATGCATAAAACCAAAAAAATCAGCACATTTCATGTCCTTAAGTATGCACACAGTAAAGAATAACAAGATAAAATCAGTGAGTCAACAAACAACCAGACATCAATCTGTAGGGTAAACGCGGAATAACAACAAAATATTCATAGTTAAATAATCGGGAAAAATAATGACACCAAGAATTTTACAAGGAAACCCTTTTAAATAAGGAAAAACCACGGGCCAAGAGGAGCAACTGATATCACTAAAGCAAGGAATTTTATATTGTGTAGTCACGAGTACAATACTCAAAGTAACCACTACACACTCAAAAGAAATAGCCCTCTTTTGACTTTCCACCGCACTAAAACATAGCTCACTCTAATTTTTCCTTCACAAACTATTCTGTATCACATTCTGTGGAGTACCTCACTGCTCACTATATTGTTTTTCCTTTATGTGATGGCGTACATACAAAATGAGCAAAAACTCTCAATTTATAGAGAAAGAAAACATGTCAATGACATAAGCAAAAGCTAGAAATTTCAACAATTGCAACTGAAGAGACTGGGGCTGATTTGCCAAATCAACAGAAGTTTGAAAAAAGTTACCAAAGGGAAAAAACATCTTTCTTAAAACATGGGGATTGGGGATGGACCCCACAAATCTCCCCCTCCCGTCCCATGCACTTGAAGGAGGTATCTCTGTCTTCTCAGAGAGAGCTGAAGCCAACAGTAACAAGATCTCCGGTGGTGATAGTGGCTACGCAATTTTCATTGCCATCTTCTTTCTTTTCCTCCTTGTCTATGTTCTCCTTCTTCAACTTTCGGCAATACTTCTTTGTGTGTCCTTTCAACCCACAATGATAGCACTCAATATCTTTGAATTTGCCTCTGGATTTACTTCTATAATATTCTCTATTCTAAGAACCACGATTCTTAGTTCTCCCCCTAGAGCCTGTCACTAGGACATTCAACGAAGAACCCTAAGAATTTCATCTCATCTATTTATTCAAAACACTGCTCTTGGCGAAATCCATAGAGTTCACATCGTCCGGAACAGAATTTGACAATGAAGATCTAAATGTTTTCCAAGAGTCTGGTAGGGAACAAAGTAGAAGCAAGCCTTGATTTTCTTCATCAAACTTAATGCTGATAGCAAGTAACTGGTTCATGATCGCCTGAAAGTTATTTAGGTGATCTGTCACCAGAGAACCATCATTGTATTTTAAACCCAACATTTGTTTTATCAAGAACATCTTGTTGTTTTCCGTCTTTCGAGCATACAAACTTTCAACATGCTCCCATAGGGCCCGAGCATGTGTCTCCCCATAAATATCGTTCAACACATTATCGTCAACCCATTGCCTAAAATCCACAAACCTATACTGGTTGATTAAAATTCTTGACATAGAGCAAATCTTCCATTTTTCCCTTCCAAATGGCATAACTAATGCCATTTAAAGTAACCATTCTACTTGTGTTGGCTTCCATTGTTCACTTAAAAATACAGATAATGCAAACCTTGCTCTAATATACACATGTTGATATGGCTGGTGACCTTGATAACAGAAAATCCACTACTGGATATTTGTTTACATTTTCAGGGGGAGATATATCATGGCAATCAAAGTTGCAGAAATGTGTCGCACTATCTACAACCGAAGCGATGTATATTGCGGCTACTAAAGCTGGCAAGGAAATGATATGGCTGAAACAATTTCTTCAAGAACTTGAATTGCAACAAATGAAGTATGTCGTCTATTGTGACAGTCAAAGTGCAATAGACTTGAGCAAGAACTCCATGTACTATGTAAGAACAAAACACATTGACGTGAGATACCATTGGATTCGTGAACTAGTGGGGAGTGAATCATTTCACATCAAAAAGATTCACACAAGTGAAAATCGCGTGGATATCTAACCAAAACAATACCAAGAGACAAGTTCGACCTATGCAGAAAACTTGTTAGCATGAGCTCTCTTTGGGAAAACGGAGATACCTCCTTCAGGTGCATGGGACTGGAGGGGGAAATTTGTGTGTCTAGCCCCTTATCTCCATGTTTTGAGGAAGATGTTTTCTTTCTTTGGTAACTTTTTTCAAACTTCTGCAGATTTGGCAAATAAGCCAAAGTCTCTTCGGTTGCAATTGTTTAAATTGCTAGCTTTTGCTTATGTGATTGATTATATTGGCATGTTTTTCTTTCTCTAATTGAGAGCTTCAGCTCATTTTGTATGTATACCAACATAGAGAGGAAAAACAATATAAAGAGCAGCGAGGTATTCCACAGACTATGATATAAAATAGTCTGTGAAGGAAAAATTAGATGAGCGAAATTAGAGTCAGCGATATTCAGTGAGGCAGGAAGTCAAAACAGGGTTTCTTTTGAGTTTGTAGTGGTCACTTTGAGTATTGTACACGTGACTACGCAGTGTAAAATTCCTTGCTCTAGTGATATCAGTTGTTCATCTTGGCCTGTAGTTTTTTCCTTAGTTAAAAGGGTTTCCACGTAAAATTCTTGGTGTCATTATTTTTTTCATTTCATCCCGATTAATTAACTGTGAATATTTTGTTGTTATTTCATGTTTACCAAACACAATCTTCACCTAAGACACCAGAAAGGCCCTTTATGATAGTGTCCCTCTTAGAATATTGTGGTATGCACTTAGGGGTCATTTGGTACGTAGACTAAATTATTCCAGGATTATAATCCTGGGATTATAATCCCTAGACTATTTTATACCATATGGGAGGTGGTATAAAATAGTCTCATGGTTGATGGGTTATACCAAGACTAACTTTGGTATTAGTTTATACCATATTTGGTTGATGGTGTAAATTAGTCCTGGGATAAATTTATACCATCAACCAAACATGATATCAATTTTATCCATGGAATAACTTAAACTTCTCCATGGGATATCCCACCTTATATCTTCTACCAAACGACCCCTTACTGCATAGAACTAATCCACAAACCAATAAATATCCAAAAAATGGACTGTCAATCAATAGTAAAATGTCGAAAACTAGATTTCGAATAGGTTAATCTAGTATTATCCCACTCCAGCAATGACAATATCAGTAGAAAAAGGAGCCAGAGAAGGAAAGAAACTAAAGGAACAATCGCACCCAAAGGTGTAGCCTAGTGGTCAATAAAATTGGTAGAGAACCATGAGTTTTCAGGTTCAAATTCCCATGGAGACAGAAAAATACTAGGTGATTTCTTTCCATCTGTGTGCCTTGGTCGATAGAGTTACAAAGAAACTAAAGGAAACATCTTCCCTTCTCAAAAGAGTACCAAGCCTGCAAGATGCAATTTCCACATATATAAATAACTGATGTCTAAAGTTCTAGATACTCCTTTCTTTTTCAGCTCATGAATTTAAAGGTAATAACTACTCCCTCCATTTCAATTTGTTTCTCTGGTTTTGACGGAGCACTAAGTTAAAGAAAATAAGAAGATTTTTGGGGAATAAATATATACTCCCTCTGTTCACTTTTGCTTGTCACGTTTCAATTCAAAAGTCAATTAGACTAATCTTTGAAGCTAAATTGAATTAGATTAATTCAACATTTAAAATTTAGATGTTCGAAAATTATATATAACATACAATAAATTGCAATTCTTTCTCATACTTAATATGATGAAATAAAATATCGGTCAAAGTTCATGCAGTTTAATTTTCGAGAAGCGAAACATGACAAGTAAAAGTGAATGAAGGGGTACAAAATTTAGAACTAAAGAGTTGTCAAAAAGGCAAGACGTATTCTTTTTAAAACGGACTAAAAATAAAAATAAGACAAACAAATTGAAACGGAGCGAGTCATACATAACTACTACCATACAATTGCTGGGAACCCAAAACACAGAATCAATCAATAGCTGACCACAAAACCCAAATAATCAATAATTCCAATTCAGGGTATTTCTTGAAAATACTATTGAAACTGACCATTTCAGGGAATTGGTGCTTCCTCTCCACAAAATTTTGCTGCGTCTCCGTCTTCTCTTCATCTGCAAAAGTAATAAATAAATAAAAACAAGTCTCTTTAACTAATACAACAAGAATACATTACGAATATTGTTAGGAAACAGTAAATAAAGTACCAGATGAGTTGCTATCACTGCCGCCAAACAGGGAAGAAGGAGAAAAGAGAGCAGTATCCATTTACTGTGCTGATTGGAAATTTTGGGGAAAGAGAAGACTTGATTTTAAGGACCCGTTTGGCCATACATTTCCCAAGTAAAATTTAGGAAAAAACTTGGCAAATAATATTTGGCCATACAATTTGTCATTATTTGAAAAAAAAATTGGCAAATAATTTAAATTCTCAAACACTAGAAAAAACTAATATTTGTGCCAAATTTCATTATTTGAGAACTTTTAAAAGTTAAAATTTTATACCAAACTTTTATCTTTTATAAAAACACCCACTATTTATTAACCCCAACTAAAATGTGCATGTATATAAAAATACAGCTTATATCTTGTTATGTATACATAGGTAGCTATTGTATTAGTATCGTAACTGTTTTACACAGATATAACCTAGAAATATATTTTCTCACTAGACGTGTGCATTTACATAACAATACATCTTATACAAATGAAATTTTAGTATATTTGGTTTTCTTCTGTTTTTCAACTTCTAAGAGAACATTAGGCGTTTATGGTTAGTTTTAATAATTTCTAAAACTTATGGTATAAATCATATTTCTTTAAAAAATGAAATATGTTTGCCAAATACTTGTCATAGCCCGAGTTCCAACGAGGCGTGATTGGCACCCGAAGCCGATATGGCCCGAGAGAACCAATCTTTACTCATACCCAATCATATGCATGCCATAAGAAACATTACCACCACGTAAAGACATAAGATGCTAAGAGCGAAAATCATGAAGCATTATATATATACATATAAGAAACTTGGCCGTTAGGGCCATCAAGTTAAGGTGGACATACAACTCTTCGTTCATATACCCACATCGGTCTACAAAAGCCTCTAACAAGAGTACACATATAAACATCTTAAATTCGAGACAAGTTCCCGCTTTACACAACGCTACAGTACCAAAATAAATGTACACAAGAGACCCGAGAAGCCCCGAACCAACTGGAGCTCACCAAAGATCGGCAAAAGATCCGCAACCTACTGTGGAGGTCTACTAGTACCTGTGCCTGCAGCAAGTAAGGTAAATTTCCCACAAAGGGGTCAGTACGAAGAATGTACTAAGTATGTAAGGCCATAAGAAAATCTATGATACATCAAAACTTTAATGGAATCAAATATAAGTAAAAAAAACAACATGGATAAGCCATCACTCTATATGTATGGAAATATGTACATTAGATGGATTGCTTCTTTTCCTCTTACGCTCGTTTGTTTTCTCATCACTCACTTCTTCATTCACTACTCATCCTTCCATCCTTACAATGCCCGAGCCCCAAGCTGATCAGTGGGTAATCAACAATTTTCGGGATCGACCCATGCTAGGCTTTTCTTTGCCCCTGGGATACCACCCGTAGAAGCGGGATCGACCCATGCGAGGTATTTTAACCCTATGGGATACCATCCGTAGGTATTGGGATCGACCCATGCGAGGTATTTTAACCCCATGGGATACCACCCAAGAACACATCACTTCTCTTCACAACATTACTTCTTTAATCTTGAGAAAAGTTCATTCGATGATTATATCATTATTGGAAACACGTAGATGCTTACTTTATGCCTTTACGCTCATGAGATTGATACTTTGTAATTGTAACATTATTGGAAGCTTTGGAACATAACATTATTGGAACTTGGAACCATGTCCATAACTATGTAATACATGAATGACAATAATCAAGAATAAGGTATATGTGATTAACACTAGATGATAACATGAAATGAGATGCCTTAAGACACTTCGGGAATGAGTAAGTACCATGACAAGGTGTACACTATATGCTGCAGAAGGATACGGAAAGAGGAACCTTACATACCTCGTATTCTCAATATGAATACTCAATCCTATACGTGAACACAATAGTCCGGCTCTTTCCTTATGTTTCACTCTACAACATAAATACATAACGGAATTTACATTAACCACCAACCACCTTACAAATGCATATGACGTCAATGAATTACATGTTTGCCTTTAAAATTGTCATTTCTCCCTTGACAATACCATTGATGAAATTATCATACTAATAATCCCACAATATTTCCAACATTGACCAAAATATCATAAACCATTAGCATGTCACACCAAGTTCATACTTTCCACTCTTCATCACCATAACATCACAATTATTCCATCAAATTACTTCAATACACCTCACAACAACAAATCGGCCAAAATCCCACAATTTACACTTATATGAAATTAACAAGTTTAATAACATAATCACACCATACATGTTGATATTTCATCCATACCATGCTCTTTCATCAAAATCACAAGGCATATTTCAAGTGTAAATTCCATGGATAACACATATTTTACAAAAACACAAAGTGTCATATTCAACCCTTCCAAGCATAACCAACATGATTTACATACTTTCCCATGCATATAATATATTCATATTCAACCCTTCCAAGCATAACCAACATGATTTACATACTTTTCCATGCATATAATATATTAATCCATAAGAATAATCACTTACCTAAGCTTGAAAAATGATGATCTTGCTCCAAAAGTTGGCTTAGGGTTCTTTAAGAGTTGAGAGAAATTTTGGAAAATTTCTAGAAATGTATTGTGTATTCCTTTGAATAAAAATCAGATTTTTCACTTATTTATAGGCCCTCAAGTCTTCTTGGCATTAAATGTCATGTATAAGGGGTCAAAGGGTGAAGAATGGGTCATTTGACCCATTTTGGCCCATGTCTTCTTTCTATTTTTGGGCCTTTTATTGAGCTCAATTCACTCAACCCAATAAAATCAATAATTTCTCATATTTAAATTATTTCATACGTGTCACGATAATATTCCCACTCACGTGATTCATATTCGTAGCCTCAATCCCAAAAACAAGTGATTCTAGCCACGTATGGCTTATTTTGACCATAAGCGTAAAATCGTCATTTGATGCCAAATTCGTTCTCAAGTAATTTTATCATACCAATATAATACTTTACTCATTTCATGTATATGCTCATGGTTGTAGAAGAAACGTGGCAAAAATCGGTCCGGTACGTCCCCGGGCACCCTTGGGACTTAAGAAAATTTCCAACTTTTGAAAAGTGGGAAAAACCATCCTGGCACGCCCTCTGGCGCGCCCCACCCTTAATTTTTTTGAAAATTTCGTTTTTTGACTTTTCTTCGCGGGTTTGGTTAGATACTTCAAGCCCTATTCTTTAACTTACTTCTTACCCTTAATATCCTTTGTTTGGAGGTCCTCTTAGCCTCATTTTGAACCCCACAAATGTCCCACGAAGTCACAAAACACCTCCTACGAAAATCTAATCACATGTACGAAGGCCAACATCAATTATCTCATCAAAATCCTTACAAATTACATACTTATGGCTCTCGACACCTAAGTGAACATTGTTCAACATCGTCAAGTAGGGTTGGGAAGGTACGGGGTGTTACAATACTAAAGCCAAACACTTGGTGAAATTTCACCAAAATCTTCACTCAAATATTACTTGCCAAAAATATTTGAGAATTTATGGTCAAACGCTAGCTTAATCTATTTTATTAATACCAAACCTGGCCATATATTTTATGTAAATTACAAGTCACCCCTCATATTTCTTTGTTAGGTTCTTGAATAAATCCCCATATCAGTACGACTGTGCAAATTAATGATTAAACTAATAACCCGAATCGATGATTAGGTTGTGGGTTAATCGTTCGGATTATTGATTTAACGATTTGAATATCAGTTTACTGGAATAAGTTATTGTTTTATTGATTAGTTTCTCGGTTTGATCACTTTTTTAATGGGTGAATTGATAACGCGATAATGATTTATTAAATTGTTATTTTACCCTTCAATATATAAAAGTTCCTAGCAGGAAGATGAATCGGGTGTTAAAAGTGAAGGAAATGTTATTTTCAAATCTAAATTAAAATGGCTTGTTTTAACTGAGCTAGCTCTATATGATATTTCTCTTTTCACCCACTTTTTCTAGCTAGCATACTTATGGCCTATGAGATCTTAACGGTTAACCCAAAATCCAAACGGATAATGATCAATGACCAATTAATCGATAATCGATATCTTAGTGGTTTTTTAATTATTTAGCATGCTTACATACTGATAACAAATAAGTAGAACCAATAACTTTCAAACTCGAATCGAACTTATCGATACACAACCCTATTCATTAACCAAGAAAAAATTATAAGAGTGTGATCCTTGTGGTTCTTTTCTTTTTTTCTTTTAGAGCGAAAAAACAGGGAGAAATGTTTGGTCAACAACAACACACCCAGTATATTTTCACAAATTGGGGTTTTCGGAAGGTAAGTGTATGTAGTCCGTACCACTACCTCAAAGGTGAGATAGAGAAGTTGTTTCCGTTAGACCCCCGACTCAAGATTAAAAATAGTTTAGATAAAGGACATAGTATAGGAACAAGAAACAATAGATATTAACACAACAAATAGTAACAGAAATAAGACTACCACAAAGTAATACTACAATCAATTTATCTGAAACAACAAACATCACCAAAACTCCAAAAACAAGACACTACAAGCATAACACTATGACTACTATCACAGATAACAAAACAAAGCACTCATACCTACTAGCAAGGATGCACTCCTTCCTACTATCCTTCTACCCTAATTCTCATCCTCCACACCTTCCTATCTAGAGTCATGTCTTCAGTAAGATGTAGCTGCTCCATGTCATGTCTAATCACCTCCCTCCAATATTTCTTTGGTTTACCTCCACCTCACGTGACTTCATCCATAGCCAACCTCTCACACCTCCGTGCTGGGACATTTGTACACCTCCTATCACATGCCCGAACCATCTCAACCTCACTTCTCGCATCTTGACTTCCACCTAAGTCATTCCTACCTTATCTCGAATAATCTCATTTCTAATCTTATCTCTTCTAGCAAATCCATACATCCTTCGTAGCATCCTCATCTCTGCTACCTTCATATTTTGGATGTGAGAGTTCTTAATTAGCCAGCACTCCGCCTCATATAACATAGCTGGTTTAAACGCCACTCTGTAGAACTTGTCTTTAAGTTTAAGAGGCAGCTTCTTATCACACAAGACTTCAAATGCAAGCCTCCATTTTATTCACCCTTTCACTAATACAGTGAGTGACATCCCCGTCAATCTTTTCATTTTCCTAGAGCACAGACCTAGGAAACTTAAAACTATCTCTCTTTTGGATGGTCTGGGTATCAAGCTTCACTACCATGTTAGCCTCATGCTTCGCCTCACTGAACTTGCACTTTAAATATTATGTTTTTGTCCTGCTCAATGTAAATCCTTTAGATTCTAGAGTCTGTCTAAACCTCCAACTTAGCATTAACTCCTCCATGAGTATTGTCAATCAGAATTATATCATCCACAAATAGGTTAGACCATGACACCTCACCTTGAATTTGCCACGTAAGTATATCCATCACTAAGGCAAATAAAAATGGGCTAAGAGTCGATCCCTGGTGCAACCCCATCAATACGGGAAAGTGCTCCAAGTCTCCCCTATAGTTCTTAAAGTTTTTAAAATTATTACTCTCTCTAGTCCATATTAACTAAATATGTGAGACAATAAACACTCATTACGAAAAAAAAAATTAGGGCTTAAATTGAACAGCACTTTTCACTTTTGCCCTTTTAGTTATTCTCAAACTATTTTTGAAAATAGAGATAGTCATTACTCAAATAATGGAATCTATAAAGTGACATTGTCGGTCTTTTTTTTTAAATTTCAACCACATTGAAATAATTCAAGTAAAATCATAATATGAGCAATTAATTCTCTTGAACTTATCGCCTAGAAAATATAAATGAAGGGTAAAAAATGAAAAAAATTTCCAACAACTCTCTTGAACAATTAATTATTTTGCACATTAAAAAGAAGCTCAAAAATTAAATTATTATGAACTAGGGGGAGTACTACTATAGAAAGAAAAAAGTAACAATTAGGAAAGATCAATTATTTTATAATATATCATAACCAAGCTCATATTGAAAGATTATATAACAAATACAAAGCTTAGATACATAAATCAAAACACTAATCAACAATTGCTTCACTAAGCAATTTCCAACAACAACATACCCGGGATAGAGTGTACACATACTTTACCCCTATCTTGTGTGAGCTAGATAGAGAGATTATTTCTGATACATCCTTGCTCAAGAAAAACATCTTCAAAATATATTTGAAAAATACAAGAGACTAATTGTAACACGCCTAAACAGATAATTAGAAGTTAATAATAAAGGCCATCAACACAGACATTATATATTGTAACACAGGCCAAGTCCTCAATTGCACTATAATTTCAAGGACTAGGGGGTTTGTACATTAGGAACAAGGGGATTAGATGGATCCCAGGAGAATGCCAAATTTGGGTGGTCAGGAAAGCCACCAGCCTGATGAAAATGACGAGCTGCTATGGCTTGCCCAATTGACACTGTAATCACAATCATGACAAGTAGAACCATGATGATGATATCAATCTTGGATGAAGAAGCCATGGTTTTTTTCTTGTTGTTGTTGCAAGTAAGCACTCTTTTGGTTTAATTTGCTTGTTGATTTGGTGTGAGTATATGTGTAGGGATTTTGGGTGGTTATATAGAGTTGGAATACGAGGGAATAGAAACATACTCCGTACATTCTAGAAGAAATAAATACTTTCAAAAGATGTACTAATTCTTTAGTAGTTTCTTGGTTATGTACAACCATCTATATTTAAAGAAGGGTAAAATTGAAATATCATTAATGTCTTATTGATTATCTAAAGGATCACTTATTTAGGAATAAAATAAAAAGACTAAAAGAGCACTTATTTAGGAACAGGCAGTAATAATCAACATTCAATTTATTCACCCTCCTATGTGATTGAGAACTTCAACATACTCCCTTCGTTCATTTTTACTTGTCATATTTGACTTGACACACCTATTAAGAAAATAATAATTGACATAACTATTTTACTACACATATTAATTGATGTTTAGTACTTTTTTCACTCCTATATAAGTGTTCCTTTTGGCTTGGGCACACCCTTTAATAAATTACTCACTCTTAGAAAATTAAAGGTAACTTTACCAACTTATCCCTAATTAAATTTGATCTCTTTCTAAGTTGACATTGATTATTATATTTAAACTCAAGGACATATTAGGAAGATTATGATCAAAGTATTCTTGAAAACTTAAACATAAACTTATTTAGGAACAAAATCACAACCCAAAAAGAGCACTTATAAAGGAATGGAGGGAGTAAGTACTATGTATTGAAAAATGATTTTGAGAATAAGTAATTGGTGCTAAGGGTAAAACACGAAAAAAATACTCCCTCCGTTCCTAATTACTTGTCACATTTTTTGTTTGCACGCCTCTTAAGAAAAACATTAACTATTATTCAATGCATTTCTCAAAACATTAAATTTATTATATTCAAAGGATGATATAGTAAAACTACTCCTATGATTTATTATTTTTTAAGGTGTGTGTCAAGTTAATAGTGGACAAGTAAAGATAGACGAAGGAAGTATTTGTCATTTTAGAAATCAATACATAATTAGTCGTTTGTTTCCATCTTTACCCTTAATATAAATAACTATGGAGATATTAATGTGGTGCATAAGAAAGAAGTGTTAAATTGATAGAAATAATAAATAAGAATAATTTAATTAAATTATCTTTTATTTAATTTTTCTTTTTAAGGGATGTACAAATAAAAACATGAGTATTTAAGAACGGGGGAGTAATAACTTAGCTTTTTGGTCTTTACCGAATTTCAACCTCGATTTTCCATAATTTTCACCTAGAGTAATAATCGTTAAGCCATGCCTTTGGTGTGATTTTTGTCTTTCTTATTCTATTCTCACTTTTTGTTCATTTATTTTTCTTTTGAATTGTTAATTGGAGGTTTTGAATTAAGTTTCAAGAACGAAATCTCATGTGATGCGGCGGAGCGCTAAAATCTATCATAATAACTAATAAGCAATCTAGGGCATAAATTCAGGTTACTTGGACCTGAGAGGTCCGAACACCTAATAGTTTTAAAAATCACATATATAAAGACCGTGAGAAGATGTTATGCAAAGATAAAGATTTACTCACTTTTAAGATCTGGAGTTTAAATCATATTTTCCATTAGTCTCTTTTGATACAGATCGCTAACCTATTGTAATAAATATTTTATGATACAAATTTAGATTAATCAGACCTATGAGCTTTAGACACTAATTTGAAAAACATGTATATAAAGACCATCAAAAGGCTTGATGGAAAGGAAAAAAATATTTTCACTCTTAATTAAAGATTTCGAGTTTGAATTTATGGAACAAAGCTTCCTTTATTGAGGAGTGTTAAAATCTACTATAATGAGTTTTTTACGATGCGAATTCAGATTACTTGAACTAGTGAGTTCCAAGAACTAATTAACAAGTAAGTTTGATACAAAGGGTGAAAGTCATAGACAGTGGCGGAGCCACCTTATGGCTAGGGGGTTCATTCGAACCCCTTTCGGCGAAAAATTATACTATTTATACATTGTTAAAATTATATTTTATGTATATATAGTTGATGTTGAACCCCCTACAGCTAGTTCGTGTGCTTACTTATTCCGATTTTGAACCCCCTTCGTAAAAATTCTGGCTCCGCCACTGATCATAGAATCGAAAAAACTACTCGAATACTGAAACAAACCATAAGTTAACCAAATTGGACCCTAAAGATAGTGCCGGAGTTAAATTTTTTCGTAGGAGTATTCAAAGTACAAAGAACTAAACATCCAAGGAAAATCAATATCAATTATACAAATTCAAAGTACAAAGAACTAAACAGTCAAGGAAAATCAATATCAATTATACATACACAAATACACTTTTATCTTTATATATACAATGTTGGTGAATATATCGTAAATTACAGTTGAAAATACAATAAACAAATAAATATTCAAGTTAAGAGGTGGCTATTGTTAGGATCGAAATAATGAGGTATTATGCGGAAGCTAACAAAGCAAACCTCGGAAGACACCACATAAGAAGACATGCGAGAAATACAACAAAAGAGACACAATAATTTAACGTGGTGCGGTCAATCGACCTACATCCACAAAAGGAGACGAACAATCCACTATATAAAAGAGATATAAAATATTGAGATAGACAACCTCACACAATTCACTCAGAATAAAAAGTGGTTCTCACAAGTGGAAGCATAACACTTGTGTCTCACAAATTCTCCCCTAAACAATACTCTCAAGGCCCTTATGACTATATTGTGGATGCTACCAAGTTAGAAGAAGGGAAAAGGACACCACATGGCCCATCAAAAAACAAATGACTCATGTTTGGGCTATTGGATATGGAGTGGCCAATCGGCCCAAACTAATTCCAAAAAATGGCCAGTCGGCCCAAACTAATTCCAAAAATGGCCAGTCGAAACTGTATCAATATGGTATATGGGTTGTATCAATATGGTATAAGGAGTGTATTAATATAGTACAGGGACTGTATCAAAATGGTATAAAAATTATATCAATATGGTATATGAGCTATATATGCATATGTTTTTCTGTATAAGCTATATGAATGTGGCATGGGGACTGTATCATTATGGTATATGAACTGAAAAAAGAAAAAAAAAAAGGCACTAGCAGCGACAAAAAGGCCTAAAATGGCTACCTTTTGGAATTGCAAAATCAATGGCTATTTCGTAAAAATAGTTTTGAGCGAAGTGACATTTATGTCCTTTCCCCTTAGAAGAAAGGAGTCTCTAGTTATAGAGTCATAAACCTTTTCCTACAAGAACAAGGATTAGTCAAATATGGAGAATTCATGTTTTCCTTTTTCGAAAAGAAAAATTCAATTATGGTAAGAAAGTCAGGACAAACACCCAACAGATATCTGTCACGGCCCAAATCCCATTGAGGCGGACTGGCACCCGAAGCCGTTGAGGCCCGAGAGAACCAATCTTTGCTCATGTTCATTCATATACATGTCTCTATTTGAACATCATTATATCTCATGCAACTATGCGGAAGTCATGGAAACATATGCTATATATGAAACTTGGCCGTTAGGGCCATCAAGTCAAAATGAACATACATCTCTTTACATTCACCTTCCCACGTACGTCTACAAAGCCTCTACAGATACATGTACAACCATCCTAAAGTCGGGACAAATCCCCGCTTTATACATCATTTACATAATACCAAAATCAATGTACACTATGACTCGAAAAGCCCCGAACCAATTGGAGCTCACCAAAGATCCGCAACCTACTGTGGAGGTCTGTAAGTACCTGTGCCTGCAGCAAGTAAGGTAAAATCCACCAAAGGGGTCAGTACGAAGAATGTACTGAGTATGTAAGGCTATAAGAAACTGCATGATACATAAGACCCTTAATGGAATCAAATATGAAGGAATAGCCAATATAGACAAACCATCGATCTGAATGCTTGGAACCATGTACTTTATGTTCATTAATCTCTTGCCTTATGTACATTACCATTCACATTACCGTTGAATACATAACCATCAATATATACAACCGTCAATATGAGTAACCGTCATAAAAGTAACCGTCAATATGCAACCGTCAATAAAAGTAACCATCAATATGCAACCGTCAATAAAAGTAACCGTCAATATGCAACCGTCAATAAAAGTAACCGTCAATATGCAACCGTCAATAAAAGTAACCGTCAATATGCAAAGCAGGTTCGGCTCGAGTTAGGCTTATTCCTCCAGAGCTGCTACCCGTACTCAAAGAACCATTAAGTAACCGTAAAGTCACTATAAAGTAAGTAACCATATATGTATTATTTCTTAGTATTCCTTCTTTCTTTTCTTTTTGAGAGATTGATATGTTGATAGTCGTAACATTACTGGAGCTTTGGAACCTCAATTTATGATTATGAGACATGTGAATAACAAAATATGATAACCTGACATGAGATACTTTGAGACATCTCAGAATAGGAACAGGTACGATGACAATGTGAACAATATGTGCTGCAGAAGGATACGGTAAGAGTAACCTTACATACCTTATCTCCTCAATACGAATAAACAGTCCTATATGTGGATACACTAATCCAGCTCCTTCCTTATGTGTTACTCTACAACACAAGTACATAACAAAACTTATGTTAACAACCAACTACCTTACAAGTGCATACGACGACAATGAATTACTTGACTGTCGTATAACGTTATTTCATCCTCTTACAATACCATTTACTGCATCACCATACCAACAATACCATAACATTCTACACATTGACCAAGACATCATAAACCAATAACATTTCACACCAAGTTTACCCTTTACACTTCCTCATTAACACTACGTTGTCTTTCCTCCGTCAAGTCACTTGATAGCTTTCACAATAACATATTAACAACAATCCATAATTGATACCATTCAAAATACCTCCGGGGTACTCCTTTAAAGTCATTCAAAAGGTACCATAAGTTGATAATTGCATCCATGAAGGGTATAGGGGCTTTGGGGGGGTCAAAGAGAGACGAAAACATACAAAACAAGTCTCTGGGCTGACCTGCGAAGACACCTGTGCCTGCAGGTGGTTGGGGTGTGTACGCAGGTGACCCTTGGCAGTGTCCAAGGGCACCTGCGAAGTCACCTGCGCCCGCAGGGTGCTTCGTCTGCGAGGGCGGGTGCCCGTTTTGGCCAAAATGGGTCTCTTTTGGGTCTTTTTTTGTAATGAATGGTCCATGATCATAATTAAACTTCTCTTAACATATTTTAGATCATCTTAGATGCCAACGAACATCCATGGTTTCACAACGCACATAAACATCACCCAAACCACATTTTTCTTTCAATACACCACCAAGTCCATGCACAATTTTGCAATAACATTTCCAAACATTATATACAAGGGTAAAACAAGTTAAGGCTATAATCACATCTCACATGTCAATATTGAATCCATCAAGTTCACTTCCTTCAAGATCACAAGTCCATTTTCAAGTTTACAAGGCAAAACCCTTCACCGATTAAGCAAACACAAATTGTTTCACACATTGTGAACTTCTCACACTTCACCAACATAACCAACATGATCTACACCATCTTCCATGCATATAATATATTAAACCATGAGAATAAAAACTTACCAAAGCTTACCAAAGAGTGATCTTATCCAACAAGTAGTTGCCTTAGGGTTTGTGGGAGAAGAGAAATATTTGAAAAAATCTAGAAAATGGCATGTGTGCTTTTATGAATAAAAATCTGATTTTCTTGACTTATATAGTCCCTTGCTAATCATCCTTAGCCACACATTGAATGTATTTACTTGGTCAATGGAAGAATGAGTCAAATTCCATTTTGGGCCATGTCTTTTTATGATTTTTGGGCCTCATTTGGGCCCAATGACATATGATTCACTTAAGCCCAACAAATTAATGCATAAATTCACCAACTCTCTCATGTTTAAATGATTCTATAAATGTTAAGGTAGTCTCATGGGTTCGGGAACGTACGGGGTGTTACAATATCTACCTTTAAGGATATTCAAGCTCACTGCGATATAATCTGTACCGATCAAGCAGTATAACTCTTGATTTGTCTCTTCCAAGGTACAACAACCCAACAACCGTATAACTCAAACAACTTTGAATTATTTGAAGAGTCTAAAGCTCCACTAAAAGAACACATTTCTTCAATATATAATATTACTCTCTTTTGTATAATGAATAAGTTGGAGACTTATAAAATATTTTTCACTTATAAATATTTTTCTTTCTTTCAACTCTCTATTTCACTACTGGTCATACACTTTTCATCCACACAACACAATACTTTTTATCCTTCTCATATACTCTTTTTTCCTACATCACAAGGAAGAAAATATCTTTTATATAGGTGTGTAGAATTTTTTCCACGAATAAATGTCAAGAAAATGGATAATAATTTGAGGTGTAGTGGGTAACCAGTAAGATATAATGTGGAGAACATGTTATAATGATTACATGAGTTGTAAAGTATAATGACACCATTTTCTTAGCTTTATATCCAATAATTATTATGTACTTAAGTATTTTAGTATTAAAATGCACATATAAATATATACACTAACATATGATATAATATTTCAATGAAATTCAGATGGACCCCTCGTGTCTCTAACTCTGTCCCTACGAGAGAGATTATGTGTGGGGTTGGGGTGTTACAGTTGACTTTCCCCCTTGGCTCATTTCTTCATGATAGGTCATAAGTAGTACGACTAGGAGTCTCCTAGCTAGGAACCAATATATCTGGCTTTTTTAATTTTATTTTATATATATTCAACCATCATATTCATCAAGAACTCATTGATTATTATTATTATAGCTTCTTGTTTTATGTATTGATAGTGTAGTAATTCTTTTTATCAGGATAGTTGTAGTTGCGTCTTTTATAGCAACTTAGTTATCATCTTTATGAGATTAGTAATTAGTAATTATTAATGAATTATTTTATAAAAAAGGATAGTTTGATGCACTTAAGCACGCTATTACTCTACAGAATCAGCATAGCTCGCAAATGAGCATGCTAATAAGGCCATGAGCTGGATGGATGAAGATGGGAAAATCAGACTTCTATTGTCTCAAAGTCTCCGATAGAAAGAATGATTGATTGCTTGAATGATGGGCCATCTACTCGCGAAATATCTCCGATCCGAACCCTCTCAGCTCCTTCATGAAGAAGTGAATTGTTGATCGATCAATGGAGCGTGCCAATTTCAGTTTTCAACTACCATAGGCTTGTTTCATAATTTTCAATTAAGCGGCAAATCCAACACGACTGACAGATAAGTCGACGCTAACAGCAGGTCTAATTCCGCAATAAAAGAGCCTATTTCCAAATATATTTTTCCATCAATAATGGGGATCACATGGGTTAGAATATAGGGCGATGCGTCTCCAGCTTGTGTTTCAATGAAGGAAAACCCCCCTGCTATATACGAGTTCAAAAAAAGGATGAACCAAATGAAATATTTATGTATAAATATTTTTCTATATCATCGATGCATATGCAAAACTTAAATTGAACATAGATAGAATATTGAACACCGACAAAACTTTAAGGAGTCGTTTGGTAGGATGCATTAGAGAAAATAATGCATGCATTAGTTTTATGTATTATTAATATCTTATTTGGTACACTTTTCCAATTTATGTATAATTAATACAAGCATTAGTTATACACTCTATTGTGTATTATGCTATGCATAACTAATACATGGAAAACCTTGGTATTAGTAATGCAAGGGACATTAATGCATGCATTAGCATGGGTAAAGACACAATAGCCCGTCAAAACCTTTTCCACATCATATCCATTATATTTGTGGAGGGTATTTTTGTAAATAATTTTTTTATTTAAAAATATACAGTGTAAATTATTTTTAACATACCAAAGCGAACATTGCATAAGAAATAATTTCAGCATAACTAATGCAAGCACAACTTTTAATACTAGCATTAGTAATGCAAACATTACTAATACATCATATTTTTTATTATTCTTATACATCCTACCAAGCAAATCCTAATTGAACACGAATAGAAAACAAAAAAGGGGCTGTCAACTTTATATTGTACGGTGCAATTGGCCACCCATGCAACACATGGATGACGCGTCAAAGCCCACATAGCAAGCTACCTCGTCTCATTTTATGTGGTTATCCTTAATGGTAGTATCATAAGATTGTGTTGATCTCTTGTACAAGGAGAGTGTAAATAAAACTATTGAGCGTATCCGGAGTTCATCAACTTGAGCTATGAAAATATCCTTTTACATAAATACAGGATAAGATTGCATGCAATAGACCTTTGTGGTCTCAGTCTTATATTCCTTTTTCTCTTTTAAAAAAACGTTTTATATTTGTTAGTTTCAAAAAAGTTTTTAAGACTCAAACTCTCAAGGTGATAAAAATATGTGTTTCAAAAGGGATTTATCAAATAAGGAATCACCACTTGGTAATGAATTTGGTGTGCCAAGTCTCCATTTAAAAGTAATATTCTTCTTAAAACAATTTCACTCACATATTTCGATTTAAGAAATTTTGTTGATCGAGAAGAATGTATGAGGCATCCCTCAAGTCTCGTAGTTTTAACATAGTCCTTAATTGACTTGTATCGGCTTAGAAAGGAACTCAAGGACAAACTCACAAACAATTTCAATCCAAAAACTAATTAGCGACACATATTTCGGTTAACGAATTTTATTGATCGAGAAAAATGTATGAGGTGTCCATCGAGTTTCGTAGTTTTAACATGGTTGTTTAATTGACTTTTATCGGCTTAGAAAGAAACTCAAGGACAAACTCGCAAACAAGCAAGCATGTGCACAAAAATGTTCAGAACAAAGTCTAAGTTATAAAAATCCAAAATAAAGAGAAAATACGAGAAAAATACACCTACACTACCTATTCTATTCTAATTTCTAAACTATGATTCACCGAGTAACCCGGATCCTGTCCTCGAACGGCCTCCAAATTCATAGTTTTCCTTCCGGAACACCCACCTGGGAAATAAATACATGAGATATTGCAAGTAATTAAACACACAAGCAATTAAACGAATTTCTGATTTTGTTAGGGTTTTTGTCCTTATTTTTTTATCAAATTTGAATATTAATTTTCTATTAAAGGAAAATAAAAGTAATACCATAATTACTTTTACTTTTCTTAAAAGAAAAATATAAAACTCTTTCATATTTGGTGAAAAATATAAAACTCTTCCATATTTGGCTAACCTCTTTATTGTAGGAAAGATTTTGGACCTCTATAAATAAAAGACCCCTCTTCTCATACCATAACACAATAGCATCCACAATGTAGTCATCAAAGAATCTTGTTTAGGGGGAGATTTGTCCCAATAATTTTTATGCTTTTTTAATATTAGGTTTTTATATATAGGTCGTTTGACCAAATCATAGAATTCTATTAAGTTTTTAGTATTGTTTTATGTGTCATCTGATTTGTCACATTGATGGTTTGCAACTATAAGCTTCCGCATGACGCCCTCTCGATTTCGAACCCAACAAGTGTTATCAGAGCCTACGGTTCAAAAGTCCAATGATTTGGTGAAACGAGATTAAAGACAGGTTTAAAGTGGTTTCAAATCAAGTTGCAACCAATTTGATGATAATGAAGATTTTGTCCAACTACATGTGGAGAAGAAGTTTCAACCATATTTTCAACATTCCTGCTGCTGCATCTTTAAAAATAAAAATAAAATATTGATTTTTAACCTATTTTTAATCATGATATTTTAAACCTTATTTTTAACCATGGCAAACAGCAGTGATGAAGATTATGTGAAGACCAAAGATCATATATGCAAGTGAAGAAGGCGGATCAAGTTTTACCAGGAAAATCCAGCCAAAAAGGGGAGATTTGTTAGGGGTTTTGCCCTGATTTTCTTACCAAATTTGAGTATTAATTTTCTATTGAAGGAAAATAAAAGTAATACCATAATTACTTTTATTTTTCTTAAAAGAAAAATATAAAACTCTTTCATAGTTGACTAACCTCTTTATCGTAGAAAAGGTTTTGGACCTCTATAAATAGAAGACTCCTCTTCTCATACCATAACACAATAGCATCCACAATGTAGTCATCAAAGTGTCTTGTTTAGGGGAGATTTCTCTCAATAATTTTTATGCTTTTTTAATATTAGGTTTTTATATATATGTAGGTCGTTTGACCAAATCATATAATAATATTAAGTTTTTAGTATTGTTTTATATGTCATCTGATTTGTCACATTGATGATTTGCAACTATAAGCTTCCGCATGACGCCCTCTCAATTTCGAACCCAACAGATTTGCCTACCACCCCGTTTTTCTCTTAAAACTTGCACTATTAAATCTGTTAACTGGCCTAGCAAGCAAATGGCAAAACAAACAAGCAAGAAAGCATGGTCATTTTATAATTATAATAGTGATAAACTTTTAACCCAAAAGACTTGCGAACAATTCATAAGGTCATTGTTCACTCAAACTTTTGTCAAACTACTCTATCTGTTCGCTTTTATTTGTCATTTATTTACTAATTGGATTTTCATTTTTATTTGTCATTTTTGACATATCAAGAAAAGATATTTTTTCCCCCTATTTTACCCTTAATATTAATTGTTTATTCTCCAAACTAATTTTAAGATACACTAGAAAACATCAATTAATAGGGATATTATGGTAAAATAACTATGTTAATAATTATTTTCTTAATGAGTGTGCCAAGTCAAAATGTGACAAGTAAAAGCGAACGGAAGGAGTAATTAACTAGTACTTAGTTCGTATTAAATTCTTGCCAATTTAATAGTCCGACACTACTCTGGACCCCCCACATAGCGAGAGCTTTAATGCATAGGGCTGCCTTTTTTAATGATTGATTCGAAGAGCTTTTTCTCAAACAAGATTTGCAGAAAATAAAGGAATTGCAGAAGAGTTTTTTGTCTGTATTGAATGAAATATATGTTACAATGTATCCTATATATAATAGTGTGAAAAGAAACTTACTTACTCTACCTCTACTGCTATCCACCGTCTCTAGAGTTCTATATTTAGCTTAAAAAACTTTAGAGTCCTAAACTAGGTACAAAATATGTAAAGATCCTATAAAATATTTACCTAGGTACAGAATATAGAGAGATCCTGTATAAGATTTACCTATGGTATACAAGGAAACATTATATACAATTGAATATGTAAAGGGAAAGACTGGGCCAGTAATTGCATGTATGTTCAACAAAATAAAATAAATGTCGGGGGCTCAAATCCTATCTGGACTGTCTGAAGAAAAAGAAACTAATCTGTGGAGCTAACATTACCAACTGTTGGAGTCTCATCTCAACAAGATTAGGCATCACAGGAAACAGCACAAACAGAACCAAGAGACAAAAGTGTTCCTTCTAAGGCAGTGGGAGGAGTACAAACAAGGAAATCTTTTGTAAGGGTACTATGTCTCAATGAATTGCGCTCACTTCACAATACACTATATTGATGATATGACGATGACTCAGAAAAGAAAAAAAACATGCTTCTGATGAAAAAGTTATGAAATAACACTATAATTCCGGAATAACTAATCATGAGATAAGTTATCCCATATATTTTATGTCAACCAAATATGGGATAAATTCATCCTAAAGTTAATATTGGGATTAGTTATCCCTTATCCCTTGTACTAAATGAGCCCTTTCATTTTTCAAATTGGCCACTTATGATTATCTTTAGCTTCTTCTGCTTTAGTAAGCGTTCGAACATGCGATATGAAATCATGATTTCAAATCAGCATTTAGACATGCGATTTGAGATCATAATGTTGAATCATGATTTCAAATCCCAAATTCTCCCAAAAAAAAAAAAAAAAAAAGAATTTAGAATTCCAGTTCGTGATTTCAATTTGACAGCTTGGGTATAAAATATATTTTTTAATTTATTCCGTTTATATTTACCAACTTAAAAATCTAACCTAACAATTAGAAATTTAATGCATAACTAAATTATCTTAGATATGATTCTATTATCATATCTAAGATATGATTCTACATCTAAATTTAATGCATAACTAAATTATTATGATTCTACATCTAAATTGGCCAAACCTAAATTAGCTGGGCAATTCACAAATTACATGAGTTATTGTCTTTGTTTGTTTAATCATATCTAAGATATGATTCTACACCTAAATAATTAATTGATTAGTTGTTTGGGTGCAATTGATAAGAGCAATTACACTCTTCTATTCAAATATATAATTAATTAATTTCGCCGTATCATTTATATTCATAATTTGATTTTTTTTCTTTTCCATTCGATGTTTATTTATAGAAAATACTTCTACATATCATCTCTATGTTTTAAAATATTTGATCTTTTCAATGTGAAATAATTACAAAATTAGACTATATCGGCACGAGTTAGCTAGAATTTGAATTTATTCAATCACCTAATAATGGTCCTCCTTGTTTCAGCCAATATTGTAATAAAGACCTACATTATTTTTCCTTCCCATTGCCAATTGATTCCTTGGGTGCAAAATTTCCATCCTTCTTGGATACTCTTCTCGAGGTGGAAAAATATATCATAAAAATATAATGGCAAAATGATTTAATGGACCTTTGTACTTGTTTGAATTTATAAAGTGGATACTTCTACTTAGCCCTTTGTCATCTGAACCCCTCAACACATCAAAACACAAATTTTGAAACCTTTTTTTTTTGACATGGTATCCTATGTGGCATAAACCACCAAAAAGCGTGTGATACAAACAAAAAAAGGAGCGTGAGACCTTGTAAAAAGAGTTCAATGGTCAAATAAGGGTTTACATTAGCCATCTTCTTCCCCATTTGCTTCCAACACCATTGTTGGACAAATTAAAGCTTTTTTTTTGCCTTCTTCTCGAACTTCTCTCTCTCTAAATTTCTTCTCCATTATTTTTTTTTTGATATCGTTATACTCCTCTTTTTTTTGTGCATTTCCAGTTCAATTTAACCTCATTTTTTGTTGTTGTATTTTTTTTTCACCATGACAACATCGCAGAGAAACCATAGTTATGCATGAATGTAAAATAGATGCCTTAACCCTGAAAACTTTCCATATATCGTAGTTATAGAGTATAGTGCTAGAAAGTATGATTCACATACGCAGCGGAAGCATGATCACGGATCATATACTTACATGACAACATGATAATGTAAAATAAAAACCGAAATTCATGAAAAGATATACATACCTCTTGAAGCTTTCACAAACGTTGTTTAGATCCTTGTTCTCCAGATCTACAGCCTTCTACTACTTCCTGACTAACCCTTTTCAATCTACACTTGTGTGGACAAGTATTTTTGATTTTCTAAGAAAAAGAATGAATCTCTCAATCTGAAAAAACATCTCCCCTACCTTATTTATTCAAATATCTCATTGAAGATGGGAGATGAGGGGAAAAACGTTTTCAGCCATTTATGTGAACTTAATACCTCCACAATGAGCAAAACGTTTTTCACCCTTAATGGTCTCATTATGTGAAAAACGTTTTCAGCTCATTATTAGTATTAAGTTCCATTTATTCCTTATAGAAGACTAGTAAAATAATATTACTTCTTCTATAAAAAAATTTTCTTATCAAATTCGATTAGTTAATCAGGCGTAATAGGGACCGCAGATTTATTAACTGAGGCTTCCAATCATGATATTAATTCGCAAATGAATGAATTATCATATCATAATAAATTACAAATCATTCCACTAAAAATCTGTAATTGCACTCCTCGATATTAACTTCGAAATCTACCATTACATCTTATTTAACTCCCCATGTTAGAATTACCGACACCAATCAATTAAATCAAATTTTTCTGAAAAATTCAATTTATTTACTAACTCAATCCTATATTACTATGCTTAACTTATTTCACGTGACGGATACTAAATCCACCTGCAGGGTTTACACGTGAAAACTTATAAGCAACCATATAGGGGTGTCTTCTATCTCAAGTCCGAGACATGGTTCTATCAACTAATTATTATTTCACTAAGTGATTTGTCATTATCCAATCTATTAGGAATATATTGACTCTCAATAGAGTCTCACCTTTTAATAGATTAAAATAATAAATCAAACTACATAGATCATAATAATTATATCAAGATTAAGAGTATAAGTACATGTAATGGATTAGAGAAGTTGTTTATTAATATTCAGAACATAAACAAACATCTCTACTTGGTCCGTTCAATACATACGAAATGTACTAGCACAAGAAGTTGGAATATTACCACTCCCATAATTAAGATCAAATTATATTTTAATCTTGTGCTACAATCATCAAGATGTTTGTCCTACTTCATCTTTGATTGTGAACTTTAATTTATAACTTATAAGAACCAACAATTTTAATCTTCCATGCATGAGTTAAATAACTCCATGCATAAAATTGCATACTATATAAGTTAAGGACACACATGTCAACACAATGATTTATTTAAATAAAGACTTTATTAAATTAAGAAGATGAAATAAATTGTCTTTACATGGGATGTAAAATAATACTATAACTTAAACCAACATGGTTAATAGTATATCCTAACAATCTCCCACTTAGACTCATAACCATGCATGAACAATTTTAACACCCATTTCTTCCACATGCTTATCAAAGACCTTCTGAGTTAAGCCCTTTGTAAATGGGTCCGCCAAATTGTTCTTTGACTCAATCTTCAAAACTCTCACATCACCCCTTTGAGTTATATCCCGAATCAAGTGATATTTTCTCTCAATATGCTTACTTCTTTTATGGCTTCGTGGTTCTTTCGAGTTTGCAACCGCACCACTATTGTCACAATAAAGTGTGAGTGGTGCTTGAACCGAAGGAACCACTCCAAGCTCTTTCAGAAAGTTACCGAGCCAAACAGCCTCTTTTGCCGCCTCAGAGGCAGCCACATATTCAGCTTCCATGGTGGAATCAGCAACACATGATTGCTTGATACTCCTCCAAACTATGGCTCCACCTCCTAAAGTAAACACATATCCTGAGGTAGACTTTCTAGAATCCTTATCTGACTGAAAATCTGAATCTGTATACCCAATAGGTACAAGATTGTCAGAGTGAAAGACAAGCATGTAATCCCTAGTCCTTTTCAGGTACTTGATTATATGCTTTACCGCAGTCCAGTGTTCTTGTCCAGGATTAGACTGAAATCTGCTAACCATGCCAACAGCAAAGCAAATATCAGGCCTGGTGCACAACATAGCATACATTAGACTCCCTACAGCAGAAGCATAAGGGACCGCCTTCATTCTCTCTATCTCATCAGCCATTTTGGGCGACTGATCCTTTGATAAAGTAATTCCATGCCTAAAAGGAAGGAATCCCTTTTTGGAATTTTGCATGCTAAACCTTGCAAGAATAATGTCAATATAAAGCGCTTGAGATAAGCCTATTATCCTTTGTTTGCGATCTCGCATAAGCTTGATCCCAAGGATATGAGCCGCTTCTCCCAAGTCTTTCATATCAAAATGCGAGGACAGCCACTCCTTAACAGAATTCAACATGCTCACATTATTCCCTATGAGCAAAATGTCATCTACATACAGAATCAAAAATGCTACTTTGTCTCCTTCCCATTTTTTATATATGCATGACTCATTTTCACATTGATCAAAACCAAAAGTCTTAATCGAATTGTCAAAACAAGTATTCCATGCCCTAGATGCCTGTTTCAATCCATAAATGGATTTCTTAAGTTTACAAAACATGTTTTCATTGCCACTTTCTATGAAACCTACTGGTTGTGCCATGTAAATGCACTCATCAAGACTTCCATTTAGGAAAGCCGTCTTGACATCCATTTGCCAAATCTCATAATCATAACGAGCAGCAATGGATAAGAGAATCCTAATGGATTTAAGCATAGCTACCGGCGAAAAAGTTTCCTCATAATCAATTCCTTCTTTTTGAGTGAACCCTTTCGCAACAAGCCTTGCCTTAAAAGTTTGTACTTTTCCATCCACACCTCTCTTTTTCTTATAGATCCATCTACAGCCAATGGGTTTGACTCCCACAGGTGGTTCTACAAGATCCCAGACTTGATTATAGTACATAGACTCCATTTCAGATTTCATAGCAGCAATCCACATTTCAGCATCTTTGTCCTGTAGTGCTTCGGCGTAATTAAGGGGTTCTGTATTAGGCTCCTCAGGGATTCGATCGTATGATTCTCCCAAGAGCGCAAACCGTAAAGGTTTTCTAATAATTCTCCCACTACGACGAACAGTCACTACAGGATCTGCAATATTTGGAACTGAATTCTGAACACCTTGAACGTCGTCCTGCACAATTGCAGGCTGATCGACATTACCCTGAACAGTTTCCTCCACAATTGTATGTTGCTCAACATTACTCCCACTACTTTGAGGTAGTGTAATGTCAAGTGTTTGCTCTTGTGCAACCGCTTGCCTATTGACATTTCTCCCACTACGTTGATGCAGTGGTATGTCAATAACGGTTGTCGGAATATGTTCTTGTTGTGTTTCATTATTAGTTATTCTATTGCGTAATTCCTGTAAAACTAGTTTACTTCTAGGAACATGGTTCATTAAATAGTCCGATTCCAGAAATCTGGCGTTTGTCGAGACAATTACCTTCTGTTCATTAGGACAGTAAAATAAACCTCCCTTAGTACCTTTTGGATATCCAATAAAAATGCACACTTCTGTCCGAGATTCCAGTTTATTAGTTATCCCTTTTAGCACATGTGCTGGACAACCCCAAACCCGAATATGCCGTAGACTAGGCTTGCGCCCACTCCACAATTCAGATGGGGTTAAAGGTACTGACTTTGAAGGAACCAAGTTCAGAATATAATTTGTTGTTTCTAATGCATACCCCCAAAAGGAAAAAGGCAAATCTGAATAACTTAACATTGATCGAACCATTTCCATAAGAGTTCTATTTCTCCGCTCTGCCACACCATTTTGTTGTGGTGTTCCCGGAGCAGAATATTGATATGTAATTCCTGATTCTGATAAGTACTTAATGAATTCCGCAGAAAGGTATTCACCACCACGATCAGATCGTAATGTATGGATATGTTTATTATGTCGCTTTTCCGTTTCTATCTTAAATTCCTTGAATTTTTCAAAGCATTCAGATTTACGGCGCAACAAATAAATGTATCCATATTTTGAGTAATCATCTGTGAAAGTCACAAAATACTCAAAACCACCTCTTGCTTGTATATTCATAGGACCACACAAATCAGAATGAATTAATTCTAACTTATTTCCGGCTCTATTTCCTTTGGAAGGAAAGGGTCTCTTGGTCATTTTTCCTTCTAAACAGGATTCACAAGTCGGAAGTGCCTCCACTTTCAATGAACTCAAAGGTCCATCAGAAACCAACCGTGAGATCCTATTTATATTAATATTACCTAGACGTAAGTGTCATAAGTAGGTTTCACTCAATTCGGAAATTCGTTTTCTCTTATGTGATTGATTAATGTTATTAAGTTCCGAAGTTCGTAGCATGTTTTGAGACACATCAAACACAAACAGGTCATCTATTCTAGGAGCAGAAATAATAAAATGTTTATTAAACTTAATAATTGCAGAATTATTAGCAAAATAAACATTGTAACCAGCATCCATTATTCTTGAAACTGAAAGTAAATTCCTTCTTATCGAAGGAACGTAGAGGACATTATTTAAAGTCAAAACTCTAGAACTACTGAACGTAATGAAAATAGTTCCTATAGCTAAGGCTGGTGCTGGTTCCCCATTTGCTTGAAACACGTTGAGCTCATTTTCATTTAGCCGCCGCGTTACCTGAAACCCCTGCAAAGAAGTGCAGATATGATTAGTGGCTCCCGAATCTATAGCCCAAAATTGGGTAGAAACAGCCGCTAAAAATGTTTCAACGACATATGAAAAAGAAGTACCTTGTTTCTGCATTTTTGCTATATAACCGGGGCACTGTTTCTTAAAGTGACCAGGTTGCTTACAATGGTAGCACTTGCCTTTAGGCTTAGCCACTCCACCAGCAGCACCGTGAACCTTACGTGGCTTCTTCTTCTTCTTGTCGCCTTTCGGCTTAGAAGTCGAAGACGAAGGTTTGTCAACCATGAACGCCGCAGGAGGAGCTTGGTGCTTAATGATAGATTCTGCCGCTTGCAGCTCATTCAGCAGTTTCGCTAGGGACAAGTCCATCTTATTCATATTATAGTTTAAGCGAAACTGCTGAAAACTGTCCGGCAGAGTCTGTAGGACCATCTCAACCTGAGATTCCTTATCAATAACCGCACCAAGAATTTCCAACTCGTTCAACAGACTCATCATCTTAAGAATGTGCTCCCTCACTGATGATCCCTCAGCCATTTTAGTGGTCAAAAGGGCTTTCATGGCTGTCTGCTTGGCAGCACGATTTTGCTCACCAAACATCTCTTTGAGAGATTCAAGCATATCGTAAGCAGAAGTCATTGACTGATGTTGATGCTGCAAGACATTCGCTATGGAGGCAAGAATGTAGCATCTTGCCATCTCATCAGCCTTAACCCATTTGTCATAGGCCTTAGTTTCATCATCAGTGGGATCAGCGGACCTAATGGGGCATTCTTCAACCAGCACAAATTTGAAACCTTCAGCAGTAAGGACAATGTCCAAGTTACGTTTACAGTCAACATAGTTAGGGCCCTCTAGTTTATTTTGATTCAGGATAGTGGTTAAGGGATTGAATGAAGACATGGTAAATCTGTGGTATGATCAAAAAACAAATCATTATTAGACATGCTAACAGAATAATTAAATTCATAAAATACACATCACACATATCACCATGCTCATAAACAGTTAGAATCGTTAGGGAAACTTAACCATTTAAGCAAAAATACATGCAATGTGAGACATGCTATCTACTTAAATAAAACAGCACCAACTCAGTTAGAGAGTAAACTGTTAAGTTAAGTTAGATAAAACATCATATTTCACAGAATCTCTTGCTCATTGATTCAACATGTAACTTAGTTGGAAAGTTAATACAAGCCATCAAAAACAAGAGACACAAAACAGTAATACCCTATACAAGTTTATCCGATGGAGAAGAAGACCTATGTCAACATGTAAACTCATATAATATACTGTAATCAACCACTGGAAACCATAAGGAATGACCCCTATTACCACTGGTATCAAAAATTTAATTTTTACAGAATTTTTAATTCTCCAGAAAACATTAAAATGCCCAAAAACCCATGAAAACGAAGGAATTTGGCCAAAAAAGGGCCTATGTCACGGCAAGGCGGTGAGTCTTGGTCATTGGGTCATTTCCAATGAACCTACCAAATTTCAGGCCAATCGGAGTTCGTCAAAAATTGAAAAACTCCAAAACCGACCAAAATGGCATTTATAGACCAGGCTGCTTGCGAGGGTCAGCAGGGCTGCTCTCGCAGCTTGGCCTTTCCACTACACCACTTGTTTAGTCAAATAAACAACAAGAGTGGTTGGGCATATTCAAATGGCAATACAGATTTACCCTCAATTTATAAAATCGATTTAGACAGGTATCGGCAAGGCTGTCAACGAGGGTAACATGGACTGTCTAGACAGCCTTGCCTTGACACCATACTGCTCGTTAGAGCATGTAAGTTATGACTATAGTTGGGCATAGTCATAACTTGAAACATAGTTACCCTTAAATCCAGATTTCAATTATGGATAAACCATGCCAGAAAACAGTGATTTCAGGAAGAGCAAATATGTCCAGAAAACAATCAAACCATGATTAAGCATATATTTCCTAGAAAATACACAATCCATAATGAACATATAATTTCCATAAACACGTATGTTATGATAAACCATTTTCCAGAAAACACACAATTCATAATGATGAACATATATTTTCCGAAAACACTTATGTTATGGTAAACCAGTTTCTAGTAAACACATTTACCATAACAAATCACAACACATTATGATTATAGAAACATAAATAAAATATAGGAAACATGGATTGCTTGGTACATTATCAACAACAGGATAATCAGTCTCTAAAACAACATGATATATACATTTGTGAACAAACAAAACATGTATTACAATCATGAAATTCATATTACATTATCAGTTAGATGTAAGATGACTCGTGATACCAATTGCTAGAAAGTATGATTCACATACGCAGCGGAAGCATGATCACGGATCATATACTTACATGACAACATGATAATGTAAAATAAAAACCGAAATTCATGAAAAGATATACATACCTCTTGAAGCTTTCACAAACGTTGTTTAGATCCTTGTTCTCCAGATCTACAGCCTTCTACTACTTCCTGACTAACCCTTTTCAATCTACACTTGTGTGGACAAGTATTTTTGATTTTCTAAGAAAAAGAATGAATCTCTCAATCTGAAAAAACATCTCCCCTACCTTATTTATTCAAATATCTCATTGAAGATGGGAGATGAGGGGAAAAACGTTTTCAGCCATTTATGTGAACTTAATACCTCCACAATGAGCAAAACGTTTTTCACCCTTAATGGTCTCATTATGTGAAAAACGTTTTCAGCTCATTATTAGTATTAAGTTCCATTTATTCCTTATAGAAGACTAGTAAAATAATATTACTTCTTCTATAAAAAAATTTTCTTATCAAATTCGATTAGTTAATCAGGCGTAATAGGGACCGCAGATTTATTAACTGAGGCTTCCAATCATGATATTAATTCGCAAATGAATGAATTATCATATCATAATAAATTACAAATCATTCCACTAAAAATCTGTAATTGCACTCCTCGATATTAACTTCGAAATCTACCATTACATCTTATTTAACTCCCCATGTTAGAATTACCGACACCAATCAATTAAATCAAATTTTTCTGAAAAATTCAATTTATTTACTAACTCAATCCTATATTACTATGCTTAACTTATTTCACGTGACGGATACTAAATCCACCTGCAGGGTTTACACGTGAAAACTTATAAGCAACCATATAGGGGTGTCTTCTATCTCAAGTCCGAGACATGGTTCTATCAACTAATTATTATTTCACTAAGTGATTTGTCATTATCCAATCTATTAGGAATATATTGACTCTCAATAGAGTCTCACCTTTTAATAGATTAAAATAATAAATCAAACTACATAGATCATAATAATTATATCAAGATTAAGAGTATAAGTACATGTAATGGATTAGAGAAGTTGTTTATTAATATTCAGAACATAAACAAACATCTCTACTTGGTCCGTTCAATACATACGAAATGTACTAGCACAAGAAGTTGGAATATTACCACTCCCATAATTAAGATCAAATTATATTTTAATCTTGTGCTACAATCATCAAGATGTTTGTCCTACTTCATCTTTGATTGTGAACTTTAATTTATAACTTATAAGAACCAACAATTTTAATCTTCCATGCATGAGTTAAATAACTCCATGCATAAAATTGCATGCTATATAAGTTAAGGACACACATGTCAACACAATGATTTATTTAAATAAAGACTTTATTAAATTAAGAAGATGAAATAAATTGTCTTTACATGGGATGTAAAATAATACTATAACTTAAACCAACATGGTTAATAGTATATCCTAACATATAGTCCTCCTAGAGTAAGGTGGTTGGTACCTTGACCATACCATGCCTGTATATATCCACTTTTAAAGAGGTTACCCTCTTTCAATACCAGCTGAAATCTAGTGGAGGAGTATGAGTCCATATATTCAAATTCTGCTTCAAGTAAATTTCATGCACCTGTTTGATCCATAGGATATCCTCTTTTACAGCTAGTTGCAACAGTTATTTACCAACAGATGCCATATTCCAAACATTACTCCCTTTGACATTTAGGACACCTAGCTTCCTTGGACAACATATCCTTACCCATGGGACCAGTGATACTTTGAAAATTTCTTCCTACAAACTTTGCAAGTCATAAGTCAGAAATCTAACCTACATTATAATTTTTGACTTATTTTTATTATTTTAAGTTAAAAAAGATATTGAAAAGCATTTTTTAATTTCAATAACTCATTTTGTTAAAATCCGTAGCCTTCCCGATTACCATTAATGGTCATCCTCCTGCTTGGGATGAAAGTTATCCCTATTTTAAAGGTTGTTCATACAATGCACACTTCTTGTTTATTATTTAAGCCAAGTTGAGGTTAACTGTAAGTACCTTTTCACTTATCTTTCTTTTCAACAAGAGGAATCACAGCTGATTAGAGTGCTACCAAGTTTCATTTTTGATTGCAACCCGAATTCTCTGGAGAATGAAATTCAAAAAGTTGAGGAACGAAGTAACCTCATCCAATGACCTCCTTCCTCTCTTTTAGAGTCGAGTCACTTCGTAGTCTTTTGTCCTAAAATGCTTGACATAATTCTGTTTATATACAACTTTTGCATCGTTCCAGGAATTAAATCTTTTCACTATAAAATAGTTTATAGCCCGTTTGGCCAAGCTTATTTTTTCTCAAAAGTGCTTATTTTAAAAAATTGAGGTATTTGGTCAAGCTTATGGAAGAAAATAAGTGCTTCTGGGGAGTAAAAAAAGCAGTTTTTCATAAGCTAAAAAAAGTAGCTTCTCTCCAAAAGCACTTATGAGAAAAATACACTTAAAAGCATTTTTAAAAGCTTGGCCAAACACTAATTGCTGCTCAAAAGTGTTTTTTTAATTTTATTGGTCAAACACAAACTGCTTCTCACCACAAGTACTTTTTTGAAAAGCACTTCTGAAAATAAGCTGATTTTAGAAGCTTGGCCAAACAGGCTATTAGTCCTAGACATTAGCAGAAATCTACCATCTTGGAAAAATAATAATCATGAAAGACGAATTAATCACAAATCATTCCAAATCAAGAAAAACTTATAGTTAAACTTCAACTTTGTTCAAAAAACTTCTATCCAAAAAATAAACAAATACAATAATTAAAATTTGAATGATTAGGATTAAAACCTTCATCAAATATATATATAAGAATCAAATCTATGAAAAAAATAATAATGAAATATGAATTAATCATAAGTCAACACAAATCAAGAAAAAACTTACCGTTAAACTTCAACTCAATTCTACTTCAACTCTGTTAAAAAAATCTCTATCCAAAAAATGAACAAATACAATAATTAAAATTTAAATGATTAAGATTAAGGCCTTCATCAAATATATATATATATAAATCAAATCTATGCAAACTCTTTTCTTTAATTCAATGCATGACCATACATCAGAAGCGTAATAAAAATTTGACCTGAACTATGTCCACATAAAGCAATTAAAAAATACAACAAACCTAAGAATTTTATTTTTATGGTGTCAAGCTTCTTACGAAAAGATAAACAACCTCAAGCTGAAAGAAATACAGAAGAAGAGCTTGAAACCTTGCAAATATAACAAAAAGAAATTAATGAGTATCTCAACTAAAGAAAAGAAAAAAAGTGATCCAAAGATTAAAAAAGCAAATCAAATCTCGATGAAATTTTTTTAATGTTGACGTTTCTCTCTTTATACATATATATATTTTGAAAGTCCTAAATTATATATTTTAAATAAGGTAAAAACTAATTTACAGTTTAGTAGGTTTCAAAGTCCTAAATCAGAAAAAAAATCAAATTATTAATTTTTAAATATAAAAAATAATGAAAAGACGAGTTTGTCTAAAGTAAAAACTTCTAATAAAGAGCAAAAGAAAATTGAATTACTTTTCTAAAGATCTTTATACTTTTAGGGGTCATTTGGTACGTAAACTAAATAATCTTGAGATTATAATCCCAAAACTATTTTATACCATATGGGAGATGGTATAAAATAGTCCCATGATTGATGGGTTATACCATGACTAAGAATAGTATTAGCTTTATACCATATTTGATTAACGATATAAATTAATCTCAAAATAAATTTATATCATCAACCAAACATAATATAAATTTTATCCATGAAATAACTTAAACTTATCCCAACTTATACCTCTACCAAACGACCCCTTAATATATTAGAGACTAGAAATTAGAGATAGAGAAGAGATGAGTGGTGCTTTCTACTGAAAAATCCACATGAACAACAATTTGAATCCTACTCCAAATAGAATTGAAAATCTCAAAAGAAAATAGAATTATGCCTTAGCTGGAACAAGGGCAACCCAATTCTTTTTCGGGTAATCCAATGACCCGAAGTTGCAATCCCAAATCGAAATTGAATGCGATCTATAAAATCCAAGGGAAACACATCAATTACCCAATTAAAGCTCCAGCTGAAAAGCTCTGTCCTTTCGAGTTTTTTCATGTACAAATCCAAGAAAAACTGAGTCTTTTCATGTCCAAATCGAAGAAAAACTGCGCAGTTGGTTGGGGCTACTGTTGTTGGTGAGAGTTCGATTCCTCACGTTGTTTTTCTGAGTTTCTTCATGTCCAAATCGAAGAAAAACTGAGTCTTTTAATGTACAAATCCAAGAAAAACTGTGTCTTTCATGTTCAATTGGGAAAAAACTGAGTCTTTATCGAAAAAAACTGACTCTTTAGTGTCCAAATCAAGAAAGAACTGAGTCTTTTCATACCCAAATCGAAGAAAGCTGAGTTTTTTCATACCCAAATCGAAAAAAACTGAGTCTTGTCATACCCAAATCAAAAAACTGAGTCTTTTTCAATCATTAGGAGAAACTGTAGATGCTGTAGATGATATGAAATCCAATTGTTGTAATGGAAAATTAGCAAATAGACAAGGTCAGCAGATGATGATGAAGAAGAAGAAGTACTCTATTGCAAATAAAATTAAGGCTAAATATTGTATAAGAAATAGCAAAGCTGCCCGTAAGTTTATTCGCCAACAAAATAATAATAAGAAGAAATCAGGACCTTTCCTTCAAATTTGCAAAGGTATACATGCATGCCCCTTTGGTTTCTTTTTGCTGCTGTTTGTGTGTTTTTTCACTTTTTCTTGATTATATTAATATGACCTTATGTAGAAGCTTAAGGAGGTTGCGGATTAGGCTAGAAGGTTAGCAGGTGGTTGAGCAAGGTATCACTTTTCGGCGAGGTAGGTTTGGTGGTTGTTTGGAGCGCACCGTGTATATAGCAGTTTTACCATTATTCTGGTAGTTTCTTGTCTTTTGATTACTGTTACCATATGTTTTTTAATTGTGTTTCGGTTATCACACTATTTTGTTGTTGATGTTGGTCTTTTATGAATGCTCTGTACTATTTTCCTTATTACTTGTCATGTTTTCTTCACTGGGGTATTTCCTTTTCATAACTGTTTTGACTTGCCTCACTTGCTGAGGGTATTCAGTAAACTCTACGAGGTAAGAGTAAGGCTTGCACACGCTCTACCCTCCCCAGAGGGTATGTTGCTGTTGTTATTGTTTATATAATGTATTACAGTGACAAAAACTTAACAAGCAAACCATTTAGCTTCCTGTTATTTGATCGAAAAGCCCGAAATTCAGTGATTTCAATTACATTCAATGATCTTTCAAATTGTTCAAGGCTCTCTAATTTATGGATTTTTCCAATTGTTGCTTCATTGGATTTGCTTCACTAATAGGCTTACGTTTCGACTTTGATCGTTATGTGACCTGCTGTGTCAATAGGCAGTCTATATTCCTTACAACGTCAGTATAGTTTAAGCCGCAGTATAAGCCAACTGGGGTGATCGATGACTAGTGCTTGGGAGTTGGGAAAGGAGACAGGGGAAAGAGGAGAGGACAGAGGAGAAAATCGGTTTTATGGATTTGAAACATGCTGAGATAGTGGTATGGACTGCGTACACTTTACCCCCCCCCCCCCAGACCCCACCTGGTGGGAATACACTGGGTATGATGATGATGATGGATTTGAAACATGAGGGGTGGGGTGGGGGGTGTTTGGAGCCGTTGACTTTGACATAACTTGGGAAGCATGCTTACCACGGGTTCTAGTTAAGGGTATTTACTACTCTATTGTAGAATGTTCCTCCAACTGCTTATTTCTAGAACTACCCTTTCTAGAATATGTCTTGACTTTTAATTCATGAACGCTCATTCTAGAGATCTTCCTTCAGTTTTCTACAATTCTTGAATATTCTGCGTTGTTGTGCTTTATCCTCCTCTATAACCAACAACAAATTTTTAATTAAAATTCAGGGAAGAACGTTTTGGAGCCGTCAAACAGTCATACTGACCAAATGGATGTTGATCAGGTCAGTTCGTATGGTGTCACTTACTTACAATTGAGTTGAATTATTATTGGTTGGACTTAGATTCATTCTAGGTGTGTTGGACATTTTCCCAGGTTATGACTAGTATTAATGATAGTAACATTTTCAAAGGAAGATATGATGGCTAGCTAACGACACCTATTTCGATATATTCTTTCTCATCCCTGTTAGGAAAAGAACTACTGCTTCGTTGCTTTTTCATTAGTTCATAATATGATTTTGTGACTGAGAAATTACTGGATTGTTGATCAAGTGAATTCAGAGTGTTATTACAATTGAGTTTAATTGCTGTTGGTTAGAGTTAGATTCTATTTCGAGGTGTTTTTATTTTGAAAATTTAACTATTTTATTTCTAGGTGCGTTTGCTATGGCTAGCAGGCGTATTCCCATGTTTAATTTACTTAACACTTATCTGAACGTGAAAGAATAGGAATAATGCCTGCTATTGGCAACTAAAGTATTCCGGTCGTCTGTTGCTTACTTGGTGCAACTACTAATTGCCAAGTAATTTCATTTTCCTTCACTTGCAATATTCAATTTTACTGTTTGTCAGTAAATGGCAGATAGAAGAGATAAAATCTGAGGTTAATCTTTTTTAAACTCGTGGTTGAAATATCTAATGTTTGAATGCTTTAAAAAAATTGTCTGATCACTCTTTCTTGTCCTATCTAGGCCCCGGCAATTCACTTCCATGAGGAAATATTTATGAACATCCTTAGCAGGTTACCTGTGCGATCTCTTCATCAATTTAAATGTGTTTCAAAATTTTGGAATGCATTGATATCAGATCCTTACTTTAAGATGAAGCATTTCAAGCGTGCCAAGAATGACCGAAATTACCAAAAATTCCTTATTACCCTCAGTTGCCCGAATGAAAGTAGGTTTTCCAGCTACTGTTGTTCTTTATCGTCGGTTCAAATGGCTGAGGATGCACAAAATCTTGTTCGCCCTTTAAGCTCGAAACGATTATTTAGAGCCATGTGTGCTTGCGATGGCTTGGTTGTTGTCATAGTTTCTGATATTATGACTGATAGACACCCCATACATTTGCTATGGAACCCCTCCATAAGAGAATCAATAGTACTTCCCACTCCAGAGTTTGAAGTGGTCGATTCTCGTTATGGATTTGGTTATGACTCAACTAGCGGTGGCTATAAGATCCTTAGAATTTGCAGTGTATCTAATGAAATTCTTACGTTGAAAGGTGGTTCCTGGAGAAAAATCGATAAACATCCTCATTGCGTTCGCAATGTGGTGTCTTTTACTAGTTCTTTGCCATTTGTACGCGAGGCATTTCATTGGATTGGTAGCTCAAGAGACTTTAGCTCATCAAGAGACTGTAGCTCAAGAGAGTATTCTCTGGTTTCATTTAGTATTTCAAAAGAAGTGTATGGAGAGATACCCTTGCCGGAGCAAATATTATCCTTTGTGGGCACAATCTTTGTTGGCGTTTCAGTATTGGACGGAATGCTATGTGTTCATTCTGTTACGAAACTTCGGGGTTTCCAATCTTTTAAGTTATGGGTAATGAAAAACTATGGTGTCAAGGAATCTTGGAGTGCATTGTTTACTTTAGAAGATCCCTCAATTTATAGATTCATACCTAAATATAGGTTTGCGGATGGTGAACTGCTATTCTTTTGCGTATATATTCCAACTGGTGGGACTATGTTCCGTACATCCAATGGACCATTTGTATCATGGCTGCAAGCTGGCCTTGTGGACGGAGTAGCTTTTACGGAAAGCTTGATCTCTCCGAAATCACTTACTTATTAGTTTCTTATGTATGATAGATGGTCCTGCGAAAACAACCTCTCTTCCTCCACGAGGTAGAGCTATAAGGTTTGCGTAAACGCTACCTTCCCTTCAACCCAATTGTGGGATTTCCCTGGGCATGTTGTTTGTTATGTACGATCAGTGCACTTTTCTTTTTCCAATAACTATGTTACAATCTTGTACTCTTTTAAACTTTTTGATAGACTAATTAATAGTTTATTTGATGATAACTTTCCGAATTCTTCTTTTCTTATATCGGCAACAGCCTCTCTAGTCTCTACTGCACAAAGGTAGGGGTAAGGTGAGCGTACATCCTACCCTCCCTAGACCCCACTTGTGGAATGTCACTGTTATGTTGTTTTGATAATAACTTTCTGTTGTAAGGTTAGATACATCACAGTTTTCAAACGATCGACTATTACAGCATACAACATTAGAAAGCTACCTGTAGCATGAGGCTTAAGGGATTCTGCTTCAAATTCAGCACAAATACCAATTGCAGTTGCCACGAGCTGACAAAATAAAAAATGTTAGATTTGAAGGATATGCGAAAGACTTACTAAGGAAACAACTAAATCAAAAATTGTTGGAGTTTGTGTGCTGTGTATGCAGACCTTACAACTTGCCTCACTCCATTACTTCTAATCACAATCCTCTATCAGATGATCCTCTAGTCACTATTCCTGATCATTCTTCCATTACTGATTAAACTTGTTGTACGCAAACACAAGTGTACGCGGTTGTATAAGTAATATAAGATTTTTAGTTTGGATATCGTACCTACAGAGACTTGTCGATTAACTATTTATTAGATTAAACTAATGTTAATTATTTATTCAAGAGATAAATTTCAAAGATTTATTTATGAATTAACTAAATTAAAAAGAAAAAGAAATAACTAATGAACAATTAACCAAGTAAAGGTAGATTTTTACATAATCAATGTGATAATATCGATCTAGGATTATAAATTCACTAACAATCATGTTGAGTAATCAATTTCATCGACTTTCTCGTTTATCTTGTTGTTGATTTACGGGATTGATTATATGATCATGATCTTCTGAACCTCTAATCGTCTATTTCGATTGACCTCACAATTACATCGTTCGGTGGGGATGTGATAACCCAAATTGAATGCATTTATATATCTTCATGTTTTATAATATGATCTAGGTATACTCCTATCTTAGTCACAACTTTATTTTACTAAAGAAAAGATCTTACTCCCAATATACTTTGTTCTAACTCACGATTCCTCTTCCGAATTCACAATGAAAATATAATTTTTAATGGTAGCTAAGTATTAAAATAGTAGGCACAAGGATTTAAGAACAACAAATATGATAAATAAATGTTCGTTGAATCAAGAGTTACTAAACAATCATGTAGTTAGCTACCATATTCTTAGAACGAGAAGTTTAATTCCATATAAATATGAAGCAATTACAACAAATCATCTAAAGAAAAACATAAATAAATAAAGGAGAAGAAAGAATAAATCAATTTTCTCTGATCTTTATATCAGATCCTCACGACAAAACGTACTGAGACACGAGTTGCTTGTCGTTTCGGGTCCCAACAAGTACCACCCTACTGACGAAGTCCACAAACTTCAAAGCATGACTTTTATCTTCTATGGCCAAAGAAAAATATAACGCATGTCAACTATTTTGAGATGGAGAAAGTATAAAACTTCTCTATGGTTACTAACACTTGTAAGTTTCAGATTATATAACTTCCTTGTGTTAAGGGAAAAAGTTTATTAATGATAGAAAGAAAATGAAAGTTCAATTGGAATAGAGATATAGTTTGAAGCCTGGGAGGATATTCGATCCCACAAAGTTGTTTAAATGGTTTAAATAAATTTCTTTTTATTTTTAGAATTTTGGTTTTAAATGATCTTGTTAGCAAATTTTAATGAAAAAATTAATTAAATAGGTGAGTGTCTTTGTAAGTAAAACAGTCGAGTGACTTTTGGAGTAAAAATTAAATTTGAGTGACTTTATGAGAGAGAGTCCTTAGTTGAGTGACTTTTCATGTAAAAATCAAAGTTGAGTCATTTTATGAAAAAATAGCCATTAGTTGAGTGACTTTTGAAGTAAAATCAGTGACTTTCTGAGTGAATAGTCTTATTTTGAATGATTATTTGGGATATTAACTCTATGCTTATAGTTAACTCCCTAAATATTCAGTTGATTATTACGCCCTTCTTCATTTAGTAAATCTTTTCTTGTTTGAACCTCGCCTTTCATTTTTAAGGTTGTGTCATCATAAAATACTGATTAATTTAAATTTTAAAAATTCACTTTTAACCTTAAAAATTTGCCAAAGATCATCTATTTTCAAGTTCATTGCGTATAATTTACTGGTTGAGTTGCAAATGGCTCAGGCTGTAACTTGCTTGGTCTTCATTTGGTTACGACTCACGTTGTGTCACTTGAAACACCAAAGGTCGTTGGGGGTGATAAACACTCCACCATCTTTTATCAGAATTCTCGGGCTATATTCGAGCTTTAAGAATAGAATTGTTCGTTATAAGAGTGATTTATTCACGAAATGAGATTACAATTTAAAATTTTGTAAGTTATTGCAAATGTTAAAAACGACCTAATATTTTATCCGTAAAGTTGAGCGACATATGAGCAAACATTAGACACGAGTCTAACGTCGGCCTAAAGTGTAATTTACTCAAAAGATATTTTTGAATAACTTCTAAAAAAATTGGGAGAAAATCTAAGTGGGGCATTTACAAGAACGATGTGGGAAGTGGATGGTCTTGAATTTTTTACCGCGCTTGTTCCATGGACGAAACTTCAAGTTTAATAAGCTTTGCTACATGATCAACAATTTTAACTTTTGACCTTAAAGGTTTGCACATATGGCAAGTAGAGAAAAAAAGTTTAAAACCATTCATATGCTTAATTATTCACCTAATATGTAAAAATAAATCATTAAGAACGTAGCCCACTAAATTGCATTTTCTAGAATTTAGAACTCATAAAATTATAATCTTCATACAGGTATATATGTTAATTTATACGATAATGAAAAGAACTATTATGGTCACATATTGCGCGTTGTCGATCCATTGATTTTAGGACACTTCGAATTTGATTATTATTGATTCGATTATCGGTTACCAATTTGTTACATGCTAAATCGATAACTGAATTAAAAAAATATTAATATCAGTTATTTGTTTATTAGTAGTTGACCGTCTTTAAAAGTTTAATTGTCGATTGGCTAAATTACACAAATCTCCAAACATGAGGGTCATTAATACATAAAATCTCACACCTTTTAAAAAATTACATAAAATTCCATAATTTAGTTTTTCTCTCTCATTAACACTTGATACATACCCATCCCTCATATACCGCTTTCATTCCACCAAAATCGCCCCTTTTTACGCATTGAAATATTTCATTACCTAAAATATCTGTAAGATCTCACAAACGTATTTTCTTTCAATTTATTTTCAATTATCTTCAACTCCCCAAGATTCAGCAAACAGTCGTGGTGGTTGCTCATCGGTGGTTGCTAGTCGGCGGCTTCCAGCGTGAAAGAGAAAAGATGACGAAGAAACGAGGAGGGTGCTGAGATTAGAGGAGAAAGGAGAATCTGTTAATGACTTTGCTAATAACAATTTCGACTTTAATGGAGCTTTTATCACAATAATGAGAAAACTCGGAAGGGTTGGTGTCAAAACTGGTGACGAAGGTGAACTAAGACTGGACTGCGGCGCCTTCAACTCATAAGGCACAAGTTCTAGCCTTCAACAAAGGAAAAAAGAATTCTACTTTGTAAATCCATGTTGGAAGTCTGAAGAGTGGAAATAATTTGCTTTTTATGGTAATAGTTGATGTAATTGGCTGAATAAATCGCGTGTATAAGGTCTAGAGATTGAATTGCTTTTGAATTTTGCAAGAATTCTTATATTGGACACTTACATAAATTCGATCTATGTGTTACTGAATACGGTGTCGAAAGGTGGCGATGGTGGATTCTGTCATGCCCCTATTTTCACCAAAAGTTAAAACAAGCACGACTTATGAACTCTAAAAGAATTGTTGATTTTGTTCAAAGTCTTGTTGCTGTGGATTGTATTTTCGATTGAAAAGATGTATGATGTCTCCGATTGTCTACGGAGAATATATGATGACTGATGTTTCCGATTGTGTATGGAGACTTGATGATGAGGGACGTCTTCGATTGTCTATGAAGATTATGTGAATGTTGTAAAATCCTCTGATTGTTTGTCGGGGACTTGTGATGCATGATATCTCCAATTGTCTATGAAGAATGATGTTGATGTAAAGTCCTCCGATTGTTTACGGGGACTAATGCATGATATCTCCGATTGTCTACGGAGACTTGATGATGAATGACATAAAGTCCTCCAATTGTTTACGGGAACTTAATGCATGATATCTCCAATTGTCTACGGAGACTTGATGTTGATTGTTGTAAAGTACTCCTACGGAGACTTGATGTTTATTGTTGTAAAGTCCTCCAATTGTTTATGGGGACTTAATGCATGATATCTCCGATTGTTTACGGAGACTGATGTTGATTGTTGTAAAGTCCTCCGATTGTTTACGGGGACTTAATGCATGATATCTCCGATTGTTTACGGAGAATAAGGCCCTCAACTGTCGAGGTGGTTGAAATGTAAAGAGCTTTCGACTGGCGGAGCAAGTGAAATGTAATTGCCTCTCGACTAGCGGGGCTATTCGAATTCTAAGGGCTCTCGACTGGCGGAGCAATTGAAAATATAATAGTCTCTCGACTGGCGGAACTATTAAAATGTAAGGGCTCTCGACTGGCGGAGCAATTGAAATATAATAGTCTCTCGACTGGCGGGACTATTAAAATGTAAGGTCTCTCGACTGGCGGAGCAATTAAAATATAATAGTCTCTCGACTGGCGGGACTATTGAAATGTAAGGGCTCTCGACTGGCGGAGCAATTGAAATATAATAGTCTCTCGACTGGAGGGACTATTGAAATGTAATAGCCTCTCGACTGGCGGGGCTAGTGAAATGTAATAGCCTCTCGACTGGCGGGGTTATTGAAATGTAATAGCCTCTCGACTGGCGGGGCTAGTGAAATGTAATAGCCTCTCGACTGGCGGGGCTATTGAAATGCAAAGGGCTCTAGACTGGCGGAGCCATTAAAATGTAATAGCCTCTCGACTGGCGGGGCTATTAAAATTTAATAGCCTCTCGACTGGCGGTACTATTGAAATGCAATGGGCTCTCCACTGGCGGAGCAATTGAAATATAATAGTCTCTCGACTGGCGGGACTATTGAAATGTAAGGGCTCTCGACTGGCGGAGCAATTGAAATATAATAGTCTCTCGACTGGCGGGACTATTGAAATGTAATAGCCTCTCGACTGGCGGGGCTATTGAAATGGAAGAGACTCTCGACTGGCGGAGCCATTAAAACGTAATAGCCTCTCGACTGGCGGGGCTATCAAAATGTATAGGGCTCTCGACTGGCGGAGCCATTAAAATGTAATAGCCTCTCGACTAGCGGAGCTATTGAAATGTAAAATACTCAAATTAGAAGGAGGACACTTAACAGAGAAGTGAAATGTCTGTATTTGAAGGTGAATGATTGAGAAGGAAAGCCAACCATCCGTATTTGAAGATAGGCGCCATGAAAAGTAAAATGCCTGTATTCAAAAGCGAGAATCTTGAAAAAGGAAGAAAATTTGTTTGTTTTTGGAGGTGGGCGCTTTGAAAAAGAACGAAAGTTATTTTGTATGTTCTCTGTAAAAATGCTGACACGTGAAAAAGACATAATCGTCTCTTGACTTTAGTTGGTACCAACAATTAGTAGTATGCATAAGAATTCTCTCGTTTTCTTCCCAGCTAACCGAGATCGATTTTGAGGTAATTCCTATAGTTTCAAGTGGTACCTCAGACATACCTAAGTATCGACAAGATTTTGGACTATACCTATCTTCATGTTTCACATGCCCTCTCTAGAAAGAAAGTTTCATTTTCACACGTATTTGAGTAGTTTTCTTTTTAAATTTGGGGACGTCTAGAGAAATACACTCACGCTCAGAAAGAAATTCAATGCATGCAATTGTGATACCATGGGCTTGACCTTCATGTAAGTATCCACTAATGTGAGAACACTTGAAATAGAATCATGTAGGACTTGTTATCGGCTTGTAAGGTAGGCTTGGGGATGGGTAGGATGGCATTTGGGATGAAAGTGACTAATCCTTCAATGAGCGTCGCACTGTATCTGTGCTTTTGATATTTATTGCGCTTTGACACTTGATCTTCTTTGTCTTGCTTTGTTGTCCCTTATTTTGTATTTGCTCCGACTTCTTTTGAATCTCTTGCTGGAGTCATTTCCCTTTTCTTTTCAATAAATACATTTTTTTTTTTTGAAGATTCTCCACCTTTGTTGGAGTTCTTTCTTTTTTCTTTTTTTTTTTCTTTTTTTTTTTTGTTTGGGGTTTTTGCTCCTTCTACTTTGAAGTCGTCTTTTCATTTTTATTCTTTTGGGACCTTTGTATCTTTCGCCTTTGACATCTTTGATCTTGGATCTTTGTCCACAATTAGCACGTATTTAGTGCGCTCAAGGAGGTTGGGTCAAGAGAGGGATAGTGCATGTAAGCACTCAAAAGGTATAGGCTAATATGTGGTTATCCAAAGAAAAGGATTTAGGCTCAAAGGGGGAATTCTAGGGATTAATGTCATTTGGTGGGTTATGAAAGGCTCAATCTGGTCAAAGAGGGCCCACGATCCTTTCCTAAACCAAGTGTAACTCAGAATTTCGCCTCAACAAACATTTAGGCCAAGTTCTAGATCAATAATGCAATGTAATGAATTAATCTAAAACTCACCACACAATGCACATGAAACAATAAGGTCGGCTTCGTTCTTGACTTGGATGTATGCAAGAGAATTTTTCAAGTATCACTTAGGTGTGATTAAGAGGTACCAAAAGAATCTATGGTTTACCATGAAGTCGATCCTCTCCATCATACTAATTTGTTCTTTCCCATGCACACTCCTAACTGTGTTGGTACCAACCAAGTAAGAACTTTGATTTCTTTTTCTATTTTTTATTTTTTGAAAGAATGGGACCGAATCCAAATGAGGACTGCCTACGTATCTTGTGAAAACAAGAATCAGGTCTGCGTAGTTTAGGAACTTGTGGATTTATATGTGGCATGTACGATTGTCATGAAGTGATGTCCATCCTTGAAAATGATGTGAAAGGTGATCGAATGAGAACTGCTCATAGACATGAAGCGTTGAAATTACTCCGGTCAAACGACTGAGAGGATGGATGTCAAGTATAGACAAAACTTTGACATTATTTCAGTATGTCGACAAGATTGAGAAGGTCGGACATTGGAGATGTTATGACATACTTTGCCACAGTTGAGAGGATTGTTATGGCTGAAAGGTGTTGAACCCTTGCTTTTGAAAGTGAGGATCGATACGTCATAAATTTAATGGTTTACGATGTTCGGAAGGAGAAAGCTTTATACCCTCAAATCAAAATCGGGTGATGATTTAGAGGTAAGCCAGCTAAGCACTAATGTCATTGAGATTTGGATTTGTGGGGGTTATTGATTTGTGCTCTTAGAAGACGTTTAAAGAGCGACTTTGAACTGTTTCAAAAAATTGCCCCAGTTTGAATATCAAAGAAATTATTCTGAAACAGTGAAGAGACCGAACCCTAGTGTAGGGCTGCCTACGTATCTTGTCATGACAAGAATCAGGTCAAAACGTAGTTCAGACCGATACGCAGTCATTGGTGGTTTGTATGATTATTATGGATTGCTGATGGTATTGAAAAAAGAAGTGGGGTATGACTAAGAGTTCGGATTCAAAAATATGTTTCGACATCGAAAAGAATGTACAAGAAATGTGTTAATGGTTCTTGGAAAAAGATGGCAGAGTCTAAAAGAATGATTGTAAGGATAAAAAAAAATGAATGTGAAGTAATATGCCGGTAAAGGATGGTCGTAGAGACTGGAAATGATTGTGAGGAATTAAAAATATTCTAAATTCAACACAAGTCCACCAAAATTATTATACATAGTGGAAAATGTTGAACATGATGTGTAAAGTATATGTATAACTAAAGAATGTACAGTGAATGCAAAAAATGTATAATATCTCACAAACATGTATCAAATAAAGAATGAAAATTCATCCGACCGAAGTGATGATCAAAATCGTGTCTACAAACGACCTATGGATTCTAAGAGTAGATTCACCTAGGTTGGTAGAGGGTATTCGGACAATCGCGAGAGGGTGAGTGGTAATCTAAATGCTCTTACTCTGAAACTAAGGAACCCAAAGAAGGTTTGGGGGAGTGCAAGACACCCCCTGCGTGAACCACAGTGTGTGAAGTGTACGGCCAAAGACTCAATAGAATCGTGATTACGATTAAATAAAGTGAAAATAATGTGCAACAATTTTTTAAAATATCCAGATACAATATTTATAAACAAATAATGAATCAAAGAATTGATAAGACAGAAAATTAATTTGTGCAAATAATGTAAAATATTTGTGAGCAAAACACAGATAATTAACACAATTTGCAGTACGTGAAATAAATAAAGAATCAATGAATTAAAAAATTAGCATATGCCAAGTGTAAAAATACCTCCCTCAATTGAAAAATTGAGTCTATCATGGTTAGAACCTGCTTAGCATTCCCCAGTGGAGTCGCCATTCTGTCATGCCCCTATTTTTCACCAAAAGTTAAAACAAGCACGACTTATGGACTCTAAAAGAATTGTTGATTTTGTTCAGAGTCGCCACCTAATTTTTTAAGGAAAATAAGGAAACCTATTTTTATTATTGATATGTATGACTTGTGTTTTAATCTGCGAAAAACCAGTATAGATTCTAGGTAAGGGTTCAAATTATTCCAAAGGAAAGGGGTTAGGCATCCTTCAGAATCCACAAATGTGGTACCCGACTAGACTAAATTTATTAAAGAGGGAGGAGGTAAAAAACATTTTCCTTAAAAAAAGTATGAATATGTTAAGTATGTACTAAAATAATGTAAAAATATATGTATAAAAAGGATGCATTAAATGTATAAATAAAATCTAATGTTGTAAAATGTATGTATAAAATATATGAAGATATATAAGCAATATAAAAATGTACGAAATGAAAAGTTATGGAAAACACTTTATGTAACAAAAGAAAATTATTTTTTGTATTATATAGAAAGAAAAAGTATTTCAAATAATACTTTTACTTGATAAAAATCATGAAAAGAAAATATTAAATAAAGATTTATTTTAGAGAAAAGACTACACAATATTTTTAATGCCAAAGATGTGAATTAACTAATTAAATATTTGAATCAATTTAATCTTTTATGTTAGTATTTACGGCCTAAGTTTTGCCAAAACGCTTGTAATAAATATGTAAGTAAAGGATAATCCCACCTGAAGCCCCAAAAGTAAAGTTTTCACTATGATTAATATTTGTACAATGGTAAGAATATAAAATACAAACATAAAATTTAAATTTCTTTTTCTAATGTCTTTTTTCGAGAAGTATCCTCGTGAACCTGTGTAAACACTTGTTAAAAATATTAGTAACAAACAAATAATTATAAGAACATGTATGCATATATGTATGTAAATGTATATATGAAAAAATAATATTTATATAGTAGGCTCAGATGAAGTTTTAGATACGCCATGGCTACGAAGTGGTTACTCGAATTTATCGGCCGTCCTAAATCGCCTTGCCAAGATACGAATCATAAAACTTTTATGTTGTCGTGATAATGTAAAGATTTCGTCATCGCCCATACTTATTTATTTTTTGTCACGTATTTATATACGTAATGTCCGTCTTTTTATTTGTGGAGGCCTCAAAAATTGACGAAATTTTTTTCATTGGCCAATATTATGTAGCATTGTTCATTATCAGTGTAGTAAATGACAAAGCAGTGAAAGGACGAAACCTCCCAAAATAGTCCAAAATCAGCCAACTAGTACCAAAGTAAAACATCCGCCGGACTAAATTTTTGGGTAAAAATTGACCCTAAATCAGCAAAACAGTCCGGAGAATAGCAACAACATATTGATGGCAAAGATAGCCAAAACAGTAGCAGTTATTAGCAAAATCGACCAAAAATAAAGCCAAAAATGTTTATCGTCGAATCTGTATGGGATATGGAAGCCAACCCAAATGGTGTACAAGCAACAATACCAAACAATAATAATCAGAAGCTAAATGAAGCAGTCTTCGACGGAGCAAAACCAAGGTCGCCGGAGTTTCAAAACTCCGGCCAAGTAAAAGATTATCATCAAAATGTTAAAGGCTTTGCCGGCGAGTGACAACTCCGGCCAAATCTGTAAGTGATAAAACAGAGGGAAAAGGGACTATGGTGGTGGCGTCGCTTCCACGGCTTATGCCGGAGCAACACCAAACATTCAAACCACGATCGGATCTGTGTAGAATGGTGGGAACACCATTTCTTTTTTTTTGTTTGTTTCATAAGCCAAACGAAGCACAGGGAGAGGGGGATGAAACTATAGTGTGGTGGCAGTAGTTGAAGCTTCGCCGGTCATCACCTCCGGCGGAGCAATGGCGGCGGTAAAGGAGGCGGCTGCCTGTCGGGGAAGAGAGGATAGAAAGGGGGAGAGGAGAGGAGGAAGAGAGGTACTTGGATGGTGGAGTTTGACCGGAGCTCGCCGGTCATCAACTCCGGCGAGGCAGCGACGTGAGGGTGTTTGAGAGAGAGAGAGCCGTGAGAAAAGGAGAAGAGAGAGATGAGGGTAAAGAGAGTAAATTGAGAGAGAGAGATCTGTGTGTGTGTAGGTGTATATGTGTAGTGTGTGTGTGTGTAAATATTTCCTCCCCTTTATTTATAATAGCAAATAACCCCTCCTATTATCCCAAAAATAATAGACTACCTTATTATCTTTTTAATATTACTTTAGTCTATCAGTTATTGTCTAACGAATTTTATTCTTATAACCAAAATAAAATATTATTAACCCAAGGGTAAAGGTCATGTGTAGTCATGTCAAATGTCACCTTTAATAAAGGTGACAAGTCATCTTTAATAAAAGTGACAAGACCTTGACTTGACCGAATTGTTGTTCCGTGTTCTAAAGTAATTGATCTGATTTACCGTTTGCGGATTTTAACTAACGTATAAAAATATGGACATCGAAATATAATTACAAAAAATATAAACAATAACAAAATATAATTATCTTGAAAAAAAAGTATTATTTATGTAAACAGTTAAAAATGTAGTGTACTGCAAAGAATTGTAGTGTTATGTTGTGTACGTGTGCAGATGACTGTGAAAAATTAAAAATAATAATAAATTGATAAAAATCCTAATATTTACAAAGTTAAGGATAATTATCAATGAATTGTAAAAGTGTGTGAAAAATGTATTTTGTGCTATTTAACGATCAGGAAACCTGAAAATGTTAATTTTAAGCACGGAGAGCCAAAATTGTTCTCTCTCTATATGTAGAACATAAAAAACAGTCTTCTTCTCACTCTCGCGCTATTCTTCTTTCTTTTCTACTCCTCTGTTTCTTTATTTTTTCTTATTTTGATAAAATATGGGGAACACTTTTGATACATATGTCTGAAAGAAGTATACTTGATATTTGTGATTGATACATTAGTCCATTTTGATAAAATGAATTTTGATACATAATATATGATGTACAATATCTACTAAATTGTAATGTATATGTAAGTTTTCACAGAAGGTATGTCTTATACATACACATACATGGACATAATGAATGATTCTGATATGTATCATGTACACAATATAATTTATGATATATTCATTTTCTAAACAATGTATCATTGATATACATATTATTGCATCCAGAAAAATTCATAAAAGCTTTTTATACATTACGTTTCTGATACTCTTTATACATAATGATACATTGGCACGCATATGCATTCATATGTATTATGAACCAAAAATTATATTTTTTTTTAACTATGATACATGTGCACAAAGATACATTTGTATGTATCATGAACAAAGCTTAATATTCAATATGAACTAGTAGATTATGATATATAGACACGCAGATACATTCATATGTATCATGAATAAAAAAACTACATTTTAGATACATGGCATTGTAGATGAACATCCTCTAATTCCCCATGTCAAACATCATCGAATCTCCGCTATCAAAATCACCACTTGCACTATTTTTTTCGGTCGGAATCAAACAAGCATAAGACAGAAAAAAACTTGAATGGAGAAAAAACTTGAACAAAAAAAACACAACTAACAACAACCATAACTCTACAAACAAAACCATCAGACCCATTATCTTCTCCGGCCAAAAAAATTGAAAACATGGTGAAAATCAACATAATTGGATCTGTTTGGTGAAAACCAAAGCAATTGTTACAATATAAACATAAGAAAACATGGTGAAAATCAAAGCATTTGGTCCCAGCAGCATCCAATTCGCAGAAAAACATAGATCGATAAATTGAATATGGAGTTAAGGAAGAGATGAGAGAGATCAGAGAACAATAGTGGGGGGTGGGGGGGGGGGAGGGGGGGTCGAACAACAACCATTTCGGTGAAATCCAGATCATCGACATTATTGTTCTTTTAGATTCAAATATCAGAAAATTAAAATTTTAAGGAAAAAAAAAGATTAATAGAGATGGAAGAAATTGAATCGAATTATAAATTGCAAATCATAAGATCTGATGGAAAGTTTTTTAATTTTTTGTCTGTTTTACATATTTGATTCTCTTCCATGATTTACTCCCCTAAATAAGTGTGATTTATGTTATTTCCTTATTTAAGTTATTGATTAGTTGATAATGGATCAAAATAATGTATCAAAAAACGCCATTTATGGGATTTTATGTAATTAGAAAAAGTTGTGATAAGAAATGTAATTGACTCCTTAACTTGTGAGATTTCTGTAAGTTAACCATCAGTAGACGAGAATGCCAAATACAAGCTATGATTGATTAGTTGATAATGTATCAAAATAATGTATCAAAAAACGCCATTTATGGGATTTTATGTAATTAGAAAAAGTTGTGATAAGAAATGTAATTGGCTCCTTAACTTGTGAGATTTCTGTAAGTTAACCATCAGTAGACGAGAATGCCAAATACAAGCTATGATTGGGATGTACTCCCTCGTATTGACTTTTTTACTAAAAATAATTATTTTAATTTATATTTGTCTAATATTTGAAATGAAAAGAAGTTTATCATTTTCTTTCAATACTACATTCATCATTAAATGACTATATGAAGTACTCACTCCATTCGCTTTTAACTTGTCACTTATTTTCTAATTGAATTTTCATTTTTACTTGTCATTTTTGACATATCAAGAAAATACAACTTTTGTTTTTCTATTTTACCCTTAGCATTAATTGTTTTTTCTCCAAATTAAAGACACAATAGTAAACATCATTTAATAAGGGTACTATGATAAAATAGTCATGTTAATAATTATTTTTCTTAATGAGTGTGTCAAGTCAAAATGTGACAAGTAAAAGCGAACGAAGAAAATATTAATGGTCAAATTTTGAATTTTCAAAGCATAGCTAATAAGGTTTGTTTAGTATTAATGGATTTATCTTATTCCAAAATTCTTAAATGTTAGTTTCAAGAAACAACCAAGATAGAATCCTACCTAAGACTGCGCACTGGACCAAAATGAAATGGTCGGACCTGAATAGATCGGTACCGAACCGGACCGGTATGGCCGTTACCGGAATGGGACCGGTATCGTTATGAACCAGTATGAAATCGGCATTCTATTCCGATCCGGTCTTAACCGGTATACGCCGGTACCGGACTGGTACGAACCGGATCGGATTTCGATATTGTCAGTCATTTTTTTTTAAAAAAAAAATTATTTTTGAATTATTTTAAAAATTAAATTACATACAAAATTTATAGTTTTCGAAGTTTTTGAAGTTTGTTAGTTATTTTTATTATTTTTTTAAGTTTTCCAATTTATAAGTTATAAGTTTTTAAGTTTGTATTTTTTGAAGTTATATATTTGAAGTTTATTAGTTTGTTAAAGTAGTTTGTGTTTTTAAGTTTTTCATTTTATAAGTTATAAGTTTTTAAGTTTCTAAGTTAGTATATTAAAACTCAAATTAAAAGAAAGGTATTAAATAAAAGTATAAAACAATGATTAAAAATAAAAAAACCAACTCAATTTATTCAAAATTTCAAATTTGTATTACAATTTACAACTATATGTACAGTGCCAAAGTCCTTTATTTCTTCTCTCGGCGTTGATCCAATCTCTGAACAATATCGATACCTTCAAACTGTCTTCTGCCAATGAATATCTATGGTCTCCGATTTGAAATCTTGTCGCGCTGAATGCTTGCTCCGAAGCAACCGATGATCCTCAAATAGCTAGTATGTCCTAAACCATCCTGCTAAATTTTAGAAATTGTTGGCCACGAGCCCTCTACACTACAAGAAAGTGTATTTATAGCTACGAATTAAACTATGAATTCAAAAGTCATAGCTATTTCTTAGTAATAGCCACAAAATTTCAAATTATATACGTATTTATAAATTCATAAAAAAAATTTAGCCATGAAAATTAAATTGACAAAGCTAATTCCTTGTTTTTGCTATAATTGCTAACAATTGAGGCAATAACTACATAAATAGCTACAACTTTATTGCTACGATAAAATTTTATAGCTGATTATAAGTTTTTGTCATGTGATAAAAGTTATTGTAGCAATAATAACCTTTTAGCCACAATAAATTATTTAAAATAAAATATTAGAGCTAAATAAATATTTTGCTTCAAGTTATAAAAAATTGTGGCAATAGTTAAATGATATAACTATAGAATTTTAGCTATAATAAAATTTTCTAGCTAATTATTAATTTAAGCCACAGATTGAAACTTATTGTAGCAATAGTAACCTTTGAGCTACAATAAAATATTTGAAGCAAATTATTGTAGCTAAATAAATATTTTTGCTTCAAGTTATTAAAAATTGTGGCAATAATTAAATGATATAGTCACAGACTTTTTGTTATAATAAAATTTTGATGATTACTCATTTTTGTCACGAGTTGAAATTTACTGTAGCAATAATAACCCTTTAGCCACAATAAATTATTTGAAATAAAATATTGTAGCTTAAATAAATATTTTTACTTCAAGTTACGAAAAAATGTGGCAATTGTTGGCTAAATAGCTATAATATTTATCATGACGAAATAATATAGTCATAGACTTATTATTGTCATAAAATTTGTAGCTAATCATTATTTTTTATCACGAGTTAAAGTTTGTTGTAGCAATGGTATATCTTTTGCCACATTAAATATTTTTTCTGTAGGATTGAAGTTATTATAAAAATAATTCTAATGTAATCACAATAAATTTGTTATAACAAATTTTTATAGTTTGATGAATATTTATAGAATATATGTATGTAAAAGTGCATTCTGAGAGATTTTTACATTTTGATAGGCATAATTACTTGTATGAACAAGTTCTTATATTATATCATAAAATCAAGAGAAAATTACACTGTATGGGCATTGAGATAAATTTTTTACTACATCTTTTGACTCGTGTTTTATTTTTTTTACTCGAGATGGCCCAATATTTCGGTAAAGCAGTGGCTCCTCCATCCAATAGCCTCTCCATTTTGCCCTTTTGGCGTAAAAAATTGGTGAAAATAGAAAAGGAATAACTCAAGTTTGTTATGAAATATTAAAGCAAGAAGAAGAAGAATGGAGAGAAGAGAGGAAATATATTATTCAGTTGAGGGATGATTTACAATGAAGAAAGCCCCTCTATTTATAGGGGAAATTCCTCCTAATTCTTCTCTAAAAGATAGACATATATCTTGATAGACATTCACTAGATCTTTGATATATACTCAATATATCTTGATAGATATTCACTATAAGATGATATATATCAATATCATTTATAACACTCCCCCTTGAATGTCTAAATAGATAATGTGCCTCGTTAAAACCTTGCTAGAAAAAAAAAAACCCAAATAGAAAAAAATTCTAGTGAAGGAAAAAGAGTACATAAATCTAACAATACGCATTTAGGTTGCCTCATTAAAAACCTTACAAGAAAAAACCAGTGGGACAAAACCTCGTAAGGGAAAAAGAGTACAACGCGTATTAACTCCCCCTAATGAGAACATCCTTGAATCTTTGCATCCCGATCTTGTGCATCATCTTCTTGAAAGTTGCAGTTGGAAGAGACTTGGTGAATAAATCAGCCACATTGTCACTTGAATGAATCTGTTGCACGTTAATATCCCCATTCTTTTGGAGTTCATGTGTATAGAAAAGCTTTGGCGAAATGTGTTTCGTTCTATCTCCTTTTATGAATCCTCCCTTAAGTTGTGCTATGCATGCTGCATTATCTTCATATAAAATGGTGGGTACTTTGTCACATTTCAAATCACATTTTTCTCGAATGAGATGTATCATGGACCTCAACCACACACACTCTCGACTAGCTTCATGAATAGCTATTATCTCAGCATGGTTCGATGAAGTAGCTATGATAGACTGCTTTGTAGATCTCCAAGATATAGCAGTACCCCCACATATGAACACATAGCCTGTTTGAGACCGAGCTTTGTGCGGGTCAGATAAATACCCTGCATCAGCATAACCAACAAGATCGGGACTGCAATCATTAGAATAAAATAAGCCCATATCGGTAGTCCCTTTTAGATACCGCAATATGTGTTTGATCCCATTCCAATGTCTCCTAGTAGGAGCAGAACTATACCTTGCTAACAAATTAACTGAAAAGTCTATATCAGGCCTTGTAGTATTTGCAAGATACATTAGTGCACCAATTGCACTAAGATATGGTACTTCAGGACCAAGGATTTCCTCATTCTTTTCTTGAGGTCGGAATGGATCCTTATTTACATCAAGTGATCGAACAACCATAGGAGTACTTAATGGATGTGCTTCATTCATAGAAAATCTTTTCAACACCTTTTCTGTGTAGGCAGATTGATGGACAAAGATACCGTTTGTCAAATGCTCGATTTGCAAACCAAGACATAATTTTGTCTTTTCAAGATCTTTCATCTCAAATTCTTTCTTTAAATAATCAATTGCCTTTTGAAGCTCTATTGGAGTTCCAATTAGGTTTATGTCATCAACATAAACAACAAGTACAACAAACTCCGATGTTGTTTTCTTTATAAAAATACATGGGAAAATTTCATCATTTGTATAACCTCCTTTAGATAAATACTCACTAAGACGGTTATACCACATGCGTCCAGATTGCTTCAAACCATACAATGATCTTTGCAATCTAATAGAATACATTTGCCGAGGCTTTGAACTATATGCTTCAGGCATCTTAAATCCTTCAGAAATTTTCATGTATATCTCATTATCAAATGATCCATATAGATAGGCTGTAACCACATCCATCAAATGCATTTCAAGTTTCTCATGGACAGTGAAACTAATAAGATAATTCAACGTTATTGCATCCATAACTGGTGAATATGTCTCTTCATAATCGACACCAGGCCGTTGTGAAAACCCTTGTACAACAAGGCGTGCCTTATACCTTTGTATTTATTTTTCTCATTTCTTTTTCACACAAAGACCCATTTATAGCCAACAGGTTTAACACCATTAGGTGTTTTGAGCTATAGGTCCAAAAACTTCACGTTTGACAAGTGAATTCAACTCTGATTGAATTACTTCTTGCCATTTTGGCCAATCATTTCCTTGTCGACATTCTGTGATAGATTGAGGTTCAAGATCCTCACTATCTTGCATGATTTTTGTTGCAACATTATATGCAAAGACATAATCCACCATTATTTCAGATCGATTCAAATTAGTTTCAATATCACTTGAATTTATAGATAGTTCCTCATTTTCTTAAGTCTCAGGCTTATTGATTCCTTCAGGGATATCAAAATTGCTCAAATCTTGAACTTTCATATAAGGATATTTTGTAGTGACATCTTGACCATTTGTTTTTCTTTTTCTAGGATTTTGATCCTTAGAACCCAACGGTCTACCACGCTTCAGGCGTGCTTTGGCCTCATTTGCTATGACACTAGTGGATGGTCCTTTAGGGACATCAATTCAAATTGGGACATTCTCTGCAGGAATATGTGAATCCTTTTCAAATCTGTAAATGCGTCTGACATTTGATTTGCAATTTTCTGCAGATGAATAATCTTTTGTACTTTTTGCTCACAAATAGAAGCACGTGGATCAAGATGAGATAGTGATGGATTTTTCCACAAAATTTCTCTTTTGATGTCACTATCTTCTCCCTCTAATTTTGGGAAAACTATCTCATCAAATCGACAATCTGTGAATCGAGCAGTGAACATATCTCTCGTTAATGGTTCAAGATAGCGAATAATGGAGGGTGATTCAAACCCAACATAAATTCCTAAACTTTTTTGGGGGCCCATCTTGGTGCGATTTGGCGGTGCTATAGGCACATATACAGCACACCCAAAAATTTTCAGATGAGATATATTAGGCTCTTGACCCAAAACCAATTGCAACGGAGAAAATTTATGATAATTTGTCGGTCTGAGACGAACAAGTGTTGCAGCATGCAGAATTGCATGACCCCAAACAGAAGTGGGCAATCTAGTTTTCATAAGCAATGGTCTTGCTATCAACTGCAGACGTTTAATTAATGACTCAACAAGGCCATTTTGAGTGTGAACATGAGTTATAGAATGTTCAACTCTTATCCCAATCGATAAGCAATAATCATTAAATGCTTGGGATGAAAACTCTGCAGCATTATCAAGGCGAATGGACTTAATCTGATTATTAGGAAACTGTGCCCGTAATCGTATTATTTGTGTCAATAATTTCGCAAATGCCAAGTTACGAGATGACAATAGGCACACATGAGACCATCTAGAAGAAGCATCTATTAGGATCATAAAGTATCTAAACGACCCACTATGTGGGTGAATAGGTCTACAAATATCCCCATGTATGCGTTCCAAGAACCGGGGGGACTCAATTCCAACTTTTGTTGGTGATGGCCTCACAATTAACTTGCCTTGATAACAAGCATTACAAGGAAATTCACCATTTGAAAGAACCTTCACGTTCTTTAATGGATGCCCATTTGAATTTTCTATAATTTATCTCATCATTATAGATCCAGGATGTCCCAGACGATCATGCCAAAGTACGAAAGTATTGGAATTAGTAAACTTCTGGTTTACTATAGAATGTGTCTCAATTGCACTAATCTTTGTCCAATACAAGCCATAGGATAAAGAAGGGAACTTTTCTATAACACATGTCTGGCCAGAGACATTCTTGGTGATACCAAGATATTCAAGATTCATCTCATCAATTGTCTTGATATGATAACCATTTTCACGGATATCTTTAAAACTCAACAAGTTTCTCCGAGACTTAGGAGAAAACATGGCATTATTTATGATGAGTATAGCTCCCTTAGGCAAGATTATAATGGCTTTTCCAAAGCCTTCAATCAAGTTGGCACTACCAGAAATCGTAGTAACATTTATCTTGCCCATGTTTAGATGAGAAAAATATTCCTCGTCTTTGAATATCGTATGTGTTGTGCCAGAATCAATCAAACAAATATCTTCATGATTGGACAATTTATTTTGAGAATTATCCATATCTTCAAATACAATGACATACATAAAATATTAAAACTTTATACCAAGAGGAAAATAATAAATTATTGATTGTCTTCTACTTAGCAATTAAAGTAATGGACACTTACACCTCTTATGTCAAACTTATGTGCTTATGCAGATAGCAATTCAATATTGGCTATACAGTACACTAGTTTATAATGCACTTAATAGTTTAATAAGTTAGTATAACAGTGGCACTTTGTTATCAAGTGACCTACTAGGCAATCAAATTGATAAATTCTAGTGTTTAGGATAGGACAAAACTATATTCATCATATCCCAAAAATATATTATTTCACTGTTAAATAGGAATTGCATACATAGCATAATGAATTACATGATTTATATTAATTAAATAATATAATTCGTTGGTACCGTTTTTTCTTATTCTTCTTTCCAGTGAGTAAAGAGTTTAATGGTACTACTTAAAATATTATAATGAAGATCAATATTAAGGAGTCTTTATCAAAACATTATCAAATTGAATTCAATTTTATGATGAATTGCGACAATATACTAATTCAAAGAAAAACTAGTACTTATGCAAACAACTATTTTTACATGATCTTTTATTTACTAACTACTACCACTAGAAAAAAAAAATTAAGAAATTGTTCATTCTTCTATAGTCACGGAACCATCACCAATCAAGTGATCAATCTTTCCTTCAGGGTGCTCGAAGAAATCTGCTACATCCAAACATTTGATGTCAACATGATTTTCAGAGATAAAATTAGCCTCAGGATTTTTCTCTTTCTTCTTTAGTGAGGCTTGATAAAGCTCAACCAAATGTTTAAGAGCACGACAATCACTTGTATAGTGTCCTTTTCCACCACATCGAAAGCAAACAATTGCTCCACGTTTCTCATCTTTTCCTTTTTCCTTTTGATGGTGCTTTTTGTTCGATAAATGATTAACACCAGGAACAGAATTTCTTTCTTAGTCATTACGACCACGACCACGTCCAGGGCCGCGACCTTTTCCACGCCTAGCATGGTGGGCATACACCTCATTCACTTCAGGGAATGGTGCAGATCCAGTAGGTTGATTCTCGTGATTTTTCATTAACAAGTCATTATTTTGTTCAGCCACGAGAAGATGAGAACTCAGTTCAGTATACTTCTTGAAACCTTTCTCTCGATATTGTTGCTGCAAGAGCACATTCGAGGCATGGAAGGTGGAGAGCATCTTTTCCATCATGTCATCATCATTGACAGTCTCTCCACATAGTTTTAACTAAGAAGAAATTCTGAACATGGCAGAATTGTACTCATGAACAGACTTATAGTCTTGAAATCTCAGATGCATCCATTCATATCGTGCTTTTGGGAGGATGACCATCTTCAAGTGGTCAAACCTTTCTTTTAGGCTATTCCACAAAACAAGTGGATCCTTAGTAGTGAGGTATTCGATTTTCAGAATTTCGTCAAGATGGTGACGCAAGAAAATCATAGCCTTGGCACGATTTTGGTTAGATGCTGTATTTTCTTTCTTAATGGCATCTCCAAGACCCATTGCATCTAAGTGGATTTCAGCATCCAGCACCCATGACATGTAGTTCTTGCCCGAACTTTGAAGGGCAACGAACTCACATTTCGTAAGATTATTAGCCATATGAAAACAGAATAAAAAATAATACCTTAGCCTTCAAATTTGAGATGGTAGAGTCACGTGCTGATAATGTGTTATGAAATATTAAAGCAAGAAGAAGAAGAATGGAGAGAAGAGAGGAAATATATTATTCAGTTGAGGGATGATTTACAATGAAGAGAGCCCCTCTATTTATAGGGGAAATTCCTCCTAATTCTTCTCTAAAAGATAGACATATATCTTGATAGATATTCACTAGATCTTTGATATATACTCAATATATCTTGATAGACATTCACTATAAGATGATATATATCAATATCATTTATAACAAGTTTTACTTAATTATTTTTACTTTTTTCACTCCTACTTCTCTCATAAAAAGTCAAAAAGAACTCTAAATTTTTTTGTGGCCAAACATAACTCCAACTCCAACTTCCACTTTCACTTCAACTCCGACTCCAAAAAATTTAATTTTCATGACCAAATGCCTACTAAGTCTAGGTTTTCCCTTTTCAATTGTTTGGCTGTGTACGTGAATCTTCGTCAAAAGATGAAATCTGGCTGTCAATTATTGCGTTCATTGTCCCTCGTTTGGCCTAAGTTTAAGTCGCCTTTAAGTTTAAATGTTAATCTTCTTCTCAATTTATGGCTTCTGTACTGACTTTCGAGATTGCGGATTACATCTTTCATTTCCCCATTAATTCAATTTTGGGTTTTTTTTAATTCAGTTATTTTCAGGCTTGTGAATATGATTTATTGTTCAGTTTTTTTCCTCTTACTGCGATTTATCTTATTCCAGTAGAATTTGGAGTTTTTCAGTTGCAATTTGTTTACTTATGTTTGATTAGCTAAATTTATGAACTAATTGTTGTTGAGCTTTGAGAGATTCAATTTTAGGAGAATGTATCTTGTTTCAAATTGTATCTCTTTATCAAAGTTGATCAAAATACTGTTAGTATATATGTCATTGTAAGACCATGTAGGAACATAAAAGCTGTAGTTCTTCCATCTCAATCTATAGCACATGTTTATTTTGAAGCGTCTCAAACTATTTTACAGTTTTTATTAATAATGTTATATGGTATAGTTCTTTAAATCGTCTATTAAAATGTTAACTCTTACCATGTAATATGTATAAGTCGTATTGTTCAATATTTCTTCTAATACGTAGTCCTACTCAAGAATGGGTTCAGAAGCACATAACACAACCAAACCTGTCTGGGTTAGTTGTTGAGGGATAATGGATAATAATTCCGAGATAAAATACAATCTTGCGCTTGGTTAGGGGTATTAGTTAGTCTCGGCCTCTTGGGATTATTTATATCATCATTTGTACTATAATGATGGGATAAGTTATCCCACATATATGGTGAGATGACTTATCCCATGGGATTGTCCAATTTATGGGATAAATTTGTTTATCCCAAAGGTTGTAGCCTTATCCTTGCTGGAACGGCAGAAATTAGCCACCAAACCAAATACTAAAACATATCCAAATATACAGATGAAGGTATACTTTGCAATGTCTCCGGTTGTTAAGTAGTAATCAGATATCTCTTGAAAATAGATTTGGGACACAACACATAGAAGGAGCTAAGACTAAGATATTAATACAGCTTAACTTAATTACCTTAAATTAGGCATTTGAGCCACATCAAAAGAGATGGAACTAATTAATCTTCAAAATATATTAATATTTCAGACAGATGGTACCTTCTATTAAATCTTTTGGTTTTGGCTACTGATTAGTTAGAGTTGTAGTAAAGAGCTCTTTTATTCAACGGAAAAGGGTGTTTAAAATGTCCTTCACCTATTGAAAATGGTGCAAAAATGTCCTCCATTCATCTTTGGGCTCCAAAATGCCCTCCACATCCACCTTTAGGCTCAAAAATGTCCTTTATTTAACATCCCTAATATTAAATTTTAAAAAAAAGTTTCATTAATGACATGTCAATTTTCCATTGTTCAGTTATAAAGATATACGTATTACATTTAACAGAATAGAACAAAGTAACTTTTTTCAAGAAAAAACAATGTTCTGAAAGATAATTGTCAAGTATTACATAGATCAATATATGAAAAGAAATTATAAAAAATAAGTAAAATATTTAGCAACAATGATTAAGTTTGCTAATTTAGCAATGCACTATAATATATAATTATTTAAATTAATCAATATTAAAACTCACATGCAATATTTTTTATTAGGGGTGTTCATAGTTTGGGTTGGGTCCTTTGTTGATTAAAACTAGAATCAAATCAATTTAGTTAATTTTTTAATTATTAAAATATAATTCATATCCATCAATTTGGCTAATATCGGTTTGATTCGAAATTTTTTATTTTTAAGAAAATAATAGTATTTTCTTCTCTTATTTTTTCCTACAAATAAAAAAAAAGTATTTCATCATTTTTCAATTTATTATATGTTATTAACCTATTACTATGGTGGCTATAATTTTTTTGAATTGCGAAGGAAATGTCTTAAAAAAATTACAAGCTTAATTTAATCAAGTGAATAAAGTTAATAAAAAAATAAAATAAATATATAGGTAAATCTCATGGGTTTTTTTTATGAATAATAAGTTTGGATTCATGGCTTTCTTTTAAAAAAATGAGCTTAAGGTGTAAAGTTAATTAGCCTATTAAATATAATTAAAATTTTCATGAAAAATTATACAAATATTTTGTGATATTTATAAAAATTAATGTATTGTACAAAATTAAATAGTTATTTAAATTATGTATATAATATTAGTTTAGTATATTAACCTTATTTAATCAAGCAAATGCTTTAATTAAGGCTGTCACGTCATTTTCTAGGTGATATTATTATAAAATTCGGCTAAAGTGACTTTTGTGGTGACCGGAGCAAAGTAAAATGACTTTTGTGTAATGAAAGAAAGAAAAATGACTTTTGTGTAATAGACACAAAACTAAGTGACCGTGGATGAAATTTTCTCATTTTTTGAGTGGAATGTCGAAACTGAAGTGGATGAAGGGGTCGGATAATAGGTAAAAGCATGGGGCGGGGCGGGTAACAATGTGGATTGGGTCTATTAGTTTTTGGGTGAGATTTTTTTAATTAATTAAATGGGGACCAGTGGGAATTTGACACGTCATTAATGAAATTTTTTTTCCAATTTAATATTAGGATATTAAATAAAGGGCATTTTGGAGCCCAAAAGTGGATATGAATGACATTTTTTGTCAGGACCCAATTCTGAGTCATGATGGCGCCTATCGTAACCCACCAATAGGCAAGCCAAACCCTATCCCGGAGCGACAAGCGACGGGCTAACGGGCGGAATCTCATAAAATAGAGAAGTAGAAGTAACCATATTTATAAACATGCTATAACGCTAAAGACAGAATAAGAATATGTATATATATATATACCAAGACTGAGAAGGAAGAGGACAGTATATAAAGTCAAGAACCCCTCCCAAGACCTGGTGAGGTCAGTACAGGAGCCACTACTAAACATACCCAAAATACAAGACAGAAACCAAATATGTATAACAAGTACAACAGTCTCGAGAGCAAAAGACTATACAGTAGAAGATGGAGTAGGATCTGCCTCAGACGTTAGTAGGCTCACCCTGCTCCGGAGTCGGTGCTGAAAAAAGAGTCACGTCAAAACCGTCGACTGGTGCCTGAACCTGCATCGGGGAAAAAGATGCAGAAGTGCAGTATGAGTACCGGGGCAACGGGTACTCAGTAGGCATCATCGACCGACTGAGCTCAAAGTAATATAAGCAAGCTAAAATGCGAGGGTGCATGCTAAGTCCGGGGTATAAGTAATAAATACATAAGTAACTGCCGAGGCATGTAGATATGCTTAGGAAATAAATAAATGTGATACCGAATACTTGAGTAAATAAATGCGTATGTAAACACACAAGTCAAACATAACCTATCTGGGCCCCCATAAACCCGATAGGCACACAGAAGAAAATAATAACCCAGCCTGGCCCCCATAAACCGGCGGGACACACAAAAATAGTAAATGCATAGTCACCAGTGTCTCAAAGTTGTGTCAGTATCCAGTAACCACAATAACCAACATGGGTGCACCGGGCTTGAACCGGCACCAATGGGTAATAACAAGAGGCCAGACGCCGGAGTCGAACCAAAAGCAGTGGGTAATAACAAGAGGCCACATATATATCATATCTGCCGGACTCGAACCGGAACTCATAGAACAACAGTATCATGATCACGGTACCCAGTACCAAAACTCTCCAATCATATCATAATCAGATGCCAGACTCGAATCGGAACTCATAATAATCAGTGGCCGGACTCGAACCGGAACTCATAGTGTACCACAATCCGGGGCCGGACTCAAACCGAAACACCCAATAGTCAATAACCAAAATCATCATACCTGAAAATCAGTAGCCGGACTCGAACCGGAACTCATCATAGCCAGTAACCAGAACAGAATCAAAGGTCATATCATATCAAATAAACGGGGAACGCCCTAGTGCCAAGTTAATACTATTATATAGGTACAGAAGCTAACTCTACAACATGCTACAAGTCAATCTCGGGGTCCTTCTAGGTCAACTACCTACTATAAAAATATGTATATAAAAGTCTGGGTATACATTACAAGTCATGGAAAGGCGGTTCAGCGTTCTAAGTCAAACTAGCCGACCCCAATCAAATACGGTGCTATCAGGGACGAACAAAGCTAGACAGGCCAACCGGATATAATCGGGGTGACTTAATCCCGTCATAATCCTAATAGTCATATAGGGCTTATCTAAGCCCAAAGATGTCAAAGTTTCGACAAGTCGACAAAAAGGGTAACGGGGCCCGCTACTGGGTCCCGAACACCAGGTCTGGTTATACTTGTCTAAGTCTGGGCTAAGTCTGTCTAAGCCTGGACTAAGGTCCAACAATAACATTCCCAGACTAGCAACAACAACAATAATACTATCCGACCCCAAATAGGTCATCTGTGGGGTACCACGAGGATAACGGGCCTGGAATATATCCGAATAGCCCCATCCGGCCTAGAAGGCCTAAATCACAGCAAACCATCACCACCAAGTCTATAATACCAGCCCACAATACCAGCACAATAGCATACATATATCACACATAAGCTCAATCTAAATGTAAAGGAAGGTAAACCTAGCCTACTTGGACGCCGTCGAACGCCTGCTAAAGCCAGTTAAATAGGAGCCTTTCCCTTCCGAGAGGCCTCTGACTGCTGCCAAGATACCAAAGTAATAAACTGCATGTCAAAACATGACTATTGATACCCATATTGCATTAGTTCGAAAAATGTCCGAACATCCCACGTGGGGCCCGCTTGTGGAATCAAGAAACTGAAACCGTTGCAGCGTCCCAAACAACTCCGTGATCAATAGTCACAACAGATGCTATCCAATCCGAGCTCATTTAAGCTCTAAATAAGCACCAACAACAATACCAACGTATAGGAAAACTACCGTAAATACAATAAAACTTACCGAAATAACGACGATTACACGTCCACAAACACCTTCCCACTAGAACCCGAGCTTGAATAATTTAACGTAGATAATTAATGTTCATGTGGAGATTAAACATACTACCGAAGTGTACTACTTCCACTATTATATATTTCAGTGCCTAAATGAACCCATGAAGTTCTAAAATGAAAAAGGAAAGTGAGTTGAGAGTATAGTGGTATATATATGCATATATGTACACGTACATTTATCCAACATAGCAGGGGAGTCATTTAACATTAATTCTCATGCCAACATATGTCCTTGTAATAATATTAGTAGTTATAAAGTGTATTCCACCCATTTCCACGTGGAAGTGAGGTGGATTAATTTTATTATTTTTTTTTTTTTTTTTATCTTATTATATACATACTCGGATATTGTATAGGTTCGTGGTAAAATAAATACAATATTTTAAATATACCATAATTAATAGAAAATTATTTCTAACAAAACCTCTATAAAATAAAAATATTATTTTAACATATTTAAATTCACTATCTCCGCTTAAATTATTAATAGGTTATAAAACTATTATAAAATAGTATAGATATATATAACTAAAAACTTTTATACATTTTATAAATTTCAAAAATATTTTCGAAAAGGTAATTAACTATGTCATTTTACCAAATTTTAATTTAATTTAATATTTTACAACGTGCTCGGTCTAAATAATATTCTCAAACGAACTGCCCGGGAGCCGAACTGTCAGTCCCAGCAAGTCATAAATAACTTGGGGCAGTTATAGAAAAGCTCTAAACGCTGAGAACACACGAAAACGAGGGAAATGACCGGGAAGGTCATTACATTTTTGAACCTAAAGGTGGATGTGGGGGGCATTTTGGAGCTCAAAAGTGGATGTGAAGGGCATTATAGAGCCTAAAGGTGGATGGAGGGCATTTTTACACCATTTTCAATAGGTGAAGGACATTTTAGGCCCTTTTCCGTTTATTCAATGCAAAATTAAGTTTCAAAAATATAATTTTGTACTTGTATAGTTGTATGATGTTGAAATTGCTTAAACATTCCCATAAGTTAACTTCAGAGAGCACAAATGCACTTAATATTGCTGATTATTCAGTCAGGAAATTTGCTAACGTTATCTCTTGTTTCTAGATTGGGCAATCTCAAGAAGTTACATGGTATTTAATGAATGCATCTCTTTGCTAGATATGGTCTGATATATTTTTCCTTATACCTCATGCTTTGTTTTCCACTTCTCTTGGAAAATGATTTCTTTTTTTTTAATTGGAAGGGAGTAGTACTATTATACAAACTTGGTAAAAACATAAAGGGAAGGACTTGCTCATGAAGCAAGTCAATTGCAGAAACAGAAACATTATACTGGGGAAGCTAGTGCTATATCTACTACTAGAGTTTGTTTTCTTAACGAAAGGGGTTACACAAAAAGATTTTTGCTATCATAATTAGCTCTTGAACTTATTGAATCAGACATTGTTACAATTGTAGGTAAACATTTAACAATATTTGCAGTATATTAAAAATTTAACAAGATTTGCATACACACTACCCTCCCTAGACACCACTTGTGCAATTATATAGAGTACGTTGTTTTAGTTGTTAAAAGGTTAAATTATTTGTGCATTTTAACAAGGTGATAATGCAATGGAGTGGAAGTGCCAGAAGGAGTCATCTTTGCTCTGTTATTTAGCTCTTGGGATAAAATAATTTTTTTTTGGTAACTAAGAACTTTATTGATACCAAAGTGAACATTACAAGCACCATAGCTTTGTCAACACAACCAGCTATCAAATAAAACATCCCAAATACTCTTAACTGTCAAGGAACAACCTGACAAACTAACTCAAACAACCAGATGCTGCAGTCTACAACTAATTCGGCTTGGGGCTCTAATGTTACAAACATAAGCAGTTTCTCCAACAAGACTGTCCAAGCTTTTGCTTGTATGATCAAAGATTCTGAGGTTCCTTTCCATCCAGATGCTATGCACACACACAGTATAAACCAGTTTAAATAGTAGAGCAGTTCTAGATTTTCCTTTTGTATTCCCGAGTACCCATTGGAAGTGATGTTCCCATGTTCGAGCTCTCATTGGTTGGCCCTGCAGCCAGATAAGAATTATGTTTCATAATCTCTGAGTGGATTCACAAGTAGCAAAGATGTGATTCCTATCTTCTTCATATTGTTGGCAAAGTACACATGACAAAATAATTCATTTGCAAGTACTGAACTTCCAACTATGTGAAACTCTTGGAAGGCGATTCTTATATACTGTGCATGTGGATGATATCATGATACCAATGTGGAGGTATGTCCTATATTTTCTGTTGATTGTACATAATTTACTATTGTTGGTATTGAGACCTCATAAGAAGGCAGTGATGTTTAAAGAGGTAAACCACAAGTATTATCATAACTTTCCCACTGCCTTTGTTTATATTTATTACTACAGTCTTTACAGCCTTAGGCTATTTCTTTTTTGGTTAATATTTGTGGCATATGCCTTTGCTGCAATTACACTAGTAATACATTTTTTCTTCTCTTGATTTTTGACAATCAAAATTTAATTTTAGGATATCTGGTGACATGATATTAACAATCTTGGCATTTTGAATTCATAGTATTGATCAATTGGTATATGTCATGGGTGGATGGTGACAAGATACTTGGAATGGTTTTACATTTGGAAAAATTACAAAAAAAAATTGCAGCTAGTAATGTTACATTACAAAATATAGCACACCTTATTTTACATTACCAAATATGACCCACTTTTATAGGCTCAAAATGTTTGTTTACAATATGTGGCCCAATCTCATTTAATGAACTTTACCATTTTTATTTTTTTTTTCAAATATTTCTGTTTTCTCTCATTCACGGTTTCTTTCTTCCCAAATTCTCCAACTGATTATTTCCTTCTGCCATTGTTGTTTTTTCAATTTTTTCGTCGAATTTTGCGTTTTGATGATACTCTAAGGTATATTTCTCGCGTTATTTGATTTTGTGTTGTTGCGATTTTGATGTTATTTTCACGATTTTGTTTACTATATTTTTATGATTTTTTTCAATTTTTTTTGGGATTTCCTGCATTAGTTGTGTTTGCACTCTTTTTCGATGTGCTCTTATCAGTATTTTATTGTGTGATGGTACGATTGCCATTGTTTTTTTAAAAAATTGGGGGTTTGCTGTTTTATTGTTCTTTTATGTTGTGGTTGTGTGCTTATGTTTGATACTTCAGTTTATTTTGATTTTTATTTTTTTATTTGAGTTGAACATTGTTTCTTATTTGATTTAGGGGTTTTCCTTATTTTGAAATTTGTTGTTCATGATTTGCCTTTCTTCATTTGTTGTTTTTGAGGTAGTTATTGATGAAAAGTGATATTGTTTATATAATTTTGTTCTCAACGATGTCTTATTGTTGATTTATTTTTGGCAGGCTAGTTGATTGACAATGACTAAATCTACAAGTCAGTCTCATAAAAGAACAGCTGGATCATCAAAGAAATCACCATCTGCGTCTGTTGCTGTATCATATCAACAACGCGATGATGATGATTTTGAGTCTCTTGTTACTCGTATGCAAAGTGTTCAAGCAGTTGTGGAACATGTGACTCGTTCAAAATCTAAGGAGCATGGAAAGAGTTCTAACAAATTGAAGTCCAGGCCTAAAAAGGGGAAAAGTCCTGCGTTGAAAGCAAAAACAAAGTTGAAACTTGTTGATAAAGATGTTGATGAAGATGTTGATGAGCATTGTCCTGTTAAACGGAGAGACGACAGTCTGCTCTGATGGTAGTAATGTTTATGGTATAACAAAAGAAGAAAAGTTGTCGACTCGACTTAAATTCATTACGAGGAAATCTACCTTGCAGATAATTGCTTTTGCATCATAATTTATTTTTTTAGCCTTCTTTTAACTGAACTGTTTTTACATATTTTATTGAAGGTTGATGACTTTTATATACAACCAGCAAAACATTTTCACAGTCGTATTGGGTGTCATACTGAGACTGGTATAGTTATTATTTTTACTGATGTGTTGAGTGCGTCTCAGCTTGAGTTGTTTCGTAGTAGTTGTTTTGGACATTTTCTGAATATGCCTCTAATTAAGACTCAAAATCAATTTATACATGCTTTGTTGTTGAGGGAGGTCGCTCCTGAAGCCGAAAGAGAGTTGTGGATTAAAATGAATGGTACTATTTTGAGTTTTGGTCTTGATGAATTTGTTATAATGACGGAGTTGAAGTGTGTTGATGATGATGCTACTGTATATGAGAAGCCTATAGAGAATAGATTGATCACGAAATACTTCTCAAACTATGCAAAGGTTGGTTTAATGCGTCAAGGGTTGCTTAATTGGTTTAAGAAGAAGTTGTGGGAGTTGGATGATGATGCATTTAAGATGGCTTTGCTAGTCTTTATTCACCACTTTTTGTTTTCACATAGTAATGATACTGGTATTACTAAAGCTGATTTTGATATGGTTGAAAGTGGAGAATACCAGAATTTTGCTTGGGGCAAAAATATTTTAATGAAATACTTAAAACAATGAGAAATAAGTAATGTGAGTTCTTGTCGATGTATAGGCTTGGAGGTTTGCCTATTGCATTACAGACATGGTTCTATGAATGTAGTTATTCAGTTCATGATAGTCTTGTTGTTCATGTTGGTGAAAACGTGCCCCGTATTCTTAATTGGAAAGTTGTTGATTCTCTAGCACTTGTAGAATTTACCAATGATATCAGTATGCCTAGTATTGACAAAGTAAGTTTCTCTCTAGCCCCAACAGAGTATGTGAAGTAAAATTATTGGGTCAAGTTGATAATCCAAGTGGCAATTTAAATTCTTGGGGTAGTATTAGCGATGAAGAGTGTGCCATGATACAGATGTCTCAAATTATGTCATATGTATCAAGAGTGGTTGATTTGGAAGATGATAACACTCCTGATAATTTAGTGAGTCACAAATGTTATGTAGAAAAAAAATTTCAAGTCCCCGTTTGTGACAGAATTTGATTCGGAAACATCCGGTTCAGTGCTAAAGTGTATCTTTGATGTCAAGCATCTTTTCATGACGGCTATTGATGATTTTGATCCCTTCTCGACAGTGGCTGGAGAGTTTGTTGCATTTATTGAAGATGGTCTGAATAAGTCAAAAGGGTATTTTACACTCTTTAATCTAGTTATTTCTTGATTTTGAAATTTATTTTTTTTTTTTTGTAAATTTACTTATTATTATTTTTCCTCTTGTAATTTTGAAGCGCCCTATTTCTGTATAGTGAAGACAAATATTATGTCCCTGTACCTTATGTTTATGGATCGGTACATGTGGATAACAAGAAATTTTTTCATTCACTTGCATTTAATGGCCAAACTTTGGATGACATGGTATTTTTTCTTTAGTCCTCTTTATTCATCTGTTTTGTATATTTTTGTATAATTTCTTTTTCACTTAGTCTAATTTTGAACTGTTTATTATTTTTTTGTTTGCAGCATTTGGAGTTGCTCTTTTATTATCTGCGAAAGAAGGAAAATTATGAACCTAGGACTGCAATACGTTTTACTACAAACGACTTTGCTTTCAATAACTTCATTACTGCGCTTTACAAGAAGCTTACGAAAAAGGATAGTGATGTTTCTGCAATTTCACCGGAGCATGTGGTAGAGGAATATGTTAGAGGCTTTCGTTGCGATGCAAACATTGCTTGGCATATGGTTGATTGTGTGTTATTTCCAATTTTTGTGAAGCCGAGAAATGCTAAAGTTGGACATTGAATTTTAGGGATTCTTACTTTTTCTGATTGGTGCATCCATGTGTATGATTCTTTACAAGGAGCGTTGAATGACTCACATGTGAGGCAAATATTGTTGCCATATTCAATACTGCTCCCGCATTTTCTGGAATGTGCAAATTTTTATGTTGAGAAGGATATTGAGAAATCTGATAAGGAGATTTTTCCAGTTCACCTTTTTGATGATCTGCCCATTCAAGTTAACTGGTATTATTGATTTTGTTGTTGTTTTGCTTAGTTTAGTAACACTTTTCAGTAACTTATTAAGATATATATGCTTTCATTTTTACGGCGATTGTGATATTTTTGTTGTTGCATTTACTGAATATTTTGTTGATGGGAAAGAGATAACAAATGACTCTATGGATATTGAGATACATCGTTCGAGGTATGGAAGCTTGCTCTGGGATTATGGTAGGAAGAAACAGATGGATAGGAAAATCAGTGATGATGAGTCTACTGGTGCATATTTCAAGCAGAAGAAGAGAGGACGTCCAAAGAAATTAATTTAGTTTTAGCATAGGTTTTAGTTTGTGTTGATTTCATTTAGTATAAGTAAATTGTATTACTTTTAACAAGATTTGGGATTGCGTTTTGTGGATTACTGAACTACATATAGTTGAATTTGACTATTCGTCTTTTAGTTTCTGATTTGACATCTATTTTTGTGTGCATATACCTCCACATACTACAATTATACATTATTATACAAGTCTACACAATGCAGTATACAACGTTGTACACAGATGTATATTGCAATATACAATACAGTTTAGACATGTTCTTGCAGCAGAACATGTAGACTACATCTAAATACATGATTATACAACAATATATACGACAATATACAGCATTGTATATATAGTATACATAGGTATACATACTACAATACACAATGCAGTTTTAGGCATGTTTTCTAGATCTTAAAATGTAGACAGCATTTGTATACATGCAGACTGCATCTGTATACAATGCAGTATACACGAATATAGCCTTATATGCAGACTGCATTTGTTGGAAAACTGGTGTCAATATATAAACATCAAATCATTATAGGAAAATCATTGTATAGTCTAAGTAAAAATGGCTTATTATTTAGCAAATGCAACATAATTATTGTAATGGGAAACAACAATATAAAGTTCTTTTAACAACCTTTATCTAATAACAAATGTTGAAAGAAAGGTAACGTATGAGTCTATCATTATTCTCTTGGTATATTGCCACATGTTTTTTTTGTTATAACCACCTTGCCCTCACATTGAACATGAAAATTTTGCCCTCTTCTCTGAATGTGTTTTCAGTCTTTTCTTTCGTGGCCTTTCCCATTTCTTCTTCCTTTTGGAGGTATGACCACATTCTCTAAAACCTCTCTTGGGATCACTCACGTGCTCTCATCAGACAAAGGGTGCACTATAGATTCATAAGTCCTTAGTAGATAGTCCCTTTTATAGTAAAATGAGGAATATAGTGTTGCCTTTAGTTGTTTGTGCTTTAAAACCACCAAAGAATGTGCACATGGAAGTTCATCCATTTGGAATTTAGCACAACTGCAGATTCCTTCGCGAAGGGATACTATGCTTCATTTCATTCCCGAAAAGACAGTGTACAATTGGTCAATAGAAGGCATGACCTGCATAAGTTTTAGGAAATACAGTATACATCAGTATACAAAACTATACACTACGGTATACAATTATATACTACCATATCCAGCATAATATACAAAAGTGCAACATGTATTATTGTTGATCTTCTTTTACTGTCATTTCCTTTTATTCTTCTATATTTTTTTTAAGGAGGTCTTCATATTTTTTGCCAAGATCAATGGTTGATTTGATTGCTCTCTTCCTATTTTTGCAGTTCCACTTTGTTATCATCTTTCTCATGAACTCCAACAAACTTATTATTGGCATGTCTCGGACATCCTTATTTGCAGCATTAATTAACTCTGCAATGTTGGAAGTCATTACCATTGACCTTTTCACTTTGCAATATGCCCTAGACCACTTTTTGTAGCCAGCTTCGACCAAGTATTTTGACATTATCTCTGTCATAAAGTACTCAAAGTTCTGAACTGTGTAAGCTTTTGCCAAAGCAAAGAAAATGTCTTTCAACTATTTATGATGTTTTTTGAATTGACCCTTAATATTTTTCCATAAATGAAACATGCAAAAATAGTGTGGAAGTTCTGGGTATACTGTTACTACGGCATGCAAGATGCCGTCATGTCGATCGAAAACAACACACATTCTTTCTCGAACTCCAAAAATAATCTTTACTTGCATAAAAAATCATTCTCAAGAATTATTATTTTCAGAATCAATAATTGCGTTGGCAAGTGGCAGGATTTTTCTTGTATATACAATACAGGTATATTAGGTTTCAAACAAAGAAATTTCTAAAACATATACAATCATATATAATATAGTATACAAATATGTATAGACTGCAATCAGAAAATTTAATTCTATGAACTTACCAGTTGCATCCTGCGTGCAAGTCGATAATATTTTCCCCTTGTAAGCTGCTTTAAGAAAGTTCCTATCCACGATCATGACTAATCTACAGTATTTCCAACCATTTATACAAGTGGCGAGTGCAACAAACGCATAGAGAAACCTCTCATATTCAGATTTTTACAATTTTGTTTAACTTTTTGGGTTTGATTTCTCTAATATATATAAGTACCTAGACAACTTTCTATAGGAATTATATGATTTCCCATTTATCAATTTCAATATCTTTTCTTTAGCTCTCCAAGCTTTCATGTATGTCAATTCTATTCCATATTGCTTTTGTATGTCAGCTATAATATCAGTGGCGGTGTAAACTGCATTTGGATCGGTAAGCTTGTTTACAACTATACCAGCAACCACACTAGATGTAGCTTGATTTTGTGTCAAGTATGTATTGGCAAAGGAGCATGTATGCACATTATTGAATTTTCTCACCTTGAATACATTAGTCTTGTATATGGCAGAAGATTTGAAAAATCAAGTATATTTATCACCCACACAATATAGCTCATACCTATAGGAAATAAAAATTCAACTAATAAATACAATTATATACAAAGCAAAATAAAAATATATTTCAACACACATACATATACTAAGATACACATATACAACAAACGAGGCATCTATACAATTGAAACATGGATATAACACAATATATAAGGATCTTACAGATTATATACAAATAGAAACAAAAACATATCCAACACACATGCATACAATGAGATAGACACATATACAACAAATGAGGCATCTATACAATTGCCACATGGATATAACACAATATACAAGGATTTGACAGATTACATTGTTTTACTTGATCTTTCTGCTCTAAATTACATGTTATTCTGCATCGCATAGTTCTGCATCACACTAATTATAACCTTCTTGTTTTTATAAGACTGATCTACTTCAACCTCCTTGTGAACCTTGTTATCAATTACACCAAAATTCCTTTTTATTTGAACAAATTCACTATCATCTTCATCAAAATCACTATCATCTTCAGACATATCAATCTCATGTATAATTTCTTCTTCTACAACTTTAGCTTTACGTTTATCTCTTGTATCAATGGATCTCGTAGGCATTGCAAAATTATCAATTTGCTTTATTGTAACACAAAGTGCGTAATCAGTAAAATTTGAATTCTACTTTTTCAATTGAATATAAACTTACACCTGTATCGGTGCCAAGCCAGTCTTTGGAACAAATTTAATTTCCAATACATTCAGTTCGGTGTCAACTTTGATCTGCTTCGATGTCACTTCAACCAAATTTTTGAAAGTAAAATTCGATCCAACGGCAATGCATTCGGCAACAAAATTGGTGAAATGCTATGTAAAAGATATACCGGATAAACCTCCATAGAAACAGCAACGAAAAAACTCAAAAATCAAAATTGGAGCTCGAATGGCAAAAAAAAAATATAAACAATGTTGAATTTTTTCACCAATTGCTTATGTAGACGAAAATTTTCAACTGCATTGTTTATTTTTTGAGTTGAATAAGAAATTGTATGAAGTTTTTTCGAGGGAATTTGAAGCTCAAAATCGGCGAAGAAGGTGGTTTAGCTTTGAATAGAAGAAACACTTTTCCCTATATAACCGATAAAAACGTTACTTTACAGGTCTGGGCCAAATCAGGGTTTGGGCCATGGAATGCAATGTAATTTTTGGGCAACGAAAATGAAATGTATATTTGTAAAGTGTATTTTTCTGTAATTTTCCCTTTACATTATTGGCATTCAAGGATCTGCATTGAGTTGTTAAATATGCTTACCATCATCGATTCTTTTCTTTCTCCTTGCACACTTTTTGTAAGCTGTACTCATGACTATTATGGTTTAATGTATGGTTATCTTCTCATTATCTTGAGAGCAGTCCATGAAAGACTTGTCTTGCTTAAATTTTACATTAGTTATTTGTTTCAACTTGGGGAAAGTACCAATAAACTTGATTATTTAGAACCATTTCTCATCAACAAGGATTGGCTAAAAGATGCTTATAAGAGAAAGAAGATGAATGAGATGTATAGTTGGTGATTAGTGAATGTGAATAGTTGATATTTATTTGTGAGTATAGTTTACTTGTATATATATATGTATGTCTCCCTTTAAGGTATTGTATTTCTCTCAGGGTTTACATTGCATTACAAATAGCTCAACTTAGATGTTGGTTGGTTTGGGGGCTTCATGTTATCAGGTATTTATTTCTTGTACACTTCGAAACTAGTTTGTTGCATGATCTTATATTAAGGAGTCATATATGCATAAATTTATTATTATGTGTGCTCGTAAGTGCTCACATCTATAGATGTATCGCTAGCTTTATATACAAAGAGGTTGTTTAGTTAATACAATGCTATAGATTAACTCTTGATTTTCATGGAGAAATGCTAAAATGATAAGTGTGCCATTAACTTATTTAATTGTAGGTGATATTTACTTTGCTAATTGTTTCTCCCCGTGGAGATTATGCATCAGTCAAATAATTATGTTTCCTTTAAGTAAGTGTGGCTCGATAAAATTTACATATTGAGGCTCTATTCAATTATAAAAGTCGGCTACTTAGTAATTTATAGTAAAAACCATCTACATTTTTATTTATGAAGAGGTAGCAGATTTATTAGTGATTAAGATGGGTTAGTAGAAAATCGTGTTGATTCAGATGTTAGGAACATGATTGTTAGTTATAAAATGCAAGACTTTAGTCACGAAATGGTGCACATAATAATATTAAGAACAAAGTTAAAAGAAGAGTGAAGTGTTAAAAACACACTTAAACTATCCCCTTTTTTTGAGTGTCACACCTAAACTAATGGAAGTGTGAGAAACACACCTAAACTATTACTTTTAGTTTGAGAAACAAACCTAAACTATAACTTATAGTTTGAGAAACACACCTTAACTATCACTTATTAGTTTGAGAAACACACCTAAAAGTTGACTAGACCAAATATTTACTTATAAACTGTTTAGGTGTCACTACAAGAAAATGCATATATAGCTATATAATATGTCGTAGCTAAACATGAAAAGTTCCGTGGCTAAACACTTTAGCCACCAATTTTTTTTCCGTAGCATTCGTAGCAAGAAGTGGCGTAACTAAAAGTTAGCTACAAACTTTACATGGTCTGTGGCTAAGGACAAATACTTACAGCTACAAAAAAAACGTGTTGTAGTTGTGATGGTAAAAATATCTTGCTACGAAATATGTACTTATAGCAAATAATTTTACTCTTTTGCCATGACAAATAAAATTTGTAGCTATTTTTATATTATTGCCACAATGTATTCTATTGTGGCAAAATACTTGATTTGTTTGCTACGAAAATTTAAAATTTGTGGCTATCTTATATTTTAGTCTCGTAATAATAATATTTGTATTTAGCTACGAGATAGAAAATCTATAACTATAAAATGAAATATTTGCCACAAATATTTTTGTACATATATGGCTAAGAATTCATTCTTTTTGCCACGAAACATAAATTATAGCAGCTACTTTTAAAATTTTCTATGAAAAATGAAAACATAAATCATCTTTTTATAATTATAATATAGGTTTAGTTACAACTACGAGAATTCATTACTACAAATTAAAGAATATTATTATAAGCATTATTAATTACACGAATTTCTATAATGTAGCTAAAATAAAAATAAATTTCATTACTACAATTTAAAGAATTTTCCACAAGCTTTGTAGTAAGAAAAGTTACATAATGCAGCTACAAATTCATTTTTGAGATTTCAAAACAATTGTCAAATTACATATAATTGCATTTTATAATTTTGAGAATAGTCACAATATACAATTCTTTTGTCTTGTTTGAGTCCAAAGTAGCATAATCTTCTCTTATCTCTACTTCCAAGGTGGTCTTCAACTGCACCTCAACTTGATCAACATTCATTCGAACTTGTCATTTATATGCCCTTATTCCATGAAATGCCTATCGATTATGACAAAGTATTTTAGCACCAAGAAAACCACGATCAACTGATTATATATGCAAGTATGTGTATATATAAATGTTCAAGGAGAAAAAATATATGTAAAAATAAGAAAAAATGCAAAGTAAACAAAGTTGTAGATTTTATAAACTTCTTAAAGCCTGTAGATATAAATTTCAAATTTCAATATAACAAAAATAACATACTCAGTGTAATTTCATAAATGAGAGATCTCAAATTTCAATATCAATTTAAAACCCACATAGATACAAAGTTAGCTTTGCATTAACAAAAATATGTATCCAATAAAATACTCATATTGTAAAACTTATCTCATATACTTGGGAGAATTTTCATGTTGTAAAACCTAAAAAAAAAAAAAAAAGTTAATTAGCCAAACATCATAAAACTTTCAAATCAAATCAAAAATTGAGATGAGAAAGGGTGAGGGACGTAGGAGGAGGGAGAGGGGAAATGAATCTGGGTATCAATAATGATAAAGTATTTTACCACAAAAAATCAAAAATTGCTCCCATTCCACTAATGCCTGTCAATAATGATAAAGTATTTTAGCATAAGAAATCAAGACCAATTGATTATATATATGAGTGTGTATAAAATTTTAAGAAGAAAAAGATTGTCTTAGATAATATTTTTACTAAAATATTTAATAGATAAAAACATGAAAAAATGCAAATTAATAAAAAAAGTAAACAAACTTGTAAACTTTTAAAACTTCTTAAAAGGATCTTTACCCTAGTATTGTGACATTATTTTGTTATTGCAGTTGACGGAAGTATGGCTCTTCCCCAACATTAGTCAAAACTTTAAAATCTTCAACATTCACTCATAAGGCACAATATTTGTAAAATTATCGGAATAAGCCTAAATCTAAAAAAATTAAGTCAAATAGGTGTAATATAGATTCAAAAATTCTAAAATATGAAGATATGAACATACCTTGAATATAAAACCTACAAAAAAGAAAATGTTAATTAGCAAATTATTATATACAAAAAAAAATTCAAATTGAACAAGAAAGTGAGATAAAGAAAGGGGAGGGGAGGGGGGCGACAGGAGAGGGGGTCTAGGTGTCTAATTTGTTAGTATGTGGGAAGGGGGAGTAGGTTATGTAATTGGGTTTTAAAATTTTGGGGGGAATTTTTAGGCTTTTGTAATTTTTACTTTTGGGGGAAAATTTTGGGGTTTGGGTAAGGGGGGAGGGAGTGGCGGCTGATTTTTTGTTTGGCCAATTGAGTCTTGTATTTTGTTTTTACCTATTATATATATATAGTTGCTTTCTTTAATTTCTTTGTATATTAATACTACAATTGTGTAACTAACAAATATAACAAAGAAAATTACCTAACCTAAAGAATAATAATAATAAATATATATATTTTACTTTAAGTTAATAGTAAAAATCAACCGTTTATATAAAATAAATATTATTTTAAAATATATATTCTTTTTTTGTCCTCTATGATATTTATTAGTTTTGTTATATACTCCCCTAGCTTAATAAATTCTTAAATTATAGTGTTTAGCTAAATTTATGAAAATTATTAAGTTATTAAAATAATTTTTTTTTATTTTCTATCTGGTGTTCAGTACCCGCATTGGAGCCCAACTAAATTCGAATTCACGTCGGAAAGTCCTACATTGAGGGGTAAAGCGCTCCTTAACAAAGGCGACTCCGTATCCAGGAGAGTTAAAATAATATTAGATCATAGCATGAATAACTTTGATACTAATTTAAATTGAATATAATTATTGATCAACAGTGATATAGTCCGATTAAATTGATAAATAAACTATCTCAATAGATCATATACGATCAAATAACAATTCTGCAAACACTTGTTTAGGATGAAGTTTGAATGAGATTTATTAAGGTTTTGCTAAAATCTAATATAACTTGTAAATTTAAGTATGTAATTACCTATTTATTAAAATTTATAAATATGCCAGTAAAATTGAATTAAATTGAACGATTAACACCTTCAACTACACTAGATCGATAAAGATATTGTTATGATGAAACAAGTTTGAGTAATAACAAATCTGAAAGTACTTGATCAAGATGAAGCTTCAATGATCTCAGTAAAGTAACGTTTAAGTTCGATATAACAAGTTATTCAAAATTATATAGATATGAGCAACTATTTATTGAAATTTACAAATAGGCCTATAAATCGAATAGAATCAAATCGAAAGATTAACACCCCCAATTACATTAGATCGATAAAGATATTATTCTAATGAAACAAGTTTGGGGTAAATAACTATTCTGGAAGCACTTGATCAGAATGAAGCTGGAGTGATACCCGTGAAGTTATGTTTAAGTTCGATACAATTAGTTAATTAAAATTATTTAGATATAATCACCTATCTATTGAAATTACATTTGAAATTACTAAATAAGCCTGTAATTGAGTCGAATTGAATGATTAACGCCTCCATTTATAATAAATCGATAAAAATATTATTCCAATGAAACAAGTTTGCCGCAAATACAATTCAGGAAGCCCTTGACCAAGATGAGCTTCAGTGAGTGTGAAGTTATGTTTAGGATAGGTAAAATTAGTTAATCAAAATTAATCAGATATAATCACCTATTTATTGAAATTACATTTGAAATATACAAAGTAGGCTTGTAAATTTTACAATTGAATTGAATGATCAACACCTCTAACTACACTAGATTAGTATTGATACGATAACTTTTAACTCGTGGTAACATTAATTATTGACTGTAAAATTTGATCACAATAATAGATTTGTGCCTATCTCATTTCGTAATGACAAATAATTAAAGCTATTAAGTTAATTACTGCCACAACATTTTTAGTACTTGAAGCCAAAAAAAAATAAATTATTTTGCTATAATATTTTATTTTAGATAACCGTTTTATGACTAAAAGATTACTATCACAACAAATTTTAACGCGTGGCAAAAATTAATAATTAGCTATGAAATTTATTTGTACCAAAAAATTTGTAGCTATGTCGGTTAATTATGTTACCGTTATTTTTTAACATGCAGCAAAAATTATTTATTTAGCTACAATTTTTTATTTCAAATAATCTACTGTGGTTAAATTACTACAATAAATTTAAATTTGTAGCAGAAACTAATTATTAGCTGTGAAATTTTATTATAGCAAAATGACGTGGCAATGTCAGTTAACTATTGCCACAATTTTTTATAAGTTGAAGCAAAAATATTTACTTAGCTACAATATTTTGTTTCAAATAATTTATGTGGCTAAAAGGTTACTATTGCTACAATGACTTTTATGGCGTAGCAAAAATATATGATTAGCCATAAAATTTTAATGTAGCAATAAAGTTGAAGCTATTTAGGCCATTATTGCCACGATTGTTAGCAATTGTAGCAAAAATGAGAGATTAGCTTTGTCAATTAGATTTTTGTGGCTAAGAAACTTTATGAATTTGTAGACAGCTACGAAATTCAATTTTTCGTGGCTATTACTAGCTAGTAGCTACAGTTTTTATATTCATAGCTTAAGTTTCGTAGCAATAGATACATTTTGTTGTAGTGTGTCTAGCCATTAAAAATCAGTCCACGTGACATATTTTTATTTTTTTTTACTAACACATTATTTTTTTCATTTTTAAAATATTTTTATTCATTTTGAGGTGTGTTTCTCAAACTAATGAGTGATAGTTTAGGTGTATTTCTCAAACCCTAAATAGTTTAGGTATGAAACTCAAAAAAAGAGGATAGTTTAGGTGTGTTTTTGACACTTTACTCTTAAAAGAATTATATTTCATTATCTAAATCCAACTATTGATAATGATAATTATTTTTACAGTAGGAAAAAGATAGATAAACTCCTCGTGTTGAAATTTTTATATTAACAAATAGATTTTGGTTTTTTCAAATGAATATTTATTGAAATATTTTTTTAATTGCTTTTTTAATTGTTATTGCAGCTTGTGGAGGATGGACAAAATCAAAATCGATTGGAATATGAATAATTATTTTTTCTCTTGTAAAAGTATATTGATATATATCATCATCATCATCATACCCAGTGTATTCCCACCAGGTGGGGTCTAGGGGGGGGGGTTAAAGTGTACGCAGTCCATACCACTACATCAGATGAAGTAGAGAGGCTATTTCCGATAGACCCCCGGCTCAGAATCGATAACAATAACAAACAAAAATCATAAAAACCAACAGCAAAAGGGGGTAACACATCGCTAGATAATCGAAGAAGCAAGACAATCACAGATCAACACTATAGACTAGTTATTCAAAATCACAAATATCGCGAAAACAGCGCGAACAAAAATCTGCCTAAAAAACAACAGTCACAGACACAAGCAAACACTCTTCCCTACTAAAACGGACACCTTCCTACCCACTAACCCTCTACCCTAATCCGCGTCCTCCACATCTTCCTATCAAGGGTCATGTCATCTGTAAGCTGTAACTGCTCCATGTCATGCCTAATCACCTCCCTCCAATATTTCTTCGGCCTACCTCTACCCCGCCTAAAACCATCCCCAGCCAGCCTCTCACACCTCCGTACCGGGGCGTCCGTGCACCTCCTCTTCACATGTCCGAACCATCGCAACCTCACTTCCCGCATCTTATCTTCCACATAAGCTACTCCCAACTTCTCTTGAATAATCTCATTTCTAACTCTATCACTCCTGGTAAGCCCACACATCCCTCGCAGTATCCTCATGTCCGCTACCTTCAACTGTTGGATGTGGGAGTTTTTAACTAGCCAACTCTCGGCTCCATATAACATGGCCGGGCGGACGGCCACTCTGTAAAACTTACCTTTAAGCTTCAGGGGCACCTTCTTATCACACAAAACTCCCGAAGAGAGCCTTCATTTCATCCACCGTGCACCAATACGTTGTGTGACATCCTCGTCAATCTCGCCGTTCCCCTGAATCATAGACCCCAGATACTTGAAACCCCCCCTCTTCTGAATGGCCTGGGAGTCCAGCTTCACTACCACATCAGTGTCACACCTCGAGTTCCAATGGGGCGGACATGGCACCCGAAGCCGTTGAGGCCCGAGAGAATCAATTTATACATTCGCATGGAACACAATATGTACGCATATGGACACGACATCGTAAAACTGAAATGTGGAAAGACATTTATACATGCAAGAAACTCGGCCGGTAGGCCCGCAAAGTCAAAATGAGAAGACATCCCTTCATTTACTGTACAACATCTACAAAGCCTCTAGCAGAAACCAGACCCAGCCTACAATCGGGACAAGTCCCCGCTTTACACAAACATGTACATAACATCAAAATCAACATGTACATATGACCCGGAAAGCCCCGAATCAGCCTGGAGCTCACCAACTGTACGCAGAGAGTCCAAATCCTACTGTGAGGGTCTACTACCTCCTGTTCCTGCAGCAAGTAAGGTAGGTCCCACAAGGGGTCAGTTCGAAAGAATATACTGAGTATGTAAAGCGATAAGCAACTGTACGACATATAGGAATGCAATAGAATTAAATACAAGTGGATAAACAATAGGAATATACCACCATTCTGTATGTGTGAAACCATGTACATTGCATTCATTACTTTACTTTTACGTTCATTATCATCAATAACTCATATCGTACCCGGGCCCCAACTGATCAGTGGATCATAACATTGTCTGGGCTCGTCTCTATGCTGGGCTTTACGCCCCCTCAAGCTACCACCCATATACAATAAAGCAGGTTCGTCCCTAGCTAGGTTTTCACCTCTTTGGGATACCCCCTGTGTCCAATAATCAAGCGGGATCGTCTCTATGCTGGGTTTTACGCCCCCTCGAGCTACCACCCGTACTCAATAAACACTTATATACATTACTTCAATTCGTTCATTAAGAGAGTGATAAATTGGTGGTTACGACATTATTGATACTTGGAAACCATAGGCAATGAATAAGAGACATACAAACAACAATTTCTAGTCATTTACTTAGAATGAGACACTTTACGACATTTCGGAGGGATGGTACATTCGGGCAAAATATGAACAATAGGTGTGATCAAAGGTCATAGGAAAGAGAAACCTTACATACCTTAGTCTTTCAATATGTGACTACAACAATTCCACTTTTCCGTAAAATGCTACTCTACAATATACATACATAAGAGAACTTACATTAGTGACCACAACTTACTACAAATTCACAATATGGTAATGAAACCATCCAACCCTCTCAACATAGGATATATCATTCCACCTTCCCTCCTACTACCATATAACTTGATTTCACCTTACCACAACCAAAGTGGACTTCTCAACACTTTTGAACATACTATCATGACCTACACCACCTTCCATGTACATAGTATATTAATCCATAAGATTCATAAGAGTAAACACTTACCAATATTTGTAGAGAAGTGCTCTTGTCCCACTAAGTGTTATTGCCTTAGGGTTTATGAGATGAGAAGCTTTGTGAGAAATATCTAGAAAGGCATGAGAGTGTGGAATGAATAAGATCTGATTTTGTGCCTTTAAATAGGCCCTCAAGTCAAAATAATCCTTGGCCACATATTTGCTCCATATTAAATAGATCATTTTCCTTAATTGTTGAGGCCCATGTCTTGTTACATGATTTTGGGCCTCAAATACAGCATATATATCCAGCCCAACACCTTTAATGGGTCCCACACTCAAATATTTCATTTAGTCAAAAATAGGTCAACATAGCCGGCAAAATGTCACGGTATCGTGACTGGTGTCTACGACACCAGTCATGCCACGTAGGCTGTGTCGTGGAAATCAGAGGATAATTTTCCATGTCTCTGAAGTTGTTCCACGGCACAACTCACGCCACGTGAGTGGCAGTCACGCCACGTGAGTGGCAGTTACGCCACGTGAGTGGCAGTCACGCCACGTGAGTGGCAGTCACACCACGTGAGTGGCAGTCACGCCACGTGACTGCTGCCGTGGGTCACTTTTGTGACTTGGTTCGATTCTTCTTCGCATGCCTCGTTCCAGTACATGTTTCTTTCCTTTTCCTTCATTTAGCCTTGTACCCCGACTATTGTATATGTTCATGTACTCGTAGCACCTGAGGTGTTACAATCAGCTTCATGCCTCGAATCGCTAAACTTACATTCTAGGTACTCCGTCTTAGTCCTGCTCAACCTAAATCCTTTAGACTCAAGGGTCTGTCTCCAAACCTCCAACTTATCATTAACTCCTCCCCGGGTCTCGTCAATCAGTACCACATCATCAGGAAACAACATACACCAAGGCACCTCCCCTTGAATACGCTGCGTCAAAACATCTATCACCAAGGCAAATAAAAATGGACTAAGAGTCAATCCCTAGTGCAACCCTGTCAACATGGGAAAGTGCTCTGAATCCCCTCCTACTGTCCTCACCCTCATCTTCGCACCATCGTACATGTCCTGGATCGACCTAGTGTACGCCACGGGCACACCTTTAGCCTCCAAACACCTCCACAGAATCTCCCTGGGGACTTTGTCGTATGCCTTCTCAAGATCAATGAACACCATATGTAAATCCTTCTTCCTCTCCCTAAACTGCTCCACTAATCTCCTTACCAGGTGAATGGCCTCAGTAGTCGAGCGACCTGACATGAAACCGAACTGGTTCTCTGAAATCGTCACTACCCTCCCCAGTCTCCATTCTACCACCCGCTCCCAAACCTTCATAGTATGGCTCAACAACTTGATACCCCTATAGTTGTTGCAACTCTGAATGTCCCCCTTGTTCTTATATAATGGAATCATCGTGCTCCATCTCCAAGATTCGGGCATCTTCGCTGCCCCAAAAATGATGTTAAACAACCTTGTCAGCCACTCTATACCTGGCCCGCCAGTGTACTTCCAGAAATCCACCGGAATCTCGTCGGGCCCAGTCGCCCTACCCCTACGCATCCTACGAATAGCACCTTTGACCTCTTCAACCTTGATACGCCTACAATAACCGTAATCGTGATGCCTCTCTGAGTGTTCCAAGATATATATGTTTGAATAAAATGATATTTCACTATTTTTAATGGTATTGGTGAACCTTTATTAGATCTTTTTTTCAAATATATTGCATTTGTTACATAATTTCAGATATTATGTTATATTGTCTATAAATTTCATGTCAATAATGAATTCTCAGCTACAAACAATAGCATGTATGCACATTTTTATTTCCATAGCAAATGAACAAAATTTTTTGCTACAATTTAAATCCCGTGACAAAAAATTATGAAATTTTAGGTATGAAATTTGTATTCGTAGCTACACATATACTGTTAGAATTGCCACATATCAAGAGCATGGCTAAATTTTTTCTTTTATTGTAGCAAATGTAGGTTATTTTTAGCTATAGTGCTATGTATTTCATGACTAAATGTATGAATTTTTAGCTATAATATGAAAATATTTGTGGCTAATACTTTAATTTGTAGCTATGAAGTTTTTAACTTGTAACTAAATATGAGTACTATTGCCACAAGACTAAGCTATATAAATAGCCATAAAATTTAGATTTGCGTGGCAAACAAATTAAATTTTTTACTATAGTAAAAAACAATGTGGCAACAAAAGAAAAATAGCTACTAATTTTGTTTGTCGTGGCACAAGGATAAAATCACTTGGTACAAGTATATTTTTCGTTGCAGAAACTTTTACTATCACAACTACAACACAATTATTTTTTTGTAGCAATAAGTATAAGTTCTCAGCCACGATCCATGTAAAATTTGTAGCTAATTTTTAGCCACGTTACATTTTGTTAAGAATGCTACAGAAAAAATATTGTAGCTAAAGGATTTAGCCACGAAAAATTTGACAATTAGCTACAACATATTTTGTAGCAATATATGCCTTGTGTTGTAGTGTTTTTACCCTTCATTAAAAGACTTGTAGTGTTTTTACCCTTCATTAAAAGACTTCGCTTTAGACAAAATCATTTTTTCACTTTTTTCTAAAATTTTATTTAGTTGAAAATTTAATTTTATATTCTAAAATTTAGGTAAAAATGATTATTTAATTATTTCTTTTTAGACTTAGGAACCGTGTTTCCTTTGACTTTTAAGTCCTTGGAGGACTTGCTGGCAACTTGCAATTCCAATTTGGAATTGGAGACCCACGTTATTTCCTTCCAAATTTACAAAAGGGTTTTGTTTATTAGATCCAATTTAGAATTGGATTGGTGGAGGAAATTAAGTCTATACATGGACATTATGATTTCCATGGTACGTGAGAACAAGATTCAGTGAAAGTCCATAAGGACTTGTGAAAGTCACGTAAACCCATAGTACATGGGATTTGTGTTTTCCAATTGGAAAGCTTTCATAAAAGTTTAATTGGAAAGCTTTCATAAAAGAATTTATTCGCGAGTTTTGTTGATCAGAGAGTTGATAGCAAAGATCGGTTTTGATGTGGATACGCATAGAGTTTGTTTTTCTTTTTTATAGTTTGTGTTGGCTGATAGAGGATTTCAAGGAAGATATTCATCATATCAAGATCTGATCCTCTAAGATCTTAGGATAATTGTTGTAATCTAGAATATCATATCTATGATTCTTTCTCTTTATATAGAATATATGATTCTGTACAATCCCAGATTTCATGGGATTTAGGTGATTCTACTCCACAATCTCCTATGTATGTAAAGCCATGTATATGACAGAGAAATATATGAATGAAATTATTCAATTATCTTATTCCACATGGTATCAGAGCTTTAGGCTTATTCCTGACCAATTTTATTTCATTCATCCTGTCTTGAAAAGTCCTTTTTCTATCTTTATCTGTCCAAAGATTGAAAGCATTCAAAACCATGACCGAAAAAGGTACTGATGCAAATATTCTAGCCACTGAAAATGTTTCTGCAACTGTAGAGAATACCTCTACAGTTTCAACTGGAGATTTGCACAACATTCAAGCCTCTTATCGGTTGAATGGAAAAAATTACCTAAAATGGGCTCAACTAGTTCGTACCTTTTTAAAGGATAGAGGGAAATTACAACATCTTCTTGGTTCAGGACCATCTAAAGAAGACCCCACATTTGATGCATGGGATGAACAAGATGCAATGGTGATGTCTTGGTTATGGAACTCCATGCTTCCGGAGATCAGTGATAGCGTTATGTTTCTGAGCACTGCTAAGGAAATTTGGGATGCAATGAAGGAGACGTACTCTAAAGTACATGATCTGCCAGGATCTATGAAATAAAAACAAAACTTTCTGCAGCAAAGCAAGGAGCTCGACCTGTCACTGAATATTCTAACTTTTTGCAGGGTTTATGGCAAGAAATGGATCATTATCAATGCATTCAAATGGGTTGTAAAGATGATGTTGTGATTCTGAAAAGATTTATCGAAAAAGAAAGTATTTATGATTTTCTTGCAAGACTAAATGCAGAATTTGATGCCGTGCGAGTGCAAATTTTAGGAAAAGAAGATCTGCCATCATTAAATGAAACAATGGCCATTATACGGTCAGAAGAAGGACGGAGGAGTGTTATGCTTGAAACTCAAATTAATGAAGGATCAGCACTTGTAGCAAAAGGGACAAGTTCAAGAGAATATGGAGTTTCACAACGGGAGAGCACAGTCAAGCCTGCGGGTTCATTCAAACCACCAATCAATAGGGACAATCTTTACTGCACCTACTGCAAAAAGTATCGGCACACCCGAGAGAGGTTCTGGAAACTCAACGGTAGACCTTCAAACAGAGACACTGGTGATGGAAAGCAGGCACATATAGCAAGCAGCCCTGAGACTGATGAAATAAATCGACACTCAGCTCTAGAAGGTAGTTGTTCACTGGCCTTAACAGGTATTTCTTTCTACTTTGTTACTAATGTCTCAGACAAACTTTCTCCAATGTGGGTGGTTGATTCCGGGGCAACTGATCATATGACCAGTTCCTCTCATCTCTTTATATCATATTCCCCTTGTCCTAGCTATAGAAAAATAACTATAGCCGATGGTTCAGTTATTACTGTAGCTGGACAAAGAGACATACCATTGGGGAAGTCCTTGATACTTAAAAATGTCCTTCATGTCCCAAAGTTATCTGTAAGTCTCATTTCTGTCCAAAAACTTACCAAAGATTCCAAATGCCAAGTAACTTTCTTCCCTTCATATTGTTTATTTCAGGAACAGAACACGAAGGAGATGATTGGGCGTGCTAGTGAGAAAGGTGGTCTTTATTGTCTGGATTTCCACAATGGTGAAGATACAACTAAGAATTCCTTATCTAGTTCATTCTTGTCTGAATCAATTATGTCCAATAAAGAGAAAGTTTGGCTTTATCATCGTCGGTTAGTTCATCCGTCCTTCTATGTAATCAAAAAGATGTTTCCATCTTTGTTCAAAGATTTGATTGTTGAGTCTTTTCATTGTGATGATTGTGAAACTGCAAAACACAAACATGTTTCCTTTCCAATTAGTAATAAAAGATGTAAGACTCCGTTTTCTCTTATTCATAGTGATATTTAGGGACCTTCTCCCGTTCCTAATATTTCTGGTGCTAGATGGTTTGTGTCATTCATTGATGATTGTACAAGAGTAACGTGGATCTATTTGTTAAAGCAAAAATCAGATGTTAGCCAAATTCTTCCTACCTTTTTTTAATCTGATCAAAACCCAATTTGATATGCCAATTAAAAGATTCCGATCTGATAATGCCAAGGACTACTTCAATCAAAACCTCTCTGTTTTCTTCCAAAAAGAGGGAATTATTCATGAATCTTCATGCGTCAATACTCCTCAACAAAATGGAATAGCAGAGAGAAGAAACGGTTTGTTACTTGACATTACTAGATCAATATTGTTTCACAAAAGGGCTCCAAAACAGTATTGGGGGGAAGTTGTTCTAACTGCTGCACACCTTAGTAACAGAATACCATCAAGAATTCTGAACTTTAAAAGCCCACTTGATACTCTTAGGAGTTTCTTCCCGAATTTTGAAATTTCCAATAAATTGGTTCCTAGAATCTTCGGCAGTGTTGCCTATGTTCATATTCATTCTCATAATAGAGGCAAATTAGATCCACGTGCTCTTAAGTGTGTTTTCATAGGATATTCTCCTACTCAAAAAGGCTACAAGTGTTATCAACCATCATCAAAGAAATTCTTTGTTTCAGCTGATGTCACACTTGATGAGAGTGAATCATTTTTTAATCATTCTTATAATCAGGGGGGCTCATTGAAGGGAGAGGGACCTCTAGACTTATCACTATTTGATTTGTCTATTTATAGTAGTGCCAAATCCTTGTCCGGATCACCATTTCTTCAGTAAGCCGAGTCTCTAAATCCGAATGAACCGACCAAGTCTCCTAATCTGGATATAGATAATGGAATTCTAGAAAATAATCTACCATTGCAGATTTATTCCAGAAGAAAAAAGCTAACTGATCAAACTACTCAACTGCAATCATCTCCTCGGGTTACTGCTCCTACTACCCATCCCGAACCTGTTAAACCATCAGAAACACCAAACCAAACTGATCATGAAGAAGAAGCTAACCACCCTAATGACCTTGACCTTCCCATTGCACTCAGAAAAGGAACCAGAACTTGCACACAACACCCTTTAAGCCTTTCTGTGACATATCAAAACCTATCCCCAAGTCATAAAGCTTTTCTCTATAACCTCCACACAATTCCTATCACCAAAAATTTGTCTGAAGCATTAGGAAACAAAGAGTGGGAGAAAGCTATGAAGGAAGAAATGAAAGCGTTGGAAAAAAACAAAACTTGGGAAATTGTAGAATTACCAAAAGGAAAAAAGTCGGTAGGATGCAGATGGGTGTTTACTGTGAAATATAAGTCAGATGGGTCCATAGAAAGATTTAAAGCACGGTTGGTAGCAAAGGGTTATACACAAACCTATGGAGTTGATTATTTGGAGACTTTTGCCCCAGTAGCAAAAATGAATACACTAAGAATCTTATTATCATTGGCTGCGATTTTTAATTGGAATCTACAACAATTTGATGTGAAAAATGCATTTTTACATGGAGACTTAGATGAGGAGATCTATATGGAGGTTCCCCCTGGTTTTGAAAGCAAGAAAGGAATGGTATGTAGACTGAAGAAGGCACACTATGGATTAAAGCAATCATCTCGTGCATGGTTTGGAAGATTTACAAAGGTTATGATCAAGCTAGGGTATCGACAAAGTCAAGGAGACCACACCTTGTTCATAAGACACTCAGACACAGGAAAGGTGACAGCATTATTAGTTTATGTGGATAACATCATAGTAACAGGTGATGAGTCAGAGGAGATACAAAATCTAAAGAAGTGTTTACTCAAGGAATTTGACATCAAAGAGCTTGGGAAATTAAAGTATTTCTTGGGAATCAAAGTGGCACACTCAAAACAAGGAATCTTTATTTCCCAACAGAAGTATGTGTTTGACTTGCTAAAAGAAACAGGAAAATTAGGGTGTAAACCAGTGACTACACCAATTGAATATAATCATAGATTGTGCAATGCTCTAGAAGATTCTATGGTAGATAAAGGTTTGTATCAAAGGCTTGTAGGGAAATTGATCTACTTGTCCCATACAAGGCCGGACATTGCCTTTGTTGTAAGTGTTGTTAGCCAATTTATGCATGATCCTAGAGAAACACATCTTCAAGCTGTCAACAGGATTCTACAGTATCTTAAAGGAACTCCAGGAAAAGGAATACTATTCAAAAGAGGGGGAGACATAGTTTTAGAGGCTTATACTGATGCAGATTATGCTGGTTCATTAGTGGACCGAAGGTCATATTCTGGATATTGCACTTTCTTAGGAGGAAATCTGGTGACTTGGAGGAGTAAAAAACAAAATGTAGTAGCCAGATCAAGTGCAGAATCTGAGTTTAGATCTATGGCTATGGGAGTTTGTGAGTTGTTATGGTTAAAGATAATCCTTGGTGATTTGAAGATAAGATGGGAAGGACCTATGAGACTATATTGTGACAATAAATCAGCAATAAATATAGCTCATAATCCTGTACAGCATGATCGCACTAAGCATATTGAGGTGGATAGACATTTCATTAAGGAGAAATTAGATAGTGGACTCATTTGTACGCCATTTGTATCTACAAAAGATCAGGTGGCCGATGTTTTAACAAAAAGACTGCCAAACAATGTGTTTCAAGATCTAATAAGCAAGCTAGGAATGGAAGATATCCATTCACCTGCTTGAGGGGGAGTGTTGGCTGATAGAGGATTTCAAGGAAGATATTCATCATATCAAGATCTGATCCTCTAAGATCTTAGGATAATTGTTGTAATCTAGAATATCATATCTATGATTCTTTTTCTTTATATAGAATATATGATTCTGTACAATCCCAGATTTCATGGGATTTAGGTGATTCTACTCCACAATCTCCTATGTATATAAAGCCATGTATATGACAGAGAAATATATGAATGAAATTATTCAATTATCTTATTCCACAGTTTGTGTGTGTGGAGAAGGCTGGAAGATGATGGGGGACAGAACCACTATGGTTTGCAATTGTGATCTTCCGCATGATGGTATGTTATTTCGATTCCAATTTTTTAGGTTTACGAATCTTTCTTTTTTTTAATGATTTTCAGGTTTAAATATTATGATCCTTTTCTGTTTTCTTTATCATCTGATTTATCACCGTTATAATTTGCACTTGATAGTTTCCGCATGACTGTATATTATTTCGATTTCAATATTTTTAGTTTTACGAGTATTTATTTTTATATAAAAATTATGAGTTAGAGCGTAAGCTTTTGCTAATGGGTCTCTAGCTTTGTGATTTTTAGGTTTTTTCAGTAGTATGAATCAAACACGTATGATGAAGGCTTTGAATATTTTTTCAGGTTTTGATTATGTCATTTAACTAATTTCTTAGTATTATGGTTGAATCTTTAATTAAATTTATTAGTTGAGTTCTAAATATAAGGTTATAATAAGTGTTGAATCTTGATATGCATAACTTTTGTTTGAATGATGAACCAGGGTTATCGTCAACTCTTTCAATTTGGGGTTTATTAATATAGTTTGAAGGCTGATCAAGTACGTTATTTGTTGTAAATCGAGTTTAATCTATCTATCTACCTACTATTATAAAATCATGAATATAAATGTTGGTTGACAACTCCTAATATACACTAGGATTCATGTTCTTCGATGAAGTTAGTTAAGATTAGGATTCATGTATTGGTGGTCGTTAACTCCTAATATACTAGAATTTACCTTATATAAATTAATTGTGTATTTTATAAGCTTTGTTCCATAAAAATTACAAGAAGAGTTCTATAAATATATTAGATAGAAATTAGGTTTTTATATTAGAGAAATTTTGCCCAAATGCTCGGTAAAAAGACCTAGATTTAAAGGACTGTTTTTGCTCCCTACCAGCAGGAGGGAGACACTTAAATTCATTGTTAAGCCCATTTTAATTAGAGTTATCTATGAACAAGAGAAAAGGCAGAGTCAATTAGGCAAAAGGTAGAACCATTACCTGTATACCAATATTTGTTCTAAAGGTCATTTGCTTATTCTGATGTTTCTAAATTTTTCTTATTCAATTTTGTTTGCGCCCAGTTCAACAAAGATAAGGAAGTGCGTCTCGAGGAAACTGGTGGCAAGGTATGGTAGCTTTGATTTTTTTTTTAATACCGCACAATTTTCGAGGGTGTATGTTGGTTCCCAGTTCGAAATTCAATGAATAATAGAGACAAATATAACTTTTGTCTATGGTAGAGTTCGAGCTCGTGATGTGTGCCTAACATTCTTATATGAGTAACATGAATCTCATTCTTATCAACAATACATGTATTTTCATTTTGCAGAGTCTCTTTACTACTAAGAGCTCACCACCAATAATATGAATGTTACATATACTCAAGGTATACATACGACACATATATTCTTGATAAAAGTTCCTTTCATCTATTTATTTTTTTTCTTATCAATGCTACCACAAATTCCAAATTTCAATTCCTATAGGTATTTATTTTTTGGTTTCAATCTTATCATAAAATTCCATAATTTTTAATATGTTGGAGAAAACATACTAACATAACATCTTTTCATTTTGTATATGTTCTTCTATTTTTTTCTAATTTATCTTCTTTGTCTTGTGTCGGGTAAGTTAAATATAATAAAGAAGCAGTTATCTACCTCAAATATTCAAAATGGATGATTATTGGTTATTGGATTTTTTCGTTGTAGTTTTCATTCCGTTACTATTAGCTATTTATATTATTATTGTTTCTTTTACTTCCGTTACTTCTTTGTCGGATTTGTTGAGGTTCTATCTTTATATTTTAAATTAAAGTATAATTTTAATTTTTTTAACGTAATACACACGTGCCATGCACGTATACTAAACTAGTATAATTATAGGTGCGGAACACACTGCAATATTTATCATATGTAAATGAAAACAAAATATTGTCTAAACAAAATTGAATTTGTTACTGTATAAATTGTTTAATCGAGTTTAAGACACTAAGGTATCCTTATTTTAAAAGTAAAAGGTAATTTTTTGGAGTAACAATAATATTGATTGAGTGGACTTACTGCTCAGTTTCAACTTGCATTTTTACTCTTTATACTTTGCTTAATGCATTCTTTAGTCTAAAATTTTATATATATCAGTAGAATATATTTTATATTAAATAACATAAAATACACGTGCAACACACATGTTCAAAAACTAGTACTATCAATATAATGGAGAGGTCAACCAACGAATAACTTCAACTGAGCACTGTACAACTCTCTTATGCATATAATTCAACTAAATACAAAAATTGAATTCAAATGTCAAGCAGATATGACATGACGATGAAATATACAGCTGAATCCTCCCTCTATTCGAAAAAAGAATTAAGAAAAATCAACAATGGGATCTCCAAAGTGTAATAGTATTAGAATTATGTCTTCATCTGTGCTTATTCCTGGATCACAATTCACATCACTAAAATATTAAAACGAGGAATTTTGTGATTAGTACTTTCCAATAATACAACAACAACATACCCAGTGTATTCCCACAATGTGGGATCTGGGGGGGGGGGGGGGGGGGGGGATAAAGTGTACGCAGTCCATACCACTACCTCAGAAGAAGTAGCAAGGCTGTTTCCGTCAGACCCCCGGCTCAGAATAGATAGCAGAATAATAAAGGGAAATAAATAGATGAACCTACCATATGCCAACCCACCTTATTAACTGCTGGCTATTTTAGAGTCTGGACCACTTGCATTGCTGTATCATTTATATCTCTGTCATTTTCTTAATTAATCTCCTTCCTTTAGTTTGGTAAAATGATCATATCACCTTTAAAGAAATTAAGAAATGATAGATTTCTACAAATGTTAACCAAACTAGTTAATCCCTAAGGTTAAGTAGACACATTTTCTTAGGGCGTTAGTTTTACATTTCGTTTAGAGCAATTTAAGCTTAATAATAACTTAATAATCCAATTGAGGCAGCCGATTGTGGGAGATGATAGTATGTGCTTGCTGAATAATACGAGCAACTCTTACTTGGGGTTGCAAAGTATTATGTTAGTTGCACGGGGTGATCCCGTTAGGATTAAAAAAACCTCCCTACTCAACTAGCTATAGTCATTGCACTTTAACTAAGAGGTCTTTTAAGACTTTGCACGAGATTGAGTGATTACACCCTAACTTATAGGCTTTTTAGTTAGTTTTTATGTGTTGTATTTGATTGGGGTAGTTAGTCTAGTTTAAGTTTAGTAATTAGCCGTTTTCTCTATAGCATTGTCTCACTTCTATCTTATCGCTTATCTGAAAAGTTATTATATTTAGTGATTTATATTTGTCTCTACAATTCGCATGCCTAATTATTCTTACCACATAGATTCGCATTAATTAGGTTATCAATAAATCTATTTATTTTCAAGTAAGTGTTTTTTATTTGGAGTTGATTCGTGAATCTAATTCTGAACATTCTATGATTTTTTGTGCTTGTTTTTTTTAAAATTTTTTTATTTCATTTGACTCCGATTTCTGTAGTAGACTTTAGCTTGCATGTTCTTACAGAAATCCATCTGTTGATATTCAATTTTGTTACCTTTCATTAAATAATTTAATTAAGGCTATGGATCTACCAGAGATTCACGAAATCTACTCTTTTCATTGTAACATCGGATCCATCGTGTTTTTTTTTTTTTTAATCATTTTGAGTAGCAATTAAAGTGGAAATGGTATAATTAATTTTTTCTAAGTTTATTTGATTCAATGAGAATTTGTGGAAATGATTTAATTAATTATCCATGTACTAACAGTTTCTTTCTTCTCCTGTCTGTTTTATCGTCATGCCTACCTGTTGTAAAGGATTGGTTCACTGTTGTGCCTGGCTGTCCTAGACATACTTGGACTCCGTGGAAACTCCTACCGCTTAACCTTCTGATCAGAGGCGGCTCAAGCACATTAGTGGCCTAAGGCCAAAATCAATGCATTTAATCTTTCTTGAGACATAGTACTTTAGATATATCAAACTTCTTTTAATAATTCTTTACTTTTGTATAAAAAGTTTATTTTTCTACAAATAATATTCAATATTTCTTTTAAAAAATCTATAATCTATTATTGTTAAAAAAAATTGAGGCCTCTCAAATTTGGGGGCCTAAGGCGGTCGATTTTTTTGTTAAAGGGTAGAGCCGCCCCTGCTTCTGATTCCTCTAACTCTTACTTTTAATTTAACATTCTCACTCCTTCTGCTTCGGTCCTTCATTGCTACACGTACTAATTGGTTAGTATTCGTTGAGTATTTTGTTCCTTCTGGATTATCAAAAATCCCACTTCCATGAAAAATAATTTTCTGTTAAAGATTTAATTAAAAGAGGAAGTAATAGTTATCAATCCGATAACAAGATCACGTATGTCAAGCTCCTGCATTACATAGATTCTCCTTCGGCTTGACCGTCTTTGAGAGTATAATGTCTCTATTATCTAGTTTACGATAACCTATTGTATCTTTAGCTTATCTTTTGACTTCATTTGCCTCTAATTTTCATGTCAAGCATACAAGCCTAGTTTAGTGGGATTTACTTCGCAAGACAGGAACTCTTTCCATTAGATTTATCTGTCCTTTCCAAACATTTTACGTTTGGAGACTAATTGTTGTTTTGAGCATTAAGATTTACGACTTATCTAGGATGTTGACCCCATTCTTTCTTTTCCTTTTTTTCTTGGAGCCTTTATAAATTCAGTTCAAGTATTAACCACATTTCAACTCTAAAGTTAATATCATGATTACGCTAGGTTACCGACTCTCACAGTTCATGTTATTTTCACTACATGAAGTCCAGGATAATCCACTTGTGTCAATTCTCAATTTGTTTAATAAATTAAAATTCATCTCCAAACATAAATTTATGTTAAAATGTTTTTTTTTTCCAATTTCAAGTTTTAAATACTCTTTAAGAAGGATTAACCAAAAAAAAGAAGGATTAACCAAATAATTAATGCAAATACCTACTAAATCTCAGTTGAATCCTATCGTGATTGTTAATTGTATAATCATTGACATCCTTTCTTTCTTGGTTTTTTTTTTCCAACTCAATTGATTTAGAGCTCATTTGGATTGGTTTGTTTAAGCTATTTTTCAGCCAAAGTGGCTTTTAAACACTTTTATAGTGTTTGGGTAAGATTAAATAGTACTTTTTAACACTTGTTTTTAAGCCATAAGTGAGTATCCTTACTTATGCTTTCTGCGTATAAGTCACAAAGTTATATTATCATCTAAAAGAGCTCTTACCCTCTGTCCACTCTCTCTTTACATGTCTCTTAAGAAATCATAAATAAAAAGAGTACAGCAACAACAACTTGCCCACTGAAATCCCACAAGTGAAGTCTGAGGAGGGTAGAGTGTACACAGACCTTACCACTACTTCGGAGAGGTAGAGAGGTTGTTTCCAAAAGGCCCTTGGCTCATGTACAGCAAATTCAGGTACAAAGAAGTTGAAGTAAATAGTGAAGAAAATTTAGCAACGAACAAGGGAATAATGCAAAGTCTACAACAAAGATACAATAACAGTAATAAAATAGTGTGATAGTCGAAACACAATAAATTGGAGACTATGATAGCTATCACAAGGAAGGATCAACTTCACCTCAACATCTACGACTAAACCCTAAACTACCATACTATGACTAGTACATGACAAACACCAACAAGTCTAAACCCTCTAGAAGCAAAACAACATGTCTACCCGACTAACTTTCTACTCAAATATGTGTCCCCCACACCCTCCTATATAAGGTCATGTCCTCGGTAACCTAAAGCCGCATCATGTTTTGTCTAATCACCTCTTCCCAATACTTCTTCTACCTACCTCTACCTCTCCTCATACCTACTATATCCAACCTCTCGCAACTCCTCACTAGGGCATCTGCACCTCGCCTCTTCATATGTCCAGACAATCTCAATCTCGTTTTCCTCATTTTGTCCACTACAGAGGCCACTCCCACCTTATCTCGAATAACCTCACTACTAATCTTATCACATCTAGTATGCTCACACATCCACCTCCATAAATAAAAAGAGTATTTTTACTAATTTACCCTTTAACTTATTAATACACTATTTTTATGTGTCTGATCCATCTTTCTTTTTCTTTTTTCTTTATTTAAATTGAGTGTCTTATCCATCAATATCAAAATTAACAATGACGAAAAATTACAATATTTATACTTGCAAAAAAAAAAAAAAAATCTTTAGGGTGAAATGAGAAAATATTAATTAATTATATCTTGATTTTATAAATTAACAAATAATTTACGATAAATATTTTAATAATATATAAGTAATATAAGATGTAGGGAGTAATTAAATGATCATGTATCTTATTTTACATTGTGATCGATGTTAAATTCATTTAGAATATATATATATATATATATATATATATATATATATATATATATATATATGAGAAACAGAAATATTTGATACTTTTAATGTGAAACAATTACAAAATTAGATTATAGTGGCTATTCACATGGAATTATTGTGGCCGACAGTGTCATTTCTGTCCATTCCCCTTAATTAAATTCAAGCACCTAATAATGGTCCTCCCTCTTTTTGCCAATATTGTAATAAAGACCTACATTATTCTTCCGTCCCATTGCCAATTGATTCCTTGGGTCCAAAAATCTCATCCTTTTGTTTTTGTCTAAATTACATAATTTTCCAAACATCCTTACCATATACATATTTTCCCACATCTTTAAAATAATTACATATATTTCCATAATATATATATATATATATAATATAATATATATATATATATATATATATATATATTTTATATATATATATATATATATATATGAGAAACAGAAATATTTGATACTTTTAATGTGAAACAATTACAAAATTAGATTATAGTGGCTATTCACATGGAATTATTGTGGCCGACAGTGTCATTTCTGTCCATTCCCCTTAATTAAATTCAAGCCCCTAATAATGGTCCTCCCTCTTTTTGCCAATATTGTAATAAAGACCTACATTATTCTTCCGTCCCATTGCCAATTGATTCCTTGGGTCCAAAAATCTCATCCTTTTGTTTTTGTCTAAATTACATAATTTTCCAAACATCCTTACCATATACATATTTTCCCACATCTTTAAAATAATTACATATATTTCCATAATTAGGTTTTCTCTCTCCTTAGAATTTGATGCATAACACATCCCACCTATACCGCCTTCACTCCACCAAACTCGTCCCTTTTAACACTTTCAAATATTTCTTTCTTATTAGCCTTTAATTTTCATCATTGTTCCTTCTTCTTTCTTCATTGTTCCTCCACCACCATACTATTTTCATCATTGTTCCTTCTTCTTTCTTCATTGTTCCTCCACCACCATACTATTTTCATCACTGTTCCTCCACCACCATACCATTTTCTTTCTCTCTCTAAACAACTCCATTAGTATATTGATTCTTGAAAAATCATTTCTAGGATTTTGAATTTCATCCTTTCTAGGGTTTTGGATACGGAGGAGCTACGACGGCTAGGTTTCCGATGAGAGCAATGGAGGTGGCGGTGGTGGTGGTGGTGCCGACGCCGTCGACGATTTTGAATGCTAATTTTTCATCTATAATTCAAATTCTCATCCACCATTGTTGATATTTTAATTTTCAAATTACATAATTCTTCCATCTATAAGATTCGGACGACAAGAATGGTGCAAGCAAAGATTTTACTAGCTAGCAGAGATCTGGTGATGTTTGACATGGGTAATTTAGGGTTATTCATCTACAATGTCATATATCTAGAATGTAATTTTTTATTCATGATACATATGAATATAATGTACATGCTCACCCATGTATCATAGTTTACTAATTCATATTAAATATGAAGCTTAGTGTTTGTTCATGATACATACGAATGTATCTTTATGCACATGTATCATAGTTCCAAAAAATGTAATTTTTGATTCACAATACATATGAATGTAACTGTGCGTCAATGTATCATAGTCTACTAATTCATGTGGATAATGAAGCTTAGTGGAATGTATTTGTATGCATATGTATCATAGTCAAAAGATATAATTTTTGATTCACAATACATATGAATGCATCTGTGTGTCAATGTATCATAGTCTACTAATTCATATATGTATTGTATTGTATCAATATATATATCTACACACGCGCACACACACTTATGAAGGTTGTATCAATAGTTGCAATAAAAGCTTTTTTAAAAAAAGACAAAGAAAAAAAAATAAGGAGCAGCGAATTAGGAGTTGCAATAGCCATAAAGTAGCACAGTATACTTAGTGGCTATTCACATAAAATTATTTTGACCGACAGTGCCATTTCTGTCCATTTCCCTTAATTAAATTCAAGCACCTAATAATGGTCCTCCATTAATAAAGGCCTACATTATTCTTCCTTCCCATCGCCAATTGATTTCTTGGGTCCAAAAATCTCATTCTTTTTTTTTTTTTCTAAATTACATAATTTCCCAAGCATCCTTACCATTATACATATTTTCCCATATCTTTATAATAATTACATATATTCCCATAATTTAGGTTATCTCTCTCCTTAGAATTTGATGCATAACACATTTCACCTATACCGCCTTCACTCAGTCAAATTCGCCCCTTTTAACGCTTTCAAATATTTTTTCTTATTAGCCTTCAATTTTCATTACTGTTCCGTCTTCTTTCTCTATTATTCCTCCACGATCATACTATTTTCATCACTGTTCCTCCATCACCATACCATTTTCTTTCTCTCTCTAAACAACTCCATTAGTATATTGATTCTTGAAAAATCATTTCTAGGGTTTTGAATTTCATCCTTTTTAGGATTTTGGATACAGAGGAGCTATACGATTGCTAGGTTTTCGATGAGAGCGACGGAGGTGGCGGTGCCGACGCCGTTGACGGATTTGAATGCTAATTTTTCATCTATAATTCAATTTCTCATCCACCATTGTTAATATTTTAATTTTCAAATTACATAATTCTTCCATCTATAAGTTTTGGATGAAAAAAATAGAGCAAGCAGCGGTTTTGCTAGCAGAGATCTGGTGATGTTTGACATGGGTAATTTAGGGTTGTTTATCTACAATGTCATGTATCTAGAATGTAGTTTTTTGTTCATGATACATATGAATGTACCTGTGTACCCATGTATCATAGTTTACTAATTCATATTGAATATGAAGCTTAGTGTTTGTTCATGATACATATGAATGTATCTCTGTGCACATGTATCATAGTTCAAAAAAATGTAATTTTGATTCACGATACATATGAATGTACCTGCGCTTCAATGTATCATAGTCTACTACTTCATGTGGAATATGAAGCTTAGTGTTTGTTCTTGATGTATACGAATGTATTTGTATGCATATGTATCATAGTCAAAAGAATATAATTTTTGGTTCATGATATATATAAATGCATCTGCGCGTAAATGTATCATAGTCTACTAATTCATATGGAGTATGAAGCTTAGTGTTTGTAATGATACATACGAATTTATCTGTGCACATGTATCATAGTTCAAAAATTGGTATGTATCTAAAAGGTTAATTAGTATGTGTTTATTATATATATGAATTTATTTGCATCCATCTTGTATCAAAATTGATTAAATTTTTATGTATGTAAGAGGTTAGTACATGTTCATGATACATATGAATGTATATGTACGGAATTGTATACACATGTGTCTAAGTGTTTAGCTTGTTGGATACATTAAATTGATATATTACATTAAATTAATAAATTTATTATTTTAAAGAATAATAAAATAAAATAAATCAAATTTCATAGCCAAGATATACATGTTTTTCGTCTTATATTAATGAAATTAATGAATTTATTATTTTAAAGAGTAATAAAATTAAATTAATCAAACAACGATAAATTTCTTGATTTCTGTCTTATATTAAGGGATTTGATTAATTTAATTTTTTAGATTAGTTATTAATGTATCAAAAAAATTGATGTATCAATGTCCTTTTTTATGAAATTTTATGTAATACTGTAAAATTGTGGGAGAAGGAGTAATTAACTCGTATACATGTGAAATTTATGTAAGTTATTTTTTTTAAAAAAAATAAAAAAATTTAAAGGTGGGTGAAGGCCTTTTATTAAAGAAATAAAAGTTGTACAACGACTAGGCCCAAAATCTCATCCTTCTTGGATACCTTTTAGAGGTGGAAATAGACTATAAAAATATAATTTGTCCAACACATTTATGTTTGGGCGGATTATTGACCTGTTCAATTACTAATTCAACTTATTTCATCTTAATTTATTTCAATTTATAAAAATTGGATTAATATGTAGTCCAAATAGAACCATGAAAAATTTTATTAAAATATTTTTAAAAAGATATTTTCGTATTTGGTATATTATAGATAGCTATAATAAAGAAAAATATATTTCTATTAGGTATATACTAAGAAATTATAAAAAAATTACTAAAGCAATTAAAACTTGGTAAGATTTAGAACGGTTGAGTGATGACCTACATTTTAACTCATTTTAGTCCAAGTAATTTTTAAACGGATCAATAATCCACCCATTTATTAACTCGATCAACCCCCACCATATTAAACAGATTTATACTTTTCCAAGTATAGGATTATTTTTATCGGTGTTATTTGTTCACTTGTGGTTAGGAGTTCAATTCTTTGGTTGGTATTTTGAGTCTAAAATCCAAAGAGCATACTTATTGTTGATAAAGTCTCCAAGCTAAGCCATAAATTAGCAAGGCATTATTTGCCTTCATTTAAATTAACTTTTTAAAAAAAAATAATAAAAAATAGAGAGGTACTTAGTAATGTTTTTTGTCGCTCAATTATTGATAAATTTTAATTTTTGATTCTTGTGATATATAACTAATTATATTTGACCTTTAATTAATTAAAATGTGTATTTTCTGTATGTAGGAAATATATTAATATTATTACTGAAATTATATTATCCTGAATATGAAGTAACAATACAAGTTTAATTAATATAATTTTATAATCATTGAATGGTACTATTGTCAATGATTTGGTAAATATGTCAAGATTCACAAGTAAAGGAATCACAAGTGTACATTCAATTAATTAAAAATATAGTTTATTCAACTCACATTTTCCATAAAATAACCCCCCACCCCACCCCCCACCCCCAGCCGCACCTTCCTTTCAAAAACGTGCCCGCTTGCTTTTTTTCCTTATTTACGACTAGGTTCCATTACCATAATATGTGGAACAATAATACCTATCCATATTGTTCCAATGATGAGAAACTAAAAGGCAAATCAAGAAATTAACGTTTGTAAAATAATTGCGACATATTCAATATTTCCCATTTAAAGTGTGACAAACATGGCTTTGGTACCAAATTATACAAACACCAAATAATATTTTTGGAAGTCCACTATATTGCCCTTGATATTAAGGATCGAGTTATAGTTCTGATTAATGATTTAACAAAATTTAATAGCTTTAATGTATTGGTTTAACAAAATATAGAATTTATATTTATATTTAAAAATTCTATATATTTAAATTCACACCAAACTTAGTTAGTTTCACCCTCATACTTCAAATTAAATAAAATAAATTGAAATAGAGGAAGAATCAAATTAAGGTGCATGTCACACAGGGGCATATGCACATTGATGGGAGGGGGTGCACCCATCCTCTCCTTCCTAAATCATAATACCATTATTATTTTTTCGATTATATTTAGTTTCATTTTAATTTATAAATAAATAAGGTTCAATTTCCAAGCTCTTGGACCTTCACCTTTGTGATAACAAGCTTCAAAATTTTGGTTTTCAACTTGATAGTTTTTGTATCTATGTTCAAAAGTGTGACAGCAAATTTCTCAAACTTGAAGGGAATGCTAGATTGATTATAGAGACAAAACTAGATCAGACTTCACCCCTTGTTTATCTAGTTATAATAAAGTTGATTTTAATTTAACCTGTTGCTACTGCAAGTGTGGAAAAGACATTTTCATCGATAGAGTACATAAAAATGACTCTTGTAATAGTATGAAAATTCATCGAGAACGATTATACAGTGAATGATATTTTTTCTGTTGATAGATGTACTGTTCAAAGGTTGCTTGTCAACTTGTCGTAGTGTAATTTTATTTAAATTAATCAAATATATCTGTTTTAAAGAGAGTGATACTCCACATGTCCTTGAAATTCTGAATAAGCCTCTGATAGAATACTATATTACTCTTTCTGTTCATCTTTACTTGTCGGGATCCATGTTAAATTTAATACATTCCTTAATAAGCAACAAATAAAATGATAATTTTACTATATCACCTATATCATAAGGATAAAATAGGTATAAAATGATAAACTATCTTTTCATTTTTCAAACTGGATAAATAAAAATAACCATCTATTTTTAAAATAATAGATAAGTAAAAGTAGATGAAAAGAATACTATACATGGTATACATGCACGTGGAGGAATAAATCTTGCCTTTCGTAGGAATCCACCATTATAAATAACAAGTATGTGGAATGGTTTCCAACATCAAAGAAATCTTTTGTTTGTTAAGAGAAAGATAGAAGGAAAAAATGGTAGGACCAATTCGTCTATTGATTGTCCTATTTGGTTCTTCAATAGTGCAATTAAGCTACTACTTTGATGGTTGGGGTGCAACCCTCGCAACCTATTACTCTCGCAAGGTAATCTCTTCCACCCTTGTCATTTGTGCAAACCCGAGTGTACAGTGACAAATTCAGAATTTAGACTTTAAATATATTTCTTGTGTTTTTGAGGTTAATTTATATATTTACATTTTACTCGTAATAACATGTTTTAATAAACATAATGACATAATTAAAATTATATAACTTTCAAGAAGTTTTTTTCTTTAGTAAATGTTACGCCTAGTTAAACTTCGTCACATAAAGTAAAATCGAGGGACTAAGAAGAGAATTACATATGTAGATTACAAGATTGAGGATTTGACTTTTATGGGTTTATGTTTGAAATTCTATAACGATCCGTTTAATTTACTAAGCCAAAAATAATCTATTATTTATATATTTTTCAAAAAGTTAATATAAAGAGTCTGAGCCAAAATCACTGGAATCAAATGAACCAGTAATATTATATCCGACCCAATAGATACAAATTGGACCATGATCTATCTGTATTTCAAACTTTGCACGACGTGGAAAAGATAAAACTAAAAGGATAATTTGATTAAATTATTTTTATTTAATTTTTATTTCAATTTAATACTACTCACTATTTATCACGACAGTCTTTCTCCATATTGAGTAAGAATAAAGGTAGAAGCTAATAATTAATTATATTTTAATTTTATAAAATAATAATTAATTTGGATCAATTATATTTTTAATAAGCACGAAAAATATGGACCCGAAGGAGTAATAATTAAAAAGCCTCTATAACTATATTTTCCATAAGATTGGTAAATCTATTGCGGTGTTGGACTAATCTTTGCCACAATTAAGAATCCCAAATAATTAAGAAGTTGAAATTAATATGATGGGACTTATAGGTCACGGATTGAAACTATGGAAGCATACATACCCTAATATTTGAACTAGAGTAAATTGCTTAGATTATACTTGGATTAGAGTAAATCCTATTAACACGAGATAATTTGTGCCTTTTAATATAAATAATTAATCTCTTTATTAATTGAAATAGGCAGATATATACTTACGTGGATATGCTGGTTGGAACTCAAGGATGGCTCTTGAAGTTTACGAGAAAATTTTCCCAATACCTAGTTGGAACACAAATCATGTGGAAATTCAGCCTTCTCTTGTCATACTTTATTTTGGTGGGAACGATTCACAAGATCCTGGTTCTCCCAACACCAGGCATGTACCTCTTGATGAATATGTTGAAAACATGAGGAAGATTGTACTTCATATCAAGGTATGTAAGAAACTTCTAGAGTTAAATTTGGCCGATAAATACTCAATCTGTTCCTAATTGGTGTTTAAGAAAATCAAGAAGACATTAATGATGTTCTTCCAATTCTACCCTTCTTTAAATGAAGAGTGTTTTACATAACAAGAAATTATTAAAAAGCTACTCCATTCATTCCTAAATAAGTGATCTTTTTAGACTTTTCATTTTGTTCCTGAATACTCCCTTCGTTTCAAATTACTTTGCTCCTTTGCACTTGACACACCCCTTAAGATGCCAATGATTGAAGGTGTATTTTTACTTTTTTTACCCTTATACACTAATAACTAAGCAATAATTATGAAGTAGAAACCAAAAACCAATTTGTTTGAAAAATTGAATTCATTAAACAGAAATGGCTTTGGAGTAGTACTAAAAGGGAAAAGTGCGGTCATTTACATTTAATGACTTTGGAATTCAACAATCCTATTTTCAAAAATTTAAAACAATGTGATACTTAACAGGGGTAAAATTGAAAAAAAGGTCTAAAATAATCTTGATTTTATAAGTACGACAAGTAATTTGGAACAAACAAATATAGAAAGCAGGCCAAGTAATTTGGAATGGAGGCAATAAGTGATTGTTTTAGATAATCAAGAAGAAATTAATGATGTTCTTCCAATTTTACTCTTTTTTCAAGGTATTTATTAAGGATAAATTAGTAAACACTCATTTTGTCTTCTATGAATGAGTAGTTTCTTAAGGGGTGTACGTGTCCATGCTAAAAGAGATCACTTATTTAGGAATGAAAGGAGTACCTCTTTTTCAAGATATTTATTAAGAGTAAATTAGTAAAAATACTATTTGTTTTCTAAGAATGAGTAGTTTCTTAAAGAATGCGTCTAATTTAAAACAACTGCTTATTTAGGAACGAAGGGAGTACTCATTAATTACAAGTTTACATCGAATATTTACAGTTTTACATCAAATCATATTGATTTATTATAATTAAGTAATCCAAATGCTTATTTATCAGTTTATGTGAAAACACATATTATACATAAAATTACATCATATCACAACTTAACTTACCATAACTATTTAAAATCCCAACCCTTTTAAATAATTACATAAATCCCTGATTTTACTTAAAAGATCATATACATCACAGAAGAATGTGATGTATCCGTGTAAAATTAAGTGATGCATCCGGAAGAATATGATATATCAGTGTAAAATTAAATGGTGTATCCAGAAGAATATGATGTATCCGTGTAAAATTAAGTGATGTATCCAGAAGAATGTGATATATCCGTGTGGACTAAATCAAAGTTTTTTAGTAATTTTGAAAAAAGTTGAGATATGAAGTAATTAGCTCCAAAAGGATTGGAATTTATGTAAATATCGAGTACAAATAAGTTTAAGCTTTTGTCTATATATAGCAGTTATATTCTTATCATTGTTTGAAACTTTTCACTTGCAGGGCCTTTCCAACAAGACTCGTGTAATTATGCTAAGTGCTCCTGCAGTAAATGAGGAACAAGTTCTTAAAACCTATGGGTGACTAACCTCAATAATTACTATCTCATTTCATTTTTAATAAAAAGATGTCTCTATTTTTCTTGTCCAATTTAGAAAATAAAAAGATAATTGGTCATTTTATATTTATTTTATCCTTATTATTAAATTTTTAGGGGTCATTTGATACACGAGATGGGATAAGTAAGAATTATCTCATGTATGAGATTATTTTATCCTACCTTATTTAGGATAATAATCCCACCATTTCTAATATAAATGATGTGATAAAATAATTTCAGAATTAGCTAATATCTCAACTACATTTTCGAATGAGTCAGATTACTTATAATAACTAGGGATGATATAATAAAATTATTATTTTATTTATTGCTTCTTAAGGGTGTGCCAAGTCGGATATGAACAAGTTACTCCTTCCGTTTCTAAATAAGTAATTTTTTTTAGCTCCGACAGTCCCCTTAATAAACTACTCATTTCTAGAAAACAAAGAGTATTTTTTTACTAACCTGCCCTTAATAAATACTTTTAAAAAAATGTAACTTTTTAGTCCCTCTGTCCAACAATAGTTGTCCACTATTAACTTTTGACACACATGTTAAGATACAAGAAATAATAGAGATAGTTTTACTATATTACCCTTTGAATATAATTAATTCAATGCTTTGAAAACTATATTGGGTAATAACTATAATTAAGTAAGGGTAAAATGGGTAAATTATCCATTAATTTTCTAAACTGGACAAGTATTGTTGGACGGAGGAAGTAGTAGTCTTTTGGTTTTGTAAAACTTTCTTTATTTAAAGAAAGGTAAAATTGAAGAAAAAAACATCATTACTATTTTCTTGATTATTTAGAACACCATTTATTTAATAACAAAATAAAAAGAATAAACAACCACTTATTTAAGAAACGAAGGGAGTACTATACAAACATGAGTATTGCTTAAAAGTACTAATCTTCTTGTTTTGATCAGGGATAATCGAGGTAGAACAAATAAGGTAGGTAAATTATATGCAGAAGCTGGTATTAAATTAGGCCAAGAATTAGGCGTGCCGGTTATCGATTTCTTCTCAGCCCTTTACGGACAGCCTGGTGTCTTTTGGTAATCAAATTTTCTACTTCTACTCTTTTGATTTTGGTATTATTATAATGTTGTAGTAGTAGTATTTTTCTACAAAGAATTTATGAATAAATTGTGGGGTTTAAATTTTGTTTGTGTAGGGATGGAATGCATTTAACAAAAAAAGGAAGTGAAATTTTGTTCAATAAAATCAAGGATGTAATAAAAAATGCAGATTGGGAGCCAACCCTAGATTGGGACAAATTGCCCACTGAGTTTGCTGATATTGGTGTTGATTCGCACCTTCAGATGCTGATCAAGGAGAATCATAAAAATAAAACTGTTGGGATTACTGAACTTAAACCCCAAGGGATTATCGTGGATGCATAATAAAATAAGAATATTATGCAAGAATATAAGATTATGTAGTACTACTACTAGTCGCTTTCCCACTCTCCTGTTTGGTGTGTCATAAACTCTTTTGCATAAGAGTACTAATAAATGCTCCTAGGAAGGTTTTGGCTTTTTCTAGGAACTAGGGTTTGCTGTGTTGTAGAATGTTTGTGAGTGCGCTATGTGATAATGTTCGCTATGTGATAATGTATTATGGAAAGTTATAAATATTTGAATGGAATAATGATTATGATGTTTGTCCATTTGTTAGTTGAGAATAGGGTTCAATTCATTTTATAGTTCATTATATATACTAGTGGCATGGCGTCCGTGATAAGCACGGACCCAATATTTATACTTTTTATTTAATTTATGTGTCACAGTTTTGTTTTTAATTCGTCCCAAAAAGAATATCAGTTTTTTATATTTAAAAATCAATTTGCTTTTAAAAGATTTTACACCGTCTCTTTTTTAACTATAATTTTCATCACATTTGAAATATTCACAGATATTACTATTGAAAAGTATTTCATCCGTCCATTTTTAATTTATCATTTTATATCTATTTTATCTTTGTTGTTAAATATTGTTTATTTTCTAAAACTTAAATAACTTATAACAACTAATTAGAAGTGATATAGTAAAATTACTATAAAAAATACTTGTGAAAAAAAATTAAGTAGGCCCTATATAAGACTTCAAGTTAATGTAAAACATCAAGAGTTAATTTATCATTTTTTGTCTATTTTTTTTTATTAAATAGTATTAATTTTTTAATACTTAGATGATTTATAATAATTAATTAGGGGTGATATAGTAAAATCACGGTTGAAGCAGCTGAAGCAGGCACATCGACCATGAGTTGTCTGCTTCAGCAGCTTCATCCACACTTATATATTAGTAATAGATTAGTGGCATGGCGCCCATGCTAAGCACATGCCCAATAGTTATACTTTATTTTTCTCAATTTATGTGTCACACTTTCGTTTTTAATTCGTTCCAAAAAGAATATCAATTTTTTTGTATTTAAAAAATAAATTGATTTTAAAAGAATTTACATAGTCCCTTTTTTAACTATAATTTCCATCACAGATATTACTATTAAAAAGTACTTCATCCGTCCATTTTTAATTTATCATTTTGCATCTATTTTATTCTTGCTATTAAATATTATTTATTTTCTAATACTTAAATGACTTATAATAACTAATTAAAAGTGATATAGTAAAATTACTATAAATAATACTTGTGAAAAAAAATTAAGTGGGACCCATATAAAAAAGATTTTACACAGTCCCTTTTTTAACAATAATTTTCATCTCATTTGAAATATTCAAAGATATTACTATTGAAAATTACTTCATTCGTCTATTTTTAATTTATCATTTTGTATCTATTTTATCCTTATTATTAAATATTATTTATTTTCCAATACTTAAATGACTTATATAATAACTAATTAGAAGTAATATAATAAAATTACTATAAATAATACTTGTGAAAAAAATTTAAGTGGGACCCATATAAAAAGGATTTTACACAGTCCCCTTTTTAATTATAATTTCCGTCACATTTGAAATATTCACAGATATTGTTATTAAAAAGTACTTCATCTGTCCATTTTTAATTTATCATTTTGTATATCTATTTTATCCTTATTATTAAATATTATTTATTTTCTAATACTTAAATGACTTATATAATAACTAATTAGAAGTGATATAGTAAAATTACTATAAAAAATACTCGTGAAATTAAGTGGACCCCATATAAGACGTCAAGTTAATTTAAAACATTAAGAATATATCATTTTATGCTTATATTACCCTCTTTATTAAATATTACTAATTTTCTAATATTTAGATGACTTATAGAGTAATAATTAATTCGGGGTGATATAGTAAAATCACGGTTGAAACAGCTGAAGCATGCACGTCGACCATGAGCTGCCTACTTCAGCAGCTTCATTATATATTTCTGTCACAGATATTACTATTGAAAAGTACTTCATCCGTCCATTTTTAATTTATCATTTTGTATCTATTTTATCCTTGTTATAAAATATTATTTATTTTCTAATATTTAAATAACTTATAATATAACTAATTAGAAGTGATACAGTAAAATTACTATAAATAATACTTGTGAATAACATTTAAGTGAGCCCCATATAAATAAGATTTTACGCAGTCCCTTTTTTAACTATAATTTCCGTCGTATTTGAAATAATCACAGATATTACTATTGAAAAGTACTTCATCTGTCCATTTTTAATTTATCATCTTGTATCTATTTTATTCTTATTATTAAATATTGTTTATTTTCTAATACTTAAATGACTTATATAATAACTAATTAGAAGTGACATGGTAAAATTACTATAAAAAATACTCGTGAAAAAAATTAAGTGAACCCCATATAAGACATCAAGTTAATTTAAAACATCAAGAGTTCATTTATCATTTTGTGTCTATTTACCTTTTTTATTAAATATTATTAATTTTCTAATACTTAGATGACTTATAATAATTAATTAGGGGTGATATAGTAAAATCACGATTGAAGCAGCTGAAGCAGGCACGTCGACCATGAGCTGCATGCTTCAGCAGCTTCATCCACACTTGTATATTAACTAGTGGTTGTCGCCCGTGCTCAGCACGAGACCAATATTTATACTTTTTTGTCTCAATTTATGTGACACATTTTACTTTTTAAATCGTTCAAAAAGAATGTCATTTTTCTATTTTTAGAAACAATTTATTTTTAAAATTTTCTATTATATTTTTTAAAAAATACTTTCTTTTTGACACAGATATTACTATTGAAAGTACTTTATCTGTCCATTTTTAATTTATCATTTTGTATCTATTTTATCCTAATTATTAAATATTGTTTATTTTTTAATACTTAAATGACTTATAATAACTAATTAGAAGTGATATAATAAAATTACTATTAAAAAACTTGTGAAAATTTTTTAAGTGGGCCCCATATAAGACGTCAAGTTAATTTAAAACATCAAGAGTTAATTTATCATTTTGTGTCTATTTTATCTTTTTTATTAAATATTATTAATTTTTTAATACTTAGATGACTTATAATAATTAATTAGGGGTGATATAGTAAAATCACGATTGAAGCAGGCATGTCGATCATGACCTGCCTACTTCAGCAGCTTTGCTACATTCCCACTTATAAGTATAGACTAGTGGCATGGAACCCGTGCTAAGCATGGGCCCAATATATATACTTTATTTTTTTCAATTTATGTGTCGTACTTTAGTTTTTAATTCATCCCAAGAAGAATATCAGTTTTTAATATTTTAAAAAAGTTGATTTTGAAATATTTTACACTGTCCCTTTTTTAACTATAATTTCCGTCACATTTAAAATATTCACAGATATTACTATTGAAAAGTACTTCATCCGTCCATTTTTAATTATTTTTTTTGTATTAATTTTATCCTTGTTATTAAATATTATTTATTTTCTAATATTTAAATGACTTATAATAACTAATTAGAAGTGATATAGTAAAATTACTGTAAAAAATACTTGTGAATTTTTTTTTAAGTGAGCTCCATATAAAAAAGATATCATACAATCCATTTTTTTAACTATAATTTCCGTCACATTTGAAATATTCACAGATATTACTATTGAAAAGTACTTCATCCGTTCATTTTTAATTTATTATTTTATATCTATTTTATCCTTGTTATTAAATATTATTATTTATTTTCTAATACTTAAATGACTTATAATAACTAATTAGAAGTGATATAGTAAAATTACTATAAAAGTTACTTGTGAATAAATTTAAGTGGGCCCCACATAAGACGTCAAGTTAATTTAAAAAGAAATATTCACAAACATTACTATTCAAAAGTACTTCATCCGTCCATTTTGTATCTATTTTATCCTTGTTATTAAATAGTATTATTTATTTTCTAATACGTAAATGACTTATAATAATTAATTAGAAGTGATAGAGTAAAATTACTATAAAAGTTACTTCTGAAAAAAAATTTAAGTGGGCCCCATATAAGACGTCAAGTTAATTTATCATTTTGTGTCTATTTTATCTTTTTTTATTAAATATTATTAATTTTTTAATACTTAGATTACTTATAATAATTAATTAGGGATGATATAGTAAAATCACGGTTGAAGCAGCTGAAACAGACATGTCGACCATGAGCTGCCTGCTTCAGCAGCTTCATTGCCGCTTATAAGATAGTTATAATAGATATATATATATTTTGTTTAATGTCAAATAATATAAAAGATCTTATTTTATACATAAGAGATCTAAACCGGTGTTTTAAAAGACGTGGGGTGAGACAGGCGTTTTACGTAGCACGGGGCAAGGCGTAAACTCCGGGGCATGGGTCGTAAGTCCCATGGATTTTTAATTTTTAATTTATAATATAGTAAAAATAGTATAACAACACAAAAATTATACAAAAAATACATTATTAATTTTAAAAAATTTAAAAGATGATTAAAAAACACATAGAAAATAAAACTTTTAACATCATTTTATATGTAGAAATACTGCAATGATATAAAAACTATTATTATATGCAAATCAACTCTAACATCTTAACTTTCAAACAATAAAAGAATCACAATTTCTTAAAATATATGACTATCATACTATGCAATTTACCTCCTAAAAAGAAATAATCAATAAACTATTAATATTATTACTAAAGCATTTTTCTTTCGTGAATTAAAATAAAATACATTCAAATAACAAAATAATAAAATATGATAATTTTGAAGTATAGGACAAAAACATAAAGACCAATGACAAGTGAAGATGTAAAAATTCGGATATATATTTTAAACAGAAGTGTTAAGTCATATTCACCCTCAAATGTTCTCAAATAGTAAATAAGCTAGTTACTCTTAATTTAAAATTGTTAAGCATCATTCATTTAGTAAAGAATTATGAGAATCAACAATGTTGACTACGGAATTTGACACAATTTGTGTAAGAACTATTAGGCAAACCCCAAGCGCTAGGCGTTAGACGTGTTTAGGGCGTACAGTTGGGCGCTTAGGACGTAAGCCTCACAAAACTAAGTCCCACGCATAAGTCCCGGGACGTTTTACCAGTGTCCCGTCCCAGGGCGAGTCCCAACACTGCCTTTTAAAACAACATAGCACACTCTTTCCTTCTCACATTTATCTGTTGTTTTTCTGTTTTATACTCCCCTTAAGAAAAAATTCCTCCATTTCGTTTTAGTTGGCCCTCTTGCTAAAAATATTTGTTTCAATTTAGTTGTCTCATTTATGAAATCAAGCAAATTTTATTATGTTCTTTCAATACTACCCGTATCATTAAATGACTACCAAAGTGTATATACTCAAATTTATATTTTCAAAGCATAACTAATAAAACTAAATTGGCAAAATAAGCTCCTAATAAATACTACCTCCGTTTCTTTTTAGTTTGCCCTCTTGCTAAAATTATTTGTTTCAATTTAGTTGTTCCATTTATGAAATCAAGAGCATTTTATTATGTTCTTCCAATACTACCTCTATCATTAAATGAATACATAAAGTGTATATACTCAAATTTATATTTTCAAAGCACAATTAATAAGGCTAATTTGGTAAAATAAATTCCTAATAAATATTTTCTTAATGGGAATGTCAAGTCAATAAGGGCCAAGTGCCAACTATTTTGAAATGAAGGGAATATTTTCTTAATGGGAGTGTCAAGTTAATAAGGATCAACTATTTTGAACCGAAGAGAGTATTAATTAGAAGGGATATTTGAATATTGTTCCCTTGTTTATGTCTACTAGCTCTGAATTAAATGTTATGTGTCATCTTCATTAATGATAAAATCCTATCAGGGTAGAATAGGGAAAAAATAATCAATAGTTCTTTGAACTTCGACAAATAATTTGATAAAATTATTTTTAATAACCATGCTGATAATAGAGACCAGGGAAGAAAAGATCTTTATCTTTTTATTGAAAGATACAGTATATTCCTTTTTCAAATTTAAATGGGATTATACTTCTTTTTTTTTAAAATCTTCCGTCATTTTGAGAATTAGTTCGATTTGGACTCCTTATCCAAGTTGGGAACCTATTTTGGATATAATTCTTCTTTTAAAAACAAAGCCTTTTTATCTCAAGTCCATTGATTATTTATTTCACTGCAAGAAGAAGAGGAAGCCAGCTAACCTTCGATTTTCATCCAGGTACTTTCGCACTTACCCTTGTCTTTTCTTTTAATATTCGCATGCACGATTTTCATCAAAACGCCTCAATCCATTAACATATCTAACACCTTATAAGTAGTTTAATGTCCGATAGCTCTTTTTTTGTGTAAGCGTCTTTGAAACTACGGACGGATAGAGGTATCAAATCGGACGGTAGACAGGCAAAAACGTTAACTCGGACCCTATGGCATCACCCTCCATCTCCATATATATATATATATATATATATATATATATATATATATTCGTCTCGTTCAACTATTGACTTTGATATACGTTGTTGGGCTAAAACAGTCTAATGATATTCCTAACATAGTGTGATATTGTTTGTTGTGGATCAAGCTCACACAGTTTCCCCCAAAAGATCTCGTACAATTAAGAGTATCTAATAACCTTATAAATAACTTACTTTTTTTCAACTACTAATGCAAGGTAAGGCTGCTTATGGGCCCTTTGTGGTCCAGCCCTTCCCCGAAACCTTTGCATAGCGGCAGTTTTAGTGCATCAGGCAAAGGCGGACCTACCTTGGGAGTAGGGGGTGCACGTGCACCCGCTAGCTTCAAGAAAAACTCTGTATATATAGTTTGTATATCTGTATATATATCAGGCAATTTAGTTAAAGAGATGTAGTGCACCCGCAAGAATAATCGATTTGGCAAGCGAGATGGTTGGCATGTCGCCTAAAGTCTCCCTTATTGCGTGATGACTTGGGTTCGAACCCCAACAACAACAATTATTTATTGCTTCTTTTTCCAAATACATGTTACTGCAGCATTAAATTTTCGATATATATATACATACATTATATCCTTTGATTAAAAAAAAAAACTTCCGACTTAGTAGTCAATTATTTTACATCTTTTCTTTTATGTATTGTGGACATTATTTACGTATTTTTTCTTTTATTTCAAAAATACAAGCTTCCCTCCATCTTCAAAAGGTAGATATTCTCCCTATCTTATACTTATAATGTTTATATTATTTTTATCTTTTAATCATTGACTTATTTTTTATTTAAAAAATTAGCAATTTAAAGTTTGAAATAGGCTTAAATCAAACGTTTTCCCCTAGCAACCATCTAGCAAACAAATCTCTCGGATTTTATATTTTTCAAAAAATTTCTATTATTGTTCAAAATATAAAAGTGCATCAAATTCAAGTACGGTGGATAACACACTTTTGCCATATTAAATCTAATTAATGATATTCAACAATATTAGAATTTTGCTTATAAAATACCATAGTTAATAAGATTTTTAAAGAACTGTATATCGAACTTTGGCACTATTAATTACTATATTTAAATATAGGTGTGCACCCATCAAGCTCAAATCCTGGGTTCGCCTCTGGCATCAGGCTATCTTTTTTTTTTTTTTCTTCTTTTAAAATCAATTATAACTATGTTCACGCACACTCACAAATTAAATTTCTTGCTAAGTACTAGTTCAAAAGTTAAACTCACTTTGTATGTTATTCCCTTTTTCTTCCCATGATAGCAGCTTGTTTTAATACTACCTTCCATTGTCTTTCCTTCTTCAAAGCTAATGTGAATGTTTGGTACATAATTAATGTAATACATGGATACCAAACTTTAATTAACTATGTGCTTTCATTCCCACTTCCAGATTCAAATTGCCCCCTATTTTTTGCTTGGCTTTCATGCTAGAACGTATAATTCACATACGCAGCGGAAGCATAAACACGGATCATAAACTTACATAACAACATGATAATATAAATTAAAATCGAAATTCAGAAAGTATATACATACCTTTTGAAGCTTTCACAAATGTTGTTTATCACCTTATTCTCCAGGTCTGCTGCCTTTTACTACTTCCTGATTAACCTTTTGTAAACAACACTTGTGTGGACAAGTTCTCTGATTTTCTAAGGAGAAAAATGAATGAATAATATTCTGAAAACCAAGCCCCTATTTAATCCTATAACCCTATTGAAGAAGGTAGAGGAAGAGGCAAAAACGTTTTCAGCTTTATGTCACCTTAATACCACTAATAAGTACAAAAACGTTTTTCAGCCTTAATAATCCATTAAGTACAAAACGTTTTCAGCTCTTTATTTATTGGTATTAAGTCACATTAAGTCACATTCATTCCTTATAGAAGACTAGCAAAACAATATCACTTCTTCCACAAAATCCTTTTCTTTTCAAAATCGTTTAGTTAATCAGGTGTAGCAGGGACCGCAGATTTATTAACTGAGGCTTCCAATTATGATATTAATTCGCAAATGAATGAATTACCATATCATAATAAATAACAAATTATTCCACTAAAAATCTGTAATTGCACTCCTCGATATTAACTACGAAATCTACCATTACATCTTATTTAACTCCCCATGTTAGAATTACTGACACCACTCAATTAAATCAAATTTTCTGAAAATTTAATTTATCGACTAAGTCAATCCTATATTAATATGTTCAACTTATTTCACGTGACGGATACTAAATCCACCTGCAGGGTTCACACGTGAAAACTTATAAGCAACCATATAGGGGTGTCTTCTATCTCAAGTCCGAGACATGGTTCTATCAACTAATTATTATTTCACTAAGTGATTTGTCATTATCCAATCTATTAGGAATATGTTGACTCTCAATAGAGTCTCACCTTTTAATAGATTAAAATAATAAATCAAACTACATAGATCATAATAATTATATCAAGATTAAGAGTATAAGTACATGTAATGGACTAGAGAAATTGTTTATTAATATTCAGAACATAAACAAAACATCTCTACTTGGTCCGTTCAATACATGCGAAATGTACTAGCACAAGAAGTTGGAATATTACCACTCCCATAATTAAGATCAAATTATATTTTAATCTTGTGCTACAATCATCAAGATATTTGTCCTACTTCATCTTTGATTGTGAACTTTAATTTATAACTTATAAGAACCGACAATTTTAATCTTCCGTGCATGAGTTAAATAACTCCATGCACAAAATTGTCTACTATATAAGTAAAGGACACACATGTCAACATAATAATCTATTCAAACAAAGACTTTATTAAATTAATTAAATAAAATAAATAGTCTTTACATGGGATGTAAAAATAATACTATAACTTAAACCAACATGGTTAATAGTATATCCTAACATTTCATACTTCCATAGTATATCTTTTAAAAGCAACCTCAACATGTCTTAGAAATTTCTTGAGTTCATCCCCACGCGAACAACTTAGAAAATTGGAGCATGAAAAATTAACTTTTGCACCTCCTGACAAGTTCATGTATTTCTACTTTTGATAATTCTCTTCAAATTAATGAAAAAGAAAACTTGGAATTGCTCATTAGGTATCATCTTTGATCATTCCATAGAGATGTATGTAACCAATCATTACTATGAAGATTGGCATGTTTACTTGGACCGAGGGTCCATCAGAAACAACCTCTCTACTTTCACAAGGTAGGGATAAGGTTGCGTACGTTGTCAACTTGGAATTGTTCATTAGGTACTATCATTGATTGTTCCATAGAGATGTATGTAACCAATCATTACTATGAAGATTGGCATGTTTACTTGGACCGAGGGTCCATCAGAAACAACCTCTCTACTTTCACAAGGTAGGGGTAAGGTTGCGTACGTTGTCAACTTGGAATTGTTCATTAGGTACTATCATTGATCATTCCACAGAGATGTATGTAAACAATCATTACTATGAAGATTGTCTTTTTTACTTGGGTCGAGGGTCCATCAGAAACAATCTCTCTACTTTCACAAGGTAGGGGTAAGTCTGCGTACGTTGTCCACATTAAAGTACTGCAATTTGCAATAAATTGGTGAAAATCACAAGTAATCACCCAAGTTAGAGTTGCCTTTGTATGTTCCAAGGAACTACTTCTTACTTTGTCTTGAGGTATTTGGTCATATGCAAATGATTGACAGTCTTTATATTATTGATCAAACAGTTTCCAAGTCTCATTTGTTCAGTGAGACTGAGAGATAAAGAGTTCTGCCCCAGTGCCTGTGCCTGCTTGCGTCGCGTCTGCTGTCACCACACAATGGCAGGAATAGCTATTGTATTGGATCTACTAAGGAAAAATCCAAGCTTTAATGGTCAAGCCCTTCATTCTCATGGCATGTTCTCAGCCAAACTCGCTACCTCGGCTGCGGCTGCCTCTGCTTCTGTTGCTGCCACTTACCCTTTTGCTTTTAGGGCTTTTTTCGGTAATAGTGCGCCACGACTTGCATTTTGCGATGCTGGCACAGGATTTTCTGAAGATTATATTTCCAGCCTACAAAGTGATCATTCAATAATTAATTTTGATCAGCATGATTATTCGTTGAAGCAGAGTACCAAACTATACAACCTTGAGTTGAAACCTTTATTCTCAGCATTTATGTGGAAGAATCTTGCACGCACTTCCTTGAAATCTTTCCTATTTTGTTATTTACCTCTTCTGTTGTCTCGTGCTAACACGAAGGATGAGGAAGATTTGCTACCTGAGGAAGATTGTCGTGTCAATTCGGTGACTCCTTTCAAGAAATCAGTTAACCAAATTGGTTGTGATACTGCTATTGAAACTACGAGGCGCGTCCTGGAAAGGTTAGTCGCCCACTATGTTTCACAGCGCATGGTATGGAAGCTAACTAAAGATGTTCCTATGTCAGCTGCACGCAAGGCTCAAAGGGGAATGTCAAGTGTGATCTATTTTGCTAGTGTTACAAAAACAGCATGTAGAGGTCATTTTTTGGGAATTTTGGCATCATGGTTTGTCCAAGTTGGCATCGATATATGGCAATTTTTCAAATCTAAACAAGATGATAATGATGATGATGGTAGATCAGCAAAAATTCAGATTTTAGGAAGGAAGATTTTCATTGCTAGTGTTAGATGTGGTGCATGTCTTGTTTTTGTTTCTATAGGAGCAGGGTTAGGAGCAATGTTGTTTCAACCTACAACTGGCCAGTGGATTGGATGTGCAATTGGAGAAGTGGCTGGATCATTCATTGTACCCTTTTTCTTTGACAAAGTTCTTCACATGGTACTTTGATGACGCTTGTCAGAGGGAGATTCATAATTTCAATTTAATGAGTTCAAGTTTTAAGATTTTTAGTAACAAACTCATTGTATTGTTAAAATTATGAGTTCAAATCTAGTGTTTGTTAAGATTTTAATAGGTTTTTACATTTATATATATTTATTCTCTGTTTCGAAAGTTATGAGTTCAGATGAATCCATGATTAATTAAAGGGCTAAATCCGTCTCTGCTAGTTCTTGGTTATATATCAAGGTCATATAATTAATATAAGGCTAATGTTTATCTAACAGCTCCCTACCCTCCGCCCCTCCCCCCCTCCCCTACAAGAAGTGCAGTAATGAATGAGAATACAGACTTTGATAAGATCAAGTTGCGACAAATGTGAAATCTTATTTAGGTAACTGTAAATGCTTGCGCTAAAATCGGTAATGCAAAACCGATCTTCCGTTTGGCCGCCCATCATACTCGCCAATTTAAAAAGTCACTGGTCGAATGAAGCCACCTTCTTCGGGAAGAAGCAGGGACAGAGTTAGTTTTGTACTTGTGTTAAATTCGACTTCTTCAAGGTTGTCTTCGAAGAAAATCTCAAGTACCGAGGTTTTAAAGCGTGGATAAAATTCATCTTATCCTATGTCTTAAGTTTGGTTTCTTCAAAAAAACGTTCATTGTTAAAATAATAAAACTTGCTATTTCTAGCCATTTAAGTTTGTAATTGAGGATCACACATTTCAATATGATAGCATAATAGGCAAGAGGTCTTTGATCGAGTCTAATAAATCGCCGCTCGTTATTAATTTTTTTTTTTTTAATTTTTATATAAAATGATCACACAATTCTAACAAACAAACAGTGGGTCGAACTCTTCTTTAGCGTCACTGTAATAGCTATAAATAGTCATCGAGAAGAGTAAAGACAAAAGCATGTGACCAACATGGGAGATTTGCCACGTTGTAAAGTAGAGAATCAACCGATAATGAAAAGAGACTGACAAAGAATTTATATCTTTTGGATTATTTTGGTGTATCATTAATTTTGTTTCTATAGGAGTAGAAATCATTTTTACGAGGTTAATTTGATCAGACATTATTACTATTACTAGTTTAGTGTACGTATGTTGCACGTGTGTGTTACATCAATATAAAATATTGCATACAAAAAGAATGAAATATATAATGTTTCTATTGGAGAATCTTATAAGCTATCCGCATGACAAGTATTTCTAGAGAATGAGGTAAATAGTTTATCCGTTTCATATTAGTTTTTTTTTTTTTTTTACACGCATGTTAAGAAATCATAAATAAGAAAGTAATATTACTAATTCACCCCTTAAAAAACTTCTTGGGAACTTTACAAACAAGTGTGAACACTTTAAAAAAGAATTAATTGCAAAGGTAATATGGGAAAATTTTTAATTAATGCTTTCTTGATTTAGTAAGGCGACCAACTAATATTGGATAACTATTTTTAGTAAGATGACTAATTAATATGAGACGGATGTAGTATTAGATAGCTATCACTATAAACCAAAACTGTAGAGGTGACAATGTTCACGGGCTATAAATAGTCAGGTTGTCTATAAACTTGCACTTGAAAAGTATTAAATGCTCAAAATTTATGGATGACGGATGTGCACCCATGGATAATTCACAAAAGATTGATCATGCAAACTGCTAGAAGGTGATCAGTCATCATCAAATGGATAATTAACATACCTTGATGTGCTGGTGTTTGTGAGTTTCAACTTTTACGTGATTGATTCATTATTCTTTGCAGGAAGCACATTACCACTTACTGGATCCAAGTGCAATTGAAGAAACTGCAACAAAATGACAAAATAAACATAGTTGAGAGCTGATGAGCATGAATTATATTGGTTAAAGTTGTTCCAAGTAAATATAATAATTAATTAATATAAAAGTACAAAATCTCTCAAACAACATCAAAGAAGTGATCGTAAATTCCTAGAAAATTATAATTAAAATTCAGTAACATAATAATACGATTAAACCTAATTCATCTACCACATGTATTAAGCAAAAACAAAAAAAATAGCAGATAGCAACAAAACAGAAACTACAATAAAACAATATGATAAAATTACACATAATGATTCGAGAAGAAATATAGATCAAAATTATTACACATACCTAGATAAACTTATCAAAATAAATTGTAGTAGTACTTCCAAAAACAAAAAAAAGAATCTGGAAACTCACAATAACAAAAGAAGACGAAATATACTAAGAAATTCAAGAACCAACAATAAATATGAAATCTCCAAATTCAAATTCAAGCTTTATTTTATATGAGATTAGGACATAACCACATGGAGTAGTGATACCTATTCCGAGAAGGACCATGTTCTTTTCTTTAAACCTATCGATTTTTCTTTAAACTTTATCGATTTTTGTTTTTATCATATAATATTTTAGGAGTCCTTTTTCATATACACAAGGAATAAGAAAACTTAACAATATTAATTTTTCATATATTTTTCTCTTACCATATATTTTAGGATTTTTGATTTTTCAAAATTATAGTGAATATAATTAAAACAATTAAATAGTAATTTTTAAAAAATAGTAAAAAGACGATTTTGTCTATTACAAAAAATTTTAGTGAAGGACAAAAAATTCGAATTATTTTCACACTTTTAATAGATTATAGATATAGATGTATCTTTTATCTAATTCTTTTCGCGCATCGCGGATATTATACTAGTATATAGTAATACGCTAAGAAAGGTAAAGGAAATGCCAAAAGTGGCTTATTATAATTGTATTATCACAAGATTGAGCTATTGATGCAATTATATGTCCTTAGCCATCCATGTGTCTTCGAGTTTCCCCCAACTTGAGACAATGCTCCTAAATCAGTTTATAGTTTACTGAATTAAGATTACATCAATATTACAACTCAATAACCAATTCCTAATACATGTAAACTAGGACTCCTTATTTAACTAAGTACTAGGATTAGATTCAACATGTGTTCCTTCAGTATTCAAACGATGTGTTCCTTCAGTATTCAAGTAGCACACTGCCAAATTCAATTTGCCAATTGCCTTTTTACCTTTTTTAAGTGCATGAATAATTCGGAATGGCACAACCTCTATTTAATCACAACTCTTCAAAGAGTTAATCTTCAATCAAACTTCCTCTTGCATTCAAATTCTCATTTCATAAAGTTCTACTTCAACTGAGACTCCTTCTTCAAATTAAAGTCGTGCCTCTTCAGGTGTTATAGTCATATTCCAACTCTTCAATTCAGCACATGATCTATTTCATTGAGTTTATCAGATGTAATCATTATCCATTCCTTCATTCGAGCACTCTTATCTTCCCTTATCTGTGATCTTGCTATGAGTTTGTCTGCCTGCACCTGTGCATCTGTGAACCAGTTTAACCGACATGTTTCATCCACTTTATCGATCATCAAAACTTCATAGAACCTAACATATTCGCTGACTATAAATACATAGGCCGCCTTGCCCCCCATTAAAGGCATCACCAATTTTTCCGATCAAACATCAGGTTCCCTATTCGTTGGCTATAAACATAGAGGTCTTGCTTTAGATTTTTTCATCGAATTTCATAATCTATTTTTCCTCCTCTGTATTGTTTTAAAAAATTAATTAATAGTGTCGTGTGATTTGTTTCATTCTTGATGTTCTATCATTTGCTAGAGTTTGAAGTATCTCTAATCTCTATTCCATAATTCCAATAAAGGTATATCTTCTATTCTATCTCGGGAGAAAATAATCCAACACCTCAAATATCGTAAAAGGATTATATTCTTAAGAACCATAATGAATTATGTGGACCTGAAATAAAACTTTAATTTGTTTTGAATTACTGTTTAAATTTTCTGGTTAGAACACAGTGAATAACAATCAACAACGTATAGGACAAATATATCCATTTAGAACACAGTGAATAACAATCAACAACGTGTAGGACAAATATATCCATAGTTTTATGCAAAAGGCACTCCTCCTGATGCCATAATAATTTGAAAAGGGTAACATGGCAAGTTGTATTAATGAACAAAAAATAACATTTAAACCTCTGGAGACTGCTTTGGACTGTGGAGCCTGAATATAATAAGCAAAAAGTTAGAATCTTTAAAATATAATAAGCTGGGAATTAAAGGTGAACGAATACCAAATACACTAAAGGTGCACGGTATATTATTATATTGGTGTGCATATCTTGTAGCTTGTAGGCATCATCCATTATAAATACAGCTGCTATATATGGAGCTGTTTGTGACTTTGTGTATCAAATTAAAAAGGAAAATTGTTGCTGAGAGAAGACAACAAAAACAAAAAAATGGTAGGACCAATTCGTCCATTGTTCGTTCTATTTGGTTCATCAATAGTGCAGTTTAGTTATCATCTTCATGGCTGGGGTGCAACCCTCACTGGCCTCTACGCTCGCAAGGTATTATTTCTTCTTCTTCTTTTTAGCTCTTGTGCCAAAGGCGGATTCAAAATTTAAAATTTTAATTTTATAAGTTCATTGTTACGTTTGACTATTAATAAAGAGCTTCTATTACTAGATATGCAATACAATTGATAAATATACTACTAGAAAATAAGGAATTAGCGACAGACAAAATTTCGTAGCTAAACAACAAAAATCTCATGCTAATTCCATTTAGCTACGAATTAGCGATGGACTATAAGAAAATCCAATTAGCTAAGAGCTATTTAGTGACAAATTAGCTAGAGATTACTGATAGGTTTGTGGTTAATTTGGTGCTTTATATTGCAGGCCGATATATCATTGCGTGGATATGGTGGTTGGAACTCAAGGATGGCTCTTCAAGTTTTGGACAAGGTTTTCCCAAAGGTACCTAATGATATATTGCATCTATATTTAATTTGTCAAATAAAGATATAATCAAGTAAATATAAATATGCTCAAAATTATAACATGATTTAAATTTTTAGATGAGATGATCTCGCACATCAACGTAATATTAGAGTAGGTGCGAGGCAGTGACGGAGCCACATGTAACGAAGGGGTGTCGACCGACACCCCTTCGTCAGAAAATTACACTCTATAGCTAGGTAAAAATATAATTGTTATGTATATATATTGCATATGGACACCCCTTGGCTTTTTCGTGAATTTACTTCTTTATATTCTGACACTCCTTAGTGAATATTCTGGCTCCGCCACTGGTGCGAGGTAGAGGTCTTGGATATCAAAAAGCTAAAACACTTTTTTATAATCATCTGGTAATCAGAATTTACTGATCCGATTAATTTAAATTCGCATCACATATGGCTCATTAAAAGCAGTAGGACTCTCTACCAAGGATTCTAAATTATCAAGGTTCGAATATGAGGAATCTAATTACATGTGAATGTATCTGATTCATTGATCATCACACCCCTTGGCAATAACTAAAATTACTTGAGCTGAGATTCTATTGAAAACAATATAATTTTTCTACCTTTACAAAATAGGGATAAGGTTGCGTATATACCACCCTCCCCGAAACCCACCTTATGAGATTATATTGAAATGTTGTTGTTATAATATTAGAATTAAATCCAGAAAATTAGACGTTAGAGTAATCGATGATACCGACGAATGTATATATGGTGATGTTTACTTTTCTTCCTCAAAAGAAAACTTATTTGATTTGTGAGTTCTAATTTATTACTCCTATTTGTTTAATTCACGTATGTAGGATGCAACAATTAAGCCTTGTCTTGTCATACTTTACTTTGGTGGGAATGATTCAGCAGATCCTGATTTTCCTAGGAGCCCTCATGTCCCTCTTGATGAATATGTTGAAAACATGAGGAAAATTGTACTTCATATCAAGGTATATAATTATATGTTGATGTCCTTGGTCTCCTTTTGAACAGTTATATTTATTTGGAATTTTTTTAATTAAGCTAATCATGCGGTGTTAGCTTAATTTATTTATTTGATATTTCTAACAAAAACACTGTCATATCATGACTTGCAGAGCCTTTCAGAAAAGACTCGTCTAATTATGATAAGTGCTCCTGCGGTGAACAAGGAACAAATTGTCCAATTTTATGGGTAGTTAATTAACCCCGATATTAAAAGTTGATTTCTTCTTTAATTCATTTGATTATGATTTTTCATTATTTCTTGGAATTATCAGGAATAATCTAGGTAGAACAAATGAGAGAGGTCGAATATACTCGGAAGCTGGTATCAAATTAGCCCAAGAATTAGGTGTGAAGGTTATTGATTTCTGGTCAGCTCTTCAAGAACGCCCTGATTGGTTGACTACGTTCTTCTGGTAATGAAAATTTTGCTATACATATTCAATATCGGAATAATTACGATCCTAAACACATTCGACCAATTAGTTTACAAAATTTCTACAAAATGTATAGGTTGTGTTTACTTATACTTACCTATACACAACATATATATACACACACAATGATAATGTACATATTGTGTATATTTCGGCTTTTTTAGTAATTGAGTTGGCCGAACTGTACATATCCGTAACTTTCCCTTTAATATTCAATTAATTGAAACACACACTTTTGAGCCCCTTGTTTGTGAATATTCACAAATTTACCAGAATTTTCCAATTTATTCATGACCAGTTAATTACATATGTGTTGTATTAAGTTTGCATTGGAGCTCTACATTTGAACGGTAACTGTATAGTTCTAAAAAAGTCCAAATATAACATATTTTTCTACATAAAGAAACTTAAAAACACAAGTTTTAATTAATTAAAGATCAAATGGGTTAAATCATACATATATATGATTCCTTTTTAATTAACCAAAGAAATTGAGAGAGTAAGTTTATAGTATATAGTAAAATTACATAAATAAAATGGTGGGCTTAAATTTAATTTTGCTATGCAGGGATGGGATGCATTTAACAAAGGAAGGAAGTGACATTGTGGTGAAGAAAATTTCAAAGGTACTTAGAGAGGCAGAGTGGGAGCCAAGTCTACACTGGACAAAAATGTCTGATGAATTTTCTGATATTACACCACTCATTGGTGCTGATGAGATTAACCTTGATGATTGGCAGAAGGAATATGAATAAAACTCTACTCATTACTTGTATGAACCTAATTAAACTCCAAAAACTTTTGGGTGTATATTATAATATGCAAAAATAAGAAATGTAATTTTCATTTATCATTTTCTTTTTGATATTCTACAACGACTCTTCTGCAATAAAATAAATGTATGAATAAACCTTTATGCTTATTCTGATCCCGTTGTAAAGAACTCAAATCCTATGTAACAATAATCACATTGTAACAGTACACAAATTCACTGAAACGGTAGCCCAAACTATCAACTAATATTAATGAAACTTGAAGTGCAATTATAATCAAAATAACAGTCTTACAATAAAAATTGGATAGAAGTAACATAACTAGAAATAGGTAACAGAAGGGATGAGAAGATAGACTGAAAAAGGGATGAGAGTGTTGCCCTTCACTATTTATTGTGCCATCAGCCTGGATCCCAAAGTAACCTTTGCACGGGTCTGGCCGTATTGTTACTTCTCAGCCCAATATCTATTTGTGTGACACCCTCGTTGGTAACCGTAATGGGTTGGGTCTGATTCATAACACACATTCTCAACCAGGGGCGGATCTATGTGTTAGGGTGGGGGTGCCACGGCACCCGGACATTTCGGTTGAAACTCTATATATATAAGTGTATATGTACAAGGATTTGTATAAATTTAAATCATGGCACCCACAATAACAACTGAAGGCATAGTGCCAGTGGCAGAGATTCAAGTTTGGCTGTCCAAGGTCCTGAGTTCAAATCTTCTTTTGGACAGATTTTGCACAAACTTTTTTAAACTTGGTAAATTATTTAAAAAACCATTGTAGTCGGGCAGGTTCGAACCCTAGATCTCTTTTTTGTCAAAATTCAGAGAGCCAATGGGCCAAACCACCCTTATTGGCAAGTTGATGATACAATCTTTTTATAACTCATTTAGCCAAACTTTTAAAATCAATTTATTTTGAAAATATTTTTTGTTTCAAAAGAGCGTTTTTTATATAAATACTTTGATGAGAATCACTCTCTGACTCATAAATTTTAAAAACTCTTTTGAACAACGATTATTGTCTAACCAATCTTTTAGAAGTATTTTTAAGTGTGTTTTTTTCAAAAATATTTCTCACAAAAGTACTTTTTCAGGAATTTCCTTTTTTAGCTTCCGAAAAACAGTTTTTGCTACTCCCCAAAAGTACTTATTTTCTCAAAAATTTTGTCAAACATCTCTTTTTTTTTTTTTTTTTTTTTAGAAATAAGCACTTTTGGGGCCAAACGGGCTATTAGTCTTCTCCTATGAAAATATTAAAATGACGTTACTGTTCATAGAATGTGGCACCCGGTACCTCAAAATCCTGAATCCGCCTCTGTTCTCAACTACATTAATAAGACTAAGAGTGTATTTAGTATGAAGGAAAACATTATCTGAAAAATGTTTTCCAATTTTCTCATGTTTGGTTGACTTAAATGTTTTGGAAAATGTTTTCCAAAAGAACTTATTTTCCTCAAATTTAAGGAAAATGACTTCCCTTCAAAAAGTAAGGAAAACATTTTCCAAAACTTTCTTTCAACTTCACACCTCAACTTTCCACCCTAACCCAAGTCTCGGGTACCGATTCCCGACATTAACTCGGGATCCGACTCTGGACCCTGACTCTCGATTCTCGACCTGGGACCCAACTCCTGACCTCGATTTGGGAACCAACTCCCAACCCGGACACCCGACTCCCGACTCTCGACATGAGATCTGATTCTCAACCTTGATCCAAGACACAGGACCTGGGATCCGACCTCGACTCGAGACCTGACTCCCAAACCTGACTTGGGTTCGGATTTCTGACCTTTACTCTGGACCCAGGACTCGACCTGACACTGAACTCAATTCGAGAACAATACCGACACCAACTTGGGATCCAACATCGAGATGGGAATCAGGGTCTGATCTCAACCCGACTCCCAACCTCCAACTACGACTCTGACTTCGACCCCGACTCGGGATCCGTCTCCCTGCCCCAACCATGACTTAAGTACTGGTTCAAAAATCAGGGTTATGTCTCGAGTTCAGAGTCGAAAGTCGGGGTCCAATCCCAGGTCGGGTCCTAGATCAGGTCTTGTTTCGAGTGTCAGGGTCGGGTCTCGGATCGGGTGTAGAGGTTGGGTCCCAGGTCAGGTGTCGGGTCTCGGGTCAGGAGTCTGTGTCGGGTTCCGGGTGAGGTCTCAATTTAGGTGTCGGGGTCGGGGCTCGGGTTCCGAGTCAGGTCTCGTTTCAGGTGTCGGGTCCCAGGTCGGGAGTCGAGGTCCGATCCCAATTCGAGTGTCGGGTCTCGGGTCTGGTCCCGAATCAAGTATCGGGTGTCGAGGTCGGGAGTTGGGGCCGGGTCCCGAATCGGGTGTCAGGGTCGGGGTCGGGTCGGGTTTTGGTTCGGGTGTCGAGGTCGGGAGTCAGGGTCGGGTACCAGATCGGGTGTCGGGGTTGGGCCCCGAATCGGGAGTCGGGGTTGGGAGTCATGGTAGGGTCCGATTCGGATGTCGGGGTTGGATCCCGGATCGGGTTTTAGGGTCGGGTCACGAATCGATCGTCGGAGTTGATTTTCGATTCAGAAACTATTTTCCTAAAAAATATTTTCTACTCTCTAGCCAAACACTGAAAGATATTTTCTAGAAAATATTTTTCATTCACTAACCAAACACTAAAAAATATTTTCCGAAAAACATTTTCCACTCACCAACCAAACATGAGAAAATAAGTAAGAAACCAACTTGTTTTTCATTAAAACATTTTTTAGGAAAGCATTTTCCTTCATACCAAACACACCCTAAAGTTCAATTATAATTTCAGAAAGTAAAAGCAACAACTCAAGTGGGAAAAGTCAGAATATGCAGAAATACTGGAAGTAAGAACTAAGGATAGATAGACTGAAGAATTGGATGAGGAACAGCCGAATAGGGCACAGAAAAAGAGGGATGAAAGATACAGACTTTGCCCAAGGACAATCACATACACATTAATCTTCCGTTGCTAACCCCTGTTCCTCTTTAACAGGTGTGCCTGGATCCCAAATTAACCATTTTGAAGGCCTTCTAGCCCTATAGCTTCTTCTCGGCCCAATAGTTCTTCTTAGCCCAATAACTCCTTGTGTGACATTCTTGTTAGTTTCCACATTGAGTTGGGATCGACTCATACAGGGGCGGAGCTAGCATATATCCCGGGGGTTCATCCGAACCCCCTTTGGCGAAAAATTACACTATTTATATAAGGTGAAAATTATTTTTTATGTATATATAGTAGATGTTGAACCCCCTTCGGCTAGTTTGTATGCGCACTTTGAACCCCCTTAATGAAAATCCTGGCTCCGCCACTGGACTCATAAACACCCTTTGTCAAAATATATATTTCACCGTCAAACTTGTAGATATATTGACCAAAAGAGAACCATATAACAGTAAAAATATCATTACACTAAGATTTTGAGGAAGTTTATTCTACTTCATTATCTTATTTGGTACATCCATGAAAGTCATTAGAGTAGATATATTTACTTATCGATGTGGTCTACTTTCAACGGCCTACATAATTTTTTCACTTCAGAACATCGTTGGACACTTTTAACATACGCCTCAAAATGATAAGAACTACTTGAGTTCACACATGTGCACGTAAAAAGTAATATAATCGAATGATTACTATATACAAAAAAGGAATTTAATTTTCGATCCTTTCAATAATTTAAAACATTCTAAACAATGTGAATTAAAAGTACAATTTTTCACGTCGATTCCCTTTTAAAGTCAATGGATTAGCTTGATCATTTGATGGAAACTTAATACCTAATGGCTTATTAAGTGCGCAAATAGTCCTTTTCAAGGCCATTTTGTTTAATTTTATTCCTGTTTTTAAAAGTTTTGCAAACATAATCCATGCACAATGTACACAATCGAAAATTAAGAATGAGAAATTTTACAATACTGTTTCTGAACAACTTAATTTTGATCTTACATTTTTGTTAGTACTTGTACAATTTTAAATCATCGAATCTAAAGTTTCAAGTAAACTTGGATGAAACCTTCCGAATAACTTTAGAATATGATAAAGGTGAACGAGTACGAGAGATGGCATACTATATTGCCGCCATTATAAATACATTGTATTGTAGAGCTGCATGATTTGTAAAAGAAAAAATGATAAGAGAAAAGACAGCAAGAGAAAAATGGTAGGAGCAAATCGTCCAGTGTTCGTCTTATTTGGGTCATCAATAGTGCAGTTAAGCTACGGATTTCAAGGTTGAGGCGCAACACTCGCTGATCTCTACACTCGCAAGATACAATCTTCCTCTACTCTTACTTTTTGATCTTATAGACGGGATTCTTTATGAGTTCCTATAGTAATCTCATGTTAATATGCAATAATAATCGGATTTACATTCAAATATTTATATATATATTCTTCAAAAGCTACTGTGTATAATTCTTATCACAATATTGCACTTAAATTTCTTTTTTGTTGCTCTTTTGCGTCTTTTACCTCTATTTCAGAGGTTTTAAGATATTTTCATAATGTGGTTGTTCAATAGTTGGCTATTTCTAATTTGGATTGCTAAAGCTTTCATTTGGATAGATTATTTTGAAGTTGAAACTTGAAAATTTGAGTTTTTGAAGTTGTGAAAATTTGAAGTTGCCTATGGACATGCATTTTGTTGGGTTTTTAAGAGGTGTGAATGGGAAATGAATACGTATTTTCTTTGAAAAGATACCAAGACAAAGGATGCAATTTGAATAGGCACTTTTTGACTTTGAATGGTTGTGACCTTTCCGATGGGTTGTGACTTTTCCGATAAGTTGTGACTTTTCCGATAAGGCACAATAAGCACCTCTTCATACTACCTTTTCGTTGGCTATAAATTCAGAGGACTAGCCTCAGTTTTCTGCATTGAATTTCTGAACATCTTCTACATATTTTCTAACAAACAAATATAGAGTCATGTGTGGTTTGTTGCCGTTCTTTGAGTTCGATGAAGTCGTTGGCGTTTGAGGTACCGCTACTCCATCGATAGGTATATCTGTTTTATGCTGGGAGGAAGTAATCCAAAACCTCGGGTACAGTGAGGGGATTAAATTCCTTAAGTACACACAAGAAAATTGTGGACTCGGATATTTTTAATTAAGTCTTTGCTTTTCTGTTTTCCAGTTTTATTTTTCTGGTTTACTATTTTGAACACAGGATACTAACAATCTTAAGGAATTTAACATATTTTATTTTCTGTGTTCATTTCGAGAATGAGGCAAAGTTGTTTAACGATGTCACTGGAATTTTTTCCGTATTGATCCCGCCACTGTTTGACACCACTCTTATTATGGAAATAAAACTGACTGATAGGTTTGGACAAGGAAAAGGTATGATCAGGATGTATTTGTGTTTTATTAATGATATTTTTTCTATGTTTGGCCTTCTATGGAGACTAAAATCTTAGAGATTTTCTACTCTTGAGTTGAGATTGAAGTCTTCATAACTTTCTACTGTTTTACGAGAACTAATTGATGTACCGAAATAAGAACAATGGGTACTAGCGTATTGTGTTTTTGGCGGGTAGGCAACAATGGGTACTGCATTTCTGGCGAATCCCTATCGCCTAAAGTCATCAATATGTTGCAGGTTTCTAAAGGAAAAAAAAAAAAGAAAGAAAGAAGAAGATAGTTTTAATAAATGCTTAGGATAGATGTGCTCTTAAAATGTTTTCATATGGTTTATAACTTGAATGATCACAGTGTTATCAAGTATTGTAGAAAATTTGATATCACATGTATAATATATGTCTTTGTGACACATGAGTCACTATTTATTCAATGGACCCGGATTCATGTTAATGATGAAGTGGGTAGTTTGATGTTAATCCTATAACATTGTGAAGAAAAGAAAAGGCAGAAAAAAAAAATGAAGAAAAGTGGAACATTGTGAGAAGTTTCTCAATTTTGGGTGTCTTCGTTGAAAAAGTATATTTGTCATGTATTAGTCATTGTGACAATGGTCAAATGTTTTATTTTTTGAAAATGACGATGTCTTCCGTTGAATGATGAAAAGATAAAATCTAAAACTCAAAAGACACTGATTTGTGCGAAGCAGTGCATTTGGTGGAATTCATTTTTCTCACTTTATCTATGTGATTGCCTTCTTGGTCCAGAACTTCTGTGTACCCTTTGTGCAGGCTGCTTCAATTGAAACCACAAAGGTTTTGATTGAGAAGTTTGGAATATTAATATGCAGATATTTTTTTTAGTTACTTTAAAATGTGGGGGTTCTTGGCTTATGATAAAGTCAATATTTGACTTAATGTCTAATTTTATTTGAAAGCACAAGATATGAAATTCAATAACATTTTTGTATTATGTCAAACCCACAAAAATTTTTGAGATATATTTAATATGGTGGTCATTAAGTGTTTTTACTAGTATAGAACTAGTCTATATATATGAAATCACCAAATTGATAATTGAACATATACTTGTTCAGAAGAGTTATTCTTTCATGAAAGGGTGTTACTTGAAAACATGAACATTGGTAAAATGTTACTCTCCTTTGTTGGTCAACAAAACAACGATCAATTAATCATTAATAATGATTAGTTTTTGTTGATAAAGTTCTGGTTTATTCTAGAACTTGTGGGGGCAGTTGTCCTTATGGCTAGCCGAATACTCAATCGAGTACCCCATAGAAAACACAATCTATTCCATATGAAAATGGAAAGGAAGAAAGTCCTCTTTGAATACTTCAAAGTGTGGGGGTGTTTCGCCAAAATGCAAAGTTCTTAAACTCAAAAGGGTACAATAGAATCGAAAAATGTTGATTGTGTTTTTATAGAATATGCCACCAATAGTAAAGGATATTGATTTTCGATAGAATCAGAAAATGTTGGTTTATTGACATTAGTGTATTATGTCAACCATATGATATGGTAGTTAGTGAAATTTCTCACTTAACTAGTTCCGTCTTAGTAAAGACTAGTTGATTGAACTAGTCATTTGATGGTTTATCATATGTCTTTTCATTAAAAAGGCAGTTTTCTATAATTTCGTGAATGGATGGTACTTGAAAAGTTGTGACTCTTCATGATAAGATGTGTTTGTTGAGAGACAACTCTTTGAAAAGACAAGACGGTTCATTGAATGTATAAGTTCATTGGTATATAAATCGAAGAACCAATTAATGATAAGAATAAAAATCGATAATAGCTAGGATTTTCACTTTTGTGAATGTGCTATTAGTTGGGATATTTGAAGAAGTAGACTTAAAAGAAGTGGAATGGTTGAGAAATATATATTGCTAAAAAGTTGTGGCCACAACTGAGGTCAATAATCCACAAGTATTGGTATAATGACGTTACTTTAAGTGTAGTCATCAGTCTACGATATATCCTAATTTCTAAGTGTAAGACGCAGCAAACATCAAAAGGCATCTACTTCCTTTGGTCCCGATTTCTTGACATTCTTAGTAGAGAATGAGCCTCAGACCTTTAAGGAAGCTATGTCTTCTTCGGAAGCACAATATTGAAAAGAGGCAATCAATAGTGAAATAGAATCCATATTGAACAATCATACGTGGGAATTAGTTGATCTTCCTCTAGTAAACAAACCATTGGGTTCTAAATGGATCTTCAAAAGAAAAATGAAAGATGATGGCACTATTGATAAATATAAGGCAAGACTGGTTGTCAAGGGGTTCAGACAACGAGAAGGTCTTGATTATTTCAACACGTACTCGCCGGTAACAAGAATTACGTCAATTTGAGTATTGATAGTGTTAGCTGCCGTGTACGGTCTTCAAATTCATCAAATGGATGTGAAGACAGCCTTCTTAAATGGAGAATTGGAGAAAGAGATCTACATGGATCAACCCGAAGGGTTGATAGTTCCAGGAAAAGAAAAGAAGGTATGTCGACTTGTTAAGTCACTTTATGGACTAAAAAAAGCGCCCAAACAATGGCATGCGAAATTTGACCAAACAATGTTGGCAAATGGATTTAAGATTAATGAGTGTGATAAATGTGTTTACATAAAGAACACTCCAAATCACGTTGTCATTGTTTGCTTGTATGTTGATGATATGTTGATAATGAGTAAAGATATTTCCGACATAAATGCTACTAAGTGTATGTTTGCTAGCAAATTTGATATGAAAGACTTAGGAGTTGCAAATCTGATTTTAGGAATTAAAATGTCACGACCCGAAATCCCATTCGGGCCGGACTGGCACCCGGAGCCGATAAGGCCCGAGAGAACTAATCTTTACTCATCCCCAATCGTATGCATACCGTAAGAATCATCACCAACTCGTAAAGACATAAGATGCGAGGTGCGAAATCATGGAACATTATGTATATAAGAGACTTGGCCGTTAGGGCCAGCAAACCAACATGAACATACATATCTTACATTCTGTTCCCACATAAGTCTACAAAGCCTCTACAGATACATAGCTATGACAAACCTAGAGTCAGGACAACACCCCGCTTTATACTCATATACAATACCAAAATACATGTACATAGCAACTCAGAAAGCCCCGAACCAACTGGAGCTCACCAAAAGTCTGCAAAAGATCTGCAACCTACAGTGGAGGTCTACTAGTATCTGCGCCTGCAGCAAGTAAGGTAAGCCCCCAGGAGGGGTCAGTGTGGAGAATGTACTGAGTATGTAAGGCCATATGAAACTGTCATAAATACATCTATAGAATCAAAATGTAATAGGATAATCAATATGAATAGTCCATCGATTTGCATATGTGGAACCATGTAGCTTATATCAATTAAGTTCTTCTCTTTATTGTTTATTCCTCAACGCTCATATCATAACGTACCCGGGCCCCAACTGATCAGTGGGTCTTAACATAACATAACGTTATGTTGGGATCGGCTCGAGCTAGGACTTTGTCTCTAGAGCTGCCACCCATAAATCAACATACATTGGGATCGGCTCGAGCTATGTTTATGCCTCTAAAGCTGCCACCCATACCAACATATCAGGTTCGGCTCGAGCTAGGTTATTACCTCTAGAGCTACCCCCTATCAAGATCGGTCCGAGCTAGGCTTATGCCCCTAGGACTGCTCCCTGATTCAACAATTTCGGGATTGGCTTGAGCTAGGCTTTTTGCCCCCAAAGCTACCACCCATACTTGATCATTGACCACCAACAGATATGAATTGCTTTATTTCTTACTTTTGAGAGATGTACTTGCGAGGAATTGATTCATCCTCTTATGAGAGATTGATACAATCAATTATGAGAGATTAACGTATATATACATATCCACAACATTATTGGAAGCTCAAGAACACAACATGATTGGGACTTTTGAAGCATGTCCATAATTATGCAACTCATGAACAACCATGATTAATGAATGAGGAATATGTGACTTAAGAATGAATAGATTCTCCTTATGTCGTCACTTCCCTTGAAACAGTTTCTTTTGGTAACTACAACATTATGGGAACTTTTGACTTGTGAGAGATTAGTACAAAGATAATCACAATAACATGAGGCCTTGGAACATGACATGATTGAGAAAATACTTCTCAAGAATAAATACATTTTTCTTATATCCAACTCTCTTTGAGATAGTTCTTTTAGAATCGACAACATTATAACCACTTTGGAACTCCAATCAAGGAATAAGAGATACGCAAATCATAAGTCATCTAAGAATAGGACACATATGAATGACAACATATGTCAACCTGAATTGATATACTTCAAGCCTCTCGGAATAGGACAAGCCTAAAATCAATGCGAACAATATGGTGTAGAAGAATACGGAAAGAGTAACCTTACATACCTTGTATTCTCAATACGAATATACAACCTTAGATGCGTATACAAGAGTCCCGCTCCTTCTTTATGTGTCACTCTACAACACAAATACATAACGGGATTTACATTAACCATCAACTACTTTACAAATGCATATAACGTCAATGAGTTACATGTTTGCCTTTAAACATGTCATTTCCCTTTGACAAAACCATTGATGAAATTATTATTCCAAAAATCCCCCAATATTCCCAACATTGACCAATACATGATAATTAATACATTTCACCACAACACTTCTCCTTTACACTTTCTTATACACACCACATGACAAATAGTCCATCAATTCACCTTAATACACTTCATAGCACATATCGGCCAAAATCCCACAATTTACACTTATAGAAAAATAACAAGTTTAATACCAAAATAACACCGTACATGTTCATATTTTATCCATACCATGCTCTTTCATCAAGGCACAAGTCCTAATTCAAGCTTGAATCTCATGGATCACAAATCTTATACAAAAACCCAAAGTACCATGTCCAACATTTCCAAGAACAACCAACATGATTTACATACTCTTTCATGCATATAATATGTTAATACATGAGGAGAAATATTTACCAAGGCTTGGAATAGGATGATCTTTACCAAAGAGTCCCAAAGGAAATATTTGCTTTAGGGTTTGGAACTAGAGAAATGTTTGGAGAAATATCTAAAAAGGCATGAGACTTTCAAATGAATAAAAATCAGCCCTTTTGCCCTTTATATAGGCCCTTAATTTTCATCCTTAGCCACTCTTGGCATTTAATGTGGTGTTCTAGAATGTCAATGCAAGAATGGGTCTTTTGACCCATTTTTGGGCCATGTCTTCTTTTCATTTTTGGGTCCTTTTTTGGCCCAATTCTCTTAACCCAATAAAATCAATAATTTCTCTTATTTAATTCATTCCATATGTGTTACGACAATATTACCACTCATGCCATTCATACTCGTAGCCTCACTTCCAAAAACAAGCGATTCTAGCCACGTATGGCCTATTTTGACCAAAAGGGTAAAATCGTCATTTCGCTGCCAAATTCGTTCTCGAGTAATTTTATCATACCAATATGATACTTGACTCATTTCATGTATATACTCATGGTTGTATAAGAAACGTGACAACAATCGGCTCGATACATCCCCGGGAACCCTTGGAACTTAGAAAATTTCCAACTTTCGAAAAACTGAAAATTCCATCTTGGCACGACCTGGAGCGCGCCAGCTTGCTGCCTCTAGGCACAAAATTTTGGCCCAGAGCGGCCTGGCACGGTACCTAATGCGCCCCTCACTTAAATTTTTCAAAAATTTTATTTTTCGACTTTTCTTCGCGGGTTTGGTTAGATACTTCAAGTCCCATTCTTTAACTTACTTCTTAACCTTAATATACTTTGTTTAGAGGTCCTCTTAGCCTATTTTTGAACCCCACAAATGCGCCACGAAAATCACAAAACACCTCTTATGAAGGGCTAACCACATGCACGAGGCCAAATTTCAATTTTCTCATCACTAACATTACCAAATACATACTTATAGGTCTCGACACCTACGTAAACATTATTAAATGTCATCAAGTAGGGTTGGGAAGGTACGGGGAGTTACATAAAATTCACAGAACTCCCCAAGGTATAGCTTTGTATCAGACTCACTACATCAACATGGTATTGGATAAATTCAAGTATTTGGACTTCAAAGTCGCAAAGACTCCAATTGATGTAAATCTTGCTCTTACAAAGAACAAAGGTCAAAGCAAGTCCCAAGTGGACTATGCTCGAGTGTTAGGAAGTTTGATGTACATAATGAATTGTAGCAAACCTGATATAGCTTGCGCCATAAGTAAACTGAGTCGGTACACGAGTAATCCTGATCAAACCCATTGAATGGCCATGAAGCGAGTGTTGGGTTATTTAAAATACACTCAAGAATATGCATTGAACTACAATAAATATCCTGCGGTGGTTAAAGGATATAGTGATGCAAATTAGATCACTGGATCATCTGAAATAAAATCCACAAGTGGATATGTGTTCATTATTGGTGGAGGAGCAGTGTCTTGGAAATCTTCCAAACAGACATGTATAGCTCGCTCTACAATGGAATCCGAGTTTATAGCTCTGGATAAGGCCGGTGAAGAAGCAAAATGGCTACTGAATTTTCTAAAAGATATTCCTTTATGGCCAAATCCAGTTGCTCCTATATGTATACATTGTGACAGTCAATCGGCAATAGGACGAGCTGGAAATGTTATGTATAACGGGAAATCTCGTCATATTCGATGAAGACATAATACCGTTAGACAACTATTCTCTAGAGGAATTATCACAATTGACTATGTAAAGTCAAGAGATAACGTGTTGGATCCACTTACAAAAGCGCTAACTAGAGAAGTGGTTGAAGATCATCGAAGGGAGTGGGACTATGGCCGAGGACAAGTCCTCGTGGCGGTAACTCTACCTAGAAGACTGGAGATCCCAAGATCTAGGTTCAAGGAGATCAAACAAAGTCATTGATGACGGTTTAACATTATCAAAAATAATTTTTTGGTCCATTCTTGTGATGAGATAATGTTCAGTATCAAGGATAAAGTGTTAAGAATTTTTAATGGTTTCTAAATTTGATACGGAGTATATCAAATAGTGTATCTACGGGATGACACATTTAGGAATCACCTATGTAAGTGTGAAGTGTAAGTCGCTTCAAGGAGAATTCTGTAAGGCCGATTCTCTACGCACTTATGAACCGACAGTGTTTATGGCTGAAACGAACAAAACAATGAGAACCAAAGACGGTTCAAGGGTTGATTGCGTGACATATGGTTGTCTAGGTATACACCAAAGTTCGACGGTTCAAAGATATCAAATCTACCGATTGACCGAGTATATCCGACAGATGTTCACTACGGAAAGTTCAAAGGGAAACCTACTTATCCAGATGCGATTAATCCTTACTTACGAATCACATAGTTTTTCATGCATGTTTTCATCATATAGCCATTTCTCATTCATGTGGGGGATTGTTGGGTTTTTAAGAGGTGTGAATGGGAAATGAATACGTATTTTCTTTGAAAAGATACCAAGACAAAGGATGCAATTTGAATAGGCACTTTTTCACTTTGAATGGTTGTGACCTTTCCGATGGGTTGTGACTTTTCCGATAAGGCACAATAAGCACCTCTTCATACTACCTTTTCGTTGGCTATAAATTCAGAGTACTAGCCTCAGTTTTCTGCATTGAATTTCTGAACATCTTCTACATATTTTCTAACAAACAAATATAGAGTCATGTGTGGTTTGTTGCCGTTCTTTGCATTCGATGAAGTCGTTGGCGTTTGAGGTACCGCTACTCCATCGATAGGTATATCTGTTTTATGCTGGGAGAAAGTAATCCAAAACCTCGGGTACAGTAAGGGGATTAAATTCCTTAAGTACACACAAGAAAATTGTGGACTCGGATATTTTTAATTAAGTCTTTGCTTTTCTGTTTTCCAGTTTTATTTTTCTGGTTTACTATTTTGAACACAGGATACTAACACATTTTACTTGGAAACATTTTGTACCTTCTGCAATCCACATTTAGACCCGTTTGGCCATAGATTTCCCAAGTAAAATTTGGAAAAAAAACTTGGCAAATAATGTTTGTCCATACAAGTTGTCATTATTTGGCAAATGTTTTTGGCAAATAATCCAAATTCTCAAATACTAAAAAAAACTAGTATTTACGCCAAATTTTATTTTTTGGGAACTTTTAAAAGTTCAAATTTTACACCAAACTTTTATCTTTTATTAAAACACTCACTATTTATTGATCCCAACTAACGTGTGCATGTACATAACAATACAACTTATATTTTGATATGTATATATAGGTGGATATTATATTAGTATTGTGACTACTTTACACAGATATAATCTAGAAATATATTTTCTTAGCAGACATGTGCATGTACATAACAATACAGCTTATACAAATGAAATTTTAGTATACTTGGTTTTCTTCTATTTCTCAACTTCTAAGAAAATGTTAGACATATTTCCTATTTTTAATAATACAAACTTATGATTAGTTTTAATACAGGAAATTACATGGAATGTCCTCCATAGTGGGTGGCTTTGTATTTTTGTCCCCCATAAGAAAAGTCTTTAAAGACTAGCCTTCCTTCATTTTTATGTATACAACAAGTACATTTTTGCCCCTCTACACCTCAAATGTTGTGTTACTCTTTACATGCTCATTTGTCTCTTAACTTTTTTTTCTTTTTTACTATTACTTGATTTTTATTTTTACTTTTCTCTTTTTTTCCTTGTTTTAATTCATTTGTCTCAACTTTTTTTATTTTTTTTCTTCTTTTTTTTCTTTTATTTCTTTTATTTCTCAAACATTATTTATTTTTCATTTCTCTTTTTTTAATTCATTGTCTCAACCTTTATTTTTTTATTTTTTGTTTTTTTCTTTTCACATTCTTTTTAGTTTTTCTCAAACTTTATTTTTATTTTATTATTTCCTCTCATTTTTTTTCTCAACTTTTATTTTTTTATTTTTTTTATTTTTCTCTTTTTTCTATTTTCTTAACCTTTATTTTTTTTCTTCTCTTTTTTTTCTTTTTTCTCAATCTTTATTTTTTTTCCTTCTCTTTTTTCTTTTTTCTCTTTTTTCTTTTTTCTCAGGTTCTATTATATTTTGCTAATGAATAGAAAGTTGGATAATCCGCAAAAAAAAATCTTCTTTCTTTGATATCAAAGGAAACTTAAGAGCGTGACTTGCCGTTTGGAAGTCCTTTGGGATAAGTCTTGTCTCTAAGGAAAGATTTATAGAACATCAACTTATTGTTTGTAAACCCTTGAGCTAAGCCTTGCCTCTAGGTCAAGAATTATAGAGTATCTCATAAATTAAGATATAATGAAATAGTGTTAACTCTTGACCATGAGGAGTAATTTATTTTTTTGGGAGATTCTTGGGCTAAGTCTAGTTTTAGAGGCAAGACTTATAGAACATCTCATAAATCAAAGACACAATGTGGTAGTGCCAACTTTTGTCCATGGGGGCGTATAACTTGTTTTTTGAAAGTCTTTGGGCTAAGTCTTGCCTCTAAGGCTAGAGTTATAGAACATTTCATAAATCAAGACACAATGTGATAGTGTCAACTCTTGCCCATGGGGCATAACTTGTTGTTTGAAACTCATTGGGTTAAGTCTTGCCTCTAAGGCAAGAGTTATAGAGTATTTCATAAGTCAAAACATAATGTGGTAGTGTCAACTCTTGCCCATGGGGAGTAACTTGTTGTTTTAAAGTCCTTGGGCTAAGTCTTGCCTCTAAGGCAAGAGTTATAGAGCATCTCATAAATCAAGATACAACGTGGTAGTGCCAACTCTTGCCCATGGGGCATAACTTGTTGTTTGAAAATCCTTGGGTTAAGTCTTGCCTCTAAGTCAAAGTTATAGAGCATCTCATAAATTAAGACTCAATGTGGTAGTGTCAACTCTTACCCATGGGGCATAACTTATTGTTTGAAAGTCCTTGGGCTAAGTCTTGCCTCTAATGCAAGAGTTATAGAGCATCTCATAAATCAAGACACAATGTGGTAGTGTCAACTTTTGCCTATGGGGCATAACTTGTTGTTTGAAACTCATTGGGCTAAGTCTTGCCTTTAAGGCAAGAGTTATATAACATTTCATAAGTTAAAACATAATGTGGTAGTGACAACTCTTGCCCATGGGGCATAACTTGCTGTTTGAAAGTCCTTGGGCTAAGTCTTACCTCTAAGGCAAGAGTTATAGAGCATTTCATAAATTAAGACACAACGTGGTAGTGTTAACTCTTGCCCATGGGGCATAACTTGTTGTTTGAAAGTCCTTGGGCTAAGTCTTGCCTCTAAGGCAAAGTTATAGAGCTTCTCATAAATCAAGACTCAATGTGGTAGTGTCAACTCTTGCCCATGGGGCATGACTTATTGTTTGAAAGCCCTTGGGCTAAGTCTTGCCTCTAAGGCAAAAGTTATAGAACATCTCATAAATAAAAACACAATATGGTAGTGTCAACTCTTGCCCATGGGACGTAACTTGTTGTTTGAAAACCCTTAGTCTAAGTCTTGCCTCTAAGGCAAGAGTTATAGAACATTTCATAAATCAAGACACAATGTGGTAGTGCCAACTCTTGCCCATGGGGCATAACTTATTGTTTGAAAGTCATTGGACTGAGTCTTGCCTCCAAGGCAAGAGTTATATAGCATTTCATAAGTTAAAACATAATGCGATAGTGTCAACTCTTGACCATGGGACGTAACTTGTTGTTTGAATGTCCTTAGGTTAAGTCTTGCTTCTAAGACAAGAGTAATAGAACATCTCATAAATCAAGACACAAAGTGGTAGTGTCAACTCTTGCCTATGGGACGTGACTTGTTGTTTGGAAGGAATCGAAGAAATGAAAAGAAAAAAAATTAAAGGTTACGAAAAAATAAAAAACAAAAGAAAAATGAAGGTTGATAAAATTAAAAAAAAATCAAAGAAAATGAAAAAGAGAAAAAAAATAGAAGTTGAGAGAAGAAAAGGAAAAAAAATAAAAAGGTTGAGAAAAAATAAAAATGTAAAGAAAAAAAGTTAAAATAAAAAATAAAAGAAAATTAAAGGTTGAGAAACAAAAAATAAGAAAAAAGGAGAAAAGAAAAAATAAAAACCAAAGAAAAATTAAAAAGAGAAAAAAAAAATAGAAGTTGAAAGGAGAAAAAGAAAAAAGGAAAAAAGTAAAGGTTGAGAAAAATTAAAAAAAAGAAGAGAAAATAAAAATAAAAAATCAAAGTAAGATAAAACAGAGAAAAAAAAATTAAAGTTGAAAGATAAATGAGCATGGAGAGTTGTTTGAAAATATTTGATATATAGAGGGGCAAATATGTATTTGTTCCATACATAAAAAAGAAGAAAGGGTAGTTTTGTAGCACTTTTGCTATGGGGGGCAAAAAAGCAAAGTCACCCACAATGAGGGCTATTTATGTAGTTTACCCGTTTTAATAATTTCTAAAACTTATAGGTATAAATCATATTTCTTAAAAAAGTGAAATATGTTTCCCAAATACTATGACAAACACATGGTGAAATTTCACGCAAATCTTCACCCAAATATTACTTGTCAAAAATATTTGGGAATCTATGGTCAAACGCTAGCTTAGTAATACACCCTCCAATATTTTGCTATATGTTATTGTAGTAAAAAAAAATAGCATAAAGTATTATTCAGTTAACAAGATCATGATTAGTTTATACGAGATATATTATTCTTCATGACTATTGCTGTGTACTCATTATTGGTTGCTTCTTCTAATTCTTCTTCTTACTGCCTTATAGTCTAATGGGCAAAATCATTACTCATTATGAAATACAACAAAAATATTTGGAGAAGAAGTAAGTATTATTTGGGACTATGAAGTATTTCTGAGGGATAATAATATTAAGGAAAACTTGTGTATTGTGGTCTGGGATGGCTCAAGGACTAATAAAGTAGCCCCAAATTTTTACGCCTCAAAAGTTTTTAATTCTAAATTTTATGATTTTATTTTCTCTTTGACAAAATCTATGGTGAAAAAAAAAAAAGAACTATTATCACTTTTTAACGGAAATAATTTAGAACTTTGAATTAAACTAATCAAATCTTCATAATAATAAATAATATCTTCACAATAACATCCAAGGTAATGTATTGAAATACATGGTTATCATCTTACTAACTTGAACTAATCATTATTGTTAATAATAATATTACTATGTAAAATATAATACTACACTAAAAACAACAATTATGAAAAGACAAAAAAAAGGATACACTAATTTTTTTAAAAGGCCTCAAATTAAAAGTTGGTTTTAGTCCACTAATTTTATTTAAGGGAAAAGTAACTATATAAACATCTTTAGATTGTTTATTACAAGTTGTAGCAACATTTTTAAGTTTGCAACTTATGGCAATTTTTTTTTTAAAAAAAAAAAAAAAAGAAGAAGAAAGAAAATACATTTTGTTTTTAGGGAAAAAAAACGTATAAAAAAGGAAAAATCAATTTCATATCCTTAAAAATATATATGACAGTTAAGATCAGGATATCAATCATCCCCTTTTCTCTCTGAAACGGTTTCCTCTCTCATATATCTTACCCAAACAGTTTTCTTCTCCAAAATTTCATTTACAGTATTCTTCTTCAATAATTCCATTGTTCATCTTATCTTCTTCAAAATTCAAATATCTTCTTTTTTATTTATTATTTTGACAGAAAAATACATATTTAATTTTATAAAATCTAGCAAAATACTTATTTCAGTATTTTTCTTGATTACGACCACAATTTTAAGGCTATACAATTATTAGAAAATTGGATTGTGATAGTTTACATTCAATAATGATATTGCATGGCGGAATATTGGATGTTATAGGTATGTTCTTGTATTTAAATACGAATTTTATTGTGTTTTTTGATTATTGACAAAGTTCAGAATTTTTTAATAAATCACAAAAAAAATAAGGAGAGACATACTTTTTGTCAAGATGATTTTCACAAAATTTGTATTTTTTGTTTGTGTCTAACAGTTGATAAATTATTATTTTTTGTGGTAATTCATGTTTTTGTTTGTGTATAATAGTTGATATATTATTTTATTTTGTGGTAATTCATGTGTATGTTTTTTGAGTTTTACAGTAATTTGTTTCTTTTATTGTGTATAAATTAGAAAATTTTTTACGATTATCATGTGAATGTTTAATTGTTTGAAATTGTGTTTATACTAGTGTTTATTCGTCAATTTTTAAGTAACTTAATTTCAAAAAAAAAAATCTATTCTGAAATATTATAAAATAACAATTCTGTATAATTTCGACATGTAATTTATCTTGTAAAAAATATATATAATTTTTTTATTTTTTTTTACGAAACAAAAAAAAATTTCATTAATTGAGATCAAATGAATTAAGAGAATAAAAACATAATGCAAACAATTTTTATACATGTTTTCAAATTGCTGATGTTGATTATAACTTTTGAATATTCTTTTTATGTGCCTTTAATATGCAATGTGTTTTTCTTTTTATGTATGTAAAGTGGTGTATTTTATGGTACCACTTTGATGCATGAATTATGCATTTAAAAAAAAAATGGTATAAATTGTAGTACACATTTGATATCATCGGTAGTATGGACTATGATATAGAATGTTTTTTTTTTGTTGTTAAAAGACAACACCAAAAATTTATTATTTCTTCACATTGAAGTGGTATTATGGTATGAATTTGATAGTATACTATGTACTGTATAAGATGTGTCTGAATGTTGAATGATAACACGTTTATTTATTTATTTATTTTTATATATTTTTAACTTATTTTTGTAATTGCAGGAGCAGATATCCACAAAACTCCTATATATTGTTATCGATGGTCTCAAACAGTTCATATTGTGCCTTCCAAATATGAAATGTAGTTGTTGATAATTTCAACTAGATGAGACTTCTTTAAGTACAAAAGATCTACAAGTCTAGTCGTTGTACCCATCCAATACATAATCTTTAAGTGTCATGACTTCAAGTGTAGAAGTCGAGGACATGAAATATGCAGGAGCTGAAGTTATAAGTACATCGAACATGATATGATTAGTTGTATTGTATTGTATGAAAATGAAATATAACTTGTTATTGTATGAAAAAATATATAAATTAGTATTTCATAACGTGATTAGTTGTTTCGTACTTTTCTGAAAATGGTATATAATTTGGTACCAGTTTGTTGTAGTCATGTATAAAGTTAGGATGTAATATGGTATTTTAAGTATTAGGTAATATATTTTTTTAGAGGTTGAGTCTTTGGCAACATGTGTTATTGAGGATTTTGTGTCACGCCCCGAATCCCAACGAGGCATGATTGGCACCCGAAGCTGATAAGGCCCGAGAGAACCAAGCTATGTTTCTGTACATTCATAAGCATACCATACACCACTATCACATAAGAACATGAACCATTAGTATTGGAAATCATGGATATTGGAAATCATGGCATATATATATACACATTTGAGAAACTTGGCCGTTGAGGCCATCAAAACAAGACTTCATGAGTCATCTTATATACATATATCCACGTACGTCTACAAAAGCCTCTAACAGATGCATTGACCAATACAAACCAAAAGTCGGGACAAATCCCCGCTTTATACAACATGTACATCACCAAAATATATATACACTCTGACTCGGAGAAGCCCCGAATTAGCTGGAGCTCACCAAAGAACCGCTAACACTGGCAATCTACTGAGGAGGACTACTGGTACCTGCACCTGCAGCAAGTAAGGTAAATTCCCCGAGAGGGGTCAGTACGAAATAAGTACTGAGTATCCAAGGCTCAAATGAAACTGTACAATACATGAATATTTCAAGGAACTCAATACAAATGACTACTCAATGTGAATAAGTCACCATGTTGCATTTTGAGAACCATGTGAATTGCTTTCATTATTTTCATTTCTTTCAATGCTTGCTTGTCAATACATATGTCACAATGTACCCGGGCCCCGACTGATTAGTGGGTCTTTTCATCTCATATCATCATGTTGGGATCGGGTCGAGCTAGGCTTATGCCCCAGACCTGCCACCCATAAATCAATGCATCGGTATCGAGTCGAGCTAGGCTTATGCCCCTAGAGTCGAGCTAGGCTTATGCCCCTAGACTTGCCACCCATAAATCAATACATCGGGATCGAGTCGAGCTAGGCTTATGCCCCTAGACTTGCCACCCATACTTGATCATTGACCACATTTGCATTACTTTATTCATTACTTTGAGATTGATACTAGGATAGTCACAACATCACTTTGAACTTTGGAACATAACATTGTTGGAAGCTTTGGATCATTAACCAATGAGTATGAGACATGAGATTCACAAATGATCAAAGAGTAGGAAATTTATAACAATGACCATTGCTAACCGGATATGGAATACCTTAGCACATTTCGGGATAGGACTAGTGACATGTCAATGTGAACACTATTTGCCGCAGAAAGATATGGACAAAGTAACCTTACATACCTTGGATTCACAATACGAATATATAATCCTAGAGGTGCATACAATAGTCCCGCTCCTTCTTTATGTGTCACTCTACAACACAAATGCATAACGAAATTCACATTAACCACCAATTACTTTACAAATGCATACAATGTCAATGAGTTACATGTTTGCCTTTAAACATGTCATTTCCCCTTGACAAAACCATTGATCATACTAGTATTCCAAAAATTCCATAATATTCCCAACATTGACCAATACATGATAATTGATACATTTCACCACAACACTTCTCTTTTATACTTTCTTATCCATAACACATCACAAATAACCCATCAAGTGACATTAATACAACTCACAACACATATCGGCCAAAATCCCACAATTTCCACTTATAGACAAGAACAAGTTTAATACCAAAAATAACACCATACATGTTCATATTTTGTCCATACCATGCTCTTTCATCAAAGGCACAAGTCCTAATTCAAGTTCAAATTACCAAGATAGCACATCTTTCACCAAAAGCATAAATACACTATTCACCATCTTGCCAACACAACTATCATAATATACATAATCTCCCATGCATATAATATGTTAATTCATGAGAATAAATACTTACCAAGGCTTGGAATAGGATGATCTTGTCCAAAGAGTCCAAAGAAACTATTTGCTTTAGGGTTTGGAACTATAGAGAAATGTTGAGAAAATTATCTTAAAGGCATGAGAGTTTTGGACAATAAAAATCTGATCTTGGGGCCTTTATATAGACCCCAAGTCATGCTTATCCACTCCTTGGCATTAAATGTGGTCAAAGTGGAAGAATGGGTCATTTTGCCCTTGGGCCATGTCTTTTTAATTCCATTTTGGGCCTAACTTTGGGCCCAATAACACATATACATGTAACCCATCAAATTTCATGTATTATTCACCATATATCTCATGTTTACATAACTCCATAATGTCACAACATTATTCTCTTACGAGATTCTCATTCGTCGCCTCGATCGCAAAAATAGGAATTCTAGTTGCCCTTGGCTTCATTGGACATTTTGGATCACTATTCACATTTCATGATTTGATCATGTAGGAGTATGTAGGAGTGTATTGAAGTGTTTGAAGCTTTAACAATGCTCAAAGAACTCCAAAGAACCAAAAGAAACCATCCAAGAAGCGTCGTAGAATTGCGTTACAAAACGGGTCCGGAAAGGCACAAGATTTGTGCCTTGCGCCACTAGCTGCAAAGCAGGCTGTGGCGCAAGAAATGAGCCTTCTTTGAATTCTCTGAATGCAGGTGGCTTTTTCCACACCCCTGAAACAGGGTAGTGGCGCATGTTTCAGCACTTTGCTGAATTTTTCGGCCACTTCTCCAATACTTGCATATCGTCCAATACCTTATCAAAACACTACAAAATACTTACTTAGTGATCTTAACCATCAAGTAAACATGACTCCAAGTCACCAAATGAGGTTAGAATGGGTACGGGGTATCAACCAAATGCTCCACGAAACCACAAAACACCTCCTACAAAGGTCTAATCGCACATTTTAGGTCTGATATCAAATGTTTCACCAAAGACACTATAAAACACATACTCTTGGCATTTCAACACCTAGGTAGATATAACCCCAAGGTATCAAGTGAGATTAGAAAAGTACGGGGTGTTACATTCTTCCCCCCTTAGAAACATTCGTCCTCGAATGTTAACAACATTGTCTTATATACAACAAATGCATCTTTACTTTAACATACCTATACACATTCACATAATGCTCTTAAATACTTACTTGTTATTGTTCCACCTCCGCACTGTGAACTTCTTGGTCCATTTGAAATAGATGGGGATACTTGGATCTCATCATTTCTTCCGCTTCCTATGTGATCTCCTCTACGTGTTGGTTTCTCCAAAGGACTTTTACGGATGCTATGTCTTTATTTCTCAATCTCTTTACTTGTCGATCTAGGATAGCAATGGGCACCTCTTCATAAGTGAGATCCTATGTAACTTGAACATCCACTACGGGAACAATACGAGAAGGATCTCCTATGCATATTCGAAGCATCGAAACATGAAATACCAGATGGACTGAGGAAAGTTCCTGGGGTAGTGCCAACTCATACGCAACTTGCCCAAATCTTCTAATGATTTCATATGGGCCTATGTAATGTGGACTCAATTTCCCTTTCTTTATGAACCGCATTACCCCTTTCATCGGTGACACCTTTAAAAATACCCAATCACCTATGGCGAATTCAAGCCTCTTCTTCGAACATCGGCATATGACTTGTGATGAATTTGAGCTGTTTGTAACCGCTGTTGGATTACTTTAACTTTATCCATAGCCTGATGAACAATATCTAGCCCAAGTAAAGCAGTTTCACCCGCTTCGAACCATCCGATTGGTGATCTACACTTCCTTCCGTACAAGGCTTCATATGGTGCCATTTTTTTAGAGGTTGAGTCTTTGGCAACATGCGTTATTGAGGATTTTGTGTCACGCCCCGAATCCCAACGAGGCATGATTGGCACCCGAAGCCGATAAGGCCCGAGAGAACCAAGCTATGCTTCTGTACATTCATAAGCGTACCATACACCACTATCACATAAGAACATGAACCATTAGTATTGGAAATCATGGATATTGGAAATCATGGCATATATATATACACATTTGAGAAACTTGGTCGTTGAGGCCATCAAAACAAGACTTCATGAGTCATCTTATATACATATACCTACGCACGTCTACAAAAGCCACTAACAGATGCATTGACCAATACAAACCAAAAGTCGGGACAAGTCCCCGCTTTATACAACATGTACATCACCAAAACATATATACACTCTGACTCGGAGAAGCCCCGAATTAGCTGGAGCTCACCAAAGAACCGCTAACACTGGCACTCTACTGAGGAGGCCTACTAAGGAGGCCTACTGGTACCTGCGCCTGCAGCAAGTAAGGTAAATTCCCCGAGAGGGGTCAGTACGAAATAAGTACTGAGTATGCAAGGCTCAGATGAAACTGTACAATACATGAATATTTCAAGGAACTCAATACAAATGACTACTCAATGTGAATAAGTCACCATGTTGCATTTTGGGAAACCATGTGAATTGCTTTCATTATTTTCATTTCTTTCAATGCTTGCTTGTCAATACATATGTCACAATGTACCCGGGCCCCGACTGATTAGTGGGTCTTTTCATCTCATATCATCATGTTGGGATCGGGTCGAGCTAGGCTTATGCCCCTAGACCTGCCACCCATAAATCAATGCATCGGTATCGAGTCGAGCTAGGCTTATGCCCCTAGAGTCGAGCTAGGCTTATGCCCCTAGACTTGCCACCCATAAATCAATACATCGGGATCGAGTCGAGCTAGGCTTATGCCCCTAGACTTGCCACCCATACTTGATCATTGACCACATTTGCATTACTTTATTCATTACTTTGAGATTGATACTAGGATAGTCACAACATCACTTTGAACTTTGGAACATAACATTGTTGGAAGCTTTGGATCATTAACCAATGAGTATGAGACATGAGATTCACAAATGATCAAAGAGTAGGAAATTTATAACAATGACCATTGCTAACCGGATATGGAATACCTTAGCACATTTCGGGATAGGACTAGTGACATGTCAATGTGAACACTATTTGCCGCAGAAAGATATGGACAAAGTAACCTTACATACCTTGGATTCGCAATACGAATATATAATCCTAGAGGTGCATACAATAGTCCCGCTCCTTCTTTATGTGTCACTCTACAACACAAATGCATAACGAAATTCACATTAACCACCAATTACTTTACAAATGCATACAATGTCAATGAGTTACATGTTTGCCTTTAAACATGCCATTTCCCCTTGACAAAACCATTGATCATACTAGTATTCCAAAAATTCCATAATATTCCCAACATTGACCAATACATGATAATTGATACATTTCACCACAACACTTCTCCTTTACACTTTCTTATCCATAACACATCACAAATAACCCATCAAGTGACATTAATACAACTCATAACACATATCGGCCAAAATCCCACAATTTCCACTTATAGACAAGAACAAGTTTAATACCAAAAATAACACCATACATGTTCATATTTTGTCCATACCATGCTCTTTCATCAAAGGCACAAGTCCTAATTCAAGTTCAAATTACCAAGATAGCACATCTTTCACCAAAAGCATAAATACACTATTCACCATCTTGCCAACACAACTATCATAATATACATAATCTCCCATGCATATAATATGTTAATTCATGAGAATAAATACTTATCAAGGCTTGGAATAGGATGATCTTGTCCAAAGAGTCCAAAGGAACTATTTGCTTTAGGGTTTGGAACTATAGAGAAATGTTGAGAAAATTATCTTAAAGGCATGAGAGTTTTGGACAATAAAAATCTGATCTTGGGGCCTTTATATAGACCCCAAGTCATGCTTAGCCACTCCTTGGCATTAAATGTTGTCAAAGTGGAAGAATGGGTCATTTTGCCCTTGGGCCATGTCTTTTTAATTCCATTTTGGGCCTAACTTTGGGCCCAATAACACATATACATGTAACCCATCAAATTTCATGTATTATTCACCATATATCTCATGTTTACATAACTCCATAATGTCACAACATTATTCTCTTACGAGATTCTCATTCGTCGCCTCGATCGCAAAAATAGGAATTCTAGTTGCCCTTGGCTTCATTGGACATTTTGGATCACTATTCACATTTCATGATTTGATCATGTAGGAGTATGTAGGAGTGTATTGAAGTGTTTGAAGCTTTAACAATGCTCAAAGAACTCCAAAGAACCAAAAGAAACCATCCAAGAAGCGTCGTAGAATTACGTTACAAAACGGGTCCGGAAAGGCACAAGATTTGTGCCTTGCGCCACTAGCTGCAAAGCAGGCTGTGGCGCAAGAAATGAGCCTTCTTTGAATTCTCTGAATGCAGGTGGCTTGCTCCACACCCCTGAAACAGGGTAGTGGCGCAAGTTTCAGCACCTTGCTGAATTTTTCGGTCACTTCTCCGATACTTGCATATCATCCAATACCTTATCAAAATACTACAAAATACTTACTTAGTGATCTTAAGCATCAAGTAAACATGACTCCAAGTCACCAAATGAGGTTAGAATGGATACGGGGTATCAACCAAATGCTCCACGAAACCACAAAACACCTCCTACAAAGGTCTAATCGCACATTTTAGGTCTGATATCAAATGTTTCACCAAAGACACTATAAAACACATACTCTTGGCATTTCAACACCTAGGTAGATATAACCCCAAGGTATAAAGTGATTAGAAAAGTACGGGGTGTTACATTTTGTAGCTAATTTCTATACTTTATGCAGTAATGGAATGAATGTATAAATTGATATCACCTAATTAAATATAATAATTCAAAAATATAAATTTTTTATACTCACTCCATACACGAAAATATATAATAACACATAATATTTGGTGAGCGTTATTTTCTACACCAACTTCTGTAATCATTATACTCATTCCGTATAAATATAACATGTAAGAAACTACTTTATAAGCCTTGAGTGGAATATAGATATTTCGTATTGATATTATACAGCTTTCATACACGAAAATTCTGAGAAAAAATCTAAGTAATAAGTATATTAATTATTCTTAAAATATTAAATTTAAATATATATATATTATATATATATATATATATATATATATATATATATATATATATATATTGTATACTACCCCAAACCACAAGTTTGTATTAATGTAGAAAATGGTGATAATTGAAAAGGCTGAAAATTAAAGGAAAAAAAAAGAGTTGTGTATTAATAAAGAAAAATTAAATATTTTAGTACATTTTATCATAAAATATAATAAAGAGAGTAGATAGTCTGAAAAAGTAGAAAACATGTACAAATAGAAAAAAATTTTGACCATAATTTACTCCTACATGATTATCTAGATTAATGAGGAAAGTAAATTATTTTAATACCAAAAATCCATAAGAAACTGGTAAAAGAAAATTTAAGAAACAACCAAAAACGCGATAATTGAAAAAATTAAAAGTTAAAGAAAAGAAAGAAGAGACATGTTTAATGGAGAAAGTTTAAATATTTTAGTAGATATTGACAAGAAAGATAATAAAGGGAGGAGATAATCTGAAAAATAGAAAATATATATAATTGGGGAATTTTTTTTAACATAATTTACTCCTACACAGTTATTAAGATGAGAGAGAATGGATTTTACTCCTAAATAAAGAGAATTATATAGAAACATGTAACTTATCTAAAAAAGAAAAAAAAATATAAATAAATGAAGATAAATTATTGACCAGATTTTACTCCTACCATAATTATCAACACATTTATTTAGGAGAGATAGAATATCAAACACTAAAAAAAAGTAGATAATTAGATTAATAAATATGTATTAAATGATTTTTTAAAAAAAGAAATAAAATTAATTTTTTAAAAATTGTTATAACTTGTAATTAATTCTATAGTTCAATAATTATATAAAAGTGTTGTCATAACTTGCAATAAACAATCTAATAAGTATATACAAGATAATTTAAAAAATTCTCATGAAGTTCAAATACTTTCCTTCAAAGGTTTACTGATCATTTTTCCCTTTGTTTATTGCTTTGTGTTTAAAATTTATAGGCAAATAGAATAGCACCGGGTACAAAGGTGATACATAAAGTTGAACCACATGTTAATTTATTGCATGAACTTTTCTTTGGAGCCGATAATAAGATCCGGCTGAGCAATTTTGCTTTATGATCAAAAGCTATGGACAGTTTTCCACACATTTATTTTTAGAATGAAAAATTGGGTATCTAAATTTTCTCCTAGTGCAAATTATCCAAAAGTTATGGATAGTTTTCCACTCCCCTTTCACCCTCTTTTCTATTTTTTTACCGTGTCAACCTTCCAAAAGCCTTTTAATATCATGAGGGCATCACCTAGGAGACTCAACTAATACTTATGAACAAACCCCATAATTGTTTGGTTAGCCATCAATGTAGGAACAAATGACTTGACTTAGCTTGCAAATTTCGGGGCCTCTTTACACATGAAACATCTACTGCTAAGCCTGAATTCCCTTTTTTGTATTCTATCTTTCGTCAAGCAACCATGCGCGGTAGCAATCCAACCAAAAAATAACTTTGATGGGAGGTTTTATCTTCCACATCATCTTTCGGGCTATGAAGAATTCCAAAATCAACTGGACCATGTAGGATATTGTAATAGTTTTTGACAAAATATTCACCTTATTCCTTATTAGTGATGTTAACCGATTCTAATCAGTTGATAGAAACACTTAACTTCCTAACAAAAAATCTTCTAAAAGTAAGTTGTTCATTGGAAAGACAATCTGCAATGAGACACAATTGGTTAGTGGTATAACTATAGAGAACAACAAACTTGTCCTTTAATCTTTCATTTCCCACCCATAGGTCAGTTCAAAATCCAATTTTTCTTCCATCATCTATTTGTAGCCTTGTTATTGCAAATGTTGTATAACAACAACAACAATATGTCCAGTGTAATCCCACAGTGAAGTTTGGGGAGGATAGGATGTACGCAGGCTTACCAATATCTTCACGAGGTAGAGAGGTTGTTTCCAAAATGACCCTCGACTCAAAAAGCAAAGAACTACGAGAGAAAAGGGACAGCAAGATAACAATGCACATGACAAATGTAGCAACCGATATTATATAAAAACATATATATTGGAGAGAGAAAAAAAAGAAAGAAAGGAAAAGAAAAAGGAGTAGGGAAGAGAAAATAAAAGAGGAAAGAAACTACGCGATACCTAAGTCATTCTACTAGAAGTACGATAATACTCGACTAACCTACTATCCTATTCCTTCTACCCTGATCCTCGACTTACTTAGCTTCCTATATAGGGTCTGAAATTGTATCATATTCTATCTAATCACCTCCCCCAATTCATTTTCGGCCTATCTCTACCTCTCTCAAATGTTGTATATAACTAACTACAATTATATTAGATAATTAACTTTATTTATTTAAAACTTGTATATAATGCCAACGGTTTTATAAAAGACTGTCAAGATTTCAAGAAGCTAGTTCAAGTTGCCATAACGAGGCATCCACCATCAGGAATAAAACCATAAGAAGTACCTTAGCAAGTGCACGAAGTTAAGCAATTCTTTCATTACTCCCTCCATTCCTAATTATTTGTCGTCTTTACTAAAAATAGATATTCCTTAATACTTGTCATTTCATAAAACCAAAGCATAATTAGTTGTTTATTTCCACTTTTACCCTGAGTATTATGGAGAGACATTAATATAGTATAAAAAGTAGAAACATTAAATAAAGATGAGTGATAAATAAGGGTAATTTAATCAAATTACTTTCTAGCTCATGTTTTTCTTAAGGTGGATGCAACTTTACGGATGGAGTATTTTTTAGAGAACTAACTTTAATAAGGGATAATTATTGGTAAGTGCCAATCTTGATACACATTTTCATTTATCTTGTTTGAATAAATTTATGACTTAGCTTTTGTTGACCGTTTAAGAAAGAGAAAAGACACAAAGTGATCATCTAAGTTGTTTCGAATTTGCTAAAAGACACCTTAATTTTGTGGGTGACCTATTACCCCACAAAAGTTATATAGACCATTGTAAATGAACCATTTTCACCGATTTTGAGCCTGTGTTTGCTTTCACACAAATGACGCGCGTGAATGTGAAAATTTGGCTGCAACCCTCAATTAAAAATTGCCACGTGTAATTAATTTTTTAAATTATTTTAAAAATCCATCTTCTCTTTAAAAGATCCCATCTTTCCCAATTCCCCAATTAAAATAGCCGTTGGAGCTGACAACCACATTTAAACAATCTTCCACCTCTGTGGCATAATTTTAAGAATGTAAAAGTGTTGTTACTCAAGACTGTAAATTTGTCAGACGAAGTTCTTGAGTTCTTCCTGCACAATTATCCATTTCTTGAAGAAATAGTGGTGTATGGATCGGATGCGTTGGTAATTATTTTCGAGTTGTTGGTCCTTACCTCAAGTTGAAACTCTTGGAGATAATGTTTTGCTTCAAATTAAAATCACTTCAAATCTGTGATACAAACTTTGTAAGGTTTAGGATTACATCAGGACATAAATTATTGCTTCGTAATGTTCCAATGCTGATTGAGATTAGAAAAGACTCGATGGTGAACAACCCTAAACGGCCTCCGGCAGTGGGAAATTGATGTCGTTACTGGTTTGGGGTTTGTTCGCCAATGGAATTTTCCGACTAGACAGAAACGGAGACAGTTGGAGATGGTGCGGTGATCAGAGTTTAGGTGGTGGGGGTCGGTGGTTGCTGTTTTGGGTGTTAATGGCTGTGGAGGTTTTGTTAATAAAGAGAAAAATGGAGGAGAAGTTAAAACAAATCTTGATACGTGATTTAATTTAATTAATTAATTAAAAAAAACGTGACCACTACGCGCCTAAAATTAGACCAAGGTTGAAGACAAAATCGGTCAAAATGGTCCATTTACAATGGTCCGTAAAGTTAAAGTGTCTTTTAGCAAATTTGGGACAACTTTGGTGGTCACTTTATGTCTAACCATGCAAGATGGACATATCATGCCCTCATATTTTGGAGATCTGTATAGAAATCGACCTTCTCTGATGCCTTACATAGAGTTATGCACAAACCCTAACTTGACGATTCAGAACTTATCCTGAACTATTACACTAATAGTAAATGGTGGCCTTTGGAAATTCCAATATAGTCTAATCTGCAAAAGACTTACTCATATGATTATAACAGGGTTGGCACAATAAACGAATGGTACGAGGGAGAAGAATGGATTAACCATACTCATAAAAATTTTAATCACCATTTGTCCTCTTGATACCAATGTGATTGAAGAAATTGAGAACATATTTTACTAAGTTTTGAGTGAATGTTATATCGAAGCGGCCGCGGAAAAATATATGAATGTGGTTTTCGCAGAGGAAAACGAGAACAAATCAACCACTAAGTATGAATTCTCTAAAGAGTTCCCATTTTATTTTAATATTTGACAATAAAAATTGTTTTAATGTTTTATTTTTGATTCAGGATTAATGACTTTCTAGAACCTTATCAAAATTGTTTTAATGTTTTATTTTTGATTCAGGATTAATGACTTTCTAGAACCTTGTGTAAATGAACAAGGTAATTTAGAAAGGTAAACAAGAACATATGTGTAACTTTTAGATATTGTGTTTTAACATATGTGTAAATGAAGTTAAAACACATATGTTCATTTACACATGAAGCTAAATTACCTTGTTTTAATGTTCTGAACTTTATTTTTCATGTGTTTTAACTTCAGCTCTTTTGATTCAGATGCATCTGAACAAATAATGTAACTAAACATAAACTCCCAACACAAGCAGGAAACAAAAGACTCTTGAAATTAAGGTTGGAACTGCAACAAATTGTAAAGTCTGAGGAGGTTTCTGAGGAGAATGTAAAAATAGCCTACAAATAAAAACTGCCTAGTTTCATAATTTGAAACATATGTTGTTCGATTATGAAAGTTACTGTTTTTTGGCTAAAGATTTGCTTTTTTCCCCTTTCAAGTAAAATGTAAAAATATTTCGATGTTAAGACTTGAAATCTACTATGCTAAGCATAATAAGCAGAAATCCAGAAAGTGAATCTGCCTGAATTTTTTTTATAGGTCTAGAAGTTAGAACTGAGTGACGGTCAACCCAGAAGCTCTGATCTTATTGTATGATCACCTAAAAATTAATCAAGTTATATGTGAACTCGTAAAGAACATTTTAACGTTCTCTCTAGCTGATTCCAACAATGATATCGTAGTCTTCTTTGCATATGCAAGATTGTAACACCCCGTACCTTCCCAACCCTACTTGATGATGTTGAACAATGAGTACTTAGGTGTCGAGAGCCATACGTGTGTATTTTATAATGCTAAGGATGAGAAAAAAATTGAATTTGGCCTCGTATATGGGATTAAACCTTTATAGGAGTGTTTTGTGATTTTCATGGGACAGTTGTGGGGTTCAAAACGAGGCTAAGAAGACCTCTAAACAAAGTATATTAAGGTTGATAAGTAAGTTAAAGCATAGGACTTGAAGTATCTAACCAAACCCGCGAAGAAAAGTCGAAAAACGAATTTTTCAAAAAAACTAAGGTAGGGGCGCGATGGGGAGCGTGCCACGCCGCTCTGGACTAAAATTTTTAGTCCAGAGGCAGTAAGTTGGGCGTGCCACCTTGGTTTTTCCACTTTTTCGAAAGTTGGAAATTTCTAAGTCCCAAGGGTATCCGGGGACGTACCGAGCCGATTTTTGCCTCGTTTCTTCTACAACCATGAGTATATACATGAGATGAATGACATATTATATTGGTATGATAAAATTACTCGAGAACGAATTTGGGGTCAAAATGACAGTTTTGCCCTTAAGGTCAAACTAAGCCAAACATGGCTAGAATCACTTGGTTTTTGGATTGAGGCTACGGATATGAATAGCATGAGTGGGAATATTATTGTAATACGTATAAGACGACTTAAATACGAGAAATTATTGATTTTATTGGGTTAAGTGATTTGGGCTCAATAAAAGCCCAAAATAAGGCCAATTACATGGGTCACATGATCCAATCTTCTATTGACTAAATCAAATGAAGCATTAAATGCCACAAATGGCTAAGGATGACCCCAAGGAGTATATATAGACCCAAAAATCAGATTTTATTCATTTGGGAACCCTCATGCTTTTAAGATATTTTCTCAACATTTCTCTTGTTCCAAAACCCTAAAGCAAATATTCCCTTTGGACTCTTTGGTGAAGATCATCCAATTACAAGCCTTGGTAAGTAATTATTCTCATGGATTAACATATTACATGCATGAGAGATTATGTATATTATGATGGTTGTGTTGGCAAAGTGGTGAATAGTGTATTTTTGCTTTTGATGGAGGATGTGCTATCTTGGTGATTTGAACTTGAATTATGGCTTGTGCCTTTGATGAAAGATCATGGTATGGATGAAATAAGAACGTGTATGGTGTTATTTTGTTATTTAACTTGTTATTTTGCTATAAGTACAAATTGTGGGATTTGGGCCGATATGAGCTACGAAGTGTATTAAGGTGAATTGATGAATTATTTGTGATGTGGTGGGGATAAGAAAGTGTAAAGGAGGAGTGTTGTGGTGAAATGTAGTGATTATTACGTATTGGTCAATGTTGGGAATTTTGGGGAATTTTTGGAATACTAATTTTATCATTGGTTTTGTTAAGGGGAAATGACATGTTTAATTTCAAACATGTAACTCATTGACATTGTATGCATTTGTAAAGTAGTTGGTGGTTAATGTCAATTCCGTTATGCATTTGTGATGTAGAGTGACACATAAAGAAGGAGCGGGACTATTGTATGCACATCTAGGATTGTTTATCCGTATTGAGAGTACAAGGTATGTAAGGTTACTCTGTCCGTGTCTTTCTGTGGCAAATAGTATCCACATTGCTATTTCACTAGTCCTATCCCGAAATGTGTTAAGGTATCCTATATCCGTTTATCAATAGTCATTGTCATATATTTCCTACTCATGGATCATTTATGAGTCTCATGTCTCATAATCATGTTTAATGTTCCAAAAGCTCAAACAAGGTTATGGTCCAATGTTCCAATAGTGGTTATGCTCATGTATCTTGTTCATTGATTACTATACAATGGTCCCAATAGTGTCATGTTTCCACGAAGGTTATGGTTCCCACAATGTTTATTTACATGTCTCTTGCTCGTTGGTTATTGTTCCAAAGCTTCCAAAAAGGTTATGGCTACAAAAGTATTAATCTCTCATAAGCTAAGGGTATCCTATTTCCGGGTATCAATTATGGTTCCTCACATGTTCTTTATGCATTGATCAATGGTCATTCACATGTCTCATATGCATTGACTAATGTTCCAAAGATTCCATATTTCCAACAATGTTATGTTCAAAGTGATGTTATGACTATCCTCGTATCAATCTCAAAGTAATGAATAAAGTAATGCAAATGTGGTCAATGATCAAGTATGGGTGGCAAGTCTAGGGGCATAAGCCTAGCTCGACTCGATCCCGATGTATTGATTTATGGGTGGCAAGTCTAGGGGCATAAGCCTAGCTCGACTCGATCCCAACATGACGATAAGTCATGTAAAGACCCACTGATCAGTAGGGGCCCGGGTACATTGTGACACATGTATTGACAAGTAAGCATTGAGATAAAGAAAGCAAAGAATGTAATGAAAGCAATTCACATGGTTTCCCAAAATGCAAAATGGTGACTTATTCACATTGATTATTCATATGCTTTGAGTTCATTGAAATATTCATGTATTGTACAGTTTCATCTGAGCCTTACATACTCAGTACTTATTCCGTACTGACCCCTTTTGGGGAATTTACCTTACTTGCTGCAGGCGCAGGTACCAGTAGGCATCCTCAGTAGATTGCCAGTGTTAACGGTTCTTTGGTGAGCTCCAACTAATTCGGGGCTTCTCCGAGTCATAGTGTTTATATGTTTTGGTGATGTACATGTTGCATAAAGCGGGGACTTGTCCCGACTTTTGGTTTGTATTGGTCAATGCATCTGTTAGAGGCTTTTGTAGACGTACGTGGGTATATATATATAAGGTGACTCATGAAGTCTTGTTTTGATGGCCTCAACGGCCAAGTGTCTCAAATGTGTATATATATGCCATGATTCCCAATATCCATGATTTCCAATCCTAATGGTTCATGTTCCTATGTGGTAGTGATGTTTCCTATGGCATGCATATGAATGTATAGAAGCATAGCTTGGTTCTCTCGGGCCTTGTCGGCTTCAGGTGCCAATCATGCCTTGTTGGGGTCCGGGGCGTGACAAAGATACTCCAGAATATCTACCTCATGTGAATTTTATTTTTATTTTTTTTCTTAAGATAATAGTATATTGAAGAAAGTCAACTAAAGGTTTGACAAGTTATGCTTTTATGGATGAAAATAGATAATTCAGTATGTTAGGTCTTCAAAATATCAATTCCTAGCACTTGTGCTAGTTGAAGGTACCAAGAGCCTAGTGATTATATATATATATATACATGCAAAAAATTTAATTGTCGAGCGACATCAAATTTGAAATTAGGATACATGCTTGCTCTATTTGTTGTTCCAAAGTGGATTATATGTCCAAGCTACACCTAAAATCGATTGTTCTAGGAACAAGCATATGCTTATTACATACTCCTGATTAGGAGTGTCGAAAGGTGGATTGGGCTGAAATTGAGCAAGTTAAAATTGTCCGATTCAATAAATGAGTTCGGGTAAAATCAGTCCAAAATTACTTGAACTGAAATAGGTTGGGTTGAAATGGGCTAAAAATAGACTAGGTCATGACCCACCCAATTTTTTTTTTGAATGGCCCACCTTCCCTTACCCTGCCCTTTACTCAGGTCCACCCTTCTCCTACCCCAACTCGAGACTTAGAACTCGAGTCTCGACCCTCGTTCTTAACGCGACACCTAGGATCTAACTTCAACCTGACCAAGGAATTGAGTCTCGATCCGACACTTGGAAGTGAGACTCGAGACCTGACCCTATACTTTGCCTAGGGAATCCAGACCCAAACTCGATCCAACAATAACAACAATAATAATATACCCAGTATATTCCTACATAGTGGGGTCTGGGAGGGTAGAATGTACGCAGTATATTCCAACCTCGATCCAACACTACTTAAAAATGCTAAATAACAACCTCTTGAGCTCATTTTTTTATACTTTTTTAATTTTATATTTTTGTGAAAAAAACCAACCTCAAGAGGTCACTCTTTATTTTTTTGCAAAACTCGACCTTCCAATGTCGGTTTTGCAAAAAAAAATTTTAAAAAGATTAATTTTTTAGAAAGAATCAAAATTTTTAAAAAATCAACTTCCTAAGGTCGGTTTGCGTTTTTCAATTTTTGGCACTAAGAAAATGGGACCCCCTCTCTCTCGCAGCAAGACAAGCATCATAATTTTTAAGCGACGTGAAACAATAGAGTGAAGAAAGAACTCAAAGCTCATGTTTGACCATTGATTTTAAAGTTAAAACTTGAAAATTTGAGTTTTTGAAGTTGTGATTTTTGAAATTTGAAGGTGTGTTTGGAAACATATTTCACTTTTAAAAAATTCAAAGTTTTGTAAGTAAAATTGATCTGAGTCAGTTTTTGAGAACTTAAAAATATTTGAAGATTAGATTTTCAAGATCTGATCAAATTTCTTGGTCAAACAAATATTTGAAGATAAATTTTGTGGAAGTCCCAAAAATCATAAAATTGATTTAAACTTTTTTTTTAGAACTTGAAAATATTTGAAGATTAGATTTTCATAATCTGATCAAGTTTCATGATTAAATAGATATTTAAATAATAATTTTTAAAATCTATGACAAACACTAGTTTGACTGGATCAGAAGAGACAAAACATCAGTTAAGTCTAATAAAACTCTATTCTCCAATAGTTTATGACATTTTGGACTAAACGTATCCATATTTGTAAAATCAAGGTCTCTTAGTATCCCCCTTTCATACATTAAGGACCAAAATAATCCTACACCTATTATATCAAGGACTATTTAGGTCTTTTTCTCCACACTCCCTCATGTTCTATTTATAATCTAACTAATTTTCAACGAAACGCGAACTCCAAATTACTCACCCCTTTCTTCAGTTCAATTCAATTCAATTTCATATATCTAAATTTAGATCAATTAGTAATTTTTCTTTTCATTATTAACATCTCACAATAATTTTCGATTTTATTTATTATTATTTTTTTTTTTTGGGAAAAATATGGCTTCAATTTCTTCAAGTCCTCGTACTGTAGAAGAGATCTTCAAAGATTATGAAGCTCGTCGTACTGGCATACTTCGTGCTTTAACTAATGGTAACTTCTTCAACATGAATTTTTTTATTTTTTTTTTTAATTTTTTTTTTAATGGACTGTGAAATTGTTTTGTGTTTTTGCAGATGTGGAAGAATTTTCTAATTTGTGTGATCCAGGTAATTTTAAATTGGAATTTATGGGTTGCTATTGTAGTAAAAAGAACTGATATATGCTAAGTCAACAGAAAATCAATTTTGTGAGTTTTTACTGCTCGATTTACAGTTTGAAATATTTGAGGTTCTAGAAATTTTTTTCGAGGTCGAGGATTAGGGTGAAAGTACTGGTGGTAAATTGGTCTATGAAAATTACTATCTGTGTAATTGCTTGAAGATTAGCCAATTAGAAATTGGGCTGATTTGAGCTGAGTATGTAGCTCAAATTGATCGGTGAGGAACCTTGCAAAATATTTAACTTTTTTTGTTTGATATGATTATATAGCTATAAATATACTGAAGAACTTTTTTTTTTAATAAACGTGGTGTCTGGACCAGCTTTCGTGAACCTCGATTAAATTCACGTGAGACCTGTCACCTTCCACCAACAACATATATTAGGTAACTCTGTTTACCAATGCTAAGACAGATGAGAAGAATCACCTAGTGTTCTTTGTCTCTGCGGGGATTTGAACCTGAGACATCAGGTTTTTTACTCACTTCATTGACCACTAGGCCACACCCTTGGTTTCAATAAAGAACTTTTTTTTATTTGTTTTGTTTGGTAACTAAACAAGGAAATTAATGTTTAATACCAGTTCGGTTGGTGTGGGAGGTTGGCTATTGTCGGTATAAAGAGAGGTATAGGTAGGTTGAAGAAGTTTTGGGAGAGGTGATTAGATAAGACATGACACACCTGTAACTTACCGAGGACATGACCCTAGTGGAAAGATATGGACGTTGAGGATTAGGGTAGAAGGTTAATAGGTAGTTGAACGTTGTCTAGTTCCCTTATAGATATATGTTGTTTTCTTTGCTTTACTCATTGTATTGTTTGTTGTTGCAATTTGTTCTCTTCTTAATTGTTTTCAACATGACTTCTTTGCTATTGTATTTGCTTTACATACTTGATTTCTGATATGCTTACTTGAACCGAGGGTCTATTAGAAACAATCTCTCTACCTTCACAGGGTAGGGGTAAGTCTGCGTACACACCACCCTCCCTAGATCCCACTTGTGGGATTACACTGAGTATGTTGTTGTTGTACTAACAGTTGGGTAGGTAGATTATGACTCAGATTATGTCTCATTGTTTAATTCATCTTGACCCAACCATCTCAGCCCAACTAATTTCTGGGCAGGTTAGGTAGTGACCTATTTATTGATTTAGCCCATTTTAACTCCCAAAGTTCTGCCAAATTGCCCATTTACCACCTCTACTTCTAGTCAATAATTTTCAGCTTTTCTCTGGAATTGTGTGCATTTGCTTTACTAGGGATGAAGTAGTGCTTAAACAGCAAATTCTCTTAAAAAGGTGGTCTCTTTTTAACAAGTATTTGTTGTAGCTTTTTTTAACAAGGGAATTTGAACAAAATGAAGAAACAAATATTATCTTTGTGGAGTATCTTTTACTGGGCCTGCTGTGACTTCTTCAGTTTTATCTAAATCTTTTTCCTTTTAAAAGTTTGTTGTGGTTCTAAATTTGTGTTGTATTAACATTTCTGTCTGTTTTAAACTCATTTGACATCTCTTTTGTAGACAAGGAAAATTTGTGTCTGTATGGACATCCGGATGAAACCTGGGAAGTCAACCTTCCAGCTGATGAAGTTCCACCTGAACTCCCAGAGCCAGCACTTGGGATAAATTTTGCAAGGGATGGGATGAATCGTAGAGATTGGCTTTCACTGGTTGCTGTGCACAGTGATAGTTGGTTGCTTTCAGTGGCCTACTTTTTTGGAGCTCGTCTTAACAGAAATGAAAGGTATTCTTTTATTTGTACAAAATCGGAATAAATCAGTATAATCAAATGTGAAAAGAACCTACTTCTTTTGTAGGTTATTTTTCCACCATTTTTCTGTGTAGTGCGTATACCTCAAAACGTCCTACTGGTGACTCTCTGATAAATCTTACTGGTGGCATATGATATTAATTGTTGGAGCGCTTATAACCTATGTTGCTTGGACTCTTCAGAAATGTCAACGGGTACATATGCCGGATTCTTCAAATGTAGTGTAATTTTGGAGAATCCAACATGGGTGCGGCATCGAAAGTGGAGAGTTCGGGCAACTTAGGTTATAACTCCCCTTCACACATGATTCTTGCTATTCTTTTTTTTGATCAAGTAAAAATATTTTCATTTGTAAACATGGCCAAAACTGGCCGCCTTTTACAGGTGAATACCAAAAGGTAAAAGAATCGACAAAATATGATTCTCTACGAACTCCATTCAATCTTCTATACAACAAGGAGTTTTCTGATTACACCAAAAGAAAATAAGGGAACGGAGACTACTCAACTGAGAGAAACTCGAAGCTTTCCTATTTATCTCTCTCCACACCGCCCACATTAGCGCAAGTGGAACCACATTCCAAGCCCTTCTCCTCCTCCTCCTCCCACTCTTCCAGTTATTTCACCGTTTTTGGCATTGCCCAAGGAGTGCCAAACCACCTAAGCACATTCCACCATAACCTCATGGTTAGCCCGCAAAAAAGTAAAAGATGATCCATGTCCTACTGCCTCCTTATATATGTAACACCAACTGACGCAGACGACTTTTCGCTTCCTAAGATTTTCCAGTGTCAAGATAAGCCCTCTAGTGGTCAACCAAGTGAAGAAACATACCTTCCCTGGAACCTTGGAACCCATATTGCATTACATGGGAACTCAACCTCCTCCCTAACTAAAAATTTCTCATTAAAGGACTTCACATTGAACACTCCATTGTTTCCCAAGCCCCACCATTAAACATCGGGATTATCCACTGGATTGACTTGCCTATGCAATAAGGCTAACTATCTTTGAAGCTCACTCACTTCGCAATCTTGAAAATCCCTTCTAAATTTCAAGTCCCAAAAAGTCTCTCCACCTTGTGTCCCCCCTAATTTGTTGAATTGTAGCATCTCTTTGACAAGATATTCTGTACAAACTCTGAAATTCATCTTTCAATAAAATATTCTCGCACCAACTATGTCCCTAAATTCTCCATCTCCGACCTTGAATGAGGTATTTTCCACAAAATTTGTCCATCCCTTAGAAAGAGTCATAGACTCTTCTCTTTATGACAATTGATTTTATTTGCATTACGACAAAACATGTTTGGAGATACTACCCTTATTACGCTAAAAATTATGGTATTTATAAGTGTGCAAGTCATTCATGCTGCCTATATTTTAAAAAGCTTGGCTGCTAAAGTCGCAAGTTAACTGAAAATGTAAGCATTTACAGTTAGTCTTGCAAGATATTCAAACTATCTTCCAAATAATGAACTTAGGCCTGATAGCTATATGGTAGGAGGTTTGGTTTTTCTTCCCTTTGTGGTTGCTCCAGATTGTGGTCCATTTTTAAAAGAAAATCGTTTTTTTTGGTAAAATAAAGTAATTTTATTAATGTGGAAAAGTTCCTGTGTACTAGAAGTATACCAAAAGGTAGAGAGCCTACACAAAAATTTGGTTCTTCATAAAATACACCCAAGCTTATATACAAAAATGAATTTCACGTGTGCACCAGAAAAAACTCAAATGTACTTAAAAGCTCAATGAAAGCTCTCATATTCCCTCCACCCATAGAACCCAAGAGAGGTTGTTCTTACAAGGAAATTCTTGCCTTCACTATTCCTTTCTCTCGTCTATGTATATTATTCTTTTTCAAAGTTATATGACACTCATTTTTATTTTGTATTGGTCAGATTTGAAGTAACCATTTAACTCAATCTTTTGGCATGTGTTTGATTATGCAGTTCCGACTTGTTATATTGTGCTCAATCAAAGTAGGACTATAAAGCTTGGGGTTCCTTTTTTTTTTTTTTTTATGGAATAAGATTAGGGGACCAAAGATATCCAATAGAAGAGGCCAAAAACTGCTCACCATGCCATTCACGTGTTCGCAAAAGGCACTTGCCTCTAGTTTTATACTCCCTTTGCCCCAAATTTTATGTGCACCCTTTCCTTTTTAGTCTGTCCCAAAAAGAATGCCGCATTTCGAAAAATAGAAATAACTTAAACTTTAAAATTCTCCTTTTACCCTTGATGAAATGATGTATAGCTACACAAATGTCTTAAGGTTTGTGTTGGACCATAAGTTTCAAGAGTCTTTCTTTTATTCTTAAACGTTGTGCCAAGTCAAATGGTGCCACGTAAATTTGGACGGAGGGGGTATTAACTTTACTCAAAAGTAAGGAACTTGTGGTGCTTTCTTGTGACACATAGGTTTGGTTTTTAGGATTACTATGAAATAGATAGCGGGCTCAATTCATCAGAAGCGGGAAGGACGACATCTCTCTCAAGTAAAAGGGTAAATTAAAAAAATGAGATAATCATGTTTTTATTTTGTCTACCTTGATTTGTTGAAGAGTAACAACAACAACAACAATAATATACCTAATGTAATCCCATAAGCTGGGTCTGGGGAGGATGGTGTGTGCCATACCTTACCCTACCTTGGGGAGGTGGTTTCCGATAGGCCCTCGGTTCAAGTAAAGCATTTCAAAGTAGTTTTGAAAAAAATACAATAGTGAAGAAGTTATGTAGATTTTTGGATAGCGCTATCACAAGTGATCACTTCATTGCTTAAAATTGTTGCGAATATAATTAAGGAGTATATGAAATCAGTGTCTCAAGTTTGATCTTTTGTGTCCAACAATTTGAAATTCATTTTGTGCTTGAGGTTATCTCTTTGGGCTTGTTGATGTTATAGTTTACTGATGTTAAATGTGAGTTGTTGGGATCAATAGTTATTGTTGCATTTTGGGGGTTTTCCAGATTAATAATGTTAATCATAATGTTATTTTGTAACTGTAATTCTTGCATATATTAGGTATTTTTATTTGAAACTTCCTGTGTTTTCCAATCAAAACATTGTTTTGATTGCTTGTAATCCCAACAATATACCCAGTGTCATCCCACAAGTGGGGTCTGGGGAAGGTAGAGTGTACGCAGACCTTACCACTACCTCGTGGAGGTTTACCGTCTTCAAGAAGAAAATTTTAAATTGCTCTATCCTTGCTGTGCTTTAGTATTTATCCACCTTTTTTGATGTGGTTTGGCTAATTTGGCTCTTTATGTACGTGCCACATAAAATATTCCAAATTTTCGATTGGTTGGGGTGGATATCTGGAGACTTGGAGTAGGTGAAAGTGAAATCAACATATAGGCTCACTCTCTTGTCCATGTGGATCCATAAACAAGTGATTTGACAGTGTTTCACTTCTGCTCCTAGTTAAACTTCATTATACATGCGTTGATCCCTACTTTATGGTGTAACTGCAAGGATCTCTGTGGCATAATTTACATATATTCTTATCTCCCGCTAAGGGACAGAGCTAGAATTACTCGAATGCGGATTCAGCCGAATCCAGTAGCCTTTGCTCAAACAGTATGTTTGTGCCAAGAAATTCATTAAATATGTATTGATATCAAGTTTAGAACCCATTTATTAACACTTGAAGTCGTTGTTCTAAATTCCAGAACTCGTAAAGTTGAAATCTTAGCTCTACCTTTGCGGTTCCAGCTATATATCCAAGTTTTGATAGATATAGGTTCGTAGATACTTTTGTTAATGAGAGGCAATAGATAGTTAAATACTCCGTAAAATTATACTTGAAGTACGTACAAGCTAATCAAGCACTATGATTATTTAAAAACAAAAAAGACTACTATCAAATGTTAGGATATACCTGCATGAAAATGGAAGACAAGGCCATTTGTTCTCATCCTTCAACGTTTGGGGAAGATAATGAAGGAAGAAAATAATCACACCAATCCAATTTTGCACCTACCTCCACCCCAATATGGCTCCCGTACCCTTCATAAGTCACGGGAAAATTCGCGAATTTTTGCTTCTCCTCTAGCGGAAGTTGAAAAAACTCACACCAAATAGTGTGTTCTCCATCAGTTCGTGGCTAACCCCGTGGTTAGCCACTTGAAAGAAATCCCACTCACGACATGCGTCGGAAATGCGGTCAATTGTTTCCTGACGCACACTATCATTAGTATTTATCCACCTTTTTTTGATGTGTTTTGGCTAATTTGGCTCTTTATGTACGTGCCACATAAAATATGCCAAATTTTCGATTGGTTGTGGTGGATATCTGGAGACTTGGAGTAGGTGAAAATGAATCAACATATAGTCTCACTCTCTTGTCCATGTGGATCCATAAACAAGTGATTTGACAGTGTTCACTTCTGCTCCTAGTCAAACTTCATTATACATGTGTTGATCCCTACTTTATGGTGTAACTGCAAGGATCTCTGGGGCATAATTTACATATATTCTTACTCCCCCCTCCCTCTCTTCCCCTCAGTTTGCACATCTACAAACTTCCTCGATGGATGGTTTTCATGCACAATTTCTTGTCCAAGTGACTACTTTTAATGTCTAATCAAATTTTGTCTGTCTTTTAATAAACTTCCCTTTCCTCTTGATGACATGCTTTTATAGCCGCAGATATGTCGTGGTATGTTTAAAACCACAAGTTCCAAATGTCTTCCATTCTTTTCTGAAGTTCCATGTCCTGTCAAACAACGTCAAGTAAAATGAAAAGGATGTAGTAGAAAGTTTATCACGTGATGTGCATTTATTTTTGATTGGTTAAAGGGGATGGACATATCTTACTCAAAAAATAAAATAGAAGGGGATCTACATATATAACATGCTTAAATTATTTTCATATAAAGAAAAAGAAAGGAAGAGATTATCCTAACTTTCCTCTGTTGGTTCCTGCTCAGGAAACGTCTGTACAGCTTGATCAATGATCTGCCCACTGTTTTTGAAGTTGTAGCAGAAAGAAAGCCCATAAAAGACAAGCCTACTGCAGATAGCGGGAGCAAATCCCGTGGTAGCATAAAGGTACGGAAAACATCCTTGAACAATATCTTCTCGTTGTCGTTCCTGATTTGGTAGGTGCCAAGTGGTGTCATCAGGCTGTTGATGCTTGGGAACTAAGTTCATTGTGCTCTAGTGGGTATAGTAATATCTGTTTCTTCGGATATCAAATAACTACTCTCACATTTCTGCAGATGACGGGTGATGTTCAGGTTAAAAGCACTGCAAAGCTAGCAGCAGATGAAAGTTGCGATGAGGATGAAGAAGAACACGGTGAAACACAATGCGGAAGATGTGGTGGGAATTACAATGCTGACGAATTTTGGATTGGCTGTGATATCTGCGAGAGATGGTTCCATGGTAAGTGCGTGAAGATAACACCTGCCAAAGCTGAGGGTATTAAGCAGTATAAATGCCCAGCATGTAGCTTGAAACGGAGCAGACCATAGTTGCTTCATGAATTAGAGAGGGGTCATGCCATCAACTTTGTTGCTTTGGCAACTAGCAATATAGTACAGCATTATGCAATGCGATCCTACTCGTAATGTTTTCACCATGACCATTGGAAAAGGGGGGTGGAATTTGGCATCTTCCCTTAAATCCATTTTCAGATGCCAATATATAGAAAGTTTGTTAATTTATTCTTGATGTTCTATTGTTTTTATGGTTTGAGCAGGTTTCAGATTGTATTACTGGTTAACTGACAGTTCTACTAGCCTTGTTAGCTTGTTGATTGCCGTTGATTTTAGACTTCACTAAAATGGTGTAAACTGTAAAGTAAAAAGCAAGACGTCGAGTTCAGTGAGTTAATAACTCTTTTAGCTGGCTTAGTTTGTTTCTAAAATTTATCTGCCTTCATTGGATTCCTGCCTAATCCTCCTCGTCATAATATTTATCTCCCTTGATAACATATTGTACTTGGCAAGCACCCAAGGGTGTGACCTAGTGATCAATGAAGTGGGTTGAGAATCATGAAGTTGCAGATTCGAATTTCAGCAAAAACAAAAGTAGTACTTAAGTGATTTCTTTCCATATAGCTTTGGTTGATAAGAGTTACATGGTATCTATTGCTGGTGGGAGGTGGCAGGTATTTTGTTTAATTATTCGAGATGCGCGCAAGCTGGCTTGGATACCATAGTTATAATTAAAACATATTGTACTTGGCAACAGTTCCATCTTGTGTGCTCCCTTAATCCTATAAGCTTCAACCTGGGTAGTAGTAGAAAATGCAATGCCTGGGAAGATCAGTGCAACTTGCAATATGGGCCAGAAAAAGCAATGCCTGGGGAGATCAGTGCAACTTGCAATATGGGCCAGAAAAAGCAATGCCTGGGGAGATCAGTGCAACTTGCAATATGGGCCAACTCATCTTTCATCATTGAAAGGGTGAAAAGGGACATAAAAACATAGTATCTGCATTGAGTACTCATATTTGTTGTTCAATAGATATTCGCAGTGAATAATTTTCATCTATTTTTCAGGATGTCGATATGAAAATCACTTTCCCCCTATTATCCTCACGAAGAGCTTCTCAGATATTCACTTTTATAAGTTTATTAAGGTTTCTGTCATGGTAATTGTCACACAAAAGTGTAAAACACTTCACGTAGACAAGATAGCAATGCCAAATTAATACTTGGCTATGCCAAATTGCATGTGAGCTTGGAGTAACCGGTAAAGTTGCTATCATGTGACCATGAAGTCATGGGTTCAAGCCGTGGAAACAACCTTTGACAGAAATGCAAGGTAAGACTGCGTACAATAGACTCTTGTGGTTCACATATGAGTCTAAAGTTGGGGAGGCCAACTTCAAACATTATACAGCAAATTTCAACTTTAGTCTCATAGATCTGAACTCGATTCAAAAACATCTAAACATTAAATGCTTTGTAATTTTCAATTATTCTTTAAACAATTTTGTCTTGTTAAGGACAAAGCACACATGTTTGTCATGTATTTTAGGGTGGTGGGTGGTGGGTGGTGGGGGCTGGATCAGCAGCTAGCAATTCGAGCTAACGTACCATCACCTTTTAATTACACCAATAAAGACCTGCAGGCCATAGGAAGTTCAATGTGCACTATCAAATGCAGCAATTTAACATATAGCTAGCCAAATGGGGAAACAATTTGGGCAACTTGGCGTGAGAAAAAAATAAAGAAGTTCAATGTGACATTAGTAATCACTATAACGTGGCTTTTTATGATCTAGTAATCAATCCTTTATTTTTCAAATCTCTTTTATGAAAATGAAGTTGGAGGATCCAATCATGCTTTTTTAGTAAAACTTACATAAGTCCCAACAAATTTACCACTAATTACTTTCTATCCCTACTCTTTGCTAAATTATAAATAATTCCTTATTTTATAATTTTTGGATACATAATTAGCATCCGGATACATAATTCTAAAGTTGAGATATATAATTTTGAATTTAAGAATGTAACAGTTAATTACTCCATTTTTGCTTGGATACATAATTAGCATCCGGATACATAATTTTGAAATTGAGATGCATAATTTTGATTACTGAGATACATCCATTTCTGAAACCATTTGGTCGAGATACATAATACATTAACTAGATCAAAGGGAGATACATAATTAAAATTATGTATCCAAAAATTTATGGTTTTGTGGATGTATCCGGTTGTTTTTTTTAAAAAAAAAGGGATTTTGGTAATTAATAAAAGGATAGGAATTTTATATAGTTTAGTAAAGATAAGTTGTGGCGTTATGTAATTTTTTCTTTTTAATTACTATTATTTTAAAAGAAGTCATTAATTAATTTGACCCCATTAAAATTAAAAGCTCATGCTGAAAGTACAAAAGAGGGAAGGAAAATATTTCACGTGTACTAACCAATACTCTTTGACTGTATTGAATGTGCAGTTAGTATCTTATCTGTATTGAATGTCCAGTTACTCATCTTATCTGTAATGAATGTCCAGAAGAAGAAATACTTTTGGCCATTTACAAAATGAATAGAAAAAAATAGTCTATGAAAATAAGAAAATAGTCTTTTTAATTTTTTGTGTAAAAATAAAAATTTCTTGTAAAAAGCTATATAACTAAAAATAATTCGCAAGTGACCTACAAGATTAATTCTCAGATACCGCTCCATGTAGCTGTTTTCCTTCGCAAAAAATGCCCCTATTTTGGGGTTGGACTTTAATTTTACCCCTCAAGTTTGTAGTCTTTAATCTTTGCCCTTTAGCACTTTAAATAACAAAAACATGATTGAAAATAATATCCCTGATATTAAAAAAACTATAACAAAATTCGCAAGACACAAGTTATGTCATAAGGCATAACATATTCGAACGGACTTATGTTGATAGAGGTTAATTTCTCTAAATTTTTGCTAGACAAGACAAGAGTATTCTAAACTTTTGCAATTATTCACAAGGCAAATTTCATTAGGCACAAGTTATGCCTTATAAGACATAACTTATTCATACAAACTTATGATAATAGAGGCTAAGTTCTCTAAACTTTTGACAAGATAATATGCACACCACATAAGTTATGCTTTATAGGACATAATTTTTGTTAAACAAGGCATAACTTAAGTTCATACAAACTTATGCTGATGGAAGCTAAGTTCTCTAAAGTTATCTCGGACAAGGTAAAACATTAATCACGTTTATTTTAAAGTATTAATTAATTACTGAGCATTACATATATAGTAATTAAGAACTTTCCAAGTAGTAATAAATTATCTAGGGGACTTAAGTGATTCAATTTGAGATTTGCCACAAGGACCTTTTGTTCTAATGAATGATCTATACTCATTGAATGTCATTGGAGAATATAAGGCAGGACAATCTTTTGTAACAAGTTCATCTGCAGACTTGATGATTGTGTGACCACCAGGATTATAGAAGAATGCTAATGACAATCTCTCTTTGTTCGAATTAACAATCACTCTGTGCTCCACGCTTTTGTATATTGCATTACTTAACACCTGATCGATATATGTAGCCATTATTTAGTAAGATGAAGTTATGTACAAATAAAACATACATTGTTGGTATGTATGTAGATACTATATACACAGTCATAAGATATATACAACTATGTATGTACGAACCAAAACTTAGACAAAGTATGAGGGTTTATAATTATCTTTCTAACGAAACAAGCATTATATATGCCTAACGATTTTGAGTACGTAGTTCTTTTGGTATAACTTTTCCGAGTTAATATCACAAATGGTTACTAAACTTTGTAGTCAATACATAACTATCTTTAATCACATTAGTACTGCAACATTTTCTAACTTAAGTATTATAGTTGGCAATTCAGTTACTTCAACGCATGTGATAAAAAAAGAAAGTTATATAATTTCACAATCACAGTGGAAAAAAGTTCTGGTGAAAATAAATGAAATTAACTCAATTTTTACCACGGTCAACAGTTGGTCGTATACATGATCAAACATGACATTATAGATCATGACAATAAATGGTGAATGGTATACTAGGCTACTAGCACTAGTGGGTGTGGGATCATAGTGTGCTATTAGCCTATTACTACTACTAGTTTCTCGGCACATGCAACTGCCGAGTCAGGTAATCAAGACGATTTGACATTAACCAAAAAAAAAAGAAAGAATGAAACTACTCCATTTTATAGCTAAAAAGAGGTAACAAAAGTGAGAGAATTAATTAATTACCTGAATTTGATCTCCAATATTGACAATGAATGCATTCGGAATCGGGTTAACCGTTAACCAGTTATTGCCACGATTGATTTGGAGGCCAGAGATATCAGTGTCAGGGAGGAGAATGGTGATGCCACCAGGGTCCGAATGGGGAGAGAGACCGTGTGTAAGGTCCGGCTGTGGACATTTTGGGTAAAAATTTACTCTTAAACATGCACTACTTTCACTATCTCCTCCAAAACTTTGGTGTATAAAATCCTCATGTAATCCAAGCCCTATCGATAGAATTTTAGTTAACCTTCTGCTCAATTTCACCAATTCTTCACCATACTCCGAGATCAATTTCCTAAGAGATCATAAGAAATAATTAGCAAAAAAGTATACTAATTAAGAAAATAAAAAGAAATGGAGAGGAGCCTGATCGAAGTATATATCCAATGTATTTTAATTTAATTTCCTTCAACAATTAGCATCAGCTATATATCCACATGTCAAACAAAAAAAATTTCCTCGCGTAACTGTATATATTTGGTTAAAATATACATATATGAACCTCAAGTGATAAAAAGGCAAGAGCAATGTAGTATATATAGTCAAGTAACAAAAACATGATATTAGAAACTTATTGTAGTTCGATGAAAAAAAATGAGGTGAGAATATATACATGATCAAGTGATAAATTAAATTTTACACGCAAAAATATGTTATGCTATTAGTTTCATATGATATCAAATGAGAGTACATCTTTAGTTTCTAAGATACACATATAAATTATAAGTTAAAAAACACTTGAGAACTGGTGAGTACTGTCTTATCATTCAACGGTGTGATCGTGATCAATGAAGAAGTGAATTGTGAATAATGAATTTTTAAGTTCAAATCTCAACCTAGATAAAAATACTAACTGATTATCTCCCGCTAAGGGACGGAGCTAGAATTGCTTGAATGCGGATTCAGCCGAATCCGGTAGCTTTTGCTCAAACAGTATGTTTGTGCCAAGAAATTCATTAAATATGTATAAATATCAAGTTTAGAACCCATTTATTAACACTTGAAGTCGTTGTTCTAAATTCCAGAACTCATAAAGTTGAGATCTTAGCTCTACCTTTGCGGTTCCAGCTATATATCCAAGTTTTGATAGATATAGGTTCATAGATACTTGTGTTAATGAGAGGCAATAGATAGTTAGATACTCCGTAAAATTATACTCGAAGTACGTACAAGCTAATCAAGCGCTATGATTATTAAAAAACAAGAAAGACTACTATCAAATGTTAGGATATACCTGCATGAAAATGGAAGACAAGGCCATTTGTTCTCATCCTTCAACGTTTGGGGAAGATAATGAAGGAAGAAATAATCACACCAATCCAATTTAGCACCTACCTCCACCCCAATACGGCTCCCGTACCCTTCATAAGTCACGGGAGAATTCGCGAATTTTTGCTTCTCCTCTAGCGGAAGTTGAAAAAACTCACGCCAAACAGCGTGAGTTTTCTCCATCAGTTGGTGGCTAACCCCGTGGTTAGCCACTTGAAAGAAACCCCACTCACGACATGCGTGGGAAATGCGGTCAATTGTTTCTTGACGCACACTATCGTTCGGGGAATTAAGGTTTTCGAGGTCTATTAACGGTATGTTAACGGATGTTGTTGATGAGTCCGTTAAATTACACGGTCTGTCCAAAGGCGGCTTCACGAAGCGATCGGGGATCTTTCGGATGCCGCTTTCGGACAGAGATTGGACTCGGATAGTTGGCTCTGTCCAACTTCTTAAGGAACTCATAATTTCACTTTTGAAAGAAAACCAAAAGGAAAGAAATAAAGAGTATATATTTGTGTATTATTGAAGGTTGAGGATAATGTGATTATATTGAGACATATTTATATACAAAAAAATTGCAAGACTATAGTTAAATTCCGGCGCCGTGATGAACTTGCTATCTGTATCACTAGGTCCCTCACTAGCTAGCTACTTGTAAAGGATTATTTGCAGGTATTATATGCTCCCTCTATTCATTTTATTTTATTTGGCCCAAAAAGAAAGAGAAGCAGAAAAATGCAGAACACAATAGGAGAAGATAATGATGCCAATATGTCGTATTATTCATCAAAAGAAAGATGAAAACGTAATAAGGAAATCAAAAATTACGATAACCTACTTTCCAAATAATTGATAGAAATACTCTCCTAGCAGTTAGGAATTAGCTATCTAAAGTCTATGTAAAATAGAGTCCAAGACTCCAAGTGCAGTAACAAAAAACAAAGATAATCTATAATCTATTTATAACACAGTAAGCAAAAAACAAAAAAGTTATGATTCAAAATCTAAAACTAGAAAATCCTGACTTCATCTATAATCTATATGTTGAATTTTATGAGAAAAGATATTAACCTTATACATATACAAAGATTGTGCGAAGAGGTGTCCGTATAGATGTCAACATTTTATAGAGAATCATATGGATAAACTACCTTCTTAATTTGGTCCACATATAAATGATAGTACTATATATACTCTCACCCTCTCGACACACTTTTCTTTTTGGTCCGTCTCAAAAAAATTTCACCTTTCCTTATTTACTAATTATTTAAAGGCATAATTTCTATTTTATCTTTATTGATCCTACTTAATTTTAAAGATAGTACTATTTTTTATTTTCTAAAAAAGATAATTTAATAAAGCCTTTTACTTATTTTTAACTTGTCCAATCAAAAGATAATACCTAAAATGAGAGGAAGGAGTAATAGCTCTTATGCAGTAGATATGTATAAAAAAGGAAAAAAAAACACTCAACGTCATATCGAGGTATAACTGAGAAACAGTAAAACCCATACACTAGTTTAGGTCTTATGGGGTCGCATTAAAGTACTTGTCATGTCATTTTATGGGAAGACATTTGAATAGATATAAAATTTAAATAATTTCTTCTTTTTTTTTTTTTTTTAAAGGCAAGTGAAAAATTGTTGGCCTTCATTACTTGTGGTATATATTTTATGCGGAATATAATAGAAGATTGAATAACTAATATAGAAATTAATAATACATGAATAAAAGATATTGAACATGACAAATTTACCATTTGAAGAGCAAGAATGGAGATGTTGATGTTGCTCACTGCTAGAATCCTCCTCTTCTCAATCTACTCGAAATAAAATTGTAATCTGAAATATATTTCTCTCGAAATGCTAAGGGTATAGTCAGAACAAATATTTTATTTTAAAGATTACATAACATATATTAATTTCTAATACAACAATTCAAACACTCACATAACTAATTTATACATTGTTATCACTATATAATTAAATTTTATATCATTAGTATATGTATAACTCTAATCTGCGATAACAAATGATCTTTTTCTTTTTCTTTTTTCCATTTTAGAAGAAAACAAATCTTTTATATCAAGTGAATTCCAAGAATCATATTGTTAAAAATAAAAATACATAACATGGTTGCATGTGCCGACAACTAAGTCCGCATTGTAGTGATTGCGGCTGATCAGCAGTTGGTCGCAGTCCATCATTTTTATGTTTACTCTTTTGTTCCAAAATAAATATTATTTTAATGAATTTTTTATTTCAAAATAAGTATTTTTTTGTCATTTTTTATTTTTTAAAAGTCAAATAATTTAAATTTGACCATAAATTTAGGCACAAAAATTTTAAATTTTTTGAAATAAAATTTATATATTTGAAAACTATGTAAAAATACTATAAGATACAATTATTAACAATTCAAAATATTTAAAAAATATATGAAAAAATTACTATCAAAAATAAACTTATTTGAATATCGAAATCTAAAAAGTGACACATAATTTAAAACGAGGGGAGTATCATTTAGGATTTTAAGAGAATAATTTGTATATTTTTTTTCAATTATATTTGTATACTTCATCTTCTTAATAATATTCAATTTTCAAAAGAAATTATCAAATAAAAATAATTAATAAATTATATATTACATTTATTAATTTTTTTCATAGACGTAAATTAAAAGGGAGGGGAGTAGATATGTTCGGCCGACAGAATTTCCTATGCACAACTTTAATTTCATCACATGGTTTATTTTTATCGGACATGTGCCGTATTTGTTCCCTATTGCATTTGCATTTTTCTTTTTTATTTACATTGGTCTACCGGTCCTTATCAAAATTGATGGACAAACAGTCGTAATGGGGAAAAAGATGTTTATTTTCAAGTGATGGAGCTTGTTGTTCTTTATATACTCCTTTGTTTTAATTTATTTTTTGGATTTTAACTTGAAATGGAGTTTAAGGAGGAAATTACGCCTAATGTCCTTTAAAGTGTTCAGTTTTGAATTTTTATCTCTCAAAATATCCTTGAATTTTTTTTTCCACTTAATAAACTCCAACGTTTGCCTATAAGACATAAGTTGTGGTCAATTGAACATGATCACTGTCTGAAATATTCTGAATGTCTGTCTTATGGGGCGATGTTGGAACTTATGTCTGATGGGCAACAATCAACATACCTAAGTTCTTACATTTTCCTATAAGGCAGAACTTCTGGTCAATTATTCAAGTTCACTGTCTTGAACTTCTGCCTTATGGGAAGAAGTTAGAACATTTGCATAATAGGCAAAATTTGTTAAGCAGGGGCCAAAAAATCAAGACCACACCTTGTACATGAGGGACAAAATATCGAGACCAATTCATTTCAGAGTCATTTCTAAACTGATCGTGTTAAGAAAATTATTACTCTTATCGTCTTAAAGTAAAGATACGTAGCATGTACCAAAATATTTTTTAATCTTATAATCTTAAACATGTAATGTGACAATTTAGAATTAGAGAGTGATCATAAAAGAAAAGAGACATTCTTGTTTAAACAGACTAAAAAAAAGAGTAAAATAAACAAATTAAGAAGGAGGAAGTATCATTTTATTCTTAATAGAGTCGAACATATTGTAGTGTATGCATATTTATAAATACTAGTTTAGTGTACGTGCGTTGCATGTGTGTATAACGTTAAAGAAGAAAGCTGCATGTATAAAAAAATAAATTCATTATATTCAAATCAATGAATTTAGTGGATGTGTGTTGCACCTATATTCAACGTTAAAGAAGAAAGTTGCATGTATAAAAACAAACTCATTATATTCAAATTAATGAATTGACGACTTTAAAAATATATAAAAATACATTTAACAATATATTTAAATTAAAAATAAGAATCAAAGAAAAAGATATAAGCTCTTGAAAGATTAAATATTTTTGAACTTTAAAAAGTTCTAAACGAAGATATATATATTTTACTCTTGTCAATTACAATTCTTTCTCTCTCTTTTTATTTTTAAATGGTAAAAAATCAACCGGATATATAACTTTGAGATTTTTGTATTTGTAAAAACATGATTGTTTTTTACTCATTGTTTGTTTTTACGTCCATCGATTTCTTATAGTTAATGCTTTATTCATGGAACTTAAATTACTAAGTTAAATGTTGCTACCTTTATTTGTAAAGGATAAAAAAGGTGAATATTTAGCTAAACGTAAAAATATTTTTTAAATAAGGTAAATATATTTACATTCCCATTAAAATCAAAGAATAGACACAATTTGACACAACTTAAAAAGGAAAGAAAATTAGTACAACGGAGAGTAATGTAATCGACACAAAATTTAAAATATTTGCAAGTTATATGACTTAAATTTGTGTGTTTGATAAACTTTTATCTCCAAGTGTATTCTCATATCAACAAAATCTTCTTCATGCCTTTTTGTGTAAAGATTTTCATACTAAATAAATTTAGAAATTTTGTTATTTGTAGTAATCAAATATTCGGGATAGAACTTTATCTTCAAAGAATTGTTGTATGCCACAATTTATTACTTATAGTAAAGTAGATATTCTAAATATTGCTTATTCAATACAGCATACCAAGTGTATTCTTCAAGGTAAAGTTCATGAATTATGTCATAAATACACTGCAACATAGCTCAAAATTACGTAATTAGAAAATAAACAATTTAAATAAGCAACTTTTTTTTTAATTTAGGGAAAAGGGAAAAATATACCCCTTAATCTTATGATTTAGAGCAGATATATTCTCAGTTAAAAAATGGAGCAAATATACCCCTGTTGTTTATGAAATGGTGCAAATATACCTTTTTTTACTAACAGATTTGTATTTTTTTAATTAAGTAATATTTATCGTATGACTTTTGGTTGCACTCAAGCAATAGCTCCTCCACCCTGTTCTTCAACTCCGTGTTGTATGCACAAATCATGCCCTTTCTGTAGCCTTAGTCTCCTAGCCTTTCTCTTTCTCCTCCTCCAACTTCTCCATTATACATTCTTCTAACGTGAATAAAGAAAGATGTTAATTAGTTAAAACTCCTAACTCTTAGGAAAAGAATAGAATTAAAACTAAGTCGCCATTAAACGATGAAAAAAAAAATCAGTCTACCTAAAAACTAACGTCATAAGCCAACCTCAAATTCGTCCTTCCGTTTTTCGAGAAAGAAGCTCTTGATGATTACTTGGCATGATTCTTGAGTTCTGATCTCTGATGATGTGCTTACACCTATCATGATTTCCACTTAATAACTACTCCAAATCAATGTTGTTCACATCAACCAACTTCTTTGAAATGCATGATGATTGATACTTCTTATATCATATATCTCAAATTGAATTTTATGGATACAGTTTTGATTGACTTTAGCAGAAGTACAACTAACAACAGTAAGCCCTTTGTCCTTTGTTTCAGAAACTCTTGTATCACTCTCAAGAGGGTTAACATATTAATTCCCTTTGCATTGATTAAAATCTCTACATCACCTTGGCATGGACTCACTGACACACAATATTTGGATACACTATCTGAGCTATCATTTTTCCATCCACAAGTTGTAGTACTTGAGTTAGGAAGCATAAATTTTAGCTTGTCTCTCTTTCTTTCAAACTCATCCATATTTTCCTGTAATTGTTTGATGTACTTCACCGGCTCATGCATGTGATCCGACACTGATCTTTTTCCTTGACATAGTGATCAAGAGGGAGTAGAGATCGGAGAGAAGAGTGGAGGGCAGCCATTCATGATCAATAAAATCAATATAATAGAAAAGGAAATCTTAAATCTGAAAACCACAAAGTTATATCCCAATAATGCAAGATCAACTTACAAACATAAAGGCCTTTTGTTATTCACGATTAGTAAAACCAATGTAAGGAAATTTGAAAGCATGAAACTACAATGTTAGTTGGAGACTCAATAACATAAGCTAAGCTTACAAAGTTTTATAACAGAAAAAGGGTATCAAGAAACCTAAAAGCAGACTTCTAAAAGTGGAAAAAGAAAAAAACCTTAAGATTAATGAATAAGAAGACTTTCAATATAGTTCAATTAAGCACAAAATCAAATGACCATAATAAAAAGGGAAAAGGCTCAAATATGCCATCGAACTTTGAGAAAAGGCTCATCTATGTCATCCGTTAAAAGTTTGGCTCATTCATGGCATTGCCGTTACAAAAAAGGCTCATTCATGCCATTTTTTTTAACAGTCCGATTTGGTGATTTTTTACAAAACCATTTTATACACGTGGCCAACAATAATTCGTTCACATCATTAATTAAAGGGAAAAGACTCAAATATGCCATCGAACTTTGAGAAAAGGCTCATCTATGCCATCCGTTAAAAGTTTGGCTCATTCATGCCTTTTTTTTTAACAGTCCTGTTTGGTGGTTTTTTGCAAAACCATTTTATACACGTGGCCAACAATAATTCGTCCACATCATTAATTAAATCAGCCAAAGAAATTTTAAAATTCCTAATAAGAAAATATCAACTTCTCCTGCCAAAATATTTCTATGCATTTTGTAACTCCTTTATAGGCACTGTAAAGAGTTCATCGATTTTCAATTTCTTCGAAATCGCAGAACACAATTCTGCAAATCTCAAGGTCAATTCAAGCCCGAAACAGACATCAACTATTTCAAAAAACGAATTAATTAGTTACCGAAACACAATTTTTCAAATTCTAAAAAATTGTACTTGAAGCAAAAATTAGAAGAATTCTATAATCGGTGAAATTACAGAGAAGAAAAGAAGAATATTTCAGCAAAATCAAATTAAAATCAAAACTTGAAGATTCTAATGACTTGAAGAATCAGATGTACTAGAAATTTGTGAGTCGTGGAAAACAAAATTTTAATTTCAACTTTTAGAAGAAAGTTCAATTTTTTAGATTTTTTATTTGGATGATTTAATTAATGATGTGGACGAATCATTATTGGCCACATGTACAAAATTATTTTGCAAAAATCACCAAATCGGACTGTAAAAAAAAAAGGCATGAATGAGCCTTTTTTGTAACAACAATGGTATGAATAAGCCAAACTTTTAACGGATGGCATAGATGAACCTTTTCTCAAAGTTTGATGGCATATTTGATTGATAACGTGGACCTCTAGTAAGAGGCCACGTGGCAAAGCTGTTTTTAAAAAACCACCGTTAAGAAGCAATGGCATGGATGAGCCTGTTTTGTAACGGCGATGGCATAAATGAGCCAAACTTTTAACGGATGACATAAATGAGCCATTTTCTATAGTTCGATGGCATATTTGAGCTTTTTCCCTAATAAAAATCACTCTAAATACAACATTTTTATGTTACGTTGCCTCTTCCATAACCGAAATCACTCTTGAAGACAATGTATTCAAGTCAAAATCATACAAATTAATCATATACATATCGTGACATCTCAAAACCACCCAATCACAAATCAATTATGAATCAGCACTCAAACTTTAAAATCAATAACAACAACAATAACATATTAGTTTAATCTAACAAATGGGGTCTGAAAAGGGTAAGATATACACAAATTTTATCCTTAGCATTGCAGGATAAATAAAAAGATTGTTTCTAATGACGCTCGGCTCGACAAAGCATGATATAAAGCAAGAGGCTAATAATATATCTGATCAATATTGCAATTAATGAAGACATTACTGTAATTGAGATCCATGTGGATATCAAAAATCAAGAAAAATTAACTATGACATCAAACTTGCTTTCAGTTTTTCAATGACCCAGAAAAGTTAATTATGATATAAAACTTTCTCTCAGTTTAACAAAAACCTTGCAAATTTAATTATGACATGAAACTTGTAATTGTAAAATAGCGCCTTAAACCTTCAAAAAAATAGTAAGCCGATTATAATGTGAATTGGATTTAATTTATGTAGGATTTGCTTTAAATTTTCTTTGATGGACACAATGCGTATGTGATTCTTTTGCTCGCACTCTGTCAAATTATAATATAGTTTAAGATATCGTCCCATAGAGATTGAAGAATCTATCCTACAGGTTTATATCATCGATCCTACTATTTAAGAGAGTCGAATTTGGGTGAAAAGAGTTGAATTTGTATTTACTTGAAAACATGAAAAGATTGTTTTTGATTTTCTTTTAAATTAAAAGAGTTGGGATTTCATGAATTCACTTTTAATAAAAATTATAATAGAGTTTAGAAATTTTCTTTTATATTTCACATATTAAGTTGTCTCTTTCGATTAACAAACTAATATTTCTACTGTTTATGTTTCATTTCATTATCCCTCTTTTGATTAACATAATAAAATGACCAACTAACAGTATTGAAATAAAAATTCTTTTTCTTGAATGAGTACATCATATGAACAAAAACCTCTTTTGATTAGCTTTTGTAGAATTCAATATCTGACAAAATGATTTTTTTTCTTTCGAATAAAAACTCAAAAATATCAAGATGAAGAACTTTGAGTAATCGGATATAATTATTTCAAATTATCACAAGAATATATATGTAGTTATATTTATTTCCTTTATTTAATTTTTTTTTCTTTCGATAACAAAAATCAACATAGGAATAACATAACATATAATATATAGAGGTGATAAAGTCGACTAATAAGTATCTATCACCTGATGTAAAATATGATATATTAACACTCTCGCTCAAAAAAAATAAAAATGTCATAATCTCCATTATAATAATATATCAAGCTTCATCACTAATCCCAAATAAAGAAAAATTACTTCATGGAGAAAATAGAAAATACTACGAAGAGTTAAAACTTTATTTCTATTATAAAGAGAAAAAGACTTAAAAAAGAAAACTTTATGCTAAGGAAATTATCTACTACACAGCTTTTTCCTCACTTTTTTTCTTCCCTTCTTGCAGTGAAATTTCATCCCCTATTTATAGGAGATTCATCAAGCCAAATTCCAAGGATGTCATCCTTAGAATAGGGATGACATCCTAAGCTTCTTCAATCTTATCCTTTAGGTGCAGATTTTCAAGGATGACATCCTTAGATTGGAGATGACATCCTTGGCTTCTTCTTTCAAGTGCAGATTTTTAAGGATGGCATCCTTAGATTGGGGATGGCATCCTTGGCTTCTTCTCTATATCTCTTTTCTTCTTTATTTATTCTTCTTTTCTTTCCCTGCAATACTTATTAGATATTTATATAAAAACAAAGAAAAGATTATATATATTTAAGTAAAATATTTATTTATACAATATTATTTATACAAAAAAAATTCTAAATTTATACTTATCATTCTTCTCTTTCTCTTGGATTTGATTTGCGACGGAAATTTAGTATCTTGGTAACTTACTCGATTGCATAACTAAATTTCTACTCAATCCCAAATTTCTAAATATTAAAAGTTTTTACATAGTTCAAATGAAAAAAAATATAATTACAAAATATATGAAAACACACTCGAAACAATAAACAATAAGATTATGGTAAAGCAGAAGATGACACTTGAAAAGTTGCGATGGAAGAAAACTGAAAGTCATCTATCAAGAGGCTGAAAGGTCCATTTATTTGTATATATATAATTTGGATATTTCTATGAGAATGATATTGAGATTTATGTTATTCAACTTTAGGTGAATTTATTTGTAAAATAAAAAATTTCTAAAACAAAATACTAAATTATCTGATGATACTTAAAATTCCAAAAATTAACAAAACATAGAGAGAATAGCTTTTGGATACGAATATTACTTTCAAAAAAATTCAAATGCTTCTTTTTTCTCTTCAAATTTTATTATTATGTCCTTAATGTTTTTTCGTGCTCAAATATAAAAATAGTTATCTTCCTACAGAGTACAGACTACAGTAGTATTTCTATTGATGTATTTAAAGATCACAAGAATGATTATGATAAGAGCTAATTTGTTGTCCGAAAAAATTGATCACCGTTAATAAAATAAAATAAAATAAATATCCATCCATGCATTTTTATTCTTCATCATCAATGTTTGAGTTGAATAAAATATGTCAGTAGTTTCTTTATGTCAAGAAGCCTTATAATTGGAATTAGACTAGAAAAGGTAACTTATTTTGTTTGTTGTGTTGAATCATTTTACAATTTATTATTTTATATATTTTGGCTCATTGAGATGGGGCACATTTTAAATATTTTGGCTCATTGAGATGGGGCACACTTGCAATATCATTTTAATTACCATAAAATCATCTCTCTTTTTATTTTTACTTTGGTTTTCAAGAAGTGTGTCATGAATATTCCACACTGCTTATTAAGTGTTCTTTAAAATATCCAACATATTTAATTTGTTGTTAAAATTTTTGCTTAATACTAATTAAACTGCTACCCTAATTCTTTTTACAAATAAAATTATTAGTAGTTTTGGTTAAAGTTAAAATAAAAATTGTTTAAAAGACACACATGATATGCTACCTGGAATCATGATCTCTATTACTACAACTAACTGTTATGGAATAAAGACGTCATGCCAAACAGATGGCATGGGAAGTAAACTCAAACTAAAAAAGAACTCACTTGGCCATGAAGCTGCAATGCTTGTGCCTGATAAACTTGTCATATGACCTCATCATGCTGTAATTTATTTATTGTAAACTTCAAGAACATACTAAAATTTTAGAAAACTTTCCTCAAATCACAAGCAAATTTGTCTCTTCAACCGTAAGATATATCAAGATTTCACAAAAACTTCTCAATTAGCAATTACCTATCAAGAATACATGATAATTTATTTATTGTATACTTCAAAAACATACTAAAAATTTAAAAAACTTACCTCAAATCACAAGCAATCTTAGATACTATCAAGATTCAATTGGTAGAAAATTCTATAACTAAACCTGTTTTTCCCTTATGTACGAGATATTGCCCACTTCAATTCCTCCCGATAAACCCTACAATAAGATCACAAAAAAAATCAAACAATGTATCAACGTTTAATATGCAGTAAAGTATTGTAGCATGTAGGCTTGCACTCACTTTTAATATCAAAGGGAAAAAAGGATTTTTTTTATATCACAACTCGCCAGAATAAAAAAACCTAGAAAGTGGGCTAAATTTTTTCTTGTAATATCTCCTAAATTAAAGGATCAATCCCTACGTCCAATTCTATTTTAGATAAGCTTTGGGTAGTGACTCCTATACTTGAAAGGTAGGGAAAGAAGCTCCAAATTTTAGAAATATAATTAAATATTTATTTTTAAATAATTAAAAAATTAGTGAAAAGACGATTTTGTCCAAAAAGAAGATTTTTAATGAAGGACAAAAAGGTTACATTATTTTTCTAAGGATCTTTACACTTTTAATATATTGTGGATGTGGATATTTAGGAAAACTTTTGTATTGTTTCCACAATCATCTTTTGACCTTTGCTAATTACATCTTTTGACCTTCGCTAACAACTTCATTTGCAAAAATTCGTCTTTTTCTAATCATTTGCCTAAAGGAATGAGGAGTTTCATCATGCGTACAAGTGTTCCTATTGGAACATAAATACACCCCTTAGCATATCTTCATTACCTATTAAAATATCTTGTCGGTCTATGAAAGCAAGAGTATTTTATTATATTTTTTCCTTTCAATCTTAGTATTAAATAACTATATAAAGTAGCAGTAGTTAAATTTAGAGTTTCAAAGAATTATTAATAAAATTAATTTAATAAAATACAGTACCCCTTAATTCAAACATTCTTAAAGGATGTATCAAATATATAAAAACAAGTAATATGAAACAGAAGGAGTAGCAACAGCCTTGAATTTAGAGTTGCTTGTCATTCCAACGCAATTTGGTCATTGCCCTGTGAGGTCTCTTGACCTTTTTTGGGTTTGTCGTGTTGTGGCTGCAGCCTGCAAGTGCTACCAATATTTTTGAGTGGAAAATACAAATATATAAAGCAAATTTCATAACCAATATCTTTAGTGATGATGATGAAGTTGAATTGTTTCATAATTAGCACAGTCGAAAAATCTCAAATGTTCTTGGCTTAACAAAAAAAAAGTGTTGGAATTACTGACATGAGCACAATGTAAAAATGAATTTGTGGTTTCGAAAAATTGTCTCCTCTAAATGGATCAGGAAAAACAGAAGCATAGTGAACTTGATGAAAACCTCATAACAAAGTTTGATTTCGTGAAAAAATGTGTGTAGAATGCAAGGTCTACCGGTGTGTGTGCTTATTACGCTTTAGGAGGTATCAGAGTTGAGTTTTGGATAAAAACCTTTCACTTTTTGCGTGATTCATAATCTCTCTAAAAAAAACTTCTTTTTTAATTAAAGCCATCTGCCCGAATTTTCACCTCCTATAGTGATGGGGGTTTTGGCACTGACCTCTACTATGTATATTACTCTTACCTCTCAAAGTAAACAAAAAACAGAATGGAAATAAGGGGGTTAGGTACTCCTAATCTCGCAAGATGCATGTGTCCTATATGTCAAATCGAGTGAGATTTGTCATGTAGCTAGGACGTGTGTATCTATTTGTTTAACTTTATGATAATTTAAGTGCCTACTTGTGTACACCCAAAGTTGGATGGCGTAAATGCTAGTTGAACCCAAGTTGAAGAGCACGTTCATGTATTATACCTTTTAAAAACAATGCAAAAATTGAACATCTCTCAAACTTAGGCTTTAAATGTTGGCTTCTAAGTGATGAAATGTGAATGAAAAATGGAGGGAAGAAAATGAAGGAAAAATGAATTGAATTTTCACTTTAATAAAGAAGTGTTCTCCCACATTTGTGGGAGAAAGGAACTTCTTCATGCTTAAATATAGAAGCATGCCTTCATGTGGATAAGTGAGGCAAGAAGAATTCAAGCCTCGCACCGTCGTCGTTCGCTCGACTCGGCTCGGCTTCGGTTTCAGATTTGGATTTGGACTTGGATAATGATCGATTATGAGATTATATTTTTAGACAAAATTAATTTGAAACTTCAGAGTTAATGATCCAAACTTCAATCTAAAATTTCTCCATTTGCGTACACACATGAGGAAGTGCTGACACATGTCACAACACACCTCGAAGGGACGCGACCCTTCGAGGTACTGTTTGGAAACTAAAATGGGACTTGCGGGCGCAGGTCACCATCTGCGAGCGTAGAAAGGGTCCGCAGGTTGGACTGAAAGTTTCTGGGTTTTGACAAAATGCCATATGCGGCCGCATGTGGGCTATTTGCAGCACAGGTGGGGTTCGTAGGTCGGAGACAATTCGAAACAATGCGATCTTTCATGAACTATTGCTTCCTTTATGAAGCACCATCTTTTTGCTATAAATACCTAATTTTTTTCTTAGGTAAAGGTACAAAATTTTGAAGTAAAAAACACTCTCTTCTTCCTAAAAACTCAAGTGTGATTTACAAATCGTTGAATGTGCTCGAAGTTCAGCAAGTTTGAGGTACCACCATTTGCTGAAGTGAATCATTTTATCCTGAGAGGATATATTACATTAACCTCGGGTACTTGAGGAGAATAATTTCCTTAAGGACATACCGTGAATTCGGTCGACTTGATTCTTTCATTTCTTCATCTCTTTCTTGATGGTTTTATCTATTTTCTAGAAAATAGTTTGAACTTCTTTGTTATTCTTGAAGTTATTCTTGAACTTGGTATTGAAGTTCATTATTGTAAATACAGATTGTACCCGAAAAACAATAATCTTAAGGAAATTATTAATCTGTATTTTTTGGCTTCTGGAGATTAAAACCTTTTGATTTTCTATTCTGTTTGAACTTAATACTGATTTGAATATATAAAAATTTTATCACGAGTCAAAGTTCATTCGGTTGGCAATTTGAAGAATATAAAAACTTCATCGTTAAACTAGAAACAAGTGGTTTAAAGTTTAAGACTTTATAGTTAGTATTTGCAATACTAAAGTTGTTTGTCTATTTGTGATAAAAAAAATGACTAATGAAAATCAAGTCAATGTTGAAACGACAAATGTTGCAGCAACTAATATTGCTACTTCAAGTCATTCGAATGTTGCTCCTGCCATGGCACCGGCGGAAAAACCAAAAAAAAATTCTTGTATTGATTTCAAAAGATGACAGCAGAAGATGTTCTTTTATTTGTCTACTTTAAGTCTGCAAAAGTTTATCACGGAAAGCATTCCAGAATTGTTGGAAGAGACTCCAGAAAAAGAACATTTCGTTGTGATAGAAGCTTGAAAGCACTCAGATTTTTTGTGTAAAAATTACATTCTGAGTGTTTTATCCCTTTTGGATTTCATTTAGAATAAAAATGGTTTTGACCTTTCCAAACTATTTCAAAAATTCAGGAAAATTTTGAAATAACTTTAAGAAAATTACAGAGTCGCCACTTGATTTTTATAGAAAATATCAAGAAAATTTTTTTTAAAAGAAATTTCAAAGATTCAAAAACAGAAATGAACCTTTGAAATAAGAGAAAATGAGTAAGGGTTCAATTAACGCCCTAAGAAGGTTTTTAAGGCACTTAGGAGCGTCCGTTTAAAAAACGGTTTACCAAGAATAATTTGACTAACTTAAAAAGTGGCTAATTTTGCAAAGACTTGATTTTGTAGAGAATATCGAAATTATTAATTTAAAAGATCTAAAGTGGCATTTATTTATTCAAATGAAAAATATTCGACTTGAATTTTTTTTTAAAAAAGCTTATTTAAACCAAATTGCAAATTTGAATTTGAGAGGAAAACAAGTTTATATTTTTATGGAAAAAAGAGGATTATATTTATTTAGTTATTCATTTATTAGCGGAAGGTCAATTTTGTCAAAATAGTACATTCTGGCAAAATAAGGATTTTAAGGAAATGTCGAATTAAGAGTGCTTTGTTAATTTCGAAAAAAATTATTTCCATAGGTTTGAAAAATCACTTTAACCCTAGTAAACTATTAATCACATGAACAGACGCAAATGTCATCTTGGTATAAAAGATTAAATTTTTGGAAGGCGTCTTTAGGAGAAAAATTAAAGGCGCCAATTTTATTCTGTTTCGAACAAGGTAAATTAGGTGAGAAAGATACAAATTAAGGAAAATCAGGATATATAGAATGGCAACACCTTAGGAAATCACTTAGATTAATTAAATAAAATTAGCACAAATTACAAATAACATAAATACATAAAAGGGAGCAAAGTTTGAGACTTGGGCCCCTATTTTGGCCCATTAAACTTTCCAGATTTTTGGACTTCAATTTCAGGGACTTTTGAGCCCATTTTTGCTGTGTATGCTGACTGTACATCATAGGTCCCTTTCCTTGCGTTTTTCCTGTATATCATCGTGTATACACGGTATACAAGTGAGGAAACATGCATATTTTGTTTCATGTTTCATATACACCACATGTCCATGTATAACTGCTGCTTTGTAGTGTATATTCATTGTATCTTGGAGTATATCAGCGTATATCCACCTGTTTCTTCACGTATTAGCCCATTTGAGCTAGGTTGGGGCTTGACTCGAGAGAATGGGGCTTGGCCCCATAGGTTATACAAGGATGGGAGTCCCATTGGACGCATTCGGAGGAAGTTCATGCAATAAAGGAAGATAAGAATTAGGATCTAGTTCATGGTCAAGATCTCCAAATAAAACAAAATAAATTATTTGTTATTATACCTTCTAAGAAACTCTTGAAGCACACAAATAAACTTAACTAACCAGCCTTCACAAGATGACCAAAGTGGGGGCAAAAAAAAGTGCAATGGACTTGAACTTATACGTAGAAATGTGGAAAATGAAACACTCTAGTACTAATTGACGATTAACGGGTCAAAAGTTGAACCAAAAAATGCAATTTTCAGAGTCATTGGGTACTGTTAGGCACTCAGAATCATTAAAGAAAAGAAAAAAAAAAGGGATGGTTTTAATACTCAATCATTTGAAACATTGTGCCAATCGGGTACATGTATTGTTAAGACTTAGTGAAAACAAAACATGGCATAAAGAGTGGACTTGAGCAGATCATCTTTTAACACTTCGTTACATACATTAGGACTCCAAGAACATTCCAAATAAATGGTGTTAAATACAAAATTGAACCAAATCATGTCCAGTCATGGAATGAGCAGAAATCATACTAAGAAATACTCAAACAATGACCAAGAGCTCAACAATCTATTGAACCTTTCCTAGCTATTCATGTGAAGACAAGGAAGGGGAAGTTATACAGAAACCACATCAAGGCTCCAATTTCACCCAAGATTCATGTAGCTACTAATTTTAACATATAGGAAATAGGGAGGCCTAATCATTTAAAAAACGTGAATTAACCAATATAGAAACAGTGAACTCCTAACAAATTTGCTATTGAACTTTTATTCCCCTACTCGGATTCGTAGACAAACTGACATCATTGTTCGGCTAAATTAGAGAAGTAATAGGTCATAACAAACAAACCCCAAATAAGTAGTTCATAATAACATGTTTCAAGCCTAACGTAATTAAACGATCTATCCTATCTTGCAGCAAACAAATCAACCATACGACGTTCTAAGTAAACCCATAAATAGCTATCCAGCAAGCTAGCACTACGTTGAGGATGAAAAGATCGACGAGGGAGTTTTACCTTTTTTCGGGCAGGAACAGGGAGAAACGATCTTGTAACGATGAAGCTTGCACCACCAAAACTCGATGCGGTTCCGCCGGAGTTCAAACAAGTTTGTCGGATGCTAATTTTTTGAGTTGTGTTCTTAGAGAATTTTGGTTACGTGAGATTAGAAGCATGCGCCTCCAGAATCTCCAAAATTTTCCCCAAAAATCCCCCCTTGCCATGGAGAACCTAAATGGGTATTTATTGTCACACCCCGAACCCCGTTAGGGACGTGATTGGCACCCGAAGCCGATATGGCCCGAGAGAACCAATCTTTGCTCACGTTCATTCATATGCAAGTTTCTTTACGAATAGCATACTTTCTCATGTAACTGATGAAATATATAAGATACCATTGGTGAAAGTCATGGGAAACATGTACATTATATGCAACTATGGCCATTAGGACCATTCCGTCTAAATGAATATACACCTCTTACGTTCATATACCCACATATGTATACAAAGCCTCTAAATAAATACACGACCCTTTCATAACATCTACAACATCAGATCCAATGTATAACTATGACTCGGAAAGTCCCGAACCAACTGGGGCTCACCAAATATCTGCAAATACTGTCAACCTACTGCGGAGGGCTACTAGCGCCTGCACCTGCAACATGTAAGGTAAGTTCCCCCGAGGGGGTCAGTACGAGGAATGTACTGAGTATGTAAGGCTATACGTAAATATATGAGATATAGGAACTTTGATGAAAGTAAGTACAAGTGAACACATCATGTGAATAAATTACCATAAGAATACATGTGGAATCATGTGCATTACTTTCTTTACTTCATTTCATTTTCCTTTACTTCTTCATCATTCATGTGATCATCAATCATGTATGCCCGGGCCCAACTGATCAGTGGGAAATAACATTGGGATCGTCTCTAGCTAGGCTTATGCCCCTTTGAGCTGCCACCCATAAATCAATAAAGCAGGTTCGTCTCTAGCTAGGCTTATGCCCCTTTGAGCTGCCCCCTGTATCCAATAATCATTCGGGATCGCCCCTAGCTAGGCTTATGCCCCTTTGGGTTGCCACCCATTCTCAACAAGTGTTTATTACTTCAATTCTTTTGTTATGAGATTGGTACATTAGTGGTTACAATGTATGGAAACTTTGGAACATTATTGGAAAATTAATCAATGAACATGGGTCATATGAATTACATTTGATCAATGTATAAGGAACATGTGTGTAACAATGATTAACAACCTGGAATGGAATACCTTTGGACATTTCGGAATGGAACATGTATAATGACAATGTGATACTATATGCTGCAGAAGGATACGGAAAGAGTAACCTTACATACCTTGTATTCTCAATACGAATATATATAATCTTAGATGTGCATACAATGTCCCGCTCCTTCCTTATGTTTCACTCTACAACACAAATACATAACGGAATTTACATTAACCACCAACTACCTTACAAATGCATATAACGTCCATGAGTTACATGTTTGCCTTTAAAATGTCATTTCCCCCTTGACAATACCATTGATGAAATCATCATATCAATAATCCCACAATATTCCCAACATTGACCAAAATATCATAAACCATTAGCATGTCGCACCAAGTTTATACTTTCCACTTCTCCATCAACATAACATCACAATTACTCTATCAAGTCACCATAATACACTTCATAACAACATATCGACAATAATCCCATAACTTACACTTTTGGCAAAATAACAAGTTAAAGAACAAAATCACACCAAGTTTCTCCTTTACGTTTCTTCAATACCACCATGTCACAATTATTTCATCAATTCACTCCAACACATGTCATAACGACATATCGCCAACAATTCCATAATTTACACTTATGGAAAAAAAAAATAATAATAAGTTAAGGACCATAAACACACCATACATGTTGATATCTCATCCATACCATTCACTTTTATTCAAACCTCAAGTCCTTGTTCAAGTTTAAATAACATAAATGACACATCTCTTACAAAAAGCAAAAGTGTCATATCCAACACTTTCAAGCATAACCAACATGATCCACATAGTCTCTCATGCATATAATATGTTAAAGTACAAGAATAATCACTTACCCAAGCTTGGAAGATGATGATCTTGCCCAAGAGTTGATTGCTTTAGGGTTTGGAAATGGAGAGAAAAGTCTAGAAATGTTATGAGAGATTTTGTGAATAAAAATCTGCTTTTGGCCTTATATAGCCTCCATTTAATGGTTATCTTGATCCACTTGGGTCAATAATTGATGAATTAAAGGAAGAATGGGTCATTTGACCCATTGGGCCATGCATTTTGGCTCCATTTTGGGCCTCAAATTGCCCCATTAACACATATTACCTTAGCCCACTAAAATCAATGTATAATCCATCATATATCTCATGTTTAATTAATTCCATAATCGTCACGACAATATTCACTTACGAGATTCCCGATCGTAGCCTCAATCGCAAAACTAGAAATTCTAGTCGCTCATGGCTTTTTTTTTTTTTTTAACATAATTTGTTAAAATAATTAACCCCACAAAGTCACAAACACCACCTACTACCAAGGTCTAATCACATTTACTAGCACACTATCAAATTTTTCCATCAATAGCAATATGAAATACGTACTTATGGCTCTCGAAACCTAGGTAAGCATGGTTCAAGGTTGTCAAGTAGGGTCGGGAATGTACGGGGTGTTACATTTATAGATGGGTATTGGGGGAAAATACTTTGGATTTGAAAAGATGGATTTCAAATCCGAATTTGAAATCGCTTTTTCTTGAAAACTTGAAGTCCACAGTGAGACAAAGGCCATTAATGGCTCTTGTACTCGGAATTCAGTCGAACCAATGAGAGTTTTGAATGAAAGAGACGTTGCCTATGTTATTCAAAGATGAGAGTTAATTTTTTACCCGAAACGGTGAGCATAGACTGAAGATGATGAAAGCATCTGATTTTTTAGCCGCAGATGGCTGCACAAGGAGGGTAAATTGGTAAAATAAGGGGAAACGACTAGGTTGACTAGGGTTTTACTGGTATTTGTTGTTGTTGTCGTGTTGTTGTTGATATTGTCGATGTTTGCTGTTTAGGTGAAGAAGAGGAGAATAGGGATAGTGGGCGGGGTTATAGAGTAATAGGTTTGGGCCAATTTGGCAGAAAAATAAAGGGAAGAGGAGGAAGAAGCCCAAATTGAAATAAGTTCAATTTAAAAATTGGGGTGAAGTTCGGTCAATCGAATTAAGACAAATGAAACCCCGAACTATTTAGCGAGCTTCTAATTTTCACCATTAAAAATAATTATTTTATAAATCATCACAATTTTTTTTTTAAAATCAAGAAATTACTTACACAAATTAATTCCCAATTTTAAATCAATTTTGAGGAAAATTAAAGCCTTTTCACTTTAAACCTGATTTTCACTAGAGAAAATTTCTAAAATATTTTCTTAAGTGAAACCTATATATTTTTGTATAATTATATACAAAATATATTTATTTCACCTAAAAATATAAAATTAACCCCTTATTAATTCAAAAATCATTTTTTTTAAATAAAACAATTATTTCAAAATTGTTTAGAATTGAAGAAGCTCAAAAATTAATTCAGAATGCGAAGGGCAAAAATTAGGTGTCAACACTGAGTGGCCTACAAGACGATTTGTATAATATGTATAGCAACATGAAGACCTCTAAGGATTTCTGGGATGCTTTGGAAAAGAAGTACAAAATAGAGAATGTCGGAATCAAGAAATTTATTATTGTAAATTTCTAGACTTCAAGATGGTAGACAATAAAGTTGTAGTTACCCAAGTCCAAGAGTTGCAAGTCATAATCCACGATCTCCTTGCTGAAGGTTTGGTTGTGAATGATGCTTTTCAAATGGCTGCAATAATCGAGAAGTTGTCACCTTTGTGGAAGGACTTCAAAAACTACTTGAAGCATAAACGCAAGGAGATGTCTATCGAAGATCTCATTGTGAGGTTGAGGATTGAAGAGGATAATAAGGCAACAGAAAAGAGGTCTTGTGGGAATTCAGCAATAAGTGGAGCAAATATTGTTGAAAATGATCCCACAAAGTCAAAGAAGTGAAATAAAGCATCTGGACAACAATACAATCCTCCTAAGAAAAAATTCAAAGGAAATTACTTCAATTGTGGCAAAGTTGGCCACAAGTCTACTGATTATCGTGCTTTGAAGAAGGACAAGAAAAAAGATCAAGCAAACATGGTTGAATCCAAAGAAGAAATGGACAATCTTTGTGCCATGCTTTCGGAATGCAATTTGGTTGATAATCCTAGAGAATGGTGGATGGATTCTGGTGCCTCTCGCCACGTGTGTTCCAACAAAGAACTATTTGTATCATATGCTCCGATATTTATGGATAACTCCGCTACGGTAAACGTTGAAGGAACAAGCAAAATTTGCTTGAAGATGACATCTGGCAAAGTGGTGACACTAAACAATATCCTTTATATTTTGGAGTTGCAAAATAACTTAGTTTCTACTTTACTTCTGACTAAGAATGAATTCAAATGTGTATTTGTTTCTGATAAAGTTGTAATAAGTAAGGATGAAGTGTGTATAGGTAAAGATTACCTCACCGAGGACCTTTTTAAGATCAATGTAATGACAATTGATATGAATAAAAGTTCTGATTCTTCTTACTTACTTGAGTCAAATGATTTATGGCATAAATGCTTAGGACATGTCAATTATAAAACCTTGCGAAAACTGATTAGTTTGGAAGTTTTGCCTAACTTTGAGTGCAGTAAATCAAAGTATCAAACATGTGTTGAATCGAAGTATTCTAAGAATCCGTATAAGTCTGTTGAAAGGAATTCCAATCCCTTAGACTTAATTCACACAGACATTTGTGATATAAAGTCGACACCATCTCGTGATGGGAAAAAATATTTCATAAATTTTATTGATGATTGCCCTAGATTTTGTTATGTTTACTTATTGAATAGTAAGGATGAAGAAATATAAAGCCGAAGTTGAAAATCAGTTGGATAAAAAGATTAAAATGATAACAAGTGATAGGGGTGGAGAGTATGAATCTCCTTTTGCGGAGATTTATTTGGAAAATGGAATTGTCTATCAAACTACCGCCCCATACTCACCTCAATTAAATGGAATTGCAGATAGGAAAAATCGAACATTGAATGAAATAATGAATGTCTTACTTATAAGTTCAGGTTTACTGCAAAACTTGTGGGGGGAAGCTATCCTTATAGCAAACCGAATACACAATCGAGTGCCCCATAATAAGACACAATCTATTCCATATGAGAAATGAAAAGGAAGGAAACCCAACTTGAAATATTTCAAAGTGTAGGGGTGTCTAGCCAAAGTCCAAGTTCCTATACGCAAAAGTGTGAAAATAGGATCAAAAACTGTGGACTGTGTTTTCATCGGATATGCTACAAACAGTAAAGCATGTCAATTTTTGGTTCATAAATCTAAACATCTGGATATCCATGATAATATGGTAATTGAATCAGATAATGTTGAGTTCTTTGAACATATTTATCTGTATAAGACTAGACATAATCCGTCTAGTGAAGGGTCTAAATGACCTAGGAAGAATGTACTTAATGAAGAGAATCCAAGGCATAGTAAACGTCAAAGGACGTAAACTTCCTTCGGATCAGACTTTGTAACATTTTTTCTCAAAATTAGCTTCAAACATTCAACGAAGAAATGTCATATGCGGACTCATCCTTTTAGAAAGAGGCAGTCAATAGTGAGATTGATTCAATCTTGAGCAACCATACTTGGAAGTTGGTTGATCTTCCTCCAGAAAATAAACCTTTAGATTCAAAATGGATCTTCAAAAGGAGAATAAAAATTGATGGTACTATTAACAAATACAAGGCAAGACTTGTTGTGAAAGGCTTTAGAAAAAAAAAAGGTCTTGATTATTTTGACACATACTCACCGGTAACAAGGATAACGTTCATTCGGATGTTGATTTTATTAGCAGCGTCATATGGTCTTGAAATCCATCAAATGGATTAGAAAACAACTTTCTTAAATGGAGAATTGGAGGAAGAAATTTACATGGAACAACCCGAGGGTTTTGTGGTTCCTGATAAAGAAAGGAAAGTGTGCAAACTTGTTAAGTCACTTTATGGACTAAAGCAAGCACCCAAACAGTGGCATGTAAAGTTTGACCAAACCATGTTGGCAAACTGATTCAAGATAAATGAATGTGATAACTGTGTTTACATTAAAGACACTCCAAATCACAAAGTCATTATTTATTTGTATGTTGATGACATGTTGATCACCAGTAGAGACATTTCTGACATAAATGCTATGAAACGAATGTTTGAGAGCAAATTTGATATGAAAGACCTTGGAGTTGCTGGCGTGATCTTAGGAATAAGAATTCATAGAGCTCCACAAGGGTTGGCATTGTCATAGTCTCATTCTATTGAAAAGGTACTTGACAAGTTCAAGTATTTGGATTTCTTGACAAGTTCAAGTATTTGGATTTCACTATTGCCAAGACTCCATTAGACGTAAGCTTTGCACTTCAAAAGAATGAAGGTGAAAGTGACTCACAATTGGACTATGCAAGAGTGTTGAAAAGTTTGATGTATATCATGAATTATACGCGACAAGATATAGCATGTGCTATTAGTAAATTGAGTCGGGTACATGAGTAATTCCAATAAAACTTATTGGATGACAATGAAAAGAGTTTTGGGGTATCTAAAACATAGTCAAGACTATGCTTTGCATTATAATAAATATCCTGAGGTAATTGAAGGATATAGCGATGCAAATTGGATCATCCGGATCAAATGAAGTAAAATCCATGAGTGGATATGTATTTAATCTTGGTGGAGGATCAGTCTCTTGGAAATCATCAAACATACATGTATTGCCCGCTTTACAATAGAATTTGAATTTATCACGTTAGATAAAATCGGTGAAGAAGCTGAATGGCTCTGAAATTTCTTAGAAGATATTCCTTGTTGGCACAAATCTTTGGCACCAGTATGCATATACTGTGATAGTCAAGCTGCAATAGGTAGGGCAAGGAGCATGATGTATAACGATAAATCTCGTCATATAAGACGGAGACATAATACTGTTAGAGAACTACTCTCTAGTGGAATTATCATGATTGACTATGTAAAGTCAAAAGATAATATGTCCAATCCACTAACAAAAGACCTAACTAGAGAGGGAGTTGAGAGATCATCTAAGCGAATAGATTTAAGACCTAGGACAAGTCATCACGGCAGTTACTCCACCTAGCAGACTGGAGATCCCAAGAGATAAGTTCAAGTAGATCAAACAAAGTTGTGACTGAAGGTTCAACATTATTAATTAATTCAAACCATTCGCATGATGAAGACAATGTTCACGAAACAAAGATAAAGTTTATGGTTTGAATCTTTTTAATAGTTTCTATATTTGGCAGGTATGACCAAATAGTTTGATCGATAGGATTAAAACATTGAGGAATCACCTATGTAAGGGTGAAGTGGAAGCCACTTCAAGAAGCATGATAGTAAAGGTTTATTCTCAAAGCTCTCATGAAACCAAGTAGTGTTTATGGATAAACCGAATAAAAACGTGAGAACCATAAACGGTAAAAGGCTGATTGTGTGACTTGTGTTGTCTAGGTGTACACAAAAGTTCAACGGTTCAAAGATGTCACATCTACCAATTGACCGAGTGCATCCGATGCAAGTTCACTATGGAAAGTTCAAAGGAAAACCTACTTATTCAGATACAATTAGTCTTTGCTTGTAGATCACACACTTGTTCATATATTTTTTGATGAAATAGCCATTCCCCATTCATGTGGGGAATTTTTGGGTTCTAAGTGATGAAATTTGAATTGAGTTTTCACTTTGATAAAGAAGTGTTCTCCCACATTGGTGGGAGAAAGGAATTTCTTCATGCTTAAATATAGAAGCATATCTTCATGTGGATAGGTGAGGCAAGAAAAAGTCAAGCCGTCATCGTCGCTCGCTCGTCTTTGTCTTCGTCTTCGGATTTAGATTTGAATTTGAAAAATGAATTGAGAGATTATCTTTTTAGACAAAATCCATTTGAAACTTGAGAGTTAATGATCTAAAAATTCAATCTAAAAGTTCTCCATTTGTGAAAGCACATGAGGAAGTGCAAATGCATATCACAATGCACCTAGAAGGGGTGCGACCCTTTGAGGCATTGTTTGGAAACTGAAATGGGACCAGCGGGTGCAGGTCACCATCTGCGGGCGCAGATGGAGTCCGCAGGTTGGACTGAAAGTTTTTGGTTTTTGACAAATGCCACATCCGGCCGCATGTGGTCCATCTGCACGTACAGGTAAGGTCCACAGGTCGGCGATGATTCAAAATAGTGCTATCTTTCATGAATCATTGCTTCCTTTCTGAAGCACCATTTTTTGGCCATAAATACCTGGATTTTTTTTCAGGTAAAGGTACAAAATTTTGAAGTAAAAAACACTCACTTTTTCCTAAAAACTCAAGTGGATTTACAAATCATTGAGTGTGTTCGAAATTCAACAAGTTTGAGGTACCATCATTTGCTGAAGTGAATCATTTTATCCTGGGAGTATTTATTACATTAATCTCGGGTACTTGAGGGAAATAATTTCCTTAAGGACACACCAAGAATTCGGTGGACTTGATTCTTTTATTTCTTCATCTCTTTCTTGATGGTTTTATTTATTTTCTAGAAATTAGTTTGAACTTCTTTGTTGTTTTTGAAGTTATTCTTGAACTTGGTATTGAAGTTCATTGTTGTAAATATAGATTTTGTACTTAGCAAACAACAATAAGTTATATACATACAAGAGATCGATTATAATGTACACAAAGAAACAATACTATGCCTTCTATTGACATGGGTTGTGAATTGTGATGAGATGGTTGAAATCTGTTCATCCTTAATCAGAGATCTTAAATTTGAATCTTGGATATGAAAAAAATTCTAATATTGAGCATATGTATTTATTTATTTGATTGCTTGGATTTATGTTCAATGAATGGTGGCTTGTAAAAATTAATGACATGATTGTAATGAGAAAACTAGCTTTCAACGACTCAACTGAACTTTGCTAATGAAGATTTTGACTAATGCTTGTTATTAGTCATAAAGAATTCAACAAATAGTTGTCTAATGTATATTTTTTTCTTTTTTGGAAATCTCTTTATCAACTACTACTTTGATAATTTTTTCCTCTAAATTTGTGATTTAGAATAACAATTGAATTTATATTAAAAGTTCAATGGCATGTCGATTATAATGATCAAAGGTAATATTGTTGATGCTAAATGACTTGCTAATGAACTGAATAATTTTAGAGAGAAGATTGTGTTTTGGGAACTTTTCATTCAATCAGAAAAAAAAACTATATAAGTGGGAAATGAGTTATATATATACTAGGGCCTACATCTGGCAACTAACTACCTCTATAGCTGTCATATCAGCTCCACTAACTATAAGCCAGCTAACTAACTACCAATTAAGTGTCAAATATAATGATTAAATATGCTAACTACTACACTTAACTACTAATAATACTATTGTTTCCAATACTCTCCCTCAAGCTGGATGTACTGAAGACATTCAGAACACCAAGCTTGGCTGACAAAATATCATGTTGCGGCCTCCTTAATGCCTTTGTCAACAAATTAGCCTGATGATCCTTAGCATTGATGTAGATAGTCTTGATTAGTCCTTGTTACACCCTTTCTCTAATAAAGTGATAATTAATTTCAATATATTTTTCCCTCTCATAAAAGACAGGATTAACAGCTATTTGTGTGGCTGCCTTGCTATCACAATAGACTGGAATAGGCATATCCAGATGCATTCCCAATTCCTTGAACAAGTTAGTCACCCAAACAACTTCAGCTATCAAGGTTGCTAAGCTTCTATATTCTGCCTCTGCAGAGCTTCTGAAAATAATGTTTTGCTTCTTAGATTTGTAGGAAATTAATGATCTACCATACGTCAACTGGTATCCAGTAACTGACCTTCTTGTATTAGGGCATGCAGCCCAATTAATATCACAAAAGCCAATCAATCGAGTGTGTTTTTCTGAACTCATAAGTAGCCCCTGACCTGGTGCTGCCTTGATATACTTGATCAATTTTAAGGCAGCATTCCAATGAGTCATCTTTGGTTTTTTCATAAACTGAATCAAACACTGAACTGTAAATGCTATATCAGGTCTAGTGTTGGTTAGATAGAGCAATTTACCTACCATCCTCTGATACTTACTAACATCAGGAAAAAGTTGATCATTGTCATCTTGACTAAAGTCTGCACTTGTAAGCTTCATGTTGTATTCTAATGGTGCTACTGATGGCTTTACACCTGCTAAACCAGCCTCTGAAATCAACTCCAAGGCATATTTTCTTTGATTCATCACAATGCCTTGTTCTGATCTACATAATTCAATTTCCCAAAAAAAACCTCAATTCTCCCAAATCTTTAATTTTGAAATGCTAATTAAGACTTATTTAGTTTGTTATATCAACACAGGATCATTCCATGTTATGAATAAGTCATTCACATAAACAAATACAATGACCAAGGCTGATCCTTTCTTCTTTGTGAATAAAGAGTAGTCCAAATGACTTTGCACATAACTAGATTTGGACAAAGCAGTAGTTAGTTTTACATTCCATTGTCTGAAGGTCTGTTTAAGGCCATACAATGACTTAACAAGCTTGCAAACAAGTTGTTCCCCCATACTTGAAAAACCCTTAGGCAGTTCCATGTATACCTCCTCAAATAGATCACCTTGCAAAAAGGCACTGAACACGTCCATTATATTACCTAATTTTCCGTTGCTGCAATTGCAATAATGGCTCTGACAGTGACCATTTTCCCCACATGTGAAAATGTTTCTTGAAAATGAACTCATTTCGTCTGATTATACCCCTTTGCTACAAGTCTTGCTTTGAACCTGTCAATTTCACCATTTGCCTTGTACTTGATTTTATACACCCACCTACAACCTATTGCATTTTTATTTGGTGGCAGCTTCATGATGATCCATGTACCATTATCTTCTAAAGTTGCTATTTCTTGCTTCATTGCTTCAACCTATCTTTGATCCTTGACAGTCTCTTCATAACACTTAGGCTCTACTTCTTCAGAAAATTCACTCAAATAAGCTTGATATTTGGAAGACAAGTGTTGATAAGAAAGATAATTGGCTAGGGAATATGGATGCACATAATCAGTTACATTAGTAATATAATCTTTCATCCAAACAGGTGGATTTGAAACTCTGGAAGAAGTTCTAGTTTTTGTGTCATTCTCAACTATTTGATTCTCCAGCTGATCATTTTCAACTATCCCATCATGTACATCATCATCAGGAAATACTTCTCCTTGTGGAACAACATTGTCTACTGCATTCGGGTTATGCATGTGCGCATGTATTGCATGCTCATTATGTCCCTATACCTCTGGTGCATCATCTATTATGGGTGTAGTGACTATCACATTATTAGAATCAATAAATGATTGAGAAGGAAAAAGTGGAGTCTATTTACTCTTTATTTTTTAGAAAAGAAAAACATTTTCCTTGAATACAACATCCCTTCTTACCATAAACCTCTGCAGAGTCAAATTATACAAAACATAGCCTTTCTGAGTGAGTGAATATCCCATCATAACACAAGCATCAGCTCTGGAAGAAAATTTGTCATCCTTGACAGGTTTTGTTGCATAACACAGACAACCTAGTGTTCTCAAATGATCAAGTTTAGGCTTAGTTTGATGGAAGGCTTCATAAGGTGATTGACCTGTAGCACTGATGTAGCCATCCTATTAATGATATATACTGCTCCCAAAATACATTCTCCCCAAAATCTGATAGGGATAGACCTTTGAAACGTGATTGCCCTAGCAACTTCAAGAATGTGCCTGTGTTTCCTCTCTACAACTCTATTTTGTTGTGGAGTGTGAGGATAGATACTCTCATGAATAATTACTAAAGATTCAAATAATGTATAGCATTCTCTGTTGAAAAATCCAGTCCCATTGTCTGATCTTACTCTTTTTACATTCTACCAAATTGATTCTTAACTAGAACAAAAAAGGATTTCAACATATTAAAAACATCACTCTAGAACTTCAACAAATACAATCAAGTCATTTTTGAATGATCATCTACAATGGTCAAAAAGAATCTATATCCATTATGTGTAGCAAACCTATAGGGTCCCCATACATCTAGAATCAGATAAAAAATAGACTTTGTGCTAGACAAACTTACAGGAAATGGTATTCTAGTTTGTTTGGCTAATAGACATATTGAACATCTATCACACATTATTGCATCAGCACTCCCTTTTATCAATAACATTTACTTCAGTACCTTTATTGAAAGATGACCTATCCTTTTATGCCACAACATGCCTTTTGAATCATCAGTAGTCTTTGTCATGAAAACCTTTGCACCATCTATTCTTTCCTGCTGACACAGAAACTGAGTAGGAAAGTAGTATGAACTATAATCCTTCTATTTCTTTAACAATCCCCTTCACCTCTCCACTTAAAAGGTCCTGGACACACAAAACTCAGGGAAAAATAGAACAAAAACTTCAGTTGCCTAGTTAATTAAGACACTGAAAGTAAATCATATTTAAAATCAAGCACCACTAACACGTTCTCCAATACACCACCATCAGTTAAACTATGACTTCCAGAATGAGTAACTGTAGTAGTCTGACTATTAGTCAAATGAACCTTTTTTCCTATAATTTTGTTAGAATCATTGATGGTAGCTAATTTATTAAGCTTTGATGTCATATGACATATTGCTCCTGAATCCACTATCCAACCACCTTTATTGGTCATATAATCTGTTTTTCTAGCATTCATAACACTTATAGCATTTTCCTTGCTAAGTATTGAAGTGTTTTGAAAGAAAGTACCTGCCATATTGACCATTTCCCCTACCTTGTCTTCTTCATTCAGTAATTGTAATATCTTATGGTACTAGTTGGAGGTATAGGTTGGTTGCATAGCAAAAGTTTGTAAGTTTGTGCGTATAAAGGTGAGATCACATGACTCATGTCCACCTTGTCCCATGTGCACAGGGATAAACACACCATCTCTCAGTTTCATATTACTTCTATCCACTTGGACATGATTTGCAACTCCCTTTCTTTTGAATGAATTTGCTTCTTTAGCTGAGTTTATATCTACATTCTGACCTGGCTTCTTCTTAAATTGCCAATCATCAGGATAACCAATGAGTTTATAGCATATTACTTCAGTGTGTCCATGCATCTTGCAATGGTCACAAAACAGATTCCAGTTCACTTTCTTCTTAGAATTATAATTTCCTCTCCCTGCATAGTATGATGAGGACTCAAACTTGTCTCCAGCTGGTCTTGTGTATGTGCTCTTAGAACTATAACTTTGTCTACCAGTATTGTAACCTCCTTTTCCTGAACTATAATTTCCTCTTCCTGCATATAATGTTGTAGGTTCAACCAGATCTCCACATACATGCATACTTGATGTAGCACGTTGGCTCTCATCTGATATTATCAGTGCATAAGCCTTGCTAACACTAGGCAATGGGCTCATCATGAGGATTTGACTTCGTGCATGACCATATATATCACTCAGTCCCATCAAAAAGGCGAATAATTGCAAAAATTATTGATGATCCATATGGGTCTTAGACCTCACACAACCATATAAAGGTGGGGGTACGAGAGCATCAAACTCATCCCATAATAATCGTAATTTGGTAAAATATGCCGAAACTGACAAATTACCTTGATGAAGAGTATAAATTTCCCTATGAAGTTGATAAATCCTTGATCCATCAACATTATCAAAGCATTTTTTCAGATCTGCCCATACAGTTGCAGCATCTGAGGCATAAACAATGCCGCTAAGCAATTCCTGTGAAACTATGTTCATGATCCATGCGAGCACAAATGCATTGCATTTTTCCCATTGTTCTTCCAATTTCGGTGCATAATCACTCCTTCTGCAAGTGTTGACCACCAACCCTTGCTTACTCTTAGCTCGAAGATTAATCACTAAAGATCTACTTCACAGAGCATAATTCTCTGCTCATGTGAGCTGAACGATGGTCAGAATACTCCTTGAATTGTCCGATGGATGAAGGTATAATGGATGATTGCGTTTTCGATCAATATCCTCAAGTATTTTAATAGCAGCTGCAGCTGCACCAGTACTGGTTTCCTGTACTCCATGAACATCCGCCATTGTTGAAGGAAATCAACTACTTTGTATTAAACTTCAGTTAGCAATAGAGAGCTAGAATTCCAGGATCGATTTGTTGAATCTAACAAGCTTCAATTCATAGCTCTGATACCATGAAGAATTTTAGAGAGAAGATTTGTGTTTTGAAAATTTTTCATTCAATCAGAAAAAAACTAACTATACGAGTAGGAGATGAGCTATATATAAACTAGGACCTATAACTGGTAACGAACTACCTCTACAGCTGTCATATCGACTCCACTAACTATCAGCTAACTAACTACCAATTAAGTGTCAAATACAATGATTTAATATGATAATTACTACACTTAATTACTACTGATACTACTGTTTCCATAACTACTGCTGATACTACTGTTTCCAATATGAACGTAATTAGAAATAATAGATAAGAACAACATATTAGCAAGTAATGAGTAAAAAAAATCAAGTAAATCTCATTGACTGGATTCCGGTGGAATTGTCAAGCTATGTCATCACTGGAAAAGCTAGAGCTTGAGAGCTTCAAAGCTTGTGTTACAACTGTGAGTATAATATTATTCTTGTGATTAGAATCAGATAATATACAAGTGAGTGGAAGAGGTAAATTTATAGTCTAACCCTAAGTGATGTTTTCTATATTGCATGCCCCTCATAACAATCATTATTCGCACGGCTAAACGGTTACTTATATGGTTGAGAAATTACTAGAGCAAATACCGACACCTTCAAAAATGATTATCGGTGAAGTTTATCTTGACCTGTCAAGGATGCACGTCTGGCTACCTTATTCCGGACCTTAAGTGGACTTGTACCGTCACTCCAAATCTTGAGTGATCGATTGATCACCGGACGCGATGAAGGATTGTGCCCATCGTGATTTCTACTGAATTTAATCAAAGATTCTAACAGTCACGTATCAACTCCTGATGCGTCCAAATGTCAGGTCTATATATTTTGACCTATACATATATAACTAGTGACTATGTCCGCGCTTTGCCCAGTCAAAAAAATATATTAATATATATTTAAAAATTCTGAATTAGTTTCAAGAAAATCAATTTGAAGACAAAAAAAATGATATTGTGACTAAATGTATACTTAATATTTTAGAGATACAATCATTTAGTAACAAACATTCTTTTTCTTTTTGGTAAAAATAACAAATAATACTAATTAAAAAATATATATATGATAAACCATTGATTGGGTTGATCCATTACAAAATTGTCTGGTCATTAACATCGGAGAACTATGAATTTTTGTTTTCTAGATATTTTTGATGATTTTTTTTTTTTGAACCATCATAGAAATTTCTATATTCTTTTTTGTCATAATTATAATTTTTTAATGAAGCATCATCAACAATTTTATCCATCAAAAATTTTACTTATACTTTTTCAGTTCTAAAATAAATAAAAGCCTTATTTTACCAACTTTAATGAGTCTTTACATTTGTGTGATGTGATTCATATATAGTCGAGGATATGAAGGCAATCACATAATAAAAGAAATATGAGTGTAATGTCAGTTTTCTTCATATTTCGCTCATAATGTCTATATTTTAAGTATAATAGAATAAAATATATCTTTACGATCTAACATTTTTCTACAACTTGATGCATACCAATCTCTTTTTTTTTCACCCATCCCTAATAGCTCTTACCCCTTTTGCTCCATTGGTGACTCGAACTCACAAGCTTCGGATTGGAAGTGAGGAGTGCTTACCATTCGAACAACTCTCTCTGTCAATACGTACCAATCAACTCCTTTAAACAAACAATTCTTTTGCATCTCGCTCCATTTAAGATTTTTAGTTTAAAGTATTATAGATAAGAGTTTTTAATATTTGAGTTTTGATATATTTTATTCTTTCGCGATTAGAAATTATAAGCTAAAGTAGATAATTTCACATTTTGGATAGTTGAAATCTACAATTCACACCTCTTTTGTATTTTATAATGTTCTCGTAATTATCATAAAGAAAGGAGAAATGGAAAATAAATCTATTGTTTCGTCTAAAATTTCTCTATTTCTTTTCTTTTGTCCTTATTCTCTCCGGGGGTGTTTGGATTGACTTATTTTTAAGTGATTTTGGCTTTTAAGCACTTTTTTACTTTTAGAGATGTTTGGCAAAGACAAAAAGTAATTTTAAGCACTTTACTTTAAGCATAAAAAATACAAAAAAAAAGGTCAAAAGTCAAAAGTAGGTTACTATCTACTTATGACTTTTAGCTTTTAGCTTTTAAGTCACTTTAAAAAAGTCCATCCAAACACCCAGGACCGTCTAGTTCCTTTATCACTAAGCCTAAGAGAATTTCTTTTGTTTTGCAATGTAAGTTTACTTTTTAGTACATAAACTATTATAGGAATAATTTTAGATTGAATGGTAAAATGGTCATTCAATATTTGATGGGTAAATTGGTCTTTCAACTTTTAACTAAATCTCTTATAAAAAGATCAAAAAAACTAAAACAATATCTAAAACGTTAGAAAACTATTCTCCAATAAAATTTACACTATTTAACCAAACTCACCAAGAAATTTCAACCCACTTTTATAAAAGAAAAGCGTTACATAACTACATATTCCTCATTAACTAAAGAACATATAAAGTATTTCTGGCCCCTACTATTACCACAATAGATTTAAAATATTATGCATGAATTATATCAAATATGTATCCATAATTTATCTCACCTGAGTATATCCAATCAAAGGTTACATACAAGAATTAAGATTGGATCTATCAAATATCATTTTTTAATCTTGTTGAAGTATGACGGCCTGCAAAACCTTTTAAACTATTCAACAACCTCTCTGCTTCATGCTTCCATTCATCAATCGTTAAATTATAAAAACTCAACATTAACTTTCACTAAAGCAAACAAAGAGAAATTAAAGGAAGAAAGATGAAAAACATGATAAAACTTACTCAAGTGCTGGCAAATGACATGACTCTGAAGAAGAATTTCTTTGATAGTGGTTTATTGAGAATATGAGAATGTTGTTTATGAAGTATATGCATATATATTTGATATGTGATGAGAATGATTAATGTAAATTAAATGGATTTAATTGTAGTTGGTAAATGGGTTTAGGATATGCACTAGGGGTGTGCATCGGTCGGTTCGGTTCGGTTTTGTGTATTATTGGTTCGATTTATCGGTTTTCGGTTTGTAAACACGCTAAACCGATAACCAAACCAATAACATATTCGTTATCGATTTTCGGTTAATCGGTTTTTGGTCTTTATCGGTTCGGTTTTCGGTTTAACCTATAAGAAAATATTCCCCTAATTTTTTTTACTTTCTCTTATTTTCATTTGTTCTACACTAACTTAATGTATTAAGTCTATACAAATTATAAAAACAAAGACAACAACTATAAAATACAAAAGACAATAAGGTATGTATTTAAAATCTAAAGCCACAATTATACAATTACGAATAAAAATATAATTTTAATATACTCTTATTGGGTTATCGGTTTAACCGTTAACTAAAACCTTAAAATCGGAAACCGAACCGATAGCCCAATAAAAAAATTTACAAAACCATTAAAAAACCGTTAACCCAATAATCCGATACCAATAATATTTTTATCGATTCGGTTTATCGGTTAAACCAATTTTTGCACACCCCTAATATGCACGTTACATATAGGGAGGATTGCCGAAATTGGATTAACAAAAGCATGGGTGGGTATAGCTATTTGTGGTTTTACTCTTCTAATTGCTAAAGACTTTTTCAATTATTTTTCCTCCATAAATAAGGAATGTGAGTGGTTGGAACAATAAAAACTACTTCAATAGTATGTGGAGTATTAATTAGAGACATTTATTGTTATTACAACAGTAAAAAAAAAAAGATAAAAAACAAAAAAAATAGGAAAAAGCTCAAAAAAAATATAGAAATGGAGGTCATTAAGGGGTGTCATATCACCTTGTCTTGATTTTTTTTTATTATTATATATAGATTAGTGAGTTACACTACATATATTTCATCAATATTCAACAGAGCATCCAATTATATTTCACATGATGGTGGAAGAGAATATAACCCAATGAAGGCCACTAGTTTCATAATCAATGTCAATTCTCTTTCCCACAAAAAAAACCTTAAACAGCAAATACAACTTAGTTTACTGTATATGTGACGTCGTGTGCACGTCACACAATTTTCTCAATTTTTTTTCCAACATAGTGGCTCATGCATGAGCATTTTGGAGCGGGGGGGGGGGGGGGGGGAAGAAAGCTATAATATGGGTTTCAACAAATTCAGTTCATTTTGGTTAGATTGTGTTTTTGTTAGAAAATAATTTATAATTTATTAAATATATATATAACTATATTAAATTGTAAACTCGGTTAACTAAAATAGATTATGGGTTCAATAGCGAATTTAGAGTCATAAAGTAATTCTAAATCCTAGCTCCATCTTAATGAGTATGAAAAATATATATATATATATATATATATATATATATATATATATATATATATATATACTAGTTTAGTATACGCGCTTTGCGCGTGTATTTATATTAAAGATAATTTTTTAAAAAAAAATTCAAACAACATTTTGATTAGGGACTTTTAACTATAATGAAAAATTTAAATATTTTTTATATAAAATAAAATTAATTTAATGTAAGATTCCTTAAAATTTTCAATTAATATAGATGCTAGCTTAGTATCTTTTTTGTTGACAGGAGTAATTGGATTGGATGTCGGTTCATCCAGTAACATATAAAAGTGATCTGACTCGTGTTATATATAGCAAAAATAATTATTCACCATCAAAAGATCAGATCTTTCAATTCCTATCATTAATTAAATGTATATAAAAAGAACAAATTATTGTGCGTACGTTGTGTTATTAAGTATATAATTTTAAAAAAATAAGTAAATTTTTTGGATAAGTGTATTTAAAAAAGAACGTGATAACTCACCAGTATACCAACAATTAAAGAACAAAAATAAATGTAGCGACAAAATATAAATAGTGCTTCAAATGTATCATGAAATATTTAAATTTGACATATATTTTTTTTTATCTCTTTCTCGTCTTTACAATTTTGAAATTCATCTCTATATAAATGGGAGAGCATATAATCGTTATCAAATAGAGAATCAACCAACAATTCATGTCTATAATCAATAGGTCTTGATGACTCATTAATGTACTATAGTCACAAGGGCTCTATACAAAAGATATATTAGTTAAATTACTATTTTATCCAGCACGAGTCTTATTTTTAAAGAGTTAAAAATGTGATTTAAATTATTCTGTCGATAAGAACTTTCGTACTTTTAATATAGAATGCTAATACTAATTTTAATGTAAATACCTCACACATAGCCTATTAGTTGATATAAAATATATGTACCTCAAGAACTTATAAATAAAAGTCAAGCATACAATTGATGCTGCGGAACTTGTTTTTGGACTTTGGTAGTGGATAGATTCAATGATCATCTTTATATGATAAAGGCTCTTTTACCATAAATATTTCTGCACATTAAAAGTTATTATGGTACTGGATAAATCTAACCTGCTATTTAAAAAGCCAAGTTAAAATCTTTGCTAGATTTTTTTTTAACTCGAGATGTGCTACATGGTTCAAAACATTATGCACTAAAGCATGTTATTGTTAATGATGAAGAACGTCGACGCTAGACTCCAACATATACAGATTATCGTCATTGTTTGTAAAGTAGGAACTCTTTTTGGTAGGCTAAAATGACCACTTGTAAACTCGGATAATTGTAATAGTTATTATAGTATATATGGTGCACCCCTCTACTAAACTCTTGTAGCGGATACGCTCTACCACAATGTATACTAAGTATTATTAATATATTGTTTTGTTTATCAAAATCATATATAAATCTAATAATAGAATCTAGATTAACATGATAAAAAAGACCCTTAATTACAATCGCACAAAATGACGCTTCACAGACTTTTATTCAATAGATCCCGTGACATACCTCAGATGGAGAACTAAAAAAAAATAAAACCTAGCACACTATGATCAGTAAACAAATTACCAAGCAAGTCAATTGTGATATAAAAAAAATGAAAGAATTTGTTCTAAGTAAAATTTTGATTGGTTTTATATTTCAAAATATTAGGAGTTCTTACCTAGTTCAAATAAGGAAAGATTTAAGAACTAAATTTCTAATAAATTTTAAAGTTATAACGTTTTGTTTTTAAAAAACACTTAAATTACTAGTTCACATAAAACTTTTGAAGCCTACATATATTAAGAACAAATTCGTCGATGGTATAAAAATTCCCACTGCCATTATGAAGTAATTATAATTGAACATAAATTCTTAAATAATAGCTTAGCTCTAAATATTGGAGACTTACTTTTATTTCGAAAAACATAACTAAAAAAAATGGCAATCAAGTTTGATTATACAAAATTTAAGGTTTAAATCAACGATATATTACTCACCAGTCATGACATTGAGGATTAATCGCAACTTTGAATTGATCATCAATTGATGCAAGAAAAAAATCAATCGTAACAACCAGCTTAAATATGATCTTTTCTTAATTTTGTCTGGGAGATAGAATTGATGAAGTATGTCATGTATACACTGCAACATAAACCAAATCACGATATTAAAAAAATTAAAAGAAAATAACTGAGATATAAAAAAAGAGGTAAAAGCACAATATTGTTAACAAAAGTATAAGCTATCATCAAAAGACAATATTACAAATTACATAAATAAAATCAAAACTCAGATATTTATAAAGGATATATTTATATTGTATGCTTATGAGAATTCATTGACAATTAAAATCTCTTAATGATGGTGATTTACACAACCCAGAGTCACGAAAGGTAGTTGATTTAAACGTTTTTATTACAATTGTTATTTGCCAAAAATAAAACTTCTAAGGCATGTTAGGAATAGGACTCTCCTATATCAGTGTTAAGTTAGGACTCCTAGTACGGTTTACTTTGCCAAAAATAATGCACGGCACACCTATTATTATTTACTTTGCCAAAAATAGTCAATTTTAAATTGGTAAATTTTAGGAATTAGAATAATAACTAAATTATGATAATTTAAGAAAATAAGTGGAAAGACGATTTTGTCTAAAACAGAGAGTTTTAATGAAGGGCAAAAAATTCGAATCACTTTTCTAAGGGTGTTCACACTTTTAATATATTATAGATATAGATATAGATATATATAAGTACTATTTATACTTGAACATATTTTCTGTTATAAAAAAAAAAGATGTTGATTTTGTAATACTAATAGTACTATTTTTCATCCTCATTCCCCTTATCTAACAACTTCCTGTTCTAGTTGCCTTTCTCTTTGTGTAAGTACCAATGAATTCACGTTTTATCGTCGAAGGTGTTTTAACTTAAAAGTATTGATATGTGATGTTATTGTGATTTTAAAAGCTACTCCTTCCATCCATTTTTGGTTGTTCATGTCCGACTTGACGCACCCTTTAAAAAACAACAAATAAAAGAATAATATACTATATCACCCCTGTTAATAATAAATTATTTAAATGTTGAGAAATAATAGTATTTAATAATAAGAATAAAATAACAAATATAAAATAGTAAATTATTTCTTGATTTATAATGATTATTTTAGTATACTGGACAACGTCGAGACAAATAAAACGAATGTCTAATAAGGTTTCACTTTAAACCTTAACTTATAGCCACTTCCAACAAAACTTTATGTATTTTTAAATTTTTAAGTAACATAAACCGCAAAAATCTAGTTGAGGGCTACGTGAGTTATGACTGGACACTAATAATTAGAATACCCTCAAATTCATTCTGAAGCAGTAAAATAGAATATTGCCATAAACAAATCTTTAAAAAGAAAACGAAGAAGACGACAATTTTATTTGATAAAGATTTGGGCCATGTGTCTTCCACTTAGATAAAGGTATTTGTCCAATAGGTCATATTTGTCCAATAGGTCACTTCGGATTTGAACATTTTCTTCGCATCTTTTTATAATTGTGGTGCCATGATCAGTTTTGCATGTACTTTAATTAATTTCACGAAATATCTTTCATCTCTCATTTGTGACAAATTTGATAATTTTATCCATCAAAACTATGGTAAACACAGAGAAAATTTCTAATATTTTATCTCTATTGAAATTTTAACCGGAGACCATACTTCTCGACATTTATATGACTGGTTCCTATCACTTTGTCCTTAAAGTTCATCGTCGAAAAGAAAAATCGTACGTACTAATAAAATAACGAAGCGTATCGTGAGGCAGAAATATTAAGAAATTCGACGTTGAATTTCATATTCACATTGTAACTTGTATACAGCCAATTAAGACACGAAGGAAAGATGATGCATCGTGACTTTTGAGGAAGTAGCAGTAAAATGAAATTTAAAATATACTAAAGTAGCATTTAAAGTCAAAATTCCATTAGGCCAAAGTGCGTACTCATTTATTATGGTCTATTTCATAAGTATAATTTGGTTTCATATCGAGACGTTCAACTATAAAAGATGACCGAACATGTACTCTTTTATCATGATTTATTTCTTAACCCGCCTTTGCTTGAGGATTCTTTTTCTTTTTATTTGTCGGATCAAAAAGTTTTGGACACTAGATTCTCATAACAATATAAAAAATCATTGAAGGATTAATGGTGGAACGACAAAGGTTTCTCCACCCTATATTGTATGGTAGACGTTTTTTTTTTTTTTTGGTCCTGTATTTGTATAGTAAGTAGACTTTTTACGATGCAAAACCCAAATTAAGTTGGCTATGGCAATAATTCTCATTCTTATACTAGTAACTTTTTACTTATTTTTCCTAGTACCTTTTAATAAAATACGTAGTATATGATGCTTATCTTGTATTTTGAAAAAACTTGCATGACATAGAGTGAAAATAAGCACGAGCATGTTTGCTAGTAAATAATAGGGTTCGTTTAGTAGCTATTGCTCATGTATTAAAATTAGCATGATAATTTTTAGGTGTGTTGAATTTTCAGCATATCAAATACATTGTTTGGACATCATTTTATATTTCACATAACTAAAATATATATCTATAAGTTATGAAGTAATTTAATATTATTTTATGCAGAATACAAGATTGAATGAATTGCTATTTTATCGTTGACTAAAAATGCTAACTTTTGACAAACTTAAAGAATCAAAATGTACATATTTAAGGGACAAATTTTAACATATACCCTCAAACAAAGAGACCATTTTTATAAACTTGTGACAAATTTAAAGGACCAAACTGTTAAGTGCTTACTTAAGAGACACCCTCCTCGTACATAAAGAACTATTTTTGTCATTTTCTCGCATCCAGGTCATCAAAAAGTTTTTGTTCCGCTTCGGATAATTTTAGTTTTCTTTACCCTTCCCTAGAAGCTCCCAAATTATTTTTTTTCGGTATTCAATATTTATATTGAAGCCCGACTAAATTCGAATTCACACGGGGAAGTCCCACATTGGGGGTAAAGCGCTCTCTAACAAAGGAGCTCCCACATTTTTCTCCTTGGTGAGTCCAACTCACAACCTCAGGATAGAATGTGAAAGGTACTTACCATCTGAGCAACCCCTCGATCTTGTCTAGGGTCAAATAATTTAGTTAACTTTTCTAGATCTTATTATATTTGTTGTAATTAGGGTAAATTCTGATCTAATAATATTATAAATCGATTACAGGTACGTTGGGTTTTGTTTCCAATTTATCTTAGCTCGTCATATGTCTTTTTGTTCTACTTTATTCTTCCTTTTTTTAAAAAAAAACAAACATTTCTTCTATATATAATAATAAAGATCATGATTAAAGAATTGATCTATCCCCTCAAATATTATTTCGGCAATTACCATGCATCAAAAGCCTCCATTGAACATTACTACTGGAGCAAATAATATAGAAGCAGATCTGCTTCAATTGAGAGAATACAACATACCCAGTGAAATCCCACGAGTGGAGTCTTAGGAGGATAAAGTGTACGCAGACGTTACCACTACCTCGTGGAGGTAGAGAGAATGTTTCCGAAGGACTCTTGGCTCGACTTTAATTGAGAGAATGAGCATATTAGAATTTAGACCTGCCTACTGTCCATACTCCAAGTAATAGTTTCTTATGGGCACAAAAAATAATACGGTATTTCTTTCACCAAGAGTCCAAGACTATGCTCTACTACCAAAGTTTTTGATTTTTTTGGACAAGAACAATTGTCCAGAGAAGAGGAAAGAATCATACATTGTGTGTTACCAGCACTGGTAAACTATTTGGTTTACTCAACTAACAATTTGAAGAGGTTAACGAGATGAATGTCGCCTCTTCTTGATCCTAGAAGGCCAACAATCTAAACCGACCCCCACAACAGTAACGAGATATCAACGTGTGATATAATGCACATTGGATACAGTACTTACTACTTCGGCCTCTCTGAACTTCACTCATTCCCCAAGTTAAGTGACCCGTCCTTCATTAGCTTCACACTCAGACTATTAAATCTCCCTCTTGAGTAATGTCGAGAAGCCTTTCTCCAATCTGTCCCAGTTTTCATCATGGCTGCAAATTCTTCAAAGCTAATGCGCCCATCCTGCAAAAATGTGAAGATAAAAAAGAAATCATGCCTATTCTGTATTCATGTTTAGTTGTAGAGGATTTGTGTGCTGGTCTGTTTACCTTGTCTGTATCAACTTCCTGGAAAATGTCATTAGCAACATTGGTACAATCATCTGAGCCGTCCTCCATCAGTGCATCCCGAAGTTCATCTGGCTCGATATAACCATTGCCATCCTTGTCAAAGAAGGAGAAAGCTTTGTGCAGATGTTCGTCATTTGCCATCCTTTGAAGATGGAGTGAAATAGCAATAAATTCCCCATAGTCCAGAGTCCCTTTCCCGTTAGTGTCAATCTGTTAGAAATGGACCTACCTTGTTAATATCTGTGGCATTGTCACTTATTTTTTAATTGTTTTTGCTTTCCATTCTCCATTTATTATTTCACTAATTCTATCAAGGGATAGAGGATAAAGGTTTTACTTGTTTTATATGAAGTATTTCAACCATTAACTGCATTTCAATGATAACGCCAGCAATGAACTATAAGAGGAAAGCATAATTATCTACACCAGTTACTAAGTACTAAGACCTCAGCACAGAAGAGTAACATCTAAAATTACTGAGGCTGAGAGGCATACATCAAAGTAGAATCTATTTTTATTTTTTTTGATAATTGTGGTGTCTGGGCCAGCTTGTGTGCACCTAGACTAATTCCACGGGATACCTGCCATCTCCCACTAGCAACAGGTACCAGGTAACTCTGTCCACCAAGGCTAGAACAGATGGGAAGAAATCACCTAGTGTTTGTCTCTGTTGGGAATTGAACCTGAGATTTATCGATCTTTAAATAGAAACAAGGTCAATTTAGGAAATCATGAGGGGAAATCAACTAACTCACAGAGAACAGAGATAGTCATCCATTACAGTGAATTAAGTCAACTTTTGTTCATTTAAGAGATAAACTCCCAAACTATAGATAAGACGACAACAAAAACTTCCCCCAAGAAATCCGAAATCAAAAGGAAGATTGCATATTCTTTTCCGCTTGTTTTCTTTCCTCTTCCCTCCTTTCCTAGTAATTTCTTTCCCCCCTTTTTAACTGATAAAATGAACGCGCTCCCTTGCTTCCCTGGTTCCAAACTTTTCATCTTTTTCTCTGCTGATTCTCTACGAGAGGAAACATATTATAAATTTTTCAGCAGGATCAATATTTTTTTCTTTAATAATCGTGGTGTCCGGGCCAGCTTGCATACACCTATACTAATTCCACAGGGCGTCTGCTACCTCCTACCAGCACAGTTCACACTAAATCAATTTATCCTGGAACAAGAAGTTTGGTCACACAGATTTAAGTCTAAAACAAGTATTCTAGTTCAAGAGGCAACCTACACATTATGGAGGAGCTTTTATGACACTAACATGTGAGATAAGGATTGCAAGCTCATGCATTCGTTAACCCAGGGAAAAACTGGGGCATGAAAGCTAAAATGTTTTCTCATCAAAGAAAAGGCCGGTGTACTCACAGCTTCAATAAGCATCTTGATTTCAGAATCAGCTAGCTGTGAATTGACTTTTTGAAGTCCAGCTTTTAGTTCTTCGACAGAAACAATACCATCATTATTGGTATCTATCTTGCTAAACATTTCTTTGAGGTCTTCAACTTCTTCATTGGACAAGAAATCAGCAATGACCTGCATTTGATAGAGCACCTTTAGTGTTCTCCTAGGAGCACAAATGTGTAGTACAAACATATTGTAAGAATATTAAACTAACCCTCAGAGCTTTCCTCTTAAATCTATTCATCAGCGCGAACTGCTTAAGTCTTGACTTGACCATATCTCCAAGAGGAACATTTGGAGCCTTCTTAGCATTTTGAAGCCAAGGATGTTCTACAAAATAGAATATATATTACAGGAAATACAGGAAAACCACCTTCAAGCTTCAAAATGGAGGTTATCTGCCAATTTTCCACATCTTATTTCAATTCATCAATTCCTTAGAAGCTTTTTCATAGGCAGAATACCTAAACTGACACATGTACTTGTACTTGATTTTAAAGCCCCATAGTCTAGTTTTTCCTATTCTCATACTTCTATTAAACAGAATAAGTATTAATAGATGCCTTAGACCGTTGACTTTGCCTATATGGAGGTAGTGTAGCTGATATGACTGAATTGCATGCTAGTCATGCTGATAAGACGCGTGATAGGATTTTTCTGATTCAAAATACAAAAAAAAATTAATGAAAAATAAAGAAAAAAAAAAAACCTTTCTTTTACCCACCCTTCGCCTTTCTTTTCCCCTCGAATCACCTCTTTCTTCCGTCTCCTCTCCCCCTTTCTGTAAGCTTTTCGTTCATTTCCCACCTCACCATTAGCTCCTCCCATACTAAAAATACTAGAATAATTTTAGTATATTTTAATTAAAAAAATCATACCGACGCGTCTTATCAACATGCATTTAAGCCACATCAGCTACATCGGCTCCATAAAGGCATGGTCACTGTTCAAAGATGCATTTATTAATACTTACTCCGTTAAGTAGAGGTGGGGCTGACTTTAAAATCCGGTCCGAGTACTAGTGCCAATTTAGATATTCAGTCTTTTCATAAGAAAAACTATAGAAGTCAAAACTCAAAAGTTCATCAAAATAAACAAATCAGTAATTCCCAACTAGAGTTGTTTACAAGACATCTATGACATGCTATTTATTTCTTTGCATTTTCATTTCTCCATTATTAAGTATCTTATTCAATTTTAGCTTGCCCCTGATTAAAACCCCTTCCATTCCCATCCTTCTTTGTCCCAAGTTGCTTGAGGTTGAACGCATATCTTAAGTTTCTTCAACATTAAGCATTAAGCTTCATAAAGGCAAACATAATGATGTACAAGCATAAGCAATCAAAGAAGGTAAAAACAGCATCTCTCAAGCATCCGAGTGAACCACGTAATAGTTTAGATATTAACTTTAGATTGTCAGACAAATGTCAGAAAGGTATAGGACAATCATCACAAGCTATTTTGTCCGTTTCTTCCATTGTTTGATTTCGACGTCTGCTGAAATCCCATAAATCACTTACTGAATCCTCCAGATGGTGTAGTACATAGTCAAAATGTGATATTTTGGCAAGTACCCAGGTAATATTTTAAGTGCAGGCATGTTTGCCTGAACAATTCAAAAAAGCATGAAGAGAAAGTGTGTACTGTGTTGAGGCAAGGGTTTGCTAAAAGATCATAACAAGCACTTTGAGCTTAAACAGAATGTGTAAAACCCAACTTACCAAGTACTTGTTTTGCAGTGAGTCGTAGCTTTGGATCTGGCTCCAGCATTTGACGTACAAGATTCTTCGCACTGTCTGAAATACTTGGCCAGGGCTCACGCTTGAAATCTATTGCCCCTCGTAAGATGGCCTGTGCAACTCCTTGTTCAGATTCTACAACAAAGGAGTGCTTTAAATTAAATGAGAGAGATGGTATGTAAGAGTGCATAGATGAGACTGATTATAGAAAGTGAAGTTACCGGCCCAAAATGGAGGAACCCCACATAACAAAATATATAAAATGACTCCTGCACTCCATATATCTATTTCTGGTCCATAGTTCCGCTTGAGCACCTCTGGAGCCATATAATAAGGGCTTCCAACTATTTCAGAGAACTTTTCACCTGAAAACCACAAAACTTTTTAAACACGATTCACATGTTATAGAAATAACAACTCAACCAAAATGTTAGATGAAAAATGCCTACAATAGCCATAGTTTTGGTAGAAAAAACAACTCCACTATGAGACCAAACCATGGGTGCAACCACAACAGTCATTTTGATCAACAGAGAAAGAGAATCAATCTCATCAAAGTTTACATTAGCTATAGGAGGAAACTAAGCAGGCATTTGGACATGAATTGAGTAATATTTGAAGTTCAAGTTCAAAAATGACGTTTGAAAGTTGAATTTTTGTGTTTGGACATGCATTTAACTAGAGGAAAGATTGAACTTATGTAAATGGAAAAAAATTCAATTGAAAAAATGGTAAAAACAACCAAAAGATAATCCTAATGTGTACCCAAATGTTGTTTTGAAAATAAGGAAAAATTCATGTCCAAACGGGCCCTAAAAGACTATGTCAAAGGATGTTTTACACAAAGAGACAAAAATCCTTAAGAAATCTGAAAGGCCTAAGCCATGCTTCAGAAGTAATAAGAAAGATGTCCATTACAAAGTCACACCTTCGGTATTTGAGGGAGAGAAAAAAACTGAATCCTAAAATTTAGCTAGTAATCTAGACCCTTGCCGCCCAAATATAAAGCAAAAATAGGAAAACAAAAGAGAATGTTATAAAGATAAACAAAGCAAAAAAAAAAAAAAAAAAAAAAAACTGGAATCTTTTAGAAATTCGCTTAAGATAAGAGACAAACTACTATCTTCCGAAAGGATTATGCTACTCTTTGCAAGCTAAAGTCATGCCTGCAATGGCCAAAGTATCTGTTTAGTAACTCTTTGCAATGGTTTGCGGTGTTGGAAACAATGCTTAATCTGTCAAATATATCTACAACCCACCCCACCCCCAAAGTAAATTTCTTCATCAATACTTGCATGTATCACATGCATATGTGTCTATGATGCATAGGACACACAATATGGCAATTCATGCCATCACCAATTGTGCAAGCATAGGACTCATTATATGGCAAATCATGTCATTACCAATTGCTCCATGATATCCTCATAGGTCATTTATTCGTATTAGTTCATCCATAATCGGAGAACAGAACTAGACGATGGATAAACAAAAATGACATCTTTCCTTTCGTAATCTATACAAATGTTTGTGTAGCGACCCTGAAAATTTCCTTAGATTCTAAGACTTCAAAGCGAGGTAACGAATATCTAAAATATTGTTTTGTGTGCCAAATGATGCTATAGACTAAGTACAATAAAACTTGGACATGCTAATAAGTTTACAAAGTATATTGCAAGTGATTTAGGTTCTAAGGAGAGCCCTAGGGCCAAGCCAAGTTGGAAACTACGCGACGCACTAAACTTTCACATGAGCGAGGACAGGGCCTAACTTCAAACAATCACTACTACCAAATAACAAGACAGGCTCTAGATAATATGTCAAAATAAAGCTCTTTGAGTCGAGTTTCCAACACCTCAAACCATTCGTTATTTGGACATTCCTTTCCTGGAATTTATCTGTTAAGGTATAAACTGCACAATGTGAGGTGCAACTCACACGAGCAATTTGGCCTATATAATAGCAGTTTCGGACAGCATCATTTTTGCAGAAATTTTGAGTTGCGGTTTGGTGTTAAAGGTGGAGATTGAGCTTGGACTTTGTCTACTAGGCAAGGTGAGCTTTTGTGGATGCTTTGAGTTAATTGCATCCTATTAACACTAGTATTAACATCATCCAATCTTTGGAATTCCTAGAAATCTTTCAATTTGTTCAAGAACACCAAAAATTCCAAACTATGAATTTTTGAGAAAAAAGCTTCAAGAAGGTAATTCCAACAACTCAAGCTCATTTATTATGAGAGTTAAAAGTATTATAGCATTTATTTCAAACTGTAATGATTGGAAGGTTGATTTCATGAACCCTAGTTTACGACATTAATAGTGTTTTTGGAAAGTAAATTGTGAAATACAATGACCCTAGAGAACCCTATTAAACCATTTGTCAGCTTGGTTAAGATAAACAATCAAGAACTCATCCAAATTGAGCAATATGTATTATTAGAAGAATATGAGCTCAAACAGAAATGACTAGAAGGATGTTGAAAATGGAGCTGTTAAGAGATGACATTGATGAAAAATGAGTTCCTGAACGAAAAGTAAAGGTGATTAACTAAGTTTTCATCAAAATGGGAGGATCTGAAGATTGTCAAAATTGCGAATAAATGTAAAACACATAGTGGAATTAATTTGTACTATTATGAGTTATTATTGATGATCATGAGTTTACTATGTAGTTTTATTGTGTTGTAGGTGTTTGATCGTCAAGTGAACACTTGGAGCTAAGGTTAGTTGTTTAAAGGGCTACATATAGTCGTTAATTTTGTTATGAGCTTTAGGCTATCTTAGGAGGTTTTATAACCAACCTCATGAGTTCTGAATGCCACCAATGTTCATCCTGAGCGAAGATCGAACTTAAATGTTTTGACTGAGATTCTATGCGCATGTGGGACAAGTTCGTATAGTTTGCTCCATTTCTTGAAACACATGCTAAATTGCATAAATTGCTAATTGTTTATGCTCTTAAAAGGATTAAACAAGGTTTGTGCGATGCACTAACATTTTTAAATCATTCATCTAATATATTTGATCATGAAAATGACATGCCATCATTGAAACAATTCTTATGAAAATAATTCATGTTGAAAGTATGATGTAAGCCACCTTATGCAATTTTGAAATATTGAATAATCTCAGCTAAAAGCCATGATCTTCTGAGATTGAAACTGATTTGAAAGCAGTGGTTGGCCTAACTGGTCGAGAGGATGGCCAGTCTTATGAGTTCCTACTCCGGTGTATCATTGCCTAACTGGTCAGGAGGATGGCCAATCCCGTGAGTTTCTACTCTGGTGTATCATTGCCTAATTAGTTGGGAAGATGGCTAGTCTTGTGAGTTCCTACTCCGGTATATCATTTCCTAGTTGATCGGTGAGGTACGCTAGTCGACATGGATCCTTGATATATTACATTGCCTAGCTATTCTAAGGATACGACAACCTTCATGGACAGTATCCCGATGTATGTGGATTCACTGATTGTGAGTGCTCGTCTGAATATTTAGTTTGTTGTGTAGTTCTAACTTGGTTTGGCCTAGTGCTAAATTACTCCCAATATACTTTGTACACTTGTTATCACATCCAAGTGATATTGTACTACTCTGTAGTCACCTTTGGCATGCAAACCGATATTTTAAATATTCGCCAGTACATTGCAAAAGCTCTAAACGTAACGGGATTTTCAGGGTCATTATAGTTTATCCCATCACAAAAAATTGTCACTAAATGCATTGGACAAGGATTCTTCACAATAACCAAGCATCAGAGGTATGTCAAAATGCAAATGAAGGTACATATATAACCTGATCACTACTTAAACCAGTGATGCAACCATACAATAAAGTTAAACATACACATCAATAACTTCTTTGCATTATTCAGAGCTTCCAGTAGTAAAACGGAAGCAAACAAGAGTTTTCCAATCCTGCTCTTAGACAATAGTACCTCTGTAGTAATTTGGTTAAAGATACAATGCTTACGCTTTCATAATGACTTTTGGCGGCACTAGGAAGAATAAGCCTCACGCATCATCATATATGATGGTATAAAAAAATAAATAGCGAGTAAAGCTTTTTTCTTTCTGTAAGGAAATAGCAAGTAATAATATAAGCTGATAGAAGGTTGTAAGTGTTCCATTTGATGCAGTAAAGTAAATGGGTTGTTGCCTTCTAATATGGTTTTGGTTAACCCTCATCTCTTCAGCTAATTTTTGGTATTGAGTTAGGCCCAAGGTCCATTACTTATCATGGTATCAGAGCTAGACCCGTTCCTATTCTTAGTGTACCAATTGTTGGACTTCGTGTTATATTGTCCATGCTCTAGATTTACAAACGCCTTAAATTTACAATCTTGGGCGTGCAAGGGAGTGTTAAGTCATTTCACATTGGCCCAGGAAATAGGTTGTTGTCTCCTCATATGGTCTTGCGTAATCCTCACCTATTGAGTTAGCATTTGAAGTTGACTTACGCCCAAGGCTCATTTCTTATCAGAAAATAATTAATAGGTGCAAGTTGGAAGGACTTTGATTATTCTAAATGGCCCTTGCATCAAGCAGCCAATCAATTAAACAGCAAGGTATATTGAAAAACAGTTTGTATGCAACTTTTTGATATAGCTTATGTCTAGCACTTCTCACAAGTTGGAGGTTAATAAATTTTCTATGAAAGGATTTTCTAAGCTTTTTTGCAACTAACGCAATTCTATCAACACAAATTGAATAAGAGAAATCACAGAGAGCTCTAAATTCTAATGCACAAATATGAAGTGTCCCTGCACCTAATGCTTCATCCCACTGCAAGCCCAAATCTTCTGATGTGATGCTATCAATCTCAAGCCTCAAAAGGGCCTCACTACAATTGAAGAAGCACACCCATCTAGCTTCGCGATAACCAATTCTGGGCAGCTATTAGTCCTTTATTTGATTACCAAAAATATCCCCTTTCCTAATTAATCCAATTCCAACAAAGCATACTACATCTTACATCTTCCTTCATCGTTAGATTTCCATCATGCAAACGTTAATTAAGCATTTCGTTTTCACTGCTAAATTGTTCGCTAGTTAGCTTGTTCTACATCAGAGTGTAAATGCAGAAGGTTTCTGTTCAATAAATCACTGATTAAGTGACATTAAATAACTGGTCCCGTTGTCTGAATTTATGACGGAGTTTGATTGGGCACGAAATTTAAGAAACTAATGAAGACTTAACCAAATATATGTAAAGTAACAAAAGTATCCTTTTAAATTATTGGTTGTGAGATTTCCACATGCCTTTTCTTTTTAAATGAGTGGTGGTGAAAGTCCCAACAATTCATGTCATTAAGGGTAAAATCGGTTTGCTAAGATTAAGTAGTTTCCGCAAAGAGAAAGGTGTCATTCTTTTTTGAACTGACTAAAAAGGAAAGTGTGTGACGTAAAATGGGACATAGACCCTATCAAAAATAAAATAAACAAATAAAACGGGACAAAGGTAATACAAGTTTATCACAGATTTTTCCTTTTACAAGTCTGTCATGGATTGTTAGACTAGGTTCTGTAGAGTGAACCTTCATGGTGATGTCAATACATTAACAAGGGCCAAAATCACATAGAACTATCTATGGTTACAAAAAATAGACACATTTCCCCAGCACAAATATCTGAACTCATCTGCACTTTATCACATAGCATCAATACTCAATAAACCTTTTTAAAAAAATGGGGGTAAGGGAAGGGGAAATGGAGGAGAGATTACAATGTGGAGAATCGAACCATCACCAACAAGGTGAAATTCAGGTAGCCAACTACCTGAGCTACTAAGATTCCCCAACAACGTTATTACCATTCCGCTGCAAAAATGTACCAATTCTCTGCTTTTCAGTTTCTTAACCTATTCAATTAACCATGAGTCTTAGTCAGCACAACATTCATCATAGACTTAGAAGACACCAAGTATGACCATCGTACACAGCTCCTTACTCACGCAGCCAAAATTGTTAGTTGCAATTTGGTCAAGTTAACCAACATTCCTTTTTTCATTTTCATGACACCATCTCATTGCTCAAAATAATCGATTCTCTCTTCTATCCTCACATTGAAAAATAAACTTCCCGGAGAAATTATAACAAGGAATTGAATCCTGAGAGTTCTTCTTCTCATCACAGATCAGATTAACAACACTTTCTAAGTCATATTAGTTGACATAACATCGAAAAATAAAATCTAGAACAAAAGCTTCACTCACTTACCAACAGCATGTACGACAATTCAAACAACAAAGTTTCGCAATTTCACACCAATGGAAGTACATATCCTACTAACCTGGCTTGAAGAAAATCGATAAACCAAAATCAATAGCTTTCAAAGGCGAATTCTCCTTCTTATTCGCATACAAAAAGTTCTCAGGCTTTAAATCTCTATGAATCACTCCATGCTTATGACAAACCTCCACCACGTCCATAATCGTCCGCGTAACAGCAACAGCAGCTCTCTCCGTATAATGTCCCCGCGCCACAATTCTATCAAACAGCTCACCACCCTCACACAACTCCATTACCAAATGCACAGCATTATCATCCTCACACGCCTCCTTTAAGCTCACAATACTCGAATCCATAGGCAAATGTTTCATTATCGCTACTTCTCGTCTTACATCCTCTACATCAACAGTTGTCCTCAACTTACGCTTTGAAATCGACTTGCAAGCTAATAAATCTCTATTTTTTCGATCGATACAGAGGTAAGTCACGCCAAATTCGCCTCTTCCTAATTCTCTATCAATTATATATTTCTCTTCAACATTCTCATTTTTCTTATCGGTTAACACATTGATCTGCTGCTTTTGCTTGTTTATCAACTTCTCTTTACGCCCGTGATCGTTGCCGGAGTAGTTTGATGACTTCACATCTTCTCTTGCTACAGCTGCTGGAGATCTACAACAGTTCCCCATTTATAAATACACACACACACATATATATATATATATATGTACAGTTTGAGTTGAAGCTATAAATTTAGCAAAATCCTTCAAATGTGAATGTTTGAGTAATATTTGGGGATGGGGAACTACAACTATGTTGGGGGAAGATGGAGGGGTAGTTGTTGGAGTGGGGGTGTACGGTAACGGCTCGGAAGCTTTTTGTACTTTTTTGAATTTTCTAATTGGTGGAGCAATTTTTATGGGAAAGCATAAAAGTGAAGCTAGAAACAAATTATCCCACAATTAGTTATCCCACTCCCATAAATAATCAGATTGCATTTTATCCTAATCAATCAAATATGGGATAAGCTTATTTTAAAATTAAATTCGAAATTAATTATCCTCATCTTTTGTACCAAACGACCTCTATGGCTATATTGAATGCATTTGACACATATTACCCCCTCTATTCCTTTTTATTTGTTCCATTTGGATTGGACACACCCTTTAATAAATCTCTTATTCCTATAAAATTAAAATTAATATTAATATTACCAATATATTTCTAATTAAATTTTATACCTTTTTTTCAAATCAATAATGATTACATTTATTGAACAAGGACATAATACGAAGATTTTGTTCAAATTATTCTTGAAAGATTAAAAAATCAAGTATTTAGGAATATAAGCACAACTCAAATAAAGCAAATAAAAAGAAATGGAGGGAGTATATATATACTCTCTCCATTTTATTTTATTTGGCTCTGTTAGACTTATAATGACGTCTAACATAAGATAGAGAGGGCAAAAATATCGGCATGACTCTTAAGAAATTAATTATTAGAAGTGTATTTTATTAAATTAATTTTATTAATTATATTTTGAAATTTGAAATTTTACTACTATGAATAATTATTTGATACTAATGGTGGAAAGGAAAAATCATACATAAAATTTTATTAATTTTATTAATTTCATAAATTAAATAAATAAATTAAAATAACTATTTTAATATATAAGTCAACTAAAATGAAATGAAGGGAGTATATATCGAGAGAGAGAGAGAGAATTAATTAATGGGGAATATGATATGTATGATGTATATATTGTTGGGCGTGAAATTTGTCGGCTAACTGTGAAAGGTAGGAACGGGACGGAGAGGAAGCAGAAGGAGGGAGGGGGGTTTTGGGTTTTTGTGCTGTTTGTATTTTCTCCTAGTATTATTTTTATGTGACTATTGGATTTTGGAATTGTATTTTGGTCTAGAGTAATATCTTTGATGAAATGATACAAGGGTTCGTTTGGTATGCTGTACAAGAAGTTAGTTTTGGAAGAAAAATAGTATTTTCTTCGTTCCGAAATATTTTCTCCGTGCGAATTTACTTGTTATTATTTTTTTAATTTAATTTTTATTTTACTTGTCATTTTTAACAAATCAAGAAAAAAAATTCATGTTTTACCTTAACATTAATTACTTATTTTTCAAATTATTTTCCAATACTAATTACTAAACATCAATTAATATGGGCAACATTATAAACTCACTCTATCGATCATTATTTTCTTAATGGGTGTGTCATGTCAAAAAGTGACAAGTAAAAGCGAACAGAGGGAGTATTTATTACTACCTCTGTTTATCTTTACTTGTTTATTATACTAAAAATAAATGTCCAACAATACTTATATAATTTCAAAAATCAATGGATAATTTATCTTTTTGTGTCCATTTTACCCTTACTATTAAATATTTTTTATTAGCCAATTAATTTTCTAAAACATTAAATTCATTGTATTCAAAGGGTGATATAGTAAAATTAGTCCTATTATTTATTGTTTCTTAAGGTGTGTGTCAAGTCAATAGTGGATAATTAAAGATTGAGGGAGGGAGTATGATACTTTTTGAGAATAAAATGATATATATTTTGACCAATATTTTTAAGATGTATTTTTTTCATCATATTAATATGAGAAAAATTGTAACTTGAAGTAATTTTTGTATAGTTTTTAATATTCAAATCTTAAGTTTAAAATATTACAACAACAATAATATATCCCGTGTATTCCCACAAAGTGGGGTTTGGGGAGGGTAAAGTGTACGCATTCCTTACTACTACCTCAGATGAAGTAAAGAGGTTGTTTTCGATAAACATCCGGCTCAGGACACAAAATAGTGAAAGACATAATAAAAATAAAAACAAAATGGAGTAACACACCAACAGATAATAACATAAACAAAACACCCACAGGGTAGTACTATAAACTGTTTATCCGAAATTACAAACCTCGCCAAAACACCATGAACAAAAAACTACAAGACACACGCATAGCACCATGATTACTGGCACAACTACAAACAAAGCACTCCTACCTATTAGCAAGGAAGCACTTCCACCTACTAACCTTCTACCCTAATTAGAGTCCTCCACACCTTCGTATCTAAGGTCATGTCCTCTGTAAGTTGTAACTGCTCTAAATCATGTCTGATCATCTCCCTCCAATATTTCTTCTGCCTACCTCTACCCCGCCTGAAACCATCCATAACCAACCTCTCGCACCTTCTTACTGTGGCTAACCACTATATGAAGAAAGGGCAGTCTGGTGCACTAAATTCCGCTATGCGCAGGCTTCGGGGAAGGGCCCGACCACAAGGGCCTATTATACGTAGACTTACCTTGCATTTCTGCCAGAGGCTGTTTTCAAGGCTTGAACCCGTGCCCTACTCATCACATGGCAACAACTTTACCAGCAACTTTAAAATATTACATTAATCTAATTTAACTTACCTATAAAAATTAATTAAATTGACTTTCGTAAAACAAAATGTGACAAGTAAAAGGGAATGGAGGGAGTACCACCTTAGTTTTGTTTAGTTACTAAATTTTAGTTAAGTTATATTGGGGGAATCTTAGTAGCTCAGTTGGGGTTGGCTAGCTGAACTTTCTTCTTATTGGTGAGAGTTCGATTCCCACCTTGTAACCCCTTCACCCATTTTCCCTTCCCCGGCCCAATTTTTTTTTTTAAAAAAAAACAAAAAGAGAAAGAAAGATAACTTAGGAGTATCAAGATTATCATACTAAGTTATTTATGCTAGATGGTGGAATAGTAGTACTAGAATTAATTATTTTGGAATAAAATAATAAAATTTACAAAAATTATGTAATACATATTATTTTTAATACAATAAATCAAACAGTCAATAAAAAATAATCGAAATAACTAATTCTAATATAACTAATTCCATCAAAAATATATTGGAACCAAACTGCCTAAGTTTCTTTTTGCGGTCCGGAGATTTTGGGACATCCTTCCAGAAAGAAAATAGTTTTTGTTTACCCTTTTTGGATTTAGAAAATTTGCATTTTGGTCTCTAGGATATGATTACATGAATATCTTTGATGGAATAATATAGTTCTTTTGTTTTTTTTTGGCTGGCCGGAGATTTTTGACATCCTACCAGAAGAAATTGATTTTTGTTTTCCATTTTTGGATTTTTGTTACTATGCTTTTCCAATCCAAATGATTTTACTTATTAGCTTTCCACGAAAATACAATCACGAACAAATAGTTTTCCCATATCCGTTTATTTGTTTCACTAAGCAACAATTAGTAAGACTGATATTTTTGAGCTTTTTTTACTAGTTGGAGGTATATTTGAGCTAAAAACGTAACAACATAAATAATTTTGAATTAAATAGTATAAGAATAAAAAAGCGATAAAGAAATAAGCTATATGGCGTAGTTTGGTATGACAAATGAAATAAATAAAGTTATCCCATGAATTCGAATATTCCATGAGATTAATTATCCAACCATTTATATAAGTTAGCTTATCTCAGCATTTGAATAGAATTAGTGTGATAAATAATTTCAAACTAATTAATATATCTAATCAAACGCTGGATAATTAAAATAATTTTACACTCCTGGGATTATTATCGCTGTCCCCATGTACTCCCTCTGTTTCAAAAAGAATGACCTACTTTCCTTTTTAGTCTGTTTCAAAAAGAATGATCCTTTCCTTTTTTGGCAATACTTTAATTCCAACTTTTCACGTGGCATGTTTAAGACCACAAGATTAAAGGGTATTTTGGTACATTTAACACAACTTTAATTTATGACCACATGATTCAAAAATCTTTTTTATTTTCTTAAACTTCGTGTCAAGTCAAATTAGGTCATTCATTTTTAAACGGAGGGAGTATATATTATGTTCTCTTTTTTCAAACATTTTGTACAAAATGGTCAAACTTGTCTAATAGTGAGCAATTATGGCCAGCTTTATTAATTATTTGTCTTTGTAATATGCTTCATCTAAAGCAAAATATAAAATATTGATTGGAACATTTTAAATAATTGTCCCAACAGATGCTTATTTATTTTCTGTTCTATTAGCTTGTAGTAATGGTTAGATCCTAGTATAAACATGCAACCATACAATGTCGAAAGATATAAAATAAAAACAACAACATGAATTTTGAACTTTTCTTTCACTGACAATTTCTTTATTAGATTGTGGTACTGAATACTCATATTATTAAATTTATATTTCCTAAAATCTATATATTGTTTTATCAGACAATTATAAGTAGTTGTCATGTGATCGGAGAGTCACGGGTTCAAGCCGTGGAAACAACCTCTGATAGAAATATAAAATAAGGCTGCATATAAAAAAATTTTGTGGTCCGGCCCTTTCTCAAACCCATATATAGTGAGAACTTTAGCGCACCGAGCTGACCTTTTTATCAACTAATTACAATCCCCTAAAAATTAGCGAATGAAAAAAGTTTTGATTTTAATTTGAAAGTTTAAAGATATTTAACGTATCTCAGAAGCAAAGGACTTGTTGGTAATGACTGTCAAATTGTTCTTTGTGTTTAATTAGCATAATAATAAGCTTTCGAAAAGAAAAAAGAACACTTGTAGCACAAGGCTAATCAATTGAGTTTGACTGTTGACCCAAGAAAATGATATTGCATGCACTTTGCTCATGACCGGGTTCTCTTTTTAATTTTGTGTCGAATTATATGTGTGTTTTTTTTTTCTTTTTTTTTAAAGGGCTAAATATATTCTTGAACTATTCAAAATAGGTTGGTTTTATTTTTCGTTATATTTTTGGCTCAAAAATACACTTATTGTTACGTCTTTTGCTAAAAAATACTCTTATAATTACGTTTTTTGCTCAGAAATACCACCTGTATGTTTTTGGCTCAAAAATGTCCTCCCCTTCCGTCCCGCCCCCAACTATTAAAATAGCTTTTTAAAATGCCATTTAAATTACAGTTGCTCCAAAACAAAGAAAAGTGAGCCAATTTTGTCTTGAACTATTCGAAATGTTCTTTTAAGTTAATTCTTTTTGGGGTGAAATTTAAATGTGTGAGACATATAATAACATATAAGAAAATAAATAGTATAAACCCAATTCATTTTAACAAATAAAATAATGACATAGAACTTTTCTTCTGATTCCTTATGCATTAGGTATGAGCTCTTTATTTCTAAATACGATATCACTTATCTTTCTTACATAATTATTTAAAAAAAAAATTCTACATTAATAGTTACACCTATTTATTTTACTAATTCTAAAAATGATATTATAAAAGAAATCAAATTCAATTATACATTGATATGTTATATTACTTATCAATTATCATAACTTTAAGTCATCTCAAATTTAAGTCGAGACCATTATATTAGCTCTGATCAAAGAAAATGGTTGAACAAATATTTAATTGAAGATTTAATGCAAGTAATTAAACTTCATGCAAAACATAACATATCATGATTATATAAAATTGGCATTTGAAATAGTCAAATTAATCTCATAGTCTTCAATATGAGTTTTTCTTGTCTTTACAATTAAGAGTACTTGTCTGGGACTTTAAATTTTTGAATACTTCAAGACAAAATTGGCCTATTTTTCCTTGTTTTGGAGCAACCATTAGTAAGAAGGGTATTTTAAAGTTATTTTGATAGTTGGAGGGCATTTTTAAGCAAAAGAAAGGTAATTATAAATGTAATTTTTTTAGCTAAAAATATAATGAAGCGTATGACCCATTTTAAATAGTTCTAGAATATATTTGGGCCTTTCCTCCTTTTTTTTAATTAATGGGGAAATTTCAATTATATACAAAAAAGTAAATAGTTTACAATAAAAATAGTCAAGTTTTTGTTTACAACAAAAATAGCCGTTAGGCCATTTTTTTTCCTTTTCCTTTTCTTTTTGTAGTAGTTGTTTTTTTTTTTTTAAAAAAAAAAGGATTTTTTTTTGTTTTTTTTATTTTTGCTGCGTTTTTCTTTATTAATTTTTTTTTTTCAATTTTTTTCCATACAACTTTTTTCATATATCAATATTGTATAAATTGTGCATAAACATGTATATATGATGTACAAATAGTTATGTAGTGTATATATAATGTATCGATATTGCATAAATAGTTATGTAGTGTATGTGTAATGTATCGATATTGCATAAATAGTTATGTAGTGTATGTGTAATGTATCGATATTGCATAAATAATATATAAACGTGTATCGATATTGTATGAATAGTGTATAAACATGTATATATGATGTACAATAGTTATGTAGTGTATATATAATATATCGATATTGTATAAATGTGTATCGATATTGTATAAATAGTTATGTAACGTATCGACATTGTATAAATGGTGTACAAGCGTGTATCAATATTGTATAAATAGTAGTTAGACATGTATTGATATTGTATAAATAGGTATGTAATGTATTGATATTGTATGAATGGTGTATAATCGTGTATCGATATTATATAAACAATTATGTAATGTATCGATATCGATATTTATTTGACTATCATGCGTTCCCACCTTAATAAATAAAAAATAATAAAATAATATAAATATTCATTTTTTCCAAAAAGAAGTGAAACAATTAGAAAATAAAAAAAAATTAAAAAAGAGAAACAAAAAAATTTAAATAACGAAAAAGTTTTTTTTTTTTAAAAAAAAAAATAGCACAAAAAAAAAAATTAAAACATTTTTTTTAAAAAAAAATTAGAAAGAGAAAAAAAAAAGGAGATTTTATTAGTACTTAATATTATAAGAAGAAAAAAAGAAAGATAAAATTAGTGGGCTTCAGATATTGGCCAAAATGGGCTACAGACAAAATGGGCTCCAAAAGGTGCACTAACTACGGCTCAGTGGCCATTTTCAGTTACAATGTGGGCTGAAAGACTATTTTTTTGTAATAAAAAGATAAGTGTGCTATTTTTTATGTAAAAATTTAACTCAATGACTATTTTGTATAATTTTTCCTTAATACATCTCTTAAAATATATTCATTAGAAAAGTTTTTTTTAAAAATTATTTTACTCTTATTTACAACTTAAGATGTATTCTTTCTTCATTAAAAATCTACTCTATTTATATGTCATTTCCTTGTAACTGAGCTATTTGTAGTCTTCAGAAATACTTATTATTAAAGATAAAATGAGAAAAAATAATTTATTTTATTTTAAACTTTTAGAATATGAAATTAAGAGAATTTTGTTATATTTTTATATTTTTATCCTTAGTATTAATTAACTGTATAAAGTAATAATAATTAAATTTAGAGTTTCAAAATATCATTAATAAGGTTAATTTAGTAAAATATACCCCTAATTAGAGTTTTCTTAAATAATGTGCTAAGTCAACTACGACCACGTAAAATGAAACAGAGGGAAAAATTTGTTGGAAAGAAAAAAGAATGCTCGTTTCCCTTTTTTTACTGTTGTAATTATTCACTCTCATGATAACACCTTCATGATCAACACTCAATTGTATAAATAAGAACTTATCATCTCCATCACTTGTATTGTCAATATTTGCGTGACCTTGTATTGTCAATATTTTTTCTCTCCATTCCATCTCCTTTTTTCTCCACTCCTCTTCCCTTTTCTCGTTATCTTTTATCAATTGCATTTGAAATGCCATCTGTTTCTTCATAAACTCATCCAAAATCTCCTGCATATGTTACAAATTAAACACTAGATTTATAAACAAAAATACTTTGTAGAGAAGAAAGAAGGTTTTATATGAAGGGGGAAGGGAAAAGAAAATCTAATGTATGAATTTATCAAGGAAAATAATACTAGTATTGTAACATATATATGTGCTTATATATAAATGTGTGTCGGTAGGCGCTATTCTTTTGTTCTTCATTTTAGGATTTGTAAAAGATAAATGAAATACTAGCATATTACAAATTAATTTCTATATTTAAAATTTTGTAAACCAATTAAGACCATGGATAATGTAAAAGATAAATGAAATACTAGCATATTATAAATTAATTTCTATATTTAAAATTTTGTAGACTAATTAAGAATATGCATAATGTACGGATCAAACTATTATTTAAATTCGTAGTCTTAAACATCATACATATGTAGGATCTTTAAATTAAAATATTACTATATTGACTATAAAAGATAACAAACTTTTGTCTCACATTAATGTTTTTTCATCAAGGGATCAGTATTTCCAATCTTTTTACACGAAACTTGTTTATTGTTATTTTTATCAGTTTGCTTAATGAATTAATTACAGTATCTACTAAAATAAGCAAAAACATTACTCGGGTGCTCTCCTCCCAAATGGCTTCTACAACCAGCTGAGTGGATGTTAATCCCATATATTCAAGCTTAGTTTGCGTTTTGGCACAAAAGTGAGCTTACTTACTTCTAGTTGTTTAGATTTTGCAATCCGAAGATAAATTATTCAAAAAATTTCTTTTAAATATGATGAGTCGAACAATCTACAAGTTATGGATATTTAGTGGCAAAGCCAAGAATTTTAACAAATATGATGGTCATAATTACTCGTAATTCTATGTTATTATTGTTGGGTTTGGTTGATAAGAAGTGAATGGAAAATGGAGGTAAAAATATGGAGGGAAAGGTGAAGAGTAAGTCTTCACTTTAAGGAAGTGAAGTTCTCCTACATTGGTGGGAGAAAGAGACTTTCTTGTGATGAACATCAAAGCTTCACATTATTAAGGTCGCTATCAAGCACTCTTCTGATGTTGTCTTCAAGCCATATTCAACTCACTCGAAATGTTTTCTCCTACTTGGTAAACTTGTCTGTAGACTTGAAAAAAAATAATCTAAAATTCTTTTATGTGTCGTTCGTGTACATATAAATTATGGTGACAAGATTTTTCCACTTGGACTGGTCAATTGTTTTATTGTAAACCTGAATTATGTCATTTTGCAGGCTATGTCTTCCCATAGAATATCCGTGTTGTTATTCTTAATCTCCATGAAAATCTGGTTGATCTCCCCTGAAAACATCAAGATATGCCTCATCTCTTCAACACTCCATTCATGTGGGAAGAAATCGCCATCATCATCAATATTGATAACACCTTCATGATCAACACTCAATTGTATAAATAAGAACTTATCATCTCCACCACTTGTATTGTCAATATTTGCATGACCTTGATAACTTATAAATTGTACTCTATAAGAAACAGGTTGTGTACTTTCACAAGATAGAGATAAAGTTGTATACACATCGCCTATTTCTCCAGACCCCATTTGTGGGAGTACATTGTGTATGTTGTATTGTTGTTGTTGATGATGATAATGATGTAACACCCCGTACTTTTCTAACCTCATTTGATACCCTGGGGTCATATCTACCTAGGTGTTGAGATTCCATGGGTATGTGTTTTATAGTGTCACCATTTGATATCGGACCTAATATGTGCGATGAGACCTTCGTAGGAGATGTTTTGTGCTTTCGTGGAGCATTTGTGTAATACCCGTACACATTCTAACCTCATTTGGTGACTTGGAGACATGTTTACTTGATGATTAAGATCACTAAGTAAGTATTTTGTAGTGTTTTGATAAGGGATTGGACGATATGCAAGTATTGGAAAAATGGCCGAAAAATTCAGCAAGGTGTTGAAACTTGCGCCACTCCCTGTTTCAGGGGGTGTGGCGCAAGCCACCTGATTCAGAGGGGGTTCAATTCCTGCTCCACAAGCTTGCTTTGCAGCTAGTGGCGCAAGGCACAAATATTGTGCCCTTCCGGACTCGTTTTGTAACGCAATTCTACGACGATTCTTAGATGGTTTCTTTTGGTTCTTTGGAGTTCTTTGAGCATTGTTAAAGCTTCAAACACTTCAATACACTCCTACATACTCCTACATGATCAAATCATGAAACATAAATAGTTATCCAAAATGTTCAATGAAGCCATGGGCGACTAAAATTCCTATTTTTGCGATTGAGACGACGAATGAGAATCTCGTAAGAGAATATTGTCGTGACATTATGGAATTATTTAAACATGAGATATATGGTAAATTATACATGAAAGTTGATGGGTTAAATGGATATGTGTTGTTGGGCCCAAATTTAGGCCCAAAATGGGGCAAAGGGGCAATTGACCCATTCTTCCCCTTTGACCACATTTAATGCCAAAGAGTGGCTAAGGATGAATGAAGAGACTATATAAAGGCACAAATCTGATTTTTATTTCATTAGAACTCTTATGCCTTTTTGGATATTTCTCAAACATTTCTCTCTTTTCCAAAACCCTAAGGGAACTATTTTCTTTGGACACTTTGGACAAGATCATCACTTTGTGGACTTGGGTAAGTGTTTATTCTTGTGATTTAATATATATTATGCATGAGAGATGGTGTAGATCATGATGGTTATGTTGGTAGGGTTGAATAGGGCACTTTTACTTTTTGGTCAAGATATGCCATTTTTGTGAATTGAACTTAAAAAGTGACTTGAGATTTGGATGAAAGTGCATGGTATGGATGGAATATCAACATGTATGGTGTGATTATGTTTCCCAACTCATTATTTTGCCATAAGTGTAACAAGTGTAAATTATGAGATTTTTGGCCGATATGTTATTCTGAAGTGATTTGATGGAGTAATGGTGACGTTGTGGTATGAAATACTATTGGGTTGTGATATGTTGGTCAATGTTGGGCATATTGTGATATTGTTGATATGACCATGCCGTAAATGGTATTGTAAAGGGGTAAATGGTGTTGTAAAGGGTGAAATGACGTTATACGATAGTCATATAGCTCATCATCGTCTTGTTGTGCAATTGTGTGGTAACTAGTTTTTAATGTAAGCTACAGTATGTATTTGTGTTGTAGAGTGAAACATAAAGAAGGAGCTGGACTATTGTGTTCATATATAGGCTTGTGTATTCATATTGAGGAATTAAGGTATGTAAGGTTACTCTTTCCGTATCCTTCTGCAGCATATAGTATTCACCTTGTCATGGTATTTACTCCTTTCCAAAATGTCCTAAGGTATCTTATCTCAAGTTATCATCTATTGTTAATCATGTATATCTCATTCTTGGTCTATTGTCATTCATGTGTCACCTAATTATGAACATGGTTCCAAGTTCCAATAATGTTATAGTCAAAGTTCCCAAAATGAAGTAACCATTGATTGAGCTATTTCAAAGATTTAAGAAGTAATGTTTTAAAGAGGAGAGATGTTTCATGGGTGGTATACCAGGGGTTAAATAACCTAGCATGGGTCGATCCCAATATTTACGGATGGTATCCTAGGGGTGAGAAGAACACCTAGCATGGGTCGATTCCGCTACGGGTGGTATCCCAGGGGCAAGGAAAAGCCTAGCATGGGTCGATCCCGATTACTATTGAGTACCCACTGATCAGCTTGGGGCCCGGGCATTATATGAATGGATGAATGAGTGATGGATAAAGGAAAGAATGTAAGAGTAAAGAAAGTAATTCACATAATGTATACTTTTTCCATATATGAAAAATGGTGACATATCCATATTGAGTACTCATTTATATTTGATTTCATTGAAGTCTTTATGTATCATTCAGTTTCATGCAGCCTTACATACTCAGTACATTCTTCGTACTGACCTCTCTTGGGGGATTTACCTTACTTGCTGCAGGCGCAGGCACTAGTAGACCTCCCCAGTGAGCTGCAGGACTTCTATTGACCTTTGGTGAGCTCCAGTTGGTTCGGGGCTTCCTGTGTCACAGCTGTATATGTATTTTTTGGTATTGTAAAGGTCATGTAAAGCAGGGCTTGTCCCGAACTTAGGTTGGTCATGTATGTACTTCTATTAGAGGCTTTTGTAGACGTACGTGGGTATGTGAAGTGATCTGAAGAGAAGAGATGTGTGTCGTTTGACTTGATGGCTATGTCGGCCAAGTTTCTCATATGTTTAAATATATACATCCTACATGTTCCATGATTTTCGATGTTAGCCTATTATGTTCTTACGTGATGGTGGTGTTTCCTATGGCATGTGTATGAATGAATGTAAGTGAAGCTTGGTTCTCTCGGGCCTTGTCGGCTACGAGTGCCAATCCGTCCCGACGGGGTTCGGGGCGTGACAAATGACTTATAAACTGTCTGTCAGAAACAATCTTGCTACCTTCATAAGGTAGGAGTAAGGTTGGGTTTCATAATTATTAATGTAATATTCCCTCTGTTTTAATTTGTTTGGCATAATTTGACTTCGAAATTTCTAAAGAAAAATACTATTGAAATTTGTGACAAAATATTTGTGACTTAAACATAACTAAATATTCATGTGACTATAAAAGCTACAACAATACCAATAATAATATACCCAATATAAGACTAAAAGCTCACATTAAGAAAATATTAAAATATATCATTCTTTTTTTTAAATTAAGTAATAAAAACTTGATCAAAATAAAATGAAATGGACAGATTACTTAATGAGTAAATTCCACTCCCTTTTCTTCTCCCACCAAAATATAAGAAGATTGTCCTTAAAAATAATTAAATGAATTAATAGTCTGGCATATACATTAAAATATTGAGTATATATCATAGAGATAGGACCTTCAAAGAAGGAGAAATTACATCAAACTAATTAATTTTGTCCTTATAATAAAAGCACAATGTACCTACATGATATGTGAATTAGACGCATGTTACATACGAATCCAAAGTCTTCATTTGAAAAGGATAAAAAGACGAATGCATTATCCACCAAACTTTGAATGATGCCAACAATATATTTTGATTATAAGGAGAGGAAAAGAGAGCACCCAAAGATTAGAAAATGAAAATTTTATATAACTTGTTAAGAAAAAGAAGACATAATTTTAATAAGGAGGGAATTTCAAGACAAACCTCTCAAGTGGATGTTTGAATAAAAAACTTAATACATCCTAAGCACTAAAATAAAGTGAAATTAACTACAAACTTTGTAGCTAAAGAGCTTGAAGAAAACAATTTTTATGATAGTCTGTCACTAACTAGTCCATCATTTAATAGAATTAGGATTGAAGAATTTTACTTTGAAACGTGTTAATTCATATTTTTTTACTAGTGAAGTCACTTGTGTCTTCTTCTCGATCTTCTACGTATGCTTGTCGACAAGTGCATCAATGAGAGCATCTAATTTCTCATCTTTTTGTTCTTGCTTAATCCTTCATTGCTCTTCTCTTTCTCTCCATCCCTTTTCCATCATAAGCTTCTCTTTTTCCGATGCCTCCATTATTCCTCTCCATTCAATCTCCTTTTTTCTTCTCAATCTCCTCTTCCATTTTTTCGCTCCTTTCCATCTCCTTTTTTTCTCCACTCCTCTTCCCTTTTCTCATTATCTTTTATCAATTGCATTTGAAATGCCATTTGTTTCTTCATAAACTCATCCAAAATCTCCTCCATATGTTACAAATTAAACACTAGATTTATAAATAAAAAATACTTTGTAGAGAAGAAAAAAGGTTTTATATGAAGTGGGAAAGGAAAAGAAAGGGTAGTGTGAAATAGGAATCTAATGCATGAATTTTTCAAGGAAAATAATACTAGTATTGTAACATCCTTGCTAGGAAGCTTCTGGAAGGACTCTTTTCTTTCTCAGCGCTTTTTAGCTTAACGTGCACCGTCCATGAGGAAGAGAGCTCGGATGCCCTCACAGAAGGGGAAAATGGCGCAGGAATCAGCTGTTTATGGCAGAAATTAGAGGCGTGTGAAGGGTGAAAGAGCGACGACTTCAACGAGAGAAGTAGGGAAAACCCCAGAGCAATTGGGGACGATTGGAAAATCTGCCAATGGATTGGGGAATTCGACACTGGATGAGGATGCACGATCAATATCCACTACACTGAGTGAGGAATTACACCTTGACTTAATCGAAATTGAAGCGGAATGCAGCAATGTGAAAGCATCAGTAACAACTGGGCCATTGTAGAGAACAGTGAATCATGGCAAAACATCGCAAACAAGGATAGCAAGGGTTGAGTCGGTGATTAGCCCTAAGCTTTCGTGGGCAGATGAAGTTAAGACAGCTTCAGAAAACAAGTCAAAGCAGTCAATCTGGGAAAATTTTGATCTAAACAAGGTAACAAATGCAGGATTTCCATTAGAATATATAGCACCACAACTTATTGCAAATTCACCTGTATGTTAAATTGAACTAGAAGATATAAGTACAGAAGTGGCCTACTGGCAGAATGCGATAGTATGCTATGTTTTGGGGGCATATCCTCCATTTATAGTGATGAATGACTATATACGAAGAGTATGAGGGAAGTATGGGATTTATAAAGTCTCGATGCTGAAGAATGAGATAGTGCTGGTAAGGTTTGAGACAAGTGAGGGGGAAAATACAGGGAGGGATCTATCATTTCGATAATAAGTCGGTTATAGTGAAAGCATGTAGTCCTGACATGGAGTTTTCTAAAGCTGAGCTATCTTCTGTTCCAATATGGGTTAAATTACCTGGATTGGAGTTCAAGTATTGGAGCCCTAAAGGGTTGAGTAAGATAGGTAGTCTCATTGGGAAACCCCTAATGGTGGATAGTAACACGGAGAAGAAGCTGGGATTGAGCTTTGCTAGATTGCTCATTGAAGTAGAAATGAATGCTAAACTACCAGACAAGGTGTTTATTAAGAATGAGAAAGAATTAGTTATGCAGCAAAAAGTACTATATGATTAGAAACCCATCCTTTGTAAGTGCTGCCAGAAGTATGGGCATGAAGAGCAAGTATATAGAGTTAAAAATAAGCCAAAACCAAAGCCAGAACCAGCTAAGGGAGAAGAGGTTGTAATTGCTACACTAGATGTGATGATGATGAAAAGTAAAGAAGTAGGGGAAAATAAGACTGCTGCAGGGGTGTCACAGGCTTGTACTGGCTGGGTAACTCCCCTAAAAACCTCTAAAGTGAATACAAAGTTAGTGAAGTCACCTGAAGCTACTGGAAGGCTGACCAATTCTTTTCAAATGCTAACAAAGGAAGGGGTAGATGTGCAGGAAGGAAGAGGTGCACAAGTTGTTCAAAATGAGGGTGGTTCAGGTAACCCTCATAGTGATAATAGATAATCTCATGTGCTGGAATCTTAGGGGTATGAATGCCCCTAACAAACAAAAGGAGATAAAACTCCTTTTTAATAAAGAAAATGTTGGCCTAGTGGGACTTTTGGAAACAAAAATCAAAGTCAATAAGATAGCAGAATTAGCTAGTAAACTTTTTGGAGGTTGGAAATTCATAACCAATCTAGCACAACACTATAATGGAAGAGTTTGGTTAACTTGGAGACCAGATTATTTCCAGGTGGTGTAGATAAGGAGTAATGTCCAGGTTGTGACTTGTCAGGTGCATCATGTGAGACTAAAAGTAGACTACCTACTCACTGTTGCGTATGATTTTAACACACAAGAGGAGAGGAAGGGATTGTGGGAGTGTTTGAAAGAAATCAGTGTAGGTGTGAGTATGCCATGGTTAGTAATGAGTGACTTCAACTCTATTCTAACTATAGAGGATAGAGTTGGAGGAAATCAAGTCAGCTTATCAAAAATAGAAGATTTTCAACAGTCTTTGGAGCATTGTGACCTGTTAGAATTGCCAACTGCATACAACATATATACATGAAGAGCTGGTCATGGAGGAAGCAGGTTAATGTCTAAAATAGATTGGATTTTCATCAATACTATCTGGCTGAACACTATGCCTATGTTCAAGTCACAGTATCTTCCTGAAGGTATACGTGATCACATCCCATTGAAGTTGTTTTTATCACATGACAAGAAGAATAAGAGATCAACATTTAAGTACTGTAATGTATGGGCTACACATCCCAACTTTACTGATATTCTGAAAGAATGATGGGCTACTCAAGTCTATGGATGTAGTATGTTTAGAGTGGTAAAAAATCTCAAGCTGTTGAAACAAAGGTTACACAGTTTTAATGGTCAACACTTCTGAAATATAGTATCAATAGCATATGAAGAAAGACTAGCCCTTACACAGGCTCAAGCAACATTGCACCTAGATCCTCAAAATGAGACTTTGCTGCAGGCAGAAAGAGAGATTTTCCAGAGGTTCAGCCAATCATCTTACAAAGCAGAGATGTTTTTACAGCAGAGGAGCAAAGCTAGTTGGATTAAATTAGGACATGACTGTACAAGCTACTTCTTTTCAATAATAAAGCATAAAAAACTACAACAAGCAGTAGTGCAAGTAACTGACAACCAGGGGGTAACTTAGACTGAACCACATGCAATTGCTGAAGTATTTGTTCAATTTTACTAAGAGTTTTTAGGAACAAAGCAAGTTAATAGGATGACAGTTATGCAGAGTATTCTCAGAGATGGCCCTATCTTGAGCACTAGTCAGCAGATGCAATTGTTGAAGCCATATACTGTTAATGAGGTCAAAAATGCCATGTTCAGTATTGGAGTAAATAAGAGCCCAGGACCAGATAGTTTTGGTAGTAGGTTCTGTAAGTCAGCTTGGAATATTATAGGAGAAGAGGTAACTAATGCAGTTCTGGAGTTTATTGAGAATGGAAAGATCCTTAATCAAATAAATGCTACTGTAGCTGCTTTAATTCCAAAAGCTAAGAAGCCTCAACATGCAAGCCAATATAGGCCTATAGACTGTTGTAATGCTATTTACAAGTACATCTCCAAAGCCATCTGTAAAAGGTTAATAGAGGCAGTATCTGTGATTGTGGCTGAAAATCAGGCAAATTTTGTGAAAGGTAGGTCTCTTATCCATAATGTTCTTATCTTACATGACCTACTAAGGCATTATAATAGGAAGACCACTCCTAGGTGTATGATGAAAATAGACTTGAAGAAAGCATATGACATGGTAAGCTGGAATTTCTTGGAGGAAACTCTACAAGGCTATGGATTTCCAATACCATTCATTAAGCTGATTATGAAGTGTGTGATCTCTACTAAGTTTACCATCAGAATTAATGGAGAAGGATATGAGTATTTTGAGGGTAAGAGAGGGTTGAGACAAGGGGACCCATTGTCCCCTCTCTTATTTGTTCTTGTTATGGAGTATTTGACCAGAGTACTCAAGAAGATGGATAACACAATTGAGTTTCAGTATCATCCTATGTGCACAACAACAAAACTCACCCACCTGATATTTGCTGATGATTTAGTGCTTTTTTGCAAGAGAGAGATGGGTTCTATTCAAAAGATAATGGAAGTTATTAACCACTTTAGTGCAGCTACAGGGCTTGTGGCAAACTTGGAGAAGTCCAGCATCTATTTGAGAGGTATGGAGCAGGATATAAAACAAAATATTCTCAACATGACTGGTTTTTCTCTTAGATCCTTGCCTATGAGATACCTAGGTCTGCCACTCTCTTCAAGGAAATAGAATAGAGTAGATTGTCATCAACTAGTTGAGAAGATAACCAGCAGAATTAGCATAGGTTACTCAATAAAATTATCCTATGATGGTCGATTACAGGTTATAAATACAGTGTTGTTCTCAATATATAATTTTTGGGGGGCAGTTTTTATACTACCTCAGAATGTGCTCAAAGAAATAGAAGGAAGTGCAAATATTACTTATGGGGGAAGACAAAAAATCAAAAGAAAGTGTATTTAGTTGCATGAGAAAGAGTATGCATGCCAAAAAAGTATGGAGGTCTAAATGTTAAAGGTTGTGTTAACTGTAATATTGCTTCTATAGGAAAGCTGCTACGAAAATTGGCTACTAAAAAAGATGTGTTATGGGTGAAGTGGGTGAATGAGCTGCATATAAAATCATGTAGTAACATCTGAGAGAAGTGTCCACCCTAAGGCTACCTAGGAGATTGAGAGTGAGATGCGAGCCCAGTATCCTTACCTGTTCGAGTCTTCAGGTACATCTTGATCTTTTACTTTCCCGGACGAAAGTTCTTTTAGTAGTGGATATTGTAATGACCCTCCAGGTCATTTTCTGCATTTCCATACTATTTTGGCATATAGAGCTTTCCTATAGCTGCCCTAAGTCATTTATGACTTGTTGGAGCCAATAGTTCGGTTACCGGGCAGTTTGTTTGGTTTTTAGAGCCAATTCTCTGTTTTGGAGTTTTCGCTGTTAAGAATTGGGTATCGGGGCTAAACTTTAGGTAAACGGCCTCGTATGCCAATTCTGACAGTTTCGTTATATCTGAAATATTGATTTTAGGCTAGAAAGACCTTTGATTTGGGTCTCGAGGCTTTCAGACTCATTTTGGGCTATCGGGTGAATTTTGATTAAAATGGCCATTTGGTGTAGGACCTAGATTTCAGCGAAACTACCTCGGATGAAAGTTTCGATAGTGTCGTTGAGTCAGGAATGTCGAATTTGATAGGGTAGCATAGTTCATTTGTATTCAAGGGATTCCGAACAAATTCCGTGGGTTCGATAGGAACTTAAAATTTTTTGCTAAGTTGCTGGTGCATAGACTCAGCTGGTGCAGACGCTTAAGCGAACCGTTAGTCGCTTAAGCGGAGGTCACTTTAGCGACCAGTTTTAGCTATGATCATCCTCTGGGCTTGGTCTCGTAAGCGACGGTTTTTCGCTTTAGCGACGACCGCTTAAGCGATCAATTGACCGCTAAAACGGTCATTGCTGGTGCATTGAATTCACCCATTTCCCAATTTTGGCTCATTTTCTCTAATTTCCAAGTTCACAAAATCCTAGGAGGCTTAGAGAATTGTGTATCTTGATCCTTTGGTGTTTGGAGTGAGTTGGAGGCCCAATTGTAGTCATTCTTCCGTCGTTCATTCCGTAAGTTTCCATCAAATTCTTAATTTAATTCTTCGATTTAAATTCAAATCCCTAGTTACTTTGTGGGTTGATTTAGGGCTCGTTTGTGCTCGAATTTCACCCATTTTTTAGTGTAAATGATCCTTGAGCCTAGAGAGACGTTTTGATGATTTTAAAGTTGTGATTTCGTAAGCGGGTCCCACTTGAGATTTTTAGTTCGATTTTGTACCCGGAGCATTTGTATGCAATATGAGTATTGTTATTCTCATATTAATATGTAGTTTATCATTCTTATAGCGTGTCATCGTGTGGAGGCTTCTCAGAAGGAAAAAACTCTAATTTAGAGGACTTTGTTGAGCTTCGTCGGTATCTAGGTAGGCTAGGCTTACGCTCCTCATAGAATGAGCTTTATTATGGTATTAGTATAGTAATATGTTAGATTTGGGTAGGAATTTATGGCCTAGTTCCATGTTTAGTGAAATTTAGAATATTTAGCCGGTTAGAGATTCGTTTTTAGGTAGAATTGACACATTTACCCCCTTCTTGAGTTTAATTGTTGTCTTAGGACTTGCTTAGACTTATTTAATACATTGTAATGAAACTTGAAGCCTTAGTCTAGTTTTGGGTGGAAATTGCCTTAGCATGGACTTTCGGGGTTAGTAGTGGGCATCGCCGTCCTCTTTTAGGTCAAATATCCTAATTAACTCCTTGTAGACCTAGGAGGCCTTCTTTCATCATCTTACATGTATTCTTGATCCTTAGGATGACTTAGACATATTTCCAACTCTTGACTAGACTTGTTACCTTGTATTTACTTTAAAGACCGATTCGAGTCCGATATTTACTATTCACTAATGATACTAAATCCCCGATTCGAGTCCGGTATATATATATATGATACTAGATGACGGTTCAAGTCCGACATTTATAGTTCACTTATGATGTTAAGGATCCGGTTCGAGTCCGACGTTTATGGTACGAAGGGATTTACAGATATTGTGTCGGTTGTCGGTTACTTTATGTTTATTATTGTTAATGATTCTTCTCTTGATTGTACCCATCGGGCTTATGGGGGCTCATTTGGGTTAATCCTCTCTTGCTTGTGCCTTCTGGCGTATGGTGGCCCGGTTCGAATGTAGTTAGCTCATATTTTTTTCGACATTATTTACCTTGTTATTTATTATCTGTCAGCTGGAGTATTATTTTAGATTTGTCCCTTTATTCCTGACTTTAGTTTACATTCTCGCTTCTTATTATGCTTTTATTATGATTTAACTTAGTCAACCGATGATGTCTACTGAGTACCCATTGTTTTGGTACTAATACTACACTTCTTCATTTTTTTCTAATGCAGATCCGAGTACGAGTAACCGCCACTGATGTCATATCTAGCTTACTTTTGGAATTCAGAGATAGGGTGAGCTTTCAGAGTTAGAGCTGATCTTCTCTTCTTCTACTATTTTGGACAATCTTTACTTTCAAGACTATCTGTATATTGATACTATTCATGTCACGCCTCGAGTTCCAACGAGGCGTGATTGGCACCCGAAGCCGATAAGGCCCGAGAGAACCAATCATTACTCATATCCGTTCATATGCATGTCTCGTATCAAATAGTATACTATCTCATGTAACTGATAAACTATAAAATGCCAATGATGGAAGTCATGAAAAACATGTACAATATATGAAACTTGGCCGTTAGGGCCATCAAGTTGAAGTGAACGTACATCTCTTTCATTGAAATACCCACATATGTCTACAAAAGCCTCTAATAGAAATACATACATCAACAACCTAAGTTCGGGACAAGTCCCCGCTTTACATAACATCTATAACATCAAAACAAATGTATATCTGTGACTCGGAAAGCCCCAAACCAACTAGAGCTTACCAAAGAGCTGCAAATACCCGGTAATCTACTGCGGAGGTCTACTAGCACCTGCGCCTGCAGCAAGTAAAATAAATTCCCCAAAAGGGGTCAGTACGAATAATGTACTGAGTATGTAAGGTCATAAGAAGTACATCATACATAATAACAACAATAATGGAGTCAATATACAAGAATTAATGAATGTGAATAAACTCTCTTTCTATATGTGGGGAACCATGTATATTACGTTCTTTACTTCTCTTGTCTTCATACTTATTCATCTTTATTGGTCTACCCATGCTAGGCTGTTCTGTCGCCCCTGGGATGAGATTAACCCATGCTAGGTACTTTGACCCCTGGGATGTTATGTGAACTCATGCTAGGCTTTCGTGTCGCCCTTGGAATGTCATTAACCCATGCTAGGTACTGTGACCCCTGGGATGTTGTGTGAACCCATGCTAGGCTTTCGTGTCGCCCCTGGGATGTCATTAACCCATGCTAGGCTTTTATATCGCCCCTGAGATGTATCGGGATAGACCCATGCTAGGCTTTTCTGTCGCCCCTGGGATACCACCCATGTTATTGAGATCGACCCATGCGAGGTGTTTTAACCCCATGGGATACCAACCATGAATACTCATTACTTATACATTACTTCTTTCTCTTGTTATTCTTACTTCCATTCTTAAGAGTAATACATTACTTCGCGTCTTTACTTTTATAAGATTGACATCTTTATTTGTGAGGGATAGGTACATTAGCTTGCACATTACTTCCTTCGTTACTCTTATGAGATTGGTACTTTTACTTGTGGGAGATTGGTACAAAGATAATCATAATATTATTAGACTTTGAAACATAACATGATTGGAACAATGCTATTCAAAATAAATAGATTCTCTCACATTATTACTGTCACGCCCCGAATTCCATCGAGACATGATTGGCACCCGTAGCCGATAAGGCCCGAGAGAACCAACCTTTGCCTATGCTCAATCATATTCATAACCACCATTGCATAATATTATGAAATACGAATAAAGGAGAACAAGGGACATATTTAGACATACATATGAAACTTGGTCGTTGAGGCCATCCAGTCAAAACAACATGTGTCTTTTACACTATTACACCCACATCGGTCTACAAAAGCCTCTAACAAGAGCATTTACCAAAATGAACCATAAGTCGGGACAAGTCCCCGCTTTATACAACATGTACAATAGCAAAACCTATATACACTTTGACTCGGAGAAGCCCCGAATGAGCTGGAGCTCACCAAAGAACCGCTAACACTGGTAGTTTATTGAGGAGGCCTACTGGGACCTGCGCCTGCAGAAAGTAAGGTAAATTCCCCGAGAGGGGTCAGTACGAAATAAGTACTGAGTATGCAAGGCTCAGATGAAACTATACAACACATGAATATTTCAATGAATATGTCAATGAACTCAAAACATATGAATACTCAATGTGAATAAGTCACCATGTTACTCTTTGGAAACCATGTGGATTGCTTTCATTATTTTCATTACTTCCTTTATCTCAATGCTCACATGTCATTACATATCACAATGTACCCGGGCCCCGACTGATCAGTGGGTCTTTCATATCATTATTGTGTAGGGATCGAGTCGAGCTAGGCTTATGCCCCTAGACTTGCCACCTATACGTCAATGCATCGGGATCGAGTCGAGCTAGGCTTAAGCCCCTAGACTTGCCACCCATAAATCCAAATCTCGGGATCGAGTCGAGCTAGGCTTACGCCCCTAGACTTGCCACCCGTACTTGATCATTGACCACATTTGCATTACTTTGTTCATTACTTTGAGATTGATACTTTGATAATCATACCATCACTTTGGAACTTTGGAACACAACATTGTTGGAAACTTTGAATCATTGACCAATAAGTGAAGAACATGTGAACAAATATCAATGAGAAATATAACATCACTAGCACCATGATACTATTGGAACCATTGGACAATAAGCCATGAACAAGAGACACAAGTATAGGCACTATTGAAGTATTGGACCATAACCTTATTTGAACTTTCGGAACATTAACCATGAATATGAGAAATGAGATTCACAAATGATCCATGAGTAGGAAATATATGACAATGATCATAGATAAGTGCATATGGGATACCTTGGTACATTTCGGAATAGAACTAAAGAAATGTCAATGTGAACACTATTGGCCGTAGAAAGATACGGACAAATTAACCTTGCATACCTTGGATGCACAATACGAATAGACAACCTTCGATGCGTATACAATGATCCCTCTCCTTCACTCTACAACATACATACATAACGAATTCACGTTAACCACGAATTACTTTACAAATGCATGCAATGTCAATGAATTACATGTTTGCCTTTAAACATGTCATTTCCCCTTGACAAAACCATTGATCATACTATTATTTCACAAATTCCATAATATTCCCAACATTGACCAATACATAAAAATTAACACATTTCACCACAATACTTCTCCTTTACACTTTCTTATCCATAACACATCACAAATAATCCATCAAAGCACCTTAATTCAACTCATAACACATATCGGCCAAAATCCCAAAATTCCCACTTTTAGACAAGAACAAGTGTAATGCCCAAAATAACACCATACATGTTCATATTTTGTCCATACCATGCTTTTTCATCAAAGGCACAAGGCCTAATTCACACTTGAATTCCATATACCACAAATCTCATACAAAATCACCAAGTACCATGACCAACTTTTCCAAGCACAACCAACATGATATACATATTCTTTTATGCATATAATATATTAATCCATGAAAATAAATACTTACCAAGTCTTGGAATATGTTGATCTTGTCCAAGGAGTCCCAAGGAATTGTTTTGCTTTAGGGTTTGGAAATGAGAAATGTTGAGAAAAATGTTTTAAAGGCATGAGAGGTTTTGTATAATAAAAATCTGATTTTCCCCTTTATATAGGCCTCTCATGTTGTCCTTAGCCAATTCTTGGCATTTAATAATATGTCTAGAAGGTCAAATGGAAGAATGGGTCTTTTGACCCATTTGGGCCATGGATTTCTTCCACTTTTGGGGCCTTAATTTGCCCCAAGAAGACATATCCATTTAACCCAACAAGTTTCATGCATTATTAACCATATCTCTCATGTTTATATAATTCCATAAGGTCACGACAATATTCCCTTAAAAGATTCTCATTCGTCCTTTCGATCGCAAAAATAGGCATTCTAGTCGCCCTTGGTTTCATTGGACATTTTGGATCACTATTCACCTTTTGTGATTTGATCATGTAGGAGTATTTAGGAGTGTATTGAAGTGTTTGACTCTTTAACAATGCTCAAATAACTTCAAAGAATCAAAAGAAACCATCTAGAAATCGTCGTAGAATTGCGTTACGAAACGACTCTGGAAAGGCATAGTTTTTGTTCCTTGCGCCACACCCCTGAAACAGGGTAGTGGCGCAAGAATGCAGCCTTCTCTGAAGTTTATTCAGGCTGGTGGCTTGCGCCACACCCCTGAAACAGGGTAGTGGCGCAAGTCTTAGCACATTGCTGAAATTTCCGGCCACTTATCCAATGTGTACGTATCGTCCAATCCTTTATCCAAACACTACAAAATACTTACTTAGTGATCTTAACCATCAAGTAAACATGACTTACAGTAACCAAATGAGGTTATAATATGTACGAGTTCTTACCCAAGTGCTCCATGAAATCACAACACACCTACTACGAAGATCTAATCGCACATGTTAAGTCCGATATCAAATGTTTCATCAATAACACTATAAAACACATATGCATGGCATCTAAACACCTATGTAGATATGATCCCAAGGTATCAAGTGAGTTTATAAAGTACGGGGTGTTACATTCTTCCCCCCTTAGAAACATTCGTCCTCGAATGTTAACAACAGTGTCTTATATACAACAAATGCATCTTTACTTTAACATACCTATACACATTCACATAATGCTTTTAAATACTTACTTGTTATTGTTCCACCTCCGCACTGTGAACTTCTTGGTCCATTTGGAATAAGTGGGGATACTTGGATTTCATCATTTCTTCCGCTTCCCATGTGATCTCCTCTACTTGTTGGTTTCTCCAAAGGACTTTTACGGATGCTATGTCTTTATTTCTCAATCTCTTTACTTGTCGATCTAGGATAGCAATGGGCACTTCTTCATAAGTGAGATCCTCTGTAACTTGAACATCCTCTACGGGAACAATACGAGACGGGTCTCCTATGCATTTTCGAAGCATCGACACATGAAAGACCGGATGGACTGAGGAAAGTTCTTGAGGTAAGGCTAATTCATATGCGACTTGCCCAAATCTTCTAATAACTTCATATGGGCCTATGTAACGTGGACTCAATTTTCCTTTCTTTTCGAACCGCATTACCCCTTTCATTGGTGACACCTTTAAAAACACCCAATCACCTATGGCAAATTCAAGCCCTCTTCTTCTAACATCGGCATATGACTTGTGACGACTTTGAGTCGTTTGTAATCGCTGTTGGATCACTTTGACTTTCTCCATAGCCTGGTGCACCATATCCGGCCCAAGTAAAACAGTTTCACCTGCTTCAAACCACCCAATTGGTGATCTACATTTTCTTCCATACAAAGCTTCATAAGGTGCCATCTGAATACTTGAATGATAACTATTGTTATAAGCAAATTCAATAAGAGGCACATGGTCATCCCAACTACCCTGGAAATCTAACGTACATGCTCGTAGCATATCTTCAAGTGTCTGAATAGTACGTTCTGCTTGTCCATCAGTCTGAGGATGGAAAGCCGTACTCAAATTCACCTGAGTACCCAAACTCCGCTGAAAAGATTTCCAAAAGTGTGCTGTGAACTGTGATCCTCTGTCTGATATGATCGAAAGTGGAATACCATGCAATCGTACTATCTCTTTCACATACAACTTTGCATAATCCTCAGCTGTATAGGTCGTCTTGACCGGTAGAAAATGCTCTGATTTAGTAAGTCGGTCCACTATGACCCATATGGAATCAAACTTCCGCAATGTACGAGGCAAACCCGTAATGAAATCCATATTAATCATATCCCACTTCCAGACTGGAAGATTGATACATTGCATATAACCTCCCGGTTTCTGATGTTCCACTTTCACCTGTTGACAATTTGGGCATTGCGCGACAAATTCTGCAATGTTCTTTTTCATGTTGCCCCACCAATACACTTCTTTCAATTCATGGTACATTTTCGTAGCACCTGGATGAATGGAATAGCGCAAATAGTGCGCCTCTGTCATTATTCGTGTCCTCAGCTGATCTACATCCGGTACACATATTCTCCCTTGACATTGAAGCACCCCTTTCGGTGTAATATCAAATGCCTTGGTCAAATTCTGCTGCACATTCTCCTTTAGCTGCAATAAAATAGAATTTGCATACTGTTTCTCTTTCACTTCAGCTATCAAGGAGGAATCTGCTGCATTCTGCACCATAACTTTATCATCGGAGGATTCAATAAGGCAAACTCCCAAGCTGGCTAATTGATTCAAATCTTTGATTATCTCACGCTTTTCATTCAACTGACCACTAGTGCTTTCGACTGCCTTACGGCTCAATGCATCAGCTACTACATTTGCTTTGCCTGGGTGATAAAGAATATCAATGTCATAATCTTTTAACAGCTCTAACCACATTCGTTGCCTCAAATTGAGTTCCTTCTGCTTAAAAAGATATTGCAAGATTTTGTGATCCGTATAGATGTCAACATGAACTCCATATAAATAATGACGCCATATCTTTAAAGCAAAAACTACCGCTGCCAATTCAAGATCATGTGTGGGATAGTTTTTCTCATGTGGCCGCAACTGTCGTGAGGCATATGCTATCACCCTACCATGCTGCATCAATACACATCCGAGACCAATCCTGGAAGCATCACAATACACTGCATAGCCCTCTGTACCTTCAGGAAGTACTAACACTGGTGTGGAAGTCAACTTATCTTTCAAGGTTTGGAAACCTCTTTCACATGCGTCATTCCATTGAAATTTAATTTCCTTGTGAGTTAACTTTGTCAATGGTGCCGCAATAGAAGCAAAACCTTCTACAAATCTTCGGTAATAACCTGCCAAACCCAGAAAACTGCGAATCTCTGTGGGTGTCGTAGGTCTTGGCCAGTTTTTCACTGCTTCTATCTTTTGGGTATCAACCTGTATGCCTTCATCTGATACAATGTGACCCAAGAACGCGACTGATTTCAACCAAAACTCACATTTGGAGAATTTTGCATACAACTTACGGTCACGGAGAATTTGCAACACTTGCCGTAAGTGATAAGCATGGTCTTCTGGTAATCTTGAATAAACAAGGATGTCATCTATAAATACTGTCACGAACACGTCTAGGAATGGCTTAAACACCCTGTTCATCAAATCCATAAACACAGCCGGTGCATTTGTTAGTCCAAATGACATAACTAAAAATTCATAATAGCCATACCGTGTTCGAAAAGCTGTCTTGGGTACATCCTCCTCTCGAACTCTGACCTGATGGTAACCCGACCTCAAGTCAATTTTTGAAAAACACCTGGTACCCTGTAACTGATCAAACAAATCATCAATACGAGGGAGGGGATATTTGTTCTTGATCGTTACTTTATTCAGTTGACGATAGTCGATGCACATTCTCAAGGTGCCATCTTTCTTTCGCACAAATAATACCGGTGCACCCCACGGGGACATACTAGGCCTAATGAAGCCTTTATCCAGCAAATCTTTCAACTGCTCCTTCAATTCACGCAGTTCCACTGGAGCCATTTTATATGGAGGAATATAAATGGGCTGAGTGCCTGGAATCACATCAATACCGAATTCCACTTCTCATTCTGGGGGTAAACCTGGAAGATCCTCTGCAAATACATCAAGAAATTCATTGACTACCGGTACTGACTGTGGAGTTAATGGTTCCACATCATTATCTTTCACTCGTACCAAATGACATACGTATCCCTTGGCAATCATTTTTCTGGCTTTCAAATAGGAAATAAATCTCCCTCGTGGTGCCCCTACATTACCCTGCCATTCAAGAACATTCTCCTGCGGAAAACAAAATTGCACCCTCTTGGCCCGGCAATCTACCGTAGCATAACAAGAGGCCAACCAATCCATTCCCATAATTACATCAAAATCCACCATGTTCAATTCAATAAGATCGGCCAACGTATCATGACCACACACAGTTACCACACAGTTACAATACACTCTCTTTGCAATAATATAGTCACCAACCGGTGTAGACACTTCAATTGACTTAATTAATATTTCCGGTGCCGTTGCAAATTTCGCAGCAACCAATGGAGTAACATAGGAAAATGTAGAGCCTGGGTCAATTAATGCATATACATTATGTGAGAATATGGATAATGTACCTGTGACGACATCTGGGGAAGCCTCTGAATTCTGGCGGTCCACCAAAGCATAAGTACGATTCTGGACCCCGCTAGTACTGGCTCCTCCTCTGGCACCTCTACCTCGAACAATAGGCTGCACCCCTCGGCCTGTGAAGGAACCGATGCTGAAGACGCAACAGCCGACCCAGCTGGTCGTGCTATACCACCCATGCTCCGCTGTGGACACTCTATCGCTATATGTCCCGGCATACCACACCAAAAGCAGACATTCGTCCCTGTCCGACATGTACCGGTGTGCATACGCCCGCAGTGCTGACACTGCTGACGAGGGAAACCTGCTGACTGTGATCCATGACCCCCACTACTCTGCCCAGCTGAACCACCTCTAAACCCTCGAGACTGAGAATAAGCACTCCCTGTGGAATAAGAGAATGACGGTCTAGGTGGTCTAGGAAACATGCGGGGCCTAGATCCTCCTTGGGACATCATAGGTGGTCCCATAGGTCTAGCCCTTTTGGACTGTCCTCTATCAAATTTATGTACCCTTCGTCTCTGTCTCTGATCCTCCATTTTCTGGGCGAAGGCTTGTATGCGAGCAATGTCCATGTCCCTATTCAAGGCCGCAATAGTGCAATCTCTTACCAAATATGGCTCTAGTCTGTCCACGTATCTATGGACCCTGTCTGTCATCGTAGCCACAACATTTGGCGCATATCGAGCCAAGGAATTAAATTGCAAACTATATTCCCGAACACTCAGAGTCCCTTGACGCAAATTCAGGAACTGATCTGCACGTGCTTCCCGAACCTCATACGGAAGATAATGATCGAGGAAAGCCACTTTAAACTCTTCCCATGTCGGCGAATCTGCACTAATGTCACGGGATTTCTTCCAATCTTCATACCACAGTATTGCCTCTCCCTTCAACCTGTACGCAGCAAGTTCAACTGTCTCTACCCCTGTCACATGCATAACTTCCAATGCCCTCTGAATTTGATCCACGAAGTCCTGTGGATCTGCTTTTTGGATCTGCCCCTGTGAATATAGGAGGGTCCAGTTTCAAGAAATCCTGTGTTCTGCGACTTGCCATTCTAGCCGCATCATCATCATGTGCCATTGCACCAGCTCTTCCCTGGCTTTGTGCCGCCACTAACTGTGTCAACATCTGTACAGCATTCCTAAGATCCTGATCTGTGGCATTTGCCGGTGGTTCCACCGGCACTTCCCTTCATCTCGGTTCTTCAAGAGCTGAAGAAGTAGAAGAAGCTCGCGTTGCGAACTCAGTTTCAGCCCCACCTTGATCAACTTACTCAGGTGGTGGTCTACTTGCTCCTTCACCAGCAATTCTATCTATCAGCTTACTTTTACCTTTTTCTCTTCCTCTTCTAGTGTTCGGCATTTTGACTATACCAAAGAAAAACAATTACCAAGATCAGATACAATGCAACTGACAACATTGGCTCTATTGCACGATCTAGAATGAAGGAAAGAAACAACATCCTAAATGTCTCGTAGCCTCCTACGTATAAATGTGGTGCACAACACATCGATACGTAAGACTCTACTCAGACACGGCTTTGTAGACATCCTTAGACCGACTGCTCTGATACCACTTTTGTCACGCCCCGAATCCCATCGAAACATGATTGGCACCCTAGCCGATAAGGCCCGAGAGAACCAACCTTTGCCTATGCTCAATCATATGCATATAATATTCATAACCATCATTGCATAATATTACGAAATACGAATAAAGGAGAACATGGGACATATTTAGGCATACATATGAAACTTGGCCGTTGAGGCCATCCAATCAAAACAACATGTGTCTTTTACACTATTACACCCACATCGGTCTATAAAAGCCTCTAACAAGAGCATTTACCAAAATGAACCATAAGTCAGGACAAGTCCCCGCTTTACACATTATGTACAATACCAAAACATATATACACTCTGACTCGGAGAAGCCCCGAATGAGCTGGAGCTCACCAAAGAGCCGCTAACACTGGCAATCTACTGAGGAGGCCTACTGGGACCTGCGCCTGCAGCAAGTAAGGTAAATTCCCCGAGAGGGGTCAGTACGAAATAAGTACTGAGTATGCAAGGCTCAGATGAAACTATACAACACATGAATATTTCAATGAATATGTCAATGAACTCAAAACATATGAATACTCAATGTGAATAAGTCACCATGTTACTCCTTGGAAACCATGTGGATTGCTTTCATTATTTTCATTACTTTCTTTATCTCAATGCTCACATGTCATTACATATCACAATGTACCCGGGCCCCGACTGATCAGTGGGTCTTTCATATCATCATTGTGTAGGGATCGAGTCGAGCTAGGCTTATGCCCCTAGACTTGCCACCCTTGGGATCGAGTCGAGCTAGGCTTACACCCCTAGACTTGCCACCCATAAATCCATATCTCAGGATCGAGTCGAGCTAGGCTTACGCCCCTAGACTTGCCACCCGTACTTGATCATTGACCACATTTGCATTACTTTGTTCATTACTTTGAGATTGATACTTTGATAATCATACCATCACTTTGGAACTTTGGAACACAACATTGTTGGAAACTTTGAATCATTGACCAATAAGTGAAGGACATGTGAATAAATATCAATGAAAAATATAACATAACTAGCACCATGATACCATTGGAACCATTGGACAATAATCCATGAACAAGAGACACAAGTATAGGCACTATTGGAATATTGGTACGTAACTTTATTTGAACTTTCGGAACATTAACCATGAATATGAGAAATGAGATTCACAATTGATCAATGAGTAGGAAATATATGACAATGATCATAGATAAGGGCATATGGGATACCTTAGTACATTTCGGAATAGAACTAACGAAATGTCAATGTGAACACTATTGGCCGTAGAAAGATACGGACAACATAACCTTACATACCTTGGATTCGCAATACGAATCTATAACCTTAGATGCATAGACAATAATCCCGCTCCTTCTTTATGTGTCACTCTACAACATAAATACATAACGAAATTCACATTAACCACCAAGTACTTTACAAATGCATACAATGTCAATGAGTTACATGTTTGCCTTTAAACATGTCAATTCCCCTTGACAAAACCATTGAGCATACTATCATTTCAAAAATTCCATAATATTCCCAACATTGACCAATACATGAAAATCAATACATTTCACCACAATACTTCTCCTTTACACTTTCTTATCCATAACACATCCCAAATAATCCATCAAAGCACCTTAATTCAACTCATAACACATATCGGCCAAAATCCCATAATTTCCACTTTTAGACAAGAACAAGTTTTATACCAAAACTAACACCATACATGTTTATATTTTGTCCATACCATGCTTTTTCATCAAAGGCACAAGGCCTAATTCACACTTGAATTCCATATACCACAAATCTCATACAAAATCACCAAGTACCATGACCAACTTTTCCAAGCACAACCAACATGATATACATATTATTTTATGCATATAAGATATTAATCCATGAAAATACTTACTTACCAAGGCTTGGAATATGTTGATCTTGTCCAAGGAGTCCCAAGGACTTACTTTGCTTTAGGGTTTGGAAATGAGAAATGTTGTGAAAAATGTTTTAAAGGCATGAGAGGGTTTGTACAATAAAAATCTGATTTGCCCCTTTTTATAGGCCTCTCATGTTGTCCTTAGCCAATTCTTGGCATTTAATAATGTGTCTAGAAGGTCAAATGGAAGAATGGGTCTTTTGACCCATTTTGGCCATGGATTTCTTCCACTTTTGGGCCTCAATTTGGCCCAAGAAGACATATCCATTTAACCCAACAAGTTTCATGCATTATTCACCATATCTCTCATGTTTATATAAGTCCATAAGGTCACGACAATATTCCCTTAAAAGATTCTCATTCGTCCTTTCGATCGCAAAAATAGGCATTCTAGTCGCCCTTGGTTTCATTGGACATTTTGGATCACTATTCACCTTTCGTGATTTGATCATGTAGGAGTATGTAGGAGTGTATTGAAGTGTTTGACTCTTTAACAATGCTCAAATAACTTCAAAGAATCAAAAGAAACCATCTAGAAATCGTTGTAGAATTGCGTTACGAAACGACTCCGGAAAGGCATAGGTTTTGTTCCTTGCGCCACACCCCCTGAAACAGGGTAGTGGCGCAAGAATTGGGCCTGCTCTGAAGTTTATGCAGGCTGGTGGCTTGCGCCACACCCCTGAAACAGGGTAGTGGCGCAAGTTTCAGCATTTTGCTGAAATTTCCGGCCACTAATCCGACGTTTACGTATCGTCCAATCCCTTATCAAAACACTACAAAATACTTACTTAGTGATCTTAACCATCAAGTAAACATGACTTAAAGTCACCAAATGAGGTTAGAATGTGTACGAGTTCTTACCCAAATGCTCCACGAAATCACAACACACCTCCTACGACGATCTAATCGCACATGTTACGTTCCGATATCAAATGTTTTACCAATGATACTATAAAACACATATGCATGGCATCTCAACACCTATGTAGGGATCAAGTGAAGTTATAAAAGTACGGGGTGTTACACTCTACCATGTTGTACGCCTCGTGCTATAGAAGTGATTTAGGAACTCATGCTCCAGTTGATCCCAGCTATCAATTGAATTGGGTTCGAGGTCCGTATACCAATCAAAGGCGTTTCCCTTTAGGGAGCGGACAAATTGCTTGACGAGATAGTCACCATATGTTCCGGCATTATTACATGTCTCAACAAAGTGGGCGAAATGTTGCTTTGGATTCCCTTTGCCCTCAAATTATTGAAATTTGGGGGGTTGATAGCCGGCAGGCATCTTGAAGCTATCAATCCTAGCAGTGTAAGGCTTGACATACGTCAGGGAAGACTTGGTAGTAACGTCGTACTTGTCCTTAAGGGTCCCTTCAATGAACTCCTTCAATAGATCAATTGGGATCATTCCGCCAGAAGCGACTGACACCTCCTTAGTAGGTGGTGTCTGTTTGGTAGGAGGATCTATCTCTTGAACTTCTGGAACCTTTCCAGGTGCATGGCTAGAATATCCATCTATTAAGCCTTCCATTCGATCCATCAACTTATCAATCCGAGTGTCTTGAGTTTGCACATACTTGGTCAAACCTTCAATAGCTTTCGCCATATTCGCAAGTTTCTCCTCCATGGATGAGACATCAGTTACCATTGTTTGCATGATTATTGGATACATCGGAGAGTAGCACAGATTGTCACATAAGTTGATCTCTGAAGTCCTTGGCTCGCGTGGAGTAAGTGGAGATGACATGTTGGTTGAATGACCATCATTCTTTGTCCCAGAGTTTTTTGAACCAGAGAGATCAAGTAGAGCCAGAGTTTTCTTGATTTTCTCTGCCACACTGCTTCCTTCTTCTGAAGCACTTGTAGAGGACCTTGTTCTTTTTGGGGTTGAAGACCCAAAAACTGGAGTTGATGTCGTCGACACTCGATGTGTTTGTTGCTCCATCATGTTAGCCTTGCTCCTTGTGACAGCCCCAAAGCTTCCAAAAGTAACATCAAGGATGCTTTCTACCTCGACGGAGAACTTGGAATTAGCAGCCTTAGAGGTAGTGGATTGAGAGTTGACCTTCTTGGAAGTCATTTCGGTATTCTTGAGCTTTGAAGTTGGAAAGTTGAGATGAGAGGTTGAGATTGTCCCACTGGGCATGCCAGAATTTGTAAGACAATAAAATTTGCGACCGAGAAAATAATAATCGGGACAAGAAAAATATTGCAACAATCGTTTATTGATTTCAAATATGTGAGTGTTACAATCTCTATGAATCCTCTGATTCGTCTTTCTAAATATAAATTCAAGGGCTTCGAGCTTGATCTTGAATTTGATGAATTCGAACTTGATTTTGTGAACTTGATGGATTTGATCTTGACTTGTGAATTTGGATTCAAGGGCTTTTAGGCTTGATCTTGAATCTTCGACTTGATCTTCAGTTGTGTATGAACTTGAATGCTTGTACTTGTAGCTTGTACAGAAATTTGTGGTGTTTGATCCACGAGCTCTCTCTTGCTTTTTAGCTAGAATTGTTGGTTCCCTCCTTTCTGAATTATGAGACCCCTATTTATAGTTGTAGGAAGGAAAGAGTCATGGTGAAGATGAGCTTCTTTTGGCCAATTAGATTTAAGTGACATGGCGCATTCTTATGGGCCTTTGATTTCACTAGGCTTGCTGCATCATTTTGACATGTGGCACGGTCTTATTGGCTCCTTTCTTGACTTGGCATGCCATGTCATTTGACACATGGCGCCAAATTGGGCCTCTAGAATAAGATGACATATTGGGCTTAATCAAGTTGGCTCATTATTTGTAGCCCTAATTAATGGACTATTCCGATGAATTTTGGACTTTAATTAAATCCATATTTATTGGACTTAAATAATTAATCCAATTATATTAATCTGTCATATTTATTTGAACTAATATATTTAAAATTCATATGATCACAATTATAAAAAAAAAAAAATTGAGAAAAATCAAAAAATTAAAAAAACCGACTTAAATCTAAATCGAAAAAATTGATCTTATATTAATTTGATTTGATTTATAAATTTAACAAAATATTATATTGATTTGATTTTTTTTTTAAGTAAAAAATCAAACGAACACGACTTATGTACATCGCTACTCCTATTGGTCTATCTCTATCATATTTAACAAATACAGCTCAGTAATACGTACACGTTGCTAATTGGAATCTTCCATCTGTATTGTTTGATAAAAACAACATTTGACTGTTTCGGGCAAAATTGGAACAATCTGTTTTTTTAATTCTCTAGCAGATCTCACTAACATTTTTTATTTCTTAATTAAAGTGGGTATAGAATCTGGGTGAAATATAAAATATGAGGGTTTTTTTCTTATAAAAGTGTACTTACTTTTAAATTTTAAAAAAATTAACTTACATTTCCCATTTTACTCGTACAAATTATTTGGTTGGTGAACAAGTTATACAAGATTTACTGTACAAGGATTAAATAATGATGGAATTACTTAATAAATATTTTTTTATAATTAGATATTTGACTCATTGGACTAAAAATAAAATACACTCCACGAAATATAATATCCTACAATGTATTTAATTTTACACTAGAAGGAAACTTTTATTTATAGTTTTAACTTTTAACTTTTAAAAACTTTAGAAAAGAACCTTGGGATATGTAGCTTGGTCATTTTTAGTCTAGTACTCCGTATATGTTTTTTTGAGATCAGTAATTTCGGGATTTTTGTCCCTCTTTAAAGCTTGTAAAATAATACTCCCTCCATTCAGATTTATTTGTTATTATTTTTTTAATTTAATTTTTATTTTTGATGAATTAAGAAAAGACAAAATGTTTTTTTTTTTCATGTTTTATCTTTAACATTAATTACTTATTCTCCAAATCATTTCTCAATATCTACTACTCTTGTCATGTTTGTCTTTTGCACAACTCTTAAGGAGAAATTCATAAAGGGTGTAAATTGACTACTATGACTCGATTAAACTCACATTAAATATTTTCATTACATATTGGAGTTAGTTGCTCTTCCATTAAATTACTAAGGGTAAAGTTGGAAAAAGGTGTCCAATTATTTCTTGATTTTTTAAACATACAATTTTTTTAACAAACATGCCAAGTAATATGAGACGGATGCAATGGATGGGTATGGGATTGGAACTTCAAGATGTCCCAACCATGCTGAGCAGCATCAGGTCAAAGCATTGGAAAGCATTTCGAAAGGAGGTAGCTGCTGCTTGTTATGGTGCAATGCTCAACCATGTCTGGTCCAGCAGGAATGAGAAGATTTTCAAGAGTCATGCAGTTGATGGGAGTGTAGTTCTAAGTTGTAATTATGGAGAGATTAGTTATGTTTAAGAATTCTCGTAAGGCTAGGCAGGGGTGGAGCCAGCCTTTGGCAAGGGGTTCGTTCGAACTCCCTTCGACGGAAAAATATACTATTTATACATGATTAAAATTATTTTTTATGTATATATAGTAGGTGTTGAACCCCCTTCGACTAGTTTTTCTTCAAATATTGAACCCCTTTGTTGAAATCCTGACTCCGCCTCTGAGGCTAGGCAGTGTAGAGGTTTTGTTGACGCATTGTATATGCAGTTCTCTTGAGGCTTAGACCTTTTGGCACCCTTCCTGGTAAGGTGGTCGAGGACTAGGCGCTCTTAGGTGTACTTGATCTTTTTGGTACGGTAATAATTCACAATGTATTACCAAAAATATGAGACGGAGGGAGTATTAAACATCAATTAATAGGGGCAATATTATAAGCTTACTATACCAATTATTGTTTGGGTGAAAATTATTTTCACCCCCCAACTTTGCTCTAAAAATTAAATTTTCCCCTCAACTTTGAATAATAATCAAACTGATATTAATTTAGGGGAGTTTGATTTTTAAGCAGATGAAGCATCGGGTCTTGGAGAAGAATAAGATCACAGAGCACAGCAAACCGCTAAACCATGTGCGCGTGATTGCACGCCTATAATGAGTTTGACTTGCGCTCTAAAGCTGTCTTTTTGAGGAAGACCGGAGAGAACCTTTATGACATTCTTGTCGATAAAGCAGTCGGTGAAGCTTTTTCTTATGTTGTTTAAGACCCCTTATGGGGAAACTCTATGAAGTATGAAGGAAAGGGGCCGTTTGGTCCTTGAAGGGTTCTTTCAAAAATCCCTTGAATCCGGTACCAACGGGTATCACCCCCCCCCCCCCCCAAAAAAAAACAATGTTCTCTTTCAAACCTTTCAACCAATCGATACGACCCCGAAGAGCCGCTTTTGCTAAAACTCGAGCAGTTTCTTGAAAACTCGCTTCAGATATGAAACTTTGAGTATTGAGAGATGCTCGTGTTATTCCCAATTTTATTTTTAAATAGAAATTTCACATAAGCAACTTCTATTTTAAAAAATAATTAAGTAGGTTGAGTGACTTTCTGAGTAAATATGAGATAGTTGAGTGACTTTTGAAGTAAAAACCAAAGTTGAGTGACTTTTGAGGTAAAGACCAAAGTTGAATGACTTTCTGGAATAAAAGTCCATAATTGGGTTATCATTTGAATTATTAACTCAGAAAGGATAGGAGTAGTATAATAAGGAACTTAGTGCTAAATTATCTCTTAATAGCCATTTATTTTTGGTAATCCCTTAGTATATTCGTACTAGTCCTGTATACTAAAAATAGATATCCGATAATATTTATCCAGTTTAAAAAATTAATGAATAATTTACTAATTTGTATCTATTTTATCCTTACTATTTATTACTCAATATATTTTTAAAATATTAAACTTATTATATTTAAAAAATGATATAACAAATTACCTCTATTATTAATTTTTTTAAGATGTGTACCAAGCTAATGCGGACAAGTAAAAATAGAGTAGAATGTAGCACTTCCTCCGTTCATCTTTACTTGTTCACTTTTGACTTGACATATAAATAATAAATAGAGGGGTGGTTTTACTATATCACTCTTTAAATATAATAAAATTTTTGTTTTGAAATATGTGATGAGGGATGAATAGTATTTAATATCAAGAATAATATAAAAAAAATGGTTAATTATGTATTAATTTTTTAAATTGAACAAATATTATTAAATATTTTAAAATAAAAAAATGAACAAATAAAAATGGATAAATGGAGTAATAAAGTAAGAGTGAAGTGTCAAAAATACATCTAAACTATCCTCTTTTTTTGAGTTTCACACCTAAACTATTGAAGGTTTGAGAAACACACCTAAACTATCACTCATTAGTTTGAGAAACACACCTCAAAATGAATAAAAATATTTAAAAAATGAAAAAAATAATGTGTTACTAAAAACAAATAAAAATATGTCACGTGGACTGATTTTTAATGGCTAGACACGCCTAAATAGTTTGTAAGCAAATATTTGGTCTAATCAACTTTTAGGTGTGTTTCTCAAACAAATAAGTGATAGTTTAGGTGTGTTTCTCGAACTATAAGTTATAGTTTAGGTGTGTTTCTCAAACTAAAAGTGATAGTTTAGGTGTGTTTCTCACACTTCTATTAGTTTAGGTATGAAACTCAAAAAAAGAGGATAGTTTAGGTGTGTTTTTAACACTTCACTCATAAAGTAAAGATGCACGGAGTAAGTGAAAAACTATTTGTAATAAAATGGGGTACGGAGACAGTGACATGAAAGTTTATAGGAATAGTATAAATCAGGAAAGCAAAAAGAAAAAGTAAATGAAAAAGTAAATGCCTTAGGATAATCAATTGCTGATTAGTCTACATCCACCTAGAATTGTGTGCCACGCTATCCAATTTTTCTTCTTCTTCTTCTTCTTTTCTTTTTCAGTTGCCTATTGCTTCTTCTTTTTCCTTTTTTCTTAACACAAGAATTCCATTACATCTTTTGCTTCATCTCCCTGAAAATTCTCATCATCAAAAAACTCATGTAAGCACTCTTTTCTGAATTTTCCACGATTTCTTTTTTTACTTTCTAAGTCGATTATTACGCTATGATTTATTAATAATTTGTATGATCTTGATGGTGTCTGTGTGTGTGTATATATATAAATATTTTGTTTTTTTTCTTATGGAAGGTACATTGAGAGTGGATCCCATAATCAAAATTCAGTAATTCTTTTGGTTTCTTTTGTGATTTGGTTTGTAAATAGAATAGATAAGAAAAAGGGTCAAGATTCTTTTTTTATTAATATTATTGATCGTGGTGTTTGGGCCAGTTTTTCAGTGGTGGAGTCAGGAATTCGGATAAGGGGATTCAAAAAGAAATATTTTTTTATGTCTATGGGATTCAACAATTTATAATATATGCAAAAAAACTTATTTTTTAACCTATATCTTTCTTTTGATAAGGATGGTGCCCGAGCCAGCTTGCGCACACTTTTTCCACCAGTAACAGCTACAAGATAACTCTGTCCACCCAGACTAATAGATAGATGGCAAGATAGTGTTTTGTGTTTCTGCTAGGATTTGAACCTGAGATCCATGATTCTCAACCACTTCATTTACCGTATTTCCATAGTATAATATTTCAACCGAAGAAGGTTCAGTTGAGTTTGCCTGCACCTTGACTAATTTCACGGGTAGCTGCGAAAAGGGTCAAGATTTGAACTTTGATATTTTATTATCTTATTTGTGGGGTAAGGGAGATAGATGCAATGTTATTGTCAGGAGATGCTTTTTGGTATTAGGTGATATATTATAGTGTGTTGTGATGTAAAGAAAAGGTTTATAGCTATTGTTTTTCTTGAATTGGTTCATTACACTTTGTATCTTTGATCGGTTAAAAACTAGTGTATTTGTAGAATCTGGAAATTTGATCATCAAGTATGTGACTTTTAAGATAGCTGGTCTAGCGCATTATTCACTGTGCCTTATTTAAAGCAGTGTGCGTCATCCGGGGTGATAAAAAAGAACCATACCCTGTTGACAGTGTCCCTGTCCAGGCATGCTGGAACTCTTTCATAGGCAGCTCTCAAGGCAGTGGCTTGAAACTAATCTCCGTTTGATCTCTACTTTATCTGTTTTAAGCTTTTGCATTGAGGCTTATTTAGTTAGACTACTAGGGTAATTTTGCTCAATTGAATAAACTATACCCTTACAAATCAGTTATTACTCTTACATAATGGTGAGACTCATTTGTTATTCTCAACTCGATTCCATTGTAATCTTTAGTTAGACCTACTGTGACTCGTTTGGTTAAGGTATATTATAAGGGACGAAGTGTTACAACGAGGCAAAAAGCTCTTTTTTCTATGGGTGTTTGGTTTCGTACGCAGTTCATATGTGAGTCATTTGAATGAGGACTAACATTGATCATGATGCAGCGAAAATGCACAAAGAGGCAAAAAGCTCCTATTTTGATATGCCAGCATTGGATGTTTCTGTTGCATTTCCTCAAGCAACTCCAGCCTCCAACTTTCCTCCATGCAGTAAGATTGATACCTGATTCCATTTTAAATTTTACTACCTCTATTATTCACTCGAATATACAGAGAAGAACTCGATAAATTGCTTAATGTGCTTATTTGTGTGCATTTGATTGAAGCCATTCAACATTTTGCCAGATTGCACTTTTACTAATATTTTATGGGCGTGCTATTTCTATAAAAAGACTTTGATAGGGCTACAGTTGCCTTGCACCTTAGAGGACAAAATTTTATTGCTTTTCTACTCTTGGTTAATTGAATATCCTTCGCTACTATCTGCTTTAAATAAAAGCTGTATACAAATATATACTTGCAATCAGCATTGAAAAAGGTACTCCTATAGCCTCCTAATACTGGGGGTCGTTGCGCTGACTGTGATGTGAACTTTACAGCTTCAGACTATTATCAATTAGCTGATCTGTTGACTCCTGAGGAGCAAGCCGTCAGAATGAAAGTGAGGGAATGCATGGAGAAAGAAGTTGCTCCTATAATGACGAAGGTATTTCTCTTGTTCTCTGCATTTTTCGACTGTGCTAATTCCATTATTACAGTAATTGCTAATGTTGTGAGTAGAAAACAAAGATTATCCTTAATGCTTCAAGTCTCAAATCTTCTGAGAAATATTTACTGCTATATATGCGCTTAAAATTGGACTCCTTTTTAATGCTTTTGAACAGTACTGGGAGAAAGCAGAGTTTCCTTTTGAAGTCATTCCAAAATTTGCTGCTTTGCACATTGCTGGTGGCACTATCAAGGTGTTTTAAGAGCTCAATAAATTTCTATATTTATCGCTTTTGAGTGTCCATCAGGAATTTACTTACTTTTGGTTTCAGGGGTATGGTTGTCCAGGTTCCTCAATAACTGGAAGTGCTGTTGCTGCAGCAGAAGTTGCCAGAGTTGATGCAAGTTGCTCTACATTCATTTTGGTGCATTCATCATTAGCAATGCTCACTATTGGTAAGTCTCGTTGATGTTTGAACTTGCTTCTGGTAGCCTTTTTGCTTCTTTGAAATTCCGGCATGGCTGACACATTGTTTTTGTAAGAAGTATTGTGATATTTACTGGTGCTATTCATTGACTGATCTTTTGATGGGAGATGTTTTTTATTTTAGATAATGAAAGAATTCCATCACTGCTAACTCAATGAAATAGGCCTCTCTGAGATATACAATTTATACAATTTTGTTGTCTATAGTATTTTGCCATTTCTTCTTCATTTCCGCTATTTCTGTCTCTATACTGCTTTGAACTGTTTTTTTCCTTAAGCTGAGGGTCTATCGGAAACCACCTCTCTACCTTCAAGGTAGAGGTAAGGTCTGCGTATACTTTACCCTCCCCAAACTCCACTTTGTGGGATTACACTGGGTATGTTGTTGTTGTCGATATGTGAGTGAACTAATTACGCCTTGTTGGTCTGTCAAGAATAGGGCTATGTGGGTCTGAAATGCAAAAGCAAAAATACTTGCCATCATTGGCTGAACTGGACACTATAGCTTGTTGGGTGAGAACTTTATTTTTTGGTCATTTCTTTAGCATTTGTATCTGTGGTTACCAAATATTAGTTTGTAATCTATGCCTCTTTGGAATTAGGGTCTAACTGAGCCTGACTATGGAAGTGATGCAAGTGGGTTGGGGACAACTGCCAGAAAGGTCTAGATTCTTCATTTTAACTTCAATTTTTAATTTCTATGCTATTCTGTATTGATTTCCATTTTAAATTGGGAAAGGTTGCTAAATATTCTTCTGCAATATGTGTTATCTTCCTGATTCTAAATGATAGGTTGAAGGAGGTTGGATCCTTGAAGGGCAAAAGCGTTGGATAGGAAACAGCACTTTTGCCGATATACTGGTTATTTTTGCTCGAAATACATCTACAAACCAGATAAACGGGCAAGTTACAACATGCTGCTTCTATATGATCCTATTTAGCCCCATCTTTCACCAGTTGCATTGCTAACTTAGGATCATGCAAAATCTCTCGAGGCTTGGTTGATCTTCTAAGTCTGCTATTTCTTTAGGCTTTCACTAGCTTCATATTTTTAGTATCAGTTTTAGACAAATGATGTGTTCTGTATCCATCTTTGTACCTTCTAGTGATTGGTTTAAACTTGCTCGATACCATTATCGATAGAGCAAAATGACTCTACGTTCTAAATAGGTGTCTCTCTGTCGCCTCAAGTGAAAGTGCTATTCCCTTTCATCCTCCCTCTTGGACCATCTTAGTTTATTTCTAACAGTTGGTGTTTGCCTTTGTCTCAGTTTCATAGTAAAGAAGGATGCTCCAGGATTGCAAGCTACTAAAATGGAAAACAAAATTGGATTACGGATTGTTCAAAATGGAGACATTCTCTTAAAGAAAGTTTTTGTCCCTGATGAGGATAGACTACCTGGGGTCAATTCTTTCCAGGATACAAACAAGGTACGGCAATATGGATGGGGTATTCTATTTGCTATCAATGTTCAATAATGATCTGTCTGGTTGTCTGTTTATTCATCAACCTTCAGCTAAACAATTTCCCGGCTGTGAGAAAAGAAAGTGACCAACAGACTAAAATTTACTCCTTTTTCCAATTGAACAAAATAAAATGTAATTTCTCCGTTTTCCTTGCTTGGCCACTCTATTGCAATATATTCCACCATTTTCCTCCCTTCAAATCTAAAAGGTTGGAAAAGAATAAGGAGAATAGCGTTGTTACAGTGTTAGTAGTTGTTTCCTCTTTCAATTTCTTACATTTTTCTGTCTAGAGTTAATTTCTGTTTGCATTTTGCACCTTACTGTTAGATGATGAATTGTATGCTCCCTCTACCTTTCCTGGTTGCATAGGTTATTTTCCGTTGTCACTACGAAGCTTCACAAGCATAGGTAGAGCTCTTTCTACCACAGCTGTCATTTTTTTTTTTATATGAATAGCTTATCTTACTCATATTGGTAAATTGCAAAATTGGTATTCTTGCAGTCTGTTGGAGACCCTTTTTGTCATGCCCAACATATTACATGCCACGAATAGTGCACCTCAGCTTTATTACTAATTTGCTTGAAGTGAAAAAAAGCTCTTTGAGATTTTTTCAGTTTTAAGTCGGTTAGCTCACAAGCCATTGTCCAGCTAGTGAACCTAACATACATATTCATCATGTGCATACATACATCTTCATCTGAACGGAATGTTGTATGTCACCAATTATGTTAACCGAGTTCCCTGTGCTTACTTATCAAACAGAGCTGCCTCCATCGAAAGCCACATCCACCTCCTTCGGGAAAAGGAGGAGAAAAAACAAAAGAGAAAAAAAAAAACATAAAGCAGGACAAAAAGGGAATAATAATATATAATCTTTTAAAGGGACTGTCTCATCCCTTTTTCAAAAAAATTTCAAGCATTCACTTCTTATAGTGGGATTAAGATAGCACTTCATTAATGTTACATATTGAGTGCATGTTACGTACAACGACTGTTCTTGCCATCTCCTTATGTGATTCTTATACTCCCCCTATATTTCTTGCGAAGTTCCTAATGGTTCCATTTTTTGACCATCTTTAAAGGGATTGTATAATCCCTTTTTAAAAAAATTTCAAGCATTCACTTCTTGTAGTGGGATTTACATAGCACTTCATAAAAGTCATAGGGGTTTACATAAGAGTATATGTTATGTACAATGACTGTTCTTGCCATCCCCTATGCGGTTCATCTACTCCCCTTATATTTCTGGCGAAGTTCCTAATGATGCCATGTTGACTTTCTCCGACATAGAACAGAGGAATATTCTTGTCCTCTAATATACTCTATTTCTCTAGTTTACCCTAATAAAAATATTTTTATGAATACTATGTCAAGAAGACATGCTGAGTCTTATGGATGGTACAAACTCTACTTTAGGCCTGCTAAATGCTGAAGACATTAGTGTAAAGTTCAAACCAGAACCTAATATATTGGAGACCTGAGAACCTAGCTTTCTTACATCTGCCAAAGTAGCTTTTCTCCACTCCCCAATGTTGCTTGCATCTTGTTTCCCTTTTGTTTTCATGCATTCCAGTCAACTATAATTGTTTCTTTTAAAGTCGTCGGTTTGATGTTGCTGATTGATTTAAAGTAGTTTAGTTATTGTTTCATTATCTTACTCTTCCCTTGAACAGGTGCTTGCTGTATCACGTGTCATGGTCGCATGGCAGCCTATTGGCATTGCAATGGGTGTTTATGATGTGTGTCACAGGTAAGAACAGATACGCTCATTAGGTTTTGTTTATCATACAACGGCAGTTGTTGCGACATGCTTCAGATCATGGACTTTTACCTAATTAATATTTGGTAAAGTACGGAAGCTAAGTTTTGACTTTGAGACTGCTATTCTCTGTGTGCCGTGGTGAAAAAATAGGATTTGAGCCGAGAGTCTATCGGAAACAGCCTCTCTACCTTCACAAGTTAGGGGTAAGGGTGCGTATACACTACCCTCATGTGTGGGATTACACTGGGTATGTTGTTGTTGTTGTTAGCCTTCCTCAAGTCAAGGCTCCTTTTGTCAACTCCGACCCTCTCTCCAGACAATTGCATATTGTAGTTTCATAGTGTAACAATGATCTGTCAAGGAACAATTGATATCGCTTTTTCTTCAAACAAGATCGTGTGAAACCGATGAGGACGACATTAGAACCTCTCAAAAATAAATATTACGTACTAAATTTGTTGACGTTATCTCTTAGAAGCTATTTATCATATGGCCGATTGTAAGAACTTCTACGAGCATTCCATAATCCCGTCTTCTTGAGTTCCCTTTTCCCGTCTTTTTCTGTTGGCTAAATTGTCCGTTAACTCCCAAAGGTACTTGAAGGAGAGGAAGCAGTTTGGAGCACCATTGGCCGCTTTCCAGATCAACCAACAAAAATTGGTCCAAATGTTGAGCAACGTTCAAGCAATGATTCTTGTTGGTTGGCGGCTTTGCAAACTGCATGAAAGTGGTAAAATGACTCCTGGTCATGCAAGCTTAGGGAAAGTAAGTCCTTTTTCTTCAGATTCTAAAAGTTGTTACATGCCTTTTAGACTGATCAGCAACAAATCGTCTGTTTCAGTCATGGATTACTTTGAGGGCAAGAGAGACAGTTGCTCTCGGACGAGAATTACTAGGTGGCAACGGAATCTTGTCCGACTTTCATGTCGCAAAGGTTTGTCTACACTACCCTATCACCTATGTACATTTCATTTTTCGCTTGCAGCTTACTGTAACATGGTCTCATGGTATATCCGTTTCTATCTTTACGTGTAGGCATTTTGTGATTTGGAGCCCATATATACATTCGAAGGTACCTACGACATCAACACGTTGGTAACGGGTAGAGAAATTACTGGTTTGGCTAGTTTCAAGCCTGCACCATCAAGGCAAAAGAGTCGCCTGTGACAAATTTTCCTCTTCTCCAGGGAGTAAGTATTCTGCTGGACTAAATTCTGTGTTGGCAATTGTAACTTTAGAATACTTTTACCCAAAGAAAGAATTAATTATGTAATATATATTTTTTTTTAAAAAAAATAATTAATTGTAATAAAGTTAGAATACCTATTGTAATAATAGCAACATATTATTAAGTTTGAATATCACCTATTTTTGTAATAATACAAGGATGGCCTTGGAGGGCCGGTGGATAGTTTTGAACTTTTGACCACACTTGCTTCATAAGTAAAATTTCAAATTTAGTAACTTTTGTTTTTTTGACTTTGAAGATTTGTGGGACAAGCAAGGGATTAAAAGTTGGGTAAACATAAATTCCAACAGTTTAGTGTCTAATTATAGAAAATTTCAACATTTTACATATTTACAAAAAATTTCATTTTTTGGGCTGTCGAGATACATTATTTGCTTCCAATACATTCCGTTAAGATACATAATTATTTATACTGTAATTATTCAAAGATACATAGTGTATGTATCTTTTAAACAAAACTCATATGGATATACACAGAGATACATAATTCGTTCTCGATATATTCCATTGCAATACATAATTGATATTTGGGATTTTTGTAATTACTTTGTAAGGGTAAGAATTTGTATATATATAATAAGTTAAGATGTATATTTATGTTATTTTTCCTTCAAAGTTCAAGACAATTGGTCAACTTAGAAAATTAACTTTTTGGGGCCAATGATCTAACCTCTTGTCTGGAAAAATTTATAATTTAATATGATATATAGTGCAGCATTAAAATGTAGCACATATAAATCGAAGGGTTAGTTTAGTAGAATAAAAAGTTAGGGGCGATCAATTTGAGTTGATTTTTCTCTAAAAGAAAATCAATCAATTAAGTCAATTTTTCAAATGTTAGAATGAAAATATGAAATCAATAAGTCCGGTCTTTCCTGGCTTGTTTTATTTATTTTAAAATAAAATAGGGATAATTTCAGAAATTTCTCTTAGAATCTAGCCTTATACTTAGTGTTTTAAAAGGTGGGGTGTGAGACGAAGCGTTTTAGTTAGCACAGAGTGAGTCTCGAGGCAATAGGTGTAAGCCTCATGGATTTTTAAATTTTTAATATAGTAAAATAGTGTTATAAAGTAAAAAATGTAAATAATTAAAAACATGATTAAACAAACTCATAGAAAATTAATTTTTTAATATAATTTTACAAATATAAATAAAGAAATATTATAATAACTACTATAATATGCAAATCAATTCTAACATCTAAACTTTTAAATAGACAAAAGAAAAAGCAAAACGAAACACAAATTTGCTCGCCATGCATGTCCTAAAACAACACCCAAATTCCACCGCTAACCGAACGTTCTAACATGGACACACCCCATGGGCCTATATCCTTCTTGTACATGCTAAATTTGTATGGATGATCACTTCACTCCATTCGTTCTTTTTAAATTTATCTAAAAAAGAATCACATTTTCTAAAAAATAATGATACTTCGTGTAATTTTATAAGTTGAATCTACTTAAATTTTAGTCCTACCTTAACTTAAATTTTAGTCCTACCTTAAAATATAAGAAATTTGTTTTCTATAGACCATCGACTCTATTAAAGCAAATATCAAATATGTGTGAAAACCAAAAAGAAAAAAACTTGATAGTGTTTATCTAACCGCAAGTGTGTATATCTTTTCGTAAATAAAATGACCAAGACGATTTAACCTTTTTAAATTTGGAAAAGCATAGATTTTCAAGAACGAGAATTATATGATATGTTGAGAATGAATTTTCAAGAACGAAAATCATATTATCTATTAAAAATCTCTTACGATAATCATTCACGCTTGAAACGTATCTTAATACCTAAAAGTTGATTAGGATAGAATGCAGCCAAATAAGCAAAACACGTGTGATGAGGTCTTACTCTAGGAAACGAGTGAAAATATTCCCAAACGTTTTTCAAAGTTTAACGCTAATTATTTATTTCACAAGCTTTGGCTTCCTAAGGAAACTACTACATCAAAATATTCAAACACGCACTCTAAACTACGTTCTTCAGATTCTTCAAAAATGCTATCGAATTTGTGTTGAATCTACGACACACTGATACATTTTTGAAGAGTTGAAGCGACCTTGATCTAAAAAGCAAATAAACTTGCTAACTAGTGACCAAAAGTCACAAAATCCATGAATTTACCATCCATTTGAAGCATCATTATCATCATTATGCTGCCTCTCAGCTTCTCTTTGCATTCCCATCATTCTGACCCTCAATTGTAGCTGAGCTGCAGCACTCAAAAACTTCAAACTTTGCAAAGGCCTAAGCAATCCCACAACTCTTTCAGCTGTTCTTGTCCTCAGCCTATCAGCATCAGTTACCACATTCTCCATCGCTGTCTTCAGTGTTTCTAGGTTTCCATCCACCTCTTCCATCTCTACGTTTATATTGTCAGCGTGTAGAAATTGCATTCCTACTCGTCGTGCCAGATCCACCAACGGTGGTGCGGCCACGCTCTCTTGAATTTTCGCCAGCTCTTCTGTCAGGGACCTTTCTTGAACCTTCGTCTCGCGTCTCAGCCAGTTGATCCTCTGAACTTGATTTTCACTCAAATCGTTTACAGAATCAGTTACCTGTTGAAGATATAATTAAGTAAATAAGTATGTAATAGAGGCACTTTTTTTGATAACTTTGAGTTTTTAGATATCACACAGCTTAAAGCCCGTTTGGATTATTTGATAAACATTATGTGTTGACAAGCCTTTTAAGTGTTAAAATTAATTTTATAAATAAGCAGTTATGTGTTTAGATAAATTAAAAATGCTGAAACTGATGATAGACAAGTGATGTACTTGGTAAAAAGTGCTAATATGCTATTTTTTTAACAAAATAATTAAAATACCCTCAACCTTTTTACAAGAAAATTACAAATTTGAGTGTGTTTTTGTATGACAAAGATGATTGACCGATATGTATGGGAGTAAAAGTTAAAAAAAATGATGATGTGTTTGATAAAAAGTGTTGATAAGCTATTTTTACCCGAAAAAAATATATATAAATTTGAAAGTGTGTGTGAAAAAGGATGAATGAAGGATATTTATTAACGGAGAAAAAGTTTAAAATGTTGTTTTGAAAAACGTATTTCAAAAATTAAATATATATCTTGATCAAACTAACCATGATTATAAATTGAAAAATCAAAAGTGGAAAGTGATCAATTTATGGTTTTTGATTAATTTTGGCTTATAAGACTTTAGTGTTTTACCATAAATATATAGATAAGCCAAAAAAAAACTTTTTGACCAATTTATGAACTTAGTCAAATACTTTTTTATACGGTGTCCAAACACATAAAAATTTCGAGTTAAGTATCATCCTGCGAATAAAAAAGAAATCATACATCTTGACTCATGAAAAATATCAGCAGCATGTGAGAGGCATGTTATAGGAATTATTTGCACCGAATGACCCTTTAGACGCCATCCTTTAAATTCATCCCAATTAATTTATTTACATGAATAAAAGAATCAATCACACGTGAGGGGTTGCTTGCACCGTATGGCTTTTATGATATTATGTCGATTAGTAGTTGATCCAACTATGATAATATATTCAGTGAAATCTCATAAGTGCAATTTAAAGACTATAGATTGTATGTAAATCTTATACCACTGCCTCGTGGAGGTAAAAAGTTATTTCCAAAAAAATTCTCGATTCAAATGTAGAAGCAAATCCAAATACAAAGAAGAAAGAAACACATAGCAACTAATAAGAAAAATAATGCAATGTATATTAAAAAGTAACAAAAATAACTAAATATTGCGATAATCAAAGACACAATAAACAACTAATAACAAAAAATGTTTAAAACAAGTAGTACAATAATATGATGATATGTTGATTAATCCGATGGGATAAATTTTCATAGTATATTTTTAAAAAGAGTGATGAATTTCTTTAACTATAGGCAAGTTTAGCCTAGCTAATACACTAAAACGAGGACAAAATCTAAAGAGTTTTTTTAAAAAAGAAAAAAGAAAAATCATTTGTAAATGAACATAATAAAGTAAATAAATGTGTACGTATCTCAAAATAAGTAAATTTTTTTAGATAAGATAATCACACAATTCAAAGTACGCACCAGAGAGAAAGCTAAGCCGGGATTGAACCCGGTGATCCATAGGAAGCTCCTTTCGAGTGGAGAGAACCAAGTAGGTGAGAAGACTCTAAAAACATTTCTATGAGTCATTCTTGATTTTTCTTCATAGTATTCTTGATAATGAGCTAGAACTCTAGAAATGAGGTCTCTAATATCACCTTCTTGGGATTCTTCATCAAAAGTATCTTGTGCTACAAGAAGTTCACTTAGAAATTGTTCTTGCCTAATTAACCAACCTTCTAGAAACACCTCGAAGGAATTATCATCATGGCTACTACTTCTATATGACCCTGCTGGTGGCATCTTTGATTAATCCTTCTTTTAGAAGAAAGAAAAGTTCAGAGAGGGTGGAGGAGAGAGAGGGATTGTGCTTCTATTTATATGTAACAAAAAAAGGTGTTGTGAACTTGCAATTGGATATAACAAGACCACAAAAATTGCTCGAATGATAAGCGTTCTTCATCTTAATTTAATTTTGTGACTTTGAATCATTAAAAAAGCAAAAAAAGTGAAAGCTCTGAGTATTTTTGTTTTTTTTTAAAAAATATGGATTCTTTTTGGTCATCATATTGGTTTTGTCAGGTTTTTGCTGCTTGGTGGGAAGGATTCAATGGATGCTTCAAGACTAAGGTTATCAATTTAATATGGAACTAGTTAAATCTAAATGTACATTTAAAGGTAGCTAGTGAAGGACATATGTGCCAATTGGCAGTCTGACTTGGCTTTAGAAAGAAGATTATAATTAGAGGTGATGAAAAGAAGAGCCAGTCGGTTGAGGGGGAGTAAGTCGGTTGGTTTTGTAGTATAGTGAATATTGCGTGGGTGGGTGTGTTGGGGGGGGGGGGATCATTTGCACTTTATGTTCGTATTTTGCGTTCATCTTTAATGTATACCCATCATAATTGAAAAAATTGATCGTACAAAATTTGGGTTTTCAAGAGATTCAAGTGAATGAACAATGAATAGATATTTTTTTGAAAAAACATCAATAGAAAATATAATTTGAATAGTATCTTTTTACATGGAATAAGTTGTACTAACTTTTTCAATAAGGTATAATGATACTTATTTACACTAGTCTTCGTTGGTTATACCAGTCTTCTTCATCAAATTTTCACATAATAAAAATTCTGAATTACTCTATTTTTTTCTGCAATATTTTATGTACTTACAAAGTAAGTTCTAATTGTGATTTGACTGCTTTTTATATTCTTGTATATTAGAGTTTGAAATAATTTATATTAGTGTAGTTCAACCATTTTATCGTAGAAGAAAATATAATCCTAAACCTCAAATACTATGAGAACATTAAGTTTTTTAAAGACGCACAATGAATTCAATAAGTATATACTTTATTTTATCATAATATTCCTTAAATTATGCTCAGCATGATTTCAATTTCTAAAGAACCTATGTCTCACCAATATAAATTCAATTATTAAAATATAAAAATTAAAAATCAACTCATTTTAAAAATGAGGGTAATTTGTGTCATTTCAACGTCATTTTGGTGTACAAAAGAAGGAGCATAGTTGTTGATATGGGGTAGCCATGAACACAAGGCCTCTTGTCACAACGACGTGGCTCAACAATTTCGGTCTCCTAAAATCTCATCTCCACTTGTAGTCTTGTACAACTAGTCCTTGCCCATTTACTTTTATAACCATGAGTAGTGACAGAGCCAAGATTTTCATCTGCTATATACATATAAAAAATAATTTTAATTATATATAAATAGTAATATTCCATCGAAGAGGGTTCGGATGAAATCCCTAGCTAAAGGATAGCTTCGCTTCTGATTATGAGATATTCCGTCGATAAAATTCATAAATATAACTCTCTAGATTTTAATTTATTTACCTTAATTCAGAATATGAAAGTCAAAATGACTAATATTTCATGTAAATTTAAAATTAAAATTTTAAAATTAAAATTTTAAATTTTTAAAAAATAAATTTATATTTAAAATTATGTAAAAAATATTATAAATTATATATTAATAATTTAATATTTAAAAAATATTATTTGACTGTGCAAATATACAACAAAGGGGCATAGTAATTTCATTATAGGTAGGCTGAAGCCATGAATACGAGGGTTATTGTCACGAGGATGTGGATCAATAGTTTCAGCCTTCTAAAATCTGTACCACTTCACATATATACATGTGGAGAAGAAAATAGATATGCCAATATTTTGATAAATAAAACTCACAGACATGCAAAAGTTTGCTTACATGAAAAAATGTACTTGAGATAATAAAATTTTTGCTCTTAAAATACCAGATTTAGTGTAGCTTATAGATATTTTAAAAAATTTAAATATTTTTTAATGTAAAAACAAAAGGGCAA